>BNCR01000012.1:10168977-12671477 GCA_014656515.1 Oryzias celebensis
AGACAACAGACATGTTGACAATATGAAGACACTCGACACAACACAGTACTGCACAGAAACATCATCCGGTTGTCTCAATTCTTCATTTTTTTCTGTCAGGCCCTCTTTTTAAGATAAAGATTAGAGAACCAGAGAATATTTTTTATGCTCTGTATATAATTGACAAAATCCACTGACCAATCAATTTGAAAATAATGGAGGGATTTTGGAAAACAAAAATAAAGATTTGCTTTGAAAAATGTAGACAAAATTTCTCTTAGACACTCAATTTCAATACTATTTCACAGAGTTGCCAAACCGTCATAAATGGGTAGAGGTTCAAATCTAACTTAAGTGGCTGTGTAGTTTTGTTTTTTGTTTTGCTCTACCATGTCCAAAGTACATGTTGACAGAGACTGTGATTCAACGGCTAGTGTTTTTCATCTTGCATGAAGAAGCTGCTGATCTTTGCAATGCTCAGACACCAAGAGGCTTCAAACCAGAACTTCAACATCCGGTTTCCTAAAGTTCAAATCAAATTGGTCAAAAGGCCAAAAAAACCATACAAGTTCATGTTGACAAGAATCTCACATTGACGTTTTACGTAAATTACTTCTATCTTATTGTTGTCTTGTCTTATTGTTTTATTCATAAAAAATTGTATTTCTAGTTATTTTCCAAGTGAGATCTGTTGCTTAAATGTCTCATCATGGTGCTGGTCCCCCGTTCTATCATCTCTGTCTCCCTGTGGCTTGCACAATTATCATGAACAGTTTTGTGGCTCAAAGTGCCCTACATTTGTGCAACGGTTGCAAACACATACAAATGCATGACTCACAAATGTGTAAGCATACATTGTGTAACTCCTGTTACAGGAATGCAACACTGATTGGCCCTCGAATAACCCCTTGAATGATTACCACGTTTTTTGTACAAGGCTTAAATTAGGCCTGGATGTATCTTAGGATCCCCTCATTCAGAAAAGCGTGTTAGCCATGAGAAAATCCAATATTTTAAAATATGTACACTACTGTTCAGAAGTTTGGGGTCATCCTGTGTGAGTCTTTTATTAACAAGTTGAGTTTTGAAATGACTAGAAAATGAAGGCATTGACGAGGTTTGAAATAATGATATTTATTTGAAATCATTTTTTTTCCATCAGACTTTGTTTTCATCACAGAATCCTCCATTTGCAGCAATTCCAGCATTGCAGATCTTTGGCATTCTAGCTGTTAGTTTGTTAGGTAATCTGGAGAAAATGTACCCCTTTCTTCTAAAAGGCCTTCCCAGTGGCTGGATTGGCACTTCTTGCATACAATACAGTCGAGCTGCTCCCACAATAGCTCAGTGGGGTTTAGACCTGGTGACTGCACTGGCCACTCCATTACAGACAGTAAACCAGCTGCCTGCTTCTTCTTGAACAATTTAGAAGTGTGCTTTGGGTCATTGCCTTGTAGTAGGATGAAACTTGATCCAATCAGGAACTGTTCACAGGGTAAGGCATTGAAAATGGAGCGATTACCTTCCTTACTTAAAGTCCCTTTTACCCTGATGAAATCTCCCACTTTACCAGCGCCAAAGCAACCCCAGACCATCATGTTACCCCCACCTTGTTTGACAGTTGACAGTTCCAGCGTCCTTTCAGTTGTTCTGTGTCTCACAAATGTTTTTCTGTGTGATCCAAACAGCTCACATTTCGACTCGTCCATCTATAACACTTTTATTCCAATCTTCCTCTGTCCGATGTCTGTGTTCTTTTGCCCATATCCATCTTTTTCAATTGTTAGCCAGTCTCAGATATGGCTTGTTCTTTCTGTCCTGAAAGCGAGCACTGGTGTTTTGCGGGTTCTATTTAATGAAGCTGCCAGCTGTGCAGCAGGGTCTCCCACTTCTTTTTTTTTATTCTAGCTAGAGTCTGTTTGTGCTGTTCCCTGAGGAGAGTATACACATCGTTGAAGTAAATCTTCCCTTTTTTTGGCAATTTTTTTCATGAAATAGCCTTTATTTCTAAGAACAACAACAGACTGTCAAGTTTGACGTGAAAATTAACTTTTTCTGGGCATTTTGAGCGTTTTATCAACCCCCTAAATGTGATGCTCCAGATACTCGACCTACTCAAACGAAGGTGTGTTTTATAGCTTCTCTAACCAGCTGAACTGTTTTCAGCAGTGCTTACATGATTGCACAAGAAGTTTCTAATCATCATTGGAACATTGGAGTGATGGCTGCTGGAAAGGGGCCTATAGTCACCTTTGTAGATAATGCACCAAAAATCAGACAATTGCAGCTACACTAGTCATTTTTAAATCATTTACCACAACAATAATATACAGAGTGTATTTTTTTGCTAGTTTAAAATGATCTTCATTAAAAAAGTAGTGCTTTTTCAAAAATAGGAACATTTCTGAATGATCCGAAACTTCTAAATGATTGGTTGTAATGCAGTATACATGTATTCAAGTTTAAAGACTGTGCATGAACAGCCCATACTATGGACTGTGGCAAATAGACATTAAATGTTTTTGTAACAATCAATTTTGCATGTTTTTTCATGCCTAACATGCTTCTGAAAGAGGGATTCTAAGTTACACTTGTACCAAATCTATTGCTCGCGCCACAAAAAGTGATGCAACAAAACATATCAATCAAATAGAACAATGAAAAACATTGAAATCATGATATTTTGTTAATTTATTTTTGCCTTTTGTAATGTCATTTTTAAAATTTTTAAAACAAGCTTTGAACCACTAGTACACTGTTTTCTGGACAAGGTGTTCCCAACAAGATCTTCTCTCTTTTTTGATACTATTAAGACAAGAAAATGTAATTACATGTTGTAATGTGATAATTAAAAGGGGTAGGTCGCACTGTGACAACCTGGTTTCACCTCTTTCTGAAAATAAACTGAATGATACATGAAATAAGAGACACCCCACATATTTTCTGTGACAAAAAAAGCCAAAAAATAAAGATAATTGAATCCATGCCTTCAAAATCTACTTGGTATCACATTGCAGACACATTTCACAGAGAGCTTTGAAGTTCACCTGCATGGCTAGAGCCTTTAAAGAGATAAACTACTACAACTATTGCTCAGCGGTTGCTGCAACATGTTCTGCTTGATAGAAACAATAACACGCCTGCTGGGCTCTTCTTCAGTTGTCACACTTTTTTAACGCATCAAAATTGATTATTTTATTTGATGAACCAACAGAGGGCAGCAGAGTCCTGCATTTCATTGACGATTTTTGTCTTTTCTCCCACATCTTGATTTCTAGTTGCAGGAGATGGATGATGTTTCAGAAAATTCTTTTTAAAAGGAGTACTGTCATATGTCAGGGCTAAGATCCAGGAATTGAAGAAACGATACTACTTCTAGAGAAATGGTTAGAGCTGCTGCACAGGAACTACAGGCCCTTATTTTTCTCTGTCTGTGTGTGGTGAGTGTGAGTAATTGGATGGTCACTTTTCAGATCTTGCACTCAACGTTTCAGGTTTCCTTCAATCCACTTTTTGAAATTCAAAAACGTACTTTACCACAAAAGAGAAGGTCCAATCACCCTGAGCCCATGTGTCAAAAACCCATTTCAGCTCACATAGTCATGAGAAGAATCATATTTCAGCATTCACTTTTGGTCTTTTGGACTAGAACATTCTTGTTTTTAATTCCAGACAGATCCACTGTGACTGTTCTCTTAGAGCGCCTTTGTTTCTATCTGTTCCCTCACAACCTGAACCCAACTGTTCTTGTATTTGGCTGACATCATTCCTGTTTTTTTTTTGTAATTCTTTATGGTTGAATAACCAAGAAGTAATCTTGAGAACATTTTAACAGAAAATGTGTATTATTTATACAATTAAATAAGTGTTTTTCTTGTGATTTTCTTGCTTACATATTTATTTGTAAGTCATATTTGAAAAAATAGTAATGAAATCTTACAGTATTTGGATTTTACAAATCTCAAAAATTGTATTTATACTTTTTTAAATTATCATTGCTTTACTATTATTTTCCTTCCCATTTAAATATAATATAATAGCAATATAGCATATCCTCATAAAACGATTTACTATCTTCTTAGAAGGCCCAAGGTGCTTTACAGTCACAGTCCAATGCCAACATGCCATCACAGCTGATGTTAGATGCAGTATATCGGTAGTTTTGAATTTTTTTTAAAGACATCCTGAGGGTTTATGGAACAAAAGGTCAAGTAGCAGACTCAAAAAAAAAAATTGACCTGGAGCATTCAAAGGTTTCTCCATCCAGGACATGGAACGGTCATTGAATCTAAATTAAGACCATTAGTGGTGCTGACTGTTGCCCAGGAACCATCAGAAAGCATCTGCTAGAGAAGAGTTTAAAAACAAAAACCGTCTTCTAAGGCAACGTCTCCATCAATGCCACAAAATTGCCTGGTTGGACATTGCAAGGGAACTTCAAAGTTATCCTGTCTGATAAGAAAAAATATAACCTTGAGGGTCCTGCTGGCTTCTAACATTACTGGCATGACAAAGAGATCCCACTTGAAGTGGTTTTTTTGCTGTACAGTGAAGGAGGAGCCATCCACACCACCATGAGCGCTTTTTTGTTCAACAGTAAGAACAGAGGTCGTGAAGTGCATCAAACCGCAGGAGGCTATGTGAAGATGCTGCATTCCCCCATGAATGAGGGCTATCATCTATGTGGTGATGAATGGATTTTTCAACAGGACAAATGCTGCGGCTCACATCGCCCGACTGAGAATGGGCTTTTTTCAGCTCACTATTTTGGACCATCCTGCAAGTTCTCCTGGTTTAAATCCAGTTCAGAACATTTGGGGATGGATGGTAAAGGAAGTTTACATTCCTTGCAGACAGTGAATGCACTTAATGAAGCCACTCAAATGGTTTTAAGATACTGAAAAGGAGTATGTACATAAAAGTATACATATTTTTGTAAGATTTGGATAAAGGTTAGATATCTAAATAAATTGGTCAGATTTAAACATTCAAACAAGATGGTTATTTAAGAGCAATAACAAAACTATTGTGGAAGTACAAAAAGAATAGCACCATTTCCTGTAAAAGAGATAAAAATGTAGATTTTCTTTTTCCTTGCCTTACTGTGCTACAACTCCTTGTTAGTTTGGAGAAGAACTAGAAGATTAGCTAAAAAAAGTGACTTTTTAAAGTTCTGCTTGGATTCACTTAAGAGGATGTTTCACTTTTGTTAGTCCTAAATGTATCATTTAATTTGTTTTAATCACAAGATCCGACTGTGGAATAGAATTTCTGCTCATCCATTACCCTTCATGTACTATCACATACTGCTGCCTCTTCCAAAGCCCAAATAATCAACACATTGATTCTCAATTGGAGCCAGATCTTTGAAGTCACCACAGAGACTGTCCAGCTTTTCATTTTAGAAGCTTTGTTAGAATGTTACTGACTACATGAATTTCCGTTTGGATTCTGTATTTTCTTATAATAAGATACACAAGTAGTAAAAAAGGCATTTTTGTTTTTGCATCTATGCAATTCAATTTCTACAATTCTGTGTAATTTAAAGCTGCCTGAGCCTTGAAATTGGTTTGTGTAGGAAAATCTCTGCCAGACAGCACTTCAAGTTACGACAACTTGTGCACTGGTCCTTCTGCAATAACACTATTATCAATAGAAGTTTCTTTTTGCTGGAGCTGATTCAGGGAACATTGCATCCAAAGACTTCAATCTGCAGCTCACGTAGTTTGATTTCACCTTTTTAGATTGTCAGGGCTTGATACCATCTTGTCTGCTACTCTTATTTCCTGGTCTGTTCTCCAGAAATTATCAGTTCAGTAAAAGCTTATTAAAAAAATGTAGCTATACAAGTTAAAACTGTGGAAGTGACTAAATTGCATAGAATAATGCGTGAGTGGATAAGATGAAAAATGTTACTGACAAGGAGCAGAGTGGTTCAAAACATGGCTGCAAAGTGCTGCTTTATTTCTCTTCCTAAATGCGAAATGTCAAGTTTCATTGGAAAGCACTTGAGAAGAAAAAACTGATTAGCTAGAAGGTCCAAAGAAATGGATGTGCTCACAGAATCCAGTGAGACAAATGTAAGTGCTTGATAATATGTACAAATGAGTTCGAGTTTAGGGGGATGGCAAATCTTTACACTGTGTATCTTTTCCTGGTTAGGTAATAGTGATGTAAACCTCTAGACCACGAAACAAACAAATTAAAAACAGATAATTTTGCATTGTAGAATACATTTTGCTTAATCCATTAATCTCAGTGCTAGAATATATTTAATTTTTCAACAAAGGCCTGCCTGTCTTTTCTAGCTCCTTGTTTGGTGGAGAAAATGAAGTAGTTTATGTGGGTGATGGCATATAAACCTGAGTTTTTAATTTTCAGTTGGTTCACACTGCAGTATGCACATCTAAACTTCTCTATTTTATATCCAATAGATGAATGCTGGGTTGCTAAAAGCTAAAATGTAAAAAAAGGTAAAACAGGAACCTTAGTTTGATAAAGAAGCAATCTTTACCCACACAAAGACCTATATTTACAGAAGAGAAAGTCTGGTAAAATGTATATTTTAGACCTTTTTTTTCAATAAATAAATGAACTAAACCTTGGAGTAGAGCTGAGCTTCAGCCACTTGAAAGTGAAACTATCATTTTTTTCTACAATCTGTAATCATCTCACAGTACCAGCTGAATCATCAAGCACTATTTATTTTCATTCACCTTCCTACTTTAAACCCTCTTATTCATTACTTCTTTTTTACCATATTCTTTTATTCATCTTTCCTTCCTTTCTTTTGCCAGTTTGCTCATCCCACCCATTCATTACTTTCCCACACTACCTCCACACATCACTCTTGCCTGTCTCAATAATATATATATATATATATATATATATATATATATATGTGATCTTTTCATTAAAGTTGAGATTAAACTCCATTCAGCTAGTTTATAATAGGTCATTCTTCCTCCACCCTTTTTACTTGCTCTCCTCGCCGTTCTTTCATTTTGCTTGCATGCCGCACTCATCATTCATCCATTTCCCATTTGCTTTCATTCAATCTCTGTAGGTTTTATATACAGTCTTCAGTCAGAAGAAACTCTATAAGACATGAAATGAAACCTCTTCAATGATTTCTCTCAAGCAAATTGTTTGAATACTTTTTCACTGTTAACATCAGCAACTCATTAGTAAAACATATTTGTATGTTTTTTTCATTGTAAATGATATGATTTGCTTGTAACTCTATGTTTCTTTTTTATGGCGTAAAGTTTTACTTCTATGCTGTTAAAAACGAGCTTTTTAAAAATATTTTTTCATCCATTAACTTTAAAACTTTTGTAGTTTTGTTTTTCAAAAAACACCGATCACTCTCAAGGCCGGATATTGGCATGGGCAAGGAGAGGGCAGTTACCCCACTAAATGCCTTGACTGCCCACCCCAAATGTGAAGGCCCCTCAAAAATCCACAACTGACAAAAGTAATTTACAAAAAAACTTCACAAGAAACTATTAGAAAAAACACAAACACAATTAAAGAAATGAATGAAACATTTATAAATGAAATATTTAAAGACAAAAACAATACATTTAAAAATTACAAATAAAACCCCAAGGATGAACAAAAAAAAAACCAAATGGACAAATAGACACACACAAAAAAAATTAAAAATGTCAGACTCAGCAGGGCACAAACCAGTGTCCTGCTTCTGCCGGTCCAAAGTCCGGCAAATTCAGAGGGAAGTGTAAGGAAGACTGTTCAACATAAAAACCCTGAATGGAACATTGTAGAATGTTATTTTTAAATAACTCGACATAAAGTCAGACACACAGGGGTTAAATATTCTTCATTTTTCTTCATATTTCTTCATAAAACCTTTAAATACTTTGAAATTCATTTTAAGCGTAATGCACCAAAAAACATGTAAAATAGAAACATATTTGTGTATCTTCAAAATTAAATGAACATTTTTTGTTGGTTTTTTTAAACCATTTGCTTTGCTTTATCTGTAAATTTCTCCCTCTCCAAAAACTTGCGTCTGAGTTTTGGGCGAGTAAATTGATATAAAGTAAGCCCACCCCTACTTCCCATCATCTATCTGTTTACACTCACTCCCGCTAGCTTACAGCCCCTTACAACCTCAACCATAAGCAACAAAAATGGCAAACAATATCAGAACTATCCAGCCGTACAGTTTTGAGCCAGAGGCCAGCTCAGACCAGAAAAAACGAAGATGTACATTGATCTAGCTGTCTACAAATGGGTGCAAACGAATGGAGAAGAGCCGGGAACTTGACTTGCCGTAGTAGCTTCTACGTCACATCTTCAAGCTTTTTCCAGTGACATTTTTACTCTTGATTTACCATGATTTGAAAAAAGAAATACTCAGAAATGCAATTTTAAGCTAAGTTATCATTATATATGTCGACCATTATCCCAAAAAATCACCCAACATTTTAGAAACACCAAAAACACAATTTTAATTGGAATAGGTCTTTAAGGCTACTCACTTTTTTGCATATAGATGACCTAAAGAGAGAGTAAAAATTATTTTAAATTATATGATGCCAGTCTTAAACCCAGAAGTGAAAAATCAACAACTTTCTATATAATATAATTAAGGTATATACAATCCTGTCAACAAAGTCAAACATTAGAAAGTCATTGTGCTTCCCTAAGACACTTTGGTCACCTTGATGCGCCATATTAAACTGCATTTTTTGGTATGCTTAAATAGGATTCATTTTGTTTGCTTTTAAAGAAACTAAGCAAGAAAATGTTTGAACTCAATGAAGAATGATTTCCTTCAAGACATGAACTAGAAATGTGCAAGCTCTGAACAAAAGAGACGTTCAATGTAGAAGCAGAGATCTTCTTCTAGACATTTTTCAGCACATTGTGACCCTGGAGAGCTCCAAGAAAGACATGCCTGCCTTGTTGGGGCAATCCTGGCTCCCTGTAGAGCAATCAATACCTCTTCTTCTATAATTGATCATTCTCTGCTGTACCAAATGTGGCAAGGCTTCAAATGATCTTTTCTCTTGCCTTGAAGTTTCAGCTATTGTGTTAGAGTAAGCTGCATTTTTGTCTCAGGTCAGTGGGTTTTACCACCATTAGAATGTACAACACACTGCAGCAAGACAGAGTCTAGGTACGGAGACGAAAATGTGACTAACCTCACAAAAGCTTGCCCCAAGCAAGATATACATTGATTTTCCTTGCACTGAATCTTCCAAACTGCATCATTGTTGCCATGACATTGGCAACAATGCTGCATCCTTGTGCCTTAGTGTATCCGCGTTTGGATCTTTTCTTGATTGACATCATGTAAATATTATGCTATTGCTCCCTTTTTAAAGTTTTTTTTTTTTTTACCATGATCTTCATCCAACTGTTTCTTTTCTGTTCCAGTTGAACATATTTTTTTGTGTTTCTGTCGTATTTTCAAAATCTCACACTTAGATGTTTGACTTTGTTTGTTTGTTGGCATCCTTTTTTTTTTGGGTAAATATGAGTAAAATGTCTACTGTGTTAATTCTTGCTCATATTTAAAGCTACATTTCCTCCTCAAGCTGGGTTCAAGAATGGTTTGTTCTACAAGCAATTTTACATATTTATTCAAAAAGGTCATATCATGCTGTTTTAAAGCTATCCGATCTTAATCTTGAATACCTTTCCAAGATTTGCAAGATGATTAAAACAAGCACAATTATCCCTAACGTTGCACCCAGTATGCACAAAACCATGCACACATACACAAATGCAGCACAGTGAAAGTAACCATTTTATTTTCCGGCAGACTGGCTTGTAAACACATTCAATGTCATACTGAGATCTGGTTATGAAATTGTTTTCTTTAAAATTGTGTGAACAAAGAAACTCTCACATTCATGCTTTTGTCTTGTAAAAGAAGGAGCCAATGCTATCTGGTGTCAAATCATAAAATAATATCAATTATTTTTAAGCATCACTGCAGACCCGCGCTGTCACACCTGTACATTTCTTACTATTCTCTGAAGAAATAGAAGTACTAACACTGTACTAACACTTTTCTGCCATCACAGATTCAGAATAGAATAATCAAATCAGGAGGTGAGGAGGGACAAGGCAACTTTTGAATTTTGACAGATTGTTACTCCTATATAATATCATAGCAAGATATTTGTCTCAAAAACTCAAAAATCAACAAAGAAGCTTCATCACATGGATCCCACTAAAATATGTTCATCTACTGTTGAACATTTAAAAGAAATCATTTTAGCGTAAAAAAACATTGTGAAAATCTCTTGTCTCAAACATGTCAATTGAGAAGATGGAATTGATTAACCTGTTCAATGCAAGAAGTCTCAGTTGCCTGCATATTAGAAACGCTTTCTCAAAATCTTTAAAGACAGCAGTTATACTTTCTGAAGGAACAGAAAGAACTGAATTGATTTCAAACTCTTTTATCCACTCTTTTATTTGGAAAGTTCTTCAACACCTTTTAGAAACTGACAGAAAGAAAAAGAAATGACAAAAGCTTTGGAAGACAGTCAAGGTTCACCCATTCTCACATGGTGTTCTGATGAGAAGACGGTTTCAAAATCTTCACACACAATACTGTACGTTGTCACTAAGAAGTCCACAGAAGGCAAATGTTCTGTCCTGAATTGAATGTGATAAAGAACAGATATGTAAATACAAGTTTGTTAAATGTTCAAAATATCAAAGTTGTTCAACCATTTTAGACGGTCTTGAACTTTCTCCAGTGCATACTATCTGAAAAAGCAAATTTTACTTATTGTAGCATCCAGACTGAAATGTTGTGTTTTGAAATTAATCAATCCATCACTGAAGTGTTTTGAACTGAAGATGGGCTGTGTGGTGGTTAACATTGCATGGAAGCTGAGAATGCCTTTTCTTTCAATATCTACTATCTCATTATCATAACATAACAGAACAAGTCCCCCCAGCCTGAACCTGTCAAGCATCATTCTGATTACTGTACAGTGAGCCTGGTACCCTCATCTGGTCACAGATGAAACCGTCTGCGCAGCTGCAGCTGGGTCATCCTTCTCCTCAAATGACAATGACCAATTTGGATGTTGGTCATGACATAAAATCAGCAAAATCTCCACTTGATTTATAAAGTACCCAATTATAAATTAATTAATTATTCTGGTGTTCGACATTTGATCTGACAGTTTTATTTTGCTGCGGATTCTAGACAATTAAGAAAAGTATATTCTTCGTTATCACAGCATGACCACATTTATTACCTTGTGAAAACGACATCCATTATCTCGTTATCATGCCAAAACAGGTAAAAAAAAGAAAAGGAGAACATTCAAACCTTGGTTATTATGGTGGGTCGCTTCTGTTTGTAATTTATTTGTTTTTATTCCTCATAGTGTGTGTGTGGGATTCCTATGGTTCCTCCAGGTTTCACACAAAACTCATAGGCATGCTTCATAGGTTGATTGTTGACTCATGATTTGCTTCATGGAGGTCAAAGTGAGAGTGTTTTTTTATGTGTGTGTTGCCTTGTGATGGGCTGGTTATCTGTCCAAGGTGCTCCCCACCTTCACCATAAGGTAACATGGATAGGCTCCAGCAACATCCATTATCTTGCAGAGAACCAAGGAGATGGGTTGGATACATTAATTTAAGATAAGAAATCTGTTACTATTTTTAGTCATTACTTTATGCCTGAAAAACCTCAGATACTCAGTTAAAATGTTATGTTTGTCCATTTTAGTGCAAAACAATTGTTTGAAGTAACAACCACAACTTTCACTTAAGCAACTTTAACAAAATGGACCTCAGTTCGTGGTCATGTAGCTGTGGATTTATACTACCCACCATTTAAAAACTAATTAAGACTTTGGAAGAAACCATCAAGAAATAAAACATTTTACATATTCATAACTTTTTGGGGGGGTGTCTTATACTGTTCTTGGTGTTTTTGCAGTTTGTTATGATAATAGATTTTAAAACTAAAAGTTGTGTAATGTAAAAGTTGGCATTGTGATCAGTTGATGATTAGTCTTAAGAGTTACCAGATCTATTATTATTTTTTAAATATCAAATTTAAAGAAGATTTGATAATTGAGTCTATATAAAATGTTATGTAGACTATGTTTTTTTCACCTTTGATATTTAGCACCCTTAGAAGAAACAACAAAACAAAAATAGTCACTAAAGGTATTTGCAGCCATTTGTGTGTACCGGTTGTGTTTTTTTATCATGTCATTTTTAACAGAAAAGCTCTAGATCAATATTATTATTTACCTATGAAAAAAAATTTGTATTGACAAATGTTAAAATGTTTCTTTTGGTTTGCTTTTTTTAACCATAGAAATCTTTTTCTTACAGCTTTTCCCTTCAATCATCGCCACAGCCAATCAGGTTCCTCCATCTAGCCCTGTCTTCTGCATTCTCTACTTTAACACCAACTACTCATGTAGTTCACTGTATCCAAAGACCTCCTCATTGGTCTTCCTCTAGACCTCTGCCTGGCATCTGCCTGGCAGGCATGTATGAAAATGAAAAGTGAAATATTGACTTTGAACAACATAAATGAAGAGTTTGTTCAAATTTAACACTTGAAACACCTGTGTTACACAGAGCAGAAATTCTCTACTGGATTCAGGAAAATCTTTATGATTCAAAATAATGTAGATAGTTTGTTTAGTTGCAAAATGTGTGCAATGCAGATTAAGAATTGGCCTTTATAGTGTTTCTCAACATTACTCTTTTATACTACAAAGATGTGGTTGTAACTCAATTGCACTAGGTAATTGCTGTGTTATACTTCAAACCCCCTAACTTAAAATTGCCCTTTTGTGAGAAACTTGTCTGTGTTATTTTTGGAATAAACACTCTGCTAAATGCCCTATATTTATAATCATAAACAATTATCTGCCTCCTATGCAAAAGATGCTCCAAGTCTTCAGAAGAGTGCATTTACTCCTTGGTACAACATCTGGGTGGATAATGATGTTCTTTCAAAGTATTTGGCACACTCCCATGGCTCTGTCTTTCAGATAAAAAAGTGAAGTGTTGCTGATGAGGATCGAAAGAAATGAAAGATTAATCCTGTGTAGTTTTCTTTGATAGCTAATGAATTCCTCCCAGTACAGATGGCATCATTTAAAACGGTACAGGATAAATATGGTGTCTAACAGGAAGCAGTTCAGCAGGGGGCTGTAATTATCTGTTGTGTAGTATCTGAATGTTGATAATTTTCTTTCAAGTTTGTTTTTTTTTTTTGTTCCTTGCTCTTTTTTTATTTTTAGTGTTATATTTACCCCTTTACTTTTAATAGATTTCAAACTTTTGCTTTTGGCAAAAAGTTGAACATTATTATTTTTTTTATTGATCTTCTACATATTCTTAATCCTTATTAAAAAATAACAACAAAAAGTGATTCTCGCAGAATATGTTTTTCCGTTTGAACCTCTTTTGACTTTAGCTTTTTTATTCTTGTTGATTTGACATTCACTCTGTTTTATCTTACTTTCATTTTTATTTTCTCTTTATTACCCCTCACATACATTTATAGCTAGCAGAAGCTTTCATCCAAAGTCACACCCAAATTAAATATATGATAAGCACATATAAGGTAAGATTTAACATTTGCCAACTCAAGCTCTTTAAGGAAAAAAAAATGCTTCGAGAAATGTCATAGAAATAAAGTTTTTGTTCTGTATTGTTTTTATCCAGTGTTCCTGATGTATCTGAACCTGTTCAGCTTTTTTCGGCTTTTGGGTCCTGTTTACTTGTAAATCTTTACCCATTATTTCATATCTGCAGTTCTAAGGCATCATATTTTAACAAATTACTTGTGAAGTTGTGCATGTCTTTGTCTTCAGCTTTCCCCCCTCATTATCTCCAAGAGCTCTCCTGAAATACATAGTAAGTTTAGAAAAAATATCAGTATTTGGTAACTTCTTCATCAAAATCATATTTATGTTCGGTACAGTCATGTTAGAAAAAAATCTAAAAGAGAAAACTACTACAGTAAGTGTATCTTACCTACATCGTGCAGCTTAAGGAATTCAGAAAGCATTTTATTTATTAGTAGAATTAATAAATTATTTATCAGATCTATTAAAAGTTACAACGGTAGACCTCCCTCTTCAAAAGTTATGAATGAATAATGATTTTAGAATTTTTTTTTTGCCAAACTATGAAAACATGGTTAAACATTATCAACATAAAACTTTTCATTAAAGAATATAACATGAATCGCCACAGTATGAGTGGGAACAATTTGTGGCTTTGAGAGTCATTGAGTGTAATTTAAAAAAAAAAAAAATTCTCAGTTTTGAGCCACTTGTGTAAATTCAACAAGCAGCTCTATGTCATTTTGTTCTTGAAAGGTCATTTTGGGATTTTGTTTACATGGAATCCCTCTGTTGTACTGGTAAGAATTTTCATAATCGCTTTTCACAGTTTGTAAAAGCTTTTTAAAATTATGTATCAAATACTAATACTCGTGATTTGGGTAAACGAAATTATAAAATTATAATTTATCTGATCCATCCATCCTTAACTACAACTTCATTAACCAGAAATGCAAACCCATTGGCTATGGGCGTGATGACGTCACCAGGAAGTACAGGTCAAGTAGGAGAAACGGTTCGCTTAGTTTTGGTACCGGCGTAAGGCGACACGAACCTGACTACGCAAAGGTAGTGGACATTCTTTCCAACAACTTTCTGTTGTGTGTCACATTTCAGCTTTGTGTACCTTTAAAACAGTCTGCTTCACAAAATATCGAGCAGCTACAATATTGGCACGATTGCTCTTTCAACAAATCGGTTCTCTGCGATCAGCGGTGAACTCATAACTAGAGGCATGCCTTCTTCATTATATTTAAAATATTTTTCATGAAAACTTTGTCTGGTTCACTTATATATCCTATTTAGACTATGCTCAACTATTGATAGGAATTTATACAAATGTCAAAGTGATTGCGTAGCTAGTGCTCCACCGCCGTAAGTGTTGAACATTTCAAACGTACCCCTGCAAATCTCCAGCATACCCTTAACCGTGAACTAAGGTAAGCCAAACAAACACACGTTTTGATAGCTCGGTTTAACCCGTTTAGACATGGTACAGCTGTGTGTTATTGTTTCGATAGTCTTAACTACACAAAACATTGTCGTCCAAGAAGGAAGACGTATTTACCATCACTGCTAATTTTTGTTTGAAGAAGTTCGAATTTCACTTTTGGACCTCAGGATTAAGAAACTACTAAGAGATAAGCATAAATGTATCCCAACAGTAAATGTGAAGTGAACGTACCATTGTTTTATTTATTTCATTTCCCTGAAACTGTTGTAGGCTACTTTCAGAGTGCATTTGGGTCAAAGGTTTTACCGGAAACTTTGTAGCACCTCTTAAAAAAAAAAAAAAAAAGTTACTTTTCTTTTTTCTTGTTTATTATTATAAGGATTATTATTAATTATTATTTTTATCTATTTATTTTATTACTATTTTAAAATAATTTATCATTTTATTGTGTAAGATTAGTTCTTGTCATTATTATTATGTAGTATCATATTTCTAGAGAGACATGTCTCTGGTTAACTTCTGGTTAATAAGAAAAACCTGAACTTTCATCAACTTTTGGTAAAAAAAAAATCTGGCATCACTTTCAAATTTAGGATGGTACTTATAATGCTGAATACAAAGCAAAAAAGACAAACATGTTGGCAAAAAAGTCTTATTTTCTCTTTACTTTAGGCCTTTTGGTCATGGCACTGGCTGGAGTGAGAGTTATTGAGCTGGCGGGTCTGGCCCCAGCTCCGTTCTGCGGCATGATCCTGGCTGATTTCGGAGCCAAGGTGATCCGTGTGGATCGCACCAAGACCCTGACGAGTTTGGACACCCTGGCAAGGGGGAAGCAGTCTGTGGCCATCAACCTAAAAACCTCAGAGGGCATTTCCCTTCTCAAAAATCTCTGTGTTCAGTCGGATGTGGTGCTTGAGCCGTATCGGAAAGGTCAGAATATTTACGCAATACGTCACAAGGCCTGTCTCCTATCTGAAAAAACTCAGCAAATCTTCATAATTATAATGATCAAATTTTTGATCTTGGGTTAAAAAATATCTTTACATACTGTTTACATTATTGTATTTGTTTATATATTATTTATAAATTGGATTTGGCTGCTTTAGAAATATTGGAATGGTTTGTTTCTTTTCAGGCGTCATGGAGAAACTGGGTCTCGGTCCACACGAGCTGCTGAAACAAAATCCTCGTCTGATCTATGCCAGATTGACCGGCTATGGCCAGAGCGGCTGCTTTGCCTCAGCGGCGGGACATGACATAAACTATGTTGCAATGTCAGGTAATGGCACCCAAAGGTGTTCATGTTCTTGAGTGTGCACGTCTTCCGCTTAGAATCTGTGTAAATGCATCAAGAATGAATAATTTTGGTCAGTGAGTGTTCCTGTGTGAGACGTCCTTGTTTTCCCTGATTTCCCAAGTCAGACAGTCTCTTGCTGACTTGGTGGACCTGTGTGTTTGCAGAAGAAAATACCTCAAAATTATGCTTTTGAAAGCAATTAAAAGGTTAAAAATATTTGTGAGTAAAATTGATTAATTCGATTGATTAATTACAGGTCACCATTAATTATTCGAGCAAAAAAATAATTGCATGACAACACTAATCGGCTCTATGCACGGAGCTGTGTGACGTATTCTGGACCGCTCATTAATTTCCAGTTGTGGCATCGACTTAGCAAATCTTTGTGTACTATTCTTGGTATTGTCGAATTTCGGTTATTTCTTACATGGTCGATGATATTCGCACATATTTACATGTGATCAGCATAAATAGTGATGAAATTCACATTGGCCACACGCAATATGTGCAGCAAAGATGCACATTGCTGCTTTGCCCGCACGTATTTTAAGTGCGTCCAAGGCTGGATTTTGTTGTTGGCCGCTCGTATTTAAAATTGCGCTTAAAGTTAAAGTCCCAATAGCTGTGTGAAACGTGTTCTCCGTATTCCCTGCATTCCGGGAACTGCAGACATCCAAAAAAGCAACTGGGTGAAACACCATACACCCAGTACTCACAAAACGCTACCATGTACGCTATGATCACATAACTTCTGAAGATGAAAAGTAACTCTAACCCTTAGAACATTTAAAACCCGTTCAACGGAACTTTGAAGATTCAACCAAACTTCGAAGTGACTTTCAGACTGCTGGTTCTACACCCCGCTGATAAGGATCCTCTGCCTTCTTCGTAGAGCGGTAGCAGCGTGCTCTAACCGTCAACTCGCCTGTCAGACTGCTTTACCAAACACTGAAAATTACACTTACAGAAATGTAGAAACGCTCTGCTGTGGAAAAATGAAAACACAATCAACAGGTCCTAAAGATAAAGACGGTGGTCATTAGATGTCTTTCATGCTAGTTAGCATTAGCCCAAATGAAAGTGACTATTCGCACTTATTTAAAAAAAAAAAAAATTGTGGCCACATGCACCTGGAGGAAAGGTAAGGGTTACGGTTATGGGTAATAAGCCAAATGGTTTTCGAGATGTGTCTGCCGATCACCGCGCTCTGGGTGAGTGACAGCTAACGGGACTTTAATTACGTACGACCAGTAACAACATTTAGCCTTGGAGGCAGCAATCCAGCATTCTGCATATTGATTTCACGTATTACGGGTTGCCAACATAAATTTCAATCAGTTTTTGAGCTGGCCGTACATGCGAATAACATTAGCCTTAGCCAATTACCTTCAAAGTTTGCTATGCAAGATGACACAAAAAAATTAAATCCTTTTTGTATTTTATTTTGGGGAGTTTTGCTAGAAAGATGAACAATGCGCTTACCAAATTTACAGTGACTCTGGGTAGCTCCAAAAGACATCTTGTTAACTCCAAAATACTCCACTACTTCCATGTAAACAACATAACCGAAAATGGTTTAGCGGTTAAGGGCCGAACATGGCATTAGGTCGTGCATAGAGCCCATTAAAATACCCTTTTATTTTGGGGAAATCTTGCAAAGTCATGATTTCTTTTTTTCACTAAACTTTTCTAACTGTTAAGCTGAATAAAAACATAGTGACTATCTAATAGTCTTTTATTTATTTTTTTAATTAGTATTCACTTTAGACTACAAAGGACAATAAGAAAAAGTGTATTTTTTTGTTACCTTGAAATACAGTCTGTGAACTTTCTTCTAAATTGTTTTGTTTTTAAGGAGTCTTTTTTTTTTTTTTGTTACAACTGATTAGTTTTTCCTTCTAATCCCTTCACAGGCCTTTTATCTCGACTGGGTCGCAGTGGAGAGAAGCCCTACGCTCCTCTAAATCTTTTAGCAGACTTTGCTGGTGGTGGCCTCACCTGCGCTCTGGGGATAGTCTTAGCGCTGTTTGAACGGACAAAGTCAGGGAAAGGACAGATCATTGATGCCAGCATGGTGAGTACTAACAGCCAGCTTTTCTTGGATTGTCTCAAAACTGGAGCCACAGCTTTGTTTTGGTTTTTTTTTTTTTGCTAAGGCTGAGTCACATTCAGCTTGACTCTTGAAAGACAAATAAGTTTAAAAACAAACATTGCTTTTTTACCTTATTTTTATTGATATAGTCCAAGTCTGGTTTAAGCATCTTGCATGTCTGTGCAGCCTCCTGCCAACTGATAGTACACTGCCCACAGTGAAATATTAGATCAAAGCCTCTGAATCTCGCTGTGTCCCTCATTTAATGTATGTATAGCTAGAAGGTCTCAAAGCAGAACCACTCTAATGAACTTCTTGAAGGCAGTGTACAAATAACATTTTTTTTTTGTTTTTCGTCTTTGCTTTAGAGAACATGTTTGGGTGTGTGAAGTGGATACCAACATAAGAACTTTGTCATAACGCACGCTCATTGTTGCATTTGAAGTCTAGACAGTATTTTCCTCAGTGAGCCGTTTAGATCTGCGGTGTATTTTTACATCACAGGCGCAGATCAGATGTACAGTTTTATTTCTCGTGTTCTGATTCACTGAGATGAAACAGTACTGCTTTGGTGGTCTTTCTCTTCCTTGTCATGTCAAACATAACTGTAGCTTTTTTTTTTTTTTTTTTTTTGTCTGATCTGGGATCACACATCCTGCTGTCTATTCAACGTGGGCTCATTGCAGTTTTAGGTTAGTGATTGGCTGAGGTAAATAAAAGTAGCTTTACCTCAAAGGACTCTTGTTACTCTTATGACTTTTTTAAAAAATTACATCAAGATAGAATATAACAAAGAAAATTCAAAAATACCACTGTATGGTGAAATGACTGTGCAATGTATATTAATACATTTTCCTGCAAAGAATTTACCTTGAGTTTTTTTTTTTTTTTTAAGTTACTAGCGAGTTTCTCTAATAAAATCTTAGGTAATATTTACGGAAGAAAGTTATATCGTTTTCTAACTTGGGTAAAGTTTTTGGGTAAACTTGGGTCTAACTTTTCTGTGTGAATGCATCTTGAGCACTAATAAGTCTGCCATGAATGACAGCATCACCCATACTTCATAAGTTTGTGCAACTTACATAATCCTTACAAATATTTTTGGATACATTTTATGATATGCAGCCGCTCCTCTTTTTGACCCTCCATGGGCTCAGACATCCCACAAACCCCCACCACTCATATGGGTCGACCCGCCTGTACGGGTACATGTGACTAAGCCTTTAAACTGTTGCCTCTTTCCCTAATTTTCTTAACTTTCAGTGACATAGAAATACAGCTGTTTTACCTTCATATGTTGTTCTGTGGTTAGGTCCTGCCAAACATAATGTTGTATGCCATGCTTTTGAATTGGGAAAAAAAAAAATGATCATCAGGAAATGTCTGAAAGAAAAAGCTATAGACATTTGAAATTTCAGTCTGCTGAAGGAAAGCTCTGACATTTCCCTACATAAGATCCTAAATTTCATTTTTTTAGGGGGAGTAACATGGGCATGGGAGTCTTTGCCAAATCACCCCTGCTTAGCGAGAGGGCCAAAAGCCTGCAACCAGCAAACAGCTGCAATGTGAGATAACGGGGCAATTAAATGCAGAAAAAAAGAAGGACTTGGGTGGGTTTGACTTTATAAGAAATATCTGTGCATATGGAGGAGTTGTTGCAGGAGAACAAGTCTACACATAAATGAGAGCAGAGGCAGCTGGACTTCGAATCACAACTGGAAGTTAAAGTCCAGCTGATTCTCTGAAAGCCATTGAAGCTTTTTTATATTTTCAGGCTTTCTCGAAAAGCTAAGACAACAACACCTTCTGTGCAACAAACCACAGCCCTGCTGTCTATGCAGAAAGGAAGATTTGATCAGTGTTGATTCTTTTCCAATAACATTTTCAAAGTATCCCCTTTTGCAAATGATGTACCCCCAAAATGACCTTAACCAATGAAAATGTCAAAAATAAAGGCAAAAAAGGGCCTCTAAATCTCTCACATCTGTCATGGTACATATACAATATCAATAGGAAGCACTGAAAGACTCTAAATGCTAAAGAAAAAACTAAAAGGGTTTCAATATGGTTGCTATACCAGGGCTCTAGTATTTGTTTTTACATTGCATCTTTTTAATAAGAGCCACTCGTGGTGTTCGTCTGAAAGCAATAAGAGCCTGTTGCAGCCGTTAAGACTTTGTCTGTTTGATGAAGAGGCGGTCACAGTGAACGGCAGCAGAAGAGGCTGTCCCCGCTGCTTCAAAACACGCTTTGATACAAGGAAACACCGCAGCTGCCTTTTCATCCGCCGTGCGTTTCTGTCAGGTGGATTTTGAGATGAGGCGAGCTTTATAAAGCCTGTCATGTTTGCTGTCCTGTTATTTTCTCTGTACAATGATCTGAGTGGGACAAGCTGCAGGGATTCAGCTGGAAATATGAGATTCGGCAGGGAGGTTTGTCACCTATTTCTGTGAATCATCGCTACGTTTCTTGTCAACCCTCAGGTCACAGGCAACATATTATACTTGTTTCATGTGAGCTATGCTGCATAGAAGAGTGAGTGAAGTGTTGGCTGACTTCAAAAATGAGGAAAGAACATGTTTTACTGCTTTTATTTATTTATTTTTTCATTTTAGCTCACGCTGTTATCTCTTAGTATATGGGGAAAAAAGGTACCTTGATTTATGTTTCTGAGGTTCGCTTCATTAAAAATAAAATACATTTAAGTCCAGTTGGCATTTGTATTATATTCTTTGTCTTTTTTTTGTACTATTATCAATACAAGCTTTCATTCTTTTACCCCATGTCTACTTTTTGTATTTCTTCTGCTGTTTTTGCCTTATACGTCAGACTTCAGATTTTAGCTGCTTGCTAAATTCAATGTTTTCGAGCTTAGCTGCACAGACTCCCAAAAGACAGTTGGGAGAGTGCTTTAAAGGTTTTCCTCCGAAAGTTTATTTGTGAAATCATTGGCCGAAAGTGCATCGTAACGTAAGCAGCAAAGCTTCAGTTGCGCAAGTGTACTTTTTCCCAAAAGTCCTTGTCCTTGTTTGACTTCGAGCTTTGCACAATGCAAATATTCTAAAAGATACTCTTAGGCTCACTATTTCAAAACTTTGGATCAAGGTTGAAAGGGATCCGGATTACCAAATCATCTGCTCTGACTCTACGGATCAGAGATTTTTATACTGGTATTTCAAAACTTTGCTGGATCAGATCAAATTTACTCCCAACTGCTTGAATGAGGATTTCCAGATACCCTAACCGCCCTCAGAATCAGAAACGAGAACCTGGAAAAAGGCGATGCTTTGTCCTGCAAACAAGGACCAACGACCAAATGTGAGTAATATTTGATCAGTGTGAATTAGTTCTAAACACAATTAAAACAGACAAAGGATCAGCCCCAGATCCTGCTCTCAACTGGGATCAGAGTAATCCTCATTTTCAGAATCAAACTGGTCCAGGATTCAATCCAAAGTTTTGGAATACTCGGCAGAAGCCTTTAATACAGATTAAAGGCAGGATCTGAAATTCACAAATTCCAAATCGGGACCAAATTTGGTTTGAAATAACCAATTTTAGTTTAAGATCAAATCCCGGAGGTTTAATCCTGTAGGATTACGTTGGACCTTAGAGAAGCAGAACCATGATGACCCACTCTGATGAAAATTGTGTTTTAGGTGATTTTAATGGGTTCTTTTGGCATTTTTCTGATGAGGATATATAGTGATCCAAAAAAAGTATATGAACACACTGGAATTTAGCTAATTGTCCCACTAAGAAATGGTGGAGGGATCTGAAATATTCATCTTAGGTACATGTCCTCTGTGAGAGACATAATCTAAAGAAATCTTGAAATCACATTGCTGTTGCAATTTAGCAGCTTGACAGAACTTAAAAAAAAATGCTTAGCTTTTGGGTCACGACAATTTAAATAAAAAAAAGTTAGCAAATAATAATAAAAAAAAAACTAGTTAAATATCAACAACCCTGCTGAAATAATATTCTTGACTAAATTTAGCTCTGAATTTTGTTTATATATGAGCAAATAAATCTAAAAAGAAACATCAGTATTTACTTTTTTGAACTTAATCTTTTACTTTTTAAGAATCGAACTTTATATGAAAAAAACAGGGATTTTTTTAGCGGTGTTTTGTTCTTGTTAATCATGTTAATCAGCTATTTATTGACATGGTTCACCAGGGGTTTAACTTTTTAAAAAACAGTTTAAGCTTTATACATTTATACATGAGTTGATCCAGATTGATTGATCTTCATCAGAAATGCATCAACGGTAGTTTTCTTGGAAGATTCTGTTTTTTTTTTTTTTTTTGTATCATTATTGAATTTTTTTAAGTTAAGAACTCTAACAGCCAACATTGAGTATAACAGAGGTCATTTGTGGTGACCTGGTGGTTGGCAGAAACAGGCATGAACTTCAGGAAGATTTTGTAAACTTTTTCCTATGGCTTGGTCAATAAATGGATGCAGTGCAATATTTCCTAATGTTCCCACCATTTATAGCTGCTATGTTTAGTCTGTGTGAGTTTTTAGCAATTTTGTGCACCAAACTGCAGCCAAGAGTTTCTTTTTCAGTGCTGCCAACTAATGAAATGATGCTGGATTGATGAACCTGTAAACCTTTTGGGGACTGAGCTTGTCCTGAAAGAAACCCTATTATTCAAAGGAAGGCCAGGGAGTTGTTGACAGAACCTCCTGCCAAGGTTTAGGACTAAAAAGGGGTAACTGCAGGGAAAGTTTTCTCACAGAGCAGTCAGTTTTCTCTTATTTCCTCTCTTTTTAACTTGATTTAAAGCTGTAATTCTGAATGAAATTAGAAATATTTTTGTTTTTGTGTCTGATAGCTAGATCTTAGGGAAACCATTCATGTTTTGAATGTTTTTTTAAAACTGAAACTCTAGCTAGAATGTGATAGATTTACATAAAAATTGTTTTATGGTCAACATATGAACTAGAGGGGTTGCAAGTAGGATTTTGTAGCAGTTTTCCTCTGTAAATTCCCCATAATTACCTTATTTTTATTTTGCACATTAGTTCTAGATGACGTTTTAAACCCTCGATGATGTCCCTGATAATTAGTCTCACAGGTCATGTTATGTTATATTATGGGATTCTGTTACACTCCCATTTGGAACTGGAGAGTTTCCAAACGTCGCCCAGATCAGTCCTTTAAAGTCCAGAACAGAATCCTGTGAATTAAGGAAAATCTGTAATAGTTTTGGAAAGCCACAGAGGGGCAGTATAACAGCTACAGGGTTGGTAGTTTTAGCATCCAATCTGTTTAACATTCTGTTTTGCTTCCTAAAATGAGTAATGTCAAGTT
Organism: Oryzias celebensis; assembly: GCA_014656515.1. NCBI lineage: Eukaryota > Metazoa > Chordata > Actinopteri > Beloniformes > Adrianichthyidae > Oryzias > Oryzias celebensis. Next base: position 10,192,726 of record BNCR01000012.1, read on the forward strand.
CTCTTTGATTTATGAAGAAACAGACTACAAGCTAACTGCAATTTCCAAGCTTTGTTAAAGTGCTGATAGTCTGCCCTGAAATTAAATTAATATGGACTTATTTTGGTCTGGACACACAAATTCATTTGGGAATTAAAGAAATGCTCTGAGTGCAGAAGTCGTGGACATACATGGTTAACATTCCAGTTGAACTGCTCTTTTATGAATAAATACTGGATGATTTCTCATAACTTATTTTTTTCCCAGTCTAAAAAGCTTGGATTAATGAATATTAAAATTTCTTTTGATTAAAAGAAACTGTCTCACTAAGGAAGACACAACTGTAATAAGAGATAGGTATTAGAGTTGTTCCAAGAGAGCTAAAACTAGCTCAAAAGAACAAAAACGAACTTAACAAAAGGATCTTCAAGGCTTTTTCTTATTGATATCAAGTCTTCGCATTAGAGGAGAAAGACATAGAGTATTGACATAAGAAGCCCAGTGTTAAATTGGTTGAAGAGATTAACATTATTTAAGTTTTAAATCTTTGATCTTAATGAAGAGTGTTTTTTTTTTTCTTTGCAAGTCTTTCTGGCTTTGAAAGGTAGGATCAAAGAGAAGTCGGTATGCAGATTGCTAGCTTGTCTTTTGCACAGCAAAAGCAGAGCTCTTGATCACATAGGTGGGAAATTCTTCACAGTTGTGAATTTAGGAAATTAGTATTTTTCCATATGTTAGTATAATCTGTTGTCTGGAAAGGATCTCATTACTAAAGTGATGTTGTCTTGAAGTTGAGTCATGCCATCTGGACTTAAAATTGTCTTCATTGAAATGTTCCACTCATCCAAAGTGCTTCAATTTTAGACATTGTAAATTCCCCATTAAAGACATTTAATCCCATCAATATGTTGTGCTCACTTGTTTATTTAAAAATATGTGTCTTATGTATTAACACCAGGGCTTGTAGATTAACATTACAGTTCATTCCAGAAAATAGTATGAGTTTGTTTTGATGGTTTGAAAGTTCAACTAAAGTCCACACAAAACTGGTCCGGATGCCTCCCTGGGAAGGTGTTCCGGGCATGTCCCACGGGGCGGAGACTCCAGGGAAGACCCAAAGCAGACTACAGAGACTACATCTCTAGGCTGGCCTTAGAATGCCTTAAAGACCCCCCCAGAGGACCTGGAGGAAGTGGCCAGGGAGAGGGAATTCGGGGCATAATTACTTGGACTGTTGGCCCTACAACCTGGTCCCTGATAAATGGAAGAACACGTTTTTTCCTACTTTATGCTTTGTTTTTTTTCTAGACTGTGCTGAAGTTGATAAAAACCACAAAAAAGAGCATGTGAAGTATTCACTCAAACTTGGTCAAACACCAACAGTTTAATACAAAAGCAAAACCTAATTATTTTTTTCTTTTTTCTGTGTCTTCTATCTAGTCATACTAAGTCTGTTTGGACCTTTCTAGAACTATTCATCCTGCCAAATTAAATAACAAATAAACAGAAGCATTTAATTTTAATACTAATAACTTGAAAAAACTTGATTTCTCAGAAAAGAATAAATGCTATTCTAAAAAGAAACAACTGAAAGGAATGCAATTGGATTGGCCACAAGCTGAGTTGGAAAGAGGCAAAAAGCGTAGGTCTCAAGTTCTCTAGTTTCATTAGATTCTGCACTATGACAATATTTGAACATGGCCCAAATGACAGTTCAAAAAATCCAAAAATAAATTCGCTTTAACAAACAATTGAGGACGTTTTGACACTCATGATGGCTGCTTCCCCTATGGTAGGAGGAACCCAGAGTTTTGAACATTTCACTGAAAAACTGTCTTTAAACTGAATGAAGTTCCCTCTATTATTCCATCTTTGCCTGTTTTTCAAAGTCCATCAGGTTCAAGCGCACAACTGTTCTTGCAAAACATTTTTTACATCTTTATTCATTCATCCATTTCCACTACCAAGGACAAGACGCAAAAGAAATTGGTACAGCAAGAGCAAGATGGAACAAAACGCGTCGGAAACCAGTGTCCCCTGGCCTTGCCTGAAGAAGGTTTTATCCTTGAGTAACATCAAGGTCAATACAGATTTTTCTGCTAACTCCCAAAGGCGGAGCATTGCCTTCATCTTTTCCCCTTGTGTACAGCACTCCGTTCTTAACCTCCATACTCTTTTCCTGGCTTCTCTCCCCCCTCCGGAGTTCACAGACCAGATGAAAGAGCTGGTCACTACTGGGAACAAACTTACTCTGTCACGCCTCCTGGCAACTTTTTGACGATAACTCCCTGTAGTGCCAGTGTGCTTTTAAATCGCCTGCCAGCTTCAATGAGTGTCATGGATGTGACACTTAGCACCTCGTCCTCCTCTTCGGTGGCACGAGAGTCGTCCTCAGCCTCCCCAGTCCAACGAAGGCTCCTTAAAACCCAATCATTGTTGAAGGTTGTAATTTTTCTGTCAACACAAAAACAAAAAATAGAAGGCTGTTGAATGGGCTCATTTGTTGTTTTTTTTCTTTGAAAACGTACCTGTCAATCATCTTGAAAATAATTTCATTTGCAGCTATCCCTGTCAGCTAAGCAAACCTAATTCTAAAAAGAATAATCAAGAAAGTCTTATAAAGTTTGATATACATTTGATCTACTTTATTTTTTCAAAATAACTTTTTTTTGCGTTTAACGAGGACAGATGTAACTACAAAGAAAAAAAATCCACAAATGGAACAAAATTCACCTTGATACCATAATGTGCTTGTCAGTGTTGTGAGATTGTAGAAGCTCCTAGTGTGGCCTCTTGGGTTATGGGACCATGTTATTAATAGAAAGGCTCTTGGTGTGACTGAGCCAAACTGAAAAAGCAAACTCTCATTCATTTTTAAACATCTCACTCTTCTAAATCTGTAATATCACCCACGTGGTTTGAGTCATATTACAGTCCATTAAGCCGCACTCTTGTAACATTTTATTCCTTGAGGAGTGTGTGGGCTGAAGTCAATCATAGCGTGCACTGAACTGTACTAGAGGCAGTAAAGAGGCCACTCCGCATTGGCAATCTGTCTGGTAAACTGGCACTGCCTCGTTGGCCTGAACTTTCTTCCACAGGTTTCACTAAAGTGTTGACTCCATTTTCTGTCCTCTGGCCATTATAAACTCACATTCTCAGTCTCACCCTGATTCTCCACTTTTTTCCCAGCTGACTCCCCCAAGCACAGGAACAGTGTCTCCCCAAGATAGTCCTCAGATGAGTAACAATTTCTAACCAGAGCAGTTCTGCTTCACGTGCTTACAGTGGAGCTCCAGGCTCTCACTTGGTCTTAAGGTACCTTCATTATTTTTGCTAAATTTTCATTGTTTTGGAGTATATTTATCTTGATTATGTTCATTATCCCCTAATCCTTGTCTGATACTAAGAGCAATTTGTCTTTATAGTATTTGTTGTCAACCTGCCACATGCTTTATTGGTTTTTTCATTAATAAAAATATCAAATTTATCATCCTCAACTAAGCAGAATAATAACCAAAATAATTTATGTGGCTTAAAATTACACGTCACCCCAAAAATAGTGGATGTGAGGAGATGGGATCAACTTCACTATCAGAAACTGAATGTGCCAAAGAGAAATTAATTAAAAATTACATAAACTGTCGACTTAAAAGACAAAACAAATGTGAAAAAAAGATTTACATAAATGATGAAGAAAATATCTGCAATAACAGCAGTAGTTAGGTAGAAGATGTGATTGTGTGAATATAACTTCTGGTAAACAACTTTAAGTACTTTTAATGAGGTATTAGCACATTTTCACCTGAACTATTTTATTTTCCTTCAAGGTTTATGTTATGCAACAGATTGTGGAATTCAAAGATGCTTTACTTAATAAAACCTTTCAGGTTCAGATCCTGTCCCAGATCTCATTAACCTCCTATGAAGTCCTTCTTTCTATATGCAAAACCTATGAGGGCTCATATAGTTTCAACTAGTCAGTCACAGTAATGAGCTTAAAAAACGTGCCCACGCATAAGGACATTCACACCTTTTCATACAGAAATCCATTTGCATAAATGTAGATAAATCAGTGTTTCAAGTGTGATTATGCATCTGACATCAGTAATAGCTACTTCTTCACAGTAAAAAACAAAAACAGGAATTGTTTGCTTTATCTTTGTTTTTTTTTTTACTTCTTGACAAATCAAAAGAAGCAAGATGATTGTTATACTGGAACTGCACTGCTTCTGACTTGTCAACAGAATTCTCATTTTGGGTTTCTATGAGGACTGTCATGCAGGCTTCAGCATCAACACGTGCACCTTAATCTCTTCCTAAAAACCAAAATTTGTGGCTGTTGCCCGTTTCAAACCAAGATAATGATGGCCATGATGGATCCTGTCTTTGTTCTGTGTGGCAGTGCATTATGTCACAGCTGGTTTCTGCCTTGAATTTTCCGCCACAAACTTGTGATGTTGACAGATTTTACAAAGGCTACATTTTTCTTTTCTATGAAAAGGCACAAGACTTGTTTGGCTGTTTAGAAATGGAGGCAGCTCTTACAGTGGTTGTTTGATGCGGCTCAAGATTAGATCACCAGGACACAAAAAGAAGGACAGACAAATTAGAAACCTGCCACAACACTGTCTTTCCTTCCTGGAACCTTTCCTTCACAGTTGAAAATTCACTCCCAACCAACCGTTTCTTTGTATATATGACTTTTCTTATACTTTATGACACAAGCACATGCCAAAGAGGTCTACGTCATCAAGGACTTGATTTACTTTAGTAAATCTAGTGTGGTGGTTAGCAATATCATGGTTTAAATCTTGACTGAGTACCAGCGGTGCTCACAAGTCCCTTTTTTCACATTCAAGGGACATCTAAAGGTTTTGGAGTAAGTTTGATTCAACTCCAAAGTCTTTGGTAGCAAATCCAATTCAAGTCCTAAGGCTTTAGCTGTAATTTCTTTTTGATACCTACAGTAAGTCTTAAAACTTAAACTGTTCACTTCTTGACACTTGTTTTTGTCCAGATGATGAAACAAAAGATTGTTTCAAAGAAAAAAAATGGTCACTGTCATGTCCTCGTGTTTCTTTTCCTCCTTCCTATTTTCTCATCTCTATTTCTCTTCTGCTGCATCTCAGTCGCCTGTTGCTGTTGAAATAAACTGTAGAATAAAGTATGTCAACATGTAAATTATTATATTAATTAGAAGTCTGAGGCCTATATTTTTTGGATTACTCAGAAATGTGTTCCTATTGTTTTTTGATGTTTGTAATTGGATCACTCTGGACTTTATCTTTTTTTTTGATTGTTTGCGATTAAACACAATATCCCCCTTGGTGGTGTAAAGGTAAATATGGAAGTCAGTTATAATAAATAAATAAATAAATACCTTAATAGAACCACTTTTTTGATGTATTTTGATACTTTTACTGCAACACAAATTCTCACAAATCTAAATGAAAATCCTCAAAATGAGGCTTTTCACAGCAAATACTAGGTAAAGGCAGGTAGGTAATTAGTTGTAAAGGCAGCTTTTTTTTTTTTTTTAAGGGTTACTCTGATGTGCTTCTGCAAAACATGCAAGTAAACCAATGATTATTGGTGACCAGACCCAATACCTCAAGGTTCAAGTAAAGAATCAAGTCCTTGAGGTCAAGTCTCAAGCCACTGCATGTGAGAGTTAAGTGCAACTCTAGTGCAAGTCCCCATCTCTGCTGGGTCCTTTCTGTGGGAGTTTGCATGTTCTCCTGAATGAATGGCATGAATGGGTTTTTCTATAGGCGCTCCAAGTTCCTCCCACAGTCCAAAAACATGCTTTATAGGTTGATAGATGACTCTAAAGGACCCTCACTCACTCTCACTCACTCTAAATTGTCAGATAACACAGTGGCTGTTATTCTTCTCAATGTGTAAGTCTAAGTATGGCCCTGCAAGGCACAAATGGCCGGTCAAAGGTATACTCCACATCCAAGTTCCCCTATGATTATCATTTGATCCATTGCAAAAGCATAAAAAAAGTTGTTTTCAGGGCATAGTTTTCTGCAGAGCAGCAATAGTTCATCAGAAATTTGTTTTGGGAGGATCTTCTGTAAGCTTACTCCCACTTCCCAGCATCCATCTATTTACACTCTAACCTGCTATCTTACACCCCTCACAACCCCATACTAATCATTAGCGATGTGATGCAACGAAAATGACAAGTAACACTTTGAGCCAAATGCCAGCTCAGATGAGTAAAACAAAGCTGTACATGGACACATTTTTCTGCAAATGGAGAATGGAGCAGGGAGCTTATGGCCTGTCGTAGTAACTTCTTTGTCACACCTACAAGCCAATGGCATTTTTGTATCTGCTCCTGATTAACAGTAATTTGAATAAAGAAATACTGAGAAAATCTATTTTTAACTGAATTTTCTTAATGCTTGTCCTCCATCATAAAAAAAGGCCACAAAAACGTATTAAAAACACCAAAAACAAGATTTCCATCAGTGTGTCTTTAAAGTAGGTTGAATAAGTTCCTAAGTCCTCTGTTACTCTGCACAGGACTAAGTTGTATAGAAAATGAATTTATGGGTTCATAAATACAGCATTACGTGAACAGTAAGGACATTTTCTTTTTGCTTTACTCGTTCTAGACAACTTTTATGTCCACAAACTTCACCTGTGAAACCTCTGCACGTGTTTTGAATTATTTTTTTTTCTTAGTGTTAACATCACAAGTCTCCGATAAAAATAGTCAATAAGTTGATCTATGCAAATAAAGATTTTTTTTAAACGAAATTCCTGATTTTTATGTAAAGATATTTTTATGTATTTGGACTGCACATCTTCACTGCACAGGATAAGACTGTAGTTCCAGGAAATGTGCACATCCCACCACAAAAGAGACTCCATGTATGTGTATATATAATTATTACTTACTCAAGTTAAGATTACTATTATTTCAATGTATTGATAGCTATTATTTTTACATTTCTTTTTGATCAAAGTAACCTCTCTGTTTTGCACTGATCTAGTTGTGCATGATTAAGGCTACATAACTCACAAGCTTTCTTGAGGCAAAGATCTATGAGCTGCTTAAGCAGACACTCTGGTTCCTTATGGAGAAGCTTTTTGTGTCACTTGTGAGCCGACGTATGAGTGCAACATTTCCCTCAGGAACTGAACCAAAATAGTCAATATTAGCTCTATTCACCTCACAGGGATTCTAAAGTACCACTTTTATGGTATCATTTTAAGTTCTAAAAGTGCCGAAATTAGTTTCTGCTGCAGTGCTGCAGAAAGCTATCGGCTGGTCTGTTCACAAAATTTGTCATCTTTTGCTCAAAAGTATTTCAAAGTAGAGTGAACAAGAAGACAGTGAAATAAAGTGGCGGGAATGCAGTCTGTTATGAATGACTGGGCTGTGCAAACAGATGGAGAGAGGGATTTATATTTATGTATTAATTGTATTTTAATATTTTCACATCTGTTGGTATGAGACTCCCAAGAAAATATCCACGCAAACAGAATTAATTTTATTTTCACATTCTTGTATCTATTGTCTTATTTCATTGTTATGCAGAAATCTATTTTTCATGACCACAGCCCATCAAAAGAGGAATATAGATTCAGGTAGTTATCTCAGCTTCCACACAGACCTAATATTTCATGCATGAGTCTGGGTTTTGTCATACAATAATTTTGATGGCATTGAAGCCCTGACCAGTGACAGAGCACCCTTTTTCTCAGCTGTGATTAGTTTCTTCACAGAGCAGAAGATTGACAGTAAATAAATTGCACTTGAAAAATAAGTCCCTTTCAAGTTTTGCCACATTTTTCATGTCTTTGACTTCTTAAAACCTAGTCAGCTTCCTCAAGCTGCACAAATCCACAATGAAAATGAAAAAAAAAATGTTTTTGCATCACTCTTGTATTACTGTTTCATGCAAAAAGTTGTATAAAGAGTGTAGACATTCAACATTACATGGCCTTCCTCCATGTTCTCTTTTGAAGTTGTGATCATGAGTCATGGGAGGAAGAGTGTATTTTACAAAGGGTCACAATCAATCGGAATACAAGTAACAAGGATTTGCTGTTAATGTTCTTGACAGTAATTTATTCCATTAAAGTTGTGAAAACACATTAAAAGCATTTCTGCATTGTAATATTGTGTAATGTTCTTATTTTCACCAGCTTTGGCATAATGCTCAAGACTCGTCTGTTAATTAGCACTTTTTATTGATTTTGCACCTCAGTCGTTCTTCTTTAATTGTATTTGTTAAAGTGGTGCTGTAATCTGTGCATTAAAGAGGTTCAATTTGCAGCAGGGATAAATAAATGTACACTTAGTACTACTCTGTCCAACCCTCAACTAGCTACAGCTGTATGTCTTGATTTGGGTCACAGAGGTCCTAGAGTCTATTACAGCTCAATGAAGGCTCTGTACAACCTGGACAAGTTCATTGGAAGCAGTTGCTTTTTACAATGAAATATCCAGGGTGTGGTACCCAACTTTTTGTTCTTTTATTTTGGTTTAATTTCTTTGTTTTGTTAGTTTTGTTCTAAGTTGCTTCGATTCCTATACTTTTCTGCCTTTGACAAGTTTAGTTTCTGTTGTTTAACGTTTTTCCATTGTTGACGTTTTTTCACAAATAGGTTGTGTCCAAATTCCTACGGTGACCAACACGACTTACAGAAATTCAAAAGACACAACGCAACGCCAAAAGCAGAAGCACAACAGAAGTGAAATACAATTTAATTATCATCCAATTTCAAGCTATTGGCGTCTTTTGAGAGGTATTTGATACGTTTGTCTGAAGTTGTTAATTTAGTCTGCTTATGTTCTCTTATTTGAGCCATGTGGGCTACCGTAAAACTCATACAAATCACCTACCTCTCATGAGCCAATAGCTTAAAACTGATTGGATTTGTAAATAATCCTCGTAAAATGTTCACATTTATTGGGTTTTTACTTCGGGAAATCAGTGACTGTCTGAAAAAAATTAGTAGTGATCATGGTGTCCAAAATGTTTTTAAAATCCAGGGCACTAGACAGTCCCACACTATATAGTTTTTTTTTTTTTTTGTTGTTCTGAAGGAATTCTGACGCAGCCTTAGTTTTTTTTAGTTTGTCTGCAGTCTTTTGCATTTGGATCTATTATTCTCTGTTCGTGACATGGACTGGTTAAAATTTCACTTTTAGCTTTTATTTTGCATTGTTGTTTATATCTTTTCCTTTCTAAGACCAACCTTGAGAAACATTCAAGAGATGATCGAAATAGAAGATGCATTTAGACTCTTTTTACATTTGCTATATCTCACGCTAACAGACCACAACCTGCCATTCTCGCCACCAAATTCATTTGTAAACATAGTCCAGCCAACCTGCTCTTTGTGGCATGAACAAACTGTCCAGAAAACCACCCACAAACCACATCCAGCTGAACCAAGAAAATAAGCAAAAACACAAAACAAAGGAAAGCTCAAATCCAATGCAGGCTGTATGCCTGCAGGGTTCTGCCTTTTTGTTTTTCATAGAGACCTCAGCCTTTACACCTGCTGCCAACTGGACTTACATTTGCAAATTTAAAATGTAAATGTGGTCAATTTCCATTAATATTAGGTGGTTTAGTACTTTTGCAGCTCAAGTTTTAAAAGGGTGTCGTCTTAAACTTTCAACCTACCAAGGAGGAAAGATACATTCTCCAGATGTCCAGAAAATAGCTGAATTGTAAGCGATATAGAAACTTAGACTTTTGAACCATCAAATGTGAATGTTAAATGTCTTCTCTGGGTGTTGAGGATAAAAAAAAGCTACCCCCATGGTGTCTGTGTGATTTGTTTCTGGACATAAAACTTTTCTTCAGTACCAGTATAGTTTTTAGATGATTCCTAGTGCTTCACTTTGTTTAATTTGATTATGCAAAGGGGTCATCCCCTTTCCAAATGACGTTTTGCAATAATAAAAATGTTCATAAATTTGCCAATAAAAATACTTGTCTTTTAGTAAATGATTTTATAAAAAAAAATGTAAAGCTGAAAATGTTCTTGCCTTCTCTTCAGCTCCTCTTTTATGCTTTTCATAGGTCGAAGGAGCTGCCTACATGGGCTCATTTGTATGGAAATCCCATAGTATTGGTTTATGGGAACGTGACAGAGGGCAGAATATGCTGGACAGTGGCGCTCCATTCTACGATACTTACAGAACTTTGGATGGGAAGTACATTGCTGTAGGTGCCTTGGAACCCCAGTTCTACGAACAGCTTCTTAAAGGTTTGTATTGTTGAATAAACAGATAAACAATATTTTATCTATGGATGGTAATTCTTTGAAGTCCCACTCCGATCATCTTTTGATCAATTGTAAAATGGTTCCCAGTGATCTTTTAATTATTATTATGCCGTATGAAGACGTTTTATTTGTTTGCAAGTGGATCCATCAGAATGGAGCACAGCCTGCCCGTTATATTTTCTAACAAATACTATATTTTTCAAACAGCATATTTTTTCATCTGCTCCTGGTTCACCATGATTTGAATCAAAAAATACTCAGAAATGGAATTTCAATTTTAATTTTCTTTATACATGTCCTCCATGAGAGAAATCCCACTTTAAGTATTTACATTTTAGCTGTTTTCTTCTTCTCTAATGACATGAAAGCATTGGTCCCCCCTTCTTTGATATATTTGTTTCTGATGTCTGTGTTACGTTGAGATATTTGTTTCAAAATTGTTTTCTTTATTCTTTTTTGTTTTCTTTTCTTTTGCCTCAGGTTTAGAGTTGGAGGATGAAGAATTGCCTCCCCAGATGAGTGTCAGTGACTGGCCAGAGCTCAGGCGGACTTTCACTGAGCGTTTTGCCTCAAAGACCCAGGCAGAATGGTCGAGGATTTTTGACAAGCTTGATGCTTGCGCTACGCCTGTGTTGTCTTTCGACGAGGTCAGCTCACACCCCCACAACCAGGAAAGAGGTTCTTTCATGAAGAACTCAGAGGGAGCAGAGTTCCCCCGGCCAGCTCCGGTTCTGTCCCGGACTCCTGCTGAACCTGTCTGCACATCCAACCCAGGGGTTGGAGAACACACTGTTAAGGTCTTGGAGGAGTACAGTTTCACATCAGCAGAGATAAAAAAGCTGTTGGCTGCCGGAGTTATAGAGTGTAATGCTGGCAAAGCAAAACTCTAGGAAAAAAATGAAAGTGGGAGAAATCACTCGTTGTTTTTTCTAATAAAACAGCTAAATTGGAAAGTATTTTCAGAAACAAACTATTGAGCAGATTTTTTTTTAATCACTCTTTGGGATGCAAAAAATCTTTTGTTCTTACTTTGAGAAAAAATTCCCAGTCAAACAAAATGTTCTGCATTCTTAGAAGTACTGAGTTAGATTTTGGGCTCATCAGTTGGTTGAATATCTTTTATACTATAGTTTTTGCCAAAATAATAAAGAATCCTAATTCATTTAGTATAAAAATATTTTGAAGTGGAAAATTAACTGACCATCTCTGGTGGGTGCAGATCACCCAGCTCATAGAACACATTGAAAACTCACCAAGTAGTCCCAGCACATTAAAAATGACCCTTTTTTCTGTTCTCTTTGTAATCAAAGCCTAAATGTCTGTCATTGTAATGTCTAATGTTCGCTGGATCTGCCTCTTTTGTGCTCAGCTTAGCTCTTTAATGGATCCATTGTCCAGCAACATATCCTTCAGAGACAAGAGTCAGTCCCCTAAGACATTTAGTAGAAGTGATTACACATTTTTGGTAAAACTTGAATAAATTTGCTCTTGAAAGTAATCGTTTGAACCTCAGTATATTAATCCAAGTTATGCATTTTATGTTGGTATTGAAATGTAATAATAATGCTTTCAAATTGTTTTAAAAATGGTTTAATTTTATACTTAACTGTTTTGCTCATAAATAAAGTGTCTTTAAACTGTTTTCATTACCCCTCATTCTAGTAGTGATCACCCATTAATATGCAGCTGCCTTTTCTGCATTTGTCTAGCTGGAATTATTTTTATGGCTATACTGCTATGGCTATATAAAAATTGATTTTATTCTTCCTACTTCGTCAGATGCCAAAGAAATGAAGCAAATATTTGTAAAACATACTGAGCTTAGTTGCAATAAAACTCAGATCTGCAATCTATTTCCTATTATCGTAATATGTTTTTGATTTTTAAAACAACTCCCTAAAGTTTGTATCTTGTTTGGTGAAGGAAAACAAAATATTGTCAGTGGTAATTAAAACATGACTGTCCATGTATGCGGCGCCGCGCTGCACTGCTGCTGTGATGTCGTCAATGTTGGACTTTGTAGTTCTTTACAGAACCAATGCAAACAAGCCTACAATGCCACAGCTATTATTTAATCTGTAAGGGATAAAGCCCGACGAGTGTTCAATATCATAAATGAATGGGGTATGTGGAGGACTGACCGCATGGAACGGTAAACTGTGGAATGAGGTAAATCAACACGTGTTATGGCAGCAATAGGAATAGGTTTGTGGTCGATATTTTTTGGATTGATAGGAAAGAGTTTCCTTTTGTTTTTATGTGTCAAATGTAAACAATGTAGACCAGCTGTCTGTCCTTTGTGTTTTTTGTTTTTTCCTTAATCGCTCAAAACTGTAAAACATGCCCCTTGTTGGTGTAAATGTAAAGTTACATAAAGATAGTTTTTTTTTTTGTTGCAATTTGATCTTTTAGTGTGCAACAATGTCATGAACTGAAATTAAATCCTTCATAATGACGCTTTTTACAGCAATTATTTGGCTAAAAATATTTGTGGTTATAGTTGATCAATTAATGACAGGTCACAATTAATTATTCATTCATTCATTTTCTGAACCACTTTACCCCTTTCGGGGTCACGGGGCTGCCGGAGCCTAACCCGGCTACTCATGGGCGAAGGCAGGGGACACTCCTGGACTGGTCGCCAGTCTGTCGCAGGGGCCACAATTAATTCACACAAAAAAAATAATTGCATGACAGCACTAGTTTATACCCGTTGACAAGTCTAGTGGTCAATCCACATGTTCATCCCGGACAAGCCCCCATTAATTAATGTATTTAAAGTTCAGCAATCAGGACTGTAGACTAACTTTTATTGAAGTTGTTACACTAAAGTGCCCTGCTCTTTTTTTTTTTTTTTTTTTTTTGTGTAACAGCACAAAATTTAGGAGCAGCCAAATTTTCCACCTTATTGCATTTAACAGCACAGTTTTACAAGGTCACTTCTTGTCCTCACATCATTGTCCATTTGCTGCCGCCTGCCTGCCACTAAAAGGCAGGGAGACACCCGGGCCGTGCATTTATCCCAGCATGAAATGTGTTTTATCGATGCATTGATCTTTTTCAGTCACAAATGCCCTATTCCCAGCAATAGTCTTCCCACAGTCTTTACAATAAATGCTGCATGTTATATTATGGGCTTGTATCTGAGTCAGGAGAAACAGAATATTTTAGGATTACACCTTCCAGCACGCCAATGCTTCCATATAGTTGACTAAATTATTACCAAAACAGTAGATTTTGGTTTGATCATTAGCTCCATAATAATTTTTTTCCTTTAGTCTGAATTTGTCTTTTGTCTTTTTCTATATTGTTTCTTTACTGTCTGCACAGAAATTTGGATTATAACAATTATTCAATTATTGCAAAATAAAGGAAAAACAGCTAAAAGACAGAATGTTGTATTTTGGCACAAGTCCTTTTGATAAACCCTGGAGTTCTACCAACCTCTTAAGAAGTAGCTTGTTAATGCTGGGGATCAACTGATCTACAAGGCTATTTCATTTATTGTTAATTTATAAAGTTATCCTTTATTTTGAAGTTCAATTGAAAATAATAAATTACCTTTTTTTCAACTTTATTACGCAGTCTTTCCTATTGCTAGAAGATAATTTTTCCTATTAGATAATAAATGAGCTTGCTTTGGATCCTATTACTTTCTGTACAGACTTTTCAGCCATAGTTCACACTTAATTAATGTAACCTGTGTTAACAAGACCTGACACAAAGACAGAGGAAGAACTTGTACATCAAGCACTGCACACATTGAGCCCACATAGAGCTTTTCCCTCCATATTGTGTTACATGTACGAGCCAGGGTTCTCAAAGAAAACAAGAGAAAGAAGATGAATGATTGATTGATACTTAAAAAGATGAAGCTTGTACAATTACATTTTTTTTCATGTTTAGGCTGAAAGAACATTTGTAGTGCAATTTTTACAATAAAACTAATGACAGCTTTTTCTAATTAACTACACAGTCTGATCTGGTTTAATTCTTTAAATACAAAAAATCTAAAGAAATGTAATAGAAATCTGAGTTTTAATACTAATACATTTTCATCTGCGATCCAGTGTTTGTTGAAGTATTGGTAATATAGTGATGGTTTGTTTGGGGCTTGTGTTAGAGTCCCAACGCTGTCCATGCTTGAGCAGTTTTGCTCATTGCCACCTTTTTTTAATAATGCAATTGTCAAGATTGCCCCTAAAGTAAAAGCCTTAACCACATAAAGCTACATCTTTACATTTTAACCTGTTTATAAATCTTTTTATCCATCATGCAGGCAGCTAAGTTCCCCCATCCCTTTAAAGTAGTTCAGGCACGGTCCTTTTATGTTTAAATTGAAATTTGAAATAATTAATTATGCAATTGCTGCATGTGAAATTTACTTCTACAGCAGCTGTTCATGTGGGAAAAGCAGCCATTTTTTAAAAGAGACCCCCACCCCTTTGAATAAAATTAAATATGCAGGAAGTAAATGAACAGAAAACAACTTTGAGCCTCAGAGACACAACTTATTATTTTGAGAAAGAAGCCTTAATGAGTGTGCGCTTCCACCATTTCTCCAGACTCTTTTGCTCTTTTCTCCAGGCTCAGGAAGATTAAGAGCATGAGGGTGAGATTCATGAATCCTCAAATGTCCACCAGAGTTTGACTTGAATAATAAATATCTTGAACATTATTTCTTTTCCACGTCGTCGATCATAACCCCCCCGTGCTGCCATTATAGCCTGAGCAGGTTGACTGAAAATGTTAAATGATGGGCTTGACTCTTGTAGGCCCACATGGAAATGTGGGAAACCAGGGGAACTGGTAAAACAATAAGGTAATAAAAAGTTAATTCAACCTTAGGATGGGCGAAGTCAAAACAGGCTTAATGGTTCCAGGTCGGAGCAGATTAAAAACACAAACCGAATGATCCAGTTAGAACAAGAGGGCCACACAATACAGGTACTTACAATTCAGGTAAGCAGACAGACTAGCAGGAGGAACTGGTCTTAAATGCTACTGGAGGTGATGAGTTGCAGGTGTGCCAGGATGCCCTGCCTCATTCTGGACACCTGTGGAGGAGAGATGGGGAGAGGCAAGCAACAGAACCAAAAAAAGGAAAAAAACTACCAAAAAGAAGCAGGAGAGGGCAGCGAAGAAACAGGAAACTGTCATGGCCTGACAAAACAATTGGATTTGCTGATACCCACAGGGGTTAAACATTCAGTATTACAAAAAAACAAAACAAAACAGTAAATGATATCTACTAATGACCTGGATCGTCTAAGCTTTACCTGTAGCTAATTTCACAATTCAGCTCTTTGCATCCATAGTACCTTTAAACGCTGACTTCAAATGTACTAGGTACAGACTAAAAATGTAAAAATTAATGAAATAAATAAATAAAACATTCACTGGTTTGAATTAGACTGATTCAAAACCGGTTTCTGAGTTTTACGGCTCCACCTCACCTGAGACTAGCATCAGAGAATAGCAGTTTAACAGTCGTCAGAACACTCCCAGAGTGTGTTAACTTTAACCCCAGATAGCACTTTAAGGGTGTATTCAGATTGGGCCCATTTGGTTCACTTAAAGTGAGTAAAGTAGCCGCCATATGAGCTTTCTGTGGGGGAATATTCTACTGGGTTTTACTAGAAACTTACACTTATTACGTAAAAAGCAATTTGTGGTCCCTTGCACAGTTTGCAGGATTTGACACACCTTCATCTCACCCACTTTACCTTTACTTTACCCTTAGATGTTATATAAGTGTTCGCTACCTCCTGTCACTCAAAGCATACCTGTAGAAAAAAGTGTGCACCAACATTTGACTATACAAGTTCATCGAGCAATCATCTTGTCATTTTGGGTTTGTCCATTCTCACCTGTGGACAGCCCATATCCACCAGTTAGGACAGTTGTGACTAAGCCATACCATTAAAAAAAAAAAGGAGATTAACACAGGATCGTGCAAGTGTCTTTTTTATCAATTCATTTTTAAACCAGTGTCATCAATGCTTTTTTTCCCTGCACAAATATTCATGTATTTTTTTGTAAATTTAACACAAAAGTCATTGGATAAACGAAAGTTCAAGTTCAAATAAGTTTTTCTTCTTTTCAGCTAAGATTTTTTAAAATAAAGTTCCAGTTCACATCCAAGGCTGTTTCAATGTGCTGCATAGAAACAAACAAAAAACTCATAAGACTGTCAGTCATATCACATTCGGTCCAGGAACTCCCCATTAGACCATGTCTTTTTATTTGTGTGCTAATGGTTTAAAAATGACTAATATATAACACTGGAGGGTTGTCAGTGTTACTGACCGAGCTAAAGGTGTTTGTCAGTGTAGATCGTAATATGGACACCTATAGCTGGCTGCACTTAGAAAATATAGAACCAAAGCAAATCACTTATGGTGTGATCTGGAGAGAACCACTGTTTGCTTTGATTTATCCAGTAGGAAAGACCACAAAATATATTGCTTTTGCCATTTTTGGTCTACGCCACTAATATTTAGACAAAAGTTATTTGGCACAAATGTCAATTTATTTGCATGGTTGTTAAAACAATTTTTAAAAAAGTGTATGTGGCCAGGCGTACTTCAATATCAAACTGGGATGGTGCACATATATGAAAAAGTGTGATCATATATCCCAATAGTGTTTAAAAAACACTGTAAAAGCACAAATGAGTAATTTTGAGTACTTAATTACATCTTCATCTAAAGCTGTTAACCTGAGATAACTTGTTCTTCAAAAAGCAGCAAACTTGTGTTTCACAGTGAGAATATAGTTTGAAATCAGAAATTCTCTTCAGAAAACACAGCAGGAGAATGTGCTCAGTATTGCCCGTCATCACAAACAAGTCAATCAAGCTGTGTAAGCTGCATGGGAGGCCTTTTTTCCAGATGAGCAGCCGTTCACAGGCAAACATTATTTTCTGTGATTTTTCATCCCAGTGCTTTTAATCAACATGATTTTCAATCACAATGTGCATCTAGTCCACACAACAAGGGGAATGCCTGAACAAGGTCAGTAACATCCTTGCTGGAGATATTCACTTGTTCAAAAAACCTATTAAACAATGTTGTCTCTAAGTGTTAGAAAAGTTTTAGACAAAATTATAGTCGGGGAAGCTTTTAGACTACGTGATGAAAAGCTGTCTCTACCTCCAGTTCTAACTTCATTTTTGAGCATTCACATTGATTTAATGATGGCTTTAATTAACCTGAAGTAACTCTATTCACACGCATTTCTGCGTACCATCATCATCAAAGCAAAAATGACCACAGTTTTCTGTCGTGACTAGTAAGAAGTTAATCAATAATGCATGAAGTTATTGCACAGAGTTTTGTAGTCCACAGGAACAACTGTATAGAATCTGCAGCATTGCTGTACCAAGCCCCCACCCTCTGTTTCAAAATGTGCTGCAAACCAGAAAGTTTCAAAGATTGCAGTTCCTCAGAAGACCACTAGAGGCTGGTTTCAGGTGGGATCTATTCTAATGACTAATGCTTAAATGTTCAACTTTACATTTAATATAAACATATGTATATGCTGGTTTCTGGAGGTTTTAAAAAATATATTGCTTTAATTATTTATTATGACCATCTGTGGAAGCTAAACCTTTTAAAAAATCCGTTATTGTGATACTATTAGAGGTTAAATTTGCACATATTAAGCAGTTTATTCATTTTGTTGTTTTTTGGATTAACCAATGGGTCAATTAAGGAGAGCTTAAAACGTAATTTTAAGCTGCCAAGTTGTTTTCGGAACAATGATTTGGGCAAAGTAGATCCCCATCAATGCACTCTTCAAACATTAGGTCTCACTTTGGCTAAACAGAGTCAGAACAGAAGAAAACAGAGATTCTCCATCCATTTCATAAAATATCTATATTTCCTGTCTACTTATGCAGCAGATAATTCTCTATTTTTTCAGTTTGAGATTTTCTGAAACCCATAAACTATGAAGCTAAAAATCATGTCAATCGATTGAAAAAATTAATCAGATGAATTGCACTTTTGGGTTGTGATAAATCACAATTAATCACGTTTTATGAGTTTAATTTGATACGACAATATGCAGATTTTGAGCAAAAACAGGCCAGAAAGAAAATGTTTCCTGTAATTTTTATTATCTGAAATATTTAAATTTAGAAAGTGTTAACTCAGAAGCTTAATTTAAATGTGCACAAAATACATCAACAGTACGATAAGCATAACTGTAAAGACTTTTGTGTTTGCAGTATTACTCCAAGAAAACAAAGATGCTTATAAACAGCTATAAAAATCAAACATTATAAAAATCAAACATCTAATCTGATTGGCTGCTGGGTTTTCTGGAAGAAGTTCCAGTCACAATGTTCTATATGTGCAGGCTTTTTCAAACCAAATTTTTCCTTCATTTTATTGACAAAAACAAGCAGTACGAGGTGAAGTTTTTCTCTAGTTTGATGCTTTATTGAACCTATCGAAACGATCAGCATATATATTGCTTTCCTTTGCCTCTTCAATTCGAAGTCGCTGCCACGAGGTGGGGTTACAGTGACAACGGGCTACTTTACGTATCAAATAGTCTGCCTTTTGTGAAGGCGAAACCTAAAAAAAAAAAAAAAAAAATCAAGTATATAGAATAAAGTGCGATTGAACATTTATTCCTTTCGTTAGTGACCATGTAATAAGTGAGATAGTGCCAGGCGAAATGTGTGTCATCAGAAATAACGTATGCCGTGAAAAGCCTGAATCGTTGGAAGACGTTTGCTTCGCAGAATGTAATTAATTTGCGTTGATAAATAGTTAATTTTTAAAATTAATTGTGTGCGTTAACATTGACAGCCCTACAAAAAACATAGACAAGCAGAGGCTCTGAAACATGGGCACCGATTTTTCAGGTGTGAATCTGATGGTAGGAATTTACTGACACAGAGGAGGACAGGAAAGTATTGCATAGTCAACAATTCAGCAAGCTGTACCACCTAAAATTAGAGAGTTCTGTAATGTTCATAATAGATACACTTCAACAGTGAGAGACAGAATTTTAATTTAAAATTCAAAGATTCCTGGAAATTATGTTGCATGACTTTATAAAGACTTTATTTGTGTTGGCTTGATGAGAAGAGATTAACAATTAAAATAGTTATTAGAAAATTGAAGAAATGTATGTGTTGCTCAGCAACAGCCCCAAAACTGCACAGCTTTTGAGAAGATTTGCATGGAAGAATGGACCAAAATAGCAGCTACAGTGCAAACTTAGTGAAGACCTTCAGGAAACATTTGACTTCTGTCACAGCCAACCAGGGTGAGAAGACAAAGTATTTTTTTTTATTGACCAAATACTGATTTTGCCATTACAAAACACAGAAAATAAGTAAATAAAAAAATCATATAATATGATTTGATGTGACTGCCTGCCATTATGGTGATAATAATAAATTATGTCCTAAAATATTTTAATTGAGTTCAAATGAGGCTGATCCACAAACCTCGATCGCCCCGACACATTTGACATTCATCTGCTCCACAGCCTTTGCTGAACAGTTGGTTGTGAACTTTGATCTCAAACACAAATCTGAAAAACAAAAGTACACTAAAATGGAAAAAAAAATCAGTCTTGAAAGATCAATCAATCAACTGATTTATAATTTATACATGTAAAGACTTTTTTATCTTATGGTTTCAGAGTTGTGTGTCGTTTCCAAGAATGCTGATTGAACTCTAGATTAAAAGCGGATCCTCTGCTTTTTGGATCAGAAGGGTGAAATCTTTAAAAAGAAACATCAGAAAGTTGTCTTTTCACTGACTGTGAGCCCATTAGATTGAGTTCTTTCTCAAAAAAAAAAAAAGAAAAGAAAAGAGGAATGCTTTTGTGTATGATCAGAATAACTAGTTTGTATGTTTATATCTGTGACTCATCTTTTTGTCACTAAGCAACTTGTTGATATTCATAGAAAGGTCTACAGAGTAACATCTTTGCTACTGCTTTTTCTCATTAGAAAACTAAATTTATCTTTTGGTAACACCCAGCTTTGATTGCTATAACAGGTTTAAGCAGAGACTTTAAAACAATAGAAAAATAATCTCAAACTGTGTTGGACTGTAAGATCTTGAGGCTCAGAAGCATGTAAGGAATGTCTGTGATATGATTCCAGACATCTGTCTGTGAGAGGTCAAACTGATCATGAGATTATTTGAAAAAAACGACAATAAAGTGAACAAAAGTTTGCAAAAACTAAAGTTCATAAGTGTATTTTTTCAAAAATGAACTTTAGGAAAAGAAACTTTTCTTTTGGCTCCCTTTGTATCACGGCTCAGTGCTCTGATCATGTCTCGGTTTCTTCATAAACGCCTCGTGCTGCTTCCATAATCACAAGAATGAAGACTTTGTGGGAGCCTTGTTAGTGCAGATAGTCTAATGTTAGCAGTCGCTTTCTTACCACAAAAATAGATCTTAACGTTTCAATGCTAAAATGATGAACTGTCCTGTGAGTCTCTGCATTATTGAAGGTACCAGTCTGCTCCAATTAGATCCATTTTAATACCACTTGCTGATTTACAGTACTTTTAGTCAAAATGTACCCCCCAGCACACAAACAGTCTCCCCAATGTTTGAATGTTGTGTGCAGGTTTATGAAGATGCAGTAAACTACATCCAAAAACACATCCTCAATAATTAATTCTGTTTTCATGAGCATGACAGACTCCTGATCACCTGTAGCAAAATTAATGCAAATTGTGCCTCTGTAAATACAACTAAAACACTTTTTATTTTAATTATTTCAAGTAATGAGTTGTAAATGAACTGTAATTTAACTACTTTTGTCAGTAACAGAGTAATGTAGGAAATTACAGTTCACATTTTAGTAATTATATTACAATTACTAGACCAAAGAAACTCTCATTACCTCTTTACTCGCATTTTGGTGCATCAAAACCATAGGTAACATAAAACAAATTAATTTGTGTAACCTTTTGACATTGTCTCTTGGTTAAATGAAAGGAAACAAATACTAATTGAAAAAAAGAAACCCACGCATGCATGTGCTAATGCGGAGTTGGAGGTTGGTCGGAGTAAGATGAAGATGAGTGTAAATACGGATGTGGACAAATTCATAGGGGCATTCAGCAGCTGGAGATATTAAAATTATTTCCAATTTATTGAAAACAAAGACAAAAACATTTCAGTTAAGTGCAAGTTGTTGCCATGGAAATGAACTGCTTTCCACTGCCCTAGTGTCAATGTGCAACCTGTGTATACACTTGGAAGGCTACCATACAATGTACATTTCCCCATCTTCATGTAGTGAACTTAATGAGATGGTGCTAAAAAACCTGGTTGCCCTTTTTTAGTCTTTATGCTTTTATTTTGTGGATTTTACAAGGGTATCTTGACTGTGCTAGCTTTTTTCCTTTGAAAATTTGTATGTGAGTGAAAAAAGTAATGAGAGGTGAATTACTTTCTAAATAGGGGAATAAGTAATTTAATTACAATTTCATCCTGTAACTAAAGTAAAGTAATTAATTACTCTTTAAAAGTAACTTACCCAACGTTGTTCGACATGACATTGATTACTTTTTGCATAAAATATTTCATACCAATTACAGATACAGATTACTGGTAATTTCTTTTTGGTGAACTTTTTTCTCAAACACAATTGAAACCCTCCTCTTGGGGGACTCCAAGGCATTCCCAGAGACATTGTCTTTCCAGCATGTCCTGGGTCTTCCCCGGGGCCTCTGCCAAGTGGGACATGCCCGGAGGCATCCAAACCAGATGCCCAAACCACCTCAACTGGCTCCTCTCAATGTAGAGGAGCAGCGGCTCTACTCCGACCATACTCCAAGCGTCTCACCCGATCTCTAAGTGAAAATTGAGGAGTTTCTAAAGTTTCTTCTTTCAAAGTGTAGAACCATGCATTGTGTTAATTTTGTCTAGTATCATTTTTATAAACATTCGTTTGCTTTTTTCCATCAGTGTTTACCAAAGTTGAAGATTCTGCAGGAAGCCTCTTTTTCCCAGTTTATCCTGATGCTGGGTTCTGTGTGGTTTCACAAGACCTCATATAAGTATGCTCTACAATGCAACATTGCTGTCTGCAGAGAATGTCTCCTATGCATCTTTTCTCCTAGTGGTTTCTCCATCAAATCAGGAAAAACAACAAATTAAAGCTCATTTTGCAAAGGACTATGGCAAGCAACAACCTTTTTGCATGCTGCTGTGACAACCATTGTAGAAAACATTCAACTTTTATAGACAAAAAAATATGAAATCATAATTTAGTTCTTGGAGGATGGAAAGTGATACCATCAGTAACAACACGTTTGGTCATATTCATTTTTAACTAGGCTTGTTTAAATCAAAACTTTAAGAAAATTGTATGGAACAACTTTAAAAAAAATAATGCATAGCTATCAAATTTGTTTGGGTAAAAAAAAACAACAACAAGTGCTGAAAAATCTTCCTTTATTTGAGTTTTTTTAACTTGTTTTTCATTTATGTAAACCTAATTTGAAAACCTGGTACGAAACTTTTTTTTCTTCAGTTTGCCTTGCTTGGTTCTTGCGTGATTTCACATGACCTTATATAAGTATGCCCTAACATGTGATGTTAGTGTATGCAGAGAATGTTCTCATGTCTTTGTTATCTACACGTTTTTTTCTGCACACCCTTGATGAGAGTTGAAACAAGCTTTTTTCCTTTGCTTCCTTCTTCCTCGTTTTCAGATCAGCATCCGTCCCTCAGGGATCACATGCATCATCACTTGATTTGCTTAGAAATTCGGCCACAAAAGAGCCCTTGTGATCTCATGGCTGCAGAGGATTTGTCTGCTGGGGTGGCTGATCAGAGCAGTGAGATTCTCAGTATTATTTACTGTTCATTACGATTGTCTCAGGATGCCAGAGAACTACTGAGTGTGTTTGGGCTTTTAGCACATGTAAGATGTTTACATACAGCTTCCTTAAGTTGAGAAAAAAAAAAATTAAAGAACACATTGTCTTGTATATTTGTTTTCTGTGCTTTATGTCTTTCGCGTTACATCTTATACAGTTACAAGGTACGTTTGCTGTCTGGTTTTTACTTCTCAAATGCCTTTTTGTCACAAAACCGACAAAGAAAGAGAAGCTAGACTTTTCACCTCTTCTCCAAAAGACACCTTACTGAGTGGGGAAGTTAAAGCTTTTTGGCTTAAAAAATGACTAAAGAACTTTAAGACGCAAGGAAAGATATCCACTTATCTTTTATTCGGAAATGGAAAAACACCACGACTTTGGTGACTGAGAAAAATATACAGACAGAAACATTTATTTTCCTTTTGAATCTTACTTAAACTGAAGAATTGATTTGGAGAAATTTGTCAGACCCAATATTGTAAATCAGAGACAGGTTTGGCGGTAATCTAACCGGATCAATTCCTAATTTACTTGGAGAATGATAGAATAATCCAAAACCTAAAATACTCAACTTGTCTCAAAAATAACAACAACATTTTTTTTTTCTTTGAAAGAATTTAAAGCAGAAACTCATCTTTGGGCAAAAGAACAGCCAAAAAGGAACCAAAACTAATATAAGCGGTCAGTGTTCCCCACCAACCTTGTAAAGCCCAGAAAGAATTGCCAGAAAAATTCAAATCATTTGGAATAAAGATGTTTTTAAAATCCTTTGAGGTAATCCACTTTTCTTTGCTTTCTGTTTTGCAATATCGTTTTTCGGGAGATATGTAGGTTGCATCAATTATGGTATGCTGGGCGGTTGAATAGTTGAAGATGCAAACATTTTGATACAAGTGCTCTGGAAAAAATCCCCTTATTTACCCGCTGTCTCAAATTTGATCTGCACATTTGTAACATGGTGTAAGTTACTGAGAACTAATTATCAATACTTTTTGGAATATTTAAATACAGCAACTTGTCTTTTAAAGAAATGAATAGCAGTAGATAAGTTATTCTTACCATAAAGTTTAAAAAATTAGCTAAAGTATTTTTGCCAAAAGTGTTTTTGAGGTTTTATGGAAGCAACATATTTGAATGAAAATATTTTTTACTTTCCCTAGTGAAATAAAAATTAACTGCAGGGCAGAAAACATAGACCAAGAAATACAATGGGCTTTTAACCCCCATTCATTTATTTTCAACTATCATGTAGATTCTAAATTAAGATTTATTGGAGACAAAGTGGTTTGATGCAAATTTGCATCAAAAGGAGCATCAAGGGGTTAAGGAAAATTTGCATCATGCATGAGATTGGGGTCTCAGAAATGCATGTATCCAATATGATTTGAATGGTCATTAAGCAGTGGCATGCGGATCTTCTGGAAACCCCTCCAACGACCCCAATAAAGAATTCTAGGGGAAAGATAAATCCAGTCAGAGCAGACTGGGATTAGGCTGCAGTGGCAACCTAAAGCAGGCAAAGGGCAGACATGGTGTGGACTTTAAAGCCGCATTTCTATTATAGGGATTCAGTTTTCACGCTGTAGATGGTGGGACACATCTAAGAGGAATTTCCGTGATCCTTGAATCCAGCCTCAAAGTGGGTGGGCTCCGACCCTGTCTTGCTGCATGATGTGTCACACTGCGACAATGCAACATGATACTGCTAGGCCTGGATTTATTTTCAAGTTTTAAAAAAGAGATCCGTAAAAAACTGCTGGCAGCTTTATTCTGCTTGTGAGTTTAAATATCCACAATTGTGTTTCTCCAGACAATAATCGACAGGTGTATCTAGTGGCTCTTTGAACAATCCGTTGCCTGGAGTCTATAGTGACGCTGGAATCCAGCATGAGTCAGAACGGTTGGAACCATAGCTTCAAGCATTCTGAGAAAGTATGCCAAAGCATGAGATTGAAATACTTCTATTTTATGCAGGTCAGTAATTTCTGCATTACTCTCTACTGCTGGGTCCACATCTTTCTGTCAGGGAAGGTGGGTGTTAGAGGACCTGAGGGCCAAAAACTCTCCTTTAACGGGTCCTTTATCAAATTAAATAATTAAACGATATGAATAAAAAAAACAAAGTACTTAACCCAGTAGAGGGAAACAAACAAGAAAACCCGAAAAGTGATGATTTGACCTTTAGATACTGAAACTATGAATGGGATAAACTGCACGGCTTATCAATAGGTTGATGCAGGTTTATAATAGTGGAACAACAAACAAATAACTACAATTCTGGAAATAATACAAAAAAAAAAAAAAAATCACTAAATCTCATAACTTTCATTCAAAAATGACCCTAAGGCATTTTCTTTAATTGCCCATTCTAATTTATTTCCATCATCTGTCAACTTTATTTTCTTTAAGCACGACTACAGCATCAAAATTGGCTCACCCTAAAGACAATTTTCTTAATCCCAAACCGAGCTTTTACTACTGTGAAACAGCTTCACACCTTCATAGCCTCAGGCATTTTTAAAACACCAAAGACAATAAACTCTGTTATGACCACTGCACTACCAATATTGTCCCTAGTCTCCCTTCACCTTTATCTGATATGCTTTAACAACAGTGCAGACTCATCCCTACCAGCTTAAGTTGCTCAACACCTCCTGAATCCACACTCCATATTGCTTCTGTCCAGCCACAGCCTCAGGACTGCCTGAGGATTTTCTGTGGTGGAAAGAAAGCTCCCTATTATTGGAGTTATGTCTTTGCAATCATGCTCTTCATAAATACAAATAAATATACAGTGGGGATCAAAAGTTTGGGCACTCCAAGTAAAATGTATTATTCTGCATAAAGAACCCAAGGAAAGATTGAGAAATCTTCTAAAGGCATCAGTTTAAAGATGAGACGTCCTTTTAATATGTCAAAAAATAGGCCCTATTTCCATCATTTACACACCATTATTTAGTTTTCTGTTATTTTGAAAGAGTAAATAAAGGAAATGAAGCCTGATTTTTTTAAATATTAAAATTATGTCTCATCTGTAAAATGATGCCTTTAGAATATTTTAAAATCTTTCCTTGGGTTTCTTTTTGCACAATAATATAATATTTTACTTGGGGAACCCAAATCTTCGATCCCCACTATATATATCTACATATATTGATTAGGGCAGTCAACATTTATGTTAAAAACGATAATGTGTTAATATTCATGAATGCAGATTAATTATACATCTGAATTAACCATCTTCCGCTTGCGTCTGGTAGTTCAGGCTTCCACGGCGTGAGTCTTTTTATGAAAATACACACTTTGTCGGGCTCTATCTCACCTATACTATGGTCACTTACAAAATAAATAAATATTCAATTGATTTTTAGTATTTTATTCTTATTATTAAAATATTGGTGGGGCAGCCCGTTGTCATGGTAACACAAGAATGTGTCGCTAACCTTGACTGCAGCGGCAAAATAAAGCGAAATATACGGATCGTCACGATAGGTTCAATAAAGCATTAGTTCAGACTGCTAGTTTCTGTCCAGAAGATGACACAAAAAGTTTGTTTTAAATAAGCCTGCGTAGTGATTTAGAACATTTGGACAATGTGACCGGAACTTCTTTTTTAGATGCGCGTCAACACCAAGCAGCCAATCAGATTTGAGTATTCACCCGGACCATTTAAAGTGCAGAAACACGTTTGTTTCTTCTGGCTGTGTACAAGCATGTTTGTTTTCTTGGAGTAATACTGCAGACATAAAAGTCGTTACAGTTCTATAGAGTTTTGCTTATCATACTGTTGACGTCTTTGCACACAGATTACATTTCTGAGATATCTTAGCTAACACTTTCCAAATTAAAACAAATCAGACTATTAAAATGAAGGAGATATGTTCTCTCTGGCCTTTCTTTTTGTTTAAAAAGTACATATTGTCGTATAAAATTTAACTCGTAAAACATTTATTTTGTGAAATCGGATTTATTTTTTAATCGACGGACAGCATCAATATGTATAAATACATCATCAAAGTAAAAATCTTACCTCGCTGAAGGTATTTCTACTTGGAGTTGGTTGACATGTTGATTGTTTTTGGTATCTAGGTCAGCTGTACAGCCAGAATAACAATAGATTAAAATCAACATTAATATTCATAGAGGCAAACAAAGACTTAGTGTTAATTTAAGCTACACAATCTTATCATCCACTTCAGAAACTGTCAATTTTATCTTGTTGTCCAAACTTGTGAGCACAAACCAGTCATTTATTAATTAGTTGTGACACCCCGTCTGACCCTGAGATGGAAGATAGATTTTAATAGATTTTTTTATTTAAATCAGAGATTGTCAACATGTTGTTTTGGTACTTCAGCATCATTGTTCCATTAATAAAATGTACCACCTCAAAAGGATCAGGATGTGAAACTTTGTTAACACAGTTGTAAAAAACAACAAGTAATCTGTATTTTTCAACAAATGAGCAACAATCATTTGAACACTCTTTTCAGTTATTTATACACAATCTAATTTATTTTTAATTGTATTCATCCAATACATTCCCTTTCTTTGCTTTGGCTTAATCAGACCTAATTAAAAAGAAGACGCAGGAGAACTTGATCGGTAATTTGTTGCATCATGTGTTTTTTCTTTGTTGACAGCGTCTGCGTGCTTTAATCAGAAGTTCATTCTTTGCCAGTGATTGCATGTCAACAATTTTCTTTTAGCTGGATTGGTGCTTCTTAGCTGGACTCTATCTTCTCATGCTCGGGGAAATGTGTGTCACATTCTAACCGCATGTGCACTTCATCTCTCATAAATGCTGCCTCTTTAATTACATGTTGTCAGTGTTTATAAAGGCATACCGCTTTTCTCTTTTCACCATGGTCATGTGAAATATTGGGGTGGCCTCTGTGGGAAGGGGGCAAACCAGCCCTGGTGAACCAAAAAGTCTAGACTTCATCGAATTTTACAGACAAACTGTGACAACAAAGATGTTCAGACTGTCAAACTGAATCCTTCTCATACAATACTTCCTTGTTCAATCCTTCAAAAACTCTTACTGGGCACGGACACATCAGTTAGAATTTAATTCAGGGGTATTTTGATGTTTACAGCTTATTGCATTCTGCATCCGATAGACATCAAATATAGAGGCCTAAGGAGTATCGTTGTTTGGATCTCTAGCAGACAACTTTCTCTTAGCTAGTTGTGCCGCCGTGCCATCATGTAAACAAGCCTCAGTTTTTATCAAGTAGATTTAAATCTAAAAAGGAAAACTGATTTGATAAACTGATTGATTGATAAAAAAAAATTTAGAAGGTGCATTAATTGTTTATATATTGGCTTTCAAAGCAAAAAAAGAAAAAGCTGCCATTCAATATTGAGCTAAAATGAAAATATATTTGCTAGTTTTTAGTTTGACCACACATTCTGGAAAAAAAGATTTTAAAAGAAGTGATAGACATTGTACTTAGATAAACTATGTCTAAGTTCTAAGATAAACTAACTAATTTCAGTTTCCAATGAACATTTGTTCACTTTGTTCTTCACTGAGATGATCGTTTTTGTCCTCCCTTCAGTTTTACTTTCCCAGTGATTTGGCTCAAAACTAGAATTTTGGGTCATGGTTTTGTTCTGTTTTTCAATGTATGAGTTGTTTATTAAAAAACAAAACCCCTGAAAATTTAGACATTTTTTAAATATTAAAGTAAGAGCAAGTAACAATGAAGAAAGCCTTTCAATTGGCTTTTACTAAGCCTAGTGGAATAAAACAATAAACCAATCCTTCTTACACGTGTTTGAGACTTTCATTGTAAAAATACTGGTATACAATCTTCTCCACGATTTAGTTAAATGGTGTAATATATGGTTCGGTATAAAGCCAAGAACTGTGGCATCCTTACAAGAAACGCATTTCTAAAATCATGGTAAATACTAAATAAAAACTTATAGAAAATAAATAACATAGGATAATCATTTAGAAAGTGCAGAAATGGTGGTTTTGTGTGCTTTAGTGGCCATTCTTTAAACCCTCAGATAATGCAATGTAGGACAATATTTGTTAGGACACATACAGCAAGACCTGCAGTGCAAAAGGGCAATCTGATGGTGTCTAAACAGGCACAAACTTTTTCTAAACAAACTTTGGTGAAAGTGACTGTTCAAAGCACATTTGTTCAAAGATTTCTACATTCTTGCTCATTCTTTGCTGATTCTGCTCTCTACCTTCCTTTGGTGTGGCCTCCTCTGTCTTAAATACCCGACAGGTGCTGATCAAGACGATTGGCTCCACCTGTCAGGTGAGCAGAATGACAGATGTAAGGCAGCAGCAGCAGCAGCAGGACGTACCAATATATTTGTCCTTAGTTGGTTTTGGTTTGTTGAAAAATTAAGATGTGCTGTTCTGATTCTTTTTAAATTGAATTGCTGTTCACACACAAAGTTGCATAATATGTTGGGTTGTTGTTTTGATGCAAGTTTCTGTGACCTTTTAACCCCAGATAGAAATCAGGAAAAATGTTTGCGAGGTCTTGGAATGCAGTTATCTCTGAACAGAATCATAATTACAACTAATTATACAATAGCAGTATTTGTTTTATTATTAGTAAATATTTAAAAAGTACTCTAATAGACAATTAAAAATATCCAAAGACTCGAAGGGTACCAGTAGAAGTAAAGGATATCTCCATATGCAGATATCTTTCAGAACTGTTGGTGAACTTTCAATAGAGTAACAAAACAGAATTGTCTGAGATGTCCACTAGACATCTACAGTTGTATATTAGTTATCTAGTTGACATCTTGTCCCTGGTGAGTATGCTGAACCAATAGCTAAAAAGCACATATTCTTGCCTGTGCTCCTGTCTTTGGCCGTGACCTCCTCTCTGGCTCATCCAGCAAACCCAGCAGTTTCCACAACTTTTACTGGATGAAGCCCATCTGCTACACTGCTCAAACATGTCCTTGTTTATTTAAATATTTAGCTATTATCTTGACTTGTAGACGTTTATCTTGACGTGTTTGTTTATTAGTCATATACTTGTTATTCAACTATGCAGTTATAGAATTAATTAAGTTTACTTTTCTTTAATAGTTCTAGCACATCACCTGTCCGTCCGGGGTTGAGGATCTCTCCTTCATGTGGGCAACCCTGAGGTTTCTTAGTTTTTTTTTCCCCAAAAAAGAAAGGTTTTTTTTTTTTTTTAATGAGTTTTTCCTCACCGCGAAGGAGGGTGTAAGGACAGAGATGTTTGTTCAGCTAAGTCTGTTTAACAACCAGCCATTGTTTACTTTTACGTGATTGATTTTTTTGGTTGTTTCTTACAATATTCTGATATCAGTCCAATGAGACGGCTGTGGCTGTGATATTGGGCTATATAAATAAAATTGAATTGAATTGAGTCCTGAAAGGTTGTCTCTCTACATTCTAGACAGTCCCTCCTATATCTCATTTTCCACCTGAAGCGATGCTTTGGAATGTTTAGCCACAATCTAGTTTCTGGATTTATATATTTATGGTCCAAGTTAAAACTGCATCAGCTAGATCCCAACTGCCTAAGAAGATAGATTTAAATCATGCACATTTTTCTATAACACTGATACATCTCTACTCTCATTCCTGATATCTCTCCTTATAGAAGTTGTTTCTTCTCACAGATTAAGGTAAAATAGTTTACAGCACATAGATGTGGAAAGAGAAATCACTTGTGTCATGGTTGATGTAACTCCAACAAAGCATGGCTCACATCATGTAAAAAACGAAACATAAAAAGAATAAAAAAGTGGGAGTCCATCTCACAATACAGCTCAATTTTACATGCTCTCTATGGTTTTTAGCCCCGCAGGAATTCTTATTGTATGTTTAATGTCCATTACTAAAATTTGATCACAAACTTACACTTTCAATAATGTATCAGAGCCTAAATGATTGATAAGCATTTTCTGAGTGTACATTTTATGAATGTAAACAGCTTGGTTTGCATCCTGAGTTCATGCTGTAGAACTGCGAAACACTTGTAGCTGCGGTTTTAATGCAAACGGAGCATGAACTGCAGCTCTGACCTGTGTGTGTGGAATCAGAAAGATTTAATTAGGAGTTTGTGTCACACAGTTCAAGCTGTCTGGCTGAGAGCAGGGTCAATCTTTTGCTCCTTGTAGTTTCTCCATGAAACTTAAGAAACAACAACACATTAAAGCCAAGTTTGCAAAGTGCAAAAACAGTTGTATTCTACTGTGACACCCATTGTAGAAAACATTCAACTTCTACAGAATAAAAATATAAAAATCTCATGTTTTACCATTTAGTCAAAGTAATGTTCTTGGAGGATGTAAATTGATACCTTCAGTAATGACAGGTTTGGGCATTTTCAAATTGGCTTGTTTATAAAATAAATTCCCCAAAAATTGTTTGGACCAAGTTTTTCATAAATCCAGAGTGATCACTGTTACAAGATGAAAACAGCCCACTGTTATTAATAAGAACGTGCTAAAAAAAATCATATTTTTGGTTTTATTTGTTTAATTTTCAACTGTAGAGATAATATTATGTGTAAGGAATCGTGTCAAACTTCAAAACACACGTTATAAAATTCCAAATGAGCATAAAAATGTGTTTAGATAGAGTTTATATGTTTACCTTTTATTTCTTTTTAGTCTATCTTCTTTTATTTTCTTCTGAAAAAGCCTTTTTGTCTGTACCAATCACGTTTTTGGTCAAGTATAGCTAAAATCATGTTGCATCACTTTTCCATGATTGATTCATTTAAAGGAAATAGTGCTTGTTGGATGAATGCTTGTTACTAAAAAGCTATACAGCAACAACTTTGCACTTTATAACCTTTATATCATAGCTTTACATGCATTCATGTTTGTCATATTTTGGTAATTTGCTCAATAAATGTGAAGAAAAGTAGTTTGTTCTCATTATGACATCCGTTTCATATAGGCAGCATCACACTTGACTTGTCACAGCTAATAAACCAAAAAATTAAATGGGATTTGTGGGAACATTTTTAAAGGCCCGGAAATACTTGCAGTGTTCAATTTCTCTAAATGAGTTTTGTTCACTAAAAAAGGCAAACTATCAGTTTAATATGTTTGTCCTCGTTGAATAATCAAAAAATACTGATTTGCTCTTTTAAACTTCAGTGAGTTATGCCATGGGCCTTTTTAACTTTATAATGTACAATATAACGGGGCATTAAAGTCAGGAGCTAAGTCAGTGGTTTACTTTTTCACCGTTATGTTACTAGTGCTTTTAATTTAATGACATTCCAGAACATTTTATTAAACCATGTTATCAAAAATGGCAGCAGTTAAGGCCACGTGACCCATTTGTTTGCCATTTTTTGAAGCTTCATTGTCATCATCTTTAAGCATCCCTGAAGCTCAGTCTTGTTTGAAACTGTGAATATAGGAGGAACAAACAAGTCAGAGAGTTGTTTACCCATAAAGCCACAGTCAAACTTAAAAGTCGCCATAAACTGCTCTTTCTTGTGTTCAGTTTTAAGCCAAACACGGGCAATATTAGGATCTTGGGAATATAACTTTTTTCAAACTATTTATCATTTTCGGAAAAAACACAAACGTTTTCAATAGTGTTTCTAAAAACTTAAGTCCTGAACTTCAATTAGGATTGTAGAACGTAGAGTTTTTTGCTCTAGAAGCTAAGATTTTCTGAGTGGTTTCCACACTAACTCACTCAACGAACTCATCATGTTTGTTGTTTCTCCAACACGCTCTGCTTTTCTGTGTCTTCTTCCCCTGTCAAGTCTGCCAGAGCTATCGGACAGTTTCATTTCCACATTT
This sequence comes from Oryzias celebensis, assembly GCA_014656515.1. Classification (NCBI taxonomy): domain Eukaryota; kingdom Metazoa; phylum Chordata; class Actinopteri; order Beloniformes; family Adrianichthyidae; genus Oryzias; species Oryzias celebensis. Next base: position 10,225,638 of record BNCR01000012.1, read on the forward strand.
ACATAATTCCCATCAACGCTATGGTCAGAGAAAATTAATGTTGATGCACTTTTGTCAAAAGATACTGCCTGACATTTCATGTCCTTTCACTGTTTATGATGTTGACAGAAAATGTATGAAGCTTTAAGTCTGAATAAACAATCAGACCCTGGAATTGCTGTCTTTATCTGATGAATTTCGCATCAAACCGTCCTTTTTTTTTTCTCATTTACTGATCCAATATCTGAACCTCTATGCTCTGAGCCTTAATTGTCCTTATTTTTTTCTTGGGGTTTTCAAGAAAATAAATAGGAGTAAAGAAATGTATATAATGTGAAAAAAACAAAAACAAAAAAACAAATAAAAATGTCCTCAGATCTACAAATGACAATATTCTGCATGTACTTTCCTCTGTTCCATCAAATGATTATTGATGCATATCGTGGTATCAGCATGTGAAGCTGAGTGTCCTACTCTGTTAAAAACACACAACTTTTTCCCTACAGCAGTGTTATAATCAGACAGGAGCAGCATCTGTGACAACACAGAGAAAGACCCCTACGCAGGGACCTCAGTTTGATCCTGAAACATTATTCAAAAAATGATTCCTAATCTCATGCTGTTAGAGCATTCATCAAATGTCACATAAAGTAAGTAATTAACTTTTTTGATTCTCAAAAATGTGATTAAAGGAAAACATTGGAAATTGTTGTTCTGTGATCAGACATAAATTTATGTTCATTTGTTGCCATGATAAAATGTTGAATCTGAGCTCCAATGATGATGGTGTTTTCTTTCATTCTATTTGGATAATTCTTCAATTTACACGATACTCAACCAGGATTAAGAAACTAATACACTGAGCTACCAAAACAAATTAATGATTGGCTACCACCCAAAAAATTTAAGCCCTATATAACCATGTGTATCATATTTGATATATACATTTCTAAGATCTGTTTCTGATTAGCATGGTCAAATTTCTTAAAGGAATTTTTATAAAACTTTGTCCATGCTTTTTCCTGTAGTTCATCGTCATTCCACTAGGGGCAGTGGAAGGGCTTTTCCTGCTCACTTCAAAAACGTTTAGCGGGAAAAGTTAAGTAATTTTTCTAAACTTCACGGCAAGAATAACTCATCTAATGTTACTCATTTTTTAAAATTACAACTTGCTGTATAGAAAGAATGCAATATTTGTTCATAATAAAGTCTTTGTAATGCAGTTACACTATGCTAAAAATGTGTCTAATGAATTTGGGACATTGGGTACATAAGGTGCTTTTTTTCCTGAACACAATTTTTTAGCATCTCAAACAAACATTACCAAAAAAAAAAACTTACCAAATCACCAAACGTCTCATAATTGATACCATCTGTAGCTCATTTAAAAAATGACATTGCAAATTGTTGTGGATTTCATCAAAATGTGGAAAAAACATGTTAAATTGAAAAAAAACGTCTGTCAGTTCTTAGATGTAGTGCGATTTCTAGGGTTAAACTGTGTGATTAAAGAGTGAGGATGATGTCATGTGCGCATATTTTGAGTGCGGTCAAGCACAAAAACGGATGGAAACTCATGCTGGGCACATGTAATACGTGCAGCCAGGATGCACATTGCTGCTTTAAGTGTGTCTAAGGTTAAAGTTTGTTTTTGTTGTAAGGGGTATTTGTTATTTTAAGGGGTAATTGTAAAAACAGGAATGTTTACCAGTTGGGACAGTGAATACTTCAAGTGTGGCTATTAAGTCACGTATTTCAACATTCAAAATAAAGTAAACAGTTTTTTACAAGCTGGACGTATTTTAGAAATTATGTGCATACAGTGACTTTTTAAGATTTAATACAAAGTAATCTTTTTTTGTGTATTATATTTAGTACTTTCCATCATTGTGGTCCACATAATGTACCAGAGGATGCTGCATGATGTGCACTTTTTTCAAATCTCAATATAAAATATACTTTATTTTCTGTGAGAACAACAAATCCTTTTTCCGTTTTGACATTTTAGAGTTACTCAATTCCCTTGTTTGACACTGTTTCACTCACATGCATAACTCCTGCTCCCATGACCTGCTCGGGGGCCTTTTACTACTTTGGAGGATAACGAAGGGGGAGGTGGAGATGTAATTTCTCAAAAACACCCACTGCTTTCTCTCCTCCCTCTTTACTGAGTCCGACTCTGTGGTGCTCTGTCCACAGACTTTCTTCTGTGAAGTAATGCCTGGTTTCTGGACTCGTTGCTCAGCTATGCAATAAGAAAGAGGATTAACAGAGCCGAGCAGCAGCAGGAATTTGGCCTTTCATCCATCACCTGGTTCCCTCAAAGAAAATACTCTTCCTTTGTGATTCTTCCTCTCTTTGCTTTCTTTCTTCAACCCTCTTTCCAGCATGACCCTGCTGTCAGAGGACCAGTCTGCCAGGCCCCAGCCCTGTCTGCTGTCAGAACCTGGGAAACACATCAGCACTTCTTTGGACCAGTACAGACCAGGCTCTAAAGAGGACTACATGGACAGTGTGGAGACTTCTGTGTTTGGGGCTGTGGAGCCCCCTCGAAGGTCTTGGGGTCGCCTGATCCTCCACAGTTTGGTTATGTTTGGTCGGGAGTTCTGCTACGCCGTGGAGGCGGCGTTTGTCACGCCGGTGCTCCTCAGCGTGGGTCTGCCCCGCAGTCTGTACAGCCTGGTGTGGCTGATCAGCCCCATCTTGGGCTTTCTGCTTCAGCCCATCATCGGCTCAGCAAGTGACTACTGCCGCTCATCCTGGGGCAGGAGGAGGCCCTACATCCTGGTCCTCGGTATCCTCATGCTGGTGGGACTCAGCATGTTTCTCAATGGAGATGCAGTGGTCTCAAGTAAGGAACATTTTGCATAATTTGTCGACTTTACTAAGAGTTTTTTTCAACCTGTAGTACAAACTACATTTTTGTTAGCTGGCAAATATTTTCTTTTTCAAGTGGTGCTTTTATTATTTAAAAAATAGTGTGAACTTTAGAAGCATCTGAAATTGAAATTGAGCTCTATTTGAATTTAAATGCTGACTTAGAAAGAGGCAGAACACGGAGGAGAAAGTAATGTTTAGTGTGAGGCAGGGTGCCACGTAACATTTGAGACTTCTAGAATCACTCTGGTAGATTCTGGCAGGATCCAGCCTGTTGTTGGAGTAGGTGATCAGTATGAAATCAAAATTGAAAAAGGATAATACTAATGTTCACTTTATTCTTAACAAAGTTGGAACCTATAACAATATTACTTAAATGGAAAAATATCTTTTTTTATTGGCACTAATTTTAGTCAATTATCGCCATCTACATGTAACCAAATATCCACTAATGAAAACAGTGTTTCTAACATGTTCCCTTAGCATTTTCTCATGGATGACATATCTAAAAGAATTTAAGATTAACACTGAATTTACAAGTTTTTTTTTTAAATTTCAAATCAGGGTGGATCAGGAGCAGATAAAAAAATACAGAACTTTAAAAAGCTCTTTTTTGTGATGCAGCAAGTGAAATGGTCTCTCTGCTCTGCTCCATCCTGATGCATCCACTTGCAGACAAATGTTAGCTTGGGGTTGTGAGATGCTGTAAGCTAGCGGGAGAGAGTGTGACCAAAGGGATGATGGGATATCAGTGGAGGGTTACTTCCACACCAACAGTTCCGCCTTCAACTCAGGTGAATTTCAGATGAACTCCTGCTGCTCTGCAGAAACTTTGTCCTAGAAAATGACAGATTTTTTTGATTTTACAAAAAAGAAAAAAATAAGCATAATTATCATTAAAAGACAACTGGGAATTCTTGCAAAGATTTGACACTGGGTGTGGTTACAAATTAAAAAGCATGAAAAGCGCACATTTGTGGTTTAAGCATAGTTATTGGGATTGAATGTGTCACAGAAGCGGTGTTGGAAGACCCAGAACGCAGAAGACCAGGCTTGGTGGCAGAAACTTTAAACATGCCGGGGGGGGTGTCTGAAAACCAGACACTTAAATAGACTGAGGGCAATTAACAGAAATGAAAACAGCTGTTGATCAATAACCTGAACCCGGTGACTGAGGGACAATTCAAAAACCTGACAGAAAGTCAAGATACTTTGTAAAAAGAAAAAAAAAATCTTGCTGTTTCTTTCAGACCTCAAATGAACTGTTTTCTTCTTCCAACTTTTACAGGATAAGCTGATTATCCAGCAAATCCCTGCTTCTCAAGCTTGTAGTAAATGCCTCAGATATCATGTGACCCCATGTTTTGCATTACTATAACCACCCTCAGTTTTAGGAGGAGCAGCTTCACATCTAAGCACAAGTTTCCTTTCCGTTTCACATCCGCTCAAAGCCTTTTCTTTTAAACTAAAATGCTTGCTGCTGTTCTGTCCTCCACAAAAGTAACTTGCAACTCCGGCATACTTTGTGAACTTACAATTACATTTTTATTTCATCTTCTGTGGTGAAAAGTGATGAGAATTCATGCTCTTGTTCAGACAAGCTTCACAATATAATTGCTGCATGTCAGACATCCTTGAAGTGTCCTCCTGACATGCTCTAAGTACCTTTCACTGCATCCTGTTACTCTGCAATTCTTTCCTTTGATGTGTATTAGGCCCAGATAAACTGGCAAAATGTTGCGCTGTTATGTGATAAGAAAAGCTACTGAGAGATGAAGGTGAAGTTTGTGTGTGTGTGTGTTTGTGTGTGTGTGTGTGTGTGTGTGTGTGTGTGTGTGTGTGTGTGTGGGGGGGGGGGGGGGGGGGGGGGGGGGGATAGAGTAAAGGGAATCAAATAAATCTGACTCCCAAAGTTTGAGGTCAGTCACTTCAAACACACAGAATCCCAATCCCTAAATTAAAGTAGGCTCATTTTTAACATCAAAGCCTAAGTAAATCAGTTCACTGAGTGCCTAAGTGGCAAAATTTTAGACATGGACTGCTCTAAATCTGGTAATGCTCTAAAACACAAAGATATAGGCTCTTGTACAAAAAGAAAACATTCATTAAACAATCATTTGTCCCTTCTGGAAAAGACATCCATGTCAGTGAGCAGAACTTCATCTGAATTAAGTCTGCTTTATCAGCACAGAGCACTGTTTTAATTATTCAAGTAACCCAGATTCAGACTTCATCAACTCATCAACGCTCTTTTGATGTGATGTTTCATTGTGCTTACATGTCAAATTCCTTCAAGACATTGATGGAATTTGACTTGTTTGGTGTCATTTTCTGGAAGTCTTGGAAACACATTGAACATTCAAGAGGTTTTAGGTCATTTTTTTTCTCCAGAAGTTTTTCGTGTTGCTATTTTATATTACCCTACAAAATAGCGCTCTAAGATGTGTGCGCAAGCTCAATGGTATCAATGTATATTGGAGAAGTGTGTCCTCAAGTGTGAAGCTGGGTAAATTACGGGTAAACATGTCAGAGATACCTGGTGTCAACTCTGGTAAAGGTATGACAGGGCTTTTCATCTAAGCGTGTAATGCTCCACTGGTGTGTAAATTTCACCATGACAGGAAATAAACACGGCTTTTTACAAGGTGCTTGTACCTATCAGTTTAACTGTGCTTGTTGTGGCCAGAATCCCAGCATAAACAATCTGAAGAGGCAGATGGAAACCTCTAGGATTAAGTTGTAAAATGGGTAAAAGTAGGGAGATTGAAGGCAGGGTTGACTGTTAAATGAGTGGTTTCAATAAAATAAATAAATCAGGTTAATAGAAGTGACTACTGACACGTCAATGTTTTATTTTGGTTTTCACTTTTGCTATGAAATGTTTTTATGCTATGAAAACATTACAAATCTGTATGAATACTGAAGGATTCATCCTGGCCGCTCAGTTCGCGCCGCAGGACCTCAATTCCCATGTAAACCATTGACTTTACATTGTAACTGGCTGCGCGAATTGAGTTCGGTGTGTGAGCACCTTAAGAACTACTCAAATACAAAAAAATGGCAAGAGGGCAGTGGTGTCATGATTGTGAGGATTGCATTAGTGTCTACACTGCACTCCTTATAGTTAGGATAAGCTCAGGAAATACTTCCTTGATTCTGCAGATACTTTTTCCACATGTTCTATAGGTCCTTAGATAAATGTAAACAATTCTCACTAGATGTATTTCAACCAATATTGAGTCTTTTTGCATTGGGCAGACTTTGGTGTTGTTACATTCATAAGATGTGTTTCAGCACTTTAAATGGTTCAGGTGAATACTCAAATCTGATTGGCTGCTGTGTTTTCACAAAAACATAAGTTCCGGTCACATAGCCCAAGTGTTCTATATCACTCTATATCACACTCATCCTACAGCCGCCTTAGCATGTCTGTGTGACTCTGCGCATGCAAACAAACAACATCCAAACTTTTTGTAAAGATGGATGTGCATATTGTATAAAGTGAAAGCGTTTTACAGATCACCACTAGCTCCACAGGGAATGTGTGTGTGTCTGTGTGTGTGTGTGTGTGTGTGTGTGGGTGTGTGTGTGTGTGTGTGTGAGGGGGGGTGTTGTTGTTTCACCATCAGTGGTCAGTTTGGTAGCTGTCCCCGACCTCCCCTCCTTCCTCATATGAACACTTATCAGGGGGGGGCGTGCTTGCGGAATACCTCGAGGGGCCGAGCCACTTGGCAGTGGTCTCCCCTCTCCGCACAGTTTCGCCCCCTTCTCTTGGTTTTAAATGCACCTTAGACACGTAGGACCCTTGGTGGGGGGGTGCTAGGACATCACTGCCAGCAAGCAGGATTCTCCTCTCAGTGCTCTAACCTCCAATTTTAACTGCGCTGCAGACATTTAGGGCTCCTTGGTGAAAGGGTAATTGGACATCCCTGTAGGCAATCAGGAGGTGTCCCCAGTGCCCTGCTCGCCAATTTTAACTGCACCCTTTATTACACACACTTTTCAACCACAAGAAACACACCTCAACACACACACAAATACATTACACAAGGAAGGTGGGACCACTGATCTTCTGTCCCCCACCCTATCCCCGGTGGGGGGAGCAGGACCTTCAGCAGCAGCGGCCTTGTCTCTTGGTTGTCGGCCGCCTGGGCCCGACGGCCCCCTCCCCACGCGGGTCCCTCAGTCCTCTGGCAAGTCCATGAGGGGGGGATCATATTCCATCTGAGCCTGGAGGGTGTCTGTGTCCTTGTGGTGCGGGTTCTGGTTCTTACCCTCGGGTGCTGGGCCCCTTCTAAGTCACAACATAGAAGAGCCTGGTCATAAAAAATAAAACGATATACGAATAAGTCATATGTTACAATTTTTACTGATTTTCCAGCTAGCTCTTTGTTCATAAAAAAAAAGTAAATTTTGTCTTTTTCTACTTCAAACTTTATTCAGGACATTTAGAATATTGTTATTTCTTTCAAAGGTCTGCAGTATGGCTGCTAACAAAGCAAAGACTTTGTAAGTTTCACGAGGCAGCAACAGACACTAAAGAAATTGATATAAAATCCCTTTGATCGTCTCTGAACTCTTTAATTCATATTTTTTAACGGTGCTGGGTAACACTTTTTGTTTTATATGTTTTTTTTTTCTCTGACGTTATGGAGAAAAGAAGGCAAGAAATGTACAACTGGATATATACAGTATAGCACACTTAATATTACGAACATTTTAGCTACGACAGGTTAAAGGAAGTAAGTAAAGCTTTGAAACGGAGCTGGCAAATTTAATTTACACCACATTGATGAATGATTTTCAGAAACACAAGAATAGCTTTTTATTTATCGTTGATATGTCAAATGATTTTAAATCAATATGGTGAAAAACAAGTTTTACTTGCACAGGGATATAATATTTCAGGATTAATGATTAACCTGTGGATGTGGTTTACAAGTGAATCATTGTGCAGCTGACACCATGTAAGTCTCTCTATATGTCTTGTGCTAATGCTGAAGTTATCTGTAAGGCTAAAAAAATGAGTATAAAAATTAGATTGTGTCTGTTAATCCTGCAATGGCACTAAAGGAACTTTCAAACATATTTTGAGTTCTCACTATTTATTTGACAGGTAAGACTTGAACATCAAAACAGACATAAATAGGTTTGGTCTAGCAATATATCAAGGAAAACTTTAAGTTGTTTAGATTTCTTTTCTATTCTTCAAACCGTTCAATATTTAACTACCTCCTCAAAAATGAAGGACTATCAAAAGAAAAACTCTTCTTAATTAAAATAACTATTAAGCCTTGCAAATATTCCATGGGGTCTGCTACTAATAGGAGAAAAAAAGAAATAATTTGTGGTTAAATTACAGGTAGTTCTTAACATGGCTTATGTATTGTCCAAGTGAATTCATCACCAGCTAAAGTGTCCTTTTCTCTGATGCTGAGCACAGTTGCCATGACAATAGTAAGAGTTCAAGCGGAGGTTTTTTGTTGCTGTGTTTTTTTAATTTGAGCTCATTTTTATGGAATCTGTCTGACATATTTTACCAAAGAATTAGCCTGATTTTCTTTACAAAGTTAAATAATTGTTTATGCTGCAGGTCATGTCCTTAAATAGCTGTTATAAAGAGGAGTACTGTTTCTTACTATTCACTGTCCACCTGAGAACCTGCTGTCTCCGTTTCTGTCATCACACAGCTGAATGTCAGGAGGCAGAGGTTACACGTGGCGTGTAGGAAAAGGAACAGGTTTTTTCCTTCAATGTAGCTGTCTCGTGTCGCTGCGTGAACACACCATTTGTCCATCCTAGTGGAAGAGTTGTGGAGGCGTTGGTGACAGAAGCTTCTGTGTTAAGGGCTGTGGAAATGTTCAAAAATATGTCCCTGAAAGTATTTGAGGTGTATTCCGATGGGAGGACTGCCAGAAAAAAACACATTAAAATAAAACAAAAAAACATTTTTTGTATTTCAGACAAATAAAAAATCCACCTTTGCTCAAAGAAACTGATTTCACTGGTGCTTTTAGCAAGTTGGATTGAGTTTAAAGCACATTTCTGCTGTATGAAATGATAAATGTATGTATGTTGCAGAGCTCGTCAGTGACAGGTCATCCAGAAGTACATGGGCCATCGTGGTGGTCATGTTTGGGGTCGTGCTGTTCGACTTTGCTGCAGATTTCATCGATGGGCCAATCAAGGCCTACCTGTTTGATGTTTGCTCACACCAAGACAAGGAAAGAGGTCTACATTATCATGCTTTATTCACAGGTGCGTAGTACACACGCTGTCACTGTGCTAATTTCCAATTTGCCTTCAGTTTAGCTAGGTAATTAACAAATTTAATGGATCTGGATCATGGTGAGCTGACCTTTTTACTTTGTTCAACACACATAACAGCTATTGTGGCAGTTCAGGGCATTCATAGCAGGAACTCATTATAGCAGATGTCTGCTGTGAAGGAGTAGGTGGAACACAACAGATGTGAAATTGTGTCAATTTTTTTATTAAGTGAGTTGCTATCTTTTTTCCTGCTCGATAAAACTGTGAAAGAGGTGTCTGGGTACACACAAATAATTTCCTGGTAAACAATAAGGGATTAGGTGGGCAGTTTGGAAAGTAAACATGTTGACTTTTTTAAATGCACTGATGAACAACGCTGCATTCTCGCTACAGGAAGATGGTAATTCTGACTGAAGCACTAAAACAGACGCAAAGGTCTTCTTTGATCAAAATCTTTGTCATCATCATTAAATTATTTTTCTAGAACACGTGGGCTGGGCTGCACGGTGGTGCAGTGGTTAAACTTTCTTGTCATAGTAAGAAGGCCTTGGTTCAAATCCTGGTTGGAACTTTTCTGTGTGGAGTTTGCATGTTCTCCCTGTACATGTGTGAGTTTTCTCCAGCTTCCTCCCATAGTCCAAAAACATGCTTCATAGGTTAATCATTTACTCTAAAGTAGTATGTGTGGGAGTGATCCACAAAAGATCCACAAAACAAACAGAAGTCCCACTCTGAAGGAAAAAAAAATACTCAAAATACAGAATAAAAAGAAAAGCTAAACTAAATACGGCCACAGCCGTAACAAGGTTATAAAGTTAGGCTAAATCTGGGCTCACACCGCATGCGGTCTGGCTGTGGTGCGGACGCCTAGAATCTTTATGTAACATGAAAAGTGCAAAAGGCACTCACACTGCATCCGCCTCTGCGGTCCGGCCTCTGCGGTCCGGCCTCTGCGGTCCGGCCTCTGCGGTCCGGCCTCTGCGGTCCGGCCTCTGCGGTCCGGCCTCTGCGGTTTTTTTCCGGATGCCGGAGCTGAACTGTAGAACTTTATTGTGAAGTTGGAGCATTTTTAAAAATAAAACCTGTTTTTCGCAGTACTCGCTTCCCTATACTCCCTGTTTTCAACTTTCAACTTTAAATGTTTCAAAATGTACTGCTGTCTGCGTAAGTAAAATAGCAAAGTAAAATAAAAAATGTATGTTCAATTAGTGTAATTTTTAATGCAAGTGAAAAATATGTATAACATTCCATATTTTGATGGTTTGACACCACATTCAAACATAAAAAAAACATTTATCTTCCGGCTGTATAGGCTTGTAGTCAGATCTGCATTGACCTTTTTTGTGAATAATAATTTCGTGCACAGCCCAACAGAAGAATTTTTTCCCCATTTAAATTTTTTTTTCTAATACTAACAGTTTGCACTTGGGGCACAGACCCCTGATTAATGTCCAAACTTGAGATTAGAAGACCCCTCTACATATATCTATTTAGCTGATTTATCAAGCCATAACACATGTGTGAGTTCATGAATAATAACTCTAATTATAACTAATAATAATAACATTTGATTTTGGACTTTTTAGGGTTCTCTTTATATTTATTTGTTTGTTAGATGCTGTTTTTTCTCAGGCCACGGGCAGGATGAGTCAGATTAATGCCTTGACAGCATGTGACAATGGTTACACTGGAAACCTGCTCAGCATCTGAGATAGATACAGCAGGGGTTGCATTGCAAAATCAAAACTCTCAAAAGCACAGTGGCTGACAGCAGTTTGTTCAGTTGATTTCCCATAGATTTTCCATGCACTTCTTTTGTATGTTTCTCTGAAAAAGGAACGGCACAGACTCTAAAAATCAGCAGAAATATGGCATTGTATAGTTCTTGTCTATTTCTGGAATGTTTTTTTTTTGGTTGCTAAGATAAAGAATTATTTTATAAGATTTGCGCTTTAAGATGCTCTGAAGTGGGAGTTAGTATATATTAGTTTTAAAAAACGTCTCTTTTTTGAGATCTAAAGATCTAAAGAGATCATCTTAAAAAACAATGACAGCCTGACACTCTGTTCCAAATTCTTGACAGAATACATAGATATCAGATGGAAACTGAAGCTTGAAATTAGCATTAGTAAAAATGTCTTTAAGTCGTCCCACCTGTTAATGATCACAGTTTCCTGGGTCAAACCTTCAAAGGTAATGCACTGAGTTTGTAGCTTTAAACCTAATAGGTTTACTCAGTAACCTTTTTTAGCCTTGGCTTAAAAACACCAAAGCACTATCTTTGTGGGCATCTTATTAAGGAAAGCTCTGCGTGACACACATCTGAACACTAGCTCACATTCTTACTATTGATGCCTGCATATGTTCATCATGATGGTGAGTTGCCATTGACAAACTTCTGAAATCAAACAAGCGCCCTTTTTTTTCCTCTTACGATTTCCAACTGGGAGTGGAACTAACAACTTTTTCTGCTGTTGATGGATTATGAAGGGTTTGTCGGATCAAAAGCATGTGCTGTTATTACTTTTCTCAACGAGCAATTGGTGTTAGATTCAGTGACTTGACCCCAGTCTGTGGTTTGAAACAGCAGAATATCTCCTGGTTAAAGAGAGAAGAGAAGCTCACAATTGTGTTAAATTGGCTGGAACTTCCTATTTGTTCCGGAATATTCGCACATAAAGTCAATTGTTATTTTTTACCTGAGATTTGTTCAAAACATCACATTTTTATATTTCCCTGCACTCTTTTTGTGCTTTGCAGGGAACACATGAAGCACGTCTGCACTGATCCCTTTAGCTGTTAGTGTGACTCAAACTCATTTTATGCTCTTCCCCACCTTGTTAACTTTTGAATTGGAGCCAAAAAGCAGAAACAGTGACTCACCTGAATTAACTGTAATTCTTCTCTTTACTGAGGTCAGTTAAAAACTTAAAGGGCCTACATCATGCTATTCTTAAGCCTTTCACAGTAAACGGCATACATATAAAGAACATATTTTTTAATGAAAGAGTTATTTTTGCAAGCTCCTTTTCCTACCTGGAAGTAAGACGCCTGAGGTTCTGAGGCCCCACCGTTCACTCTATTGTGGGTGCCGCCCAATTCATGACATCATCTTAAAGCCAGCCTCGGCAGCATCTCTTTGTTTTGCCCACAAAAATAAACAACATCCAAACTTTTGCAGAGATGGATGTGCATATTGTGGAGCCTCACAATAATGTTTTGTCGATTAACCCTTCTAGCCTGGAAGAATCAGGGGTGTCTTGATCTGTAGATGTTATGTTCAGGGTTATTTATTTTAACTAAAGTGTAAATTGTCTCTGGTTCAAGTTTAATGCATATTTGTCTTTTTTTTCCCGTCAGGCCTGACCAAAGTAAAAATAAAACCGTTCTCTGAGATCTCAGGATAAAATAAAATAGAAGATAAGAAAGGGATTCCTCACAACCGAATGTGAACTTTTGTCCACTTCCGGTAAAAAAACACGGAATCAGTCAATCAGTTATTTTACGTGTTTCTAACAAGACTGGAGTTAACGCTACATTCAACTTGCGTAGCGACGTGTGAATGCAAGCGTCCTGGAAATGGAAGACTCAAATTCATGTTAACGTGCATTTACATAGACTTTTCATCAAAAGTGACCGTTTTCACGCGAGTGACCCAACCTGTGTGACTGCAGGTTTACAGGCCGTCTTATGGTTCAGTGCACCTTTACATATGACCTTATTTCAAAAACAGACCATTCGTTGATACTGGGCTTTATGATCCAGTGGGCCCTAAATTACAAAAAATACAGTACCCCCCCCCCCCCCCTTTTTTTTTTTTTTGAGACAAAAGGACAAAACGGGCTCTTATATTTTTGACTTAGTCATCAGTTATGTTTTTCAAACAAGTTTTTGTTTGTCTTAAATTCATCACAGGATTCATGGTATAACATCCTATGACTTCTTTTAATCTGTCATTTACATGTGGTATCTTACAGCTCAGCAAAAATGACTAGAGATGTTGTTTAGATTGGGATTTTATTCATTTTCCTCTTGGTCAAAAAGCAAACTACCCCCTTCTTTGTATTTCAAGTCTTGTAGACATTCATGCATTATGTTCTGTTGTTTGGAATTTATTCTGCAATAGTAAATGTCATCACACACCAAACCAATAAAGCTTTAACTCTACATTCCCATATGCTCAAACTTTAAAGTAATGCAGTTTCAGAAAACACTTTGTTTTGTTTGGATTTATTTTTCTTCAAGTAAAAGAGAATTGATTCTCTCGATTTCTGTATTTGATCAATATTTTTAAATAAATACAATCTTTATTCCGTGTAAATTTGATTACATATTGTGATCAAATTTTGTATTAGAAAATACACAATGTTTTATATGCTACATCTGGGATGCGTCTTATATCCTCACCTAAATGTCCAAAAGAAGGCCTTAAATAAATGGCTAAAAATAAACAGGATCAAGCAAACAGTCTTTCATAGATTTTCTGGGGATTATATGATGTCTTTGGTGAGAGTGTCAGCAGTGCATTCAGCTGCCAGCCGGCACCGGGTGGTGTGAATATGCTAAGGCTGTAATCCAGCCCTGGGCTATAGTCATGTGCTGCAGTCATGGGTATGTGCTGAGAGAAACGCAGGCCAGGCACATGACTATGTTGATGCTCCTGCCACCGCTGGCATTTAGAGAAAGAAAACAAAAAAAAAGAGCAGCTTCACCATGATTTTCCTTTTTTTTTCTCCCTTCTTTTTTCTCAGTCTCTTTTAGCGAAAACATTTCTCCTAGTGCAGTTTGATTTTGAAGAGGCGGAGAACCCTTTTAATTCCTCTCCTAATTAAATTCTAACAGGCCACATTAATTTCTGCAGATAAGCAATTCTCTACAGCAACAGGTCGAGCCAGCAGAACCCAAACACACAATGCTGGGTTGCATTAAAATGCCTGTCAGGCATTCATAAAAGCACATATAGCCCATAAACGTGTTTCCACCTTCTGATTCCTTTTTTTGGCATCTGACTTTACTGCCTATAGTTATTTTTTGATAGAGTAAAGATGGCAAAGAAGCGGAAAGAATTGTAAAAAAAATAAATAAATAAATAAAAAAAAGTAAGAAGTAGCATTTTGGAAAGAAAAACCATTATATTTCATAAATAAATGATGATAATAGTAGAAAGGAGAAAAAAGCAGTAAAACAATTGTTTTATTTTGGCATATTGATTGATTTTTTTAAAGTAATCTAATGAAATTACTTTAATTTAAAAGGAAATGTTTATTCAGGCGGTTTGACAACATTGACATTTTGCACAAATTGTTGTTTACAATAATTAATACCATAAACTTCAAATTATATTTAGAAGTTACCTTTTTAAATTAGGAATTACAATTATATACAAATAATTAATTTTGTGTCTATTGTGACATAAATTGAAAGTTGGCTTTTTTTGGAATTATACATTAACTATTTAAAACTGAGACAATCAATACAGTGAAATATAACACTAGTATTAGCATAGTTTTATGGCTTCAGATCATTATAAAGTGAAAGTTCCTCAATTTTAATACATATTCTTCTGTTCATTAAGTTTCAAGTGAATGTATTCACAGCTCTCAGATCAGTATTGATTTTTTTAATATTCTTTCTTTTAGTCTGATTTATGCTGCTGGTCTTGGAGTTTCAGCTGGGCAGTAGTTGTTGGACAGATGGGCTCCTCTTTACCTACAAAGATACAGCGTTTGATGTAAAGGTCTTTTTCAGTGCATCCAAGTCCTGCTGTAGCTGCAAACCAAATAAAAACTCTCACTGATCACAGCATTTGACAGCGTTTCAGAACTCTTATGATTCCTTACTCTGTTTTGAATGAATTAATTCGTTCATCCATTAATCTTTATTCATACAGCACTTTATTATGCTTTCAGGGAACCAAAGTGCTTTACAATGAACAGAGATAAAAAAAAAGAACATTTAAAATTGAGCATGTTAAGAACAAAAATTAGAAATAAAAGAAATATAAGAAAAATAAGAATAAAAAAATAAAAAGAGGATGGGATGCCAACATCTGAGTGTTTAAAGTAATTAAAATAATAAGTCTATAGCATGCAGTGTGATCTAACACCCACAGAGTCAACCTTCCTCTGTCCCTTGAGTAAAATAGATACAGTAAAAATGAAAATCTTGCCAAATACGAACTATCTCTTCTCATGGACAATACAATCACAACTAAAATGGTTCAAAACATTAGACTCATCCATATTCTGCTTTTTATGTAACAATAAACCATCAGGTTTAAAAAGTTTTTTAAAAAAAAGCAAAGAACTGTGGAGTCTTAGAAACACCTAACTTCCACAACTACGTTCTTGCCAAAGTTCATCTTGAAAGACAATCCAGAAACCAAATCATGGATGGCTTTGGAATGGACTTTTAAAGCTGTTTAGCCCTGATATCATATGCAGGTCTGGAGGAAACTTCTTCCATGACTGGGAGCAGGTAACGGATCAAAACAGAACATCTTTCAACCTCTTTACCCTTTTTCCTTCTCTTGTACCTCTTTACCTGCTTTACCAACCCCACTCTCCCTCTTTCTTCCAATCATTTAAAATGGTATATCAATAAAGATGAAATTTAGCCTCAAATTAACTAGGGGTTTATGCAAATAAACACCTCATGTGTCTAAAGTTACACCACCCCCCTGTTGCAACAGTAACATAAGTCCAAAACAAGAGACCTTTAGTTCGTATCTGTTTGCTCCTCTACAGGCTGGGACAAGTTGAAAAAGGGCATATATATATATATATAAATGATATACAGTACATATATACTTAA
The DNA here is from genome assembly GCA_014656515.1 of Oryzias celebensis. Lineage (NCBI taxonomy): Eukaryota > Metazoa > Chordata > Actinopteri > Beloniformes > Adrianichthyidae > Oryzias > Oryzias celebensis. Next base: position 10,241,577 of record BNCR01000012.1, read on the forward strand.
TCTGTCTGTCAGTAGTGTATTTTGTTCTGTTGGAAGTAATTTTATCCTGTCACAGGCTCTTGACACTGCAGTATTTCAGACAAACAGATGTGGGATGTACCATTTTGCAGCAACAGTTCTAATTTTTTGGTGAACAAGCTTCAAAAAGCATCATACTGAAAACCATCACATAAATATATCTAATTTTTACTATCTGTTTATTGAAATTCAGTTGAATTTTGCAACAGAACCTTATGATTGTTTAAGATTTTAAGTTAGTGTTTCTGTTTATATAGCTTAAAAAACATCTGAATATTCCAAACCAGAAGAAAAAGACTGTTATGATGCGTGTCAAAAGCAATCTTGTTTTTATTTTAAGCTGTATTTGAACCAAAGTCTTTTCTTTTTCTACTTTTGGATCCTCCATTCAGGATTTCCCACTGCAAATCATGCATGGGATTTGGATTTAGTTTAACAGTGACCCAACTCTCTGCATTTACCAGGATTTAGGATCAGCACTTGAAAACAAACGAAAGAGCCCCCGCGTGGTTTTAGAACCTTACAGCACCTGACAGAACACAAAACTTTATTGATCCCATAGAGGGAAATTCAAACATTTGTTCCTGGGAGTCTCAAATCCAAGGAAAAACTAGGCCCAACCTTGTTTAACTTTTAAGATCAGGTGGGATCTGCGCTGTTCAGGGAAGCACAAGGGGGAACATTTTGAAATACGTTTGATTTACACAAGATAAAAAAGTGTGGGTCACATGGTTTTTTTGGTAGCGTTAGGATAAATGGACATCATCTTACATGACTCTGTTTTGAAGTGCTCCTTCACACATGAATACCTTTTTTTTTGTCTCCTCCAATTGTGCACACTGACATCTGTTTTGTCACATGTTGGAATATAAATGTTGCTATTTAACTCATAAACCGTCACAAAGTTGGTAGGATCATTAAACTCTCATTCCTAACTGTTTGCTGAAGGCTGTTTGTGATCATTATTGAAGGAAACAATTTTTATAGAGCGAATGTGAAACTACTTTCGTGTAAGTGGTGCTTGAGTGTTTATTTGTAGAATTTCATTGGCACATGTAATAACTTTCCTGCTATTGTTGATTCTGGTTTCACTGCTGTCTCCCGCTAAGGAGCATATCTGTCTTCTCCGACGGCTGCAGGAGCAGTCAAACTCCTCAAGGGGTTATTGCTGAACCTTTCAGTTGCCGAAATGAAGAAAAATGGCCTCATTTTCTGTGACCGAGGCTGTGCAAATAGAGAAGTTCACTAGAGACTCCGCAAGTCAATGAACCGATCAGTACTTGTTTATACTTACAAACTCAAGTGTGTGACGTGAGGTCGCGTTTCTTTAAGGTTTGACATCTGTGGGGGCTTTTTTTTAAAGAAAAGTTGTACTGAAAAATCCATAAGAGGATTAAAGTTTACCAAAGAACCTAAAGATTTGGACACCTATTAAATATTTATAAGTTATGTTTGAGGTTTTCAAGGTTGTTTGAAACACGCAATCATGCGTTTTTATTTAATCATACACACATCATTTTTTAGAACTCTAAGTACATTTTATTGATTTTTTTTTCCTGCTGCCACACTACCAGGTTGCAGTTTAAAAATCAGTCTTATTTTGTTAATAATATTCTTACCAAACGATAAAATATTCAGTAACATCATGAAAAAAAAGGTCTTGATGTCAAACGACCAAATGTGGCTGATTAAAATGACCCTGAATGATTTATGAATGTAACTGTCAGAATCATGTGAAAATGGGCTGTAATTTCTGCTTGGAGACTCTTGGTCCACAGAGGATATACTGAGTGACAGATCCATGCCAGGGGTAAATCAACTACTCTAATGGGTCAAAAAAAAAGGAGATGTCTTAGCAATATCTAAAGAGTAAAGAAAATACAATATTTCATCGTAATGTTTAGATAGGCTTGATAGAATGATACTATTAGGGTCAATAGAATCACTTTGAAGGTTAACAAATAATGAACTTTCAGCCATAGAAGAAATAGAAGACATAGGTAGGAATCTTCATAAAGAACGACCAAAAATACTATTTTCTGATTGCACGACTATCATACAAAACATCAAACATTAGATTGAGCTTGGTGAAATAAATTACCCCTCTTTCCCTGGCTGCTTTCATAGCTGGGAGACGTTCTCTTCTTTTCTGCCGGATAGCTTCCGAAAAATTCTCATTAATGTAGATCCCGGTGCCTTTGAGCTTCTTGGCTCGATCCAAAAAGCCATTTTGTCTTTTAGTCTCTGAAATCTAACTACAACGGGAAGAGGTCTCTCAGAGTTTCCAGATAAATGCTTTCCAGCTCGATGCACAAGGTCCAGCTCAATTTTGAGATGGTCGAGTTGTAGTTTTTCCATGAAAAGTTTTCTCACGTTGTCTTCACCTTCAGTCTCATTTTCTTTTCCAGACTCCTTAATGGCCTCTCTACCAATATTCTTGAGTCTTGACTGGCCTTCCAACATTTCTGTCTTGTCAAAAAATGCAAGAAGGCTTTTATGAGTCGTGTCTAGATCTGGTCTAATTTCATTGCAGCTCTGTGACAAAGTGGTTATCAAAATTCTCTTGAGTCGTTTCTAAGCTTTGTTTGAAATGATATATTTGCTTTGACGTGTCATCAGTTCTCTTTTTTGAAGAGCCTACAAATACCTGGAGACATGTTTTAAAGCTCTTTTCTTCCAGTTCAAGCGGGGTTTTGCAGAAATCCTTTTGCTGATTCAACAATTCACGCACCTGATCACTGTAACATATTCATCTGGCCCAAGCGTCACTATTTCAAGATATAAAGTATTATTTTGGACTAAAGAGTTGAAAAATTGAGCTCTATAGCGTCAGTAAAACACGGAAGAAAGACAACATTTCTGCAAGGATTCTCTTGATACTTGTTGGATTCATCAACTCAGAGAAACAAATCGAGCTTTAAAATAATGTTATGTGTAAATATAAATATGACATATGTATTTTAAATAGATGAAATACATTTAAGTCAATGTGAAGCTCTAAGAGCAGCTCACCTCCTTTAAGTTATTAACTATCAAACCACATGCTCAAACTTACTGCCAAGAAATCATAATTATTGAACAACAAACTCAGTTAAAGTTTTTCATTCCATCTTTCATATGTTGCTTCTTCTCTATTGTACACAATGGTCACTAGTGTCGTTTTGTATTTGCTTTTCTTGAAGAATGCTTTAAAAATTAATAGATTTTATTCTAAGTTAAGAACAAATAGATTTTTTTTTGCCAACTTATAAAGTTCAGTAAATATAGTCTAATACGGTAAAAAGTGCATATGTAGGAGTTTATAAACATTTTTTTGGGGAGACTGGTTGGTTAATGAAGCCCCATGGCTACTGATGCAATTTTGTTGAGGGAAGGGAAGTAATGAGTTCTTTACTCACAAAAAAAAGCTGCGCAGTGAGGAAAGAAAACCAGGCAAATCCTGTCAAATCTTTTTTTTACTGAGCATCATTATTTCACTGTTGTACTACTTTTTCATGGATGCAGCAAAGATTGGTTTTAAATCCATGAAGACCACAGTAAAACATGATGCAAATCAACTGTTATCGTATTTTTTTAATTTACTTTAAGCCCTTAATTATTACTTGTTTAAAAACAATAGTTCTAATGTTAAAAACTATAATGCTTTAAACACACAGCAAAATGCTTTAAGTTGATGTCATATCTTATCTAATAATAGCCAGAAATAGATGGAAAAAAATGCTTTTCTGTGGGTTCTATCTTAGCTTTTACTTTTGTTGGATCTGGGGATAAAACCAAATCCTTTTCTGTGGTTATTGCAGCTGCTGTTGTTAATGCCACAGTGACAAAGTAAATCAAAATTCCTGATAGGTTACACTTGTTTTGTTTATTGATTGTCCAACTTATCTGATTAGCCCGCTCAATCTGACTGGAGCTCTAAAGGAAACACATGATTTTTTCTGATCTAAAAGCATTTTGACTTGACACTCTGTACCTGATTTGTTTTTTTAATCTAACTTAGTTACCATTGACAACGATGTGTGCTACTCTTCTCACGTCAATAAATCTGCCAATACAAATCCAGCTTGAAATTACTATCGGTTGACTTTTATGTTAAACAATGCCAGCAAATGAAGATGCATTATTGTTTTTAGAATTTTTATGTGGATTATCTTTTGCTTTGTGCTTATTTTTCATTTTCTGTGTGAAAGTTCTGCTTTTTTCTTCCTTTTTTGAGTCTCTGTCTGTGTCCACCTGGAGCCTTTCGGCTGTTTTTGATTGTTACTTGGGCATGCAAACACTCAACGTCCCTTTCTACACATCCTTTTTTTAAATTCTGCACGCTCAATGCTGAGTTATGATGCAGAATTTATCTCTGAATCAATAACTGGCTCCCTCAGAGTCGGGGAATACGAATCACAACCACAAAGCCTTTTACTGACTGAAATTATTCATTATTTGTGTGTTGATGCAACGCTTTGACAACAAGTCTCTTGCTGGTGCTCAAATCTGTGCTGCTTCGACATGACTTTGTTCACACTGTAAGAGGACATATTTTAAGGATAATTTCCTCACTACAATAAATGATCATTTCAGACGATGGTATCATGACACAATACTTCATCAGCTCCTGCGGGGTTATTCAGATTTCACTGTGAAGTATGCTGAAAAGGTTAGCAGTCTGCAATCAGGTGTGGTTATAGTTTCACCTGACCTTACACAACACATAAATATAATATATCTACTCCATGGCTTTTCTCTGACATTTTATTCTAATACATCAGGTTGTTATAAAGAAGTTCTTTGTGACAGAGTTTGACAGGTTTCTCTTGAACTTTTGGATCCTGCAAAGAATTATTACAAACAGTTCTGACAGTTTTAAAGGGCGTTCAAAGTTCTGTTTCCTCTTTGTTTGCGTCATTTCCATTTTTTCAAAATAGAAAGTGGATTTAGAAACAAACCAAGATTTCAATTCAATTTTATTTATATAGCCCAATATCACAGCTATAGCCGTCTCATTGGACTGACATCAGTAGATTGCAAGAACAAAAAGTCAAACAAGATGTCTTTTCATCTCACGTTGGTAGCTTTTTGTTCTTAATTTGTTTACACTCCCACTCGTGTGGCTAAAAAGGGATAGACTGATATATTAAACACTTTTCTGGTGTTTTTTTTCTTGCTTTTGTCCCTCTTTCTGCACTTCAGGACTGGGCGGAGCTTGTGGTTACCTGGTGGGAGCCATGGACTGGGGTCACTCTGTGTTGGGGCGACTCCTGGGCTCCGAGTACCAAGTCATCTACTTCTTCTCTGCACTCACTTGGGGCATCTTCCTTATCGTGCACCTCTTCAGTATTCCAGAGAAACCTCTGGCCAAATTGCCATCTGAATCCTCACCTTCCAGTGCGCTCCGTTTACTAGGCCCCCACAGTAATGGTTATGGAGCGCTGGGAAAGGAGCCTGTCTCTCCCGTCATTTCAACATCCACCTCCGACATTAGGCCGAGGTCCTACTCGGCTCTTGGAGAAAGACCTAGATCTTTCTCTGCTCTCGGTGAAGCCAACTCTGTGACTTCAAGTGCCAAACAACCAAATAAAGAGGTAAGTAAAGAGAAGGGTTCAACTTTTTAAAAGTCCATTTCCAATCATCTTTTGATCTATTCTATATGTGTTCCTATGATTATTATGTTTTTAGATAAAATCAAAAAAACCTTTTCTTAGACATAGTTTCTGCAGAGCGGCAGGCGTTCATCAGAAATTTGCCTCTTGAGTTGTGGGAGGGACTGTTGGCGTGGAGCAACCTCACCTCCACTTCCCATTCCCCAATCCGTCTTGACACTCTCCCTCCAGCTTACGACCTCTCGCATCCCCAACCTATAACTCCAAAGAACTACTCAAAAAATTTGTACTTTAATTTTGTTACGTACCCCATTATGAGAAAAATGCCTTAAAAACATGTTAAAAAGACCCCACACAGGATTTTAATCAACAATTCCTAACTCTAAAACACTTTTAAGATTTGTTTTTTTGAGGATGAAATCCTTATAAAAGTTTACTTTGCAGAGGCAGATTGATAAGAGATTCTGTATTCCTGCAGAACTGTATTATCTGCTAAATAAATTATTATTGTAAAATTGTTCAATCAACGCTCCAGAACATTTCCTAACTCCCCTTGATCTTCATAGTAATTCAATAACACAGAACATTTGCATCCACCCATCTTTAGTTTAATTAAGTATGCATGCACTCAGGCTGCTTTTCACTTTTGATTGAATCCCATGTTTCTGTTTGATGGCACGCCAAAGCGTTTGGTGATCCGTCTGGAAATGGCCAGAACAGTTTTCATTAAGAGGTTAAGCTGGATTGGGGTGAGTTGGACCTCGAGGAAAGTTGAAGTATTTCCAGTCACTTTGGTTTGATATGCAAGTTAATCTGCTAAAGCTTCAAGGTGCATTTTAGTAAACTACCCTCCAGCAGGATGAATCATCCTCCAGAAAAAAAAAATCCACCAAAGAAAAAAAATTAAAGGATTTCTGCTCATGCATCATTCTATATTTCACTGTATAGTATCCTCTTTCTCTTCCCTGCACATCTTGTTATATTTCTGACATTACTTTGTCTCCTTGGGATCCACTGTGAAATCCAGGAATTTCTTATTCCATCCCAAGTCTTTAGCCTAATCTCTTTCTCTGAGCTGAGAAACAAGCCTAAAGACTGAGAGTACTTTGATGGAGTGCCTGCCTTTGATTGCCTGATTTTTTTGCTTCACACTGCTGACTCAGAACCAGAGAGGTTTTAAAAGTGCCATTACTATTCTCAGAGAAAGCTCCACTAAAGATTCAAAAATGTATACATATATATGTTTTTTGGTAAAACAACGCCAGTGGCTTTTCTAGTACATTATGTCCAATTTACCATATTTTTACATACTTTCCCACAATTGTTATTGTTCTTTTTTGCTTTATTTTTGAAATTAGTTTTCTTTATTTATTTAGTTTAAATGTTTTAGTTTTTCTCCTCACCATGAACCTCCACCTTAACGTGGTGGAGGGGTTTGAGAACTATACTGTCTGGGGCTTCTGCCACTGGTAGGGTTAATGAGAACTTCAATTAAAGATCCAGTTACATTGCCCAGATTGGCATTACTGTGGCCCACCCTGGAGCCAGGCCTTGGGTTGGGGCTCTCAAACCCCGGTCATGAACTTTGCTTTTGGGACATGGAATGTCACCCCTCGGGTAGGTAGGGAACCTGAGCTTGTGTGAGAGGTACCGCCTAGATATAGTTGGGCTTACCTCTACCCACATTCTGGGCTCTGAAACTCAGTCCCTCGAGAGGGACTGGACTCGCTACCATTCTGGAGTTGCACGTCGTGAGAGGCGGTGGGCTGGTGTGAACCCCAGCGCTGCAGCCAAGTGTTGGAGTTCACCGTGGTGGACGAGAGAGTTATGTCCCTTCGCCTTCGAGTGGAGAAGAGGGTTCTGACAGTGGTTTTGGTCTAGTGGCCAAACAACAGTTTGGAGTACCCGGACTTCTTCATGTCTGTCAAAGGGGTATTGAAATGTCCCCCAATGGGGGACTCCATCATCCTCCCATGGGACTTCAATGCCATGTGGGCAATGACAGTGGCACCTGGAGGGGCGTGATTGGTAGGAATGGCTTCCCTGACCTGAACCCTAGCGTTGCTTTGTTGTTGGACTTCTGTGCTCATCATTGTTTGTCCATAACAAACACCATGTCGCTGTACCAGTTCGTTGTGGTAAAGAGAGAGCTGAGCCAGAAAGCAAAGCTCTCAATTTACTGGTCGATCTTCGCTCCAGAAATCACCTATGGTCAAGAGCTCTGACTCTTGACTCAAGGAACAAGGTCCTGGATACAAGCGGTTGAAAAGTTCTTCCTCTGTAGGGGGGCTGGGAGCTCCCTTAGAGAGGAGAGATGGGTAAGAAGCTCGGTCACCCAAGAGGACCTCAGAGTAGGTCCGCTGCTCCTCCATATCGAGAAGAGCAAGTTGAGGTGGCTCAGGCATCTGGCTCAGATGCTTCCTGGGATACTTCCTTCCATGGGAAGGTGTTCCTGGCATGTCTCATTGGGGGGGATGCCGTGGGGAAGACCCAGGACACGCTTGAGAGACTACGTCTCTTGGCTGGCCTAGGAATGTCTTCAGGTCTCCCCAGAGTTGCAGGGGGAAGTGGCCGGGGAGAGGAAGTCTGGGCATCTTTGCTTGGGCTGCTCTCCTCATGACTTAGTACCGGATGGGCGGAAGAAGATGGATGGAAATTATTTTTCTTTTTTTCCATGTTTATTCTGAAGTTTAAAATTATTCTTTTAGCTTTAGACCATCACAATCTAATTCTTTCGGTTAAAGACTTTTTTTCTCTCTTTGTCATTATAAAACTGTTTGTTGTTGTTGTTTATTTATAGTGACTCAATAAACCCAATGATTTTCGGTTTTCCCTCCCGATGAAAGACGACGATCAATGCTTTTTGCCTGTCAGTGCTTTGATGTTGTGATTTGTAGGCTGTGCACACTGAGCTGTTTGTACTAATAATGGCTGTTGTTACCAGAGCCATCAGAGCAGTTCATTTATGACATGTGAATAGTAGGAGAAAAAGAAAATATTTGAATGAAAACAATACCAGACAAAAAGAAATCGAATAGAAAGTGATGAAACGTATATCATATTTTTGGTTTTTACTGATTTCTGTCATTGATTTCTGTTTAATCCCCTTAAATTGTTTGTACTCAACCCACACATTTATTCTAATTAAACGTTTTTTTTTCCATATCTGTCCTCTAAAGTGGTGCCAGAGGGGGAAAATGGAGTACTATTTCCCTTCCAGTGTTGCAGAGGGTAAAACTGACCTTTGTGTGTAACTGCAGGACCAGAAGAAGATGACGTTCAGGTCTTTGATGAAAGCTATCTTCAACATGCCAAACCACTACCGTTTCCTGTGCATCAGCCACCTGCTGGGATGGGCTGCTTTTCTCTGCAACATGCTCTTCTTTACTGACTTCATGGGACAGGTATTGATTTGTGTCCTGAAATGTGGACTCCAAGTTCGTTTTTTGTTTTTTTTTAAGAAGTGAATGTTATTGTGGTCTCTTTTATCTAGAAGTTGGCAGTTTTTAGGTTGTTCTTTCCCAACACTACTTTTATTTTTAGCACAGACCAAAGCAACTTTTTAGTCACATTCATAAAAATGTTTTGTAAAAGATTAAGCTGTTAACAGGGGCATTGCCTATCTTTCTGTTTCTAACTCTTTGTTTGACATCTTTTCCATATAACAACAAAGGTTTTACAATCACATACAATCTAATGTGTAAAAAGTTTGACTAAATGACCACTATTTTAAAAAATAGTCTAAAAAAATGCCCCCCTGAAAGGAAAGGACTTCTGCATGTAAAGTGTATACAAATGTTTGCTTTCATTATAAAAGTAGCATTCAAAGACAAGAGAAAATTAAAAAAAACAACTTTACCCGTCCTCAACCACCATTTGAAATGGTCCTTTTTTAAGATTAATAATTGAATGCTCAGGTTCTAATTCAATACTGCACAAATGTGACACAAATGCTTTTGGGGTTGACTTCATTTTCTTTTTGTTTTTTGTCTTCTGTTATTTGCTTTCATTCTAGCCAAAAGTTTGGAAAGAATAATCTCTGGCAGCAAAATCATATAAACCATATTGGATAACTGACTGTAAATGGTCAGAGATCTATATCATTCAATGAGCTACAAACCCAACATGGGCTGAAGTACACAGAATTGTTTTACTTACTGGAAAATTAAATCTGCTCTCTCGAGGAAATAAGTTAGTAGAGAGAAAAAAGACATTGATGATGCGTTAAAAATACAACTACTGGGAGCGGAAAAGTTTTTCAATTTCATAAGATGCTGTGCAACACAAAGACAATCATTTGCAGTACAAAAACCAGAATTTAATGAAAACACAGCATTTGTGCTTCTGTCACTGTCTCAAAGTGGGCAGCAGCACCACAGAGCTACATAGAGAAAATGTTAATGTGTCCGGTATAGAGAACCTAAAACAATGCATGTATTTAGTTTTACTTGCACACCTAATAGAAAAGAAAAACAAGTGCAGACTCTGAAACATTTTGCACAATCAATAAGACTCTGTGTTCAAATGCAGATCAGCAGGGCCCACAGAACGTTCAACAGCCTAAAGCAATTTATAGAAAAATCAACAACTAGATAAGTTTGTCAAACTGACACAGCATATTTTATAAACGAGTTTAAATCTTCCAAAGTGCCTTGGGCATTGGGCATGCACAAAATGCACAAAATGTGACTTAATAATTTCTTTTTTTAGGTAGCACTTAACACGCCTCAAACATTAAGAAAAAAAAAGATCAGAAGATAAAAACAGATGCCATAAGCAGGGGAGTTATTATCCTTAGTGTTAGGGATGTCAAAACACAGTGACTAAAAGGGAAATGTTCAATGACTTTATTAAATTACCCATAGATGTTAAATGTTTTTTAGCTGACAGTTGTTTTCCTTTATATCTGCCTCAGAGACACAGAGACGTTGTGTCTTATTTAAGATAAATAAACAACCCCATAATTAAGAAGTAATGGAATTAAGATTGTAATGCGAGACAATGTCAAAATGACAAGGTGACACAGTGAGCGCTGAGAGGTGAAAAGCAGCGCCCTGCAGCATGCAAATGTTTTCCAGCTCATTAATCTGTGCATGAGTTGTGGTACTTTGGTATGCTTGTAGTCTGATGGGTAATAATGAAAGATGCTCTGCAGTGTCACAGCCAGAAGCCTCATCAAAGGGCACAGATGGACTGGCGTGATATCCAGCACCGTAATCAGAAAAAAAGATGCAGGGAAAGTTTAAAGATCCCGTTACAGATGTCGGCAAACACATTTACAAGGAGGAATCAACCAGGAAGTTTAACACATTTTCTTTTTCTTGCAGATTGTTTATAGGGGAAATCCTTATGCAGAACACAACTCCACCGCGTATGCCACGTATGAGAGAGGAGTTGAAGTTGGCTGCTGGGGACTGTGCATTAATGCAGTTTCCTCTGCGCTCTATTCGTGTAAGTGTCGGTGTGACTGTGCCTGACTGCGTAATTCTCTCTGCAGCCACTGTCCTACAACATCCAGATGCATCACAGTCCCACAAGCTTGTGAGGGGGAAATGATGACAGAGGGCAATCAGCGCTTCCCTGTCTTCTGAATTAAGTTTGCACGCTGCAGTCACTCATTAGCAGGCTCATCGCCAACAATGTTTTCCCAGAGGCGAGCTGAGAACAGCTTGTATGTCCAGACTAAAAGTAGGTGTTCAGCAGCCGTCTGTATTCAAAATAACACATTTGAAAGGGAGGCAGACAGTGCACCACCCACAATCCCAAATTCAGCTTTAAAAAACGGTTTAGCATAAACAAGGGCTTTAAAATTGGGTCTATTTGTGAAGAAGAGACTGAGAAAATAGTTTATTTTCTGTTCCGTTGCTCACAAGAAAACTGTCTAATCACATACTATTCTAGCTGTTGCAAACCTTACGCACACTGTGAGCCATAAAGCCAGAGCAGTTACCGCATAATCCACCATTCACTTACAACCGACACACCTCGTTGCTTTGTTGATTCTCAGGTAAATGTAACTATCTGTGATGCCCGTGTGCGTGTGTGTTTTCAGACGTGCAGCGCTTTCTCCTTTCATACATCGGCCTGAAGGGATTATACTTCATGGGCTACTTTGTGTTCGGCATGGGGACCAGTCTAATTGGCCTCTTCCCAGATGTCATAGCCACGCTCATCCTTTGCAGCGTGTTTGGCGTGATGTCCAGCACGCTGTACACGATCCCGTTTAACCTGATTGCTGAGTATCAGCGTGAGGAAGAGGTACACACCTGTTTTTTTCCCCTTATAGCTTTTGCTACTTTCATTGAGACAATTATATTATAATCAACGTCATAAGAAAATAAAAAAGATGTATTTCATGTCAACTCCAGCTTTTCTGAGGATAAAAACCCCACTTCAGAGTTTTGAAGCTATGTACACACTTGACATGTGTGGCACGTTCAAGCATACGGTGTTCACACAGGACTCTCGCTACCCGATACTAGCACGGGTGCTCACAGTTGGAAGAGGTTTGGTGCATAATGTAGAGGCGGTGTAAAAATGTGAATCTTGCTCCAGGCTTTTTCTTTCTTTATTCTGATAAATGAAAGACTTGGCGTCATATTTTTACAAGTTGGAGTGTGACAATGCCTGATCAATGTCACACCCCCAAGAGCCAGATACCACACTGTGATTGGTCAGTTGTCAGTGCCATTCATAAAAAACTCACTGGGCGCACTAAAATGAAACTATCATATTAAGGTGGGGACAGCAAAATATCGTCTTGGGTACCGCAAATGGCCCCACAGGCTCTAATGGGTTGTCCTAATGCATACAACAACCTACAACGATATTTTAACAGAAAAAATCTTTTTTTTGTTTTGTTTTTAATAAAAGCAGAGCTCTACGTGCTTCAAACAGACAGCAGTGAGGATGCAGCTGTAAGAGAGAGGATTGAACCCTTTAAGACCTGATCCTTTTTATTTTTCTTTGGCAGAGCAGCAGTTAAGCAGAATTAACATTAATTTACCCCAATATGTGATGTCCATGCATTGATGCCAGGTCTTAAGAGGTTAAAATAAAAAAATCTATAATCTATTTAAAAAAAAAAAAAACAACCAAAACAAATAAATGGTTATTGGAATGAACTGGTCATGAATATTCACCATCATATTTATGTTACAACAGCAATTTTAAAAGAAATTCCTTTTTTAGATTTTTTTTTTCCAGAATTTTAATGGAGGTTTGAATCAAAACTGATCAAAAATGTTCAATAATAGTTCAATAGTTAATAGTTGCACTGTTTTTATTTTATTGTTAAAGCTACTTCACAGAAATGCTCTGTTTTAGTGTTAAATGATAAAAGAAGGTTAGTAAAAGAAAAACAGAAAAAAACCTGGATCTGCTTATTAAATTTGCTCATTCTATAAATATTTTATGAAAGCATCAGATTGGGACTTGGTACAAGCAGATACTCAAAATCAAATTACTCTGAATCGGATTGGGCCTAAAAAAGCTGATGCCTATCCCGATGTGAACGTAGTGTAAGAATCCAGTATTGTACACATAATTTCAGACATGATCAGTTCTTTCTCTATTAGGGTTAGCCTTTCAAAATCCTGCAGGATGAAAAAAAAAGATCCTTTACCATTTTCCAGCTTTGACTCACATTGAATTTTTATTTCTCTAATTACTGCCTTTTTGCCATTACTCTGTTTTTAGTCCATAATGGCCAAAATGACTACCTGCTTTGTTTCCAGGAACAAATAAAGCTACAAGGAGGCAATGAAAGCCCTCGAGGCACCGGGATGGATTGTGCAGCGCTCACTTGTATGGTCCAGCTGGCTCAAATCATTGTGGGGGCGGGACTCGGGGCTCTGGTCAACGCGGCAGGAAGTGTCATCGTGGTGGTTCTTTCAGCTTCCTCTATCTCCCTCATAGGCTGCATCTTCATTGCTCTTTTTATCAGATATGTGGAATGATGTTGCTTTTAAAGTAAAAATGTTCTGCTTTATTAAATAAAGAGTATTTAATATATCATTTAAATGACTATAATTCCACTCAAATCAATTTAATTTATATAGCCCAATATCACAACCATATCAATGGGCTTCACACTGGTATTTATGCAAAAAATATAAAGTCAGTCATAAAAATACAAACGATAGCTGGTTGCTAAACTAAACTCAACAGACTAAGCTAAACTGGCATCCCTGCCCTTAGACCCTTCTTCTTGGTGAGGAAAAATCCTTAAAAAAAATCTCTACCTTGGAGGAAAAAAATAAAACACCTCAGGGATTCCCATGTGTTGGAGAAATCCTCTACCAGGACAGACAGGCAATGTGGTAGAACTATTAAAGAAGAATTAGCTTATCTAACTCTACAACTGCATGTCTGAATAGCAACTACATATATGAATAATGTAGGAGATGGGGTTCATCCAGATGAACTGTGGGGCAGTTGAGGGTGCGAGACGAGCCAGAGGCGAGGTCCACAGCCAAAGACAGGAGCACAGACAATCCACCTGGAATCTTTCCCACTCCTCTGGAGGGGAGTGGAAAAGAGGGACAACATAGGAATTGCACTGCACCAAACAGAGGCATGATGAATTAAATAAAAAATAGTACTGAGTAAATGATAAAGAATAGAGGAGAGAATTAATAGAGGACAAAATCCCAGTGTACCATATTTTCCCAGCGTCTAACTTCTAGTAGCCTGCTAGCAACTAATTGGTTTTGAAATGTAATTCAAACATGTTAATAGTAAGTTGCATGTAAAATGGCACAAATACCAGATGGAAATAATAATAACATTAACAGAAAATCTGCAGTTTTAGTATGTCAATGTAAATATATTATTAATATAATGTAAGCCCTCATAAACCCACTAAACAGAGGGAACAGGCTGTCATGGCCCGGTATGTTAAACAACCTTTACTCTGCTTAGCTTAGAAATATGTATAATGGATGTAATGAAAACTATAATTATTACCCCAAACTACATTACAGTACGTGAGGTAGGGCAGCAGTAAGTTTGAAATTCTCTGATTGATAGCTAGCCAGGCAATGAGCCTGTAAAAGGTAAAAGGAAGCTTTTTGCAGTCCTTTGTTCTTGGGCTGAAAATAAAATAATTCAAAAATCATCTGATATAGCACTCGATAAAACAATACTGTGTGCAACTAAAGGGGTTTGCATGCTGCAGCTTCCTAAACTGCAGTTAAAAAAGCTCAGGAGCTCTTTATTGTTGGTCTCTCTTCACATTAAATAAATGCACATATTTCACAGAACACTCATGTTGGAGGTAGGCGTTACAAAGTCTGAAAATGAATGAAATTTAAAGAAGGGAGGAAGACGAAAAAACTTTAAAGAAGATGGAGATTTAGTTAACGTTCTTTTCTCAAACCGCAATCCTTGATCATTTAAAAGCCTGATGTCGGCTACAGTTGTTGTGTTGCTTGTTAAATATGCTTGTGCAATAAAATGTGCCAGTATGAGACATCAAAATTACATTAGCATTTCAAGATAGCACCAGAACAGACAGAACCTTGATTACACTTTAATGCCTCGCCAGAATGTTTGCAGAAATGTTACAAAAATCAAAGCAGACAAATGCGTCCTGTTGTAACTGAACAGAAATCCACTCAAAAGTTAAAAATTTGCTGTAGTAAAACTGTTTTTAATGTGACAAATCACCAAAAAACATTCCTTAAGTAAAGATTCCAAGGCACCTCAGTTTTTTATAGTATCTTTTTCTCCTATAAAAATGATCTGAAAGTTGGCTGGGCATGAATTGGCCCATTTAAATGCTGCCAATCACCTCGACCCAAGCACAGTCCTTTCCCTATGTTTTATTTTGATTTTTTTGTAATTTAATGTTAAATTACATTTCAAAATAACAACTTATCTACAGCTTTCATATAATAAAAGTTGTTTGTGTGGCTTCTAAATGATGTTTACTGAGAAAAGTAAAGAAAGAAAAGATAAAGTAATCTGGCAAACCATCCAGAGTGAACGCCACCTTCACCTGACAGTAGCTAAGTTGTCTCCAGCAACCCCATGACCTTGCTCATAACAAAGCAGGAATTGAAAATGGATGGATGGACAGTTCATTAATACAGTTATAAAGCCAGGTACAATTCAGAACTTGTCTTAATTTAAATATAAAAAGTTTTAACTTAACAGAACATCATGTCTGATCACAGACACCACATAGCATTAATTTAAAAATGGCACAAAACATCGATTTTGACCAATTGTTTGGCACATTGCAAATGTGTGTTTTATTCAGAAACCATCGTGCCCACAGAGACTCTGTATAACAGTTGTTTGTGTGGCAGAAAGCCTATCACATGCAAAATTCCTCATAGATGCTTCCCCCAAAAGCTACAATGCCCTACGGCAGTCTCAGAATAGGGTTTTAAGCATGCAGCGTTGCCTTCGGGTTGGAGATTGCCACAGTTACATCAAGGCAGCCCACCAGCGTTTGTCTCCTGGCTTAGTCTTTGGGGGCATCGTCCAACATTTGAGGCCTTCAGGTTTTGCCAGCAGCTAGCTCGACACCGCGGGCAGCAAAAATTATGGTCCAGAGTTTATTTTTTGTACATTTGTTATTGTTCAAATATAGATATACTTCAGCCAGCATGTTCCTGCATGCAGCTTCAAACCGGAGAAGAGCTGGACAACACAGGTGATTTTTTTTCCAAAGGTTTGAAGTTTGTAACATAAAACTGGTTGATAATAAAAATTTTCAAACTTTGTTTAAAATATGATATGATCTGTGATACGCTTTTCCACTGTGACAAAATCTCATACCAGCAACAGACAGTTCAAACATTTGGTCCTAAACTAAATATTGATAGTTAAAAAAATGAGGATTGAATGAAGGATGCAGAGAAAATTTGGCTAAAAAACCTTGTAGAATAATGATCCATAAAACAAGCTGAAAACTATACAGCACAAAGCAAAAAAAAAAAAACGTTACTAGTATTTTTTAATATAAAGTAATTGGGGCATGGGCTGCATGGTGATGGGGTGGTCAGCACTCTCGGTTTTCTGCAGGCAGTCCAACTGACTCCCGTGGTCCAAAAAGATGCTTTATTGGTTGACCGGTAACTCTAAAGCAGGGATGTCAAACTCTAGGCCTCGAGAGCAGGTTTTCCAACCAACCAACCTGACATTGAATCTCCTTATTGGCTCAACACACCTGATCCAGGTAATCAGCAGTAGCTGAGGCCGGATTTCTGGTAAACCAGCAGAAGGCTGTTCCTCGAGGCCTGGAGTTGAACACTTCTGCTCTGAAGTGTCCCTAGGTGTGCGTGTGTGTAGCAGTGATTGTGTGCCCTGGGACAGACTGGTGACCTGTCCAGGGTGTACCTCGCCTTTGCCCAACAGGCTCTGGTGACCCTGAAAGGGATATAGCAGGTTAAGGCATGGTGTTTATGTGAGTGTGTGAGTGTGTGTCTCTGAGACAGTGGGGACCTGACCTAGGTGTACCCTCCCTTCAACCAACAGTAGCGGGGATGCTAGGATAGGCTCCAGCAGCCACGTGAAACAAAAGCGATCCAGTGGATTTGGAAATTTAATGGATACATTATGATGGGAAACACTTTTGCATTGAAGTAACAGAGTTAAGGACGTTCACGAAGTGACCAACTTATAATTTCCTGTTAACGTCAGGTTTATAACAGAAATGAACAAATTCATGATCCAGTTAAAAAAGACTTATTGAAGATGTTCCAATTAAAAGTTGATTTTCATTAAAAACACCTCGGAACCTTTTTTTTTCAAAATTCAGATCAAAGAAAGAATTTCTTCAAATAACTAATTTCTTACTACAAAACATTTGACATAGTCTAATTTCCTCACCTTTTTCTAAGAAAACATTAAACTTTCTGTTGGTTAATATCGCTCTAAAAAGTATGAGTAAAAATGAGTTTGCCTCCGCAGTATGAAGGATGCAGAGGTCTGATTTGTATTCATTTCAAACCACCCAATTATATGCTCACAGGCAATGAAAAATGATTTTCTTTTCCATAATATATACCCTTCAATGCCGAAAGCAATTATTTTCATGTAAAAATATGTAGTGTTGATGAACAAGCATGACATTTTAGCTGTCTAATCATTGCCTGGGAGGAGTTTTTGGGTTTCTCCTCATCTCACAAGTGAATTCTTGCTCTCCCAGCCACTTGAGGTTCACCGAAATTCACAATTTAAGTCAGATTTAAATGTGGAATGTTGTTTTTAGACTTCTCTGATGATAGTTTGTCTCTCGTCTCATTAAAAAAATAAAAGCACACTGTGTTTAAATAGGAAAAATCATTTTCTCAAGACACTCCAACCCTCCTTAAGAAAATCTGGTAAAGTTATACGTTCACGAGAATCAAGTGCAGCAGGATGCTGGAGGGTTGGTTACCTGGTGCAATTTTTAATTGAGCCTGTTGTGCTGCTTAAGCGTGTCCCCATAGCTTCCTATGTTCATCATTGTTCAGCTGTAAAGGATAGCAGAGTTGTTGTTCTCACTCCCAAAAGAAATTTAAACCAAGTAGGACTGGATGTTTTCTATTTTCCTGGATAAAAATGTAGTTGTATAGTTTTAGATTGTTCAGGATACGTCACAGAGAGAAGACTGAAAGAAACCTTAATAGACAGCTAAATTTGAACAGCTTCTTAAATCTTTTAATATAAATATTAAAGTCTATAGCAAAAACAAATGTAAGAAACTGTATGAATAGATCTAAGTGCTAGAACTTGATAGTTAATGCTGCATTCACACCAGATGCGATTCGCACAGAAAGATTAAACGTTAAGTCAATTTTCAGATGTGATTTGTGGTCCTGCGGCAGCATCGAGCAGGCCGCGTCAGTCCGGCAGCAGTGTGCTTTGAGCTGCACGATTTGTGCAGGAGACGCGGTGCATCAAGACTTCAGTTTGACGAGGTTGACGCATCAACCGACTTAGCTTTGGGCACGTGACATTTTCAGTGACTCAGTCAGCAAATAGGAGAAAAAAATCCAATATGGCTGCTTGATGCGAAGTAACGGAAGTAACGTTTAAAAGGGCCGTCATCCAGGCGCAGCTCCTTCAATAAATGCTGAAACTCACCGCACTGCGAGCGTATCTGAATGATCTGGTGAACCCAGACAAGGTGAAGTGCTTGCCAGCTCAACTAATACAACCCCAGCTACTCGCTCAAGGTCATCCATGTTTTCTATGACGTGGTAATGAATGAAATCCAGAAAAACTTTTGGCGGTTGCTCTTCCCTCACGCGGCCAGGGCGTCATGGCTTCAAGGACATAGGCATTGAGCAGTAAATTGTTATAAGCGTGTTATAATGTTACAAGCGTGGCGAAAGAGGAGCGGCCGATGCAAAGTGTGTCTGATGTGAATGCAGCTTTATAAGAGCCACAGCAATAAATCATCCTCTCTGTGTTTCCAGAAACACATTTTGTACATAAAGCAACTTGACTAACCGAATTGAAAACATGAACAGCAATATGGATGCCAACACGCTTTTTTAGGATTTATAAATATTCTTGCAAATTCACTACAGTTAAATTTGGAGCAAAACAAATCTAAACTCTTTCCATCTTGTCAGATCTTCACTCTCCTGCCTGTTTGCTTCCTTTGGCTTGGTAATTTGATGATGCGTTCACAGCCAATGAGAATCGCGTGGAGAATTTGCCTCTGTCACTTCTGTTTGGCTGCAGGGGCAATTCGCTCCCATTCGCCTGTCTATCAGAAATCACATGCAAATTTGCCTGTGGGAGGAGCTACCGTTAACCTTTAGTTACTGCCTCATTGCTACATCATGGAAGACATTATTGATGCTGACAGAATATCTTGGGCTTATTTTGAAGAGTTCTACAGAGGCACTGCCAAGCCTCTCGCCACGTCTGGGTTCACAAGATCAATCAGAGAGGGTCCCATTACAAAGAGTTTTAGACTCCACCCACTCTCATCAGCACGTCAGCACCAAACTCGAGATATTACTTGTTTGACATAACACAAATGTCTAAGTTCAAACTTTTTCAACTCTGTGTAATTTATAAAATTGACTCACACAAGCCGCTTATGTCGTGTTGTAGACTCTCACACCATGCGTTTGCGTTAACTCAGCATTATGAACGCCTCGGAGGAAAAAAATGCACCATGAGATGAAACTCTGTGACATGATGGTATGATGGCCCTAAAGTGCAAATAATACCAACAAATCACTCGATGCAAAAACATTTAAAAGATCACAAAACAAGTAAAGAAAAAATAATAAAAAATATCACACTTTAGAAAAAAATAGAAAATTTCAGAAACCAACATACAGTTACAAAGATGAATGTTTTGTAAAACAGGATTCATTTCCAGAAATCAAAATGAAAAATAGAAAAAAAGAAGCACAATAAGAAACCGGGAAACTGAGGTACTATTTTGATGTTTGAGTTTTTTCAACTTTATCTTTAATGTCCGCACACTAATGAAAGTTTTCTGATTAGTATGGAGCATATCCAGTATCACTTCATGCCAAATAACTTTTGGTTAAAATGATGGTCAAATCATCCACGTATTAATGTCTCATTGACCTTTTCCGGTTTCAGTATAAAATAAAAACATTTTGGAAGACAAACGTAATTTCCATGAATCAAAATAAAATGTTAAACAAAGAAGAAACCAGAAAAAGTAGAGAGTAAAGAACATTGCTGATTGGATAATGACATTTGGCCATCATATTATGACATCACTGAAGAACCTTATAAACAGACAGGGAGTGAAACCGTAAGATAAAAACAAGTGGCTTTTATTTAATAAAACTCTTATAAACAGAAAGATAAACTAACAGCTTTAGGATGTAAAAGTAGAATTAGACAAACAGAGACAGGTTTATATGTATTTATTCACACAACATTTTATTTATTTACATTACATTGTATTTACATAGGTTTCAACCCCAACACTTACATAAAAAGAAATTATCCACATTTTAAAAAACCTCGATTGTTTTCTTGTTTAGTCATTCTTTTCAATATTTATTTTGAGGTTGAGGCTACAGTCTTGTTTCCTTTAGCTGTATGATCCTTGATTTCTCAACAATTCATTTACGTTTCCAACGCAGCCACTGCATGGCAACCAGGACCTCCCATGCCCAAATCCTGACCGTTCTACCATTGTGTTTGGCAGCAGTCATAAGGTGTTATTCATACTTGAAATGTTTCACCAAACACAACTCAAGAGTATTTGCTTAAAAAGGTTGTGTGTTTTTCTTATTGGTGTGAAGAATACTATTCTGAATGTCTTTTTTTCAGGTATATGTGTACTTTATAGTAAAATGAGGCCTGCTTTTAGGGTTTTTTTATTTTTACGTCAACTAACTTCAAGATGTGTCCTCTCTATCACTGTGAGAACACAATAAAGACACTGTCTGTCTTTAACTTATAAATGATCTTCCTCGCATAAGGAATGTATTTATTTTCTCAAATCGATGGATGAAAATAAAAGAATCCCCTTTTCTGAAGTAGACTGATGATGACCAGTTCACCAGGCACATTTGAATGGCAGCACGTGGCATTTACTTACCCTTTAAGTCAATAAAAAAGTTAGAGTAACTCACTTTTGCACACTGCATTTGTGGTTTGGCTTGTATAAAAAAAAAACAAACACATGGTTTAAGTATATCATGCTTTGTTTAAATATTTTAAGGTTTTCTTTCCTCACATGAAGGTTTGCTCATTTTCTAATTCATAAACTGAAAACAATTGTCAGAAATATTGCCGTTTTGGCTTGCATCAGATTCCTGTTTCCTGCTTGAAGAGCCCACTGGGGTTTTAATTAAGAACACTCGTAAAAAAAAAAGAACAAAAGGGAGATGTATTTCCTGGAATATAAAGTGGTTTGAGCAAATGGCAAACTAAGTAAAACATCTGCTTCATTTATTATATGTGGCTTAGCATGATGTAAAAGAAAATAAAGGATTGCCAGATTCATAAAGTCCCTCTTCTGAGGCACGCTCAGAAGAGGGACTTTATGAAGACTAGCAGAAATCGTGTGATTCATAAAGACAAATGGCACTTTTTAAATGAGCCCCTTGAAGAAAGAGTCACAATTAGCAATATTTCCAATCTGTTTTCATGATTATTATAGGGAGAAAAGGAGGGGAAGACACAGGGTGGTAGCTTCAGGAGAAGTTTGATCAGAGAAAATCAATAATAGGAGAGTTTTGCAAACTGTGGTGACGTATACAGCTTCAAACATGATTATTTTTATAACCTTGATTTGCAGCTTGTGTTTGATTGTTATGTTGTATTAACCAGAAAAACAAAACATATTTTTAGTTCTGATTTTTTTTTCTTTTACCTATAAACCAAACAAAGAGGAAAATGTGGGACATACAAGACGAAGACATAAAACTGTAGTTTATTTTGTTTGTTTGTTTTAATAAAAAATTGAAGCTTTTTGGTCTAAAATGCTGCCCAAGTGGTGTTTAAGTACCATTGCATTAATGCAGCAGAAAAAAATATTAAAAAGATTTGTATTCTCTATTGTAAAGGTTTGTTCACTTGTAAAATTTAGTGCAGCATAAAAATCTAAATGATCTCCACAAAACAGAAAGCTGTTTGGTGTAATCTCTGTGTTTGAACAGCACCCTTTGTTTCTTAGGATAGCAGTAACGTTATGCTTCTTTGCTCCTCATTACAGAGCATCTCTCTGAGTCTGCCTTTGGGATTTTTACCGAGAAAGATCAGCGCAATGCTGACATTTCAAAGCTTTGTGTCACTTTTGTCAACTTTTATCACTGTCATGTTGACAAAGACAGCCACAGCAACTCTCAAAGTTCGTTAGAAACGTGTTAACCGAAAAACAAACATTGTTCGCAGTACAATCTCCACCAAATCAAAGGCTCTTCATGAGCACTGTGGGAGAATTATTAGGATTTGTGCGTATCTCTCTTGGGGAACACTTGCAGTTGCATCTGAATTTCTAATTCTGGTTTTTATTCTGCTTTTTTTCTCTCAGAGGGGAATTTACCAGCAAATGAAACACTCACCCTGTGTGCTGCAGTGATGTGTGTTACACTGTGCCACATTCAACACCCGCATAACAGATCACTCAGTTTTACTAATTTAATAGCCAGGTCCTGTGGCCATTAGCCATGTATTTCTAATAGGATTATTCTGTTTGCATCTGCAAAAATATAGTCATTTTACTTGTAGCTTTGTAATTAAATAATTCATAAGATGATTGTTTTTTTTTTAACATTTATTTAAATTTTGGAGTTTTTCGTCTTAATTCACAATGATGAGAATCTTTGCATGACTCCCCCACTGTTTCATCTCAGCAGGGCCTCAAATGATGACAGAAAGATGCGCTCCAGGACTCAAATGTCTCTTTTTTTTAAACAAGATGCATTAAATGTGGTGATTATGTCAATCATGGACTCTTTCGGAAATCTGAAGATTTAAATATACAATTAGTGTCATTTAAAAGAAAAGATCCATAGCGTTAATGCAGAAGATTTGACAGATTGCTTGTGGATTGGATGATTAGGTTGCCTGTGGTCCATTAGAAGTCATTTTGGCTAATGGATGTGACCGAATCAGACATAAAAGAAAAGCATATTTTCATTTGCGACTCCATCTCTGGTGTTTATTGTTCCTTTTTGCATAAATAAAGATTGGGGAAAAAAAAGCTAAAAGCCAACATTTTTGTGATAAAACTTTTGTGATAAAAAAATTATGCAGATTCTCCTCTCCATGCAAAACTGTCAATCCCTCACTTTTTTTGCTTCAATAGAAAATAAAACACAAAAGATCTCGATTGTAGGTTTTTTTTTTTCCTGAAAGCATCTGATTCAATCAATTTTTGAGAAAACTGTGCAAGTTCTCTTTTCATTCTCCAATTTTCCATTCGGTCTTTTAAGTGAAGTACTTTTATTTTTACTATAATCTATTAAAAGGGGTTCCATCTCTCTTTTTTTACCATCCACATTCAATTTATGTGTTTTGAGTTAACTTTTATTGCAGGTCACAGTCAGAGAATGCATAAATGGTGCTCTCATTCATCATCAAGTCTCCTTTTTCACAGGTCAGTCCATTTTTTTTCTTGACTAACACCTCAGTTTTGGACCAATAGTACTTCATCAGAGATTCCTGTTGCTTAAATATGCTCAGCACAATTCTGAGAGGCTTGTTTGATCCATTTTGACTCAGTGGAGCACGAGGAAACGGCGGCACTTCAGTGATGGATGTCATTCTGGGGGAGAAAGTCTCACAGTTTGCTGAACGCATAGGAGTCTGTTGTGCAGGCTGTTGGCTGGTAACATGATCTGGATGACTGAGAATCTTCACATACATTTTATTGCCACATAAAATACATGGTTGACACTGTTTAATGGACATTAAAACCATCTTTCTCCTGCTTCTGAAAAGCAAATATGAGTCCGGAGGGGAAAATGTAAGCTGTTTGGCAAAAATTTTCCAGGTGCGGGGGTTAGTGCGCGTGGATACGGAAATATCAAAGGAATTAAAGCCGTCAGACTACGTTGCGTTATGCGGTGGGTCTCGCCTGTCGTTGTAAATGACGGCCCCAGGAGGGAAAAAGACCACAGGTGGCGTGGCTGGTGCGTTAATGGGCACCAGCACCTGCCCTTGCTCGTCCATCTCCGGCTTTGTGGTGGCTGTGATGGGTCTGATGGTGGTCAGGGTCGGAGATGCCATGCGCCAGAACAGAATTTTCAGCGCTTTCCGGAACTCCCGCCGCATCAGGCAGTACAGGATGGGGTTCAAGCAGCTGTTGGAGTGCGCCAGGCACACGGACACGGGGAACACGTACACCTGCATGGTGTAGTAGTCATAAGTGAAGGGAACCACGTTGAGCTTAATAAGAATGCCCCAGGCTGTCAGCGCTTGATTGGGCAGCCAGCAGAGGAAAAAGGATAGAACTACGATGGTGACAGACCTGGTGACTTTGGCGCGCCGTTTGGCGCTGGAAGTGTTTATGTTTTTGGATGTAATGAAGCGCAAAAGAAGCAGGTAGCAGGCCGAGATGATTGCCAGGGGCACCACGAAACCCAACAGCACTTTTTGGGAGTGGTAGAGTCCCAGCCAGAACTGCGCGGTGCCGTTGGCTTCGGGGAATTTAACGAGGCACAGGTCCTCCCCGGAAACCGTGGCGGTGGTGGAGAAAACGGCGTGCGGGAGCGCGGCGGAGACGGCGGCGAACCAGACGAGGAGGCTGATGCCGCGCGCGGAGCAGCAGTGCGTCCGCCGCCGCCTGCCCTTCAGCGCAGAGGCCAGGGAGCAGTACCGCGCCACGCTCATGGCCGTCAGGAAAAACACGCTGGCGTACATGTTCATGGCTGTCACATAAGAAACGATCTTACACATGGCTTTGCCGAAAGGCCAGGTGAAGTCCAGCGCGTTCTCCACAGCCCAAAACGGCAGCGTCAGGACGAACTGGAAGTCAGTCAGCGCCAAACAAGTTACGAAAAGGTTGATGGAGGATTTTCTCCACACGTGCTTCGTCTTCATTAAGTACAAAACAAGTAAGTTCCCAACCAGACCCAGCGCGCAAACCAGAGAATAAATGGCAGAAATTGTAATCCTCACAACAGCCGCTCCATCTCCAACAAAATCCGCTCTGCCAAAGTCGCTGTGAGAGCTGTTGGTGCTGTTGAAGCTGCTCAAGTTAGAGGCGGCAGAGCGGACTGTCCCGCCCGAACCTTCCTCGTTTGGGTCGGTCAATTCTCCCGACATATTACCTCTTCCTTCGGAGAGTGTCCAGCAGAGTCATGCCCCAAAACAAAACAGTCCTTGGTTTTGGTCCGTGCGTAAAACCCTCTTAACGACGCTCAGGTGATAATTTGCAAACATGCAGACATGGCAGCAGCGTGGGGATCGAAACGTTGAAATTGGACGGAGCAGATGTTCTTAGAGACAGTTTGCATCATCTGGTAGTCACGTTGCCCTGTGAGTCTCCGTGCGTGTCATGCCTCAAGGAGTGGAGAAGGCGTCCTGACGCAGCGCCAGCGGTGCGCAAACTGGCGCTGTCCGTGGTCCTGATTAAACGTGGGCGCAAAAAAGGGAGGGGGAAATCCGTTTCAAAATGTGTTACTTGCAGACAAAAGTCCTAAAATTGAAGAGAAAGTGGGTGACACACGAATAACACAGTTATATAAATCAGCTGGATGTCTTGAACAGGCACGCTTTCTCTCTTTCTCCCTCTTTCCACCCCCTCTCTATCCTTTTCTCTCTCTGGTTTATGTCTCCACAAATACACTTTAGTCTACACCAAATGTATTGACTATGCCACCTTTTGACCTTTTCTTTTTTTTTTTTTTTCTTTTTTACCAAACTTGGTGAAAAAGAATTTGCATCCATATCTGTATTGGAGTTATGTTGGCTAATTTTATGCAATCCTTTATTATCTTTCCATTTAATAAAAATACACTTTTTAATACAAATTGTGCAGCAAAATAGGCAGAAAATATGTAAACAAACCATTTAGAATTTTTGCTAACAAACATGTAGTCCAACACTTTAGGTACATTTTATAAAACAAAAGTCATCATAAGTAATCTTTTCACTTTTACAAAACTTTAGTTGAGTGATGCTTTCTGATTATAATTTATTATTTTAAACCTCATTTTAGAAAAAAGAAAAACTTTTTTATCACGTTTGCTTGTAAAAGGAAGATGAATTGTTGAAGACTATCTTACTTTGCTAAATTATTCTTAATACCAACAAATGGTTATATTATGGTTGGTGAAAAATGACAATTTTAATTTTACCTTATCAATGAATCTTGTTCGTATTTAAAAAAAACTTTTTATGGGTCTTTGAGCTTCAGTTGTTTGTGGAGTAGCTCTTCATGTCTCCCCTGCAGTACAAATATGTCAGATCATAGTTATCAGGTTAGTTGTGATCCTAAAAATAGCTGCTGCCTTTTAATTTCCTGCTCCTGGGGAATGTGGTTCTGCCCCCTCAGCAAACATGACACAGAAACTTTCTGCTAAAACGTGCCACTTTGAGGCTTAAGCAGACAGGGTTTCAGGGCTGCCTCAGCTCTCTAAGACTTCAAGAATTACAGTTCCACGGGCTCAGACTGATCCAGCTCAGCACTGCAGCCCTCTGCTAAACTTCAGGGGGTGAAAGTTCTCGAACTCGGACAAACACAGGTGACTTCCGGCACTCAATTTTGGGTTTATTACTATCTTGTTAATCAATTTTGCCATTCCAGAAATAATGGTCAGAGAGTTGAGCCATGGTTTCCAAAGAGAGAATCTGTTCATTAAAGTTCAAAAGAAAGACATGTTTTTTCTGCAAATTGGGCAGCACAAAGGAGCTGCCTTCCCAAACACTGTAAATGTTTGAAGATTTCCAAGCATAACAATTCTTAAAAATATATTTCATGTCATTATAATGACCATTAGTCAGATTCATAAAAAAATATTTCCTTTTGAAGTATTATTCCCCCACAGTTTGCCTGTCTTTATGTAAACTTTAATATGTCTCGCGCACTAGAATTAAATGCAAATAGTGGGTTCAAATCAGCCCATTTGCATGTTCACTGATGTGTTATTTTCCCTGATTTTTTTGTAGTTTCAAAAAAAGTTTTAATATTCTTGTAAGCAGTAAAAATAAAAAATGAGTGGGCATGCAAATGCCAAAGGCTTGTTTACAATTGTTCACAGGTTTTAAATTGAGTTGTGAGTTGGCTTTTTTTTTTACTCTTGAATCAATCTTCCCGGGTTGACATATTTGTGTAAATATTTGCTCACAAAGTCCCTTCTTTAGATCTCATTATCAGTTCTCACACATTTTTATTCAGGTTACCTTGTTTTTTCCCAGAATCCTCATGACCCTGTTAAAACCACTTTACTGTTGGAATCCAGAGAAATTCAACTTGAAAAAGAGCCACAGTCTACTTTCAGCTCTCCTTCTGCTTTGCGGGCATAATTTATTTTCAGCTGTGTAGTTGGTCTGCTTGGAGAAGGTATTCCTGTGAGTCACAGCATTTCTGAGTGCCAGGAGAATGCAGCACTGCGACTTAGTTTAGCTAATCATCAGATTTAGTATCACTAGACTGCTGATGTCTAAGTAAGAAAAATATTTTCCTCCGTTGTTATTCTTGTATTTTCTAAAAGCCATATACATTGAATAAAAATATGATGCAAACACTTGTTTTTGCTCGTTTTTGTAAAGAGATGAGCTCAAAGAACTTAAAGATCTGAAACATAAAGTAAATTCTTTTAAATCTGTTCACAAATATGTCTAAATCTGTGATAGTGAGCACTTATAGTCTACCTCACCTCACAATAAAAGGCCAGTCTGATACAGGCTGTTTTCTATTATTGGGGTGGATTTAGGGGACTGGTATTTTAAAGGCACTGAGATTTTGTGATGAGATCTTGAGGCCCGTTTCCAAGAACATCACCTCATGTTGGATCTGTGCACAATTCTCAGAAGCTGAAAAATCGCAGTTCTTGCATGGCCAGCATACTCAGACATGTTACACATTGAGCCTGTTTGGGATGCTCTGGATCGGCGTGTACGACAGCGTGTTCTAGTTTCCACCAATATCCAGCAACTTTGCAAAGCCACCAGAGACTAACATTCCACAGGCTACAACCAACAACCAGATCAACTCTTTGCAAAGATGTGATGCACTGCATGAGGCAAATGGGGATCACACCACATACTGACTGGTTTTCTGAGACCCTGAACTCCCCCTCAATAAAACAAAGCGCCACATTTCAGTGGTCTTTTATTGTGACCAGTCTAAGGCACACCTGTGCAATAATTAGTATCAGCATCTTGATATGCCTCACCTGTGAGGTGGGATGGATTATCTCAGCGATTCAGTGCTCACTATCACAGATTTAGACAGATTTTGTGAACAATATTTGAGAGAAATGGTCATTTTGTGTTTGTAGGAAATGGTTCAGATCTTTGAATTCATTCATCTAATGACAAATGGGAGCAAAAACTAGTGTTGCACTTGTATTTTTGTTCAGTGTAAAAAAACAAAAAAGACAGACCCTATTAAGTGAAATAAAAAAACTTAAACTTATAGTTAGATGATAAAAACATTAGGGAGAGATGGCAAAAAGGCAGATTCTAGGTAGAATCTGTTTAAAATGAACTGAATTTGTTGATGTTATTTTACCTGTGCTCTTCTCTGCATCTTTGTGACCCATCTATTTGCTGCTGTTTTAACCAACATGGCTGCTTCTTCTTTTTGGTTTCTGTTGCTCAGCATCAGATTGTCTGCATGTCACCTTTTAGTTCTTCTAATTATATTCCAGTCCAGTCCTGTTCGGTTGAACCCCAGTCATCTAGTTTTATACTTGTGCATTCATGTTTGCATCCTTACGCTATACGTCTGCCAGGACTTGTTCACACTGCCGTATTTACCATGGCTGCAAAGTTCTTCAACATGTAACCCTTGACCTAATTGGTGATAAACACTAATGCACAAATACCAGATGGGCTATTTGGGTTTTATGCACGCCGCTTTATCCCTGTAAGTAAAGAAATGCACTGCCAAATGTGGGATGTAAAAAATTCATGCCTTTTGCAGCACATCAAACCTTGGTCTATCGTGAATGAGATTCTTGATTATGAGTATCCAGTCTCTCACTCAGTGTTCAAAGTGTTACTGTAAGTCCCCAGACTCGCTGCAGACAATGTGAACAGCCTTGAGAGGATAAGTGAGTAAAAGAAAGACCAAGAATCTCAACATGCAAAGAATCCTCAAAGACCCACTCCAACACAAATAGTTTTTTTAGAGTGTTCTTGTAGCATTTTTCTTATATATTACATCATAGGACATAACATGTCCATATGTCCATGTTTTTTCTTAATTTTCTTCATGTATAAAGAAAAAAGTAGCCTTTCTGAGTATGTCTGTATTCAAATCTTTTTGAATCAAGAGCAGACAGAGAAATGCCGCAGTGACGTAGATGCTAGTTGGTGGACCACAAGCTCACTGCTCCAGTTTTTTTCCAGACAAATAGGTCTGTGTACATCTTTGTTTTCTTCGTCCGAGGTGCTTTCTGGCTCTAAGCTACATGGTCAGATAGCTCCAAAATTGCTCGCCATTTTTGTTGCACCACTAATGTTTGTTTGGGGTTGTGAAGAACTGTAAGCTAGCGGGAGAGAGTTTAAACAAAGGGATGATGAAAAATAAGAGTAGGCTTCTTCTACACAAACAGTCCCGCTCACAGATGAAATGTTGAAATTTCCTGCAGCTCTGCAGAATCTTTGTCTTATAAAACAACACACGGTTTTTTTTTTTTTTTTTTTTTTTTTCATCTTGCCTGAATGTGGCACAATCATGATAAAATTCCACTGTGTTTTCAAAAGATGATTAGAGTGGGACTTTAAAATGGTCATAGTTTATGCGCTTTTATTTTGAAAAAATAAATAAATAAAATACGTTTTTTTTTTCACCATTTTACGTTTAACTCTAGAAAACACTGATATTAACTTGTTTATTTCTGTCTAGTTACACCAAACAAGTACAACTCATCTCATGAGCTGAATTCGTTTTGAAAGGAAACTGGAAACAATGGAAAATAAAAGAAGACTGCAGCACATTAGACTATGCTACAGTAAACAGATAAAAAACAAACCAGTTTTTTTTCCTTTATGCTCCTGTCTTCTTGGATGGGTTCACAATTATCAGGACTACTTATCTTCTCAAACAGCAAGTCATCTCAAAGCAAACATTTTGCGTTGCAGCGTGATGTAACAGCGCATGAGCGCAAACTGAACGACAAATATGTGTAGGTTAGATTTATTACTCTGGGTTTGAATCAATCCTCAAATGACGGGTGAAAACGTACCCGCAGAATGGAGAAATCCTCAGGGAAGCACAGAAACACATGACAATCGAGGGCATTCTGTTGTTTGGTTAGCTCACAGTAGTTGTTTGATCTGACGTCCATGCTTGAATGCTCCTGCTGAGATGGGGCTTCGACGTTTATAGTTGAGCTTTAACTTTATTTCCAGTAAGTCAAGGAGGACAAAAAGAAGTTTAACACCAAGTTGGAGTCATATGTAAAAGTATTCTAGTCAAAGTCCATTTAAAGTTAAACATGTCATGTTTGTAGATGCAGCACCCAATATCCATCCCAGCCTGATAAGAAATCCAGCGTCATGCATGAAGTTTAACCAGTTCCTGTAAATGAATGTAAAGGAAATTTGATTCCCTATCAGTGACGTTAACGGGGACGAGATGAGCTTTTTATTTGTACAGGATCAAAGTCGAGAAAGAAAAAAACCATCCCCCAGGTTATGTCTTTTTAAACTAAACATTTGCTTTTTGCTTCAGTGCCACACGTCCCCCGTGAAAATCAACATTTTCAGCAGCATGGAGAGGAAAATCCCTCTGAACTTCATGTCAGGGAAAAATCTCCCAACTATCTCTGTGCTGCCCCAACATCAGACGCTTGCCAGTCGTCTAATGGTTTCCTGATCCTCCAACATTTGAAGGTTATCTTCTGATAACAGCTGGAGACATTTAAAGAAAGGGGAGAGATAGATGTCGCACCTCCCTTGAATACAGACCAAACCTCTTCTGAGGGGTGTACATTTTTTTAACAAATATTTTGGTCATATTTACCAAAAAAAAAAGAACCGATCTTTGGAGTACAGACTATCTGTGATGGCATAAAAACTTTAAGCTTACTTCAGCAAAACCAAAAAAGAAAAGACTTTAATTTCAAAGCTAAATATTCTACTAAACCAAACCAAAATGTTAAGTATAACGTGTTTTTTCATAAAAACCAGAAGAACATGCTGTGTTTTTTATGATTAGATTTCTAAAACAAAAAATCTAAGATCAAACCTGCAAATTAGTCAGCAGTTAATTTGTGCTGCACCAGATGGATTGTCTGGTTTCACAGTAAACAAAGGAAATAATTATAAAGTCCTGTCAACTGTGTGTTGCACAAGACAGTAGTTGGTACAATGGAACAAACATCTCTGGAACAATCGCAAACAAATTTGCATGTTTTGGAAATATAAAAGAAAATCAATATCAACAGACTGTAATGAAACTAATTACCTGAAATCCAACTCAAGATTTCTAACGGAAAACGAAAAAGAGTAATCGGTCTTTCCAACATGATCTTTGTGTGAAACAGGAAAACTGATTAAAAACACTTTTTTTTTTTTTAAAGAAGTCTCAAAAAAGTCTAACTGTCATAAATGTTGGATGAGATGAGTCAATATCTTATCAGTAGGAGGGACCAGGGCTGCCTGTCACATTTTTTACTTTTATGGAAATTGCACATCTTCATAACTTATATAGCCTGAAAAAATAATTTATTGGATTGACTGTGGTTTTCTTTTTTGTAATTTATTGTATTAAACAGACTCTGAAAGACTGTGACAACCAACTCCATGTTGGAATTTTCTACTGAGTTTCAGTAAAAAAGGTTATCAAATAGTATTTTTTTTTTAAAAGCACAAAAATGTAAGATTAAATAAAACACTTTGTGTTTAGACCATAAATCAAAACAATACAGCAGAAATAAACTGTGATATTCAGAGTATGCAGCAGAGTTCTGAGAAAAAACGGAAAAATTTGGTTCCACAGCCATTCCTTTATCTACCAAGCATACAACACATAATACAATACAGTCCTCCAAGGCCAAAACTTGGAGGACCCAGAACTAAACCTTGCAAAAGTGCAAGATTGTCAACAACATTTTACCTTGAGCGACAAAGGGACTTATTGTAAAAGCCCACCAGCATCAAACTCATCCTCTGAACTCATTCCTATTTTAGGGTCACGCGTGTCTTCCTGCTAAACACGAAGAGAAGAGATTCTGATTCACATGAGTTTCAGTTTGGACTAACATATGCAAAAACAGTCTCCTTCTTCATCAGAAGAATATTTTTGCGTGTTCTTACCCTTCTTCTTTGTTCTGTCAGTCTTTTGAAATGCAGGGAAGCTTCTTCTTTTTTCTGTCTGATGTGTTTATGCATAAGCTCCTCTTTTTTTCCCCCTTTCAATCTGATTTCAGAGGTTTATCAATGAGTACAGCACTTTTGTATGTTTTCCTTCTCTAAACCAGCTTTTTGAACTAGTGGGATACTTTGTAAAAAGGTTAAGGATGTTGTTTGAACCATGAATTGCCGGGTTCTAGTTGGGAAGAGCTGTCATGGCAACCAAACCCTGCAGCAGCAAATCAACCAGCGACTCTTTCATTTTCCATGAGCCAAAACATGGCTTCAGATTGAAAAATATTTATATAAAAATGATAACATAAGATCCTGAACGTTTTGATTTATTTTGAACAAGCAAGCTTTTGAAACAAAACCAGCACAAAAAAGTCTAAAAGTCTCAAGAAAAAGGCTAAATCTCTCATCGCCTCAATGCTGTATGTTTAGGGCAAAACAAGAAGAAAGTCCAGTCAAATGCTGGTACCTCTGTCAGGTCACAGCGCCCTCTAGTGTGGCTGCATTTAACAACGTAATAAGAATTTATTTGGTCTCCAGCCTTTGATCCAACTTTGCTTTATGTTGAGTCCAACTTTTGTTCTTTGGTTTTTTTTTAATAACCTCAGCACGTTTAGTTGTTTTGTTATTTTCGTTTTTTTATCAAATAAAAAGGTTGTTTCTTTCTCCCTGCAGGTGAGGTATCTTGTACTTCCAGTTTGACTTTAAAAGGTTCTGTAATTGAATGATAATACTCTTTATTCTGTTCAGTACTATGAGCAAAAAATAAATAAAATAAGTTACATACTGTGGTCAAACCCTTAGCAAAAATGTACATGTTTTTTTTTTTACTAGGTAAAGCAAGTATACTATAGTCCACATGCATATAGTATGGGAAACACAATAACTGAACACGTCTTCAGACTAAATGGGAACATTTTAAGTTTACAACATTTATAAATAAAAAGTAAACATTAATTATACTGCCTGACATTTAGTATAGACTAAGTATACTGTACTTTTAGTACTTTTTGCTAAGGGGAAAACCACAGATGGAAAATCCCAAAGCATCCTTTCCAAACCTTCTAGGGCATGGCTGTCCAACACTGATCCTTGAGATCTATCATTCTTCTCTGTTCTCTCTGCACTCTGTTCTGCTGATTTGCTGACTCAGGTGTTTTCTCTGACTGACTGAACACACCTGAATCAGGTCATCAGCAGCAAAGTCCAGAGAGAACTGGAAAACACATGGAGAAGTAGATCAAAGCCTTTATTCAAGACCAGAATTGTGCAGCCCTGCTCCAGAGGCTGGTTTAGAGCTGCTGCACTTAACCCTTATATATTGTGTTTGGGTCAAAACTGACTTGTTTTCACACTTGACAAGTCAGTTTTGACCCGAACACAATATATGGATTGAATTAATGCTTAGGCACAGATTGCATTTAGTCATCAGTGAAACAAATGACTCATATGTCAGTTTAAAATTCTTCAAGAAATTTCAAAGAATATCTGTTCAAAACCAATAAAAAATACGTGGAAAAAAAACTTTTTTAATTTTAGGAAAATCTTGAATGAATTAAAGTGTCCCTTCAGGATAATGCACCATGTAATCAAGTGTCTAAAAAGACCACTTCCACTGCAAAGTGAAACTGTTTTGCATTATTATTGAGAAGTAAAAGTCCCCACGTAGTTTTAAAGGGTGCTGTGTTGTGCTGACCTCCAGTGGAATTTGGACAAACTACAAACCCTGCAGGACCTAAACTGACTCGGGCTGTTTTGTTTGGCGTGGTGTCACCACACAACTATTGGAGCGTCTGCACAGGAGCAAGCAGAGATGTCGGTGGGCAGAGTTCAAATTGACCTGTGTTTGGTCACATTTCAATGATGCCTTCCAGACAGAGTTTCTGTCTTTCTTATCAGTCATATTCCTGCAGCCACGCCCTTTATATAGAAACTTGCATCGTTGTCATTTTATCATAAGACAGCTAAGAGCACAGAGACCGCCTGAAATGAGGTCAATAAAAGAAGGGTCAGAAGGTTTTATCACAAACTGAGCAGAGATGCCTCGATTACGACACAACGTAATCCAAGAAGTGGCCGGACTGTTTCCCAGCAGAAATTTTTGCAAAGATAATAAACGTGTAGTCAGATAAAACCAAAAGAGGGAAGACATGTCATATGTGTGCTATCGTTTACATACATATCCCATAAAAAAAGATATAAGCCATTTTATTTTGATGAAGCATTTTAAATCACTTGGATTTGGAGCTTTTTAAAATTTATTTAACATGAAAAGGAAATAATGTCAAATAGGAATAATTTAACTTTAAGAAAAACTTAAAAAAGTAAATTGTTATTTAATAAAATTGTTTTTTCCTTAATTTTATGTGATTCCCCTTCGTTAGTGTTTTGTTAATGCCTACTAATTTATAAAACAATCATAGCAATGTTTTGCTGTGTAGATAAATCTGGGCATATAAATGATTACCAAGTCCTCTTTTTTAGCTGTAGTCCTTCAGCTGCCATCACCACCATTTTTTAAATCATTTTATTTTAAATAGAACATTTGATTTGGCTTCTTTGACATTTTTGTTCAAAAATATATCCAAACATCAACTCCTGTCTCAAAAAAGTCCTTTCAAAACTATTTTTTGTATTTCTTTCTTCTACTTTTACATTTTAAAAACTATTTAAAAAACTATTTTTTTTTTCAGCAAAAATAATTTTCAATTATTGACCCCTTTACACTTTGAGTTTTGAAGATTGATGAACTCCTATAATGTCACAAACCCTTTTAAACAAAAAAACATTTTATAAGAATAAACCTGAATTAAATAAAACATTCCCTTATCATTCAAGCAATTTTTGATTTCATTTTATTTATTTTGCCTTCAATGGAATTGTCTATATTATATATTATAATGTACACCATAAATCATATTTTGTTTTACTTAGTTTTAGTTTTAATACTATCAAAAAGTAAATATGATCAAAATGTTTTATATAAACAGGTTCATTGCTGCTCTGGCATGATGCTCTTTCTTAAAATGCTTATTAAAAAAACACGTATCATTTATTGTTTTATCCTTTTATGATCCTATTAAGGAACCAAAGCAGTAAAAATGTTTGCGGTTCAGTGAATTTAACACAAAGTTAGTTCGGGGACTCATTCATGTAGAAAAACACAAACACTGGAATTACGTTTGAGGATCAGGAAGAGACTTCGTGTTGGAATCAACCGTTCAGATGTCGGAAAAGTCTTTTGTGCCAGCAGGATCAAGTCCAGAATGATTAGCCATGATCACACTCTCCCACTGGCGTTTCTTTCCGTACTCTGCATACCTCAGCTGGTGTTGTTGCTCCATGGAAACACAACCCTGTAAATGACATTTCCTTAATTTGAACATTGCCTGCTTGTTTGCTTTTATTGTCCAATTTCAGTTGTTTGGTTTCTAGAGATCATGGGACACTTTGGAAAATGGGAGACACTGAGGATGGTTTCTTGGAATATTGGGATCTTTGAAATACTCCTAAAGAGACAAGCTATAACAGTTTTTTTTTCTAAAGAAGCATGGTTATGGAAAGGTGAAAAGAAAAACAAATCAGACAATAGAATGGACCCCAAACCTTTCCCTGACTTAAAAAACAACTAAACTAAAGTTTATGTTATGAAAGTTAATTAATCGAACTATAAAAATAAAAGTGTGTAAAAGGTTAATATTTCATAGAAAACATGTTGCCCAGCTGAGAGTTAGCAGACCGTGACAAACATGCTCTTCAAAAAGACTCAAATCAGCTTGAAAGTAATGCTTTCTGTGGTAGTTTGATGGATAATAGATTGAAATTTGGCTTTAAAAACATGGTGTGACAACCATACATGAATGAAATTGGAGGGTTAACTTTAAACCAAATTTGTAAAAGCTGTTTTACTGAAAAAAAATCTTCTAATTTGAGCTGATGATACCATTAAAGTGCTGGAAGAAATTTAAGTTTTAAAACTTTTTTTTGTATTTTGATGTGTGCTTTAGCTCTCCCATAAGTTATATATGAATTCTGTTTTTTGTTGTTCTAATCTAATTGACAAACTAGATGAAATAGTTTACATGAATAATTCTGTTTTAATAAGTGACACAAACAGCAGGAGCAGATTGAACTGACTTCAGGTCACTGCATTTGGAAAATGTTCACACAGTGGGGCACTTTCAGCCCTCACACACAGACTCAGCTGTTCGGATCTGCAGCTCCGTGGCTGCCCCAAATATACAGATCAAACAGGCCTCAACCTCCAGCACAAGTTTTTCTTGTCCTTCTTTAACCCTGCAGTTCACTTTAAAAGTTACGATTCGTTGGGGAACTTTTTGCATTGATGAAGCATTTGTAACAAAAGATTTGTCTCTTAAAGGAAGGTTAGCCAGCAGAGTGTGTTCATTCGATGGTGCAGGAACTGTAACACTATGAAATGACATTATAAACCAAGTGGTAAAAGTGAAAACAGAAGATGCTGTCCAGCTTGTGCAAACCCATTTCAGTTCATCAAAATCCTTTTCCGTGAGTAAAGATGGAGTGTGGCATTTCCAAAGTTCCCTTGGTTTACAGTGTAAACGTGTCTCCTGCATAACAACCAGATTGACTGCTATCACGAGCTGCCAGCTGGTGCCTCTGCGTTTTCCAACATAGCAACAACTTTTTTGGTGCCACGAGGCCGGCAGTGCTTGGTGACAAGCCGAGTGCATCTGTTGCTCTGTAGCGTGAACAAAAAAGCTCAACAAGCTCATAAGTCTAGAAGGGCTTTTTTTTTTCTGAGGCAGTTTTGAAGATTCAAGGAGGAATGCAAACTCCTGGGCTTTAAGCACAGCGAGAGACTCTTTATCTCCAGGTGTCCTTCCGTTTGGGCCTCTAGGTCATGCAAGGACATCCTGTGAAACAAAAGCAAGCTGCAGCACCACTTTACACGAATGAACTCCCACAGAGTTGTTACACAGAGTTGATATGTGCTGTTTCTGTGGAGTCTGCTGCATTGGCTGTGCTCGCTTCCATCATTTTGAGTTTTTCTGTCTCCTTCTTTGGTTCTTCTCTCCTTCTCCTTCTCCGCCACCACAGTCTGAATCTGCGACTGAAACACAAACAGACATCGCACATATGGAGGCTTCCATTAAAGACGTTCCTCACGACATCACAGTTGTTGTGCTAACTCTGTGGAGGCACGCTTCCATAAAAGTTTGGAGAAAACACCCTTATTCGCTTGCCAACAATTGGAGGAAGTCATTTGTTAAGAGGATTTTTAAAGGAAAACATAACGCTCTGGATGTCGAAAAACAAAGCACTCACAACCATTGGCATTTAAAATATTTTAACACGTTTCACCTTGGATTTAAAGAGGATTTTTGTCCTCATGGAATTTTTATACACAGCAAGTCGTCTCCTGCAAACCTGGTAGTTGTTTTAAACTACCAGCATCACCCTGTGTTGTTTTTAACTAAACATCCCACTCCAATGAAAATTGTGTTTTTTGTGATTTTAAAATGTTCTTGTTGCATTTTTCTCACAGTGGAAGACATACGTTAAGACAATTAAGATTAAAAATTGCATTTATGAATATTTCTTTATTCAAATCATTGTGAATCAGGAGCAGACAAAAAAAGGCTTTTGGGAAAAGCTTGTAGTTGCGATGTAGAACCTACAATGGCAAACCACAAACTCCCTACTCCACTCCATTCTGATTCATCTGATGATGATGGAAAATGAGGGACATTTTCTGGTGAATTCTTGCCGCTCTGCAGAGACTGTCCCTTTTTTGGGGCTAAAAACTCCACAATTATAATTTTAAATACCAGTGTGAAAGCTTTAACAGTAGATCAAAAGATGATCGGGGTAGGTCTTTAAACTTTGAAAATGGGATGAGTCTTGGTAAACTACAGGTATTTTACTAAACTGAGATATGTAAAAGTCTCTGCACCTCCAAGCAGCACTGTACTCAACATGTAAGTATAATTTACAGGCAACCAGACAACACATTTCTTGCACAACACAGATCCAGTGTACACCAGTTGAAGAAAAAGTATGGAAAAAATGTTGCTTCTCGTCCACAGCCACAGCTTTTACCAACGTGTTTCATTTTTATCCCCACAAGATCCTGGACAAACTACACATTTTTGAGGTTAGTTGCACCAGTCAGCATGTCAAGTGTCTATGACCACATTGCACTTTTGCCAAGACGTTTTCACCAGGTTGCCATCAGACTAATATACTCCATTTAAACTCATATCATTTCAGAAAGGTTGTAACTGTTGAAAGAATCTTTTGAATTCACTTAACATTTACTTGTTGAAATTATCTTAAATTGTTTACTCATCATTGCTAGAGGCCATGGAGGCAAAGACTTTGCAAATTAATGCAGGAGTTCAAGTTGTGACTTTTTAAAGTTCATCAAAAAAATAGTTTCACTGAGACAAGCTGGTTAGCAAAAGTCTCACTAAAGCTATTAAAGCTTCATTTCGATCATGATGTACTTTAAAAGGTTCTTAATAGTTTTTTTATTATTATTCTGATTATGGGGCTTAGAGCCAAAATGAAAAATAAAAACAACTTTTTTATAGAACTTAGTTTCTGCCGAGTGGCAGTAGTTCATAAGAAATTTGTGCCTCTGAGTTGTAGGTGGGACCATTCAAGTGGAACAACCCCGCCCCCCTTTCCCCCTCCCAGCTACTGAGAGTTTGGAGAAGGGAGCTTGTGGCCAGCCCAGTGTATTTGCTACATCATAAATAAGTTCTTTTTCAAACAGAATTTATTCACAACACAAATCTTCAGCTGAATTTTCTTCATATAAGTCATCCAGCAGCAGAAAAATGCCACAAAAACATGTTTAAAAAAAAACAGAAAACATTATTTTTATCAACGTTGGTCTCATTCAAGTGAAAATCTGAGGCAAATCTTTAATTCTGAGGCAAATTTCTGATGAACTACTGCCGCTCTGCAGAAACTATGTCCTAGAAAACAACGCAGATTTTTTTACAAATTTAGTCTAAAAACGGCATAATCATAATTAAAAGACCACTGGGAACGGTTTTACAACAGATCAAAAGATGATTAGACTTTAAAGTGAAATATTTCAATGGTTGTAATGTATTGAGAGAAAAATAAGTTTTGAAATGCAACAAATGGTACAAAAGCATCACACCTTAAAACCTCAGCTTTTAGAAATAATTTGCTGACCGGTTGGACATGTCCAGGCAGAACAGGCAGCACCTGAGAGCCTTTTTACTTGAAAAAGTCTTTGTACTGAATGGCATGGCCGTCCTAAGATCCATTCATCCATTATAAACCATCACACAGGCTTTGTTGTTATTTATACAACCTGCTCGTGTCTATTAAAGAGTTTCCTGCAGAGGGGTGTTCTGGTAAAAGGCCTCAAAGCCTGACATGTTAACAAAGGTGGTGCTTAAAGCCTGATAACAGATTCCCTTAAGGCTGCAGGAAACTCACAAAACTCGCAAGAATCCTTAATCTAAACTAAGATTTATATTTGAATTGGAAAAAGACAAAATGATTACAAGTGCAAAACATGTGTCTTACTTTGAACAGATGCAGATGCCCAGAATGAGAACTATGAGGAACGCAAGCGCTGCGACGATGCAGCCTATTATGAGATTTCTCCTTCCCGCTATTTGCCAGCCCAGGTCCACATATTCACACCTGGATCCGAAGTAACCACTCTGACACCTGAGAAAGAAAACAAAATTGAACCCGGCCTGCAGAATTTAACTTGAT
This sequence comes from Oryzias celebensis, assembly GCA_014656515.1. Taxonomy (NCBI): domain Eukaryota; kingdom Metazoa; phylum Chordata; class Actinopteri; order Beloniformes; family Adrianichthyidae; genus Oryzias; species Oryzias celebensis. Next base: position 10,281,869 of record BNCR01000012.1, read on the forward strand.
TTTGTTCAAACTTAAAAGCATTCTAGCTGCCGTGGCATATCGTACTTTATTTCTGTGTTAGAAATCAAAACAGAAGAGAAACCTGGGGATCTGATCTGATTTTTCAAATTTTTTCTTTGCACCCAACTAACTTTTTTGCAGCTATTATTATATATTATTTATTATATTATATTATATTATTTTATTAATATTTGAACACCATGTGATTTCATCAATGAGATTTTTTATTTTAATGTATTTATATGCAACTGCTGCAAATAAGTGTCTGAACACCAGAACATCAATGTTATTATTTGGTACAGTGGCCTTAGTTACACGGGTCAAAAATGTCCTGTCGTTTTTCACTAGGTTTGCAGAAACCACAGGAGGGATTTTTTGCACACTCCTCCTAACAGATCTTCTCTAGATCAGTCTGGTTTCTGGGCTGTCACTGAGAAATACAGAGTTTCTGTTGGGTTCTATTGGCTAGGTCACTCCAGAACCTTGATATGCTTCTTACGGAGCCACTCTTTGGTTATCCTGACTCTGTGCTTCATGTCATTTTCATGTTGGAAGACCAAGTCACCACCCATTTTCAATGCTATAACTCAGGAAAAGGGGTTGTTCCCCAAAATCTTTCACTACATGGCTCCAGTCATCCTCCAGTCGTTTTGTCCCATGAACAGAAAAACACCCCCATACCATGATGCTACCACCACTCCAAAACAAATTGCAATGTGATTTCCAGGTTTTTATTTTTTATTTTTTTATGTTATGTCTCTCACAGTGGACATGCACCTACGATGAAAATCTCAGACCCCTCCATGATTTCTAACTTGCAGCATCACAGGATATTTAAATACCTATTTGCCTCACTGTAAAGGATGTAAATGTTGTTTTCTTACCTGCAGGAAGGCGTCTTCTGCTCCTCAATGTAACGACATTCTCCATGAACACAGTAAAATGTCAGCTCCTCAGGGCATCTTGAGAAGTGTCCGTTCCAGTCTCCTGTATCCTCTTTACCTCACAGACAAAAAAAGTATGAAGCTACAACATATTACCTATAGAAAAAGAAATATTTCAACTCCTTAATGTTTACATTCAAAGCTTTTTTGCATTTCAGGCATATAACTAAAGAATAAAGGGTGGTAATTTTAGTTCAGCCAACTTGGTTCTTAAACTTCCGGCATTAATTGAGCATCAACTGGATATTCCAAAATAGATTTATATTCATTTTATCCCGAACATTTAAAGATCCACTCTTTTGATTTATTTCATATTTATTCATCTGCTCATGATTCACAAGGATTTAAATAAAGAAATGTCCAGAATTGCAATTTTAAGCTTCATTTTCTTAATATATGAATGACTTATTGTTACTCAAGGATGTGTAATTACCTGTATACTGTCAGTACAGCACAAGTACCTGATCATTACTTACGAACCGGTTGATATCTAATGTAAAGTAAGTGGTATGGTTGAGTCGGGGTGGGATTATATAAGTTCGCTTCCTCCCACTCCCTTTCAAGCAGTTAATTTTCTGATGTCTAGTTATCCTATGTTTGACATGACTACTGTTGGAAATCTTTGTGGGTGTTGATTGTGTCACACATGTCTTGTATATCTTGTCTGCTTGAAATAAACCATTTCAAATCAAATTCAAATCAAAAATATGTCCTCCATCGTCATAAAAATGCCACAGGAACATGTTAAAAACTCCAAAGACATTTTCATTGGAGTGGGTCCTCTCCCCAATTAGTATATCTCCTCAGTCCAGACAGCTTCTGAATTTACCATTAAAGGTTGTCTAACAATAAAGGGCTTCATTTGGGTAAGTATCTCAGTTTGGACAAAGAAAGACACTTTGATGCTTAACTGTAGTTTACTGCTAACTGTAGTTTATGCTTGTTTTTGAATTTTGAGATTTTTGGACCAAACCACATACCTCAAGCTACTTTGCTCCTTCAACTAGCTGAACTCAGAAAGCGAGACATTTGGGTGGAACTATACATATTTAAACATATGAAAGGTTCTAAAAAACTGGAAAGTTCTCATTAAGCTTTACAACTCCAGCAGATGTCACAGACCGGTATGCAAAGCTTGTAACAATGCTTCATAGGGATGTAACGATTCATTTTAACTTTTATGTTTTTTATTTTAACATTTTAACATTCAGAACGATTTGATTTATATTATAATTTGTGGTCAGCAATATGATTCAAAGTCAATATTGGTTTTATTTTCACTGACCTGATTATCTTGCAAGATAATCAGGTGTAAATTATATATGTGTACAAACAAACAAGTAAACAACAAATAATGGAAAATCTATTCACATGTTAGTTTGCTAAAGTTCAGATAACTTGTTTTTCCACATTAAAAAAGCACAAGCTGAACATCATTAGAACATTCTACCACACTGTGTGGTCACGTCTTTGCAAAAGTCAAAGTGTTTCCACGCATTGGACTGGAATAATTGCTTGATCATTATTTGTTGACATCACATGTGCGTTGTCCGCTGTGATGGCACTTGGTCATTTTTACTTTATAGTAAAATATACCTACTGTACCCCAAGCCAAATGGTATTTTCCCACATCAATATAATTGATTTATATCATTTTGAAACCATTTTATAATGGTACAGGTCGATTTGATGAACAACTTGCCTCAGACAGATCAACTTGGTTGGATCGTAGGAATAGAAATCGATTAGGTCAATTACAGCATAATCCTACACCATGGTGGAAATGGCAGAAATGAATGTTTATAAGTTATTTATTGAGATTGAGTGAACAAAAATATTTAGATCCAGGTCAAATTACATCAGTGTCCCTATCTTGTGTTTAACATGCACTCCTACACAAAAATCTCTTTTCCGTACTTGTCACACCATTTGCAAATGCTTCAGAAATCACACATTAGTGGCTTGGCAAAAATTTGATGTTGAAGTATAGGGAACAACCTGTGCCATATTTAGGATCTGAAGAACAAATGTCATGCTAATTTCCAAGCATAACTTTGAGTCTTTGCAAGTACTTTCGCCAAATAGATTTCCATCAAACTCAGTGGTTTTAGCCACATCAGTGTCCTTCATCCCCAAACATGCAAAGTGGTATTCCTGGTGTTTGTCCCAAAACTGCACAAGAGCAGCATTCTAAGTTTAATTTGTCATAAAGTTATGATCAGATCACCATTTTTTCTTGTTACCGAGCACAGCAACATAACTCTATGATAGGATTTACTTAATACATACATTTCGTGGGTGGGTAGCCTCAAGTCATGCCTGCCATGCCATCTAAATGAACAAACAAAACTCTTGAATGTGGTCTAATTTTACAAGAAAAAACTGTTTCTGTAAGTGTGCCATGTTCTGTCATCAAGGCTCTATGACACCCACACTCTCTAGCAGGACCTGATTTATAAATAGGCTGTTTGAAATACTATCCTGAGGGAAAAGCCTGTAGATCGAAGGCTGATGCCGCAACGGGATTATTAATCCTATACTGTTTTGACACTTTTATTTATTTGATTAGCTGTACACGACAGGTTGAGTTTTCCATTTTTCCCGTTGATGTCCTGAGCGTCTTTCCGTTTCGAACTCAGTAAACACGCCATAAAACAGCTGTTGAACTTCTGACCACCATTTCATATGGCAGCCCTGAAAGAACAGCCGCTATCTTTACAACACTCTCCAATGAATTACTTTGCAACTTGAGCTTGTAAAGCAATACTGCCGTCCAGGTGACATCAATAGAAGCAGGTCATTTGTTCGCAGCAACATGAAGCGGGCTGCCGCTATGACCTCAGAGTTGCAAGGAAGAAATTTCTGGTTACAAAGTTTAACAAGATAGTTTGAAAGCTGCGTTATACTGCGGACGCGTCTGTAAACCAAGTCCTTCAAAGCATGTTTAGTCTAAGAATCCATAAATCGAAAAGCACCAAGCTGTTGAGCACAAAAGGCCAAATTTTTCAAAAAGAACCAAACTTGAATCAAACAAATTTCTCCAACAAACCTAAATCTAGAATCTCTTCAAATCAAAGTCTGTGTTTATTTTAATTATTTCTTATTAATTATTATTTTATTCATATTCACATCAGTCTATTTGTTAATTTAAACTACTGTTTTATTATAAGAATGACCGACCACCTCTTGCCCTTGCTGGATAACTACCTGTGCAGTTGTCCTGGTTGCCATGGAGATGACAGGGAGACACCGTTTGATTGGTGGATTCCTCTGTGGAATTCCATTCTGCCAAGGAATATTTGCATAGGGCCAAAGCTGCAACCAAAGACCCAAGAAAAAACTCACACAAGAATGTGTCCACATGTGTTCAGGTAGGTCAGTTTGTGATAATTTTACACTTTTATTCATCTATAATAATGCTCCATCAATCTTTCAAACAAATCAGAACAAACAACTATGTGGAATGAAATTACACATTTGATATGTGATCACAGAACAGTTATTGCTCATCTGCTTTCAGTTCAATGATTAACTTTAACCCTAAAACACACTGCTTAGTGAGAAACTACCCTGAGTACAAACTTTTTTATACCTAAAAGTTCAAAATCTGGAGGAAAATTTTCAGCTAAACTAGGAATTTAAATAAGAGCATGTCTCTTGCGTGTGTATTTGAAGTTTCCAAACACAGAAAAATCTAAAAAAGAATAAACAACCGTGACTCTTACCTGTTATTATTCCCATGTAGAGTTTGTACACCTCGGCCATCTCCTTACTTGGTACAAACGCTCCTCCAATTCATGAAAACGTCCCGTCATTGACAAATAGGAGTCAAACCGGATTAATTGCTTTTCAGAGGTCAGTGACCTTTGAGAAAATTGTTGACGAGCAATGAAAGTTTCCCAGCGGCGTGTCGGTCCTTCATTGACTGCATCTACACTCATAGTCTGCAGGGAAAGCTAGAGGCTTTAACCAAAGTATGCAATCCACAGCGCCGCTCTAGACTGACTGCGCTGGACTGCAGTCAGTGAGGCTTGAAAAGCGGGGGGGTTGGTCCTGAAATCTAACTCTGCTCATAGCCGCACGCCCGCCCACACGTCCTAAGAGAAGACGTTTCCTTTCAAGGTATTTGGGTCATTTCACCTAAAAGAAAAAAAAGACAAAGCTGTCTTTATACGTGACATTCACTCTCTAAAGAATGATAGGTGGAGCAACCTGTTTATCGGCCAGAGGCTTTAGACTCTATTATACAGTCTGTGGTATTGTCTTATGAGGCTCAGCTGGATAACAGAGCGCATTTATTCATACAGGTTAACAGACAAAATGAGAAGCAGACTGTTGCAACATGCAGATCTGCTTTAGGTCTAGACTGATTCCAGCAGAGTTTGTGCCAAAGTTCAATAGGAAATAAAAGGAAGCCGTTTCTCTGAGGCACTTGTCAGAGATCAACCAAAGCATTTAGAAGGAACTTTGCATCCTATCTCGGTTGCTTTTACCAAAATGCTTTTGACATTTTCGTTTGGAATTTGGAATTTGTGTCTTCTAATAATGGCCACAAGAGGGCAGAGTGACACTTTCACCTTAGAGTTAAAAATAGAGCGAAAGAGAGAGATCCTTGCTGTGGTCACGTGATCTTGTGGTTCCTATTGAGAGCTTCCCTGCATACTCTGTTGTATTAAAACATTTCATAACATGATTTGATCTCCGTGTGAGTTGTTAATGTGTTATTAAAGACTCACAACATTTAACACACAGCATGTTATCTATTTACTTGTTTGTTTGTTGACAATTCATCCCTCTTTGCAGCCATTTTGGAACCTCCATGACATCACAGTCAGAATAAATAAAGGCGAATACTTTTTTCTATTTATGACTCTGTGGCTTTCATACAGTCTTTGTGTGTTAACCATTGACTGAAAATGAGGAGGTGTGTGCATGCATGTGTGTGGCTTTTGTGAAACTGGTTATAAAAAGAAAACGTTTGTGCCTCATTACACCTTCCATACCGTTTGTAATAAAGTTATAAACTATGGGGATGTTAGTGACCCTTTTCTTCGCTATCAGTTAAGGCTTCTTAAATCAATTATAGTCATTAGGGGCTTCCCTGAAAATGAGCAGCAGCTGATCTTTTCAGTGTTGGCATATCTGAGCAAAGGTCAGTGAGAGAGAAAGCTTGAAAGAAACAGGGGAAAGAAAAAGATTTTCTTCTTTTCTTAGTTAATACTTTTATTTGATGAAAGCATAAGCACAGAAAATTAGTTTAAATAAACAAAAAAAAATAAAACACTATGAGAAGGATCTTAAAATAAGACAAAAGGCAATTGTGTCTGTTTTGAGCTTTTCAACCAGACTTTTTAAGCTCAAAAGCTAAAGGAAGCGACTCACTTCATCTTTGCAGTTTGGACAGGAAGACTCAGTTTCCTCTCTCTGGCTACTTTCCTAACTTAGATTGAGCATCAGGAAACTCAGACGCCATGAAATTCCACAGTACTTTAGATCTCAGCACAACTGCATTAACACTTGATCACACAGCAGCTTTAAATGATACTTTAAAAAAACTAAGAATGGGACAGGTTTAGAAAATACCCTTTATTAAAATACACCCGTACAAAAATTTCGATACATTTTCAACTTTTTATTGTTTTTCTTGGAACATAAATCATGAAATTCTGATTATTAGAAATGTCTCTTTTCCTCTAAGGGGGCTGCCTCATCTTCTTTCTCTGTAAAAGGTAAAAAATACTTTTAATTTCCTTATTTTAGTCAAGTAATAGTTTTGCAAAAGATTTCGGTTCTCTGACCTTCACACCACAGCACAGGATCGTGGCTCCCTGAACGGGTTGCTGCCTGTCGGGACTCCAACCAGCAAAGCGTCCTTGCTGGCATTCTGCAGACAGTACTGTTGGAGTTCTACAGCTGCCTGTGAGATCTGGCAGCAAAAAGACTCATATGTATAGTTCTATCCTTCCATAAAGGTATCTTCTAAAAATTGTTCTGTAGACTAGCATATTTTGCAAAAATGTATTGCATCAAAGTGCATCAAAGTGTTGCAGAACTGTGAGATTGTTGCATAAATAAAGTTCTGATTCTTGCACTTAACAAAAGTGGCCAGCAAATCCGCTTTATGTAGAACAAATACTTTGCAATGATGCTCCTGTATTTGTTTTATTGAGTCCTTTTATAATGTGATTTATTTTTTACATCAACATAAAAAATATATAGTAAAATCTTAGCTGAAGGCAACCATCTCCTTCCTTTTTGGCTTTGTTTTTGAAGACAATTTAAGCATCGCATTCTCAAAGAATTTTAAATCTGTTACCTTTATTCTTTCCACACTGGCCTCGAGCTTCAGCTGTTCCACCAACCGTCGCATGTTGGATAAATTGGAATTAGAGGTCATGTCTCAGTTGTGAAAAATCCTTTGTTAAAGAGAAGGTGTTGAGTCTGGAGACACGAGCGACTGACTCGGCTAATGGGCAGCAAATGCTGGACGAGAAAAGAATGTCAGTGAGGTTTTTTTTTTTTCTTTTTTTTTCCAAGTGACCTCAGAGCACTCTGCTGACAAACATAAAGAAGCCTCCATGTGCACAACACGGATACGACAAAATGATTTTGAGATCTGTATTTTTCCAGAGGAATTGCACGTTTCCTCAGTTTACTGTACAAGACAACACGTTTTTATGTGCATGAATAAAAACTATCACGTTTTTTAAGTTTTTGTAGCTAGAAGTCTGTTGAACTGTCTTAAAATGTATTGTTAGTTTGTTTTTAAGTGAGCAGACTATTGTTCAGGATTTCTTCCATACGTTTTTAGTAAAGTCTGAACTCAGCATTTCCAAAATGTCAGGCTGTGAAAATTGGATATTTGAATTCACGTGAAGTGAGTAATGAGTTAACAAAAAGGTTATCCTCTTGTCCTTTTTTAGTTTTTTTATTATTTTGATATAATAGAAAAACAAATTGTTTGAAAAGCTTTTTTGAGACTGCGGCGCTAAAGCAGTTTCAGATGATGAGAACAGCAGAGTGGCAGGCCGTTGCAAATTAAAGGATTTTAAAAAATGCATATTTCTAACAGCTTTATTGTTCTTATAATTGTTGTCATCTAATTTTGAAAAGTAGCTTTTAAGATTTTTTTTTCAGTGCCTAAGGAAGCAAAAATTGATGGGGGCAATGACACCCCCCCTGCCCCCTAGCTCCACCCCTGCTTTTGCTACATAAACTGTTAAAAGAAGCAGTAAAATATATATATACTATTTCTGCTTTTGTGGGTTCTTCTTTTCTTTGAATTAAACAAAATAGTTCACTTTTTTGTTGGTAACAGTCTGCATGAAACATAAATAAATTCAATTGTAAATTACTTTCCCGTACTTGTTCTTGTAAATTTGTGTATATTTGACTAAATAAAAAAGTCACACCTTCATTTCTGCCATTTCAATGTTTGCTACTCTTATGTGTTTATCTTTATTCCATCTCTGTAGAATGTCTTGGATCCTAGCATTAGCTAAATATTAGGCCAAGCTTCAGCTATATTTTCTGACTTATGATTGACAGTCAGCCTGACCTTTATTCTGCTTCTGGTCTGGATTTTTTGACCCCACTGCTTGTGATCACATCTTTTTTTTTTTTAATCCAAGCTAGAAGTCCACTAATAATGGTCACCGTGTTAAAATCCTGAACATATTTCCTATACATGACGTTTAATGGTCCTGATTCCCAACTAGAGAAGCAAGAACATCAAATCTCTGCAGAAAGCAGTTTCCAGTCTGCAAGCATTTGCACTCCCACACCACCAGGGGAAGCCTTTAGCTCATTTTTTCAATATGTCACCAATGCCTCTTCTTTCATAAGGATTCTACTGCCACCTCCTGTCCTTCAGGAGGACAGACGGTGGCAGTGAAGATGCAGCTCCTGTCAATACAACTCACCTATGAAACAAACAGTAGTGGAAGGTTCAGAATGAATTCCCTGTTTCAAAATGTAATAATTTGAATATATTTATGTTGGAAAATACCATTTGGATTGAGGCATGGTAGGTTCATTTTACTACAACATAAAAGCGACCAAGTGCCATCACAGCCGACGGCACACGTGTGATGAAAAAAAGGATCAAGCCATCATTAAAGTTCAATGTGTGGAAACACTTTGAATTTTGCAAAGACAAGACTACACAGGGTCCCCACCTTTGCCCAACAGTAGCCGGGACAGACTCTGACAGCCCTGTCAACCCAAAAGGGAAAATGGATGAATGCACTGAACCTTTGGTAAAATAAATTATTACACCCCTAGTGTTAAGAATTAACTCAATATTCTTTTTGACAAAGAACCCCTCTGATCTGCTGAAAAACAAAGTACAAGGTGTCACAACAATGACAAACTTTAAGCTACAGCTCCATAATACATAATATTTTAAGGAGACTTGGAGTTTTATGTAGAGCATCTCTGTCCTGCCCTCATATGTGCATTGTGTTTTTTTATTAAAATAAAAAAAGCTACACTTTGAAATTAGAACACTCCAGAATCATTAGTTCTAAAAAAGATTCTCTGACTTTTGTCTGTTACCTTCAAGGGTCATCATGGAAAATAAGCCTCTATCTAATCCTATCAACTACATCCTCCGTACTCACACCAACCACCCTCAAATACTCCCTGACTATCTCCATAAACCTTTTTCGTCTTCCTCTGGACCTACTTGCTGGCAGATCCAACCTCATCATCCTTGTCACACCCAAAGAGAACATAATCATATTTAACTCTGCTACTTTCTGTCTCTTTCACAGAGCCACTGTCTCCACGGCAACTCTCACCACAGTCTACTACACCTTTTCTTTCACTCTTGTTGAGATTCCCATAACACCCGAAAACCTTCCTCCACCCATCCTAACTTACTACTACACCTCTTTCCTGATTCTCTGTCACTCTGGACTACTAACCTAAAATACTTCAATACCTCTTCAACCTTCTCCACCTTCTTCACCTCCAGTCTAGGTGGAGGTATTCTAAATTCTCCCATTAGGCTTGACTGCCTGTAGTTGTTTGTCTTCGTGTGGCCCTACAATAGACTTACAAACTGTCTTTACCTAACAGTAGATGGATAGGCTCCAGCCTCCCTAAGGAGGTACAGAAAATAATATGTATATTTGTGTATGATGCCGAGTGACCATACACTGGTTTTTGCACCAAATCAGATTCTTCTTCACTGTTTTACTATTTGTTCTCTTGGGCGAAACATGAAAAACAAAAATAAAAAAAAGTTAAAATTCTTGAACTTTTATAAAGCATGGTTATAGTAACCCTGATCAATTATGTTATACTAGTAATCCCTTGAGAGTTTATGATTTCTGTAGTGTGGATCATCATCCTCCAGGGGACACAAACTTCTTTTCAGTGAATGAGAACAGTTTGACCAAACAAGAACTTTCCGATCACAGTAAATTAAAACTTTCACAACTGATATGCAACCTGGCAGTGAGTCTGTTGCTCAATTGCAAGAGAGTGCTGGTTTGAAGGCCGTACCTGTAGCATATCCAGACGTTTGACAAGCACCTTGCGTGTTGCGTCTAGGAGCAGCCTTTATTTGGGTAATGAACAACTCTACAGGAGCCCTTAGACATAACAAACAAGTGTGTGGTCTGTTCCATCTGAAACCATTGACTGTGCAGGAATAATCCACATGTTTTATCACCCTCTGCTCTTGGAAATATTTTGGGAACTAGCTATGCAAGACTAGAGGCCTTGATTTCAGAGAAACAATCAAATCAATCGTAACCAACCCGCACTAACTGTTGCATTTTGCTCCAATTTGCTTTATACTCAAAGCCTATTTAAAAAAAATGCAGAAATTAAGGCTTTTTTGTGAATCTATAATTGCTGTCAATGTATTGTCCATCTATAAAAAGGTTTCATATATGTAATAAGACATTTGTCTGTACAAATGTTGTGTATTTGTAGAAAAGAAATGTCTGCCTGCAAAAAACATCACGAGCACGCACTTTGATCTACAATGAAAAGGGGAAAAAACTTTCTTCTCTAAACTAAGAAGATGATGAAATGGCGGAAGACATCAGAATTTCCTGAAATAATTAATAATCAACACTTTTTAAAATTGCAATGTTATTAAATCAATTACCATATTTTCAGTATCTTCCGTCATTTTTTGTCATCTCTTTCAAATAAAGAAACTTTTTTCTTCTTCTTTTTCCTCATTTCACCTGACATGGATGTCATGCATCTGATTGGCTGTCGCCAATTGGGTAACAATGAAAGGCTGCTTATTGGCCGATTTATTGATAAGCAAAATAATTATAACTTGGATTTTGTTATTTTAGATCTAAGGACGTGCTCGTATGAGCCCATGATGTTACACACATTTTTGCGTAGACGCACAAATCTCTTTTTACGAATTGACAATATTTTTGCAACATATCTAACTGTTTTAGTGGCTTGATTTGTTAAAGTCAATTTCAGACTCCAAGTTCACTTGAAATGGTTTTCTCCTTCCATAACTTTTCAATATGGAATTGCTTCTCTAACAAAGAGTTATTTGATGAACCAAACATGTGTGTCCAAATAGGAAACCACGAAAGAGCTGTTCGGTTAATACATCCTGAAGTTGTGAAACTTTTTAAATTTTGGATCGCAGTGAGGAAAGAAAAAGGATCCTCATGTTAGAGAATGGTCTCTGTTACACAATTTTGTCAAGGGACTGCATCTGACTTGCTCAAATATCATTTTTAATTCTGAGTCATTGGCTTGTTTAGGTTTTTTTAGGTTTAGGTTTTATTTTGATTTTTGGAAGCTCGCTTACAGTATATTAATAGTAATAATAAATGAGGGCACTATGAAAGATGTTTCAGTGTCTTCCACCACTTTCTACATAGTAAAACAATTTTGGCACTAAATGTTGAAAGATTTGAAAATGAAGTGACTTCATGTAGCTCATGGGGTGTCCAAACTTTTTGTAAAGAGCGTCAGATTTGGTGAGGTGAAAAGATATCAGGGCCAAAGACTCAGCCTGTTTTCTTTAAGTAACATTCAAAGCAAAAGAACTATTATTGCAGTAAGAGACTTTTCTTTTTTTCCACATAGAACAGAATGACATAAATCTTTGTCAAAGTACTTTGAATCTTGTTTTTGTTTCAAGACCACTCGCGAAAAAACCTTGAAATAATATGGTACGTATTATTTATGTAGCATAATACTATTGTAAAAAATATGTTACATATTATTTAGTATTAAATGGTCACTGTAAACTACTAAATTTAAATCTTGTGAACAGGAAAACAACACAGATATCAGTACAAACAATTCTGGTGTTGATCACAGAAACAAATAAATCTGTTATTTTCATTTGGTCTTTAAGACACTCAAGTTGTTGCCACAGGTTTAAAACAGCTTACAAGGTAATAGAACCAATCACAATTAAAAAGGTTGTATGGCAGGAACTGGTAGAAATTTTAAAACATTTGGCCCATAGTCCAGACTTTGGAGCTGCCTGATGAAAGTGGTGTGATCTCCACATGTATCTTTTGGCAAAAATGTTGAACCAAAGTTTCGAACCAAAGTTTTGTGTTTATATAAATACATACAAAAATTTGTTGTTGGTGCTGTTTTTTCAGTTTGTAAAGAAAGAAAATTGAGCATTTTTAGGGAGCATCCTGCTTCTGATCTCTAACAAGCTGCACTTGTTTTTTTTTTTGTTTGTTTGTTTTACTTGCTTTCAGCACCTTTAGAGCTTGTGGTTTTTGTAGCTATTATGACAACTTTCTGCTGAGTTTCCTCACAAAAACACAGTCCAACTGCCTAAAAGTGAAAAGAAAATATACATATATTTCTGAGTGTTTTATTACAAGGGGAAAATTCTACTATGTTGCCCAATTTGGTGTCACCGTGGCACCATTCTGGAGCCAGGCCTGGGGTTGAGGCTCGCCGGCGAGCGCCGTGATGGCGCAAAGATTTGGTTCATCTCAATGACACAACAATATAAAAAAGTACAAACTTCTTTTCAATGTTTTGACCAGATTGAATGAAAATGAAAACACATTTTATACATACAACTTATTGTATATAAAATAAAAACCCATGAATATCATATAAACAAACAAGCAAAACAGAGAGTTTTGTACGAAGCTCCTAAAGGGGCATCAAGGCAAAAAAAAAAGGAAAGAATAAAAAAAATAGAACAAAAACTAGTTTTTGGTGTTACTAACTGGTAAGCACCAGTTTGTTTGTTTTTTAATTCGATTTTTTAAATTTGATGGCACTTTATACAGAGCCCCTAACGTGACATCAAAATGTAAAAAAAATCAAAGTTTTTAAAAAAAACGAATTCTTTGTGCTCATCAGTTACCATCTGGTTCCACCAGTTACTATCTTCAACTTTTTTTTTTTCCTCATATTTCCTACTTTGATGTCCCTTTAGAGCTCAATTGTTTCCTTTTAGATTTTAAACGGAATACAAAAGTTATGCATGTTTATATAAAACTGATGGATACATGAACTTATTTGGTAGCATCAAATCTATGACGCACTTTAGGTGTTGAGAAAGGCTTTCTTGAAGCTTCTTCAGTTGAAGAGATGAGCCATTTCTGATGATTCCGCCAAAACAGTAATGCTTTCTAACATTACAAAAGCAGAACTGATTAACCTACTAAGGTATGAAGTTTTTAGATTTTGCCCGTTTATTTTTGAGAATGTCTGATGATTCTGTTTTTGAAGTCATGCATAAATCAATCGGGAAAAATGGGGAAAAAATTGTCATGCAAGTTGGAAAGATCTCTACCACAAAAACTCTCAACACAAATGTACACTTCAAAACCTCATCTATTATCTCAATATAATAACACTAAACTGTGTTTCAAGATCCCCCTGGTCTCAGTATTTAGCAAAGTCAAAGACAGAAGGAAAACAGGAAAAAAAAAGTTGCTACAGAGTTTGTTCTATCACATTTTAATTTTACTACACTTTTTTAAAATTATCAATACAAAAATGTCCAAATGTATATCCTTCAAACTTCCTATTCAAGTGAGACTAAGCAGCAGATGATGCTTAAAGCTGTATCTCTTGCCCAGCTTTTCTTGGGCGTAGCATGCAGGTCAAACATTAGTATTTGTTCACATCCCGCAGTAAAATCCTCTGCTTTTTGTGAGAATAACTTCACAAGACCAACAACAAGGCCAAAGTTACAAATAAGCAGGGCAAAGCCTTGCATCAAAGCTCAGAAAAAGGGGCTCCAGCTCAGCGTGCTGATGGCAATAATAGTCTGACAGGTGTTCGACGAGAGCCACACTGTCTCCATCAGGCTGAATTGCAGCATTCCCAATGCAAAGCCACAAACCATATCTGTCAGGTGGTGTTTGCCCAAGAGCACTCGAGACATGCCCACTAGGAAGGCCCACAGCACCAGCAGGATGCGCAGAGGCACAGCCAGAACCAGGTGGGACAGCAGGAACTTGGAGACCATGGCTGCCCGACTGGCGTGGGCAGCAGGGAAAGAGTACTTGTCCATGGCAACGCAGTCCAGGAAGCCTGGCGACATTTCCCAGGGTCCTCTTCGCTTCACGAGTCTTTGGACTCCAGCCACTGTCATGACATCAAGTATGAGGGCTGTCACACAAATCAAAAGGAAAAGGGTTAGGAGCAGTACAGAAATGCAGACAAAGACCATAAGTCAAACATTAAACATCAAATTCAGACGTGTTACAAATATTTATTTAAACGCACTTTATAAATGAGAAGATGATTTGATAACTCCATCAATAAGTTGTAATTGTATCTTCTCTGCTACCAGATTACAAGTCTCTACTGTCAAACATTAATCAACATTGTGTTTGTTGTGCGTCTTTTTTTATCATCAAGGATTAATGTATTATTTGTTGCAGATGAAAGACCCACTCCAATGAAAATCATGTTTTGGGTGTTTTTAACATGTTCTTGAAGCATTTTTCTCCTGATGGAGGACATATAAAAACACTGATCATCTTTTGATCTATTTTAAAGGTGTTCCCAGTGGTCTTATAATTATAAATATGCCGTTTTAAACCAAAAAAACAAAACAAAAAAAAGCTTGTGTTGTTTTCTGGGACATAGTTTCTGCAGAGCGGCAGTAGTTTCCCTTGCTGTTGTGGGAGGAACCGTTGGTGCAGAGCAACCCCGCCCCCCATTCCCACTGAACTACTTCCCACTGAGTTACTGAAAGCTCTCTGTTTTCGCTCTGTTAGTTTCATCAGATTATCGGTGCAACAAAAATGACAAGCAATATCAGAGCTATCTAGCCGTACAGTTTTGAGCCAGATTCCATCTCGGACAGAGAAAACAGACACTAATAAATCTATTTGTCTGCAAGTGGATGCATCAGAATGAAGCTAATTTTCCAACAGCCTTTTATTTCGTCTGCTCCTGGTTCTCAATGGTTTTAATTAAAAAAATACTCTGAAATGCAATTTGAAGCTTAATTTTCTTGATAAAAGTCTTCAATAATCAGAAAAAAGATGTGAGAAAATGTTAAAAAACACAATTTTCATTAGAGTGGCTCATTGAGCTTTCATCTCTCTGTTTGGAGCCAAAATAATGTTCACAAACTTGCATTTTGTGTTAAAAAAGATTCCAAGCTTAGAAATTTTGGTGGGATTGAGTTTTCTTGAAAATGATTCATCTTAGAGGCTTGATTTTAATAATTAAAACCTTACAGCGATCTTAATTGAAGTCCTTAATGAGGTATTGTTACACAGCATTATTTAGAGCCCCTTCTCTTTTACAAAAGTTATTTTTAAAGTGTTCATTTTTTAGCATCTATTCTTTTTAAGTGGCTGATTTTTAGAAGTGATGCTTTCTGCTGTTTGGGGGCAGGTCTGATGTTGTATTTACCCAACAGCAGGTTCACCAGGACCTCTTGTCCAGCCAGAGTGTTGCTCCGTGTGAGACACACGATAGTGCCTAGGATCCACGTGACTCCGTGCCCAGTAAGGGCCAGCAGAGCGACCATGGAGCGGCAGCCTCCCCAGGAGGACGACGTGTAGGCGCACACCCCCATGCTCTTGGACAGACAGATGTCAATGGCGAGGAGGGAGTTCATCGCTATTCCCTTGAAGGAAGGGTTCAGCTGCATGCAGTCTTCCTCCGGCATCTTGGTGGACTCCCTCCGGTCCCTGCTGCCGCTGTCGGTAGGTTCGTCGCTCTGTTGGCTGCTTTGGGGCTTCATGGGGGCCGCGCGTCTGGAGCTGCGGCGGCTCTCTGCGGGGCCGCCGCTGGGCTGCTGGTTGAGGGATATGAACTCGGGTCGGTTCAGGACCCCGTTTCTCTCCCGGACCCTGGATCTCACATTGAAAGTCGATGGCATTTTTTTTTACGAATTCTCCAATTGAAATCACAATCTCTAAAAGATAATTCAAGAGGTGCGTCCTCACAGTGAAATGTCCCAGAATAAACCACCAGAGCGCCCCCTCTCCCGTGTCTCCTGGCCTTAATATTAGATATATTTAGAGGCTCCGGAATGCGCAGTGTCCATGTTGTTTAGACCTCGCACTCATGCTGGATTAGGTTGCATCTGCGCCCAGCCAATGATGGAGAGCCAGATCTGCAACATGGGCACAAAACAACATTTCTGTGATCGCAGCATCAACACATAGATGCTCGACTGCACGTGGAAAACAATCAATGGAGCTCCTCACCTTTAGGGGTAATAATGCGCATCCCTCGTTCTGCAGGCTCGTCACTTACAAAGAGGAAAAACAGGAAAGGGGGCTTTAAAGATACACAAAATCAAAAGAAGCTAATTCCATCAACAAGGGATGAGACAAAGCAGCTCCGTAACAGCAGAAGCGCAGGTTGCTTCCGCCCAATTTTTGACGTATTCTGCGCGCAAGTGCGATTCAGATTCCAGAGGCGCGCCCTGCTGTGGCGCGGAGTTCTCCGAGGTGCTTAAACAGACAGACCGCAGTCCTGCATTTATGGATATAAAACGATTTTGGAAGAGAAACACCTATAGTTGAGCACATTTTCACGATTTACAACGTTAAGTAATAGTTTAAATAATTAAAAAGCTCAAAACCTTAAGAAAAACAAAACGATGGAATCTGTAAACTGCCAGTTCTGGCGGCGTTGTTTTATGAATTGCTCTCATTTTACTTTCTTTGCCTGCAGAATAGGGCACATACATATTATGCAGTTAGATTATTTTGTAAAAGCACTCGACAAAAGAAATGTGATGCAAAATAGGCTGAGCAACTATTTTCTCCTTTTATGTTTGGTAAAATTCTACACTTTCTGTTTTGTATGGTGCACTGGTTATGCCATTTAAAGAGAACAACAAATTGTTACCTCAAATTGATGTCTTGCGACCACGAATTATTATTTTTATCAGCATTTTGTGTGCACAAAATAATATTTTAAGGGCATCAATTGGCATGCCCATATTGTGTCACAAATGAACATTTTGCAAACACAAATTAGCATTTAGGGGGCACAAATAAGTCTTTTTGGCACACAAGTTAGCCTTTTGTGAAGACAAATTTACATTTCGAAGGCAGAAATTAGCAGTTGTGTTCAAAATTAGCACTTTGTGCACACACATTTAGTACTTTAACGGCATAAACTAGTCATTTGTGCGTAGAATTAGTATTTTGTGTGCACAAATTAGTGTTTTGTGGGCAGAAATTGGTATTTTATGTTTACACATTAAAATTTTGGGCCCACAAATTAGAATGTTGGGGACTCAATATTAGTTTTTTGGTGCACAAATTAGTACTTTGATGGCACAAGTTAGTCCTTTGTGCATAGAATTAGTATTTTGTGTGCACAAATTAGCATTTTGTGCAAATTAGTACTTTGAAGATACAAGTTAGTCTTTTGAAGATACAAGTTAGTCTTTTGTGCATAGAATTAGTATTTCGTGTGCAAAAATTAGTGTTTTTTGGGCAGAAAAGAACAGTTTGGGTTCA
Organism: Oryzias celebensis; assembly: GCA_014656515.1. Classification (NCBI taxonomy): domain Eukaryota; kingdom Metazoa; phylum Chordata; class Actinopteri; order Beloniformes; family Adrianichthyidae; genus Oryzias; species Oryzias celebensis. The sequence continues at coordinate 10,299,744 of BNCR01000012.1, forward strand.
CACATTATCATTTTGAGGACACAAAATTTGTCTTTTTGGCACACAAATTAGCATTTGTGCAGAAAAATTAGTACTTTGAGGGCCCAAGTTAGTCTTTTGTGCGTAGAATTAGTATTTCATGTGCAAAAATTAGTATTTTTTGGGCAGAAAAGAACAGTTTGGGTTCGCACATTATCATTTTGAGGACACCAAATTAGTCTTTTTGGCACACAAATTAGCATTTGTGCAGACAAATTGGTACTTTGAGGGCCCAAGTTAGTCTTTTGTGCGTAGAATTAGCATTCTGTGTGCACAAATTAGTGCTTTGTAGGCAGAATTTTTTTTTCCACAAAAATTAGCATTTTTTGCAAATTTGTTTTTCGAGGTCACAAATTACTCTTTTTGCATGGTATGGAAGTTTTTCTGTTTCATAAGATTCTGAATTTTTAAACCTTTGAATTTTCTTTCTGAATTTCTTTATTTCAGTGTTTTTCATTTCGAAAATCGATGGAAAACGTAGCTTTTTCTGTCTCACTAGAATAAGTAGTAGATCTAAGATCACATCGATGATCCAGCCAATCAAATCATGACTCTTACATGATGTCAGCTTTTGCTACGTCTGTTGGAGCCTAAAACGGCAGCGAACCCGCCGGTGGTTCGTTGCTGAGTAATTAATTCTTTGTATCTACTTAGTATCTTATCATTGACATCGTTTAATAGAACACCAAAACATGCAACTTTTGTTGTGATTTCATTTTTTATTTCCTCTGTGGCGTTTAACCAATAAAACTTTGTTAGTTTTTCTGCTAACATGATGCGAGTGAACACAGAGAGCCAGATATCAACTAACTCCTTATATTATGCATTAACGGCAGAGCTGGTAGTAAGCTGGTACGGTCCGGTACCATTATAAGATCTGACGGAGGCACGGCTGGCAGGACATCAGCTGTGTGGCCGCTCTTTGCTGCTTTAGCACTCTTCCAAATGCAGCCGCGGGTTGATGCAGCTCGAACTGTGAACCAGACAGTACTCTGATCACTTGTTGACCTGACCCTGCCTCTTTGCTCCCTGCCACGACCTTGCCTGGTTCCTGACTTTGAGTTAGCTTTATGGACTTTAAGCTGAGCTCTGCTCCTGTCTGCCTGTCTCTTTAATAAACCTGCTGCAAGTGGAACCAGCTGTTTGCCCGTTTGTGACACTGGGTGAGTGGAGATGGGTTACAAGTATATCAGGAGTCCCCACCAGTTATCCTGCACACCTGGGGAAAACAAACAGAAAAACATCAGGAAAGGCCAGAAGACAGCACTAATTTATTGTAGTTTCAGTTACCTGTTCTTGACAGGAGTTGCACCTAGTGTGGTCTTCTGCTGCTGTAACTCATCTGCCTCAAGGTTGGACGTGTTGTGCTTTGAGAAATGCTATTCTGCAAACTTTTGATGTAGCAAGTGTTTATTTTGACTTTTTTTGCCTTCCTATCCGTTGGAACCAGTCTAGCCATTCTCCTTTGACTTCTGACATGAACAGGAGATTTCTGCCCACAGAACTGCTGCTCACTGGATATTCTTTTTCATTGTAAACCCTAAAGATGGTTATGGGTGAAAATCCCAGTAGATCAGCAGTTTCTGAAATACTCAGACCAGCCCGTCTGGCACCAACAACCACGCCACGTTTAAAGTCATGTAAATCACCTTTATTCCCCATTCTTGGTTTGATCTTCTTGACCATGTCTACATGCCAACATGCATTTTCCTACCATGTGATGGCTGATTGGAAATGTGTGCTAACACGCAGTTAAACAGGCGGGCCCAATTAAGTGGCTGGTGAATGTTTTTTTAAGAATTTGAGATGGGCGATGTCTGTTGTATTTCAGAACTGCAGCTGAATGTCAGAGAAGATAATAAGAAGCACGTTTTTGAGTGTTTCTGGCCAAAGGTTCTGGGTCTTTTAATTGCGTGTTGTATATCTGTCCATCAATTGCACAGTTGCATGATCAAAAAAGATTGTTTTAACCTCTAACAACTGAAATTTAGTTAAAAAATATGGGATAAAATTGTTACGTTGATTTTTACATGTATCTTTTTTGTGGCTCAATGTTGAAAAAAAACGTTTTTGTTTGTGTTTTCTCACAGAAAGCACAGATGTCAAAAATGGCCTTTTCTTTGTTAGTTTTTTTCTTTCCTTTGTCTTAGTTTGTCTAGTTTTGTCTAAATGTACTTTAATTGTTGCATATGCCAGAATGCTACCCACACATTTTATGGCTACAGTTGAACTTAACATTTAAATACAATCGTCACCAAAAATGGGGATAGACAAAAATTGCAAAAGAGACACTGCTCGTTCCTAATATTTGCCTCTATCACGTTTTTTAGAGACTGCTGTGCAACCTTTGTTGTGGGGGAGACACGTGCAGGAGAGAATTTAAGCTGGGAGTCCTGGGAAACGACCAACGCTGTCATTGCTGATCAGTTCCTGCGCATCGAGGTCCCACTACAACTCTGACATAATCACAAACTTGGACTTTTTCCACTGTATGAGACGCTTTCTTCATGACTGTGTCAGAGCACCACCCCCTGTACAGCACATTCGCCCAGTTCCTCTCTGCTGCGTTCTCTGTGGTGGATCAGGAGGACCTGCAGAAGCTCAAGGATGCCTACAGGTTCTGTGGAATTCATCTGCCAAATCCAACAAAGCAGCATATCCGTCAGCACTGTAGGATTAAGATTCCACAACCCCAAGAGATCATTAAGAGGGACGAGAAAGTTTTCCAGCATTTCCACCTGGCGAGTGACCCAAATGGTCTCCCCTTCTTTAAGCCCTCTATGCTTAAGTTTTGGCGGATTCAGCTAGTTCACATCCTGCATGGCTGTCTGAGCAATCCTGAGATTTGGGCAAGAGTATTCCTGTTTGGACAAGAGTATGCTGAACCAAAGACCAATCCATTACCGCTCAACTGGGACAAGCACAATTCCAATTCCAGGTCCCAGCCTGCTCCAACTGAGAGTCCACATCCATCGTCCAGCCCACTCACTCCGAGCTGGGAACTTCCTCTTCCCAAACCAGAGACTCCAGCCAGGATCTTTCTGTTCTCCTCTTAGCTCGCTGACTCCCCAGTTAAAGATTAAACTGTGCAACCACAGACCAAAATGGGTAAATATTCTTAAGAACCAAAACTATTCAAACAAAAACAATTTGCCAAATAGTGAGTCTCCTAATTGTTTAGACAAGAGCATATTATTTGCAAGTGTAGTTTGGTGTTCTTTTCCCCTGTACCTACTGTAGATTATTTTTGTAACAGTTACTTAATTTTGTGTTTTATTGTTTCAGAAGATGAAGCTCCATCACCTTTGCTGCTTCTGTCTACACCATCGTCTGCACGCACGTGACCCATTAAGACTGGAGGGAGAGTCTTTGTGTTAAGACCATCAGCCCTGGTCTGCTCCCATGAAGGAGGTCATTGATTGCCTCCTTACGAAGTACAAAAGGACAAAAGTACAAAAGGACATCCTGAAGCTGGTGGACCAAGACTGCTCTGGTTCAAAGCTCCTGCCTAGACCCAAACAGCATGCTCCACCCCACAACAAAACTCCATATCTCCCGGTCCATTAAACACATCGCCAGACTCCTTAACACTGCTCTGAACACCACCCCAGAAAAAGCTCCAGGACAGACAAAAGCTGTGGCAGTCTCTCATATCAAGAAGTGAGACCACGAGTGTCCCAGTTGTGCAGATGTCTGGTCCTGTCACCATTCCACCTGCTCGGGCTCCCACCACAACTCTGACCCACAAAACTGTGGAAAAAATAGTCCAAAACATCCTTGAGCACAGAGGGCCTGACAAACCCAGATTTTTCAAGGACTGATTTTTTCCAGCAGAAACTTCAGGGCACAAAGACCAGGGTGGAGGGTAAAAACAAAAAAAAGAAAAGAAAAAGAAAATGGACAGATACAGCTGCACCTACTGGTTGCAATTGTCAGTTCTGCAAGCTGCCTCTAAAACAAGGCACAGATAGCCCCCACATCCACACCGAATTCCCAGGAGTGGCAGGGAAATACATTTCCTGCCCTTCTAAATTTTTCTCTCCTTGCAGAGATGAAGATGACTTTCAGAGTCTACATTTTAAAACATGGAGAGGCAGTGATGAGAGGAAGAAAAGAAAAAAAAATAAAGGTGAAAATGGGCTTATCATCTCATTTGGAAATGTGTATATTTGTATATGTTTGATTTTGACAGATGACCACTGTTTGTATTGTTGTAAATATCTATGTACATACAGTAACAATCAAACTATTTCTGGATGGTTTTATCATGTCTTACATGGCCCAAACTGTTTTACATATACCAGTTATATTTGATGAGATTTAAATTGTGATGATTTCATTAGCAACTAGAAGTCTATTGTAAATGTGCATATATGTGCAAATAAATACTTTGTAACTTTGGATAAGCCATACATGCTCATTATTTAATATACAAAATTAATATTTACATCAAGTTATCTTTAAAACACACACACAATTTACAGATAGTTCCTGAAGTTCCCTTGAGATATCTTAATACATGCTTAACAGTGACCCATTGTTCTTCTGTTGGTTCATGTAAGTAATGTGATAACTTGCTTACCACAAAACCTAGGTCTGGACGTGTGCATTCTGTGAGGTATATAAGGCTGTCTACGGCTTCGCTATACATCTTCACATCTGTCATTTTAACTGCATCCTCTGTGTAACTTATTTTTTGATCACATGGAGTTTCTCTCTGTTTACAATCCTGCATGTTGAATCTCATCAGTATACTGTTTGTGTATGTTTCTTGTGACATTTTTACACATCCATCCTTTTGGATGAACTCAATACCTAGAAAATGTTAAGTCTACCCAAATCCTTCATTTTGAATGTGACTGAAAACATCTCCTTCACATCTTTCATGATGTTTCCATTGCTTGTTGCAATAATTAATTAACTCAAATGACCAGGATAGTCTTGTCATGTTCTGTCTCTCTGGAATAAACACAGTGGTTGCAGTGGCCTAATATCTCATGCCATGTTTGCAAATCGTGACAGGCATTGCACTTATCACTTTCATCAGCTTCAGTTTGCAAATAGTATAATTTACCTTATACACGAATGTTAAATTTCATACCGTCTATTAGTTAAAACATCCTGTCCTTGCTTGAAGGTGACCCCTCACTTCACTATTCATTACATTGTCACTCCATTCAGCCGTGGTAATCTTCTCTGTCTTCAAAACTTCGTAGTTCAGTTTTAAAGACAAAGGAAATGTTATGTTGTCTTTATTGTGTGTCACCTTAATAGTACTTGCTTTCATCTCCGTCAAACATTAGTCGGGACAATCTGCTGCTGCCTCGTTGATTCATGATGCTATCTTACCGCTAGCATGCTATCCGTCGCGACTTTCTACCGGTGACAGATCAAAAAGAATAAAACTCCTCTCTGAGTAGTAACTGGGCCCATAACCTGTTGAGCTTTGAAGCTTTCCTGGCGTAGAACCCAGAAGAAAAATGCGACGGAGGCAGTAACTTTCTTTAGCCGCTCTGGCATATTTTCATCAATTAGCGCCCCTTAGCGGTGAAAATAAAACTAAATTTCTCCGTGACATTAAATTGAGTACAGAGTAATTCGACAGCTGGCGTGTTTCATCATCAGTTAGGAATGGATGAAGCAGAAAAAGAAATGTTTTGGACGTGAGGTTCGGGTCTTCTTCCTCCCGAACGAACCCGGAAACGGCCCCTTGTTTCAAACGAGGCCAAGTCAAAGAATCAGTCTAATAAAGTCAACGTCTTTTGGACAAATCTAAGACCATACGAGGAAGAATTTCTTCTCGGGGTGAAAGAGGAAAACTTGAGAGTGGAAGATGTAGAAAACATCCTTTATGAAACGAAAACCAGCAAATTAAGGTCTCAGCTGCACGATTTATACCAACAAAATAAAATCATTGATCAGGAGACTGCAAAACTAGAACAAACACAGGAAACAAACGAGGAAATTAGGGAAAAGTATGACAACCTGTTGGAAGAGAAGGCCCACTATGAGGAGCTGACTAAAAAACATAGAAGACAGATCTCAGAATTGGTAGTTCAGAAAGATGATACAATACAGCTTCTCAATCAGTATGAAAAAGAGAAGGTAGAGGCAGCTTTACTGAAAGACAAAGAGAAGAGACTCAGAGAAGTGAAAATAGAGTTAATGAACTCACTTCAAAATCAAAAAACTCTGAAAAGTGACTTCAACAACATCAAAGCTGAAAATGAGAAATCAAAGAAAATCAACACAGATCTCTCCCTGGAAGTTGCACAACTGCAGGAGAAAATCAAAGGCACTGATGACCTCCAGGAGAAATCCTGTACTGTGGAAGAGGCAAATCTTAGACGAGAGGAAGACACCAAAATCAACGGAGATCTCCCCCTGGAAGAAAAAGAGTCTGAACCAAAAGAAGGAATATTATTCAGTCAGAGTCCCACATCTTTTGCAAACTCCCCTCAGGATGCAAACTCCCCTGTGGATGACAATGATCACGACAGCTTTTTTGACAGCCCACACAGTTCAGATGAAGAAAATTTGAAACCCAAAGAAAGAGTATTAAGACCAGAGGAAGACACCAAAACCAGCACAGATCTCCCCCTGAAAGTTACACAACTGCAGGAGAAAATCAAAGACTTTGAGAAAGTGCCTCCAAAGAAAGGATTTGGCGATCTTTCCGCTTATGATCTTAAAGGTAGACTACAGAAAAATCAAAGTCAAATCAAATGAGCCAACCCACCAACAGAACTTTCATACTGGATCACCAGTGGCTCAGAATAATCCTTTAACACCAGAGCATTCACTCTAGTGTTAGAGTTATTTGATTTACAGTAACTCTTCAACTGTTTAAGCCACTGCTGGCCAACCATGGTTCCTAAGGAGTTTCATCCCTGCTGGTTTTCCTGCTCTCCCTGGACTGCTTGATGCAGATGTGCGAAATCAGATGTGTTCAGTCACTCAGGTTTAAGGATTCACTTGAGTCAGCTAATCAGCAGCGGCTTGTCAGAAAGGACTGGAAAACATGCAGGATTGTGACTCTTGAAGACGATGGTGGCCAGCCCAGGTTTATCCCATTAATGTAGTTCCAACAGATTTTGAAGCAGAGAAAAGCAGCTTTCTGCTGCTATGCAACACTTTACAGTAGAGAAATACTTACATGATCAATGCAAACCAGCTGACTCTGAGAAAAGCAGCTTTGCAGTTTTACTAACATAAAGTGTTGCATTTACTAATGTAAAGATAGGCATAATCAAAAAGAAAAAAAATCTGGAAAACTCTTCTTTTTTAAATCTGGTAACCACATCCCCTCCGTGAACCCCCACCTTGAGGTGGTGGAGGGATCTTAGAGCTTGAGTGATTCCAGGAGCTAAGTTGTCAGAGGGCTTTTGCCCTTGGTAGGGTCTCCCACAGCAGACAGGTCCTGGGAGACGACCCAGATAAAGAGCGGTTCAGAACCCCCTTTAAGGAGCACAAATGAAGATTCCTTTACGTTGTCCGGATTGGTGTCCCCGGGGCCCCACGCTGGAACCAGGCCTGTGCTTGAGGCATGCAGGCAAGCACCTGAAGGCCAGGGCTCCTCAAATGGATCCTGGTCGGGTTCTGGCTGAAGAAATGGCATGGGATCACTCTCCTGTGGGCCCACCACCTGCAGGAGAGCACAGAAGGGTGCAATGTGGTTTGGGTGGCAGTCAAAGGCAGGTGTCTCGGTCATGAAACTTGGCTTTTAAGCGAGATGCAGCCTGGGCTGTTGTGGAGGCAAACATTTGGTCCGGGATGGGAGTTCAGTGAGGCCATGTCAAAGGACTAGCAGTTGTCCTTGAAGAGATTCTGGCAAACCATCCAGTGCCTCATAAGGGGAAAGCAGTTATCTGCATGCACTGTTTTCAGTGCAGGTGGGCAGCTGTTGACTTCGACTGGATACATTATTGGGCGGTGGAAGTAATACTTGAATACTCTCGCCTCTTAATTTTGTTCATCAACATAATATCATTTCTGTCCTGTTCTTTTCACGAGCCCGACCTCTTCCAAATCCACATCCTCATCCTAATCGAACACCTCACTTCATACAAAGTTTCCACACCTTTCCACACCGTACCAGCTTACTACCAGCTCTGCCGTTAATGCATAATATAAGGAGTTAGTTGATTTCTGGCTCTCTGTGTTCACTTGCATCATGTTAGCAGAAAAGCTAACAAAGTTTTATTGGTTGAACGAGGAAAGAAAAAATGAAATCACAACAAAAGTTGCATGTTTTGGTGTTTTATTAAACAATGTCAATGATAAGATACTAGGTAGACATAAAGAATGAATTACTCATCAATGAACCACTGGCGGGTTCGCTGCCTTTTTAGGCTCCAACAGACACAGCAAAAGCTGACATCATGTCAGAGTCATGATTTGATTGGCTGGATCATCGATGTATTCTTAGATCCACTATTTATTCTAGTGATACTGAAAAAGCTACTTTTTTCATCATATTTCTTATCCATCGATTTTTGTTTCCATTGAAATGTCGAGTCTCAAAATTATAAACACTGAAATAAACGAATTCTGGAAGAAAATTCAAAGGTTTTAAAAATGAAATGTTTTGAGGGAACAACTTATTTTGTCAGGTCTCCCTAGTTTTCCAATTGTAAAACGAAAAATGCATTTTATGACTACGTTTCCCACAATACATGTGGGCTAGGGCGGAAGTTACGTCACGAGGATTCGTATAAACCTTCGCAGGCAGCTCAAACAGACCAATACGGAGCGGGGTGAACCTGCCGCTGCTGCGATGGGACGAGCACGGAGGACCGACAGCCTGTGCAAGAATTCAGGCTGAGCTGCATCTCAGAGAGATGGCTGTCGACATGTGACTGCCTACCCCCGCCTAGAAAGAAGCGTTTTATTTTTCTTTTGTTTATTTTTGTTTGTTTGTTTTTAAACTGCCGGATTAGTATGACTCGTCATTAGGAATGGGTCCGCTGAAATGGGCGCAGAAGTTGACCCGACCGTGTCCTCTAGATGTTGCGGTGGACCACCTCTGACCTCTCTGGATGGGACGCTGCCCTCCGCTGCAGCCGCGCGGGGAGAATAACGGAACTCACTTTTATTATCGCAGAATCGGCCGATGAGCTTTCACCATCATTTCACTGGAAAAGACCCACTAAATCATCATAGGTAGACTCCTTCTTTTAACCTGCGCGTTATTTTTACATTCTCCCAGAATAGAGATCCGCTCGTGTAACTGCGCTGCACGAACCCTTTAATCCGCAGTTGTTGGCCGTATGACACGCGTTATTATTGTAAATACATAAATACATTCATATCATTAGGGTATGAGCTGCCGCGCGTGGCTCTAATAACTAATGTCAATTTGACAGGCGCGTGTCTGTGGAGACTCCAGCGAGAGAAGGGAATTTGACCCCTGGCAACATTATCAGCTTTCTTAATTATTTAGTTCGTTAACTTTCTTTTTACCAGATGTTAAGATGTATTTTTTTAAATCCAAAATGCGCACTGAGCAGTTTTAAGATGAATGTGTGCCATTTTACGCACATCCTCACTAAACCAGATACCTTCGAGACAGATCCTTTTTGTGACAAAGATGCGTGACCTCTATTTTTCTTCTTTTTGAGACTTGATTCTAGCAGTTTCCGTGCGTCTTTCCTCTCCTCCTCCTCCAGACCTGTGGACGCTGCTGTGGATTGGGTTGCAGTTCAATGCCATGGGCTGCATCCAGAGTATCAGGTGTAAGCCCAAGAGTTTCCGAGAGAGTATCATCGTCCTGGAGCTGAACGCGTCCATCGACTCCAACCCCACCAGCATCGACGAGGGATCCGGCGTGGTTCTGCGTTACAGGACCCCGCACTTCCGGGCCACCGCGCGCGTCCTGGTGCCCCCAGTGCCGGCCAAGGAGACATGGACCATCGGCTGGATTCAGGCGTGTAACCACATGGAGTTCTTCAATGTTTACGGGGACAAAGGGATGTGAGTATGCAGAGCTTAGATCTGGACCATTGATCATCACAGTTTATTCTTACACACATCTATATCTATCTTTATATCTATATAAGCTATATATATATATATATATATATATATTTAAAAAAAGGCTGCCTACTTGAAAAGTACATATGTGATCAAAATTGTAGAAAATCTATTTTATCTTCTTTAATCTAAATCAAAACGTGGTAAACCATGAGTTCATCGACATTACAGGCAAAACTGGAAATAAAATTTAAGAATAAAACATAATACTTTTGGGGAAAGAAACAGTTAGGAAATTGTTTTGTTACAAGATTTCACAGAATTGATTGCAAGAGTTTTGAGTTCCTGTTTTTGTGCTTACAAATCCTAAAGTTACTTTTTGAAGGAAATACTTCTACGCAGTGATACTATAGGCTGGGCCACATCATTGAAAAGCGTTTGTTTTTTAAAGTGAAATTAAGAAAATGAAGGGAAATAACAAAGTGCACCCTTGCATGTGCCAACAAAACCTGGGTGATTTGAGGTTACAACACAGATGGAAAATATTCGCTGTGATCTGCCTGATCCATCCGCTTGTCAATATGGTTATTTTAGTCCAGCGCTCAGACAGGACCAGTTTCAGTTTTGAAAGCCAGAATGACTGACACTTCCTTTCTCGGTTTTGCTCAGCTTCTCCTTTCCCGTAAGCGGCGGACAGACATACACTGATCTTAACGTGTTATCTGTAGACGCCGCAGGAGAGGATGCTGCAGAGCTGCCTGACTTAGATTAAAAACTGAACTCTCCCTGACACCTCCACCCCAAGCACAACCCTACATATCTGCTTAGCAATGCTATAAATGAAGCCTCTAAAAAATCTGATCTCAATTTATTTCTGTGATGTAACCACATGTACCCCTTTCACATGCATTTTCTTATGCCTTATTATGTCAAAAGGTTCCAATTTGAATTCATTTGAAGGCTGCAGTCAGTGAGGGGTGTTCAGGGACTCCTTAGCTGAGTCGTTTCTGTGCTGCTCAGCATGCTGCATGTGGACAGAATAGCTGATAGTGTAACGGAGGAGGGTTTTTTTTCTCCTTCCCTTGCACTTTCAGGCAATCCAGTATAGGTAATAAGAAATGGAAATTCTGCTTTTAAAAGCGGTGTTCCATATGTACAAAGATATAAAAATGTACCAAAAAATTCAATACATGTTTTAAATTCCGCCTTTTTTTTGTTTTGCGTTTTAAACTACTGTAGTGGTTCTGAAACAAACGTGCTGATGAGTTGTGGTTGCTCTTCTTTTTTAAAAGATTTTTCTCTTAAGTAGAGCCGGTGTCACTATCTGTGATATGAAAGGAAGTTCTTTATAAAGTCTCAAGTCACCCACAATAAGAAAACTCACCTGGCAGCAAAGTTGCAGAAACCAGAAATAAGCAACCTTTGTGGAGCTGTGATGAACAGCTTCCAGTACATCAAAGCTTTAATCTGACCCAGATCTCTGACATTTCATCTGTCACAGATTTCTGTTAGGGCTTAAGTCAGTTTTGTCTTAGACAAAAACCTGCCACAGAGCTTTTAGCTTTGATCCGTGCTATGAGATCAGCTCATGATCGGTGTGCATAGGTGACAGGAAATTGCGACAAAGCAGTTGTGGATTTCTGCTCGGTCTGAGAAACCAAAGCTGCTAGTCTGTCACACCATGCCATTATGGTACATTTAAAAAAAGAGCCCGATGTAAAAGCAGAATTAAACTTGCTGCAGCGCATTGTGCAGTTAAGTAAGTAAGATCTGTCTGGTTGCAAAAAGAGTCTGTTGTGCTCACCTGCCAGCGAATTTATAAACCCCAGTGGGAGTCCACGTGGGGCTGGAGGTCCTGCTGTTATCTCCTCTGCCCTGCTGATCTTCAGTTTCAGGGAATGAAAGGTAATCCCCTGTCCCGCTGGAGACAGAAAATCGATGAAACAGAAGGTCGCCGAAGTTGTTCCGTGACACCTGCTGTGATTGTCTCTGTATTTTATGGTGCGTTTTAGCTCAGCAGGGCAAACATTTAAACAAACTTGAGATTTTTTATTTGCTCCTGTTCTAGATCAACAGCGATTTACAGTTCACAAAAAATGGTAGTTTGTTCAGTCAAAATCAAATCGATTATAATAATTTCTTTAAAGAAGATCTAATGGTAAATGGCATCTATTTTGATAGCACTGTTAAACCTTGCTTTAAGGCCCAAAGGACTGGGCAGTCTCTCACACATTCAGTAGTTTTGCATGACATCTGTTTTTTGTCATTTTCCGCTTATTGCATGAAATATTCGTTTTTCTAACTTCATTTTATTAAGTAACTGATTTTTAGTAAAGTCTGTAGTAAAATGACTAACGCTACTGTCTCAGCAACCTCAAAGAGGTTACTTTGAACTAATGATCCTCCGTTAGTTGTAAAGTTACAGGTACACGCTAAACGCAGGTTCTTAAATGAGCATTTAGCATATAGTGTTCAAACTGGACAAGCAGGGAGGGGTTTCTGCTTCTTTTGCTACTGTTTACAAGCACATGTCTGACACCTACAGATGGTGGACTCGGACTTAAACTGAAAATATGAATTTCTCCGTCATGATGAATTTTCAAACGATTGGCACTTCTGTGGATTAAAAGGGATGTCACCCATACGCCAGTACCTAATCTATGGTCAAAGATCAAGTGGTTTAACTTTCAATGCAAGTTCAAAGACCGTGCGCTTTGTATGTGGAGCCCAAAAATGGTCGTAGAAACTTGCGTAGCAAGGCGTGAACGTGAGAGTTGTGAACACGGAAGCCCAAAACACTCATTTACATAAACTTTTCTTTGGAAGTGGCCATTTAAACACATGTTGCCAAGGGCAATGTGATTGTAGCTGAAGAGTTATCAAAGGAAGCTGTTTTGTAGCTCCACTGCATGAAGTATCAATCTATCTTTTTGTAAAGCTCTGGGGTGTCCAAGTGTTTGGTGAAAAACACGTCTGAGACCTCCTGGCTGCAAATTTTCATTACTTCCCACTGGCGCTTCTCCTGCATCCTCTTCCTCCCTCGTGAGACTGTAGCTGAAAGGTCCCCTACAGAGGAGAAAATGCTGCACGAGTGGCAGCTGTTGAGCTAAAGCTCATGACGTCATTGCAACTCTTCTCTTGTTTTTGAGTAATTCTCAAATGTCAGGGCCAAAACACCAAGCCTTATAATCATCTTTTCTTTTTTTTCAGGTCAAGTTGGGAGCTTCCTGACCTTCGAGATGGCAAGATCCAGGCCATCAGTGACTCGGATGGAGTCAACTACCCGTGGTACGGCAATACGACAGAGACCTGCATTGTAGTGGGACCCACCAAGAAGGACAGCAAGTTCACTGTTAGTATGAATGACAATTTCTACCCCAGTGTGACCTGGGGAGTGCCGGTCAGTGACAGCAATGTGCCTCAACTTAGCAGCATCCACCGTGACCAGAGCTTTACGACCTGGCTGGTGGCCATCAATCAAGCCACCTCAGAGACACTGGTCTTGCAGACCATCCGCTGGAGGATGCGTCTTCACATTCACGTGGATCCAGAGAAACCTCTGGGACTCAGGGCGGTCTTGAAGGAGCCTGTGGCCCAGGAGCAGCCTCAGATATTAGGCAAGAATGAGCCCATCCCCCCAAACTCCATGGTCAAGCCCAACGCCAACGATGCACAAGTGCTAATGTGGCGGCCAAAGAATGGTGACCCCGTTGTGGTCATCCCACCCAAATACTGACCTTCTCCTCTGACCGGACTGGCCTTGGATACCTCAACAGCATCACCATTTCCCGTTTCCTTGCATCTTACCAGCTCTCACTCCTCTTTTTCAAATCATATAATCCTTTTTTTAAATTCCTCTCAAGTTTTACAATGAAACCAGCATTGAAAAAACAGACCAGGTGTTGATTTTTTTTGGGGGGGGGGTTGATAGAAACTGCAAACCTGGAGAGAATCAGCTGCAACCATTCTACCTTTATAGGTTGGGTCTCACTGTGCTAAACAGCAGTTTGAACTTTTTGCTTAGGCTTTTTTGAGCCAAGTGATTGTGAGCTCTCGATCACATCTGCACAAACTTAACAGCTTTGATTTGTGGACTGGAAGAGTTGCGGAACATGTTGAGTTTCAATCCTATTTTTTTACAAGCATGCAAGACATTCAATCCACGCTGCCTTAGGTTTACATGGCTTTCCACTGCAAATGTTTTAGCCTTAAAGCAAAACAAAACAAAACAAATGAAACAGTGCAATGCAGTATCTGGTCATTTGCTACTGACTTGTTGGTGCTAACATGTGAGTTTAGGACAAGCAACCCTTGCAATGAGAAGCCTCACAGAAAGTAGTTTAACTTACAAAGCTGCTGTGTACGGAAACAGCTTTGTGAGTGAATTATGCAACAGATGAGAGGATCTTTTTGTAAAAGAAAAAAATTCAACCCACCGCCCATCCATAGTGCTGAGCACAACAGACTAAAACTGCAGTAAAAAGATCAACTAAAAAGCACTCTTATAGGCTGACTGGCTATTTAAAGTTGCGTGCATCAGTCCATCTCAGGGCTTCATTTTAACTCCTTCTTTATTCATCTTACCCATCAGCTGTTTGCATTGCTCTTAGTGAACAATGTGCTTAAAATCCCACTCCAACCAGCTTTTGATTTATTTTAAAAGTAAAAGCGCTCCCAGTTGTCTTTAAATTGTCTTTAAATTACGATTATGCTGTATTAGCCAAAGTTTGGGAAAAAATATGTCGTTTTCTACAGAGTGGCAGTAGTTAATCAGAAGCAGGGAGCTGATGGCCCGCCGGCTGTAGCGCCTACGTCACAAATATGCTCTTTTTGAAACTGCATTTTTTCCTGATTTACAATTATTTAAATTAAGAAATATCCAGAAAAAAATGTTTTATCTTAATTTTTTTATATAGATTTCTGCCATCATGAGAAAAATGTCACAAGAACCTGTTAAAACAAGATTTTAATTGGAGTGAGTCTTTAAAGCCAAAAATATACAAAGCTAGTGATTTACTTTGTCCATTACCTTGTCAGAATAACAAAGTTCACTTAAAATCAATTTCTCATTAGATTTCACTCGCATCCGATCTTCATTTATGGCTCGCGTCCTCCATCTTTTCACTTCCTGTCTTCTGCCATCGCGTCTCCTTGCTTCCTCTTTTAGTCAGTTGTCGAGGCTGTCAGGCAGAACAGGAAGCACGTGAGGTTTCGTCCTACCGACTGCTCAGTTGGCATATAGATGACCCACTTCTGTTCGCTTGCAATTGTAGCTCTTGCTGCATGCGGGGGGGGGGGTTATCTTGCTTATATTTCACCTCCAGCAACTGACATTTAGGCGCACATGAATGGGCAAACAGCTGTATTCAGTCAAATATCAAGCCCCCCCAGAAGAAAACCCAGTGCTCATTCATTTTCATATTTTTTCAGGACAACAGAAAAAAATATATTACGGGATGTAAAAATGCAGTTTTTCTATTTTTCCATTCTCATTTTCTGCGTCACTTTAACCAAAGAACTCGTCTCCATGTTTCACAATAATTGCTTTGCTCCAATCTTTTACATATTTACAGATATTTCATGTGAACTGAAAAGGAAACACGAGATTATAGATTTTTTTTTCTATCTTGGTGCACTTTAGCTGCAAAAAGGCGTAAAATTTAAAGCTAAAACTCCTGAAATAAAGTATGTGATCTGAACCTAAGGACTGTCAAAAAGCCAAGTGCATCTAGACATCATGTCTGCAAAGCTACACACTGGAAGTCAGACAATAATAGGCTCCCAGATCAAGTCCATCCTTGGCATAGGATAAAATGCATTCTGAGCTCACACAAGCTGACACTTGAGAGCAACAGGATAAGTCAGAGTACTTTGTTGAAGGGTGAAGAAAAGAAGTAAGAGGGTGCTTGAGGACTACTGTCATAAATAGATCTGCAGTCACACATTCTCTGAAGCCCTAGATGGACTGAGCTGTGGCTAGTCACAATCCAGGCCTGAGTGAGGTCAAATGGCAGAGAGAGGGGCTGTCCTGCAACAAATGAAATTGATTTAGACAATGACAGCGGCTTAAATTCAGAACTCAGAGACCTCTCACCCGGCAGTACATCATAGCTCGGGGCCCACAACTGACGCCTGCTTCACGTAATGCCAGGAAATGCCCGCTCTGAGGGTTCTCAAATCTGACCGACAGGGTTTTAGGGGGAATCTTGGAGATGTTATCAAATCACGTTTGTCCCACAAACATCCACACAGCAAACGAGAGGATGCGTCCTAGTCATAAAGCCCACTCGGGGAGGTGCGAAGGGGGAGGCCTGGTGTGATATCTGATTGCCACAGCAGTGTCACACTGGCAGAGGGAACTCATTTATCAGGCCTGCACATGGACACACGCGCAGGCTAAGAGGCCATAAACACAGCTGTCGATTAGTAAATAGGAAGGGACACAAGCACACATCTTTTGCTGATTTCATTTTGGGAGAATTTCCTGATGTCTTTTTGTCCGTCCCTGTCATGGGTGATAACCGTTTCTGTCCATGCCACTGAAAACCTTTAGTCTTCCTTAAAGAATCCATTAAAAAACAACAATTGTTTTTGTTTTTTTCCTGCTGCATTGATGGCAAAAAGTGCCAATGTAGGCTGAAGCCAAAAAATGCAGTGGGACTCAGAGTAGTGAACTCAAAAACCTCTTGGCACTTAACGATTGTTTGGTTAAAGGCGTGTTTGCATTTCCAGAGAAACGTTACTGATGTAGCCACACTGAAAGGGCTGTGCCAAGTGAACAGACACCTCGTCTCCTTAACCCACATCCTCCTTCTTCAGAGGGCTGCTACCTTTGCTTTTTTATGCCTTTTTTAAATCTCCATGAGGCATCAGAAACATCTCACAGCTTGCTTCATGACTTTGCTTTGACTTTTTGTTTATCCAGGAGGGAAAAACACATTATTCTTGATGTTTCTTCGTCTCTTTGTTTTAAACCAGTAATTGTGATTCTTGTAGCTAACAGGATGACAGACTGGGTATTTTTGTCATTTTGTTTTCTGGATTTTCAACACTGGAAGAGGTCAAGCAGAATGTGCTGTTTTGTTAGACTATTACAACAATACTTGAAAGTGGTCCGTCCTGGAAATTATTTAAAACTGTGAAAATGCACAAAACTGGGAAAACGTGTCCCTGAATGAAAAAAACAACCTATATATATATATATATTTGTTTTTACATGAATAAATAAATTGTGTATACAAGATCTTTTATTTTGTCTTTGTATTCATAGATCAGAGTGTGATAAAAGTAAAACAGCAAGCTGGAACATGATGGTTATTTGAATACAGAGATCATTTAATAAACAAAACTGGATTTTAAATAACTGGAAGCCTTTATTCCTCCATTGTATTTAAAGAAATTTTAAAAAAAGTTAAATTATAGTTATAAATATGATCATTTGCTGTATTTATGGTATATGACAGACATAGCGCATATTGTAAGTACATTTTTTGACGTACTTTAATGTAGATACACACATTTTTAACATAAAATAAAAGAGATGCAATCCACACGTCAGCACTAAATTCAACCAAAAGTCAATTTCAAATTTCCAGTTTATTCAAAGTACTAATCCTATAAAGTAAAATACAGTGAAAGGCGCTTCTTATCTTATAAAAATCACTAAAGCTACTGTCTAGACAACCTTTCTCTATCGAAGTCGATGGGATTATAGTTTTTTGGAAGCAGCAGGTACTTCCTATTTAGAATGCAAGGTGGAGGGGTCTCAGTCCAGTTCTCTAATACAGTCAATGGACAGAACACAGGGAATATTCAGCATGAGACCATCACACCTGCTTGCTTCCAACACTAGACAAGACAGTAGATAAAATAGTACACACAAGTTTGAATGTTAGGCCTAGCAACCTGTGGTCAAAAAAACAAATGGTCTAATTTGCAGGAAGTTCTAAAGTCGTTCCTAAAACTCCTTGTGGTTAAATAGCACCTCCTCTCTTACTCGCCTTGCTATTTATGACTCGTATAATGTCACACAAAAATTCGTCCCACACTGGTTTGGTTTCCATCTGGTCAATTTTATTTAGAATCGCTGCAACAAGCAGAGTTACAGCATATGTGTGAAAGGTTTGGTTCAGTTGACTCAGTTCAAAAGGTGTAAGCTCTCTGCTGCCCCAGCAACATTCCTCAACAACACATTCATGGCTATATTTACATGGCTGGAGAGTGCACCAGCAAACACCCGCTTATCTATTTGGTTGGTACACTAATAAGAAATAAGTTAAACTTTTTAATCAGTGTCTGTCACTTGATACGAGTAATAGAAAAAAAAATTGGGCTTAATTCCCTCTGATCCACATAAACCTTCATGCTCGGCTCAATAAGACTTCTATTTTTATCAGGATAGACTCAGATATGACTCAGATCACATCTCCCCCTGTAAAGGTCAGGATTTCTCAATGACACACGACTAACGTTTAAGTTTCAATAATGATTGCTAAATGTAATGTTCTGAGTCTGTTCCTCCATCGTTTATACTCTGTTTGTGTTTATCAGATGAGCTGCTGGAGCCTATCCCAGCTGTTTCTCTCAATGGTCAGCGAGGTTTTTGGTTTGTGAGGGTCAATTGTAGACCACTGGATAGCCTATAAAACCCACAAATATATAGAAAGAACTTCACATTGAAAGGATCCAGCTTTAGGAGCCTCTTGCTATGAGGCAACAGTGCTAAGATAAGGTTTTGCAGATTTTCCAATTCTTATCTAAGCATGGATTTAGCTTTCTTTTTTTAAATGTATGTTTTATAACAACTGAACTATTACTGGCACATCTTTCTGATGTGACTGTGTCTTGAACAGCTTGTAAAATTTGACAGATAATCCAATTAATCAACTTTAAAGAAACTTTTGCACTTCAAAAATAGTTTCAAAAAGGAGAGATATTAGGAATATGAGCAAAGATTTATTTGTGTCATTCTCCGAGCCAACAATGCTGCCCACAAACCAGAATTGTATATTATTGAGCTGTTGCCGCTGGACGTACGATATGTCCTAAACAATGACAAAAGCTTTTTGAGTTTGGCTAAAAACGATACAATCACAATTAAAAGATTGCTGGGAACAATTTTGCAAAGGAAAAAAAGATGGTTGGAGTGGAATTTCAATAACTTGCGTAGCAACACGTGAACGTGAGAGCTTTAAGCGTGGAGGCCCGAAATGTGCATTTGTGCACGGTTACATAGACTTTTCATTGGAAGTGGTCACATGTGTGTGCGTTTCTGAACGGATGAATGCAGCATTGCAAAAAAAAAAAAAAAAAAGGGGCATTAAGCAATTCAGTCTCTAGTTCTTTGGCAGTTAAAGCTCTGGAATGATGAGGTCCTGGCGTGCTGGGGATGAACTTGAACCAGACTGTTCAAAAGCATAGCTCCAGGTGGAGAATGGAGTGAAGGAGGGCCTGTGAACTGTGTAGAATGTTGAGACAGACAATCATTCATAAATTTCAAGGAAACAATATGATTTTGATTGGCTGAGAAGAAGGTGGGCTATTTATGAATTGGTTCAAAACGAAGGCCAAAGTTATAATGGTGTTTCTGTGTGTGTGTGTAGTATGAGAGGGATGCAACAACCCAGCGTACCTGTAATTGAGGTAGATTTTCCCAAGTGAAACTGTACCAAAGCTTCACTAATATTGTCTGCAAAAGGGAAAAAACAGTTCACACAAAATTAAGTCAAGATCAGGAAAAAAAAAGGCTACCTTCTACTTTGATCAAAGCAGAGTGAAAACAAAGTTGTTGTGGCGTTTTTTTGACAAACTCAAGTTTCATTCAATGTTCATTTAATTTACAGTTCAAACATTTAATGTGTAGAAGTGTTTACAGCACAGCAATAAACTAGTGTTTATGTCTTGAAGTTAAATTAAGATATTTGGACTTGAAATCGTCTTTCTTTAGTCTGATGACCTAAAGTCCAGATACGATGACTGGACTTCAAGACAACACATCTGGATGAATGAGAACCTTCATCGACATGTTTGAAAGATTCCAACAAAAGCAGCCACAACAAGCTTTCATTTTCACTTCCAGTGCACGTTCATATGAAAACCCCACTTAAGACTTCTGCAAATCAAGTTCAAAACTTCCAAACTAAACCCTCACTTCCTCTGCCTGTAGGTATTACATAACTTTTATTGAAATGAAGCGCAGCATCAAGCCAGATAAATCATGCTTAAACCGACACTTGGCGCTCTCCCTGCCATCCAGCTGTTATATAAGAGGCCCATGTCGAACCAGCACGCACATCTGGATCGTCACGTCAAGCTTTGAATAAGGACAATCGCCGATTAACATACAGAGGAAGGCGGTTTTCCATTTATGTGACGCTAGTTAAGCGGCGAGCATCTGTCGGAGAGGCTCTGCGGTGCTCAAAGACAACCTCCAACTGCTGTCGGTATAATTGCAGCTTGTGATGGAAATGGAGCGAACAGCTCCCACTCTGTCAGTGTTCTGTTCAAACAGCACACAGAGCTCCTGAGAAAAATGTTTCTACATCCTTTATGCAATTATAAGCTTTAATATACACATTTCAAAGGATATAGTTAACTTCTTCAATCTTCACAAAATAAAAACACACTTAGAGCGCCTCTATCTGCTTAAGCAACTAGAAACGGATTGTCAATGGGGTGCATAGATTAAAGTGTATATTTTAAATATACATGGCTTCATGTATTAAACATCTACAGGACATAATATAATTTATTAATATATTTATTAATTATCTGTTTATTCATTTTAAAAGCATTCCCAGTGTTTTTAAAAAAAATTAGGATTATGCTGTTTTTAGGCTAAATCCAAAAATCTGTCATTTCCTAGACGAGGAAAACAAAGACGTAAATGGATCTATTTTTTTACAAGCGGAACACTAAGGGAATGTTAAAGCTTGTGGCCCGTCGATTGTAGTTTGTACACAACTTCAAACGTTTTCAATGTAAAATAAAGAAATACTCAGAAATACAGTTTTAAACATTATTTTCTTATTGTATCTTCTACATAATGAGAAAAATGCTACAAACATAGTAAAAAACACAATTTTTGTTGGTTTTTACCAAAAACACATGCATTTGAAACAAAAAAAGCAGATGTTTGAAAAATTTAGTGTTGTGACTATTTCTAAAATTGGTATTGCTCAGTCCTTTTTCAAAAAAAATAAATGTCATGATTATTTGAATAAAATAGTTCATTTTTGACACTTTAATGTCCAAAAATGTTCAATTTATAAACTATTTGTACACATCGGCAGAGAAAGATGCTTGGAAAATTTGTAGAGAAAGATCTTATAGCTATCATATATTCTGCTTTTATTTGCTGAATTTAAACTCTTCAGTCGGGAGTTCAAACCCAATGAGCACTGATGTAAGAATAAGCTGCAGTGAAGTTCTCCACTGCAGATAATTCTGAACACTACTTCAAAGCCTCCATAATCACATTGCGTTGAATTGGAAATTGAAGAACAGACTAGGATTAACAGAACCAAACTCTTACTGTTGGGATGAAAGACAGGGGAGTTTGCTGCTGCTCAAGTGTCTTGCATTCTCATCGCATGGCTTTGGGCCTATTTATACAAAACATTTGGTGACACCCAGATTGCCTCTGCTATTTCTATTAGATTAGACCCATTTCTAGTAATCCACTCAAATGCAAAATGAGCAGCTGTTCAAAATGGAGTTGAAGGGACTTTGTTTTTTTCTCTGCAGAGGTGAGCTCTTTTTAAAAATTCTTTTGTTTAAAGCTAAACAGCGCCTGACGACATTTTAAATACCCAAAGTAAAGTTCTTTTGAAGGATCCAGATAAGTGAGCGGCGTAATCCTAGAGTGAGTTCACGACAGAGGGATAATGAGAGAGGGAGAGGAGCTGAGGAAGGTAATTAAAAGTTGTCAGGTTGAGGTGCTCTGCGTGGCTCAGATGTCGCTCTCTTTGTTTAAAAGCAGAAAGCTGTTTTTGGAATTTATTGGCAGAAGAGAGGAAAAGACTACTTCATAATCTACAGTTTTACAGTAGAGGTTATGCAAGTGTGTGGCAGCAGTTCTTTATTATGGCAATGGATAAAGCAAATTCAAACTTTTATTAGAGGCTTTTAGAAAACCACTAACGTTCAACACAAAATTGGGAAATGTCGACAACTGTTACAATTACTGTGAATATTTTAGGAAATGTTCTCTGGACTGCAAAATCAAACTCTCTGTAAAAATTGTCATCCTGCTACATCTTTCTACAGGAACCTTCACACGTGCTTATAAAACCATTACACCAACATTCAAACACGGTGGTGGGAGTGTGATGGTCTGGGGCTACAAACACAGATTGTTTTCCAGAAGCTTGAATTTCTGAGCTCTACTGGAAAATCTTAAATGAGAATGTCTATAGCGTCAAGGTCAAGTGCACCTGAGTTATGTGGTAGGACATTGATCTAAGCCAGGGGTGTCAGAATCCAACCTGCTGTTGAAGCTCCCGATTGGCTAAACACACCTGACCTAAGTAATCAGCAGCAGATGATACAGGATTTTGGTCTTAAATGTTAAGTATTTTTATGATCTCAAACTGGCTGTTCATGATGGGAGACTTCTCAAAAGACCAGAGCACACAGTCGGTGAGGGTTCTCATTCATTGGGTGGTGATGTCTGATGAGTCACAACAACTGGACTCAAAATCTTCTTTGTAACGTTTCGCCGCTCATCCAGGTGGCTTCATCAGTCAGAGCGGTGCAGGGGTTCAGTCCACATTTGGATCCTCCATCATTTAATCATCAGTATAAGATTTAATGCTGTACATCGTAAGAAATCTTCCTCTGAAACCACAGTGGCTGTAGTGTCAAGCCAAGCCTATCCGAATGAAGTTAAATGAAGGCTTAATTTATTCCAGCAGATTACTGGATTTGGATTATCTGTAGAAGCGAAATTACCCATTAGAGTGAAACGATCATTCTGCTTCAGAGGCCCTGCTGTTCGCCAACATCCACCTCACACATCAGTGCGAGCAGAACAGCAGGCTCACCGTATAGTATGGGAGACGCTCGTGTCTCCACTAGAGCACGCAGTCAACAGCAAAGCCCAGAAAGATGCCCATGCTGTGCAGTCAAGCGCTACATGAAGAAGTGAGATGAAAGAGCTGCTAATCATCCATCGTTGGGGGTAAACAGAGAATGGGGGAGTGGGGGGTGCAACTGGGGGCAGGGCCGCTTGGATGAGGGTTTAGTTTGCACTAAGCTATTTTTAACTGGATTCCATGAGGACAGCTGCCAACCTTCAGTGTGACGGACACTTTTCTGCACTTTTTAATCCAAAGGAAAACATACACAAGGAGGAGACACTTTTTAAGGAACATATAGAAGAAAAAAAACGGAAGTGAACTTTTACAAAAAGGTGTGAAGCGAGTGCAAAAAATCTCTTAAGCTCGTTCCCGTTGGCTGAAAGCATTACAGACTTTAGGCTGTGCAACAGCGTTTGTGTCTCTGTAATCTGACGGTGTGTCCATCTGTAGTAAGTTTGCAACATCAAACACACGCAGGGTCAGTGCACAGTCAGTACGCCTCCATGAGAAAAAAAACTTATTTTTTGAAGTCTGTATAACACAAAGTTAACAACCATCATGATCAGTGGAAATATTTTCTAGACAGCTAAATGTAACTTTAGAAAAATTTGCATCTTTTAACATCTGAAGCAACCTTTACACCTGTTTTATGATTACACCAACAGTTAAACACAGTGGTGGGAGTGTGATGGTGTGATAGCCATGAATAGCCAATGATGCTGCCAGTACGTCTCAATAGGAAAGGCACTAGTATTCTTTAAGACGATATAAAACTGGAAATGCGTCATGATCAGTGGAAATATTTTAGGGAAGCTTATCCTAGCCAATGAAGCTACCGGTATGTCTCCATTAAAATGATAGTACAACATTTTGGGAAGTTTTATGTAAAATGTTTTTATTAAACTAGGATATCTATTAAAAACAAAAATAAATCAAGTTTTATTTGTCCATTGTTATTGTTAATAATAGAAGCAACAAATAGTTAAAAAAAACTTTTTTATTTTTAAGGTTTGTGTTCATTTATTTATGCTGTTCTTCATAATTCCATTTGTTTATCATGTCATTTTTCAGATACGATTGTGCAAGTATTTTACTATCATTTCTTTGAACATTATTTTAGATTTAATCTCTGAAGTAGATTTACTCTGAAGTAGAAGGCTTCAGATTTTTTTGGTAAGTGAAATATGTGTTTCTCTTTAACACAATAAGAATGTCAAATTGTTCAATTATATTCCTCTTTTTATTAACTGTGTAGAAGTGTGAGGTAATAAAGTTAAAACCAATATAATACCATTGTGTTAACTACAGAATTGGAGCATTTACATTATGAATAAAGCTGAATTAGGGAAAAATATAAAGCATTATTCATTAAGTCAGGCTTTTTGTAATTTATAGGCTTAATAAAACTGCAAACCTAAATGTAATTCATTAAATTGTAATATGAAGTAAATTCTGTGTATTAGAAACTGAACTTGGTCTGACGTTTTAACCTTTGACTTGGAATAAAGTCCATGTTTTTTAACAAACCAGAGTGAGCCTGACATTCCCATGTTATTTCAAAGAAACACAGAGCCTTGTCATCGATGTGGCAGGAGACACAAGATAAAGGTTGACAAAGTGACACTGACACACTGCACTTACCCATTATCTGACAGTGGAATTCTGTCGCCACTGGTCTTGTGCATCATTTTTAAGCTTGGAACTCAAACCATGTTAAACATTTTCCCAGACCAAAAAGTACCTCCATCAGAGCAGACTGTCACATTGGATGAATTTTTAAAACAAAAAGGAGGACAAAAACAGTAAGATTTCAGGAATTATGTTATTTCCCTTTGTTAATCTGAAAGTGTCTGATTGACTGAGAAAGGCTAAAAACATTTAAGAGATTAATTTAATTCACAAATTGTTTTGAATCTTAGTATTTTTTTTAATAAAAAAAAAAAAAGCAGGAACTGTTTTTATTTTCAAAATTCACAATAAATCCTTAAGAGTTTTTTTTTTTACCAAACACGTTTTTAGTTACAGAGCCCCTAAAGGGAAATTAAAGTAAAACAAGAAAAAATGATTGGTTTCTTGTGGGCATCAGGTTACTGGTAGGATCTCCAGTTACTATCTTATGCTCACCAGTATATACCATCTAACTAGTATTTTTATTTTATTACTTTTCTTTTTACTTTGATCTCCTTTTAAGGGGCTCTGCAATTAGTACTGCTATTCCTACAAAGAATACATCCAACGATTACAACTAATGAATGATTGAAATAAACAATTGCTGTCATATACTAGTGGAATTACTAAAAAGTTTATATTTCTACTTTATTTTTAATACCAATTTCTGTTAAGTATTGTTGTTTAAAGTGCTATTTATTCATAGCTAAAAAAAAAAAAGTTAAAGTTATATTTTTTTAATTTGCTGTTCATAAAAAATCCATCAGAACAGTAATTCTGCAATATTGAGCATTATCTACACTATAATGATTCAATTTTTACTGTTAAATTGAATGAAGCTGAATCAATAACAACAAACAGTTTGAAAATTACAATTTATTTCTGGGTTTTAATATGTAAAAAATACAGGAGGAAGCTTGCTGCAAAAAAAGTTAAAAGTGAAATTTTAGCACACTCTTTACATTTTACAAATAATATGTGAATGTTGCAAAGAAAACATTACTGATAAACCACACGGCTGAAAATGTTGTTGCTCACTTTCCATCAGCTGATAGAAAACGTTTGAATAAATGACTTGAAAAAGCCTTCAATGTATAATTAAAAAAACAGAAGATTCAGTTCTTTGAAAAGTGACTTCTTACATTTTATTTTGGATCTTTAATCCATAATGCAACTGTCAAGCCTTTTATCACGAGTCACCAACATCTTGACTGAAGGAGAAACTGTTACTTTAGGTGATCCAGGAGGAACTTAGCTTCTCCAGCTTCCAAACGATGGCGCGCCCGATCTGAAAAATAAATAATAAATAAACAAACAATTGTAGAAAGAAAGGTTACAAATGATTACAACTAGATGTGGTTAAATAATATCCTCACTTGTCGATCTGATTTTAAAACATTAGCTTTTGTGATAAATTTTTTTGCCTACAAATTAAGTTTATTCAATAAAGATAGATTGCTTTCAGAGAACTAAGACATCTGCGTTTAATTTTTGTCCCTCAGCTGCAACGTTCATTCTCACAACCCATTCTCAACATTTTAGTTTAGTCAAAACTTTAGTCTCGGCTGCTGTACGATAACATGTGTGATAAGTAAAGCATTTGAAGACGGTGTGATTAGTGCAGGAAGTGCATGTTGAACACAGCAGAGGTTGAATGCCATTATTTGACTGATATTTATTTTGAATATTTTCTCATTTCTAATCTAATTTCCAATTAGTTTGCTGTGTATCCTTTTGCTCTATTCTTCTGTGTTATAGTGTGAGATAAGTGCCAAATCATGACAAATAAAGCAGTTTCATAACATTTCATCTTTCCATGCAAGACCACAAAAAAAAAAAAAAAAAAAAAAAAAAAAAACTTCATGTGCTCTCTGCTACTGCACAGCAAACAGAAATGGCTGTGATTGCAAACCAATATCTTTGTTTTCTTCTTTTTAAAGACCCACTCCGATAAAAATAGTGTTTTCTGTGTTTTTAACATGTTCATGTGGCATTTTCATGTGGCATCATCTAGGCATCTAAGTTATTTGAAATCGATAAAAAAAATACTGCTTGAGAGAGCGTATTTGTGACATAGAAAAAAAGCTGGGCGGGCCACAAGCTCCCTGCTCTGCTCCATTCTGATGCATCCACCTGCAGATGAATAGATCCTTGCACATCTTCATTTTCCTCATCTGAGCTGGCTCAAAACTGTACGGCTGATAGCTCCAATATTGCTCGCCATTTTAGCTGCACCACTAATGTTAGGTTGGGGTTGTGAGGGGCAGAAAGCTCGCAGGAGAGCATGCGATAGTTCAGTTATGGGTGATGGGAAGGGGGATTGGGGTTGTGCTGCACCAGCCAATCCGTCTACAAATCAGAGGTGAATTTCTAATGAACCCCTGCTACTTTGCATTAACTAGGACTAAGAAAACGGCACAGGTTTTCTCGTTTTGGATAAAAACCAGAAAATCCTACTGGGCATGCTTTTACCATAGATCAGAAGACGATCAGAGTGGGTCTTTAATGAATATAAAAAAATAATCAGATTTGGCCAATACTCATTAAATTCTTAAAACAGACTTACTTTTAGAGATTGTTAATCCAACTTTGTTGTATTGTTCTATGATGAGAATTATAACAACTTGTTAGTACTACACAAAGTATAATAGGTACTAAATATAAATTGAGAACATTTCGAATTCTGCGAATAGAAAATAAAAAAAAAACAGTTTTTCATGAAACATTTCACATTTTTTATATAAATCCATATTACTAGACATCAATTTTTGCTGTAGCAAAGAACAGCTCATAATAATAATGAGCTGCACAAACGGAAGTGATGGACTACTAAAGGGTCTATATCATGTAAAATCAACTTTTTAGAGCTTTCAAGTGTAACGTAATGTTAATTACTTCTAAAAAACAAACCCAAAGCAGTATTATGATCCATGAAGTACCCTTGTGCTATGAGCACCAGCCCCTCTCAATCCACGAAAACGAGCTGGTCTTCACATTGTGAAATAGACAAGTGATAACAGCCCCTTCCAGGAAGCATTTGCGCTGCCAGCACCGGCCCCAGGCCAACACAAACACCCACTCTCTTCACGGAGCGAGCGGTGATTGGCAAAACTCTTTCATTTTCTATGCACAATGTGCACATCCATCTTTGCAAAGGTTCAGATGTTGGCCGCATTGCTTCCCTACCCCATGGCTCTTCCCTATCGATCTAACTGTAGGGAATTTGAAGCTTTAGCTGTGTCCAAAATTGTTTTTTTAAGTCCTTCATGCATTTTCCAAGCACTAGCAGCTACGCACCAACATAGATGGCTGTCGACTACTGATGATGTCATCAAGGATTAGTAACGTCTGGATTTGAGGACACCTTTTTTCCCCCATAACTCTTCACTAGAAAGGCTAAATGTCAGGGTAGGGAATGAATTTGGATTTGGTGGTCGTTTCTTTTCGTGGGTGAAATGCAGACACGCTGCCGAGTAGGGATGGGCTGTTATCATTTTTCCAGCCGATCACCGATATTTGCAGATACTGATATTTATATGTGTGGAACAGGAGTCTGCAATAAAAAGCGTGCATGCCACAGGTGGCGCAGGCACACACAGTGCTACTATCTACCAGGTTAAAGAACTAATTGTGCTGATTTGACTCCCGTACGCTGCTTGGCTCTGTGCAGTGGTGAACCGGGAAGGCTTCAGACTTGAAACAGTCCAAAGACTTCTGACCACAGTCATGTCCAAAATCTGTTTTACCCTTTGACAGCATACATACGCTCAACAGCATGTGATGCCCTTTCAGTCATGGTGCAACAACGCCAACAGAATTAAACATAACTCCCACAATGCACTCATGCTGTGGGCAGGATCACTTCAGTAGTTTTCGGATTTGAAAAAATAAAAATAAGGTTTAAATAGACAATCACTTCTAACGAGATTTTTCCACTATAGGATCATGGGATTATTCACACAGCGCTGATACTGTGACTCTGCCCACTGCTTTTTGCAATAAAACTTTATTGTTTCACTTAACGTACATTATCTTCCATGTCAACCTTCATTAACAAGAGGGTTTAAAATTAATGCGCACCGTAGAGAAAAAAAAAAACGTTTCCGGTGAAATTGAAACGTAATAATTTCCCAGCGTTTTGAAACTTGTCTGAGTTTATTGTGGCGCTGCTCGTCCTTGCTGGGGTGGCTGGGTTCTAACATTGCAGCCTAACGGCTGTGGACTGTAACCCAATACTGTCCGGTGCGGCTGGATGCTGAGCTGCTCTTGATATAAGTGATTCTCAATATATTGTTTCCTCATAGCAGAGTCAAGCCTTTTGTCTCTTTTAGAATTGTAGTAATTTATTCCTGCCTGTATGGATTGTGGGTGTATGTAACAAGTTAAAAGTGCTTTCTGTAAATTAAACTGGACTGATTGGTACGTTCATTTTATTTGACAAGTGTGAATTCCTGTTCAGACAGAAATGTTTTGATCATTTAGATGAACTGTGAAAAAAACTCCAGACGGCAGACATCTTCAACAGCCAAAGCGTGCACAGAACCCTCCCCCGTGTGCGTCTAGCGTCTCACACAAGACGCACACGGGGGTGGGAGGGGGAGCAAGTCTGTGCTAAACAGAGCGCTTCTCCTGCAGTAACCACCAGCCAAATTAAAAGAGAAACATATATCGGTGGATTGTTTTAATATCAGGCCGATACAGATCATCTCAAATTATGCAAATATTGGCCGATACCAATACTGTCACCGATAAATCTATCCCTACTGCAGAGGCCCGGTTTAGGATGACGTCATGAAATGGACGGCACCTACAAGGAGCGAACACCTGTGCCTCAGAGATCCAGTCGTTTACTTCCAGCTAGAAAAAGAGCTCACGAAAAGAACTCATATGTAAAAAAATAATCTGTTTTATATTGTGCCAAAGGTAATATATGATCATGTATATGGGCTTAAGTATAGCATGGTATAGGCCCTTTAACAGCACATGAATGTGCCCAACAGGCTTGGCTTCATCTGCACACCCCCCTGCACAATCTAAAGTTCATTCTTCTAGAAGAAGCCCAGAGGGATGTGAGCCGCAATGAGACACACCACAGTAAACGAAGGGGAATACATATTTTTAAAAAAAAAAAAGGAATGTGAAGAGCAGATCTGAGAGATAAGGAGGGAAAAGATAAGATTAGAGAGCTAATTAGTTAAGGGGGGAAAGATTTAAAATTATATTCATTATGCTGAGCAGCCTGCAGGACAAGTTCTTTTTGTATGTGTTTTTTAACATCATAAGTCAAACTTATTGAAGTAATAAAGACATGTTTCTTTCTGATTATTAATATAAATTGAAAGAAACCAATAAACACACTCACGGATTTGGAGATCCAAACGCGTTTCCTGAGAATCCTGAAATACAAACAAAAAATATGCAACTAGTAAAATGATAGAAGGAAAAAAAAAACATCTAACAGGCTTCATAAAATGCATAAAACCAATAACGGAAGGCTGCTCAACTAAGTGAACACACCACGGAAAAACAACCCAAAGTTCCTCTACACAACCCAAGTTGACTGGAGAGGAGGAATGAATGCAAGTGTTGGAGTCTCACCTCCTGTCTGAGGCTGCTGGCCAAAGCCTGAGAAGCTGCTGGGCTGGCTTCCAAACCCAGAGCCCTGCTGGGCCAAGCTCCCGAATGATGGCGCAGTCTGAGTGGCCAGAGCGCCAAAGGAGGGGGCACTGGGGGGTGAGGAGAAACTGAAAACAGACACAGGAGCGAAATCGCAGTCAAATGGGAAGACTCGACTGTAAAAATAGGACATTTTTGGGACTATTAGTAAGAACGTATGAAAACAAGAAATGCAGACTTCAGAACAGCTCAATGTAAGCCAAAACAGACGCACGTTTTCCTTTTCTTTCTTTATGCGTATGTGGGATTAAGAAACAGGGATTAAAACGAGATTTAATCTCTTCTACAGTACCCGCACCCTCCCCAAGAGAGAGGAAAGAGAATAAGCAAAACACTGGGGGAGAACAGAGAGAGCTGGCCAGTTTAATCTGCAGCCAGAATGACCCCAGAGTGAGATTATCTGGGGGGAATAATCTACTCAGGCAAAGAGATCCATAGTTTTAGGATTGTGGCCATGTTTACTGCAATGAAAACACTTCCAAATGCTGGAGGTAAAGGGAGATCAAATAATAAATAGGCAAAAAAAAGGAATGTACTGCACAGTTGTGAGCTGAAACTATACATTATAAGTAAAAGTAATGTTATGACTTTTAATAATGCTCAAACATCATCTTAATGGGAAGTTACAATTAGGATATTTTGTACCATTCTTTGGATTTTCTACTTTTGTTTCAGTAATTTCAAAAGAAAAAAAAAAAAACTAGATTATGTATTGATTGACATTGGAATTTTAGCTAAAAACAGCATAATCAGAATTAAAAGACCACTCTTTTAAAATACATCAAAAGAATATTGGAGTGGGACTCTTAAATGTTTGAGAAAATCAAATATTTTTGCAAACAAAGATTGCTTACAACCGTCATACTGTTGAAAAACTTTTGTTATTATAACGGTTAACATATTTTTACAGTATTGACTTATTGTTTGGAGTCCTTGCTTTGTTTGAGAGAACACAAATGTTTGGATTTCCATGTTGCTTCATGTGGCGAGCCAAAACCTGCTGTTCCTCGCTCTACTGCATAAGCAACCGGATGACAGACAGATTCTAACCAAAACATTGAATGTGGGTGAAAAACAAACACACAAACAGAAGGTTTCAACTCACTACTACACTAAGCTACTCAACACCAAATGTGTTCATGTCACTGCAGATCTGTCTGCTTATGATACCATGAGGATGATCTGTTGTTGCAAAAGCAGTGAATAGTAGACTTGTTTGAGAATCTAAACACATATCATTGGCCACATACTGAAATCAAAAATTGCTTTAAATGGGCTTTATATTTTTTGAAATAATTACCCAAATCCTCCCATGCTGGCGGCTGCAGTTCCCTCCCCAAAAACTTTACTGGACGAGGAAGCCAAAGGGTTGCTGAAAGAGGGGCTTGAGCTGAATGAAGCTCCGCCACCAAATGCAGGAGAACCACCAAAAGAAGGGGGGCTTCCAAACACGGGGGCACTGCCAAAGCCACTCGCTGTGGAGAAAAAAGCACGGTAAAAGCTTGGAAAATAGGGCAGTGGAGTAGTGCTGGCTTGGTCCAAAACTGTTTAATGAGATGCTCTCTGAGGCTTCTGCACGCAGGACAGATTCATGATCAGCAGCAAACTTTCAGGGTGTTTTTCTCTGATTGTATTTGCCTCATTTTCTAGAAGAAACCAAATGTTTGTCATTGTTATGCACCTAAGGCTGATTAACATCTTTCAAAGCCATGCTTACAATAACTGAAACCATTCAAGTGGGTAAGAAAAACTTCAAGAAGCTTTCAACTATTTTTGTTGAGCTTTTTTTTTCCACTTCTTGGGGATTTTACACCCATGACTTTCCTGTTTTTTAGCAGAGAAGGTTGGGTTCTGTGGTGTACAGGATGTTGTAGCAAACGAGGACATGAAAACATCACTGTAATTTAAAGCCTCAGAGTGACGGCGCAAAGCGAGCTGAAATTACAGCCAGCATGCCCCAGTAAATTATTGATTGAGTTAATGTTACAAGCTTAGATTCCAACAGCACAAATCATGAAAAGAGCTTTAACAGGGAGTCCAATAAAAAAATATCTCAGTAGATGTGAGTGATGGTCAGTTTGTGTTCAAACTATAGAGGAAAAAAAAGTTAAAAAATCCTTCATTTTAACAAACATGACCAAATACTAAATACATTTTATAATTTGCAGAGTTTTTAGATTTTTGGACTGGTATTTTGCCTCCTGCAAACAAAAATGCAAGGTTAAAATGTTACTAAATCAGAGCATTTTTACATCATCTTTATAATGCTTTAAAACAAAACTGCACAACATCAGTCAATTTATGAGATAAAAGATAAAAAAGGAGCATCTACTTGACTTAGATGGTGTGGAGAAAGAACCAAAGCCTTGAGATGCAACGCTGCCCCCGCCGGTACTGAAGGTCCCACTGGGCTTTTGCTCCACGAAGGACGGCTGACCGAATCCGAAGGTCTTTGCGCCACTGCTCCCAAAGAGGCTGTTGGCCCCTAGAGGAGATATAAACAAATAAATGTAAGCTTTGACAGTAGATTTATTAACTTTCTATCAGACTTTTGGGTGATAAACCCAACTAACGTCTAAAACCTAAACATTCCCCTTTACATGTTTTTTTAAAGCCTAGGTGCCCAATATATGGGTAGATTACAGGCCAAAAAAACATGAATAAACAAAAACACTAATATATTTTTTTTAAAATTGCCACCAGACAATCATCATCCTCACCGTGAAGTAAGTCACTTCATTAACATGGAGAACAGCCAATCAAACATCCTCTCATACACATGCATGTTCAACTAAATCGAGGGCTCTGCTAACAGATATGGAGTTTTTCCTTCCTCCTAAACTTCAGAAAGTTGTGAGTCCAGCATCCAGACTAGTAAGTGTGGATGTAGCTACTAATGTGCTTTAACTTTTCTTATTCACTGGCCTCAGGTCAATCACTCAAGAAGATCCTCAAATGGAATTTTTCTGTTGTTGGCACACAACACAGTTGTCTTTGACATGACGACTACAAAACATGGATCCAATTCAACAAGATGTTATTTTTTTATTGAAAAATGAAAGAGGAACTTTTTATCATGTTCTAATCACATATTAACCTAAATTTGTCAATATTGTTCTGAATAATTCAAAAAAAAAGACACGACAAACATTTTTTATTTGGGCTAAAAACTGCATAATTAAAGTTAAAAGACCACTAGGAAAAAAAATTACAATAGATAAAAATATATAGTTGGATGGGGACTTTAAGTCAAAAGTAGCTAGCATGCCGAAAAAAGTGCGGGCACCCCTGATGTAAACGTACCAGACTGAGTGCTCTGGCCAAACACGCCAGTAGAGGCAGTGGTGCCAAATGGATTCTTGTTAGCGGCGTCTTCGCTAGGTTTGCCTCCCAACCCACTGAAGAATCCCCCAGAGGACGAGCTTGCAGCGCTGGTTGAACTTTGACCGAACAAACTTCCACCGGCTGAAGGTTGCTGTTGCTGGTTGCAATAAATCAGCCAAGAAGTGTATTAATAACAATAGTTTTAAAAAGCATCGTTTTATTGTGAATCTAGAATGATACCTGTCCAAATAAGTTTCCAGTGGTCGACTGTTGGCCAAACACAGGTGTGGCAGCTGAACAGCCAAAACCTTTGGTAGAAAAAGAAAAGAATTTAGGAAGTAAATAGTCATGTTTTCGACACTTTGCATTAGGAGAAAAACCTTCAACATATCTTTAAATCCAGCAAGTGTGTCTTCACAGGAAACAGAAATGACAAGCTGTGTCTAACTGTGGCATCAGCTGTTCACATGGACACAGCAGTTCTCAGAATATACTGGGAATTCAAAAAATGTTTGGGAACGAGACAACACCCTTCCACCCACTTAAGCTAACTGGACATTATTTTTATATAACAGGTGTCGTGCAAGATAATACCATCGGAAACAGACCTGGCTTCTGTCAATCACTGCAAATACAAACTGATACCTTCCTTTGCTCCCTCAACCATTATTTTAGCAAATCAAAGATTGTCAGATTGTGTCGACTTCAAAAATGCAAAATGAGGTTTGACTGTTTAAAGCCCTGTAGCTCTAATCACAGAATGTGAAATCATGCCCAGCAACCTGTTTCTTTCACTTTGAAAAGCCTGTAGGATCTAAGTTTTCACATTACATGAAGATACATCCTTAAATTAATCATCACCTATATTAGTGCACAAATGTGACATACCGATAATGGAAAAAAAGAAAAAAAACACATTTTTGGAAAAACTTTAGGGTAATTAAACTGACCTAACCCTGACTCAAAGTGGTTTGATTAAATACTGGATTGATTAATAAAATAATCACACAAAAAATATTATTATGGCTATTACTGTTTTCACAAAACTAGTGATTTCAACTGAATGACAGTAGAACATTTGTTTAAAAAAAAACTTTGGGGGGGAAAAGTGAATTCCTACATTTAAAACTACCAAAAGTATGTTTTTCCTTGAGTAATTAATTCATGAATGTATTGCATGAATTATTTTGAGCCCAGAGAGAAAAGGCCGTTAAGTTGAACTGATTCCATTTGAACTTGCTCACCTGAGGGCTGTCCAAAACTAAAGCCTGATGCAGATGATGTTGTGGTGTTATTTCTGAACATAGATCCTTGCCCAAATTGCAATGCTGGATTGGTGCTTTGCCCAAACGGCCCGGTGCTGCTGGGTGTGCTGGAACTGCTGGTACCGAAGGAGAAGGAGCTGGCATTGCTAACAGTAGGAGCACCAAAAAGTCCTCCTCCAGTGGTCGCGCTGCTTGAACTTGTTCCGAATGCTGACTGGGTAAATGAAAAGCCACTTGAAGTTCCTCCTATGCTCGCTGGCTGTCCAAATCCACCCACACTAAATACTGATTTGCCGAAACCAGTTTCCGTTAGTGCGCCAAATCCAGATGAGCTGAATCCGATAGTTGCAGGGGCAGAAGAGGCAGCAGGTGCAGGAGGCTGCCCAAACACATTAGCTGCTGTCGTTGCTGCACTGGTGATAACTGCAGCGGTTGTGGTTGTGGTTGAAGTAGCAGCTGTGTTAATGGCTGGTACTGCCCCAACAGAACTGCTAGTGGTGGTTGCAGGAGTAACAGAGGTAAAAATGGAGCCTGGTTTGTCTGAGGAGGGGGCCGGTAAAGCTGCCGAGGTTACCTGGGTGGTAAGTGGGACAGCGGCGGCAGACGTGGACACAGAAGGCGTAGATGAGGGGTCTGGGGTGGCTTCTTCTGTGGAAGAAGTAGTTGGTGCTGGTGGAGGCAGGGTTGTTTCTGTCTCTGCAGGAATTGTGGTAGAGGAGTCTGCGGTGGGGACAGGAGTGACCACAGGTAGCGTTGCTGCTGCAGATGTTGGTGTGGTTGTTGTGATAACTGCAGTCACAAAAGGCTCAGGTTCTGCAGGAACACTAGTTAGGTCTACAGCAGGTTCCTTGTCACTAGGTTCTGGTAAAGCAGCAGGTGTGCTTTCTAAAGATTGCTGAGGAGCTTTAGGCTCCTCTGTAGGAGCTGCAAGAAGGCTACTTAAAGATGTAGGCAGAGCTAAAGCAGCTGAGGTTGAAGGAGTTATAGAGAAAGTTGGCATGGAGTTGGATTCAGGAGGTTTAAACAAGCTGCCGGATCCTGACACCTTAGGCAAGTCTGCTGCAGCACCATCTTCAGCAGACTTCTGGGGAGTTGAACCAAAGCTGAACTGAGGAGCTGACTTGCTATGCCCAAGCCCGGCATTCCCGAAAGTAAATGCAGGAGCAGTGGACTTTGTGGAGGATTCATTTGCTTCTTCTCCTTGCCCCACTCGTAGTCCTGAAAAACAGCCCAATGTCTCCCCTCCAGCTGCCTTTAGAGGCTGCAGCTCCGTCTTAGAACCATTGACGGTGGAAGCCTGTTTAGCTACTTCCCCTAAACTGTTAGCCGATGAGCTTGAAGACCCAGTGCTCAGACCAGGAGAGCTTGACTTTGTGGGAAGGGAGAATGGCTCATCTCCAGGTTGACCAAACAACCCTTTGCCGTTTCCACCAAAGGAGAACTTGTTCATGTCATTCACTGCTGAGACAAGAGAGTAAATCTGGCTGAAACACGAGGGGGAAAAGCTGCCACGACACCAAACAGCTGCACTTTTGTTTACCTTGAGACACACCAGCACCTTGCGTCACAGACGAAAAACTGAAGCCTGCCGATCTGCAAAAGCAGCCAGAAAAGTAAGAATGAAAAACATCTGTAGTAATGTGCAGAGGCAACAATAATGCTTTCCCATTAATAACATCAACTAGGAATGCCCCTATTGGCCCAGATCACTTATTTTTTGACTCGATCAAAGTCAGATGTTGCATCCCGATCAGGATTTATTTTTTCTAATGATTATGATTAGTGGTGCATATTTCAAGCTTATTGTTATAGATAAATACTCTACTATAAGTCTGCATATCATGAACGGATCACATTTTATTGACATAAAGTGCAGTAGAGTACGGCACTAGTTTGAGCACAAAACATATATGTTAAACATATATATAAAAAAATGTTTAAAACTGACAGCAAGTGTCTATTGGTTTGTGTTAACTCAAACATTTTAGGCATTCAAGGCATTTTAAAAGAAAAAAGGTTGAGTTTTTGTTTCTTTTTTATTAAAAACAGCTATCTGAATGAAAGAGGGAGACGGCTGCCAAGGGACCGTCAACAAAGAGAAGCTCCGGTAAAAAGTGATTCCAAAAAAAAAAATAAATAAATAAATGTCTATAAAACCACTGAAACCAGTACATGCTTAAATTGATCTGAGTTACTCATGAATACTCATATTCATGCAACAAAAAAGAATTTTAAAGAAAGTCATTTTTAATGTTTGCACATTTTTCATGGAGATATGAATCACTTATGA
The DNA here is from genome assembly GCA_014656515.1 of Oryzias celebensis. Taxonomy (NCBI): domain Eukaryota; kingdom Metazoa; phylum Chordata; class Actinopteri; order Beloniformes; family Adrianichthyidae; genus Oryzias; species Oryzias celebensis. The sequence continues at coordinate 10,337,036 of BNCR01000012.1, forward strand.
TCAGAAAAAGCTACAGACACCAAAGTGAACACATGACTAATTATCACCTTTTTTTTTTTTTTTTTACAAGTGAATAGTTGGCTTCCTTTTATAGTTGATACCTGCATTATTTTGATTGTTTAAGCTACTTTCACAGAAGTGCTCTGTTTCAGACTTAAATGATAAAAGAAAGTGAATAAAACAAAAGAGGAAAACTTGGACTTTATTCTTTTACAAAATCATTAGGACTCTGTATCGGCACATTCTTAAAATAAAATGACTCTGAATCGGACTGGTGGCAAAAAAAGAGCCGGACACAAGCATTAAAAGTGATAAGATAATTAACTTTTTTGTTGCAAAAATATTTGTCAAACCACGTTAAACATCTTATTTTATAGGATTTAATACAACTTTACGTTTGAATGAATAAAACCATGGACATACTGTTTAAAACAAATGTGAACACTGTAAAATATCTACTAAAAATAATGCTATTTGTTTTAACTCACGCTGGACTGAATGAGAAGTTCTTGCTGGTGTTTTGCTCAACTGAACTGGGTGAAACCACAGAAACTTCTGTTTTGGATGGTTGACCTTGAGGACAAAAACATTCATGAAGTGAGTAAGAAACCTGTTAATAATCAGATTTTCTTTTACAAAATCTTAACCAAAAACAAGGGTGTTTATGCGTAACCTCTCATAAATAGGTGCAGATGTAAGGTAACTTGCATAAAAACAGATTTTATCTTAAAATACATACCAAAGACAAAGCCTGTCTGTGGAATGGATGCATTCTCTGTGGGTATCTTTGGCAGACCTGGTGTTGTGTTCTGCAGAGACACATTTACCACTGCAGATTAAAACTTGTAAGCACAAAGTCAGTGCTTTTCAGCAGGTGGAAAAGCAAAAAAAAAAAAAAAAAAAAAAAAAAACATTCACACAGTGTCCTTTTGATTTAACATTTACGAACTTGAACTGTACTGAAACAGGACTCGAATGAGGAGGCTCTCCTACAGCAGATTGTAGCACAAATTCAGGAGGAACATGAGACATTTCTCACCCGTGCAGTTAAGACCCTGGATTCAAATGCCAAACTGTCAGCAATTTGTGAAATTTCACATGTCAAATGTTATTTAAAATTACAATAAAATATATAATTTTAATATTTCTTATTTAATCTTTGTTTATTTGAAAAATGAACAGGTTTTAAAATAAAATTGGGTAAAAGGTGCAACATTGAAATGACAAATGTATGATTGTAAATTTATCTGAATACAAGCCAATCACTGTCTGTTGGGGTGAAATCTGACAACAATCACTTCAACAACTACGGCTACAACTGGAAACAAAAGATCTGTAAAAAAAAAGCTGCCTGGAAACTGCCTGTAGAGCAATGGAAAGATTGAACTCACTCGTTTGATTTGGCTGGTAGAAACTGCGGTGAAGCCCTGGACTGAGGGATCGGGTGCAGAGGAGCTGCAGAAGATCAACAAGACAGTTGGGGCAGTTTTTCAACACAAAGAAAGTAAGGATCAAAACATGATGTTCATGTTTAATAATTAAAAAAATGTCTGGCCACAATGCTTTTTAATCAAAAATGCACCTTGCTCTTCATCCTGATGTTATTTGCAAATAGTAGTCAAATCTTTTTACTGCATTTGTGTCCAACTTAACTCTTTGGAACTGAAACGCTGTGCAGCTGTGAAATTAGCATAATAAAACTACCTGTAAAATAAACTTCAAATAATTTCAATATTCTGTGATCGAGATTTTATTGAATGAAAGAGGGAAAATGACAATTATTTGCAGTTTCTGGACAAAAACAATCTTTTGTGTTAATAAATAAGACTGAAGATGAACGGTAATCAGACAGCTGCAGCGGAGGACCCGCTGTGGGATGTGGAGGAGCCATCTGTCAGCTATCAGAAATTCAATAATAGGGAAGCCGATCATCCTTTTTTTTGAAGGTAAGCAACAGGATTTTTCTAGAACAGGAAGGTCCAGTGCTGTCTAAAAATTGCGGAAACTGCGCGGTTCACAGCAAAAGTCCTGCACGACGTAGCTGGATCAAATGCTACTCCGAAAAACTTTTTTCTTTTATTCCTTGCCACTGATACACTTAGGAAAACGTGAGAAAAACAAATAAAATATGGATTCTAGGACAAATTTCAAATGGACAGCATTGCACCCCGAAGACAAATTCAAATGTCCGGGCTGCCTGGAAGCTGAAGCCACACAGGGAGACTGAAAGCAGACAGCCTGTATGACAACTCCAGACAGGTCACAGCATGGAGGTTTGAGGCCTGTTATGTACCTCTATATGTTCAACTGAACAAAAACTCTTTAAATATATGGCACAAAGAAATCTGTGAACTTCGCCTGGAGTTTCTTCTAGTATTTTCATCTAAAAACATCTAAATTTGTTTAATATGTTTGTTCTTGTTATTATTTTAATTGAAATATTTTTGGGGTTTCCACAACAATTTAAGGACTTTTTTCTGGCTGAAATGTTCTCTTTTTGTATTTCATGTCTAGTGTGTGAAGACAACATAGAAAAAAAAAATGACAGAATAAAGTTAGTGCCATATAGGTGAGGTTGTGCTGATTAAAATGTCAGATAAGCAAGCAAAGAGTCTTTCTAACTGAAAAACATAGATAAATTCAAAAGTAGACAAAAACAGAGACTTTGGCGCTTGGTTCTGAAGGGTTAAAAAAAATGATGTGTTAGTTAACTAGCATAAAAGCTAAATGGCTCAACATTAAGTGATTTTTTTTCTGACACGGTCATCTATAAAATACCAAGAAAACTGCAGATTTTTTTTGAAGTGTGTGACAAAATGTAATGTTTAGTGGTGCAATAGCCACAGAATCTTTAATATTAAATATTGGTTTATTTTAATTGACAAAAATGTATACTTCAGCTTTGACAGCGAATATATTTCAGATTTGTAATACTAAAATCCATCACATGGTAGTGAAGCACGTATTATTTGAGGCTAGAAAAAAGTAGTGTTTTCAAGCCTTTTGATTGTTTACCTTTCAGCTTATTCCGTCAGAGCTCGCCACAGTGAAATAATTCTGGGTAACTCTTAATCTTAAAGTTAATCATATTTAAAATTGGCCGCTTTTTATGAAACATTACCAAATTATTTAAATCGTTTAAAATACAGACTTTCTAAATTATATTAACAAATTTGAGATTTGATTTATTTTCTCTACCTGACAATAGAAGACACTGGCATAGGCACCCCTTTGTCCTTAAGCTCCTGAACATTCACCACCTGAGGGACAGTTTTTAAGGTGGACTCCGTCAATGAGGTGTTGACAACAGCTGAGAAAAAAAAACACAACAAGAATTACAATAGAAGCATTTAGGAAAAAGTTCTAAATTAGTTTTCACAATGTTGTTGGTTTTTTTTTACTATTGTAAACTTAATTGGAGGAGCAACCTAGGTTTTCAATACGGAATCCTTCTGTAGCAATTCAGTGTTTCTTGAGGTCTCACTGCTGAAAGATTAGTTACACAGTTTTTTTCTGTGTTTGATATGTCGATTTGCTCATGTGTTTGTGTGCACATCCTCAGCCAGTGTGCATGTCCTTGCAGATGGACCACTAAAGTATAAAGCAGTATTGTTTAAGTACAGTACTGTGTGTAATGTAAAATGTACATGGAACAGAATACCAAAAAGCTTGTTTTCTTCATGAAGTCTTTTAAATTGTTAAACAAGTTTTATAAGTAACAAAAAGCTAGTGTGTTTTTGTTATGTAGTTACATATTTACTGATAAAACAGAAAAAGGTCTTCAAGTCTCTTGTCTCCCCCTTGTGGTTTTCATGGTGCACAGCAACATGAGACTTGTGTGCACAGTGCAGGGGTGGAAATCTACTCATAAGTGAATTTTTCCATTGATACTTGTAGATTTCTTCCTACCTGTCTTCTGACTGGCCATTTGTCTCCGCAGAGCAGCGGTGGCTGCAGCCTGTTGGGCAGAAATGGTTACAGGGACGCTCCGCTCTGCAGGTGGGGCTCCATGCTTGACCGTCTTTGTGGCGAGCGCAGTACTTTCAGCCCCGCTGAGGTTAATCCTATTAGTTGGAACTAAAATAAAAGATAGTTAAAATAAACCAGTGTTTTTAACTACTTTTTTTGGCTGTGCTATGGGGAAATTTAAAGTATATTAGAAACTTGGTTGATTAGAAAAAGGCCCCGAAATTGACAAATATCTGATTTACTTACCAGGGTTAACAATAGGGCTTAGTCCAAAGCCCATGCTGGCTACAGGGTGCATCTTCGTTAGAGGGGTGGACTGTATAGCTCCAAAGCCTGGCTGGATGGATGGCGTTCGAACAACAGTGGGGTGGCGGGGGGTGGGCAGTGACTGGGTCATGGCATTCATAGGTGGAGGCTGCAGGGGCTGTAGTTCTTCCTCTTCCTCCAACTCCAAGTGAGATGGGAGAAGCTCTATAGACTGAGATAAGGAGGACGTCGAGCTCACATCATCCAAGTCCTCGAAGTTTTTAGGAGCGAGGAAGGCGGACCGTGACAAGTTGGCTGGAAAACATTAAAGTCTTTAGACATTTATTTATGGAATACATTTGATTAAATTTGACTTTACAAGTATATTTAACAGTACCTGGTGCAGTTGAACGTACAGGAGGCATCTGCCCTTTTGACAGGAAGTTGCGCAGTTGGGACTGTTTAAGTGGGGAAATCTTGACTGATTGACAAATGAAAGAAAATATTATTTTTTTAAATTCAAATTAAATAGAAAGTAGGCAAATGAAATGAATATGTATACTATCCCCAAGTCATTTTAACAGGTTTATCAAAGGAATTCATACATGATGACTTCACTTTCATCTCAGGAGGAGTCGTATCAAGCCGGGCTTTCAGGAGTGCTTCTTCCAAAGTCTCGAGCTCACTTTTGTAGCTTCAATAAAGCACAAATATATTCTATTTAGTCATTTCACATTGCTTAGTTGTGAAAGTATTCCAAAGAAAAAAAACCTTGTGAGGACAACTCTGTGAATTTCAGCTTATTTAAGTAAAGATTTGTTTAAAAAGAAGCCTTTAAATTATTATCTGAGATGTTTTAACCTTTCCACAGAAAGATAACATTCATACACTCTTGAAAGTGTAAAGTCTTCTCCGTCTATTGACAGCTCTTACTCATCTGATGTAGTTGCTGCAGTGTTCTGGTTAATGGTAGGAGCAGTGGTTTTGTTGTAGAGGCGCAGAGCAGTGAGCTCCTGAATCAGCTGATCCAGTCTGTTCTTCTGCTGGTTGATGATGCATAGGTTTTTGGACAATGTATTGAAAAGACCCTCACGTCCAGGCACAACCATGTGTCTGCAAAGAAAAGATTTTTTTATTAGCACTATTTTTTTTAACTTACTACACATAGCTGAATAAAAGACTAAACACTCACTTTTGCTTTTTCTTTTTCTCCAGGTGTTTCTCCCATTCCACATCCAAAACATCGTTAACATCCTCCACAGCAAATTTAACATACTGGTACAACCTGCGAATCTCCTGACAGAGAAAACCACAATATTTATTAAAAAAAAAAAAAAAAAAAAAAAAAAAAAGTTTTTTTTTTTTTAAATGAAACATTGACAATATTATTTATAAAGTAGAGTAGTCTCTTGCTATATTACTGTTGATTTTTCTTAAAAAAATGTTAAGTGAAATTTTGCATGTTTTTTTTGCAGGGCACTGTGTTCTGCATCTTGATAGGCTGTTAACCTTGTCAATCAATCTCCTCTGTGCCACGTCTCCTGTAAAGAATGCGTTCAGTTTGCTAAATCTGCTGAGTTTAAAATGAGGGAGAAAAGTGTAAAAATGTTCATCTCTGCCTGAGAACAGTGTATAAAGTGTCGTAAGGGGTTTCTCTGCCCTAAAACATTTTTAATTTTACTTTGCGAGTCATTTTTAGAACGTAACCCCTGCAAAAATATATTTTACCAGGATTTCCCCTTGAGATAAAATCTCTTTTTTGAGTGCCACCTGTAAATACAAGTCATCTGCTATATTTCTCTTCACCTTGAGTTGCTCCTCGCTTCTGGGATCCAGAGGTTTTTTGTACAACAGCTGTCTGTAGTTTTTGTCTTTGCCCAGCTCGTTCTGCGTCTTGGCTTCTTCTGCCCCAGCAAAACCCTCCAGTAATGTGGTCTTCAGCGTGCTAATGTCAACGTGGAGAGACTTCAACACAGACAAGGTGCTGATTGTAATTTCATGGAATTTTTTAAAAAAAGTTTCCAACATTGTCATCCTCTACATTGATGACATCTTTTTTTTTTTAATTGAGTTGACAAAATTTACAGCAGTGAACACAGTTTATCCAAAACATCCTTTTATCGCTGCTTAAGAAATGGTTTAAATGGTTCTCCAAACAACGCCTTACCTCTGTCGTTTCTTTGATCTCCAGGGTGAAGATGTGGAGGTCCTCCGACTCTTTTCTCAGCTCCTTCATCTCATCGTTTGTGCCGACCCTGACATCAGCTTTTGAACTGCGTGCCTTTAGGTCATCTAACTCTTTTTGAAAATGTGCAATCTATAAAGAAAAAAAAAACATTCACAGCTCAACTATGATGCGCTTAAGATAAATAGTGGGGAATTATATATTTTTTTGATTTATTTTTTGCTAAGTCAAATCTTTTTCAGTAGTTGTCACAAACCACTTATTACAGATAGATAATCCCATACAGGATAACACCAACTGACAATTACAATAATTAAACACAATAATTAAAGGCATATTTGCAGAGAAAAATACAAGAACAACAGTTATTTTTCTTAAATGATCATTTTCAATCAATTACAACATGAAATAACAGCATAATTGTTGCTGGAAATGTTGTTGAGCTTGTGAAGAATGACAGTTCATCAGATTAGAAATTGGAACAGGTAGCAGTTTACCTGTGAACACAAAAGTATGATAGCAGTCTGCTGTAAACAAGTCGTCTTACATCCAGGCAGAAAAAGGAGCTCGTGAAAATAACTTATATTTTATAAATAATCGGTTCTTTATTGTGCCAAAAGGAATATAGTATCATATATACGGATAAAGTTTTCGCTGAAAGGCTTAAGAATAGCATGATGTCTTACCTCCTCCAAAATTCCAGCCATGATGGGATCGGAGTCTTTCTTGTGCTGCAGCTGTTTCTCCAAGGCTTTCACGCTAACAGCTTGCTGAGAATAGGAAGATATTACAGGGAAAAGGACATAAACAAATAAGTAAGCAAATTAAATGTCTTAAAATAGAAACATTACAAAAGAAAATAGATCAAACCTTTCTAACATAAAACATTTACATTTTTGATTTTTTCTTTACATTTTGAGTTGTTAGCAGTAAGATTCTATAAAAGCCGCCTGTTCCATTTTCTTTTGATTTTTATTTCATCTTTAAAGACCAAAAAGCTAGTAATTATCAGGTCTGTGTTGACAATTTTTGGTCCTAAAATGTGGTAAAATATAAATTTCATCAAAAACTAAAAGGAAAGAAAAGATTGCTACTAATCAAAAGGGAAAAAAACTTTTTGTACTAATTGCAAAACTGATAAAGAAACGTTGCTTATCTTGTTTGTCAACAACTTTTTTTTCAGACAAGGCTTGATTTAAACTAAAAAAAAAATTTCCTTCAGTTCATACAAAAAGTAACGAATTATTAAATTGAAACTCAACCCGTAAAAGTTTTTAGTCAAACTATTTGTCTCTCTATGCTTTAAACAACTGAAACCTTAGAAGTGAAATATAAAATATAAAGTGTCTTTTTTTCTTTTTAGCAACAGAATAATACCTGTTGAGTTGTTGCACGTCCTTGAACAGCAGGAGCAGGTTTCTGGACTACGGTTGGAGGTGTACTAGTCTGCACTGGGTGCACTGGAGCTGAGAAACATAACAAGAAGAAGAAATGAATTACACGTTTGAATGGTGCAATATTGTCTGTAGGTACGAGTATATAAATGTGATTCAAAGCGTGCTCATACCTAATACAGCTGGCGGCTTTGTGGCTGACATTGGAGGAACATTAAAACTACTGGAGCTAAAAACAACAGCTTTAGGCAAAGAGAAAGCTGAAGCCTCCACGCCTGAAAATCTTGAGAGAAAAACATTTTTTTGTGTTTTCATTCAAGAGTAAGAGCGTCCAAATAAAGGTCAAATGATGTGAAGTAGTTTAGCCGTCTACCTTTCATTCAGATTAAGTTTGACTGTGGGCGGTGAGGCCGTTGACAGGCCCTGAGGTGGTGCAGCAGCAGATGGGGCAGCTACAGCTGGGGCAGTCACTGCTGGTGGTTTGCTGGAAGGGGCACTGAATGAAAATGCTGAAAGTGCAGACGGAGTCTCAGACGGAGGTTTGGAGGCAAATGAGAAGCCGGAGGACCCTGAGCCAAACGGCACAGATCCTCCCAGAGAGAAAGCTGCAACTGGGGCAGAAGTGGTGGAAAAGGTAGATGGGACTGAGAAGGTAAAACCGGAAGAAGCTGATGTCACAGGAGCTGTTGGAGCAATGCTAAAAGGGGTAATGGAGGATGGAGCAGAAGAGACTGGAGGACTGGGCACAGCTGTTGAAGCAAGACCAATGCTCGGGAAAGCAGCCGGAGCAGAAGGAACTGCAGCAGGAATCTTGGCTGGTGCTGTTGGGAAGGAATGCAATGAATAAGTACACCGTCATTAGATTCCACAAAACAATGAGTCACTTTTCACAACATATCTGCATAGTTTCAGATGACATTTTATGGTTAGGATAATTAAATGCCTTTACCATCAAAATGCTTATTTGATTTTCTGCATGAATAATTTAGAGAACAGGCAAAAGATCATATAGAAGTTTTAAAAATTTGACTTTTTTTCGGTAACTTCCAAAACTCACACCTGCAACCATGTCAATACCCAGCTTTCTGGCCTCCTCACCTGGCTTTGGCAGCCTCTCCCCTTCAGGTGAGAGAGTTGTAGGGGGTGAGATGAGCTGTTTGACCCCGGGGTTTTGGTTGACTAGAGCAAATGAGCAGAGCAATCCCTCCGTGGACAGCATCATCAATGTGGGTGCAGGAGGTAAGGTCTTCTCATCAGCTGTGGACAAGTGATGGCATAAAAAATCTATGACTTGTCTTCTACTGTAACACTTTTAAAAGTGTTAGTCCCATTTCCGCAACACAAAATAACCAAACAATTTGCTGAAAATTGCTGCCTTGATATTGATATTCTTTTTTTAATTCCAGTTATTTTATTTTGCAGCCTCCCGCTGATCGGAGGCAGCAGGAATCACTTTTTTTGCTATCTGGCAGGAAATTCTGTCAAGTCTATTAATTAGGATTCAGTTTAGAACAATCAGTTACAGACTACTGAGAGAAAATATTTGGCTTCCTGCTCAATGCTATTTCCAGTTAATAAAACTGCTACACAGGGGAAATAAAAATGTCATCTACACACAGTTTATGATCAAAAATTGCTTTATGTCAGATGGAACTTAAACATACTTACAGGATGTGCACAAAGACACTGTGTTATCCTTTCTTTTAAAGCATTTAGTTTGAAAAGTTCCTCTGCATTTCAGTGGACAACAAAATTCTAAAGATACATGAAGCGGCAGAAAACAACCCATTGTCTTCCTCTTGCTGACAAGCCCTCAAACCTTTCTGCTCCTCGCACCCACTTTCCTGTATTTCCAAAATCCTGCAGTGTCTTGTGGGCTACAGACAAAATCTCAACTAAGGAATTTAAATAACATCCACAGCAAAAATAGCGTATAATAGAAGGGGCAAGTACTATTTCGATCGTCTTCTGATCTTTTGAAAAAGTGCTTCCAGTGCTCTTTTATTTATTATTATGCCATTTTTATCTAAAATCAAAACACCTGCGTCGTTTTCTCTGACATAGTTTCTGCAGCGCGTCAGGAGTTAATTAGAAACTCACCTCTGAGGAGTGGGCGAGGTTGTTGGCATGGATTAAGCCCCTTCCAATCATCCATGTTTTTGAGCTCTCCCACTAGTTACAGCCCCTAAAACTCTCAACCTAACATTACCGGTGCAACATAAATGGCTAGCAATAACGCAACCATCCAGCAATACAGTTCTGAGCTAGATGTCAGCTTGGACGAGGAAAGCAAAGACATACATGGATCTAGTCTTCCCACAAGTGGATGGATCTGAATAGAGGGAAGCAGGAAGCTTGTGGACCATCAAGCATATTTTCTACATAACAAATAAGCTCTTTTTCAAATTGCGTTTTTTTGTTTGTTCCTGATTCACAACAATTTGAATAAAGAAATACTCAGACATGTAATTTTATGCTTAGTTTTACTTATATATATGTCCTCCATCATAAAATAAAAATTCCACAAGAACACATTAAAAACACCAAAAACACAATTTTAATTGGATTGGTTCTTTAATAGGTAGATTTTTTTGTTAGAAGGATTTGGTTATATTAGTTAAGCTGCAGGCTTTTGAGAATTTTTTTTCTCATCTACATATTTTTTATGATCATCATAATCATTGTTTTGAGGATGTTGAGCCACAGGTTTCATATTCCTGAATGAGAAAACTGAACACACATTTGCTCATTCTTGCAGTGTTTCAGTTTTATTTGGTGTTTAAAGACAAAGTACATTTTCCCAATTGAAATACAGGAACTAATCACTTTTTTGTGTCAAAGCAAAGTCTGAAGCCAAATTGAGAAGAGAGGAGACTAATGATAAAAGAGAGAAAAAAAAGCACAAGAGAAGTGTGAGAAAAGCTCATCAGCATTCTGCAACACAGTTGTCTGAGCTTTGTTGCTTGTTATGGTTCCCAAGCCATTTTTAATTAGGGATTTTTTGTTTTGCGTACAAATGAGTTTTTCCAGTACACCCTGTGCTTTGTATACATACAGCGTTATTCTTTCACTGACCACATTTGTTGCTCAAACTGAAGTTTTTTGTTTTTTTCTGGAGGAGTTCTCAGAGGGAGCAGTAAGAGATGTGACTAGACAGCAACAGCAGTTCTACGTGAATGTCTGGCAGACTGGGCCAGTTAAGATAAAAGAGTGCACTGAGACGGCAGCTTATCATTATTCTTTGCGCATGCTGCAATACAGCACTGCAGTAGATGCTGTATGCACAAAGCAGCCTGATAGAAGTGAGCTTCCTCTGATCAATAGAAAAAAAAAAACAAATACAAAATGTATTGAGGTAAAAAAGTAAAGAACAACAGATGAAGTTGAAAGAAACTAAATTTTAATATCACACAAACTCAACAAAAGTCAACTTTTGACTTTTTGCGCAGTAAAATTTGCCAACCTCTATCTTCAAGGTGACTCTACTGACCCTGAGCAATCCTAAAATAAATGCAGTTACTTCAAGAAACCAATTACTGCTGCAAAAACGGATATAAATGTGTAATATTCAACTGTTATGAATCTGGATGAGTTAAATTTAACAGTCAACAGAACAACTTCATCCAGTTTTATCTGTCAAATGTTTCTGCTGAAAAACAGGTTAGAATGTTTTGATCAGTGAACATCAAAACTGTAGAGGAGGCCATATTTCTAACTGACATGAAACTAGTTCTGTTACATTGACTGACATTTTTCCACACAAAACTGATATATTTTTTAATCAATTTTCACAAAGCTTGACTTTAAATTTGATTTTATTTCCCATGAATTTTCTGCTCTCATTAATTTTCCTTAATCAGACATGTACTTTAAAAAATGTTGTGTAAAGCACCTTTTTATAGTATGATCAATGTAAACATACAAGTTAAAGCAACATCAGCATAACCTTGAAAAAACAGAGTGGAATGCCTTTAAAAATCAGGTAAATGTACATATCACTCACTCCAATGGAGGCTGAACACTTTTAGGTCTTTTAGGAATTTTTTTCCCAAAATATTTAGAATAATGAATCTATTCATGTGATATGTCATTGGCATTATACCAATCTTTTTCTTTTTTACTTGAAAAGCAGAAACTTGACAGTCAAAGGCACTTACTAATGTAGATCTCCTGCTGGTTGGTGTAGTCGATTGCCAAACCAAGAGGCAGTGTGTCTTCGTTTGATTCTGTCACTCGCAGTTCTGCCCTGCTCGCATCTTCAAGGGTCCAGAGTTCCCACATCTACCAAGAGAAGAAACAAAAACAATTGAGAAAGAGCTAAACTAATGAAACTCTTGCTGAAATATGACAACAAAGAATTATCTTAAAAACTGAAAAATTCCTTCTCAGTGCAGTTGTATCCAAAACTTTCTGTTCCCTAAGGGGATGGGAAAAAAAGTGACAATGTCACACACTCAAGTGAGTTGAAACTAGAAACCTTTAAAAATACTGAAGGGGCCGGTTGGTTTTCCAACAATAGAATTTAAAAACAAAAGAAAGAATTAGAAGGAAATTTCCTTTGTTGAATTACTGACATAAAAATGAAATGTGTTTATACTTTACTTTTTATTTAGAGTCATACCTTGTCATCTTGTCTCGCAATGACGCTGACCTCAATAGAAGCTGCTGACGCTGCAAAAACAAGATCCCTGGATAAAAAGAAAATAAAGCCAGGCTTTACATCAACTTGACTTGACATAAAAAACTGCATAAGCTTGAAGGAATCAAAAGATACATTTAAAAATTACATGACTTTAAATAAAAACGATTCTTACCAGTCCTCTATGTGACTGAGGAAGTAGTGATGTTGTCGTTCAGTGCAGGTGCCGTACACTATGTCACCAAAATTCAAATACTTGGTATCCACTTTCTCATCCTTTTTCTACAAAAGGATAACAAAAACAATTGTACTGGTCACATAATACAACACAATTTATGGCATATGAAATGTCAATTAAAATGATATACCTGATACCCTTTAGCCCAGAATCAAGAATACTATGAGTGATCAAAAAATAAGACACTGAACTATATCTAAGAACACACTTTTAGTCCAGCACAATAACTGCATTACTTCTGCATTGCAGAAACAAAGAACTAAAACCTGATTGATTAAATAACACTGGATTTGTGTTGGCGCTGCAGTACTGAGAACTACAGAGGAAAGACGTGTGGTTGATTAACTCAAGTGGATCATAGATATTTGTCAAACTCACGGGGAGGGAGACCAACACAAGCTCAGGGGGGGTCTCTAAAGACCCATCTGCAGCAGCATATGTCACTGCAAAGGCAAATGTTCTCAGCCAGAGCACATCCAGAGCTGCAAGACATGGAGGGAAATACAGACATTAACCAAACAGAAAGACGCAGCAGTTATTACCAAACCCAGAAATGTAAAGTTTACCAATGGCATGCAATAAACTGACACGCATGCAGTCATTTTGTATTTGCAACTTAAAAAAATATGTGGTGACCCTACCCTTGACAGGATCCTCAGAGGTGTAAAAGTGTGGACACGGGATAACTTTTTTTTCCTCCAGCACCTTTAAAAGGCAGAGGAAATAAAACCGTAAACATTTCTAAAGAACAAAAATAAATATATTTTTTATTAGATTGAATTCACTCACTGGTGTATATTGACTAACTGTGCCATTCATCTTTCCTGCAGCAACCTGTTTTCCTTTTGGACTCCAACAAACTGAAAAGTAGAGAAAGTTAGAGGTTAGAAGAATTTCAAATTAAGGAAACATTTTTACCTACAAATGACATCAAAAGTCAAACTCACTGCATGTGATGCCACTTGTGGAAGGCAGCTTAGCCTGCACTTTAACAAGATCTGTAACATCCAGAATCATCATGCTGCCATCAGACAAACAAGCAGCCAACATGGAGACATTTGCCGGATTCCATTTCAGGTCCTGCACCAAAGTGTCAGGCTGCACAGCTGGCTGAAAAGTTGCAAAGGGCAACTTTGGCATTGCTTTCTGAAAAGAAAATAAATAAATTATTTTACACTCAGAGAATATTTCTTTAAGGGATGCAATTAAATTTCTTCAAAGAAAAAAATAACTATTTTCTCAATTAAGTTCAATTTTTTTCTCACTATTAGGCAAAGTGGATTTTTTTTTTCAATCACTAAACTGATTTTTTTTAAACAAACAGCGGAAATACCCCAAATACCAACAGCAAAAGCATTAGTTATATAAATGCAGTAAAAAGTTATTTTTAAATTTTAAAATTATATTAAACAATAAAAAGTGCCTCTAGTTACCCCATTGATGAAGGTGCGAACATCGTAAAATGTGAGCCACAAATCCTGCTCTGCCACACCACAAACTGACAGAGTAAGTTCATCACAGCTGAGAGCTAAATGATGCAGAGCCAGTTCCACAGTCACTGTGGCTAAGGCTGGTGTCCCTTTGACTGAAACACAGAATACCACGAATAAACGAGAGTTAGACAGACGTGCATTCCTAAAACCAGCATCAAAGTTGTTGTTCAAACATGTCCTTACCTATGCAACCGGGATCGGATTTATCGGCATTCAGAATATCTTGAGTTAGGTAGACTTTGAATGTTCTGTCGAGTCCCACGAATGTTAATCCGTATTTGTTAGAGACGGTAAGGAGACTGGATCTGTCTTTAGGCAAATCTTCCGGTGGCTCAAAAACTTCAACTTTCTTTAACTGACGAAATTGAAAGTCCTGCAAAGACAAATGTATTTATGTAATTAAGGTTTTTGTTAATTATATGATAATAAAGTTGTTTTTGAAGCTAAGCTAAATGTCGAACCTTAGCTTACACATACACACATACATACATACATACATACATTGATATAATATATATATATATATATATATATATATATATATATATATATATATATATATATATGCAGAAAAAAATAACCAAAAAGATAAACAGAAAATGGGACATCATAACAATAAAACAAAGTGTTGTAATAAAGTTACAATTGCAACCGAAACATACTGTTTTACAATTAATCGTCAATATTATGCTACATGCTACAACCAAACATGTGTGTGAAGCTAGCTACAAACCTATTAGCATTGTAACCACTGGTTTTTTTCTCCGGACAAAACGTATATGCCGTTAATGAAGCCTTTGAAATTCAAGCTAGAACTAGTAATACATATAATATAATTTTACGCGCAGTGTACATTGGTGAAAAATAAGTAGTAAGTAATAAGTTCTACCACCTGGCTAACTAGCTAAGCTAGCCGCAACCTATGCGTTTTAATGACATATTAGCTTCCGTATGATAGTCTAAATATTTGTCAAGAAGAACCTACCTTCATTAACCTCTCAGGAGGGGAGTCTGCATCGTCACTCATTTTGGATTAAAGCTATTACCTTTTCACGAAGTTGTTTATTTTGTAGTTTACCAAGTTTTGACGCGACGCATCAAAACGACCACATCCGCGCGGCTTTGCAGTTGAGAAAAGATAACAGGCTGACGAATCGATGCCCGATCGAAACAATTATTAGCTTCTCCCGGACTCATAAACAACCAAGGAGATATTATCTGAAATACAGTTTGCTACTAAAAATACATTTTGTATTATCTGAACAACAATTATTGTCATTATTATTATAAAGTAAAAACATTCAATTATTTGTATTGTTAACACTTTGTTAGGGGACAGATATATGAGTCCCTGCATAACATTTTCTAATTAATAAAACCAATTTAGGTTAGTTTAATGTGATGTAATGTTTTTTAATTTAATTTTAATTTAATTTTATGTTATTTTATTTTATTTTAACAACACAGATATATGTTTTAATCCTTGCGAAATGTTTGTGTCCATTAACTCCTAAGAAAATAGCAGTCTAACACTTTACCACTAACTGAAGATATTTTTTCAAATTGTTATTAAAACAAATTTATATCCATTTGTTTTTTTGTTTTTTTTTTTTTGTTGCATGGCAATGTCCGTCTTATATAAGAAGCAAGCAAAGCCATACTATTTGCTTTCGTGTCGAAATCTTTTGACATTAACACAGCAAGACTGTTTGTTTTATGTTGTCAAAACTAAATAAAGTTTAACTCTAAAAAGACAATGGCTCCTCAAAAGGTTATTATGAAACAACAGATTTATACCACAATCAGTGACCAGTGTCTGGTTGTAGGATTTTGACATATTACTTCTAAATAATTACAAAATATATGAATACAATCTATTTTTCCAGTTAGCTTTAGGTGTTTTTAAAAGCTCTTTATTTAATTGTTTAACTTTTTCCCTCTCCCCACACACAAGGATGTCACTTCTGTATTGGGAGACGCCAAAGTAGGATTACGTTTTAATTTTTGTTGCAACAATTTCTTTCGTCTTATTCATGTCTTGTCTTTTAACTTTAGATTCCATCTTTCTATAGAAGCATCAGAAAATATATGTTTTTCTTTAGTATGAAAATTTACTTGTCTTTGTATAGAAAGTATGATGCACAAAAACTTAGTGAACAAAAGGCAATGAATATTATTTTAGAGAATAAAAAAAAAATAGTCAAAATGTAGCTCATAGCTTGTAAGGTAAAATAATGAAATAAAAAAATATATGACGAAATGATTTCTTTCAGAATGAAATGCCATGTCTTATAATCTTTATAGGAAAATAAGTTGACATGGAAAGGGAATTGTTTATTGTAGTAAGGGAGGACACAGCATTGATGGGCCTTAGGTCACCAGCTGTGATAAAAAGAATTTTATTCTGCTTAAATACCCAATTTTTTAATTATTTTCCAATGCTACAGTATGGGGAAAAGTAGAACTAAAATGTATCTAACATTTTCAAATTTGTAAATCTACAGAAAGAACCTTTTAAATCAGACTTTTCTGTGAGGGATCTCATTGTAAAATGCATGAACTTAAAATGCTTTATATCACATGAAGATGACTTACAACATACAAAAGTCTCACTTTTTACTGAAATGTTTCTTTTTACTCTCATTTAAGTCCCACTCGACCTTTTTTTTTCCTTTGTTATATCGTTTGCAGTAGTCTTTCAATTACGACTTTGCAGTTTTTAGCCAAAATCAAAAAGCAGATTATAGTGGATATTTAAAGGAAATACTGCAACATTTCAGTAGCATCACATTTAGTTTTTTTAAAGATCCAAGCTGTCTCTGGAAACAAAAGAATTTGAGAATATAGAGAACTTACAGTTGGACTCATTCTTTTTAAGTACCGGTAACTGGACTCTACAAAGTCCGATTTAACTGATTCTTCCTGCTGCTTTTCTACAAAAAACTTGAAAAGTATAAAAAATATTCAAACTAACATATGATTTTAGAATTTCTATTATTCAAATACAGTTGTTTGCAATTTAATATGGGAAGAACATGAAATTAAGAAATAGATGGTCAGAACATTATGACTTTTATTAGAAAGCAATTTTTTCTGTTTCATTTAAAGAAATCAGGTAGTTTTGGGCGACAACTTAAAATTTGGAAAGGTTATGATCAAACTGAAATGCATTTTTTTAGTTGGATTTTTCTCACTATTCTTTAAATCAGAAGGTGCATAAGCATCTGAACGCAAAGCAAAATAAACCAAGAATTGAATTAAAAGACCATGTACAAAGTGTTTGGTTGCATGATAAAATCCTTTATTAACATTTGATTAATTTTCCATCACAAAGCTACCCATAAGCACAGACTCAGAGCCATGTTTGGCCTTTTGCTTAGCAGAGCATGACAGATATGATCCATGTCAACATGGGACAGCTCTGCTCAAGAAGCACCAGGGTATGAGTCAAAAACACACTTATAGCCAAGAAGGCTGGAGTTCACATCACTATGTCTCTCTGATCTGCAAAGCAAGCAAAGCACAGACTATAGCGAGCTCTAGAAAGAGAAAGCGAAAAGCACAGCAACGTCCACATCTCCCATATTGCACTTTGGGTCATCCCTTTTCTGATTGTCAGCGCTCTGAACACATGGCTTTAAGATTCACATTTCCTCCCCTTTTTCCAATATCCTTGGTCACTCTTGATGTTTTTCCTCTTAACTTTCAATTTCTAAGTAGTTCTAAAGTGCTGGCATTGTTACACGTACAAACTTTTAGTGCATTTTTTTTCTCCTCAAAGTTCAAATACACACTTAAATGGATAGACAAGTCCATTCTTTATCACAATGTTTTTTTTTTTTTGTTATTAACAGAAGATGTTACATTTTAGCAAACATTTAACCAAAGACCAGGGGGTTTTACAAAAATAAAACACAGCCCCGCTACCCGCAAGACTCCTCTGGCTTTGCTTGTTTACGAAGACAACAATTAATCAGAATTAAACACATGATGCATAAAGATCAGAGGCTTCACTGGGTTCAGGTGAGCAACTGAATGGCGTGAGTTTCTGTTACAAGTGTTTGCATATAAATGTCCTCTTTTCAGGGTGAACCTTTCAGCAGAACACAATTACAGTGTGCATTTGTTTTACAGTATTGGGAGATGAACACAGCGTGAACAAAAACAGGTCAAAAGTTTATTTCCATCCGTCAAGGGTCCCATCCTGCCTCTTATATTCAGTGATCATCAGGACAAATGATTTAGCAACAAGTGACGAGTGGGTATGAATCAAATAAAACAAACTGAAGAACATTATTTTTATTATTACTGGTATCACTTTTTTTCTTGCAACCACCACAAATTCCTCACATTCTCTGCGTTTCCCCGTTTTAGTGCAACATCATTCAACATTTACTTTAACTCTATACAAAACAAAGAAAATATATTAAGTTGGTGACAAGTAGTTTGGTAGTTTAGCATAAAAATTTGACCAAGTTTTTTGATGGAAGGTATAAGTAATCAAATGGATACACCAGACTAGAACAAATGTGAGGTTTTATCCTAAATTTGGGACAGGAAGTTGTTTTATTTTGAAAGTGAGGGCGTTTACCAGCAAGTTAAATGCAGCAAAATATTTTTATTTTTAAAAGTACCAGCTGCATTTTGAAACTTTTTTTTTTTTTTTTTTTTTTTTTTTTTTAAAGATCCTGTCTGTGATTGTAAGTTTTTGGCCATATTTGTTTAAAAAAGGAAAATATTATGGCACACGTCCACACTAACATATTACAATCTAAGGCACTGCTCCACATTCCTTTTCTGTCAGTACAATGGAGGATATTAATATTTTCCAAACTGAATAATTTATTCATTTGACTAAACTTTTTTCCTCTAGAAACAATTTTCTAGTTTATAATTTGTGCAACTAAAACCAAAAAACGGAAGAACATATTTGAAATGAACATTGACTAAGCAGTATAAGATGTTCACATATTGGTTTATGAGTAGGATTTAAGAAAGGTTCCTGATTCATTTAGTGTCAAAGCTGTTCAAAATTTTGCTGGATTTTATTTAATTTTTTACGTTTTTTTTTTTTTTCTTTTTTAAAAAAACAATTAATCAGTAGTAAGGACAAATGATCCCACATTTTCACCCCAAAAATATTGACGAATAAATTAAAAATGACAGAATAGAGTATTTTACTAAATTTTCTTTCAGTTCAACATACAGAATTGTTGGGATAATAATTTTTAAAAGTTCATAAAACAGTAGATATCGATTTGCTACTTGAACATTAATGAGTTTTGGACATTTAGTAAAAAGCTCCCTTCTATATTCTGTTGGAAGACCTGTGTGTGGCAGCTTAAAAATCTCGGGTTTTAAATCAGGACTTTATCCAGCCTGACACTTAAAACTAATTATATCTATATGCTAATTTTATTTTACTTTCCTAAGTTAATGTAAAAAAGTTTCAAAGAAATCAATTAATGTACTGCATACACTCAAGACCTGTACCTTTGCCAAAGCATTGCTACAGGGTACATTCACCCAATAAATTGGCCACTCAGTAAAAAACTTATGGCAGACATTTTTTAAAAGAGGAAAACACAAAACTATGAAAGAAAGGGTAACATTCTCATTAACTAGTGCATTTGCAGCCCTGTGTTTGTTTTGCAGAGCTTACACTAAAATTACTAAAATAAATGGAAATGAAGAAAATGTTATAATATGCCAACACTAAAAAAGAAAAAAAAGGGGGGCACGTACATGAGCTGAACTCCCAGCTTCAAGCTCTTATTTTGTAGAAAGAAAAAAAAAAACAACTTTTTTTTTCAAATCCACTTTTTTGACCTTGTGTTCAAATTAACAATCTGCTCTTGTGATCAAATATGCTTTCATTGCTGCCAGAAACAAAGAAAAAGGCAAAGTACAAGGGATGCAGACAAGTGTGCATCTTTTGTTGTTTTTGGAAACCAATGCATGAAAATGACAGAAAAGGCTGATAGGGCGGAATTCTGTGAGTGGCAACAAGCATTAAAAACAGACAAACTAAAATGACCTTGCTCCATCAAAACCATAGAAACAGTCATCGTCAGAGACACCCGTTGTTTCTTTGCAAGGCCACAAATGCCTGATTAATTATGTAACCAGGGTGATGTGGTGGCAATTTGCAGTCTTTACAGGTCCATTTTGCCAACTCCTCAGTTTCCCACCCTTTAACCTTCTTGAGTGCAAATGCAGTAAGCCAGCATAAATTGCTCTTAAAAGTTTTATTTAATAATTTACCCACCCACCCAATCCCCCACAAAGATAAAAAAGAAAAAGATGGAAGCAGGACTTTGTAGTCTCTGTACATATCACATCACAGGTGGAACAGTGCTCTGCTCCGGCACTTTCTCCTCGACCGTTCAGTGTAGTGCACTTCCTTTTTCCACTCCATGCCTTCTCCTCTCTTGGTGGTCACCAGTCCACAGGTAAAATCGAAAATTCAAAAGACAAGTCAATGCTAGCTCACACTGAAGCCAGTTCTAACATTTGTTAGACTGAGGTCCTGGAGAGAAGTCATTTAGGGTTTTTGTCTGCACACCGCTCCAGGCAAGAGTTGCTTTTATCTCATTTAGATGCAGGCTTTGCTGTTGTTTTCAGCTATTCTTTCCATTTCCTGATTGTTTCCATGCATGCAAGCTTGAATGTCATGTTATGTTTCTTATCCCCCTCCTTACCCCAAAAAAGGTGTTTTTTTTTTTTTTTTTTTTGTGAAAGCTAAAAAAACACTGCAACATATCTGTTGGGATCTTTTAATATATTGTTAAGATATTAAAAGCTAGAATGGTAAATGAGTGTGTATACATGGTTTCCTGGAGCAGACACGGCCTTAGCATGAAAAAACACATGCCATTGATAGGTTTACTTTTTGGGATTTTGGAGAAAGAAATTGTAATTTTCGCCTAATGAGCAGTCGGTATAAAAAAATGCTTTTTAGAATGAAATATCATAAAGCAAATTTTGCTAATCTTCTCATTCTGTGTGGTCTGACACAGGTTTGTTTGTTTTAGAAGCACATTTGCCAAAAAAATAAAAATAAATAAAAATAAAAAAACTGCCCACTAAGCAGCTGTTGGGTTTGCATTGTACTAAACTGATGAGTCATTGCAACAATTTGTTGATCAGCTCTTTGTAAATTTATGACATACATTCAAATGCACTTTGTGTGTCTAGAATAATAGGAAAAGAATGATATTAGGAAAGAGCTGATGTCTGAATTTGCTAATGCCATGCCTGTGTCTTTTTTTCTCGTTTTGATTCTTCCTCTTCTATTAAAGTACTCAAGTACGCACGTGCGCATGCATTTGTGACAGACTCCGGGGTAATAGGATCTATGAGTGTAGTTGTTTTTGAGCGGACAAATTCCCAGTGAGGAAGTGCAGCAGAGAAGAGAGCGCCGTGGATTTGGGATGTGAGAGAGCAAGCACAGGGAACTGCGTGTGTTAAACAGGTTTCACGACGTGACAGGAGTTGAAAGGGACACTCACTGTCCGTTCACCCTCAGACCTTGTCCAAAGCTTTCCACCTTCTGCTTCGGTGACGTGTTGCCAATCACAGACCCTGGGATCAAAGTGGGCGTCCCCCGTGATCTGTCTACGCCCTCTGACCTCGCTTCATCCTCGTCTTCCCTCTGTTCCTCCCGGCCAACTGTATCCCGTTCGCCCTCTGCTCCGGCTCCAGACGGGGGGCTGCCTTCTGGATGAGTCCTGTGAGGGTCTTTTCGATCCGGGTATAACCTTTGCTCTAAGGTCTTGAAGTCAGGCTCAAAGGACAGAGGTGCTCCTGTTTGAGGGGCAGTCAGGGCCAGGCCCAGACCTACAGCAGCGCTCATGCTTATCCCCGCACGGTACACTTCCATTCCATCGGGCAGCATTGACTTGATCTTGGGCAGCCATCTCTTGCGGACCCGCCTTGCATTTGTGCACATGTCAGCAGCGATCACATTCATTTCACTCTCCTTGAAGTTAGGATTAAAGTTTTGACAGTAAACTGTGGAAAAGGAGGGAAAATCCATTAAGAAGAGTTACTTTTATGACTTTTCTTAAATCATTTGGACATTCTACTCACGTTTAACAGCGTTTAAGACCCTGCTGTCCAAGGGTTTCCTACTGGGGTCACTGGTGGAGGAGCGGATGCCTGTCCCACAACTATTTGCTAGAGTGTTTCTGCAGGAACACACAGTCACCACCAGGGGGCAGAGTCAACAAAAAAGCAACATGGAAAGACACACAACTAACTGCATTGAACAACATGGCCACAGATAGTGTGAAAGTAAGTTTGTGACAACCACGACAGTCTTGCTGTTGGTGACAGAGTTTAGCACAAACTGCTCTTCTTCGTGCTCACCTGTCGAAGAAAGTGGCTAAGAGGCGCCGCAGTAAGACTTTGTGTTTGATCCCAGCACACAGGTGGCAGTTCATCAGCTGGCCTCTTGTCATAAACACCTGGGTACCTATGTGTAGACACATGTCATAAAAGCACTTTTTAAAAAATGATTGGGATGCCTCTGCTTTTTACTCTGTATTTTTAAGTTAAAAAAACAGTGAATCAAAAACAGTGAATCAAAAAGTCCCAACAAAAACGGAAGATCGCCCAAAAGAAGGACAATGTGCTAAAATAAGCAGATTCATGTGCTCCATTCTGTTTCAGTATAACTTTATTGCGTTAGACCATGTGATAACTTTCTCATCTCACTAAAACTTCCCTCATACCATTGTTCTCATCTATGTTTCTCTTAAGACTGAGCTTGATTTGTCTGCATAGTAAGACCGATGCACTTAAATTCCACTGTAACTGGTGTTTAGTCTCGTATAAAGCCTGTGTTCTGGCTGCCAGTGTCTGTGATAAAAAACTTTAAAGTCCACAGATATGAAAATCCCCCTCACTCACTCAAAGCAATTTAAGTGCCATTTGGCAAAACCTCCCTGCAGGCAGTCATATGCTTTTTTTACTCCCAACTGACTTCTGTCTAGTCACTCGTCCATAAAGACCTGATTAATGATAACTGCAGAGATAGTTGTCCTTCTGTCCCAACCCTCAAGTCTCTGCAAGGAACATTTTACAGCTTTGATCCTTTCCTTTTACACCGATTTAACACACTGACAGTCTGCATTAGATTAATAACTTCATATTCGGAGAGCGTCCTTGCTTCATGACCTCTTGCTGGTGTCAACACACTTTCCAAAGCTGCTTTGGTCAACAGTCATTAAAGCTATCTAGGACAAGAATTTAATTTAGAGGTGATGACGTCTAAACATAATTCAACCAAAATATTTGCTCAAATTACTCTGAATTGCAGTGACCTGAGATTAGCCTCTGATATCCTGGAAGGCAAAAAAAAAAAAACCCTCTCCGTTTATGCGTTTTTAAAAATCTTGATCTATGAAAAGTGTTTACATTAACTGACAGTGACACTTTGGTAAAATCTTTAAAAACAATTGCCCACTTACCAGCCACCAATTCCAGCTTTTCCCCAGGGTCTCCCTCGGTGTAGAGTTTAGGATGGCACCGGTAGCCGATCTGACTCACAAGGCTTGCAGGCAGCGATACCAGGTCTCTGCGGATCAACACGCAGTTGCGATTCTCCAATGCCACAGGAATCGCTGCTACGTCTTGTTTGTCTTGGACTAGTTAAAAAAAAAAAAAAAGGAGTGGAGAATGTTGAGAAAAATAACAAAAAAAAGCACTTTTGTTGGCTGGATTATGGCTCTTTTTCTCAAAATGTTTTCTGCTCACCTTTGTGGTAACTTGTTGGCATTTAAAAAACTAGCAAAACAAATAGCTCCATTACTTGCAGCATATCTGCTCACACTGAAATAAGTGGAGTGGTTTGTTTGGGTGGATACAGAACACATGCCTACACACAAAAGTACAAGGAAAACTGAGCTGTGAAATATCAAGCAATGTCACCCATTAGTGCTCTGACTAACTGCAGATGTTTTCAAAGATCTGAAAATACAATCTTACAAACCAGCGTGATGCCTTTGAGCTCCAGGATGACAACAGAGTTGAAGTTTCTTGCAAGCAAATGCACATACCTTATGTCTGCACCAGTAGGACATTTGCAAAAAAAAAAAGTTCAACCATGGGAAAAGATGAGCACAGAGCAGCTGCTGTAACTGTGTTTAGGAGTGTGTTGTTGGTCATGATGCACACCAACCATAACTCCAGACTATCTTTATGCAGTGAGATCCCACACACAGTGGAGATACAACATTCTGCTTTTCTAAAAAGTGCAGGATTCATGATTTATGAAAGGCTGAATTATATAACTTGGAGGACATAAATATGCATTTACTTATTTTGTGCAATGTGTCTTGCCAGACCCAAGACTTTTTTTTTTATCAGATGAATTTCACACTCAAAGCACATGACTATGATGATATTTGACCATGAAATCCATGAAACATGCACACATTTTCGGTACACACACCACAAAGACTTTGTTTTTCATTAAAACGTCATCAAACTTACTTCCGTAGGGGTTGGCTCCACGTCCATAGAGGCTATTGTAGGCTTCCTCGGTCATCCCATCATAGGGTTCCTCTTCGAACTCTTCATCATCGTTCTGGTAGGATGTGGGACTGTCAGTAGTGGGCAGGCTGGATTCTCCAGGGCTGGCTCTCTCCCCACCTGTTCCTCCTCCGCCAGCTCCACCTCCACCTCCACCAGGTGTTTGAAGATGGAAAGACGGGATTCCAGGGATGGGAGTCCCACCAGCTGCAGTGTAGAACAGTGAGCTCGTCCTTTCCATCCGAACCCCCAACTCTGGAGATGAAGTCTTGATCTGCAATGGGGGTATTGTGACGGGTATTGGATCACCGCCTTCTAGTTTGATCTTACGCTGGGGCAAGATTATTGATGTAGACAAGCCCTGGGCTCCCAGAAAGGCAGCTACTGAGAGGCCGTTGATGTTGTTACAAGGACTCTGTGGCTCAGACCCCGTTTCTTCCAAGGACCCCGCTGTTTGTGAGTCACAGTGAGGCGAGTTGGCCTTGAACATTAGTTCCATGCCCCTTTCAACTATATGTTGAATCTGAAGGTAACCAGCTGTGTACATCACCACCAGCTGTTCACTAGCTGCCATTGTTAGCTTCCCCGTGTAGCAAAATGTGAGGATCTGCTCAAAGCAAGCAGGTGTCACAGAGGAAGGCAACTCAAACTGGGTCTTTGAGGAGCTGCTGAAGAGGTCACGAAAGTAGAGGCTGCTGGCAGCCAAAACAGCCCGGTGGGCTTTGAAAGCCTGACCTGGTTGAAAGAGACATTGAGAACTTTGATTAAAAACATACCCAGGTTCTCTATGGACAAAAAAGGTTTCAGAGGAAATCCAAAATTTCCCCTTTAAACTAACCTTTCACCACGATTGATACATCACAGTAGTTTCCCAGCAGGCGTTGCTCATTTAGAGATCCCAGAACTGTGGCTCCAAAGTTCGGGATCTCCACATGGAGCAGCTGGGACATGTTGGTCGCAGTGGGAGATGAGCCTTTAGATATTCACTGCAGTTTCCGACACCGAGAGAGGCATCTGCAAAAATAATCCCCAAAAATGTATTGAAAACGCATTGTAGAGGTAAAAAAATAAAATAAAATAAAAAAAATAAAATCTGAACACGCAAAAGGTTATAAGTTATGCTGGTGGAAGTCAGAGGAGCAGGAGTGACAACTGAGAGGAGGAGACAAAGGGTAACGCTGTAAAAGTTGTGATAAATTGAGAAAAGGGAGAGGAGTGAGAAACAAAGCGCAAAAGAAAGATGGAATTGTGAAGACAGTGGGTGAAAGACAGAGGTAGGAGAGAAAAAGGAGGAGTTAAATCCCCGAACAGGAAAAAAATAGAACAACTCCTTGCCTACTTCATGTGCGTTAAGGTTGTGAAATACCTTTAGGCTATGCTGTCTAACATGACTTAAATTCCAAGAATTTAAGTCTGTGACCCATTCCTCGTATTGCACCTAATGCTTGAACAACAACCCTTTCCATAGCCAGTCATGAAGCAAGGACACCATTCCCAGCAACAGAAATAGAGAAAACCCAACTGTGTTGAAGTTTATCATGTTAGAGATCGGAGATTCTCCCCAGTTTTTTGCTGACGTTATGCATGTGTCAGCATTTGTCATTGCTTTTCACCCCGGCTGGAAAATGCAGGAAACTGTCTTGCGTTAACCCTGATAGTTCCTCGAACTCTTGTGTATTCTCCAGGAATATTGGCACCTTCAATCCTTCCATGAATTATGTGGTTTTCTTTGCCCCCCCACTATAGACACACACACACACAAACATGCATATGCACACAAGTTTCATTATTGAGCAATGCTGCAGAACGGTTTCCAGGAATACAAACTGAAGAAAAAGTCACCGCCTCTACCAAACACACCCTCTGTTTCTCACACACGCACTCCCTCCACTCTCCCACTGTCCTGACACACATGCACTCTAGCTGGTGAGCCCATGCATCTACATGTACACACATGCAGAGTCGCCTGAACTGGAAATTAACCGTGCATCCCAAGTGGAAAAACAAGCATGCAACTTCACTCCACAAACTTAGACTCATTTATAAAACAAAGAGTGCTCACTGTAACCCAGACACTTCTGTGAGCTAGTCTTGACACACACACAAAGAGAAAAACCAGAGAAGAAAAGAAGTAGTTACTGATGGAAGAAGATGCCTCTGAATTTCCTTTCTGTTCGTCTTTTCTCTTTCACTTAAACTGTCATTCCCACTGTCTCATGGTCTGACTTTTCTCTTCCCGCCGGTCTCCTATCTCGACATTTTCCAAGACCACGTTCTCCCTGCTCACTGTCTGCTCTGTCTCTGCCTCTACCTCCTTGTCATTATCTCTAAGCTCCTCTCTCCTTTCCATTCTCCAAGGGCTGAATTCAACAAGTGCCACTGTACGGAGGGAGAAGGAGAACGGGGAGGGAAGAGGAGGAGGATGGATGGACGGGGAGGAGGGGGGGGCAGAGCGAATCAATGATGAAAGGAGTGGGAGGCTCGGTGTGTGCATGCGTCTGCGCGAGTGCCTGATCAATGCAGTATCTATACGTCGCAGGGAGTGGGAGGGAGAGAAAAACACAGGCTACAGTTACAGACTGAGACCAGGGCGGTGGGGGGGGGACAGCGAGCAAGTCATTTGAGGACAATACGAGGGGAGAAAGACAATTAAGTTGAAACAACTGTTGCCACATGTCCCTGGACACAGATGTCTATACAGTCTGAGAGACAGAGGAGGGGAATGACTCAGACCAAAGGAGAATGAGAGAATCCTGCAGAGGTCACAGCAACCGTTAATTGATCAAACAAATAGTGAAACTTCTGAAATGCCTGATTGACGCAAGTATGAAGAGAATGCGTCAGCCCTCGCCAAAAGGAAGCTTTACTGAGCGGAGAGTTTGATGCAGATGCTTGAAAAATGAGGAATACAAGGGGGGAACGAAACCCAACAAAAAAATCAAAATGAAAAAAAGGCATGTCCTATTTTATTTATTTATTTATTTTGGACAATAGCTAACAAAAGATCTTTCACTTTTTGAGCAAGTGTACATTCTCTGAATCATAGCAAGGCATCTCTGCCAAACACCCACACAAAAGCAGAGAGAAGTGCTGTCTTCACGCAGGATTATTTTGCACATAAATTCATAAATGAAAAGATTAATTTGCACCTCCGCCTTGCCAGCTCTGCTTAATCATGTGACACATTTGTAGAATTTTTTTTTTCCCTTTTTTCTGCTGTTACTTCTTTAGCCAGAGCATCGGAGGCCTCCCAGTACTGAAAAAGAGAAGCCAGATGTCGCAGGACAACAGCTAACAGGAATTACAATTGAAGATCTGCTCTACAAAGATGTGCGTGGGAGGTTATAAATGCTAAACTGCTGAGATGGATGAGTAATAGAATATAGCATAAACACACACTTAAATGTGCAATGTCAAAATAAAGAGCACAATGGAGGAATCATATTAAGAAAGAATGACCTTTAAAACTCAATCCGTCTTTTGCTTCTTTTGCGTTTAGTCTGCAATAGAGCATCTGTTACAAGCGTTAAGCTGATGCAGAGTTTTCGTCAAATTTGAGATCGTTCTTCAAAAACTATTAGGTCACTCTGTGTTTTATTTTCTTTTAGCTAAAGGAGTGGAGAAAGTTGTGCTCAACTTTACTCTTTGATCGCAGTGGAAATATGAAAGGGAGGATCTCACAAAGCCCTGAATACAGCGAGACGGTGTCCAGTTCAGAGAACTTTGCTCCAGCAGTGTGAGATCTGCACAGCACATATAGACACACATGAGTGAGCACCCACAAAAAAAAAGCTCTGTCAAATGCCGGTGAAACAAATCCGCAAACACTCTAATGCAAACAGACCTACACTCCCCTCCCTCCCCTCTCACATGCAACACACAATCAGGTAATCTCTGTGTGCACACTCAGCAATACACGTTCTGTTTGTCTGTCTGTCCCCTTGGTATTTTGCCAGACTGCATGTCCATCGGTCCATCCATCGGTTATTGTGAGCACCGTGTCCTTACGTTGCCTCCCACCTCCCCTCCCAATTTTTTTTTCTCTATCCTTCCCACCCTGCATACCACGTACCCACTGTCTCCTTGCCAATTAATGCACACAGGGCTGCATTGCAGTGAGGTTGGCGCGTGCCACGGCAGCAAGCACAGTACAGAGTCTACAGACATGCATGTACGTGCCAGGCGGAGGGAAGGGGGGCGGGGGGTGGTGGTGTTGGAAAGTGAGTGGAGAGTATGTTGACTCAGGCAGACAGGACAGTGTTCTGCACATATAGACGCGCAGACACGTGGCTGCGTTTCCACATAAATGTATGCATGAGTGAATATGAAAGACAGATGTGTGCATCAGGAGAAAAAGGAGTTCACACAAATGCAAAAAGTTCCCTGACACACAAACATGCAAAATCCAACCCACTGCTGCCTGCATTATGTATAGACTGCACAACCTGTATGAAAAATATAGACTCTCAGCTTGTTTGTCTGATTGCTGGGTAAATATGTATGTGTGCATCTTGTGTGCCCCCATTTCCCACTAAGTCGTTGCATTTCCATGTCATGCCAGGGCGTATTTTTTCTGTTGTAATATTGTGTATCCAACTGTGACTTTTGCCACCACGTTTCCAGCATGTGTGTGTTCAGGCATAGGGAGTTCAGATCTGGAATCTGAAAGGTGTCTGCTGTCTCAAAAACGTGTTAGGTCCTTTTAAATCATGAAATCGTACCTAAGCAGAGTGTTATTAAGTGTAGCAGCAGGTCCAGGCTTATTTGAATAATACGAAGAAATGAGAAAATTCACCAGATGGCAAACAAACACATGCAAACTCACACATACTCACAGATTTTGATTACTAGTTTTACAGTAGCTGGCTGACAAATGACAATAGGGCAGCAGGCAAACCGAAACTAATAAGAGTGTCTATTTCAGTACTTCATAGCTAAAAAAAGTTAATAAAACATATATAACAGTACATTGAAATATCTACACGGCACAGAACTGAATAACATAAAGTATTTAGTCATTAAAAGTCTAGTAAACTGCAAAAACAACAACCCCACCCCCCAAAAAAAATGTAAGTGGGCCAAACAGAAGCACTTCTCTCTTGGTTATATTGCGTCTATACAATCTCAATATGAACAGTCCCCCTCGTTATAAATATTCAGATCCTGCAGTTGTTCTCATGTCTAAAGTGTACCAGACAACAGATTCTATGCACGTTGAGACGGCAACGCTCCCTGGCAACAGTTCGACCAATCAGGAACAAGTGAATGTCTGCCTGAGTCTGTCTGAGGATCATTATGGGATGTTGAAAAAGAGAGAGAGAGAGAGAGAGGGAGAGACAGAGAGAGGCTGCCTGTGACTGCATATAATGCAACATCACTCCCAGCATATGGATCCTTCTGTGTGAAGTTGTTTGCACAAAGAATCAAAACCATCAAAACCTCCCCATGATTCATGTAGTTATGCAACAAGGAGACAGGAATTAAATTATTATTAGCCGTGGGCTGAATATTGTCTGCAGTTTCTCCATTTGGATTCAGTTATTATTTGCCCTATGAACATCAGCCTAACTGCTGTCTGATGACATGTAAAAAGTTGTCTGACTTGTTCACATTTAAATATGTAATTCTTTTTGGCTACAACAAAAAAATATATTAAGTTATAATGAAATCATATTAAAAGTCAGAAACTAATACTGTTGCTTGGTGAAGATCAGGAAATGTCACAAAATTAAAATATGGACTAAATATGGACTATTATCTAAAAATATATATCTATATCTATATATATGCATATATTACACTTTTGGGTTGTGATTAATCACATTGTTTTACTCGGTACATTTTATACTACAATAAGCAGCTTTAGAATAAAAGCAGTTTATAGCGTTAACTCAGACATCACAGAAGTCTGATTTGTGTGCACAAAAACACATCAACAGTAAGATAAATAGAACTCTAAAGATCTGTGAAGACTTTTATGTCAACAGTATTACACCAAGAAAACAAAGATATACGAGATATACAACCAGAAAAACTAGACATAGTGTTTCTGTACTTGAATGAACTTATATCATGGTCGGAGTTTGAATACTCGATTCTGATTGGCTGCTGGGTGTAAATGAACACCTAAAAAAATAAGTTCCGGTCACAAAGAATGAATGTTCTGTATTACTGCACAGGTTTCCTTAAAGCAAAATGTTGCTTCATCTTCTGGACTAAAACAAGCAGTAAGAGGTGAACCTTCTCTCTGAACTGATGCTATATTCAAACGATCAGCACATATATTGCTTTCTTTTGTCACTGCAAATGAGGTCGGTACCGTCTCAGCGACGTGTTGTCATGTAACCGTGACAACGGGCTGCATTACATATCAAATAGTACGGTTTTCGTGAGAAATCGACCTCAACCGAAAAAATGACTAGAATTAAATACTAAAAATCAATTGAATACTTCATTCTTTTGTAAGTGACCACGGTATGAGTGGAAAAATGCCCAACAAAGTGTGCATTAGGAGACCAAAAAAATTGGCATCAATTATACAAAAACTTTCCTGTTTCATGAAATCTTTTTTTGCAACAATGAAATACACAGTACTAGAAGAGTGCGTCGCCCAGACTTAACATCAACCATCTCAAAGAGCTCCACAAACCCAAATAATGAACCAAAAGTAAATGAGGTGCAAGTCAGCCTTTTCTTTTGAGCTTGGAAATGCAAAAGAGTAACCACATCTGATGCAGCTTTTATAGATGATATGATCAACTGTGTTATCGGCAGGATCTGCTAGGGTTTGTCAGCTGTAGACGGCCTTGGAACCACAGAGTATTTCATCACAACTTTCGCTTTTTTGACTCTACCTCTACCTACATGGCAGGTTTAGGATCCAGTTTGAAAAGCCTTAAGCTGCCATAGAATTTAGTGAAGACTAACTTGGTGAAGTTCTTTTAAAAGTTTCAAACATTAAAATATAAGTAGTAGTTTCAAGGTAAATTATATTTTGAAGCCTTTGAAGCCAAAATTAATTCTTATTGTTATTTTGGCCAAGTAAAATAACACAAAGAAACTCTTTCACTCACAGAAAAGACCAAAGAATATTATAGAAACATGGCAATTTAGCCTTTTGTGGTGTCTGTGTGATATCCTTTGAGTCGTTCTTTAACAATCAAGTAGCAATAAATATTGAAAAACTTATAAACTTATAAAAACTTATAAACTTAGATAAAAAATATGTTTAGGGTGTTTCAGCAACTTGAAACAAACCAGTTTTACCAGCAAAAAGAAAATAAACAAATAAAAGGAAGTAGCCTGACTGCTAAGGTTACTAGAATTAGAAAATCTTTTTGTAACATCAACTTGGTTTCAAGGAATCCCATTGTACTGCTGCAGATGTGTTTAAAATATTCAAAATGCAGGAGCTATCTCATCTTGTGAAGAATAACAAACCACTTTCATACTAGAGGTTTTCAAAAACACCAGACAAGGTAACTATTTAACTTGTCATAAGTTTGCCAGTGAGTTGAAGCTACAAAAATACCAGTCCATTTCACTTAAAACACCCAGATCACTAGGGTTGTGTGTCCTTTTGATTTAGATTACAACTTTATTTTAAATTCATTATACTTCAATTAAACACTAATTTCTTCTGAAAATTTCATTTCTTAACTAATTTAGTTTGGATAAGGTAAAAATACATTTTATATTTAATGTTTTTAAAAGAACAAAGGTCAAACTTTAATTAAAAAAACTTGAAATTCAATTACTTGAAATAAAAAGGAACTGAAAGTTGTTTTTCTAAAAACAAGAATGGCAAGAAATTACTGTAAAGTAGTCAAGAATATGATAAATCTATATTGTAATTTATTTGAACGGAGATCAATTTACGTACATTATTCTATATTTTGATTATATAATTTATAATTATATAACTTTAATAAGAGACCAAGTGTGCACATATCCAAAATGACTAAAATGAAAATTACTCAAAAACCTAAACAACTGAATACAGTATGATGCAGGGGAGGATAAGGAACTTTCGAGTTCTCATCTGGAAATGGCTTAAACAGAACTAAAACTAATGATTAATATCAAGAAAAGGCTGTGGCAAAAAAATTCCCAAACCAGTTTTCTTTTGTTTTTTGCTGTTCATAACAGGGAAGCAAAGTGGAAGAGAATGCAAAGTATGTGTGTGAACATATGGGTTTGTGTTTGAGTGATTCTCCTGAGGGAAAGAAATTGCTAATGGACTCCAAGTGGCTGCAGGAGGTAAACAAACAAAGCTTTCCAGCAGCGACTTCCTCACACCAAACTCTAGTGACCGCAACTGCGTGCTATGAAAACACATACTGATGAAAAAGCAAATACACAACAATATCCTATGAGCAGAGAGGAGATCTGAAGGCAGTGACAGTAAATATAGACGATGTGCATGGGAAGAAATGAAATTCAGAGAGGTGACTGAATGTGAGAGGCAGACTTAAAACCTAAGACTGTGGATGCTAGTAGAAAACAACAAAAAAGAAAAACTTACAAAAAATATTTATATAAAAAATTAAATAAAATATTTGAATAAAAAACTCAGAATAAATTGAGAAACTGATTTGATCCCAAAAAAGGAGTAAAATAGTAAATATTTGAAAGTTTATTGTGCTGCAGAGAAAGCAAATCAACATTCAAAATGGTAAACAATATAAAAGCTGCTTTCTCATTTGTTCATCTAATGCTGCAGAGTAGCAGGGGCCGACGGGTTTTTCCACCTTTAGGCAAGAAATGAATGTGATGGAAGCAAACTCAAACTTCAGTGTTTTAAACCAATGCTGGCACAAGAACAAAAAATCCCCAAATTTCCTATTTGATGAGAAGTTAAACAAGATAGAGTGACTGGGAGGGAAGAGAAAGTCTAGAAAGGACAGATATAGAATGTGAAAAAAACGTTTGTCAAGCATCAACGTTTGTGAAAAAAAAAGCATGTAATAAACAAGCACATCTTCATTTTTTAGGACAGCTTCTAAGTTTGGCAACGCCTTGCAGTAACCCTGTGACTGTCCGGTGTCAAAAAACATTTCCGATTAACTTCAATGACCAAATTTAATTAAAAATCATTCCCAGTCACTTTTCAGAGTTCATATTTGACATGTAATTTCAACAAAAAAATCCAAAAGTCTAATAATCTATTGAACATTTTGGAGTGGAAGCTACTTTTCCAAAATCAAGTGCCCTAGAAATTTACCAGAAAAAAATACCTGCAAAAAACAGTTTTTTCCAAAACAACAAAAAAAGTATTTACAGTAAATGTATTTTTTCAATAAACCAACAATGTTTTCATCATCAGAACACAGTTTATTCAAAAAATAGAACATACTTGCATTGATAAAACTTTTTACTTCATGAAATTTGCGAGGCCATCTTTGCCGTTTCAAAAAAAAGTAGTGAGCATGGTGTCGGAATAGCGACTTGATAGACACTTGATAGTCCTGCACCATATGCCTAGTTCTTCAATAGTTAGGGAGTAGGAAAGGAATTTGACATAACCAAAGACTTAGTCAGAATTAGTAACTTTTTCACAACATAATATTTTGCTGCTAAAACATATAGAACACATTTTAAACAGACCATAGAAAAGTAAGTAACTTTAATTTAAACTAAGGAATCAAATTAATGCCAAAAATATTCTTATGCTTAAAGAATTTAAATCAGGCTAATAGTCCAAATCAAAATTCAACTGCACTCTCATTATATTTTTTCTAGTCTTTTCTGCTAAATCCCATCAAAAGGACTTATTTTACAATAAAAGCTTGTTGCAAGTTGAGTTAAGAAATAGTTGCTTTAAATATATTCAACTGGTACATTGTACATTTTCTAAAAAACTCCAACGCTTATTAGCATTAATAGCAGATATGATTTCAACTGGAATTTAAAAAAAGAAAGAATTTATGCAGAGTCAGCATATTGTTTATTTTGAATGAACGTTATGAATTCATAAAAAATGTAAAGCCAACAAGACATCAGAAATATAACAATATCTAACTTCCCACTTCATATGGTAGAAATTCTTTACTAGTTTAACAAATTATCAATAGCTTTGAGTGCAGTAAAACAAGTTTACAAGTTAAAGGGTGGCGTGCTGACAAATTAAAACAAAAAGTACCCCCACTTCACCAGTTTGATTAGAATCAGCTATGCTTTTAATGTACTGGTAAGTGTAATGCAAACTACTTCAGTTTAACATGGTCGTTTTTAATGATACCCGGTGAATGGAGCCTTTTTGTTGGTGAACAAAGCTTACAGTTTCTCAAAGTATCTCACACCTTCTCTGTCTTCTGAATACGCTACACACCAAAGCTGTGTGGGAGGGCTCGCTAACGACCTGCTGAATGAGCCCAAGCCAACCATGACACATTTGCCATACATTCCACAGACTCGAAGGCCCTTGTCTTTTCTTTCTATATTTTTTTCCATCTTTAAGGTGTCCCACCACCTTTGTTCATTTTGATTCGAACTAAAATAGCACTAATTGTTCTTCACTTTTCTGACAAAAGTCATAAATCCTGATGTGATACTTGTAACATATGGGATGGTGTATAACCAGAATGCATTTTTCATTGAGAAAAAGTTTAAGATACAGCAACTAACACTGACATTGATGCAGCAACCTCTCACTTTTTCCACAAGAACACTAAACGCCTTTAGTCAAGTCAGCAACAAACGGATGAATCTGCCATGCAGGCTCTATGCTACACGTCCAAAAGAAATCCACAAATTTCACATTTGAGTCAGATGTGAGTTATCTGGAAACAAAATAGACGTCTGAACTTGAGTTTTGTCCCACTTAACGAGAGCATCAAAGGAAACTGTTTTCATTATGGACTACAAGCACGCTATAAATTCAAGTTGTCTGGAATAATCAATGGTAATTTACATAAAAGTTCCCCTCTTGCTGGGACAGTACCTCAGTAAAGACCCTAGAAACTGAGATTTGTGTATCACAACTGTCTGCAGCTCTTACATTTGCAGTAAAGCTGTATAAACTCAAACAGGTTTTGTTCGTTACAAAGTGTAACGGTAACATTTGAAATGTAAGAAAACTTCAAATCACAAAGAAAAATGTAAATACTGGGGGAAAAAAATCATTTTGTGATGCTCTTAGTGTAAATAAAGGAAAAATAACAAAGCCTTGATGAAAACATTTTGTAAAAATGTGAATTTTGGTTCATATGCAGGTTTATGAAACATTTTTCTTTCAAGAGAAAAAAAAAAACCAAATCCCATTTAACAGCGACTTCAAAAAAGAATATCAGCATCCAGATCTCGAAATGTGTCTTTCGTTACAGTCAAGGGAGTATATAAAAATTGTATGTGTTTACTCTTTTCAACTCATCAAAGGAACCTCTTTGGCTCTGCTGACTGGTGGGGAGTTTCCAGCCGTTCAAACCCTCAAACCAGCATGTTTCGCTGTGTGTGTTGGGGGGAGGAGGGGTTTGAGACAATAAAAACATGAAGTAATAAAAAAAAGAAGAAACACAAAGTAGTTGAATAGAAAAATTTGAAAATGAATGTTCAAGACATACATTAAAAAAAATAAATATCACAATCTTTTCATCCCAATGACAAACAACAGCAATTTGACATATAGGTTCTGGGCATCTTTTGACAGGAAGAAAACTGTGTTGCTGGAGGGAGAGGATACAAAAAGAAGAACCACGCTGGTGTTTTAGAGTTTAAAGATTTTTCCATGTAATATTAGATAAGCCCATCATGTCTTCCAAAGGAGTCCGGTGCGACATTAAAAATGAGGACACATTTTTCAGCATCACTGCCCCAATGTCTACAAACAGGAATCTCCAAACACACAAACACAGAGACTTGCAGATGGAGCTGTGCCCACCAGGACCGAAAGCTCTTGTACATCTTTCACTCTTAGTAAGCTCAATCCAGTCAAATGGAAATACTGTTGAACTCAAAATGAAGCCCAAATTTCATCATTGTAATATCTAAAAATAAAACCTTGACCCTGGTAATAAAGTAATTTGGATCTGTATGGTACGGTAATGTCAAAGGTCATGGTAGAAGAATCCAGCTTTCCGATGATTTTGTCTCCTCACAAGGACTAATCTGCATTTGTTGCACCTCAGCGTTAACCTACAGCTGTAACACCGGTTTTACACCTGGAGAGACCTCGGTTGGAGTGAATTTTATCTTTTTATGAGCTCACTCAAACAAAATTAAAAACTTAAACATGTCACCAAGGCCGGCCACAGCTGTTTGCTAATACTTTGTAAAAAAAATGCAGTCATCTAGCTTTCTGTTTTTTAATGTTCACAAGCAACAGTTAACATAAAACTGTAATAAATGCAGCTTATTGTGGTCAACTTGGCAGGCCTAAATTACATGGTTAGGGATTTAACTGTTGCTGCAAACTGTTGTACTCAAAAATAAAGAACTTTAAGAAATACAAAAGTATGAGACCTATTTGCCCAATCCCACATTTTTATCTTCTTCTGACAAATTATGACGTTGTACCCTTAAGCTTGGCAACGTTAGGCCGAGTTAAAGCAAACACAAGGCAAAGGCAGACATACCATTTAACAGTACAGCTTTCCAGAATGATTCTTTGGAAGATTTGGGATTTGAACCCTTACATTACTGGGTCTTGGATCAGCTAAAAAACACATCAACAGTTCATATAAGTCCTTTTCTTGGACAAGCAAGTTTTCCATCTATAAAAAATAGTTTCCTAGAAAGCATCCACATCACCGTGTAAAAACATGCTGGCACTATGCCTATCATAGAAGTAGATAGCGAGGCAATGAGCACCACTGAGGTCACAAAATCCTTAAAACACCTTAAGCAAACATACTTAAGGAAGCTCATTAAATGACCTGTTTTACAGTGAAAACATGAGTTGGGCCCAGCCTGTTGATGTATTCTAAGACCTCAGAGAACATCCACATGCAACAAGGAATTTCCAAGTCAGCGCCACACATACTTGTGCTCAAATAACATATCACCTTGGATAACCGCATCATGCTGCCTAAACACTGACATGGCTTGTCGCTCTCTAAGGTCAGATTTAAGTAAGAAGACTGCAAAAAAAAAAGTTCCACACTGAGTTTTCATCCAAATGTGGGTTGCAGATGAGTATATAACGATTGCTACAACATGTGCAAAATTCCCCAAATTACCAAACGCATTGAAATTAAATAGGAGCCCCTCCCTTCAGGAAGTGATTCATTTAATTCTATTAGACGGCGGGAGGCTGAATGATCTTTATTACATAATAGCTATCATGTCTTTCTCTAATTTACCATAGAAAAATAAACTTTGAATCAAGATTGTCTTTAAAATAATTAATAACCAATAAAATCAATGCAAGTTGTTGAGTTAAGAAATAGTTTTACTAAATGTATGTTCTTTTTTTTTTTGAGAAAACAAACACCGTAACAATTTTAGCTAACTCACTAGCTTATGTAATATGAAGGTGGTCGGGTGGGCTGCCTTGTGAAAGCTACCCGCCTCAGATACCTTGCTTTTTCCGCTGGCCCCCACACGCTCTCTGCCAGGCCTTTAAGACACGAAGAGCACATAAAAGAGAGGTCATCATCACTGAGATGGAGTCAGCCTATCTGCTTTCCTTAGTTATTATCTTATGTGGTGATTACCAAACTTTGTTTACACAAAAAAGTCTGAGGCAAGGCATGTCATTTTCAGCAATTTTGCACAACATGAAGAAAAAAGTATATAAATAAAAGGAAAATAATCTATGTTGCTCTCTGTCACTTCTTTTTCATGTATGTGCACTTTTTTTTTATTGAAGTGAGTATATTTTTGTGATTATAGAAGTTCATTTGTCGGGGTAAATGTTTTTCTTTATTTTGTTGCTATGTAAATTAGCTTGTGAGGTACCATAAGCTAGCGGGAAAAAGTGTAAACAAAGGGTTGATGGGAAATTAGCCAAGGGTAACTTCTACGGCAACAGTCCCGCTCACAACCCAGAGGAATATTTCTAATGAACTCCTGCTGCATTGCAGAAAATATGTCTGGAAAAAAAACACAAGACAGGCTTTGTGATTTTTGCTACAATATCCTAATTAAAACATCACTACTAGTGATCTTACAATATAGTTGCAGTGGGGCTTTAAAAAGATAGAACAAAAAAATCCAAAAGTCTGACAATCTATTGAATACGTTGTAGTTTTTCCTGTCAATTACATTACTGATAGATATAGCATCTCTGTAATACCAAATGTGCTTATTTTTATTGGGTTTGTGTCGCAAATGTTGCCATGAAGTACTATTGAGGACACAAAGTGTATTTTTCCATCACATTTGATGATTCATTCTCATGACTGTCAGTGCAACGTGCCATTGTCATGATTCTAAGTATCCTGTAACTCTCTGCCATGACTACGTGCTTCTATTCAAGCTGAAAATACTTGGAATGATTAAATGCGCACATGCTCCCTTTTCTTTCTAACTCCAGCACAAACATGCACAATCGCAGGGTTCTGCTCACATATTCGCACAACACCGGCATGCACGACATTCAAGCCATGTGATCTTGGCTAGGCTATAAGCCAACAGCCAAGCATGTCACTTACAAGAAATCTCTGAGACAGAGTGGGAGAGTGAGACTCACGTACACACAAGCTCACTGGCACAAACTTGCGCAGTAATTCTGCCCAATTGTCAGTTTGTGAAAACTCCTTGTCAAGTGCAAGTACAGTGCAAACACAAGAAACATGAGACTTAGCTGCTAGTTATTTGTAATGAAGAGTGGTGTGTGTGGGGGGTGGTCAGTTCTGAGAAAAAGTGAAACACGTGAGCTTTAAGATCTAATGTGGAATTGTTCTGCGAACATGGCATGTTGACTGTTCATTATCTAAATTCCTAGAAGTCTTCCTGAAAAGCACACAGCATGCCAGCGCAGCCCAAACACGCTTCAAGATTCCAATAGCTTCTATTATATATTTTTTATCTCATCGACCTTTGCACATTTGCCACTTTTTCTCTGGATTCAGCGAAAACTTGAAACCGGCGACTGACATTTGAATAACATGCGTCTGTGAACTTGTATCCTGGTTTGACGAACATCTCTTTCTTTATGTGGACTTGTTCAAAAAGTGTTCAAAAAAAAGAAACCAATCAATAAATAAAAGACAAATATGCGCACACAGTGTTCCAGCACAGAGGACAGGAAAAAAAAATATCTCACTTTCCTTTGATACATTAAGTGATTTGTTACAAGTGTTCTGTGAAAAATACCACCAGAGGGGCATGTCAAAACATTTGCATGGTGTCCAAAGAGAAGGAAACATGCAAATCTAGGCAGAAGAAAATGATTTTTTTGATTAAGTATATATTTTTGTAAAGTAGATTTTGAACTGTTAAGTCTGCGAAAAAAAAGACTAAAAATAAGCCTTAAATTGTCTTTACCAGACTTAAAAAATATTGCAACACCTTTGGGTTATGTTACACAATGATTACTGTAGTACTCAGCCACCTGTCAGTATCAGCACACGAGGCTTGCTGAATACCAACCCAGGTATAATTGCCTTACATCAACGACTTGTAGCTTCCTTTGGCCTGACCAAAGCGTTTCCAGTCACCAGAGTCAGTGAGGTGTTATTTCATAGGGACTGAGCTGACATCTAGATCTCCTCTGCAGGTTTCACGATGAGAACAGGAAAAAAAGCAACTGTCATAAGAAACTCTGAATGTGGTTGACGAAAAGCTGAGCAGGAACTGGCTAGGTGGGTCTTTCAGCCATATGATATCATAAAGAAGGTGCAAAGAGACATCAACACAAAGAGGAAGCAGTAGGACAACTGCGATGAACAAGAAACACGGCTCAGTTGAGACTATGCATGTTAATGGAAGATCACCAGAACAAAACTGCATATCAGAACTAGCAAGAATCAAGTTTCAGATTCAGTCAGCATTTTAGTGCACTTTTAAGACAAGCAGAAACCCCAGCATGTACAACTCAGCGTAGGGTTCCCTTGAACTCATCATGAGCTGCTACCCTTAAACTCCAGGGAGGCATAAAGTTCAAATGGTACAATTCCCATAAGCTGAAATCAGTCAAAATCATCTCCACAAGAATCCAGCAGAGCAAACTTGAACCCCGAGTTTGGCACACAATTTTCTTAACCACTGCAAGGAATGAACCCCAAGAAGAATATGAAGCCGGTTCTGCATCAAGAGGGGAGAGTCATGAAGTAGCACACACAAATTGGTGCCTGATCAAGCTTGATTAAGTGGAATCTATGAAGATCAAAGACCCGAAACTCCTAATGACCCTAAGGTCTTCACTGAGAATATGTGCAGGCTGCACTTTTGAGGTGTTTAAACGTGCAGCACTGACACAAGCAAAGCAGATCATTAACATGCAAAAGTGTAGGGAAAAGCCATAATGCATGTTTCTTTTTGCATAACTGATAGTATAGAAAATGGGACTTGAATGGGAAGTTATTTTGAAATCTTTTGAAAAATTTTAAATTTCTCCAAAAAGAGGAAGAGACAACGGTTATCTCGATTAAGGAAGCTTTTTCAAACTTATGGTAATTTAACCATGAGAAAGACGGAGAAAGACTGTATGGTATGCATCTCTGTGTTGTGTTTCACACACATAATGCAGAAGTCACACACTTGACTTTGGCTATATTCAGACTGGACACATTTGGTTCGCTTAAAGTGAACCAGAGTTTGTTTCCCCCAATAATTCAGAACAAATTTTCTGTCTGAATACACCCAAGCGAACTCTGGTCCAGGACCAGGAACCGCTCTCTAACCCATCTTTCGAGGTGGTCTCGGTTTGCTTCCAATCAGACTGAGCACCGGTTTGCTCAGAGTTATTCTCAGGCTGAATTTGGTCCGTGCTGGGAGTGGAACAGTTGAACCAAAACGGCCACTGTGGCCAGAGCAGGAATAAAGCAACCAATGAACCGCAGAGAGACGTAGAGGAACACAGTAACTCATTGAAATTTGGTTGGATGAAGGCACGCTCATTAAAACAACTTTTAACATGATGCACATTGCTTCTCCCCCTGTTTTCCCAAGAATCTGTCCCACAAACACTTATCAGCACACTTTCTTTGCTGCCTCCTCCTCAAAAACCGCCTTGCAGTATGCCCCAAAAAGGAAAAAGTGTGGTATCTCCATGTTCCCCAACCTTTTTGTGGCAGGGGACCAGTCAACCCCTGAGGATTTCACCGCGGCCCCGGTGGGGGTGGAATGACAAAGAAACAGTGTACTTGAATGCAGAACAAATTATTAATATTAATAAATAAAACAACACAAGAGGAACACCAAACATCAAAGTCTGGTAACATCCTCTGGTTATTAATGTTATGAATATCATGAAAACCGGCTCAGTGTGTGGGAATCATCTGTTGAGATGAATCCACATTTTAAGCAGGACTCCTAGTAGCCTGCTGGTTTTTATCTTTTTGTCTTAAAGTTGTATCCTTTTCTTCAGTCTGTTCTTCTGTTCCTGCACTTATACCTTTGCAAAAAATACGTTCCACTGCCGGACTACTTTTAGCGCTCAAGTGACCGAAATGTAATCGAGAGAATCCTTTCATCTTCAAAACCAAAAGATTTTTCAGAATAAAAGATCGTTCAAACTTAGTCATTTTGCTCCCCTGACCAAACTTTACAGCTCAAGTGACTGAAGGTGTAGCTGAGAGAATCCAGTTATTTTTCAAAAGACTGTCAAGACTCAAAAGAAATTATAATTAATTATTTCCTCCGTAGACCGGTGCCGACCTCAAAAATCCTGGACAACGACTGAAGAGATTGTTAGTCACATGGTTTTGTTTACAAGCTTTAGCTTGAAATAGAAATAACTGGTTAAAGGCAGTCTGAATACAGACTAAACGCAACTTTCAGGACTCTATGGGACTTGAGCAGAATTAAGCGGACTCGTTTCTGTCCAACTGACTTTTCCAGTCTAAATACACCCTTAATTTTAATGTCACAATTTCAAAGTCACATATGAAGTTTCAACACGTGGTTTTATGTCAAAGTCACAAATGCAAAGTCATACAAATGCAAATTTGTCATTTGAAATTTGAAATGCATGTGTTCCTATTTTAAACTCAAAGCAAATCGTTTGAGAACTGACATAAACTACATTCAATGGATATACCCTGCTATCCACACTCAAAAAAAGGTTCAAATTAAAACCAGCAAATCCTATTTGAGCCCTAAGACATGGCTGGGTTTTTTTTTTGTATTGTTAAATACACTTTGGAGACGCTTCGGCACAGACGTTTGTTTAGTGCTGCAATTGTTGCTTCCTTTTTTCCCAGAACAGTGCAGAAAATGACCAACAGAAGAAAGAAACTCTCCTTTATGCATCCTATAAAGTAAGT
Source organism: Oryzias celebensis (assembly GCA_014656515.1). Lineage (NCBI taxonomy): Eukaryota > Metazoa > Chordata > Actinopteri > Beloniformes > Adrianichthyidae > Oryzias > Oryzias celebensis. Next base: position 10,380,104 of record BNCR01000012.1, read on the forward strand.
AATGCTATAACTCAGAAAACATATCAAAAACTTTTGACCATTATGTGCAAACCAAGAAAACTGTCCTCAATCCAGTATGAAAATACAGAACAGGATAACGTCCACCTTTACATGTGGAGTTAAAGGACAGGACCCATGTGCTGTGCAAATGTATTAATGTTTTTATTTATTATAAAACAAATACCCTTATTTTACACAACAAAGGTGTAATTTTTGTTATTTTAAGGAGCTGGTTTTCTAGTACACTCTTGGTCTTCTTTATATCTTGTGCATTTCTAGAAAATTTATCAGAAGCAGCTCATCAGACACTTGCCCAAAGGATGAGAAATTATTTATTTTGCTTTAAAATAAAATAATCTGTTACCTACTAAGGTAGGTCTAAAAACTTAACCCATTTTAGAGTTTTGCAGCCTTGTGGATAATAAAATACCACACATCACTTCTAAGATTCTATAACAGATTCTGTTCCCAATAAAAAGGAGGGAAAGCAGATATGCTCCATGACTCTATAACATGTAGACTGACCCATAAAATTATACTATCATACTATTATAGAGGATTTCTGACTCACTGCTCCTTATAAGTTTGCTTTGGTTTATGAAGTTGCTTTAGTTTATTAACGTTGGGCGTATTTATTTATGTGCAGTTATAGTTCTTGACAATTTCAGTCAGGTAGAAGTCTAGACTAAAACTAGGCCATTTTGACACTTACATTTTTTTTGGATTTTTTACTGGCTTTGATTTGATTTGTGTGCTTGGGGTCTTTTTCAGAAAACCATGCTCAGCTCGATGACAGGAAATGACCAAAGACGGACAACTGTAAATCAAACAACAAGGTGTCACCTCAGATAACAGTGTTTTTCTTTTTCCTGCCCAATTTCCCAAACATGAGATTTTTAGATTAATTTCCTCACCAAACTTAACACGATAACTGGGACTTGTAGATACCAGAGATGCTAATTTTGGGGATTTTGTTCTTCTAATAGTTTCTATAGCTTCTATCAGTTCTGAAAGTTGTGACCTTGGTGTTGAATTACTGCAAATCCCACTCAAAAGAAGGCTGGTAACATCTTTGAATGCTTTAAATCATTAAATCAATAATTGTTGATGGTGTTGAGGGGCAACCTACAATTTGGTCTGTGATTGTCCCATTTTAGCAGTACTCAGATTTGCTGACGATCATTTAATAGTACTTGTAAAATGATCCCTTCAAAACAAATGACGATACTATTTTATTGTTTTTGGTGGTGTAATACTTTTACCGTCTTGCCTTTGGCTCCATGACACAGTTGACAAGACTAAAAACATGTTTCTCTCTGAAGGTTATTTTCAACTCTTTGTGTGTTTAAAATGTTCCGCTTTGTAGTACCTGTTTATCCAGTGGCACTTTCCAAGTAAAAACTCCTTTTCTATGAAAAGTAGTGAGACTGTAGATCCTACCTGATGTATCTCATTTCAGGAATTCTGTTAGCCAACATAGAAAAGGAGGATTTTTCCTTGCAATTATCGTGAACTGTTTAAGTTCCTGTTTCACAAAGAGATACGAACATGTCTGGACACACCAGTCTGAGCAGGTCTTTATCTCTCCATGGTTTTCCTCGAACTGGCTCTGCAATACCTAGAAAGAGTAGCTATTGTTTGAGAACGGGATGTATGACCGGTGCCCTGTATCGCATGCCCTTTTTTTTTGTTGCTTTTTTACTGGCTTTGATTTGATTTGTGTGCTTGGGGTCTTTTTCAGAAAACCATGCTCAGCTCGATGACAGGAAATGACCAAAGACGGACAACTGTAAATCAAACAACAAGGTGTCACCTCAGATAACAGTGTTTTTCTTTTTCCTGCCCAATTTCCCAAACATATGAGATTTTTAGATTTATTTCCTCATTGAACTTAACATGTTAACTGGGACTTGTAGAGCCAGAGATGCTAATTTTTGGGCTTTTGTCAACTTCTATCAGTTTGGAAAGTTGTGACCTTGGTGTTGAATTACCGCAAATCCCACTCAAAAGAAGGCTGGTAACATCTTTGAATGCTTTAAATCATTAAATCAATAATTGTTGATGGTGTTGAGGGGCAACCTACAATTTGGTCTTTGATTGTCCCATTTTAGCAGTACTCAGATTTGCTGACGATCATTTAATAGTACTTGTTAAATGATCCCTTCAAAACAAATGACGATACTATTTTATTGTTTTTGGTGGTGTAATACTTTTACCGCCTTGCCTTTGGCTCCATGACACAGTTGACAAGACTAAAAACAAGTTTCTCTCTGAAGGTTATTTTCAACTCTTCGTGTGTTTAAAATTTTCCGCTTTGTAGTACCTGTTTAGCCAGGTAAAAAATTCCAAGTAAAATACTCTTTTTCCATGAAAAGTAGTGAAACTGCAGATGTTTATCATTTCAGGAATTCTTTTACCCCACATAGAAAAGGAGGAGTTTTTTTTACAATTATCCTGAACTGTTTGAGTCCCTGTTTCACGAAAAGCAACGAACATGTCTGGACACACCAGTCTGAGCAGGTTTTTATCCCTCCAAGGTTTACCTCGAACTGGCTCTGCAATACCTAGAAAGAGTAGCTATTGTTTGAGAATGGGATGTATGACTGGTGCCCTGTATTGCATGCCCTCAGGCATGAGTCATAATAGTCCATGCATAAACACACGCCTGGTATGTCATTGTAAATGCTGAATACGCACACATCCACAGAGAAAGGGAAGCTGCAGTATGAAAAAGTACATGTATTTTTACTCAGCCTACAAAACCTACAGCATATCCTTGTTTATTAAAAAAAATCCAAGAAAAAATATGTTGTTATTGAATGTTTCCATGGTAATCCAAAGAATTTGTAATTTTTTGAGTGTGTGATCAAGTGGGAGATGCATGATAAGTTTAGTGCAAACAAATGTGGTGGGTTGCAGCTCAGTAACTTCTCTATTATGACACTACATACTGCACGTTGGCGTTGATAAATGTGCTGAAGTGGAGAGTGGGCACGATAATGTAGAGGAGGGGTTGTTGGCCGGTGTCAAAAAGTATTTTATTTGGGTCACGACTGTACCTCAACAGAATGAGACCCTAACATGCATAAAACCAATAGATTTTCATTTCATATTACTATGGCAACAATTGGGTTACTTCAGACATATAAGTTTCATGTTACGTGAATGCTCAGACTTCAAGGCTATGGTAAAATACAGCATGAACATACTAATTAAAAAGCTTTTTGCGTCATAAATCTGTTTTTGTTCAAATTTGTTACATACTTGTGGTCACGCAATGCTACTTTTCTAAGAAGTTCCAAAAACTGGTTCAGATCTTTCAAATGCCAGAAGTATTTGTTCAATGAAAACATGCCTAACTTTTCATGGAAATTAACCTTAGGTGCTTTTATCACACTACTTCAATGAAAACACAAATTATCTCAACACAACTTTATTTAAGTCGCATTTTTTTCCATCAAACTGCAGCAAAAAGTGCTTCAAAAAATGTTTTGTGTCCTAAAATGAATTTGTCTCTAGATGTTTTTTTCCAGGTGTTTTCACCTTTATTCAGCTTATTTTTTAGTCACTGTCCACATCAATTACAGTCTGTTATGGCGCGCTCTCCTTGACACTCCCACCCTCGCTCACAGCCCTGGGCCCCCTCGTGGAATGTGGTGCAGTTGAGGGGGCCTATGGAGGAAGGGCATCCCAGGACACATGCTAACGCACTCTCCGACACACTCAACTGCACCCCAGCAAACACGCCGACAAACATACGCTCACCCAGACAAATACAGCTGCTAGTGGACATGTAATGACGATTGCAGTTAAAGACTTGCGTTTTCTGTTAAAACTTCCTTATAGGACACAAACATCCACACACCCAGAATACCGTGAACTGATTTCCTTCTAAGTGTTATAAAACCCCTCAAAAACATACTGTCTTGCTTCAGGGCAAACAGGCACGCCTATAGCTTGAATGCCTATTAAAACATACCTGGAACCTGAAGTGCAAATGAGTAAACGGAATCATAACGAACCACAGAGGGTTCACTTTCAAGTTTACACCTGAGACAAACCTGCTGGGGGCTGGGATGCTGTGCATCCACATTTCATCACATGACAGAGATGAGACAGAAACCATCAAAAACTTGAAGTTATTTCAGCTGACCTACAGTACAACACTATCCAAGACATGATACTGAAACAGAGACAGACACGACAAAAAAACGTGTGTTAGGGGAAGAACAGTGACAGGAAATGAAGGAAACTGCCACAAACTGCTTGCTGGTTAGCCACACATTGCAGTCATGTACACACAGGAGAAAGGGGTGGGCACTGCATTTAGGGTTAAAGTCTTTCAGCATGCTTTCATGAGCCACAACTATCAGTGAAGTGCACACATTCTGAGATCCCCTTAAATTGTCTTGGGATCCAACTCGGCATTCAGTCCACATATTATCCAATGTAATTCCCATGAAAAGTACTTTTTTTTTGCATAGTTTTTTCATCCGACTGTAAAAGTGAAGCGGAATATTACAATGATTCATAGAAATGAGTTTAAACTATGTTGCCCTTCTAGTAAAACAATGGATCCACAATAGGTGGAGTTTGTTTGCTTTTCCCTCATGTCACATGCTGAGACAGTAAAGCTCCCCTTCATACAGTTGAAACTAATGGCAACACAGTTTCCTGCAGTTAAAGGGCGGGCCAACATCATCCTATATAGGATTGACTACATTCTCCAAGTGACATGAATAACAGCACCTCCTCCGTTCTGGCTTAAAGTTTAAGACTCAAAAACTTAGTTGGGAATAAATAAATAAATCCTGGAAGACATGACGGGAGAAGGTAAATGTGCCCCGTGAGTTGCAATGAAGTAATGCATGGCAAAACGTATGCGTCATACAAAGCAGGCGCAGTAAATATGAAGCCAGAGGAGGATCTGCTCACCCGATATGTCGCTGTTCCATAGAATGCGGCGATCAGCTGGCGAAGAAGAGGCAGGCGGACGTTTCGGATGATCTCTAAACTTTCTGGGCTGTCTTTCGCTCTCTTTTTTTTTGTTTCTTTTGAAAGCAGGCCACGGTTCTCCCCCCTCCCCGCCTTCCCTTCCTTTCGTCCGCTGGCTCGCTCTATCACTTCAGTCCTGTCTTGGCCGCTCGTCCCCCCATCTCTCTATCCCACTCTCTCTGGTTTCTCTGCTCGCTCTTGTCCCTGTGCAGGAAGTAAAACGCGGCTCACGCGAACAGGACACGGAATGCGAGCTTTCTGACATCATGCACCATTCCGTGTTATTAGAGTTCGCCTTTAAAGATACAGACGGGCCGGGAGCTGTCAGGCTGCTGCTGCTGCTGCTGCTGCTGCGGCTGCGGCTGCGGCTGCTGCGCGGCTTGACGACGCACCAGGAGTGGACTGTGATCGTGGCGTGCGCCTTTACGGACACATGAACTCGCTGCACTCTGCGCCGAGCTTAAAGGTGTACATGCGCCTCAGAAAAAAAGAGAAAATAAATCCTACCCTGCGTGGGTTCGACTCTGCCGTATTGTTCTGACTTATTCAGACAAAATGACCTTTATTTAGAACTATAAGTAGGACGACAGGGGGGAGGGGGGGGGGGTACTTGAGATCCCGAACATTTAACATGTGAGGGTATCTCACATGTCCTCTTGTGATGACAGCTCAGCGCATGTGTGTTTACAAGCGCCAACTACTGGTGGTGTGTCCATAACTTCTTTCATTGTCTTTTTTTTTTTTTTAAATAAAGTAGTTTTTTAATGAATGTTGCTCAGTAAATTGGAAAAAAAAAGATGAATGTAATTTACATTAAAGTAAAACCCAAAATGTAGGCCGCACAAAATGACTCGAGGAACAGCTATCTATTTATCTATCTATCTATCTATCTGGAGATTGACGGGTTTTTTGGTGTTGTCAGTGGGTTTGCATTGTGGGTGAACGAGGTTTGTAGGAATTACTTCACAAGATAGCAGCATCTAAAGTGATAGTTAACCTATGGGTTAAGGATCTATAAAACTTGTTCTTGTAGCATTTTTTCTTCATCGAGGACACATATAAAGACGATTAAGACTTGAACTGATTATTTCTTTATTCAGGTCGTGGTAAATCAGGAGCAGATGAAAAAAAAGACCCCTTTAAAAGCTACTAGTTGTTATAAACTACAATTAGCAGGCCACAAGCTCCATTCTCATACTACAAACACTTGCAGGTAATTAGATCCATGTATGTCTTCATTTTCCTTGTCTGAGCTGACATCTGCTCCAGTATTGCTCACCTTTTTTGTTGCACCGCTAATGTTGGGTTAGGGTGTGTGAGGGGCTGTAAGCTAGTTGGAGAGAGTGTTAACAAAGGGATGGTGTTTTAAATATTTTAAAATAGAAATAATAAACGGAATTGTTTTTTTGTTGACGTAGCAATTTTTCTTATTTCTTTTGTTATTACAAAAGCAGAACTACAACCATATTTATTTGATGGGGTAAAATGTAAGGATCTCTCTTTTTGACACAACAAAAAGTTCATTAGTTGTGATCACACATACAGCAGAAACGTTGCCAACATATAATTTCAACAAAGAAAAATAATGAAGCAATTCTCGATATTATGTTGCTAAACTGCTGCATTTCTCTCCTTTAGACTGCACAAACAAATTTGAGTATTTATGACTTTCAGTAAACGCAAGGTTAATAGTTCAAGAACTGTGAAACGACTGCTTATTAATAAAACAGTCAAGTCATTCACACAAGGCACTTTGCTTCAGTTTTGGAAACAAAAAAAGGAGAAATGAAAATGGACAGTCATTGACTCGTACACTGTACTTTCAGGGCTTCTTTTGACATCACAAAAACAGTCTTAGGTTCTCTTTTTGGCCCGAGTGGGCAGTCAGATCAGCCCCGGCTCAGAAATATCAGGCATATGGTCTGTTTATCCTCAGAACAAAAGGTTATTGTTGCCGCGATTATCCATTTCCAGTCTGAGGCCATATACAGGCCACAAGCATGTCTCAGGCAGCCCACCAGCTACAGTGTCAAAAGTTCAGATCTAAACCTGGCACTTTAGTTTGCAGCCTCATTTGCTCATTGTTCCATGGATGATAAACATGAAAATGACTTCAATACAGGAAAAAACTTGTGCTAAAATCCACATTTCAGATCCTTGTCCTCAGGCTCTGTGAAGTTCCTTGAAGCTCCAGTCATGCCAAGTGAATATGCGACTATATAAGGTGATTGGGACACAGCCACGTCCATTGTTATGCTTGGCAGAAAGAGCGGGGTCTCGTTATGGCCCACGTTTGCGTGCTAGAGGAAGCTAAACAGAGAAGTCTGTCAGAGCAAGCTCTCTGGAACCATGTGAAGAGCGACTGACGAAACACTTGACCCAAAACTGCTGCAGATGAACTATTACACACTCTTATGACACTGCTTGAGGCATGCCATCACGGCTGTTGGATCACACAGTAAAACACCCAGTTATGCGTTTTAAACTGTTTATGGGTTGAAAATTTATCAAACAACATTACAAGAATGTCAGTGTGACACTCGGGGCTCTAAAGACCCCTCTTCTGCCCAACTCCCATAAAAGAGCATACAAACATTACTGCTTACTTACATTATCCCCATAATTCACTTTAATGTCTGATATGAATGCATACTTACATAACATTGTACCGACATCCACATTTTCTCTGCTTTGAGTACAAATCAAATAGTAGTTGGCACAAAGACTAACATCACATCAAGCACGATGCACATCGGTCACAGTTCCACAACAATGACAGTCTTTCCTGACTGCAGATAATCTTTACTCCCATCCAAAATGTGTGGATACCATGAACAAATGGCACGAAACAAACAAATAAATAAATTATGTTGTTGGTCCCTTCTTTTGCTAAGACTGACCATGATCTGATGGATTTGTCTTAAGACATTTTTAAAAGTTTTCTACTCAACAAATCAGGAAACAACATAATTCAGGTGTCATTTCAAAGGGCGTTTCTCTCCCTTCAAAATAAAAGACATTATAAAAAATATCTTTTTTTTTTTTGATAGGAAAAAAAAATAGTCCCACGTGTTATGCTACAGGTGTGCATTCTTAAGCTCAGCTACATGTCCACAAACACCATAAAGCACCAGCCGAGCCCCCCCACCAGAAACATGGTGATTTGCATGCTGTAGATGATGAGGTCGTTAAAAACCCCGAAGTCCAGACGCTGGTGCCCCAGCAGGAGCAGAATGACCGACAGTTTGTACTGCAGCCGCAGGAGGACGCGGACGCTGACGTACTGCGCGAAGAAGAGGGCGGAGAGCGACACCCAGAGCAGAGAGGTCAGCAGGCTGCAGCCGAAGTACAGCAGGAAGCGCAGGAAGCTGTACATGCAACGTGAGCGCAGGTACAGGTCAAAGTTGTTGTACTTGGTGCGCACTAGCTTGGACGTGTGCGTCGACCCACAGGCCGAGTGCATGCAGGTGGTGTGGGGCCCATGGAAGCTGCGCACGCGCCGTGGGATGGGGATCACAGGCATGGAGGGGCGAATGCAGCCCTGCACGGCGCGCGGTTACTGAGGTCCGCTGCTCGAAAGGAGGCTCCTGGCTCCGGCTTCATTTAGTTAGCGCTGGAGGGTCCTAACGTCAACCCCACCTTCTGTTTAAAGACACAAATAAAAGCGCCACTTTAAAAGCTTATTTTTCCTCTCTCGATAGATGCAGGCCCACGAAAACTGCTTCTTCGAATAACATAAAATAGCATCTAACGAGCATCAATGAAGCTACATGTGTTTAGCTAAAACTACATGCAGGTAGCAATGCTATATTTTAAACACAAAATATTTCAAATAAATAAGCACAGCTCTTACGTGTAGCAACACGACGTCTTTCACAAACTGGTCTGTTAAACTTGAACACATCTGAAGGACTTTAATGCTGCACTGACAGCGGAATGAATGATTCACAAAAACTATTAGTTTTCTTATTTTTACTCCCTCTGTCAACGATGCGGTTAGCATAGATTGAAATACCGTAAACCGGTGAGAGTGTTGTCGCAAAACAAACATGTCAAATGATGTGACGTCATTGACTCCAGAATTAAAGGGGAAGTGGTGCTAATTAGGGTTTTTAATTTATTTTTCATTCCGAATGAGAAAATGAAACAAAAACATACGAGCAATGACAATAAACAGGAAAAAAAAAAAAAAAAAAACAGACGCACAAGATCGGACTTCATCCCATTCTTTTAACCCACCAAACTACTTTTTCCATCTGTCTTTATTATTTTTTTTGGGTTCTGTTATTAAAACAAAGTAGTTAATTGGCAAATATAAATGCATACATACACACATGCATACATAGAATATTCATGTAAGAATGAAAATTAATTGCATCACAATGAAGAAATTGTGCATATTGTTTCAAGATTCCAATAAAATCTCCCACATGCAATAGAAATATCAAATACTAGTTGTAGAAAGTAACTGGGTTTTTTTTTTTAGGTTACCAGTCACTCATACATACCAGTGACAATAGTCATAGTCTTATTCGCCCATGCACACTTTCACACAGTAATAGTGGCTCTGCTGCCATTGCACACTTCAACGCATGAGGGGGCAAAGCGGGAACTGAACTTGTGATCTTTCGATCAGAGTAGACCGCTCTACCACTGCAGCACGTCTGCCTTATATATGTATGTATGCAGGTTTGCATGCGTGCCAAGTTTATATTAGACTTTATAAAACTTTTTAAATTCATAATTATTGTTCTTGACATAATATTTTCTTTTTTCAAGTTTCACTCTTTACTTTCTTTTAATCAAATGCTGACAAACAAATGCATAAACATTTGGAAATAGAACAGTGCTTGTTTTATTACAGTTTTTGAAATCATTTTGAAAAAAATAATCTTTGTTTTTTGCCATATTTTAACTATACAGTGAGTGATCTTCCAGACATTTCAGACATTTATTTTAGTGTTGTTATAAGATATGTCTTGTATCTTATAACAACACTAAAATATTGGTCAAATAAATGTATTATTGATACAGTTTTAGAAACTCACCGGCTATATCAGTTTTCAAAGCAGTTTCAAAGAATTAAAAGTGGAAAATCCTTTTCCACTTTATTAATCTTTACATGCAAACTGTGAAAAGGTTGAATGTATTTTATTTACTTGAAGTGTTTTTACATGATAAAAACATCCGCATAAGAGTTTTGAAGAACAGTAATCTGAGAATCTCATTTGGTTCTCTGACTATCATATATGCATCTACTTGTCCAGAGTTTTTTATTTTATTTTTTTATATGTTTAGGTTCATGTCTGAAAGAATTTCAAGTTCAAAATCTGACATATTGGATGTAACAGTGAGAACTATGTCACATTTCCATAAGCTCTTACAGTTTGATTCAAGTGAAAAAGTTGATTGTGTTTCATAGATTTGTTAATGTTTCTTGTGTTGAAGTAAATGTTGATTATTTCCTCTAATTCAGAGAATAACTTGAGAAATAAGTTAAAGATTAAAACTCCCAGTAATTTTCTTCTTTCGCTTGTAATTCAACTGTGTAATTTAGATCACATTTCACAATGTGTTTTGTATCTAAACGATCTATTATCTGACTGTGATCTGTTCCTGCACATTGTGTGTCCCTGTATGTAAAGTATGTCAAAGCAGCTTAGCCTGAAGCTTCATCAATAGCAGCATGCTGGCTACATGCTGATGCTTCTGCATTAATAACTGAACAATGGCATACATACTGCAGTATGTAAGGGCTGAACAAATAAAAAAATAATCTCATATGTCTTCTATTTACACACTTGAGTGCATTTGACATGCTTAATAGTTATTCCAAAATTGCTCCACAGTGTACTTGGAAAGCATCAATAAGGTCAATTACACAATCATTTGACTTTTACAGCACATTTCTACTGCAGTGCTGTAAAGAAAGCAATATCCAGATGCGATCACCACAGCATGTCACAAGATGTGTGCATGCTTAGCTTGCAGGAGAGAGAAATGCATGACTTTCAGTACAAGGAATTCCAAGACTAATGCAATAAAAAAAAAAATCTTATAAAAATAAAACAAACAATTATAAATAGGGATGGACTGGCTGTTTAAGACTGGTTTCCCACATAAAAGAATCAAAGATGGATCAGTTGTAGTTCAGTAGATCAGTTGCTTTTTTTCACCCAATGGTATTTTAAATTCTTGTGTGGTGTGCTTCTACATTGCACCAGAAAAACAAAACTAAGAAAATAAGGTTCCCGTTTTGCAATAAGATCATTTATTAATTGTATGAATGCCAAAAAACGGCTACCTGTGAGTATGTTTATCTGTGTATCTGCAGTCATGTGTCTACAAAATATAACACATTAAGTCTTTGCCTATCATGCAGTCTCAATGAACTGAACAAAAGGTTGCATCTCTTCAGAGAGCCAGATGACAGCGGGTCAGCGTAGATCATCATAAATGGAGCTGTTAGGAGAAAAAAGGAGTCCATCGCAGTTTTGAAGGGTTTTGGTTCACTTTAGGGAGAAATCAAAGGAGGGATTATACAAAACTGGGATAAACAACCCTTCAAATTTTGAATTAAACAAACATAAAGCTTTCTTTGAGGCTGAACACATTAGTGCGTGGTCTTAGGTCATCTGATAGGATTTTACATATGAGCCTTTGCAAACACTGAGGTCTTCTTAGTTTATTCTAAAGTTTGAACCAAAACCTACAGTGACAGTGGTCCTCGCCTGTAGAACAGCTTCTCAGAGATCCTCAGCGCTGCAGAAACTGTCCATGTTTTAAAAGAAGATGCAACACCTTTTGAGCCTAGCTTTTAACAGAAATTTAGAAATGTATCTATCTGCTATTTAAATTATTGAATGTGTTCATACTTTTTTATTTTCTTCCACGATGATGGTTTTCATTTGTGATTATACACGTCTTACACACGTCTTACACACTCTTAAGTTTTTATCTTTGATTTTACTTTAATGTATTTTATTCTTTTACATTTTGTTTTAACTCCAGTAGGGATCCTTGACCAGTGACGAAACCTTTTCTGTGAACAGGGTCACAGCAGTGGGATCTCCTGGGTCTGACTGATTGGTCAGCTCAGGGGGAATCCTGTGGTGATGCTAATGTGATTATGAGTGGGGTCGTTGCTGGTGTGGAAAAATCCCCCAAATACTAATTCTTCACTTCAACATCAATCCAGATTTCTATCTATCTATCGTTCTTTTCCTTTTTCAAATCTTACCTTCATATTGTTTCATTTTGTTGGGTGTGCAGGCGTCAGCTTTTTTTAATGTTAAGATCTTTGTTTTTCTTTTGGTTTTTAGGTTTAAATGATGTTTTCAATCTGTGAAAAAACTTCATGCTATTACAGCAGCAAGCACGCTTAACAAAATAAAGTTGATTTGACTTTTGATTTTCACATTAGAACAGAATTTGGAAGTGAAATCTGTTTTGGTAATATTCCTTTGTTATAACAAATGAATAAGTAACTATAAAATCATGCAAAAATAGTATATTTGCTAAAGAGGTCTGCTGAGTTACAGTTTTGTAGTTTTGCATTCCAGAATATGACATCACTGCCTTAAACCATTACAGGGGGCAGTGTGCGTGAATCGTACAAAAATGCTGCATCTTACTTAGTCATTTTTAAGTAAAGATCAGCCTTTAAACATGAGCGTGTGTGAAATCCATGACTCAGGACAAGACATCATTTGCTTTCACTAGAACTGCTTTTAATGCCTTTTTCATATAATTTTACTCTTTACTCCTAATACTTACAGCTACAGTACCAGCAGTTTGAAAAAGCATTTTACATGAATTCTCCAAAAACAGACAAGTTAAGGTCTAATTAAGCTAACATTTATTCATGTTAGTCACCTCAGAGTAGGCATGATGTTGAGGGCAGTTACTCCAGATGCACTAAAATGTTAGTACAGTTTTTTCCCCCTAAAATCATATATTTCCGATCGCAAAATGTAAAACTTTGGTACAAATCATCGTTTAAACAGACTTTTGAAACTGAACTGCTAAGTAATGCTACTTTATAGCTGTTTCTTTGCAATTTCCCCTACAAGCACCACACAAAAACTAAGAAACATTAGAAGAAGTAAATCTAAAAATAATCTGATATTTAAAGATCGTTTTTAGATTTACTTCTTCCAATGTTTCATAGTTAAAGAGATGTTCTTTTTTTTTTCTTTTTTGCCTGTTTTCTCCAGCACTGGCAAGAAAGAGTTTATTTCAATTAAAAAAAAAGAACATATCTTAACCACTAGAGGGAGCTGTTAGTCTATGCTTTGGCTGTTCACTGCATTTCAATCCCTTAAAAAGCAGCTCATCCAAGGGCAAAGCACCAAGCTGTTTGTCTCTCTTTTATAACAGGCTCCTTTGAACAAAACTTCTCTAAAGGATGCCAAGTTAAAATGCCTTCCCCCTTATTACATCTGGTTAATAACTGCTGCCCAGCTGAGGAAGCTCCTCTGTCTTGCACCATTACTAAGAAAAACGATGTCAATAAAGCATATTCGGGTGATTTAGCCATCCGGGCGTCCTTGTAAAGGATGTATACTGGTTCTAATCATGCATTATGGCTATATTATTGGGTCATATTTTTACACTCCCAAACATGAAGACCTTTAAAGTGTTGCCTCATCTTGCTGAGGGTGGAGCTTGGTAAGAGAAAATACAACCATCCAAGATTTTTCCCTATTTCGGGGGAGGAAATAAAGGTAAAAATGATTCAAAAGTTGCTTCTTCATTTACAAACAAACTAAAGTGAAGTACTTTTAGTTTCGTTGAGAGGCAATCAGTAGCTAAAGTTATCCAAACTCCCTTTAAAAACCTTGAGTGTGAGATTAAAGAGGAAACATGTCAAAATCCTCTTTGATGCCTTCAGATGCACTCGGGTTAAATCAATTAATTCATTAACTAAGTAGAGGTCACTGCCAATAGTTGAGAAAAGACAAATTAAATCAATTATTCAGGCTAATAAGATGAGAAAGACTTTAATTAGTGAAAGTTTAATCAAAGCTGTGTGATAAAAGATCTTCTGCACAAGATCCACAAGACCTGTCAATGTATTTTTTCACTATATCCCCAGAAAATATATGCATGTAAACCATTTTATGTGCCGATATGCTAATTCCATTTTAGTAATAGGATTTTCTGTCCACTTTTATTGATTGTAAAGAATGTCTTGGTTGCCAGCTAGCCCCCTAGTCTCATCGTTACTTCCTATTAAGGAATCAATTATCACAAAAAAAAAAAAAAGTGAGGATGAAAAAAAACTAAAATAAATAAAGTGAAATGATGTGAAATGGGGCAAACAGTGAATAAGTTCCAGGACATTAAGGTGTGCCAAGCCTTGAGAAGGAAATTAGGCAGACCTTCAGACTAATTAAAAAAATATATGGTGGGCAGTTAGGTGAAACAGTTCCTTCCAAGTTTCTTAACCATAAAAAGATCATTTTAGAGAGTGATACAGGGCTGTTCACTTTCATTCCTCTTCAATCTTTTATTTTCTTCGTGCGCTTCATCATATCTTGTGCCTGTGTGTCTCTTGAGTGCACACATCTGTGTGCGTTCCTAATCTTTTCAAGCCATCTGTTGTCTTCTCAGACCTGTAGATCTCAAGTATTAATTGGTTAGATGATACTTTGAACTAACTTGCTTTGCAGTTTGATTCATTAAACTCAGTCTAAAAAAATGAGATGACTTCTAAAAGCGGTTTATTTTTTTACATGCTGAAGGAAATTTAATATTTGGAAAAAGTCCAGCAAAAAGAAAGGCACTTTTAACGTTCTGTTTAGTATTTGGTGTTTCCTTTTCTGTCCCTGATCGGGTTTGACGAGTGTTAATCCTTGGCATAAGGAGACAAGGCTGGATTATAGAAACATCTGTATGGGTGAATGAGAGGGTTGTGAATCTTTGAGCATAGGAACTGAGGGAGGGGTGTCAGGGGTGACTTATGATCAAGAACGCAAGTGAGGAGAAGACTGCATCAAGACAAAGTCTCCTTCTCATGCATTTTTCCTTAGTTCTTACATACTCAAGTGACCCTAAATAAGAATTTTTTATGAGTGGCTCAAAACGACCCATTTAAGGGCATTTTTTTTTTACTCATACCCGTTTTTTGGTTTTGCATCAAAACATTTTGCTGCATTTTTGTGTTATATATTGTGAGTATCCCTCAACCGTACCCTTTAAAAAAAATCTTTGTACCATATCCCTTTATATAATAAAGCCAAATTATTTTTGCAGGGTAGAAATATAAAGATTATATATATGATCTTGCAGTTACAAATGCAGTCTGTAAAATATATATTCGTTTAGTGCCAATTTGTAAAAAAAAATAAAATAACTTTAGTTCTTTAGATTCTTGCGAAAAAAAATTGAGGTAGTAACACAAAACAACAATTTCATAAGGTGAATGAATGGTAAGAAAAAATTGAAATGGCACCAAGTTGAAACTTTTTTTGTTTTTGTTTTTACATAGGCCTATATTGCAGAAATATTGCAGGAAAACTACCTTATCAGGATGTTTTTAAGACAAAGATGAAAAACAAACAAACAAACGAAAAAATCCCCTTTTTTCTTTAACACCAAGCAATGAAATGTTTGAGTACAAATACAGAACTCAAAGAAACCTTCTTTGAACAGTCTGCTTGGCAGTTCTACCATAAAGATAAAAAATATTTGTGTAAAAGAAATTTGTTCACGACTCAAAGTCACTTTGCTCATAACAAACTGCCCACAGAGCCAAAGCCTTGCTTTAGAGTTTTACATGCTTTGCATATATATCTGGCTCCAGCTAGTAGTGATGCATAGAGTATTAATATGCAGGGATGATTTAGAGGGCAGGGGAGACTGAAGGGATTAGGCTTGCTTCAGTCCTCACTGGGGGGAGCTTGAGGAAGGAGGACGTTTACATCAACAAGCCCTGATTTATGTTGCTGAACAGATGGCAGAGAAATTGCTCTGTTTGGAAAAGATCTGCAATTTATTTTTGTTGATATTTGAGAGAAAGGCAGGAAGAGGGAATTGATTTGATGGAGGCAAGAGGGGCTGCACTGAAGCTTTTTTTTTGTTTTTGTTTTTTTCAGTAAAAATTGAACAGAAAATCCTGTAATCTTTCTTACACTAGAAAAGGATTACAGTCCAAGTTAGTTCAGATTTTATAAACAACATTTTTTTTTTACTGAAATGATACAAAACTGTAGCAGTTGAGGCCAAAAGTGGAGCAAAGCTTTAAATGGCTTTCTGTGATTAAACATGCATATAGTGTATCCAAAATCAGCTCTGTAGCATTTAAATTAGCTGAACAAATATTAGGCTGGACATATTAGATTGAACAAAGTCCCCTCCTTCCAGGCATGTGATGCAAACCAGGAAGTACCAAATGCTGGAGTTCCACCAAAGACCACTGGAAACAGGCTGTAGAAGACCAGCATTCACCAAAAAGAAATATATTTTATCAGTTTTATGAAACTTCTTAAAAAGTGGGATTTTTTGATTTTCTATTCTATGCTTTCATTTATGGAAACACTGGAAAAGAGGCATTTTTACCTTTCCTTTAAGATAACATAAACTCTGTGTTTTTTATAATTTTATTTTTTGTCGTTTTAGTTACTTTTTGTGGTAAATATTATTGTTTTATATGCTTTTACTTCTTCCTTTATTTTAAAACAATGCTTTCTGTGATTTTATGTTGTGTACTGCCAGGAATGCACTGCAGTTTTGTGTGAGTTTTTATGATTGATTGGACTATGAGTTCGGAATAAATTCTGTCTGTTGTTGGAAACTGTTTTTTTTAAATTATTTTTAATAAACTGTTTTTTTTTATTTTATTGAAGCTCAACTGCTTGTTAGGATTGTTGTTTTGGACCGGCAAATAGGTGGACCCAACTTCAAACTTCAATTTTGTCTTGCCCAATCACCATCTTATTTTTTTTTCATGTCCAGCAGCTAAGCAGACAGATAAGAGCAGAAGGCCTCTTGTTTTAAACTGACGGTACTGTCACAATAGGGAATTATGAATGTCTATAGTTGCATTACCTTCTTTTGTATTTGAGCTGTGTTTCTCGTTCCAGAGGAGAGTTGCCTCCTCTTAATGTTTCCTGTCCTCGGGAAGAGTCATTGGGACTGCTCCATGTCATCCCTTTTCTTGAGGAGGGGTTTTGATATCCTTCATATCAGTCTGGCTGAAGGAATCCTAAACGTTTTCTGGGACTAGGCTTTTGTTTTGTTCCTCCATGTCCCCTCCCGCCAAGTGTTTTGTTGTATTTGGGCATCTGGGATCTGCTCTTTTGGTGAGAGGTACTGTGAGGTGCGTGAACTGTAGTTTAGTTTTGGTCATGTTACCTTTTCAATTATCCCTCAGTCACACCAATTTCAGGTTTGTCCTGATTCACAGCTGTCTTCATTTCAGTTAATCACCCTCAGTCTATTTAAGTGTCTGGTATTCAGGTCATTCGCTCTACTTTGCCACCTTTTGTTTCTCCATGGGTTTTTGTCATGTTTCTTTCTAGTAATTTAAGTTTCTGTCACCAGTCCTGGTCTCCTGCATTTTGGGTCCTCCACCACCAGTTCCTCTAGTCCTCTTGTCCTCTTGGAGGACAAATCATCTGTTTTGTTTCTGCTAGTTCCCTGTATTTCAACACATCACCTGTCTCTTGTACGGCACATTAAATGACTTATTGGCCCGGTCACACTGCCCGAACTTTGCTGGAGCGTTCCTGGAGCAGTGCTCGTGACCGTTCATCACCGTTTAACAAAAGTTGGCTTCCGTTAAAGCAATGCCGCCGCATACGTTCGGCCATCGCTGATATTCCTCGAGGGTCCCTCCCACCGCTCTGAAAGTCCATTCTCCACTCTGGCAAAGTCGCTCCACCGACACCCAGTCAAAGTTTGTCTCTGCTAGATGCAAGTTTCGTGGACGTTTGGGTTTGCTAGGCCAAGGCAGAAATCTTGAACGCTGGACCACTGCTGCTTCACCAGCGTTGCACTGGCGGCAACTAAACGTTTCACAAACATCGGTGGAGCGGTCATAAGGGTCTTACAAGCGGACACAGTGTTGCTGGGACAGTGTTGGATGTTGAAGCAGCGTTCCATGGCAGCGATGAACTTTGGCGTGGCGTTTTCATAGAGGGCCCGGAGCGGGACCGGTAACTGGCCTAAAATACAGGGAGCAATGGACATCGAATTAGCCCAAAAACGGAATCACCATGGATCCTGAGAGACGTCTGCATGCGCAGAACGCCTACACTGAAGCAACCAACGCTACATCAAAGCTCGCTATAGCTCGCTACTGCTAAACCAATGCGAAAGCTACGCCGGCTTCAGCGGTACATCGCTGCGCCAACGCCTGTGTGTTCAATTTTTTTTTTTCCCATTTTGTGACCAGCGTTGCCAAAATTCGGCTCCAGCAATGTTGGAGCGGTGTGACCAAGCCTTTATCTGATCTGAATGAGTTTTTTAGCAGTCATTGTAACAAATAGAAGAGTGAGAAGGGGCAGGTTGATCAAAAACTAATAAAAGGGTTGCAATCACAACAAATGACCTCAAAGTGGTACATGATTTAAACACACTTGTTACATCCCTTTTTGTCTAGGGGTGGAGTATAACAAAAGAATAAAGATGTTTAAAACACCAAACAATTGTCTCTATAAAATGATACATTTATTTACAAGAAAACACCAACCAACAATAACTTAAAAGTGAAGCAAAAGGCTTTGGAGTGAACAAAGGCCAAAATAACAAACAAAACCCCCACCTATGTGAAATCAGAAACCTCTTACCTGCTTATGAAAGAAAAGGGAAAACAATGACAAAACTCTAACCTCCCTAGTCTAACATAAACAGGAGGAAATGCGCACTAAAGAAAATGGCAGTTCACCCCTATAGCTTCACTAAACAAAACCAAACTACAAAGTGCAAACCAAACTACATAGCAAGTGGAGACGAGCATCACGCTGCCGTGGGGACTGGTTGCAGCCTTGCTACCTTCTCACCAGCCAGAGGTTCACACAGCGATTTAAAGGCTGCTCCTTTCAGCTTGGGTCCAATTGGGAGCCACACCCCCTCAGCACCACACCTGAAACAGATCAAAGATCCACAAAAACAAAGAAGTCCCACTCTGACAGAAATAAAATGCACAAAATGAAAATATAAAGAAAAAACTCAACCAAATACGGCTGGGGCCATAACACATTTATAAAGAGTTTCCTCACCCAAACATGGAAGCTTGTCCACAGAGGAGCGCCTGATTTAAACAAATGCCTATTAAAAATCTATGCCCCATCATTACATCAAATATCTTGGGACAATAATACAGTGATGGCTTACTGGTTCAAATCAATACCAGCCATCTTTTCCCATAAGCAAAAAAAAAAAACCCATAAACCCAGTCCAAGAATGTTAACGTATAATTGATTTATGGGCAGCATGGATGTATTGTTTTACATTAGGCAGCTAGGATGGAATATGTCGATTCTGCATGTTTCTGACTGAAGTGAACACATAAACCCAACTGCATTGCTATAGTCATAAAAAAGAAAAAAAAAACACTCATAACTCTTAAATAAGAAAGATAACCACTGTATTTTTGTACTGATCCATCATAAAGTAAACTAATCTGATGTCTGATTTTAACAAGCAGAAGAGAGAAAGGTCAATACTAACACTCTTTAAGTCGTAGATGCGCCAATACAAATAAATTAAAATGGGTTAGAAACCTCAGTAGTGAAGCAGTACTGGATGTGATTCTATGTTTTGTGTGCATTTGCATGCACAGGCTACAAAAAAGCTGTGCAAGTAAAAGGACCCTAGCAAAATAAAGCTTAAACTACTATCACCCATTAGTTTGATTGGCCTGAGAGGTCAACGGGGGTCAATTGGGTCAATCACATTGTCGATTTGATGACCTAACCACACTGGCTCTGCAAACAGGGGGCTGAATGCTGGAAACACTTATTCTCCTTCCCCTCATCTGAGTTATTGTGCAAGCCAAGGCTACCATACATTAACATAGAAAATCTATCCAAACACTTATGCTGATTTACGTTTGGAGTGCACTGCACTGTCAAACCTCTTGACCAGCTCATGTGAACATTTTAATGTAGGAAGATTTATGCTGGAAATTATTCAACTGTGGTGAAACGTGAGGCCTTGCTGAGTGGTGGTTTTTTTTTTTGATTGTTCGGTGATACAGGTTTACTTTGTGAAGTTGCATGAAAGAGAAATTTGTTTCCAAGTTTGAAGACATTTTCCAAACAATTCTTGACTTTATCAATCACAGAGTAGCTGTCAAGGCAGCTGTAAATCTTTCCTAGAATGGACCCAAGCTTGCTTTAATGTCAGTCGTCAGAACATCTGAAACCTCTCTCCAGCCACTTCCTCTGCTCCTCTGTGGGGACCACGAGACATTCCCAGGCCAGTCTGGAGGCATAGTCTCTCCAGCGTGTCCTGGGTCCTGTTTCTGTACAGTTTAGTTTGGTCAAGGCTGTAAATGTATGGCTTTTTCAGAAGTTTAAAAAAAATCATCAACTTAGATTTGCAAACTTGCATCTAAACACAAACTTGTAATTGGTACCAAAACTGAGACACTGGTAGAGCATTTTGAAGCAAAATCTCACTGACCTTGATCTACCACTGACTTTCATTTCATTCAGCACTCTGCCCCAGCATGAATCCTCCTGTTTTATAACGGTTATGCTTTACGCTTGCATCCAACCACTTCTGATTTGAATTTCAACACTAATTGCATTTCTGATTCTAGTTCCGAACTACTTTTTTTTTAACTGGCTGTGGCTTAAATTCTAAGAGTGGGTCTGACTTCCCGATCATTTACGTGAACCTGGCTTGAGTCTATGGGGTGTAAAAAAAAGTTTTTGGGAAAGGGCTGCAGCAGGACGTAACAGAATTGCACTTTAGATCTTAGACCATGACTTGTTATTTTGGGCACATTACTTACGATGCTAAAGACACAAGTGAGGAAAGCACATTTTTTAATGTGGACGCCTTAGTTCTGACATCTCAATTAACCTCCCTGATGAAGGAGCAGAGCAGCCAATTCATTTTCAATTTTGGGGAAAAAATGTAAATAAATAAACAAATAAACTTTTCACCGGCTTATATTTCTTTTAGGAGGAAGTAAACCGATCATAATTAGCTGCAAATCATTGATTACTTCCTGATACATTTGAAACATCCAATGGTGACCTGGAAGTCTCAAGGTTTAAAAAATGTAATCTCTTCTGTGTAACAAAATTAAGATCCATTTTGTCTTGTGTTTTTTAAAACAAATTTTTGGCATATTACTGTGCAAAGCAGAACTGTGCAAACAACCTTTACCAGCTGTGAAACTGATGCTGGGTGAAGATTTTTACTTGTCATCTTGACTCCCAGCAGTCATAGAATTGATCATGAATTCTTCTGTGAAGCTAAGCACCTTAAAGTCAAAAGTGTCCAGCTGCAAATGTTTGCATCAAAATGACACGCAAAAAAGACTGAAGCAACATAACATCTTAAGTTTCTGGAACAACCTTTTCTAGACTAAACCCAAATCAGATGTTGATGTATTATATGAAAAAAATACTTAAATAATGTTTTAAGAAACCAGTATAGATATAAGAGGTATTTTGGACAGATGTTCATTTTTGCTAACCAGATTTAAATTAATAATTTACATAAAGTTAGTAATTTGTTCAATCTAGTGTGTCCTGTTCCGCCATATTGATATTTAAGGAAGAAAAGCACATATTTTTTGGGTTTATATTTGCATATGCTTTATATTTTTTCTCTATTCCTGTCTCAGAATGCACTTTCTTCCATTACCACTGTTGCGTCTAAATGCCCTCTTGCTGTCATGACCATCAGCTGTTGAGACACAGGACCTACATGTGAACTGGACCAAAACGTGGCCTAGATAGCAAACACGAGATAAACGCATTGGCTTTCGTAACCCGCCTCCTTAATCTGCAACAAAGCGCCGGGCAACTTGTGTATCGTTGTCAGCGCCTCATTAATGATAACGCAGGTACAAAAGCAGTCTAACTCAGACATTCTCCTGCCCTGGGCTGCTCCAAAGAGGAACCTCAGCTTGACGTTTTTACAATGAAGTGTTGCTGGGGGGGTGAAAAGGTTAAAGCGCAGAAAGTCAAATGACCTGAATTCAACAGCATAAACCACTGCAGAAAAAATAGAAATAATAATAATATAACAAAAATAATAAACAAATTAACTATTTTTAATATTTCACCACAGAAATATATGTTTAACCAGCTTATTAGACTATGACTGAAAGTTAGAAATAAATATATAACACTTTTATCTGAAGTAAAGAAAACTTTAAACAAAATGTCAAACCACCCAACACTGGAATTAATGCCAATGTCTTAACTTTACAACCCCCTGTGAGAGGCCTTGATGGCCGCTGTCCTACACGCTTTCTAACCAACCTGCTGTTGAAGATTTTTAGTTGCCAAGCACACCTGATCCAGGTAGTCAGCAGCAGATAAAGGCAGGATTTCACGAGGGGGCTGGCCCTAGAGGCCTGGAGTCTGACACCATGGACGTGCACAGGATTTTAGAGGGGCAGGGGCAGGCGCAAGGGCAGCAAATACACACTTTTGTGTCCTTCAAACAATATGAAAATTTAGATTTTATACAAAAAATTGTGAAATTGAATGTTGCATAATTTAAAGAAGGAAATTATAATCAGGAAAAATCTAATTGAAGTACAGATTAGTTTCAGAGTTGTAGTGAGGAAGCTGTGAACTCGCCATAAAAATAGTTCATTTATTTTGAAAATCCACCTGGCGTTTTATTTTGAAGTTACCAACCAACTTCCTGTCCCAGCACGCTCAAAGGCAGAAGCAGCAGATCAGAACTCTCGTAATAATAATAATAAAAAAGGTACGATAGAATAACGTGGGATTTTTTTGTATCTATTGTTTTGTTTCTTGCATCTCTAACAAGAATTCATTAATGTTAGTAAAGATAATAATAAAAAAACAAAAAAAAAAAACAAAGGGACGAGGGCACTTTTTCATATGAGGCAAAAAGCCCCCCCCCCCATGGCCCTATATGTGTACGTGCCTGTCTGACACCATAGCATTACGCCTGAATTATTTCCAGTTAAGAAGAAAATAAATAAGTAAATAATATCTCCCTTTTTTCTTTTAGGTAGATTCAATTAATGCAATTTTAGAGCCAAACAGGTTTGGTGCATATTTGCATCAACAGGAATTAAGGGGTTACATCCCCATCAATAAATTTGTAGCTAAAAATGTGGCAGCAGAGACATCTCAAAAGTGTGCAGAGTAAGTGCAGGCTAAGGTCAATTTTTACAGAGGCTTTGCCAAAAAGTGACTACCAAATCATATCTTTAAACTCTTCCTCCTTGCTGCCTGCTCTATTTTCCTCCTTCAAATGTCAGTGGGGGGCTTTAAGTTTCTGATTGATTGCTGTTCTACCTCATATATCTTCACTTTCCGACAGGAGATTACCAGTATCAATTAGTGTTTATGGGAAACTGGCAAACCTACTTAACAGCCTGACTCTTAAAGAAAAAAAAAGAGTAGAATTTGCACACATTTTACATATTCCATAAAAAAGATTAATATCTGCTTTGACTGCTGATTGGAAAACGCACATTTAGTGGATGAGTGAAACAAAAATCAGGATGAGGAGACCAGCTCGCCAGCTTTTGACAATAGCCGTGTTCAGAGCTAGTGCAGATCAAATGACTACCTCCACCCTCGGTGACCCGAGCGTTGAAGGTTTGCGGTTACCTCAAACTCCTCTAATATTAAACGCAGACATCTATCATCTTTGTCCGGTCTCCGCTTAAGCAGGAACGCTTGCAGGCAACACGTGCACAAAAGTATTTATGTCTCCTCGTGTGGGCATTTTTAGCTGAGGTGTTCACGTGTGTGTCAGGAAAGGACAAAAGATGGTAATAATATTTAGGTAAAGAACAACACCATGTGGTATCAGGGATGTAGAAAGAGAAGAGGGAAATGCACAAGAGTGAAACTGTTGAGCTGCATTTGCAATCTCCTTGATATGATTCAGTTTTCAAAATGCACATCATTTTCTCTTATTTTATGAATCTCAATATATTTCTTCAGAAATAATTATTAGAAAACCATTAAAAAGCATGTCCTCATACTAAAAGGACAAAAGGCACAATTCTTAGCATTGAGCAATATATTCCTGCTGAGAGAACAGCACAGCTCAACGCGGCTTACCTTCCCCAGGTGGGGTTTTGTCTCAGTCAGCTTGGTACAAAAAGCATTTAGTCTCCTCCTGAATAATCCAATGACAGCATCCGGCAGATGGGAAGCTGGGGTTCGAAACCTGAGAGTGACACCTGACACATAAACACACGGAGGGGACTTTGGGACTGGGTGACTTGAGGTAACTGGTGGTGGCTTCTGGCCGTGTCATCTGACCCACAGCTCTCTCTGGCCTCTCTACATGTGTCTTTGGGGAAGTTTAAAGTCTCACTCCGATCATTTTTTGATCTATTTCAAAAAGCCCTCTAAATATGATCATGATTAGGATTTTTTTTGCCAAACTAAAAAAAAACCATTGATTTCGAGAACATAGTTTCTGCAGAGCAACAGGAGCTCCTTTGAAATTTGCCTCTGAGTTGTTGGCACAGAGAAAGTCTGCCCTTTTTTTCACACAATATATATATATATTTTTGTCTAATGCTGATAACCCTAATTTGAATAAAGAAATACTCAGTATTGCAGTTTTAGGGTGTCTACAGACTAGAAAAGTCCTTTGGTTCAACCGAGTCCTCCTAATTTGGTCTGGATCACGTCCTGAACTTTGCGTTGGGTCTGTATTCAGAGTTCAGACCAGCCATCAATTGGTCATCTCTGTTCTGGACCAAAGCTTGTAAAAAAAAAAAAAAAAAAAATGTGACTAGAGATCTTTTCAGTCATTGGTCAGGAATTACAAGAACGAAGTAAAGAAATAAGGGACAGAATAATGGAAGTCCTGCGCTTTGCAATCCTTGTAGGGGTAGTTCACATATTCAAGCTTTATATTTCACTGACCAGTTTTGAATGTCTGTATCAAGGTCAGGTACAACACTTTTTAGTTTTTGGTATGGTGGAGGCATGCTGCAAAGCAGTTGCTGAGGAGAAGATGACATGAAGGTACGCTGAAAAGTGCTTATGACATATAGATTGTCGGGAAAATGGCGTGAGAAGCGATGCGTATCGTGTTAAAAGTTGTTTCAATAAGCCTGCATTCATTCAAATTTCAATGAGTTACTGTGTCTCATTGTTGCTCCGTGTTTTTCTGCGACTCACTGGTTGCTTCATTCCCACTCTGTTTGCATCCCATATTGCTCGGCTACGGTGGCCATTGGGTTCAGTTGGTCCACTTCGAGCTGATATATGTCCTCCATCATGAGAGAAATGCTACAAAAACAAGTTTAAAAGACCAAAATCATGATTTTCATTGGAGAGGGACATTAAATCAGACACAGGGGTTTGCGGTTGGAATAAGCATTTGTCCTCACCTGACTTTCAACTTCTTAGAAGAGCAAACTTACGCAGGTTCATGTCCCAGCTGTCACACAGTCACAAGTACCACACTGTATATTTGCAGACCTCCTCTATGAGTTGACCTGAATGTGGTGCTCAGTAACTTATCGCCCTGTCCGTAACCTTTCTGCACAGAAGAATCCATCATCTCAAGTGTGTGATCCGTTCTAGTCCTTCCTTGCTTGAGTTGGGTGGGAGGGGGTTTGATGAGTGGGAATGGGGGCTGAGCAAGCACACGCATTTGTGTGTGGCGGCACAACTTATGAGCTGTCAGCACAAAGTGCAGAGCCTTGCCGAAAACTGATGTCCACCGAATGACTGACAGTAATGTTGGACCATTATGTTCTCAATATATGTGTGCACATGTTTGCGTGATTGTTGTGCACAACTGTGCACTTTAAACTTCCCATTTAGATTTTTTTAGCCAAGAAAGCTTTTTTTTGTTCTACTGCTGTATTCATGAGATGCACAGACTTGCCACTTGTCATTATGATGGCTTCATAACTGTCATCCGGGAGCGTGACTGCTGAATTTTAAACACGCCGTTCTTGCCCGTTGATGCGTCGCTCACCTTTTTCAAATGTTTTCCCACATTTTAATCTGTTTCTGTATATTTTTAGATAGTGGGTGCCAAATCCTGTTTGTTTTTTCCCTGTTCACATCCAAAACCACCATCAGGTTCAAAGTGTGCCTTTGTCTCTTGTTGAACCTCACTTTTACTCTAACCCCTCCGCTTTTCTCCTCCTCCTCCTTCATTTCTCCTCCACACTCAGTTTTTCCTTACTTTTAGACATTTTTGCCTCTCTTCTGCACCTCTTGTCCCCCCTTTCCCACCCGCACCGACCCTCCTCTCTCCCATCAGCACCCGGGAGCTGATGAATGCATGGCCTCCTATTGATCGCGATGGGTGATGGATGATGGCTGGGAGATGACTGATGGGGTGCAGCCAAAGGTGCCAATAAGGGGGCAGCCGGAGGGTGGGGTCTCCCCTACTGGTGCTAATGGGAGAAGACTAGGAGAGACGGCCAATGTGGCAGCGGCTCAGCCCCGCCTTGTAAACCCCAGCCACGCAGGTGCTGTGTTAAAGCGCCGCTTTGTATTTTCCTTTCAAGCACGGATCACCAGCAGGTCACGGTTTCCTGCATCCCGTAAATAAACGCACGCATGCTTTGTGGAACGCTGTGCGGCTGGGTGGAGTCCCCGATATGTATGATTGTTGGGGTAAAAGGCAAGGTTTGTGTGTGCATATGTATGTGTGGGTGGTTGCAGGGTGGAGGAGGGAGGTGCAAGTGCCCAAGTAGTGGTTAGCACAAAAAGATGATGGATGATGGGGCAGGAGGGGAAGACTGCTTCTCAGCTTCAAATTGATATCCCAGCAAATGTTTTTGTCTGCTGTGAAAAATGGTGCCGCAACTCTCATCTCCTCCACCCACCCCACCTCCTCCCTCCCTCCCCTTCTTCCTCTTCAGTCTCTCCTCCTGGCTTCCCTCTCTGCAGTGAATCACGTCTTGCAATCCATTTCCAACACTCAAAGCTGTACTTCCCGCTCCCCGGCACTCTGACAGCACCTGATCACCTCTCCATCCTGCTGGCTTTTCTGCTCACATTGTATACCTGGGTTTCATTTCCCCGTTGCCATAGAAACCTCCCCCAGATTATTGCTCAACACCACTCATCCTTTATTGCATTCTTTGCCGTGCTTCTCTTGGCACAGCACTTAGAGAACACTACCTATCAGAGTGGACTATCAATTGTGGGCTGTTGCTGAAGCTGCTGGAAAGGAATTAAAGAAAAAGTAAAAAGTCTTCCTGCGAGGGGAAGGATGATCTTTTAATTGAGTGGTGTGATGTGGAAGTTTGGTGATAAAGTAGGTTGTGATGAGTAGATTTTTCTTTAGGAAATTGTGAATTCCACTTCCTTAATAGTAGAAACAAAGTCAAAAAAAATTATTATGAAGAGGTCATAAACGTTTCATTTTTAATGCTCAGAAATAGCACTAATGGAAAACAAGTTATAATTTTCCATTTGTTTCCTAGAAACCTTCAAAACTTGGTTCTTACATCTGAAAAAAGAATATTTTTAAAAACGAAATCAAACTTCCATCTTCAAACTTTATTTGTGCAGCGCCTTACCTTCTTGTGAAAACCTAAGCCGCTTTACATAAAAAATAAATAAATAAAATAAAAATATAATAAGATAAAAATAATAATAAAAATATAATAATAACAAAAAAAACCAATTACAATTACAACCACCCTTCCCTCCCCAGCTCCTCCCTCCATCCACCCAGCCCCCACAATACATGACACCCCCCACAGGAAAACAAAACTGCAGCTCTAAGGAAATCTGATTTTCTTTTCTTTCTATTTCATCTGACTGATAAACTTTAATTCAGCTCCAATCATCTT
Organism: Oryzias celebensis; assembly: GCA_014656515.1. NCBI lineage: Eukaryota > Metazoa > Chordata > Actinopteri > Beloniformes > Adrianichthyidae > Oryzias > Oryzias celebensis. Next base: position 10,408,068 of record BNCR01000012.1, read on the forward strand.
TTGATCTATTTTAAAAGTGTTCCTAGAGGCCAGTTTGTTAAACAGCTGGGCTGTAGTCTCCTTTCTCCACTACTATTCTGTTGCATTCACTTGCAGACAAATAGGTTCATTAACGTCTTTGTTTTCCTTGTCTGAGCTGTCATCTGGCTCAAAACTGTGCAGCTGGAAAGCTCCGATATCGCTTGCTTTTTTTTTTTTGCAATGCTAATGTTAGCATGGGCTTGTGAGCTGCCATATGCTAGCAGGAGAGAGTGCAAACAAAGGGCTGATGGGAATGTAGCGCAGGGTAACTTCTGCCCTGCCCACAGTCCCGCCCACAACTCAGAGGCAAATTTCTAATGAGCTCTTGTTGCGCTGCCGAAAATATGTCTTAAATAAACGACACAGGCTTTTGGATTTTGGCTAAAAAATGCACAATCTTGTGCTTTGTATCCAGTTATGAGGAAACATACCTAAGACAAAATGTTTTTTGCTAATATGTTGATAAACTTTGCACACATTTTTGTTAATTAAAAGAAAAAAAAGATTTTGATTGCTGTATTTACCAGTAGTTATTGTTACAGCTCAGTTATGTAGCAATTTTTTAAGTGTGTTGTCCTTTAGTCCCAGTGATCTAACCAAGTGTTTCATGGTGAGAAATGAGAGCGATGTTGGTGGGAAAGGCTGGAACAGCTGTGAGACAACAGGGGAATTACAGCTGAGACGAGGATGAGCTCACTTCTTGTTTCAGTGCTTAAGGAGAGAACCATCTGCAGAAGAGATTGTGGTTCAGATTAGGAATGAGGCGACGCTCCAGTGGAGAGGATTAGGGCTGCGAAACAGAAGCAACACTAATAAAGGACAATCCAGATGCCTGGAACAAACTCTGCCATTCGCCCACCCAGGAAGTGCAGGAAGCAAAAGGACAAACATGGTTTAAAGAAAAGGCAGAAAATTGAGCAAAAAGAAGCCACCAACTTGGAGTGATGATGTGACATAGCTGAACAAAAATTCAACATTTTTTCATTAAGTGAAACAAAGAAATACATAATAATAATTTTACAAAGCAAAGATGTAAAGAGCGACACAAGGCTTTTCTTACATAATCTAAATCTGACCTTTTAGTCAGTCTATCTGTGGCTCCAGGATATGTTGTGTTGCTAATCCAAGCTCACTCTCTGGGCTCCTGGAGTAGCCAAGAGCCTTACCAACATAAGATCAATCTGGCTGACATGTGGGCCTCTGCCTTTCCCTGGGCTGCAGACAGATGTTGGATGATTGTTAAGCTCCCAATGTTCTTGAGAGAGAGAAAAAAGAACTTAACTTCTAAAAAAATAGTTTTGTGATGATCAGCTATAAGCCAATTTGTTAGTTGCCTTTTCAAATTCCATTCACTATAATCTATAGGAGACATGTGATGCTGCATACACACCATGCATTAGATGCACGGTTAAGAATGTGCTTTCAAGCCCATGGTGTTCACACTGGAGAAACAGAGAGGGGCTTCTTCTTCTTTTTCTACTGTACTACTCGCCCACGTCAGCCACCGACAGTTAGAAGAGGCTTGGTGTGAAAATGCTGAAACATTGCAAATCTCGCACATTGGGCAGGGAATGGACACAATTCGGTTCATTGCCAGCTTTCTCGCAATGGCGGATGTGAATAATCATCATGTCAGGAGAGTGGCCTTGGTTTATCTTTTTTGGAAAAACAAACACAGACGTCATCAGGCGCCTTCTCCTCCATGATCAGACGGCTTCAAAATGGTTGGCCCCAAAATTATTAGGAACCTCATTCATACACCACCACCAAATACGTACCCCTTATTGGTCAAAGTTCGACCTGGTTTAGCGGTCAACGTGCATTCACTGGCCACATGTTTTCTACGTGGAGCCCGAAAACTATCGTAAAAAAAATTGCAGAGCTACACGTGAGCGCAAGAGGTCTGAACGTGGAAGCCCCAAAACGCACATTGAAGTATGTTTACAATCACAAATACAACTGCCCCCCCGCGCGATGGGGAGGTATCGACAAAATCTTCTTGCTGCCGCCCAATATTTTTGAAAATCATAGACATGGTCAAATGTGTAGACGGCTGAAGTCAGGCAGCCATCATGTGTGCAGAATAGCATGCTTTTTATACCCAGGGTGGCTGGTGGTACTTGATATGGACGGCCGCCGTCCAAAGACCTTTACACATTGCCCAGTCAGAGCTGCCGCCGGCCGGCAAGCCGGCTTTTGGTCGTCCAGCTGTCGCCTGATTTCATAATGATGTTATCCTGAATTAGATGTGCCCAGCCTCTGTCTGATATCAACTTTTAAGAGAATATTTTTTAAACTTTTCCTTAAAACCTCAGCAGCCACGGTGCATTGTGTAATAATATGACTTCTGCCTCCGGATTACAACTGCCGCCGCATGGCCAACTGCCAGATTTGCTGAAAACCTTGCATTTCGGTATCATACCCATTATTTTTCTTTGGAAAAAATATTGAATGCACTGATTTGTTACCACTTACTTTCTTGTAGGAACAAATGACCGCTTACATTTTTTCTTTTGAAGAGTCGCTCTCTGCTTCTGAACTTGCTGTCGGTGTTGATGGAGTAGTTCCATTGTTGCAGATCGACAGGGGAGAACAAAACACTTTCTCATGAGCAGTCTTATGCCATTTCAGTGATTTGGATTTTTTCATGACAGTGTGAAATAAAAATAATGGATGTGGAAATGATTTCAGACATTTTTGTTAAGTGTTTAGCTTGGCAATCTCGTATCGTAACAATGGTAAGCCCTCCCCTGCTTTTAAACCCTTGTTCTGCTCATTTGATTCTGATTTTAAAGAGAAAAATATTTGATTTTATCTTTTATTTTAGGAGCTTCTAAAGCAAGTAAATCTGTCAGAAGAGGTTAGAATCCAGCATGATTTTAAACAGTGGTTACGTGTTTAAGCTTTTGTGTGGATTTAAATATTTTCCCTTTACCTTTTGCATGTTCTTTGCAGTTTCCTAGTTATTCTCTAATTTTTCCAATTTGTGTTTATCTTAACAGAATGAACACACTTTTAGGTTAAATACCAGTAACTCAGAGCTGTAAAACAAACAATCTAATCTTTAAATAAATGCAGCTCCTTCAAGCATCCCTTATAAATTAGGAGTTCTTGCATTTTTGTTTCAAAGGTTCTGACAAAACTTCAGTTGTCAAGTCTTTTAAACGAAATTTAATGTTTCCTTCTTTATGTGGATTTTTTGGCAACTGTAAATAAAGTTATTTCAAATACTTGAAGTTTGCTTTTGATATGAAATGCGTATTCTTACACACTTAGCAAAAGCTGGTTTTCTTCTACACAAAACAGCTGCAACCCTGTTCACCCAATAACGTCTGGTTATCTCGCTATAATGGTCATGATATAGTTTGATTGGTGTATTAAACACTTATTCCTCCCCTATGTCTGCCTTATCGATCCCTCCCTCCACCCCCATTCCAGTCTCCCCCTTAAAGGTGAGGTGGATTCATGGCCTGATAAATGCTAGAGGATTGATTTGTATTTAATTAACAATTTGCTGGAGACTCTTTCTCCCTCCCTGCTCTGTTCCTCATCCCACCCCTCTCTTCTTCTTTCTGTGAGGTCCCGTGAGTCACGCACTGAGGAGAGTAGAGGTGATGCATGGATAATTTATAGTCTGATCGATAAGTCCTGGCCTAACATCCACATTGCCTGAATATAAGGGCTGGAGGGAATGTCAGGATTCGCAAAGGAGGAAGAGGTGAACACTTGCAAAGGCGAGAGTGACAAAAAAAGGAGTGACGGGGCGAGCACAAAGAGCAGTCTAGAGGTTTTGGTTGAAATTTTAAAGGAAATAAACTGTACTGTGTTAAAGGAAATAATCAAATAAGGAATGAGATCACTAGACTTTGTGTTTTCAAAATGTGATCAAAAGCACTGGTTTAAAAATGGTCTTCTGTACTGAGTGCTTGTTCAAGTAGGTTTCAAGAAAATCCTGAATAAAAGATATATTTTTTTAAAGAAAACCCTAGTGTTCTCCAGCCCACATTTTTTAAGGAATTCTTTCAAGGATTTAATGTTAATATCGCAGTTGTTTAATCTTTATTAAACTATGTTAATATTTTTTCATGTACTGTAACTTTCTTTATTTTTTTTTAATACTTTTTTTAAATTTTTGTAATCATTTTTGGACTTTTTAAAACACTTTGTCTCCATGACACCATAAGTTGTCAAATACAAAAGCAAAAACACAAGTGCATTTTTTTTTTGCTGGAAATAAAGTCAGGTGCTTAGGGGTTAAGTGTGCTTTTTTTAATCTGCTTTTATTCATAGTAATTTTTTGTATTTCTGAGCCCCCTTTTCCATTTAGTCATGCTATTGGCTTTAGAAGAATTATCTATCTATCTATCTATCTATCTATCTATCTATCTATCTATCTATCTATCTATCTATCTATCTATCTATCTATCTATCTATCTATCTATCTATCTATCTATCTATCTATCTATCTATCTATCTATCTATCTATCTATCTATCTATCGTCTCCCATTGTTGTGGCTTTTGCAGAAATATGCTTGCAGTTTTTCTAGTATCCATTAAGGGGCGCCGCTGAGTCTTTTTTAACTTGTGATTTTATTTTCCGAACTGAAAGGGAAAGGAACATAAATGAGACAAATTTCCCTGCAAGCACACTGGAAAAGGCTTTCGATGAGATCACGTGACAACACGTCTCAATAAGAAAAAAAAAAGACTTAAAGCAAAACAATGCGGGTACCAGCATCTCATAACTGAAGCTGGTGAAAAAAATACATGTGCGAAGGAGAAACAAGGTGAGAACAAAGCCAACGAGTCAGAGCAGTTCCCCTTAAGTTGGGATCACTTGACTCCAACCTCTCCTCAACCGCAGGCGCGCGCGCACAGATGGAGGAAACGGCGCGCTGAGTGGGCACCATGTGCGATGAGACCGCGGAGTTAACAGCCCTCCCCATAAAAGTGTTTTATCACATATCTTGTAATGCAACACATTAAAGGCTTGCTGTTGTTGTTCCCAGCAAGGTCATCCCCCCCTTTCCGCTACACTCATGCCGCCTTTTCTGCCTCCTTTCCGCCTGTTTTCGCAGTGAAACCGATGCATCATCTCAGGGTTGTTATACTCATCAAAGTGCGGGCATCCACATCTGCATCCAGGCTTGAGCCGACCGCCTTTCTCTGCGCTCTTCTTTATTTTTACGCACCAATTCGTGCGTAATCGCCCGCGTGTGTCACTGCCGAACTGCTTTTGAGTTTATCCCGGGATTATTACTGTAAGACCTACTTTTTTTTTAACCTTCCATCGGTATTTTCGTGCCCATCTTCCATTCAGTCATCATCTTAATGAACACATATATGGATTTTCTTTATTATTATTATGATTATTCCTCCCTTCATATTTAAGTCCAGGCTTTTTTTTCCTGATAATCCCATCAGTTCAGCCTTATATCTCCCTCCCTTAACCCCGTAACTCCCTGTCAGCTCTGGCAGTAATAAAAGAAAAGCATAATCCAGTGTTTAGAAATATGAGATTTTGGAATCTGGTGGATTAAGAATGGCCTGGCTTACCCCAGAAGTGGTACCCCTGTGTAAACAAGGAGAAAAGTTGGTGAATTTGTGCGCAAATGAATATTTTTTATATCCAATGTGTGTATTGCCCAAAGAAAATCTATAAAATTACTTCCTATTACACATATGTTTATTTCTACCTCATGTGCGTAAGGAAAGAGGGAGTGTTCCTGTTATTTATGGCTGCCAGGATTTGAAATGATAGAACAGGAAATTGGACGCTTTTCCTTTTTCCCATTTTCCTATTTCATTGCACCCCTCTCATTTATTCAATACCCCCCTAAAATGTAAATGCGTGTGCGCACGCGCATCCCGGACAATGCGATGCGAATTTTATGTAAAACATGCTCATAACTCTAGTCTACGATGCAACATATGACTCCATGTAATTTCATTACTTAAAAGGGTTATTTTCTTTCTCGCAAGTTTGTTGTTTGTGTGCGCGCACGTGCATTGGTGTATTATTATTTTTTACATGCTCTGAACGCACGCCGACGCATGCATGTGTTTGGTCCTAAAGAGGATGGACATTATAGGGACATCGTGTTTGTTTGCGTCACGCGCGTGCCCTGTGGGGTCTGCAGAGAACGCATGCGCTCAAGATCTGGGAAATGCAAAGTAGGGAAAGACATCAAATAAAGGGGCGAGCTTTCTATTGACATTAAAATAATTCAAGCCCTTTTCGAATGGATATTTTACTTTGCGCACAATGCAGTTGCATTTTAAAGAGAACAATAAAGGTTGGATCGCAGCCATTCCTTAATTAGCTCTATGAGATCAAATGCATCTATTTAAAATGTTTTCATGCATGTTTGGACATTTATCTTGTAGGTCTTAAAGGAATTAACTTATTTGTCTATATTTACTTTGTGACCACATCACAAATAATCACAAAAGCTGGGGTCCAGAAAGGTTACATGATTGTCTACGTCTTTAATTTCTTTTCTTTTCAGAGCATGAAGGCAACACAAAAACATAATAAAAAGAAAAAAAAAACTGCCATGTACGGAGTTAAGTCATTTTCTGACTTGCCTTCTTTGTACTGATGCATTTTTAGCTTCTCCAAATGATTTTTTTTTCTTTTAAGTTCAGTCTCCTTTAATACTAGTTTAAAATTTGTTAAACTTAAAAACATGTATATTAAAAACTAGTTTTCAATTGATTGTTTCTGCTCTATTCTGTCCAGTGGTGCATCTGTTACAAATGTAGCTGAAGCACTCCATGCATACTTTGGTTCAGAGATGTGGTGCATATTGACAACACTAACAGACTGTGGGCCAAACAACCTATCAGTTCAAATCAAATCATAATTTATTTTGAGCTGTTTGCCTTTTTTTTTTTTTTTTTGCATTTTATCTCTGCAATGCAACTAGGAAATAACAAGAAAATGACAAGGAAATAGGCTATATGTTAATATTAGCTATGAATTCTAATTCATTAGATACTAGCATTTGTAAAAAAAAAAAAAAAATACATTAGATCAACTATTATGAGATGTTCTAAATTGTTTTCTAGTGTGTGAGATTCGTGCAAAAAAATCTTAGTAAAGCACAGCCATTTTTTATTGTAATATGTTTAAACATTTAGACATGCATAGAAACATCATGGATGCCCTCTTTTTGTGTTAAAAACTTTTGGGGAAACTTTGGTCTGACCAGCTATGTACAAACATTTGTAAGTGCATTTTTGTGCTACAGTGTGTGTGTTTGTGAGCATGTGTGTGCACAGTTTGTATCAGACACTTCAGTCTATTGGATTGAGATTCATTCGCTATTTAAGGGTCAGGGTTCGGGCCACATGCGCGTTGCATGCTCCAGTGATCAATACCACCGTCACACACCCTGCCTGACCCTGGCATTTTTGTCACCATAAATCCACCAAGCCCCATTCTCCCCTCCTCCTCCTCTTCTTCATCCTTCTTTTTTCTTCCTGGGTCATTTAAAGAAGTGATGGAGTCAAGTGGGAGCACTTTGTGAGATCTAAATACATTTAATGCAGCAGGGGATGGCCGTTTAATGGCCAATGCTTGGAGATTCGACGGATTGTTTTGCTCCGGAGGGATGTTTGCATCTGATGAAGATCGTCTGAATCCTTCATCACGTCACGGCTGGGGTTGTTTTAAGAGAGAAGGGATCTGGTGTCGGAAAAAAAGGAAATATTTCGAGGCTGGAATGTCAAATTACTTCAATTATTTGACCAAAAAGTGTTACTTGAGCAAAAAAATGAAAGACACATGATGGTTAAATTAACTTTTATATTTTCTTCAAGTCTACATGGATCCATTTACACACTTGAAAACAGGTCCATTTTAATCCAAGCACAATATAAAGGTTAACTTAACCTTCCAAATTTAGAATATAAAAAACAAGCATTTTTTGTGCATAACTTCAATCCCAAATGTGGAAAAATGAAGATCAGATTTTTGTTCTTCCTTCTCCACACGACCTTCATCCTGTTTCTCATTCGTTACAACATGCAAATGAGGTGCCCTTCACCTCCCACCTCTCCCGCTCTACATGCACGCATCTTTTACCTCCTTCGTCTCTCCTTGCTTCCTTCTCCTTTCCATCCTTCCTTCCCTCCTGAGGCCTCCGGTGGAAAAGCTGTCACACCGCAGACATGTCTCCCTGCCGTGCTTTGATATAATAGCATAAGGTTTGCCTGTTGACCAAGGTCAGGGACGAGCAATCTATTCAGTCTACTCATTATTATTGGAGGCATAAATAAATTTGGATGGAAGACAACACCTTGAACTTTGACCCTTTACCCTCAGCTGAAATTTATCTTTTACCATTTATTCCTGTTGCTTAGTGACAAGTCGTGTCTCCTGCTCAGCCTCTCTGTTTTCTTCCATGTGGAAATGAAACCCCATTAGCTGAATGAGGCACCTCCTTCCACTTTACATATGTACCATGAAATAAAGCAGTTTCACACCACAAAATTGAGACACTGCATCCGTTTACCAGAAAGCAATAATATTTTTAAACAAGACAAATCTTTTGTTTTATTTTAATTCATACTTTTTTGAAATCTATTTATTGTCCAAAACTCCTGATTTCTGCGGTTTATGATCACTTACGAGCTAAACAGTACTGGATATCTTGCGGTGAATGGCCTTTGAAGCTGGCGAACGTAACACCGCAAATGCTGAGCAGAAGGTGAAAACAAACGGTGCTGTTGTACACCTGTAAGGTTCGATTACAGCGTGTCAAACGAGAAGTTGCTCTATTTTAAATAGAGCTAGCAGGCGATTCCTTTCAGGACTGCTGAAACTTGCATGACGAGACGACGTGTCTTTTATAAAAAAGACGTCGGAGACGAGGGATAAACGAGCGCATTTGAGCTCTGCTTTCTAAGTGCGGTTCATAAAAAAGGCATGGAAAGCCACGGGGATGTGCTGCAGTTCTGTTAGGAAGAGTTCAGCACATCCTGCTCCTCGCCGTCCCTGATCTCACCCGTCCCTCCCCACCCACCAGAAACCAAATTATAAAATCATCGAGAGCATGATGAGATTGCTGCTTGGTTATTAATCTTCAATAAATACATCTTGACCCAGGGATTAAGTGTATGCCCTCTCCACCCTGTTGTCCTCTCCCCCCACCATTGCAATTCTCTTACCGCAGCATGAAGCACTCTCCAGAGATCCACACATGAATTATAAATATATAGAGAAGAATCATTGACAAGGAAAACAAGAGCCAGGAGCTGGGAGGGAGAAAGGGGGGAAAAAAAGCTGGAACTGTTCGCTCAAAATGAACCGAATGCTGGTGGTTGCGACCTTGGAGAGCCGTCAGGCCACAACGTGATTTCTTTTCCTCAATGAAGCTCAGTTGCAGTTCCCCCAAAGACAAAATATGCAAGTATTTCTCCCATGGAAAAGAATTTGTACACATTTTTGAGCACAGAAAGCATCATACCCTAAATATCTTTTTAAAGTTGCAGCAGAGACTTAAACAACAGTAAAATCACAATTTTCAGATGTCACTAATGTCAAAACACATGAACATAAAAAATTGAGTTGGATCTTTGTAGTTCAGGAGTTGAATAAAGTTTTCATTATGACAAATACGGCAATATTTTTTAAAAATAAAAATGCCTTCACTGTACCATCCACCTCCGTCACACATTCAGAGAGAAATGAATATAACAGGAGTACGTTACCACTGTTGTTCTGTTTGTGTCTCTCTTCTGCCTTCTGTGTTCTGCGTACCAGACAGTTTTTGTCTTTTCATTTTCAACGTATATTACAGCAACGGGCCGGGAAAAGCAGAGTAGAGTAATAAGATTACACATAATACTGCCTATAGCAAAGACCGGGCCTGACTTCAATAAATCTGACTTGTCATTTTCATCAGACATTCAATTTGTTGACTTTAGAAATAACAACAATCCAGACAAATTATGCAAGTTTTTTGTCACGCAGATGAATTCTTCAGATCGTGCATTCAGTCATAAATGGAAAACATACGGCTACATTCACATTGGCAGATCTGATTTGCACCAGGGTGCGTTTCCTCGTCAAGTCTCCTTTTAAGCTTTTCTCACAGGCGTGGTTCCGTTGTTTGTGAATATAGCTTGGATTAGCACTGGGTCTTTTGTTTCCCATTGCTATGAGTCCAACTTCAGGCTTTCCGGCCTCTAACTTAACCCTTTAACACCAAAGACGTCGCCGGCGACACCTAAATGACACATGCTCTTTGAGATCTTTCAGCGTGAAGCAGCTGGTTCTGATGTGGAGAAAGCAGGTTCTCGTATCACCTTTGCACCGACATGCAACACATTACTGACAGTAAGTGTTGCATAACAGCGCAAGGCGCTTTGACACAATCAGCTGATTGCATAAATTATTTAAGATAATGATGCGATTACAAATACAAATGCCATTGCGCGATGGGGAGGTATCAGCAGAATCTTCCAAGATTTCACGCTGCTGCCCGTGTTTTTGAAAATTGTTGCAATGGTCATAAAATTAGATGGTGGCAGTCAGGCATGCAGTATGGCCCACTTTTTATATACCCCTGGGCTACCAGAGACAATCGTCCAGTCAGAGCTGCTGCCGTCGGGCAATCCGGCTGCCACCGACATGCGCTGTGTTTAAAAATGCAACTGCCGCCTCCTGGTCACAATAGCTGCAACGTGGCCACCTGCCAAATTTGCTGAAAAACTTGCATTTAGGTCACCGCGCGTGCCATTTTGGGATACGTGACCATAGCCTAAGTTAAGGAGTTAAAGAGACCCCAATTTCTTGCCGAATTAAGGCAAAGACACAGAATGGGGCGAGATTACCCAGACAAACGCTGAATTGTCAAAAAAAACTATTAAATGACTAAACTTCAAAAGTCAAATTAAAATAGTAATCAGACTTTGTGTGACAAAAAAAAGATGAACATCCCATTTTTGCTTGGTGCTGTAGGGACAAGGCTGCAGATGCCAATAGCTGGTGCAGCAAACAAGCTAGAAGAAGAAGAACAAACATTTTCTTGGTCAGAAAGGAAACTTTGGGTTTAACGGACGCCACCAACTCCACCAAAATCCACAGTGGACATTTTAGATTTGATTCTGAGAGACTGGCTGGCACACTGACCATTTAGTTAAGTACCAGCAAATTAGATGACAAAACTGAACTGCATAGGCCTGGTTCTGTATATGTGCGACCACTTTTTAAGGAAAAATTGGAAAACAATTGAGATTAATGTTATAATGTTGTTTTAGGGCCTACTCGATCCACATCATCTAGAACAGCGATGATAACAGTAGTTGGCTCCTCATCATGTCTGGCTCCACTCAATACATGTCTTTGCCATTCAAGCGTGTGTGCTCCTTTTGCCAGTGTATATATGTCATGATTTGTCTACATTGTCAACATGTTTGCAGTCTACTCAGATAATTTTCATTTTTTTTACATTGCTTCATGTTATTGTATGAAGAGCTTCTTAAGCTTCTTTGTGAGTTTTAAACTTTTAAATACTGCAACATTACATTCACAGTAGAGCTACACTGTAACACCTCTGCAAACAAGCAACAAGCTTAAATTAGAGGTTACCACATTGTTTGGACCATAAGTCACTACATAAGTCACAGATGCAAAACAATGCTAAATAAAGAAGAAAAGAACAATATATAAGTCGTATAAATTGCGCTTTTGTGAGAAATGTATTTGAACAGGCATTATAACGACATGGAAACCAATAATTGACTAAATTTAGCTATTTAGCATTTTTGAGTGAGAACTGTAGCATAACGTTCATGTTAAAAAGTCAGCTAAACTCTTTATAACTTCAAATGACTGAATCCAGTTGAATGGGCTCTATCGACCTACTTCCACGTTCGGTCCTTGACCGCTCAATCAGTTCCAGGTATGTTACTTACATGGAAGTAGCAGATTATTTGGAGGTAACAAGATGTCTTCTGGAGCTGTGCAGAATCACTTTAAATTAACAAAATGAATCAAGGATTATATGTATTTGCAAATGTAGGAAAAAATTAAACAGAAGTCTTTTTTCTTTATCAAAAATATTATTTTATTAGTTTTGCTCTTATATGTGTTTGTTTGAAATTGAAGGTGACTTTTGTGTGACCATCGTTCAGAATTTTATAGCAGAAAAAAAATAAAATCTAACATTCTCTAGTTGCATGTCTGAACACAAATGCATGTTCTGAAAAGCAATTTTCTACCCTTTCTTTGTTCCTCTTTGATTGATCCATGCTAAAATGAAAACACCAACAGGCACCCATCCAAGGCTTGCCCTCCTTGTCTCTTTTCCATTTATCCAGGCGGCTAAAGCTATAAGCTTTGAGTGTCTCAGCTACCCTCTTCTTTTTGGCCGCTTCAGATGGCAGCTTTAAAAAGAGCAATTATTCTAAGTGATTTATCACCTTTTTCACCCAGAGATCAGAGCACGCTCAGGCCCAGGATCCTCTTTGATGGTCAAACCAGACATGGCTATTTTAATTTGACGTGGCTTCACTGCACCAGCGCTCTTATTTATACAAGCACTTTTGGTTTTCTGGATGCAGGAATTCTCCATCTCGGTTGCGTTCTGTAATTTCTGTTTGCCCGTGTTGCTCCAACGTGACAGCCGAGCAGTTTCCTTCCCTGTGGGTGCTGTGATAATTGAAATGTGTGACGGCTGGCTGCTGGTGCAGCAAACCATCTGTGAGTCTGAGTGGTTTGGTGAGTGTTGCCGTCGTGGGCGGGGAGGGTTGAGGGTTATGTGAGAGCCAGACAGCCTCCCCTGGGGAGCTGTTAACACCTCCTAGATGGCAAAAGGCCGCCTTGAGGCCTTTTGCCGAGCCAAGACAAATATGAGCATGTGTTGCTGTGAGTCGTGTCAACCTGCTAATAGAACTGTAAGTGGTCAAAACATGGCGATGCAACGCTCAACTGCTGGAATGAAATTAGTCTGTAAATCTGCATGAAATCAATAAAAAACCTGTTTTATTTGTTTTACTGAGATTTGTGCTCCAACTTGATGCAAATAGCGCCACATGTGTACACTTTTCAGCAATTAGGAAAGATAAATCCAATGCCTGCTAATGAATCTGTAAAACTGTAGTGAGCATGCAGTATGAAGCCGAGAGTTGATGGCTGGATGAAGTACTTCTATGATTTAATTAAAAATGACAAACATCCAGCCGGCAGCGAGAGGAAGAGCCGAGTGATCCATTAGCGGCGACGTTTCCAACGCGAATGCATTTCAGTCAGCCATTGCAGACAGATTACCAGCTATTGCGTTCCTGTCTAAGAATGAAATGAAGAAATAATTATGCAGTCTGCAGCGAGTAATGGGAGGGTGGAGCTGTGATAGATTTGATTATAGCTGTCATTCAAAACATACACTAATCACCGGGCTGATTAGTTAGATTGCTAGATTGTGGTTGCTGATGCCATTAATCCAAAAAAAAAAAAGTGGCATGGCCCTGAAATAGACATGGCAACCTGTGTACGAAGCCTTTGCCCTGGGTTTCAGAGATTCATCTAAAAATGGATGAATGGATGAAAAAAGTGCTTTTCTATGCTCTTGTACTAACTCCTTATGAGTTTTTTAAATGAAGCATTATACACATTAGGCTATTTGGATTTTTTCACCAGAAGAAAACCACAAATGCAACCCCCTCAATGAGGATTCCTGTCTGTTCAAGTAAAAATACTTTTCAATAAACTCATCACCTTCATTGATGGATATCCGCATCCCTCTTCCTCCCCCTGTTTTTTCCCTTCTTGGTGGGTTCCAAATTGAAAAAGAGAATGCACCTTTATTCATGCATACATTTGCACGCACGCACACAGCCAGCCTCCCCTCAGTTGCTGCTCCATTAGGTCTGAATCGTAGCTGTGATATGTAGGACCCAGGGGAGGTGTTATTGTCAGTCCTGATTTAGTCGGCTCCATCTGACATGATGCTAGAGCGTGTGTGTGGGTGTGCGCACTTGTGTTTATGTGTGTGTGAGGGACAACAGGCGTCCTGCCAGGCTTAGAGTCCTTTACAGGCGGAACAGTTAAAAGCAACAGTTTAGAAGAAAGCTGCCAAGCACTATGCAGCTTCAGCAGTCATCTTTCTTACTGAAGCACTACTTGTCATTTTTTTGTTTTGATGCCATCCACCACAAGTTTGCAAATAATATAATTCTAGTTTAGTAGAACCATTTAAAAAAAAATCAGTCACCTGTAAACCTCTGTTAGCCACAGGTGAGTGGACGGTCTTTGTTTTAATTCACAATTTTTGTTCTTCCTAAATTTTAAGAATAAACATTTCATTGAGTTATGTTAAAAAAAAGTAGAATTGATTTGAAAATTATATTTCCAACTTTTCTGGAAAAAAAAACTTGAAAGAAAAAGAGCCATAATATAGTAAAAAAAATGTCCTGATCGTGCTCTTCTTATTTTCAGTGATAATGAATGAATGAATAAATAAAGATGTTCAACCAATAAGAAAACAGGAAAAATTAGAGTAAAAACAACATCCTGAAAAAAATTCCAACTTTAAACTGAATATGTTCACCCCCCCCTCTCTTTTTTTTTTACCAGTATTTCCAGTATTTTAAGTTTACAAAAGTAAACTGTTATTCAGTGTTGGTAACAAAATGTACATTTTCACATTTTAAGTGAATTTAAGTCACTTTTCCTCTCCCAAAAGAAAAGTGTTCATCAGAAAGAATAACATAGAATACATGTAGGATGCTAATACTTTTTTTGGCCCAAAAAATGAGGTACAAATTAAAAGCTGCAATTGTTAAAAAAGATATTTGTTCAGAAAAAAATGACAAAAATAATTATTATGTTCCACTTTTCAATGTGACACAAAATGAAGTAGTAGCCTTTACTGTAAATGCAGTTGGTTTAGAACAGAAGAAGCTGCAAAAACAGAATACATAATTATAGTTTAAGCTCAGGTTTGGCTATAGATATTCTTTAAGTTATTTTTTTTTGCTTTTTTAAAATCCTTTTTTTCTTTACTTTTCTTCTTTAAGTTATTGTTTTATCTTTCTGCACTTCACTGAGCTGACTCGAAAGCTGCCAAAGAGAATCCTACTTGTTTTTTAACATGTACAAATGGCAAAAAAAATTATATTGATGTCATATTGAAATCCTGCACATTTCTTTTACTTTACTTTAAAAATTCTTTTAGTCTCGGTTTCCATCAATTTTACATTAATCCGAACGTCTTCACTTTTTGAGTGATTCCCATGCGGATTTAAGCAAAATCTCCTTTTTCTTCTCTTCTTCCGTTTTTCTCACCCTCTTTTCCCACCACTTGCTCCCACATTACATTACTGGGTTGTATTTAGCTCATCTGACAGATTGAAAATCCATCCTAAACTAATTCTTGTCCTAAATGAAAGCAGATTTTCACTCAATCAGGGAGAGTGGAATAACAAAGGTTTGACCCATAGATACTAAAATCTCACACCTGCTGGGTGACCTTTCAGAAGTTTTTTTTTTTTTTTTTTTTTTTTTCCGGAATATTCAAATCACATTTGGCTGAAGGTTATAATGGAGGTTTCACAGAACCGCAGACGACTTGACTAAGATTGTTTACTGCAACTCCTTCTAATACCACACACAAACAGCCAATAAGGACGGCTTCAAGTTACACACCTACTGCTTTTGCAAAGCCACGATGATACCTTCCACTCTGTTGGGTATCCGGCCCAGTGTTTGTTTTCTTGTTGTGGGAACCTGAGGAGCAGAACCGGCAGCAGTGGGGGGGGAGAAGTTGGACAATGCACTGGAAAACAAAAGGGGTTTAGGGACACCTGGCTATTCTATCCATGGATATGCTTTTATTCCAAATAAATATTCAACAAAGCCTTATGTGTGGATTTTCTGTTGTGTTACACTGCAAAATATCTGACACTGGCAAAGATTTCAAACCTTGATTTTAGACATTCAAGAGATTTTACTAGTTGTTTTCATTTATCTATGCTCAACACCTTTCCAAGCTGTTTTCAAGTGGAGACTTTGTTGTCTCATTTAGAGCTTGGATCTAGAAAAAAGGAAAATGATTATTAAAATTCTTAAAAATCATCTTGCTCCATCCATGCTCTTGACAACAGAAAATTAAGATTTATGACTAAATAAAAATCAAATTTTTGTGTAATTTTTGGTTCAATTTTAAGGAAATTCTTTGAAAGTTCATTAAATGTTAGTTTGGCGTTTCTTGTCATTATTATGAGAAAAAAACCAAAAACCTTTTTTCTCTTTAACTTGTCCTGTTCAGGAGGCAAGCAAACAGACACGAGCAGAGAGCCTCTTGTTTCGGACAGATTTTATTGAAACAATACAGTTATTAATCTTCTGACACACGAGGTATATATTTGTATAAACCCCTTTTCTATTTAAGGTTAAGATTTATTCTTACTAATTTTGTTTGTATAGTTTTTGCTGGGCCAGATGGAAAAAAAGGAAGAGAGAGAAAGAAGATAAATATTTGTAGATGTATGTTCTAAGAATAAGTGCTACTTTTATATTTTATGAGGATTTATCAGGATCAGCCAACAGGTATTAAGATCTTATTCTCGTTTTGTTCACATCTTGTTCTAAAATTAGTCATTCCAGTTATTACACTAGTTTTTGTCATTTTATTTAAAATAAACTACAATTATCTGCATCCTGAAAAATTGCAAACTTTTTGTTTATAGATAGCAACAAACTTATTATTGGGTTGTATAACATTTAATTTGAAGTACTTCTATACAACAGTTAGCTTTTTTAGCTTAATTTTCCCTTTTTGAATGCTTATGTGGAACTTCTAGATTTGAAAATGTTTTTAAAAGATTCTTAATTCAAATGTTTATCCATTTTTTTTTTTGGCTTAAAAATGGTTAAAAACATGTACAACCAAGACAGCAAAATAACAAACACAAAATGGCAGAAAAAAGCAAGAAGTTACAATTTGATCAAAATCCAATCAACCAATACTTTTGAAAAATAATCAGATTTGATAAAATTTCCAAAACAAACACTCCAAGCAAAACATTCACTTCACTTTTAATTTAGACTTTCACATGTTAGGATATTTATTTGATGAAATTCATTAACAGTAACACAAAGACATGTGGTCACCTTCTCCCTCTCATACTCACACACACAAACACACACAGAGTTGCACGTACACATTTACCATTTAATCTATTTAATTGAACCTGACTTGGAATAACTAAACAAATGAGGAAATTCACAAGGGGCACCCGATCCCTTCTTGGATAATGGATTGCAGATTCCTTTCCCATAGGGGTATTTGGGCAAACAGGACCTAGTAATCTCTGAATTGATGAGTGGACTGCATCAAATTTCTCCACTAAAGAGCTGTTGAACCCCTGATACAGTGCTGGGAGTTGGCCAAATGCTCAATTTGCAGATATAGTGAAGACTGCAGGCTCGCTCTGAGAGATGCGGTGCCGCCGTCGACATTCAAGATGTTAAAACCACCCCCACAAGATCTGTGATTTGAACAAATGTTACCATGTTTGTTACAATTTTTGCTCTTATAAAAGATCCTGAAAAATGTTCTCTTTTTTGAAATAAATTCATCTGTATTTGTTTCATTTCAAGTATTGCTCTGCACCAAAAAAAAGACAAAATTCCCTCTTGAATTAGGTGACAAATTTATTAAAATCCTGCAATTCAGTTATGAATTACCAACATTACCAGAGAGAATAAATAATACATAAAACATTTTTCCACATAAACAAACATATATATCAGAGCGCCCCCCCCCCCAACAGTTACAGTTCATCCTTAGGAACGAAACGAACAAGAAACATCTGCAACACATATATGCATAGAAGTAAGTGGACACCTCGGCACCATTTAAGACAACATCTAGACTTTTGCCTAAATCTGTGTTTGAGAATGAACAAAGTTCCAGGTTCTTACTCACATTCAAGGAGGAGGGGGGGTATATAAAAATAAAGTCTATGCGATGATAAACCATTATTATAGATTTATATATCGACATTTGGCAACAACCGGACATGTAAAGACTCCCTATGTTTGACTTGAGTTCTTCATCTGAACAGTTAACGAAGAGCGACGAAATGCAAATTTGTTGTTCTAAAAGAGCTTATAGTGGTTCTAAAATCAAGATTTTCTTCTGCTTGCTTTGCATACAACAAAACAGCAATAGTTAATTCAAGTGCTTTGAATGAGGGGTGTTTTCTTTCTTTCCATTCAGATCACAAAATAAACTGACTGGGTCTTTCGGCGATGACAGAAGAGTCCTGCTTTACAGGATTTTTGATGAGAGAAATGAAAAGAGTCATGATCAAAACTGGCCGTGATCCACTTCATCTAACCAGGATGCAGGACTAGCAGGGAAATCTGGGTAACCCCCACTGCTGCCGGTGGAGAGGTCGGAGCTGGGGCCATTGGTTGCTCCCATGGAAACACGGACAGTGGGGTTGATGCCGGGCCCTCCGCCCTGGGTCATGATGGAAAGGCCAGAGTCTGGGTAGACGAGGCTGGAAATGATGGGCTGGTGTCGGGAAAGAGCCTGGAGCGAGCCTGGAGACTGAGGGAGACCGTAAGGGCTGTTGGAGCGGATGTCGTGGAACTGGTCTTGAGAGGGGAGCACACCGTGCTCCAAGGGGAAGGAGTTGTGGTTGTTACCCCCTTGGCGGCCCCCAATCGTTGGAGACGATTCGCTCAGACTACTGTAAATGCCATTGGCATTGCCGAGCTCTGAAACAGGAGGTTCGTCTGCGAGACAAAACAAGTTAAAGACAGGAGTAAGACTTGATGGAATTCATTTACTGAAATGCTGTGAAATCTTATTTTTACAGTGCAAATTGTATCACATATTAGTGACAAAAGTTGTCAAAGCATTTTATTCTATTATTGATTTTTGAAAACCTTCCACAATTCTCCATTTAGTACAGTTATATCCTGCCTTCAAAATAAAAGCCATTGCAAATAACACTGGAAACATGAGAGTAAAACACACTTTATCAACAAGTTCAACTCCCATTTTTGTATTTATTCTTGTTTGTTCTGAGATTTCTTTTAAAATTGGGAAAAAATTAATTATATTAAACTGCGTACATTTATTATCCAAACAACTAGATTGATATTTAATCAGGTAATGTTTATGAAATCTTTTTTTATCACAACATGTTGGTCATGTTGAGAAATAGTATGAGTGGTTGCATTTCTTCATGTAATAGTTTCCTCTTTAACCCTTTGAAATTGTTCAAACAGTTGTACAGAAATTTAAATAATTGTTTCCTTAGGTTTTCTTTAAAAAAAAAGTTTTTCTTTAAAAAAAAAAAGAGCAGGAAGACCATTCTGGACAGGTTGTGCTATAACATCCTGAAGAATGTGCTAGCTCCACTCATTTATGTATATGGGCTTCAAATATGAACAAATTTGCTTTTATTCTTATTTTCTGAACAAATCCCACTAAAATATCACAGCATTTTTGTATTTTTAAGAAGCATAAAACCCTGCTCTATAAAAACCAACCACGTTAGTATGCTTTTTTTTCTGTAAGTTCATCAGGGTGACATCTCAAATGTCATTTTAGATGAGTTATTTTAGGTCAGTACAGCTATCCCAAAAACATTTTTAGAACAGAATGTGGAAACTTTGCCCAATAATTGCTGACAATCTACTGTTTATCTGCTATGTGTTTCATAGAGAAAAACCTCATGGCAGGAAAACTTGTCAATAAAAAACTTCAATTCATTCATTTGTGTTTAAATTCCTTCACTACTCTCTATTCTTATAGTGCGGTACTATCTAGTGCTCTGGATTTTAACACAATTTTAAACGCCAAACATGACATCACCCACTGAGTGAAGTAAAACCTAACAAATATGAAGAATTTACAAAGACTATTTAGGAATCCACTGTGTTATGAGGAGGAAAATTTGAGAAATTGATAAAAAATAAATGTCAGCTCCTCCTTCTCAAATGACAAATTGTTCAGACGCAAATCTAGTGAGCACTGATGCACAATAGAGACTTTTTAGAAATGTTGGAATTGTAGATTCAAACACCCTAAAAAATAGCAAGCGCCCTATAAAATCCACAAAGTACTGAAGGAATTCAGACACACCCATAGGAAGCAAAGTGTGCCTGTTTCCTAATTGTCTCAATCAGAATATTTTTTGCTCATTTTTGTTCCGTGACTGTACCTGTGAAGGACACCTCTGCATCACTGTCCATGCCCTCTTCCTGGATGCTGTCTTTGTCAGACTTGGAGCTTCCTCGTGACCTCTTCATGTTGCGGAAATACTGTCCCCATCGCTGCCTCCCTGCATCCTTTTTCAGCCTTTTCTCTTTAGCTCGCCTGTTCTGGAACCAAACCTAGAAAAAAAAAACATGGGTCATCCATCAGACGCATTGAACTGCAAGTAGTCTTCGTCAGAAAATTATAAAATACTTTTGTTTTAAGAAAAAATGTCTTGCATGAAAAATAATCTGACCTAGAAAATGTTTCAAATACAAGATGATGTTAGTTGGAGAAAACATATACATAGACAGGAATTTGTTTCTTAAAACAAAACGTCTTTCTTTCCCTATTGGCAGAATTCTTTTGCTTTTTTTAAAGAAAAAATTGCATATTTTAGGAGTTTTTGACTTATTTCTGGTGGACTGTTTTATCTGCCAATATTACACGTTTATGGAAAAATATTACTTAAAATATTTATAGATCTAAATGCTCCAAAACACTCAGAGGAAATTAAAATCCATAATTTAGACATTAGTAATTAATTCCTTGATTTCCTGTTTTGTCCTGTGGACGAATACCAAGCACAGTGAATTTACGGTTTCTCTCCTGATTCATGTGTCAGGATTTAGAGCATTAAGACTAAATAAATGTTCAAAGTTTGTCTAGACATCCTTGCCTGCCTTTGACAGTCCAGAGGGAGACATGGAGCAGTGACACTGAGCAGTAATCCTTGGACCAGCTTCTCTTATATCACATTTATCACGCATTTCATTAACTTCCACTGCAGGTTACTCTCCCCTGAAGGAGCAGATGGCTCAGCATATTTTTCTCTTTTGTCATTTTTCCTCTGACTTTTGATATAAGGATAAAAAAATCCTTACTTTACTCATTTCAGTAGTCTCAATTTAAATTTCTTGGTTTCACATGAAAAGTCAGTCATTTGCAGTCACATAAACAACACTTTACATCCTCCTTTTAAGATGTTCCACCTTGAAGAAACCCTCTCCCCAACACTGAATAATGAGGAGCTTTTTAGTGGCCACAGACCCTTACTTTTGTCCTTGCAAATAAAACAATATATATGACCCAGCACCTAGCAGCCACTCTGAGGTTCCTCAGCAGCAGACAATATGTGGGGGACCCCTCTTAGCATTGTTAACGACCGTGCACTTAAACCATGCTGACTTTCACGCAGACTTCATTCTACCTCATCTGACCGTAAATCCACCACAATAACCAGCACACGCACTTGTTCGCTGAGCTGTGATAAAAAGAAGTCAGGTTTAATGAAAACGGCTTCTAATGGATAATAATACCTGAACCACCCGCATGTCCAGGCCAGTTTCTGACGACAGCTGCTCTCGGACGTGGCGGGCCGGCTTGGGAGAGTTATTGTAGGCGTTTTTCAGGGTCTCGAGTTGTTTAGCAGTGATGGTTGTTCGTGGCCTTTTTGCAGTTGAGTCGGCCTCTGAAGGAAAGACAAAAGTGTCAGATTTCAGAAAAATGAAAAGATCCAACTGTGGATAGAATAATTATGTTAAATAAATTGAACTGGAAAAAGTAGCATACACTGCTATCATTACAACTATAAAAACAAGATTGTAGGCAAGTAAAAGGAAACTTTATTTTTCCCATGAGATCAAACTTTCCTAAAGGTAACATAACATGTCAATGATTTAATGTTTCTTAAGCTCCAAATAAAAATTATTTTGTGACTGAATGAGCATTCCTCACACCAAAAATTCCATAACCCAAGATAAGTTGGTTTTAATCCAACTCTGGGTTAAAAAGGAACTCTTTTTTTGCTGGGTTATTTTAACTCAGGAAGAAAAACAAAACGAAAGCAAAAAAAAAAAAAAAAAAAAAACCTTGAGAAAAAAAGCATAAATTGGGTTAAAATGAAACCCTGAAAAATAGCATGTTCCTAAAAAGTAACACAAAATATGTCCTAACATTACTAAGAATTAGGCTTCAGGAATAATCTAAGTGTTTTAAGAATTTGTCAATAGTTTTTACTATTATGATGTCCTCTTGTGAGTGTACTAACAGAATAACTAAAATAAAAAAATTCTAATGCCTGTAAGTGTTTGTTTTTCTTGTAGAGAAATATCCTTTTTGCATATCTGCTCAACAACACACAAAAACACTAAACCATCACCTAAATGGATGCTGCCCAAGTAATTGCACCCTGACATTAGTTAAATAAACGTGTTTGTTTTTTGCTAAAAAAATGCCACTACCTCATTGCATAAATCTGCACAGCAAATTTACAGCAAACAGATGGGGAGATAAAACTTGACTGTGCACACAGCCGCATTTGAATGAGCCTGCTGGGGTTTTTATTCGACACACTGTTGCAAGGTCAGCATGGTATGCTTTGTTTTTTTTTTTTTATTTTTGATCTGACAAAAATGCATCACAGCAGATTTAAATCCAAATATGAAAAATTATGAATTTCTTATCCCAATTGAGCAGTATTGTGCTTTCACTCACTTTAGTGAAGTGTCATTTTTTAAATGTATTTTTTTTTAACATAAAGTGATTGACAGAGTGCATGGGCAAAAGACAAATTTACAAAAGTTTCATAAAAAGTAAAGTGTTCTTAAATTTTGAACAAGCGTTTTTGGTGAAAATACATTTTTTCTTTGCAAATCTTGCAAATATCTTCAGTTTAATGTTAAAAATGTGCCTTAAAATGCATTAACTCCATATTTAAATAAAAAAAAACATTTACTTTTTATTTCTAACACATGAGAATTCCTTATCCATTATTTCTGCAGATAATATTCGCTGTCTTCAAATTGCACACTGACGCACGCAGGCGCACTTTGCGGCCCCTGGGGAGTCACTGTGCCATTGGTCACTATGACTTTTTTTCCCCCTTCAGTTTGCCCCCCCCACGCGATCTCCTTCACTATAATAAAAATTATTGAGAGCTGATCCTTCAAGTGCAGAGTGCACGTGTAAGCCTCCTGGCCTCCACTTCTTATAGTTTAGTATCGATTGGGTTGCAGGCAATGATGCAATTAGCGCCGCCGGGTCAAGGTTTATGGATGACCTCACTGTCACATCAAGCACACAGCTCCAGGTAGTGGATCAAGTCAGAAATACTGTTGTTTTCAGAGTGAAATGTGCGCATTTAGAGTCGCTCACCTCTTTGTTTTGCGGTCTCATAGTCGGCCTTGCAGACCAGCCGGCTGTCCTCCATCAGGTAGTACTCGTCCCCTGTGGCCAGCTGCCTTTTGCACACGATGCAGGCAAAACAATGCAGGTGGTAGACAAAGTCCTGCGCTCTCCTCACCACCTGTGTGGGGGGGATCCCCTGCTGACACGCTGCGCACTTGGTCCCGAATCTCCTTTTGGGGACATCAAAATGAACCCTATTAGCGCATGAAGACTCATTGGCGCAAATATATTAAGTTTTACGCAAAATGTGTGAAGAAGTCTCTGTTTGTGGGGCTGACTCACTTGAAGAAATCGTCTTTGCAGTAGACACTGTCGCCCCTGCTGAAGCACTTCTCCGCCAGCTGCGCCTGGCAGTCGCTGCACTTCAGGCACTTGCCGTGCCAGTGTCTGTCCAGCACTTTCAGGATGAAGCGGTCGACGATGTGTTGGTTGCAGCCCGCGCACACGGGGATTTCTGCAGAGAGCAACACCGCATCTCAGAGGCTGCAAAACCAAACCGTGCGCAAATTTCAAAATAAAAGATGATTCGTTGTTTAATTGTTATTCACATGTTTCCTCTGTTTTTAATAAGTCACAATATCATAGATTTATTTTGTGTGTTTTGGTTCTTCATAGGAAGCGAATATGGATGGACCCTTATACTTGTGACGGCGTATGTTATATTTTTTGTGTTGTTGAAAATACAAATAAAATAATAATTTAGTCCTTACAAAGCATTGTATGTATAATTTCTGCATTACAGCTTCAATACTGCATGCTTATGACAAGAAATCGGAATTTCAATTCATCCTGGAGTTCATTTCCCCACAAATGAATTTTTAAAAATGTTGAATCTATATATGTCCGAATTGTGTGAGCTAATAAAATAGATTTTCCACAAATAATAAATGAATGTGTGTCTTTTGGAATAAATAAATAAATAAATAAAATAAATAAATAAAATAAAGATATTGAGGATATGTTTTTGTCACGAGTTACATGTAACACGTGCTTTACAATTTACTTTTCATTTATAATTATTTGTGTTTTTTAGCTAAAATACTCTTTTTCAATAAAAATCAATAATAATTATAAACATGTTTGCTCCTCATCAAAAATTGTTAATCAATCCCCCATCCACGGTTTTTTATAACTGAAAAAATACATTGATCATTTCGTTTTTTTCAATCTAAAATAAACACTCCATAACTTTGATTTTTATGAGTTCCCCTTTCTCCCAATTATGTCAATCAATTACAAGAGTTTGATTGATCAAGCTCCGATTCAGCATCATTTTTGACACCAAACTTTCAATGAGGCCAGACCCTGCAGCTCCAATGTCATTCAATTTTAAATTCTGTTTTCAGAAACAACCGTCGACGTAAGTGTTTAGGACTCCTGAAATATCAGCTGAGACGTAACTATAGGCCTCTTTATTACTAATTAAAAAAAGAGCAGTCACTTCATATTCAAACCGCGCAAGGAATCGCACACCTTTTGTTCTGCTGTGGACAAGATATAAAACTTTAACGAGCCATTTGGCGCTGCGTCGCCAGCAGGCCTGCGCAGGCGCGGCAGCGGCGGCGGCAGGCTGGAGCAGGTGTATACAGGTCATCATTTATTCAGTGCGCTCGGTAAAACTAGAAAGCATGCGGCCTGTGGTCTCATTTAGTCGCTCAAGCAATTTGCTCAGCTTTCAGGAATATTAAAACTGTCCAGAACTGCAAACGTTATTTCAGCCTCTCCCTGTGCGCAGGGTCGGAACCAGAACCTGGAGTGATAAATAAAACACAATCACCAGTTTAGAAAAAAAAAAACCAAATGTTATGCAAAGTAGTCTTTTGTGGGAGTTTATCCAAATTTGACCCAAATCGGTTAATTTAATGTTCAAAAAGTTACATCATTGTAGATCTGTGGCTCCAAAAATCACACATGCGCAGTCGATCAACTATGAAAATGAAGATTTTGGTTTGATATTTGCTCAGCACACAACAAATTAGTGTCATCTTCTAAAATCAAAGGCCTTCTCCATATCATCATGCATAAGGCCCATTATAAAACAATCATCATGGTGAAAAAGGGATCATATTTGACCATAGAGATGTACCTCTCCGTAACTCTTCACTGTGCGACAACAGAGCCAACAGCATCTCCGTGTTATCAGGAGCCTCTTTGGAAGAGTTGCGCTCACCGCGTCCGTCCATCGCTCCTCATTTACGCACGCGTTCTGTGTCCATCTACAACACGCCCCAGCGCTCATCCGCAAGCGCTAGGCAGATGTTGGGATTCTTTTTCTTTTCTTTTTTGACAGCACTACAAGCCCAGAAAGGGAAGACGCGCGCTCCAGGGTGCGTCGAAGTTTTATGCTAAACCTTGGAGAGGATTACGCGGCGCAGTTTCCCTGGCGACAGGGAGAACATCACCTATAGCCAACATCTTACCCGGAAGAAGAATGAGTGGGAGGTGAGGGGGAGGAACCCAGTAAGAGTTTAAGTGGTTCAGAAACACGTTGTTTTTACTTTTTCAGTCAAGAAAACGAAGGGGAAAAAAAAATCCAAATTTGGTAAAAAAAAAAAAAATAGATCAGTTCGTGACCCGAGTCGTTCAGTAGAATTTTATGTTTCCTTTTTTTTTTTTTTTTTATTTTCCAAGTATAACTGTTCACATCCACACTGCAATTATGATGGAAAAAATATATTTTCGTTTTTCTCCTTATTTTTAGAACATTTAAATGAACAATTTAGCATCTTCTTGACAATATGAAACATCCATTTGTCCATTCAATCCTTTTGAATATGCAATATCAATATCTAAAAAGTGGATATAGAGAAACAGCAAAAAGTTGTTGAAGAACACAAAAAATGCGTAAATTCGTATTTTATTGTTTTTCTTTAAAAAAAAGGGGATTTCAAGTCGCTTAAACGGAAATTTATTCACAGAAAAAATACAAATAATAATCTGTAAATATTTTATCAAAGACATTTCTTATAATTATGTGATTTCACAATTTCACTCGTTCTTCAATCCTTCACAGAAAGGCCTTTTTTACGCGCGCAGACCATATCCATGTCGCGTGCGGAGACTCCTCAAAGACAAGTGTTTATTTAGAGCAGAGATTGGCTGTTCAATAACATGTTGATCGGGCCAGCACCCCAATGAATTTTATTGACACTGATCCTTGGCACAAAAGAGCGCCTGGGGAAATCACGGGTAGTGCCAGAACCGGCCGAAGCTGCTGATGAATCTAAAATCAATGCCCCATTTGCCTTCGTTTCGGAAGTATATGAAAGGCGTTTTGGAGAAAGGTGCGCGCGGTTCATAGGTGCGCTTCTATACTTTTCAGCTTTGTAATCATTTTTATGTCACATTGATCGGTCACTTTGGGGCAAAGGGAGGGGGGTCGACAGTAATGCGACGACAAAGCCATAAAATGCTCATCAGAGTAATGGTCACTCAGTTAAAGAAGAAAGTTGCAAACATTACATCTTATTTTTTGCATGAAACAAATCAAGAAATTAGTAAAAATGCGCATTTTTGCCAAATATTCCTCAGATTATCAGATTAATAGTCAATAATCCCGTTCTTTCTGGGGGGGGGGGGCTCCATCTCCAGCCTTTCTGGAAACCTCAGGTGCCCCACCTGTCAGAGCAGGGAAGGAGACAGGTGCTGAGCAAGCCGGGGCGTGCGCGCGCGCGGAGAGAGGGGATGGATGTGGCTGCGTGTCCGCCTGCAGGCTGTCGGGCCCCCTGCGCGCAGATCCGGATCCTGATCCCTGATCCTGCATGCATGCGCCCCGCACTCCCGTGACAACTACAGGCGGCGGTGTGAAATGACAGCACGCGCAGAACATCTGTTCGGATGATTCGCCAACAATGAAGGCTCATTACGGATTCACAACGTCTCCCGCAAAAGAGGCGCCGCGGAGGAGACTGTTTACACCAGGAGGGGTTGGAGGTTTGAGGGGTTCTTCCTTATCATGACTACTACTGGAGTTTTATTTTAGACATAAAATTAGCTCAACTGTTTTTTATACAATAATATGAGTAATAAAAGAATCCTTCAAGTTATTTCTGTTATTGTTTTATCCTAAAACATTCTGCTGTGCTAATTTTTTGCTC
The DNA here is from genome assembly GCA_014656515.1 of Oryzias celebensis. Taxonomy (NCBI): domain Eukaryota; kingdom Metazoa; phylum Chordata; class Actinopteri; order Beloniformes; family Adrianichthyidae; genus Oryzias; species Oryzias celebensis. Next base: position 10,435,604 of record BNCR01000012.1, read on the forward strand.
TGCAATCAGAATTTTATACCAAGTTATAGTCCCGAAACCCCGGCAACCAAAATAAATACATAAATACAAAAACAAAAAAAGAATGTTTTTTGTCAAATGCAAATCTTAAAAAAAGTTGCACAGAAAGCTGTAATATTGTCCTACCTTGTCCTGAACTGTACCGGGGAAAGTTTCCACTGTTTTGGCAACTTGAGCCTGGATGTTCAAGCAACATTTTGAAGATTTTCCGAAAGAAAAGAAAAACTTTTCTTCAGGAAGTTTCTTAAAGTCCTTTTAATAGTTCGATTTCAGAGGAAAAAAATATCAAAAGTGACTTCCAACGGTTCCGATGGGCACCATGAACAGGAGCATTGAGCGTTCATAAATACTCTTGAGTCTCTGGATGATGCGCTGGAGCTGAGGGGAAGTGCGTGACCATCAGCCGCGTCAGCTGACCGCTCCGCCTTGGCCAAAAGAAGCAGCGCTGCCTCTGTCCAGGGTGCTGAAAGGGGGGAGTTTCTCCAAACAGGCTTTATGGTTATGTGCAGCGCCGACATCCCTTCACGCTATCTTTAAGTACGCTCACAAACACCAGCCTACTCTGGCCCTCCCCTCGCTCTCCTTGTCGGATGTTGTGCTACACGTGTCTCGTCTTTCAATTCGCACAATGAGGCCATAGGACAATGTTTCTACGCCCTCCCTTTGTTTACCTAAATCTGATTTGTTTTTGCATCTACTGACAACTTTTTAAAACGCAATTCTTTAGCTTTCTGTCCAGTACAAACAAATAAAACGGGCTTAACATTTTTAACACTGTAAGTCTTCCGTGACAATTTACCAACAATTAGATAGGTGTTGCTCTGTTTTCAGATGAAATGACACCAGCAGGCAAGGCAGACTTACCATAGGCAAATATAGGCGACTGCCTGGGGGCCCCAACGCTTTTGGGGCACAGAGCTCAAGAAAGCAGAAATCTAAAATAATAGTCTTGGCCATTATTATTTGACTCTGTCATAATAAAAAGAGGAAGAAAAAAATCACTGAGATGACATAAGACAGCTCGAATTAACTTGTTTCATTCTCCCTTTTTTTCCTTATTTAGTAAAACCTTATAAATTAATTACATTACATATTTTACCCTGGGTAAGGACTTTAAACAAAAATTATTTATACAACCACTGCAGAGGGCCCATCCTATAATTTACCCTGGGCCCCCAACCTGCAAGTCAGCCACTGGCTGATAAACAAACACAGGCTTACTCATGAGAGCCCATTTGGCTGTGTGCCACATCCCATGCAGCCAATTAGGAGCATGACACTTATTCTGACACAATCCTACAGCTTTGATTCAATTTTACTCGCTCAATAAGACCTTCGAGTTGTTTAAGCCAATTATCTTTTAGGGTTCTTCATTAGACCACCTGGGGAATCACTGGGTAAAACCTGCAAATACATAAACAAATTGAATATTCTTTTAATAAAAGGAAATAATACAAAGTGGACATTAAGACAGTGTTTCAAACACATTGAGCCACAATGTTCAGGAATGGCTGATAAATGTCAACTCTATCTGAAAAAAACTTCAGTCTTTTGACTTTGTTTCCCTTCATTTCGAGTGAAGTGAGGGATATGTAGAACTATATGAAAGAATCTTGTGTGACATGCAAATATTCATTTACATAAAAGATGCCACCTTTGAACTTGATTGCCCTCGAACACTCTTATGGTTGTCGTGTTGATCCAAGCCTCTGAAAGAGATTTTGAAACCCGCAGAGCATCATCACCCTAAATTGGTGGTGTGCTAGCACACCTGTGTTCTACTTGAGAAAACATGTGCAATCGACAGTTAATAGACCTCAATCGAATCTTTGCACCTTGGAAATTTAGATTAATGACTTTTGTGAGGCGGTTGGATGAAGGCTGCGTTAGAAAGGCAGAAAAAAACAAAGAAAGATCAAGGCATGTCATTTTTAAATGCTTTTTTGGGCTTCATGTTTAGAGACACTTGGCTAAATTAGCCAAGCTATATATTTTTTATTTCATATCTAAATTTGAAATATATAGCTTGACAAATGCATATTTGTTCAAAAGTGGGTGTGGTTAATAAATTGAAAAAGAACTATAATTTCAAGTGATTTATTTGCACTTTTTTAGTAGCTGAAGTTATTTTAAACACAATTTATGACACAAATAGGGGTAAAGGACCTTATTTAAGTCACCTTTTTCCAATTTGTTCCTCAATAAACAAATAAAATTAAGAAAAATAAAAGATAATCTGGTCATCATGTGAGATCAGATCAAAACGGAACCAAACAGTTAAAAAAAAAAGCTTGTCCCTATTCGGCCTTGTGTCCTGAATTTGTGCACACATACTGTATGTGTATGTGCTCATGTGTTTGGGTAACTCTTGAGACAGGACAGAGACGAGCGACTCCGGGCTTGTATGGGGGGTCCGCGTGCACCCATGCCACCCCTCTGACACCAGGCGGCCATTGTGCTCCTGTCATGATTAATCATGTCCTTAAAAAGCTGGCTTTATCCAGAGGGGAGGGGACTAATCATATGCCTCATTACCCAAGCTTGGTTACTCTTAAATGGAGTTTAGTCCCAAGACACTTCAGCCTGTTGCTGTTCGGACAGAGAGGTAAAAAGAACAAATAAAAATAAAAAAAGGGTGAAAATAGTTAAAAAAGATACTTCAACAATGACAGAAACTGATCTAAAAAAGAAGAAATGACCAGTTAAAAGCTGTTTTTTTGTAATTTTTAGTAGGTTGTTTTGAGCGTCTCGAAAATCATGTTCAAAGCTGTTCTTGATAAAATTCAAACCTCCTTGTTGCCAACGCAACCGCTACAGTTTTTTAGCCACAGCAAGAAACTCTCATTGTTTCAAAATGGCTCCATCTGGTAAGGTTTCACTGATCAGGCCAGCCCAGCCAGCAGCTGGCTAAACTGCCCAACCGCTTCTCCGCCTGGCCCTCGGACTAACCGATACTTTGGTGGCTTTGCTCACTGAACACACACAAACACACACAATGCTAGACGAGGCTAACTGTCCGCCGGCCTGCCCGTCTTGAGGGGTCAGCTGGCTTGAGTCGAGGGAGGGGTGGGAGGTTTATAGGGGTGGTGTGGAATAAAAAGGGTGACACCATTCAGGCCTTTGTTATTCACTCCAGAGAAATGGGTCAAAAGTGTTTTAAGAGTGCTGCACCTTATACAAAAATCTGACAATAAAAAAAATAAGAAATGATAATTTTCTCAAAGCTGTGATGCTAAGTCAACAAAGAGTTATTTTTCTTTATCAATGATGTGGCTAACTCAACAGCTGGCCCTTAAGAGCTGAATGCACTATTCCTAATTTTAGTCTGAGGGTGTACTTGAGGCTAAAAAGGCTGCCACCTCTGCCCGGCATCAATCGCCATGAATATTGATATGCTAATCATGAACAACACAGAGGACAAAGCTGGATCGCTACCACTGGAAACCAGCACAATGGCTCCTCAGTCAAGCTTTGACACTTTTACCACCCAACATGTGTCCCCAGTTTCACGCGGGGACAATAAAGGCCAACAACTGCCGATCTATTCACGCCGGAGATGCTGTTACTCTGTTCCGCTGGACTGTCTGGCGTCCCGACTGGTAAGCGCAGAAGTTTGGCCTTTGTTTGGGGTGGGAAATATCCGCTTTTGAGAGCGAGGATAAGCCATCCTAAAGGCAGCCACAACGTCGGAGAGGTCAGAGTTCAAACCCAACAGGCGGAGTGTCATTACAGATGTTGACCCACTGTGAGGTCTGTCTGTAGGTGGTATGCTTGTGAGAAAAAAAAGTTGTGTTTATTTAAGCTTTCTTTGCTATGAAATAGTTTATAGTAGATTTAACTAACTTTTAAAAGATGAACAGCTTTTTTTTACATGTTTAGATCACAACCAACTGTGGTTTTTGTTGAGCCATTTTTTGGCATTTAAAGAAAAAAGAAGAAATAATCTCAAGTTTTTGTACAATCCTGTTTTTTTCCCTTTAAAATTTGATTTATTTACTTAACTTTTGGAAAAGGCCTTCCATCGAGCTGACTAAGAACTCTTAGTATTTGTCCTGGCCAACTACAGTAACCACCAATATGATCTTTTCAAATCTGGCACAAGGTAGCAGGCTGTAGACTTTTTTTTAAACACACAGTTCACTCTTAAATCAAATCATTTAATAACATTTCAACAACTGACTTGTGACTCCTTCCAGTTTGCTGGGAGTTTTTTTTTTTTGCAGAAGAACAACTTAAAGAAATTTAATGTAATCATACGCGCATTTTCTTAATTTCCTGAAATGATTTAGAATTTTTGTGGAACAATTACTGTTGGTTTAAACTTTGATCGCTCCTTTTCTCAGTCAGTTTTAAATGTGATCTTAGATCTGCAAGATGAATTACAAGTTTGGATGAAAGCACTAAAGTCATGCAGATACAGCAAGTAACTTCCATAGTGTATGACGTCACACATTGCTTATTTTTCTTAACCCAAGGTTTAAACTAATTTAACAGTAATATTACATTGAAGTTGTAAAAAAAAACATTATTTCATGTTATTTTCTTTCTTTAACCTGATCAGTTTAATACAGAGGATGGAGAGAAATAAAAGCTGACCTGACTTTTTATTTGAACTTGAACTTTACCTTCTATCAAAAGAAAATTGAAAATATCTACCTATGCACTTTAAATGCATATGTTTTCCATTTTTTGAGTAATGTTTAAGTTCTTTGTTAGATTTTTGCTTCATTATTTATCACTGAGGTTTTAAGAGTTTGAGGAAGTCTCTTTTGTTTGTGGGATTTTTGATGAAAATCTTTAAGAACATGATCACTCCCATGGCAGTCCCTCCGACTGCTTTCAAAATTTGCATGCCATAACTTAAAAAAAACATTGACCCGTGTGTGCCTGACTTTCCTAAGTATATGTATATTTCATTTATACATTGTTTTATCGTTAAAATTCCAAAACACAAAAGAATTTTGAGTGAAACTACCTCAAACTACCATATGCAGTCAATTAACTTCATGCCTTTCAAAGGGGGGTCATATTTCACTATTTGCTCCATCTTCACTCTTTCTCCTGCTCTATCGTCTTTTTGTTTCTTTATGCTCTCTCAAGCTAAAACCTGGTTGTAGTCTCATTCTAAACCCAGTGGAGACAGATATAAAAATTTGAAAAAAATGACAGTTACAGAGGTTTTAACTTTTATGAGGAAGAAATTGGCGCAGAAGCTGGTTCAGAGTGACGTCTCTTGGTGTTTTGAAGAAACTTCATCAAGCTTTGAGAGTGATTCAGACATTTTTGAGGTATGAGGCCCACAGGAGGACCTATCATCATTATTTTTAGAGTAATGTTTGCAATGTGTCTGAAACGTAAACATGTGCTAGTTTTATGTGTTCTTGTGTGCATATTAGCCTTTATTTAGTTATTGCAAGGGACCTCCAAATAATTTTTTTAAACTGCGTGATTTTTTTGGTCGACAGGATTTTGGTCTTTCAGGTGTGCCATGAATTGGAAAGGCCTGATAAGATCAATATTCCAGAGCACTCAGTCATTTATTGGATAAAGAAGCTGTCCAACAACCAACAGCACAGAGGAACAAAACAATGAAAGACGGCCCCAGTGTGGACTGTAATACAGTCAGCTGAAAACAGTGGAAAACCTCAGATTCAGAATGTCTTTACAGAAGATGCAGGCCCAACAGCACATCTCAACGCAATATTGACAATACCCTGACCTCTTTTGATGATGTCATGCTAAAATACATCAGGGTCTGCACCGCTGCTGAGGCACAAACATTGACTGTATCTGAGAAATGGAGTGAGTGTGATGTCACCCATAGAAAAGGGTTTATTTCCAGCTCCAACCAAACGAACACAATTCAGGCGCCTTTTTTTTTTCTTTTTTCAACATTGATGCTGCCCCGTTGGAACCAGATGTCATCAGTAAGCAGCAATAGGTTTGAAACCTGTCAAACATTTTGAGTGTTTGACTTGGGGGGCCAGCAGGCAGCAGCACATACTAACATGATTGGCCAGTTTATAATTTAAATAACTTGAATTATAGAAAAAAGATTAGTCTGAACTATTTTGAAAAAGGTATCAGAGTAAGAATGGCTATTCTGGGTAATAGCTGTTTATTTCTCTATAAAAGTCCATGGGATTTTGGCTTCTTCAAACCAGTCAGTACTTCCTGTTTGGAACACCAGGGAGGGGGGTTCATTCAGTCCAGTTCTTTTATGCAGTCAAAGGGGCACACAGAGTCAGGGAGAAAAGTTCATGGGATATGACTGTAGATGAGCTACAGGGCTTCATTGCTCTCATCTATATTCGTAGTTTACAAAGTAGAAAGGCATGAACATGTCATTTGAAACAAATTAAAAACTCAATTGAAGTTTTAATCTAGTGTTCTGAGGTTTTTTTTTTCCTAATCTCCCAAAAACTTAGATCTTGTCACTATAATCATTACATAGAAATAATGTTCGAGCAGACAATAGGACTGATACAGTAGCTCTGGTAGTTGCAGAATTCCAGGAGGGTGAATGTTAAAGATGTATTTCAGTGGCCAGCCCGGAGCCTTGCTACCGGCCTAAACTGGTTGATAAACAGCAGAGCTTTCACAATCTGACTCAACTGCTACTCTGCAGACTAGAATCCACTATTAATCCACTTCCTCAACCATCATGTGGACCCCAAAAAGCTCCATTTGTCCAAGAAAACCTTTGCTTCTTAACCACGTTCGCCCACACACATTTGTATCCATCAGGCAACATGAAAAACCCTTTAATCACAGAAAAAGGGCATTTGGCGAAAGAAAAATTGGTAAGAACGACACTAGTGTTCACTGAATATCAGGAACTAATGATTAAGATAAAGTGCAAGACACACAACAGAATTAAAAACAAATGGAGACTTGGCAGGAGGCTGACAAAGCAGATGAGGGAAAAAAATCAGACCCTGAAATGCACTGAGGATGATTAACCTAAATGAAGACAGCTGTTGATAATTGACAACCTAACCTGGTGTGACTGACAGGAGGATAACCTGGAAAAAAAAGTCACATGAACACAACCAAGAAAACATAACTGAGAATAAACAAATGACACAAACGTGTGCTTGTGTGACGCAGCCGCCTCATACCTCATCTGCTTTGTATTTCATCACTTACTATTAGGGTGAAGTCATAGCTTCCTTGGTGCGTTTTACAGTGGACTCTATCTTTGGACAGTCTGTTGGTAGAGGAGTGGCCTTGCACTCAAGCCTGCTCTTTAGCACAGAAATGAGTCTGGCTTGGGAATGTTTTTTTGTGGTTTATTTCTTGTTTGTAACTACATTAGCAGAGTTGTTTGGATTTTTTTCTTGAAAGAATGTAAAAAGGGCAGAATTTTTTTATTGTTTGTTTTCGTTGGTTCATAGAAATGAAAGTAAATAACGGAATCATGGAATTGTAAATTCTGAATTTTATGGGTGGACATTTCCAAACTTTCTTAAAATGTTTAAATGCTAAATAAAAACAAACATTTTTGGGTAATTGCCAACATTACCATTGTCATAAGGCTAAGTCAATGTAAAAAAATGTCTAAATGGACTTTTAAGGCTCCTTATGAGATACAGAAGAGATAAATCAGATATTCTATACATTAATACATTCTAACAAAGAACAAAAAGCATTGTTATCTTAGGATTTATGAGAAGGTCATATGATGCAACATGTGTCAGGGGCATAATTGAACTCTAATTGACCTCTGTAACCTTCTAATTGAAGTATCTGCTCACCCCCTCCACCTAAAAAGAACCCCATGGTGCAGGCAGTGGTCTTTGGACAAATTATATGTTGCAGTTTCAGTACCAGAATACAACACAAATTTACAGACATCATTTGTTACTCTTTTGATCTTTATTTTACTTTACTTTATCCTATTTTCTTTTAAAAACAACTTTGTTTTTTGTGACTTTACTTTTAAATGTCTTATCTTTATTTGACACATTATTTCTCATTCCCACATCTAAACATTCAATCTTTATTTATTTTATTTTAGTATTTATATCATTTTTTTCTGTATTTTTGTATGTTGTGGAAAGAAACAAACAATTTACAGATTACAGGGTGGACAAGAACTTTAATAGAGGCTAATGGTTTCAGAATTCTACATCAAATTAATAGGTTTTCTGCAACAAATGTCTTTCCTATAAACAAACAGCATTGATCTTATTATAATAAACATTTCTGATGCCATTTTTGATCTGCACTGGTGGATGCTCAAAAAAGATGTGGTGCATTTTTTGGCTGCTGCATTGGGTTTGTTTTGCTTTTTCTGTAAAAAGGTTGACAAAAAAAATCATCCGCTCAGATATATCCTATTCTACAAAGCTTAAGGATGTTTTGCAGTCCACGTTTCTGCTGCATATTCACCACATATTCTCTTTTCTTTTTTTATGGCTTTCTTTGCTGCTGAGCAGAGGGGGTGGGGGCGGTCGATGTGGACTAAGCACCGCGGATAAGAGGCTGCTCGGCACACGCCGTCATGACGGCTGGTAATCCCACAGTCTCAGACTCATGACCCACTTTCTTGGAGGAGCATGATGGAGCAGTAGCCTCATCTTACCCAGGAGGTGTCTCCAGACGCAGGGGTGGATGGGTGGTGCCACCCCCTCCTCATGCCAAACTATAAGGACAAAGGAAAAGACAGACTTTTGCAAAGTCTTCAGGAAGCTTAAGGAGGGGTTCACAGTAAGAATGACAGTCACAGAAGATACGTCTTACTTATTTCTAAGGTTACGCAACTTCTTCTTTGGAATATTATATCTGTTGAATGGCTTCTAGTTCGTTTTTACGCCTCTTCCATTGTATGTATTACTAGATAAAAAATATTCAGTCACACTTTATGCAGATGATGATGATTTTTATGCAAGGATTCAAAATTCAGTAGTTTGGTTTTAAAAGCTGGTGAATGCAGCCCCTTCCAAAACTTCAGAAGGCGTGGGATGGATTTCTCCAAGCATGATCTATTTCTTTTGTTTTCCCGAAACAGGAAGCTTTGAGACAAATAACATCGAGCAATGTCCTGAGCCCTTTCCTAATTAAACCACTGACTTAAGCAGAGATCATCCACTAATACAAACAAAATGAAAAGAACAGCTTCTCCACTATTGTGTCTTATCCCTTGAAAAACATGCTGACCAGCATCATGGCACGAGCCACATGCAAATGGGTCAGCGAATGCCGAATTTGGTGAATTGGATCATATCACCACCACCATGCATCTTGTTTTCCTATTATCTACCACCTGCCCTTGCGCTTCCTTTTTTTGGTGCTAAAACGCCACAATACACACCGCTCTTACTTCTCTCTCTTTATCATAATCCCAAGCAGACTTTAAGTGTCTGGCATCAGGGCAAAATCCCAAACTGGAGAGGAGCGTGTTTGGAGACCTAATCCCCTTACCCATAGATTCGAGTTGCCCTCAATTCACCTCTTCCAAACTAGGCCAAGAACAAGGAGCCACAACAGAGAGGGAAGCGGCTTCGTGAGGCTCAGCATTATCACACTGCCAGACAAATAGACAAGAGGGACACATACGTTGGCATAGACAGACACATGGACAGATGATGCACAGGCTTATATGTGGTAAAATAGAGATGCATATGGCAAGCTGACTTGCAAGCCCTTCAGCGTGACCCACACTTAATTGCTGACACAAGACATCTATCTGCATTTATCTTAGAAATGTATGCACACTTTCCTTAAATGTTGCACAAAGTCTTCCTGCCAACCTTTCTGAACATATTCTGCAGCAGCTTGAGCAGCAAAAAAGGGCTGCAACAGCCTCTCCTTTCAAGTTCTAAAAAAAGTCATCCTTCTGCATCACTCAAAAGCAAAAAAACAAAAACGGCCTCACTCCAGCAAATACATTTCTGTTTGTGCCGATTACATAACTTTCTTTGAGCAAACAGCGGCTTAAAGGGAGAAAATGACAAGATGGACGGAGTATAAGCTGCGAAAACAAATCAATAATTCTCTGTGTCTCTTCCCCATATGCCGATTTAAGTAACTCGTAGGCTTGAGTGAGTGAGTGAGGCAAGAGGAAAACACATGGAGAACATTTTTAGGCATGAATTGGAAGTTATGAGAATATCAGCGCCGTGCATTACAAAGGCAGCAAAGGGAAAATATCATGGCCAAATTTACAACAGTTTGGCTAGATTTTCCATAAATGGAGGATATCGTTCAATGTTTTGGTTTGAAGAGCTCAAATGCAGGAAAATTCAAGTCCTTTCAGGCAAAGTGAACTGATTTAATTAAAGTAAAATTACCAAAAATATCAAAACATTTAACTTAAACATAATCTCAAGATAAAAAACACAACTTAAAAAAAACATAATTAAACAAATAAAAAAAAGTAACTGAAAATATGGAGGTAAATAAACTTCCATATTCACATGAAAATATGAAGACAGAGAAATAAAACTTGGTGTAAACATCCCAGAGGAAGAGACAGGAATGGATTGTAAGATGTACTTAAAATAAACTAATAAATAAACTTAAAAGTTGACAAATCAAACAATTTATAGAACTAAACTAAGGAAACTAAATGATCAAATGTGAAAATTTAATAATTTCATAACCTGTAATATATATTTTTTTTTTTTGCAAAATACAAACTATCCCTTGATGGGATTGAATTTATCTTTTAATTACGGTAATCCCTTTTTAAAATGTCTGAGATCAATTACATCTACAAGCAACGAAAATAATATGCATTCAGAGTTATGAAAAAGTTTTATTTCAATGATATAGAATAAAATGCTTCATAATCTTGTATTTCACACAAAGACCATCTTTCCACATGCCTTGAAAGTAATTTTTCTCAGAAGGGCTTGATCAGAATAAAATATCAGGATATAGGAACCACAGAAACAACAGTTTGCTAATTGTGTGGCCTTTAATTATATTATTCAGTGTTCAACATGTTTATAGTAATGTCAGTGAGATTAAAAATACTGAAAAAACAACAATAAAATAACCCCTAAATGTAACTGCTGAGCTGCGGATTTCAAACATTTAACGCAGATTGAAAAGCATCTTGTTTTTTTTAAAAAGGACAACGGTTCTCCTACGGTCAAAGAGGCTTACTGAGTGTTGATAAAAGAAGAGGTGATGCAACCCAGCAGCAAACATGATCCAAGGCTTACATTTGTGTGCACGAGTCATGGCAAATCCCACATGACACCTAACTTTCAATGGTTCACACCCGAGCCAAATTTAGACCCAAAGGTCTGTTCGAGTCAATAGCATAGCCCACACAAATGCTAAGTTTAAGTCTTTAATGAAGTCTAAAATTTTTATTTGACATATATTTTATGAGACAATTTCAAAATCTTAGCATACTGGGCAGACCAAACTAGTCACTTTATTCATAGTATTCATTTGTGGAACTCATTTACTGAGGTTTGGTGTTAATAGTACAACACATATCAATGGTTTATTTTTACCTTGTAAACAATAAATCGTGATTTCACTTAAAAATATATAGTTTTCTTTTGAAAAACGGCATGTGGGGGCATAATAATTCATTCATGTTGCTATTTTGAAGTCGTGGTGCAGTAGTGGAGCGGTCAACCTCTAGTTGGAAGATCCCAGGTGCGAATTCCGCCCTTCATGCCCATGTTTTGAAGGGTTTTTGGGCAAGACGCTGAACCCCACATTGCTCCTGGTGGTTATAGGTTGGCACCAGTGTATATATTTCATAAATCAGAGACACAAAAAATAAAATAATATAACTTAGATTCTCTTAAATTCAAACTGAGTGACAGAAAAGTGTTTTTCTGTTTAAAAGTAGTCAAAACTGTAAGATCCGATCAGTAAGATCCTGTAAGCCGAAATGACATAAAAATAAGTGATACATCACACTATGCTATCATAAATTATTATTATTATTATTATAACTTTCTACCTGAAAAAAACAAAAAAAGATTTGACTGTAAAATATTTTTGTGCTGCATAAAAACAGAGCAGAGAAGAAACAACACTGCCACCGCTTGGTTCTTTAATGGAAAATGAACACAATGTTTCTCTACAATAACTCTTTAAAAAGGCCTTCATAAATACTTCATAGTTTATTTCATTTACTAAAGTAAACCAGACAATAAATGCAAAAATATGTATACTATAGGTCTGATCAAGTTAAATGAAAATGTCTTGTAATAAGATGGAGCTAAACAAAAACAATAGCATTGTTTTGGTTGAAAAAGCCATTGAAAAGGCTTAAAGGATGGCTGACATCAGCTGGAGTTGAATTCTGATTTAATGGCTCAGCCCTTACTCTTCTATTTCTTCCCTTCCCCTCCTCCCTTCTTTCTGGGCCTCTTCAAGATCCTAAAGTGATTGAAGAGATGATTCTGATATTTCCATTATGTAAATTGTTCTCCTCCCTTCTAACCAATTGGTGAATTTGGTTAAAGAGGTCACTTTTCAATAAAAAACAACAACAAAAAACTAGAAGAAAACAGGCTATCCCTCAAATTTAAAATTACTGTAGATCTTAAAATGTACCCTATTTTTACTTTTAGACCAATAATTTAAATGTTAGATTTTTTTTGTTGGTAGTGTTGGTGGAATAAATGTCTGCAGGATAATTGAATCTACTTATTTTTTGCTTTTAGCCAAGAATTGGTTTTCTGCTAAATGTTGTTTTTTTAAGCTTATTTTTTAAAACATCTGTGTTGTATATGTTTAGCAGTGGACTCTTGTAAATAACAGAAATCCCTTTGTTTTTCAATAACTAGTTTATGATTTGTCTTATTGGGGCCAAAAAAACCTTCAGAATAGTTTAAATGAAAGAAAAACAATGACAGCGAATCGATTAGAGCAAATGCTGGTGCTTTGAAAAAAAAAACACAATGCAGAATTTTGAATCTTACTGAATCAGATCAGGTTGTTTTTGTAAATGACATTGCCTGACAAAGGGAAACACATTTAAGTTGCTCAGTTTTAAATCTGAAATCAGCTTACCTTGATCCCATTTTGCGTTTTGTTGCTTCTTGTTGTTCTGTAATGAGCCATGGCTTGCAGGGACTTTATTCCCAAGATCCAGCTGAGGATTAGGAAAAAAACACAACATAACACAATTTAACCAGGAACAAATGGTGCTTCATAGAAAACATGTTTTTTGCCGCTTTTTGTACAAACTTGAATTCATAATGGGAGGCTTGATGAGCTCCTAATTCTAAATACCATATTGGAAATGATTTTTATTAAATTAAGTGGTTCCCTCTGGCAACAAGTGAGATGGAAAAAAACAAAGTATGAACATATTTAGAAGGTTAGTGGTTGGTTGTCTGTAGCAAATATTCCCTTTCCATACTCAATAACAGATTTTAAAATGAGACTTTGACAACAAGATAAATTCAATTTTAATTTCTCTTGAAAATATGGAAAAATGACAACCTACACTATTATTTTCCTCCACTGTTAATATGGGTATTAAAATTATATATAGGCCTGTGAATGCTATTGATTGTGTTTTTTTTTTTTTTGTTTTTTTTTTTTTTTGTGTCTTAGTGTGTTTTTATAATTTATAGTTCACAAACTTGATATCATCCACAAAAAATATTTCAAAAACTGTTTACACAATGCAAAATAGTGCTAGGTCATTTGTGACAGCTGTGCCAAATAAAGAAATCAAAATGTATCTACATTCAGTAGTTCAAAAATATCACGTGTGTTCATATTATTTTTCCCTGGTGTCCCATCCCAGTGAGATTATTTTTTAAATGCTTTGACTTTTTTTGAGAATTAGGAGCTACATTAGTTTTTGGTGCAATGCTGCCCTCCAGTGGTAGAAATTGCTTACTGCAAGGCATCTGAAGGAGAACATGACAGTTTTTCCCTGTTGGTTTAGCTCATTTCTTGAAACTGAAATGACATTCTCAAAACTAAGAGGTCATTTGGCCAAACACACTTACATTTCTGCATAACAGTCTTACTAGAAAAGCACATTTATTTACCAAAACTACTGAGACATGTTTCAGAAGCATTTTCTTTTCTCAGGTAAAGAGCAAAGCCATCAAAATTGCTAAATTCTCAGCTACTTTGGCTTATTCTCATCACTTAGTTCTTTTCTCAAAATAACTTATGCTTCAGCACAACACCATCTCTCCCAATACAGTTTACCTGTGGATCAACTCAAAACCAAGTTTAAGTCTCACATGAACAATCAGCGCTCCTCTCTTTTTGGCCAGAGATTTTCATCCGCATCGCAGCCGATATTTTCCCTTGCAATGCAGCGAGAGAAGTTACAATGTGACTGTCTTAATCGTCCCCTGCACTGACCCCCTGTAATGTCTTCACATTGCAGCATCCATCGCTGGCATCAGGGACCTCTTATTCCACCAGCACACACCCTCACTCCTCCTCTTCTTCTTCTTCCAGTTGCATCTCTTCCCCTTCTTCCAGAAGGAAGTTGCTCATTTTGTCGGTGAGGTACCTCCATGTTCATACTACACATGGTGTTGACCCTGGCCGGCTTATACTTTTTTCCAGCATTCACAATCATATGCAGAACCTGTGAGGTAGCAGAACGAACTGGCTGATGGGACATATGAGACGTGAAAAACTCTTCATTCATTAGTGAAGGTTTCATTTTATCCGAGCATTAATAACTGTCTTGAATTCAACAATTGTTCCAGTAAATTCACGTATGCTGTTCATAAAGCATTTTCTTGACTTGTTTTGAAAATTGAACAAAGGATTGTGCATATGACGGCTCCCACACTGAAATCTCGCTGACATGTTTTGAAGAAAACGGCCAAGAGATTGAAAACTGGCGAATCAGTTTAGATAAACAAGATCTATAAAAGTGCTGAACATGGGTTCACTGTAGTAACTCTATAAAAAAAACACTTGCAAAGTTCACTGACACACTTGAGACATGTATTAAGACCATTGAAATAGGATGAAAGCAACGAGAAATGACATTGTGAAAAAGCAAAAATTAGTTTGGAGATTTTTCCATGTCGTTTTTAGAATGTCATTTCATTTTAAATGAGCCAAACCAACGAGGAAAAACTGTACAATAACACTAAATGCACTGATTTGGTGTATCCATCCACCCATTCAAATATTATCAAGGCCTTGTCTCATTGATTAAGTGGGTTAACGTTTGTATTTATTTATTTAATTTATTTTTTAAAGGGGACATTTCACCAAGGGGCCTGAAATGTCTAAGGTGCAATTAAATAGAGGAGAGGCACCTGAATCCATGTGGCAACCAATGTGAGGGGGACCACTGCCAAGTCACTCCACCTCCAGGTGCAGGCTTAACCCATCACCCTTTTTTAAAATCTTTTTCTCAGAATTAATTTTTTTATTATTTTTATAAATAATACAGATGCATTTTCTGCCTGAAGCGGTTTCCAGAGTGCAAACTGGACAGCCTTTAACCTTTCCGAAAACATTGAAATCTCCGCTTAGTTCATTGAATTTGTGGTTAAAAGTGAAGTTGCATTTGCAAGCTGTTATTTGGCTTTTTCAAAATATATTACAAAGTTCCATGAAACATGTTTGATTATTATAAAAGAAAAAAAAGTTTGGCTTTATTTCGTTTTTCTATGCTAATGGCTCCATATGTCTTGTGTTCGCTGTTTTAATGAATTTTAGATGATGGATGAAGATAATTTGCAAACCGTGTTACACTTTCAGGCCAGCTGCTTCACAGAGCAAATTAATCAAGCACATAATTTAGAAAATGACATGTGGTGCTTCTGTGCAATACGCACTTTGAATTTAATGTTACATAAAATCTTGTTCTTCAAATAGCAAAAATGTTCAGAATGAGCATGAAGCTTTTCTGATTCAACCAACACTATGGATTTTGAAGACACATCCTGGTGGATCCTCATCTTGGCCAGTTAAAAAAACAAAACAAAGGGAACCCAAACAGTTTTAGAAAACCTCTTAAATTGCACCAACAAAATATAAAATCGTCAAACAGGTTTTTTTTAATTTTTTTAGCAACTCTCGGCTTACAGCCAGAGGGCCCTGGTTCAAATCCAGGCTGGGTCCTGTGTGGAGTTTGCATGCTCTCTTGGTGCATGTGTACTGTAGGTTTTTACCAGACTCTTCCGCTTCCTCCCACAGTCCAAAAACATATTTCATAGGTTAACAGAGATTTGTAGTTGTCCCTTAGGTGTATGTGTTTGGTTCTCTGTCATTCTGTGGACCTGTGATGAACTGGTAAACTGTCCAGGGTTTACTTCTCCTTCATATAGCATCATTGTCTGAGTCACTGACAGTCCATGAGAACTGGACACACAATCTCCTCCCCCCTCGCGTTCCAAACAGTAAGTACCCGTAATACTAATATTATACTCATATTAATACTTAGTCATTATATTTGCCAGAATAACCATTCTTGTTGTGGTAACTCTTTTTAATATGCTCTTGCTTAACCTATTTTTTCACACAATATTTAATTTTTTGCAAGTTATTCAAGTTATAAACTGGCCAATCAGATGCCTCAATAGTAGCAAGAGGTGCCCGTTGGCCGCCATCTTGAATATTTGAGACGGTAACTGACAGATTCTCTCGAGCCCGCTTTCAGTGGAAGGGGTGTGGCTTTCCATCAAGCTCACTCCTGATTAGCGAGAGTGGTTGGCATAGAAATGTTGATTCAGACTATCTTACACTAGTCACTGCTTACTAACACGGCTTCAAAATGTCATTGAGTCGCAGAAAAATGGCGACTAAATGAACTTCATTTTGTTGTAGGAAAGGCATTTTCTATATGTGACATCACAAACTTTTTGTTCTGTCAATGGTCTGAACTGGCATCTGGCTCAGATCTGTATGGCTGGATAGCTCCATTATTGCTCGTCATTTGTGTTGCACAGTTAACGTTAGCTTGTGAGGGTCTATAAGCTAGCGGGAGAGAGTGTAAACAAAGGGATGATAGGAAATGGGGGCAGTCTTACTCCACGCCAACGGTTCCATCCACAACTCAGAAGCGAATTTCTAATGTACTGCCACTCTGCAGAAGTTATGTCTTAGAAAATGATTTTTTTTTTTTAATTTTGGCTAAAAACAACATAACCATAATTGAAAGATCGCTGGAAACGCTTAGAAAATAGATTAAAAGATGATCTAAATCAGACTTTATGTAATAGCTTTAGGGAGCTACTATTTGCACATAATTTAGGGTGGGGGTTAAGGTTAGGCTTAAAATATGTGTGAGGAATGCATCTATGGAATGCATCAACATGAATTTCTATCAGTTTTTGTGCTTGGTCACACGTAAATAAATGCGAATGACATCAGCTTTTGTTTTATTTATGTATTTATTTTGCGTGACTCCCGTTGCTACCCCTGGTGCCCCTGAGGTGTTGCCCACAGAGCTCAAGTCTAAACTCACCACTGCTAATTTAGGTCCCAAACAGCTGACTTTTCAACTTCAGATGATATGAACCAAAAAAACCACGAAATAAAAAGAGTGGGGGTGTAATGACTCATATTCACAACAATTTGATTCATCATAATTTGTGGTGGACGGTGCGATTCAAAATCGATATAGGTTCATGTTGAATTATCCGATTCATTGATCTGGGATCAATCCAGGTCATCTTTAGCCAAAAATGTAACCAGTGTGACGCAAAGATAAATATCTGGGTACTGAACAGTGCAGGTGAAGTTCAGCCCACTGTTTTACCAGATCAAAATACTGCAAAGGGAACATTATTAGAACATGATACCGCACTGTATGGTATGAACTGTTATGACTGATCGTTTTTTTGCTGCCATCACATATTTGTTGTCTGATTGTTTTTTTTTAGCTTTAGTTAAATAAACGTACAGTCCAAATGGTATTTTCCAATGTCGAATCGATTTCTTTCATTTTGAAGCGATTTTATAACACTGGGCCCTGTAGGTCCATTTGATTCCATTAACAACTTGCCTCAGACGGATTAATGTCGTTTTAAGGTGTTACACCTCTAAAAAACACCCATTAAACAACTTGCAGCCCAAAAGTTTCAATGCCAAACACAAACATATTCCAGTGTTGTGTTATAACAATGGGATTTTTAGACCATTATTTGTATTTACTGAAGATTACATTTCAGGGGTCATTTAAGTAATGCATTACACAACATTTATAGGAATTTCATGATTGAAAAAGGAAGATACTCCATTGCTTCAGCGTGATCCACTGCCTGAGAAATCCTGTGTGTCTCTAATGTTACATGGAGATCGCAGTGGAACGGACCAGCTTTGGGAATTCTGGCGTCAATGTCTGGAGTGGAGCTGTGACTCAGTCAGGGTTGTGAATTTTCACGTCTAGCCCATAATTGCCTTCGCTAAGAACGAAACTATTCAACTCGTGACGGGGTTACTTTGGTGGGGGGGAGGGGCTTTGTCTGTTTTTATTTCTATAGTAGCCACCCTCACTTCCTCAGACGCTACCATTTCGGTTGTGAATGAAGAAGAAGAGTAGTGAGGGACGACGGGAAAGGAAAAGGCAAGGAGAACGGGGCACGGGAACCGTAAACGGCTCCCGTAGCAGGACTAAGCTAGGAGGGAGGCAGAATTAGCGTTTTTTTCTTCCTTTTTATGGCTCAGTCTGCCACTAACGGCGTGGACCATGATACGACGAGCAAGAAGCACAACTCAAGGTAGGAACTATTTTTATCTTAACGCTCGTCTGGGGCTAAAACGTCAAAAATAAAATAAAATAATAAGGCTACTGGGAGCGGCTGAGTGAGAGAACAGAAACGGAGGAGAAAAAAACGTGGCTGCCAGCTCAAGGCTTTGCTAAAGGAGGAGCCAATGCAGAAGAACTTGATTTGCCAGCTCTCGCATATTAAAAGCGTGAAGGGGCAGCTGTAGTCAGACCCCAGCTCTAAACCTCCTTCCTGACTCTGCCTTTGAGCCGCTGTGGCTGGAATGTACAGACTGAGAGGAGCCTTGAGAGATGTTGACTTTGGAAGATTCGCAAAAGGAGGATGTCCACAGGTTGGAGACATCAGCAGCACACATGGTTTGGTTTAAAGATGTCACATTAGCCAAGAAACTGACTGTTAGCGCGGGTATCATGGGATAGCTTACATTTTTTTTAAACTGAAGGTTGAACATATAAGGAGTGGTAACAGTGTTGACACATGCTTATGTTCTGTCTAATCTTGCCTACAGCATCATGACTGTTGTCTTACTATAAGTATGTTTTGATTACCTCGGATTATTTCTAAAGAAATCAGTCTGAGGGGAATATCTTTTAAAGGTTATTACACAGTTTTGTTGTGAGAACACCTGCAGAAAACAACCACCTAGAGTTTGTTCCTTAAAATGTGATATTTGATCGTGTGCTCTCTAAAATTATGAAGGAAAACTTTAACCCCCACCCCCCATATAAACTTTATTTCATTTGGTTTTAATTCGTGATCTTGAATAAGCATCCAGAGCACTGACTGCATATTAAGAACTGGAAAAAGTGGGAGTAACATCACTCATTGAAAATGCCTAATCTCTGGCTCCACTGAAATGAAGCCAATTCTGTCGCCATCTTTACATGATACGGACGTCTTCGTGTTGTAGCAAGAAGAAAAAATTTCATGAAAAAGAATAGGATTAGGATTGTCCCTTTTTCCTACTCTTCTCCAGGGGAGCATGAGAGAGTCCAGGTGAGTTGTCTGTGCTCCTGTTCTTGACCTGGACCTCGCCTCTGGCTCGTCTCGCATCTTGGAATAGGAGAGTTTCCAGGTGGACTGTCCGTGTTCCTGTCTTTTGCCGTGGAACTTGCCTCTGGCTTGTCTTGTACCCCCAGCTGTCCCCCAGTTTCATCTGGATGAAGCCAAGCTGCTACACTATTCAAACATGTAGTTGTGCAGTTAGATAATTCTTAACTAATTCTTCTTTAATAGCTCTTGCACATCCCCTGTCCATCCTGTGAGAGAATCCCTTCTTCATGTGGACATTGCTGAGGTTTCTTTTTTTTACCACAAATGTTGTTTTTTTTTTTTTAATGAGTTTTTCCTCACTGAGAAGGAGGATCTAAGGGCAGGGATGCCCATTTGTTTAGTTTAGT
The DNA here is from genome assembly GCA_014656515.1 of Oryzias celebensis. Lineage (NCBI taxonomy): Eukaryota > Metazoa > Chordata > Actinopteri > Beloniformes > Adrianichthyidae > Oryzias > Oryzias celebensis. The sequence goes on from BNCR01000012.1 coordinate 10,455,675, forward strand.
CTAGCAACCATCTATTGTTTATATTTTATGACTGACTTTATTTTCTTTTGTATAACTACCGGTGTGAAGCCCATTGAAATGGCCGTGGTTGTGATATTGGTCTATATTAACAAAATTGAATTGAGTTGAACATGTTAAAAAATATCAATGGTTATTCTGACGAATATAATGACTGAGTAATAGCTGTCTAATTCTCAATAGAACTCTATGGGATTTTGGCTTCTTGTAGCCAGCAGGTACTTTCTATTTTGATTGCAAGAGGGTAAGGATCACTTAGTCCAGTTTCCTATATACAGTCTAAAGAAAGTAGTCAAATGCTCCTGTATGATTAGGCATAGGAAGTGAAGGAGGTCCAGCTTGAGTACTTCAAGTCTGGATGTTGTGGGGCTGTTTTGGGGAGATACTTCGCAGTTAAGGGATACATGCCTCTGACTGGCAGACTAGGCTGGTGGGGACCGGAGAGTGTACTTCACATTGACTGTATAAAATACTGGAACAAGCAAGTGTGTCACGCATAGAAAATGACTTGCTTCCAATTCCGACGAAATGGAGTCAACTCAATCACCATTTTTCCATGATACAGCTGTTGCCATGTTGCAGCCAGATGTCAGTAAGCAGCGACTGGACTATGTCAGTCTGAGTCTGCATTTCTATGGCAACCTCTCTCTCCAATCAGGAGTGAGTATGTTAGAAAATCACACCCATTCTACGGAAAGCGGGTTTGGGATAATCTGTCAAACAAACACTCTGAATGTTCTACATGGCACCACCAACTTTTACTGAGGCATCTGATTGGCCAGTTTATAACTTGGAAAAACTTGCGCTGCAACAAAAAATATAAGAAAACAATCTTATTTGAAACATGTGGGGGGAGGGGTAACACAGTCCAGTTCTCATATGCAGTCAGTGGTGCTCCGAATACAAGAGGATCACACTACTCAGCCACGCTGATAAGTATAATCCAGGATCCTCAAGAGGAGAATTTGGCTGCTAGTCCAACCTCTGATTCAGGAGAAACAGTGTGGTTTTTGTTACAATTGTGGAACAGCATATCAGCTCTGTACTCAAACGCAAAGTGCTTGAGGGTTCATGGGAGTTTTGCCCATTCAAACTACATATGCTTTGTAGATTTGAAGAAAGCAGTTAATCATGTCCCTCGTTGTGTTCTGTGGGAAGTACTCTGGGATTACGGGGTCTTGGGCCCTCTACTAAGAGGCAGTTTGGCAACCAGACCAGGAACTTGGTTTGTATTGGCGACAGTAAGTCCAACTTCCCAGTGTATTTTGGACTTTGGTAGATAGAGGTATTTTGTCACTGGTTCTGTTCATTATTTTTATGGACAGAATTTCTAGACGCGGCCAATACTTTTACAATACTTAAAAAAAAATAGTTTTACAGATATATATATATATATATATATAGTGATGTCATTCTTTTGCCCTAAGTGTATGTTACATGATTTCGACAATTGTTAACCATGTGTTACACACTGATTGATACATAAACAGTTTTTTAAAAAATATATTTATTTTTTTTTTACAAAAAGAACACTTACATGTTGGCTTTACAGGATTTTTAGAAGTAAAACAACAGAAAATGCTGCCAGAGATGGGAAAAAAGTAAACAAAACTATTTAAAAAGTTAGTGCTAAAGTCATATTTTTATTACAATAGGTATCTTTAACTATTGTTTGAAGTATAGCCTTCTATTTTCATCATAAATTAAATGCTTACATTTTTTAAATAAATTTAAATAATAAGGGGAAAAAGAACCAAAGGAATTTTCTGAAATAACCCACACAAGGAAAATTGCCTAATGGTAAATGTTCAACAAGCATCATTTAACCGAGCTAGCAGAAACATACACAAATCCCCTCCTGGAATGTGAATGGAGCTGGCTCTCGTTGTACATAGTGGGTTTTAAAAAATGTGCCTAGTCATCTCCTTGGTAAACTTAAATTTGAAAGAGCTATTTTTGCAAGATGGGAGGAAAAAATTGGGGAGCAAAGAGGAAAAAATGTGGCAACTCTGTAAATTGAAACTTTCCAGGCTTTAAATGAATTTTTTTTTAAAATAAAAACAATTCAAGAGCTTCCAAAAAGGAAGAGTTGCAAAATCTTTTTTCAGTTTGTGCACATTTGTTTTTCAGAAAATAATGGTCATTTTGTGACCTCTACAAAAATATCGGTAATCACGTCTCCATGTTTGGGTTCACAAGATCAGAGCAGGGGTGTTCATTACGTTATTGTGGAGGACGTGACGGTACAGACAGTGGGCCATCAAAAATAAATAAACAAATTTATAAATATATCTACTTATAAAGAGAAAAGAAAAATTCAGTCACCAAACAGCAAACACTCTTGTATTGTAATTGCTGTTGTGGTGACAGTGATTTGTCGTGCGCTAAAAATCTGTCAGTATTGAAAATGATTAGGTTTGAATTCCACAATTTCTGTATTTTATTTTCTAAATACACAGTTGCCTTTCATTAGGCATAAATAATACATGATTTTTTAAATTCCTATGAACATAGTTTTTTTGAAAACAGCAACAAGTATTGAAACCAAGGGTTTAATAGACTAGATTTATTTGTGTTAACTATGTATTACTAAAAAATAAACTCACGCCCATAAAAAAAGACATTCTACTGATGTTTAAAATCAACATATTGATTAATATTTATAGTGATGCGTGTTGTGTAATTTAGCAATTACTCGGCGGGGATGCGCCTGTACATATCATCACAGCACGATAGCATGAATGTGTAGCAACAGCGCTGTCTCCGAAGCAACACTTTCATTAAGCTTTCTGTTGCTGCTGTAAATCCATCAGATTTATGCTCCACTTCTGTTTGGATTCCGTTAAAAATCGCTTCATGTTCCGCTGCTTCATAAACCAAAACATAGCACTACACAATGGTGAATAGCAGAGGTTGTGTCTGTGTGTTGTGTCTGGGGAGGCCTGAGATATAATAAAAACAATAATAAAACAATAAAAACAAGAATGAAATTGGGGGACCTTTTTCTTTTTATAATTGTCTCGATGAAAATAAGAAAATATCATAAAGTAGCCAGGATGGGCTCCGGAAACCCTGCTGCCCCGCAAGGGATACAGCAGGTCATCAAAATGGATGGAAGTTCAGGAGAATTATGGACTGATCCACCATATTGGATATGTATTCTATTCGCTGCCACTGATAACCTCACAAGCCCGTAGTTGAGTCCCTGATTGGTTGATGTGATGCGTCGACTTATATCCTAATTTGCGCTGCTGGCAGACCTTTGTGTCACACCTGCTGCTCAAATTGAGCCGCAGGACCTCAGATCGCATCTGTACCATTGACTTAACATTAAAACTGTCCGCTTCCGCCACGAAAATCGCATTCGCACTGAACACAGCTTTATCTAACATTTTAAAATCTATTAATACCTTAATCCAAGGTCAATACTTAAGCTTCCTAAGACATGAAGCTCAGTTCTTTCTACTTTGACTTCCAACATATTCATTGTTTTTTGCAGTGTTTGCAAAAACATTTCCTACTGATTTCTAGTTTAATTCCTTATAGAGTAGACACATGTATTCATATTTACAGAAAACATTTTCTGTAAATATGGATACAGAAAACATTTTGTTGCATTTATTCATGAAGAGACTGGATATATCAATGTACCATTGACTTAACATTAAAACTGTCCGCTTCCGCCACGCAAATCGCATTCGCAGTGAACACAGCTTTATCTAACATTTTAAAATCTATTAATACCTTAATCCAAGGTCAATACTTAAGCTTCCTAAGACATGAAGCTCAGTTCTTTCTACTTTGACTTCCAACATATTCATTGTTTTTTGCAGTGTTTGCAAAAACATTTCCTACTGATTTCTAGTTTAATTCCTTATAGAGTAGACACATGTATTCATATTTACAGAAAACATTTTCTGTAAATATGGATACAGAAAACATTTTGTTGCATTTATTCATGAAGAGACTGGATATATCAATATATATCCTTGCAGAGAAAACATATAAGCTCCATTAAATATATAAGAAAAGCACCTGAGTAAAGTAATAAATTACGTTTGAATTGTCAAGGTGCTCTGAGGTGACTCACTGACTGTGGAAAAACAAATGACTTTAGCAAATGGCCCACAAGAAAAAAACAGTTCAAAAATAAGTTTTAAAGGAACAAGACAATTGCAACAATGTTGGGATTTTCATGTAAAATTGATTTAATTATAATATGATGTCGCACAATTCTTATATCCACTCACATTTACAGCAAGTCTGGAATTATTTTGTTTAAAAACGGCCTTAAAAGTTAATGGGAAAGACAGATGGGATGAACTTTTATAGCCGCAAACTATAAAACCCTGAGTCATGTGTGGGCTAAAGTGTCTCGCCAAGAGGAAAAATTGGGAAAAAAGATCCTTGTGCATACAGCAGATCAAAACAGAATGCAATATTGTTAAATGCTATTTGCAAAAAGACATCCATCTAACTGAAAGCTCTGCAAATCTTCATGTAAAATGACTTCAAATTTAAAATAGTTTTGAGAAATGAACTTTTACTTTTCAAGATGGACAGTTTTTATTTGAGAGCAACAAAAAAAAAAAAGATTTTAACAAAAATAATTTCATTGTTTCTATATGTGGTGGAATTTACAATGAACTTGCCTGGGAACGTCTGTAATTCCCCTCTCTGATTTTCCCTCAATCCTGTTTGGGACTCACATCCCATGGCCTAACTGCGTTCTAGAAAAAAGAAAAAAGAAGAAAAAAAGAAGAAGAAGAAGAAGAAAAAAATTCCAGTCCTGTTACCATGACAGCAGTGAGGACAAGGACTAGACAGATCGCAGGAAGTGAGTTGAGGGTTCTGAAAAGAGGTTTGTTCTGGTCGAACAAAGTCTCTTCTTGTGGTTTCACAGAATGGAACAAGAAAATATTAATGAAAATTAGCCGTTGCCAAAAATGTAAATAAGCTGTAATTTAACTCATATTAAATAACTTTTTTTTAAATGCTCAAAGTTGCACAATTTTTCTTCTTAAAATTATGAAAAAAAATCATAACATACATTATAAAAGATAATCTTTATATAAATTTAAAATTTTAACAAAGCTTGTAAATTTAGGCAAGATGTTTTAATGCTAAATAATAAAATACGATCTCCAGTTATTATGCCATTATGTTATTTCTTTTATGCTTACTACAAGAAAACAAAAACGATTCTTCAAAATCAAATTTTAAAAAGTATTTTTCTTTATTTTTGAGAGTTAAAGTAATCTATAAAAAGCACTAACATTTCAGGGAAAAGTGCATTTAAAACAATGTACATTTACACCTTATTTTATTTAATGCCAGAAATCTAAAGGGGTCACATTGTTAAACTAAACTGACCATGCTCTATTACTGATGAATCCAGTGATTATTGGCACAGAAGATGCTCTGTGCTCATAGTAACGCTGCCGCAATTATAGACTGTCATGTTGTCATGGAAACCAGGGAAACTCTTCAGGAATGTTTCTTCTCCAGTTTTTTTCCTTTGCACTAAAGCTGCATTCATTTTATAAACCATTTTAATTCTGTTGTTTATTTTCCATGCTGCTTTTTGTTTGTTTTTTCTATCTACCAGTAAAAGACATTAACATATTAGTGAAAGGATGCTTGCGTTGTTCGTAGTAGGTTCATATTTAGAGAGGCTAAAGTGAAAATGGGATTTTGTTCAGTCTGTTATCATGCTTTAGGAAGGACAAAAAAATTAAAGTGAATATTAGAATAAATGTGGCATGGGTGAAAGTCACGTCTTCCTCCACTGTCCCGGTTGGGAATGCATTTATTCAGTGTCACTTTTGTTTTAAATTGCAGTCAGTTTTGTATAAAGCAGAGAAGAAGTATTTTTGAAAGCAAAATAAACGCTGTTCATGCTGCTCTATGTTTCCTGTATTATTTGGAATACTTCTTTTAAATAAAAACAATTAGCAAATTACAGGAACCGGTAGATAACATTAAAGGCCGTCAGACAATATGGCTTTTGTGTTGACCGAATATTTTATAAAAGTTCCAGACGATGTATTCAAACACCCACAAACCTCACAGCAGGAAAGTCATGCGCTGACTTATTTGTTTGTGAAATAAAGCCAATAGCAGCAAAGATGAGCCTCTGCGACTCAGCCCTCATATTTATACTAGAGGGCACTGTAGTCGGGGCAGAAACAACCTTCCAGGCTCAGTGAATGTCATTTCTCAGCACAACACTTAACATTCCCAGCAGTTTGCTCCGTCACACATTCAAGAGGTACAATGTGTGGTTGACAATACCCACATGCTATATTGCTTTCTGTTGTTTGGTGTTATCACAATGCTATTACAAAGTCATAAGTGTTTTCATTCTGTGTGAAACTTATTTCAGTTTTTAAGGGCTGTTATGTGAATGGGGAACAGGGTTTAAAATAGTCCACGTAGCTTTTTAAATTGATCTTTATGACCAGATGCCTTGTTGATTCATAAAATAAAAAACAGTTTTTTATCTGTTAGATTTAGTTAGTTTTTAGAAGTATTTTATCTTTTAATTTATATATATATATATAATATATATATATATATAATATATATATATATATATATATATATATATAAATGAACTAATTGATTAATTAGTTGACAATTGACAATTCTACTTTTGTTTAGAATAAATCATTTAAATCATTTAATAAACTTATTTTAGCAATCAGACAAATATTGTTTTGAAGTTAAATTGTGTACATTTATGATTTATGATCTCTTAAAGGTAAATCTGTCTTCTTCTGCTTGTGCCTTTGACTTTAGTCACATATGCAAAAATGCTATCACACAACAACCTAAATGAAAATTCAGCAGGTGGTTGCAGGAGTTTGAAGAAAAAGTTAAAATTTTATGGTGACTGGACAAATTTTCTCAAGAATTTGACATTCTATCAGAGCTTCTATTGGCTGGTGAATCATCTGCCAACTCTCTGTCGCTGCCCAGATTTGTAATGGCATTTTCCGACGCCTGACAAACACTTAACTTCTGTCGTCTACATCAATGACCACGCCAACGGTTTGTAAAAAATCTTAAAGGTTCTGCCGATGTCATGAAAATGGAACGTACGATTGCCGTGTGTGCGGCAAGTTTATCGTGAAGTATTTGTAAGGATAATGTAAGATGCACACACTTATGATGTATGGGGGATGCTATTGTGCAGTGCCCTTGTAATACACTTTAGTCAATACTGAGGTGCAGAGTGTGCAGGTGATACGTACTTTAAGTGTCTGTTGGATGCCTGTGGGATGCTCACACAAACTACGCTCTGATTGTCTAATTTCTTAAGTCTAACAGTCAGGTTGCACGGGGTGCAAAGATTTTAATATATTTTATTTACCCTTTGTGTTTTTTCACTTAAACATCTCAACCAAACAACAATTTCTTTCTCTAACGTTCCATCCAAAGTGTATTTTTTCTGGTTACTATTACTAATACATGTCTTTTCTTCAACTTGTACTTAACAATTCAAATGAATATGTCACAGTACAGGCATGAACATAGCTTGCTTTTGATCATACTTTCAAGAAGTTAGGATGAGGTCAAGATAAAAAACTTTTTACAGTTTCTATGGTAACTGAATATGACATCTTTGCCCAGCTTACTTGTTTGGTGTTTTTCCATAGTATATGTATTGCCGTTCATTTAGTTGTAGGAAAAAAAAACATTCAAACCCACTTCCAAAAGACTGTAATAGCTATAACAGTTTGCTATGGTAATTAAAAAAAATGAATATATATATATATTGCTCTCTATAGCTTTGTCAGTCATGGTCTTAATTATGGCTTTTAGCCGATGACCTAATTATCTTTCTGCCAGTGTCAGCAGACATAAGGATTAGTGTGGGCCTCTCATGGAGCTCTGCGGTCTCGGGTAAGGAGGTACAGGTCACAGGATTAGGGATGCTCTGTCTCCCTCATCCTCTCTGTCTTCTAGTCAGTCAGGTGGTCAGTCCTGGAGCTAGTGCTTGGGGAGCGCTATTATTGGGTGCACTTCAGCCAGGACCATCTCTGTTTTGCATCGCTTCTTTTGTTTAATAGGTAGAGCGTCGGATCTTATTGTTTCTGGATGGGGATTTGTTTTAGGAGGATTAAAGGAGAGGACATTGGACATCACAGCTCCTTCCATAAATTAAATAAGAATCTTGGATCATTACAGTTTTTCTAGACTGAAAACATATCTAGAATTTGATCTTGATCCCAGTAAATGAATTTCCATTGCATTTTTGAACATTCTGCAGGATTTTGGAACCAGATGTGCTTGGATGTTCTTGGGTGGCTGTTTTAACTTCAAAAGGTCTCCATTGTTGGGTCGTTGCCAAAACTGTGGTTTGCGCTGGAGGTGTTTAGTACCTAAAATTAACTTATGTTGACATTACAAATTCCATCTGCTTTATAGGTGTGTGTGAGGTAGCGCCAGAGCTTTCTTTGAAAATTGAAATATACGTGCTGCTAGTTGACCATCACCCTTTATGGCATTTGAGTCATGTCCTCTAACTGGAGCAGAGAGGGCCGTGTGCAGGCTGGTCCACCATGGCGCCCGACCTCAGTCCATGCTTAGGCCGTTACACTTGGAGCTCCAGGTGTACGTGGAAAAAACTCGAAGCAAGCAGAAACACAGGTACTGCTGAAAAGCAAACTAATACTGCTTTTAATCCTCAAGATTTTTAAGGTGGTATGTGGAAGGGAGGACACAAAAAAAAATAGAAACAAGACCAAAAGGGGAGGACTAGAGAGGAGCAACAGAACAGAAAAAATAAGAAACAGAACGAGTAAATTGTCTTAAAAAGGGAGGTAATTTCTTTATCTTCCATAGACAGCATTTAAGGATATATTACTATTTTTGTTAAAGGCTGTTGGTTCTTCTCGTCATTAATCAACCCCTCCCCAAAATAGACCAATTGTTTGAAGAATTTATAAACAGGCCAGAAATAACCCTGTGTGATGCAGCACAGCATGAATAGAAGACAGCATAAACCAAACTTAAAACATGTTATAAAACTCATTATTGAGACAATGAAAACATTTTTACACAGTTTATCTGAAGTGTTGAAGTGGCTGGTTGGAAGAATAGCCTGGGTTAGGAAAAACAAATCTGAGGTCAGGGGTCTTCGACCAGAGGCTCTGGAGCCACATGTGGCTCCTTTACCCCTCCAGTGTGGCTCATAACTTTGAAGAAAAATGCAAACAGTTTGAATAAATAATGAGCATGTAGTTTTAGTTAATTAAGCTTTTTTTGCCATTTAAGTGTAGATTTGTAACATGTCCTTGTTTTCTGCTGCACAACACTGTCTAATAATTGTTGTTACAAAGGCAAAGTTCTCAAAATATATCATTTCAATTACATGTACAGATTTAAAACAATCAGATACTATACCAATGTTGTTATGTTTACATGCAATAATAATTATTTATATTGAAGCCTAACAATTTTTTAATTACATTTTTTGTAAATATTTAAAGCTACATTTTATAAATGAATGGCCACAAGCCTCAAGCCACAAAAACATGAATTGCATTTTTCAATTTGATGAATGGAAACTTGGCAGTTTTCTGGGCTTTGATCAGTAAAGAAACTGACCTATGTCTTTTTTGTGTTAAAGGCTGTAGACTCATGTCTTAGGTGCTAGCTTGCACTCTGCACAGCTTAGTGGTATTGGGACAAAAGTGATTTAAATGCCTCAGAGGTAGAACACACAGGAAACATTCACCACATCACTAATATAACAGGTCTGAGAACTGACACACGTCTATAACAGATGTCTTATAATAAGGCATAATGTCTTCCTCACTTTCTGAATCATACAGAGGAAAATATATGTCAAAATAATAGCATTAACTTTTTAAAAATTAAAAATAGGATTCATTTGTCTTGTACTTCATTATATCAGCAGATCAAATTTCTGGTAATGCTAATAAAGAACCTATTTTTTAAAATCTGTCTCCTGTTAACAGATAATGAAACATCGGTTCAAATAATTTCTCAAGGTGCTCGTCTTACAGTTTAGACACTGTTGCTAAGGCAACAGGTTACCAAAATGGCTATAAATCCTGTTGTCATAGTTATACTGCCAATGTGTTTTTCCATCAAGAGACGATATTTCACATCAGCTGCAGTAGCGTTGTATGCTACTGTATACACTATTGTATGTTGTAGTGTACAAAGTGTGCAATGCTCACTCTTTTTTTCTGTATGCACATCACTCAGAATGGAGGCGTCTTGCTTGGAGTTGGCCCTGGAAGGAGAAAGGCTGTGCAAAGCTGGAGACTTTAAAGATGGAACAGCCTTTTTTGAAGCCGCGGTACAAGTTGGAACAGAAGACCTGAAAACACTAAGTGCCATCTACAGCCAGTTGGGTAATGCCTACTTTTACCTGAAGGAATATGGCAAAGCCCTGGAGTTCCACAAACATGACCTTAATTTGGCTAGGTGAATACTTGGTCCTTTACCTGTGCAATATTTACCAGCATAAGACAAACTGTGACATTTGATGACTTAAAGCATACTGATAATTGTTATGGGGCAAATTGTATTTTTATCCTCAAGGGAATGAATACAAGGTCAGAAGTTGCTTTTTAAGGTGATGTGCGTATTACAGCTCAAAATATAGACCTGCTATTTTCAGTTATGTTTAAATGTGAATGTGGGTTTAGGGGTTCATTTCGCATCTTGTTGCAACATCTAACAAGTAGCAAAATAATAATTAGGATAAGAACCACACCTTCTTTTGTAGTTTCAGTAAAATTCTGAATGTTAAACATATGGTGTTTTAAACATATCTAAAAACAATCCATACCAATATAATTCTTACTTTTTTTTAATTGGAGCTGTATTAGGTGTTAAATTGCTTTAGGAAAATATTATATTGACTTGTATAGAGACTTTCAAGTTTAGCCGTTTTTGCAATAAGGGCAAAGATTAAGTGTTGGATAAAAGGCATTGACTACATATGAAAACTAGACTAAGTGACCCTGCCCAGTAGTAGTAAGTATCCACTGGCTCCAGAAAGCCAAAATCCCATAGACTTCTATAGAGAAATTAACAGCCATCACTCACCCATTGTATTTGTCAGAATAACTATTCTAGCTCTGCTACCTGTTTTTTTTTTAGCATGTTCTTGCTAATCCTAATGTTTTTTTCATAGTATTTTTTGTAGTGAAAGTTATTCAAGTTGTAAACTGACCAATCAGATGCCTCAATAAAAGTATGTGGTGCCTGCTGGCCCCCACGTCAAATGTTCAAAGCATTTGGCAGATTCTCAAGTGGTTGAGGTCTGGACTTCCAACAAGCTCACTCCTCATTGGCGAGAGTGGTTGCCATAGAACAACTCGATCCAATCACTACTTACTGATGCTGTCTGGCACCAACATGGCGGCGTTCATATCGCAAACAAATAGCGACTGAATTGACTTCATTTCATTGGGGCCAGAAGTTAGCCGTTTTCTATGGGTCATGTCCAGATCTCATATACAGTCAATGGTAAAAGGCAAAAACGTTTTCTAAAATCTCAATAGAAGATACATTTCTAAAGAAATTTGACTGAAAAGTATAATTCTTAAAATGAAAATCCCAAGAAAAAAAAACTTAAGGGAAAAGTCAATAACAATAAGCTAGCTATTTAGCTGGAGAGTAAGCCAGTCTCCTGCAGTGAGTACAGCTGGTACTTCAGCAGGGAAGCAATTAAAGAGCCCAGGGAGATTTACCATGTTACATTACAGTCTCACCAGGACAACTGGGGCCTGATCAATGGGAGTAAGTGAATAAAATGACCTATGTATCAGTTTCCTCCAATTAAAACCAGCTACAAACACTTAATAGGTATGGAAATGGAAAAAAATGGGAAAAAAAACTTGTCCTGAAAATTTACATTCAAAAAGATGTTTTGTGGCCTTCCCAGAAATATAGGAGACAGGATTGGAGAAGGAAAAGCTAGCAGTAACCTTGGTAACACTTTGAAAGTGTTGGGACAATTTGACGAGGCTATCGTCTGCTGCCAAAGACACCTCGATATTTCTCAAGAACAAGGTGACAAGGTAAGGCTGCACACAGACCACTAGATGTTTGAACAAAATAAGCAAACACATCAAGAGACAAAAAATAAGACTGAATAAAACAGAATTAAAGATGTGAGATGTTTGATCTTTGCCATCTGTCATGCTGCAGGTGGGAGAGGCCAGAGCACTGTACAACATAGGAAACGTGTTTCATGCAAAGGGCAAAAAGATGTTGTGGGGATGCACCCGGGATCCAGGAGACCTGTCCCCTGATGTCAGAGACACATTGCAAAGGGCTACCACCTTTTATGAGTATGTTTCTTCAACCACAGAATTACCTCCTGATCAGCTGCACTCCAGAAGCTTAGGACATCGAAACAATGAGAAACAAATAAGACATGAACAAAAATAAGTTGACAAACTTGCCATAAAAGATAAAATTATAGTAATATTTTTTAAAAAATGGTAGGAACCCATATCTGCTATAAAAATGTGGGCAAAACTTACATTGATATGCATTGATATGCATTTGGACAACTTAAGTTCATATTGTAGAGTAATCCTTTCTGATGAAGCTATATAAAATATATTTAACATTTCCATACAATAATTAATATTTAGTCTTTTTATATTGAGAGTTGCTAATTTATGCTATCAACAACAAAAAAGATACATTTTTGTAGTTCGGCTTTAAACTTGTACAATATCCTGTCTGTTCTGAGCTTTCTGTAAAGAGTGTGGGGTGAGCTTTCTTTTACTGGTTTTTGTGAGTTTAACTTTTGTTAAAAAACGTATAGGCACAATTTCTGTTCAGAATTGCCTTTGAATTCAACCTAACCTTCAAATAATTTCAACTTCAATTAGCTAATTATTAAAAAAAAACATTAAGGGAGTTTAACTCCATGAACCTTTATTTAACCTGGAAAAGTCCCATTGAGATTACCTTGATATTTTTTCACAGGACTTGATTAAGTTCAGTAACAAAAAGTTAAAATAATCATACACAAGACCACATGAAACACATAGAGTTTATCATATCCGTGATTCCAAAAGGTTGTGTTTCTACAAATGTAAATTTCTATTCTTATTTGCAGGATGAACTTATGTTTGGTCAAAGAGCTCGGTGACAGAGTTGCTCAGGGGAGAGCTTATGGGAACCTGGGCAACACCCATTACCTGCTGGGTAACTTTGTTAAAGCTATCACATTTCATCTTCAGGTAAGAAATCCAAGTTTACTGTTTTCACTTTACTCCTCTTTATTGCAGAGTTGAATTAATCATTCTAGTAAAACATTTCATGGCACAACTGTTGAGGGATTTTGTGATCAAAGTGAACAATTCTTGTTTTATTTATATTAGATAAGTTTAATTTTGAAATAATTCTATCTCGATGTGTTATTTAGGGATTCCCAATCCATCTCCCTGTGAGCTCCAGCAGACAATGTGCAAAGATTGTCCTATTTATAGAGAAAAAATGAGGAAATGGGTTTCTTGGTAAACCAGTCATTTGAGACTCTCACCCGCTGTTTGTTTTTCTGTCACTTTCAATTCTAAAAACAATTCCTTCCTCACGCAGAAATCTTTCTTCGTTCCCAATCTCATTACAGATCTATCAGTATGCTCCTAAGGGGAACATAAAGGGAGTCATGGGGCGATGATTTGGTGCACTATAGTTCAGCAACAGCACCTGTTCAAAAACAGCTGCTCAAATGAGCGTAAACCTAAAACTGCTTGCTTAAATTCCCAAATGTTGTCATTTTTCCTGTACTTTCTGTATGGTTTTTGTTTGTTTTACTGTTACAAACGCTATTATTTGGCACAAAATTCAAATGATGCAAATCTTAGTGCAATCTTTGCTGCTTTTTTATCTACAGCGATTAGCCATTGCCAAGGAATTTGGTGACAAAGCGGCAGAGCGACGAGCCTACAGTAACCTGGGAAATGCCTTCATATTCTTGTCCCAGTTTAACACAGCCACTGAGTACTACAGGTGAGGACAGATCTGAGAGTGACATCTAGTGGTTGGAGAGTGAAGTAAACTAAACTGTATCGCCAGTAAAACATCAAAACAGCCCTTTTTACTTTACCCAATTATACTTAGGATTGTAGTTTGATTAATGTTCTTATCTTTAGTTTTTGCTTTTCCATTTATGTTAGGAGTGTTAAAATCACACAGAAGTACATTTATAATTTACATAATATTATTGGCAACGTAATATTTCTTGCTTTGCTTGGTCACATTCATATCGTTTTCTTTTTTGACACTGCCTACCTTGTGTTTACTGTCATCATTTTTAATATTTCCTTACACTTGGTTGATGGTTGTCCTTCTACAAAAAGAAATAGCCATTAGCAAAAAAAAGAAGAAGAAGGTGTGCAGTGCATGGGAGTTGCCACTATTTTGCTATGGGTGGTTTAAATATATAACGTTGAATATATTCTATACATTACTACTTGTGGCAAAATACACTTATTTCCTCTCTGTCAAAATGTAGTGGAAACAAAGGCTATAAAAGTCTGGTGTATCAGAAGTGGACCTAGTGAAAACAGTTTGATTGATATTTTATTTTTTTCTGACTTGTTTTTTTTTTTTTCTTATTAAAACAGGAAAACTCTGCATCTTTCCAAGGAGCTAAGGGACAAGGTGATGGAGGCTCAGGCCTGCTATAGCCTGGGAAACACCTACACCCTGTTGCAGCAGTATGACATGGCCATAGACTACTACCTTAAGCACCTGTACATTGCTCAGGAGCTCACAGACAGGTAGAGTGAGTAGGATTTAAGCCGCAAACATAAACACAGGAGCCGTTTTTAGCAGTTGTGACCTATTTCCTAACAGAGTTGGAGAAGGGCGTGCATGCTGGAGTCTGGGAAATGGATATGTGTCTTTGGGAAACCTAAAACAAGCCCTTCACTATGCCCGAAAGCACCTGGAGATTTCTAAAGAAGTGAGACCTTTAACACACATACTGTATATTTGTCTTTTCCAGTCAATCTATTGTTTGGTTCTTGAAGCCCTTTGTCTACCTTTCTTTCTCTGTTTATTTTACTCTCAGATTGGAGACAGAAATGGGGAATTGACAGCCAGGATGAATGTAGAGCAGCTAATGGCGTCCCTTGGAGTATCCGAGGGAGATCTTTCACCCTCCAGTTCAGAATTTGAGATGCAAGGTAAGAATAAATATGTATTTAAACCTTTTAAAAAAAGTCCAGTTCTATGCTATCTAGTACTAATATGTAGTGCTATGCATTGCATTTGCAAAAGTACAATATCACTTAAAATTGATTAATTATTTAAAATAAAAATTACATTATTTTATGCAGAGCAATTTCTAAGCATCCTAAAAATATTACAACTTCTCTGCAGATTTTAAGATACTTTTTTTTTTTAAATAGTAAAAAATGTCCTTTTGTATCACTTCATCTAAAATTTGCACTTCAATTCATTGCCTCCAATGAAATAATGGTGGCTGGTGGCTCATGGCTTAAATAAGTCTGAGATCCCTGGTCTGATGATCCTTTTAGGCATAAAATGCAGTGCAGAGTGAGGGGTTTGTCTAACGGCCAGGAAGGTGAAGAGACAGTGATGAAATTTAAGGGAAAGGAAAAAGATTTGATGTGAAAAACATGGAAATGACAGCTGATGTACCAAGACTGCAATGAAAAACTGTGTATAAAGTGACAGCAACCAAAGCACAAATGCATACTTCATTTTAATTTTAGACAAGCGCATAAAGAAAGTCTTAACATTTTTCAAAATATTCAAAAAAAGTGTAAATTTTATGTTAATTATGTGCTTACATGTGAGTATAAGCTGTAAATATGGTATGTATTAAAGTACAGTATATAATACAAATGTTAAAAGTACAGGTATGCAGATAGTCTTGTAGTATGTTAGTTGTAGGTTTGGATAAAGTTTTAAACTTTTTCCTTCTCTTTTATAAAGCAGGAAAAGATGTACATTTTATGTAAACCTTTATTTTGTTTTAAACCTACCAGTAACACTTCAAGAGTATTTGGAGATGAGGTATGCAGGTACACTTGGACTGTTTAATATAAATTGAGAAAGTGTTTTTCTGTTCTCCCTGAGGCTAAATAACACAAAGTATTTTTTTGTTTTATACTTTTTGAAATGGTGGTCGGACAAACCACAAACTCATAAGTCTTATATAAGTCTTATATAAGGGAAGCAAAAAGAAGTTGGTCTGTCTAACAGTGTGTCTTACCCTTGTATGATCTTTTAAAAAAAAATCCTTTGGGCGAAAAATCACACCCACATCGCTGATTTCTTTCTTTAGAGCAGAGCTGGCAAACAAATACTTATTCAGTTTGCCCGCTTGTCTGCCGCTTGTCTGCCTTACCACAAAATATCATAGGTCAACCAGCACCACTGGGAAACCAGAAACGATAAACGGATTTACCAGATTAAAACATGAGCATGAACTGTTTTATTTTCTACTGTGTGTATTTTTCCGTGTTTTTCTGCAGGTGCAAGACCCAAAAACACCATGAAAAACAGCACGGACAGTGTAGAACTGTGGAAGTGCTCCTCAGATAAGGTGAGACAAGAGTCTAAAATGTTTGTACTTTGCAGAACAACGCCTGTCAATCTTTAGCTGACTAATTCTGTTATTGCAGAACGGGAATTGCCAAAATTTAGAAGGTGCACCCAGAAGATTCAAAGGTCATCCATCCCAGTCCGGCAAAAGAAAAGGCTGTCCGGATAGTCAGTGGTCAGATGAAAGGTCGTGGTTGGACTCTCCTGTAGACGCAGATGACATCACAGTCCTAGTCCCACCTCCTGTACCTGTAAGCCATTTCTGCATTTGTCAGTTGTGGTGCTATAACTTTCATATTCATTTGATGTCCAGATGGTCATAGATATATTGTAGGATTATTTCGTTTGCAAGAAAATGGTTTGGTTTTGGTGGCAATGAAAGTGATTATAAACTTCTCTTTTTTTAAAATCACAAATTGCAACAACAATGTTGGTTTTGCAGCTTTGTCAGATAAAAAAAAACAATATCTCATTAACATGAAAGTGTATCTGCTTATTTGATTTGACTTTACTCCACTGGACTGAACCATCAACTGTATATGAGTACTGGATTGAGTGAGTGTGACATCACCCATTACTAATCACTTGCTTCAACAAAATGAAGTCAATTCATTTGCCATTTTTTCACAATATGGACATCACCATATTGCAACCAAATGTCATTAGTAAGTGGTCATTGTTTTGAATCGGCCTGAATCATCATTTCTTTAGCACCCACTCTCACCAGGGGGTCACTCAATCCAGTTCTCTAGAGCTAGCATAAATGCTACAGGATTTTCCAAGACATTGCCTAGGAAAATCCAAGGTGGTTCTAAAACACAAAAGGTTCTTAGTGAGGTCATCCAGAACTTTGAAAAGACTAAATATTTTCACAGTTTTTCCATAATAGAGTTTAAAAAAATGTTTTTTACTGAGCAAAATCTGCTGTAGTCAGTAGAAGGAATAAACAGACTATAAACCTTTAAAATATGATTTTAATCAAAGCTTTGTTGAGAAAATATCCTGTCAGCTGAGTTCTAAAGGCATCTCCTTGGTTATTCCCATGATTGCTGAAATTTTTCATAGTTCACATTTGAATGGATATAAATACCAGTAACATCTTATTATGGGACCATGTGATATCTGTAAGTGTTGTAATTAGCAGGGTGACAAGCCAGAAAAAAGGGAAACAGCCTCAAAGCAAAGAATCGTACACAGAAAAAAAAAACAGCCCTACATATTTTAGTTTTTTACAATTTTTTTTACCAAAATCTTTCCAAACAGTTTGTAAAATCCAAACGGGTTCCGTCGGATGTAATGCGACTCGAAGATGATGTCTTTGATGCCTCTTGTTTAATCGTGTCTGGAAAATTCTAGGATTATACCCAATAGCTGTTTTTAAATCTAGAAAATCTTTAAGAATTTTGCGTTATTATAGATTGTCCCACACAAAAAATCAAGTCAGTTTTTCCTCCTTTTGACAGTGTGAGCTCTTAAGACTAATAAAAGAAGTTGTAATGCTTATAAAGCTCCAATAATAGTGCTGGAACTTTATTTTTTTCACTTCATTGCTTCTCTTCCTACAGTTTTCCTTTGTTTCAGACCACTTACTTTCTTTACTTTCACTCTCCCTCCCCCTCTTCGCGACCTCCTCATCATCACATGATCCTTTCTCTCGTGTTGTCACTTTGTCCTACTTGATTAATTAGACTTTTCAGGCAGGGCAGCAGCGAGATCCACAAAACCACCATTGAGGCCAAGGACGCCGGACAGAAATGGCTGCAATTCCAACCTGATCACACTTATTAAAGTGCAGAAATAAGTGCTTTTTGTCAGTTGAGGGTAGTTGATCCCTGCTGCTGCGGTTAGCACATGTACGAACTTCCCTTGCAACCATTATTTCCTCCCCTCCCTCTGTCTCCCTCCCAGCTGATAATGTGACCTTGATCACAGAACAACTACCCTCCCCACAGGGTCAAACGCCCATCTTCCAATAATGAGTTGTTTTCCCACAGTGGGTGAACAGGACAAAAATGGCCTGTCAGAGCGCTGCCGAGAGAGGAAGAGGGAGAGATAAAGAGGGAGGGAGCGGGTGAAGAGGAGCTTTACTGGAGGGATGGGAGGTGCACATGTTACAGCAGAACAGGGGAAGCAGAGGGAGCGCGAACGAGTGGTCAGAGAAAGGAGGAGAGAGTGAGGCGATGTAGACAGAGGAGCAGCTCTTACAAATGAGAAATAGAAGGCGCTCCTTCTGCTGGTAAGACCTTTTCCTTATGACTAAAACAGACATGGTTTTATCGGTGAATCAGTCGTTTTTTGTATTCAACAAATCGAAATGTTTTACTTGACCTAAAATAAGTCTGAAATGCCTTTTGACTAACAAAAATGCTTAATCTGCTGACCAATAACTGATCTAAACTATTTCTGGTTTGGTGATATTTCGGTATGCACAATATAAAAATACAGTGAAGGTTATTGACATGAAGGATTGTTGATGATCTGTTTGTTTTTCCATCATCTCAACTTCCTGAATGTCTGAAAACAGACAGAAGATTTGTTAAACCACTAATACACTTTTTTTTCTGTTCATAATTATTCAGACACTGCCTTTGGTTAGTGATGCAGCTGCTCTGCCGTCAGGCTACAGCCTGTTTCTTTATATCAGAGTGAAGGGTTAGAAATGAACTCCAACCACTAGAAAATAGTTTTCTGTTTTCACTGTTGGACTCATACGCATCACAGTTTACAAAAAACATGATTTTTTTTTTGTTTCATACATAGGAAGTTTTTCTGATTGTTCCTTTAAATCTGGTTGTGCCGCTAGTTTGATAATCTGGTGACGCAAAAGCATGCAACAGCAAATATGCTACAGATTTTATAACTGAGAGAAACTAAAAAACCCTTTTATTGATAAAAATGTAATATTTTTCTGTGGTATTTCCCTGTAAACTGAATAGTGCTTACAGTAAAAGAAAAACTAAAAACACTTTTTACGTTGGTAAATTTAATACCATAAACAAATACAAACTACATGTTTAAAGAAAAAAAATCGAAATATAATTTTCTTGATGAAGACTCACTAATCTTCCTCCAAACTAGTTTGAAGGACTTCCTGAGCAGAAATTTCTGCCTCTTTTTTTTTTTTTTTTTTAAATCTCTCAATCTAGCCTTTTTTGGGATGAATTTTGTGGAGCTGAGATTGTAACTTCATATTTTGAGATATTCCTTCTTCAGCTCTCTCTGTTGCAAAGTTTGAAAATTCTTTTTGGTTTGATCTTTGGGTTAAAGTCAGAAGATGTTATGTTTCACCACAACGGCACAGGAATCCTCAAGAACCCCCCCTAGCTATAGAAACATTCAAATAAGTCTTTTAGTTTGCTGGGTTGCAATTCAGCTTAGTGAGAGTTCATATTTGGTCAAATTAAGTCAGTAAACACTTTTCTTTATTAGTTACGTAACTAAATTGCAATAATAGGTTGTGTTTTTTTTTGGTCAACTTTAAATACAAACCATACTGCTAGAAAACATTTTTTAATTACTCCATTTTAATTTCCTTTATTAATCTGTGTACTAATCTGCCATGGGTTTAAAGCCTCATAATCTCCACAAATGTAAAAATAATAATCCACTTTTTATTTAAAGCATGTGCTGAACGTGTGGTGAAATAGTTGGAAATACAGGTGGTTAAATTCACATTTGAAAGAGTTTTGCTTTATTTAAAAGAATAAATGTTACATGCGAGGTCACCCGCAGTTCCTGCCCTGAGGTTTTCATCAGCCCCTTTAGTCACGCTGAGGGCTTCAGGTGCTATATCTGTAAACAGATTTAATCTGGTGTGACTGTGGTTTGACCCCTGTTTTACATTTAGTTTATCAAGTCTGCACGGGTTGAATTAAGAAATGTTTGTTGTATTCATTTATAATATACAGAAAATCCAGTTTTTGTGACTTTTCTTAATCGTTTCAGTAAGTTTAATAAAACCAAATATCTGTTTTTACAGGTTTGTTTGAGTTTTTTTTAACAAAACTGATCTAAAAATGCGAAACATCCTTCAGGTGTCCATATTTTTCTGAATTTGTTCCACTTTCAGTATCTAGGTCGGTCTCCCTTCACCAGGATCTCAGTAATCTCTCGTGACTGAACACTATTATTTTACTCCACCAGAAGGCTGTCATTAAAGCCATTGCCCTGTAACTCCTACGGTCATTTAGGTTAATTGTTTCCCCTGTAAAACCCTGACGTTCGTGGAGCTCGCAGCAGACAAACGCAGCGGTGCTGAGATTTCTGTGCCCTCATGCTGTTGCAGAAGCTGAGCTGCGAACCCCCTGATGAAGACTGCTTCATCGAACTCCTCAGCAAGTTCCAGAGCAGCCGCATGGATGACCAGCGCTGCCAACTCGAGGAGCCACAGAACGGAGACAACGGAGAAGCTGCTGCAAATGCCTCAAGCCTGAACGACATGAAAGGTGGAGTGCAAGGGCTTTTAGAAGCACGTTTCATTTGGACAATTTGAAGCAGTTTTTAATGTCTGTTGTGCAGATCCGACACTTACCACTTCCCCTCAGACCGAGGAGCTGTTCGATCTCATTGAGAGCTCTCAGGGTCGTCGACTTGACGATCAGCGTGTAAATGTTGGCAACCTTCCAGGTCTTAGGATCACGCAGAACAACCTGGGCCACTTGGTTGGGGAGGGCGACCGTCAGGAACCAGGCGATGATTTCTTCAACATGCTTGTTAAGTGCCAGGTGAGATTCACTTCATTCTTTACATTTTTGTCTACATATTATGCCTTTTCATAAATAATTTTTTTGGCCTTCATTCTGACTCCAGTCCTCAAGGATTGACGATCAGCGCTGCACCCCACCAGAATCCGGCCCCCATGCTCCGACGGTGCCTGATGAAGACTTCTTCAGTCTCATCCAGCGGGTGCAGGCCAAGCGAATGGACGAGCAGCGAGTCCAGCTGCCCAGCGACGACCAACCCAGTCCTCCCTCGCCAGATCCAGAACCTCCTCATGGATTCCCCAGCTAGGGGCTTGTGATCAAACAAAGTGCACAACAGTATTTCAACAACAACAAAAAAAAAAAAGAAAAAAAAAAACACATGCGAGAAGCGTGAGCGTACTTTAAAAGGAGGGAGGCGCTAACAAACTAAAAGGAACTCAGTTTGCAAAAGGTGGTGGTGACCTGTAAAGTGTTGCTTCATTTCTGATGTGTGTATATTTAACAAAAAAAAGCAGAAGCGCGGTAAGAGCAAGAACAAACTTGATCTACATTATTACACGCTCAAACGAATGCCTTAATTAGACATTTTTGTGGACCCACGAATGTATTCCTTGGTGTATTTTCAGGAGTGCATTGTGGTCAAACACTAAGAAATGGGAAGTTTATTTGAAGACCTGTGTTATGAGAAGTCAAAATGAAGAGTGCAATGCAGTTTTATAACTAAGTAGGTGTTAATATTAGATTAATTTATTGCTTATTGTGCTCTTATGAATGCAGTTTTTTTGTTTTGGTTTTCACCAGTTTTTTTTTTGTGATTTGATTTCCTCATAGAAGGGTTCAGTATTATCTTTTTGGGGCTCCAGTGGTGTTATGCGCTGGTCACTTTATAGTTTTTGAGAATCCTACTCCTGTTTATATCAGTTTGAAGCAGTGTTTACTTTGTTTTAAATCTAAAATTGACTTGTATGCTGTAGTAAAATCCAATTCTTCACAAAATATGAAGTTAATCATTTTTAAAATGAACAAAAATATGGAATTTTGTTTAAATGTACTGCCTCTCTGTGGTCAGAATCGGTATTACCGCTGTCAAAACAAGCGGTCAGGAAGGATTACAACTTTTTCTTTGACTCATTTGTTAACATGAATTAGAAAATGTTGTAACTTATTTTATTTACTGACATTTTTTAGTCAATTTAAATATTTATAGAGTTGATAGTGATGGTACATCTTTTAATTCTATCGGTACTGAAAATAATGAACCTTACCTGGAGGCTTTTTAAACCAAGAATGAAGCATACCTCATTTGTACCTGCAAGCTTTTATCCACCCTAGATATTCTTGATTCAAACCACAAAATATTTGCCTCATCTCATTTTGATAATCAACACTATGGGAGCTGCAATTAATACACCTTTACCCTGTCTTTTTTCTGTGAATTAACATTTATAGATATTAACCGGTAAGCTTTTGATTGTCTTTGCCATGATTTGTATGTATAAATTTATTTTGTATTTATGTTTTAGGGCATGAAAATGTTCCCTCATGCTTTTAATAAAAAGGATTCAGATGTTTCTCTGGGTGTTTTTCCGTTGCTTTTTATCAAGAATTGCAATCGAATTGACATGTATGAAGCAACTGGAACTGCAGTTGCACAAGGAAGTGTTTAATAAAATGCACAGTCACTTTTACAGCTATTGTGCCATTTTAAATGCATTGTTCAATATTAGCACTGCAAATGTTGACCGAGTCATACAAACACGACTTTTGTTCGAAAGATTTCTGGGCTTGAATATCCGTGTTAAAGAATGCTTTTTTTTTTTTGGAATTTGTCAACTTCTAAGGGAACAAGGGATGACCTTTTGACCCCTCCCTTATGCCTTTCTATATTCAGCTGCAGAGAGACCACCCAGATTATACATTTGGCAAAACCAATTAAAATCAGACTCATTTGCAGCAGTTTACACACACTGACAACTGATCCATACAAAGGGGGTGTCCCAAGGGGTGTACTTAGTCACTTGAGCCACTGCGATGTTAATTGTGTTCTTGTTGTTTTTAACATTTCTCTGATGACGGAGGACATTTTACATATATAAATTATAAGCTCAAATGTATTTTTAAATATTTCAATCAGGAGTGGATAAAAATATAACATTGGAAAAAAAAGAGCTAACTTCTGCTATTTTTGTTGCACTGGTCAGGGCCTGCCCTGGGCATAGCCGACCTAGGCGTCTGCCTAGGGCGTCATCTGCTGGAGGGGGCGCCAAATGTCAACGGTTAGGCTAAGGTTTTTTTTTTTTTTTTTCTTTTTCTTTAAAGTTTTATGACACTTTTTTTTACATGTTTTTACTGTATATGTTTTTACATTTACAGTTGGACATATTACTTATTTAGTTTAAAAAGAAAACAAAGTAATAATCTAAAGCATAAATAAAATAACTCAAAAATTTGACATAATCAACAACTTTTCCTGGTACAGCACCCCTCCATACCTGAACCTGCCTATTAAAACCTACCATTTTTTATTTCCTGTATCAATTGGTGGTGCAGTGGTTAGTGCTCCCGCTTCCCAATAAAAACATTGGTGGATTGAGCCCAGCTCAGGGATCAGTTTTTCTAAACAATAATCTTAAGTGGTTATCATTTAAGTTTTCAGAGTTCAAATAAATAAATTCTTCTTGTTCAAAATTCTTTTTGTTCTGTAGGGGGTGGGGTTGTTGTGGGAACGTGTCTGCGTGGTGGGGTGGCGGTGCAAAAATTATTTTTCGCCTAGGGCACCATGCAGCCCAGGGCCGGGCCTGGCACTGATAATGTTAGATTGGGATTGTTAGGGGCTGTAAGGTAGTGGGAGAGCGTGTAAACAGAGAGCTCTCAGCAACAAAGAAGGGAAGAGGAAGAGTGGGTTGCTCCGTGCTAAGGGTCCCGTTCAAAACTCAGAGGCAACTTTCTAGTGATTTACTGCTGCTTTGCAGAGGGACTTCATGAAAGTAAACCAATTCTCTGTATTTTTATTAAATATTGTTATTTTTTTTTTCTTAATTTTACTGAGCTTTTACTTCTTCTAAATTTGAACATTCCCTCAACTTTAAATGCATTTCAAGTCACTGCGGCATTAATGACTGCAGACCCGTTCTGTTCAGAAGGTCATTTTGTCAGAACGGTTGTTTTTTTTTTTACTGGCTTCTATACAAATCCCATTTTCTGACATAAATAAACCACAACAACATGAAGTGCTGAAATTACTCTTACTCACTCCCCCCCTCTTCTCCCTTTGACCCCTGCCTCTAATTTCACCCTCTGCTTACTTTTGTCCATCACCCCCCCAAATCCTCATCTGTTCTTCCTCCCTCTTACCCAGAATGCTGTGCAGGCTGATCAGGCTCAGCCGAGCTATAAAAAGGCACAGAATAGGAGAGGGAGGGCTGCCGGGCTGGCAGGAACTGTGCAGGCACACACTCAAACGGGGATCCGGGGACGGCAGCCCCTTGCACCGAGACGCAAAGCAGCAGCAGCGGCGAGGAAGAGAGGTCAGTGCAGAGGACAAAGCCCTGACAGAGGAAGAGCAGGCAGGAATGTCTGTGGTTGCTCTGTCAGAGGAGGCGGATGCAGAAGTGGGCAGGGCTGGTGGGAGAGGATGGAAAGGGGGGAGCGAGTAACTTCCAGCTGTCATTTGTGGGGACGCTGGCGTTTTACTGTTTGAAATGCTTCTGAGGTGTTTGGGGATTTGGATGGATCCTGCAGCTTTCATGGATCCTGGGTGTCATTCATGCTCATGAGCTCAATGGATCACATAGTTATTGTCCAAAGACATTCGAAGCATATGGTTTGTTTTTTTGGAGTTTGTCACCTCATAACATCTACTTTATCTACATATAAGAATCCTCCAATGTGCAGCTCTTAACAGTCAGTATTACAAAAGCCCCTGTGGGCATTTAACAGCACTTCCAGTCCTCCCCCCGCCCCTCATGAAATCCATTAACAACTGATTACAGTCTGAGCACTATTGATTCCTTGTTGTTGCACACTGAAGTGGGCGCTTTACTACATAATCACTTTCACAACCCTCACAGCAAACAACAAATCCATCTTCTTTTCACAATCGTGGAATATCTCAACTGCACTGACGTCAAAGGAGGAACTGTTCTCCCTTAAAGGGACAGTACGTCTCCATCAAACCCACAGAGTGCCATGGCAACCGTGGGAGCAGGCCTTTGTTTTGCCTTCAGTTACTTAAAGGAGCAGTTGGGCACGGCCTCATGTCCTCGTGTCTTTTTCAGAATGCTTTGCGTGACGTGCCTTAACAGCTGCAGACAGACCGGATCTTTTTTTAGCAGCGTGTTTGAAAAGCGGCAAGAAACATATGATGGTGGAACATTGCAGTCAAATGTCGTAAGAGGGGTTGCAGTTAGAGTAAAATTCTTCAGTTTCATTTAAGTAAGATGCATTTTGAGAAGTGCATGATCACACATGCATTTCATTTTGAAGTGATTTCAACGAACTCTGCAAAAAGCAACAAGAGGTGTGCATACAAAAAAGTCCTCAAAAAAGATTAGCCACATCCTTTATAAAGCATTTATGCTGCAATTGTTTCATTTTTCAGACCGCTTTTTTTGTTGTTGTTTATGTTTACTGTGCTGCGGTGGAGAGGAGCGCCATGACAAACCTGCAAGAGACTCAAAAGGTGACACCATAAAAGGCCAGAGCGAGATTCCCAAAGAGGCTCTATGCTGACTCAGATATCAGCCTTCAAGTGACATTTCCATCGGGGCAAATGTCCGCTGTCGTTAAACTGGACACCTGAACTGCACCACCTCCTCTTAATTTACAGGCAAAAAATGACAAAACATGCAAGGGTTGGTTTTTTTTTACACTTTAAAATGTATTTTTGTCTTTATTTATGAGTCTGACATTACTCAGATCAGTCTAAATAAAAGCAGACATGACAGACGGAAAGCTGCACAACTGCTGCATGAAAGAATATGGAGTCGAGCCTTCATGCATTGACACTCCCTTCCATAACATGCTTTATCTTGCCTGCAAAACATGCAAAGTTTGATTAGACTTGCAAAAATAAAAATAAAAGGGAAATAGCCGTTTTATAAAAAGCAGACACAAAATGTTGAAATCCTTTTAATCAGTTTTACACATTTTTGGCCTTTTTAAAAAGACTTTCGAAGCTCAAAAATGCTGTGCTAAAAGGATTCCTTCATGTGCCTCATGACCAGCTACATAAAGAATACACATTCGTTTACATTTATTTAAAAGTAGACGGCACTTTCTAAGATATACATTAAGATACACAATGACAGCATTTACTGTAGTCATCTCAGCTGGAAATGTAAGACAACCTTCTTTTTTTTTTTCTTTTTAGCTTGCACGAACCTATCCCACTTCCTCATTCTTCTGTTTAATTCATTCTACAGAGCTCAGGCTCAGAACAGGTTTAGGAGGTCAGTGTCTGGCTCTTCGTTGGAGAAGTCGATCCTGGTAATAAATGGGTCTATATCGATTGACACATTTTTGCTTTTGGGGTCATGTGGTCCTGAGCCGATTTCCATACTGGTCGCTTTAGTAAACTAAACCACGCTTTAGTAACTGTTTTCAGTTGTAACCAGCTTGAAATGTTTCTTTATTTTTCTCCATTTCTCTTTTTTAGTTGAGGAACTGAACTCCATTAAAGCAACACAATGGCAGGTAATTGAAAGACATATTTCATTTACATCATCAATACTATAGAATGCTTTCTAAAAGCAAAAGTTAGTCATTCGTTTTGTATTTTCTTGCAATCTTTTAATGGAGCTCAAACTGTCAAACTTTTGTGGACTCTGATGCCCTCTTCTGGACATTTATGAGAATGCATTTGATTTCCAAACATTTTAACCTAAAAGGACTATTTTAGTTAAATGTCACAACATGTTTTTTTAAACATATATTTTTAAACATAACATGCAAGATTCAGTTCAAATTGTTTAACATTTAACCTTTTGTTTTCCTGCAAATCTTTTCCTAAATATGTTCACAACATGACAACGGTTACTATGTCAACACGGTTTGAGCAAAAGCACAAATCTAGACCAAAACAGCAAAGTAGACTGTTGCACCTGGTGGCAGTTTGCTCTTTGTCTAAAAATGGAAAAATCCTTTGCCTCAGAAGGTGTTCAACATCTATTTCTGAATCTAATTTTTGAAGAAACCTTCTCTTGCTTTCCTGCTGAGTTTCTAACTTGTGTTTTCTGTGCTCAATTCAGACAAAATCAAGGATGCCAAGATTATCTTTGTTGTGGGTGAGTACACTGTACAAACAACACATTTAAAACTTTAAGCATTTAAAATCTTTGAGCCACAAAGATGTATTTTTTCTTGCTTTTTAGGTGGACCTGGGTCTGGAAAAGGCACCCAGTGTGAGAAGATAGTTGCAAAGTACGGCTACACCCACCTGTCTTCTGGCGATCTGCTGCGTGCTGAGGTGGCTTCCGGCTCTGAGAGAGGCAAACAGCTTCAGGCCATCATGCAGAAGGGAGAGCTTGTACCCTTGGTGAGATAAAAGGATCGTTTCATTGGACTATTTTTCAAAACGAGCACTTAAATGTAAAACTTGGCTTGTTTTCTGAAGGCCAATGGGAATATTTGGGGACCTCTTTGCAGGACACAGTCTTAGACATGATTAAGGACGCCATGATCGCCAAGGCTGATGTCTCCAAGGGCTTCCTGATTGATGGCTACCCCCGTGAGGTGAAGCAAGGAGAGGAGTTTGAGAAGAAGGTGAAAGCACGCACAATCCAGTACGTTACTAATGCCTCCGGGGCTGAATTATAATTTTGTTAACTTGTCTGGATCTCAGATCGGAAAACCCTGCCTGTTGCTGTATGTGGACGCCAAGTCAGAGACTATGGTCAAGAGGCTCTTGAAGCGTGGAGAGACCAGCGGGCGCTCCGACGACAACGAGGAGACCATCAAGAAGCGCCTGGACTTGTATTACAAAGCGACAGAGCCGGTCATCGCCTTTTATGAAAACCGTGGTATTGTGAAGAAGGTGCGTATGGCCGTTTGAGCTGCTGACGACCTTTCGAAAAAAAAAACAAAAAAAACCATCTTAAATGTTCCTGCCTTTTACTTACAGGTCGACTCTGAGCTGCCTGTGGATGAAGTCTTTGTCCAAGTCTCCCAGGCTATTGATTCACTGAAGTAAAGCAACACCACTGGATTTGTGTCTGGTTGTTGTTTCATTTTGTATTTTAACATCAATATAAAAAAAAGAAACATTTTCCAAATACCCTGGGAAAGACGCCTTAAATTTACCAGAAAAAACAAGAATTTTAATCCACAAATGCAGATTAAGAAAAAAGAGCTTCATATATATATATATATATGACAATATATTGAATTGTGAATATATCACTCTTTGTATCTGATTGTGGCCTAGAGTTTAGTAAAGAAAAATTTGGTCAGTAACAAACAAACAAACAAAGGAAAAAAGCATTACTAATAAGACAATGACACCAATTTAACATTTTAACCAAAACAAGACAAACCCTAAGAGTTTTATTTCCCTTCAGCTTTCAGTCCACTATATTTTTGTCTTGATACGAATAGCTCACGTAATCCAATGAGTGTGATTTGCACTCAATGCAACAGTGTTTAGGCAGCTCGCCGTGTTCAATGTTTCCCTTAGCAAAAAGTAGTAGACCTGAAGTTTATTTGATTAAGTATTCATTCAGTATACGAACAGCAAGTATAGTGTAGGAAGAATACCATCTGAACTTTAAGTTTACAATATAAAGATAATATATAAAAAGTAATTAAGTATACTTGTAGTACACTTAAGTAGACTACTTTTTGCTAGGGGTTACAGAGGCCATAATATATGAAACCTGAGGTCAAAGGTCAAGCATATTAGATATCAAAAAATTAATGAAAAAGCTTTGATTTGTATACAAGAAGAATACAAACCAATGCAAATACTTATAGTTTTTACTAAATAATAGTAGATTTCATTCTGCATAAGCAAAGATAAGCTGTATTAACAATGCGTCTTTAACTGGAGTTCTTTCAGATTTAAATTCAAGTTAAATCAAATGGAGTAAAGTGTGGTTATTTAACATAGTAAATTTTTTCTGAAGCTAAAAATTCAAGCTAACAAAAATTTTTTTAGTAGCCATTTTCATTTTAACAAACATAAGTGTGTGTTGAGAAAGAAAATTAGTTCAAAATCACCAGAGACCGAGGTGGCATTTTTTAATTAAAGCAAAATAACACAACTGAAACTGAGAAAACGTCAAAAATCACATATTTATCAAACACTATCAGCATTGCTCTAACATTTGGCTACATAAAGCTACACAAAGATTCAAACTGAACTGCAGGGTGCTAGCTTAATATTAGCTTTTAAGATGGGCTGCAACGAAAACTGAGAAAACGCTGGTCGTAAAATGGCAACAGCAGTCACATAGTGGTATGGACTTTAGAGGAAGTTTTCTATTATTATTATTTTTAATGATTCTGTTTTAGACTGACAACATAAAAACAAAACTGAGCATTGTGCCAATATACAAAGTCTAAAATAAAATGTAATAAAAGAATAAACAAACAAACCAAATAAAACTTACCATTAAAATGACTCACAAACTTCTGGTGCTGCTGCTTTTAAATGTTTAGATAATTTAAAGAAGTCATAGATCTATATTGGACAGAAATGAATTAAGAACTACAATTTCTTTTTTTTTTTTTTTTGTTGTTTGATAGGTTGTTCTTAATTATCCCCATTTATCGCTAATTAATTTGATATATAACCCAGAATGCATCTTTCCAAAATGTCTCATAATAGAATAAGGCCTGAAGAAGCCGGGAGACCCTTCCCATAAAAGCAATTACAGAATGAACACAGAGGGTGAGCACTGAAATCATATTTTGGAATTACACTGATGGCGGGGTTACATGTAAAACCTGGATGCGTTGTTCAAAGATGTTGTTATTGACCAAAAATAAATGAAATATTTCACTTACCAGTAATAATAGCAAACAAATTATTCCAAACAAAGACTAGTTGATTTTACTTCAGTCACTTTGCAACTAGAAACAGTTGTTAGGTAATGTGGGTCACAATTACATATTCAAAACTATTTAACATTTGCTGTAATTGTTCCCTGAAATGGGTTGTGGTCAATTTTTATTTCTGTTCAATGTTCATAACTCTGAATTGTCAGACTTCTACTACAGACTAAAAGTCTTTTGTTTACTCTTTTATATTTGGCATTTATGACCTTCCTTGTGTCTTCTGCCAACTGGGTTTATTTGTGTTTTAGTTTGGATCAAGTTCTTCCCAAAAAAGTAGAATTTTAAAATATGTATAATTAAGTCGGTAATCCTAGACAGAAAATAATTCATATTTGATCTTAGTATATCAGAATTGGCGGCAGTTTTCAACAGCAAGCCGTCTATTTTTAGATTATTTTAATTGTATGCAGCCTGACATTGTCAGCACTGCTGGACAAATAAACACACATACACAAGAAAAGAACAACATTGGAAATGCTTTGCTATTCGTGAATCACTATGAAGCTGCTGGTGGACACAGACACAACAGGATGAAGCCGAGGCTTAACCAGTGTTTTCACATGTTTTTCTTTGAGGCCTTGATGACCAGCTGGTCTTCCTCTACCTCTCACCTTCCTCCTCTAACCCTCACACAAAACACATGCGTTTCCAGCTGGCCCAGCAAAGACTGCAGGTATCCGGCCTATTCTCCAAGGACAGTCGAGATTGCGGCTCCGCAGGGGTGAGGAAGGGGAAAACGGATCTGAAGGTGGACAGGATGCGTTCATCGGAAAGTCAATTAGGGAAAAGACGTATGTGAGCACTTTCATGAATTCATCGAGGATGCTAATGGAATCTTAGGAATGCAGCTTTTACTCAATAAAAGGTGTGGAACAAAGGGGAGAAGTGAAGTTTGCTGTGAAGCACGTCACGTACAACATGGGATGAAAGGGATTTTGTATCCAGAACTGCATCCTAGAGCTGCTGGTTACAGCCTTTGTAAATAACCTTTGCTCTTAGACTTGAAATTGTCTTAATTATTACTATTATAGGGTAACATACAAAAATGATGCAACTTTGAACATTTGCACGTCTCACTTTCAACCCAGCATCTTGCAAACAGCCCCCTGCAGAACCACGATGCCTTAAAGAGGAAGACTTGAGTTAACTAATAGGTTACGTGTCTGAAGAGTTCAACAGAGGCTCAAGATAAGATTTTAAAGATAAAGAAAATATTCGCTTAAGGGATTGTGGTTGAGGAGATTACAAAGATCAGAAAGCCGGACACAGGATGGTACAAGCATAATAAAATAGGGTTAATGGACTAAAAATGACTTTAAAGACCCACTCTGATCATCTTTTGAGCTATTTTAAAAGCCGTCCCAGTGGTCTTTTTATGGTTATTGTCATTTTTAGCCCAAATTAAAATAAATAAATAAATAAACTGTTGTTTTCTGGGACAGTTTCTGCAGAGCAGCAGTGGCTCATTAAAAATTCGCATTAGAGTTGTGGAGGGAATTGTTGGCACAAAGCAACCCCTTCCTATCACTCATAACAGTGATGGGACTCTCCCACTAGCTTACAACCCCAACCTAAGCTATCCAGCTGTACAGTTTATAAGTTTAATTTTTGTTGTGGATGACCTCGATCATTAGAAAAATGCAACAAGGACATGTTGAAATGACCAAAAACACCACTTTCATTGGTGTGGGTCATTAAAAAAATCTGGACTTAAAAGAAGCTGAACTTCAACATAGCAACATACAGACTAAACAGACCTAAACATGAGCAAAATCAAGTAAATAAGTGAACTGAAACCCACCTTATGTGTCTGTGACTAAAAGAAAAACAAAGGCGTTAAAATGTGCAGAGCTCAAAATATGACAAAGAAAAAGTTAACTAAATTATAGAATGTAATTTTGATAAAAAGGCTCAAATTGGGACAAACAGAATGAAAGATGCCATAGTGTGAATCTGTTTCTCCTGCATATTTATGCGTGCAGTTACTTCACCTGGGCTGGTGCAGGTTGGAATGTGTGGAGAAATGTGATCAAGAAAGCTCAGGTGCACAAGTTTGAAGAATTAAGGGAGAAGACACATGGTTTTCCAATCTTTTATGGGTTTGGGTGTGGCTTTGTGTTTAAGAAGAAAGTGCAACTTTTGAAAAATGGTTTTAACTCATTTTAAAACAATGTCACATCACATTTTCACTTTGAAAAGATAATAAAAACAAATGGGTTTACCACCAGGACAAGATGGAATGAACGTCAAATTCAGTCAGTTTCTATTTACTCCAATATAAAACAATGCTTAGAACAGAAAAAAAAAAACCATAATCCAATAGTAATTCTTTTTTTTCACCTTGTGGTAACAATGTTATTACAAGTCATTTTTCAACAAATTCCAAGAATAAACTAGTTATTAAGAAATCCCCAGTTTCACCACATTTCTTTTTACGGTTTTCTGGAAACAAATTCAGACCCAGGGGGCTCATGCACACTCCACACAGAAAGTCTTCAACCAACATTTCAAGATGGATGCTGTAGAACTGACTGAAAACCAGCCACTTTAATTGTATTATTCAAACTTTAGAAACTGTGTTTAGATTTATGGGGCTTATGATTGTTATGATTAGAGACAGTTATTGGTAGTGAATGCTAACAGTGTGATAATAAATCTTTTTTTTAAAGTTTAAAAAACCATTTTCACACACTTTTTATTTATACTTAACTGCAGCCAGGGGAAAGTACAGAACAAAATGCTGGAAAATGTGTGCCAACTATTTAAAAAGCACATTTTTTTAATTTGAACATAATTTTGTATCAAACTTTTTGCTTTCTATACTGATAATCTAGTCATCATTGGCAAATAAATAAAAAAAGAGGATATTATAAATTACAGTTTGTAAAATACAAATGTTTGCTACTACACAACTCTATGTTAACACACATAAAAACCACACCAAGAATGAAGGACAGGTTTAAAATAGCAAAAAGCTTTCCCAGACAAGCGATAGATGCTGTTCTCTGCAGATGTGTCATCTTTTATTCAGAACACAGGGGCAATCCATGAATTCTAAATAAAGCGTCTAATGTATGCTGGACATTTGGCTCTTCAGGGGATTCCGCCGGACCAGTCAGTCATCCAAGAAAAAAGTGACTGGAGAGCTGACTGTCACGGACAGTCACTAAAGGATTTTTATGGCTAAAATTAACTGGGACCACTCACTAAGCTGAAACCCAACTTTACTTGAAGCAAATACCCCGAATTCCATTCAGAGTGAGATATGACTTTGTAAATGAGACTGTTCTGTAATGACAGCCTTGTAATTTAGCTCCCAGAGAGGATAGGGGATGTGTATTAAATGACTCTGTAATGATGATAGGCTTCTGTACATCTTGTATCAGTCTGGCATATTAAAAGTGCAAGGCCAAACGTCAGATCCCTCCCTCTCTCTGAGGACGATAAGAAAACGAGGAAGCCAGCCACAAGCTCTTTTTTTTAACTCCTCAGCAGACTGCAGTGTGCTGTCTGGCTGGACGGCTGGCAGCACAGAGACCCGGTGGCACCGTGCTGGAACCAGCGTCAACCCGTGATGAAAGACGGTGGCCGATTGTTTCCTGTTATTGAAAAAGTGCTCATGGGGAGGGGGGAGGCGGAAAGTTTGGGGGCCGACTTCAGTTGAAAGGAATGCCACCAACGCCAAGTGCCACTGTGGAAGTGTCCTTTTGCCTGAGGTGAAGGCCAACTGTGACACATTATTCATCTGCTAACCGCAGCCAATATAAGCTTTAAAAAAGAAAAAAAAAAAGATTTGAATCTTCTTTCATTTATGACAAATCTTTATTTGCATCCTCAGCACAACAAAACAGAACTATAAGGTATAAACAGCTTCATTCAGGAATTATATAAAATCTTAAATTAGGGAAAAGTAACACAGGTTAATTTTGAGTAATTAGTATTTTCCATTCAGTACAAAAGCTCTTGTACTCACCCTTACATTTTGAGGACATCCTGAGACCTAAAGTTGAGATGAGGTGAATCAAAAACTGTGTTGCTGTAACATTTCAGCAGAAAAACTTACAAAAGACAACCATGCACAAAATCAGGTTTAGGTTTTTTTTAACATGTTCATGTTGCATTTTTCTGATGGAGGACATGTATACGAAGAAAATAAAAACAAAACATTGCATTTATGAGGATTGTGTGATCAAGTAAATCAAGTAAAATCATCAAATTATTGTTAATCAGAAGGAGATGAAAAAAAAAAAAAGATTGTGTATGTTACATAGAAAAAACGCTGGGCTAGTGGGAGAGAGTGCAAACAAAGGGATGATGGAAAAATGACTACAGGCTCACTCTGTCAACAACTCAGGGGGAATTTCGAAATAAGTCCTGCCGCTGTGCAGAAACTATGTCCTAACAAAACCCACTAAAAATGGCATTATCACAAGAAAAAGACAGTTGGGAACACTTTTACAATAGTCAAATAGTCAAGCAGATGATTGGCGTGGGAGTAAAACCATCAGACAAAACATGTTATTTCATTTGAAAGCACTATAAACCTTGGTTGACTTGATTTCTGTTGGTGTATCAAAACTAAACAAAAATCCTTCTAAAATCTGCGTGTTTGAGCTTTTTGAACTTCACCAGCTTACAGGAGAAACTAGAAATCTAGTCTCGCAGACAGGACACGGATTATTTTCTTGTTGAGGACTAAAACAGTAATGTTTTTATCTCCTTTCTGAAAAGTTACAGTAGTCCATTGTACAAACTAATGAAAAGAGTTCTGTTTTGAGCCATTTTTGACCTTGAATAATCTCTCAGGACTAGATTATTGTTATGACCCATCTGGAGATTAAAACTGAAAAGTACTTTAGGTCAAATAAAGCGTAAAAAAAACATGATGAGGTCCACATAAAATGCAAGTGGAGCCAGAATCTCAAAGCTAAACACATTGCTGTTGTAGGAAATATTCTTCCAACCTGGCTAAACTGTGACTTTGTACTTTTTTTTCTCCCCTTTGGTTGTTCTGAGTTTTTGGGTGGAAAGTTGATCTAATGGGAGGATGACTACTTTGAGTCTCGTCAGAGCGAAAAGGATGTTTTGTCTACTCTGTGCAATTCTTTCTGCGGGATGGCGGCGCTGTGGCCAAAGGAAAACACAGCTCCATGAGAACGTCAAAGTCTTTTGTCGCTTCCATGAATCTTATCAAGATAAACTTATTAAACACATCATTTGAATGGTCGCTATGTTCTTTCCCTGAGACAAGTCAAGGTTGTTGTTTACTCTCCGCTCCGGCGGCGGTCAATATGTATTGATATCAGCCGTTCGATCCAAGACAGAAATCCCTCTCTGACTGCTTCATTTCTCTGACAGACTGCAACAAACTCAGCAATGTGTGACTGAACGGGCTTGCTTTGCATTATCATTACTGAAAGGTCCAGAGTCACATTATAGTCAATTTTGAATCTTTTGTCCTTGCAATTAAATCCTCGACATTGTGGCACTATCCACCGAAAATTGTGCGTATGAATATAACATCTGTAATACCTGCTAACAAATTTTCCCTAATGGACTGGCTAATACCTTTTAATTATACCTCAATTTCCTAAGTATAGACCATAAAATATAGCAGTGACCTTAACTGATAATAGGTGTGTAATTTCCCGTAATGGTGTTCTAATGACTCGGAAAATACTTTCCTGAAGGAAACCAAAACTCACACCTGAAATTCCAAGATTATGTGTGAATCAGGACAATTCAGGTTGTGAAGAGCAAAAACAGCGTGACGAACGGGTTTCAAACTTTGTTCGATTGAACCAAAGTTAGAAAATAGGTCAAAATAAGAACAGAACATTTTAAAAATCCTCGGAAAACAAACTGAGTTTGTAACTCAACATTTGAATGGAAAATGCTTCAGATATAATGTTTAATGTTTACTCCACACATTGCTCCCAATTAAATTATTCTTATCTTTTAGGCTCTCCTTATGATCTTTGTGGATAATCTTCAGTCATCGTGCCTCCATCTTCTCCTGTATTTTCATCATTAGATTTACTTACGTGGCTTTTCGCAAAACTTGTACTTCAGGGAGTAATTTTTTTAGTAAATTAAAATAGAAAAAACTAATCTTACTTATATACATTGGGCAGTATTTTTTAGCTACTGTTTTTGGTTTTTACATTTCTTTCAAACTGGATACTGGGGCACAATGATGCCAAAACAATACCATCAGAATTCATCAACAATTACCAAAAACGTTCTTATCTACATCAACCAACAAGTCTTGAGCTACATTCATACTGCCATTGGCAATGTGGTGAATACGCGGAGGCGTTGGGATCCATATGAAGGCAGAAGTTTATTAGCAACAGAATCAGACAAGGGCAAAGACAGGAACAAGTCTGAGGCCAGGCAAGGTTCAGGAACAAGAAGCAAGACAGGGCGGCGAAGAAACAGGCTAGGGTCGAACCAGAAAAGACTGTAGACATGGAACGCTCAGAATTGGATGCAGGGCAAGCATTACTTCACACAAGGCAAATGGATGGTGGACATATAAATATGCTGAAGCCAGTGAGTAGATGGAAGACAGCTGGTGGGTGGGTGGAGATGAGGGATATCAATATTCAGGAGAGAGCTCCCTCTGGTGGTCGGAGGTGGAGCTGGATGGCTGAGGCCTGACAGGCAAC
Organism: Oryzias celebensis; assembly: GCA_014656515.1. Lineage (NCBI taxonomy): Eukaryota > Metazoa > Chordata > Actinopteri > Beloniformes > Adrianichthyidae > Oryzias > Oryzias celebensis. The sequence goes on from BNCR01000012.1 coordinate 10,492,708, forward strand.
ACACGTTCACTTCCAATGAAAAGTCAAAGTAAACCTGCAACGTAAACTACGTTCAAAACTCTTGCGTTCATGCGTAGCAACTCAAGTTTCTACGATTGTTTCAAATGCATGGTCACTGAATGTCTATTGCAAGTTAAACCAGGTCCAACTTAGACCAATCAGGGGCTCGTGTTTTGTTGTGTTTGTATCTGGCACCACTGGCACTGGAATTGTATGACACTAAGTGTTTCGTGCATCAGAATAGAGCCATGAAACAAAGGCCTGGACATCAACTGCGTCGACATCAAGCCTCATCCAATTGACAAACGCTAATTAACAGTGGAAAAAGAAGCTGGTCCTTGAAGCCCCTGCAAGAACCCATGTTTGTAGCGTTCTTAAACGCGTGTCCAATGCCCAGTGTATACATATCTTTACTTATTGTTGTGCTTTGATTGTACAGCCACAAACATAATGTTATGAATAATGTTGGCATAATGTTTTTCCCAGACAGTTGCTGCTTGTAATATTTGTAAGGTTGCAATGATGGGGTGAAACAACATGGATTTAATGCAAAAAAAATTGTTTCTTGACAGCATCCTGTCCAAAGCAAGAAAGCCAGATAGTAGTTTTTGAGAGGATTTTATTTATTTAATCACTTCACAAGGCTTAGTTTAGGGAGCAGCAGCTTACAGCATGCAACTGTTCCTCACCCTCTCCTCTTCATCTTCAACACTTATTTAAATGGAAGCGGCCCCACCTTACCCCACCTGTTATCAAATAAGATAAAACTGTGATAAATTAGACAAAATAAACAGTGTATTTCCTATAAAACAGCATGTAATGCTTTAAATACATGCAAAGAATATCAAAACACCTGTTCATTTTTTTACATTAAACTGAACAAGAAAAGAAAAAATATAAAAATGTGGCGGCCATGATCAGATGATTGCAGGTTTGATGCCCCCATGTGTCAAATTGTCCCTGGGCAAGACACCGAACCCCACATTGCCTCTGATGGAAGGTTGGCGCCAGTGTTCGGCAGCGGAGCCATCAGTGTGTTAATGTGTGCGGGACTTGATGAATGGACTGTGGCTCTACACCGCTTTGGGCCTTCAAGGAAGGTAGAAAAGAGCTATACAAGTATACGCCATTTACCATTAGAAAATCAGTTTGTTTTGTGAGATTTTTTTTAAAATAGTGATTAAAAAAGTTTGCTTATATAAATGTCAAGTTGTACATATTTGTGTTTCATTTGATGCCATGTGGAGTGAGACGTCGTAACGTTATAGTCAGAAGATGACAGGAAGTGATCTACATAAGAAGTTATGCTGGTGTGTGTGCATTCACATTGTGTTTAGGTAACTGATTATCCACTAAATCCTCCTAAGTATATGCCATGGAGATTAGGTCTCATGAGATGATTTGATGTCTTGATTGCTGATTATTTTAGGTTAAGTTGATTGAGTAAAGTTTTATCGTCAAACTCCAAATGGCTCTGTCCTCCAGGTCTGTTTGGTATTTTTGACTTGGTTTTGTACAAGTGTAAGTGTTTTGACATGCCCTTTATAAAAAAAGTAAAACTGATTTGATTTCATAAGCTTGTTCTTTCATAAATAAAGGCGATTGTCGGTATTAGTAGATGCATATTATAAATATCAGTGAAATGGACATAAACATTGCATCACACTTTTGTTATTTTTAGAAAATAGTATTGCCTGGGTCTTGCAAATCAGAGGTTTCTCCTTTTAATTAAATGTACAAAAAAAGTTTGAATAATAATTAAACATCTTTAAACTATTACACAGTACTTAACTATTTTTTGGTGTATGTTTGCTCACATACAACACAATTAGAAGATACATTCTTTTCTCTACTCATTCATAAAATCTATATCTTGGAAATGTCAGATTAAAATAAAATTAGAAATGTACGAGTTTTGTTGTTTTTCAAATAAAGTTTATTTAAAAAGCTCTTAGTTTTGATGCATTTGACACGTTATAAAGTTAAATTTTAAGGGACAGTCAGTTACTTCACAAAGCATAACCACTAGCAATAGTTAAAAAAAAAACTGAAAAAAAAGAGGGTAGGAGGGATACAAAAGTCCTTCTGCACCGCCCAGTCAGCTCAAAAGTTTGTAAAGTCCGCGCACCGTCACGTCCTGAACTCAGCTACATCCTCACCAGTGGATTACAAAACTCTACCATTCAAGACAACCTTCTCCGTTAAAGTAAGTTTAGGTTTTTATTGTTGTGTTTCTTATATGTTCTTATATTCTTATGTTTTCTCTCTTTTTTTTTTTCCTCGGAATGTGTGATAGTTTTCCTAAAAGCTAAAAAACCGAAGTCAACTGAAGGCAGCTTGCTTGTCGCGACTGTCATGATTTCCAAACAAAAGTCAGTTTGGCTGCTTTAAATATCAATTAAACTTCGTTATTTCGTCCTTTTTGGAGCCATATCTGAAACGAAACCCCTCTTCAGTTGGAATACACTTACACCGAAGTCAAGGAAATAACGTGACTTTGTGTTTTTCCGTGGAGCTGCATAAACAGTTTACACAAGCTCTTCCTTTCCCCCATATGAATTATATAACTAGAAAGAGTCCTTATCAGATGCCGGCATTGTGTATTATTAGAGAAGCGATGCCGCAGTTCCTCAAAACAGTTTATTGACCAGCAGATAACCTCTGGGTTCAGATCCTAATTGTGCATCAGACAGGGGCGGACCGAGCAATTTGGGGCCTATGCAAACGGTTCAATGGCCCTCTGCAGCGGTTGTATTATTCTTTTTTTTTTTTTTTTTTGTCCATTTAAATCATAGTAGACAGAATCAATGACAAGGATCCAAACGTTTGCTAGGTATTTAAAAGCAGAAATTATTTCGAACTGCCTATGGCAGTCCTCACAGCCTGCAATTAAATTAAACCGGAAATATGCAAAATATTGTGGTTTTGAGGGAAAAAAATGAACGATTAGGATCCAATGTATAAACTGCAATTATGGAGTTAGTGACAATTATTATTTAATCATTAGTTGGCTATACACCTCAAGATGAGGTGAGACACCACTCCAAACCAGTTTTACTTGCAAAGTTGGTTGCAAACATGTCGTTTACTGAAATTCCATTGCTGCAGAGGAATGGGGAGGCGACACTTTCAATGATCATTTTACCATTTCAGTGATTTGGGATGTGTTTTTTTTATGATAAGTTCAATAATAATAATAGGTATACAATGTATTTTAGACACTTATATTAAGTGTAAGCTCGGGGCTCAAGTGCTTAGTGGTAGTCGCCCTGCACCAGGAGGATGTGGTTGGCTTGGATCAAATTCCTTTTGGAACCTTGTTGTTCATGTTCCGTTTGTTCTAGATGATGATTTGTATTATTTGTTTCAGCAATAAATGCAAATAATAAAATAATTATATTATGAATAATTTCCTGTATTTCTCCAGCGAAAAGGGTATTTCTGGTTACCAAAGTTTTTTTTTTTACTTCAAAAGTAGTTTGATCTTTATCAATCCAGCTTAATTCCTTTTGACCTTTAAGCCTTTTTTCTCTTTAAAATGGACTTGTCTGCTCTCTCATTGCCACAGTCATTCTGTTTGCCACCTGATAAGACACCCAACTTCTGCCTGAACACCTTCACACCCAAGACGGAGATTTACCTGAAAAAGAAGAAAGGCTAAAACCTGAAGCGATGGAGGGCTTCATGACACGCTGGTAGTGCTCTGTGCATCACTGTTGCAACCTCAGGTAGTCTATCTGATATGCATTACATTCAGCTCTCAGATTGGAAATGTTGGGCTACATATATGCTGCAAAGCTTAGATTCATGGATAGGAAAAAAAAGTCAGATGCCCCCTGCAAATATGTTCAAAGTTTGTAAAATATCAAAGGGACGTGGGTTCCTGCCCTATCGTGTTCTGACATTTTTTTTTTAGACATAAAAGAGCAATCTCTGAGTTGTTGTTAGAGCAAGATTGAACTTTTTTGTTGAACAAAAGTACATCAAAGTCTAAATGCTGCTTAAATAGTCCAGGATTATTTTGTTTGTGTCATTTTAAGCAAAAAAAAAAAAAGAAAGATTGAGGAATGAGTTTACTGATATGGATTTTATGTCATGCAGCTCGCTCCACCTGTTTTTGGCTACTGTGGCTGCTGCCTGTGAAAAATTCAAACCTGTAATCCCCTACAAGTGGCATAGGATCAGACAGCCTTCTCCATCCCTCCAGCCATAATCCAACCTGTGCTCTTAACAGTGCCGCTACAGGCTGTTAGGTTTCACTTCACTTCTCCACATCACACTTATTCAGAGCACATAGCCACTCTGTATCTAAGCATATCATGCAAACCTGTTGTACACAAACTTCCATCAATCTGGTAATGATAAATCGATTTCACCAGTGCATCACAATTAAACATGTTCCGGTGATTACTGGAGTTTATAGTTAGCGTTGTGGACAATGTGGTTTTTTTCCGCTGCATTAAAATCTGACAAAGTAAAAATGTTTTGGGTTATTTTTGAAAGTTTAAAAGAACACTGTTCTTAAGAAGAAGATACTAGAAAGTAGTAAAATTATCTGTCCATGCACTTAACAAGAAGTGTAAGAATAAAGGTACCAAAATCTAGAAGCAACGACTTCCACGCAAGCATCAAAAAGGAAAATAAGTTAAAAAAAAAAAAGTTAACTGTCAGATAGAATTACTTCAAATTGAATATTATTCAGCCCGCTAATAAAATTTTATTTGCTATTCTAACAAATAGTTTGTATGTTTTGAGTGTTTATGTACCAATTGTAGTTCTTTTTGATTACAGGGACAAAAAAGCTAGTGTAATAAGTGAAAATTATGTTTTAAAACAAAAATGTAAACAAAATGAGAATACCATCTTAGTACAATTTGACCCATCTTACTAAATCCTTATGAAATTCAAAAACAATCATTTATTCTTAGAAGATACAACTAAATGTTTGTTTCCATTGAACTTTAAAGCAACATTTGAAATTGAACCAAAAATATAGTAACATTTGCGTTTTTTTTGGAGTCTTTTATCAGAGTTAAAAGTATGGAGCTAAATGATTGACTCATTTGAATTAAAATGTCTGACCGCCTAATGAGACAAAATATCTGATTTGAAGAAAATGTTGAGCAAAGATAAGTTTTAAAATTGATAAATATATTCAATGTCTAAAAACAAGGTTTACTTTTGCAAGTATGAAAGTTTGCAGTGTAAATGTAAAAAAACAAAAAACAACCAAAAAAGTTCTTTCAGGCAAAATTTTGCACCAAAATAATAAAAAAGAACAAAACAAAAACGCTAACATTGCTGCTTTTTTTAATGTAGTTTTGCCATTAACTGTCACCAGAACAGACTTGTCTGCTTTCATTTTCAAGCTCTGCTTGAAGGTTCAAGAAAACACTTTAGGGCCAAATAACACTTTTTTTCTCTTCCCGTTCTCCCGAGGCTGCAAACACACACCAGATAAATAAAGTGGCATTTCAAACTTGGAATTTCCAATAGGACAAAAATTGCTCTGGCAAGCATACGCTGCTGTGAGATATTGCCAGAACAAACAAGCCTGTAACAGAATCAGGCTTCAGCGCTGACCTACTCTATGACAAACCACATTTAGCCTGGAGTGCTCAGCACCTCCAGCAGGGGTGTCAGAGATAGATTTTGGCCAAACCTTGTACAGAGATGACTCGTGGGCTTTCGTTGCAATAAATCCAACTTCCTTAATAGTTACGTCTTTAAGAATGTGTTGCTTAACTTAATTGGCCTCTGATGTAGCTGTTTTTTTTTTTCTCCAAATTTTTTAAGCATCTTTTCTCTTATTTTGCGGTTGTGCTCAGCAGCTTCAGAAGCCGTGTCTCTGATCTCGCTGCATACCCTGACCCTGTGTTCTGAACGTTTGAGGCATTAATCAAAGCAGTGCTGCTGCATGCACAGCCGCCTCTTCTGCACATTGTGTATGTGCCATTTCATGTTTTCTCATGCGTCATAAGAATTGTCATTTCTTTGACATCTTCTCCTGGGCTTTGGCCTACATTTTTTTTTTTTTTTTGCCAGAAGAAGCAGGCACAGTCATGAGGTGTGACACTGCAACCAAAAGATTTGCTCGCAAACAGCAGAGGCTGTGGATGGAATGTGCAAAGAAATAAAAAAAGAAAACGCTGGTAGGATCTGGTCAGCTGGAAGTAAGAGTGAAAACATGTATGATGTAAGGCCTTTGAGAGAAGATGTAAACATGAAAAACAGCACGCAGCCTACTTCAAATCCTTGAACGCACTTGGTGAAAGTGTTACATTATGTTTGGCTTCAGCTCAGGCTTGTTTCAGGCTTATTTAATCTTTTATTATTTGTATGACCTTTTATTATATATTTGCCCTGACAAATCCTTTAAAATAAATAATAAAGAGCAGTCCTTTAAAGTCCTCCATGATGTCTGAAGTACGCTTTGAACAGTGTTTAAAGAAAACAGAGCAGATTAGAACTCGATGCTTCATGTTCCCACCGGCTATCTATGCACCGCCGCACTGCCGAGTTGTTGTTAATTGAAAGTCTTATCCACCTCGCAGCGGTGGAGACACTGTCTTTCATGGAATGCCACAATTTTGTCTAATCAAGCAAATTTCTCGGCTACGTTTGTGATAGACCAGATAGCTCACAGCCGTCTCCGGCAACCGCATAACAGCAGGTATCGTGTAGATGGACTTCTTTAGCTGTCTGCTTTTTTCCCCTCATCTAAAGGTACATACACAGCCCTTTTTATTCATTCATTTTCTAAACCCATTTGTCACTTTTGGGTCATGGCTGGAGCCTAACCATGCGCTCATGGGCAAGTGGCCAGGTTACCTGGACATGACATAAAAAATAATTAGATTTAAAAAATTGTTCCTCAAATGACTGTTTGTGTGCAGAAAAATTCTGTACACACAAATTACTACTTTGTGACCAAAATTAGCATTCGTTTGCATTATTACATTTTGTGTAAACAAGTTAACATTTTGTACACATTTGTTTTTTAATCTTAAATTAGCATTTTATTTGCAAAAAAAAAAATGAGTAGGTCGAAAGAAGGAATTGAAAAGTGGATCCAGCTGCGTCAGGGCTAAAGCATTAGTATTCTCCTCTGGAGACTTCTTAAAAAGGCTTTGTCACGAGAAGTCTCTCGTGTTGCACAAATTAGTATTTTAGGCACACAACATGTTAAGTTGTCCAGGGTTCTGTAGGCACCAAAGTGCAAGAAATCTCTAAATTAACAAAACAGTACAGAGAAATCCTGTTGGCTGTATGGTCGGTTTTTTTCTCCTTCCCATCAGTTTGGGATAATATAAAAACCCCAGCCCATCTGTCAAACTCAAAGTGATCATCCCGTCTTTCTATGATTATCAAAGCTCTTGTGTGTGAAGCACTCGGGCCTCTCTGTTTGCAGCCATCTATATTCTATGAGCAGACTTCTGCAGGCTCCAATGAAACAGACAGCATCAGGAAGGTCTTAGCTTCGGCACCCTATCTCCTTGAGGTTAATTGTGTTGAAGAAAAAAGAAATTGCAGTTTGTTTGAACATCTACACCATCCAACTTTAGGTTGACTGTAAACGCCTGTGACATTTTTTTAAAATGTTCTTTCTTGTTTTAGAGCCTTTTTCCTTTTTTCTTTTTGAATAAACAATTTTAGCTCGGTACTGAAGCACAACTTAATTTTTAGTGATTACTCAAAATATTTTTCAAGCTGCTTGGCTTAACCTTCTGATTCACATTATAGTTTATCTCCCATTTTTATGTCTTCTCTTAAAGACAATTATGTGCAGACTACAGTGTTGATTGTTGAAAATGGTAAGTGTAATTGCAGCTTTTATTTATTTATTTTTGCTTTTTGCTTTGGTGAAGGGTGCCAAGGCTCCCACCAGGAGATATATGCAAGTGTGCTGCATAGTGATATCAGCAAGTAAGGGAAAAAAAAAAAAAGGCTGGACTTCAAGTGAGGCATTTCATGGAGAAAATAACCTTTGATGGACTTTGATGTTTAACTGAAAAACTAAAACACAAAATAATATATATAAAAAAAAAAGGCCGGAAATTCCAAAAAATGCAAATTTTCCTCTTCCATCATTTCTTCACAACTGTAAAAGGTTATAGCATTCAGGGATGTTCATGCAGCATTCATTGTTGTATGAAAGTGCCTTTTTCAAAACAAAAAAGCAGAAAAAAGAGTTTGAAATAATCTGCCTTTATCTTGGATTTGTAAAACAGAAGGTCTCTCTCTCTCTCTCTACATAGAGCTTGAAAATGGTCAGAAACGTGCGTAGCGAGGAGTGAACGCAAAACCTTTGAACGCAGAAGACAAAAACACGTATTTACGCTATTTACATAGATCGTTGTAAGTGGTCGCTTGAACAAGCGTTGCTGAGAGCTTTGTTGAACGTAGCTTAAAACTCATTAGTTGGAAATAATTTAAAAGTTGGTTTCACATTTTTTTTCGATTAATAAAAAAAAAAATTAGAAACTAGTCTTACTAGTATTTTTTTTTTTTTTTTACAAGTGACTGATGTTTCAACATCAAGAAATGTCTATGGAAATGTAACAGAGGTGCTGGAAAAATAATTCCTTTCTAAAAATTACTATCATTTTCAAATGTTATTTGACATTCATATAAAACTATGGTAACAATACCAGTTGTAGATTCAGACTTCACAGCACATAGCCCTTAAAAAGCTCAATGTTCTTCTATGTCTGAAGAAGTTTTATCTCTTTGTAGTTGCAGTCAAACATTTCATCAGGTTGGAGTGATGGAGAGGTATTTGGCATGCTGGCTGTTGTGAAAACAAATATTACATGGATCCTAGATGGCGTTCAGTTTGCAGGAAAAAAAAATCTGTCATAAAGTCAAATTGGGCCATTGACCTCCCTATATTACATTCTACATCGCCCTGGGGTCTGCTTACCATTATAATTACATATTTAAAATGAATACTGGATTCAGATTCATACAGTTCAGTCAAAAGTTGTGAGCACAGTTATTTCCAAGTCTTGAGAAAAGTTTTCTTGAACACCCAGGGCTTTTACTGGTTGCTTAAAATTCTTTGTGATGGACAAATTCAAATCAGTCAAGTGTCACTATTTTACAGACTTTTGTCTGGAAACTCCGGCAATGCTCGGCCTGTGTGATATTTTGTCTGACCAGCTGCTCATTTCTTGGGAGATAGTTGTATGCCAACTCTTAGAAGGCAATTTTCAGATTCTGTTTTTTTTTCTTTACAGACTGAGCACCATAATCACTATCGCATTAGCTGGCTGGGGCAGTTGGACACATTAACAATTATCTTTGCGTCTGAACTAAAGTCTTTGTGAATTTTATCCGCTGTGTTTGCGGCATTTCCTGGCAGCGAAATAGTGTTGAATATGCCCCTGCTGCAACAGCTTTCCCAGTGGGATTCAGGCTTCGTGATGTTAAACTGCCAGACCTCCTGCTGCACTTTTGCCAACCCACCCACCCCCCTCGTCACCAAGTTTCCCGCCACGGGCTGAGGGAAAAGCACAAAAGTGATTAGCGAGCTGCAGGAGGAAGGAGAGAGAGCTGTCTGAAAATGGATCTTAAAGAGGGATGCGGAGCTCCGCAGACAAACAAGCAGAGATAACAGAATTCATAAAGACTAATTCATGGAGACAGTGAGGGAGTGGGAGGTCAGATCTGTGTGACTGTCAAAGAGCTGATAAGTCGTTCAGAGGAAAGACTCTGAAGACATGTAAATAAAAAATAAACTCAATATAAGAAAGAGATTAGAGAATATGAGATAGGAGGCCTGACTATCAGAAAAAAATTTGATTCAAAGAGCAATTAGAGTGAGTCCCAGAGACAGTGAGGCTAAAAAGTTTAAGTTTGAAAATTGATGTAATAAACCTAAAAGTTTTAATGGAAAGTTTTAGTTGTCTTTCTCAGAAATAACAGGATTGTGAAAAAAAAGTCATGTTAAAAATGGCTTTAGAGAGTCAAAACAGTCCACTTCCCCTGTTTTACTGTAGTGAGCCAGCTCTGCCTGCGGTCAGACTGGGTGGCAGGGAGACGCGACCACTTGTCGCTCCCTCAGACCGATTTTAATCTCCTACAATGTTATGCCCTCCCAAATAACAATCCATTTCTGACTGCTCTGCTTTTCCTCTGTTTGAATGCAGAAAGCAGTGTGGGGAAGCTTCACTAATGCCATGTTCCTCTGTTCTGATCCCACCTTCTTCTACTCAACCTTTAACTGGCAAGCTAAAAGTGGCTGAGCTTACTCATCTTTACCGTAACAGACTTTTTGAGTCAGCGAACAGGATAAGGCTGTCTGGAAAGCAGGTTTTTTTTTTTTTTTGGCACATTTAATTCAAAGTTTATCCAAGAACAGACAATGCTTTTGTATTTCTTTCTGAATTTGGCTTTATGTAGTTAATTTCAAGCTTGACTTGGTGTCATTAGAAGGTAGTGTGAAGGACCCAGGAACAGGTGAACTACTCTTGTAGCTAAAACTCCAAAATTACTAATATAAAAAAGACAAAACCTTTAAGTCCCACTCTATCTTTTGATTTTTAAAGCGTTCACAGTGGTCTTTTATTCATGATAATGCCACTTTAAGGCAAAAAAAAAAAAAAAAAAAAAAAAAAAAAAAAACAAAAAAAAAAAAAAACAAAAAAACTTTTGCTAGTGCATAGCTTCTGCTGAGAGGCAGAAGTTCATCAGAAATTCATCTCAGTTGTTAGCAGAGTGAGCCTGCCTTCATTTCCCCATTATTTACAATTGCTCCCACAAGCCGACAGCCCCACACAACCCTAACATCACCGGTGCTGCAAAAATGGCGAGCAATATCAGAGCTATCCAACCACAGTTTTAAGCCAGAAAATAAAGATGTACATGGATTTATTCGTCTGTAAGTGGATACATCGGAATGGAGCAGAGCAGGCTCCTGCCTGTTGTAGTTTCAAGATCACAACACAGCTTTTTTCTGATCCACCACAATTGGAATAAAGATATACTCAAACACATTTTAAACATTCATTTTCCCTTCATGTGTCCTCCATGTGAAAAACCCAATTTTCATTAGAGTGGGCCTTTAAAACTAGAAAACCCAAAAAGAGATGCCAAAACAGTGCCATGAACCATGAACAAGAGGAGTGACACACAGGAAGAGGTGACAGAAAACCTTGGACCTTAAATGTACATGGGCCTAATTACCCAAAGCAGAGACAGCTGGTTGATTGGAAACTTAAACCTGGTGTGCTCCGACAGGGAACAAAACTCAACAAAAATCATGACAAAATACAAAAACTATGACATCTATGTCACCATTTCCAACACATTCTTTGAGAACCATAATACAATTTAAGAAAGCAGGATAAAATCAATACCGTAATTTTTGTTCACACCAAGTACTTTTCTCACAATAAAACATATTCTTCCAGGACTCCATTTAATCTCATGAAGTGAATCGTCTCTCTAATCTCCCTCTGAGCAAAAGTACTCTGGTGCTGCCATTGATTCTGAAACCTCTGTGATGCCAAGATGAATACCTTTAAGTAACAGCCTTTAGCTGGAACGGTGATGGATGTGACCAAAAATATGAGAGTATAAAGAAGTTAAGCCTGAAGGTAGACTAGTTAGTCTGAAGCCAGACAGCCTTCTGCAGTGCTAATCACTCAGTCTATGTGGTTTCTAGAGTTTTAATGTATTTTAATGATGAGAGCAGTCTACCTGTAATATTTTCTGTTAGTAAGGCTTTTGGAAGTTGAAAGGGCCACTTTTCAGAACAGTCTGTGGTAAATGAGTGTATTTGTGACTTGTAATTTAGTTTGCTCATCATATTATTATTATTTTGTTTTTTCAAAACTGTGATATATAGCCCTTTAAAAGACATTAAAAAATGGAATTTAAAAGAGAGAAAAAAGCCCTTCAAGACAAATCCTTATGTATTTGATTTCAAGAAATTGACCAGAAGGCACAAATGCGTGGTTTGCAAGAATTTAACCATCAGGTTCATCTATCCGAACACCTCTAGCTGCTCAGGAATCACAATTTTATGCTTTATGCTCTGTTTCCACCTCCTAGCTGCCGCTGAAGGGCATGAACCTGTTTACGTTGTGATGAAGATAGCACAATGTGCTTCGGCGGGTTGTATAATGGCAGAACCTCTTGAATCCAGCACTGGGTGGGTAGTTTTCCTGTTGATTCAGGTGCCACACTGGTCAGTCTGTATTTAGAGACTGAAATCCTTCTCTGATGTCTGTCTCTGTGTGGGTTGACTGTGTGTTTCTCTAAGACTGATTTGACAGCACAGTCGGAACTGGATTTTCCATTTGTTCACACTCCAGTAATATGTCAAGAATCAGGATATAGCAACTTCTGAAAGACAGAGTGACAGATTATTTTTCATTTCAGTTTATAGACTGTGACTACAGCACATAAAAACAGACTCACTCAGCTTATCACTGATGCTGCAGGCAAGAAAGTATCATAATTCTCCTCGTTCAGATATATCCAATAATAAGAACTTCTATAAATGTCTCAATAAAGTCAACATTTCCCGTCCGACACAATGTACATTCAGTTTAATTATCCTTTATTACAGAAGAATCTGTGACTTGGTCTCCAACCTTTTTTCAGGTCACAGTCCGGTTTAATGTCAGACAATATTTTCACCGACAAGGTTGAAGAGGGTGTCCAATTTTTTTCTTTTAGCTTCCAGTCTTCCTTAACTTGGAGGATAAAGTTTATCTTCATCTTCTTAAAAATATCTGCAGCTGGTTTTAACTTTTTTTGGGGTACACTAGACTTCATGTAGGAACCATTAAAATGCATTTATTTTTTCCTTTAACCCGTAACCATCGAAGTGGAAGCTAAAAAAATTCTAACTCTACCTCGGTTTAACTTTTAAGGTGTAACGGATAAGTCCAAAAACATTAGAAAAAACAGGTAACTAAAACTAGTATTTTTCAAATGTAATAATAAAAATCTACTATTTGAGTAACTTTATTAGCATCATCCTTGTAATATTAGACAGCCGGTTGCTGAATATTATGATAATTGGTAGTGTCTGGAACGTACTGTTGCAATAAATCCAAACTCCAAGCAAAAACTCCTGGTTTTTGTTTATTAAAAGCAGCTTTTTTATTTCTAAAGTCAAAGGCTTCTCTTCTTTTTCCTCATTGGCTCTTTTCTGTGAAAAAACATTTTCCAAATAGACTTCTTTTGCTAGCCCTGCTAGCTTGAAGGTTTCAATTTAACAGTTGGGGCAGCCACTTTTAGAAACCAGCATTTTTTGACATGTGACCAAGTGACTGGAAATGTGTAAAAAATGAATCGAATGTGCTAGAGAATCCAGTAGTTTTCCAAAATAAAACGTTCTTCAGCATCAGATTGTGAATAAAACAGAAAAAAAATGTAGGTTGTGTTTTTTTTCTCTGTGGTCTAGTACCAACTGATCCACAGACGGTAAAAGTTCGTGGCCCAGGGGTTGGGGACCACTGAGTTATTAGATGTAGACTACTCTTGAGGAATATGTTGTGCCAAAGCGGCATCAATCTCAAATGACTGGAAGCAGCTACTGAGCACTGGAACTTCTAATGCCTGAATCTGCTTTAGCGGCACAGATTCAGCATGAAACTGGCTAAATTAGTCTGTCTATCCCCCAATTAACTCTGGGATGATTAATTTTGTTTTGCCTGTGATCTTTCAGTGTAGAGGGGAAAATCTTACCCCATAAGTAAATGGTGAAGGCACATTACACCCAGAGATTGATGGTTTTTAAAAAAGGAATAGATCACCTGACTGAATATGTGAGCTATAGCGAAACTATAGCGTTGAAGATATCATTTTTCTTTTTCTTCTCCCCCATTCCAAAACCTCATTGCATATCAAAATATTACAAAGCACGCAATAGAGAATGGCTTAAAACCAGCAGGATTAAAGATGTAAAGTCAGCCAGTAAGCATTGCTGCTGTTGGAGCTACTATCCTGCACGCCTCCAACAACGACGAGACGACATACGAATGGCTCCCTGAGGTGTAAACAGAGCTAGTGTGAAGACAGGCTGTCTCCAGATCAGCTATCACATCCTCAGTTCCCTTCAAGCAAACACTGGGAAGCAAGACTTGGCACACGGACAAGCGCAAAAAAAGTTTTACGCTCCTAAACTGACAACCCTAATCAGCATTTTTTTGACAGAATTTCAGAACTAGGAAGATAGAGGTGAGCTGGTCATGAAGGCGGTGTGTTTTATGGCGTGTGCGGTGTGCAGAATGCAGGGGTTAGAGGCCAGGGGACAGTGCAGGCCCCTGCAGAGCACTGATAAGAGCTTGTTTACCTTCCTGTGGATGGTCAGGCCTCAATCTACAGTACCGGAAACGCCAGGACAATAGGTGTGTGTGTGTGTGTTTGCATGTGTGTGTGCATGTGGAGTCCAGAGAGAAACTTGAGCCCAGCCTTGAAGCTCTCCTTTTCTCTCTTTGGCCAAGTCTAGTAGAACGTCTGACCCTCTGGCCCTCATCCCCATTAATCAGTCGCCTGACCCTGATCAATTTTCAAAAGTTTGGCAATTCCGTGAATTAAAATGGGACGCCGTCCAAACGTAACTACCTAATCTGAGTTGCTGATTGGTCAAAGTTTGACCTGGTTTAACTTTCAACGCATGTTCAATGGCCACGCATTTTGTTCGTTTTACCCATTGACATATATTATTTACTGGACAAAAAAAGGTGTTGACGCCTCCATAGGACATACCTTACATCTGGCCCTTGTGAAATCAGGACAGAGCCTTCTCCTTCATTTCCGGATAGTCTGCCACCACATTGCAACCCGTCAACAGTGAGTCAGTCTGAGTCACTTTTTTTAGATAAACTACTATTGCCAATCATGAGTGAGTGAGCTTTTTCCGGCTTGTTTGAACTCCACACTCCTCCAGCTGAAAGCAAGCTCGGGAGAATCTATCATTCAAACGTTTGAGGTGGGCCAGCGGGCACCCTATTGCTTTTACTGAGGCATCTGGTTGGTCAGTTTATAACTAGAAAAACGTATAAAAAAGAAAAAATATCTTAAAAAAATAGGATTAGGAAGAAAATCTTAAGAAGAAGGTATCTGAGCAACAATGTAATACTGACAAATAGAAGGACTGAGTAAAAACAGTTTATTTCTCAATTGAAGTCTATGGGATTTTGGCTTCTTGCAACCAGCGGGTACTTCCTATTCACAGTTTTTTACGGTCAATGATAGAGACTTGTATAGCTACGTGTGAATGTGGGAGTTTTAAACGCAGAAGCCCAAAATGGGCATTCAGAGATTAGATGTTTGGACTGGTAGATGTTAAGTGTTTACACATGATCAAGCTATCTTCTATCTTGACAGATCAAGTGCTTGTCTAACAATCAGATTCATACAAAAAATGAATACCCTTTATTTTAATTTAATCTCTTGACAATTTTCCCGATTTGCTCTGCCAGTGTCTTGGCCCATGCTGTACCAACTCAGTGGCCTAGTGGAAGAATGTCTGCCCTGAGAATAGTAAGTTGTGTGTTCAAATCCATATTTGGGTCATACCAAAGCCTTAAAAAATGGGACCCAAAGCCTCCCTGCTTGATACTCTGCATTAAAGGGTTTGATTGGGGGTTAAACCACCAAATGTTTCCAGAACACAGGTGTGTCGGCAGCTCACCACTCACCCAGGAAATGGGTCAAATGCAGAGAACAGATTTCACACACCCTGGTGTGTAACAACTAATGAGATTTCTTATCTAAACTAAATGCTTCTAAATACGACAAAATTGTATAGTTACTGCTAAGATCTATCATCTGCACAAAATATCTGCATTTTAATGAGAAAAAATAGGCGGCTTTCACAAATGAAATCAGCTGCAGAATTGTAAGGACTTCTGTTTTTACAAAAATATTTAGTAAAAAATTATAATTTTTGAAAACAAAACAAAAGGAAATCTTAAAATAAGTACAACACTTAGGATCATTTTTTATATTCTTCAGTTTATTTGATCCATCGTTTGATTTATAATATGAGTGCGCCATCACATTTTTAAACACACGTTGCTTTTGATTTTTGCCAGGACACTTTTGAACAAGTCTTCATACATCTTAATGAATTCTTTCCTAAATAAAGGTCAAATGAAACAAAAGCCCCTCTTCTATTCTGGCAGGGTGCTGGCTGGTAGCATCCCTTAAACTCTCAGTTTAAGCCAAGAGAGATATGTGGAGTCTAGAGAACTGGTTGAATGATACATAAAAAAACCCCAAAAAATTAAATTTGCTAGCATATTATAGTAGAATACTGATTTTTTAATCCAAACTTTTTATTCCAGTTAAATTCAAGCTGGGCTTATCATAATCTGCTGTATTTTGCACTTTAACGAACAGTGAGCTAATTATGCGTTTTAAGAGGAAATGTCTGATACTGCTCAGCTGGGAGAAGTTCATCTTGATCCAGTTCATCTTAAGTTCATAATGATGTTGGCTCCTCCTAGATTGCTAAACTTTGTTTTTGTGGTTCAGATTTTTATCTTTAATCATTACTTTTTCCTAAATTGTACTTAAAGGAGGAAACTTTAAAAATATTAGTTTATTTAAAGGCAAAAGTCTACATCTGTCAGTCCTTCTCTGACTAAGAAACCATTAGGAAATAAAAAAGCATAATGACTTACTGGGTATTTTCTCAATTTGAGGGAAATTTAAGGCTAGGTGCCCAAGGACATCACAATTATTGTGAGTTGAACCCTAGAGCAACCTATTGTTAGCTACAACCACCCAAGCTGAACTAAACACGACACATTTTGAAGACGGTTATTATCAAGTCTATCCGACTTTCTATATAAAGGCCACAGCTTTCATCCTAGCGCCAGTGGAAGAATTTAACACCGGAGGAGACAGATGTTTGTCATTTGGGGAACCAATCATCTGTCTCCTCTTGGAACACCTTGAGGTCAAGAAGGCAGAAAGAGTACAGCTTCTGTAATGGAGCCAGATGGAATTGTTTTTGCTTCACGTTATTTATTGCGTCATGCTGCCTGGGACAAATCCATCAGGTGGCGGATAACTCATTTCTGCTGGAAATGTGCTGTCACCAACATAGTTTTTCTGGCAAACTGATCATTAGTCATTTTTTACCTATTGATTGTCATTTTAAGTACTTTGACTTGTTTTCATTAAGATGTTTGTTTTTTTTTTTTCCTGTCTAATTATGGTACTTTCCTAAAGAATTAAGGCAACGTATGAGGTCAACTCATATCTCATGACTTAAACCTATTTGCTGTCCTCCTTTATGTTTTCTTTGCACGCCTACAGATCTAAATGGAAATTACTGACATCCATAAACTTGCCTTCTCATGAAATGGGAAATGAAGGGGACTGATATCAGTAGATAAGGCGACAGGGGATGGAATGACGCTTCTCTACCTCATTTACCAGCAAACCGCTTAGTGAGGCCATTGGCATTTCCAGGGTCAAGGGGCCAAAACGAATGTTCTTCATATTCCATGGTGACTTGTAAAAAGTAGGCAATTGAGACACGTTTATGTGCACACAAATCCAAACAAACACACATGCACATTCTGGAGAAGTCATTGTGATTCATGCCAGGACCTCTCAGGCAACGGTTATTGGCTGTTGGCTATGTCACAGCAGAACGAGAGAGAAATACCTTAACAGATGAGGACACTGAGCAGCAGACATTAACACAGGGGGGCAAAATAACAGGAAGTCAGCCTTGACCTTTGGGGGCGGGAGGGGAGAAAAAGAGAGTAAAGGAGAACCAACTTTTGTCGATTGTGATTTACATAAAGAGCTGAAGCTAAAGGAGAAAAGCAGCCTCTTTCTGTGATCGTTGGGGGAAAAAGTCAATGTAATAAAAAACATCTTACTAAAGGGAGAAATATAACAGATAGAAAAAGGTAAACTACTCTATAGAAGTCAGTAAAAGAAGACTATTCATCTATTAAATCCTCTGTTTTCCTCGTCATTGCATCAATGTTTTTAAATATTTTATCTCTGGTTTGTGTTTCCGGGTTTTGAAAGTCCTTTTAACTCTTTCCTCTGGTTTACACCATATCTCTCCTTTTGGATAGGTGTTGGCTCTCTGGGTAAACAGAGTCATTCCCTTAGTTAAAGCATTTGAACATGATGTCATGCTGCAAAAGCTGTCAACATGAGCTGCCTCTTTAGGGGTTCAACTCTAGTTTTTTCTTGCTTTAGGGATATATTGCTATAATTCATAGTCCTCTAAACAGTTTTTACTGTTCATATGTGTTACATTTAATACTCAGGAAGAGCACTTGGTGAAAGTGAATGATTGAACAAGACGCACTCAGATGAAAGTAGTGTTTTTGCAGTCGTTAACATGTTCTTGTAGCATTTTCTGATGATGAAGGACATATATTATGAAAATTAAACTTAAAATTGCATTTCTGAGTATTTTCTTTACCAAACCTTTGTGCTTCAGGAGCAGACAAAAACATTTTGTTTGAAAATTCTGTTAGCTAAGTAGAAAATCCAATGGCCAGGCAATATGTTCCCTGCTCCGCTCCATTCCCATGCAGCCACTTGTTGACGATTAGATCCGTTTTTGTCTTCTTTTTCTCATCCGAGTTGGCATCTGGCTCAAAACTGTTCAGCTGTATAGTACCAATATTGCTTGCCATTTGCTGCTCCGCTAATGTTAGGTTGGGGGTGTAAGCTAGCGCGAGGGCACATAAACAACGAGCAACAGGAACAGGTAAGGGGGGGTGGGCTTGCAGCAACGCAGAGGTGAATTTATAATGAACTAGTGCCGTTCAGCAGAAACTATGTCCTTTTGGCTATAAACAGCATAATTGTAATCATGGGGAATGCTTTTAAAATAACTTGCTTAGATCGTGGTGGGATTTTAAAGAAGAAAAAAAACAACGTTAACTACAGCTGCTGTGGGAATCCAAACTTCGCTGCAAAGAGTCTTTTTCATTGTAACCTCAACACGAGTGGAGTCCAGGACAAAGGAGTCACCTTTCTGACAATGGCCTGCAGATCTAATTCTACAAAAAACAATTCTCATTCTTGTCAAATAAATGCATTACACGTGTCAGAAAAAAGACAAGAGTGGCCGCACAAAATCTGATAGATTAAAACAGTAATTTTACTAGAGGATGGGGTGACCCAAACGCCCTACTACTCGATAAATTTAATCAACTTGCGTCTCACTTGTTCCTGCTTTAATGTTCCGTTGTGCACCAATATTGCTTTGCTGGTCTACAAGATTTCTCTTCTAACAGATCACTTCTTGAGCATGAAAACAGTTCTGATAACAAAAACAGCTGCTGGGTGAGCAAAGCTAATAAAGTCATGAAATCTGTCTTCAATTCACTGTTGGTTGGCACTGTCAGGAAAACTCGTCTAATGGTACTGACCTTGTGGTAAAAGCTTGATATATATTGAGATAGTGCAAGTAAATTAGAACTATTTATGATACAAATTTGAACAGCTACTAAATGCATATATTGCAAACTCTTGATTCATATTCTTTAATTTAGTAAATTTCTCAAGTTTGAAGAAGTTAGAAATATTAGAATTAAAGTATTTATTACTTAAAGAACTCTACCCCTAAGTCAACAAAAAAATTACCCTGGATGAATAATTGTTTATTTGTCATGGACAGTCTCAACACAAGTGATCAATTCAATGAAATTCTTGTGATAAGAAGAGCCAAATTACTTGCCAAAAAGGTTGGGAGGTACCTGTACACACAATAGTAATAAAAAAAGAAATTGGAAGAAAAAAAAATATTATAAAAGATATAGTGGAGTACATGTTTGAAGGTGCATGTACAATTAAATACATAAATGATTAAAATATGTTGAAGTACTGAGGTGTAGTGACTGGGTGCAGGTGAGATAACATATAAGGGTTGAATTTGGGGGATGTTTTTGCACATGCAATTTTTGCACATTGCCAGCCTTGATTATCGAAGGTGCTATTTTGGAATTCAGAAGTCTGACATTCTGTGGGTAGTAGCTGTCTGAGTCTTTTTGTGCGTGCCGGCAGGCTCCTGTTTCGTCTGCCAGAGGGTAGTTGTTGGAAAAGTCCTTTTGCTGGATGGGTATAGTCTTTTGTGATGCTGCGTGCCATGTTCAGACTCCTGCTGCGGTAAATGTCCTGCATGGAGGGAAGGCTACTGCCAGCGATGTCCTCAGCTGCTCGTACCACCTTCTGTAGTACTTTACGGCTCTGCGAAGTACTATAAACCACACCGTGATGCAGCCCACCAGAAGGCTCTCGATGGTTCTCCTGTAGAAGTTCCTGAGGATGTCGGTACTCATACCAAACTTCTTTAGCTTTCTTAGGAAGTAAAGTCTTTGACTGGCTTTTTTTCACCATGGTGTCTGTGTGTAGGGTCCGGAACAAAGCTTCAAATTTATAACTGCTGAACTGCTCAACCTCTTGCTGTGGATGGGGGGGATGGTGGTTTGTGTGACTCTTGAAGTCCACAATCATCTCCTTTGTTTTACTGACATTAAGGCAGAGGTTCTTTTCTTGACACCATCTGGTAAGTGATCACCTGATCTCTGTAGGCGCTCTGTAGGCGCTCTGTAGGCGATCAGGCCTAGGATGGTGGTATCATCAGCAAACTTCAGAATGATGTTGGAGCTGTGGTTGGTGGTTTAGTTATGGGTGAACAAGGATTTCAGAAGTGGGCTGAGGACAAACCCGTGGAGTGCCCTGATTATACATTGCTTTAGGATGACTGCTTATTCTTCAATCAACATGGTTTTGTGCAACTTTTTTTTAAACAATTTGGGTGTGCTCATAATTCCAGTGTCCAAAGAGACTCAGGTCGAGAACATTAGTAAGCATTTTCCTCACCTCTTCTTACACATTTCTTGAGTTGCTCTCTGTTTAGGTCCAATGAAGATACAGAATTACAACTGGTTGCAGATTGCCATCTTGATACGTCGCTTTCAAGGCAAAAGTTTTTTTTAATGAATCTGCATTCATCCAGCCACATTTCATAGAGTTGCTGTGTCTTATCATTGTGGTGTGATGTCACTATACCACTATACCACCATACAGCTAGCTCATCTGTATTGGACATTTGCTTTCAAATACGCCACAAGAGCTCTTTCTGTAAAGCTCCACCAAACACCCTTTTTTCACTCTTTGCCAAGTTTTAATTAGTTTTTTTTCACTTTCATGACCAAAAATAAAAGTGTTTGCAGTTTTTTTCTACTCACAAGTTAGTTGTTATATTAGTGCAGATGCCAGGTGTGTACATAATTACAATTTCCTAACCAAAAGAGAAAAAAATCTCAATTTGGTGATTCTGTGCAGGAGTGTGTGTGTGTGCATAGTCAGTTGGTAAATCATTTCCAGCTCTGTAGCCAAACGTGTCAAAAACTGCATGAGCTGCACAACTAGGAGATCCTAATTTATATACCTGATAACCCAAGTGGTAACATTCTGACAGAGTGGGTAAAATTAAAGTTGACTAGAATAATGCCCTTTTCCTCACTCTGCACACACTTAGATGTCTTAAAATACACACAGAATAATTAAATATTCTTTTATATCGCATGCCCTTTTCTAAGACTCAATAGAGAGGAAAAAAATCAAAAACAGATTATGTTATTAAGGTAAAAAGAAAGGATTTGATAAAGTATGCAGCCTCTACGTATTAAAGAACAGCAGCATTAGAACAGAAATTGGGCTGTAATGCGGTAATTTATCTTTTTACTGACCTGCTTCTTTAAAACCCACAAAAAATCAATGCTTATAGAAGACAGAATAAATTATTAAAGAACTTTCCAGATCTAATATTTGGTAGGATTTTGTTATTTTTCTGTTTTTATTTGTGGAAGATGGTTTTCTTTCCTTTTAGTTTTAATGTTGTTTATTATTAAAGAAACGATTAAGATTCTGTTAATGCACGGCAGAAATGCATAATTTGTGGTGTGTGATAATAGAAAATGTTTGGGGATCAATAAGTTCTGTATTCAGTCTGTATTGTTTCTCAAGTTGCTAAGATGTTTGCATTCAGTCGAAAAAACAAGTTTTGCCACTGGATGCAGTTCAACTTTAATCCAAATACCATTTTGCAGGCAGCTCTCTTTTGACTTGCCCTTACTGGCTGAGTGACCTAAACACATTCCCCTCTCTGTCCCTGCCACACTGTTCTAGGCTGCAAGTATTAGTTAAAAAATAACCACTTTTTTTTTTTTTTTTAAGATGACAGTTTTTTTGTTGGTTTTATTTCCATAGCAACCATGTTCTTATTTTGTCGCTTAGGGATGACAAACAAGTCGATGTTATTTTTTAGAAGAATTGGAAACAGTAAATTTTAAAATTTTCTTTCCATGACCTTGTTAAAATCATTTTTTT
Organism: Oryzias celebensis; assembly: GCA_014656515.1. Lineage (NCBI taxonomy): Eukaryota > Metazoa > Chordata > Actinopteri > Beloniformes > Adrianichthyidae > Oryzias > Oryzias celebensis. The sequence continues at coordinate 10,515,055 of BNCR01000012.1, forward strand.
TTAACTATGCCTATATTGCTTTCCTAATGTATTCATATTGTATATTATACTTCTTTGTTCAGCTTGAACCAGGTATTTATGTATTACATTTTCACAATACTCTAGTAAAACATATGCAAGCAATAGGCAAACACCTCTTTTCTCACTTTTGTGAGCTTGTCAGTGTCGTTCAAAATCAACAGCTTAAAATTCCAAAATTCTTTTCTCCAAAAAGCTGCCCAAAAATACTCAAGGAGTTAGGAAGGCATAGATCCCTGGAAGGGGTTTAAATTTGTAGCCGGTACTAGAGGTGCGTTTCTTTTTATCATTAATTCAAGACGATGGCCTCTTTCTGAGGTAAAAAGTCAACTATAATTCGATATAAAACCACTTAAGCTGGTGGTATGTGTGCAAAATTTCACCAAAAAAAAAAGATAAAAAAACCAAAAAAATTCCCAACAAATTTCACAAAATTGTGCACAAATTTGCACAAATGACCACCAAGTCTTAGGTACTGTGGCCATTCAATAATGATTTTTAAACTTCCTTTGGATATCTTAAACATGTTTTTTTATTATGTTAATGAGTTACTCTCTTTTTTTAAGGTTTCACACGCTTTAATGCCATCATTTATTTATTCTATGTCATCATTTTCATTATGCCCAAAATTAATATTCACCAGGTACTCAGTGCATGGAAATTTTGGTGAGTTTTAAAAAACAATGACTTAATTAAGAATTTAAAGACAGTTAGTCTTCTTCTTTTTTCTTTTCTTCACCACACACTGCTGACAATGTTGGTTTCTTTTGTTAGAGAATCTTTTGTTCCAAGTCACCTCAGAGTTACAATTTTTGCTTATTCCCATACTCACTCAAATCCTCCACAATGGAACCCACCCACACTTCGCCCAGGTCAAACACCGAGCATTTATAACCCATCTCACCCATGACCAGCCTTGGCTTGATTAATTCGCTCTCTAGAGCCATGGATCCCCAGGTTAAACAGCAGCCTCATTGCAGAAAGCCAAGTGAGCGGACTTGATGGATGACTGCTGCTCTGCGTCCTGACACGTCTGATAAACGTGGAGCGGGGGATCTGTTTTTAAACAATGTAGTCCTACCCACACATTTAACATCCATACTCTGAAAGCAGGGAGAAGCTTTCACAATGATTAATAACAAATTTAGCCCTCTGCAGACAGAGGATCTGTAATATTGCAGGGTTTATCTATCTGTTATATGATAGCTTGGCTTTCGCACACAGAGGTTTTAATTCACTGGCTGTTTGTGTCAAAATATTACAGGATTATTACAGATTGACTCAGAAGCTTCCATTACTTGGCACATGACACACAGCACCAGGGAATACAGGAAATTCTGTATTTGTTTCTGATGGGTGAAATGATTCATTATAACTAGATTAGAGGCCTGACATTGCTTAACCATTTGCACTTGATGCCTTTCAGCCTCAACATGTGAACCGAAGAATGAGGACAGTCAATCGATGTATGTAAGAGAGATGCTTGGTGGCTGTTGGACCAGTTTTGTCAAAGACGAGGCAGAGGTCCACATCCTGAACCTGAACTATGATAAGGTAAGTATGTCCCTGCTTTACCTCCTTTCTGAGCGACTTAAGGTAAATGTAAAAAAATGTGACTACTAAAGCGTACTTCAGTCTTTCCAACAAAAGTATATATATTGACAGGAATGTGTCTGAAGACCAGTACTAAACAAGCACGTCTTCCAAAACTCATTAATCAAATTTTTGAGTTGACAGGACAATATGTCAAGTCCAGTTAAGCTGGAGGAACACAGCAGCAGCGCACATATTTTCACCTTGCATTTCACACTTTCATAACTTCGGAATTTGCAAGACACCCTCTGAGAAATTTAGTACGGTCTTAAATTCAGAAAAACCCTGCTTTCAGTTCACAAAATATCAAACTGGATAAACAAACATTTCTCTGTAGGCATGCAAATTTGCTCATTCCTGGCTGTACATCCAATAACAAAAAAAAAAAAAACAAAAAAAACAGCAGAAACAAAATAAAGTCTGTGGTGCAAAAGCTTGATTTAGTGATAAACAAAAAAAAGGTCACACATGCTGCATATTTGATGGATGCATGAAATAACACAAAAGAGTATAGATAGGATAATCACATACTTGGACTCACCGCCTCTGCACAGGCACACACATTTGAGCCGAGTCACCCACGCTTTTGTTCACGCCATCATTTTTTTCCTTGCAGAACAGAAGTGAAAAACTTCCCTCACAAGCTGTTCTCTCAAACATAAATTGAGTCTAAGATTCTACTTTAAAAAATGTCAGTCTTGAAACAAAACAAAACACATCAAAAGTGTAGAAAGTAAGCTTATAAATATATATACGTATAGACATATATTTGGGATGTCAACGTTAATGGGGTAACACATGCGATTAATTTAAAAAAAATAACACGTTATCATTTAGTAATGCAAATTAATTACACTTTAGAACCAACTGTCTTCCGCTTTGCTTTGGATGGTTCAGTGCCAGCTTATACCATGGTCATTTAGAAGAAAAATAAATATTAGTTTGTTTTTTAATACTTTATTCTGATTATTTTTTCAGTTTAGATTATTTTTACATATAAAAGCGGACTATTTGAGCGGACTGTTGCCCTTGTTACGGTAACAGAACAAAGCATCGTTGCAGCAGTAGTCAACATTTCTATGGCCCCTACTCTCACCTACCAGGAGTGAGGATGTTGGAAAGCCGTAAAACTTAAACTAAAAGAGAGAGAATATTCGAGAATTTGTCAATCAAACACTTCGAACAATCGAGGTAGGGGCCAACGGGCACCACATGCTTTTATAGAGCCATCTGATTGGCCTATTTATAACTTGGCGTACTGGGACTAGTGGTCGTTTCTTTTTTAAAACTCGTGGGGGGATGGAATATTTTGTCCAGTTTTTATATAAAGTCAATTATACACACACACACACACCCACCCACCCACACACACACACACACACACACACACACACACACACACACACACACACACACACACATATATATATATATATATATATATATATAATTTAATATATTAATGTGTGAAATGCATATTTAACCACAGTCACCTCGTTTTACCTGCATCAAATTAATGGTAACTGATATAAATTAAGGTCCTGCCATAGTGTATTGTGACTCACTGTCAAATTGTCATGACTTTGCAGGACTCAGACTGAGCTATTGTTGAGTTATTCCTGGTTATTAGTCTAACCTGTGCTTTTCCTAATGTACGTCAAGATGTCAAGTGCCAGTAGCCGCGTGTCATTATGAGACTGTCAGCTCTCCTTTGTATGTATAGCGGCACATTTCAATTAAGGATCTGCTGGGAGAGTAAGTCTTAGGGAAAAAAAGCCTTGGATGGAAAACTCAACACAAAAACTTGGGCTGCACCCGCTAAAAAAAGGCGGATGTTCTCAATGTCCTAATAAGACATTAGTGTACATCAGTCTTGTTGATGGGGCAAGGTGGAGAATTGTTCATTTGTTAGATAGACGATCTGAATCTGTCAGAATACATCTTTCCTGTTTTAAGTTTAGGGCAATAATGTGTGCAAGCCAACCCTGATTCTGAAATAAGTGCTGTGTTCCCACTTTAAATCATGAACAAGCAGTCACACACAGTCTCTATTTCCTGTTTTTATCAGGGAGATAACTGGCTAAGACATTTAACAGACACCAGAAATGGCGGAAAGCGGATTTCTCAACATATCACATTATTTTTTCCAGCCCTCCACAACTGACAGCACTGCAAAATTGGCATTTCTTTTTTCTTAAGAACTCCTTTCTCAGCTAAACAAACACACAAGTGCAGATAGTGGACCAGGTCATTTTGGGTTTTCAAACTTTTCTTCGGGGAATGACGCTGAAAAGGGAACTTCAAGAAAAACTTTTAATCTATATGCTGGTATTGTTGCACCAAGCTCATTTTTCACAGCCCACCATTGTCGGTCAGCTCACATTATTCATTTCTTTATCAGATTGCTCTCTTTGTTTGCTGCTTCTGTTTGTATTTTATGTTCTACTTCCATATAGGTTTTGTTAAGCAGCTGCTTTTTTTCATTGATTGTATCTTTTTTTCCCCCACAACTCTCTTGATTGGATCCTTTTTTTATGAAAAGAGAAGCAGATATGTTCAGTGTGGTTTTAAAATCAGATGTAGGATTTCATAAAATTCCCACCAGCTTTTTTTACCCCCCTCCAATAGGTTTCTGTTTTTGCCTTATCTGAAAAAACTCCGGGCAATTGTTTTTCCTACTTTTTACTGAAAGACAGAATTCATAAAGGAGGTACCTTCTACGTTTAGTGAAATCTTCTCTAGTTTTTCCACAGAGATGCCTAAAATAAGTCTGAGCTTCACAAATGTCTGCTTGACATGAGTTTAGTTTTTAGTGCCAAAGATTGTGCAAACAGATTGCTTTTGCACCAGACTGTGGCACAAACACTAATGTTGCTCCATTCCTCGAGGTGTTTTTTAATGGACCAAAAAATATAGGGGTAGTTTGATGGGGGTAAAAAAATTGATTTTTTTCCTCTTTACTTTATTTATTTTTTGTTGTGGTTGTGAAGGTTAAAATTTGAAATTGAAGATTCAGCAGGCAAAAAAAAAAAAAAAACTCAGTTTGCTTTTGCAGTGATTCTTCTTATTGCAGGTTTGGTAGAGGTTTCGCTTCGGCTTGTGTGTGCTGCAGTGGACAGAGTGCAAAGTTAACATGATTGTTTTCTTTTGGGACCATGAGTGGATTTTCTTTATCATATCAATAGATAAAGCAAATAAATACTTTCACCCTATCTGTCCTTTAAGGGAAAATAAAGTAAATTTAAGAGCATTTTTTCAGTCAGTTTACTTTTGCTTCAACCTTCCAGTGCCCTTTCAAGTTTCTCCTATATTCCTTTAGTTTTAAACTGATTTATAACTTCCCGGGGACGTTTTGACTCTCACAGTTTGAATCACACAGTGGATTATAGCGGGATCTTCAAGGGGCCACACAGACCAGGGGAATTCATTGGGAGGGGCTGCTTGTGCAGGACCCGTTGATGTCACATGCCGGCTCAGGCAAAAGCCAGGGTTTTGGCACCAGGCCGAGACTAGACCAGTGGAGCCAATTCAACTTAAAGGGGAGAACCGAAAGAATAACTGGAAACTGCATCAGCAAAGGCCCCTCAGAAAAAAAAGGGATTCAGAAGGAAAAAGGAGTCTGAAAAGGAAAACAATTGTATCTTGAAAGCGCAGGAACAAAAAGTAGCATAGGTGAGGAATCAGGGTCGGAGTTCAAATATGAAAGAATGAAAGTCACAGAAGGAGACATTGAAACAATGGAGCTGATTAAAAAAAGAGTATTTAGGAAGAACATCATGGAGGTGTCTCTGCGTGAGGTACAATGAACGCTACAGGAAATACCATTAATTTACTTGCTGCATGGAGCTTCAACAGGATTAAGGTAAAAACCTAAAACCTTGGCAGATGCCTGTTTCCTTTAGGTATTAGATTCCTTTTTTCATTTCTTTTTTTTTTGCATTTCCAAGTCAGTCTTTCTGTTTTCGGCACAATCTGTCTTCTCTTTTATAATAAATATTCTCCCCAGAAAACGAAAAGCAAGCATCTTATCAAGATTTCATTACCTGCGGCTCTCTGTCACATTCATACTGTATCACATGCATTATAAATGTATAGGTGCATGAGAAATGCATACTTAGATATGCAGTATATAATGGTCATCTCCACCAGTGCTGTAGGCAAAATGTGAAATACTGTTGATAACATCACCATGTTTTTTCAAGAATAGCCTTTTTTTTTTAATTTAATTCTGCAAGATTATTCAGTATTCTTTTCTGCCATTCTAGTTTGGTTTTTCAAAGCATCCTGATTAATTAATGTGGAATTGGATCTATCTTTTGATTAAATAATAAACCCGAAAAGAATATGAAATTGGGATGATGGACAGAGGAGCAGTTGAAAATACAGCTCCAGAAATTGCATTCCCACAAGTTCCTTATTATGCTCTGGTTTCATGCTTTAAGAAAAAAGGCTATGGTAAACATATGTCACTTTAACAAGTGACCCAGACATCATTCATTCTGTAACAAACACCAAGATCTTCTCAGACTTGCCCTTCTTTAAATCTTTTTTTTTCAACAAATTCCGGGAGCACATTTATGAGGTGCAGTCATTATGCAGGACGCGCATTACCAAAAGACATTGTTAGGCCTGCTCTATACCTTGGTGTGATAACACAGCTTTCTGTTGGGTGGGAAAACATCTTTTTCAAATGCATCTCTGTTTGGTGCATAGGCAATTTGTCTGAGGTCTCCTTAGACCTAATTTGCACTGTGCGCGCCTGAAAATCTCCATCACTCAGACTTGAACTCATAACAATTCTCTTGGATCCCATTTTGGTGATATCTGAGGGGTAAAATAGATAGATTTAATTTTACGGATACACAATTTTTCCCAGCATGCTCATTGTCTCCCAACAGGCTTGGAATGAAGACCATCTACTTCAGTTAAGGCTGCAAGTCCAAAATAAAATGTTTGTTTTTCAAAGGGAATCACATATGTATGAAGCATTCATAGCATTCATGATAGTCTGTCTTCTGTAGAAGCTTTACCTTATGAAAAAACTTGTTTTTTGTAATAATAGAGTGAAATGGTTACCTCATTAGAAATCTGTACTTTTACCATTTTAAGGCACAATTTATATTTTTACACATTAGGCTGAAAAAATAACACGTGTTTACATCTATTATTATATTGGTTTTCTTAAAAATATGTGTAAGCATGAATACCGGTACTGTCCTTTTGGCCCTAACCCTATATTTGAATCATAGATAGGGTAGCAGAAAAAGTGTAAATAGTTCAACTGGACCCATTTCTACCCTTCTGCCTATTCCACACCATTTACCCCATGCAATAAAGGCTGAAAAAGGAAAAGTAGGAATTGAGACTAATTTCTAGAGTTACTCTGGATGAATTCTATCTCCACCCCTTGGTCTTGCAATTAAGGAGGAAGGCTAGGATTTAGGAATTACATTAACTACAGAAACAGCTCCTCATTTTCAAACCTTTAGGTATCCCTAAGTCACAACTGCCCTTATGGATATGTGGGTGAGAAATAGGCAAACCTGTGTGGGGCATGCATGAAATATCAAGGTTGTAGACCATTCAGTGAGCCCGTAGAGCGAAAATGTTCATGCACATTTTTCTACGGGAATGCTATGGGCGTCAAGTCATTGTGAATCCTAATACAACAAGCAAGTAAGGGTGAAGTAAGTGAGATGTAGGCATGTCGTTTCTTTTTTCTTTTTTTTTTTGCTCACTGGGCAAAGATGCACCTTAGTGATAAGTCTAATATAATATTTGTGTGTTACCTGGCTGTTAGAAATACAATAATTAGACAATAAGAGTGTAGTTTTTGTGGACAGCCTACAGACATCCTTGGGGGGCTTTTTGGCTGCACACCCGGTATGTGCTGCATTGCACGTGGTCAGTAAGGAGCCAGTATGCGCACCTTACTAACGACGAGGCATAAGGTCGTTGTACGGCAGCATCACAAATAATTTAGAAGTGTTAAAATCGTTTTTTTGTAATTTGTCTTCACATGTGGTTGTTAGTAAAAACCTTTGAATCATCTGGAGCTGTTCAAGTCTTCCTGCTCCTATAGGTTTATCTTATCAATTGTACGCACCGTTCCGTCTCTAGAGGTGGCACAAGCCTAAAGGCTCCCTCAGCCCAAAAACCTGCAGCATACGGTCAACTCCCCTCATACATGCATTTGTCTAAATTAGAGCTCAGTCTTACTGGTTGAAACACATTAACATGGGAGATAAGTGAAATTGACTCAAAAAAAGATTCAAGGCAACAATGAGAAATATCTATTCTAAAAATGAAACTGTTTCTGATGTAAAATCACACACATTTTTGGTGTTCTTTTAAGTCATGAACTAAAATCATTTAAGTTATTGAAAGAAGTTTATCTACTATAGAAAAATACATAATTAGTTATGTACTGTATCTAAGTGCATCATAGTGCATACTGAGTTTTCATTTTATGGTAATGTCATAGAGAGGTACAGAGAGATACAGTGCATTAGCTACAATGCCTCACTGAAGTTTGTGTCAGTTTATTTCCTTGTGAAAGAATCTTGTGTCGACATATCTCATACACAAAGTCATATTTTTATGTGTCACTGGTTCTTTTTATAAGAAGGCAGAGAAAGGGAATCAAGATTTAAACTAGAATTGGAGTTATTTATAAAGTTGGTGCTGAAATTACAGTTTCTCCCAGTAGTGTCAGCTTACTACCTTCATCATCTTGCTGAATGACCATTTTGTTAAAGAATCATACCCAGCCTGTGCAGGGTGTACATCGGCTGCAATCATTTTCACGCTTGCCTGATTTTTTTTTTTCTATCAACAACAATACCTCTTTGTAACCCAAGAAATGGACATAGACAGCTGAGCTGCTCCCACAGAGATGAGTGGACATTTATATCAGCAGATTGCATTGTCCACCTTATCAGCTCTGATGGTTCACCAAAAAGTGAACATCATATCTCAGCTTTGTCTGCAACTCTGACAAAAGTCAGCTGACTCAAACAGGGCTTTTGATTTTACATTAAAAAAGGTGGATTATTTTCTAAGTACATTTTAAACTGTTCCTAAGGTTATTTCTTTGTTTTTTTTTTCTTTTTTTTCTCAGGCTGGAACCATGTTCACCTTGAATCTGACCTATGCAAGACCAATGATTCTGATCCTGACATCTTCTACAGAGACATATGGTGTGACCAACAGCAACGCAGGCGTTGGGATTTACGTGAGTACCTTCTTTACATTTTTACACACATTGTAGTAGAAACTGGGTTATTTCAATTTAAACCTAATCTATAAAACAAATTACATCCTATTTTAATCCCTCAACACCTAAATAACACAAGCTCTTTGACACATGGAAACTCTTTGACCGTTCATGCAATCAACATGAATCAGCTGAATCTGATGCGGCGAGAAAGCAAATTTTCCATATTTTCATATTGACCAGCATTGATTATATTACGTAAACTGTTACATTTTCAGAATCTACTAGAGTTACATCAATTGTGTCAACTGTTGAAGAGTTACGATAGTTGAAACAAAATCCACACTGAAGCTAAACCTCCATTATTAAATAGTTGATCCGTGGAGTTCACAAAGTGCTTCAAGTCATTAGCTACGAGCACATGTGTAAACCGTTGTTAATCTGATCAAAGATTAAATTAGTAATGAACTGTGAACATGGCCCTGAAAAACTTTATCCACTTATAATGAACGTCTACATCTGCCACATGTTTGGAATAAATCACTTTGATATGCGCATAACTATCTAAAATACCAGAAACAACTGTAGAAAAAGTAGCAAAGTTCTGTTGTAAGCAAGCATGGGTGCTGTTTGGTGCGAATAACATCAGCCTTTATTTTTCCTGGACATGATTGGTAACACGAATTCATATGATTGCACAATCTCACAGAAATGCTTGGAGCACACAGCTACGCATGACGTAAAAACCAGCGCAGTAATAATCCACAATCAGACTAAAAGGGCTACATGCACCTCAATCGGATCAACAATCGGCATTACTCAGTAATGAGTAATAGGGTCAGAGAATTCTGACTGGCTTATTTACATTTTCATTCTGATCAGGGTTTATTCAGATTACTTGTGTCCACGTAAAGGCAGTTATTGAAAGCCCTAGAACCTTAAAGCAAGTATTGAAATTAAAATAAGAAAAATTGGGCTTTATCTACATGAATGTTTTTTAATTTTTTTTAACCCTTTTTCAAACCAAAGTATTGGTTACTTAGAGCTTAAACCATGTAATTTAATGTCATTAATTAACCAAATCTATTACATTTGCATTGAGCAACAGTTGTAGTATTGTGCTGGAAATGCAAAAAAAACGACTCAGAGAGTGCTTGAGAAGTGATTTTGTTTAACTTAAAATTAAAACAGAAAAACCCAGAAAAAACTCTACTTAACGTCCCAATTCCTTCTGTTGCCGTACAGGCTTGACATTTGTTACAGATCACGTTAAAGTGTTCAAGTGGTTCTGAACGAGTGTCTTTTCCTCCCGATTTTCCTCCAGAACCTCCCGTCAAGTGCCAGCTGTTATACATGCAGTCAAAGCAAAGTGACACAGCTGTGCACTGCTTTGGGCCTGTTTGGGAGAGATAGAGAATCACTTCTCCTCACATTCTCCAATGATGTCTTTGTAACAGACAATTTTTATTTTTGTGTTTTTTGCCATACGGTAAAAGAAAAAAGAATTATAGATGTTTCGGAATGAGCTGCACTGAGGTGGTTTATGGTATTTAGCACAAAAATGTTTGCAAGAAATCCATTTAAATCTGTATTCACATAATTTCTAAAGAAAATTAACTAATGGATCATTATTAGGTTAAAATATTGAAGTAAAATAGTTCAGATTCATTATTTTCCCCTAAATTTAACTTTTGTCTCCTCTGTGGAAAGAATTCACATCAAGCTTGCCTTCGTCAGATAAGGACACGTTCCCCTCATGAAAAGTTAAACCAACACTCATCTACTAAAGCGTCACGTACTCTTTAAGGACACTAAACTCATATTTGAAACTTCTGACAGGGAAAATCAAAGCAAACGTCTTATCATCTCGGAACTGTTTGCCGAACATCTCACAGCTGACAGTTGCCTGCCAAACAGTAACCTTTTAATGAGCTGAAGCCTGCGGTTTTGTCCTCCCGTGCTTTTTTGTTTTTGCGTGCAAAAAGAAGGCTCTGATAGTTCTGACAAACGATTGTCAGCACTGTAAATAATCTGCGGATAAAGCTGCGTTCAACAAAATTAAAAGGAGAAGAGAAATAAGACCCGCAGCTGGCCAATCAGTGTGATGACACGTTCGCAGACATGTCAACAATTACTGATCCGCTGACAGCAGCGTTGTACCACATCCTGTATCATGTCCTGTCGAGAGCCTGGACAACATTCCCTGTGACTGCAGGATGTTTTTTTGGGATGAGCCGTATCATTGGGGGATAATAGTGCTTTGCTGCAGATTGCAGTGGGAGAGAATCAGCATCTGCTCAGCATCTGAGAAAGTACGTCAGCAGTTTGACAGCTTGGCTCAGTGTCACAGCTCTTCAGCCTCTCGAGGCTGACTTGAAGGCACAAGGTTGCTGAGACAAAAAAAAAACCCCAAAAAAAACCAAAAAAAAAAAAACGTGCACAGCGAGAATTTTGTCTATAAAGTGTTTCAAGTATTTTATCTGCTTGTTTTGTGACAGTTGTTGAATTTCTTGTGTTCATTTAAAGTCCCACTCCAATTCTATGTTTTTCTATTGTAAATCCATTCCCATTGGTCTTTTAATTATGATTATGCCGTTTTTTAAGCTAAAAATAAACAAAAAAACGGTGTTAAGACATTTTATCCGCAGAGAATTAGGAGCTCATTCGAAATTTGCCTCTGAGTTGTAGGCAGGGCTGTTGGCATGGAAGTTAGCCTAGCTAATTTCCCAGCATACCTTTGTTGCACTCTCTCTCGTTAGCTTATAGCACTTCACAAACTCATACTAAAATTAGCATAGCAAAAAGACAAAAACGGCAAGCAATACCGGAATTATTCAGCCACTCAGTTTTGAGCCAGATGAGTTCATACGAGCAATATTAAAACAGTCATGGATCTATTTGTCTGCAAGTTGAGGGTTTAGAATTGGACCAGAGAAAGCAAGACTGGCCTGCTCGTCGCAGTCACTTGGACAAATGTTAGAGCTTTTTCAAGCATCCGCTTTTCATCTGCTCATGATCCAACAGGATTTGAATAAAGAAACACACTTTTAGTCTTAAATTCTTTTATACATGTCCTCCATTATGAGAAAAATGCTAAAATAATGTTTAAAAAACCAAAAGCACAATTTTCATTGGAGTGGGTCCTTAAAAATACTTTCTTAATGTTTGTTTTTTAAATAGATGAAGGACATAAATCTGTTTAAATCTTAAAATCTTAGTCCGATCATCTTTTGATCAATCTTAAAAGCATTTCCAGTGGTCTTTTGATTATGCAGTTTTTTTTTTGCCAAAATAAAATAAACCTGGACATAGTTTCTGCAGAGCGGCAGTAGTTCTTTAAAAATCCACCTCTGAGTTGTGCGCAGGACTTTTGCCATGGAGCAAGCCCCCCCGCTTCCCATTAAGCTTTTGTTTACACGTTCTCCAGCTAGCCTACAGCCTCTCACACCCCAAGCTAACACTGCCGGTGCAACAAAATTGGCGAGCAATCTTAAAGCTATACAGCTTATTGTAGCTATTACATAGAAATTAAAATCTTTTTGAAACTAATTTTTTTGTCAAAGATAATGCACAACTATTTGAATAAAGAAATACTCAGAAATGCAATTTTAAGCCTAACCTTCTTTCAACTGTATATGTCCTCCATCATCAGAAAACTGCCACAAAAAACATTATTTTCATATGAATGGGTCTATAAGGCCATCAAAATGACTTGTTGATACTCACATGTGCTTGTTGCTACTGTAAGTATATAACAAAAATACTTTCCCTCTACTTAGTTCTTCAGGAACATCCTTCCCATTTCAATGTTTGCAGATCCTTTCACGCTATTTTTGATCCTGTGTCAATCAAATATTTATACAGAAAGACCGATGAGTCCCTCAGGCTCGCTTGGCTTCCACTGTTTTTTCCTCTTTTTTGTGTCAAAGGCACGCGCACCACATCCTCACAGAAATGGGAGTTCTGAGCGAGTCAGGCTAAACTCACACTTCATTATGGCTAGCTAGATGATTAGCAAACATCACAGCTCCAAATTTTTCCATATATAGATATTTAGTTCTTTTTTTATATCTAGTTTTAACATTAATGTAAGTATTTGTATCTCGCCTTCACTCCTTTACACAGTAACATTGGAAATGTTGTTTATGGTTTATGGTTATTGGTGTAAACCCTAATGACTCTTAAACTTTTTTAACAGTCTCTTTGGCACTGTAAAGTTTAAAAATAAATGACAAAATCGAATCAAAGTCATAAAAGCAGACGAAAAACAGGATTTTGTTTGTTTTATTGGCTTAATATTGTTTTTATTTTTACCATTCTGGTAGCTCCAATAAAACTTTTTTTTTCTAAGCATAAGTGATAAAGAATGTCACAAAGTAAATATTTTTATCTATTTATTTTTTAAACAAACATTTTTAAAATGTATTGAGCAACATAGACAGATGTTACGTTGTAGTTTTTATTTTTTATTGTTCCTTCAAAGTAGGACCACAGACGGCCCACATTCTCAACCCAGATTGCCTTCCTCCACCTTTTTATTCATGCAAAGCAGAATGTAAACTCTGTTATTTTCCATTGGCGCAGACAAGGAAGCAGCAGTGTCTAGTCGATGGCATGGATGTATATATTTATACCTTGTATGGAACCAGATTCCAGCCGACTGCAGTGACGCACAAAGTTTAAAAAAGGTCCCATTTCCTGGCCCCGCTCAGGAAGCGAAGGAAAGACCTTGGCTCCAACAGGGTTGTGCAACTGGACTCGTGGACACTTAACCATAATAAACATTTCTCTTTAACAGAGTCCTGCTTGGAGAATAGAGGGAGAGTCGGGTGGAGGTTATAAAAAAAGGGATAGAGGAGAATGAGAGGGATTAACTCATTTGTTGTTGTGGAGAAAACATGAATGCTGAGCAGATGTTTTCCAAAAAGCTTTGTGGCTTCTGGTAATCTAAAAATCTTATTTTGACAATTTTATCTTTTAAGTTTGATTTGTCAAATTTAAGACCCGGGAGGAGCTCGGAGTAGAGCTGCTGCTCCTCCACATCGAGTGGAGCCAGTTAAGGTGGCTCGGGCATCTGGTTCAGAGAAGACCCAGGACACACTGGAGAGACTACGTCTCTCGGCTGCCCTGGGAACGCCTCAGGGTCTCCCCAGAGGAGCTGGAGGAAGTGGCTGGGGAGAGGGAAGACTTGGCATCATTGGTTAGACTGCTGCCTCCACGACCCGGTCCCGGATGAGCGAAAGAAGATGGATGGATGTATGGATGGAAGCTTGATTTGAACTGATTTTACTCCTTTGTTTTGTACTTTACAGGTAAAAAACACCTCCTCTATTGGCTTATTTCACAACGGTCATCGAAACGTCACTAGTGAAGATTTCCCGACTCAAGACGAGAAGCTGGTCAAGTGGGCAGAGCAGAAGTTTGGGGGCGTGACTTCATTCACTACTGTTCGAAATCTTAACTACATCACATTCAGTGAAACACGTGGTGAGTATAAAAAAACATTGATTAGGGTCTCTCAGTAACTGTTTGAAATGCTCTTATTTTGAAATACAAAAGAGTGGAAATATATAAATAAAAAAAAATGACAGAGAAACCACATGAACATTCAAAAACACACAAAACAAAAGGTGAATAAGAATGCCAGTTTTCCTCTGCGTCTGTGCAAGTGGAGCATAAGATGAGCCCTGGATGTTTCAGAGATAACCTACTTATAAATATTTGGCAGTGGATTACAGATCCATCCAAAAAAGAAATAAATAAGTGGAAGGAAGATAAGAAATCTGCTAAACTTTTTGCTCTTGCCACTTAAATCTAGTGGACCACGAGAGTGCAGTAAAGTTCTGCTGTTTGTCTTTTTGTTCTAGAACAAAGTCCTGTTCAGTGTTATTGATGGAGGAGAGATTGCCCCAGGCTGAACTGTGAGCAGTAGCTCGCTACTTATTTTTAAATTGGTGTCAAAGAGGATGTGTGTAAAATAAGCAAGTGTTTTGTTTAGTGTGAAAAAAAAAGACAAATAGCAGTAGAAACATCAAGTTTCTCAGGTCCACGGAGCAGCTTGGGAACTAAAATGTTGAATTCTTTCTTCCCACCACAGTGCATTTCCTTTCCGTGTTTCAGACTGTGGCTGCATAACGACTGCAAAGCTTGTCATTCCTACAAATCAGTAAAAGTCTAAAAGCTCTTAGCAGCATGTTATAAAGTACGCATTACAGGAAGGCTAACAAAATATACTTATTTGTGGTGTACAGACACAATCTGTGCAAGTTTATCCACAAAGTACTGTGTATTGATTCAGAGCTCTTTGCATCAAAACTCATTGACCAAAATGTTTGTCCATCCGCTACCAAGGAATTTCTCCATTTCTGAGTACTGAGTTATTATGATTGTTCTGTTTGTGATATTTCATTTTTAAAAGGTTGAATTTGCAATAGTTTGCTTTAGAGTTTTTAACACAGCCAGGTCTACTAAATAATCCCTTTTTTATGAGCATACTGGGAAAACGAAGAGCCAGCAGATACACAGACCTTTGGTTTGATTGATTGAAAGGGTTCAGATAATTACTGCCGACTTTAATCATCAATGTAAAACAGCACAATGGAATGGAAAAAAAAAAAATGGTGGAGATGGATTGATCTTTATCATTGATTACATAACTGGGAGTCTGCAGAATGTGGGAAACATTCCAACGTGGGAAAGTTTCCATAATCCCTTAAACTTTAATGACCAAGCCTTTACAAAAACTCAGATTTGAGTTGTTAAGAGTAATTAGTTACATTATCCAGTTACATTTATTCAGTTAAATAACTTTTGGGAAAAATTGTGCTACGTTATTTATTTATTTCTTTGCACCAGCTTAAAAACAATAGAAAAAAACCCGACAAAAAACCCATCTGTTTGAGACACTGTAAAAAGATTTTTTTATGACAACCATACCAAATATACCAGTGCTACAATCATGAACATTGTTGGGATGGGGATGGATGCTGAAATCTCAGAGAGAAGCTGCAGCCCGTTGTTTAATATTTGTAAAGCAACACTAATGTGGGGTGAAGTTTTACTCAAATATAGAAAATCAAAGGTTTTACATTACATATCAGTTTAAACACATGTGATTTATTTAGTAGTAATACTACCAGAAAAAAAAAAAAAACACAAACAAGAAAATCTTTTTCATCCAGTTATTTTTAAATTTAATTTCCTCATCTGAAAATGTATTTTTGACCAAATATCACATAGGTTCTAATTGTTTCTTAATACTCGAGTACTTTTTTCACCAGTTATTTTATTACTTTTACTCAAGTAAATATTTAAATAACTAGTTTTTACTTCTACTAGTGTAACTTTTGTATCCGTTACTTTAAAAAACAACTTATGCTTTTATTTTTTTAAAATAATGTTAATTTAGTGAAATCTTTCATAGTTGTTGAAGAATTTAGTTGAAAAATTTAGCATTTAAAACACAGTAGTTTGTAGCCCACAATTTTTAAAATATTTTTCGTCTGCACTACAGTGTCTTTTATTAAATCAGTGTTCACCACCTTTTTTTAATAAGATATTTATTTATAGTTCACTGTATTTATGTCAGAAATTCTCCTGAAACTACAGCTTATGTGCAAGACACGCCTGCTTATGACACTTGTTTTATTAAATGTAAACAGCACAATTATTTGTTACTGGAGCTTAAACACTTTCTAACTAAGAACAAAATCACATACCATCCATCATTTATTTTATAAAAAGCTACTTCTTCGAAAAATAAATACATTACATGTTTCAAAAATAGAAAATCAAATTCACTAATCCCATTTCACTTTGCATCCAGTGTTTCACTCTACTGTTCTGCACATCTTAAGTAAAGATGTGTAACTTTACTGTAACAGTGTTAGAAGAGGTGTTCTCTAGATATATCTATCTTCAGGAGAATCTGAAGGTTGTGGACGGGATCGTCTATCGTCTCCCTCATCCTCTGAAAATCAATAGCTCTAGAGACAAGTTAATAAAAAAAAAAAAGGTTACAACAAATCTAAAAGCCAGATCATTCTTTTTTAACCATAGCCTTACTGTCATCGACACAAGCCTTACAGTCATGAGTGTGTCTGTTTGTCCAAGCGCAGTTCTAGTGGATTAGGCTTTTCTTTTGAAAGAGATCTTTATGGCTCAAGCTGTAAAAATAATTTCTGTTTTTTTTTTTAAATACCACAATCTGATAATCTGTAATCTGCATGAATATTCAGGAATAAATGCATAAATTATGATGGGTAAGGACTATTTGGTACCTGAATATCATAGCACACAATAGGACATTTAGACTTAAAGGGCGCATTCATGGTGGACATTAAGGATGTCATTAGATGTTATTGCTCAGCAGTTAGCTTGAAATAGCAGCAAGGACCTCAGAGCTGGCACACTTATTTCCAACTATGACATCCTTAAGGCAGCATGAGAAAAAGAACACCAAAAGACATTAAAAAAATGAATAAACAGACAATAGGCAATATAAAGATCCTGTTATAATTATTTTTTTCAACTGCATCTACAAATGTTGCTGCTCCAGGGGCTAAGCAATGGGGGGATGGGGCCAAATGCAAAAAACGTTTCCTACCCAATTGTTGAGTCTATATTAGTATCATTATTGCTAAAGATAAAAAAAATCCTTATTACAAGCTTCTTTAAGCATTGCATCGTTTGGGCATCCATTCTGCTGTTTGCATTTGCCACCCTTCAAAAGTCTTCTGTTCCTCTCCCAACCCCATATGCAAAATGTTCCTTTCTCCGGCACTGAGCTGTTGGTGCTGCTGTCTGCCACATTAGATCACACACTATCAAAGTTTCCAATGCACTTTGCAGAAGGGCTGAGTTAAGCCTCTGCTCTTTTCAGAATGTTTTACTTTGCTTGACTTTTGGGGTGATGAAGTTGTGTGAGCTCCACTGGAAAATCTATATCTACCCGCATCTCATCAGTGTTCTGAGGCAAAGTGAGCACAGTCTGCTGTCTCCAGGCTTGCTCTTTGAGCTTCTCTCACAGCGGGAAACAGGCTCTTTGGTCGCACAAAGTTGCTCTTCCGTTTTACGTCTTCGTGTGGATCATTGTACCCCACTTTTCCTTGAAAAGTTTGCGCTAGATGATGATGATGAGAGAAACTCTTCTTCTCAAAGTTATGTATTTATTTACTTGGGGGAAATGTCTGTATTAAAAATATTTGACTTCAGGAACAGCTCATGGTGATTTTGTACTGTAAGTGAACAGTTCTTTCTGCTCCCACAGGAACCAAGCCTGGTCCTACTAAGTGCAAACTTGAAAATGAAGATGCGTCTTTGAAGCACTTTGTGGTCATCAAAGCTGATGCCTCACCACTCAGATCTTGCTCCCCGAAACAACAGAGCAGTTCCTCAGATGAACTTCATATCATAAACATCCAGGAGAGCTCCAGCATCCGGTAAACTGTGACATTTACATCACAGAATGTCCATTAAAGACTCACTCTGATGAAAATAGTTTTTGGTGTTTCTAACGTCTTCTTGTGGCGTTATTTCTGATGATGGAAGACATATTAAGACAATCAAGCTCAAAATTGCATTTCTGAGTATTTTTTTATTCTAATCATTGTGAATCTGGAGCATATAAAAAAGGCTATTTGAAAAAAAAGAGCTCATTTGTGATGCACAAAATAGATTGTATGAGCACTCTCAGCTATGGGGAGGAGACGGGCGTGTAAGGTCGCCCGGTGCCAACAGTCCCACCCACAACTCAGAGGCAAATTTCCAATGATTTCCTGCCGCTCTACAAAAACTATGTCCCAGATGATGATATATATTTTTTTTAAATTTTGATTAAAAACAGCATAGCCATAAATTCAACACCACTGGGAACTAGCAATTAAACAATTCACAATTTGGTTAAAACCTTGATTTTTGTTGCGGTTTGATGTATTGTTTTTAAAAAAACGAATATTAAAAAATAATAATAAAATCAGAAAAATACATGTTTAAATTAGCTAATAAGCAAACAACAATGAAGAAAAACTTTTCAGTTGGCTTAAATCAAGCCTAGTATGATAAAATACAACAATAAATACTAAATCTGTCTTAAACATAGACCTAATGATATGTAGTGGGGAACGTTCCCCACAATTTGGTTTAATAGAGCAACATATGGTTTGTTATTAAACTGAGATTGTGACACCCCTACTAGGAGCGCTTTTAAAGTAGCTCAAAATATGATCGGAGTGGGTCTTTAGGGAAAAAATATAGATATTGTTCTGTATTTGTTGCAAAAGCTTGTCATAAAATACTTTGTTCTTCATATGACAGCAATGTATCCCTGCGTGTGAACATCACAAACACCAGAGTGTTCCTTAGAGGCCCTCTGGGGACCACGTGGACTGTCGTTAATCCTCAACTTGCTATGCTTTGTGTAAGCTCGCAAATACACCTCAAATCTCCAATTAATAAATGAATCAAAACTCTTCACAGAGTCACGGTGGGGCTTTTAGTCACATAGCTCTTCAACGCTTTTGTTACACATTTGCAAATAAAAAATTCAAGATTCCTCCTTGTTTAAACCTGCCCTCTTACTTTGCAGTCTAACAACGACATCATGCTGGTTACCGAGACGATCAGTTACGGAATCAAGCCGCAGTGCACGCTAAACAATGACAGCGCTGTCAATGTGCAAAAGGTGGCCTTAGATCATTTTAAAACCAATATCTTCACCAGCTACACTGAAGTCATCCAGGACAAAGAAAACAACTCTGTCATTTCCCTGATTCTTGGAAAGGCATTGAACGCAGCAGGTATGACTGTTAAGAATTACACAGTTTTCTTTTCTGCTTAATCTCATGCAAGATGTCATATGTAAGAATCTGTGAAACTACCAACATTTCAAATTAGAATTGTTAATGTTTCATTCTAGAGATTACTCTTTCAGCCAAAGTAACAACACCAAGGCAAAAACCCCTGATTCCCATGACGACTAACCCCCCTCATCAGATGCCTCTGGTGATGCAGCTGTTCACCTCTCCAGACTTTCGTTTACCTCTGGACCTGAACGCCAAAGTTCAGAGCGATAAGAGAATATATGCAGAGGTAAGTACACACAATTTTAAAATTAAGGTTTTTGTGGTGTCACATATGTGTAAGGCTTCGGTCACATATCCTAAAAGTTCACCATGCGACGACCTAAATGGAAGTTTTCACAAAACTTGGCAGGTGGTCGCTCAACAACATTTGTAATTGGGAATCGCAAATTTACACGCTGCGTGGTGGCTGCGGAGGTTGTGAGAAAAGGTTACCATTTTACGGCGACCGTACGATTTTTCTCTAAAAGTTGACATCGGTCAGTGGCCACCCAGGCACATTTTAAGGTTGTGCGGTGGCAGTCCAGTGACAGACGGGGATGACGAAATTGGCAACAGCTAGGTGGCCACAAGTCGATGTCAGCCAGAACACCGGTTGGCAACACCTTTGACTTGACAATGTGTAAATGTCTCCGGACGGCGACCGTCCACATCAAGTGCCACTAGCTGCCAGCCGCTCGGTAGCCCTGGGGTAAATAAATAGCGGACCATTCTCCATGCCTGACAGCAGCCTGACTGCTACCGTTTACTTTAATGACCACACCAACAATTTCCCCAAAAAAATCAGGTAGCGGCCTGAAATCTTGAAGATTTTGCCAATACCTTTCCCATCACGTGGTGGCAGTTGTATTTGATTTATCGCAAGCTTATTACCAACTAAAATAGCTTTCCAGTAAATTAGCAAATTAGGAACAAACAACAGAGTAGTGAGCTGGAATTCACATTAGAATTTTCCAAGTAATATTTGCCATTTTCAGGCAGTTAGGGAACCCCAAACTCTAAGGTAATGTGGAAAAATCATTATAATTACAGTATTAAACTTTTTATCTGTAAAGTGGAATTGCACCACAAAAAAAAGAGTTAAATAGAAAAGGATAATCACAGCTTTGTTTGGTAACAAGTACAGTCAAAACTCCTCTGCATCTTTCATACCACATGGATAATAGGAAGATAATGGAGGATAATAACAGTATTGGCCCCTGCAGTCTCTTCATGAACAGGCTATAATGAGGCAAGCTAAAACGATAATAACCAACCCATCTCAGCGAAATACCAGCTTCAACCACAGAGCTTGGGTTTACAGTTAATTCAATTTATAAACTCTTTCGTTTACATTTTTCAAACTGTCAGAATGAATTAGTTAAGCATTTGATGTGAAAACCAACACATAATTGGCTATCATGCAGCTTATTTAGATTAATGCTGCCAAGCTGTTGAAAGGTGAGGATGTGTTTGTTTTGCATGGGAACTGTTTTTATGTTTGAGCTGGTAAAAAGACTAAATCCTAACAAGATTCAGAGAGGTACAGTGAGAATAACCAGCAAACAGGGCTTTGTAAAAATTCAGAAGGATAATGCCAAATAGCCCTGATTCCTGCTACATTTTACTAAAGAGGTATTAGTGCTGTATGAAATGAGGAAAACTTGCATTGTGTGATATTAGTGATCCATATTGTCATGACAATGTGACTTGCGATACATGAACAAATAACAAAAATAAAAGATCATAATTTCAATATCATTGCAACAGTTCATTTAAATAAAAATCAACATAAGTGATTTTAAAAGTTACCTCTATAGGAGACAGTTAAGAGCTTGTATGTGGAGGAATCACACCAAAAAACAATTATCTATCTTTCAAGTAGTACTAGCCTAACTAATGTGGATGACAATTAGGAACACTGTAGGTAATCCGTGCTTGAGTTTTTTTAAAAACGTAATCGTTTTTCTGTATATGTATGTGTGTAGACGTAGGGTATCCATGTATGGCTGTATACACTGTCTTTTGCGATATGCTAATTGCACAGGCTGATATCGACAATTTTTTTATTTATTCTGCAGGCCAAAAATAAAAAGTAGTCATAGTTATTTGGTTAAAAAAGTGTAAACTGTAAAACAAAACATACCTATATACCACATTACATCCAGATCCAGCAATGTTCTTTTACAAACACAAGTGTGAAATCTATGGAAAGACTGCCATCCTCCTGAAAAAGCAGTACAGCAGTCACACTTACAAATTTTACCAGCTCAAAACTTCAGCAAAGAGCTGTACTGTGTTTTGTAAGGCGCCCCGTGGGCTACTTGGTTTATCACAGCCTAAATTGATCTCATCTAAGTTTTAATAATGTCTTCAAAATAAATGTGCAAAAAAAAAAAAAGGTTATTTCAGTAGGGTTATGTAAGAGCAACTTACAATTTAATTATTAACCAAATTTATTGCAAACTTTTTACATTTTAATAAAATGTTTAGCATAACATCTGGTGAATTAAGAGGTTGTCCCTTTTAAGTCTTTTTTTTTTCAGCAGACTGTGCATGAATAAATCTAATGTATTTCATTCTTGGTATCTTGCAGATTTCTGGCTCAACCTTAGGTAGCATAGTTTTGAGCCTGAAGGTGATCACATGCCATGCTCGCTCCAAAGAGTCGTGCCCTGTAGTGAAGGAGCTGCCCTTCATTCCAGAGGCCTGCTCCGCAAACACATGCACCACCAGCACCCGACTCAGCTTCTCCTTTGAGCAGATCCAAGAGCTCACATCCACCACATGGGAACTGGAATGTTCTGTTCAATTTTGTCATCTCGAGGTAAGAATTGATCTGTCACCTGACAAAAAGGTACATTTTTGGTGGATTTACAAGGTTTTACTGTTTCACCAAATATGTTCCCAGAAACAATGATGAAGTTTCTTTTATCAACAATACATTCAAAACTGATAAGGTTTACTTAAACTATATTCTGACCTGAAGGCTCTCAGCTGTAATTAAATCTTATTTACATCTAAATTGCAGGCAAGGTTTGCAAGCTACAGCTATACATAAAAACAGCCTTTCAGGACTTAAAGTGAGATTCTTACTACTTACTATAAATATAAAGTCAGTGCTTTGTTGCACAATTTTGAGAGGAGTTCTTCTCAGTCAGTGTGTGCCTGTAGTCTGACACTGACGTGTATCACAGTCGAGCGGGTTTCATCCTCAGCGTTGCTTTGCCAGGTCTTTGTTGCAGCTGTTGTCAGACCTTTGAGTCGTTTTGCTTCTGTTTCGTCTTCAGAAGGAGGAGAAAACTGCTTGATCATGTTGAGATCAGGTAACCGACTTGACTACAGCAGGATGTTGCACATGTCTGCTTTGAAAATGTTACTGAATTGTTTCCCCAGTAGCATGTCAGCTGGTTTCTATTTGTGTTTGCAAAGCCATTATCCAATCAACTGTGCAGCACAGTGCCCGTATAGACTTCACAATGATTTTGTCTTATGTGCCATCATCAGTAAACACTAGCCTCTCAGTGGTACTGGAAGCCATACATATTTCATAGGTGATTCTGTTCAGATCATGAGGAACGAGGAGTCTTGTCCATGCACTTTTCTTGCTGGTATTTCACATTTTTCCCTATCTAATATGAGGTTTTAAGGCGTTCTAAGAATATTGTATCCATTTTTCCCCTACTTTTGAAGCTTAAGACTGATTTGCTGGATGTAGTGAACCTTCTGCAATTCATCTTGTGAAGTCTTCTATTTATGGCAAACCTGCATAGTAATATGTCTACTTTCTAGAAAGTGCGCTGCACTCGGCTGGAAGCTCTTCTTGGGGTTTTTTCTTCATAATGGAACGGATCATATGATCATCCATCCCTGCTGCCTCCTGTCCAGGCCTTTTTATGTTGCTAAGCACACCAGTGTGTTCTTCTTCCCTCGCACTGAACAGACTACTGATTTGGCCACTCCTAATGATAGCGCTGTCTCTGAGGGATTGGCTTTGTTTTGATGCTTGAAGATGGTGCGTTTTGCTTGCACAGAGAGCTCTGTTGACAGCATGTTTTGGGTTCACAACACCAGCTTTTATACTCAAATACCAAACTTGAAATCAACTCCAGTCTCTTTATGTGCATAATTGATGAGGAGTTTTTTTGTAAGAGTTGCCCACACTGGCCCATT
This sequence comes from Oryzias celebensis, assembly GCA_014656515.1. Classification (NCBI taxonomy): domain Eukaryota; kingdom Metazoa; phylum Chordata; class Actinopteri; order Beloniformes; family Adrianichthyidae; genus Oryzias; species Oryzias celebensis. The sequence goes on from BNCR01000012.1 coordinate 10,538,893, forward strand.
AAAGATCCACTTTGATGAAAATTGTGTTTTTAGTTTTTTTTTAACATGATCTTGTTGCATTTTTCTGATGAAGGACATATATTAAGAAATGTGGCTAAAAATTGCATTCCCAAGTATTTCTTTATTTGAATCCTGATGACAAAGAAGTGAAGCAGATGGAGAAATTCCTAACCAGTTACGTTAGGTTGGGGGTGTGAGGGGCTGTAAGCTAGCAAGAGACCGTGTAAACAAATGGGTGATGGGAAGTGGGGGTGGGGTTTAAATCAACTCAATTTTGATTAATATAGCCCACTATTACAATACAGTTGTCTCAATGGGTTTCACACCAGTATTTGTACAGAAGAACATAAAGTCACTCATAAAATATAAACAATAGAAGGTTGCTAAACTAAACTAAGCAGATTTAGCTAAGCTTAAACACTCCCTTTTAGAAAGGAAAAACTCCTTAAAAAAATAAAAATTTGGGGTAAAAACCATTCAAATCCCTCCAATGGTCCAATGGTCTCAAATGCAAGTTTCTAATAGAAATAACTTCTGCCCCTATGCAGCATTTATGTCCAAAGGGTTTTTTTTGGTTTTTTTGGGCCAGAAACAGCATCATCATATTTAAAAGACCAAGGCTTTTAAAATAGATGAAAAGATGGTTGGAGTGGGTCTTTAAGCATAATTTTTAAGTTGTTTTTCTTTCTTAGCTCAAATACGAAAAAAATGTGCTTTGGATCAGTGTGTCTGTAAAAATCCTGAAACTATTTTTAATATGACTAGGTATAATATACAATTATTTATGGATTCAAATCAACCTTCACTTTAAAGATCTGAAGTTAATTAAACAAGAAAAGTACCGTCTTTATTCAGTTGAAAACTCCAGCAGTGCAAAACAGATATTTTCTTACCACGAAAAACTAGTTCTGAAATAGTAATAAATACAATGATTTTTTTTTTGTTTTATTATTGAGTTGTTTGGCAGTGACCCCACTGCTAGTTACAATTTTACATACAAGTATTTTCTTTATAAATGAGCATATCCTGAAAGGCAGTTTACAAAAGCAATCCTTCATGATGATGTCGTATGATTGTTTTTGCAGATATGTGGATCTGGAGGAAGCGTGAGAGGGAGCCTGGAAGTGACACAGTCAAGTCTGCAACCACCAAGTGAGTTCAGTTGGAGCTCCAAAATTGAACTTTTTTTTTCAACTTAAAAACTGTGCTTAAATGGTAAACATTGCATTAATAAACACATCTATAAATGTATTCCTTAAACTTAGAGACAAATTATTAATAAAATAAATGAATAAATCTGGAATGACATTATTTGCCTTCAGGACTTAATCAGTGCGGTTGTGCTGTAATTTTCTCCTCGTTGCTTACACCAATATGCCGCACGGCTGGTTGCCATAGCAGTGAAATCACAACATGCGGTGGAGCTTGCGAGAAGTTGCAGGGCAGGGCCCCGTCCTATAGGAAAGTCTGCAGACTGACCTTGTGGCCACAATCAGACATAATGGGCCGCGAGGGGAAGGAGCTGATGGGGGAGCGAAGTCCTTTGTGTTTCCAGGAGGTCTGACTGCACCGCTGTCCAAACACAGACTCTAGAGGGCTTTGTGCTATTGTGAGCTTAATCAAGATGTTTGGCTATAAAAAAAAAAAAAAAAAGAACAAGGAAAAGATGTCTTTCTGAAAAGAAATAATAATGTCCGGGTATACGATTCAAATGACACAAGGAGGAGAAAATGTACAAGTGGTTCACACAATGGTTGTTTTTATGACATAACCCTTAGATTTGATTATTTTTACGGAAATAGATCAGGGATTTGTCATCCCTATTTACAGGATTCCGTTCATTTTCAACTAAAAGAGATACAAAGGTTACTATATATAAACAAAACCAGCAGACTTTTTTTTTTTTGGTTGCAAGCCGTTATAGGGCAGGACTGAGTGCTCCATTCAGCAATCCTTCCTGTCTGGGAGTTTTCATGCAGAGGGCAGGGAGTCACTGCACAGGCCTGGTGTCTCTCTCCTCCCTTCCACCTGGACGGGAGCTTCTGCTTCCTGCTCCTGTTTGTTCAGCTTTGCTGTCAAAGCCTGCCTTATACAAACTAACACAGCTACCGACTGCAGAAAACAAGTCTCTGGAGAAAGCCTGCTTGAGCTTGTTGTGATGTTTTTGTCCCATGCAAGGTCAAAGAATGTTCCTTGTTGTTAGATCAGCAAGCGAGGGTGATGTCAGGCATGCAGGCAGCTCAATTACCCACAAGATGTCACTGTTTCAGTGCTCTGCTTTGTTTATTTCAGGTGATATGATGCATTTATTCACATTATTTGGTTTTCATGTTCAACAAACACAAACTGACATTTTGAGCTGCGAAGAATATCTGTACGATTCCTATTTTTGTAGCACAAAGCGTCTGGAACTCAGCTTTTCAAAGTCATTAGTCAAAGTAACTTAATGTATGCAGTAATGACCATGCTTCTCCTAAACAAAGAACCTTTTCGGTCCTCTCCTTCGTATCCCTTAAGGCACGGAGTGTGGATTCGATGAATCATGAAAACAGTGTGTTGCGTTAGCTTGTGCCGGCAGGAGGAAACACAGGCAGGTGCAAGAAAACAAACGCAGCGGCGACGATTATTTATTTTACGAATGTTCAGATGTTGGCTGTTTGCAGAAGAAGGAGACCGGGGAGAGCATGTGTTTGATGACGTGCACACACAGACACTGTTTGGTGAAGATTTGTGACAGCTTACATGCTTTTTAAAAATTATTATTATATTTTTTTGTCTTTTTTCTTTAGTATGAAGATGATTTTGTAGCCTGGCGGAGTCGCACAGCCTTCACAGTAAACCTCAGACAGTCTGACAATTGATTCTGCTGGGTCAAATGCAGAGCATAACTTGCTTTACATAAAAACTTTCTAAAAATAGGAAGGAAAAAATCCTTTCACCACCTCGCACATGAGAGTCATAGATAAATTGCTCATTATTAGACCCAGATGTCACAGAAGTTGATTGTGACATTGAACTGCTCCTTTTTTTAAAAAATTGTATCCATGTCAAGGTAATTTATGAGCATAAGACAACACACTGCAGAGCCCTCACCAGAGCACGACAATCTGCTTGCTCTGCAGCACTTCATGTCAGGAGGCTGCACAAGAGTCTAATTTACTTTTTCTTTGGGTCTGGAGCAAGCTTTCTGAGCGGAGGAGGCACAGACGTTTTCACACAAAAAAAAAAAAAGCAGAAGGAGAAGAGAGTGCATGACAGAAGGGATTTTCCATTTGTGCAAATGGTGTTTGGAATCCTACGTGAAGATGCAATCAGAACATACCGATTGCAGAAGCCCATGTAATTTTGAACTGATTAGAGGGAAATATAAGATGACCTGGAACCTCTGCACCCACTGCTCATATGTTTTTTTTTGTTTTTTGTTTGTTTTTTACTTTGAAGCTTGTAAGTGCAATCATTGAAGTAGGTGACAGAGCTGTTTATGGATTAAAAAAGTTGGCAGCTAATATGAAGTTTAATTCAGAAAATAAGTGATAAATTGTCAATTCAGTTGATTAATTGTAGGGGGCAGGTGATTAAAACAGTCATGTTTTATCACGCTGCTTCGTCTTACATTAATTAGTGTTTTTTTTTTTAAACTGTCATTAATCATTTTCACAAAGGAGGTCTTGAGGGTAAAAGTAAAAAAAAAAAAAAAAAAAAAAGGTAATAAAATGTAAACTTTTTATCACTTCCTGTGGATGTTTAATTAGAATAAAGACCTAACTCCTACTCTCAAGGGTTTCCTGCACACAGATTGCAGAAAATTAATCCATGAAAACTTCTTTATTTTGCAGAGATTAAATCTCTGATAAATGTTTTGAATAAAGAAACAGTCAGGCTTGTATTAGCAGGACTTTCTGTTGTTGTTAATAAATGAAATAATAATAAATGGGTAGTTGTGGTCAGCTTTGACTTGTGCTCGCTGTTGTTAACTTAAGCTTGCATACATTGTTCTCTGCTGTTTTTGTTTCAGCCCTACCATGCATTGACTTTGGCTTATCTGCCGTTCTTGGCGTTGCTTTTGGAGGGTTCCTGATTGGAGTATTACTTATCGGAGCTCTGTGGATTATCAAAATTAAAACAGGTAAGTGTTTTTATAAGGTTATGCATAGACATCAAAGTGGAAACGTGTGGATTAAAGGCCATTTTGCTCAACGTAGGGTATCCAACTGGACTGGACTCCACTGCAGCCAGTATTCCTGGTGAGGAAGTTGTGCTCCGTTCTTCTTTTACTTTGTTCTCTTCGTGTTCTCATGGGCTTGTGTTGATATTTTTTATTTAATTCTTTTTTCAGGTTGCCCTTGCTCAAGAGTAAAGCGGCAGCCAGTATCCACCAACCAATGCCCCTCTGAGAACAGCAGTGCCAATGCAAGCATTGGAAGCACCAAAAGCACACCGACCAGTAGCATGGCATAAGTATGTTCCACCAACAACCAGGCAACATCCAGTTGATTTTGTGCCTTTTTTTATGAAAACTTTTCTAAATTTTTGCCCCATTCAAGTCTAATTAAAAAAAAAAAGAATAAAAATGTGTTGGAAAAAATGGATGCTACCTGGAAGTTTTGAACTGAAGATCTAATGTCCTACGGCCTAACTTTGCAGTCTCTCTGTGAGGAAGAAAATCTAGACAGGAAGTTAGAAGGGCCACAAAAAAAAACAAAAAAAAAAAGAAAAAAGAAAAGAAATAATCTGGCTCAGAGCAACAGGAAAAACAAACCATATCCCCCAAGAGCTAACAGGAAATTCACCGCATTCCTTTCGATGAATTGTGTTTGCGTGATGGCAGCACAATAATAGCACAACAGGAGACAAACTAGTCAAAAGACAGACAAATATGAAGTACCGTAGCAATGTCAGCCCCCCTTCCAAAAAATAAAATAAAATAAAAGATCCATCTAAAAAAAAACACTTAAAAGAGCCACATGTTTGGATGTCAGAAATGCTCGATTCCAGAAATATTTGTTCAAATTGGATTTTAAAGGAAGATATTTCACAGCTACCTCTTGTTTTATGAAAAAAAGATCTCTGAAGAATTTATCATACCTTTTGCCTTTTGTTTAATTTTGGAAATTTGCATCTTTAAAGTTAACCCTCAAGTGACCCCATGGGTCAAACTTTCCGTGTTTTCCAGTGGGTGTATCACAGCTGACTATTTTTTTCTTTGTTTGGTGTGTTTATTTGAAGTTTCAGACTGATGTAGCTTTTTTATTTATATTTTATATATATAATACATCTAACAACATTGTTAAAAGATCTTTTTGAAGGTAATTAAAGAATATTCCACAGTTAAAATGGTTTTCTTGACAAAAATCCACATATACTATATATCTAACTGTTATTCACATTATTTTTGTTCTTTTGTTCTTGCGTGCAAAAAAGCACCATTGATACAAATAGGTCACCCGAGTGGAAATTCCCCATTTTGATGACATATTCCTCGCCAAAAATGAAAGGGAGTCCATTACAATGATCTCTCCTAAATTTAGCATAGTTGATAATGACAATCATTTGAACATATTAATTAGTTTTATCTTACCCTTTAAACCTGCAATCAGGCTTTTATGTTCTGGACATGGACATAGACTGTAATCTATTATACTTTATGCCATTTAGTGTCCTATTATCCATAGTGTGTTAAGACCCTGGTGCCACAGTCTATTTTGTAATTAGAGATGAGTAGGAGGAAGAATGACTTTTATCTATAGTCAGTGCATCAGCACTACCCCTCCTGACTCTTGTCTGAGTAGAAAAATATGATGAAAAAGTGGCTCTGAATGAAAAACCACAGAAAAAGACTTATTACAGATGTACCTGAATGTATGGACTTTACATGTAAACACTAGGGTAACTTTTTTGCAGTTAAAAGTCAGTTACAATCTGCTGTGAGATCTCACAATTACATGTTACAAGACATGTTGGAAGAAAGCGGATTATAAATGTTCTTGAGTTGAAAGTAAATTTGCCCCAGAAAACTGCAAGTTAGAGACTGACTTTGATGAAATTTGCAATTTTTTGTGTTTTTAACATGTGGTATTTTCCCAATGATGGAGGAAAAAAACAGAGCTGACAGTCTAGGCGATGGGAAGGGGAGGCGTGGTTACTCTGCGTCAACAGTCCCTCCTACAACACGGAGGCAAATTTCTGGAGAACTTCTGCAGAAACTTTGTCCTCAAGGGCACCGTTTTTTTTTTTTTTATTTTTTTTATTATTATTTTGACTAAAAATGGCAGAATTGTTGTTAAAAGAGCATTGGGAATGCTTTGAAAATAGATTATTCGATTTCGGAGTTTGTCTTTAAAGCTTATGTTTGATTAATAATTACTCTGGTAACAGCATTTTTCACTCTCTAATAAAATTGTCTATGCTCTACTGAAATTAGCGCAGGAGTCTTTGAATGGAGAACAACTTTCTATCATATGGAAATCCCTAAATTAGTGATCACACAAGTAATAATTATATGTTTCTATCCAAATTTCTGTCAAGTTTTATTTATTTATTTGAGTCAGCTCTGCATACATCCTAACTGGACACAAATCTGTGGTAAAAGTGAAAGATCCGATATAGCAGGAATTGCTTCAAAGCACAATTAAAATACTTTTTTTCAAAACTGTGGATTACTACAGTATTTAGAAGATGTCTTTAGATTTAATCATGTTTTTTTATGTATTAGTTTAGTAACAAATGTAACCTTTGTATAGTTGTTTGATAGTTTCATAGCTGCTTGATGGGAACTTTGAGGAAGCCTATAGCTGTAGAATGACGGTTGATCCGTAAATTTGTTGATGTTATTGTACAAATGTAGTTTTTTTTTGGAAATTCATACAAATCCTTCATAAAGTATGACTGTCAAAGCAGAAGAGGACCATGGGAATAAAGAATTCTTAGGAAGAAGTTATATCTGACCAACAGCAGCTGGGGTAGGCTCCAGCAACCCTGTGACCTCAAAGAGACAGAGCAGGATTGGAAAATGGATGTAGGAATAGATAGAAAAATGTTCTGTTTTGGTCAAAATGTATTATTTAAGTTAAAAAAAAAGTGTTCACCTGGCTATAAGGTGTCCAGGTATTAAAGGGCTAACTATGCAACACTCTACATTCAATTTTTGGAATGTTGACCTACAGCACATTATAAAATTCTGAAAAGTAAAAAGAAAAAAAATGAAATTCTGATTATTGTTTTTTTTTTTTTTTGAAATCTGACTTTAATGTTATGCTTTTTTGTTCCCAGAACCACAATGTCCAAACATTGTGATACAATTTTATAATGAATATAAAAGAAATTGCTTTTGACCAAAGTTTCCATCTGTTACCCATAATCCTCTTCTGTTTGTCACCCACTATGTAAAAAAGACAAATCTGTTTTTAAATTGTTGCCAAATCTCTGTTCACACTTCGTTTTTATATATCATTTTGATTTTTTTTTTTTTAAAGAGGGACTAATTTATTCAGCATATAATACAACCTAATGTAGTTTCCAACCAGTTCAAGAATTTTCTCCCAGTAATCTTAGAAAAAAGAGGGCCAGTACAAATTGCCACTTGAGTGTTGTGCAATATGATGATATTAACGTGTATGTAATGTCAATATGTCATTTCTACCATGTATTGTTGTTTGTTTGCCTTTGTAAGTTTTGTATATCATTACCTTAAAGCATAACCTGGTATGTTCTCTGTTGTATTTTTAAGATCTGGGACAATTTTTTTATCAAAGCACAAGATTTGTGTTTTTTGGTCATATGTATGTATTTTTAGAGCGAAGATTGGCTTTGCTGTCATCATAGATTTAAAAAGAAAAAAAAGTAGTTTCAAAGTACATTTGTTTTTTTGCATGTTTGTCAAAAATGAAGCATAAGTTTTCAGCCACACATCCTGACATTGTGTGGAGTTCACTGTATTATCTTCAGTGGATGTGAAGGGGAATTCCATTTGTTGATGATACCAGGATGTCTCACCCTGAACTCGGAACCCTGGATTCAGCACTCTTTTTTTTTTATCAACCAACACCCACCTTTGAAATTCTGATAAACCGCAGAGATGAGTTTTTTTTTCCTCAAATACAAACACATTTTTTATTGCGTGCGGGCGTTCTATGTTAAATCCATCTGAAATTGTGCAGCCTGTCAGTTTATTCACTGCTTAACCTTACAGATTTGACTGCAGTTATTTTTATGCTATAGTAGGCGACTTTTACCCATTTAAAATAGATTCATTTGTCAAGACAGAACTCCAGTGTTTTTTTCCCTTTTTTTACTCTAAAGTCATTTTAATAAAGTGAATTTGACAGGCATTATTCCTGTTTTCCGGTGTAATTCTTATGCCCTGATGGCATTTTAGTTGGTGCACTCTGCTCCAAAATGCACTGAGTGGCCAAAAGCCAAATGTTTTGCATATTTTTTTTCTTCAGTGACTGACACACACAGGTAGACAGGGTTTGAGATATCATCACAGCTTTTTTCAGAAAGAAGAAAAAATGGTGTAAAAGGAGGATCAAATCAGTATTTCTTCTTTTTTATTTATGACTTTGACACCTGTCAGTAAAAAAGGTAAAGTTACTTCACTCCAATTGTTTGGCACAACGGTCATTTTTAACTCCTACATACATTCTTACTTTACAGAAACTCCTTCCCTTACTGCCCATCCACATTCAAACAGCTAAAGCATAGTCTATCTTATATAATATATTATATTAGATTATAGGCATGGGCAGCAGGCGGGGGCAATGGCCCCTGAATGCTGTAACTGACCCCCCCCCCAAACGTGATGACCTGCAAAAATCCACAAATAACTAAGAAATAAAAAAAGTAAAATAAAAGACAAAACAAATGTAAGAATGGGCATACAGATGGACAAATAGACAGCATAAAATGCCCTTTCGTTTGACGATTTAAAATGCAGAAACAAAATGTTAGTTTCTTAAGGCTGTATGTCAGCATCTTTGTTATCTGGGAGTAATACTGCAGACATTAAAGTCTTTAAAGTTCTTCAGAGTTCTGCTCATCTTACTGTTAATGTGTTTTTTGCACACAAGATTACATTCCTGAGGCATTTTAGTTAACACTATACAAATCAAGACATTTTAGAGCATAAAAATGAAAGAAAAATGCTCTCTTTGGGCTTTTTTTTTGTTCAAAAACCACATAATGTCGTACAAAATGTAACTAGTAAAAATTGAGATTAATCTGATGAATCACAATCCAAAAGTGTAATTAATCTGTATATTTTTAAATCGACTGACAGCAGTACTTTTAAAAAACCTTGAGCCAGGCCACTAAATGGCAGCAGACAGCTCACATTCCTTAGAGTGACAGTAGAAACTTTCTTCAGAACAAATTGGGTGTATTGTGTTTTTCTTGTTACTGTCTCCATTCTTTTATGTAAAACTATGCCTTGTGAAAAGTGTTTGCTGGGCTTGTAGAGTAGAACACACCTGGAAAATCCAGTCGTCACAACTCTTTGTTTTGTCCAAGGTGTGTGTTGGAATGGAAAGAAACGTCTTTCTTGCCTGTGGCATTAGAATGTCTTTGTGTTTATTTAAGTGTATCTTCATGTTTATTCTGAATGTCTGGCAGATTTTTCTAGAAGAAAGGCCACGCGTTTTGTACAAAAAGCCTGAAAACAATTTAAAAACGATAACGATGCAAGATTTTAGAACGCACGTTTACATAGACTTTTTATTGAAAGTGGTCGCTTGAATGCATGTTTCTGAGGGCGTCCTGAACATAGCTGTAGAAAAATGTTGCACTAAGCAACTTAAATAAGAGTCATCTAATCTTTTTGAATTTATAAACATTAGCAAATAATAGGAAAGCCATATTTTGTTAAACGAATGCTATACATTTTTTTAGGAGAAAGCAGTGATCTGCAAAATGCTTTTATTTTATAAGCACAATATGCACATCCATCTTTGCAAAACTTCGGATGTGTTTTGTTAGCGTGGGCGAAACGCAGACACGCTGCTAAAGCCGGCTCTAGGTTGACGTCATTAATAGGGCAGCACCCACAAGAAGAGAAAGGCTGTGCCTCAGAGATCAAGTCGTCAAACTTCTGGCTTTAGTGTGAAAATGTGATTTATTAACATATATATATCAATATAGTTTACTTTGAAAGGCTTAACAATAGCATGATATAGGCCCGTTATTAGGGAAAAATGCATAAATGCATCAAAACTAATTTTAGTAAAACAAAAAACAACGTAGTGCAACAAGCTGACAAAGGTGCAGTTTCCGGTATAGTGACATCTAGAGGTTTAAATAGCAAATTACAATCAAATAATTCAAGTTAAGGTACTAAGAAATGACTTAAAAAATCTTATTTAAAATCTGTTAAAAGTGCTACTCTCATAAGAAAGTCTTTGTTTTACTGCTTGATATTTTTGCTTTGCTTTTCACTGCTTTGGAATAATGAATCTCCAATGACCACCACTAGATGGAGCAGCATTTCAACTGAGTTTGAATTGCTTATCAAAAAGAAATATAAGAAGAGAACTTTGCTTGTGAAGACTCGAAGGGAGTAAAAACAATACGAGCAGTGAAAGCTGCAAATGCCAAATGTTGATCTTGATGCAGTGGAAATGTTTACATTTCACATTATTGCGTACCTGTGTTTTCTGTTCTTTTAATCGGGTTAACACATCCATGACTCACACTGACATGAAGCCGATAAAGCCTTGAGGGCTTGTTGAATTCAGGAAGCTTCATCTGAGCAGAACAGAGGTTACCCGGCGAAAGCCGTCTCTCCCTCAGACTTTCACACCCCGAGGTGGTGCTGTGCTGCACACAAGGTTGTTTACACTTTTCTAAGGCTGTGCTTCTGTCTTCTCCCCCTCGCCCTCCCCTCCCACTTAGACATTCACTTCCCCGCAAGCATCCACACACTTGCCCACACCTCCCTGACTACCCACAGTCTGGTCATGGGTAATCCTCTAACTTACAGGCAGTGAAGTGTGCCCGAAGCAAATCCCATTCCTTCCAAACCCAGCCACGTATGTTTGTTTAAAACTCCGCAGAGACAACACGCCACAGCGTTTTTTTCCCTTTAACTTATAGGGTGTATTTTTGCCTTACACAGCCAAACACATGCAAATAACAGAAGCCATGAAATGTGTCAAAAATCCCCCACTCGAGTCATGGCGGTTTTAGTTGGAAACAGGATCTCTCTCTTTTTTTTTTTTTTTCTTTTTTTACACAGAATCACTTCTTAATGTTTCATGACATTTCATTGCATTTCTGTGGTTTTAAAAATATATACATTTTGCCCTCATGTTAAGCAAATCAAATTTAGCAAAAATGTGCAAATCATTTGGATTTTTCTGTTAAAGAATTCTAGCTTGTAGGACTGTAATGCATAAACCTTGGAAGACGAGCTGACAGCAAATTTAGAAAAAATTAGTCAGACATTACATAAAAAGCCTATTGCAATTTAAATAAAAATGAGTATGTGTGATTCTGAAAATAGAAAGTAAAAGTATTTCCACTCATCAGGAGCCATGCTATGAATCTGTGCTATACTGGTGTGCAGCCATAAGAAAATATAGGCTTACCTTTTAGAGTGACTGATTAAAACAAAATTGTTGGTTTGGTAGAGACGGAATCAAAAGGAACAGGCTTGTCTAGTAAATTCAGATTTCACCTGTTTCCAGGGTGAGTTGCAGGAGCAAAAGTATTCGCCACCACCCATTTTTGAGTAAATATTAGTTTAATTATTGTCAAAAATATTCAGCTCAAGCTTTTCCAGCACTAAAAGTAGCACATCAGCTAAAAAAGCTCCTGTTTTATTTATTAATAATATTGTTTAAACTGTTTGAAATGCATATTTTTGATCGTTTCATTTGCTGTTCTCATTTGCCACCCTTTCAGTCTTCTACCCTCCTCCTGGCCCCCCCATATCAAAATGTTCTAGCTCCGTCACTGTCTGTTTCAGAATGAAATCAGGTTACAAATCGGCTCTATGCCAAACAACTGGATGCATAGGAAAGCACAAAAGCAAAGATTTGTCATAGAATGCAAATTTTCTCTAAAAATGAAAACTCTACACTGCAAATTTAAAGAAAATATAAAAATTAAAGAAAAGTTAGCTTATTTTCTGCCTTTCCAGAAAAATAAAATTGTATCAAGAAGGTTTTTTAAGAACAAGATAATCTTAGTTTGAGAAGACATGACGGAGTGAGTAGATTTTTTTTTTTTTTTTGCTTATTCAAAAAAACAATGCAATGTTAAACCTTTAAAATTGTTGTAATCGGTCCAAACTTAACAACAGTTTTGAACGATAGCAAAATCTTTCCCTAAAAAAAACATTTAGACTTTGCTAAGTTCAATCAAAATGCTATTCAAGCTAAATTTCTACACATAAAATATGTGTTTTTTAAAATCACAACTTTTCTTTTATTCTAAAATATTGTATTTTTCTTTTTTTAATTTTATTTATTAAAGTTGTAATTTTTGATTTCCTCTCCATCCCCTTGCATTGCTCTCCAACAGGAATAGTTGCATATGGAGCAAAAAATAGCAAGGTTGTCAGTGATGTGCCAACTCAATACTTCAAATGAGATCCCTAGAGTTAATGCCTAGAGCAACGTACTGTCAAACTGCTGTGAAGGTGGGTTTGACAGAAACCCTCATGTGACAGTGCACAGATCTGCCTTTCATTAATGTGTGAAGATTTGAGGTTTGTTTTGTGTTTTTGCACAAATGCATGTACGTTTCATTGTCACTGTCACTTTTTGTTGTTTGGATCAGCTTGATCGTGGCGTCAGTAGGAAAATGCAGTGTAAATAAAGTTGAAGTTGAAAATTGAGCTTAAGTGCATCGATTGGTTCAATATAGTGGCTTGACTTGGAATCGTTCAGCCACCTGCAACTTGCTGACACATTTCCCCAACGGTTTGTAAGTAGATGCCATTATCATTCAAATGAAGTTACAACTAACCCGGCCTGTTTCTCTTTAGTTTTACAGCAAACTTGAAGGCTTTTCTCTCTGTTTTCTTGAGCAAAAGACTAGTGAACGTGTTCACAGGCTCTCCAGACATTTGCAGAAACTACATTTTTCACTGCAATTGTTCCTTGAATGTATATATTCATTTTAGCTTCTTTAAAAACCCTGTTAAACCACTCATATCATTTTTGATATATGCATTTCTGAGATCCCCATCTATGATCTAAATTTTCCTCTTATTATATTACATGGTCCATGTTTTTGGCCCAGTAGTTCATCATCATTCCACTAGGGGCAGTAGAAGGGGTTTTCATGCTTATTTTAACAATGGCATTTTTGGTGGGAAAAGTTTAGCTAAATTTTTAAAACATTATGGTGAGAATAACTCATCTATTGCTATTCTTGCTTTTAAATGATTACTTACTGTATTGAAAGAATGCAAAATTTGGTGGTAAATGTTTTTTATAGTAAAGTTATACCATGTTGATATGTGTAACTTCATATATTTTGTTAAAAATTGCCTTTTTCTGATTGCTCATGTTAATGTCTTAAATTAACTTTGTTGTGAACAGAAACCAAATCACCCAACGTATCATATTTGATACTATACTTTACAAAAAAGGATATTGATTTCATCAAAGGGTTCAAAAACATCAATTTAAAAAAATATATATATATTCTGTCATTTTTTTATGTAGTGCGCAATACATAGTTAATAGAAATGTGCACCACAGGCACACAAAAGGAAGAATGTCACATGCTGAAATCTGAAATTCTATTTTTCTTTATTTTGTCTCTTTGCAACAATGCCTTTTGTGTTGAAAGTCAGCTATTGGAGTAACAGTATTGAACCTTTATTTCTCCTCTTGCCCTGTGATCCGGTTAATGTGCAATTGGCCACGGGTAAGTGCAGTGCAGGTATCGGGTTTTTGTTTCTCCTCCACCTTGGACCCTTGCTTACTGTCACAACAGATTATAGCTTTCTCATTGTGTAACCTGCAACTTTAGCATCTAATGTGGACCCATTAGAGAGCACTTTTCGTTAGCACATTCAGTGAAAATGAGCTGAGTTGGATAAGACGTATAAAGTAACCAGCCAGGGGGTTTGTACTTGTTATGTTTGGCTTACTACAGTTAAAAGTCCAGGGAAGTTTTGGTCCCAGTCTTACTTAAATGTTGTATTGTAAATGTATTAATTGAGCAAATAAATCCGTGTATTGCAAACACATAAAAAATTTAAAATATTGTTTAAAAATTCACATAATGTACATGTAACATTTCCAAAACTGTCAAACTCTCCAAATTTTGATGCTGCTTACTCAGAAAAAAATAAAATAAAAGGAAAACTATCCAAAATGCTTATTTGAGAAGATTTTTTTTCTTTTTAATAAATTGTTCTACATTTAGTGTGAAGTACTTGTACAATTCCATACTAAGTAGGTTTTAAGTTCAAAACAGGATACACTATTTAATCATGAACTATTTGAGTAAATGTATTCTTTATATAACATGCATTTTCTGGATGAAATAAGGATCAATGTAGGGTGTTTTCAGAGTGGAAAAGTCTGTTGGTCTGGACTGAGTCCTCTTCATTTGGTCCAGATCGAGTCCACGTCTCTGTATCCAGACTGCTCTTTACTGGACATTTCTGCTCCAAACCAAAGCTTGTAAACAAAACCATGTGACCAAATATCTCTTCAATCATTGGCCAGGATTTACGAGGGTGGGGAAAAGCAATGAGAGGAAAAAATATAGAATATAATAATAAAAACTTTGCAATTCTTGTCAGGATAGTTCACTGATTTAAACTATAGTTCACTGACCAAACGTATCAACATCTGGTACAATACTTGGCGGTTACTGAGGAGGTAATGGTTTAAAGGTACGCTGATAAGTGTTTATGACAAATAGATTGTCGGGAAAACAGTGTGAGAAGCAATGTGTTTCATGTTAAAAGTTGTTTTTATAAGCCTGCATTCTGATTGGAAATGAATCGAGACCACGCCAAAAGATGGAGAGCGGTTCTTGGTCCTGGACCAGGGTCTGCTTTGGTGCATTCAGACTGAAAACTTGATTATTGATGGAAGCAAACTGGTTCACTTTCAGTTAATCAAATGTTTCCAGTCTGAATACATCCTTACCATGGGCTCACACTGCCCGGTCCAACTCCAGGGGGGACGCTGGAGTCTTTACGTAACTTGAAAAGTTCAAGAGGCACTCACAATGCATCCAGTCCTGTCTGGCCTCTGCGGTCCGGCCTCTTCTCTGCTCCGCATCTGTTTCGTTGGCTTCAAATTTTTGCCAGCGAGCCGGAGCACTTTATTGGAAAGTTGGGGCAAATGAAACGACCTAAACCAGAAATCACTCGAGCCAGTACAAAGTACATCCAATATATTTTTCAAAATAAAACCTACTTTCCATGTAACACAGTCAAGTAGATTTAAGCCTTATATAAGACAAAAGTGTAAATAAAAGGTCTGTGCTTACTCAGTGTATGAAGATGAGTCATGCAGAAAAAGAAGTGTTGTGAATATAATCCAAAAATCATGGCAGAAGGAGGTTTTGGTTACTAGTACTGTCGACATAAATGACAGGTTATCGCGTGAACCTACGTGAGTTTGCACTTATTTTTTCTGGGATATCTCATGCTCTCTTCATTCCCCTTTTCATCTATTCATGCACACAAACACTTGTATACCAATGGGGGGGGGCGTTGCTTTGCCGCTCAACCTTACTCACCGGAGGCAGCTCAGGGTTCAGGCTTGTTCAAGGACACTTTAACAAATGACTTGGGGGGGTGGGAATTGAATCACCAACCCTACTGCTATAGAAGACCACTGCTCCACTAAGTCTGCTTCATGGTAGACAGATAACTAGCAAAAATAAGCTAGTCAAAGGACAAGTAGAGTTGAGAAGTGATCATTCATCCTACAATTGCATTTGTTTTGTTAGTCAGGATTTCTTTTTTGACCCCTTTTCATCTTTCCTAATTTTTGCATTTTTGTTACTTTTTTTTCTCCAATATATCTGCTTCTGTAGATAAGTCACACTGTACCATTTGATTCCTTGACTGTACCCTTTGTTTAGTCTGCTTAACCCTTTCCCTCTGGAGTAACAGTAACAGCAAAAAAAAAAAAAAGAAAAAAACATACGCTCCTTGAACTCTCCTAAAGCTGCTTTCACACTGCCCCTGGTAACACACGTTCAAACAACCACTTTCAATAAAAAGTCTGTGCAACCGGACTTACATGTGCGTTTCAGGGTTCTGTGTTCTCAACACTTGCGGTCACGCATCACTACGCACATTTTAAAGACTGTTAATGGGCTCTACATACAAAACGCGCATCCATTGAACCCCATATGCTAAATCCAGGTTCTATCTAATTCTATTAGATTCTAATGATAAGAAAAGCAGCCTTGTGCTCATTTGCGAAAGTTTACAGTAGTGAAATGTTTTGTCTAGTAAATAAGATGATTCTGACGTGGAGAAAAGCAGCTTTTCACTGCAATACTTTATATTAGTAGTTTAGGTAAAATCTAATAAAAAGTAAAAGGCAGCCAGTGTTTTGCATATCAACAGAAAGTGAATTGTGAACAAAAATCTTGTCCAACAAACCAAATCAACAGCTGTAAATCAAATGTGACAAGCATCTACAATTTTTTGAGTTTAAGCTACTGAATATGAAAACAAATAGATGATACTCTGGGAAAGTTTGAAAATGCCTTTTTTGGTTAATATGCTAGAAAACAAGTGAAGTGAAATTTAATCTCAGTATGGTACCTTTTCCCCTCTTTTCGCCCTTGTTTTGGGCAAAGCGTTGACCATTAAGCAGCTGGCGATTCGTTTGTTCTGCTCTCATGAGTGCAGTGTGAAACCACACCAACTAAGGTCGGGAATTTTTTTTTTCCCACCACCTCAATCAGTCACTGGCTTACAGATTATCCCCGTGTGAAGCTTCTTCAGTTTGCCGTTAATTGTTGATCCCTGCTTTCAGTTCCAATCACCACATCTGCTTCTTTTCTAATTATCTCTCTCCATGGTTTCAGCTGTCAGTGGCAGGATCCACGTGTCAGTTATACTTTACATCTTTTTCCGGTTCAAAGTCTTGCCTCAGCTATTTTGTTTTTAATGTTCAAGTTTTTTTAATAAATCAGTTGACCTTTTAAGTGCCTGCTTCACGTCTCTGCGATGACAGAGACACTTCCAAACACGGGATCTGGTGTTTTTGTCATAGTTTAGCACACAGTGTGTGAATTTATTACTGTTAAACAAAAAAATGTGGCATTCACAACAGCAACTAGTAATGGCTACAGATATGTCATATGCCTCAGCAAGCTCAGGTCTTAGACTTGGAAGTTTTTCCAGAAAAATGAAATATACTCCTATTTGGCTATTAGCCTATAGCCTATTGGCTATTATTAGTAGTTTTACAGCCTGATATGTTGTTACTTCAGATTTAATTAGGGCTTCTTTTTTTTTTCGTAGACTACTTGAGAACTTTTCTTTTTACTTTTATTTTAAACATAAACATTGTTCTGAGAAGGTCATTTAAATTTGGGGCTACAGATAGTTTCCAATAAAATAGGTGTTTCTTCTTGTTTTTAACATGTTCTTGTAGCATTTTTCTCATGATGGAGGACATATATGAAAGAATGAAAGATAAAAACTGCGTTTCTGAGTATTTTCTTATTCAAATTGTGTTGGCTTTGGAGCAAATTAAAACTTGTGGTCTGAACAAAGCTCGGGATTGTGACGCAACAGCTGCCATGAGTGGAACAAAGTCTCCCATCTCTTTTTTTTTTGCTTTGCAAATTTTAGCTTCTTTTGAGCATCATAAGCTTGTGAGGGGCTTTAAGTCAGCGGAAAGAGGGTAAATAAAGGGTTGATAAAAATTCGCCAAGGCTAACTCCTGTGCCAACAGTCCTGGGAAGTCCTGCTGCACTGCAGAAAGTAGGTCTTAAAAATGACAGACTTTTTGACTTTGACAAGAAACAGCATAATGAGAATCAAAAGACCAGCGGGTACGATTTTACAATATTAAAAAAATTATAGTTCAATCAATTTTTAGTACTTTATTCAAGATATTTTTTCACAAAAAGTGAACTATTTCTTACATGGTGCAGCCCGTTGTCACGGTAACATGAGAATGTGTCGCGGGGCTGGCAGACTGCGACTGCAGCGGCAGAGGAAAGCTGATTTTTATGATGGGTTCAGTAAACCATTAGTTCAGAGAGAAACTTCACCTCTTACCACTTTTTTTTTGTCCAGAAGATGAAGTAAAAAGCAAAAAGTTTGTTTTATAGAAGCCTGTGCGGTAATATAGAACTACTTTTTAAGGTGCGCATCAACACCCAGGAGCCAATCAGGTTTGAGTATTCACCCGTACCATTTGAATTGCAGAAACACTATGTTTGTTTCTTCTGGCTGTATGTCAGCATCTTTTGTTCTTGGAGTTAAACTGTAGACATAAAAGTCTTCATAGTTGTGCTTTTCTTTCTCTTGATGTGTTTGTGCACACAAATTAAATGCATGGGATACCTGAGTTAACACTTTACAAATGAAAAAAATTCCGACAATCAAAATAAAGGAAAAATATTCTCTATGGCCTTCTTTTGTTTAAAAGCAGCATATTGTAAAATATTGTGATTAATTGTGATTAGGTTACATTTTTTGATTCAATTGTCAGCACTAATATTTATACAGTAAATATATATACATAATATATATATATATATATATATATATATATATATTATATTATATTTGTATATACTTAGAAATATATTTTCATTTGACTTGATGAATGTTATGTGGCACGAAAAACTCGACTTTGAGTGATCAGTTTCTCTTTAACCTTAGCCTGAGTAATATGTAAGTTGTTTTTTTTTCTAATTCTACAGTAATGTTATTTACTAAGTAACATATATATATATATATATATATGTATGTATACAAACCTTCTTTAGCACTCCTGCCTTTCGTGATGCTGATGATGCTGTTGCATCACCGTTACGTTTGTGAAAGCTGAGAGTCTGCCCGTGTTTTTGTGCTGCCAAAACAGCCCATAGCCTAAATGTGATTGATATTTTTTTTTCCACTTTCTGTGGAGGCAACATAGCCGCACAGCAGCAGATATGGAAATAAGTGGAAAGGAAAACACAAATGTAAATTAGTGAAAGCAGTAAGTGTAGCTTTAGATAAACCCCTGACTGGCTGCAAAGGCAAGTGCCTCCGTGCACAGAATGCTGAGTGCAGCTAACCCCTTGTAAACAAAGCTTCTGCTATTTAGTTTCAGTTGGCTTAATTAGAATGAATGAGGGGGCCTTGTGCAAAGAGTACAATTTTTTGTCAGTGGAAGGAAAGAAGACTTGGCCACGGTGGATGGAAAGCTGGACGGGGAGATAAAGTTACTTGGGGGTGGCACAGACCAATTGGACAATGACAAACACAGCCAGTAGCCAGAAAGCACCACCGTGATTTATTTAGGAGAAAAACATACGTGTTAATGTCCATTCAAATCAAATTATTGTGATTATACCCCACATTTCATCTGTTTGTCTAGTGTGTGTTTGCGAAAGTGATGCGTGTGTTTGTTTTCCGAGTATGTATCTTTTCCAAGCTGCTGAAGCTTCTTTATTCTGAAATGAGGAACAGAATGTTGCTCAAAATACATTTAACATCTGTGTAAATGCAATTATATTCTGAAAAGAAAAGCCCTGTCATGCAAAAGTTTTCAAAAAAGTATTCAAACTCTGCAAAACACATTTTCCAATAATACTGAGATAACTTCTTCTTTTTTGTCCTGGAAAAGTAAGAAAACATTTAATTCAGTACAATTTCACCATGCTGTTTTCTTTTTTCTGCTTTTTTAAATTTTATTTTATTTTTTTACATATTTTACTTTCTGCTCTGTCTCTTGGTAAAATGACACCTCCCAAACACCTATGACACAAGTGGCTAAAAACTTCCTAGGAGTCGTGGAAGCAATAAAAGGTGCCAAAATAGAAAGTAACAGATCCATCAATTTCATGTACACGCTAAGACATGACATATTGAGGATGACCGTCGTGTCAACAGCGAGAGAGGGATAATGACCGTTACAAGGGACAGAAGAGGAGATGGAACCTTAATCAGGTATATGTCACTCTGTGTTTTGTCAGACCTTCAACACTGGATGATGAAAAAAAATGCGATGGAAATGAAAATGGGTTAAGGTTTCCTGGCAATAACCTTAAGTTTCTAACCAGGTAACACTAGTTTTCAGGATAATGTGTTTTAGGGTGCCATGTGCAAAATCTGCCACAAGGGTCAAAGTTGTGGATTTCCTTGTAAAAGACCAGCTCCGATGAAAATAGTGTTTTTGGTGTTTTTAACATGTTCTTGTGGCATTTGTGTGGTGGTGGAGGACATATGCAACAAAAATAATGATTAAAAACTGTGTTTCTTAGTATTTCTTTAATGAAATCAATGTGAATGAGGAACAGATGGAAAAAATGCGTTTGAAAAGGTTCACTTTGGATGCAGGAAGTGAAATGAATCCACTAACATCTTCATTTTCCTTTGTCTGAGCTGGATCTGGCTTTAAACTGCACTCCTGGATAGCACAGATGTAGCTCTTCATTTTGCACCACTAATTTGAGCAAGTGTAAACAAAGAGTTTTTGGGATATCAGTGAAGGCTTACTTCACTTTTCTCCACTACAGAATCCGCTGGAATTAATTAGTTAATTGTGTAAGCTAAAGCTCCGTTGTATAAGGTTGAATAAGGTCATTATCTTTGAGGATATGTCTGAAGAATTCAGGTGTGAACAAATGACACATGAAAGAATAAGTAATTTGTCATAAAACAAAGAGAGAGCTGAGCACAAAACGACAGAAAAATTAGAAGTTCGCAAATGCAAGATATATAACCACTTAATGCGTTTTATTCTTCTTTACTGTAGTGGCTTTAAAAAAAGGAGTTGCCTTCTCTGCTACGATTCAGAATTAGCCTGTTTTCAATTTTACGATCAATTTTGAGCTTAAAACTAACATCAGAGCTTTGGATCCACGTCGACTTTCTTTTAACTACCACAATTCTTTAACTTAATTAACTTAATTCCAGTAGATTCAGAAGTGGAGGAAAACAGTCTTTTGCTTATATGTGACACTTCACAATAGTGAAGTACTTATACAATCAGTCCCAATCAATTCCAGCAGATTCTGTATTGGAGAAAAACAACTTTACACCAATTTGTGACACCTTAGCTTAGTAATGTGTTGCGTATTGGTGCAAGCCATGTCAGAATCAGCTGATTCACGTTTATTGGGTGTTGTTTAGGTGTCACTGGCGACGTCTCCGGTGTTAAAGGTTTTACTCTATTTTACTTCTTAGTTTATCAATCAAGTTATGTACAGATCAAGCTTTTCATGTAAATATGGAAGAATCTGCTCGATTTTCAAAATGAAAAGGTAAAATCAGACTGTAACACATGGGAGAAAGTGTGTTTCTTACAAGTCCTGCTGAATAGACAGTCGTGACGGATTCAGAGCCTCTTAAAGGCGCCATGTTGGACGAGGCACAATACTCCACTTATGTTACGAGCAGGCACAGTTCCCTGTGTGTTCGGGCCTTAAAGGAGACTCTGTGCAAAAGCATTAATCAAACCTTGCAGGTGACAAAAGGCCAAAGTTACCTTTGCTAAGAAATCCAAACTGTGCAGCTATATGTTTGCAAAACAAAAAAGGTTCTTAGAGATCAAAAATCATTGGTTATTAACATACAAGTTACACTAAACCAATCAAAGGACCTGGAGACAAACATTTTTAATTATAGCCTTTGTTCAGATTGCATTTTAAGCCTAATATGCACAGATATATTTGGAATGACCTAATGAATTAAACAGTACTGATTAATAGACACCCATGAACCCCCCACCCCCACCCCACCCCCACCCACACCCAGCTCCCAAGAGTCAGACACAACCAACAACAACACAAAGATTACACTCTCATTTGTGCTCCCATCAACACGTCTCCCTTATTGACTTTGTGTCACCCCACCACTTGCCTTTTTTTGTCTTGGTGGGGGTGGTCTGTCACTGTGTTGGCAGAAGGAGCAGGGAAGATTTCTCAAAGGGAAGCCGGCAAAGGAAAGGTCATGGTGAATAAAGGCTTTTAATCCAAGTACTTTGTGACGTGTGCTCGGGGAAAATCAAAGTCATCCCATAACCAGTGAGGTCAGGCTGGGGCAGCCTCCCTGTTTGCCCGCTCCTCTCTTCTGTGTTTGTGATACCTCAGCATTGTAGAGCTGGAGGAGGAGGCTGAAAGGAGCATTGTGTCTTGCTCCAGTGTCATTCCTCCTTTCTCTGTATTGATGTGGTCATGAGTGCTTGAGTAAAAGTCATACCACAGAGATTGGACCCTCAATACTTTGCTGCTGCTCCCGTGTGCTATTGAGTTTCAGAACAAAATATTTAAAAAATGATGCATTTTCCTGACCTTTTTATGTGTGCAAATAAATTCAGGATTGTGTGACACATTTTAAAATATTTATATTTTTAATTCAAATCTGTTGGTCTCAACTTATTGTTACTTACTCTTGATAGAAAATATGATGGGAAGGTCTGTCTTGCCAGTTGCCACGCTCGCAAATATGGTAGAAAGCTTAAATTTAGTGTCAGCAGTGCTGTCAGTGTGGGCAAAATGACTGGGCCTTTATTTTTGGAGTCTCTGGCAGTCCAGAAGATGGCTTACCAGTGCATTAGTTGTGTAGTAGAATCACGTTTTCCACAACGCTGCCTCCAGGCATCAATCATGTCACACTCTCACAACAGTTCAACTCCTGGCTGCTTTTAAAGTCACACACTGATCTGAACACGGATTTGGAGCCACACAGAATCAAATAAGCAGAACCAGAAAAGGGAAGACTCTTGTTTGTATGAGCATCAAAATATGCACTGATTTGCAATTTTTACTCGCTTTATGGAAGTAATAAAACATTTCAGTGAGAATGACTATGACTGGAGGTTGCATCCTAGCTATTTGTTTTAAAAGTTAGAAGGAAAAAAAAGATGTTTTTCAATTATAGGGAAATATTTAATGTCTCGAGTGCCATGAAAAGCATCATTTCTTGGCAGGACACAGTCCTTTGGGTTTATTTAGTGTGCTGTTAAAGTTGATAAACATGGCTCATTGGCACTAAAAAAAATGTTAAGTGGTTGCAAGTCCATAAATATCTTTTTTAAACACTCCATAAAAAAATCCTTTTTTTCTTTTCTGATTTTACATAGATTTTTGTTTTTAAAAAAGTGTATTGACTCATTCTCACATCTGATTCCAACTAAAATAAATTAAGGGATATAATAAATTACAAAAAGTAACCAACTAAGACAAAAAAAAGGACCAAACAAGTCATCAAAATCCCTCACAAAAAAGAAGCTAAGGTGTATTGTTTCCTTTGTCACAACTGCCCTCACGGGTGGAAATGGGCTGTCTACTGGCCAAAAATGGGCAAACCTGTACTGCATATGCAGATGGTCCACTCAAAATAGCAAGGTGAGCCAGTGGTGAGCCAGTAGTAAATGTTCGTCCACATTTTTTTCTACATGCATAGTTTAGACAATTGGTCATAGCAGAAAAGTAAATTACATGCAGGGGAAAGTAAGGCTGACTTAGGTAAAGTTTATAGTTTTTTTGACACCTCCCCAAATCCAGTGCACTGCTCAAGGGATGCATAAGTGCTCTTCATGTGATAAGTACATACTTCTTGCATGCCCTGTACAGGTTTTCCCTTTTTTTGCCTGTAAACAACCTAGTTGTAATGGTAGTTGTGACTGCCAAGGACTGCTTTACAAATGGCTAGAGTGTGATGTAAAGGACCCATACGACACCCCTACATCATATGTCCGTGCAACTTACATTATGCCTAAGAATATTTTACAAAACACTTACTAAATGTACAACAATTGTGAGTTCCAGTTTCTACAACCCTCAAACTCCTCATAAGATGCACCTTAAACTGCAGCCCTCCACAGGACTGGACAACCCAAAATACTATATCACCCGTATGGGTCAACGCCTTATTTTACTACTGTCTGAATGACTCTCAGGTGTTACAATGAATAATTAAAAAGATTTCATCTGTTTTGGTGCCTGTGTGGTGCATGTGTGGTCCCAACACATCTAGATTTTGTAAGATGGTAAACCTCACACAAGGTAGAATGTATGGATTCAGTCTAAATTCATAAACATCCTCAAAGAACATCAGCGTTTATCCTTCTTTTCAAATGTTCTCCGAGTGAACATCTATGAATTGCAGATACATGCATGCCTTGAATTAGTGACATTCTTGAAACCTGTGTATTGGGTTTTTTAGTGCTATTTTTTTGCTGTACTGAAGAGTTGGATTATTCGCAAACTTCTTGCACAGAAACTGTTGGTTTAAATCTTAGCTGAAACACTTCGAGTGGAGTTTGGATGTTCTCTGTCTGCTTTCTCACATAATTCAAACTTGTGAAAGTTACAAAGAAATCTATGCATGTATTCTGTTTTAACCCATGTGATTCTTTGGTAGAGACTGTGCATGTATGCATTTTACTTTGCTCAGAGAAAGCAGGAATGCTCTGCAGTCCCATATGACCCTAAGCCTGTTGCAAGATATATAGAAAAGGCATAGATGATTAATGGGAAAAAAAGAGTTCTTAGAGATTTGGACCATCCTTTCTGATTCCTTACAGTCGTTTGATCCACATAAGCTCTTTTCATACCGCCTGTTCGAGGCAAGACTGATGCGTCTCCGTTGCGCTTCAGTGTCCTGTGTGTGCTGTGAGTTCAGAGGCGGAATAGGGGGTTGAAGTTTATATATCACTGATCTGCCCCTGAGCCAGAACAGGAGGTAGACACAATGCCCGATTGGTGTTTATGTGCGCCAGCATAGTTGAACACAGCACTCCTTACTAGCAAAAGTGCCGTCTCGCGGCTGATTTTGAAAGCATCCATGGATGCAAAGCTGTCTGTTATGTCTACATTTCCAACGGGGAACGGCAGGGGTTTAACAGGCGCTGCCTGCTGAACCACATCAGTTGGACATTCCTGTTTTGTATTCAACTTCTTTAAATAAGCATCACATCTGATGCATGAGGGTAGAAAATTATGATACCAGATAGAAACCAGTTTTGCCCCTTACACAAGTAAAAAGAAACTCATTTATTGAGCTGCATGGAAGTCATGAACAGTATAAGGCCTGTGTCACATCTGCTCTTACGGGTAAGATACAGACTGTCAGCAAGCGAATAATAGGCAAATCAGTACAGGGTACCCAGGTGGTTCACATGAAATATCAAGGTTGTAGACCACTGGGTGAGTCCGTAGACTGAAAATGTTCATGTGCATTCATTTTAGGGGTATACTGTTGGCGACAGGTCATAGCAAACACTTTTACAAGTAGGAGGGATGTAGGTGAGAAGCAGGCGCACACAGAGATTTTTCCTTTTTGTTTAAGGATCCCATGATTGACCAGGAGTGTTAACAGGTTCAAGGTCATCAGGATTATCACATCATGAATATCAAGGTTATCGTTCTGCTGCCTTCCTGCTACCCGTCTGTCTCTGGACTGCCACCGTGCAACCTCCAAATGTGCCTGGGCGGCCACTGATCAATGTCTAATGCGACTGCCGCCTCCAGATTACAAATGCAGCTGCGCAGCCACCTGATGATTGAAAAAAACTTGCATTTAGGTTGCAGCGTGGTGGCATTTTGGGATATGTGACCATAGTCTCACCCCACTAGAGTAGGGTGTAATGACATCATACAAAAGCATCACCTGTACAGTGTTGCATGCAATTTTCATTAACCTTACAAATATTTCACACACGCAATGGTACCTTCCCTTTGGAAGACAGATCTGTGATTCCTTTGAGGTGCAGTCACTCTTGTCTATGCGCCTCCACAGGCCCGGACAACCCAAAAGCCTGCAGCATCGTGCAGGTCAACCCCTCGTACGGGTGCATGTGATTAAGGCTCAAGTAGCAGACAGTGTCGGTCTTAAAATTATTAAAACTTAATCAGTAATTTTTCTTGAAAGTTCTGATAACATTTGCTATTTTTTTATTTGTGCATCACCTGATATTTTGCCCTCTTAGTGTCCAAATACATTTTAGATAGGCTGCTAATCCATCACACAAACATTCACAAAAAACACCCATATCATCATTCCGAGTGCTGGTTGCACAAACAAGACAAGTCAAAGTCAGTGATGCTTTGAAAAAAAAAAAAAAAGAAGTGTTTACTGACATTTCAGCAGTTCTGTCTCCAATAGAATAATAAGAAAAATGGCAATGATATTTCTGACTGAGGCAGCATAGGCTCAGATCAGCATTAAAATGAGTGAATACATCAAAGAAGAAAACTAAGGTAAACATGTTTTGCAGAATGCAACAGCAAGCTGCTTTCAGTTGTGCCTAGAATGTGGCTGTCAGTTATCAGCTGCTGTCTGGAACTCGAAAACAAACAAAACTCTTTTCAAATACAATTAACTACGATTTTAAGACATTCTAAAGGGCAGTGTCAGACTCATGTCAAGAATTCCAAGACAAACATTGATTAAACAGCCAAATGCAAAAGAACAGTCCAACATACAGTCAAATATTTTGAATGTGACTGCATGGGTAGTCTTTAGAATATTTTTCTAGTTTTGTTTCGATTTTTAATTAACCACGTTTGCAAACAAGACTAAATAAATGAAAGAATTAAATATCTAAAACTGTTTCCATTGTTTTGTCTCTGCAGTGGTTATGTACATGATCAGCAAAATCCAGACATTTTTCTGAAAAAAACTTTCAAAAGTTGCAATGAGTTATGTGACTCACATTCTGCAATGTAATTAGTATTTCTCTATTATCCTCATAGAAAAACTTTAAAAGTAAAGCATGTCTGTCCGATTTAATGTGTTGACAAGACAAGTTATGGTATGTGTGACCACTTGTAACCTTTTTGAAGCCAACTTTTCTCTTATGCTATTAATTTATGGTGTAGCCGCAACTGTCCTTTCGGAGGTGTCCCGTAGGAAATAGAGAGCATCTTACATTTTCGACAAGCCTTACAGAATCTGCCTTATGGACCTTAGTTTACCTTATGGTAAACCTTACGGACACACCAGTGCTCCCCCTAATATATGGCTTGCCTACAACCCTTCAAGGGGACGAACAACCCAAAACCCTGTGTATGTCCAGCAGGTGCATATGATTTCTTCATATAGTTTATCAACTACCAAGCAACTGTAAGGTTTTCAACACAACGCTCTTTGTCCTGGTCAACATACTAGAAAAAGCTCAGATCAAGTTAAGGTATTCTAGTGCTACGTACACACAGGATATGTGATGTGCATTCCAGAAAGAGCTCAACACGGTTTTTGTACGTGCTTTTAGCAAGTAGTGTTCACACTGGATTGTTGCCATCCGTTACAAGTGCATGTACGTGCAATTGGAGGAGACTTTGTGTGAGATGTCAACTGGGTGAAAATCTTGTGAATCTGGCTCCAGGCTCCTTCACAGCTCTGTTAAATGAAAGACTTGGTGTCATATAATTTCGTCCATGATCAATGTTCAGACAATTTCTTTCAATTCAAAAGGACGCAACCTAGCTGTCACTACCAAATCAGAGTCTCTGAACTTGTTCAACTGGCTTAACTTTGAGGATGCATTCAATGACCGCACCTTTGTAAGTAAATGCAAAAATTAGAAAACTAATTTAAAACTTGCATAGTAATGCCTGAAAGCAAGAGGAAACCCGAATCACGTATAAACGCACGTTTATGTAGACTTTTCATTGAAAGTGTTTGCTTGAATGTGCATTATCAAAGCCTGTGTAAACAGAGCATTAGAAAAACTTTGTCCCAGTTCATCAGCCCAGAGCCTAACCACCAAAGGTTATGGACTTATTTCATGCACTTTTTTCAATAATCCAATAAATCTTTACTGTCCTTCCTAATATCTCTGTTCATTGAAATTGGTGCTGGAATGAGAAGGACTATACTGCCCCATGCTGCAGGCATGAAATAATGTTAAACCTAGAATTTAGCTTGTTTAACCAAAATTGTCATTACATGAAACACGATCACCAATGTCAGTCGGTCATGCCTCCTTAAGGTGTGTGTAAATGTAAATGTAAATGTAAATGTGTAAAATGTGTCACAGCAGACACTCCATGTGCCTATGTGCCCAATTTGTGTGTGTAACTCAAAGCATGTACTTAAAACCAAACATTGATGAGATCAATTAACTCAAAGTTTGTATTTTTTTTATTTAATGAAAAAAAAAAAAGGGTGAACCCATGACAAATGTTTGATGAAGTTTTAGACACTAAACTGGTCAAATTAAAAAGTTAAAAAGGTCTGTTGTGTTTGCAGAATATAAAAAAAATATCTATATCATGTTGTTTTTCATGTGCTTTTGCAATATGAGTGTCTGCCAGTCAGGCAGTCAGATCTAATAAAACAGGAGAGGCATCCAAACCGAAGACTTCATAATACAGTTTCATGAAATGCTCATTAGAAAGCTGCAAGATTCTCATGAAACTGTTGCATAATGTTTTTATTAGGAAAAATCAGCTCAGAAACAGAACGGTTGAGTTTTATTAGTGTTTTGAGTGATGGAGTTGTTATATAAAAAGAACTGTAAAAAGGAAGAAACAACCTAAATTCTGTGCTCAACAGTGTGTTGACTGTTCTCACAAAGGGAAACATCTTTTTTTTATTCTTAGACACACTTTTCAGATTCAAGGAAAAAGATGAAAGGTTTGGGAGAAAGCCTCAAATTTCAAATGATTGAGCTGACCACAGGGTCACATTATGGGGTGATAAGCCTTGTGCTAGCAACAGTGTCTCCTTGAATACTTTTTTTTCTTTTTTTTTTACATTTTTCATTGTATCTAGGCCTCAACAAAGAGTAGAAAAAAATCGAAATGAAAGGTTCTGCCACGATGAAAAGCAGCCTCACATTTTAAATAATAATAATAAAAAAAGCTTTCATCTAAGTGAAGTGAGTACTTCTCCCATGAACTCAAATACTGCCGTTTTATCAAAGCATTTGTATCTTTTACATATGCCGAAGATCTTCTTTGGTCTAAATCTTGATGTTCACCATCGGGAGCAGCTGATGCTCGGGGCACCAAATGCTTTTGTATGATTAAAAAATAAAGACTAATTTAGACGGAAATATTTCTTAGTAGGTCTGCAGCCTGAATGTGGCTTTTGTCTTGGCAGCTGATAATTATTTCTCCACCTTTTTATATATATTATATTTTATAATGTTATCTTATATATTTAGAAACTTTGAGGTGATATCTGGATTTTCTGTCAAGATTCAGGACATTCAGGACAAACTGTCTTTTGAAAAGGGCCTGTGCCATGAAAAATACACTTTTTGAGCTTTTAAGTGTATTAAAATGTTCATTCCTCACTATACACAAACCCAAAGTGGTATTTTGATCCGTTCACACATTTCTGAGAATTCCTCTAAAAACCAGCCCCTCCCAACCCAGGAAAACAAGCGGTTTCTCACGAGCTGATACCACAAAGTGAGAACAGCCCCTTCCTGGAAGCGCCTGTGCTACCAGCACCCTCCTCAGGCTAACAGACACTCACTAACACTCACTTTCTCAGAGAAGCTAGTGGTGATCGGCAAAACGCTTTCATTTTAAATGCACAATACCACATTTATTCCAATTGTGTCCCGTCTCCAATAACCGCCGGGTCTAGCAGGTTCGTTACTGTTGGACGCCAGTCTCTATAGCGGCCTGGCTCCCTTAAGGTTGATGTCATGAAATGGACGACATCCACATGGAGCGTAAGGCAGTGCCTCAGAGGTCGAGGTATCTCACTTCCAGAAAGAAAAAAGGTCACAAAAATAACTCGTATTTCATAAACAACTTGTCCTTTCATGTTTCAAAGGTATTATATGATCACATATATGGATATACAGTGGGTACAGAAAGTATTCAGACCCCTTTAATGTTTTCCTTCTTTATTATATTGCAGTCATTTGCTAAAATCATTTAATTTAATTTTTTCCTCATTAATGCACACACAGCACCCAGTATTGACAAAAAAAAAAACAAAATGTTTGCCGATTCATTAAAAAGGAAAAACAAAAATATCACATGGTCCTAAGTATTCAGACCCTTGGCTGTGACACTCATATTTAACTCAGGTGCTGTCCATTTCTTCTGACCATCCTTGAGATGGTTCCACACCTTCAACCGAGTCTAGCTGTGTTTGATTCTACTGATTGGACTTGATTAGGAAAGTCACACACCTGTCTATATAAGACCTTGCAGCTCAAAGTGCATGTCAGAGCAAATGAGAATCATGAGGTCAAACGAACTGCCTGAAGAGCTCAGAGACAGAATTGTGGCAAGGCACAGATTGGCCAAGGTTACAAAAAATATCTGCTGTACTTTAGGTTCCTAAGAGCACAGTGGCCTTGTAACCCTCAAATGGAAGATGTTCAGGACGACTAAAACAATTCCTAGAGCTGGCCATCCGTCCAAACTGAGCTATCGGGGTAGAAGAGCCTTGGTGAGAGAAGTAAAGAAGAACCAAAAGATCACTGTGGCTGAGCTCCAGAGATGCAGTCGGGAGATTAGAGAAAGTTGTAGAAAGTCAACCATCACTGCACCAGGCGGGGCTTTATGGCAGAGTGGCCCAACGGAAGCCTCTCCTCAGTGCAAGACGCATGAAAGTCTGAATGGAGTTTGCTAAAAAACACCTGAAGGACTCCAAAATGGTGAGAAATAAGATTCTCTGGTCTGATGAGACCAAGATAGAACGTTTTGGCCTCAATTCTAAGCAGTATGTGTGGAGAAAAGCAGGCACAGCTCATCACCTGTTCAATACAGTCCCAACAGTGAAGCATGGTAGTGGCAGGTCATAATGTGGTGGTGTTTTTCAACTGCAGGGAAAGGACGACTGGTTGCTCGAGGGAAAGATGAATGCGACCAAGTACAGGGATGTCCTTATTCAATCTGCAAAAATGTCACAAATTCTGTATTTTTTCAATATGGGTTGCTTTGTGTTTAATGAGGAAAAAAAATGAACTTAAATGATTTTAGCAAATGGCTGCAATATAACAAAGAGTGATCAACTTAAGGGGTCTGAATACTTTCCGTGCCCCACAGTAGTCTACACTGAAAGGAAAAGCATTGTATAGGCCTTTAAAAAAACTACACAAGCTTTTTGATCTTTGCTAAAAATGGCATAATCACAATTAATAGACATAAACGCTAGTGACCACAAAAAATACATTTTTTCAGGAATAAGAAATAGAAAAGACGAAGGAAACGTCTACTGTAAAAGTGTGGGGAAAAAAGTAATAAAACAAGCTCAGTGTTTTATCAAAAATGATTTTACATCTAAGGTTTTACTCGAACTTTAGCGAGGTTGGACGGGATGCAGTTTTAGGAAATGGGATATCCTGAATTACAACCTTCCCAGAATGGTCATAACCTCCGTCCACACCCTCTTTTCTTAAAATTTGAAAGGTGAGATGATGAGATTACGTTAGGTTAGTAAGTTGAACAGTTGATTTGGAGATTTCTTTTAGACAAATACAAAAATGACCGAAACCTTATTTAATAATTAACCCCGATAGTATGCTTTGACTGTGAAAAAAATGATAAAGTAAGGTAGTAAAACATCAAAAAGACTAATTTTCATGTTGAATTGTCATCAGAAAGATTTAAAATATGCATTTCCTGTCAAACCACAAAATATTTATCCTTTAAGCAGAAGTACATGCAGTTATGTAGGCCTACAGCAGAAAAGTCAAATAATGAGTGAAACTGCATTACATTTATCTAAATTAATTTGCATGAGAAGAATTCAAACAGCTTCGCTTCTATTGCATTAAATTGCATCAAAACATTCTGAAGTGTCAGAATAAGTCAATAATGAGCAAATGGTTATTCATATTAAAAACATTACATCAATGCCAGCTGACTTCTGTAAGCTATAATATTTGCGTTAGCTAAGATTAGTATACAATATTACATTTCTTGACTGATAAATATACACTGGGTCGAAGTAGGCTTTTATTTGTACTTTTAATAGTTTGTGATTAATCACAATCTGAAAGTGTGATGAATTTGTTTAATCAATTGACAACACTATTTTTTTTTATGTTTTCATCTAAAAAAAAACTAGCAAAAAATTAGTGTCTGTTAATCTATGGTCACAAATACAACAGTCACTGCGTGATGGGGCGACATTGGCGGAATCTTTCATATTTTGTGCAGCCACCTGATATCTTTGAAAATCGTTGGCGTGGTTTTAAATGCAAAATCAAGCGATAGCTGGATGACCACAAGGCGATGGCAGCCGGATCGCAGGCTGGCAGCAGCTCTGATTGAACGATGACGTGTAAATGTCTCTGGATGACGACTGTTCATAACCGTTCAATGTTCCACCGGCTGCCAGCTCCCGGGAGTATATTGAAAGCTATCCATTCTGCACTACTGGTAATCGTTAATATTCAGGTATCAGAGTCGCTGTGGTGCTACCAACGCCATAATGAGTTTTGGGCAGCATCAATTTCGTCTCCCCATTTGGACCCATGGTGGCTGGGACCGCCAGATTTATGTCTGGTCATCATCGGGCCTCTGGCACATGTCAACAGCCCTTGTCGAGTGGCTGCGCTGATACCATACGATTTCTAACAATGGCAGTGGGACGAGGGCACGGGGAATGGGGGTGGCTAGAGGCTGGCAGTTGGAAATTGGCAGATGAATAGACAATTTTGGCGGCCTTCGAGACCCTCCAATCAGTCAATTGTTGCGCTGCTGCCTTCTTGCCTGTCACTGGACTGCTGCAGCGCGACTTCAAAATGTGCCCAAACAGCCACTGACTGATGTAAAAAAAATCGTCAATATTTTTTTAAAAACTTTTTCTAAAATCTCCGTGGCCACCGCAAAGCATGCAAAAATGCAACTGCTGCCTCTCAATTACAAGTGTCGCCGTACAACCATCTGCCAAATATGCTAAAAAAAGCATTTAAAAAAGCATTTAGGTCACAGCGTGGTGGCATTTTGTGACCGTAGTGACCATAGTCCAAGATTAGAATTCATTTTAAGGATGTTTGCTCCTTGGATAAAGGAAAAGTAGCGAGATCCTACAACCTGCTATGATTGAACAATGTTTTTTCTGCCTACAAAAAGGACGAGGAGAGGAAACCACTGTTCCCTTTGACACATGGGAAGTTTTTCCAAACTTTAACGCGTGCCTAGATTCTCACAAATGTTAATTTCAGCTTTATATTAAACAGAAAAATGACAAGTGTTCTTAAAAACATCATATAAACTACCAACAGAGTCTGGAGTCAGCAGGAAGTACTGACAGGAGCTGAGGCAGCAGAGAAAGTCAGTGTGACAACCCATTCTGAAGCAGGGTGCTGTGTCTGAAGTTGTGGAAAGTGAACGGAATAAAGTGATGACGGGGGTATTTTCCAGATCAGATTTATGATGGGCTCCATGATGAACCGCTACAAACATTTGGGAAACAGATATATTGGAGACAACTTTTCAACAGGTTTTTATTTATAGAAGAAGATTCATAAACTCTTTTAATTAAGATTTTATTGATTTTTTTTTTACTATATTATAAGTGAGTTTGAGCTTCATACTCTGCCTTGAAACTGTAGCTGTAATTGTACCAACAAATATTCCAAGCAGACAACCCAGTCATTGATTATCAGGGTTGGCTGCAGTAGCTGACACAGTAATTGACTAACTTGTGAAGTAATTTCATGCAGAAATTATTTAGCGTTTTTGTGTAGTTTAATTTCAAAGTGGAAATGCAGACTCCAGGATGGTGGCTCGGGGAGATAGGAGACAGCTCTGTGCCTGAGTTCATGCATAAGAAGATACGTCTGCCATGCTGTGTTTGATTAATGGCACCACAGGCCTGCTCATCAAGAGGTAATAAAATATGAGGGCATAAGTCAGGCTGCATCCCAGTGTTCTGACAGGTGTTCGGATCTTTAAGCATAGGCTTCTCTGAGGTAACCAAATCAAAAGATCTGTCTCCATCCTCCATCTAAATGATTTCTAAATGTTAAAGCCTCCAAGCCAAAAATCAAAGGGGCTGTGATCTCTGAATAGAAAAAATAGGCAACATGCAGTTTCAAATAGCAAAAAAGTTCATCACCTGTTGCTTGTCATATTTTCATTTACTATGTGGAAAAGATTGAGCTTAGTTTTGATTTTTTTTTCTCCTTTGCTATGACAGTGTAGCATCATGCTTAAAGTTCATCCATGTGTGTTTACTGCAGATGTTTATCCACTGACAACAGAGCATCATTTATGGACAAATCCTTGAAACATCGTTTAAAAAAATACAGTCAAAGAAAATCCCCAAGGCCCAAAACTTTTTGATTTTGATCTTTTACCGATTCCTGTCTTTTTTTAGTAAGGTATAAATTAAATTTTTTGAACTATAGTTTAAATGTATTTGAGCGCTTTTTAAAAACCTATTGAGCATGGAAAGTATTTTTTTTCCTTCATTGATGTCACCTGTGGTTCTTCTGTTCAAAGGTGACAGTTTAGTTGCATGCAGCTCCTTTATTTCTCTATTGTGGCTCTGTGGCTTTGAGGGAATTGCTAACAATTTAAATAATAGTCGGTTTGTAATTTTGGGATAATTTGTTTAAGTCAATTTGTTTTGTTCTTTATGTTTAGATTGGACATGTCAGAAAACAACATAATGTCACAATGTTTAATTTACTGTCGGAGTCTTTCTTATAAATTAAAATGAGCTTAAAGCACATTTTCTTGTTCACTGCTGCACAACAGCAGCAAAATTCTTAAAATACAATAGTGCATATACATATGTATAGATTAAACAAATTGAATTTGACTTTAAAATTAAAGTTAATCAGCATGCAATTCACAAGATTTCCACTAGGGGCTTCCTGCACAAGTGAGCCATCTCCAAGGTTCAATAATGTAAAATCTTTCAACCCTAAGACAAAGAAAAAAAAAAGACTTAGGATGAAATACAATGAAATAAATATGTCCACCTCGGTTGTTGTCATTAGGGTTGTCAGTGCCATAAAGTTAATATTTTTCACCGTAACTCAATGGCTTGGAGCAGACTGGATTGCAAAATAATTAAACCACTTATATCCCAATAGTCAAACAAAATTAAAAAAAAAAAAAGGCTCAGTTTTATTCTTCCCTCAACTGATAGAATTTGAATGACAATGTATTTCAGAACAAGTTAAAAAGTGATATGACCATAGCTTTGTCAACCTTTTGATAAGTCATTATTTAAATAAAACCGTGTTTCAAAAATTGGCTAATCTGTTATGCCATGTCAAGTAGTTTTTTTCTGCAATTCTTTCAATAACTCATCCCTACCAGAGATGTATTCATGTTTAAAAATATTGTCATGGATAGCTTAGAAAAAAAGTATTCAGACTTAAATAAATAATAAAATATAATGTCAGCAAACTGCATCTGCTGTTTTAGTCATAAAGCTGCTTTTGTGTCCCTTTCCGATAGTTACCGGCAACCCGTAAAGTGATTTTTGTGCCATCATATCTTATTTTGATCATATTGCAAGCAA
The DNA here is from genome assembly GCA_014656515.1 of Oryzias celebensis. Lineage (NCBI taxonomy): Eukaryota > Metazoa > Chordata > Actinopteri > Beloniformes > Adrianichthyidae > Oryzias > Oryzias celebensis. The sequence continues at coordinate 10,574,456 of BNCR01000012.1, forward strand.
AAGTCACAGTTTTGAGATCAAAATCTCTTAAGTTGTAAGAAAAATGTAAAGTTTTAATAATAAAACTTGATAATTTGCAAATGAAAATATAAAATATTTGCTTTCAAAAAATAGTTTTGCAATACAAATATTTTCAGATGTGTTCTCTCATCTCGCTTTTTCCTTATCTTTGATTTTGCATTCATTAGTTTCAGTTGAGTGTGACAAAAAACCTGCTGATTGTTCTGGATCCTATCCAATCAAATCGCGGTATTTATCTAACGTGCCTGTTGCTGATGCTCAAACACCAAACAGGCTCTTTTACCCTTGATTTTGCGTCTATAGATGAAGAAAGAATTTTAATAATTTTAAAAATATTACATAGTATTAAACAAAACTACAAAAAACTTCAACAAAGTGCAACACAGACTACTTGAGGAGCGAAGCACACCATATTGCAGCTGCAACAGTTACAGCAAGGCTGCCTTCTCTGGCTGGGGGTCCACACAGAGCTTTTAAAGGCTCCCTCCAACAGCTCTGGTCCAATTGGGAGCCACACCCCTTCAGCACCACACCTGAAACAAATCAAGAGAGACACACAGAAACACACATAGATAAAAAAAATAAAAATAAAATACAGAGGTCCCACTCTGACAGAAATAAAACACAAACTAAACTAAACAAAAACTAAAGCAAATACAGCTGGGCTGTAATATCAGGAAAGCAAAATATTCAGATACAAATCACAATATAGTGTAACATCCGGCTGGACGGAGGCGGAGCTGAGATGGTTTTTCTGCTGCTGACATTGTAAACACGCTGGTCACTATACTAACATAAATAAATACAGAGCTGTTTTTTATTGTGTCTTTGTTAGTCCTTCTGGTTCCTACTCAAAGAGAAACGGACCCAGAATGACTGAATCCTGCAGAATCCTGCTCAAAAACAACTGATACAAAGTCCATGTCCGCCTCCAAGCACCGTCAGTGCAAGGTAGAGAGACTTGATTGGATAACATGAGACTAATCAGCATGAAGCCTCTTGTCTGTGATTGGCTGTTTGTGGTGGCACATGTATCACGCTCAGCTAAGGTAAACTCAAAGATTGGAAGAAAGCAAGATGAGAGACAACACATCTGAAAACATTTGTGTCGCAAATGCAAAAATATTTTTGAAAGCAAAAAAAGTTTTTTAAAGCAATTTTTAAAAATATTTTCATTTGCAAACCATGACATTTTTTAAATTTTAAACTATGACATTTTTAAACTTTGCATTTTTCTTACAACTTAAGAAATTTTGATCACAAAACTGACTTTTGCTCGCAGATCACTTTATAGCAATCCAATTCTGACACAGTATAGAATGTCCAGGACTTGAAACTTCATGCTATATGCTGACAATGCTAAATGCCGCTTTGGTTGTGCATGGTATTTATGCAAATCTTGTCTTGTGTACATGACTTTGTTGGAGGGGTTCTAACTCTCCCCAGCACATATGTAAATTTAATGAACCTCTAATTAATGATCTGTGGAAAAATATGCTGTAACGTCAGGTAAAGCAGAGACAGTGGAAATCTGCTAATGAGACAGTATTTCCAAAATGTGAAAAAAAAAGACTGCCCACTGACATACCTTGCACAGAACATCCTCATGACTGTTCCATTTTAACTGCTGCTTTGAAGAGGTGTTTCATTTAGAGACGTGCTTGATTTTCCTTTCTAATTAGCTTACACACAGAAGTGATGCTACTGAGCCACAACATTGCATCGATGTCAATATTACAGAAAGCTGTGTTTTTAAAAAATGAAATCCCTTTCAAACCCTCTTCAAAAAGTACCACAGATAGATTTAAAACAGGTACTTGGGGATCAAATTTAATCATCTCCCCCCTGCATCACCCAACATTAAAAAAAATCTACCTCAATTAAAATTTTATTTTGAAAGTGTTAGAGCTAAGCTGATCTCAGGAATTGATTCGTCTCGACATAATGTTAACATTTTATTGTGGGGTTAACAAAACTTGCTTTTACTTTGAATTGGGATGAGCCACTGCAGATATAGTATCTTGTGATATTTGTGTTGCCTGAACTTTAGCCTTTATCCTTTAGTTTTTCAATTTGCATACTAAGGATGTTTACTGAATTAAATGTGGAGATTTATTTGACATTGTTAGTTGTGAATGCAGGCTCTTTTTTCCTCAACCCAGTCTAAGTGCTGGGGAAAAGAAAACCTGATCAGAGAAAAAAGCTATATTATTACATTACTGTAGCTTTAGAAACTGTAATGTCATAAATCTTGGCTTGTTTTATAAGCCACATTTTTCTATAACTGCCCACGATGTGAGGTTTAATACATTTTTAAAGCAAATAAATAAAAAATCTATTTGTTTTCTGACCACATAGAAGAAAAAAATGATCCAATAAAACTGTTGGGAAAAATTAGCCTTACAGGCTAACATAAAATGCAAATGATTTTTACGAGAATACATGAAAAACAGCAATAATCTTGGCACAAAAAACATGAGGAAAAACAGATCATTCAGTCAGCCAGAAGCATAAAAAGCAATTTGTAATTTGGCAGAATTATATGTTTGATTATTCAGACATTTTGAGCACTGATCTGCACAGCACAGATACCAGAAATCTCCACGTCCCTGGCTGGCTATCCCAGCTCATCGATGGGGATGCCAACGTGTTCCCTGACCTGCTTTCTGCCTCCAGGTCTTTCCCCAGTGGAATACGTCTAAAAGCCTTCCCCGTCAACTGCTAGACCTCTTCATTGCCTTCTGGAGATACATTTTATCCACAGACATTCATAACAAAATTAGTGGCAGCTCAGGCAGATTCAAACTCATCTAAAAAAGAACGTGCAAATCATGTAAAATTACAAACTTCCCAAGCTGGGATGTAAGGAACTTTAATTTAGCAATAAATCAGTACACATTTAACAATGTTTAAAGTCCGACCATCTTTTGATCTCTTCTAAAGGCATTCCCAGTGTTTTTTTTTTATTATAATACATTGTTTTTAATTAAAAAAAGAAAAAAAAACAAACTAGGACATAGTTTCTGCGGAGCTACAGGAGTTCATTAGAAATTCATCTGTTCATCTGGGACTGTTGGTGAGGAGTAAGGCTGACCTAACTTCCCATCATCCCTTTTTTTATGTGCTCTCACAACAGCTTACAGCCCCTCACAACCCCGACCTAACATTAGCAGTGCAACAAAAATGGTGAGCAATATTGGAGCTACTCAACTGTACAGTTTTTAGCCCATGTGCCAGCTCGGACGAGGAAAATAAAGACATTAATGGATTTATTTATCTGCAAGTGGATGCATACGAATGGAGCAGAGCAGGAGGTTTGTTACCCAGAGATAGTAAGTTCTACAACGACATACTTTTTTCAATTGCAGTTTTTTCTTATCTGTTTGTGATTAATGATTTGAATAAAGAAATAATCAGAAATGCTTTTTTAATCTTAATTTTCTTTATATTTGTCCTCCATCGTGACACAAAAACACAATTTTCATTAGAATGGGTCTTTAAACGTTTCACATTCTGCTCCAATACATCCTTAGACTGCTGCAATTCTCAATGCCATGCTCCCATGCCCCAACTGCATCAATGTCAATTCTGCAGCACAGTTCACATTTGAATATGAAACCAGTTTGATAAAATATAGATTGTCATTATTTTAATATTTAATTATATTTAAAGAAATTACATTCTTTTAGTCCACATGTCTGAATGTTGAGGGACATTTTTTTCTACCATTGAATGTTGCAATTTATAAAAAACACCTGATAGATAAATGCTATTAGATCATTAAATATCAGATAGCAAACTGGTGACTAAAATTAAATTGAACACCAACCTCATCTGATTTACCATATTAGTCTCTACTTTACCTGACAACTGTACTTGTCCCTTCACTCTGTTAACATTGTTTCCACTTAGCACACATTGGAGATGTGGAATAATTAACGTCAGGATAGAGTGCCTGGTGCAGGTAGGACCAAGCATTTGCTTCTTTAACATACAGCATCTTTATTAGAAAGCTCTATTCTATAGCTTATTATGGACTGTGCCCTCTATTGTCAATTCCTTCTATTCTCCATTAAACATATGATGCTCTGGTGTTAGACCTGCTATCTATCAGTTTCTGCCAGCTTGATCTGCTAAGCATCAGGCAGCAACACATTTGCTTAAGGGCTCAAACAGAATGTGCTAACTGCTGTGAAAATGAATGCAAACAATTCTCCAGTTGTAATGCATCTCAGTTCTAGCTCCCCTGAAAGACATAAATGATGGAGTCTTTTAGCGAAATCAGATTTAGTCCTAATTGGACGACAGGCGCGCCACGAACTCCCCCAGGACAGGGAAGCATATACGTGGGGTGGATGATATAACAAGACCACATTAAGGTGTGCAATGCCAAACAATAAACCGGAAGCAGTCGGGAACTTTGCATGTTCAGCTTGTGTCTGAGGAATTCTGAAAAGCTTGATGGGTCTGGATTTAAAGGAATGGATAACGTGGACAAAATCAGACTTTAACCCTGAAGAACATTAAAACAACTTTCTTCTGGGTTTTTGAAATATAAATCACATTTTTTGCTTATAAAAATAAAACAGATAAAATTAAAAAAAAGTGAAAAATTAATAAAAAAAAAAAAATCAGAAGTAAAATTTGACCCTTTGGGTTCTCCAATGCTAAATTTTACTCATTTTTCTAAAAGTTCGACACTATGTTTACACCTCTCTTGGCGTCACGAGTTTAAGTGACCACTTCCAATTAAAAGTCTATGTAAATGCACAGATATGTGTTTCAGGCTTTCATGTTCAAAATTCTCGCAATCCTGCATAGTCATCTTTAAGACCATTTTTGGGCACTAGGTTGAAGCACGTTGAACATTAAGCATTCAGGAACTTGGCTATGGTAGTGACGTATGAATGGCGTTCCTTTTAATTCACGCAAGTATTGACCATTTGAAAGTTGATCACTGAGGAAAGAATTTATCCCTGTGTCCGAATTTCCTCCCTCCTCCCTAACTACTAAATAACTATAAAGTGCAGGACTTTCCAGTGGACTGGATTTTAAAAGCAATTGCTCACTCTATTTTTGTTTTTGTTTTTTTTTAAATGGCAAACATGACGTCACAAATTTCACAAAGTAAAAACCTATAAATACAAGCATTTTATTAAGACTTTTAATGAATCCACTGTGTTCTGATGATAATGAATATGTGGATGGTTTATAAAACAATCATTAAAATAATATTGATTTTTGCAGAAATTGTCCAAATGCAGTTATTGTGGTCTTCGCCGATCAAATGCGCATCAAAAAACAGGGGTTTTTTTGCAAGAACTTCTAGGAAATTTCTAGGACTCTCAATTGTGTAACTGTAGATTCAGACAGCTCTACAAAATGACAAATGCTCTATAGTCCACTAAGTAGTGAGTAGTGAAGGAATTTGGACATAGCCAGTAAATGTGGTTTGCATCCAGCCAGAATCGGAATAGATGAAAGAAAAATCTGTGAGAGGACGAGATTTGCTCCACTTTGACATTTTGCACCAAGAATCTTCCAAATGTACTGTAGTGTTGATGCACTAGTATTGAGAAGCAATAGTACAGTATGAACACCATGGGTTGAATGTGTAAAAACACATGCTCATTGTGAACGTAGCTTCAGACTTAGCAGTTTCACAATAAACATTTTTTTAAATTATTATATTTTCTAACAAAAAAAAAAACCTCTGATGTGTGAATTCATAAACATTTCTTTGCAAATCTTAGTCTCATTTGTTTAAGCATTGTCCTGGGAACCACGATTTAATTTTCTCCAAAGCAAACCCCTACAAGGAAAGAGGCCATTGTCCATGTTTATTCATTTTTCACAAAACCAACAAATGCAGCCAACTTCCTAGATGCAAAGGGTTCTTTTTTTTTACTCCTATCTTGATCAAAACGATTCATTTAAGCAGAAAAAGAGAATTAAGCGCATACAACCAAGCAGATGGTTTTTAAGAGGAAAATCTTTTTCTTGTTTTCCAAACAGAACTGGCAAAGTATCTTAATTATCCAGAGCTCAAAAGGACAGAGTGAAAGGGGAGCACTAATGGGAACCTCGGCTTTCCCTCAGCGCACCAACTCTAAGAACTCTTTAAAGGGTCTCCTTGTGAAGAATGCCTTGCTTGTTGCCCTGAAGGAATATTCTGGCTACGTAGCCTGTCATGATCTTCAAACAGGAACAAAGACTAATGCAGTGCGGTTCGTATTATCCCCATGACGATCTTTTACGTACAAACAACACAAAAAAGAGAGAAGAGCAGTTATGCTCTTCAGTGGGCAACATGGGTGTTAAATAACTGCTCGGATTTCACAAAGGTACAGAGCCGGAGAAGCACAGCCCTGAACCTGTCATTAATTTGCTTTTGTCAGCATATGATCTAGGCGATATGGGGATAGCGGAACCATTTGACTGTCTTAGAAAATGAAAGGTGAATTTATTCCCTCTCCCTAAAGCATTACTTGAAGGATTAAATGCAATTTTGGATGATGGCATGGCCACAGTGCCTGCCGAGATACCTAATCCATTTTTTTTTTTTTTTTTTTTTTTTTTTTTTTCATGGATGTGTTTGCTTTATGTTGTGCACAACTAAAAGTTTGTGACTATGAATTCAGGCTGGCGAGTCAATGGATTTATCAAAAAATTTTATTTTTTCTCTTATCTAACCTGATTAATCTGTTTTTTTAATATTAAAGACCCACTCCGATTAAATGATAAAATGAAAATGGGTTTTATTATGATTATTTTTTTTTTTTATAAAAAGAAAAGTTAAAAAGAGGAATGGAAATGTCTAAAGTTTAACCAATTCTCCATTCGAGAATTAATATATTTTAGCCAAAATTAGCCAAAATTTTAAAAAATATGGCATTTCCAGGACATTGCTCATTAGAAATTTTGCCTCCTTGTTAGAACACTGGAAAAATGTCCTTCTCAAAACAAGTTAAAAAAAACAGAAGACAAGATGTTTTTCCCTGTAATGAAATCAGGAGAATTTGTGTTGGTACGTTTTCTTGAAATAAGTAGTGGTGTCCTGTCCTTTTAGGAAAACTTTAATCTTGAAACTAGTGGTAAAAACTCATTTAGATATTTTGCTCTAAAAATATATATTTTTTTCCTTATTTAGACACTGCAAAAATCCAACTATTGTTATTTTTAGACCAAATAAAATCAATTGTAAAATCAATTATATCAATTGTAGAAAGGTATTTAAACTATAAACTAGACTAAAATACTTGATATTTTGTGTTTTTACAGTGCAGGGAGCTTGTAGCCCACCCTGCTCCAGATTCACAACGATTTGAATGTAGTAAGTAATGCTCAGGAATGCACTTTTAAGCTTAATTTTCTTTATGGCCACCATCATCAGAAAAATGCCCAAGAACGTGTTAAAAACAGAATTTGCATCAGTCTTACCGAGATAGCTCACACAGGCTTCAAATCCACAGAAAACGAAAGGCTGTCCCCATGAAACCCATTTTCTTCCACCAATCTTTTTTGGTTTTCTGAAGTGGCAGTGGGGTAAAAGAAGGAAGAGGAGGAGGAAGGACATCTGACTGGGCGCTGCTGCAGTCCATCGACTGTTTTCTACAGAGGGAAAGGTCAGAGGATACAGTGCGAGGCACCTGCTGAAGGTAATCATTAATACGCCTGCTGTCCTGTCAGAAGCTACCGGCTTGGCTGGATGTGTTTCACTCAAATAAAGCTAATGTGGCGGTTGGGTCTTCCTATCATTGCAAAAACAAGTAAGGATATTAGGCAGTGCTAAATACACAATCACCAACCCTTAAGTGTGATTTTTAACGAAAACCACCTTGATGCCTTGCTTTTTTTTTTTTTTTAAATGGGCTCCATATGTGAGCCATATAAATGGGAAAATAGAAGCTTCTGAAAATCCACTCTACCAAGGAAAAGTATAATTTCAAGTTTGGTTACCAAGACAACCCTTTTTCGCAGAGTAGATGATTACCAAGGACATTAATGTTTGAAACCATTCTCTGTTGCATTTATAACTGTAAGGCTACTTCGTTGCAATGAAAAAAAAAAAAAAAAAACATGCACTCTGAAAACTCACTTAAAAATGCTGAAGTACACCTCTTTATGCATCTAAAAAGGACAGACGGTGTTTACATAGATGTACATTTGCATGCATGGTCCACTCCAAACAAAAACTAACCTCCTCCTCCTTTTTTGTGTGTGTTGTACTTCAACAGCAGCTTTATGCAAATGGGCCTCCTGTCCTACAGAGGAGAAAAGGTGGGAAACCAAATTGGATCGAATGTAATTCAGTTCACCAAGCAGGGAATGAATCGATAATGCTGAGAAATGGCTTTCAAAGGAGTAAGGACTATGGGTAAGAGCTTTCTTTTGTTTACAGCACAACCTAGACCTGCATGCTTATGTATTTTACGAGAGGTTAATGAAGAATTGCAGCACCCTTTTGCTTCATTTCTCACGTTTTTTTCCCTGTGATGTTTGACTGCGCAGCAATACAGACAATTCCCCGCCTGTCTGGCAGCATGATAGGCTGCCTTAAATGTTTTATATTTGCATCCCCCACGTTTAATGTATTGACTGTATATTGCTGAGCAAAGAAAATGGTTTAGAAAAATCATTAAAATTAGATTTCTATAAATCAAGTTCACAGGTTATGCCCACCAAATATTCCTGTTTAAATAATGTCTAATTAGATTACACAAAAATGAGAATACATTATACATCAGATGAAAACAACATTTAAAACTAGAGGAATCCTGTGCTTTCAATTGACATGTTTGGGTTAATTTAGAGATGACCTAACAGTGGCGTAAAGACCGTTGCTGCCCTGGAAACCTGGCAGAAGGATGGACAAGTGATTAAATGGATAGCTGGATGCTTGAAGCTCCCAAGGCTTTATTACGGGCTATTTCCTGGCCAAAAGACCTTGAAGTTAAACATTATCAAAAGACATCTACAGATGCTTCACACATTTTTCTTATTTCAATTTCTTTTCCTATTTCCCTTCCAGAAGAGATTTTTGACATATGAAATTTTTGATGTCTGTAGGTCAAACAGTCATGGAAACACTACAAGGTGTTTACACTCTCACACAAAGATGCAGGTATAAGAAAATATGATATATAGTTTTTTTTCTACCACCAAAAACAAGAGAAAAAAAACTGTAAAATGTGAGAAGAAAGCATTTTTTAATAGAAAAATATTAAAACCATCAATAATATTTAATAAACCAAACTTAAAATGTTGTTTCAAGGCTTTATGGAATAAAATTAAATGGTAATTTATTTAATTGTAACATTGTACCAATTTTAAAAAATGAGAAGAAAAGCCAAACGCAAACAGGTACGTTTTCTTATTTAATTATAAATTGAAAGTTTACGTTTTTTTATTATTAGTCTTATGGGTATTTATTACATCCCTACACCACTAAAGAATTCACAAGGGAGCTTTGGAAGAAAATATCCCAAACTATTAATAAATGGAGAGGAATTGAAATAAACAACATATTGAGGAAACTGTTTTTTTAATAACTAGTTAAAAAGAAATAACTTTTAGAAATATATGAAAATTTCCCAAAAATACATACATTAATTTTATTAAAATGTAAAATATGTGATTTTTCTTTTTGGTCAAAAGACAGATATTTATCAATTTCTAATGGGTTTTATTAACCTCATAATAATGTCTCTCTCTGGAAAAAAAAAAGACACAACCCTGAACATGTCATCAGCACACATATGTCAAGTCAGAGCACAGAGTTATATGGCTTCATTTAAAAAAAAAAACAAAACACATGGGTATATCACGAACACAATTTTGTGTTTTTGCGTTTGTAAAACAGCAGCATATCAGCAAAAACGTATCAATTTTTTGGCATCAAGCTTTTAGAAGCTGTTTAATTTCCTGTTAAGTCAAATGCTTAGTTAAATATTAGGAGCTCACCCCCTCCCACCAAATAAATAAATAAAAAAGCAGGTGAACCATCGCAACAGTCCTTGAGGGCTTCGTCTCATTCATATGCCCCAAACAACAGTTTAGAAACTGCAGTTCCCAAAAGGCGAAGCACTGTCATAGGAGGCAGTGATCCATTACCGGACCATCAGCATTTTGTTTGAGCGCTTTGTGGCTGTGTGTAGCCTCAGTGAGGAGAGGCGGATAAAACAGAAAGGAAAAAGGGCAGTCAAATACTCTGAGCTAAGTACAGAGTGTGGAGGGGAGGGAGGCCTGGAAGCAAAAGAAATTGGCTTTCCATCTTGTGACACAATTCAAAGAAGAAGTGAGGGAATAACCAAGCCGAGGGAAGGGGACAACTCAAAGATGCACAGTGGGAGCTAAAAAGATTTCGAAAATTGCTGGAGGTATCACAAGAGATACATATGGGAAAACGGGCTGCAAAGAAGTGACGAGATGCAAGGTTAGAGGGAGAGAGGTAAAAAAAAACTAATCAAGGCAAAGTTGGAAGGATTGGGAAAGTTACTCAGACCTGTGCAGATTTTTGAATGGCCTCAGAGGGGAGATGTAATTAAACTTCCATTCAACGATATTAAGGAAATGTCTCTGTTAAATTGTCTGCTTTGTGGAAGGATTGCCTGTAGGCACCAGACAAGCCTTCAGAGAATCAAGTCCTGGCCGCTGTAAGTGTTGAGGCTCTGCAGTCTTATGGTTGTTCCCTGGTGGCTCTTCCCAGCTCTCCGTGTAGCTACTATTTCCAGCAAACAAGCTTAGACAAGCCAAGTTTTCTGCTACCTGCCAGGTGCGAAATAGCATCAACAATGAAAGCAAAACACCCAAGGACTGTACTTTTTTTTTCCTTCCTTTTTTCATCACAGCGCTTCCAGACCAAACAGATTTTGGGGAAATATTTGCACTTCAAAAACAACAACCACAGCTGGATGATTCTTCTGTGGCTTAATAACTTAAACAGTACGACTGAGAAAATACATATAAAAACAGATTTTGAGACTGCTTTTCATTTTTTTGGTATGGTGGCCCTCAAGTGCCAATCTTGTCAGCAAATCACTCAAAGCAAAAACATATTAAAGATCACAATGGGAACAACAAAAACTAATAAATAAAGTCAAGTGAGAAATCAGGAAAAAGTAGGTATTATGGGATATCATTGACTGAATGAAGACGCTTGTTCACTTTTTCAACTAAATTTGAAAGGCAAAATATCTTTCTTCAAGCTTCTGACCACAGCCAATGCAAAAGTCTGGTTATTGATCGGTCAACAGCTAAAAAAAAACCTTCTGCTTTCCCTCTTCATCAAAACTCAAACATTATCATCCAATCAGTGATGTCCCATTATACCTACCTTTTTCGGTTTCTTATTTTTTTTATTTTTTAACCTTTTAGTTTGATTTCTGGAAACGACTTTTGATTCTTTAGGTTTTAGTTTCTGAAATTTTCTTTTGATTTTTTTTTTTTAATTTAATGTTTTTTTTTTTTTTGTTTTTTGCTTTGCTCTTTTAATTGTAATCTCCAGTGTGTTTTTGCATTGAGGGATTTGTTAAAATGATTTGCACTTCAGGGCCACCGTACCTTTAGAATAAAAAAAAAATCAATCATATGTTGTAGCTCTTTTTTTAAGTTTGACATTCTGAAAGAAAAAAAAAGAAGAAATGTTAGTGTAATCCTGAACTATTTGACAAACATTTGTTATAATTGCCATCTATTGACTATTCAGCCTGTTTAACTGCCGTCCTCTCCGAGTGCACTTGAAAGCTCTCATTGCAGGCGTAAAGAAAGATACACTCCATGACTTCAGTCTCCATACCCAACTAGAACTGTGTTGCCGTGAGCAACAGTGTCTGCTGTCCGTCTCTTTACTCACTCAGAGGGATCCATGACAAACTAGCATGTCCAGGAGAGTGACTGAGATTGATGAACTGCATGACATTTTGGGATTCATGCAAAAAAAGAGAGGAGAACAAGGAAAAAAGTGGTGCCACAAGTAAGTTAGAAGGGAGGAGACTGAGTCACGGTAGGAGTAAATGATCATGTTCACTGAGGCCACACAACACTAAAAACAATAGATTGGAATGTAATGGGTTGGTCATACATACTTAATCTGGTGCAGCTTTGGTGCTGGCCACCTGAGAGTTTGAGCACAATTAAACCGGTTTTAGAGCACTGATTTTCTGATAGATGGCTACTTAAAGGCTCCATACCTTGTGAATAAGAAACACTAGGCAGCGTCTGGTGGATTCAGCATCAATGCAGTTCACGTAACGTTCTGAAAATAGAAGGGTGACTGGCGCTACGGGGGGATGCCATGCTATTTGGATTAAAACCGTTGATGCACCAAGTGCACATAAGCAGCAACTGTAAAATGGAAGACGTGCGATTGGAAATTGGAGACGGCACAAATGAAGGTACACAAGCCGTCAAGATTCAAGACATTTTTTCTTTTCTTTCTCTCCAGGAAGTTTAAAAATGAATTCACATGCAAACTTAGTTACACCATAATTCAACCCTTCATGAGTGCATGCCCTGTAAACCAGCTAACAAGCTCAAAGTAGTTTTGAGGATGCTGATGGAGTGAGTCAACTGACTTTTGTCAAAGTGTGAGTTTTGGATTTTTTTCCAATCATTTCCTCACGTAACACTGCAGTTTCTGCCTACTGGGAGTTCTGTGTGAGATGGTTTTATCACTTCTTTTATTCATTTTTGCCTCTCTCCCTCACTCATTAAGTTCTGTTTACATGTTGCACAACTGATCATGCTACAATGCTCATACAACAGAAAAAAAAAACAGCTTTTGGCATATCTAATCCTGATACTAATATGCAGCAAGTAATTGAAATTGTTCCATCCTGTTAAGAAGCAATGTTTCTTTTTCATTAAATGGGAAACACTATGCTTATAAATTTTGATACTTTTTAAAGCCTTATTCAAATTTACTGATTAATTTTTTTTTGTGTGTATGTGGATTTAACATGTTATTGTAGCATTTTCTGATGATGGAGGACATAAATAAAGAAAATTAAGAGGGGTTTGCTCCAAGCTAATAGTCTTGCCCACAACACAACTTTAATGAACTACCGCCGCTCTGCAGAAACTATGTCCTAAAAAACAAGTTTTTTTTAGTTTGGCTAAAAACGGTATAATCATGATGAAAAGACCACTAGGAAGGCTTTGACAGTAGCTCGAAAGATCGGAGGGAGTCTTTAAAGGTTTTGGTTTCCAATGTGTGACACAAATACAGGAGCGTTTCAGAAAAGCTAATAAGTTCATCAAACCTTCATTTCCTGTGGTGTGAAGGATGATGATCTGAAAGTCTTCACATTACTGTTTGTTTTCAAAAGTGCACGCTGTTCTGTGATCTGTGGATCCAAAGGGAAGTTGTGTAAGTGTTTCACGGGTTTATCCAGACAGAAATGACTTACATATGAGTCATAACTGGAAGGGAAGAATGAATAAATCAATAGTATTTTTTTTTTGTGTGTAAGATATTTTCTACTCGAGTCAGCAAGAAGAAACTAGTGAAGGAAAACAGACACGAAACAGATTGGATACAAAAGAGCAAAGAGAAAAAAACCCTAAAAACGATGACATGATTTAAGCATGGAACAAACAAATGATAAATTACCAATCCTGAGAAAATGGATGACAAACAGTACCTAGATTGCCAGTATGTTCAGTTTTTTTTAAAGCAAAAAAAAGAATAAAGCACAAAGATGGAAAACAAAAACCAATAAGGTTCAATCCGTCTAACAAGAAAAGAAAAGCACAAACGAAGCTCATGTTTCCTCCAACAGCTTTTATGGTAAACAGAATGTGTGAGATGTGTGTATGAGATTGTTCTCACGTTCTCATTCACTTGTTATGTGGAAATCTGTCCATTTAAATCCATGCCCCACCCAAAAAAAAAAAAAAATGAATAAATAAAAAACTTCACTTGTCAGTCTGGTTTGCTAAAGTTGTCCTAAAATATTGGGAGCTGAAAGTGGATGTGACAGTGTCCCCATTTCGCTGCTGTATTTGGAGGAGTTGCAGTGGGAAAGCCTTTAAGACCTGTTTTTGATATTTTTGGCATATTTCTGGCTTTGAAATCTGAGCTGGACCCCCAACCATTTTTTTTCCTGGCTCAAAGTGACACACCAGCTGGACTCATCCTGGAGGGAGTTGACTGACAGTTTAATGGGCAGAGGAACTGAGGGAGTAGAAGGGTGCACTTTAGAAACACATCTTCAGGCATCCAACCTCTGTCATTAGAAGCTAATCACAAGGTATTGCATAATACTTTCAAAAGATGAAAATAAGAAGAATAAAAAATATTTTTGTCTTAAAAAATCCCTTTTAACTGGGATTCCTTCAGTGAACTGATCCAATCTGATTCAATACCTGCACTTCTTGATGACATTTCCATGGCTTTTTTTACTTGTAGCAGACTGAGCAGAAAAAAGCACATTTGAAGAGTTGATCTGCTTTATCAGACATATATACATTTGGGTAGAGCATGGTTATACCACATATAACATTTTCTTAAGGGAGACAATATTTTTTTCTTTTTTTTAATTTTTTTAGTAATATTTTTCTGTCTAAACTTAAAAAAAAAAAACTTGAAGTTTGTTGTCTTACTCATAAGAAAGGAAAAAAATAAGAATTCAACTTGAATACTGAGTTAGCAAGGAAAGCTCAAATTGTGTCATTGTGTTCTCTGCAGCATAGAGCTTCAAAAAATTGGTTTATGACCACTGTGTAGACAAATTGCGCTGCTTTCAGTTGAGATTTTAAACATAAAACAGGTTTCGATTGGGCTTTGAAACCAAGTATTATGAAAATGCTTTTTACCATTTTTGGCAAACTGTTCTTTTCAGTTCTGCTCTAGCTAACCACACCATAGAATGGATTTAGCTGTTTTTCTGCGGCATCTGGTGTTGTGTGTAGTCCAAAGTGTGTTGGCAAAGTTGAAAGCTGTGTGGCTTTGGTATATTGAGTCTGCATTGGCTGCAGTATGGGTGATGACAGCGAGCAAAGAACACTGGCTCATCCTCGCAGCATAGCTGTTAGTTACTGTTGGATGTCTACTTTGCTATGTCAGGGTCAAATGTGGGGCTTTAATTAATGTAATTGAATTTAACAACACTGATTAAAAATTGAACAGTTAACTGGGTTATGTTCTTTTAGTATTTCTAAATGCTTCAAGCTCTGTTTATAAGTGAGAGCACTTGTTTCTTAAAAAGATAAAACCATACATTACATTTTACATTAATCAAAAATGATTTATCTTTTTGTGTCAAAAACATTCCAACTGGGATTGCGTGTGGATACTAGCCTGAAAGATTAGTGTTATTTTCAAGCTTTCCATTTCTGTATATCATTTTTTATTTACCCGCACACTCAAACTCAAAAACCCACAGAGAAAAAAAAAAACAAATAGAGAAAAAAAGGAGACATGGAAACAAATTGTGAAAAATGTGTAACAAAGTAATAAAACAATTTATACAGACTGTATATAGATGTTTAGGAGATTACATATGCATCACTGTGTCTCTATAAATATGTAAATGTATGTATTGTATGTATTTTATACCTGTTAGTTTTGCATCTGTATGCTTCCTGTATTTGTTGCAATAATAATGCAATTATTATGTCACATTTATAGCATACCTATTAATACTTTGCAAATTAGGCTGGATTACAGTAAATGTTTGCTAGCAACATGCCCTAAAAGTTCTCAGCTTGTTCAAAATGCAGCAGCTACATTGTTACCAGGACCCAGGACAGACTTATTGCCAGGCTAGCTAGTACTCAGAGAACATATAACTAACTGCTGCCCTACCTCATCTACCAGGCCATGTTGGCCTATTCCCTTGGCTTAGTGGTTTTAGATTAAATTAACAATATATTTATTTTGACATAATAAAACTGCAGACTTTCTATTGTTCGTATGATTATTACCATGTGCTACTTATGTCAGATTACATGCAATTTACCATTAACATGTTTGAATTAAATTTTGATACCATTTAGTTGCTAGCAGGCTACTGGAAGTTAGAAGCTGGGAAAGTATGGGCTTCTGTTCACTTAGTACAATATGTTTTATTTAATTCATCATGCCTCTGTTTTGTGCAGTGCAATTCATTTGTTGTCCCCATTTCCCACTCCTCTCCGGCGGAGCGGGAGATATTCCTGGTGAATCGTCTGTGCTCCTGCCTCTGGCTCGTCTCACACCCCCAGCTACCCACAGTTTCTGCTACACAGCCCATCTGCTGCACTATTCATAAACATAGTTGTTTTTTTCAATATGTAGTTGTTTTTCAGACATGTAGTTGTAGAGTTAGATAAGTTACTTCTTCTTTAAGAGTTCTAGCACATCACCTGTTCATCCTTGGAGAGGATCCGTCCTTCACGTGGAAACCCCCCCCAAGGTTTTTTTTTTTATGAGTTTTTCCTCACCTAGATAGAAGGTCTAAGGGCGGGGATGCCAGTTTAGCATAGTCTGTTTAGCTTAGTTTTGCTATTGTAGCTATTGTTTATATTTTTATGATTTATGTTCTTTGCATAAATACCAGTATGAAGCCCATTGAGATAGATGGCCATAGATGGGATATATAAACAAAACTGAATTGAATAAGGAATACTATAGTAAGAATAGCATACCTTCTTTCATTTTTTCTGATTCCACAAATAATATTAATGTTTTTACATAACCTGCAATTCTTATATATTTCTATGGCCATAAGAATAATCTAATTAGCAATTTCATTGTTTTTTTTCATATTATTACTTTATTGTCTTGTTCATCTCCATTTTTGCACACTTGCCTTTGTATTATTTCATGCTTACTTAAGCTAAAGAAGTTGATTCAATTCTTACTAATTTGACATTTTGGGACATTTGCCTAATCCTTAATCTCCAGGGCTGTACAGAGCACATAGACATGGGCACAAGGAATGCATAACATTTTCATTCTCTGTGGATCTTTATAGAACCAGCTTCATAACAAAGTAATAATTCAAAGCAAGCATGACAAAAAGTTCAAAGAGCAGCCAGATGGCGAGGTGGACAGTCAGGTTGCACGCTTGATAACAAAACATCGGAAGGGCTTGGACTGACAAGCCAGTTCCCATCAACTTCCCTGATTGCTGACCCTTGCGCAAGACAAATGAGAAAATTATGATTTAGTAAAAACATGTGAATTAGATAATTAGAGTGGCAGCAGCCTGGAACATAAAGAAGAAGGGCCATGGCTCTGGCCACCATGGTTCAACACTAATAGAGGTTTACAATCACAAAAAGGTCATTCCATTATGTCCTGGTGAGGCAGGGGCTCTTTGAAGGGAGCAATTACAGCATTCACTGCTGCCAGGACCCTGACTTATTTCTCTTCAGAGAGCATGCTGTACACATAGTCCATTTTGCTTTTGTCCTATTTACCATGATTCTGTCTTCACATGCTGTTCTGAGCTCTTGTTACGACGGCTGTGGCTTCCAGTACAAAGACCTAATTACAGTAATAGCAAGGGATAAACAAATAAACAAGCAGCCACACGAACTGCAGGCCATGAAGGCAGTTTGATAATATGTAAACCTCCCACGCTGCTTACATAAAATCATTTAAACCAGACTGTCAGAGACATCAGCTAAAGTAAAACCAAAGCAGATGCTGTAAGTCTGCACATGATTCCAGCCCTAAATCTATACCCTGCATTTGTATGTGGGAGCAAAACAAATTTGCATATTTGCATTTCTTAATTTCAAAATTAATACGTCAGAAGGCCAACATGGACGTGCATGTCAGATGTGAATATATTCTGAGCCTGTGCAGGCAGAGAAACTCTGGACAAGATAGCAGAATAGGGAAAGGGTGACTAATGAGAACTTGTTTTATTACCGTTGCCTTGACTCTCTGGGAGCAGGGCTCAGACGTGACTGCTCATCGTGTCCATCGTTTAACCGTGGAACCCCCATGTTGCAGGTGTTGAAGAAGGACGGTAGAAATTTTGGAATCTGTTGTTGTCCTTGATGCCGCACAGGCCCAAATTATTGATCCAAGGAAAACCACTCAATCATGACTGTGTGCTCTGCAGAGCCAGCTTAAAGCCCTTGTTCTAGGATGCAGAACCTATGCTCTCTAGGGGTTCTTCCGAGTGAAACTATCATTTTGTAGTGTGGGAAAAGTAAATTGCATGGATCAAAGGGCATTGATGTCAAATGTGAATCAGTAGGAATCAACATTCAATAAAAACACGATTAGATGAAATAACAAACATTCTTTTTTCTCCCCAAAAAAGTGACACAAATGGAGTTGCACAAGACATATGGGTTTACATCACAGCAATGATAGCTGCTGGTAATTTCCCCTCTGGAACTTTAACTACAATTTAGGGTGTATTCAGACTGGGTACATTTGGTTTGTTTAAAGTGAACCAGAGTTTGTTTCCCCTGATAATTCGAAACACATTTTCTGTCTGAATACACCCAAGCGGACTCTGGTCCAGGATCAGGAACCACTCTTGGACCCATCTTTTGAGATGGTTCAGTTTGTTTCTTATCAGAATAAGCTCCCGTTCGCTCTGAGTTTCCTTAGTCTGAATAAGCTCTGTGCTTGGAGCAGAACATGAGCCAAAAGAGCCACCGTAGTTGGGCTTTGGGGGGCATAAGCAACTTTTAATATGATATACATTGCTTCTCACACTTTTTTCCTGTCTGTTTTCATGTCATAAACACTTCAGTGTACCTTCTTAGCCAGCGTCTCCTCAGTAACCACCTTGCAGTGGTTCTTTTTAATGCCTCAGCTGAACGAAAGTGGCAAGTAAAAAAGTGTTTTACCTGACGTTGATACAAACGTTTAAAATGGTTCCGCGAAATATAAAGGATTGCAAAGTTTAGGCCTTCCATCATTCCTTCTCTCGTTACTTAGCCCTGCTTTTGTAATTTCTGACCAATGACTGAAAAGATCTTTAGACACAAGGTTTTGTTTACAAGCTTTGATTTAAAACAGACATGTCTGGTTGAAAGCGGGTCTGAAAACAGACCAAACGCAAGGCTCAGGACTTGATCCGGACCAAATTAAGCAGACTAACAGACTTTTACAATTTGAATATAAACGAGTCAACACACTGTGCATTTCAAAAGTCAATACTTCTACAATTCAATTAACAACTGCTTAGTTATGCCTTTTGAAATGCCTTCTGTAAGGGAAAATTCCAAAGTAAAACGTGCTTCTGCGTTATACTTGCTGAAAAGGAACTAAAGCTTTCTAACAAACAAATACTTTTATTTAAACTAAGTTTATTTTCTTTTTTTTTTTTTCTTACTTCGTGTTTTTCTGTTTGGCTTTTGGAGCAGTTTTGCTTCAATTTAACTGGGAAGTGAGGTCATTCCACTAGTTTATTTGGGTAGCAGTCAGCAACAACTCTGCAGGCCGACCTAATCGAACATTTGCTACTAAAGTCTTGTAGTTAACCTGACTTGTGCACGTTGCAACTCTTAAGGTTACATCTAAGAATCACTTAAGTAATTTACAAGATAAAACACTCAAAAAAATCAGAGAAGTAAAACACTTTATGAAACCATGATAAATAGTCTTGAAACTAGTTTGACAAACTCTGACAATAAGCTCAAAACATTTTGCTTTTTACATTTTTACACTCTAATTCCTGAGACCTTGGGCAAAGCAGTTACCCTCTCACTGCCCTTAGTGTGTTACTCAGTTCAAAAGTGTTTTGAACGGTAAACACGTCTGGATAAGTGCTTCATGTCCAGTGCAATTATCATTGCTGTTCCTACGTGGCTTCTGTTTATGAAAGAATCATGGATTTTGTTCACTTTACTACATAGAGTTTGTCACTTTTGCCCTGTGACAGACTGGGGACCTGTCTGGGGTGTACCAATGCCTTTACCAGAAAGTGGTTGGGTATAGGCTACAGTAACCCTGTGACACTGAAAGGGCAGAAGCAGGTTTAGAAGATGAATTGATAGTTTCTGCTTTTGTCAGTGTTTTTGCTTTGCAAATTTTAGCAGAACCTTACAAAGTTTAAGTTGTAAATCTGACGTTATACCAAAACAAAAAAAAAAAAAAAAAAAAAAAAAAAAAAGGAGCGTGTAATTCTATATTCAAAGCCAAAAATATAAATACAATTTTGCAGGGTAGAGCTAATCACTTTTAAAGTTTGCAAAAATTAATTTAAAAAATAAATAAATAAATTAAAACAGTGCCAAATTGATGTCATGGGAGGAGCCTGACCATTTAATGATTTTGGAGGAATATGCTTGCTGTAAATTGAACAACTGAACTGGAAATTCCGCCCGTGGCACCAGATAATGAAGTTTAGGTGAGAAAAACATGGCACAGAGCACTAGTTGTTCTGGTTGGCAGATGATGATATTTTGCTTGATGCTACACAATAAATTAACTTTAGATGGATGATTTTAACCCAACTGATGCAACACTTACGTACAGTAGTTGGCATTCTCACATGGTGCCTCAGGACTGAATAAGTTTGCAAATGAAAATGCCATACAAGCAAATTTCAAAAGTTTGCAAAGCAGTGCCAAATACTTCTTTGATGAAAAAAGAGGAAAATGGGCTTATGAAGTATCAATTTGACACAGGAAGAGATAGAAAGATAAATTGCATTTTTATTTGGACTATACCTCAAACTGAGTCTAAGTACAAGTGCAAGAGAAATTGCAGCCACGAAGGGGAAAAGTTTTTTTTTTTTGGTTTGGTTTTTGTCGTAGTCTGTGTTAATGCACATCAAACAGCAAACTGAAAGTGTAAGCTGCAACCTGACATCAGTGAAAACTAATGAAATATATTCACTTACTTACCTGAAGCACTGATGTGAGCTGAAGCTTAAAAGCAAGAGGAGCTACCATTCAGAGAAAAAGTATGGTTTAAAGGATCAAAAATACACCAGCCCACATAAAAATTGAATTTTATTCCACAAATAAGTTCCGCCTAAATAAGAAAGCAAATCATTGTTTGTCTTTACTCAGCTTCATAATTTACTTCATGAGTAACAGTTATTTTTGCAACTTATTCTGAGGTTGCTTATTCTGGACTACACAAACAAACTGATTTTTTTTCAGTATACACTGTAAATCAATATAGTGCTGAGAGTAGTACCAGTTAAAAACTATAGATCCATCAGTCAGTGAGACTTCATTACCTGCCTTCTGAACTTGTTTGTGACCTGCTATATGTTAGCCACATTAAAAGCATTCGCCACAATAGCATTTTCAGAACATGCTACCTGTAGCTCCCAACAATGCAACACATAAAAAACAGACTGATACAGACTAAGACAAACGTTACTGTGACAACGCCAACTCCCAACTTCATTAGTAACACGTAAAAAAAAAACAAAAAAAAAAAACAAGCACAGTCTGACACCCGTACACTTCGTTAGCTTTCACAATAACAACCAACTAAACATTTTGACAGAGCACCAATGCGTCGCTGAAAATCGCTTCCACATCAGTAAACACAAAATTAAAGAATTAATCCATCATATATAAGGCTCCTTAGACTAGGCTCACTGTTGTTTTTGTAAAAAGGTTAAGGGTTTGAAGCGTGCCTTATGGTTTGGGAAACACAGTAAAAAAAAAGAAAAAGATTTAATGGATTTCTGAAGGACACATGTATCAAGTAAAATGTTTTGTTTTGTAAAAAACATTTTTTTTGGCTTGGAATATATAAAGTTATCAAAAACATCATGTCTTCCCTTACGGTGTGGGACAAGACACAGTTACTCAGCCCGAATTAATTTAGATATAGTTTTTAATTAATTTTTCTGCATGGTGGCGCAGTGGTTAAAGCTCTTGCCTCACGGCAAGAAGTCCCCCGGTTCAAGTTCAGACTGGGGGACCTGAAACAGCATCACCACTGGGGGACCTTTCTGTGTAGAGTTTGCATGTTCTCGCAATAGTGGGTTTTCTCCGGTGATTCCGGCTTCCTCCCACAGTCCTTATAGGTTAATTGGTGACTCTAAATTGTTCTTAGGTGTGAATGCGAGTGTGTAGGGGTGTGTGATTGTGGCCCTGTGACAGAATGGCGACCTGTCCAGCGTGTACCCTGCCTTTGCCCACGAGTGACCAGGTTAGGCTCCGGCACTCCCGTAATCCCCAAAAGGGACAAAGCGGGTTTCGAAAAACGAATAAATAAATAAAAAAAAAGAAAAGTGAATGAATAAATGAATTTATTCTTCAGGTGAAGCTTTATCTGATCTGCATTTCAGACAAAATATTGGCACACAAATGAGAAGCCTTGACAGGTGGAGTGGATTAATCTTTTTTTGAATTCCAAAGAATCACTTTTAGTGCTGCTATACTAGGGTTACCATGGTGATATGGAAACAGTATTTCTGTAGTGAACAAAAAGTTACTCAGAAAGTGACATTGTTAACTCTTCTTTCAAAAATTGGAACAAGCCTGTTTTGGATTTCAGTTCAGTTGTTTTGCTCCACATTTGAGCATGATTGCTGTGTTCAGGGCAATTAAAACAGAAGCTCAAGAACATTGCAACACTCAAACAAAAGCAGAGGAATGTTGCGCATGCAGGTCAGTACGGGAAAGAGAGCACAAACCTTTTATTTATAATTCAGACACACAAAAAAAAAAGACTTCAAAAGCAAACAGGGAACACAGATAAGTAAGTTTAAAGACTCAACTATCCACCTGCAACAAAAAAAAAAAAGATTCTTCCGTGAAAATAGTTATCATTGCTGGAAGATGATTGTTGTCCATGGTTTGACAGATGAAAAGGAGAATGACCTTGAAAGGATCAGAAGTGTTCAAAAACAAAAATGAAATATACAAACGAATGACTTTTTTTCTTTTTATTACCTCAAAAAGCAGTTACTCAGACTTGAGTGCACTGCAATTTTTAATAAGCGGGATATGCAAAGGACTTTTTTTTTTTCTTACTGCCTTCAAAGAAAACTAACAAATGAGTATCCGAACTCACTTCAGAAGGAATGCTATCAGGTCATCTGCAAACGAGTGCAATGGACCACAAAGTTTTGGACGGCCAAAACACTGGCACAAACTGCAGACAGGGAGGAAGGAAGTGCTTAGAAATAATCAGAACATTTCTATTTACTTTTCTATGCTAAATATATATGCGTTTGTGTGGGTGTGTGGCCTAAGGAATATAGTGCAACATGTTTACATTCATTTTCTGTCTTTGCACAGCAGTCTGGATCTTAAGGTTTGCCGCATTTCCCTGAAAGGCCCTGATGTCATCACTTACCACCCTTTAAGAATAATACCTAACAGCGGAGATTAGAAGAGGTTAAAAACAATCCAATTAATCAAGACTTTAGAGGAAAAGAGTTTCAATTTAACTTCCCTCAGGAGGATACTTCTTGTATCTCATTGAAGCATGTCAGAGTTCAGGGGTTTAAGGGATTGAGGAGCAGGCTTACTGCCTCTGCACTGAGACAGTTATTGAGTGCACTTGTCTTTGGGGTCGGACAGGGGCTTACGTGCTACAGATGAAAGTGACAATTTTTGTTATCCTGGATGGTGTCCTATAGTGCCTGGGTGTAAAAAACAGACTGCACATGCATACAAGAATATGCAGCCATCCATTTAACCAGTGTTGTATATTTAACTGCCATTCTTATAGTCAGCCATAAAAGTTCAGCTGGTATTTTAATTTAATTAGTTGGTAAATGAAATAAACCAGTAATATATCTAGTCTTCATTGTTTTTTTGGTTTTTTTTTGTGCAGAAGGAATGCAGTTCTAAAGCATTCCTGTTTCTCAGTAAAGGTTTAACTAGATATAAAAGGTACTATTAAAAAAAATACATAAATCAAAAATTTTGTTTATTGTTATTGTAAACAAAATTCTTAGCATTCTACTTACATCTGACTAGATTCTACTAGCTAGTAATGTACATCTTAGAGGGCTAGCTAGCTACTAGAGACCGTAGACATATCGCTGGTTGTGAAGGCTGGTGCTGTTGATCCAATCATAAATGTCTGGGTAGGCGTTGGAACGGCTCGTCCAGTGTTTTTGGTCAGCTGGTTCAACATATCTTGAATCAGCATAAGAGAAAAGGCGACAACTCTGGCATGAATCAGTTCAGAGAGCAAAATCCAGCTTTTATTTTTGTAGTCTACCTCGACTTATTGGTAAGTTAATTTGGATATTACCCAAACATTTAGCTCCAAACTAAACATTTAGCTTCAAACTAAATATTTTAGAAAAAAAACTAATTATTTAGCGCCAATCTAAAAAAGTAATTTGAAATGTAATATTTATTTAAGAAACAAATATTAAGTAACAAAACCTAAATATTTCATTTGTAAAATAAATATATAAAATTATAAAATAAATATTCACCTTGACATTAAATATTTAGTTTGTAAGCTAAATATATAATAATAAGACAAATATTTAACTTTTAATTACAAAATTAAATATTGTTATGCCCCTTTCTGTCTAGGGGGTGGAGCATAACATAAAAGTATAATATCTAAAGATGTTTAACAAAAACACCAAATTGTTTCCATAAAAAGAAACAACTGTAAATAACACATTTATTTACAACAATAAACACAAACCAAGAATAACTTAAAAGTAAGCCAAAAGACTTCAGGGTCAACAAAGGCCAAATTAACAAACAAAACCCCCACCTATCTGAAATCAGAAACCGCTCACCTGTTTATGAAAGAAGAGGGAAAACAATGACAAGATTCTGACCTCCCTAGTCTAAGACAAACAGAAGAAAATGCGCATTAAAGAAAATGCCAGCTCACCCCTATAGCCTCACTTTACAACCAACGTGCAACGTGCAACGTGGGATGTGTATTAATACAGAGTTGTGATGATAATATGAAACAGCTGGTAAGGATATGAGTTAGAGAGAGGTGACTGATGGGAGTTGAAGTAAGACAGGAACAGAGGAGCTCAGTACTCTGGCGAGGGCTCCCTCTGATGGTTGGAGGTGGCCTGACAATTTTCATGAAAAGGAGAGTCGTTTCTGTATTACATCATATTCTACAATGTTGAATTACACGTTTGAGTATGTCTGCTTTCCCTCCTTGTCAGATATAATAAAAAAAAAAAACATTTTAGTGATTAGATACAGTTTTGCTATTGCTAATTTTACTGTTTAATGCAAATATATGTCGCTTTTCTATATTATCTACACAATAACAAGAATGATTCAACATTTTGTTCACATCCTTTTCTGACTTGCTAGTGCTCGGTTTCTGATTTAAATCTAGTAATTTTCTTGTTGCTTTGGGTGACCTGCTGCTTAAGTTAGTTTGTTGGCATCTCCAGGACTTTCTGACATCTGTTATGATGTCTAACTACGCCAGTTGGAAAGGGAGCTGTTGATACGCACAAGTGATCAGTCTGATTTCTACAGCCCCAGAAAGGAATTCAAAATTTTAACACATTCGGAAAAGTTGTAAGAAATGCTTCCTTTCTTTGCCTTGACAAAATAAATGTATTTTATGATACACACAGCATCTTTGCATAAACTCAGTTTAGATTATAAGGGTAGAAGTTCATACACCTCAATAAAATTGCACACAAATATTACACTTTTTTTGCTGTTGTCACCCACAACCGTTGATAGTGTGTCATAAGCAGTTTATATTTACACCCCGGAACTATGATGAGGTAGTGATGAAGTTGAGGTTGCTTGAGTTCAGTTAAGTGATTGCTCAGGGTAAAAGTTTGTTTTTCACCCCAGAGGTCCAGATTGAACAGACACTGCAGCACCAGCAAAGAGCTGCTCTAAAGGGAATGTTTTACCTTTCAGAAATGCTTCTGGCTTGGCTGAGACCATGTCTTCCGAATGCATCTTCCCGGAAATTGAAACCATTTCCTTCCACAGTAGGGATAGCAAATTCTTGATATTTACCTGTAGATGTATGGCTGCTTCATTAGAACACCGTAATGTTTTATGTGAGAATGTTATGGTGATGGGGTCCTCAAATGGGAATTCATGAGGAAGTGTCCACCTGTCAGCAGGTATAATGCAACAACCACAGAAGCCCTTGCTTCAGAAGAAATCACTCAGCTGGAAACATCGGCAGCCAGGACTTCATGCCCGCCCTCATACAGAAGACCTGTCAGTAAGCCTCAGGCAATAAATCATTAGTTTAACCTGTTGCCAGCACTCTTGTCTGCTGGATCCCAGTGCCCACTCTATTCAGAAAAAAGAAACTAGCAAAACAGCAAAAAAAGAGTCTACAAACAAGAACAATAAACAATGTATACACTATTATATCTTTACAAAATACATGGATTGATGGATAGATAGACATGGGAAAGTGATGGGAAAGTTATAGATTCTAGTTATAGATTCTAGTTATGGTGAAATTGAACCTTGATGCTTTTAGTCAGCCAGTTTCAAACCGAGCAAGTAAAAACATAAAATTAATTTGAAAAAAGCACATTCTTTCACAATAGTTTTCTTTTCAGTAAAACTATTAAGCTGCTTACAAGTGATGCAAAAGACAGCTGACTGATTCAAAAAAACAAATTACTAAATGAAATGCTAAATTTAATTAAAAGTTTTTAAACAAAATTTGTTTATATTAATAAGTTAATAAGGGGGACTCAAAGCCCTTATACCCCAAACACCACTTTAAAAGATTATATAATATTAGGAAAGAAAAGATCTGAAAAAAAGTTGATAAAGTTAAATTCAAAAACTATCCCAAACATATCCCTGCTTTGTTGCTAGATTTTCTTCCCCTTTTTTTTAATATTTGAATTTAGCAGTCACATAAAACAAAAAAAGTATTTTATTGTGAAAGTTATAGATGTATCACAAGACTTTTAAAATTTGATTTGATTGGAAATGTATTTATTTCAAGCAAGCATCAAAGTAAGAAATTATGGTGGCCCTGAAGTGCAAATCACATTCACAAATCACTTGACACGAAACAACTTGTTGTTAATATAACAACAACAATTAGAAAAGCAAAACAAAAATATAAAAAACAAAGTTAATTTTTGTTTTGATTTCTAAAATGTACTGTTATTTTTGTTTTTTGTTTTGTTTTTTACATTTTCGTTGTGATCTTTAAAATGTTTCATTTCATGATTTTTTTTAAAGGTTTTCTTTTGTTTGTTCACGTTTCTGGTTTTCAAAATGCAATTTTATTTTTAAATATTTCTTTTAATTTTTTAATTGTCATTGTGATTTTTGAAATGCTTCATTTAATTTTCTTTTCTAAAAAGTTTTCGTTTATTTACTTCTGGTTTCTGAACTTTTGTTTTGATTTCTAAAATGTAATTTTGTTTTTTATATTATTTGTTTTGCTTTTCTAATTGTCCTTGTTATATTTAAATTGTTTCGTGTCAAGTGATTTGTGAATGTGATTTGCACTTCAGGGCCACCATGAGAAATAGTACATAAACAGTACAATCAACAAAGGATTAAATCCATACAAAGACATAAACATTGGATATTTGTGGATTGCTTGAAAGCGAGTTGAAGGAAGCGAATATAATCCCACTCCGTATTCACCATTTACTTTACATATGTTATCATCATCAGAAACATTTTTTGCTCCACTGTAACAAGACAGGAAGACATTTGGGTTCATATGAAGGTGATCTTGGTAGAATATAAATTGTATCAGGAATTTTGTTGTGTGCATCACCAATAAAAAAAACAAAAAACAACAACTTTTAATTAAAGAAAGGATTAAACCTGCTGGAGAGAAACAAAGAGAATCATAACAGCAAATTAAATATTTAGTATATAGAAAGTAAAAACAAAAAATCATTTTGTTTGCTTTTTCTAATTTTAGAAATTGCCTGTTTTGCTGCAGGGCTGCTGTGGCGCATATACTGTGGTCTTCTATAAAGCAGGTATGATTAATTTTCCCATAGGGATTAATAAAATCCCTACTACTTCCCTAAGTGAAGTAAATGAAAAAGTCCTCTGCTTTGTACAGTATATGATGTCCTTCGCTAAAGATCTGAGCTTTACTACTGTAGAGTAGTAAAAAATAAATGATTTTGTGTATAAGGGGACGTTTTTTTTTAATCACAAACAGAAGAGTTATGTTCAGTTATGAGTGCAGTTGGCACAGCTAACACAGTGGTATAAATGTAAGCAACCACCAGTAGCCCATCTCCATCAACAGTCCTTAGGTGAAGCTCTGGCGTAATTTCAATAAGAAAGATTCTCCTCATCACATGCAGCTGGGTGTTAATCGTCACTCCTTACGTCACCAATTAGGTCTTCACTCTGAGCCAATATCTGACGTGTTTATTTCCTTCACACCCAATCACATTCAAATCCCAGCTTTTAAAGTCCCTGAAGTTCACTGTTTCTCAACCACCATCGGCATCTGGGCTCTGTGGGTCTCTTCACCTGGTCTAAGATCTTCATCGGCATGAAAGATGCCTCCGTCCCAGAGCCCAACCGCCAAAGAAACGACTGTCTCATTCAGTTACATTTTCAATTAAATATCTATCAAATTCCAGTTCTCTCCTTATTGAAGTCATTTTCTGTACAAGCTCAATGATATCTTGACGGCGACACCAAACGTGGTTTAGTCCATTGCAGTCCATGCAGCCTGCTTTCCAGTGGTGGGGGTGTGGACTTCCAAAAAGCTTGCTAATCATTGGTGAGAGTGGTTAACATAGAAGTGATGACTCAGCCTGCCAGTCTGTCACAGGGTCACACAATACCAAACACTCATTCACATGTAGAGACAGTTGAAAATCCTCACTTAACTTGTGGAGCATGTTTTTAGACTGTAGGTGGAAGTTGCAGTGTACGGGGAAATCCATGCAGGCACAGAGAGAACATGCAAAGTCAACACCGAAAGGACCCAGTCGGGATTTGAACCACAGACCGTTTAGGCTGTTTAGGAAACTGTATATTTGAACAAATATTTACTGCTATTTACTGCTGTAAATACATTACTTTTGTCCCTCTTTTTTGCATAACTTTGATACTCTTTCCAACATTTATTCCTCTTTCAAAAGTGCACAAATCAGTTATGACAGTTTTGTTTCCAGCTTACAGGGGTTTTTAGTTAGAACCTTTCCAAGCACAAGATCCCGACGATGAAGCACGTTGGCTCTCTGGTACCATCTTGCTTCATTGCTAGAGGCCAATCTAAAAACAAAACAAAAACAAGATCAAGTTTGTCTTTCCTCTCTTTCAGAGTGACGTTTGCAGTCTGGCCAAAAAAAAAAAAAAAAAAGATGACAAAGTCTGCTGCTGTGTGTCACAGTGTGTGTTTAACTTGAAGGCAGACAGAATCATTATCTGTGCAATTACACAACTTAATTATGAAAGCCAAGGGCTAACCCTGCAAACTGCCCATCTGTCAGGCGTCCTTGAACTACATCCATCTTTTTTTTTTCTTTTTTTTTGTTCCTTTGCTTTGGCTTCAAACCCAAAATTAGAAGGAAAACTAGGATTTGACAGCTGAAGGCGGTCATCCATCTGTTGTTCTTTTATCCTGATATTGCATCAACACTGGCTGTCTTTTTCTGTCTTATGAGTGGCTGCTGTTGACACTGGCAGATTTTTTTTTTTTTTTTTACTGAGATACTGTTCTTTAACTAAAAAATCTGTCTTAATGCGTTAACTCTGTCTAGCAAATAAATGCTGACAGATGTATTTGTTTTTTCCCTTTTTTTCATAACTGAAATTCGACTGGCAGTGTCTTTTCTATCAGCGTGGAGCATGGATATTTGTGCCTCACTAGGGGCCACAAAATCATTACACAGAAAAGGTGGATTTTGTTTTATTTTTTTGCACAACGCTGAGGATTCAAGCTGTTTTTTCCATTCGCTCTTCCCTTGTTTAATGGAGCTAATTTGCAAATTTGGGTATGCTCTTCCATGCTGATCCATTGTTTCTATTTCCAAAGTCTAATGACACAAGGTATTGTGCAAATCACAAGACAAAAAAAAAAAAACAATGTTTTCTTCCCCTGTGTTTTATTCTGCCATTTACTTTCTTGCCAATTGTGCTGTTTATGTATAACACTACCTCTAATCAAGGACACAGTTTTTCTTTGAAAGCATCATTCTCCTTTTATGCACAAGTATTGGAATACTTCTCTAAACCTTGCGATAAAAATACCCACACGCCCCTCCAAAATAAAAGATCTCTTCCTCCTTAAAACTCAATACATCTGCTCAAAGACTGATTAATTTTCAATTGTCTAACACTTCTGCTTAGGCCTGACTCTTTATCTCAAGCTGCGTGATCAAAAATTGGGCAACAGGAACAGAGGACACTAGTGTGAGGAAGCATCTGCTCTCTCTCTGGGAGGAGCCATCGAGTGTGAAGAAAAGACTAAATTAATTTTTGCTTCATCTTATTTTTTTTCTCTGATCATTTGTAGCAGTTTGAAGGTTTTGCATAGCATAAGGAAAAAAAAGAAGTGGTACTTCGTTATGTCCTGTGGGAATGTACTAGCCACCTTTCTTATAAGTTAAGGTGCAGTTGGGTTTTTATAGTCATATTATTTTTATTATTATTATTATTATTACTTCATTTTTCCTTCTTTCGACCCAAAATTGAACCCCAGAATATGCATAAAAATGCTTCAGGCATGGTGCAAAAAATAAAGTAAATTTCTTCATGGTAAATTAAAATTTGTTAATAGGGTTTTTGGTGCATTTTTTTTTTATTTCTAATATATTTCTTGAATGTCTTTTCATAAGGCCAGAATTTGGTCTAAATGACATAAAATAAAGTTTATCCATAAAGTTAACTTTATTCTTTAGATTGTAGCCATGTATGAGAGTACTAAAGACTATTGACTAAATCCAAATTATTTCAGATTATCATCTGAGTCATGGATGACCCAGTTCTGGACTAAAATAGTAGCTGGTGGACAGATGGCCTCCCTTTAAATCTTCTGGAATACAAAGGAGGTCATAATTGACTCAATGATTGCAAGGTGAAGAGACCCTGTGGATACATAAGAACCTATCACCACATCAATCTTGGCTGTCATGCTTGACAGTGTGTATGATTTGTTGCTGCTGAAATGCTGTTTTTGCCTTTTGGAAAAAAAAAAAAAAAAACTTGTGAGCAGTTTAATTTTTTTTTTGTTTTGTTTTTGGAAGGGATATAATATGAAAGTGTAGACTCATTTCTGTTATCGTTTCCAGAATTAATTTTCTTTTAGTATTTTTTAAAAAGTTTAGGTTCAGAAAGTCTTTGTGCATTTGTTTGAGCATTTAAATGTATGACTGGAGTAAATTTGCAGGGAAGTCCAACTGAGAATTATTTTGGACGAGTTATAAGTGAGAAATTAATGTCATACCTCCACTAAACTGCAGTCAGAATGTATCCGTTTGAAGATGAAGGGAATAATTATTTTGATGGAGCTACACTAAGGGATTTCAAACAGTAGAAACTTTTTAAAAACACTTCCAATTGCACAGAATTTAGCCTGCATGTGCAAATGCTTTTGCATTTTGATGCCATGTTACATTTTGAACAAGTGTTCATTTTGCATCAGTTTCATGTCAAAGTAGAAGAACAAGTTACTGAATCATGACACATTAAGAAAGAGCCAGGAGGCTGGTTTGAAATCACAAAAAAATCCAAATCCCCTTATCAGTTTAATTTTCACCAAACACAATAACTTAGCAGGAATAATATATAGTTATTTCAAATGATATTGATGTTCTATTAAAGAATTTTCTCCTCCTTAAATTAGTAAAGAAAAGCCAAAATGCACTCATTGAAATAAAGAGAAAGAAAACACTGACTAATCCCAAGCCTTCGACTGCCTTTATGGCACAGCAGAGACTGACAGCTGTAAGAAATGAAAGACAAAGGGTTGTACCCCAAAAAATAGGAAGTTAATATTGGTTCAGACCTGGCTGCTGGTGGTAAATATGCAGCTGTTCATTTTCCAGGAAAAGGCTTCATGTCAGCAATGCTAACATAGAACATGTGCACGGAAATGAGTGTTTTCTCATCTTGTTTCCTCAGTTCACGTGTGTGTGTCTTTTAGCCCTTTTTGTGTCACATGCCATGTGTGAACCCAGTGCTATGAATTATAACCTTGGTTCTGTTTTAAAATCCAGACAGGCTCCTCCACCTACACAGCCCTGCTAGTGAGGAGCTCTCTAATAAACCATTCTTGCCAGCCTCCTAGTAACCTGCTAACTAGTAGCTGTGCTGCAGTAACACATTTGCTTTTCCACATCCTCACAAACTAGAGCTTCTGTAACCAGTTTCTGGTTTTGTTCAAGTTTACATTGTAGCAAAAAGATCATTTGTTTGGTTTCCAACATTCTTTCAAATATAATTTACTTTTTGTGTGTATTAATTAAATACACTGCTGTAGTTACCTGTAATTTACAAAGTATTAAATTTATTTGGATTTCAGTTGATTAAAAATGATAAAAATTCAAATCATTTTGTTTGTAAGTAAAAAAAAAGAAACATTTTGATAAAACTTTGCAAAAGGTCAATAAAATGATTCCAAGTGTTATGCTAAGAGGGCAATGTGACCTTTTTCCTTTTACAACTGGCCGAGCTCAGCCTTCATTTGAATGAAAGCCAATTTTCACATCTAATATAATAGAAAAGTAGGACATAACTGACATGAAGACAACTCATCAGGCAATCTTTCATCACCAAGGTCATTTGATACTTTTGGATTGCAGAGTAGATGAAGCGTTGTTGTAGTGCTGGTATTACATACATGTATACAACTAACTGTGATTCAACAGCTTCATAAGGTCTTCAGAAGTGGAGATTTTGGCAGCTGCTTTAACTAGTCTTGATTAGAAGTGATGCAAAATGGATCTAGAGAGCCTGGTGGAAATGTTGAGTACAGAGATTCAGTAAAGCTAATCAGATGAGGCCAAGTTTGTTTTTATCATTGGCTCTTTGCTTTCCTATTTACAACAATCGCTGGATGTAAAAATACTCAATAACGTTAATACTATGCAAAGAAAATAAATGATACATTTTAATCTTCATCAAATCTAGATTAGCTTTGAACTTTGTCTTATTTTAAAATGCATCAAATGCCGCATTCACACCAAACACCAGTTTTGGGCATGTGATGTGTTCTGGGATTCGATCGGTGGTGGTGGAGTACAAATCCAACATGGAAGAGGATCTGATCATTCTCTTCCTGAACTGTATTATGTT
The DNA here is from genome assembly GCA_014656515.1 of Oryzias celebensis. Lineage (NCBI taxonomy): Eukaryota > Metazoa > Chordata > Actinopteri > Beloniformes > Adrianichthyidae > Oryzias > Oryzias celebensis. The sequence goes on from BNCR01000012.1 coordinate 10,607,585, forward strand.
TTTCATATTTTCTTGAGAAGATAATAAAGCGGTCCTCTAATTTTTTTTCCCTCTCAGACCAATGTAGGACAGCAAGTCAAAACTGGATCACAGAGAGGCGGAACGAGAGCAGAAAGCAGCCATTCAGACACCGCTTCTGCAGCAGGGGTTAACCTCACCAAAATGGGAGAGTCTTATGAACGTACACATGGAGACATGATTGCCAATGCCTTTGTAGAGCTTTTTAAAATAAATAAATCTGATCTCTTCCAAGCAATGAAAATGAGATTTACAAATACACTGCTCCATGTGGCGATGAGGCAAAGTAGCTCCTCCCACATGCGTCTGGGGTGTCAAGCCTTTGAACACATTTCTGGACAGGTATCAAGCAGCAAATTTGGCATGAGTCCAAGTAGAGGCGTCTGATGCAAATTTGATGTGTGACTTGCTTTTGGTGTGAACGCAACATTATTGTTATAATCAAATTAAATGTATATGTGTAAATTTTTTTACATTTATTAACCACTTTTTGGTTGTGTTGTAGAATTGAATGACTTAACAACTGTATTTTTTGTGTTCTAAAACACAACTATACAGAAGTCCATTATACTTCAATTCAAATTAGAAAATGAAAAATAGAAATTGTTTGTTTTTTGCTAAGAACTTGGTAAAAGGCCCCGTTGAATCAGTTCAGTTTATTTAAAAAGCCATACGTCACAGCCAAGGTTGTTCAAGAGGTTATACAGAAATACCTTAAAATAAAAAAAAAAAAAAAAAAATCAAATTCTTTATGAATGTTTTAATTCAAGTTAAATAAATTTCACTTCACTGCATTTTAATAAAAAAAAGTATGTTCCCTTTATGGGTTTGAATCAATCTGACCCTGAACAGCCAAACAAACAATATGTACAAGATTTCTGTGTCTCAAACAGAAATTTTGAATATTAAAGAACAAAACACACTGAGTCCCGGATGTTTGCATCTAATTAAAGATGAAGATTTAAAACTTTTTGAAAGTCAAAAACGTGTCGCTGTAACAAATTGCAGTAGCTCAGATTGCTACACAAATAATGAAAAAGTATACAAATATCTGGATATATCCCATCTAAAATATTAAAAGGATTTTATGGTCATTTTTAAAATAAACATCTAGACTTTGCTTAGTTTAATTTCTGTCAAAAAGCTATCATATGGTAACTGTGTTTTGATTTCATCCTCTTTTGATCAGGTGTTATTTTTTACAGAAACATGTTTGCAGTGGGTGTTCTCCACCATAAAGTGTTTGCCCTAATGTTTGCTGGCAAACAACTCAATCTCCGTCTTTTCCTCTTAAAGGGCTGAAGTGCTGAGCGCCATGAGCACAGAAGAATGTTGTCCCTTAACAAACAAATCAATAAAACTCATTTCCTTTTGGTCAATTGTTAATTAAATGCCAGTTTTCCCTCAATTAAAAACTGTCGTAAAAGCCAGATATGGCATGTAATCATAATTCCCGCCCCCCCCTACATTTCCCAGGGCAGCTGCACATACACAAAGATGATTGCAAATGGAAAATCATTTTCTGATTTGTATCTGCAAATTGCTGCTGATCTTCTGGTATCCTCAAAGAAAGGTACACTTTATCAGCTTCAACATAGCAAATTATTTGACTGTGGATATCTTAGATTACAGAGAAAGACAGACTTGTCTGTGTAGCAAAGGTCATTCGGGATTATCTAAAGGGTATGCCCCCCCCCAAAAAAAAAAAAAAAAAACCAAAACGAAAATAAAAATGCAGTTTTTTTTTCAGACTAAGTTTTGTGTCATGAATATTTTTCATGTTCTGTGATATTTCTCACAGGCATGATAGAATTGATAAATCTCCCACAATTTATGAACAAACCCTTAACAGATTTGCTTTTAATTAAGCAGTTTTCTTTGTCAAAAGCAATTGCTGCTCAGCTGAAAACTCCTGCCTCTGATTTGAAGAATAATGCATTAGGTGCCGGCCTTGGTGAAGTCAACATGAGCCAGAACCTTTTGAGACGCCTGTGTGTGAAGAACGGGAGGGGTAAATTGACTAGTGCGAGAAATGACCATGGATCAAGCTGTGATGCAGAGATGTTGCTCAATGGGCTGCAGTCATACTAAGATATATAGCTTATAACAGAAGTTTCTTGTGGAAATGCATTACAGCATGGAGCTTAAAACCATTCAGGTATTCTAGAGTATTGAAGAGAATACCTGAATAGAAAAAGCTTTCTCAGTTGTCAGCATACACAGATACACCTCCCATATGATTACACTTACTTATTGTGTATCCAGCAAGGATGGAGAACAGAGACTGGCATGAATCCTCTTGCAAAATGTCTGCAAGTCACTGAAGCTGCATGCAGTCTTCTTTTGTTACAAAGAACCTTTAAAATGTGTTTTACATTAACATCAAGAACAGTTGGCATTTCGAATCCCCCTTTATTTTATTTATTCATGTCTCTATTTGCTTGGGCTGCTGAGTATGCTAGTGCAGATGGTCATAATGAAAAGCATGCATTTTAATAGATTTTGTATTGAAATGTCTCAGTTGTAGGAGGTGGAGGTTAGAAAATATGGCGTGAAGCAAAAAAAAAAAAAAGAACAAAGAACATTTTGATTTTTAATGGGTTTATGTAACACTAATTAAATTGGAATCTTTTTAATAACATCAAACATTTTAATAGCTCTGTGTGGAAAGTTGTTCATCTTATTATTTCATCAGTCTTCTATTAGAAAGCTAAACAGATTTATTAGCTTTCATCTCCACAGAGAAGTATTTCTATGGAAGATTTTTATGTGAATTTATAAGGTTTCTCTGAAGCTCTTATCAATGTTCTTGGAATGTTAGCATCATTAGCTTAGCAGTGTGGCCATCTGTTTTGTTCTTATTCTGTTCTTAAACAATTAATTTAAACAATCTCTTCGAATCATCATTTAACCTTTGCCAGTGTTGCTAGATGGAGTCATGGCTTTCCAGCCCAAAATGTCTTCTAAAACCATCCAATATATAAATAAAAAGAAGGAAAGGGAAAAAAAATGGTTTCTGGTGAACCTTGCTAGCCTATCACAAACAAAAGCGAAAAAAATAAGTTCTTGCATTTTCACTTTACATGAATCATGAATTCGGGTGAGGTAAAATAAGGCAAATATAGAGAAATGTAATAGGAATTTGATTCTCATAAACCTTTTATTGTATATATAGTTTTAATAAAACATTAAGAACTAAATCAAATATCCCCTGAGATTACTTCAATGAGTATTTTGGGTTTTTGGCATGTTTGGTGTTTTGGGAGTGGCGGTGGTTCAGTAGTAGGGCGGTCAACCTCTGATCGTAAGATTGGAGGTTCGATTACCCCCTTGCCCGCCCATGTGTCAAAGAGTTTTTGGGAAAGACACTGAACCCCACATTGCTTCTGCTAGAAGGTTGGTGCCAGTGTTGGGCAGCAGAGCAGCCATCAGTATGTGAGTGTGTGTGTGAATGGGACTGTGACTGTAAAGCGCTTTCGATCTTCAAGGAAGACAGAAAAGTACTATGTAAGTATACACCATTAACCAGTTTTCTAGTTGAGCATTAAAAGTAATTTTTGTGCAACATCAATAGTAAAAATCCTCTCAAAAACGTTTGTATTACTAAATTAATTATCTTTTGTTTTTATAAGAATATCACAAAAAATTTTTTTGCCTTCCTCATTCTGTCTTTTCAGCACAGCTTCATGTCAAATATGAACATCAAATTAACAACAGACAAACGCAAAATACTTATGCAGCGTTTTACTACCTTCTTAGAATGCCCAAATGGTCACAGTCCAATTAAAACACACACTGATGACGGCTACACTGCTGAAAGCTAGCACCAACCTATAACTACCAGAAATAATATGGGGGTTCAGTGTCTTGCCCAAGGACATTTCGACACATTGGCAGACAAGGAAGGAGGTGAACCTGCAATCTTCCAATCAGAGGTCTACCACTGCACTGCGGCTGCCCTACATGACTTAGCAAATGCAAAGTAAGGACATAATCCAAATGTCAAGAATGTAAAAAAAATAAAGCATGACTTTTTTAGCATTTGCTGAGTGAACTAAAATGGGCCTAAACAAATAAAAACTAGCAGGCCTTGAGCCATGTTTTCAAATATCCATCCAGTAAAATTCTCAAAGCTTCAAAAGAGGCCACAAGTCATGACTACAAGGGCACAGAGTTTACAAATTATTTTTGCTAAATGCCATGCGTCTTGTCTCAGTATGTGGTTTAGTTTGTTTGCTTGCCGTGTTATGAAGGTAAACATTGTATTTGTGTAGTTCTTTAAAAAGTTATTTATTTTCCAATTATTTTTTTAATTCATCAGTTTTTTTAACCTTGTGATGCTTTATTTCACTATTACGCTTTTGCAAAACTACGCCTGGCTCTTCTTATGTCTTACGGCCGCATAGAGCGACATTTTAAGAATGAGTCTCACTCTGAACTTTAATGAAAAGTTGGCAGCTCTGCATTTTTATTTTGTCTGTGATGCTTCTAGCTAATTGGACATCAGCCATAGAAGCTAACTTGTCTAGCTAATATTTGTATGTTTCAGCATGGAAACAAAACAAGTGATGGGCAAATGAAGCTTCTTGAAGCATTCAAGCCTTTCATCTAATTGGTTTACTTAAGCACAAAGCTTCTTAAAGCTTCATTTGCTCTATGCGCACATCTAGTGGATAGAAAACATAATAGATGGTCTGATTTTAAAGTGTGTGGTTAATGGGGGTGTAACAATTTATTTTAACAACAATTTGATTCATATTATAATTCGTATTTGCTGATATGCTTCATCGTCGCTTTTGTTTTGTTTTGAATGATCTATTTTGATTCACTGACCTAAAATTGATTTAGGACATCTTCAGCCAAAACTTCCACCAGTGTGACTCAGATAAATACTTGGTACTGAACAGTGCAGGTGACATTTTCCAGATTCCTTGTGTTTCTTGCAAGATAATCAAGCGTAAGTTAAACATGTTTACAAACAAGTAAACAAGAATTAATGGCAAATCTATTTACATTTATGTTTCATGAAGTCCGACCCACCATTGGTTTTTCTACATAAAAAATTATTCTAAGGGAACATTATAACACACTGTATGGTCACGTCTTTGCAAAATTCAGGGTGTTTTCACACATTGGTCTATAGGCTTAATTTGATCAATCTGGCTGGTCTGTAGGAATATAAATCGATTCATGAATTAGATTGATTAATCGTTACACGCCTAGTGGTTAGTGTTACTAACAGCACACTTGCAGCAAGGCTTTGAATGTCACAATTTTTAGCTCCACCCCTAATTGAAGCAATATGCATATTGTGGAAACTTCCCAATTCCTATTGAAAACATCCAATGCACAAAAAACAATGGAAGTTAGAAGGTAGAAAGCTGTGTTTTGATAATTTTAAGAAAGCATCTGTGTTCCATTATTATAAAGAACTATTATTGGTACAGCCACACATGTAATGAGTACCTCCAAGTTTCATTTCAAATTCTCTAAACTTTTATTTATTTATAAACTTTTAGACATTGAGTTTGGAGCCAAATACTAATGTATTAAATCTTGTAATTTTTTTTATGATTCAATAGGAGGAGCGTAAATTATCAGGGAGGTCCTCAAAAAAAGTTGGAGCTTGTTTGCATTGAAATGAATGTTTAGATGTTTAGCCTAATTGCTTTTAAAAGAAAAAAAAAAAACAACCAGGGGAGAACTGTCAATCCTCTCCTCACAAAAAGAAGCCAAATTTATATTTTAAGACTTTTCAGTTTGCCAACATTTGGGTTGAATCTGGTGGCACCCACAGTTCCTCTAATTTAATACATTAAAATCTAATTTGCTGGCCAAATGGTTTTTTAGTTTAAAATAAATTATTACTTTCATTATACGTTCCTATTAAAAATGGGAATAGTAATGGAAGCATGATGAAAATGGAGCTTGGTATTTCTATGTAGGTCTTTTTTATAGCTAGAATCGTCTGAATGTGAATCATACCACAGCAAAGCATAAGTAACACGCACTTTTAAAATTATAGCAGCTAAATGGCCACACGAACTGTCAATACTTAACAGCAAAATTTCAGCTGACTTTTTTTAGAACTACATTTTCAAGTTGCAATAATTTAAAAGGATATTAAACCCTACAAATGAGGGGAAAAAAGGGCAAGTTTTGTCCTTTCTTTAATGGCTCAAACAGACAAACTTTTCCAAAATCACAGTCTTCAAAACAACAAATCAATGCCAGGGATTCATGCTGATGGTCCATAATGTTCACCAGCCTGTTCCCCCTTTAGCGTGGAGCACATGACCTGCTGTTTTTATGCTCGATGCTACTGTGCAGTTCCTGTTACATGTTTTTTTTTTTTTTATTGCTTGCCGGTGACTATGTCATTTTCCAGAACAAAAATTAAGCTCGTCCAGTTAGCACTTCGATTTTTCTTTAGCTTTTTAAGTCCATTACACCATTTTGACATAATTCAGGTGGTTATGAATATGCTGTGCCATGATTTGATTCATTTTCTTTTTTTTTTTCAATCAACAGGCTGGTATATCTCAAATGTCATGTGAAACGATCCATTCTTTTAATCAAAAAATGAACAAAAAGCATTCAAAAATGCTCGCTTGATAAACCAGGCAGGGTTGGGCTGATGTGCATTGTGCACTAGGACACCAAAACAGCTGAGTTAACTTGTTGACTTTAGGTTTGGCTCGCACACAAAACAAAACAAAAAAAAATAAGTCATGATTGATTCAATTTTGGGAAATAATGAAAGTAATACAGCTGTAACGTTATCTCATATATCACTTTCTTTTTCACTTTAAATTAAAGTGCTGGTAATGGTGCAATGCCGCAGCAATTTCTGTGGAGGTCCCGGGGTTTCATCTGTCATGCATGAACTCAGAACATGCCCCCCTGGATGATGAAGACTGGTTCTGCAGCAAGGCCTGCGAGCAGAATGGATCATATAAATCTTTTGCTCCCGCTGATGCTGAAGTCATGGGGGCTCGTTGGAGGTGGAGCCGGGGTCAAATTGTTCAGCATACACTGGGCTGCAGATGTGGGTTTGAAAGAAACCATGCTTGATGTCACAGATGGTGAGAAAAGTCCAAATAGCACACATGGGATTTTAGACTTTTTCTCGTTACAAATTTAAAGTTAATGTACGTCAAACACACGTGAAAAATCAACATATTTGCGTGAAATTACAGATGGTTTGACCTGCACAGCATTGTACCAAAGGATGACCAGATCTTTCATCATCATCATCTCAAAAGTGTCATTTAGGAGCCATTCTGACTCCCCAGCAGATATGATGCTGAGCAGAAAGGCGACACTTGTAGAAGATTATATGCCTGACAGACACACAATTCAAATGTGTCTGTCAACAGGACGTTTTGACCTTTCAAAACTTTGAACCCAAGCTTTCGCACTGTAATTTCAATGTCGTCGTTTTGATTTAGAAAGTCGGCATTCGCTCAAGATGTTAAAGTTGAAGTGAGTTCACAGGCAAAAGCCTCAAAAGTGCATCCTTCAAAAATCTATTTATCAATAGCTGGACGAGCTTTTTAACAAATATGCACATATATTTGTCTGAAGTGCATTTGAGTATGGTATTGTCCCAACGGTCAGCTCATAGATCAGCACAGCAGCGCCAATGTTTGTAAAACATGAAGGGCTGGATCGTTGTTATCCTCAAAGCACTTGTTCCATTTAGTAGGAAGTAAAGACAGATGGAATTGAAATGTGATAGATTTAAAAAATGTCTGTAACTGTACACGTATGTTCTATGTTTACCTACTCTGAAATACATCATTTTGTCTCTAAGACATTATTTTTTCAGTAACCTATTTAACTTGTTAATTGCAAAAGACAAAAGGAAAAAAGCTAAAATTATGTCATTATTCAAAAGTAGAAATAAATACAAGTTCTCCAGTTGTAGATTTGTTTCACCACTTCCACAATTCTCAGATTTTGAAAGAATCATTTATAATTAGGCTAAAAATATATTTAAGAATAGGTCATTTGTGTTTAATCACAACAGCATTAGTGAAACTAGCAAGCAAAATGGAAAAATCCTTCAAATTTGGTTGATCTTCAAAAGGAATTTGGCAAACTGGACCTTAAATTATTTTTGGATACATTGTTCAAGTATTGCTTTTGAGAAGTAGAATTTCAAAAGATTATTTTTTTATTTAAGAGATTAAAAAAGGGTGAAATTGGTGAAATTAATAACAGGAAATTAGATGGATATCACATCAGTAATGGAGTAAAACAGGGATCTGTCATCGAGCCCAGACTCAGTCTCCCTTATGTGATTGATACCGTTTTTTTTAAGTTACTAAAGGTTTATGGTTCTTTCTGCTCCTTTTCAGTTATTATTTTGAAATTGAACACAAATGGTACAATTGTTTTTTATTGAATGAAATGAGCAGATAAGAAAAGGAAGAACAATGTCATACATTTTAGTACATACCAATTTTGGGTTAAATTAAATGTTATATATTTATATTTTTGTTGATTTTTAATTTTTGTAGTAACTGGGCACATTTAGTTTGAGTTATTTTCAGATTTTGAAGGCATCTCAAGCTTATAAAGCCTAGGTCTGTCCACTGTCTGTGTTTCGCACCTGCTCTTTCTTGTTAACCGCCACATGTATTCTATCAGTCACTTCTTTTGCTTTGGATTTCTTTTCTTCAAGCTGGTTTCTTGTTTTTGGTTGTCATTTAATCCACTTGTTTTTCTTTCTGGTGCTTTGGACATATAAATTGGGGATTTTCTTGAGTTAAAAATGAAACTCAATCTCATACTATTCCTATCTTTTATGGTTTTGATCTTTTAGTCCCTTTTCCACTTACCTGTAGGTAGAAAACTATCGTCTTTTTACACCAAAAGAGTTGGCAATGTTGTTGACATATTTGCTGTTATCCTTTTAAAACTAAATGAAAAATGTAACATGTTTTGAATATTAAATTATTTTTCTGAATACATTCTTGCAAAGTCAACTAGTCTCTAAGTCCCATTGTAATTACAATAACCCAACGGAACAACAAGTTTACTTTCAATTTATTTTGTAAAGAATCTTTTCGTGTTTCTTTTTATTTTTTTCAAGAAACAGCACTTTTAGATTTTGACAAGGTGGTTTTTCTTTGGTGCATTTTGAATTCAACTTTCTGTGGTGTAAAATGTTCCCAATGCACCAAATCTATATCTTATTTTTTTATTCATTTCTCATAATTTGGTTAACTGTTAAAAAAAAATAAATTCTATTCCAGTTCAAATTATATTAGCCTAATGCAAGATAATATGAAAAAAAGATCTTGTAATAACTTCAAAAAGGGAAAAGATGTAACCTAACAAAAGAGCAAAACTGGATGTAACAGAAAAACCTAATGTTGTTAAGTGTGTGATTGTGCTTTTTTTTCCCTCCTGATCTAAGAATATTTGTGTTTTAGTAGTCCTTGTGCACCTAACTCAAGGAGAAGCGAAATTAACCTATTTTTTAGGATCTTTCTTAATGACAATGACTTTCTTGTCACATTTTTCAGACAAGAAAAGCCTTAACATTGTATCTAATTACATTTATCAAACAACAAAAGGCCAGAGCAGGCAGAGGAGAGCCACACTAATTACATTAGAGCTGGAGGAAGATTGGCACATGTGATGAAGTGATTTGGCCACACGCAGTCCTTCTGACTATGGTCGATAATTTCAAGCCCATCCCAGCTGTTTATGAGATTGAACTTTCATCCAAACACCACTCAAGATTATGATGTTGCCTTAGCTTGTATCTCACATGACCTCACCAACACAAATGGTGTGATGGAGTAGCAGGAGATCTCTTAGATGTCACTGAGCCTCTTATTGAAATTAGACCAGGTTTGAGATGTGGTTTGAATGATATGTCTATGGTTTTTACAGGAGTTAAATGAACAATGTGTTAAATGTATTTTGTGCAGCTTTCACAGTCTCCTTCAGAAAAATAAAAGGTGTTTTTATTACACACTGCAAAATAAACTTCTATCCCTTGGAATCTTATCCTGCTAGCAATCTCACAGTGATGCAGAACCCATTCTGTTTACATTCAGCACCTTTTTGCTTAATCCCGATTTGTTCAACAATGCAAGGAGCCTGCGAGAGTCCTGGCATCCTAAAACGGGTCCCAGAAAGCATATCCAGCATCGTTTGGTGGCTGTGTTTTCCCTAGAAGAAATATTGTTGTTTTCAGTACTGTACAAGCTTTCAACATAACTCAAAAGCCTCTGCTGACACAAAAGGGGAGGATTACGTGCACAAGTGTATTTTAGTCAGTGTTTGCTGAGGGGTTGCAGGCAGCGACTTTGTAGTTGTCTCTGACTCTGTGAGACGTCAGTATTTATGACAAGTCGTTCGCTCTCTGGTGTGAACCCATCTACTTCAGAAATCTGCTTCAGATTTTCGCCTGTTAAAGACCAACTCCAGAGAAAATTGTGTTTTGGGTGTTTTTAACATGTTCTTGTGGTCTTTTTCTAATGATGGAGGTTATATAGAAAGAAAGTTATTCTTAAATTGCATTTCTGAGTATTTATTTGTTCAAATAGTCTTGAATAAGGAACATATGAAAAAATACAATGTTGTGTGATGTAGAAAATAAGCTGGGTCACGTCTTTGTTTTCCTGCAAGCAGTATGGCTGGATAGCTCCAATATTGTTCAATTGGAGGTGAACAGAGAGCTCTCAGTAATGGGGAGGGAAATTGAGGCGGGGTTGCTTTGTGCCAACAATCCCACCCACAACTCAGAAGTGAATTTCCAAGAAACTTCTGCCACTTTGCAGAAACTGCCCTTGAAAACAACACAGGTGTTTGATTTTGGCTAAAAACCGGCATAATCACAATTAAAAGACCACTGGGAATGTTTTTAACAAAAGTTTAAACGGTGTTTGGAGTGAACTTTTTAGATTGTGAGCGTGATCCAACTGATTATTTCAAAACTAAACACATTTTCTTAGTAACTGATATTTAGGGAACATATTTCCTAATACGACACACAAAATGAGCTTTTTAAACTAATTGTAGATACTTGAATTGAAGGTGTGGACATTATTTTAATGATTGAATCTGCACAGCCAGATGTGACGAGTTCATGAGGTTAATACATCCTTCACTGCAAATAAATCTAATAAAATTATGTGTTTACAACGTTTTTTTGCTCACATATGTAATCCTTTTTCTCATGCCGAGGCCCAGTTCCATTCGCCGATGAACCTTTTTTTATCCCTCGTATTTGAGACAAAGCACAAGTGACAGCCAGTGGACCCAGAAAGAAAAACTCATATAGAAAAGAGTTCCCTGACCTTCCCAGGGCCCCGAAAGGCCGCCTCCGTGCATGCTGATGCTTTCTTTCGGTCTGCTTTTCTTGGTAACATTTACAGCAGTCTCACTGACCTGCTGTCACTCTGCAGTTTGTTTTATGAGAAAGCCAAACACCCAATACTGCAAATGATATTGTTGTTTTTTCTTCTTTCCATTTCATTTAATAGGGTTTCAGATTTATATTCAATAATGTTGCACTTGTTCTTCCACTGTCCATGCCTGCACTTGGATTTTTCTCTCAGATGCAGCTCGGCTGATTGCTTTCATGCTGCGATTTGTAATGAGACACAGGTGTACCCAGTGTTTTGTAAATGAGGAAATAAACACATGCTCAGAAACCCGGAAAGGCGCTCAGATTTTTTGTTTTTTCCCTTTACCAGAATATGGATAAATCCAGAGGCCTTCATAAATGTATTGAATTTCTTAAAAAGCATCTCTTCGTAGAATTTGGATGATTAAAACATCATCACAGCCTAAATTGGCACTTCATTAGGAAAACTAGCCATTTCGTAATGAAAGGCCGCTCTTCAACAAGGCAAAAATACATCAGAACAGGGTCTGAGATGCTGAAATGATTAAGTGAACGAGGAAATATTTTATTCTAAGTTCTATATGCTTGAAAAAATCCAAAGCTGAGAGAGGCAACTTTTTGAGCTACGAAGAATATATAAATGATGAGTGCCTTCTTCAGCACATAAAAGGAAAAAGAGGAAAAATCTAATCTGAAAGTCTAAATGGAAATATAAATGTGTACTGCAGAAACTGAATCATAAGAGGAGCACAAAAAGAACTGTAGGAGCTGCTGTCAATTGGAAACACAGAGAATTAGGAGATAAAATGTTTCATCACAGCTACAGTGACGTGAAAAAAAGTAAACACCAGACTCTCCAGACAGAAAGCTAAGAGCCCATCAGACTGTCTTTGGCCACCTCCTAATCACTGCTTCATTATTTAACTCAACGACTGCTCTAGTTCTCCTTTGTTTATATTTTGAAGTAAGCCTATTGCATATTTTTCTTGTCTTTTTTTGTCTGGACGGAGAAACAAACAATGCTTTTTTTTTGTTTCTTCGTTGCTTTTGTCTGTGCTGCTTAGTTTGCCGAGAGCAATAACAACACAGTCCCTATAGACAGCAGTTTGGAGGAGGAGATGCTTTATTTGGTACCTTCCTGTAGAAATTTGAAAGTAAGGTAAGTAATGGTTGCAGTTGTGTTTCATGGTATACAGTTAGACTCCGGATTTTTTTACAACATGAAAGCTTGATGTTATTAAGACTGTTTTATCCTTTTTTCTTATTTTTGATTAATAAAATTGAAGCTAATCTTTTTTTTTTTTTTTTTTTGCCAAGCGGGCACCTCTGGGGTGACGCTCCGGCCTCTCATCTAAACCCGGTGGGGCTTTCAGGTTATTGGATTGGACCTCAGACCTGCTGGGCTCTGGGTCTGTGCCCAGGCTTGGGCTCATACCCCCTCCCTAACCCATCTCTGGATGGTTGGTTTCTGAAGGCTTCTGTACTTATTACCATGGGCCCGGTCTGTGGCAGCCTCCTCGCCGTCTCTTCTACATCCAGTAACACCATTTCACATTCTAGAAGGCAGACACTCACCCAGACACACTCCTGCTCACCTCCACTTAAAGTCAGACATCTGTATGTATGTGTGTGTATAGAGGTATGCTTAATGTATGAAATATTTATCCTTCAAGACTGTGTGTATGTGTTGGTATTTGCATATATTTACATGAGAGCAAGTTTGTATTAGTAATATACATTGTTTTGTTTTTTTGCAGTATGTTGGTCTGCATATATTTATATGTTTGTGTGCACAAATATGTACAAAGATAATGTAAATCCTGTGAAAATTGTGTTAAAAATTTTGTGGATTTTTTTCTCTCGTTTTTACTTCCGCATTAACTTGTCCGCACTGTTTGTATATTTCTCCAGGTGTCCTTTACATTCCTATTTCTCTGTTAATGCTTGAAGTGAAAAATATATAACCCTGTTTCCACCCTCCAACTCGTTTTTTGAGCTGAGGGGGATATATTATGCATAAATAATATATTCTATAGTTACATTGGTTTACCAGTGGAGTCCCACAGGGCTCAATTTTAGGACCTCTTCTTTTTTCATTGTACTTTCTTCTGCTGGGCTCCATCATGAGAAAACAGTTTCCTTTCATTGTTGCTGACGATATGTCAGCTCTATGCTCCCATCAACAAGAAAGAATCCTCGATTATACCATTTATGTCTAGTTTACATCAAATATTGGATGCCCTCAGCTTTTTGAAAACAAAAGTTACTGTATTTGGTTCAAGCGGCTCCTGTGACCCCTCTAGAGTGAATTTGGCTCCAGATGTTTGAAAATTGGTCCTAAAGTTGGGTTTTAAAATGGATAAGGATTTTTGGCAGCATTTCGAGACATGCTTTCTTTATAAACCCCAGCTGCATTACTGTAACCTGCTTTACTTCAGATTCAGACAGTCGTCCCTCTTGCATCTGAAGGTAGTCTAGAACACTGCTACTAATGTTCTGGTCAGATCGCAAAACAGGGACCACATCCTACCAGTTCTGGCCTCCCTGTTCCTTTTAGAGTTCACTTCAAGATTCTTTTAGTAGTTTCTAAATCATTGAGCGGTATCGCCTCATCTCTCTGAGCTTCTCACTACCAGCATACTCCAGCCCAGTGTCTCAGGTCAGCTGATCAGCTTCTCCTTGAGGTACGAAGGTCAGGGGGAAACCAATGACAAAACTGGACTAAGTGACCCTCCTCCCATGTGTTTCAAGACGAAGTGCCTGCGTGCCCTTGAGCTTCGAGATGTATTTTGTGATTTTATAAACTTATTTGTTAATTGTTTTAAACTATTTTTCATGATGTAAGATGTACTGTATAGCACTTTGATTTTTGGCTTGTGTTAAAGTGCTTTATAAATAAAGATTCTCTTCATTTACATTTATTTACATTTTGAACCAACAGAACAGCAACTTTTTATATTTAAACATAGTTTCCCTATGTGTTTTCTGAAATCAAATATGAGACAACACGGTCTACATTCGGAGTCTTAGCATTCGTCATATTTTATTTGACTTTAAAGTCCCACACATACAACAGAGGTCACAATTCTATGCTGAAAAAGAACACACACAAAAAAACCTTACAACATGCAAGTGAGTCAGTGCTTCTAACTTATGGCATTTATGCTTATTTCTACCAAAACAGTATTGTATGGATTCTGACCTTTAGTCTACTGCGGGCTACAGATGTGGCCGTTTACATGAGAGACTGAAATTATTTAATAATTTCTTAACAACCATGCAAAACTGTAATCCTTAAAAAGAAAAAAAATGAAATCAGGAAAGTTAGGTGGTGTGGGCTTAACCTAACTGGCCATCATTGTGGTTTAAACAGCACATTTTTTCCTGCCTGCAGCACACTTTCCAGTCCCACTGGGGACAAAAAGTTAGGTGCTTGAATGGAGTCCACTCACCACAGTGATATCACCAGTTCAGTCAAATGTCAGATACGACATGATTGTTTTGTTTAGAAAACCCAGCAGATTCTCTGTGCCTTCTGTGTGAAGTCTTCCTGTCTGCTTGATCCTGTAGCCTGTGGAAAATTGATGGCTTTCAGTCCTAGTGCTGCAGCAAAACAGACTCAAAAGCAGTCTTTAGTGTAGCGGCGTGTGATGCTGCTGTTGGGTCAATTTTAAAATGCAGTGTCATGAGTGTCAATGAGAGTTATGCGTGACAACATCGACTAACTAGAATGAGTCTTACCCACTGCTGTTCATGGTATTTTCTGTTTTCAGTGCGTCCAGGCCCTCAGTCTTTGTCTGATTAGTGCCATAACTGTATTTGGTCAACACTTCTGGCCTTTTTTTGTTTTATTTTCCCCACCTAAACATTTAATTTTGTGTCTTTTCATTTTATTAGGAAAAAAAATTACCACCAATTTTGGACTTTTTTTCTGAACCAAACCTCAAACACTGAAGCAAAACCTGCGATGTCCATTCAAGTTAAGGATAAAAAACTCCACAGTAAGGAGTCAGTATGCCCACCTTACTAATGACTAGAGTGTGGCGTAAGTACACTACACCACAGCATCACTTGTATGTCATAAGAGCAATCAACTTACATTTGCTTGATAAATTCTTCACCATACTCTTACCACACACATGACAATCGTGCTTGACACTCATCATTAGAGGTTGGATTTGGGGGGTTAAACCACCAAGCGTGGCTGTGTCTTGCTGCTCACCACTCAGGCCCTAGGAATGCGTCAAATGTAGATAACACATTTCTCACACCCAGGTGCGTGACAGCCAGTGGTGTAAATGAGTAAATGAACTTTGTTGCTTAAATAAAGTTTTTTTTCTGGATACTTACTCGACTACATTTTTGATTAACATATTTGTACTCTTTACTCCACTACATTTGAATGGACACTTACTCATTACATTTACTCGAGTAAATGTACTGCGACTATGAACACTGAGATGGCTCTGACCAGAAATTCCAAGAAATACTTTGAACTCAGCAAAGTGACTACAAATGAGGACATTAACATTTACATTTGATATAGTGATTTCTACACAAACTGTACTTTTTGAATTGATGTGACACACACTTTAATAGCATGTTGCACAGGGTGTTTCTAAAAAAAGTCATTGTGATGCAGATCACCGTCATGCTCAGATGATAAGAAATCAGCAGTCTTTTTGACACACCAGCAAATAGAGGGATTTTTTACGCTGAGACCCGACATTATTTTCAAATAAGCTGCAATGCTTCACTGAACCCTCTGATGGTGAGCAACCTCAGTATGCTGGGTATTTTGCTGTTGTGCCAGATGGGCAATTAGAAATGTGGTAAGTGCCTGCTGAGTGGCCACCCACATACTGGTTGCAACATTGCTACATGTGGTGAGATTACCTGTGACAACTTTCATACCACATTAATGTATGTGCCTCTTTCAAGGTCCTTGTCTCCCATCGAAAACATTCTGTTCATCTTCCCAGCAGCTTTGACATGTTGGATTCTCTTGCAGAGATTTAGTTTTTACTGAAATTTAACTATTTTTATTGCCTCCATGCAACAATATAAACACATTGTTCCGATAATCTTGAAAACTTTCAGTTTGTGCGGCAGCTAATGAATCAATCCCTGACCCCAGACTCACAGGTCCATCTCTATTGCGTTGCGTCAGGAGTCAGTCTCATGACTGTTAGATGTCAGATGCAGATATGACAGAGGCAATGTAAACATTCCAATGGATTAATAGCCATTCTTTTTTTTAACATCATTGCAACAAAAGATAAACTGCAAACAGATCAGTGTAAAGCAATGTTAGGAACTGGTGGTGTAGGATCCAATGTACAGGAGACCAGACTTGAACTAAAACAGAGCAGATGACCTGACAAGGATGATCTGACAACTAGACACCTATATACATACACTGAAGGCACTTAACTGAAATGAAGACAGCTGTGAATCATGATAACCCTAAAACTGCTGTGAATGACACAGGGCAACTCAGAACATGACCAAAAACAACAAAACCCAAACTGAACCACAGAATCCTTACAGTGACCTTCCCCAAAAGGGCAGATCTCAGATGACCCAACACCCCAAAGGAGGAGACCTGGAGGAACAAAACAAAAACTAGTCCAACAGGCTGCAGTCTGGCAAAACTGAGAGGTGACATGCCGAACCCCTCCTCAAGAACAGACAGCAAGAGGAGCGGTTCAGACAACTCTCCCCAGGGGCAGGACACATGAAGGGGATCAGCCCTAGGAACAGGAATCCTGGCCAAGGGGGATAAATGGCGCCCATTCTCAGGGACAGGGAACATGACGTGTGGTCCCAGTGACCCTCAGGAACAGAACACTACAAGGATGGCCCCAGCAATCCCTCTCAGGAATGAACAGGCTGGATGTGAAATGGAATTGGTTGAATATAGTGATGTCACATTCAGAATTGAGGCTTTGAGACGTGTGTCGAGCAGTGGAGGAGGAGTTTCTGCGAAGCGCAGAATCGAGGCTTGCTTCATCTAGGGGAGGAGCTCAAAAACATGACGTTCGAAGCTTCACTGCCTGGCTGTGCTGCGTGACTCATTCATGAAGTGGTTCAGACTGTGCTGCGAGTCTTTACAGCGGCATGAATCCTTCAACCTTCATTCAGCGAGATTTATGGGAAACTGTTGTTTTAATTAAAAAAAAAAAAAACAATGTGTCTCGTAAACAATAATCACTGGCTATATCTCAGTGTAACAAAAGCTCGTTGATTATTCACATAGAAAGGATAGAGAATATCAGTATTAATCTTTTATATTTTTAGAATGCTGGCAGCCCCAAGTTTATTTAGTGATGTCACATGCAAACGCCACACAAAAAGGTCCCAGCCGGGATTTGAACCAGGTCATGACAACTAAGTACAAAATAACAAATTAAGGTAAAACATAATTGATGGGGGATTAAATAAACTGACTTCCTCTCATTCTCTTTCAAACAACATATCAAACAATTTGACAAATCTTTTTAAGGGATTAAATGTGTTGTTGTGTGTGTACTGTATGAACAGTATATGTGCAACTATAATGTACATTTTCCAATCAAACTATGACTTAATATTGTAAATATGTTTAATATGTGTATGCAAGATTTTTTGCCTTTGTTCTTATTGCTTAAAATTTTAACTAATAATCCAACTACAAACAAAATCTGGATTTAAAATCACCGTCTTTGCATTTCGCCTCTCATTCAAGTGGATTCATCAGTCATCCGGTTTCACTAAGTCAATGTCTTGTGTGCTGATTGCAATAATAGCTTGTAATATTTTTGCTCAGTGGGTTGAGGAAGCTTTTTTGCCCATCAGAGGTTCAATAACTTGACCGTTGTTGTGTCCTTGGGCAAGACGATGAACCACAATGTTTCCACAGATTGCAAGAGGCCTGTTAAACACAACATAATGGACTGCAAACCTTTCAGTCTGACATTTAGCATCTTCTAATTTTTTAAGGTATCTTCTCTTCTTTTATTTCCATTTCTTAAATTATTTTACTACTTTTCTGGGAAACTTTTTCCAGACATTATATGAACAACCACAAAGAACTTTCACATTTTTCTCCTTAAAAAAGCTCAATTTGGCCTCAATAGGATAACAAAAGCGCAACCATTGTTGTGTCTATTTGCACGTGACTGGCTGTCCTATTACTGTCTAAGCTTCCCTAAACAACTTCTTTTTTTATTTTACAGAAGCAAAAAGGCTAAAATGGTACCATCTCCATTCATCTGTGTCTCCACTTGACCCTCTGTCCCAGGCCCTGTGAACGGAGAACCCTCTTGACTGATGGACCTCTTGGATATTTGGACATCTGTCTCTTTCTTCATAGCCCTGTCAGGCTGAGGTCCGGGAACAATGTGACAGGACTCCGCAGCAGTGTGTACTAACATCGGGTAGAAACATCTCTGTGCCCTGCGAGCTTTAGAGATCAGCCATTAGTAAGCTGTCAATCTCGCCAGCTGTAAAAGTCTTGTGGGCATCCTGGAAAAAGATTCAAACTACCGGCTAACAAGGAGACAGATGTGAAATCATTACAGTCCAGATAAATTTAGCACCTGCAAGGATATTGTGCCTGCTGGTGTTGAATATGGTCCAATTATTGGGGTTAAAGTATAAGGGATAATGGAGTCAAATTGACAAACTGAATATTTTTACCTGACAGTGAAGCTCCCCGTACCCAGACTTCTTTTTTGTAACTAAAAAAGTGAGATATTATTGGACTTTGACAGACACATGCTCACAAATATGAAGTGGTTGACTTCGGTAAATGGTTCCCCTTTTGGCTTTTTGCATTTTTTTGTTCTTTTATTTTTCATCAAAATGACGTTTTCTTTTATTAAGTCATTTTTTTAAAACGTTGCAAAATTTTACTTTTATAACTAAACAATACACTTAGATGATGTTGAGTCAAGACATAAAATTGCTTTTTTTTTTTTTTTTTGCCACAAAAGATCATTTTAAAAAAACGTTTCTGTGACATTGACAAAACAAGTGTTCTTCATTTCCGATATGAAATCATTGTAAAGAGAGCTTTTATTTTTAGACCTAGCAATGTCCTGGAGCCAATAAATAAGAAGAAGCACATGAAAATTGTCTAAAGTCTCAAATTTCAAAGCTTAAGTCCTCAGAGACCTTCACTTTTCACAGTAAGTTAGGGATATTATCAAAAGCTCAGTAGACGTGGTGTTTGTGGAGCTTGTTTCACTCCACAGATTTTTGTTTAAATATGTAGGGATACGCATTGGGATGACAGACTCATTATTTTGTGTGGTCTCACTGTGCATTACTTATTGGGTCCAAAACCCCCAAAAATTAAGTGCAAAACCTTTTCAATGTAGCATCAACAGTTTGTGCTTATGAAAGGCTCATTTTGTTAGCAAGTCATTCCAAGTTCATCATTCAAACAGCCATGAACACACAACATGGCTTAATGGAAGAGCAGCACCACTTGGCCATAGCACACCTTGGGGTTCGTAGTAGACCCTCAGATGTTGCAGGGGAACTTGCTGTGTCTCAAAATGTCATAAGCAGACTTGTGTCAGGACTTAAAACTAATGACAGAGTTTGTGACAGACCCAGGAGTGGAGCCCGGTGGGTGACAGACTGCAGCCGTGACAGTACCTGAGAATCTATGCACTCAGACATCATTTTGGAAATGCCACACAGCTGTAGGCCCATTTACCAGATGTGAGGGGTACTAGGGTTTCCAGACAAACCCTTCACAACTGACTCCGCTGTCTTGACGTGAATGGAGTCACCTTTGCAGGTGACTCCACTGACACCAAGACACTGCCATTAAAGTTTGTACTGTGCACAAGAACATGTGACCTGGACGACGCAGCAATGGTCTACTGTCCTGTTCATAGAGAAATGTTTGGTCAACTCTCCGAGAAATGGTGGTCATCATTATTGATGGAGAAGGTGAGGTGAACAATATGCCATAAGGTTCCCAGGGTTTGCATTGGTGGAGGAGGTGCAATAGTCTGGACAGGCATCAGTTTGTTTATTGTTGCTGACCCAGTCACTGCCTGTTGTTACCTCAAAGACGTCATACCCCATGTCCACCAGTGCATCCCCAACTTTCTGTTCATGGATGAATAGGGTCCACGCCAGAATCGTCACAGGTCAGCTTCAGGAAGACAGAGTGCTTGAAATGGTATGACCATCAACGTTCTTCGACCTGAACCCATAGAGCAGGTCTGGGACCAGCTGAAGCAGAGAATGGATGATGGTACCCCACTCCCAATTGAGCGAAAGAGTGGAACACATTGCCTCAGAACATGATAAGGCTAGTGAGGAGCATGAGACGAATCTGTCGAGCTGTCAGTGCAACAAATGGTGGAAATACCTGCAATTGATATGGTCACTTTTTCATATTTGGAGCCATCTTTTTTTATTGGGTTTTATATTTATATAAATATCAAACTGATGACACTTGTGTTACTTCTCATTCATTATAAGTAACATTAAGGGACACATTTTTATATTTCATTAAAATTCTGACTAAATAAAGGAAGTGCTCACGTATAGAATTATATTCCTAACTTACTGCGAATGATGTAATTCAGAGTTTTAAGTCTCAAACTTTGCTAAAACACAAGTAATTGCTGTTTTTGATTTTTCTTTTAATACTGAACATAGTTGTTTTGAGGTTCAATGAAGAAGATTAAAACATTTACTTCATAGCTTTATTCCTTTATTTTGAATCTTAACCTCAGCGTCTTAATAACTAAAGGACAGTACTATTAATGACTTTGTTTCCAGGTAAACAATGTTTAATGTGTGGGTCTTGCTAGGGTTGAAGAGATTTTATTAATGATATTATGGGGGAAAAAAACACAGTGACTCTGCAGCTGACAGTGGGAGCATCTCCTCCTCTATAAAACATAACAAGCACCAGTCTCATTAATTTCCCTCAGAGTTGCAGCTTTAATGGAGCTGAAAGCGGACAGCGTTTGGAGTCCGAGGCAGCGCATCAGTGCTGGGGAGCTTTTGTTTTGCCTGAAGGTCCTGCTTCAAAATTTAAAGCTATAACGGCCACTTATTATCACACAGGCACGATTTGCATTTCACTTTTATGTCGCCGCTGCTGTCCCCCTTCAACCGCAGACTGAAAACAATGCGAGTTCCTCTGTTATGTTAATGCTGTCTTCTCCTTTTGCCTTTGCTTGCTGACAGTGCCATATGGAAGGGCGAACATTTCATAATCTTGATCATCACTTGTCCAGCTGGACGTAGTGCACAACCCACTGCACACCGCAGATGTCTGACTGAACTTGGACTGTGATCCAGGTGGGCAGATGTGAGCTCACAGGGCACCAGAAAGAACTTCTAACTTGATTCAGAAAAAACGAAAATCAGAAAAAAATCAAATCCCATTTTATTCCTGAAAGTTGGCTTTTTTCAGCAGCGACATTGACCACTGCATAATCAACACCCTTCAAAAATAAGTCACATTTCTACAGATGTTAAGATAAGAGGCAACATTTTAATCTGTGTGACAAGTCCTCCATGCAGACTGAGGACTTGAATTTAATTTCATCTCCAAGAACTGAAAGCTTGATTCAAACTTTTTTGCAAATCTCAGTTTTTATCTTTGAGAAATCACTGTTAACAGCATCATTTATTTATGTATTTATTTGTTGTTTGGGATTGTACTGTTCCTCGTGATCAATGTATTTCATTAATTCCTTAATTTTCATTTTATCTGTGGGACTAAGTGACAAGCTTGTAACTACTGATTTAGATCTGTTAAGATTTGTGACTTGACTTGTACTCGAACATGACAATATACCTATAAATTTGTAAAAAGTAATCTTAATGAAATGCAACTAAACACCAAAAGTGGTTAAAGGATGACATTTCTAAGTGTTGGCAGGATATTTAAAAACCCCAGTTCAAAGGAACCAACCTGGTTAGCAAGCCCATGCTTCAAAACCAAAACAATTGTCACATGTCATAAGCGTTGTTAATCAAAGCTGTTCAGTTACTGCGTCAGTGTTTCATGCCACTGCTTGATGAGATGTACACTCAAAAGTTGTGAGCTGCTCCTGCCGTCTGACAATGTTCGTGTGTGACATCTACATGCTCAACAGCAGATTTGGCGTTCGGTGGTGACATTGACTGTTGTTGGCTGTGACACTGATGATCTGGACACCTGCGGTACAAGCATGAGGAAAAGTGGTGAGGGGCCACTGAACCCATGCAAGAGAGCAGGAGGATTGACCTCACTTTGACACATTTCATTCAAACCTCTATGCTTTCTGGGAAATAAAAGAAAACGTCTTATCTTTGACAGTACTGTATGCCTTTACATTCCAGTATTGTGGTGGGCATATTTATGCAGTGTTATATAAAGTAATAATCAGATAATATTACATCTTGCCTTATTTCCTTTTAGACTTTAAGGTGATACTATTTAGTCCATGTGAACTAAACTAGGTTTGTGTGTTGTTTTGGATCACTGAAAGGAGCTATGTTCTTGAGGTATTAATCATCTAAAAAACTATAGGACAAAAATCAACCACAATTTTCTGGGCTATATGGAGTACCAGTTTATGAGGGTCATAGTTCATTGAATGGTCCATTTTAAAATTTTATTTTTTCCTTTATAAGGCGCACCAAACTGAAAGATGCATTAAGCTAGACAAATAAGTTAGATAACTCTGTTAGTCAGACTTTATTCCATTTATTATTACTGGTTATTCTAGAACTTGGAACACGACATGTTAGCCGCATGGTCGTATTTGCAATACATGTAACTCCCAACATTGTTTATAACACTTTAAAAAACAGACTGAAACAGCTAAAAAGAACATTAATGTGACTACCCTAACTCCTACGATGGTAACACGCAAAATAAACACAGTCTGACACAGCTACACGGTAGCCGCATTCGTTTATTAACGATATCTGTAACTCCCAACATTGTAAAATGTAAAAAAAAAAAAGACTGATGCTGGTAAAACAAACATTACTATGACTACCGTATATCTTCTAATACTAGCAGAGGCATAAAAAAAAATTGTTGGCCGACCTGGCGTTTATTAGAGACCAGCGTCTAGTGGAGACCTGAGTTTAATCCATCACAGACAGAATGGTGATGGTTAATGAATTCATTTTGCGTAAAATTTGGTCACAAAATGCAGAAAAGCTTCCACGTGTGGGGAAATGTAGCATTAGCTTGTGCATTATCTTGCAATATCGTATCTATTGTGCATTGCTTTTTAATTTTAGCTAGTTGTATAATTTATTTACGGGTCTGGCATCTTCATCAGGTTTGATTGAATGGTGCCAGCTCTGAGGATCCGTTTCCTGGACAATCCACTTTATTATAGTTCAAGGTTAACAAAACATTAATCTGTGAAGTGGTGGTCACGGATGAAAAGTTGCTGGTTGGTCTGTCATGCTCCCCTGAAGATAAACTCCAACCATTTCTGATGGTTCCAGAACACTGAAATCTCTTGCAGCCTAAAAAACATTTTCTCCACTCAGAAGACATTGCATTGCAATCAAAGCTAGCTGTTGTTTTCTCTGTAGATCAAGAGGAACCACTTCTTCTATGAGTCGTTTTGCAGCGTAGACTGCTCTCATTGGTCTACGTCACAAGGTAAGGACCTGCTCGTTTTCGTGGACATGGGAGGGGCTAAGGCCAAAAGCAGTAGTTTTTGGAGGATTATTCAAAAATGCTTGAATAAATCAAATACCACTGAGCTTCTTTATAGTGATGAATGAACAGTATAATACACTTAACATAAAGGCCCTTTTTTTTAGAGATTGCAAGTTTTTCAGTTGCCCTGGGTTTGATATTGCTCGACACCATTATGCTACGACACCCAGATCTCTATCACTTGCACCATTAGTGCTTTGTCTGTCATTGATGCTGTTATTTGTATGGTTACTTAAGGATATAATAATCCCCGCCTGGTAATGTTTGCCATACCGCCTTAGAAGACTAGAACTTTATGTAAATCAGCGTGATATGTAGTCTGCAGATAAAGAAAAAAGGGGAAAAAAATCATTTCAAAGTTTTTTTTTTTTTTTTTTGTTGAACTTCAACTCAATTTCAGTCCAAATTCACCACTAACAGCCTCATATATCTGCAAAGCTGGTCTCCTGCTGGCTCTGCCTGAGGCAAACGGTCCTTGAATTTATTAGTCTGAAGGCGATGTGGAGTCAGAACAAGAGGACACCTCATTTTGTTTTGAACACGTGCTCTGCTGAATGTACAAGAAGCC
Organism: Oryzias celebensis; assembly: GCA_014656515.1. NCBI lineage: Eukaryota > Metazoa > Chordata > Actinopteri > Beloniformes > Adrianichthyidae > Oryzias > Oryzias celebensis. Next base: position 10,632,236 of record BNCR01000012.1, read on the forward strand.
CGTGTGCTTGCATGATCTCTGTCACCACCACAATGAAGAAGCACAAGCAATCAAAGAGGAGGATCAGATGCACCGTGGGTACCTTTTGAAAAGAGCTTTTCATAATATTAAAGGCCTTTTTTTGTCAAAAATATTTTTAAAGAACCTTAAAAAACATACATTTTCATCTTTCTTTTGGGCTAAATTCAACTGAGCAACATGTGGCTCTAAAACCGGTGCCATAACAGCATAAGCTTAGGGGGGATGATGTCATTAAAAGAGCACCGGTCGAAGCACAATTAAAGGAAAATGAATGAATTTCAAACTAATGAAATGTGATTAACATGAAAAAAAAACAACCTGGTGACAGGGAGCTCATTGGACAATGAAAAACCGCAATGAGTTTTATTAACCTGAGTTTGTTGAAGACATGACTTACAACAAGAGTGATTGTGTGGACACATTATAATTTGAAATGCCCAGTGATGTATTTTTCCTTCTACTTGGGTGTGAGTGTATTCATAAGCAAGGTCTGATCAATTCATTAGTCTTTGCATTTATGCTAAACACTGCACACTCACTCATTTTGTGTAGAGCGAACAATTTAATTTATACACAATGTGTAACAATAATGGATAATATACTAATACAAATCACCAATACCTTTGACAAAAAGAGAGATTGGAGGGATTGGAAAACTCCGTATACTTATTGCAACAATTGCTGTTAAATGCAAATGCAAATCTAAAAATGAAGGACATTTCATCAGTCCTGTTTTTATGTGTTAAGCCCGTTTTTACTTAAATAAATACATAATAATGATAAATGTCATTTAAATTATTTATTATTCTTTTATTTATAAAATTAAATATTAAGATTAAATAGAGTTATTAAATATTTTCTTTTTTTGCCCTAGTGTATCATTTGAGTTCAGATAGAAGCGTTTTTAGAAAATGTTTTTAAAAATATACTTGTATCACACAAAACTTCTTTAAGAACAACCTAATAAATGGCTAATTACTATTAATAACATTTTTTCCGCCCATTGTTTCAGAAACCAATGGACAGAAACGGTCTTTAACACTTGTAATTACTAAAAAATCGAATTCTGTAAAATATCACAATATTTTATTTGGCAATACTAATGGAGATTATAAATGCTGCCAAAACAAAATGAATCATTTTGGCTTCTATAAGGCAGGCAGTACAGATTATGACAATGAGAAATGCTGTGTACAAATTTTGTCAATGCAGAATTAAATCTTGGGAGAACACAACAGGGTGGAGTAAATCATAAAGTGTATCGTGATATGTATCATATTGTCAAACTCTTGTCAATATAAAGTCCTTGTCACTGCTCAAACATTAAGCAGTGCATGTTGCACTGTTGCAACCATGGCACCGACATTTCACTTTGGCGGGTTCCATTAGTAGTCTTTATATAAACCCAGTTGTTTTTTGCAGCAGCCTCAATCATAAACAACAAAAGGGAATGAGCTGTAGCTACACTAAGGACCATTTATTTTATTGTATATGATGCAGCTTTTTTTTTCTCCCCCAAGAGTGACAACATACAACCACAGACAGTAAGTGAGCTTCAATGAAAAATCCATTGGCTAATGCATTAGACTGAGATTTGCCTTATTTGAGTGAAAATCCAATCACTGAGAAAGACATGAATTGTTCTGTTCTGGTTCCTAGTGTGCCTTTAAAAATAGATTAAACAGGTTTGTTTTCTTTTGTGCTTCTAAAGTGATGAGTTTTGAATTCTCAGGCAATTTATTTTTTACATGTTTTTTACATGTTACTACATTGCATTTATACATAAAATACAATTTTTGTTTGGTTATGTGAGCTCATAGAAAAAAAGATTTATCTTTTTTCCTCTTATTTTGTTTTGTGTTTTTCAACTTTTGAAAAGTGTTCTAAAGTATTTGCCGGAATATAGTCTGTCATCTTACTCAGAACTTGTTTATTTTGTTTTGCCAATAATTATTTGCAGAAAAAAATCCCTCCAAAGCAGTAAATCTTTTTTAAAATATTGCTTTTTTTAATTAAGTCACCTTATTTGTGAGTAAATCTGAGGAACAAAAGCACAATTTGAAATGAAAAGTTACAACAAAATGAATTATGAAAAGAAACAACTTCCATGAACCTTGCAGTATTTTATGGCCAGAACTGCAAAGGAAACGTGTCACGAATCACATCTCCAGGCAAATGGCTCTGTAATGGCACCATTTATCCATTTAGATTCCCTGAGCTGTGTGCAGGGGCTGCCACTGTCAGGTTCTTTCGCTTTTCGCTGGATGCTTCGAGCACTTGACTGCAAGTGGACCATTTGAGAGCTAGTGAGTTGCAAAACTGCCTGGACCCCGTGCAGTGATACCAAAAATCAATTGAAAGGCATTTTTACATGCCCGAGTTTTGCAATGGTAAAATAAATTAAACAGTTCTTTAACCTTCTATCCATCATCTAAAATTCCCAATTTTGGTAAATGTGGAAGGTTGTAGTTTAATTGAGGTGTCCTGCTACAAGACTCGAACACCCATTTCTTGCATGCCTACTAGTTTATGGCTGCAGGAACAAAAACCACAAGGGCGGCACATAGAACACAGATAAAAGCAGGTGTATGAGAGGAGTGGAAGAATGAGTAAACATACAGTATTTTCCTGTTACTGCTTTGTTGTACCAATAAATTGTTGGACAGTCTGTTTGTTATATTTGCTGAAACAAGTCTGAATGGAAGGACTGCACCAGAATTATAGCTGCATTGATGGGAATAATCAAATAAATGTCACCCCACTGATGATGCCTGCGTTTTTTACTTACGTGGTCGACGTAGCTGCTCATCATTTATGGCTTAAATGTGTTGAGTCATTGCAGATTTGATTGCTGAATAGAGCTTTGAAACACTGACTCAAAAAGACTAAGTGGACAGAGAAGATGAGAGGAGACATGGTTTGTCATACTATGAGAAAAAAAAAAAGAAAAAACTCACTGAAATTACTGGATATTTTTCATGAGAAATCATAATTATTGTTTATAGTAATTGTAATTATATTGTATTATACACGTTTTAAATTTGTATATATATATATATATATATATATATATATATATATATATATATATATATATATATATATATATATATATATATATATATATAGGAATACCACAATTCTTGGTTTAAACCAAGCCATGTGTTACACCATTGAACTGAATCATGGGGAAAGGGATTTTTGTGAGTCCACACTGCATATTTGAATATTTATGTTTAATCTGTCAAACACATGTACTGTACCAATTTTAAGAAAGATTGAACATTTTCTTGCATTACTTGGCTTAATGCAAGATAACTGAAAGGTTTTTCTTCATTGTTACTTAATTTAACCCATTAGAACCCAGATGCATTTTTCCTTTAAGAACAGACCAAGTGGCCCACAGAAACCATTTCTGGTGTTTTTTTTTTTTTTTTTTTTAATTATACTGATGTCACCATTGGTTCTTATAAGTTAAAAAAGACTTTTCTGACATTTTAGTTTTTTGTTGTTGATTTACAATACACAAATCATATAATCAAATTGAAACAAAACAGTTGCCAGAAAAAATTATGTTTGACCCAAATCATGGGTAAAATTAATAGTTCATCAGGTAGTTAAAGATCTTCTCCAATGTAAATTGTGTTTTTGGTGTTGTAGCATGTTCTCGTGGCACTCTTCCAATGATGGAGGACATCAGAAATTGCACACCAAATTGATTTTAAACATCAAAATCAATTTGGTGTGTTCACGCTTGCTTGGCATCTTTGGCTCTGGGTGTTTTTTGGTTTGCTTTGGTGATTTTTTTTTCTGTATACCACTTGATCCATGTAGGTATTTGTTTTCCATGGCATCTAGATCAAAAATGTGTGGCTGGATAGCTTCAATATTGCTTGCCATTTTTAGTAAACCAGAATTGCTAGGCTCACCCTATGCCAACAACGACCTATGCAATTCAGTGAAGCTGATTTGCTGTGGCGACCCCTGACGGGATGTGGTGAAAGATAAACAGCATTTTTTAATAATCGTGCTATAAGGCATGTAGAACAAGAGTCATATTTAATATTCATGCAGATTTAGAATGTTTTTTGGGGGTTTAACGCCCTGGACAGCAAATGTAGGTCGGTAGCCAACTGGAGAGTTTCAGGACCATGGACAGAGACTTGAAACGTAATCAGACTTTCATCATGCTTTCTAAAGTTTAAATTACAACAAAAGTAAACACTTTTGATACATAAAGAAAATAAATTTCTTGTGTGCTTCTTGAATACGGTCTTTTGACTCATCTTTGATGCTTTTTGAACACACGCTCAAAGGTACTTAGAAAATACTGTTATCTTGAGTCATCTTGACTTCAGGTATAAAAGCCTTTGGTTTTTTTTCTTCTTTTAGTTCAAAAAATTAAAATGAAAAAAAAAATGTCTTTAGAAGAAACGGAAATAAAAAAGTCCTGACTTCTAATCAGGACACATTAGCAGGAGGTGCCACTGCTCTCCTCCTGATTTAGTCTCAAGACCCACCCTTTACTGTCTGACATGACCGTCCTCTACAATACGATACTGTATTCTTTGTACCTCCCCTTTCTCGCCCTCAGTCTGCGTGCATCCCAGCCTCCCTTCCTAGATATCCACCCCGCACCTCTCCACCCGCAAACAGCTCTTACACTGAGATTTAAAAAAAAAAAGAAATAAAAAAGAGGAGAGAACAGTTTAAAACATAAATCTCCCTCCCACTGCTCCCTCTTCTCCTTGCCCTCCAAACGGACTTCATCACTTTATTCCTCTTCGCGCCAATGCCCGACACCGCGCAGAAACGCAGGATTTTTTTCTCTTGAGCATGAGAAGGATTGCCAAACCATCCGCAATCCAACATTACCGCCTGAGCCACCAGCATGAGCACTGGATACGTACGCTCCAGCAGAAGTTGTTGGCCAGAGAACTAACACGTCTCGGAGCACAAATACAGCAAAGAGGAGAGAGTCAGTTTTAGGTAAGTGCGCGCTTGGATCAGGCGCAATATGACGGATTACGCATGTTTGGGGCTTTTTGCGTTATTATTTCCACGCGGTTAGGGTATTGTGGCACAGTTATGGCGATGTTGCGTGGTCAGCATGTTACTGTGGTGTCCTTTCCAGGATAGATGCGTGCCCCCCCCTACATCCATCCTTATGGTGAAGGTACCTTTTAAATAATCGTCGCACAAGTCCTGTCAAGCTCCTCCCGGACTGGATGTCGACGAGGCGCAGTCGGGCTATTTCAGATGAGACTTGCAGTCAAATGAACCCTTCATCACCCCCCCTCCCAACAAAAAGAGAAAAAAAAATCATGCAAATGAGTTTTGGTGTCAGGATTTGAGACTCTGCGTTCTGTAGGGCAGCATCTCACAGAGGTGATGCTGCAAAGGAGGATGGATGAGGAAGGGATGGAACTAAAACTGAATTACAAAGGCGACCATCTGAGCATTATTTGCTGCCCTGCAGTTGCTTCCTGCAGCTGGATAGTCTCGCATATTTATGATCATCACTTTATCCTGAAAATGCATCCATACTGAATAGAAGTGAGTGCCAGCCTCCTCTGATTATGAACTCAGGTGGCTAATATTTTTAGTATTTGTTATAATTATTTTTACTCTGTGGTTCTGTCCTGACTCACTCGCTTGGCTGAGCCCGTCCTGTGTCAGGCTTTCATATAGTGGGGGGTTAGTTGCTTGCATGCGCGCGTGCATGTGTCACCAGTGAGGTAAAGTTGCCATTCTCTCAAGTTGCCAATTGCTATTCCACTGACTTACAGCGAGGGGAGCTCATGCTCTTTTACACCAGGTGTCATTATGTGGCTGTGGGCAAGATAACTGTGATACTGGCACCAACGAGGAAATTAGAGGAGCAGCTTCAGTTCAAATCACTCCTCTGTAATTGTATCACAAGCCTCAGCAACTTTTTTTTGCACCAATTTCTCTTTAACATCCAGCTGTCATTTATATAACATTATTCTGAGAGTAAAGCAGCACAAAAGTGGCTCCTTTGAGTCACCACCTCCAGAGGTGAAGGTCTCCACAAATCCATTCAATGTTTGACTCTTTTAGAAAGACTACAAATGTTCCTAATTCAAGTAAAAAAATAATAATAAAAAAAAACTACTTTGCTATTACACTTTTAACCCCAGATGGATTTAGTTGAAAAAAGAAAGTCAATTTTATCAGCTACCTTTTTGTTTCAAGCGTTAACATGTCAACTCGCTCTTGTCCTGCTCCCCTCTTTACGTGTGCGGCGCACAAAATTGCACTGACGGCGGAAATTGCAGAAGAAAAGCTGCCTTATCCAGAAGACTTCATTCAATCTGGTGGCCTTTTCAGTGCTAAAATGCTGGCAACATGTAATCATTTCCAAAAAGGAAAGCATTCTAAATCACATTTCCAAAATGAAAATGCCAGCAATAGCTTAAGGCTATATTTGTGTCGTGGCTTTAGATGACCCAGTGTTGATCACGCTTCCAAGTACTGAAAGAAGGGGGGACATGCAGCAGCAGAGGTCCTTTTACAGTCTTTGGCAGTAAAACTTACATATGAATTGCCTCCAGACAATGGAGCTGTGGCTTAGAGGAGTATGAAAAAGCATTGTCTGGAAAATATGTCAAAATTCATGCATTCAGCCTGTACACAGTCACATCACCCTTGGGCACAAATAAGGATGGCATTATCAAACTTTGTGGTGTACTGAGAACAGTGCTAGTCTTGTACTGGCAGAACTCCCTGTCTGCCTCTCTGTACGTCTTTGTATTCTCATGCTGGCACAGCATTGTTTTGCTTTTTTTTTGCATTTTATGCGAGTCCTGGCTGCAGCTGCAGTGGGCAGACGGCTCGCTCCCAAGAGGTACAGAAAGAAATCTGTTTTTATTAGCAGCAAACAAAGAGGGGAGGTCACATAATGACACATGACAAAATCTCACCAAGACTGGCAAGCTCACAGTATTTTGGAGGGGCGGCTGATTCAGTTGACCTCTGTTTGAGCCCAGCTGACCTGTGTGCTGCTGCTGCCACTCGAGCACGACCGCACAGGTCAAAAAATGCTTGTAGAGTGGGATGTTCGAAAACAATTCCCTGCTTGTGGCTCACACACTTAAAAGGCTGGAAAGTGATTTATTACATTCTTGATTTTCATAGAATCATTCATGTCAAGGGCAATGAGTAATTTTAGAATTATTTGGATTATTATTGAGGATTTGAAAAATATATTTGACCAAACCTTAAAATATCTCTTTAAAAAAAAAAAAATATATATATATATATATATATATATATATATATATATATTATTTTTGAAGCAACTTTTACTTTTTGAAAGATGAAAGTCTGCACTCAAACAGGATTAAGATCACAACCTTGTTGATTCTTTTACAGATATAATCTATTTATGAATTGAATTTACACTCCTCCCTGACCAAACAGTGCTGGTTATCTCTGGTTTCTCCCAACCACGTTTTTTTACTTACACGAAGAGACTTCAGTCTGCATATTTGATCAGATTCCTTTTTTTGACAAAATAAAGAAATAACGTTAACATGAAAAGTTTAACAAAGATATTTGAAACGTTTTTTGTGCATACTTTAATTCTCATGTTGAGCCTCTACCATTCAACTTTGTTGTGGTTTGAAGTACGACTGCAGATGTTGTTGAATGTCATGCCATGTTAAAACAAAACATATTTTTACATTTTTCTTGGCATTTATCAAAATTAATCTGTTTACCTTTATGTCATTATTGCACATCAGTACATCGCAGTCTTGTTTTTCCTGAACTGAAGCACTTTTTCTTATTTTTTAAATCACGCTTTACAAAAGGTAAAAAAAAAATCTACTTTTGACCATAAGCTACTTTGTGCAGACAGAAGAGATAAATGGTACTAAAAAAAAAACAAAAAAAACCAGATTTTAATCAGGTGACAAGAAGCGAAGCTACACACTTGCTTACCCGATTTTTGAGTCAATATTATTCATTATTATTGGCAAAGGTTTAAAAAAAAAATCACCAATACAAGCCTCCTTAAGCATAGCAAAAACAAAAGCAATACGTTTAAATGAATTACATTTTCTTTATGTTTTCAGTTGTAATGGCCACCGTTCCAAAGTCATCTTGCCCCCTCCCCTCCATACAAAATGTTCTAGCTTTGCCCCTGCAAGAGGTCCATGTAAATCATCCATTACAAACCAGTCAGCAGTAACCAATTGGAAGCCACAGGATAAAAAGTGATGCTAAAAATCAGTCTCCATCACACATCACCACTGAGAAAGTCATTTACAAGGCATTATACTATGATAACTCACAACACAGAAGTAACTACTTATCTCACCTGACACTGGCTTGGTCTGCTGGCAAGGGGACAGCCGAAGTTAATTTTGCATATATGTGTGTGTGTGTATAGATAGATATATTTTGCCTCATATTACTGAATCAGACTGATGTTATGATTTGCAGAGGTCTGCACTGGTTGACAATTACACTCACAGCCTTTAACTTCATTTGCTTCACTGTTGCCTCCCATGTTCCCTACAGCAATATATTCTTATATATGCAGTCTGGAAATAGTTTGAGATTTTCTGTTGAAAATAACAATGCCTTGTGTTGGAAAAACATCCTTCGGCCAATGTTTCAAATGAAAAAGTAGTTTCACTACTTTTTTTTTGGCCCCATTTTCCTTCTACTCAAAAATGTGTGAATGGTGGTGGTTCCGTAGTATCGAACATTAGGTACATTTTTTGAAACATCTCATATGCAATATGTTTGTGATAAAACACTTTTTGGAGTGATAAAAATTTATTTTGAAAGACTTTGTAGAACTACATCTAGAAATATCCTTCTATTTGAAATGAATTTAAAAAGCTTCAAACTTTGTTTAATTAATTTACTTATATTAAAATTGGATCATGATTTCTGAAACTTTTAGCTAGTTGACTTTTAGTGATGAAACAGACTGTTCCCTGTGAAAATATCTGAATCCGGATGTGATAAACAGTGAAATAAAATACATCTGCCAATAATTGAAATGCAAGCAAATTCTTAAAGACTGACTATGATGATATGTGCGTCTTTTAGTATTTTTAACATGTTTTGTGACATTTTTCTCATGGAGGGCATACATTTGAAAAAAAACATTAAGCTTACAATGTCATTTCTAAGTATTTTTTTATTCAAACTGTTGTGAATCAGGAGCAAAAAAAAGAAAAGTTGGAAAAATAGTTTGTTTGTGACACGTCAAATACGTTGGTCAGGCCACAAGCTCCCTGCTCTGATCTCTCAGTAATCGGGAAAAGAACATGATCAGAGTGGGTCTTTAAAAGAGAAAGAATCCTATATGTTAGAGAATGCTTAGCTACTGGTATTCAAAGAAAAAAAAACATTTAGAAAATTTAAAACAAGCTTTTTTTAAACAAGCAAGTGTCCAAATTATAGATATTAATGATAGAATCTTTTGATATAGCAGCTTAAAAAACAGCTGAATGGAACTTTTTATCACTCCTTTTAATGTAGAAGAAATGACTATTAGATAACTGACTTAAAGAATAATTGGGACCAAATTACCCTTTTGTTTCTACACTGGATTGGCTTTTTTGTATTTTTTAAGTTCTTTTCTTTGAGTCTATGGTAGAATTGGCATCTTCTGGTTTAGAAGCTGCTGTCCTTACATCCACTTGTTATGGTGTAAAAACAATAAAAAACAACAACAATCCATTTCCCATTTTCAATGAGTCGATTTACTGTCTGTGCAAAAAGAAAAAAAAAAAAAAGAGGCACAATCATAGAAAACCAATCGGGCTGAGAAATTTTAATTATGTCTCTTGCAGAGAAGCTTTTTAATCTTTTCCCGTCTTGCTTGCACAAACTAAGGGGTGTAAAGCATTCCCTACTGGTATGTCTTAGGTACCCTCTAATTATACTTTTAAAAGGAAAAAAAGGTGTTTTTTTTTTTTTATGGCTGCGGATTCATAAGGGTTATTTGCCTGCTTTTTTAATGTACAGTGAGCCCTCATTTAGCAAGAAATTAACACCCTACAGTAAATGGTAAATGGCGTGTGCTTGTGTAGCGCGTCTCTGCCTTTTTTGAAGGCCCAAGGCAGTTTACAGTCACAGTCCCATTCACCCATTCACACACACATTCACACACTGAGGCGCAGGCATACAGTAAGATATAAAAAAAAAAAGAAAATGCAGAAGAGTCAAGTCAGATGACCCATGACCGCTGTGATGCTAGTTAGTCAGCGTGTTGTTTTTCTGATGCTGGTAGCTCCGACCACATCTGACCTATATTCTAGCTCAGGGCTGCAGCAGCAGTTATCTAGAGGGCTGCGAGTTCCAGATTGGAATTAAACAGAAGTGTAAAAGTGCAGGTTGCAAGGGGAAAAAAAAACCCATCAAGAGATATTTGTATGAAAACAGACTTCTGTCGTCGTCCTCATATCTTATTTCAGATGTGATTGCATTAGCATGTAGGGCTTTGTTTGTCTATTAGCAGTGATTTGTAACCTTCAGTGCTGCCTAACTGTTAAATTAGTACGCTCACAGACCCTGTGATTATTAGCTGCTGCCACATGAAGCCAATTTTCCTTTTTTACAAGCAAGAGCTCCAAATCCTGAGGCAAAGGATTGTGCAAAACACGCTACCCTTTAAAAACAGATTGAAAGTTAATCCGAATAGGGAAATAAAAAATTGTCTAGTCTAGTGTAAGAAAAGTATCTTTCGCTCCGACAGTGGGATTACTACTTAGTTAAAGACCCACTCTAATGGAAAACATGTTTTCTGGTGTTTTTAAACATACTCTTGCTGTATTTTCTCATGCTGTAGGACATATATAAAATAATTTAAGATTAAAACTGAATTTCTGAGCATTTATGAAACAGATGAAAAAAAAATACTGTTTGAAAAAGTTTTTTTTTGCGACGTAGAAACTGAAATGGGCAGGCCAAAGTCTCCCTGCTTCGCTCCAGTCTGATCCTCTCGCATACAGATAGATCCATCAATGTCCTCATTTTCCTTGTCTAAGCTGGCATCTGGCTAAAAACTGAATGGCTGGATAGTTCCAATGTTGCTCACCTTTTTTGTTGCACCACTAATGTTAGCTTGGGGTTATAAGGGTCTGTAAGCCAGCAGGAGAGAGTGTAAACAAGGGGATGAGAGGATATCAATGGAAGCTTACTTTCATGCCAACAGTCCCGCCCACAGCACTGAGGTTAATTTCTGATGAACTCCTGCACAAATGTCCTAGAAAATTAGGTTTTTTGATTTTGAATAAAAAACTGTATAATCATAACTAAAAAAACAACTGGGAACACTTTTTCAAAGATCAAAATAAGATTGGATTTGGTGACATGTGAGATTGATTACTTTTTTTTTTAAGTGGAGTTGTTTCTTCTCTCTTGAACTTTTGAGTAGAAATGAGCATTACCACTTCAATCTTGCACCTTAACCAGTGAGCGTTAAAAACCGATGCGCTTCTGACTCCAAAAGCAGAACACTGAGTGACCTGACACAGCACTTTCACACAAGTACCCAGCTAAAGATTTTGTTTTCTTTCTATATATTTCTTGTTTATGTTTTATATATATTTATGTGCTTAACCTTGCCTGCACCTACATGTGTGCATCCCCTGCACACTGAGAATCTTTTAAATGGCTCAGTCTTTAAAATCTGCCACAACAGCACGACAAGTATGATAATTAAAATTCTAAACATAGACCCCTCATGTTCACTTATGTCAATCCTACATGTCCCAGTGGGTGAACCTTGTAGCTCATTTGCATGCCTAGCACGTGGGCATGGGTGCTTAAGCTTCACATCCTGTCACACGTTCCATAAGAAACATTGACTGACCGGTAATTTATGCAAACTTTTGGATCATTTGTTGTTGCATTTAGGGTTTTTTTAATGTGTAACCTCAAATCTCCTATTTTAACTGTTGTTCTAGGCCGTCCTGGGGTCTGCTTATCAATCCATCATTGTTAGAAACTTATGAAAAAAAACCCACTTCTAATGAGCTGTTCTTTCAGCTGCTTTGGATTAAGCGCTATTGTTGGAATTTCATGACTGCTTTTGAAAAGCAAATTCAGCCTTGAAGGCTTTAATATTTTTCAGGGCATTGCTGAATATAAACTAGATTCGCCTCAGGATGAGGAATAAAGAATGTGCTAATAAATAAAATATAAAATACCCTTTACATATTGCTTTTTAACGCTCGTCCCCAATGGGAAATTTTGTATTTGGGGAAAATATTTTTAAAATGTCCTGTTTGTAGTTCTAGTTGGAATAATCGTCATTGTACATATTCAAAGAATGTAAACAAATTGTTTGGGTAAAAAAAAAAAAAAAAAAAAAAAAAAGACTCGTCAACAAGCTATAGTAGAACGGTCAGAGAGGTGTCAGTCACTAATGTCACGAAATACATTTATACAGATGCATACATTTACGATTACAAGTACAAAACTTTTTTATAAGCAGACAAAACTTAAACACCAGAGATGTCAACATTGCTGACACTTAGAGAAAATGTGTCCTTTGACATATCGTAACACTTCAACCGTTTACACAACCAACATGATTCATCCAGTTCTGACAGAGATAAGCACCTTTTAATATTGGTTTTTCGCCGATAAGTAACAGGTTACTATCTTAAAATGTTGCATAACTGTGCAAAACCGCTTTTCTTTGTGACAGAATCATTTGATTTAAAATGAATGTGTCAAAGAGTTACGCTAGTTACAGGTTAAGCTGAAAATGTTAAAAATGTTTTCCAATCATGTTTGGTTATAGTTAAAAATGAATTGTTGTAGTCAATAACCCTTTTACAATTTAGCTAAAGTGTTGACAGTCTTTCGACTACCAAAACTCGATTACCAATCACAGTTCCTGTAATTGCAGCAAGAAGCAGCTTTTCACCATAATACAACACTTTATGATAGTAAAGGGTCACATATCTGTACAAGGCCAACATCCAAATCCACTTTTCTCTAGTCAGAATTCGCTGATTGATGTTTATCACATTAATGGTTGAGGATTTAAGGAATGTCAAAGACGGCGTGTTGTTTAGGTGTCACCATCGTCAGTACTAAAGGGTAAGTAAAGTTATTTCCTAAAAAATGACTTGATGAGCATGTTGGAAGTACAACAGCTCATCAAGTAACCATTGGGAACATTTTAGAGTAAAGTCAGTCCTTTTTTACAAATGAAGTTGTCCAACTTTAGAATGGAAATAAAAATAAATACTCACAGCCTCTGACATATATGTTTATTTAAACAATTGTTACCAGGGGTATGTAGCCTCTCTTATGTTTTATGTGAGTCTTTAGACTGACAGACTGCCAAATTCTCATCTCTAAAATAGTATTTGTCCATTTTAAAAAGACCAGTGATGGGAGTGCAAAAAAAATGGCTTCAGATGGAGGTGGTGACCTCCATTCTCAACTTATTTCCTAATTTGAAATAGAAGAAAGTTTATTTTGACGGTCTTAAAGCACATCTAGTTATGCAAGACATATGTTGACTGTTGTGTCTCAGCCAAAACGGTTTCTGAGAAGAAAATGCAACGGTATGGTGCAGGTCTTCATCTACTTGTGACTAAAAGAGTCCCAGTCACCATTGTTTTTAGAAACACACTTCTGTGATTAATATCCAGCACGGGGAGACGTGTGACTGAAACAAGAAAGGTCATTGATGCTGTACAAAAAGTTCTTGTTGCCTACCAGGCTTGCAAACCTTGGCCCTCAGGACCCTCTTTCCTGCACGTTCTGGGTTATTCTACTTCAGCACACCTGATTCAGCTCATCATTAGGCTCTGCAGAAGCCTGATAATGACAGTCATTAGAGCAGGTGCCCGATTGAGCAGGGAAACAGAAAACCTGCTGGATGGTTGGTCTTCAGAACCGTATATGAGAAGCACTGTGGAAATCGAGACTCATCAATCTTCTATCATAGCACCATCTTACATCGTCAAGTTTGAAGAAGCTTTGCTAATTGTAGGCCCAGTTTTACTGCCTTTGGGGGACAGAAGTAGCAGCTGTCATAAGACCCTCTGCAGCTGAAGTCCATCTGCCTCGAGGCTTCCAGCACGGCGTCAGGAATGCTTTTCTCTCTGGCCGAGTTGCAACAAGTGGTTCCCCAAGTTACTGCTGCAGTTCTGTCATTTCAAACTACTGTGTTGATACCAGCAGTCAGAGGAGGTTAACCACACAAGACTTTCTCTACCACAGAACTGCCCCTTTAGAAGATATTTTCTCTTTTTTAGACCGTTCTTTGTCAACTATAGACATAACTGTGTCTTGATATCCAAATGTGTACACAGAATGTCAGCAACTAAAGCTTTATTCACAGCCGCCCTTATGAGTAGATGCGAGCTGTCTGTGGGCAAAAAAAAGGGCAAACAGGTGGACAGCTCAAAACAGTAAGGTCGTAAGTAGACCAGCTGGTAAACTGGTAGAGCGAAAATGTTACATGTACTAGGCAACAGATTCACAATTCACTTACCACACGCACAAAATTAGTACCTTCCATTTACAAGACGTCCCTTGAGGTGGCCGTACGAGCCTCATGGCTTCACTCCTCTTAAGATGAAGCCACTGCTGTCTACCACCTTCCACGGGCCCGAACAACCCAAAATTGGCCCTGTACGGGGTCAACACCCCCACCCCCCCATTGCTGCATGTGACTAAGCCTTAAACTATGATCAAAATGACTGACTAATGCTGTAGGATGGTCACAACTTCTTTCCCTAAGCCTCCGATACGAAGAGAGTTTTTTTTTTTTTTTTTTGTCTTAAATGTAGCTGAAAATTAATAGTAATGGTCAGAGTCCATTCCAAAAAGACAAACACCTTTGAAATGCCAGAGGACCATGTTCCTATCTTTGTCTTGCCCTTTTAAAATTTTTTTTTTTTTGCTCTCTGCTTTTTAAAGACACAAGTTGGCATCAATCCAAGCACAGAAAAAAAAGTGATAAATAAAAAGTAAGAGATGTATTTTCAGAAAGATCTGCATTATGATCACAGAGAGGAAGTTTTTGAGCAGCCTAGTTACCCTCATAAACACAAAAACAACTAGCTTTTAGCGACGTAATATTTCAGCTAAGCTGCAAGGAAATGTAACAAAACAGCCTCTTGGTTTTGAGTTTGGGACAAAAAGCATTTTTATTGACAAACTTTTTATCACAGCATGACGATTTAAAAATATCTGCCTTTTTTGACAAGAAAAAGATGCACAACTCAGAGACCTAAGCAAAACAGACCCATATGGTCACTGTTGAATAAGACTCAAGGAAAAAAAAATGCATAAAGTAACATACATTTTTTTCTGATAAAACATTGACAAACATAGATTGAATTAAAAATAAATGACATTTTTTGGCTTAGGTTTGAGTTAGTATAGTTTTAAACAAACGGTCCAATAAATAGGCTGGACTATACCCACCCACACAGAACAACGAGGCACTATATACACCCAGTAGATGACTGTGACAACCACCTTCACCTCTGAATAAATAAATATTTCAATCCTTCTTTCAGCAAGAGTTTAAAACAAACCATCCCCACTGCTGAGGTGTCTTTCATGCCCCGCTGGACTAAATCCACATCGTGTCGGTTTCTACCAAGGCTGTTGGAATTATTAATAAATGGCGGCCATGGTTTGCCACTTGGCAGCCCATCCCGTTTACCTGCCGGATGGAAAAGGCCGACAAAGGTGTACATTCGTTTTCCCAGTCACGAGCCCCTTACATTAGCGTGCAGTGGTGAGGGATGCTTGCTTTTGCTTACTAAGACAGGTTATAACCCTGTCAGAGTTTGGGAGGGGGGGGTGGCTGCATGGCAGCTTAGCTGTGTTTGCTTGAGATTTCTGCACGGTGTAGTTCTGCGGCAGTGTGTGCCATTGTGTTCTGGCTGCAGCAGCCTTGTGTGAGTGGAGTACAGCACGTCCCGCTTCAAAGGAGAGATGAATGGAGGGTGAATAAAAGCTCTAAGTCACACGATTGGCCCTGAATTGCCAGAACTTAACTGCAATATCAGCAGTATGGAGAAAAAAAAAAAAAGTGGCTGGCGTGGTCAACTTTTTTCTCAGTTTAACTTGCTCAGCCCCTCACATGACACCAGGGCCAGGTGGATAGGGAGGCAGTGGAAAGGGAGACGGCTCGATTTATCAGTAATTATGGAGTGCTATTTTCTCTGTCTCTCATCTTTGTCTGGCCATGGTAGCAGTAGCCATTCTTTAATCTTGACACCCAGTGATCATGTAACACAGGAAAGTGCCTATTAGAGCAGGGGAGAAATTGGAAGGGCCCTCTCTTGATCCTCTTTCAGGGGAGTTGGGGTGACAGAAAGACAGAGCATGGGGATGCACTGAGGTGTTGACATGAGAAAGAGGCTGAGGGAGTGTGGGCAATTAGAGAACTGGTTTTCAAAACTCCAGAGGGGTTTTTTTTCACCCACCAAAGTGGGTTGGGGTGGAAAACCGAGAGCAATCTTATTTCTTTTTTTTCCCATTAGTATAAGAAGGAAAGTCTTGCCAAAGGACATAAGAATAATTTGGTTTTTGAGATGAACTAAAACAACTGTAATAATGTGAAATTCCGTTGTAAAGCAAGTGTTTAATGTTGTTCCCTCTGGGCTGCAACTGCACAGGGTTTAAATGAGCATACAGTGTAGAGGGTAGCTTTGCTGTAAGATGATCGCACATAACATCCAGCTGCTGGCTTTCAAGCCTTTTGACTTTCGACAGTAGGGGCTTCTTTGATGGAAGTCTGTTTGCACATGTTGACAGAAAAGCCAATTAAGTTAACTCTCCCTCCGTACACTTTTATTTTCCTCGGATTGTTTTGGATAAAAGTAAATAAAACTGCTCCCAAACGTGATCTTTTTCTGAAAAACGGGGTGATCCACTCGGTGCTTTCCAACAAAACGCAGAGGCAACGGAAATGCACACCGACTGACTCTCTTAACATGAGTAATTTGTTTTCTCAATCGAGTGCAGGGCCGCCAGTGCAGTGCCAATTTGGCACCTCACTCCATTAACACTCCTCTTCCCCCATTTAAGAGTAACATCAAATCGGCCGGTGCCAAGAATATTTTTGATTAATCGCAGATGCTTTTATTTTGACTCTAAAGACACAGTCAAGCTTACTGCATAATAGCAAACATTTACCAACTATGAATAACAACAGATTAGCACAAATTGGGCATATTTGACACATAAAGACACAATTTCACAATGAAGACGCTTCAGATTCTGGCACCAGTGATTGAGCCAAATGAGGAAATGAATTGCGTTTTCTTCATTTGTGTGTAAAAAAAAAATCAAACTGCTGACAGTGTGTTGACTGAGACAGCAGTGCAGGGGTTTCCCATTTATGATTAAACCATCTCTTGTAAAAAGGGAGTTCTAGAAAACATGTTTCACCATGTAAATTGAACAAAACGTTTTTTTTAAGTGTTGTTCATTTAAACCCTCAGATTCTTAAAACTGTTTTTTTTCTGTTACATTAAAAATAGTTTTACCTGTTTCCACTACTCTGGTTCAAAACCAGATATGGTCATTTTTAAGGTTTTTAAATAGTGCGTTGCTTTATGTCAACTGAAAATGAATAGTAACAGATAAAAATCCCTCAAAAAAGTTTGCACTGCGTGAAAGCCAATATTTCTAGCATTTTTAGCTTAAAAAACATGCTTAATATTCAGAAGGCTCTTTAAATTTTCCTCAATTTTAAAGCTACTTAAAGGTTTTTGCACCCAAATAAAACTCTCGTTCATTGGATAAACCCTACAAAATGTAGTTCTCATTCTCTTATGGTGCTTTCTTTTGAAAACTCGTAGCTTTTTTTAGTCAGTAAAATATATGTTTTCTAAAAGGTATGAATGAATTCTAAATAAATCCAACTAATTATGGTGATTATCGTCACATCTTTGTCCATAAATCTGTTTCAGTGGTTTTTTTCATCTTGAATGAATACTTTCAAGGTATGCTTCAATTAAAAGTTCCACCTGTTAATGGTCACAAAATATTTTTTTACTAACTTTTTGGTTTTTTTTACAGTTCCAAGGTTGGTTTTGTCAAACATGCAGCTGCTGGTTTAAAGCAAAATATTTGAAAAGAGTGGGAAAAAAAATCTCAAAACTAATTTTTAAAGAAGTCTTGGCACAGCATGAGACTCTTCTCTACTGTTTTCTTCATTTTGCTTTTTTATCTGCTTTATAATTTAACTTTGTTATGTATTTATATATTTTACTTTGTTATTTTTTAATCATTTTATCCTTTTTTTTACAGCTACTTTAGTAGTATGTGGGTCTATAGCACCTTGTTTGACTGTGGTCATGTTAAGGCGTTATATAATTAAAGTAATTGATCAATGGATGATTCTCAATTGTATCAAAATATAAGAAATCAGAACTTGGATATTAAGGCTGCATCTGTTCTCCCCTATTCAGTTTGAAGAAAGGGGACAAAGACGATTGAGTTAGAGTCAGTGATTTTAGTAGCATCATGATTACGGACAATTTCTTCAAAGGATCGAGTTAGATTTTTCATTTTCATTCATTCATCTCAATTAAGAATAATTTGGATCAACTCTTTAAATAAGCATTTAACCATTAAAACAATTTCATTTATGTAAAGTCAAAACAACAACAAACAAGGTCTGTGGATTGATTGTTCTTTTCAAAGCAAATTGTCATTGCATGCAAAATTTCTGTTTTGAAATGTGAGGTTAAATAGATGAGCATTAAACTTTTTGCGCCTTTTTTAATTTGGCATATTCTTGGCTTCTTTTGAATCTCATCCCAAAATTTACAAAACAGATCTCTGTAAAACATTTACAAAATCAACAAATACATATTCATGGTTACCTTTTAATATTATATTATAGTCCAGAGAATTTTATTTCAAATAAATGCCAAACTTCAGTAGTTCTTGTTTATGCTTATTTCATTGAACTTAATTTTTTTTACATTTTCAATTACTGGTCTTTACTTTGCTTTTGCCAATTACTAGTTAGTCACAGAAGACGTGTGCAACGTTTTCAAAATAAAAGCTCTAAAATATTGACTGAGTGTTAGAGGACAAATATCAGTATATGCACACGTCCACACATAATGAAAGAAAACACACACGCGTACACTTGCTCGTATATCATCCCAAAAAAAGCCCTTGCTGACTGAACGGGTGTTGTTTGTAATGATGAAGAGGCAAGTCCAGGTGAGCTTGGCCTGAGCAGTCCCCTCTCTGGTCTTTTTGTGCTGTCAGCAAACCAAAGCGACACTGATGTAGGGCAGGGAAGAAGCAGCTGAGCAAATTTACTGTGCATTGAGCAAAAAATAACTAAATAAAATATACAAATAGAAAAGAAAAATTGTGGAGTTTTATCCTTTGGCTAACTAGGAGGGAAGCACTCATGTTAACTCCGGGTATATCAGTCACATTGTCAAAGAAACAATGACCTCAAATTATATTCCATCATTGGGCTCGGGCTAGATTCCACAAAGTGCGCTTTTGCTTTGATGCCGTGTTTCCATATTCTTTTCTGCAAATGGTTGATCATGGAAGCCTTTATCACTGTAATTGAGCTTAG
Source organism: Oryzias celebensis (assembly GCA_014656515.1). Lineage (NCBI taxonomy): Eukaryota > Metazoa > Chordata > Actinopteri > Beloniformes > Adrianichthyidae > Oryzias > Oryzias celebensis. The sequence goes on from BNCR01000012.1 coordinate 10,651,845, forward strand.
TGAAAGTTCAATAAAAGGAGGCGACTTCATTTTTCGTTTTTTTTTTTCTTCCTCAAGGCTGCTCTTGCTTTCATAACTCTTTATGTGCCTTTCGGCCATCATTATCTTCCAATATCAGTTTAAAATTTTAAAAGAAAACCTTGGTGTGTTTTTTTCATCACTTTAGGCACCGTCAGTCTAAAACTCACATCCTCATCTTTAAACCATACAGAAGATGATCAACCACTGCTCTCTTCATCGCCCCAGGCTTTTTGCTTTGCTTATTTTAGTTTCAAGCTCTCACCCTTGAAAAAAATGTAACTTTGAGAAAAAAAAAAAATCTTGACCTTGCGATTTAAACTTATCTGTAAGAACATTTTTGATTTACAGGCTATTCCTATCATGACAACCAACTAGAGTTAGGACCGCTCATGATCCCATCAATGTGCAAAAATGAAACAGAAACTGACAACAGAAGGGAAATTAGAGCTTTGATAAGATGTCACAAATTTGCATTTTAAATGTTCACAGTAATAATTGCAAATCAAAACACTACAATGTGATGTTTTTATTTATAATTTCTCAAGAGTTTTGCGTCTTTTTTCAGTTTCCCAGGTAGAACAGTCAGTTTTCTCAAGTTTAGCACATTTTTATTAGCTCAGCAAATTCTACATTTTCCAATGAAACCTTGTATTTCCTTTTTATATTTTTAGTAGGGGCTTGAATCATACCCTCTCACATGATTTGATACGAATCTCAACACATGGATCACGAATGGATACATAAAAGGTTCAACTTTGTGGAGATGCCATACAATCTAAATGCACACACATATATTAATGAGGAGGCTGAAGCGCTTGGGTCCATTTGCAAAAGTTATAATAAAGTTTCCCAGGAGCAAGACATAAACATAGTCAGAATTCGAGCAAAGATCAAGACAACAACAAGGCAGGAGGACAATGAAGCATGCACATGGTCAGAGAGCCAGAAAGTCAAACTCAAAATGTCTGCTAGGCAAATCAAGACATCACAAAAAAGTGAAGGCTGGAGCTAGTATATCTGCTAATGGCCAATGACAGCAATGGAAAACAGCTGAACAGGAAGTAAACTGAGGCACTGGCTGATGGGAGTTGAAGTGAGGAGCTGGGTGCTCATTACTCAGAAGATAGCTCCCTCTTGTGGTCGGAGGTGGGAGCTGCTGACAGATCCATGACAACGACTCATTTGACATTTTAAACTAAAAATGAAGATGCCTTGTAACAGAAACTCTCTTACTGACATTTTTTTTTTTACTTTAGGCAACATATTTTTGACAATTAGGTTCAGACATAAAAACCCGTCATCACTAAAAACAGGACATATTAGTTTAAAAGAATATTACGCTACAGAAAACAAAATAAAAATAAAATCTTGTGACTTATTTTGTTCTCTTCTTACAAAGACTCAATAAAAAATGTCTGCTTTTTAATCAGGCAGTATAGGAGAAAAACATGATTCACTTTCATGCTAGTAGATGAATTTTCTCCTATATATGCTGCCAATCTCATGTTGGGGAACTTAGTTTTGACCTAGTTAAAATGTCTGTGTAGGTGCTTCATCTCCCCACTCTCAATGCACCACATCTGCCATTAGACATCCTTTCTGCCGAAAAGTTCACTCTTTCTTTTGAGCAGATTTGATGTTTAATGATGGCACCGCACATGGCAGTATCAGACACGTGTATCCCCACAGACAGTGATTTCTTCAAGAAACTCTCCTCAGGAAATGATTGTGTGAATGTACAAGTCAAACTCTCAACCCCTCCAGGCTTAAAAGATTGCTTTGAAAGCGTTCTTCAATCACTGGGGGATTCACAGTGTTTATAATTAATTCCACTGTCTACCTCAGCTTATATTAGAAAAATATGGCTTATGTTTTTTTTTTCTTTTTATGGCCTAACATAGATACAAATTGCTTATAGAAACTTCAAATGCAGGTCTTTTTCCTCTTTATATTTATGACTAATTTTCATATATATATTTATTATTTTACTTGATATTTATGTGAGGATTCTCCATACAAAGATAAATCTGCAGAAACTTGTGAGGGCCTTCAAGTTTAGCATATAACAGCTTTAATTTAATCAAGTCAAGGCTTTGTATTATATAAAAAAACAGAACCAATACCTAAACCATTTCATTAAAATTTAAATGATAAGAAAGCATTTGCTTTCTCTTTTTGAACACAAACATTTGAAGATGGCTCTGGAAAATCACCCCTGTTCCTCTGTGGCTCATGGTGGGAGTTTGGAAGAATTGGCTTGTGAATAATTCAGTAACTAAGGAAAGGCTTGCTATTGGCATTCGGTGAATAGAGATTTCACTCTGTGCATGTAATGAGAGATGACTTCAGCTTGTGTACAAAGGGACAAGATTTTACTGGGCATTATAACTACCTTTTTCTCAGTTTGGAACGACAAAAGAAGAGTAAAAGGAAATGACAAAAGAAGTTGCTTTACAGCAAACGTCACTGAGCTGCATGAAAAAAAGGAAGCCTAGAAGAGAAATACATTGACAGTGGAGACATTTCAAAGGCAAGAGGTCAAGAGCACTCCATTTTCAAACTTAACAAAAGGGAATAGGACACACTGGGTGCAATAACCACTACCAAGGCCTCTTTTTTTTGCAAACTTACATTAAAAGTGTGCAGGGAGGAAAACTTTTCTTAGCAGTGATTTTCTGTCCTTTTGTAGTCAGACCTCAAAAAAAGGATTTTAATCCTTTCCTGTTTTCATTTGAAATGCCCGCCATCTCAAGCACCTCTTTATGGAGTTCTACCCCCTCCAACTTCTTGGACCTGTTTTTTTTTGCTTTCGTTTTAGTCCTCCCATCTTTGCCATTCCACATACCCTCTTCTCTTTTCTGTCTGATCCAATTAGAAATATAAAGGCCACATTTTTTGTAGTATAAATCGCAGGAACCAAAAAAAATTAAAAAAAAATCATAATAAAATAAGAAAAAGCACAAGTTGCTCCAGAGTTGAGAGAAAAGTGCAATGATTCTGAACCAATCAGCCAAGCCCAGCGTAATGCTGCGTTCACATCGAACGCAATTCATGCATCAGATTTAGGTCAAATTTGTGTTTTCTGCTTGTTTTGAAACCAGTCTAATCTGATTCTCCATGCTTGTCAAAAAAATGGGTCCATAAACGAGACACTCCCATCAAAGTGTGGGAGAAGCTCATTTTTGGCCTCATCACTACATGGAAACATTGACTGTTTTATTTGCAATCTACCGGACACATGGATATCGTTGAACGATCAGGTTTATGTGTTTTGAAGAAAGTATTGATAAGCAGTCTCTGTGTTTGAGTCTTCAGATTTTTTAAGGCAATCCTAACCATCTACTGCAAGAGCTGTGTCTGAATGATGGCGCTTTCAGCGGCACTTCTTGTCTCTAACCCATTATGATGACATGCTGTCCCACATTAGTACAAAGAGGGGAAAAATAAGAAAAGAAGAAGAATGGCTCCGCAAATCCGAAAAATATCAAAGTTCAGGAGAAAAACTTTCAGTCCTCCATGTTTGTTCTGGATGGCACTTCTGAGTTTTCCGTCAGTACAAACACCTACAGTGCCCTCTACTGGTAGTTAGTGGGAAGATAATGGAGACAAGAGCCTGTTTATGTTAAGAAACAATCGCAAATAAGTTGCTCCTGAGTATAAGTCTCACATCTGGCCAATGAGGCAAAAAAAAATGCAATTTATGCTGCAAGTATAAGTAAGCTTTACCTCAAATGCAGGAGGGGTTTATACAAATGTACATATCATGTGTCCAAATATTCATTACCCTTTTTGTAAAATGTAACATCTGTCCAACACAGGAGGTCTTCAGCTCTCAGCTGTTTGTTCAGGTTCTAGCTAATAAAAGCTATGCTTTTTCCTAAAAAACAGTCATGACATAACACAAATTTACAGAGCAGGTGTGGTCAGGGTGGTGGCCCTGAACAGACTGTTCTTGAGAAAAAAAAGTGGTATTCCGAACAGCACAGTCACAAGACGTAAACCTAATAAAGAACAGCTTAGCTGTGCAATGCTTAATCTGCACTGAGTTGAGCTGGGAGGACTTTTTTTTTAATTTTCACCATCTGCTCTGCATCTCTGCAGATTTTGCTGATTTATGGAACATGCTGAGCCCGTGCTCAGTCCTTTTCTTTGTCTGTGCGTGGCAAATATGAGGTTTGGAATTAGGAACCAGACCATCGGGGCTGTTGCCCCGTTGTTGCAGGAGAAAACAGGCGGTTGACCGGAGAGGGAACTCTCTCCAAAGTCATATTTGTCAGTTCGTCAAAAAGGATGGATGTGAGAATGAGCATCAATTGGAGATAAAAATGAGGTCAGTATTTTCAGAGATGGCATCGCATCAGAGTGTGCTGGGAGCTGATGGGGATTGCAGAAGCAAACAAAAATAACTCCCTGCACTTCACATAAAGCCAACAGGACAGCTGTTATAGATTGTATTTTTTCAAACAAAACTCTGCTCCAAAACCAATAAGAAATTGTTGAAGAAATCCAGATTTGTGCTTATTTTCTTGTACATATCCTTGTTTTCACATACGCAGTGAGAAAAACACAAGGTGGGCGTTTGAGGGAAATGTGTGTCTCAAACCTTCTTCTGCTCAAATCTACCAATGAGAACATTATTAGCATGTGTTTTCTCACGAGTCTTCACACACCAAAACAGGGTAAGGAAATCGCACCCTCACCTTGTTAGGATGCTACTTCCTTTGCATATGTCTTTCTAAAATGATATGCGGTTATGCAAACCAAGTGCAGGCTCACAGTTGCCTCGCAACACTTCTTCACACCTTATCCTGTGGCACTAATAGTGTGATTTGAATAAAACGGTACAGACACAGGCAATTATGCAAGATCAGTCACAGAGCAGAGAAACAAGGAAGGAGGATGTGCTGTTTAATTCTGATGGTAATTATAGTAAAACAATATGTTAATAGGGTCTGAGGTGAGCTGCTTTGGAGATCCTTGTCATGGGTTATTTTACTTAAATGAACTTGCATTGGGTGATGGATTCATTCCATTTTTGTTGAAATATTCCTTTCCCAACAGTTTAGCTCTCCTGACTTGTTTGCCAAGTCTGTTTTTTTGTGCGCGGTTGTTGTTTCTGCGCGGGATTTAGGCCCTATGCCACGTACCCACTGGGCATGTGAAGTGCGTTCAAGAACCCGCTGAACGTGGGTTCTTGAACGCACTTTTAGCATATAGTGTTCCCACTGGTCTGTCTCTGCCTCATACTAGTGCATGCATTCCACGAGCACTCATGCCTTTTCTATCAGAGCTCTCTTTGAATATCTAAAAGACTTTGTGTCATAATTGCGGGCGGGCACAAACCGCAATTTCTAATTTCTCCTCAAAAATTCAACTAGTTAAGCTCTAAACACGTGTTCAATCACCACACATTTTGTACATAGAGTCCAAAAACAGTCTTGAAAACTTGCATGGCGTCATGTGAACTCAAGAGTTTTCAATACGAAAGCTTGAAATGTGAACTTACACCCATTTACATAAGCTTTTCAGTCATTTGAGCGTGCATTGCTAAGGTCGACGTGAATGTAGCATTAGTCACATGCACCCGTACAGGGGCTGCAGGTTTTTAGGTTGTAGGATCGTAAAGAAGAGTGAATGTGCCTTAAGGGGACCACAAGTGTGTCAGAGTTCAAGGCTTTTGCAGCTACTTAAAAAGATGTCATGAAATTGGAGCGTAAAAAAGTCGTGCTTGTGGTAAGTGTATCATTAAGTATCAAAAAGGCTAATAAAAAAAGTCACACGCACTTATGATGCTGTTGTACAGCGCTGTTACGCTACCCTCTAGTCATAAGTCATTTGCACGTACTGGCTTCTTGCAGACTGCGCACAAACGTTGGACACTTGCAGCATTTGTGCCTGTAGGATGCCCACACAAACCACGCCCTAAGGCAGTTGTGACTAAAGTTTTACCTAATAACTAGGGTTGGCTCCTGTGATACCCAACATACTGAATATTTCACAAAAGTAGATGATTGGTTGAGTGCACCATCTAAAAAAATAAAGTGTGCGCCTTTGGATTATCATACAGACGTATGGAAGGTCTCCGCACCATAAGACCTCCCTGAGGGGACGCGCTTGTCCGTGCTTGTCTTCTGTGTGGTCCTGTCATTGGAAACCAAACGCTGAATAACATCACTTGACGTTTTACAGGCACGAGACAGGAAGAGTCGAAGTGTGAACAGTGTCATTTACATCCTCTCAACAACTTTGGCTCAAGCTCTGATTGGTGTCAGGAGCTCCTATGGGTGAATTTTCTCTGTCTGACCGGCAGAAAAAAAACATATTTATCAAATCTATTCAGACTTTTCCTTTCCATCTTTCATCATTTTTGTAAAATGCAAGAGTGAGAGGTTGCATGTTACAGATATCTGCTATAGTTTGAGTAGCGTTTTGTCTGCCACTTGTCACTCTTTTGAAAGAAAGGTGAGCTGACAACATTTTCAAAACAATGACTTTGCCTGGCGAGGTAAATCAAAGGAGAGGAGTCCGTGGTTTCTCATCAATAAAACCACACAGTAATTAGAGAAAGCACTTGAAAGCCAATTTGCATGTTGACAAATGATCAATCTTCATCTGTTACACAGCCACAGTAGCTAGCAGCAGTGGTAGTAGATGTGGGAGCAAATGGCGTGTGCTACTCTGCATTTCATTCTCTTTGGTGAAGCGTTTCCCCCATATCAGCTCAAAACAGATCCCCCTGAAAAGAAAAAACAAAAACAAAAAAAAAAAAAAGAGGCGAGCACAGAAGCAAATCAGCACTGATATGCTTTTTTTCCATTTATTTCATGTGTTAAGTGATGATTATCAGTTTAGTTTATTCATAATTTTTGAATTTTTATTTACTGAAATAACATTGAGTCAGAAAGGGGGGAAAATGCCAGTGTTTCCACTTCTACTGCAAAGCCTTTCATGACACAAATTAATTCCAATTTAGTTCATAGTGAATTCAGTCAGCCTTTGCTGTATATACGAGTCACCTACACAAAAACCTTGGACTTTACCTGTCGAGTGTGTGGCCCCGTGCTTACTCTGAACTCTCATTAATTAGTTTGCTTTATGACATAGACAATGCCCATTAAGAGCCATCTCATAAACCGCCTCCGCGCTGCCTCGGTTCAACTGGGCAGCTATCAAATCAGCCTCAAAGCACCCTCCTTGCACCATTTCACATGACAGATGCAACCCACTCCCATCTGCCACTCCCTGCATTGATCTCTCCACTCCCAGAATAGATTTGGAACCCAACAATTCAGCAGCCAGGTAAATTGGAAGAACTCGAACCATTAGTGAATTAGTTTGCTCTTAAAAATCAGCCATTGATCCCCGCCTCCCCCAACCTGCCATAGCTGATTGGTTGCTGACCAACCAGAGAATTTAATTATCAAACAGCGCGTTGCTTGCTCAGCCACGTTTTCTGAAGGTCAGGGTGCCGCTGCAGTCGTTTCAAACAAACAACATGACCAAGGCCAGAGATTTGGTCCGAGGAGGGAGAGAATCCAGTGCAAATGAAGTTAGCCACAGCCAGCCTTCCCTCTGTTGATTCCCAACAATTGCAAGTGGCAGATCATTACCATGCCTTTCTAGGCATGATTGTGAGCAATAATAATTCTCTAACTTCAGCTGACAGCAGCTTGGCATATTTAGAGGTGGTTCTGCTCTCCCCTCATTCTGTCAGTCTGCACGAATCCATCATGTATCGCTCATAACCCCTCGGCCCCCTTGAGGTCGAATTAATATGAAGTATGTTAAAATAACCCAGAGGAGTACAAAAATTCATTTTGATCCTGCCAGCCATCCATAACGCTACGTCAAAGGTTTCGCTTCGCTACATGCATTATACCAGTATCACTGAGAAATAAATTCAGTCGGAGGCAGCTCTGCTGATAACAGTTCAGAGCAAACTCTTTCTGCAGTTTCTTTGAAAAATAATGTAGAACATAAATAATACATATTTGTGACCAAGAGTCACATATTAACAATGGACAGGCAAAAGCCTTTAGAAATATGCAGTACATCTATTCCAATTCCCTCAAGTCTACCTGTCTCCCAGCAAAAGGCTTCACTCCTTCCTGAACCCTCGCCTCCCTTGGATTTTGAATACAAATAAGGAGAACAAGCCTCTCCATTCTTATGAACTTTATAGAATAAAGAAGGACACTTTAGGCCCCCACACAAGGGAGAGAGGAATTGATTGGCAAAGCAAGTGACAGGACCAGAATGGAGATTGAATCCCCTTGAAAGAACCAGAATGGAGGAGGAGTTGCGGCATGAATAAGGCGGTTTAAAATGAGGATGGAGAAAACAAGCCTCCCTTGTCCGTCTGGTGATTTCCTGAAGCAGACATCCTCCCCTTTTTACCCTGCCCATTCAATGGTAAGCATGATCCACTCTCAATCTCTTAATTCCTCCCTTTGACATGCTCAAAAACACACAAACACACCAGCAAAAACAGACAAATGCATGGAACAAGCTAATTTATGAAATGCGTGTCATATCCTAGAGATTGATGTGAATTTCCATCTCTTGCTCCAAACAGACTTTTGAAGCTAAGCTCACGTCACCCTCTTTAACGGGTTGATTGTAAAAACACTTGCGCTCAAGGGTAGCTACGCAACTTTCTGCGGCCGTTTCTCGTACAAAACATGCAAACGTTTGTAATTATCTTTGATGCTGCTCCCTCCTCTTTAGATGCAGCTCTAGCTCTAATGGCTCTTTAATGGTTCTGCTCTCAAAACATACAGAAAATTGTAGTGTTGGGGATTTAGCCTATTCAGCCTTAAATGCCAAAAGTAGTCATTGCTCTTTCTGTCCATAGTTCGATTTAAATTTAAATCTACTTTATATGCTCTCAACCTCAGCAGTATCTGGAAAAAAAAAAACCTTGCCCAAATGTCAAAGTAAATCACTTTAATTAGACTTTTATAATGTCTACCACTGCTATCTTTGTAGTCTCTGACCTCAATTACATCTGTGTCTTTGTGCATTGTAGCCTAAAATAGTCATATTTCCTCTTGAAGCATCATTTTGTAAGTAATTCCAAGATTCAGCGGGCTTGCGAGGTTTCCTCCACGCATCGATGAGGGAAATAAAGGTTAGAAATGTATGTTTTGGCAAAGTAAATGTTACCAAACTGCTGTAGTTAACTTCTCCTTTGACAAATACTTCCAAATGCTTTCTGCTGTTTCTTTAAATAAACGAAAACATGTCTGAGTGAGCTCCACATCTTCTAAAGCAAATAGAAAAAGTGCATTTGTTTCCTAATGTCAGCCCATTTTTAGCTTTGCTGCACCACATGACTCCATTAGCCAAAAAAAAAAAAAAAAAAATCCCATCACCCCAACCGTCATGGACAGAGCTTTTCAGCAAAGTGCTCCTATTCATAAAGCCGGTGGTGCTCAAATATTAAATAGTGCATGGAGTGCATTTATTTTGATCAATCTATTTGCCTTTTTAATAATCTTTTTTTGAGCACAAAAGAGATTTTTCTGTATTTTCAAACACATACAATGTTTTCTTCACAACTACTTATCTTTGATAGCTACTTATCTCAGATGGGAAAGTCACAAAGCAAACCGGCAGAAAATCTGTCATGCATGATAACTCTGTGCTGCAAGACAGACAAACATTAACATACAAATGGAAAATTGGCTCCAAAAAGAAAAAAAAAAAAAAAAAAAGACACATGAGACGTTTCATCGTCACTGACATCAGGAATGTAAATGTTCCCACCTTGGGAGGTTTCAGAGATGTCGACAGAACCGTGCCACAGGTGGTACAAGAATCACTCAACATCTGGGTCAGCTGAAAGGGGATTTTCACAGCAGTGAAACTTGAAATGCCTTCTTACTGCAACACATTTCTACATTTGATAGTATCATCGTAGTAAAAAGGCAATGTTTTTATGTCACTTGGAATGTCGGGAAACAACATTATTTTGGCCTGAAGTTCCATTGGAAAGTTGCTGCTCTTTCCTCATAACTGTTGTCATTCCCAGGGCATCAAACACTGCCATTTTGTTAAAGCCTTTGACACATGTGAGGCATGCACTGAGTGGCTCTTGATGTGTGTGCTTTGAGGCATCAATCTTAATGATATTTGACGCTGACATTTGATGTGGCAAGTGTCATTATAGGGTGTTGAATTCAGAAACGACATGGTCCTCATAGGATGCCTGGTGGAGATAGAAGTGGAGGTTGGAGACCTTCAAGAAAAAGACAATACTTTAAAAATTGCTCTGATTTTATTTTCAATTTTATATTTGATAGCTGATGGTATAATGTATGTTTAGACACTAAAGATAAGGAAAGTTGGAACTAAGTCCAAATGTCACATAGTCCAGATGTACTATGTCACTTCACAGGCTTCTTTAAAAACAAACTTTTTGCTTCATCTTCTGGACAAAAACAAATCGTAAGATGTGATCTTTCTCTCTGATGCTTTACTGAACCTTTCATGACGATCAGCATATATAACCGCTTTCCTCTGCCGCTGGAGTCGAGGTCAGCGACGATTTGTTGTGTTACCATGACAGGCTGCACCACCAATAAAAAAAATTGCCTGATGTGAGAAAGCAGTCTAAACTGTAAAAATAAATAAATAAATAAAAATAAAGTACTATAAATCGATTGAATATTTATTTATTTTGAAAGTGACCATGGTATAAGTGGGATAGTGCTCCACAAAGTGTGTCTTTTCAGAAATTGACGCAAGCATGGAAGCCTAAACCGTCCAACTCAAAGAACAAGATGGTCAATTCTGATGTGTTATTAATTTGTGTTAATATTAATGCAGTATTTTTTTAACTGATTGCACGCATTAACACGTAATGTTGACACAGTGTGTTTTTTTCAGACGTTTGGTAAAATTTCTAGGGCTTTAAGTTATTAAGTTTACAAATGGCAATAAGTACTTTATATTGCACTTGATAGTGAGTAATGAAGAAATTTCAGTCACAATTTGTGAAGTAAACATGGCAGAAGAACACGAGCTGCCAATTAGCTCTTAAATGTATCAAGTTATATTTTGTGTTCCAAAGAAACAGAGAAAAAAGGGAAGGAAAGGATAATCTATATTAAGCTTTAGATATTTATTTTTGAAAAACAAGCATTAAAGCCTCCTTCTCCAATGGTTTAAATATAGCATTAGCATTTTGCTAGTAGGCCACTGCCTTGCTTATAGTTAGGATTAGGGTCAGGGTACACCTGCCAAAAGATTGTTCCATATTGTGAGAAAATGTTACGACTCCAGTTTTTGGGGTAATAACATTAAAAAACATTTAGTAAGAAGATGCTAATGCTTTTGTACAACATTTCTTTGATCATCATTAGCTTTATCTAACTGTTAAACCTTCTGCTCAATATCATTCTATTCAAATTCTATCGTAATTATTTGTCAAAAGCAGGTTGCATTGTTACACCAGCAAACACTTCAACAGTCTCTTAAACATTTCTTGCCCTCTAAGCTAGTCTTAAAAGGGTTTGACTAAGATTTATACAATCTGATGAAAATGACATACAAGAGATTTAATAAAAGAAACAAAAAAGTTAACGTATCTTTAGAGGAGCAATTCAGATTAAGATTCAGCTGATTCTTGCTCTTTTGTGGTGCATTATTGTTTAATAAACCATGAGAATGGGACAATTTAGTGCATTGGCTACCACTTGATAGCATATTGTTTCTCAACGGCCAGAGGCCAAGGTTGTAAATTGCAATTACAGATAATCGTATTGTAATAAAACAGATTGGTGCCATATTTTTGCTTTCTATTCTTTTCAAGTGGAAAACTCTTCATATTTTCTGTTGGTTTTATTTTTGTGCAGAGGCTAATTTGAGTTCTTTCTTCAATAAATTCAAGAGAAAAGGTGAAGAACTGCAAAAAAATGTTGTATGACTTTTTTTTAAGTAACAATGATATAGATACAAATCAATTTACAAGTCAACTTCCATTCCTTTTTGACTTCTTGTGTTGATAAAGTGAACTGTGTCATATAACAGCTCCCCTCTTGTGAATCCCTCTACCCCTTTCTCCCCTATCTTTTTCTCCCGTCAGGTCTCCACATAATGGAGCGAGAATGAACAGAGAGCGGCTTAGAAAAAAGCATGAGCTGGAGGTTTATTGAGGTCATCTGCTTCCTGTTTATATGGGACCATATAACAGTTCAGTCTTCCCGCCAGGACCTGTTGGCTGCTGAACAACATGTCACCAAACAGTATGACTGGCTCATCTCTGACCGCGGACCTTTCCACCACTCTCGGAGCTATCTGTCCTTTGTGGAAAGATTCCGCCAAGGATTTACGACCCGATATAAAATTTATAGGTGAGTTCCATTTCAGCTTGTGTTCTGGTCCCTCTCGTACTTTGAGAGAATGTTTTAAAGGTTTTGCTATTTTGAGCTGTAAAAAGCTAAACCCTGTATGATTTATATCTGTGCTTACTGCTTTTGTTATTTTAGATGCAGTTATTTTCTTTCACCGTAAATCATTTTATCAGCCAAGTATGACTTATGCTCCACTTTTTTTGGAAAGAAAACAGTTTTTACAACTGTATTTGTTTCAATGTCACTTTACAACTATAATTTGAATACTTTGTTTTTTTGAAAAGACAAAAAACATTTAAAAATGTCTTAGAAACAGATATTAGACTTTTACATGTCATTTTACCGGCAACCACAAGGGGCACTACAGACAAATTTAAGAACTTTTCAACAGTTTCTATAGAAACTGTCAAGAGTACCTGGTTGCAGATGGTAAAATAGTTCCCACACATCATTAGCTGAAACAGGAAGTTCACTTCTAAACCCTCCCCTTCGCCTTTCGGTCAAAAACAGCTTTTTTTCTTGGTCGATACAAGGACAAATTTTACTGACAACACTACCAGTTGCGTGTGTTTTTTTTTTTTTTTTTTTTTAAGATTTAAATCTTTAGCCCCAGAGATGTCTGTCAAAACTTACTATGCCCTTTGACATGTCGCAACTCCTCGTCGCCAGTGGTCGCAAACCTTTTTGTGGCTGCTGACCGGTCAACGCCATGGGGATTTTAATGCGGCCCAGGGGGTGTAATACTTTAATAAAAACATGTGCTTTTTAAACTTCATAGTAAAAACATGTTTTAACATTTGGTTTAATCATCATTTCACTCAGTCATCTGACATGTGTATTTTGGAGGAGTGATATAAAAACATAAACATAGAAACAAAAACACAAACAAAGGCCTTTTAATTTAGTGTTGTGTCAGGAGTGGTTAAAAACTAGTTTTTATTTTACTATTATAAGATCATCTCAAACTGAAATCCAGTAACAAAATTTAACCAACAAATATATTATTTATACTCAATAACTAACAAATCAGAATGCTGATTTGCGCAGCTCCATGCAAGAGCTTCTGGTGAAACATTTTAAGACAAAAACAAGACTGAGCTCCAACCAGGCACGCGCGGCACAGTTTTTGTTGCCTAAATGTATGTATTTTGAGAAGTTGGAAGGGTTCGCTGCAAAAGGTTTTGTTTTGTTTTGTTTTGTCAATCATCTTAGCATACACTGCACACTTCACATTAAGTGCATCTATATCATCAGTGATAATTTTGATGTGAGCCAATTTTGGTTTAAGTAGTTACGTTTAGGAAATATATGTAGAGTTTGAATTTAAAATGTAAGAAAGATACTTTTTTTATTTATCTTTTTCTTTTTAGAAATAGTTCTTAAAAGTTATCTTCTGAAGACCCGAGCTAGCATTTGAGCTAAGCCTTGGAAATAAATAAAACTCATCAGGAAGACTACAGTAAAAACTTTTTGCACTGGAGCAAATGGGATCGTTTCTGTGATTGCTTTCTTCTTTGTTTTGTCATTGACAAATAAAAAACAGTTCTAACAGCTTAAAAACAAGCCAGCGTTTAGCTTAGTAAGCCATTGATCACAAGTAATGCAGCTTACATGACGAAGCCTTTAGTTATAACTTTTAACACTAGTTTAGTTCCTGTCACAAATGTCCAAAGACAAAATAACTAAGAACTTGTTAAAAAAAGATGCAGACAAGTCATTTCAGCACCAACCACCTAATTAGCCCTCCATGTGTTCTCGTTAGTGGAGCGTCATGCTGTTTTGCTGGGTTTTTTTTTTTTTTGGCTTTTAGCTCACAAAATTCAAAGATTTTGAAAGTTTAACAGCTTCATCCTTAGTTTAAGCTTCTTTATTCTTCAGAGATGAAAACAGATCACATGAAGTCACAGCAACACTGATAGCAGCTGAGGTCCATGTTGCAAATGTTTCTTCAAAAGCTCCTCATGTATATATGTGTCCAGATCATCATCGTCATTTTTTAAAATTCTCCTTTTTTATCCTCAAGTAAATATATTTTTCCTGAAAGCCATTAGGGTTTTTTAGGAAGCAGATTACTAACAGCTACTTTGAATGGAAACCCCAACATCAGAGTTAACTGCAACCAAAGTGTTGGTATTAAAAATAAAACTAAAACTAGTGTCGTAAAAAAAATCTACTGTGAGACTTCCATGCGGAAATTTTTTTTTTTCATATTTTTAAAATAAAGAAAGTTCCATATGACTGATGAAAATCAGTCAGGACTTTTGAGCTATTTAGTTTAAGCAATTTTAAAAACAAACAAACTTTTGGATAAATGAATGCTTTTATAAATCTATACATCACTCCGAAGAAAATTCTGGAGAAAAAAAGAAATGGTCAAACTACAAGTCACTGGTTCACTAAAGCACTGAAGTTCAGCCCACCTGTCTGTGTGACATTTAGAATTGTAACACGGTGTGAAGAGCTCAACATAGCACACTTTCATTTTCTTTGCATCATCTTTTTAAAAACATTGCTTAATTTTTCTCCATTCTTACTGATTGCACAAATTGCTTTTGAGAATTAATGTGAGCCGTATGACTTGTTTTTTAACTGACAACTCTCAAAGTGAAGAAAAAACTAGGACTGATTTCAAAAGGTATAGCCATGAAAATCCAAAGTCTTGAGATTTATTTAAAAGTTGAAAGGAAAAAAACAAAAATCTTCATGTTGAGAACTTAGAAAAAAAAAAGTTTCAGCTACCGGGGGTGGGGGTGGGGGGTGGGGTGGGGGGGTTGTCTCTGCTAATCTTTTGTTTAAGGGACAAGTGCTCTCCTGACTGGAGCTAAGCCGATTGTCTCATGGAGCTGTCAGCCTTGTCTCAGTGAAATCATAATAGAGAGTGCTGTGAAAAAGGTGTTAAAAGCTTAAGATAAAGTTAATGACACAAAAAAGGAAACAGCCTCTGACAAATATGCAGATATTTGAAATCACAGCAGCTGCTCAAGTGGTCTGTTCTCATAGAGACAGGAAAAGAGTTTTTAATAATCATTAAAGTGTCAGCAGGGGTTTATTATTTGAAGCATAAACTATGCTTTGCCATGAAATATTGGATTCATTATATTAATTTCACTTTGAATAAGATGGAAACATGTGTCATTGTGGGTTTATGAAAGATGATGTTAAAACCAAAATTCATAAGGTCAACTTCTTCAAAGAAACTAAAATTAAAAAATAACAGATTAAAAAAGCAAAGCTTGAAATAAAACATCATAAAGCATTTCAATACTGTGATTAAGAACACAACTAAAAGGATCAGAAGAGCTCGAAAAACAAAGTCTTAAATAGCCAGAGGCTTAATGAACTCAAATGGACAACAGCTGTGAGAATTAGAATCAGGAACCTGGTGTGACTGAGATGGAGAAAAAACATTAAACATAACAGAGCATAACCTGAACATAATGCATTACTTAGTCAAAAAAAATAAATAAATAAAACTAAACCAAAAAAAAAACAAACAAACAAACAAAAAGATTTGCTCAGTATAATACAGACATCACTACTAGAACACAAACTTTATGAAAATATCACATTGATAAAAATGTACCACACATAAAAAAGTTACTTTTTGTTTTGTTAAATAGGTAACATTATTTCAAAACATATATAAATATATATTTATCTGTATCTATCTATCTATCTATATATATATATATATATATATATATATATATATATAGATATATATATATATAGTCTCTGATACATATATTGATACATATCTATATATGTGTGCTTTTACTAAATGACTATCAGATTTTTAATTGTTTAATTGTTTTTTTTCTAAAATGATACATCCCAAATTTTTCAAAAGGAAAGACAACATATCGTGTCTAAACTGTTCCATGATGAATCATAGTTTTTTTTTTTTTAATTTTACCTAAAAAGGGCATAATCATAATTAAAACTTCACTGGGAATGTTTTTAAAAGATGATCAGAGTGGAACTTTTCTTCATAATCACCATGCAACACTTTAACAGTAATCAAAGACATAAAAACAACATTTGAATCGCTAAAACCACTTTTTGTCAGAGCAGTGCGCTCTGATTTGCTCAAATCTTTTTACAGGCCGCTTATTTCGAATTACAGAAGCGCTGAAACGGAGTTAGGAGTCATTTGCAGTATACTTTGAGAGTCTTTTTGCAGTTTGTTCTTTCCCTTTCTTCATCCCTCTTGGTAACATGCCACAGTCTTTGGCCCCCTCTGGTTTTGACACCCTCACATGAAGTAAACAATACATTTGCATAATGTGTTACTTAACAAAGCAGGATCTGGCACAGAGGAAGGAATCTCAGAGGCAAAACTTCAGAAGCATCTTCTCTCTGCTATGGCTGTACAGCCATCTAGTTCTTTCTGTGATGATTTATGTACATGTTTGCTTGTCTGGTGATTCGTGAAACAAAAGCTGGGCTCAGGTGGCTACAGTTGGCAATAGAGCACTAATTGAATTCAGTAAAGGTAGCATTCATCTCAGTAGAAGACAGTTAAAATCAAGCATGCATTTGTTCCTCAACCAACACTGCACATTTGCACGCCGTTTACAATCAAAGTTTGAGTGGTTCCACTTCATTTCCCAGCAGCACTCGGATCAAATAAATATGTTTTAAAGAATCAAAGTGTTTGGAATTTGTGGTAAAGGTGAGATTCATTCCCCTCACTGTCTAAACGCACTAAAGATTTCTTGTTCAAACGTTGAACACCGGTTAATTTGACTGATTAGTACATCTTTGACACCGACGGCGAAGAAATCAGTGACATCAGCCGGTGTACGGTTTAGCTGAAATAAAATCATACATACCCTCAGTCCTCCTTGGCACATGATTGCCCGGCTGTGCTCCACTCTAACAACCAATGAGGACTGAATCGCTCTGTAAATTTCCCCTGGGACTTTCTCTGCCTGGACGATTTAGTGGTGCAAAGTGCTTGAATCAGATTTGCAGAGAGACAAAGCGTCCATTCCTTTCAGGTTCACTTATCAAGAGAGATTACGCCGGAAGCGAGCCATATGGACAATGCCAACCTGATCAGCGACAAACAAATCGGCCCCATCTTTAATAACATGGGCATTATGCCCATTTGCTGGATAAACACAGAATTAGCACGTTTGGGCCTCGTTTGTAGTGCTCTGAAAGGTCACTGTCACTTGAAGGGGAAAAAGACACTGCGAGGCACCATTATCCCCTCCCACTGGACTTCTCTCTCTTTAAGAAATTCTTGGAGTGTGCCTTGTGCAAGTAATTGTACTGTCCCGTCACTTCTGATTGTAATCTTCATGCTGCAGTCATTTTTTTCATTATAGATTTAAGTGTACATTTCCTGTAGGGTATTCATCAGTCCCAGGAAAGCCACTTTCACTCTTGGCTGCATATCGCTGATGTATCAGATCTGATCTGAATAAGGTGCATCAAAGTGTGCTTCAGTTTGTGCTGAAATTCAATGGCCCACCTTCCTCGCGCTAACATTTCTCGTTCTCCAGCTTGTACTCTATTATGGGGGTCGAACGCGCTGCAGATGATACTTGTTCTCTGTTTGGTTTTTGTTCACACAGCTCTCTCCCAGGTTCTCGTCTGCCTGGGCAAAAAGCAATATAAATGCAAATCTGGTTACCATTAATACATTTTAAAAGTTTCAAATCACCATTACACTGTAATCAAAAACAGCAAGACCAGGGTGGCTATTTAGGACAAAGAAAATAAAATGTTGAAATTGCATTGGTCTGATTGATCTCACGCTGAAAAGATGCAAATGAATAAAGATGTTTTATGGGCTGGTGGTTCAACCACGCTTCATCAAAAACTTCAAATGTGAGTATAGTTTCCAACCCAATCCCTGACTTGCTGATGAAACGTTGATGCTAAAAATATGCTAAAATCAATGCAGTTGGCACTTTTTGAAGGGAGATTTGAAAAGTAAAACTATTATGGTCTCAACATTTTATGGATTAAATTGACATTCTTAATAAAATATATAGATTAAAAACTTTTTTCTTGCAACTTCATCTCAATTGTTTTTTTTTTTTTTATTGCTCTTAAAAAAATTGAACAGCCGTTCATCTTTAATATCTGGTGAGTCACAGGGTTCAGGGTTACTGGGTTGCTACAAACCAACCTACCTACTGTCGGGCAAAGGCGGGGTACACCCTTTTCAAAATAACAGAATACAAAATATTGGTGTGTGCAAAAGTTTGGGCACCCTGCAGAGTTGCTCGCTGTTTATGTTGCTCCGATAATGTTAGCTTGAGCTTGTGAGGGCGTGTAAACTACCGGAAGAGAGTGTAAACAAAGGAATGATATCAGTGTAGGATTACTTCCGCACCAGCAGTCCAGCCTACAACTCAAGAGGCAAATTTCTAATAAATGAACTGTACCGCACCCCTTGGCAAGTATCACAGCTTGTAAACACTTTTGTAGGCAGCCAAGAGTTTTTCAATTCTTTTTTGAGGTATGTTTATTCATTCTTCTTTACTAAAGTCTTCCAGTTCTCTGAGATTTCTGAGATGTCTGTTACACACTGCTCTTTTCAGGTCTAACCATAGATTTTCAATGATGTTGAGGTCAGGTGATTAGGAAGGTCACTGCAAAACTTTCTGTTTCTGCCTCTTAATGTAAAACAGCGTGGATGTTGAGATGTGTTTAGGATCATTATCCATTTGTAGAAGCCATCCTCTCATCAACTTAACTTTTTACCAGATGGCGTCAAGATAGTGTCCAACATTTGCTGACATTTTGTGGAATCCATTCTTCCTTCTACTCGTTAAATGTTTCCTGTGCCGCTGCCTACAAAACAAACCCAATGCATGATTGATCCACCCCCATGCTTCACAGTTGGACCGAGGTTCTTTACATTAAACTCTGTACCCTTTCCTCTCCAAACGTACCTTTGCTCATTGCAGCCCAAAAGTTCAATTTTTACCTGGTGCCCAAACTTTTGCACACACCATTATTTAGTTTTCTGTTATTTTGAAAGGGTAAATGATGGAAAAAAAGCCTAATTTTTTTTGACATGTTAAAAGAATGTCTGATCGGTAAACTGATGTCTTTAGGAGATTTCTCAAACTTTCCTTGGGTTCTTTATTCACAATAATTAAATAATTTCCCTGCCCCTACTTTTGATCCCCACTGTACCGTATTACATAATTTACCTCAACAGCAAGAGAGCAGAAAAGACACAAGACGAATTTTACAGCTTCCTTCACCTTTTTGAGATGTTTTGCTCATTTGACAGACTGAGATGAAGCAGAAAAGAAACAGAGAAGAGAATCTAAGAAGGAAGAAAGGAAACAGCGGAGGAATTAAACTATTTAGGCTTTGGATTTAGTTTTTTTAGTTGTTTTTTTTTTAAATAAACTTTAGCCTCATCAACTGGACAAAAACAAGCACAGAGAGGTAAAAAAAAGAGTCAAAAAATTAGATTAAAGCAATGAAAACAAATATGCGCTAAAATGTCTGTAATTAACTAATTACAATTAACAGGACAATTTGACACCCTTAAAAAAATCTCAAGTTGTTTGTCTAAAAAGAAAAAAAAAAGTGATTGTTTAACTAGAGTTAAAAAAAAAAAAAAACTCTGATTATGCAGCTAGAAAAACAATCTCAAATTGTTTGGCTAAAACAAGATTTGAATTGTTTATCTAGAAATATTATTTTCTAATTGTTCTGCTAGAAATGAGAAACTCTTAAAATTAAAAAAACAAATCTGATTGTTAAACTAGGATTAACAAAAAAGAAATGCTGTTACATTCTGCCACAGAGTTTGGGAAAAAGCTTGAAACAGTTTTTTCTAAAGGCTTGCATGATGAAGCTGAAAAGTTTTTAAAAAACTCAAAAAAAAATGATGCAAAAACATTTAAAAACATAGATGTTAAAAAAAAAAAACTATAAACAGCTTTATATTTCATTGATTTACTTTCTGATTTTATCCTTAGACTATATATTTTATACCCCCCCTCTTTTCCGAAAAAAAAACAAAAAAAGAGCTTTTATCTCTTTTTTTGTTGTTGTTTCTTGCAATTTGTATGTATACGACACTATTAAAAAATAGATATACATTTTTAAAAGTTCTCTTAAAAGGTAATTATGAACTTTTCTATCTAAGGCAAAATTTAAATAATTGAATCATTGCAAAAGTAAATACTGCTAACATTAAAGTCAAACTGACAGCAGTACTGAATGGATTCTTGCAGCAACAAGTAGAAAAGGGCTGTGAATGAAAAACTCCTGTGACAATTACCATTGGGCCCTTTTGTTATCTGCTGACACTGGTGTACAGTTTCAGAAAAAGAAAAAAAAGTTTTGAACTTAAAAAGGTGACAATGTTATATATTTTCACTCAAACAAGGATCACTGCCATCCTTTCATATTATGAATACCCCAGGTTTATATTTGTTATCCTATATGGATGGTTCCCTGCAAACCCTGACAGGCACGACAAGGTTATGTTTGATTATCTGCAGCCGAACATTTCATTCTGGATTTTAATTAATCCCATCTACAGTCTGTAACCATCTAATCTGATCTCCTCTAAAGCCCAAATGAATAATCTGCAGTCCTAATTTGCATTTGCAAACGTATTTTACCGCATAGTTTAAGCCATTTGTTAAATAGAAAGCTGTGAATTTTAAAATTCATCCCCCCCTTTTTTTACGTTTTTAAATTCTGTTTTAAATTTAACCTACAAACTGTAGAAAAAAAAGAGACATAAAAAGCATGACTTAACATGTTGATCATCAGGTTTCATCCTTTGTTCTTCGTATGTTTTAAACATGGTACATTTGTCTGAGTCAGGGCGTGCATTAGTATGGATGAGGGGAGGTGAAACTGGATATATACAAAGAGAAGGGAGATTTGATGTAGCTGGTAGATTTGCTGAGACAGTCTATTGCGATGTTTAATTCAGCAGCACACTCTAACCGAAAGAAGGGAAGAAGCAATGCAGCCAGGAAGTCAGGAAGGAACAAACAGACTCAAAGAAAGAAGAAGAAGACATAGACATCATGGGAGTCTAAGATGCCATTAGACAAGGAGGTGCTAGAAGTGCAGAATAAAGAAAATATGTGAGTACTAAAGGATGGAGAGTCCAGTGAGTTCAGCATCAAAAAAAGGAACTGGAGAAATGGCAGGCAAGTTAGAAGTGAGATAAAACTGAAGGTGAGGAAGAACACAAAGGTGCTTTGGACTGGCTCACAGAGGCACAGTGTGGTCTTAAATATAAACTCAACTCATGTATTTTTTACAATTTCCCCACTCAGCTTCTCATCAAAGCTGTGCGTTAATAAATCATGTTTTTTTTTCTTTTTTTTTAAGCACTGTCTTTCACTTAAGCAAGGATTCTGAGCATAACAAAAGCACACGCCGGCAAACCAATTGAACTCTGTCACGTGTTTATTTATAGAGATAAATGATGCAACACATAACCTGAATTCCCCATCAGCAGTTAGAAGATGAAGTTAGTCAAATGAGCTGCAAAACAGCTTCTAGATCAACATTTTAAAGTCAAATGGCCCTGAAGAAGAGAATTGGGCATTAAAACCACTCCAAAGGACATAAATATTTACAAAAATTTCTTTTTTTTATGTATTGTTTTTTTATCTTAAGCGTTTCACGGAGTGGGAAAAATAAAGTAAGCAAACTTTGGTCTGTTTGAAAAAGGGGGACTTGATTTACTTGCAAGTGAACTTTAGTGAGGTCTTAAAGGCACCAAAAGATAAAGGTGCAACAAGTATGAAAACCATGATTTTAGTGTTTTTAACATGTTCTTGTAGCATTTTTCTCATGAAGGAGGACATACAGTATAGAAAATAATTCAAGATTAAAACTGTGTTTCTGAGTACTTCTTTATTCAAACCCCCATGAATTCGGAGCAGATAAAAAATTGGCAATTTATAAAAGTTCATATTTGTGACGCAGCAACTGAAGTGGGAGAGCAAAACTCTCCATGCTCCGCTCCAATTCCAATGCATCCATCAACGTCTTTGTTTTCCCCGTCTGAACTGGCATCTGGCTCAGAACGGGATAGCTTTGAGCTATATAGCATCAATGAAAGTGCAGGTGTGTCTTGCAGTTTCCTTAATGCTCAAACAGCCACCCTAAGGGATATAGTAAATGTATTGCACATAAGGCTATTGTAAATTGCACAAACTTATGAATTACTGGTTGTTCTATTGAACATTGTCCTTACGCCACCCTTTAGTAGTAAGTAAAGTGCGAGGACTGACTCCTTACTGAACGCACAAGAATCCACACACATGAAACGCGGGCATGATACATAAGTGCTTGCAGAACGCCCAAAGGATGCCGAGTCAAACTGCACTCTGATCATTTAATTTCCTAATGTCTAACAGTCAGCCTGCAGCAAGTAGTGCAAAATTATCACTCGAACACAAGTCATATGCTTGCTGCGTAATCCGCTAGATTTTGGGTAGGTTAGATACATAAAATTTGCCCGACACCCCTGCGTCTAAGCTACCTCACCCTTACTTACACCTGCGTGTTCTGTATGTGTTTGCTACAACCTGTCGCCTGCAGCACAGCCATAGCAAAAATGTGTGGGAACATTTGCCCTACGGGCTCAGTAAGCAGTTTATAACTTTGATATTTTGTGCAGGCCAGCTGCATGCCCCGCACAGCTATTTTTCACCCGCACATCTAGCCCTAAGGGCAGTTGTGACTGATGATTTAGAGTAGTAAGAGTAGCATTACTTCTAAACCATTTTACTCAAGTTGTCTTTAAAAAAGTACTCAGTGCAAAAAGACAGTTGGTAAAACAATTTGCTACAGATTTAAACATAATTTTGAACTTTTTGTACTAAGTACTTTGGAATAAAAAGAATTTAAAAAAAGCATGCTTTGCCAAATAGTGACGCTAAATGTTATATGAACTAAAACACAACCAATTATCCCTCTTTCTACAAGGAAGATTCTTTTCAGAGATCCATCAATAAAAAACTGGACAAATGTTTTCCAGGTTTGAAACTTTTTGACACACTCACCTGTTAAAACAGACAGAAAAAGGGAGAAAAATGGTTCCATTTGTGTTGTAATTGAGCTACAGCTTGCCAAAAGTGTAACAGGAGTTCTGACTTCGCCTTAAAATACTCTTTATTGTCACTAAACCTTTATGTCTCGCCTACAAAACCCCGTTTCAAAGTTATCCACATTTACTGCCACCTCGGTTGGGTGTCAGAGAGTGAGAAAATGTAGTTATCAAGTTACTTTTCATGAATATTATTCTATTCATGAAACATGGAGGTCATCTTTTATTCGTTTGATATCCTAGCTACCTCAGGTATCACTTGGGCAAAAAAGCTGTTTAAAGAAAAGCTCCGACTTTATTTCGTGCGAGACCTTGTGTGCTTCAATGTTGCATGTCTGTTTTAAGGCTGGCATTGCCACTGCTGTGCATCCAGTCAGAAATCTTTGAAGAGCGTTCTATAAATATGTAAGACGTTTCGTATTAATGATATTCTTCACTACATAGTGTATAAATATTTAACTGGAAACCATACGCAGAAAAAGACATGCAGCAAAGTCTGAGATGCTTACAGTACAATGTTAGCTTCTTTTTTTTTTACCTACAAAGGTTTGAGGGGTAAACATGCAGTTTTTGTGCCGCTTGTTTTCCCCAACCTGGTGGGAAAAAGCCCCCACTGTGGAATGACTTAATTACTTTGCAAATACGGGATGGTAATAGGAGGAGATCAGCGGGGCTAGAAGGAACTGTCAGGGTTAAGTACTGACTAATTCACTGCGTGGGTTGACAGCGCCACTCTCCCTTGGGACTGAATACAGCATCACTGCAAGAGCAACAATCTCTCAGAAGATGGTAAGCCATGCGGCACACTTTTAATTCTGGACTTTTACTTTGGTAATCAAAGCTGTTTAATCTTAGATATTCTTCTAAAATATGTGCTTCAAATTCTGACACAATTTGAGGACATTACATATGAAACAAAAGTGAAATGATCTCCCTTTTGGGTGGAAAATCATCATTTTTTTTTAGCAAAGCGACTTTTATTTTGTTTGTTTTTACCATCAACTTGGTCGATTCATGCAAATGTATTTCTCTTGGTACTTCGCTCTCACATTTCAAACTCAAGTATGTTCAGACTTTGATTGGCGAGTTGAGATTGCTTGAAAGCTGTCTCGGCACAACACTCTGATGGACCGATGACCTTTCCCGAGTGCATGCCGTCTCTTGCCCAATTACAGATCAAATGGGCTCCAGTTCCCCTGCGACCCTGATTAGGATGAAGCGCGTGTAAAAGATGGATGGATCTCCTGTCTGTTCTGAGTTTGGTGGCGCTGCGTTTTGAGGTCCCCGAGCACTGTCTGTTTCAATGAATCAAAGGTGGTAAACGTTGGTCTACAAGGTTTAGAAAGTTCACGGAGAACCTTTGGCAGCTGCTAACATTTGATTTCAAAGACGTAAGGCAACACAGAAAACATTCTAAAAAGTTCCTACCAACTTGTAACAAGATCCAAATTATATGTGTAACCAAAACATCATAAGCCAGTTTGACCTGCTTTGCTGTGCAGCAAAGAATCCATGCAGGCGAGAGTGCAGCAGGAGTTCATTATAGTAGACTCACCATGCAGCCCACCTCATGTGAAGACAATCATGGTTAATAAATATGATTATGTAAAAGAAAAAAAAAGGTGACAGACGCTCTGAAGACCGCAAATGTGTTGGTGCAGGCAAACAGAAACATCCTTTGCAAATTCAAATCAAAGCATCAAAGCAATGACTTTTATCTGATGCGTCTAGACTGTTTCTGCACTGGTCCAGCATTGAAATGTTCATTTAAATGTGAGATTAATTATCTTCTAACTTCTATACTCCCCCCTTTCTTTTTCCATCCAGTCCAACAAAAAGAAGAACACAAACAAAATTAATATAAATAAAGTTTAGTTTTAATCACAATAGGGGCTTATAAGAATATGCACTTTGTGTGTCAGAAGATTTATAACCCCGGATTGTAACAGTAAATTTTGTCTAACAGAGAGGCTCTCAGCTCATATCTGTTTGCTTGGCTGTTGAACCCTTTTGAGATCTTGTAGTTATATGGCAAGTTTACGTGCTCTGTCAATTTTTATGTAATTGCTGTGCTTTTTTTTTTGCTTCCTTTTGCAACTTCTTGCATTTGTGAGGCAAACATTTGTACTATTGTTAAAAGTATCTTTTTTTCTGAATTTGTTTAAAGGCCTCTTGCGATTTGTCCAGTGAAATTTGATTATGTGAATAAAGTTTTAGGACACTTACAGGCCACCATACTTTTATTTTTTCAAAATAATAAGCCGTTTTTTTGTGTTTTGTAAAACCTTTTCCCAAAATAAGAGTTATGTAGATCTGGTTGAAAATGTTTAACATTTATAATTTTTAGGAAAAAGGCAAAAGAAGGCTTCCTTTTTTGTGATAAAACAAACAAGGATCTTAGTTTTATTGGTATTTTTTGTGGTTCTGTAAATCTGACCTCCGCTTAATATATTCTATTTATTGATTTAGCGGCACACAGCACACATAGAAAATAGCAGTAATCCTTGAGACAAAATCGTCTCTGCAGGAGCAGTCTCTGTGCTGTTTCCATGTGATATGTTCATAGTAAATAAAAGTATTTAGAAAAAAAGGGAAAAGAAGCAGAGAGACAAGCAGGATCAGAGTCACACGCTGCTTTCATTACTGAAAGCACCCAATTTTCAAAACTAAAATGATTCCTAAATGGTCATATTATCTAGTTAACTAAAAACAAGGCTCACGCTGATAGGGGAAAGAAAAAAGCAAAAATAATCATCCAGTTTTTAAATTTTTGATTTTAAGTTGTAAATTATCAATATCGTGACATGAAATAATGATGAATCAAACCAACATGATGGCCTGGGGGTGTGGTGGGGTATCAGGGTTTGCCACACAGGAAGGAGCTCTGTAGCCTGCTGTGAGATTCATCATCTACCCATGTTTGTGTAGGCTTTGTCTGCACTCCAGCTTCCTCCCACAGTCTAACAACATTCATGTTAGGTGAAACTGGTGCTTTTTAATTGGCCAGAGTGGGCGTGCATGGATCCCTGCTGAAGGAATGGCAACCTGTCCAGGATGTATCCCACCACTTGCTCATCAAAGGCTGGGATGGGCTCCAGGTTTCAGATCTGACTATACATCCATACCTCCCATAATGCAGAAAATCTCACTTTTATCTTAATATGCAGGCATCAGAGTTTAATTTAATGAGGGCTGCATTTTGTTTTTTCATGTTGTGAATGTATCTTAAAGTAACAAATGAGATCATGTTAATGAGGCAAAATCCATATTCTTCTGTCTTAAGATAATTCATTTTTGTGGAATGTTTAAGAGATGTTCTTGATCTTTGATCTAAAACTGTACAAATTTGGAGTATTTTTCCCCACAGCCCCTTTCCTCCAAACATCTTTTCCAAGCTGCCTTTTATCTCATGTCTTTTGCTTTTGGAGTCAGCAAGTTTCTGTAGTTTCTGTGACCTACACAAACCCAAAGAGCTTTTATTGTCAGCTTCCTGCAACCGAGCAATTTCTCTCTGAGCTAAAATTCTGCAGCAGCTGTAATGCTGGCTTGGCTGTGCTAGAGATGAGGCAACAAAGGAACACGCTAAAGGAATGGACGAGTGAAGATCTCATTTCTGTTTTTCTTTAATATGTGGTTTGTTGGGGGGAGACATGTCTCGAGTCAACTGAAAAAAAAAAAAGTCTTTTCAGAGAGGAATTCTAAATCCAAAAAACTTGTATCGATTGTAGTAAAAGTAAAAAACAACATTTATCAGATACTTTTATTTTGAAATTGACATTATTTATCTGTAATAGTGGTATAATGGGCTAACCATTAGTTATTTTAACAAGAACGATATGTTAAAAACAGTGAAAGACACGTTTGTCAGTCCTACGTTAGCATTACAAAGTTATTTAAACATCTGAAACACGTATGCCGGATGAATATTACATGTCCTTCTTGTAATATTCACAAGCCATGCTGATTAATGCTGAAAGAAAGACGTTTTACTCTCACCGAAGTCTTTCTGATTTCTACAGAAAGGTTGTTCTGATCTCTAGGGGCTCTTAAGGCAAAGGCCCGCTGAGTGGATTTAAAAAGTAATGACATGTTTCTCATTTTCATACTTTGAGTGGTGAAGCAGCAGTGATATTAGAGATTATCACTGGTTGGTGCTTGCTTGTGACATCCCACCAGCTAAAATGTGATTCCAGTGCAAAGCAACAGAACCAACTAAAATATACTTACAAGAGAAAAAAAAAAAAGATGGTGAGAAGAGAGCATAATACCCAACTGTATTATTGTGAAAAATATTAGATGTAATTGCTGAAATCCTGTTCTATGACATTTTCTAGGAGATTTTTTTTTTTTTATTTCTATCTCTAATCATTTAAGTTTGCAATCCATCTTTTGTCCATGGTTGAGTTTACACTCTTCCTCACAACTATTCTTTAGCAATACAACCACCCTCTTACAGCCTATCCCAGCCTTTCAATGAATCTCTGTAATTGAACTAAATTGTATTGAGCTGGACTAAATGTGTTGGTAGTTGGATTGAATTTGTTTTTTATTTGGACTGAGCTTGTCTAATTGAATTAGACTGAATTCGATTGACATGGATTTTAAACGAATGCTAATAAAAATAATTGAAAGGAGGTAAATTTCAGCCTGGACAGGTCTCTCCAGACCAAGCATCTGCCAGTGAGAATCTTTTTTTTTTTGGAAGTAACCTGATCTACAACATAATTAATTAGAATAAATGGCTAAACATGTGTTTAAACCATGTTTAGTATTCACCTTGACTGAACCCCTGAGTAGAATATTTACTCAGTAGATAAAGTGTTAAAAAGCTTTGCTGAGAATGTTTTATCTGTGAATTTTATTGTGAAATGATAAATTAAAATTTGGTCTCACGTACTAATTTATCTGAGCTTGATTGACAATGTGAATAAATAAGAAAAAAAACGTCTCTGAAAAGTTTCAATTTTAATTGTACATCATAAAATAGAATCTGTAATTTTAAAATTAAAAAAACGTTTTAATTTCTGTTAACAAAATAAAGCGAGAAGTGTAAAGGCAAATTCGACTAAATGAGTACTTTGAGTGTTAAGGCTGATGTTTTCCAGATACTAATAAATGAACTGCAGTAATCGGCATCGAGGAAACAGAGTTTTGCTTTTACTTTGTGTAAAGGAATCAATATAACACTTAATATTTACTGTCTCTCAATGTTTCATGACGAAGTATGCCAAGGCTACTATTGATGGCTGGAATTCTTTTGGTACATTTGTCCAAATCAATGAATAATAAAGCATTTACACCAAAAATTGTATTTTATTTGCATTTAAGAAGGAATACTGAAACATGAGTTTGTGGGAGGTAAAAGGCTTGCTAGCACTGCAATAAAGCAGTGTGCAACCACTTTATATGTATATAGGCATCATTGGCAAAGAGTGTCAAATGCATGGGAGGTGGACATGATGGCATGTGATTAGACACAAAATATGTGTGCCATTATCTGAAAAGGCTGCAGATTATTGAGTTTAAAGCATGAGGCAAAACCTTAATGTCTATTGTGAATTGGATGGCGAACATTCAGTGAACAGTATGTGTATATATTTTGTGGAAGTAGCATTTAGCAGGTGATTTTCTTTCTTTGGCAAGACTGCAACATTTACAGAACAGCTAATTGGATTTAAGCATGTGCTAATCTCACACTGCACTTGCTGTTGAAAACTAAATGAAAAGATTTCATCAACTCAATACAATTACAAATTACACAAACAAAGCTATAATGCCAAATATTATTAAGTTTCATTTTGCTTTGTTTGAAAGGGAATCTGACAAAAAAAAAATCCTAACAGGAAGTTAATAGTCAGCAATAAGGTGCTTTAATTTGAGAATGTATTTTAAATATGTTCATCGTTGTATCTTGGGTCACCAATGTCCATATTACTTGCAATGTTTGTGTCATTGCTGTTTAAATTGATCACAGAAATTTGCTTTGATACACATAATGATGTCTAAACTCGAATGTGCCATGTTTTTTTCAGGTTTTGGCAAAATTTAGGCTGTAATGGACCTGAATCAATGAAAATAAGATGAAGGCAAAAAATAGCTTTCAAAAAGGTCTTTTTTTTCAAAAGCAGTGCAGTTTAAAAAAAAACAAAAGCAAAGGTGAGTAAAAAGTATAAAAACAAGACTTTTTTTCAACTAAAAAACAAAACAAAAAAATACAATAATTTAAATTTGAATCAAAATCCTCATTTGTCTGTGGTATTAACTTGATGCATATTAGTTGCTGACTGGCACCTTAAGAAAAATAAAGAACTCTGGCTTCCTTCCACAGTCTAAAAACAGGCTTCATAGGTTAATTGGATACTCTAAGTCTCCCTACCTTTGTGTGTGTGTGGAATTGTCTCTGTCCAAGGTTGCCCAGCCTTTGCCCAACACTTGCCAGGACGGGCTCCAGCAACCCTGAAAGAGATATAGTGGGTTTTAGGAATGGATGGATGGATATGATAAATACAGAAAAATAAACAAACATGAAAGTGTGGGTTTACCAAATAAAGAATTGGTAAAAGTTCCCTGAATATTTTTTTTGTTGCAGTTTTATTTTTCACAGTTTAAACTGATTTACTGTTTTACTAAACCCTTTAGCCTGGAAGAGCCATTTGGATATTTCTACAAGGCCTCTGAGTTCAGTTTGCAGTAGAATTTTAAAACAGCTCGTCCAATTTCCTCCAGTGTTTACTGTGTTTAAAAATGCAGCCCATGCCTGCGTTGAAGTAAAAAAAAAAACAAACAAAAAACAAACAAGTGCACGAGCAAACACCTCATCTAGCTAATATTCCAGCCCTCTTCTTTTTTTTTTTTGCATACCCCCTCTTTGTGTACTGGAGCATAAGATTAAGAATCATTTCATAATATTTTGAATAATATTCAGTGGTTGAAATTCATGCAGGATTTCAATTGTATGTCTGTCTGTTTGATTTATTACAAGGTTTTGCCCCCCTTATTGCAGAGGAAGGCCTGCTTTCTTAATACACACACACCTTCATCTCTTTTTGTAAATTTCAGTCTGTCAAGCTGCACGTAAAACTGTTGCAACACAGGTACAAGAAATAACTCCCTTACAGGAATATATTGTAACAGCGATTTCAAAGACACAGGGTCTGCATGGATGCAGTGGTCAAAGTGCACTTTGAATTTCTGCTTTTTGGTCATAATGAATTCTATTATGTTCTCTTTTTAATGAAAGAAGGCATTGTCCTGAGAAAAATAAAGCATGATCCTACCTTTAAGTCTGATTTGGATCTACTCTGACAAAGATCAGCTTCAAGTAGACCCACTCTGGGGAAAGTTGAGGTGTTTTTAACATGTTCTTGTTGCATTTTTCTGATGGTGGGGGACACATATATATCTATATCTTTATATATAGAGATATATATAAAATTAAGCTTAAAGTTGCATTTCTGAGTATTGCTTTATTCAAGTAATTTTTTTACACTGGTAATTTTAGATTGGGAGTGTGTAAGTTAGCAAGAAAGAGTGTAAACAGAGAGCTCTTAGCTTAGCAGGGGAAGTGGGGGTGGGGTTGCTTTGAGCCAATGGTCTTGCCCACAACTCAGAAGTGAATTTCTAATGAACTACTGCAGAAACTATGTCCTGGAAGATGACCCAGGTTTTTAAAATGTTGGCTAAAAGCAGCATAATCATAATAAAAAGAGCACTGAGAATGCTTTTAAAACAGCTCAAAAGATGATTGGAGTTGGTCTTTAAGGTGGTTTAATTACCTACAAAAAACCCATTTTACAGAAGTTGTATATTAATAAAGCATTCCTCTCTAAGCCTTGCAAAGTTTCTCTTCAGAAGGAAACAGAAGACACAAGGCTTCCAGACGTTCATAAACCCTGCTGGGCCATGCGTTGGTCTCGATGTAATAACATTAATCCTCAATCTCTCGAAAGATTTCACAGCCAAGCAGATGAGATCATGCAGTTCTCTTGCTGTGTAGGAGCATTATGTACAGAATGAAAGCGAATAAGTCAATACTGTGTGGGAAGACAAAATCGCTTCACAACGTCATTCATGGGGGAATTACCATTATTGGATAAAAGCCCGAACCCAGTCCTCACAGCTTGCTGGCGTTTTCTGTTGAGTCTGTCATGATGCACGACAATGGGAAAGCTGAGCTGGTCTCTTTAAAATTTGAAATGGCAAATATTCAAACGGGAGTTTAATTTTCTTTTTTAT
The DNA here is from genome assembly GCA_014656515.1 of Oryzias celebensis. Taxonomy (NCBI): domain Eukaryota; kingdom Metazoa; phylum Chordata; class Actinopteri; order Beloniformes; family Adrianichthyidae; genus Oryzias; species Oryzias celebensis. The sequence continues at coordinate 10,683,525 of BNCR01000012.1, forward strand.
AGATTGAAGAGCACAGCGGTGTATTGTGAAATTATTTTTTGTGAGATGATTTGCTGAATAATTTTAGGACAGCTTTATTTTAGTCTTTATCATTTGGTTCGTACTGCTTTAGACAACATGCATTTCAAAAGAGTCATTGTGTCATGTTTGGATGTGGCTTCTGCTGGTTTGTGTCTTTTTTCTTCTTCTTTATCTCTTGCTTACAATTGCTTCCTTTAAGGGTTGCCATAGCAGGTCATCCCACTCCATCTATTACTGTCCTCTGCATCCTCCTCACTCACACCAACCGCCCTCATATCCTCATCAACTACATCCACAACGTTCCTCTTTAGTCTTCCTCCCATCCTCAACATCCTTTTACCAACGCCCTCATCTTCTCAACAGGTCCAAACCACTGAAATGTGCTTCCCTGTGCTCATCTCCAAAAAATCTAAAGCAATTGTTTCTCTGATGGATTTATTCCTGATTCTATTCATCTTCATCATTCCTAACGAGAACCTCAATATTGTCATCTCTGGAATCTCCAGCTTTGCTTCCTGTTTTTTTCTCGAAGCCTCTGTCTCTAAACCAACGCCATGGCTGTTCTCTCTAAAGTCTTCTACACATTTCTTTTTTTAATTTTTGTTAACACTCTTTTGTCACCAAAAACCTTCCTCCATCAGTTCTAACCTTCTCCACCTCTACTCTCTGTAACCTCAGTCTTCCTCCCGAGTTCCTTTTATTTACACACATACTCTGTCTTCCTGTGGCTGACCTTCATTCCTCCCCATTCCAGATCAATCCTCCATCACTGCAGATGTTCCACCTGCTCTCTGCTCTCACAACACTACACTACAATGTCATCTGCAAACATCATGGTCCACATTCAGTAGATTCTTGTCTTAACTCATTTTTCAGTCTGTCCATCACTACAGCAAACCCTAAGCCAGGGGTGTCAAACTCCAGGCCTCCAGGGCCGGTGTCCTACATGTTTTTCAACCAACTGGCCATTGAAGCTCCTGATTGGCTAAACACACCTGATTTTCCCAGGTAATCACCAGCAAATTGAGCAGGATTTCTGGAAAATCAGCAGGAGGCCGGCCCTTGAGGACTGGATTCTGACACCCCTGCCCTAAGCTGATCCTTGGTGCAGTTCCACCTCCACCCTAACCTTCTCTCTCACACCGACATTTCACCACTGTCTTATAGCTGTCATACATGTCTTTCACAACTCCAACAAACGTTTTCACCACTCCAGACTTCTTTCATGCAAACCACAGCTCTTTTTTCTGAAGCTACCTTCACACCGCCCTCTGTAACGCATGACAAAGCAATCACATTCAATAAAACGTTTATGTTATGTGATCTGAATTATTACATTTTATGATGTTCCTTTCATTTATCAGAATACAAGAAAAAAAAAGTCTGGAGTAGGGACGTGGATGATCTACTGCTAATGCGGCACGTGCTATCGCACACACATTTCCCTGCTGACAGTGACAACAAGCGCATGTGGATAGCAGAGCAGCCGCGAGTTAAAAGGTCCAAAGTGCATCCGTTTTTTTTTTTCTAAATTAGATGCAGACAGCGCGTGCTGTCTCTAATGTAGCAAAAACACAGCTTATAATGGCGGTAACACCAGTAATGTGTCCAAACACCACGCTAACATACACTGTGTTGTAGCGGAGAGGTGCACAGCGTTTGACCATCAAAAAAGTGGATTTAGACCACAGTTCTAATCTTTGTCAAACAATTTTTTTCCTCTGATCCTGAATCACGACAATTTGTAAAGAATAACTCAGTAATACAATTCTGAGCTTACATTTCTTACTAAATGTCCTCCATCATGAGAATAGTTCCCCAAAAAATGTTTAAAACACCAAAAACACAATTTTTATTGGAGAGGGTTTTTTTTTATAATAGTCTTTTTTTCTATTTTAGAGTATTGCAAAATGTAGGAATTCTAATCTTACATTTATCATTTTACTATTTCAAACTGTTATACAGTTGATGACTGAAGGATTAAACACCTTAGACCTCTCACAAATTTTATTTGGAAGCATTTAAATAGAAAGAAATATCTTACTTTTCAAGCAAAAAGTGTCAACCTATTTTTCACTCCTAGATAACAGCATTCATGCCCGATGAGAAGCCTAATGCTGCAAAAACCTAACCATGATGTAATTTGGCTCAACATTAGCATCAAGCTGTAGCTACAGATGTTACAACAGAGTTGAATCATCGCATCTCTGAGAGCAAAAATGATCATTTAAGCTTCACCAATGTACTTGGAGTACAGATGTACAACAGACTGATCCTTCTATGTGAAAGTAGCGAATTGACTTCTATTAGTACGAAAATCTGTACAAATTTACAGTTTTTTTATTTATATATAAATCAGACAGAAATGACTAATAGAATTTATATATTTTTTTTAATTTTCAAAGATTTGAAAGTAAAATGTAGTTTGTGTCTTCCTGGCCCTGTTGATCCCCTAAATAACAAAAATTGTTTGGTAAATGGCAGTGGAAAAATATGAAAGACTCCTGACTAAAACATGCAGGACACATGTGTTGGTGTTTCTATAGATCTTTGCCAAACACTGCATTAGCATGTTTGAACTGATAGAAATTAAATTTGAAGCTAATAGAATTAAGTGGTGAGTCAGGGTCCAGCAATTCCACTAAAAGTTACATGCCACTCTTCTAGTTGTAGTTGGACTTTTTAGTTGAAGAATGCATTTTCTAAGCACACATTTTTTGAATGTATATTTATTTATTTTATTTTATGGCAGATTAAACCTCCTTTTAATAATAATTCAATTTTGTTTTTCCGTTATTTGCAAATTATGGAATAATTATGCAATACATGTTTAAAACAAGAATAAATAAACAAAAAATCAACTAACAGCATCATGTTAATTTGCTCACCATTGTGATGGGAATTCCTTTCATTACTTTAATCATGAGTGGTACCTGGGAATCTGCCTTCTAATGACAGCTTTGAAAGTTTTGATTCATTTTGCAAAGCGCTGCAGTAAAGTCTAAAGTAATAAATTGTGCATTTTGGCTCACTGTAGTGCACCAGATCTTTATTGTTATTTTCGAAGGGTAACAAAAAACCAGGAGTAAATGTGAAAAGAAAAAATCTAAAAATAGCTGAGAGGAACACCTTGTTATAAAATGTAATGAAATATGAGGTAAGCGACATAAAACAAAAATCCTGGATTCTTCTGGAGTCTTTTTTATCAACATTTAAATAAAACAAAGAAAAACAAACATCTCCAAACAACATGTTCTAATAATCTAGACCCAGATGATTACTAGGATTCAGTTTGCTTTAAAAAATTGCAACTACCCTAATAGACTGTAGTTTTACACTTGTGCTGTAGACCCTCTGGAAGCAGAGGAGCAGGACAAGAGGTGTCCGAGAGACCACCCTCAGAGGACAAAGGAAGTAAGAAACATGGAGAAAACCTCATCTGATCATGCAGGGAGTGAGGATGGGTTTTCCACTCCTGTAGAGTTTGCCCTGCTGAGCAAATCTTTTGAAATCAGATCTTTGTCATAAAATTTGGTTTTAGAGCAAAGGTCCCAAAATCTTTATACCATGTAGATGACAGGAATTGTTGAGCAGAAGATCTCTCTTGGCATATGCATCTTGTTTGTTAAACTATTTTTTTTTGTCTGCTCCTGAATCACGACAATTTGTAAGAAATACTTAGAAATGCAATTTTGAGCTTAAATATCTTAAGACCATCAGACTGCCGCATATGTACAAGTACATATGTTCCAATGTACTGTATGTACTGGATGTACTGTAATTTCAGTCTATGGTGATACATGCGTGATATACATAAATCATACATGCTTCGTTGGGCGGCGGTGGTGCAGCGGTAGGGCAGTCGGCTCCAGATCGGAAGATTGCAGGTTTGATTCCCGCTTTCCCACGTGTCGAAGTGTCCTTGAGCAAGACACTGAACCCCCCATTGCAGCTGACTTTAGAACTGGTGCGGATCAGGGGAATCCCACAGCATCCTGTGGTGCCGTGGTTTCTGTCCATGGTGTTCACCCAATATGATTTGTTCCAAGTGATCTGACTGTTAAGTGTAGAAATTAAATGAGTTTATCTGATATTTACGTGGTTTAATCCCACTTCTTCCATAGTTTTGATGTGGTTCAATCAAGATACATCTGTGAATATTTAATGCATAAAAACCACAAATGTTTCAACGTACATCCATGTATGACTAATTTTCGTACATACACAAATTTTAAGAATTTAATTACATTTAAGAATTCTAATATTTTTCCGATTTTTCAGGCTGTCTGTCTCAGACAGAAATATTCACGTTTCTGTTTAGACTAAGTTCAAACGTTCATAGAAAAAGAAGTCCAGTACAGGGAAGGAAACCAAAGATCTGTTTGCGATCAAAGATTTAAGTAACTGACAGCTGAACGCATTCCGTTCAAGAGATATGGCATGGAGATTGATTGACAAGCTCAACAGCCAATCAGGACTCATGCAAAATGGGTAAAATTGTACTGAAAAAATAAATGAATAATAGAAACCGCAATGACATAGCGAACATGATACTTGATACCAGTTAGTGGCAAATGAAGGTTTCAAACTGCTGTTATCACATGCAAAACTAGTGGCAAATGCCAGAAAATGAAATGATTTCCAAAAAATGTGCAAAAGAAACCTCAAATTTAAATATGAAGAAGTAATCAGGCTATGAAAAGACAGCTGGGGTAATTACTGACACCAGGTTTTAACATGACAAGAGGGCAGAGTGTGATCCAAACCACTAAAGACCTGAATTCAATATCAGTTAGAGCCAACACAAAATCATTAAAATTGAACAAAAGTGCCAAATTCTCAAATATAATTTTGAGATGGGCAACTTCTGGGCCAGATACTGTGTAAAATTGTGTTGCATTTGACTTCGGAGTGACAGTATTTGAGAGTGTACAAAAAATGCATTTACTTTTGCTTTTTGCATTTTCACATCATCATTCTTTTAAGCGAACTAAAAGCATAGTTTTGCAAATGCTAATAAGAGCTTTACAGGGCATATGAAAGACCCATCATTGTGCAGCTCCGCAGTCCTGGTATACTGCTTTAATCAGATCTGAAATAAGGTGCTTGCGCCTTTGTAGATCACTGCAGTTTTGAAACCTCACCCTCAGCACTGAGCTGTTTATGGTTTGCGACCACACATTAATTTTGCCTGCAGCAGATCTGCCCCCTTTAGCGGCATACGATGTGTAATTCACTGACGGTCCAGCTTTTATCTCTTCATTTATTTATTTATTTTTTCCACCGATGTCATTTATGAGGTGCCCAAGAACATGCTTTTAATGCGCCTTGGCAAGCCAGTTTCCCACTCCATTAATTAGAGATGTTCTCTTCACAAAACTGTGCCTCTCCTCCCTCTGCGCTGACACACTTTGTCTCCAAATGTCTGTCACTGTCTCAAGGTGTCTCAATTGCGGTTCCAACAGCAACATCTTGCAAGTGCTGCAACACCGCATATAGAAAGCTTGTCTCTTGGTTTGAGTTTTGTAGTATATATTGGTAACAATTTAGCAAACCGTCCAAGATCCATGTAAATTTGACTTTGAACATATTGCTAGCCCTTAAAGTTGTTCCCAAAAGACTAAGCCAATTAAATATTTGGTTCTAAACTTACTCCTCATTTTCTGTAAAATATGCAGAACTTATAACCTAAACCATAATATGGTATTCCTTTGGACAAAGATAAAAAAACAAAAAAAAACTTCAATCTTTCCAATATAAATAACCTAAATCTACCAATGATTCGTTTCAATTAATAATAACACAAAAAGCAAGAAAAAGCAAAAAGAAATCTGGTGGCTCTTTGACAGCATCAACTGAAGTTTTCTATCCTTCTTTGAATGCACAGCATTTATCTTCTCAAATGACTTCATGGTTGGAATAAAAAATAAAGAAATCACTTCACAATTTACATGCTTGTAATCTCTCATCTTTCAGCTTTTGGGCCTAAAATAGACACATTCAATAATACAGTTGATCTCAGAAAGACAAAAAAAAAATACATGTATTTGCTTTGTCTCAGTTTGGGAGATAAAGTGAAATGAAATTTGATTGTTATGTTGTATTTCCTAGCAACCACTGTTCATGTCTAAACCATGAAGAGACAAGCAAGGCGAACGTAATCTGATAAGAAGGCGATTGGAATGAAAGTACAGAGGGATTAATGGATTTTCAGATTTTAGACTCTATAAGGGAAAGAAAGTCATGCATTATCAAACAAAGTCTGAGCTCAAATGTTGCTCTGGTTTCTTCTTTTGGGCTTACTATTATTATTTTATTCATTTTTGTTTTTAAGGGAACCACCTTTTCAGACCCCCTCCATGTGTCCTGTCCTGCTTTCATGTCTGCTTCATAAACAGGTATTCCCTCACCATACGGCTCACCTGATTTACTCTGCTGAGCAGCCTCTGCAGTGTACAAACTCCCAGTCTCTCAGAACTCATTTGCCAGATTGTCTTTGTTGCCTTGTTCCTCAGCTTTCCAGTGCTCTGTTTATTGCCTGCCTGCCCGCTTGATCCTGATTGTGTTTTTGACCTTGCTGGAGTTTCTGGATTCTGCCTAGTCTGCACCTCGTACTTACTCGCCGGACTGTTTTTATTTTTTACAACCTTGGAGATACAGCACAGAACTTTAAGAGGTTTGGAATGAAGAGCTTAAAGCTCTTCATAACTCAAAGTATGAGTGTGTATGTGCATGAATAGTGTAGTTATGAGGTCCACATTCAGGATTAAATCAGTGAAAAACTGGGTGGGATCGCACTGCCTGTGTTTCAACAATCACCTATTTACTGATTCTGTAACGATGCCTGTAACATAATAAAGCTATTTTATTGAAAATGACAGATTTTTTTTTCACTTTTAGCACCCCTATCCTCAATAACCAAGAAAATCTAAAGTCTTATTTACTGTTTGACTATTGTCTGACTCTTTTCATTATCTGGTTCAGTGTGCAATATTAATTTGTATTTCCACACATTGTTGGTTGCTGAAAATGCGTTAGTCAGGGTTTGTTCAGAAGCATCTAAAAATGAATATTTCTGCCGTTGAAATAATTGACTCTATATGAGAATTGGACTGAGTGACCCCTCCCCGTCCTGTTAGGAAATAGGAAGTGCCTGCTGGCTCCAAGAAGCCAAACTATCATAGGATTGACAAATACACAGCTATTACTCAGCCACTGTATTTGTCAGAATAACCATTCTTGCTTTACTGCTTTTACTTAACATGTTACTGTTAATCCTGATTTTTTAATTATTTGTGTAGTACAAGTTATTCAAATTAAAAAGTATCAGATCCCTCAATCATAAAATGAAGGCAACGAAGGTTACGGTAACTAGTTCAAAAGCTTCTACAAAATAAGATGTAATGTTCAGCAATACTTCCATTTTTAGTTTTGTCTTTTTTAAATCCTACAGAATCTAAAGCACATCTCCAACTTTCACCTGGGGAGAAGTGGATTAGGTTCTACAGTATGACATGTGCTCAAACACTTGTTGAGCCATATTCTACTGAAAGTGTGTTTTCAATCCATCACCATTATTCACGTACTGCACAACCAAATGCATTGTAAATTTTTTTAATGAATATATCTGTACAATTAACAAAATGTCTCTCTTCGCTCATCTCAAACTTAAGCAGTCAGGCCCCATGCCATTTTCTTCTTCACAGAGACCTTGTAAAATTCTTGTTTTGTGTCATAAATGATGGTATATTTTTGTTTTTTTTTCAAAATTCAACTGTTCATGTCAAAAATTGACCCTAGTGTTATCTGCGGTGTTAACATGTGTTATCATGTGGGTGCATCTTTTATTAAGTTTTCTTTTAAAAGTACAATGGAAGCTTTTGTTTTCTGTTTCCTGTTTTTCCAACTTTATTTTACAAAAATTAAGCGTTGATGAACATGAAATACGGACCAGTGTAAATCAGCTTTTATAATAATTGTGTACTTTAAGAGAAACATGATATTTAACATTTTTCATTATTTCCTTTATGGTTTTAAGACAGCACAAAAAGCAACTATACCACATTTCAGTGAAAAAAATACCAGTAGTTAGGTTTGCTTTGTTCTTGTTTTGTAATTAAGCAACGACACACCAAGCATGTAGATGTGTTTGACCCAGCATTAAAGTCTACAGCAAATATATGATCTTGTCCAATCTATTGATCCAAAGAATTAATAATTCATTTACCCCTTTAATCATGTCTACCATCCGTAGTACATCCATGCACAAATGTTGGCACACTTTTACACAAACGCCTGCAAAGCAACCAACCTTCCACACGTGTTACTTAAACACCATGAAGCAGTTATCCCCGAATTTCCATCTCCCTGTCATGCAGCTCAGTGCCATTTATCTCCTCTTAACGTTCTTTGATAGGTCATTAAACTGGTCTTGGAGCTATGAAATAAAGCACTGAATCATGTCACATGTTCCATCTGCTGGCATGTTCAATCTGGGTCAGAAGGGCTCAAGTTCATACGTTCTCCACATAACATTTATATGTTGATATGACCGAGCCACAAGAGTCATTCTGTGCTGGTAGAGATGAGGGAGATGGGGAAAGAGGAGGAGATGGACATAGGGAAGGAGTTGAGTAGATGCTTAAAATAGGTTTCGGTACATCTTTTTCAACGGTTTGAGGTTTGCTCCAGTTTTCAGAGTCAACAGCAGCATGTTCGCGAAGTGGAAGCTGAATCAGCATGTACTCGTATGGGAGTTCAACCCTGTCCTACAAGATGAACATGTAGTTTCTTGCAGCACTGAAGAATTATAAATACTTTCACAAAAGACGTTGGCAAATCCACCACAATCTAATAAAGAGCCATCACGATGCTCTGCGTGATTACTGGAGGAAAGGAAAAGGCATTGCTGATATTTCCTTGTCTCTTTTACTGTGTTATATAAATATTCATTCCCTTGCCCCAGTTCCATGATCACTTCTTACCACCCTTTGTGAAATAAATGCATCAAGCAGCCCACACTTTGAGGGAGTCCAGGTTTTTATTTTTCTGATTTTGGCTGAATAATGTAGTTGTGCTAAACAGTCAACTAGCAGAAAGGAAAGAGACTTTGAAAGACTATCGGGAGTGCTGAAGAGAGCATTAAAAATTGCTGTCGCTGAGCAAAGCTTAAGCAGACAGACACACTGCTGACTGTGTGTCAGAACATTCAAACTAAAGACCCGATCAATTTGAGGGGACCAGCTGGTACCAACCTCTCTGCTGTTCATAGGGGAAAGTTTCTGCATCAGCAAATATATTTTTTATGGACATTAGATGTTGTTGGTTTTATAGTAATGTTTGTATAAGCACATGAAAAAAGCATCTTAAGCAATTTATCCTTTTTATATTTCACTTTCATAATTTTTTTTCACTTGGATAGAATAGCAAAAATGACAAGTTATAAAGGTAAGTTTGAATCTTTTGAAAGGTTTTACTGACTTATACACAGGTACTGTCTGTTGTAGTTTGTTGTCATATGTAGTTATGCAGTCACTTATAGTGTCTTAGTCTCTTGAAAATTCATTTACTTTTTGTATTTTTTATTAGGGGTTTTTCCTTTTATGTGGACTGTCACCTTTTGCTTTCACAGTAGAAGGATTAGACAGAAACCACTTTGATGTAATCCATTGGTCACGTTACTAGACTTTTATCTTACAAATTAAGATAATCTCGTTTTATCGGAATGATCTGAATTTAATTGGATTATAACAATCATAATTAATAGCAATCTGTTTTTTTTTTTTTTTTTTTTTGCATTTTGTTGTTCTGATCTGAAACTGCACAAGTTAGAGTTACTAATGACTTATTGGCCTCATAAAAAGGACTAATCTTTATTCTAGTTCTGTTAGACCTCAGGACAGCCTTAACACTACGGACCACAGCATCTTACTCCAGCGATTTGGGCATGATATAAAGATCAGGAAATCTGCCCTCCGGTAGTTTGAATCATATATATCTAATAGGTACCAGTTTGTAAATGTAAATGGACATTCCTTTCATTGCGCTCGAGTTAGCTACGGAGTTCCACAGGGCTCAGTTCTAGGACACATTCTGTTTATGCTTCACATGCCGCACTTAGAAAACATAATCAGGAAATATTGTTTTGATGTTCTGCAAATGACACACGGTTGTATTTATTCATTAAACCTGACCAAAGTGGTGCATAGAGACACTTAATGCCTGCATTAGAGACATCAAGACCTGGATGACAGTTAATTAACTCGTCCTAAAGCAAGAAAAAACTGGGGTCATTATACTTGGTTCTAAATACCTGAGAGATGCGCTGTCTGATCAGATATTCTCCCTGGATGACATAAATATCACAGTTAGAAATCTAGGTTTTTTTTTACCAGGATTTATTGTTCAAGGGTCACATATCACAGGCTTGTAAAAGTGCCTTTTTTCCCCTTCACATCGTATCTAGGATCAGAAATTATCGAGAAGTGATACCAAAAAACTCATCTATGTATTTGTTACGTCTAGACTGGATTACTGTGATTCTTTGCTAGCAGCGTGCCCTAAAAGTGCTCTAAAAATTCTTCAGCTTGTTCAACATGCAGCCGCTAGATTGTTAGCAGGAACCAGCAGAAGAGAACATATTACTCCTGTGTTAGCTTCACTTCACTGGCTCCCAGTTGAATCTAGAATCAAGTTAAACATTCTCCTGCTAACCTATAAGGCCCTGACTGGTATGACCCCATCCTATATTAAAGATCTCAAAGTGCCCTACCAAACAGAACACTTCGCTCACAAAATGCGGGGCTGCTTGTGGTTCCTAGAATTTCTAAAAGTACATTTGGAGGTGAAGCCTTTAGCCACTAAGCCCCTGTCTTATTGAAAAAGCTCTCAGCTCATGTAAGAAAGGCAGACACAGTTTCTACATTCAAAGTTAGGCTGAAAACATTCCTCTTTGGAGAGGCTTATAGCTTTGCTAGCTAGCAATCAGATAATGTCTAACTTACTGCTCTCCTACCTTACGTACTGTTACGAAGTTTGGGGTAATAATTATAATTTTTCATTATATCTCAGCAGAGCTAAGCAGAGATAGTTTGATAATTCCCCCAGCTAAGTGGGATCATGCGATCTTAGATTACATTAACAATATATTATATTAATATTAAGATGCTAAAACTGCAGGCTTTAATATTAATGTTATTAATATTTTTTAGTACCATTTGCTATTGTGTCATTTTACAAGCAAACTTACTATTAACCTGTTCGAATTAAATTTTAATACCAATTAGTTGCTAGTAGGCTACTGTAAGTTTGAAGCTGGGGAAAGTATGGTGCACTGGGGTTCTGTCCTCTATTACTTCTCTCCTCTATTCTTTATCATAACCCAGTACTATTTTTATTTAGTCCATCATGCCTCTGTTTGGTGCAGTGCTATTCACATGTTGTCCCTCTTTCCCACTGCCCTCTTGGGAAGCGAGAGAGTCCAGGTGGATCACCACTACAATGTTTGGTTGATTCCCCCATTACCATCCTTTCAGTCTGTTTCTGGAAGTCCCATGGGATCTCTGCTCTCTCATTCTCTACCACTTTTGGAGGTGTTTCCCATTTTGACTTTGGGGTTTTCAGTCCACAGTCTGCACACATGTTCCTGTATACTATTTAAACTACTTGGTTGTGAGACTCCATGCATGCTTTCCCGACCAGCATCTTACACCCTGCAGTTTTGTGCTGGATTGTTTCAGGCGCCTCTTGGCACAGCCCACACTTGTCTGGTGTGGTAGATCTGAGCCTCTTTTGCTCTGGTGCTCAGGGTTTGTTCCTGAGTTGCCAGGATGAGCACCTCTGTGCTGTCCTGTAAGCCAGCTCTTTCTAGCCATTGGTAAGACTTCTTGATATCAACAAAACAAAACTTCAGTCATGGTTTGATGGTACGTCCCATGCAGGGGCTTGTCTCCAATGAAGATCTGTCCTCCAGCACCACATCCTCTGCTGTCCATTGCCTGAGACATTCACTGAGCACACTGTCAGTTGGGGCCTTGAGCTTGATGTTTCCATGCATCTTGGATGTTTCATCCTGGATAGTTGCTTCTACGCTTACTCGCTTATGCCCTCCTTCCTTGCTGCTAGCATACAGCCGCAGGGTGCTGGATTTGGGGTGGAACCCTCCATGTATGGTGGGGAGCTTTCGTGTATTAACATCTGTGGTCTGTATCTCTTGGTTTGATCATCTTATTATTCGTGCAAGGTATCTGATGACTGGCAGTGCATAACTGTTTGTTGATCGAGTCCTCTTCTTGCCATTGAGCTGTTTTCTCAGGACTGTCCTTGTTGCCTGATCCAGGTTACCATTTGCCTGTGGAATTCCAAGGTACTTGTAACTGTCCTCAGTGTCTGATATTGTTCCTTCTGGGAACAACCTTGCCTCTCTTTGTCATCATCTGACAGCATTTCTCAAGCACAAATAACATCTCAATATCAGTACTGTGGTGGGGATCAGGGAATCAATGTCGCTCTCACTCTCAGCATTTAGGTTAATGTCATCCATGCACAGGAGGTGACTGATGGTTACCCCATTCTTGAGTGGGTAGCCATAACCATTCTTGTTTATTATTTGGCTGAGGGGGTAAAGATGATTAAATATGTTTCTGTATTAAGACATTAAAGGCCATTTGTTCAGGATTGCATCATAGTAGGGCATCTGCTAAACAATCCATTAAGTAATAGAAAACAATGATTTTAATGAAAAGATTTGTTTTAGTCTTGGAAAGTAACTTTTCTTCTTTTTTATAATAAATGTTATTTTTTGCTGTGAATAACATTTTTTTTATCATTCTTTGTTTTTTGTTGGTCTTTTGTTTGTCTCTAATCAAAAATTTGAAAAAAAAATACAATCCAATTGTTAAGACCACAAAGCCTTTTGGTGGAATTTGAATTAAACTTAATGTTTTGTAGTTCTATCACTGTAGTTAGAATCATACTTTAACTAAAATGTTTATTTATTTTTTTTTTTTTAAACGTAAAATTCCCTATGTGTTGCTTATAAACTTTCAACAATTAAAACTTATGTTCTAGTGTAACGTCAATTTGGGGTTAAAACCAAAACTAGCCAAAACTTTGTTTATTTTATTTACTTTAGATGGCAGACAGAAAAATTATCTCAGTTATCTTACATCCTAAATAAAGTGGTCGGTTACAAAAAAATGTATCTCAAATAAATAAATAAATAAATAAATAGAATGGACTGAAAAAACTTAAGGTGGAACATTGGGAATTTCTTAATTTCTGCTCTAGTAAAACCAAAACAACGGAGTTAGAAATTAGTTTTGATTTTTTTTCCTAATTGTATGCAGTAGATTTAGGTGAGTTTAATTACTTTTAGTGTAAGTGTAAATACATTTGCAAAATATGATTTACTAAATTGAGCTAAAAAAGTGGGCTATTTTTTTTATAATAAAACAGTCGAAACAGAAACATGTCCATTCTATAGTTTACTACAAATATATTTTATGGGTTTCCCAGATATTTTTCTCCATACCAAAACAAAAAACTAAAATAACTACATTAATTTGGCCATTAAACCATTTTGAGTAGTTTCCTATTAGTAGAATCACTAAAGCCAAATTATGTGATAGAATCACTGAAAGTTATTTTGAGATAACGAGACACACTTTTTTTTCAGCAAGTACATCTCGTTATTGTGTGATATCAAGCCTATTATTTGATTATGCAGAAAAAACAATAATAAAGTTTTTATGCACTGCCATTAAATTAATGTAACTTATTTACTTGTTTAGATGTTAAATATAATAAATGCCACATTTACAAACACTTAATTCTACAAAAAAACATGTTTTTTACAGTGAAATATCATCACCTATGCAGAGGCATTTCCAAATGAAAAAAGAGCTGCACACATTGTAATAAGTACACTATTGTTTTACGTCCATCTGATATTTATTTTTGCAAAAACCTTTAATATGGTGTCAGAGCTATTTTATAAATTGTTAAAACACCCCCTCTATGTTTTTCTTTTATTCATGAATCCACAGTGTGAGCCACCAGCAAAATTTTCACTCAGAAATATTTGTTGAAACGGGGTCTCTATAATGAATGTGTTGCCATTGTAATTATTGCTGTTATTTGTAGAGCTCAAGTAATCTCACTGACGACTCGCTTTCTTCTAATCCTTCAGGGAATTTGCACGTTGGAAGGTGAGGAACACTGCAATCGAGAGAAGGGACCTCATCCGCAACCCGGTGCCGCTAATGCCAGAATTCCAGCGCAGCGTACGCTTGCTGGGTCGCCGACCCACAACTCAGCAGTTCATTGATACCATCATTAAGAAATATGGGACCCATATTCTTATCTCTGCCACCTTGGGAGGTAAGAGGAGCTCACTCATTGTTTTGATGTTCCAGAGCTTGATCAACAGTCTCTGTGGACTGATTTAAATGCTTTTTTTCCTCCAGTTTGTGGTTTGCTTACATGTTTTATGTGTAATTCATAACTGCGCAAATGTATGGTGGCCCTGAAGGGCAAATCACATCAACACATTTCAAAAACATTTTAAAACATATAGTGACAATTAAAAAAGCATATATATATATAAAAAACAGCATTACATTTTAAAGAAAAAAAAAAAAGCAAAATGATTCCAGAAACCAAAACATAAAAAAATATAAATGTTTCACAGGAGAAAAGTAATTTCCAGAACACAAAATGAATTTTTAAAAAGGAAACAATGAGAAACTGAAAAAGGTGGGTACTGTGGAACATTGGCCATTGGATGATGATACCCAGTATTGCTGCATGTCAAATAACTTTCAATTGAAATGATGGACAAACGTCATCATCCAATCAGTAATGTCCAATAGCACCTACGTTTTCTGGTTTCTGGAAATTAGAAAAAGAAAATCATTGTAAAGCAAAATTACCCTTAAATAACCCTGACCCCTACAGAACCCAAAATAATGAAACACAATGAGAAACCACAAAAAGGTAGGTACTATGGGACATGTGTTGATGTGATTTGTACTTCAGGGTCACCGTACAAATGGGATTCTTATTACAGAAACTGTTTTAACATGTGTTATAAAATTGTTTATTTAGAAACTAAGATTGTGCGACAAAAATATAAATGAAATAGGTATCAGTTTTTTTGCAGTCATTTTATTTATTTAAATTTTTATATATTTTAATGTTCCAGAATTTAAAAACTTTTTGAATCAAATATATATATAGTTTATTTTATAGACTGAAAAAAAAAACCAAAAGTAATGTGTGTATCAGTTACACTGGCAACGTACAGGGATACAAGAAAAAGCAAAGGGAAATGCAAGCTACTGATTATTTTGAAAAATAAGTTTAAAAAAAAATAAAATAAGAAATAAAAGTATCTAAAGTGTTTTTCCAGTTAATGAGGGTTAGTAAAAAATCAAAGACATAGCATAACAGGAGAAATTGAAATGCGCCTTATATTAAATATAACTTGACATTGTCCAAACCACTTGATTTAGTGGGGTTCAATTTTCTGTTATTTTGTTACAATAACTAAATATTAGTATTTTATATGGGCTAAAGAGATCACAAACTAAAATGTAACAGCTTCTTTCTAAAAGCAGCATAGCAACAACCTGAATAAACAATAAACTCACAATGTTCTTCAAGAATGCATTTTGTGCTTCAAAGGACACCAAATAATAGCATTTGACACCTTGTACTTATGGATGCAGAAGGCATGAAGATGCTGGGCTGGATGTGGAGCAGTACTAAGATTACAGGAAGGCGTTTAAAAAAAATAGACAAAAATTAACAGTGTCTTTTTCAACCACATCATCCATTCTGTCCTTCTTTTATTGCATCCCTTTTTTGTGTTTCCTGTCTCTTTTTACATTTAACCTCTGGCTCATCTTCTCTTCCTTGTAATTACCCCCATGTTTTCTTTGACCTTGGGTTCATCTTTTTAGGTCAAATTATAAATCAGAACCAGTTTTTTAAATTTATTTTAACTTTGTGTAACTGCCACGAGAAATTACTTTTACAAAACACTTAGGACAAGTACAGTCTTGTATTTAGTGGCTTATACTTTGTTGTTCATTGAACAGAAACAGAAAAGTATTGTGTTTCCCTTTTTGGCTGTACTAGATTTCTTTTTTTAAGTCACTTCCTCTTCTAGGATTAGTAAAACTTGTCAATTTGTTTGCTAAATATCTGTGTAGATCCTCGTTTATTCAGAGTGATTCAATTTAAATAGTAAGAAAAAACCAGTAAACTGGTCCTTGTTTATCTTTGTTGCAGCCATTTACCCTCATTTCTCAAAGGCTTTTTCAAATATAATGGGTCTCAGTGGCTGTATAATTTAACAAAATAGACAAAAATAGTAATTTTGCACCAGTAGTTTTTTGTCTTGTTTACCATTTAAGAACTTTTATCGTCCAAGTTCCAAACGCTAATTGCTGCACAGTTTTATTTTGGCATTGCAATTTCATCAACCACATATCTTTTTTTTTCTTTTAAATGTGAATGTATGAATTTAAGGGAAGAAATATGAAGACCTTTTTTACAATAACGTCATTGAATTTTCTGATCCCAGCAACATGTTGTCATCATTGCAATCTCACAAAAGTGTTTTGATTCCTACAAAATAAGGCACTTTGTACACAGAGATGTTGAAGGTATTCACCTGTCAACCATGTCATACTGTTTTGCCGCCTCACAGGTACAAACTGAAATTCTGCTCTTTAGTCTTTTCGGTGCTTTGGGGGGAAATAGGAGGTATGCAGGTAACTGCAGTCTGTGACAGGAGCTGGCACAAATCACAAACTGCACAAATCTTGATCTTAAAACCAGGATTGAGGACATTTGTGAAGTGGTAAAGGTTTAAGTCTAAGGCAAACAGAGTCCACTGTAGCTTCAATCTCATATTTACACCCAAGTGTAACTTTATATTGTTTTGGATAAATATCTGTACATGGTTGTAAATGATTGCTGTTAACAGGAGATGAGTCCATTAAAGCCTTGTTTGATTTTGGAGCCAACACTCTTGTTCTATCCCTGGAAGAGTCTCAGCATATTTAGAAGAGCATTAATTAGAAATGATAACTCAGGCAAGGTTTCCCCGCTCTCTTTTTGTGCATTCATGATTAACTAGCATAAACCTATTTTTAAATGAGGTGAGCAAACTTTTTTTTGTTTTCAGAAATGAAGCAAAGGAAGAACTTGAGCTTTGCTAGTAGCCATATACCTGTTCTGCTTTGTTTTGAGTTTGTAGTATGTCTGTTTAATAGGTGTTTTCTAAAGCAATCGAACATACAGAACTCCAATGTTACTAATTTGGAAAACAAAGTCAAATTAAATCCCATATTGAAGAAAAATAAATAAATACATGCTTTAATTTTTCTGTTTTAGTTCAAGAAAGATTTATTGTATTGACTTGCCTTGCAATTTAAGACAGGAATTACTATTACAGCTTGGAAACCAGGTTCTTTAGGAAAGAAGTTTAAGAGTGAAGGTTTGCAGTTTTTCTCCAGCTGTCACTCCAAAGCAAAACAATCTGCAATCATGAAGGTTGTTGCAATTACACTCATTAAAAAAACAATAAAACTGGCACATAGGTAGCAGAAAACTACTATATTCAGCACTTTGTGTTACTATTGAGAAAAGTGCTGTATACAGTTCTGTTGACACTGAGTGTGATCCGCACATCATTTGTTAAAAAAATTGTTAATAAACCTGATGGTACCGCTTCATGTGGGAGGGGCTATGGCCTAAAGTTAAGATTTTTTTTAACTCTTGACATCCCTCGACGTCCAAAATGCTCTGCTGCTAAGCCAGTGATTTGAGTCTCTGGTTTATTTGTCGATCAAATAAGTCAAAACATCCTGTCATTTATGTAAGTATAGATTGTAAAGAAAAAAAGTGTTTTATATTACCAAAGCTCTGCCTAGTTTTGAAATATCTGAACATTTAGTTTCCCACTGCCCAAAACTTGAGATTCCAGTACATCTAAATGATTCAACTGAGGCATCAAGCCATGTGAAAATGCACAGTTTGATGACATCCTGGGTCCTCCCAGCATGTTGCTATATTCAAAGCTACTGCACAGAAAAATATAAAATTATTTCTCAGGCTTTTTTTTTTTTGACTAAGGCCTTCTGTCAGGAGACTGAGCTATGTCTCCCTCTCTGGTCACCGGCAGGAGCCATCTCCTGAATATAGACGCTTCATCTCCCATCAACCCCAGCACACAGTGTTTGGATTCCTCCCACCTGACTCTCATCTGCTAATCAGCCACAGGACACTTAAGCACTGCTCAGAGCGTATGCTTGTGTCGTTCAATCTGGACACTGAGCGATTTAGCAAGATCTGGTCACCTGTTTACCTAACCCTGCTTTGTATTTGACTGCCTCTTTGTTTCCTGCCCTGCCCTGCCCTGCCCTGCCCTGCCCTTGCCTGGACTCTGACCTTGATTTAGGTTTGTGGACTTTCAGCTGAGCTTTGCTCCTGTCTGAGTCAAAACCTGCTGCACCTGGAACCAGCAGTCTGCCTGTTTAACACCTTCACTGCTGCGAATCTAACTGACTTGTGAAGCAGACAGTGGAATCCACATCACAATAGTTGAATACATACAAGTAACAGGCCTGACCTGCTTGCAGCCGTGAGGGAGAATGATCTGCTGAGCCTCACACTGGCAACAGACCCTGAAAAAAATCAAATTTCTCAAAGTTGGGGTTTTTTGAGTGGTGAATAATTTATTGCTGATTTAAGTCTGGACTCCTAGTTTTTTCTTTTGTTAAACTGCAGCATTAAAGGATTCATTTGCATTTTTTAAAGCTTTAAGGGACACATCACTCCTCATCTGGCACTTTTTTGGTAAGAGAAAACCAGTCTTTCTCTGTGAGCAGAATAGTTCAGCATTCAGAGGGAGAATAAAGAAAATCTCAGTAACAAAATACATTTTTGAAGTGATCTCACCTATTCTTTAGCGTTGAGTACAAAAAAAAATAACCTTCAATTTGAAACCACTTGGCAATAAATAAGGGAGTGACTAAGAACAAGTGTTAAATGATTGAATAATCCTTTTCAGCAGTAACAAAAGTATCTTCACACTAATATTGGATAGCTTTAACCGCTTTTGTCTTTCGACTGCACCTTTTGGGGTCGCCACAATAAATCATGCACCTCCATCCAACCCACCCCTTTCTAACACCTCCATCCCCTCCTTGACTAGATCTATGAACCTTTTCTTTGGTCTTCCTTAATATTGGATCATTTTATGCATTTTTTAAACTGTTTTCTATCAGTCTCATAGAGAATATTTGATAAATGTGAAGTCCTATTTAGCCATACGTGCATCAGGCTTTTTACTGATCCATCCATCCAACTTTTCTCTCAACCCGTTTCTTCCTCATTAAAGTGGAGTGGGTTGCCACTCCTTAAAATCTTTAGCCAGAGGTAGAGTTAACCCTGAAAATGTTTTCCTTTACTTGGAAAAGAAATTCAAATAAATGAATTGAAAACATTCACTTTTAGAGGACTGCTTCTATGGAGACCATTGTTGTTTTCATTAAATCAGTGAACCAAAATGATATCAGGTTATGTTCATATTTCCAAGAATACTGTGAGTAAAATTGCAAAAATTCTAGTTATAGTTTATAGTTCATAGTGAATGAAACTATTTGTTTGAATCAGTCTAAAATGCTTTGGAGGATGTAGAATGGGTATTCTCCCAACTCAAAACTAGCATCCTTTAGATGAGCCTAAACAATTTTGCTTTGGAGAGTAAGCTAGGAACCCTCAAGAGACCTTATAAAACAAAACTTGCAAGACAAAGTACATTTGACTTTGTTTCTATGGTGTACGATCATTTCGATTTCAATGCGTCTTTTCTTTTTTACATTATATTCAACACATTAGCAAAACACAATAGAAACTGCTTTTAGTCTTTTAAAATATATCTGTAGAACTGTTTTGTTTGTTGACATTTACAAGATACATTTAAAATACTGTCGACATTTATTAACAAGCCCAAACCACGACTGTCTTGAAATGTAAATTATTATAAATTGTATACATTTTTTAAATTATAATATATGTTATTGGTGAAGCAATGAAAATTAATTTGAATAAGATTGATTTTGACTTACAGCTTCTATACTTTTCAGTAACTTGGCTTGAAAACAGGGTAATTATTTTAACTTAACCTACAATTTTTGCAAACGCATTTGCAAATAAAATGCATTCTAAACACAATATTAGATATTTTAATATGTATTATTTGATCACATTAATTTACAACATTGCAAGAGGCACCTTTTTTTAAAGCTTTCTTTGAAAAAACAAAAATGTTCTTCTTTGACATGAAAATATTAAGCAAAGTAGTCTCTGCTGGTTTTCAGGAAAGAACCTATTTATTTAAAATTGAGCACTCCTGGCCACCCCATTACCTTAAAACCCCATTTGTGCTCTTAGCAGTCAGTGACCTCCATACAAATGCGTGGGCAAAGAGCAGTTTTTCATCTAAAAACGCCTTTATATACACACACAACCACACACACATAGCCTCATGTTGATTTAAGGTGAAAAAGAACATTGTTTTTAAATTCAGCTCAGCTGTAAACACAAATACTCCGCATGAGCTGAATAAATTTGGCACAGAGCCAGTGAGGTGCCCTATAATAATGTTTTACTAACAGAAAGGTGCACAGAAATTAATTTTTAAAGCTGTGCAGGAAACAATTTTACTTGACCAACAGCAGTCCCTGCAAAATATTTATGACCAGAGCACCTATTTAATGGCACACTAAATTGTGATAAAGATACAAAAAAAAAAAAAAACAAAAAACAAAAGTCAGATCAAGGACCAAATGTCTGACCATTATTTTTGTGCATTAGTGCAGGGCAAGTGTGTGTAAGTTTGCCAACCCCTAAGGGAAAGGGAGCATGGCAGCAACTGAGAATGAGCCTGTTTAGCCTTAGTGGTTGACTCTAACCAGGCATGAGACATCAGCTCTGACTGTTAGCGCCGCTGGTCATGGTCACCAGCAGTTAACTGACTGATTCTAATGCATCACTCGAAGCCAAGTAACCATTCACAGCACTGTGAACGTATGTCACATGCTCTTGAGGTAGGTCTAAGTGTCATGTTTGCCTTACCCTTGATTCTTGGTGGAGAAATGTTTGCTCACTGGAAGAGAAATGTTGATTTTTTTTTTTTTATTATTATTATTATTATTATTATTTTCTGTGTATATTTGCTGAATTAAAACCAAAACATGTATTTTCATAGATGAAAATCCCCTAAAATGCATCAATGGCAGTTATGGTTTAATAGATTGTGCACGATATCTTTTATTATAATAGGGGCAGAGATTTATTTTATTGTTACAGTTTTGTTAATATTTGTATCTAGTTGTTGTCACTTTGTGTTGATGAGCTAATGTGAAAAATATAATACAATAATTTCCTCTTGTCGGGGTTGTATGATTTATAGCTAGTTTTATGTATAAATATTTTGTATGCATGGTTGCATTTGGATGAACAATAAATGAAATTCGTTGCTTCTGATTTGAAATTCTAATTATCCTGAAGTTTTTTTGACAGAGATAAATTGTCAAGATGAAGTCCTTTCTGCTACAGTCACAAAAGAAAAAAAAAACTTCCTCAGAATGTGCTATATTTCAAATACATCTAATCTAAAATTTAACCTAAATTACACTCATTAATATCTCTTGAGATCTTTGCTGGGGCCAAAGCCTGCTTCAAATAGAAGGTTACACGCTAGGAATCAGAAGATGGCTGGACAACTGTAACTTTTTCAGAGAAATGACTTGATAAAAGTGCAGCTTCACTGTTCAAGTTTGCACGGCTGCTCCTAAACAAACCACAAGATCCCAGCAAATATTGTCTTCTGAACCAAAAGGACCAAATAATGTTTTTCCATAAGTCACATTGCCAAGTTAGGAAGGAACAGAGCATATCTGAATACAAACAATGGATCAGCTGTTAATTGTCCGGTTAAACCAAGGATAATATGGTATATTGCAGTTCTAGGAACTAGAAACCTACTAGTTATAATTACATTTGTATAAATATATTCATTTTTAAAAATGAAACAAAGAGAATAAATCATTTTGCATCAATCTGAGAATGTTGCATCTCAACATGAGTTGGTAATTCCATTCAACCATAACTATATGAGTAATTTCAAGCATCCAGATGACGGCAGTCAAGTTTCACAATCTGGAGACACGTCACACACAATGCCTCATTGCAAACAAACAGATGCAGTCCTCCTGTGGTATCGGAATCTGCTCCATGTGGCCATATCACAAACGCTTCACTTTGGTTCCTTTTCTTTTTCTTGGCTGTAATTAAATATCTGTCAGTGTGGTGCTGTCATTCTTTTGTGCGTGTTTGAATTTCATTAGTTTTTTTGTTTGTTTTCCAAAGAAACGTTGGAGAAAATTATGCATTAAAAAAAGTCAAGTGTGTTTTCTTATCAGAAGAACAAAATTCGTGTGGAGTTCAGATTTTACTTTCTTTAAATGGTGTCACTCAGTCTTTCTTGGAGTTAATATTGTACCAATGAGGTAAATCCGTGGCGATTATTTATTTTTTTTTTTTTTGGGGGGGGGGTCTAGCTGGTAATAAAGTGACAAAGATGTTGACTGTTCCTGAAAAACTGAGGCATACAATTTCTCACGTTGAAACTGTTTGCCCTAAATATTCATATATCCGATTTATTATCTTAAGATGTTTATTTAAAAGGTTATGTAAACCCCACGTGGACAAATTTTGCACATATTTGCAATCATCTTGTGATTTTGTTTAAAGAATCATGCAAAGCCTTTGTTTTTTAACTTCATTATTTTACATGGTTTACCAGTTTAAGTTGCAATATTGAAAAATGTTTATTAACTTGCAATTCATAACCATACAGCTACGTATGTCTTTGTGTATTTTTGTCTCGTAGGGGAGGAAGCTTTGACAATGTATCTGGCAAAAAACAAGCTGGACAGAAAGCTTGCCAATGCTACCCAGAATGTGGAGGCTCTCCATCAGTTGGCTTCATCTTACTTTATTGACCGTGACGTTACCATGAGGAAGCTGCATGAGATCCAGATTTCCACAAATGCTATCAAGGTTGGTACTTGTCTTTTTTGAGTAATATACATTTAAATATAAACCTGATATTTTTGCTCTTTGACTGCATTTTATTAATAGTGTATACAGTCCATATTGTGCTATAGCTGTGGTTTTCTGTAATATCACCAGTGATGTCATTCTTTAAGTTGGTGTTCACCAAACTGATAAACTTGGAAAGGAGCTGAAAGGAATAGAAACACAAATGTGCTGTGAAAGGTTTGAGATAAATACTTGCCTGAGAGTTACAAGCTTGCATTTGTGTTATCCAACCACAATCACTTTTCATTTTTAGTGAGCGAATTAGCTGGCATTAATTTCAAGCACTGCTGATTGTAATTATTCAGACTCTTATGGTTTTCATCTGCAAGATCTTAGCAGAAAATAAATGTTGGCATGTGTGAAAACATACTGTGCCACAGTGATATTAGCCTTTGAACCACATACTTTTCATCATGCAACATTGTATGATAGTTTGCTAACATTTGCTAACTCTAATACATTATTAAAAAAAAAAAAATACATGTTAAGGAATTTATTTACTTCTGAAGGCTTATTTGAAAGTGACTGCTACAATAAACTGAAACAGGTTAACCTCGTAAAAACAACATGTAAAAACGAAAGGGGTAATCATCTTCACAGATATCTTATTTACATAATCATAAAAAAAAAGCAATTTGCTGTTCAACATCAAAGCATAAGATTTTCAAACAACTGACTTTGGGAAGGTAACATTTTAGCAACTGTCAAATATAAAAGTATTTATTTAAAATAAATACGACAGTAATGCCAGCAATTAAAAGCCCACTAGAATAATAAGTTAATCCTAGATTTATTTATCTACTCGTCCATTTTAAAGATGCACCGTTCAATTACTTTGATGCTTCCAGCTACAGTATGGTCCTCTAATCAAAGAGTCAGCTTTTGGAAAGAAAATCAACAGGACTGCAGGCATCCTGGAGGCATATTGAACACATACAAGTTTCAGAGATCCAAGAAAACTGTTTTTAATTGATTTCTCCTCTAAATGTCTCCAAGCATCCACAGGAAGGATGCTCATTTGTGCCTGCTTGCTTTTCATGCATTCATCCTAGGGAATGAAATGCCCAACCTAGCGCCTGTCTTTTTACTTGGTCTGGCAAAAACCTGCGTTAATAAAATGCATTTTTAAACATTTCACAAAAAAAGAGAAAAACAGAGTTACTTCTGTACTTTGCAAAAGATATTTGGCAGGCAGTAAACTTTTTTTTTCTTCCCTGTGGACTTTGCTTCTGCCATTACACTTCATTTAATTTCAAGATGCATTCGATACAATTGTTGGATTTAATTTAGGAACAGCAGAAGACACTTTTGTTCACAACAGCATCCCTGTTGTCACAGCTGCTGCCGTGCACCTGTTCTATCGCACCTGAACACAAAAATCTCAAGTATACCCATCCCGTGCTTTGCCAAACCAGCACAACGCAGTCTACATTCAACCAGCACATTTCCAGCTTTTTGTTGTTGTGAGTGACAAGTGGATTAAGCTGCTTTGGCAGATGAGACTTCAGGTAGCGTGAAGTCAAGCATGACAAAATTAAGCAGACCTGACAGTGGCTGATGCTGAGTCAGTTTCCTGGGAAAGCAACGCAAGGGGCATTGAAAGAGGGGAGGCACACACGCGCGCACACACACACAGAAGCACGGAAGCAACTGCAAAGCTGAGTGGACTGCCTTTCTGCTTATCAAAACTGATAGACGTCAAGCATATGTGGAAAAGTTGAGGACTTTACTCAGGTTAGAAGTCAACAAATGGGTGATTGCGATGTTCACTAAAGTGCCAATTTTAATTACTGAAATGTTGGGTTCTTTATGGTGTAAATAACTTAAAAAGCACACAGAATACTCATCTAAAAAAAAGATAGGAGACATAGGTGGTAATGAGTAAAGGTCTGCATGTGTACTTGTGTATATATATATATGACCTTGTAAGGGTGGTGTCCAGCATAGCCACTCATTTAGGGAGACCACTAGGGTTCTTGGGAATTTTGATGAGTTTTTAATGCAGAAGAATGACATTTGTTGCTACTTTTCTCTGCCTGGTGCTATGCTCACTAGCTTTTGGCCAAGGCTGTTAGTGTTCAGTAAAAGTTCCTGATAAGCACCAGTCAGTAATGGTTAAAAAAAAAAAAAAAAAAAAAAAAAAAAAAAAGAAACACATTGAATTCAGCGTTATTTTTGGTTGTTCCTTCAGCAATAGGAAGTCAATAAAAATTGTCCTTGTAAGTCTTACTGCCAATCCACCCGCATGAGAAGGGGTTGAAGGTCATCATTAACAAAAGAAAAGAAACTGGGGTAATTATTTTTCAGCTCAGTGTTGAAGCAGTGGTAAAGTGGAAAGAAGTAAAAAAATATTACAAAAAATAATAACAAAGGAATTGTATGAATGTACAACTAAAAAGAATTTCAAAGTGTCAAAGAGTGCTTTTTGGATTTGGAAATAGAAATTGTTTATTTCAAGCAGACAAGTATAAAACATGTGTAACATATGTGTAACACAATCAATCAACAAAGATTTATATCCGTAAACATGTCAAACATAGGATAACTAGGCATCAAAAGATAGACTGCTTGATAGGAGGTGGGAGGAAGCGAACTTATATAATCCCACCCCAACCACAACATTTACTTTACATTGGATATAAACCGGTTCGTAACTAATAATCAGGTATTTATACCGTACTGACAGTAATTCAGGTCATTAAACATCCTTAAGTGACAATAAGTCATGCTTAGCCTCCAATGCCATGAGTGGGCTCAGTTTAGCCTGGATATCAGCTAATGCAATTCTGATTTCCGCAAAGTCTTCTTGGTTTTTCTTCAGTGCCATGTTCAGCTCTCTCTATTAAAAATCACTCAAAACATTGAGGATCACGAGAGCCGAAGACACACATCTGCTCACTCATGAACCGGAACAGGAAGACCTTTTAATTTTATACATTAAATAGTATATGGTGTACACTAATACAGCGCTGTTATATCTTTCTTGTGGGCCCAGAGAGCTTTACAGTCAGTCCCATTCACACACACACATTCACACACTCATGGTGGTTTCACTGCCAAACACTGGCACCATCCTTCCATCAGAGGCAATGTGAGGTTCAGTGTCTTACCCAAGGACACTTCGACACATGGGGGGGCAAATCAAACCTGTTATCTTCCAATCAGAGGACGACCTCCCTACTGCTGCACCACGGCCGCCTCTAAACAAAACAACCAAAAAGAAACTGAGCAACCTTAGTTTAGCAACAAGCATCCTAAATACAAATAATGGAAAAAGTTATAGAGTAACATCCTAAAAGTACACTATCAAAATGTTGCAACCTTTCTCGTTGCTAAAGCAAGCTTCAAAAACACAATATACAAACACAAGATAAAGAGGGCAGACTGCATGTGAAATTAAGTCTAAAATAGAACCAACTCTGTAGCCGAAAAATATCAGTGCTGTTAAGGCATCCCAGGACTTCTGGCATTGAGCAAAGCGATCTTTAGATTCTTGCTTGACCTCTTGGAACACTCAGATACACATACTTAGTCATGCACACACGCACACATCAACAATTCCAGACACTTAAGAGCCAGAACAGTATGATAAGCTATCGTTTTTATTTGGTCTCTGGGTTGTTTGAAACTGAAAAGCATGAGTAACAAGCGGAGGCCTACTTTCCACAGCTGTAGGCTAATTTATTATGGTGTCTACAGAATTAAAAAAAAAAGAAGGGGAATTAGAAAGTGATCAATTGTTCAATGGTCTTGAAAAGATAGTAAAAAGAAGAATATAACGCATATTGATTACATTTTATTGAATCGTACCCGAAAAACGTGAATGTCTTATCGTACTCTCATCAGATCCTGTATGACCATAAATAATTTGAAGATGCTGTAGTTTCCCGTATTTCTGCTCTATAAATAAAGACAGCATAAATTCCAGCTCTCTGGTCACGTTGGCGGCAGACAGACAGCGATCAGAATGTGCAGTGGAGGCCAGCTCCTTCAAAAAACATGGATCTATAAACACAGAGAACAAAGGCTCTGCTCCTCCAATATTGATCCATTATGGCTGTGAGACCTGCTTTGGAGTGCAAACTTGCAATCAGCATGAAAAACATTTGTCAATACAGCAAAAATGTTTCAGACATTTTCTGTCTGTAGGCAAGTTGAAGTAAAAAAAATAGGTACATTGAAGCTATCATTTCAATGAACTTGACAAGACATGATTCTGATTCAGTAGAGTTAAAAGGATACATGTATTTTATTTTTCTTTAGTTTGTTCTCAAATAGCAGTTCTCTCCAGATTTGTAGTTTATTTATGATGTAAAAATGTCCTTTTGACTTTCGTATCACAAGGTACAATGTCAGCATGTGTGACAAGTTGTTAATTTTGACAGTGTGTGACTAGGCCATTGTAATAGGCTGGTAACGTGTCCAGTGTGGCTCTCACTTCTAGTGTGCTATCAGCTGGGATAAATTCCAGCTCTCTTCTTATTCTTAGCAAGATGAAGTGGGCAAAGATAATGGATAGATAAAGCAATTTAAGATGTTTCACTTCAGTCCCCTCGAGGATCAAAGAGTGATTTTTATCCACTGCAATGGTCCATGTGCAGAAATTAATAGGTAAATGTATGCAAATGACTTAACGCCAAACCCACCGGTGCAGTTATTAAAACTGCTGAACAACTTCAGTCTTTTTTTTTTGCCACAACATTCATTAAAATATGCATTCCTTCATCAAATATACTCTTTTTGCGGCGATAATTATCAGCCTAAGCATAATATCAAGTGTGTTTCCATAGAGGCATTTACATAGACTCACACAGAAAAATGTCAGCTTGTTTTCACTTGGGTGTTGAAAAGCCATCATCTGTGATGGTGTAGGAGTGTTTAAGTTTTTTGTAGTGCATGGGTGGCTTTGACAACTATGAACACGCATGCCTTACACAGACTTGGAGCAATATGTGCTCCTTCATACATATTATAACTGATATATTTTCAGGTAAGCGATGGTTACTGAATAGTGCACAAACTCATTAAGTAACAGAAATGCTAATAAAAAGTTCTTAAAATAATCTTTGGAAACAAACTCAATATTTTACTTTGTGATGCAATCCCTTCAAGTTTTAGAACGCCACAGTTTACTCTTTAGAAGTAGTTTAACAAATGTAATTGCTTGGATGTTTATTAGGATGTTTATTAGAAAACATATGAATATTAGTAATATATGCAGTTTGCATTTGGAAACTATAAATATATAAGGCAAAATGAAGTTACAGCATATTTGTGTAACCTACACATTGAAATAAAAAGATGAAAAACAAAATGTACTATTTGAACTAGCTCACTCTATTTTTTTTCTCGAATTGAATTTTTTTGATATGTGATTCAAGTTACAAACGTATAAGACAATGTCCAATACAGTCATGTGTCCTGTGCAAACTTCTAGAACAGGAAAAAGCCAAATTATGATTTCAGGGATATTGCAATGTATTTATTTATTTTTATCCAAATTCATATTTTGGTGGTAGGTTAAGGCTTGGTGTTTTGCTCCCTACAGTTTCAAAGGAGTGTCAATGAATCTTTATTGCATTGCCAAAAAACTGAATGCATTAATAATGCAATGTTTACAACTTTAGCAGAAGTGCAGAACATACAAGGGCATAAATTACCCCTAATCTTAATTTCATAAATATACAGCATGTAATAAACACAGCATGTGCTAGGTCAAATCTGCAGAGTTCTTCACGACAGAAAAAACACCTTGAGATTATTCTTCATCCATTAGTATGCTTGGTGTAACTAGCCCATGTCTACCACCTACAGTTGGAGGATTCTTAGTGGGAAATGTCTGAATGATACAAATCTTGCAAACTCAAGTCCCCAATTGGTCAAAATTTGACCTGGTGTGCAATGCATGTTCAATGGCAACACATTTTGTACGTAGAGCAAAATGGTTGTAGAACCTGCGTAGCAATGCGTGAATGCAAGAGTTATAGGTGCCGAAGCCCGAGAAACGCATTTACACGTTTTTACATAGACTTTTCTTTGGAAGTGGAAGCTTGAACGTGCGTTTCCAACAGCACGAGAAGGTCAACACTAAACAATTGTTTGGATAGTAAAATAAAGACGTGAAAAGAAAAAAAAAAAGCTTAGCAATAGAACTGTAGATCTAGTGTTGACATTATTTTGAAAAATGTAAATCTTGAATCGTTTACGGAGTTAGTGTAATAGTGTATTGTAATATTAGGTAGTAGAAGAGTGAGTGAACATCAGGACAATCAGCAGGGCTTATAGTAATCAGTCTTTGATGGCACCAGGCATTAATGCAAGCTCCACTGCAAAGCCTTCTTCATTACAAGTACAGTTTCTTTTTTTCACCCAGCAGAATTACAAACAACTGTTTGACTATTATTGGACTCCAACAGGTTCGACATGCTGTGCAAGCTGCATACATTATCCAGACTTTGGATGAAGCTGAGCCTTAGTTTTGTTGTTGAACACATTTCTGTTATATCCTACAACAGCCAGCATGTTGAGAAATTACCTTCTCAATATCAAACATCCTTTGTGCCAAATAAATCCTGATTTTAGAAATGTTGATTCACAACTCTTTACAGATTGGCTTCATTTCATCTTTGAAGTTTCTTTGTTTTCCACAGACTTTTGAAGGTTAAATATCAGTCTAAAAGAAGTATTTTTGGATTTATATTTAACTTCCTTCCAGACTTCTAAATAGACCTCAATGAAACATTTAAATTCATTTTTTTCTGCCATTCGTTTTATAAATGTATGGCATCTTACAAGCAACCATATACAATTCAGACAAACAAGCAAATAAGCAGCTTTCCAGCCAGCCGGGAGTTAGAATGTAATGAGATCATGGGTGGCCTGGAGAGGATTTTCAGTTGTACATCTTTTATCTCAATGAAAATATTGCAGATCTTTCTTGATAACAGAACAAAAAAACTAGCATGCTTGTGCAGATTTATAAAGCCTATCACATTGAAATTATAATAAAAAAAAAGGAGAACATGCCCAATGGATCTGTTGAATTAAAAAAAAAAAAGGTATTTAGCTCATCTTCCTTTTCAATGTATTTGTATAACTAGGTCAAGTCCTGCGGTGAGTAGGATCATATTTTTCTGATGGAAGTATATTAAATGTACATGTTGTCTTTGAAATTGACTGCTTTATGTTAGGACCCCAGTGGTGTGGCCATTGGCGAGGGCAAAAAAGGTTATGCATTGAGTGGTTGTAAAAGAAAGTTAAGGTCAGTTTTACGAGCAGGAAGGTGTGATTACAGAAAACAAAATATGATGAGGAATTAATGGTTTATCTTATGTGTGTGAGTGGACATCAGTCTGTTTTCAGGACTGTGCGAATGTGGTGTATGACTGTGCGGCTGACTGTGCGTCGGATTCATTCATGCATGATGTGTGTAAGTAAATGCATTCCCACAGCACAGGATGGAATGTGTGTGTTGAAGGGGGGGGTTACTTACTGCATCCGTCACAAGGTCACCTATTCATACAGTTACTCCGGGCAGATTTACACCAGCAATCAATATGCACAGTTCCTGATGAGGCTGCAGTGCTGTGGGATCTTGGTAGAGTGCCAGCAACATCCCACAATGATCCTGTCTCTTATTTCATAATTCCGTCAACTGAGCGTCATCTGAGGTGAGACATTTAGCATTCGCACAACGTTGCCAACGTTTTAGTCTAACACAGTTTGGAGCTTTTTATTTATTAATTTAATAATCCTAGAACAAATGTTGCTTAATGTATCAATGAATCATTGCAACCACAATTCCTTGTCATCTTCTAAAGTTTGTTAAAACAAAACTATAAAGACAAATGTGCTACCACTTGCAACTTTGGTCTCCGCAATTCCCTAGTATAGAAACAGTGCAGCAATGCACTATTTAAAAACTAGATATTAAAAATGTCCACAGAGAGCCTCCACCACCAGGGTTGGAAAATTACTGATGAGCATGTCTCTTCATTTCTATGTGGCCATAAATAGCAAGTCATTAAGAAAATGTCAGGTGATGGGCAGATTAGGAAAGCTCAGCAGAGGAGATGGGTAATGAAGACAGTTGAACCTTACAGTACTCTTTTCAGTACCACTCACCCATCTTATTGTTTTCATTATCTCACAGCTTCAAACCAG
The DNA here is from genome assembly GCA_014656515.1 of Oryzias celebensis. Classification (NCBI taxonomy): domain Eukaryota; kingdom Metazoa; phylum Chordata; class Actinopteri; order Beloniformes; family Adrianichthyidae; genus Oryzias; species Oryzias celebensis. Next base: position 10,714,890 of record BNCR01000012.1, read on the forward strand.
CTTTTAATTTGCCTCGCTCTTTCAAGAATAAATGACACTCAGACACATCGTGAGGGTTCAAAGAATATACTGGGATCTGGAAAAAAAAAAAGCGAGAACACACAACCCAAATGACTTTTTGCAAGGAAAAAAACAGAAACAGAAATAATGAGTGCTCCATGTGCTGCTATGTAGTTTTAACGAACTTAGTAAATAATTGGTTTAATTGTATACTGAACATCTGCACACGTCTTCTGTGTTTTCATTGAACTGTACTGTAACTGTGAAGCGATCCTTATTAGATCTGAGGCAGAAGATCCTCTTGATTGCATCCTATGAATTATAAAGCTGTTAAGTGAAAAAAAAGGACATATAATTCTACATAGAGTTTTAATGAGTTGTTTCAAAGCAGTATGCACATTAAAAAGGTCATCTATGAAAGTGGAACAATATGACCAACGTGATTTAAACATACAACCATTCTGAAATAAGTTGGACAAGAGTGTTCTTTATTTTTTTTTTTTGCTGCCCAATTAGAGCAATTTGATTCAGACACTTCATCCAGTGTGTAGCTTTGTGTGAGTCCATCCTGCTGTCATCAGGTGATGTAGCTTAGTGGCCAGGGGTTTGCTATCAAGCCGCAAAGGGAAATTAAACTATTCATGCTAACATTTACCTTTTCATTTAATGTAGAATTGTAGTTTAACTTAACATGTATGTTTGAACTGCTGGGGGCGTCATGGGGGGGCACTATAGTACCAGCAGAAATCCACACAGGTGCAAAAATTTGCATAAGAGAAACCCAACAGGGATTTTAAAACCAGAAACAGTCTTATAACTCAGCCGTTTTGCAATTTACCAAAGTTAATTCATCTAAATAAAACAAATGCAATTTTTAAATAGGGCAAAGTAGCCCCCAAATTCAATTCTCTAGCCATAATTCTTGGGGAATAGGATGAGTAGGGTTACAGTTCGTGTTCTGAAGCAAAAGAAATGTGTAATCTCGAGTGCATTGTGTCACATGTACTTGGGTAGATGACTTTCTTGACAACAGACGACAATTAAAAAAAGCGTTCCAGAATTGTGGTTTCCTGACTGTGGACTGTGATATATTCTAGTCCTTGTGGGATTCCATTGTTGTGTTCTGCTTAATAATCCAAATCCTCTAAGTCCCCCTTGGCCCACTTTAGTCTTTTTACTGCGCCTTTAATGTTTATTACGTTACACTCTGCTTTTTATGATCTGTTGCACTGCACTCTTATGGAGCGGGGTAAAAAGTTGGATAAGACAAGCAGCTCACATTTTAATTTAAAAGGTCATTCGGAATTTTAAGGGTCATTGTTGAATTCCTGAATCTGGGAATATGCCTTTTTAAATTTGGAACAGCAGCTGTTGCAGATGATATGACTGGACTTTGCATGATAGTTAATGTCCTTTTCCTTATATGCTAGTCTGTTTACACAAGTGCTTAATTTGCAATCTGTGAGGTAATCTTTTCATGACGAAAAGGACAAATAGTCACTTAGCTGAGTCAGTATAAATCTTGTGAAAAAGTAATTTATAGGTTCATAAGTATGGTGGAATAAAGTGAAAGGGGAGGAAAAAAGCCTCTTTCAACAGTCATTAACGCAATAAAATGTGTTTCACAGGTCTTGCTCTGTAATCAGTCCGTGCACTTTAAATCCTCTCCATTGACTTGTGTAACGTCTGAAAGTCTATTGCTCAATGAAAATTATTGAGCAAGAGGATTAGAACTGCCATGAGGTGAGCGTTATCGACTTGTTCATATTTTTTATGAGACAAAATTATGACGCACGGCTGAAGATTCATAAACACCATCAGTCTCTACAAGGGCCTACAATATTTTTGTAGATAGTTACTTTATTAGTTACATTATAGTTACACTATTGCAAGGCAATAATACACAGTGCAACAATATTTGTTAAAAGACCTCCTGCTTGTTAAATTAGTTTGTTATTGCATATGTGCAATATTTTCTTTGATGCAGTGGGATTTTTCCCTGAAAATGAAGTCAGTCTTGCATAAGTTTGTTTACTGTTTCCAGACTCATGCATGTTGGAACATTTGTGAAAAAAAAAAAAAATGCTAGAAATCTTCCATTTCAACAAGTCAAAATGTTAACAACAATATGCTTCTGACCAGTCCCAGATAGAAACAAGGTATACAAAGTACTGTTTTATTTTTCTAAATCAAGGAAGTACAGATTTCTGGTTTGTTAGGTAATAGAATATTTTCAAAGTATCAAAACACAACAATAACAAAACTATAAAACTATATACAACTTAGCATAAAAATGCTGTGCTGTGGTTTTTCTGGAGACTCCAGCCTTGCCTGTCAATTGCACCACCCCACCCTGTTCTGCATCCCTCCTCCAATAGCCTGATGCCAAGGGTAAGATATACATCTGTCTAATTTCTTGCTTGTCAGCTCACCATCTGGTACAGAATCAGCATTCAAGCAAGGAAAAATGGCATCACACTTCAATCACTCTGAAAACACACAAACACTCCAGTGAGCACTATAGTGAAACCTGCTTACTAAAGTAACTGAGCTCATATGCAGTGGATGTTGCAGATGGTATAGCTTTCTTCATTGATCATCAATGTGCTCAATTTCAATGTCCCCATATAATTTCTGTTGCTTCAGGTTTTTAATTTAAATGTGACAGTCTGCACATATAAGGTCATTGGATTGACCCTCCTTAATAACTCTGAGGAGTTTATATGCCATCTTTCAGATGTAAGGCTATGCGTAATAAGGGTAGCTGTAAAGGTCCAGAAAACAGTTTTTTTGTCCATTTTTTTTCTTCTTCCAGTTGCAACAGACAAGAACATTTGAGTGCTTTTTTATGGAGCCTTCATTCCGTCTTTCACTGCCTCAGAGTGGCCAAACCAATTTGCTTATTCAACAATTGGTATTATTTTCGGTTGTTTGCCATGATAAGACCCGTCAAACTGAATTTGATCAAAAAATTAGCACCTTTCTTTTTTAAAGCTTTTTTGTTAACATAACCACAAATCGCCTCACAGAGAATAACAAGAAAGTATATCCTGTTTTTTTTTCTTTCTTTTACATTTGAAATCCAATGTGTTTATTATTATTATTATTATTATTATTGCTAACTTATAACTAAATAGTGGTGTAATAAATTAATGAGGTATATATGCATATTTTCTAACCATCATTGTCACAAATCTCTGCACAAAAAAGAAGCAAAGAAAACAAACAGACAGAAAAACTACACATCTGGCCCTCCTTTTTTATAGGATTTTAAAAAATCCAAAAGGCAATAGTGAGAAGGAAAAGTTGATTAGGAAGAAACATCCAACATTAAGAACAAGCATCTGCTGTCACCTCCTGGGATCTGAGGAGACAAGAAAAGAGACAAACCTACATGGTACTGGAACATCTGATGGAGGACTAATAGACAGATCAGTAACTGGTTAATCAGTTACAGGACAATAGACATTAGTTACTCATTGCTGTGGTAGGCAGTCTTGTAGAAGTCTAACTTCTGACATGTTTCAGGATGAGAAAGATAAATGTTTACGATTTATGAAGCTTTTTTTTGTTGTAGAATTGCATTAAAAATGCACATTAGACATGTTTCCTTCCATATCTCTTTTCGATTAAAACCTTTTTCTAACAATAATGTAACAATAAAAAAACAACAAACTAACAAACACATAAATGGATAAAAATAAACAAAATAAACAAATGTCTGACTTGTAAATTAATCTGCCAAGTCTTCTCTATATATTTCAGAACATTTTGCATTGCATAAACTGCATAACATAAAAAAAAAAAAAAAAATCAATGTGCCTTTCTCTGCAGGGTGTAAATTTGTTAGCTTGAATGCAGCGCAATTAGCACATGTTAAAGTATTAGTCATTCAAAAAAGAAAGCTGTTTAATAACTGTTATTATCGCCAAGAGTGGTAATAACATCTGACATTTTTAATGATTGGGTACTCTTGCGGTTTCTCCTTTTTTATGCTAAAAAGGCATTGTTGGGAAACGAACAAACAGGCACTGGCATAAGAAAACAACACAGCAAACTTCAGCGTCTGAAAATAGAAGTGTACTGTAGGTGAACGTGTTTCCAGCTGCAAACACACAATTTACAAGTAAACCTCTGCACCCACACAGGCTAAATCCTCCTTCTTTTTGTAATATGGCTTTCATTTAAGTCCTAATTCTCTTGCAGGTGACAGAGACACGGACTGGACCGCTGGGATGCAGTAGCTATGACAATCTGGACTCAGTTAGCTCAGTCCTCCTGCAGAGCCCAGAGAGCAAGCTCCATCTGCAAGGTAAACAAATCATCACACTTTTCTGACGAGGCTGGACACCGCTCCTGTTCAAATCCTTAGGGAGGTGTAGTCACACTTTGAGTAGAAAAATGAATTTTGAAAAAATATATATATATCATCATGGTCTTTTTTTTTTTTTTTTTTTTTTTTTGTCTTGGGATTTGGAAAAGATTAGCTTCCCATTTCCCCATGGGAATTGTGATGCGATTTTCTGGTTATAGATGTCTGCTTGTGTTCTTGTGCTCTTTGCCTAAAGCTTTGATCAAGAACTTAAAAAAATAAAATACAAAAAAAACATACCTTCAACTGTGCAAACTAATCACTCCAGAGAGCAGAAAGAGGTATTCTGCATGCAGGTGCAACGTGTGTAATGAGTCTAAAAGCTCTGCTTGTCTTATTAATTTCCGAAGCAGACTGATTTATGGGAGGTATGCCCGACATGTGTATGCAAGCCCCTGTCATTAAGCTGCATCAGTGTAAGAAGAAATAAGCCGTTTGAATTTTGCTCACAGATTGTATGTAAGTTGATTGAAGCAGCTACTCTACTCATTACAGGTGGGGTGCTTTTTCATGAAAGGAGTTATGAACAGTGACACGAGAAGCCTAATAATTAGTCTAAGGGGATGGAATTACATGGAGCAGCAGAGACTCAGTGGGAAAGAAGTGATGAAGTGTTGGGTAATTGTGGTCAAAAGTTTCAAGACATTGATTGGTTTGACTTATTTGAGTTCATGCCAGTGGTTGATACTAGCTGGAGACATGGGGATACTTGTTTTTGATTCATTCACGTCTAGGTAAAAGACATCAGGATTCGTTTTTTTAAACACGCCCTGTGACAGAAATCCTGTTTTTGGTGTATCTAACATATTCTTGTGGCATTTTTCATAATTAAGCTTAAAATTGCATTTTTGAGTGTTTCTTTATTAAAGTCGTAAATCAGGAGCAGACAATAAGTGCCATATGAAAAAGACTGCCGGTGTGATGTGACAAATAGAATGGACGAACCACAAGCTTTCTGCTCCATTCTAATGCATTCAGTAGTAGACGGCTAGATCCATGTGCGTCCTCGTTTTTCTCATCCAAGCTCAAAACTTTATAACATTGCTTGCGTTAAGTAAGGAAAGTAATAGAAGTAAAGCATTCAAGTAATATACTTTGTCTGAAACTATAACGTTTTATTGAAAAAAGGTGTAGTGTTTATAAGGCGGGGGGGGGGCTGTCACAGTGACAGTGCTGTGTGAATGGACCCTTACCTTATGACGCAATGGGGGAACAAAAAAAAAATCATTGTGAGGCGAGATTATCACTCATTTCAAATCTGAAAAATACAGACAGAACTGTCTTTCCCTCCGGTATCGCAGGTTGCTGACCCCTAGAAGATGGTTTAAAGTCCCCTTCTGCTATTCACTCTGCAATATTTATTTTAATAAATAAAATAAAAAAAAAAAATTAAAAACGTAATTATTATGCAATAGATATATAAGCCCTGCTTTGAAGATTCTTTGTCACTCAAGTGATAGGTGACAGGCTTGAAAAAATGACTTTCTTTTGCCGTCATAACAAGCCCAATACAGAGCAAAAATCCTATTTTGATGATTACCACTTAAGACTTTTTCCATTAAGCCAATTACAATGATGTGTGTGAGTTGGACTGAAAATGTTTTCCCTTAAGTGCAATAATCACTTCTGCTGTCAATTAAAAAGGTGGTTGATAGTGTAAGTCACTCAACAATCACAGACCTCTTCAACCTGATGGCTCTTCACAGCCCCGTGAAGAGGCAAGCAGGTTTAAATGCATTTATTGTGATTTCCAGGGATCTGATTCACACTTATCATTATGTCTTTAACGCCAGTTTAAATTGTTGTATCGTTTATAAAACGATGCATTCATCGGAGATCAAATACCCATTTGCAATTGTGGAGTGCATTTTCTTTTAATTTGGCAGGAGTTTTACCTTTTTTTCTTTACTTTTAGATTACTTACAGACTGTGGTTGTAAATGCATTCAAGCTCACTAAATACTTGGAATATTTCCAGTTTCTTTTCCTCACAGTTCTATGATCATCTGAATACTCTTTTTCTTTTTTTGATGATGAATCCAGAAGCTTCTTAAATTTCCCTCCCAGGAGTTCTTGTCAATGTTTTTTAAATGTCATTCCTGTCTATCTTTTCCGTTATATCATCTGGTGCCCATTGTTTCCGGTTGTTTTCAAGATGAATGATCTTAGTTTAAGTACTTAATCTTCAATTTTTGTGTATGCATATTTTATAGTTATACAAATAACAGTAGGCATAGTTGCAATACTATCAGGATAGCATGTTTTTTTTTTTTTTCTGGCAGTAACTCAAAATATGAGTTTGTATGTTGCTCTCTGTATTGTTGTGTAATTTACAAGACACACTGCATGGTCCTAGTGGATAGCAGTGGAGGTCATATTAAAAATAAACACTGGGACACTCAGCAGCAGCAAGAGTACACATCATGCATCACAGATGCTTAGAAGTGCTTTGCTTGTTATGTTGCACTATCTACTATTATGTGCTTTAATCCCATAAATGTACCCATAAATTGTGCACATCCACAAAGAAGAAAAAAAAAACCAGAGGATTTTTTGGTTTTTCCAGTCTGTATCTGTACAGTGTGAGCAACATTTTAAAAGATGAATAGACTAAAGGAAGCTTGCTTTTAAACAACACACAATGAGGCAAACCATCAGCAGAGACTTTTTTAATCTGCTGGTGCACATATTTGGAAACAGTAGGAGTCTTGGTTCCTTCCTTCAGATTCTTTGAAAATGGTTTTAGATCAATGAAACTTAAAATGCAGTAAAGCTTAGAATAAAGCCCAATCCCAGCTGCATATGTTTAAATGTTGGGTCCTGATCTGAGGCTATTCGGACAGTTAAATTCAAAGAATTCTAAAGCTCGTGGCGATGATAGCGGTGGCGGATTCTGAGTTTTTTGATCACCCAAAAGAAAGAACACAGACCCAAACAGATTTACTGCAGCCCTTGAGCAGTCTTTACTGTGAATGCCAAAAATAACAAATCTGATTGCCTTTACTTTTTGACAATGTAATAGGACTTCACAGAAATCCCCCTTGAGACAGAACTTTAGCTCTTGCAGCTTTTCTAATAAAACGCCCACAAAGTGCATCAGTAAGAAAATGCCTATTGACTTGTTTTGATGATTAACAAAAAAACTTTAGACATTTAAACCATTGGTGCAGGGAGTCACATCTCACCACACAACTAGGCGTCCTCTGGGGCGACCTCCTAATGGGCGGGGGTGGGTGGCCCCTACCTTGCTCTCTTTTGGACCTGTGTGTGGGTGGTTGCCTAGCGTGGGGCGAGTCTCCCTTGGGGGGCCCTTGCTCGTGCCTGGGGCTGGGGTGGGGAAATGCCCAGAACTACCAGGCGATGGTGGGCTGCTTGTCTGGGGCTGGGTTGGTTCTGCGGTGGGTGGGGCCCCGTGCTGGGGGGGAGGCCTGTATGAATGACTATGTGCGTGTGAGCTGTAGTTGTATTGTGTATTGTATTGTGTACATGTTGACGTGACGATTTTTGGAGGCAACAGGTACAGGTATGCTTGTAACATTTGAGTGTGTGTACAGTGATGTACTTTGAAGAGCCATATCAGAGGAACCTGTATCTCAAAATGTTGATTTTATAACACTGACTATTTGACTTTTGGCCTGATGATAAGCAGTATAAGGAATAAAATAAAGATTTGGTTTTAAATTCATGTGGTGACATCAATAATGTGTTGACATCATTTTCATATCAGTAACACACAAAGACTAGATCTGTTGAAACTTCTAGAGGGCTTCGAGAAAAGAGTGATTGCTGCTCATGAAGCTAGACATCGTCTCTAGGCCATGTGTAAAGAGCTTAGAGTCCATCAATCCACTGTCAGATTGTGTACAAATGGAAGAAAACTCCATCAATCTACTGTCAGATTGTGTACAAAAGGAGGGAAATAAAGACCATAAAACCCTTCAGAAAGAAAAAAGAAAGAAAAGAAATCACTGAAACAGCAAAGCACTCAATGCTGTAGTTTGCCAAGTCACTAAGGAGCCTTTTAAGGACAATTCACATCATGCTATTTTCAGCCTGATTTTTACGCTGCAAGCGATTTTTAAGGTTGGCAGTAAGCAGCCCAGATCATAGACACATTCAAGTTTGAATGGTGGTCACCCGGTTTCACATACAAACCTTTCAAACTCACATTACTCCGGCTGAGAATGTTGCATACTGTTTAGAGTATCATTAAAAAAAAAAAGGCAATATATTGTAACGAACATCCAATAAGAATGGAACGGACTGAGTCGTCCGATATTTAGCAACTGGTCCCGTAGGTCAACAAGTCCATTTGCTTATCCTCCCAAGACTCAAGTAAGTGTCTCTTAGGACACAGACTTTAAAGACCATCTGGTCCAATGATACCAAGGGAATTTTTTCCTTAAACTGGTGAAAAATACAAAAGAAAAAAAAATCAAATTTGTGTTACCGTCTTGAGTATGAAACCTCCATAGCACATAATCATTTTTGTCATGGTCAGTTAGGAGTCAGTACTTGGACCTTACAAACTACTTAAGTGTTGTGTGAGGGCAAAAGGAAAGCATCACCTATACATCATACCTGCATGCAATTACATTATCCTTAAAAATACTTTATGATTCACTTACCACATGCACAGCAATGGTTCGTTCCATTTTCATTACGTTCCCCAAAGGTGGCCTTACAAGTCTCAAGGTACACAACTATGTGTGATCCAACTGGTATAATGATTGAATACATTATTGTTCAGTAAAATCCAAAAGTTAATTGAACCCAACACAACTTTGAAACCAACTATAAATTTCCAATTTGTTATGGACAATGCAAAGATCAAACTGAAATAAAATGTTCTGTTGCTACATAATGAAAAGGCTAAAGGTTTCTTTCTCATTTTAGCAGATCTTAGTGTTCATCAGTCCAAAACACCAGGTAGAAAGTGCTCGCATGGCAGGACTGGTAAAAAGACAAAGATGTCTCTGCACATGAGTCCTGAACAGGAACAGTAAATTCTAATTGAAAATGCCAGGATATCCCCGTGTCAAGTGAACCCAAGCCAAAAGTAGGTCATGCAGCAATGCAATTACTCTAAGAAAACAATTAATTTCACCAAAGGACTGCCATGAAGACCAAAGTTATCTTTTCGGAAAGCCAACTATTTGTACTCACTCTCAAAGAGAGAACCTGGAAGGACTTGAAGAGATTAATTCTTTTGAGTAAAAGAACAAAAACAATAATAATTTCCAAAGGGGAATTGGCAAAAAATGTAGTCATTGTACATTTCGGTAACAACTGATATTCTTACAACTTATTATTTGCATTCACTAATGATTTCTGTGCAATCATTTTACCAAAGTCAGAGTAATGTTTTATCTCATTGAGTTCCAGAGATCACTACTTGCAGTCCATTAAAAAGAATGCTTTTAAAATGCACTTCCACTTGGAGCTTGTCAGACCCTGAAACCCAGTCTATCTATAATATATAAAAGAGACACACCTTCTAGTTTTCTATCTTTATCGCTTTTTTGTCATGTCATTTGGGGTTAAATTAGGCAATAGAATATATAAAAAGAAGCTCTCAAATTTTCCACAGTCTCTGTCAGGAGAACTGTTATTTTTTTTACCCCAGCATATCATTTTAATCTCTCTAATCCTGTTAGCTGCAGCAGTGTGTCAAAGAGCTACATTGTCAATTTTTAGTATAAAATTTCATTTGTTCAAAAGAAGTCATGTTTGAAGAAATAAAGGTTTTCAAACATATTCAGAAGAATTTCTGGTGAAATTTGCTACAGTTTCTGCCTTTTAGTTACCAGGAACACGATCTTTATAATTAGGTTTCATGATGTTTCATTTTTACCACAAATGATGATTGAAATGACAACATATACACTTTTTATTCTCTTCAGCTCTTAGGAAGGAGCATGGGAGCTAGTTGATTGATGCAGTATAGGAAAATGCACTCTCATTCAATTTTTAATCATGCCTTTCTCTTTTAGTTTTTCACTCTCAACCTCAGCTCAACCTCTGACATAAATGTGACTGAAGAACTTTTTTGCATAAAGCAGATTAGAAATGTATGATCAAGCTTTTTCTTTGTGTTTTAATGTCCTCCTTTATTTTCCGTGTTGGCTTCAGGTGCCGTTAAAAAGCAAGAAATGAGCTCCAAATTGTAGATTTAGCTGTCGTCACATTTTTTTTCTGAGACATTTAAACTGGCTCCCTTAAATAGCCACATTTGGAGACGATAATATTTTTTTTTCCTCCTGTCACCCCTGTGGTCTGCTCTTTGTGAGCTGCCGGTGCTGTGAGCCACAGATAACACACTGCAGATATGACATACCCTGGATAGCCCCCGTGCTTCAGACTAGAATATTGTAGTGGTTTCTGACATCAAGGAAGCTACCTATCAAAGCCTAAAGTCAGTGTTCTCTCTTCTGTCCCACTGTTTGGTGTATAACATGTTTGGCACTCTTGTGCCTTTGAATCTTTTTTTTCCCTCAAAGACCTTCGTAAAAAGCTTCCTTTGTATAACTGAAAGATTCGACTTACATTAAGAAGGATCCTTTCTAATGAGACATTTGCAGACAAAACCCTGACTGGCCTATTCTTTTAGTTTGATTCAAATAAAAGAGCTTCTCTGTTTAGCCTTGCTACATTTGGGAGTTAGATAACTTATACTCTCCCCTATTAATGGGATCTTTATTTGTTTGTCCTCTCTCCAGGCTAAAGCTTAGAAACCTGATGATATTGGATTTAGCCGGATTCTCACTTTGTGTCTCTTCAGAGACCAAAAAGTAAAAATAGCTCGGTGAGGAATGAGAAACTGGGTGAGAGAAGGTTTTAGCTAGTTAAATCAAACTACAAAAAGTTTTAAATTGTACACAAAACAATCCAATCCTGTCATGTAATGTGCCTTAAAAATCATTGGATGCAAAAAAAAAAAAATAAAAAATCTGATTGATTTTTTAATTGGTAGCACTTTTGAAGAAGAAAAAAACATAATTACCCTAGGACTTGTGAGACATTTATTTTACTTAAAAAAATTGCAATGTCACAGCTTGGTTCAAAAATAAACTATGAACTAATAAGACCCTGACATTTCCAATTTCTTTAATTTGTATATTTCATTCTAACATTGTTTTATTATTAAAGTTGTGTGTGGGACTGTTGGTGTGGAAGTAAGCCTCTACTAATATCCCATCATCCCTTTGTTTTTATTCTCTTCCACTATCTTACAGCCAGTTGCAACCCAAGCTGACATTAGCGGTGCAACAAAAGTGGTGAGCAATATTAGCGCTTTCCAGCCTTATAGTTTTGAGCCAGATGCCAGCTTGAGGGAAAATGAAGATATTAATGGATTTATTTAGATGCATCGGAATGGAGCACAGCAGGGAGACATTGGCTCGCTCATTTCCGTGCTGTGTTACGAAAAATATCTTTATCAAATGCCATTTTTTTCATTTGCTCCTAATTGTTCTAGATCTAATTACAGGAATACTCAGAAAAGCAGTTGTAATCTTAAACCATTTTACATGTATCTTTCATTATGAAAAAAAAAATGCTACAAGAGTGTTTGCTCACTTGCAAGCTTATAGTCTCAAGCTAGCATTAGCGGCACAGAAATAATTGTGATTGATATTGGATCAATCCAGCTGTACAGTTTTGAGCCACAACTGCAATTTGCTACAGCACGAGTGTTGAACACTTATCATTTTCTGCACACCCAAGCATGAGAAAAATGCTACAAAAACATGTCAAAAACACTTGGTGTTCTCAACATGTTCTTGTAACATTTTCTTATGAAAAAGGGACCTGTATAAAATAGTTTAATTAGTAATTAAAACTGCGTTTCTGATTATTTCTTAATTCAAATCATGTTGGACCAGAAAACCGGATGCTTAAAAAAGTTCAGACTAGACGCAGCTACTGAAGTGAGCGTGATAAAGTCTCCACTCTCTCATGCGCACTCCATGGCTTGGTCATGCTTAGGTGTGTGAGAAATGTTATAAAAATAATGTCTGAGCAGTAAAAATGACTGTTGTGGTCCTTCTTGTAGTTGTGGAATTTGTTCTAACCAATAAGTAGAATTTATTTTAGTCTAATGAATTTTTCTGATGAATTTTCACCATATGTGCTGGAGGTAGAAATTAGCAAACCAGTTATTTATATTTTCCCCATCAAAGATAAATGGCTCAGGAGCCTCCACATGCCATTACCTTGCAAGGACCCATTCACCTCCAACGTGGCTGTCATAAATTAGTCAAAACAAAGCAAACTAATTTGCCTCTTTTCCATCTCTTTCTCCAGTTTCCTCAAAAGCCTATCTAGGAAGAGCCATGAGCCTATCTAGGGAGATTTATGAATATGTTAGAATAGCCTGAGCCAACAGTTTTCAAAGTGGTGAAGTGAAAATAAATTAAACTGGCCCTGTAGGCAAGTAGTGCAGAGAGTGATGAATTCAATAGTCATTGCTCTGTCGCTCGATGCGTGTCCCTCCTTCCAAGTATAAATGGAAAACAAACATGTTATTTAATTAAAAATTTTCTTTTTAAATTATTTTATTTTACTCTCATTACCTTGTTAATATTATAAAATGCATTTTTTTCCTCTATCATTGAATCATTTACCCAAGAAAATATGTTTGACGCTTACAATTGAATAACAAATGTTTAAAAAAATGATGAGGCATTTATCATCAACTTTTTAGTTACGTTCAGCTTTTGTTCCTAAAATATAATAACCATAAAGCCATAAATCTGCATTACAAATGCAATATTTCATGGTGGATTTGGCCCCTAGATCTGGTCAGGTTAGAGTCTGGAAGCACCTCTCTAGGGGATCCATTCATTGGAGGCAACTTCTAGCTTTATGAAAATGTTTATCCCTTTTTTGACCTGGCACCTGATAACACTGGATGATTTTCAAGGTGGATGACTGCACACTTTTTTCCACTTTTCTCTAACGTGCACAAAACTCAGAAGCTGATGAAATCTTTCCATGTTGACCTGAGGGTCAGCTTTCAATTGGAAGTGGTCAATCAAGAGTGAGTTTCCATTTAGGCCAGCATGACCATAACTCAGCGTTTCTCCATGCTCACTCCTGCTTGCTGTAGGCTGCCATTTTTCCAAGTGCGACAGCTTTCCAGTCGGTGCAAATATTTATTTTATTATTATTATTTTTTTTTAGCTGCAAAAATTGCTCATAAACTGTTTGAGAGATTCTTAAGTGTTTTTTTTATTATTGCTTCACATTTTTGACAATAGCACAATATTAAAGTCAGACAAAGGGTTTTTTGGTGTGATATTTAGCTGTTAAATTATTAAATATTAATAAACAGTTAAAGGATGGTAAGTATCACTCTGTGAAGTTCCTGACTATGGTAGCCAGGAATCTTCAATAATCCATAAAACCTTAGTAGTTTACCACAGTCCTGCTAAAACATTTTGACAGAGTTCTGTGTACCGTATGAAATTAATTTGAGGTCTGAAAGCACAACCAGAATGCATACTTAAAATACGCACTGGGTTATAATTTTTTAACAAAATCAAGGACTTTATGGCTTATGGTTCAGAAAAATTCGGTAGGTGTCAGGTAATTAACTCTGATTTACATTGAATTTGTTAGATTTATGAATTTCTGAATGAGATGCACCACAAATGGTAAAATAATATGTTCTTATTTTAATACTACTGCTGACATTATATTACATTTGCTGCAGTATGATGATCCTATGTAGCTCAGTATACATTTTATTTTGAAAGGAAGTTGTGATCTTCTATTAAAAGTTATAAACTATTTGATATTTCAAAAACAGTTTTTTAATTAGTTTAATTTATGACAAAAAAAAAAAAACAATAGTTATTTTATTTATTATCATAGAAGCTAGAATTTTAATACAAATTATTGCTTTAATTTTCTAAAGAATGAAGCATGACTTTGGGTTGTAGACCTGAATAGTGTTGAAGGTTGCAGACTCCTGCTTATACCAATGTATTGCAAAAAAGTACAAGGAGATACATAAAATACATTAGATTCTCCATGTTAAGTAAACATTAACATTTTAATATCTACTTTACATCATATTGCCCACATGTTGGGTAAATCGAAGATATTATGGTATTTGCAGTGTTAAATTATCCTACTCCACGTGTTTATGGATGTCTGATGTGGATTTTACGTCGTAGATTGGAGTTTCAGATCTGAAATGTGTCTGTAGCGGATGATGACACTTTGGGGGCAGTTGTGTCTTTTTAGCTGTGATGGAAATGTCAGAGCCTGTCATATGTCTCCCCTCCCCATCTCCAGGGGTCTTGTAAAACATGTGAAATCTCCAAGAGCCCGCAAAAAGGGGTGTATGCGGTTGTGTGCACAGCTGGGTGTGTTTTTGTGCAAGCGCGGGGAAGGCGCGATGGGGGCAAAAATGCCTTGCCAGCTGAGGCCCAGTGCTACTGCTGTGAGGTGGCACATGACAGCACATGACACAGTTGTTTCAACAGTGTACCAATAGTGCAGGAGCAGCCAATATCAAGTACGTCCATATTTAACATTTTATATTGGAGAAGGAAAGAACTTAAAATCTGTGAGTATTTGGGGAAAATTATGTTAACGTTTTTTTTACTTCTACCTTTATTTAATGTATTTTTCTCCTTTTTTCTGTTGAGTGCCATTTGAGAGTCACTGTGAGCTCATTTATGTTTACACAACCTGCTCATCACACTTTAGGGATTCATTTCTATCAGAAATTGTAGTTTGAGCGTTTTTAACATGTTCTTCTGTTACATTTTTGAAGATGGAGGACATATTTAAAAGTAATTAAACTATAAAAACAATTCCAAGTATATTATTTATTCAAAATGTTGTAAATACGTGTGTTGTAAATACGTGTGTGTTTGTAACGTAGAAACGACAATGGGCAGGACACAAGCTCCCTGCTCCGCTCCATTCTGATGCTTCCATTTGTGGACCAATACTTGTGTATCGTTGCTTGTGGTTGTGATGGGCTGTAAGCTAACGACAGAAAATGTAAGCAGAGAGCTCTCAGCAACAGGGAGGGAAAGAGGGATGGGTTGATCCGTGCCAACGATCCCACCCACAATTCAGGGGCAAATTTCTAATGACCTCCTGCTACTCTGCAGAAACAATGTCCTAGAAAACGACAGTGTTTTCTTTTTGTCTAAAAACTAAATAATCATAATGAAAAGACCACTGGGAACGCTTTAAATGGTTCAAAAGTGAGATTTTCAATCTCAGCATTTCAGAAATGATAATACAAAAATATAGACATGTAGCAATCAGGAACAGCAAACCTTAGAAGTTAGGTTTATTTTTAAATTTACTGAAGTGATAGCCCCACCTAATCAGTTTTTATGTGTTCGAGTTTTGGTTACAAGCAAAAAAAGTTTACTAGCCCCACATGTTTGTTTATTAGAAAAAAGGATTTCCGATCAAGACAAATCTTTTTTTATTTATTTATAAAAAAAAAAAAATCCATAAAGTTTTCTAAAAATGAAACACAAAAATGAGCCAAAATAAAAGTTTGGCAACGAAAAGGTGGTTGAGACACAATTTTTTAGACAAGTTATTCCTACATGAAAGCCCAAAACAAGAGTAATAAGTCAACAATCTTGTTTTTTTCAAAAATACTTTTTTTTTAGTGTTCTCCTATGAGCACTTATGATAATCTAGGATAATATACTCAGTGCAGAGACGCTCACATTATCCATTTAAATGCTAAGTACACCTCAAACATAATTTTTTGAAAAATGCTAACATATTCTGAGAGAAGAACTCCAGTGTTATCCTCTATCAGAACCCAACACATACTCTGCTGGATGCCAAAATGGCTTTCTGTACCCAACAGAAAATTGTAGTTCACATGTAGAGGGAGCTCTTCAAACTATATGCCTCTTCTGCATAAATATACAGGGGCGGGCAGGAGAGGAGAATTGAACTATCTTCTACTTCAGAGCTTTTTGAATTTGTATCGCAGCAGCAACAATAACCTACATTGGTAATTTAATGCCCCCCCATTGAAGTAATGCATTTTATTGCACCAGTGGATTAAGTAATGATTATTTTGCGAAATTGCGGCCACACAATGGTCAATTAATCTTTAATGAAACTGTAACTTATGAGGTGGAGCTTTGCATTGCAATAAGCAGGCAACTGCTTGCCAAGGCAGTTACAAGCCTCAGTAGAGGCTTGCACTCCGTATCTATCACCGTGCAAAAAAAAAAAAAAAAAAAAAGAAGAAGTCTTGAAAGAGACATAATGTAAAACCAAAGTCATAGAGTCTCCATTTTTAGTACTCGTACTTTATGTGTCGGCTTTTATCCTTTAAATGAATGAAATATACCACAGCTTGTGATGAAATGCTATTAGGTTTTATTTTATTTATTTAGTGCAAGTCAGGCATGGGGGAGTGAAGCGAATTATTTGGACTGACAGAGCATGAAGTTGGAGGTTATCAAATAGCTGCATGAGCATGGTGAAATGTACCTTTCGTTTCATCATCCCCTCTTTAACGATGATAAGTGTAACGCCCTGCCCCGCTATCTGCTGTTTCCCTCCACTCACACCTCCTCCTGAGCAAAACAAACTGCAGCCCTACGGCCCAATCGTTTTCGGCTTTGTCACATGTTATTGTGGTAACGTGGGCAAGCTGGGAAAGTCAGAAAGATAGATGTTTTTACCTGTGATTAGTTTCTCATTTAATTTTTTTTTTCCCTTAGCCTGAGGGCTCCATTTCTCTTACTCAGTCTGCACCGCACTAACAAATGTTGATGGATATACTTTTATTGCATGACATCATTTTCTGCAGCGAAGTGGGAGGACAAGACATGAAGCTTCCAATCCTCGAATACGTGCTCAGCGGGAAAATGTAGAGGAGAGCAGGAGAGGTGAAGAAACAGGGACGAGGAGAGTGATTGATGGAGTGAATGAGAGCCAAAGGATTATGGGGGGGTGGAGTCATGGGGCACAGTGTGTGTGTGTGTGTGTGTGTGTGGCTTGGAGTGAGTGTAATGATGTAAGACAGTAAAAGATGTATAAGGAGGTAGTAAGACGGGGAGAATGGACATCAACTCTGAGATATCAACTCTTGGGGTCTAAAAAAAGCAACAAAAAACAAAGAGATAGCTTAAACGAAACGTCAGCATCTCGCTCTCCAGCTCTTGAAATCTTCTAGTACCAACATATCATTAACGGAAACATGTAAGTGATGATGGTATGAGGGCTGGTGCAGGGAGGTCGGAGGCACTTGGCGTTATTGTGCGGGCGGCCGCTGGCACCAGCACTGTCAGTGAGCTGCGTTGATCCGTGAACTTGCCATCTGGATTTTCCCACAAATCACATTAAAGTTTCAAGCCCAGGAATACATCAAGCTAAATGAATATTGGATCCAGACAGAGCTTGATGGAAAAAAAAAAGCCCTGGGCAGACGAACTCTTTTGTGGTCAGACATGATCCATCCATCCCTTTTATTCCCTCCATCCATGCTTCCTTCTGTTCCTTTCCTCTCTGATGGGAAGTGGCTCTGACGAGGTGTGGGGAAGAAAAGAGCTTATTATTTAAAAAGGGGCACATTGGATGCAGAGC
Organism: Oryzias celebensis; assembly: GCA_014656515.1. NCBI lineage: Eukaryota > Metazoa > Chordata > Actinopteri > Beloniformes > Adrianichthyidae > Oryzias > Oryzias celebensis. Next base: position 10,732,854 of record BNCR01000012.1, read on the forward strand.
TTTAGCTGTTTAAAGACCCACTTCAGTGGAAATTATGTGTTTGGTGTTTTTAACATGTGCTTGTAGGATTTTCTTTCTTAAGATGAAAGACGTATATAGAAAAAATTAAAACGAAGGCTCAATCTGAATAGTTTTCCTAACCCTATGGCTTCTCCCTACCCCTACATTTAGCCATCAAAGCAGTGAGATGTTGAAAAAGTATTGTAAAATTTGGACGTGACTACCACTCAATGATGTCACCAATAGTCGCCGGTCATCTATGTTATGCTACAATCACAAATGCAGGTGTCACCATCCAATGGGGAGGAATCTTTAAGATTTCACAACGCAGCTCTTTTTTTTTTTCCCTTTTTGTTGGCTTGGTCATGAATGTGGATAACAGCAGTTAGGCATGCAGAATGGCCCACTTCTTACATACCCGCAGGGCAACTAGTGGCGCTTGATATGGATGGCCACCGTCCGGAGACATTTGCATATTGCAATCTACCTTGTGGCCACCCAGATATTGCTTGATTTCGTAAAAGCGACATCCCTACCTGTCACTGGATTGCCACCGCGCGACCTCAAAATGTGCTCAGGCAGCCACTGACCGATATCAATTTTTAGAGAAAAATTGTTTGATCGCGATAAAATATAAACTTTTTCTTAAAGCCTATGCGGCCGTCGCGCGGTGTGTAAGGATGCAACTGCCACCTCCCAATTACAAATGCAAGCTTGCATTTAGGTTGCTGTACAACAGAATTTTAAGATATGTGACCAAAGTATTAGCACGTGCTAGCGGTCAACTACAGCTTGAAAAAGTAATAAAAAAACTCAGTACTTACTGTAGGTTTAAATGTAAACATCTGTGCTTCAGAGCAGACCCACATGAAGAAATGTATTTCTCATCAACGCCACAACCATGGATGAGGATAAGGATCACCCTACCAGCGGAGCCTTGAGTCACAATGGCTCCTCCTCCAAAAAATGATCAAATTCACATTATTTTTTTCTATAGCACCTTTCATGTAAAGAAATACTTCGAGGTGCTCTACAAAAAAACAAATAAAAACATTAAAACACCATTCTCCACACAATAATAAACACACAATAAAATATACTAAGTTCCTCATAATGAAACAGAAAAAATGAACAAAATAGAGACGATTATAAGATAAGCTAAAATAAAGAGTACCCTGAAGAGGACGGCGCTGTCCACCCTGTCCTTCTATTGGCTGGGGAGTCAGCATCCAGACAACATGAGCACATCCTGCTCATCCCTAGAACCTCCTGCCCCACAGTCCCCAACCTCTGGACCTGATGCGCCCAGCTGAGCACACAAGGCCAGACTGCTAAAAAAACACTTTCAGACACAACAAGCCTACAGCTTAAAATACCCCTACAATTGGAGCAGTAGGGAGGAGCCAGAGGGGTAGGGAAGCTATTTGTATTTGGCCAAAAACTGCATTTCTGAGTATTTCTTGATTCAAATTGGTGAATGAGAATCAGACAAAAAACTCTAATTGGAAAAACCCTGACATAGGTGCTACAGTCACCAGGCCACAAGCTTCCTGCTCCACTCCATTCCGATGCATTCATTTGCAGACGAACAGATCCATGTACATCTTTGTTTTCTGTATCTAAGCTGACATTTGCCTCAAAAGTGTATGAATGGATAACTACACCATCACTCACCATTCTTGCTGCACTGCTAGTGTAAGGTTAGAGTTACGAGGCGCTGTAAGCTAGCTGGAGAGAGTGTAAACAAAGGGATAATGGGAAATGAGAACAGGCTTACTCCATGCTAACAGTCCCTTCCACAACTAAGAGGCGAATTTCTGATGAACTACTGCCGTTCTACAGAAACGACAGTTTAGAAATGACAGTTTTTTTTTTTTTTTGTTTTTTTTTACACTAAGGATAATGATAAATGAAAATACCACTGGGAACGGTTTTAAAATAGATCAAATGATGATTGGAGTGGGACTTTAAAATCTTTTCTGCATGTTTCTAAACAAAGAGTGACTTAGCTTTACAGCTTTGGTGTAAATATCACGTCTTTGCATGACTACCCAAAATCACAATTTGTGCTACTTTCCCTTCACAGGCTGTCACCTTAATGATGGTAGCTGAACATGTGCTATGTTTTCCATCCAAATCATTAAGGCCTTCATCCATCTCTAAATTACCCACAGTTATGTCTTACCATTTTGGTGGGTGAAAATAATGAGCATTAATTGCTGCATGCAAATGCATAATGAGATGCCATTCGACTGCGTGACAGCGCCCTGCAAATGATTCATGTGTACAGTATGGAATTACGCGCTTACTTTCCCTTTCATTTCAACTGCATTATGTTGACTTTGCATAAATAGGTTCTCAGCCAAAGGTGAAAATAATATGTGAGTGGAGAAGATAATGCAATATTTCAACACTCAACAACATGTTTTTCTCTTACTCCTTGCTTGCATGTGGTCTGCTGAATTACTGCTGACGCACAAAAACCTATTAGAAAAAAATATAGCCTCACCGAGATATTGTTTCATACAAGGAGGAAAAATCCATTTAGTTTTTTTTTCCAATCCAGTGGCTTGTAGAACTGGGGATTTATTCCTTTTTTGGTTGCTCTGAAGTGAAGAAAACGCCTGCACTGTTAGCTGTCCGACATTCAATTGTGTGAGATCCCGTGGGTGAGATATGGTTTGGGTCGGAATCCAAAAAAATTGTAAATGCCCCTGTCAGTGAATAGCCTGAAGAAAGGACTGACCGCCCTAAAGGGTTTCGACTGGCCTTTTGTGTTTTAAATAAGGCGTTTTAATATAACTGTCAAGTTGGGTGTGAAATAACAAAAAAAGAAAAACGTTGGAAAGCTTGAGAGTGTATGCAGAGGTTCTCGGTAAAGGATGAGAAACAAACACACAGTAGAGAAAACCTGATGAATCACAGAAGAGGATCAAGCGCTGGAATTTTTTGTCACATTGGGAGTGACTAACCATCAGCAGCAAGTTGAGCTTTGATGCATATCTTTCAGAAAAGACATACATAAAACATGAGGCATTACTGAGGCTATTTGATTATACCACTCCACCATATTGGACCATTTCTTCCAAGTGTTTAATAAATATGGAAAGGTAATAAACTGCATGCATTTGATCAAACTATTGCTCTGTTTTTATTCAGTTTGAGAAATGCATATGTTTGTTTTTACTTTTTTGTGACATAGTATTGAATTTCAGCCTAAAAGAAAAAAAAAAAAACCCAGAAAATATATTGTTCAATATGTTGTATAAAAAAAGTCTAGTAAAAAAACTAAAATCCAATCCTCCATTTTTCTCTGTGTTTCAGGCCTTCAGGTCATCTTCCCAGAATACCTGCAGGAGAAATTTGTCCAGTCAGCTCTGAGCTACATTATGTGCAACGGAGAAGGGGAGTATATGTGTCGTAACAACCAGTGTATCTGCCTGTGCGGCGAGGATTACCCCCAGTGCAACTGTCCCATTACCGACATCCAGATCATGGAAAACACCCTGTCTGCCATGTCTGAGTCATTGGCATCCTCCTATAAAGACTTTGAAAACTCTGGTAAGCTGCAAACTCATAAACGTTTTAGGAACACCAGACATAAAGTCGGGAAAAGAAAAACAATTCTGTCAAAACAATAACAGATAAATATATTCCATAGGCTGGAGTTAATTCTAGTAGTTAAGATGGATATTCAAATAGATTTATCAAGAAAGAACATATAAATAAATAAAGTATTCAAACCACAAAAACAGTGAATGACAAGAAATTAATATTATACTTTTGTGCAGAATTTTTTTGCATATCTAGAGGATAAAAAGATGAGCGTAACATGATTTTTTTTTCTTAAAAACACTTTTTATTATCTTTATTTGAGATATTTCAAAATGAAACAAATTAAACTCTCGAATTTAGCTCAAAACTTCAACATTAATTGGTTCAATCAGTTTCTTTATATGTGTAGTTTAGCCATAGAAAAGAAATGAAAAGTCAAAGAATATTTTAGGATCTCTGATGGAATAAATAGATAGGATGTCATATTGTGTAGGCAAGCATTGCACTGTATGTAATTTCACCATTAGGCTGAATCAATATGACTCAAATTATTTACATGCAATTAGTAACATCAGACTAATTGATCTAAATGACAAAAGTAGTTAACTTTTTTCTGAAGTGCAGCATTTTACAGAAATTAAGAAGTTTTCCCTTTACACAAGTAAATCAAAATGACTTGCATTGATTATGGATTGCAATGAGACACGGCCTGTGTCTGAATTCCCTCACTACTCCCCAACCCCTAAAAGACTATATAGTGCTCTGGATTTTAATGCAATTCAGACACATGCACACATTTTTTTTAAGTACCATATTTAATGTCACATTTTCCTAAGCAAAAAACTAGTAAAAAAAAAGAACATTTTATGAAGACCATTTATAAATCCACTGTGTTCTTATAATGAAAGCTTGAATAATTAGAGAAAAAGAAAAAAAAAAAACGCTTTGTGCTTTAAATCTCACTAATCTAGTGAGCATTGAGCATTTTTCACAGAAACTTCTGGGAAATTACTAGGGTACTGGGTGTTGGAAAGGTACATTTTTACACCCCGAAAACACCCTTTAAGTAGTTCGTAGTGAGGCAACTGGGACACAGCTATAGATTTTCATAAATTATCTGAGTTTAAAATTCCTAGAAGTGCATCATATGTATAACAATAACATCACATTCTGTAGATGAAAGTGTCTCCGTCATGTGTTCCTCATATAAATGCCTCTCGTAGGTCGTTAGGATGGAAGTGCAGCCTAAGACTGTGACTCTGAAGTTATTCTGTGAATTCAGGCACACCCCCCACCCCCCAGTCTCTTTACTCAGACACACACAGGGTAAAACGGGAAAAAAAGTCATTACGCCACATAGGCTTTAGACCAATAATGCTTTTATCAAATATGACAGACCTGCTACCAAAATAGCCACAGGAGTACAGTTGCTCCAGTAAAATACATTATCTGCACAAACACAGGACTACAACATACACTCAACCACCAAATTTATACAACAGCTGCTATATGGAATCTACTCTTACAAGGTACAGATTTCTCACTTTGAAGGTCACAGAATGGTAGTGGCGTGCAACAAAAAAAAGACAAAACAAAAAAAAGTGTTTTGTCTGCTTGATTGCTTCAGTACCATCCTTCAATATAATGCACCATGATATATCTTCACTAACTATCATCTCATTTATGATTTATTTTCTATTTTTATTACATAGTTTAGCCATAAAAAGCATGATATATATGTAGTTTCATAATGTGCATGCAGTCAGTGTCAGCAGCAGTCTGGAAGCACTTCTGAGCAAATGCTGTAATCTAGTTACCTGGCTGCAGCTCCTGCTGCCACACAGCTAAAGTTCCACCCACATGTGCTTTTGCTGCCATATATACTCGTTGGGATCAGAGGTCACACAAAAGTTGCTGTCAAATGCAAAAAATCCTCAAATATTTTGGCAGATTCTATGGTGTGAAGAAATCATTGTAATTTAAGTCCATGACAGCATTGGAAATGGGTTTACAAAACAGTGAAAAAGTGGAATATAAAAAAGCAAAATGTGTTGTTTTATTTTAATAAAAAAACATAAATTTCTAATGTATTTAATCTTTAACTAACCTATTATTTCCTATTGAAAGAAAGTAACTGTGAAGTTGGGCTATTATTCTGGAAAAAAAAAATCAATAAGTTATAATATTGAGGTAAGAGAATAAAGTGAGACGTAAAAGTAAACTATGGCTAAATTGTGAACGCTATTATCTGTAGATAAGGTGTACTGGGTGGCGGGAGATAAGACTGACTCAAAGGACTATGGGACCTTCTTGGAAGCTCTATCAAGAAAAAGATATTTAATGCCTTTAAAGCTGGTAGAAAAGAACCTACTTCTGAATTGTCACTGGGCCGTGCCTTAACACTGAAAGCATTTTCTTTTTTTTTTTTTTTTTTTTCTTTGAAAGAGGCAGATAATTCTGAATGTTAGGTGCAGGTGGCACCCAGGAAAAAGGTGAGGAGATATCTGACATCTCTGAAAGCTGGGTGGAGAAATATGGCAACAGTGAGGCAGGGGAGGGGAAATCTTCTGGCTTCTTTGAAGAAAAAGAGAGGGGAGTGCTGACATGCCTGGGAGGAAGGTGGAGAGAATTCTGACATTTCACAGCTATAGCTGCAAAAGAGTTCTCGACACTGTTGTAAATGCTGTTTAAAAAGTATGCATGTGTGGGGGGTCTGCGGTAGTCTGATTATGTCTGATTTGGTCTTTTATTGATATTTTTTTGTTTTTGGGTCACGAAAACTTGGTGCAAGAAGCGATAACCACAATAACAGATAAAAAAAAAAAAAAAAAAAAAAAAACAAAGACAAAGGACATGAATAAAAAATAAGCATACCACACAACTTTTAGATTGATTTTTTACTTCACATCACAAGGATAAATATCGACAATGTCAGGAACTACAAGGATTATTTTAATCTTTTGTTTTCGTGATGACATGCTTGTATTTGTTTTGAAGATATTAAGATAATTTAAGCCCACTCATTCATCCATCCATTGTCTAAACCCACTTAATCCCTGTTGGGGTCATGGGGTTGCTGGAGCCTATCCCAGTCATTGTTGCCAGTCCATCACAGGGCTACACAGAGACACAACCACACACACTCATATCACCGAAGGGACAATTTAGAGTCCCCAGTTAAACTATAAAGCATAATTTTGGGCAGTGGGAGGAAGCCGGAGTGCTCGGAGAAAACCACACTTGCGTGGGGCGAGCATGTAAACTCCACACAGAAAGAATGCAGCTGGGATTTGAACCTTGGACTTCTCGCTGTGATATGAGAGCGCTACTATTAAGTCAATGTTTTCTTATTTGAACATTGCTCGGGTTTTGATGACGTCTAAAATCTTCAAGGACACAGCCACAAGGGAGTTATATATGAAAAAAAAAAAAAAACAACACAAATACAATTTAGGAATGATCCATAACCATTTAACACCAGAGAGGTCACCGGCAACATCTAAATCACACATGCTCTGTAAACTCCAGGAACTCTATGCTATTTGTGCAATCAGTACAAATCAGCTGATTCTGATGGTAGAGAAAAGCAGCTTTTCGTATCAGCTTTGCACTGAAATGCAACACATTATGTAAGCAACGTGTTGCTGCTTTTGTCCACAACAAAATCAGCTGATTTAGATTGAAATGTTCACAAGTTGAGAAAAGTTAAGATGGCAGCAAAAGAACTCATAAATACACTGCGTCTGAGGCTCCAACAGTGTTCAAGTCTTTATTGATAATGTTCATCAGCCTTAAAAATGGCTCTTGACTAAAACAATCCATGAATCAAACAGGAGCTACATAATCCATATGTCACAATCAAACAAAAAAATGAAAAAAGTACAATTTAGCAAACTGAGTGCATGCTTCAGTCATGTAAGTCAAACTGATGACTTCACCATTAAAGGATACAAGCTTATCCCAAAACAACAACTCCACCCCTTTAATCATAAAAACCTGGATTGGATAAGCACTTCAAAAAAGTGCTACATAAATGGTGTCTACTTATGCAGCTCCACTGGTGCCAACTTATAACTACCAGGAGCAAGTGGGGTTCAGTGTCTTGCCTAAGGACACTTTGACACATAGAACTGACCCGCGATCTTCCTTTAAGAGGTTGACCATTTTACTTCTGCACCACGGCTGCCACGGCCAGCTCTGGTTTGGAATCCACTGGATTTACATTTATTGCTTCAACGATTGGAGAGTTATGGTAGTTGAAGAATTGCAACAGTGGAGTTGTTGATGTTATTTGAATGGCCGTAACTCTTCAACTGTTTACACCAATTCCAATAGATTCTGCAGAGAAAAGCAGCCTTGCATCAATATGCATGTTTATTTTAAACATTAGAAGAAGTGTGTGTCATTTTGTGCCGCCAGCAACAGCTCTGGTAGTAAGGGTTATTTTTCTTAATTAAATAATGATAATAATGTACCAATAAATAGTATGATTTATCTTTTTTTTCTGTCCATCAGATGAGTTCAAGTCATTCCTGAAGAGGCTCCCCGCCACACATTTCCTGCCTATCAGCAGTGTACATCTTCTGTGGGGCAGCGACTGGGACCTTCAGGCTCGTTACAGGCTCCTTCAGAGCTCCCTCGAGATCCAGCGGCTCAAGATCCAGCGCACTGCCCGCAAGCTGTTTAGCCTCAGCATCCGTTGTCACCACAATCCAAACCACCAGATGCCGAGGGAGAGGTGGGTGGAAATACAACCTTCATGTGGATTTGGTCAATGGCAGAAACCCGAGATTTAGAATATGTTCAAGTTTCACATGAATCACAAAATGAGAAATTTATATGTGGGTTGTTTGTGCCTTTGTGAGTTTTTAATAGATGCATACTATGAATTACACCTGTGCAGTTGCTTTTTCCTCCTATTTTTTTTTTCTCTGTCCATCAAGTCCCCAAAGTGCTGAGGCTTGCACATGCCCAAAAAAGCTTTACTTAAATCTTGCATTTCACTTAGTAACATGAAAAATTGTAGCTGCGGCAGTTTTCTTGTTAGGTCATTGCACAAATCTGTCACCACCTATTGCATTTTCAGCTTAAGAGCCCGGCTGTGAATGTGCCATGGTGACAACCATAGCAGAAAAAAGGCCAAAAAATGCTCCATTCCACTCAAGCGAATCAGAACACACCATGTAAAAAATGCCCCGGCTCCCACATATCTAAAAATAAATAAATAAACGTTCATTGTAGATGTATTTACCAAGAAAATGGGAACAGAATCGGTAAAATATGAATTTCAGCATGCTGAAAATGAACAATTGTCAACTGTCTGACAGAATAGAAGCACTCTCACATTTGTCATGAGAGTGGGCTCGGATTTCTTCTCAAGAGGCAGAGCGGATGACTGCACAAGACTTATTTGTTTTCATCCGATGTGCGCACTTCCTCTTTGCATTTACGTTTGACTGCAACAAAGCAGTTGTCCACCTCGATTCAGTTTACATGTAAAGCAATTATTGCCCTCTACTTTCGTTTCAAGAGAAACACAAGTGTTTGTGTGTTTTTTGTTTTTTTTTTATTATATTCTTTTGAATTTTACTTCCAACACTATGAAGGAGAAATGGTTCAGTCCCTGCACTAATGACATGTACACTCATCGAAAATACAGAGAGCAAAATCAGAAAGAGATGCCCTATTCATCTTAGAATGACCCCCAGCAGTCTGGGCCTGTAAAACTGTAAAGAATTTAAACTCTAGGCTTATGGTCACCACAGGCCAAGCTTAACTTTGAGTTTTATCAAAAAGGAAAGAGGTGGACTTTCCATTGAGAGGAAAGTATCTATTTACAGAATCAAAGGACGGAAGGTCTGGCAGCTAAAGAGTCCGACTTTCTTTTTTTTCCGTGAGAAACTTAAAGAGTATCCTGCTGCTGGGAAATAATAGAACTCTGAACCTTTCAAATCTAGATATTAATGGATATGAAGGGCTCAGATGTGGCTTATATGTGCAAGAGAATAAAAACTCCCCTTATTGAGGCCTATACAAGTAAAAAAAAAATACATAGATAAAGTAGAAATGCTTAGCAAAATTAAATTGAGGCAAATTTTAAAAAGAGGGCACTAAGTTTTGCAGACGGGCGTGTTCGCCAAGTTCCTCAGAGATGTCTTTCAGCACATGCCTAGTAAGTCAGTGACACTGCAGGGGATGCTGGGAAATAAATAAATAAGTCTCTTTTTATTTCCCTGGTGGCAAAGCATAATATATCATAGATGATGTCACCGACAGCCATGAAGTCAGACAATGCTATCCGGCCCACCATGTCGCTGATGGTTCCGTATTACAGGGAAAACAATATTGTGTAAATTGTTTATTACAATCCGATTTTAGGGATATTGTAAGTGTGTTTTCTATCTTGCAAATATTAAAAGGCATGCAAGAAGAATTATTTAAATGTGTGGCTTTGTAAGAGGCGTGCTGCAATGTGCTGCAGAGAGACAAATTGGACAGGAAAATAGGAAACCTGTTGTGATGCTGTGTTGCCACAGCAACATAATTAAATGTGATTTTTTTCTTGCAGGTACAGTCAGTCTGAGCAAATGAAGAACATATTCGGGTCTGAGTTAAAATAGGAAAATTCTTCAGTTGTTGTTCTAAATAGCTGGTCGTGACACATTTGCCAAGACGCAGGTTTCTTCTAATTCCACAGTGAGCGAACGCCATCGTAGCAAGTCGCCTTTGACAGCTCACCTTTATTACAATGTGGATACATAGTAGTGCAAAGGAAGTTACTTACAACATCTATTCAAGCCATTAACAGTACCCATTGACTGTATATGAGAACTGGACTGAGCGATCCCTCTAAGAAGCTAAAATCCCATTGACTTCTATTGTGAAATAAACAGTTATTAGTCATTCTATTTGTCAGAATAACTATTCTTGCACTGATTTCTTTTTTGCTATGCTCTTCCTAATCCTCATATTTTTCATGATATTTTTTTCAGTTTCGAAAGTTATTCAAGTTACAAACTGACCATCCTCAGTAAAAGGTACCCGCTGGCCCCCACCTTAAATGTTTAATTGACACTTTCAGTGGAAGGCCTGTGGACTTACAAGCTCACTCCTGATTAGTGACTGTAGTTTCTTTTTGTATTGTTGTTGCTTTTCATGTCAATCTAGCAAAATAAAAAAAAAAGTTTAGTATTTAAAACCTAACATTTTGGTCAAGAAAAATAATGATAAAACTCTGAAAGGTCCACAAGGTCCCTTATTTAAATGATTGGGTTTTGTCTTTATTTTAGTTCAGTTTCCCTTCATTGAGGATTATAAATGTTTTCAAGCTGATAAACCCCTCACTTTATACACTTTTCTCAGATATACATCAACATTTTTACACTTTTCTCTCCCATTCAAACTCTCAAAGTTCAAACCTTGGTAGAAAAAAAATCAATTATAGTGGAATATAGGGGTGTGACAATTGATTTTTGACTAAAACAATGAATAGATGTATTTTTCTATGACCCAACCAGATCGATCTGTATAAGGGAAGTTGTTCATTGAATCAAACTGAATAAACTTATAATATTATAATATAATTTCAAAATGAAATAAATTGATTATAATATAATGTAAAGTTACACTGAATACAATAGCAAAACAAACAGTCGAACCCCGATATAGCGAGGAAACACTGTATAGCCAAATCTGACGAAATGATGAAATTCATTTTTTTATTTAATCAGTATAAAGCCTGGATTTCAGCTATAGTAGTTCAGAATAACTAAAAGTCAATGAAACACCCTGTTAATTAAAAAAAGTTAATGTGTACTCAATTGTTATTTCATCTGTAAGAAATACACTTGAGTAAATTAACATCCTTGATTTACAGCTCTTTTCACTCGATCTACAAGTTAAGCTGTCTAAAGATAGAATGTGAAGGGCCTAAAAGGATCTGTAAACTCTCTGTTAACACTCTTTGATTAGCTCAGAGACTTGTTATCCTGCTCAGAATGCACTGTCACCTACTATGGATAAGGCGCATGCCCACTAACGTGTCAAATTAACCTTGACCAGCTTCCCCTTCTGAAAAATCAGGAATCAGAATTCACCTCCTTTAGTCAGAAAAGACATTTCATTGCTTTCAAGATTGAGAGATGCCTCAGGGGTAAAGCAAAGACAAGACAGGAATACTAAGTAATGTTTTCCAGCATAGCTAAAGTCCTTTTCCTCAGAACGACCCAGTACTTTTTAGTTTCCTGATTGGAAATGTTATTTGGTAATATATATTAAAAAATCATTTTCACTTCTCTCTTTAATTCCCTAAATGTCTTTCTTCTGTCTCCACAGATCTGTGATGCAGTGGCTGAACAGAGTTCAGTCCTTCCTGTACTGTAATGAAAACGGGTTTTGGGGCACCTTCTTAGAGAGTCAAAGAACATGTGTGTGTCACACTGGTGTCACACTGTGCCAGCGGCCCATTCCGTGTGTCATAGGTGGCAACAACAGCTGTGCCATGTGCAGCCTGGCTAACATCTCCCAATGCGGTTCCTGCAACAAGGGCTACAAGTTGTACCGTGGCCGCTGCGAACCGCAGAATGTGGACTCCGAACGCAGTGAGCAGTTCATCAGTTTCGAAACAGATCTGGACTTTCAGGACTTGGAGCTTAAATACCTGTTGCAGAAAATGGATTCGCGATTGTACATTCACACTACTTTCATCAGCAATGAGATCCGACTGGAGACATTCTTCGACCCGAGGTGGCGCAAGCGCATGTCGCTGACCCTCAAGAGTAACAAGAACCGGATGGACTACCTCCACATGATTATCGGTTTGTCGATGAAGATTTGCCAAATGCGAAACAGCAGCATTGATCCGATGTTCTTTGTTTATGTCAACCCGTTTAGTGGCAGTCACTCGGAAGGTTGGAGCATGCCCTTTGGCGAGCACGGTTATCCACGCTGGGAAAAAGTACGACTGCAGAACTCGCAATGCTTCAACTGGACTCTTCTGCTTGGCAACAGGTGGAAGACATTTTTTGAAACAGTACATATTTACCTACGCAGCCGTGCTAAGATTCCATCTGGCCTTCGCAACGATACGGGCCCAGTGGATCTTGCAGACCCCAACAAACGCCAGATCTACATTAAAATCTCTGATATCCAAGTGTTTGGTTATAGCTTACGCTTCAACGCTGACCTGCTTCGTAGTGCCGTGCAACAAGTCAACCAGTCGTACACACAAGGAACTCAGTTCTACTCATCTTCATCTGTTATGCTTCTGCTGCTGGACATTAGGGATCGGATTAACCGTTTAGCGCCCCCGTCTGCCCCAGGAAAACCCCAGCTGGACCTCTTTTCTTGTATGCTAAAACACAGGCTGAAGCTCAACAACAGCGAGATGATCCGGGTGAACCATGCCTTGGACATGTACAGCACAGAGATCCTAAAACAATCGGATCATCTAACTGCTAAACTCTGTTAAAACCCAACAGTAACTTAAAGACAGTAAACATAAACAACTGACAGACAAATTATGACACAATGATACTCTTTCTTTTCCCCTCTTTTTCATTTTTGAACCTTTTTTGCCTTTTGATGTATTAATAACTTTGTAAGCATAATTCTTAAAAAAATTAGCAGAAAGAGCAGCGATGTCTTCTCTGCCAGATGAAGAATACTTACGGAACCACTATAAGGACTGTATCATATTTGTCCTAGCATGTCTGTTATTCCTTAAACGAACTTAAAAAGAAAGTACAGGAGAAAAAAAAAAAAAAGCAACAAAAAAAAAAAAAACCATTAAAAGTATGTATGTGAAAAAGAGGCCTTCATTTTTAACGGAGGGATCAAAGGTTGTTTCTGAAACTGCCATTATTTATTGATAAAAATAAAAACAAGTAACATTTTTAAATGAATAATGATGGAAACACAAAGGGCAGAACAGATTTCGTTTTAAATTCAAATGTTCCGATGACAAAATGTGTACACATTGCTAGGTTCCGATAGCCCTAGTAAGCTAGTAGATGGCATATTACTAAACTCTTTATTCCACTGAATCCAGTGAATCTTCATCTTCAATGAGTATTTGGGGTATAATCTCTGTCATTGTTGTGACAGAGCAGGGCAGCAACAGGATAGTCATGTCAAATAACAAAAGCCAGCTGTTTATATTTACATGTAAATGTGGGTGAATGCGTTTGTATGTGTGGGTGCGAGTGTCAATGCCATTGTTTAAATTTTTGATTTCTCCTTCCTGCTGCTCAGCGCTTATTGCTGTTTGTTAATTGAATGTGTCACTCAAGATCGAGCTTGGTTTTTTGCTAAATCTTGCATTTTGGAGCGCTTTTTTTTCTTTTTTTTTCCTCTTTCCCCCTGCCTTGCATTTGAACTTCAAGCAGTGTTTTTCACAAGGCTGTACCTCCTGGTGTGTGAGTGCAATATTGTGGTCTGAAGATTTAACAATCAATGCTATTTTGTATAGCTTTGCAAACTGTACATGTTGTGACTGCTGTTTTGTGTAGCTTTTCCAGCACCAAGAGCAAAATGTAAAAAAAATGTCCATCAGTCAGGCACATTTGCAAGACAACTTAAAGCCATACACTTCCCCTGAGGTAGACATACAGTAAAGCATAAAGCTCATCCTCACTTGTTTCATTTGTTTGTTTTTTCATTTTATTCTCTCAGATGATTTAATATAAGAGCACAGCAAAGAGGAAGATAACAAGAAAAGAAATGTGTTGAGTGAGATTGTACTGTAAAGCCATTGAATTTCTATGTTGTGCTGCGGGAAAAGAAGAAGAACAAATGCTATATTAAAGCGTATAATACTTTTTTTTCGCCAGTGTAAAGTCTGTAAGCTTTTTATAGCCAAGTGTAAAAATGTCTTTTTTGTTTTGATATAAAAGGTGAAATTTCCTGCATGTGGCTGGAAGCATAAACAGAGCTACAACTATTTTTATTTTTGAACTCTGAGTTGTTAAATTGAAACATAAAACACTACCTATGGAAAGAGTGTCACACTCATGAATGGTCATGCTATGGGTAACTCAGAGCCCAAACTCACAACAAAATATGTGATTTTGTCCACAATGCAAAACATCTGATATTTCAAAAGTACACGTGGAGCAAATTTATACATTTTATGGTAGATGGGCTGAGATACAGGCAAATGTCTATGATTTATCATACTTTTCCAAAGGCTGTGGCCAAAAACTGATACAAATCTAATGTTTGAGGTTATTTCCATTTAGGATTTTATGGTTAAATGACATGGAATACAAAATACAGTCTGCACAAAGGTCAGATTTTCCAACTTTATCCAAAAGTTTGTCTGCAGACAGACAAATGTGAGCAATTAAACGGAAAAGCAGCATTTGGGGAAACGCCTCAATCCAAGCAAAGCTGGAGGACCCGTTGTGTGTATTTGCTTGAGTGTGAAGCTGGGCTTCATTTGACATCTGTAATTGTTCATCTATGCAAGTCACTTCCATGCATAAAGCAGTTATGTCCATTTTCAAAAATAAAATTGAGTCAGAGCTAAAAACTAAGAGTTTTGCTTTAAGAGTTGCAGTGTAAATGCTGCTTTAAGACCTTGTGATTTGGGCAAAGTCTTGGCTGCTGCTGTTTTGCTGAAAAGTAAACACAGCTTATGTACCCAGGGCAAGTATCAATATGTTATTCTTGTATTTTATTTATTTTTTTTTACATTTTAAAGAGAGGGATAACTTTTAAAAATAACATGCAACAGTTTCGTTTAATGCCAAGCTAATTGCTACCACAGTGGCAGTCTTTACAAGAACTGGCATCTCTGATGTCGTGTCCACAATGCCCTTTTTTGTTTTTGTGTTATTTTTTTCTGTTCAGTCACATCACTAAGTATAGTAGTCTACTGATAAAAGAGTTCCTCTGCCAGTCAATCTCTTTCAATTACATTGCAGCAAATGTCAGATGCATTGCTTTATTGCTTATGGTTTTATCTGGGTTTAACAGAGAAAATCATAAAATCTGTACTTTTCTCCAAAAAACACGATTTTACTTTTTGCACACGGTGTTTTGGACATGCACCTACTTTGTTTTCTAGTGAGACTATTTAAAAAATTTTATCAAGTACAACTAATTGAAGCTCTTATGTTCTGAATGTTAACAATAAAGAAGTTGTCAATGTCTCACATTGAGCAGTTGCAGACAGTTTTGGATTCCAAAAATAAATAAGGACCCATTAAAATTGCTTCTGTCTCATCCACAGCAGCTCCAAATCTTCTTTTGATGTGAAAACGGATGTACCAACTGTAAATGTTCTCTGTCATGATATCTAATACTTCAGACTTCTCATAGTATTTTGTTCCACTTTTTTATTTATTTTCTGACACCTCTTGATATTTCAACTGATTTTATTTATTTATTTTTTATGTCCATGAGTTGGTAATTTTGCTTTATCTTTTTTCTGGTCTAATAATATGATGAGACTTTCAAGATGTAGTACAACAAAGGTCTGTAGTTCCATCAAGAATAACTACTATATAAAGTGGGGGCATATTGACACCACACAAAGAAAATGTAAAACTATTTAGCTTTACATTTTGTCAAATGTCCTATTTTTTATTATTAAATCTTCCTTTGAAATAATTACAAGGATGTGGGCTAAGTTTATAACGTCTAGCCTGACAGGAAAATGTTAGATTTTGGTATCTTTTTTTTTTTTTAAATCAGTTTTAATGCATGAAATGCTTTAAAATTATGTTTTGTTTGAAAACGTTTACGCCTGCAAGCCAAAATTTTGTGCCGTTCATTCTTTTTTTATTTTTATTTTTTTACAGGGACCTAACTGAAACTGTAGTCATGGAATTTGCATCAATACAATGATTATTCTCTAAAATGCTTCTGTCAGAGCTCCCACAGCAAGAGTTCTATTAGCGATGGCTTTTATCAGAATTTATCAAGAATACATGCCAACTTAACTAGCATCCTAATATTTTAAAAGAACCAATTTCTACTTTGAAAAAAAAAACACTTAGCATCAAAATTATGCTTTTTAAAATGATCATTTTGATGTAATTTTTTTTATCATTTATGCTTTTTTTAAGACTTGAGCCCTGTCTGAATGAACAAGAGCATTGACTGTCATGCTAAAAGCACCCACAAAAGTCCCTCAAGGGCTTAATAGGTCACTCCCACTGTGCTGTAACTATGTGAACCTTTGAGCTTTGCTTGGAAAGAAAGGCATCCCCCTAAATGCTGAATTAGCATTTGCTATTATTTCTATGGATTGCTCTTTGAAATCTGTCGTATTTGTTTATTGTCAGGAAAGCTATTTTCCAGCACATACGTGTCCACATTTCCTTGCTACTTCCGAACTACAAAAAAAACTGTATAGTGCTGGACTATCTGGTGTGCAGGATTTTAAAAACTATTCAGACACCATGTTCACTGATTTTATTCTTTTTTTTAATGCCAAATATTTTAGAATCAATTTCCCGAAGTAAAAACGTAATAAGTATGAACAATTTACCAAGAATGTTTATGAATCCACAGCAAAAATATATGTATTGTTTTCACATGAAAAATCACAATGCATTGTGGTCTATATTTGCCAATTGAGTGAGTATCGATGCACACTAGTTTTTCGCTGAGACTTATCTGACAATTTTAGGATACTTTATTTTGTACTAGTAGATTTGAACAACGGTACAAAATGGCGAATGCACTAAAAACGTCAACAAACTGTTAGTAGAGAAGGAATTCAGACACAACCAGAAAGATTTTTTCACAATACAATCAGACATTAGTGGAGATATTTTACTTGTATTGTTTCAGTCTGCTGTGCTAATTTCTGGAGCAAATGCCTTTTGCCAGTGGCTCGGCTAGCTGAGCCTGTACGTAAGAAAAATATAGCAACCGGGAGCATTTAATTTGGTCAGAACTGCACCTTTGGTGATCACGCAAAGAAAAATTGCCATTCCTACAGTTGCTTAGATGTGTTAAAAAGTATGATATGCTCTCTAAATGCAGTGGCTAGCAGGATAATCACACTCAAATCATTTTCATTTTCAATCCATCTACATTTGCAGAGATTTTGCCACCATTCTTAGATTTCCCCAATCTTTAAATTAGGAGTGCACGTAGAATGTGTGTCTAAAAGCAGTATAATAATTCAATAACTAACATGTAGTGACTTTACATCTATGATAAATGGTCACAAAATTGCAGTATTCTTGACAGGTAGTAAATGAGAGAGACTTGAATAGTGTTAACTTGCTAGCTTAGTATCAACCCTCGACTAGCCCACTATTGTTACTTTTAATATTGTTTTTTTTTTATTATTATTATCAAGTGCCTGTTATCAATCCCTTTAACATTTTAAAAGCTAAAGAAGACTCAAATATTATGCTAACCTTTCTAAATTTCAGGCCATAAATCCAGAACACAGGCATTGTTAGTTCTCCTTAGAAAACCCAACGTTATTAGAGGCACTTGTATGTGGAGAAACTGGCTAACCATGGAGAGTTTTGGCCACTCTGTTGTACAAAAGACTTTTTAAAAAAAAGAACTATGCTAAAATGCTCATTATAAAAGCATTTAATTAAAGGGAATTCATAGATTATTTCAGAGAAGCCCACACAGTACATTAGCACAATTTAAAAGGCACCCAAGTCTCAAGCATTGGATTAGATTTATGGACAATTTCAAGTGTTTTCTTATTTTGATAAAACAAACTGTATGTTACACTTTATTTTGAGCCACGTCCAAGGTCCATCAAACAAGCACATCTACTTGTATGACATTATGCTACCACAGTGTTGCTTACTGTACATGTATCCATGAGCTTGTCTGAAAGTTTTTACATATAATACTTTGCCTATGTACTTTTTTCTGCTTTCTTGTTGGGATCATTATATCAGCTTATTTTAAATGAATGTTTCATATAATAATCTATTTCTCATTAAAATACTATATTTAATAAGAAGAGCAAGGCTTGTCTGTACAGTTTGCACTAATAGGAGCCATTTCATTGTTCATCAAATAAAGAAACCATTTTTGTATGGTATCATATCAGCTCCCAGCCCACTATCTCTCAACAGCTACCCCCCTTTGACATAGAAGCTTCCCACTCTGGCCACGGGCATTGTTGTTAGCTGATGTGGGTTTCTTTAGAGCACAGTTCTTATTTCTAACTTTGCATTTTATTTTTTTCCCTGAATCCAAAAAATGAAGTGTTTTTTAACCAACTCAAGTACAATCATCCATCAGGAGAAGACTTTTTATTCACCTTATTACTCATGCATATATCTCATCTATTTTTCTACACGTCTGTTTGATAATTTTGAGCTCTTTTGTTTCCAGCTATCCACTTAATTCCATTATCCAAGAGAACAAATAATACGTTTTAGTGCATGAGATCAAATACAAATCAGTCTTGATTTAGAATTTAGTGACTCCATTAGATTATATGAGGCATTTTTTATTATGCAGAGCTCTATTAACTCACTAGCTTGAGATGTCCTCCAAATGTTGGAGTTGGATGCATACATTTAATTAAAACATGAATGTGCCTTAAATTTTAGAAAAGAAGTGCATTTCAAGATTACCATCAGTATTATGATTATTTTTTTTAATCTTAACTTAAAAAAAAAGCAGCTATTGTCATTTATTTACTTTGTCCACGTCTGAAATTTTCATCTTACGTGCATGTCCACTGTGCGAGACATAATTTAAAAAAAATCTGGACACTGCATTGTAAACTTTGTTTTTAATAGTTTATTTGTATGCTACTGCTTCAAATAAGTTTTTGAACTCCTAAGAAAATCAATGTTAATGTTTGGTACAGAAGCCTTTGTGTGCTAACACACAGGTCAAACATTTCCTGTAGTTTTTCACGTGGTTCACACACACTGGATGAGGGATTTTGGTCCACTCATCCATGCAGATCTTCTGTAGATCAGTCAGGTTTCGAGTTTGATATTTCCTATTGGGTTTAGGTCTAGAGACTGGCTAGGCTCCTCCAGAACCTTGATGTGCTTCTTATGGAGCCACTCCTTGGTAATCCTGGCTGTGTGCTGTAGGTCATTGTCATGTTGGAAGACCCAGCCATGACCCATCTTCAAATCTGTAAATGATTGAAGGAGGCTGTTCCAAAAAAATCTCTCAGTACATGGCTCCAGTCATCCTCTCTTTAATACAGTGCAGTCATCCTGCCTCATGTACAGAAAAACACCTCCACTGCATAATGCTACCACCACCATGCTTCACAGAAGGGATGATGTACATAAGATGGTACTCATCATTCTTCTTCCTCCAAACACATCAAGTGGAATAAAGACCAAAAAGTTCTATTTTGGTCTCATCTGACCACACGACTTTCTCCAATGACTCTTCTGGATCATCCAAATGTTCTTTGGCAAACTTTAGATGGACCTAGGCATGTGCTGGTGTAAGCGGGGGGAACATTCCGTGCCTTGTATGATTTCAAACCATGACATCTTAGCATATTACCAGCAGTAACCTTGGTCATTTACCAGCTCCTCCCGTGTATGTCTGGGATGAATACTCACCTTTCTTAGGATTATTGAGACTCCACAGTGAGATATTGCACGGAGCCTAGTGGAGGACCACAATTTTGTTTGTGGAGTCTTTAGACAGGTCTTTGGTCTTGACCATGTTAGTAGTTGAAGTGTTACTGATTGTATGAGGTGCACAGCTGTCTTTTTGCAGCTAACAACCACAAACAGGTGCTTCTAATCTAAGATAATAAGTGGAGTTGGACTTTTTAAACTCTTTTAACAGGCCTTTGAGAGTCAGAATTCTAGTTACAGGGTTCAAATGTTTATTTGCAGCAGCAGCAGCACACAAATAAATTATTTAAAAATCATGCAATGTGATTTCTAGAATATTTTTGATTATGTCTCTCACAGTGGATGTGCACCTAAGATGAAAATGTCAGATCCCTACATGATTTCTAAGTGGGAGGACTGGCAAAAAAAAAAAAAAAAAATCACAGGGTGTTCAAATACGTTTTTGGCTCATTGTAACAACTCTAGTTTGTAAAACCAAAGGTTTAGAGCCTTGACTGGATTTTTTTTTTATGTTTAAGTCTACTTCAATGGCTGAGAAATCATTATAAAACAGGATGGGGTGAAGGACAGCAAATAGGGACGATCAAAAATGAGAGATATTCATGTCAATAGCGTATATTGTAAAGTCCTGCAGTTGTGCTAAAACTGACAACAGGTGAGCTGAAATAGTAACATAATCAAAATAAATGGCAAACCTTTATTTTGTTTTTTAATAAAGCCTTTCTCTATGTTTAACTGAAGTGTTTTAAAAGTTAATAAAAAAAGAAGGCATTATAACCTTATATGGGACTTTAAAGGGATTTTACAAAAATGTCTTTATGGTATTCAAAGTGGCAGACATCTAAAATTACTGTTAGTAAATAATTACTAGTGGTAAATCATATAATTATTGTTCAGTTAAAAATAAGAACACTTGGTTTTGTTTAGGATGAATGTATTTTTTGCCAGGATGCAATTTGCCAATATCAAGATTCCTGTGTTTTGTGTTTTTATTCTTATACTCCACACCAATTTGACAGACACATGACTAACAAAGGCTTTTAAACACTGGAATGGCCGGTTATTTCCCATTTAATGTACACTGGTCCCTCAGGGGTTATGTTCTAAAAAAAAAAACATAATCGGAGAAATCCACCAAGTAGAATTACAGATGTTAGAATGCTATAAAACCCCTCACGGCACAATGTACACTTTTCTCAGACAAACATGAACATTTTTACACTTTTCTCTCCTGTTAAAACTCTCAAAGTTTGAACATTCAGAAAAATAGATCCAGTACTATAGAATGAAAAAACTGATCTTATCGCAATCAAAGATTTATGGAGATTAGGCGAGCTGAACACATTCTGTACAGGAGACGCCGCACAGAAGGGATTGATTGACAAGGCCAATTAGGGCACACAACACAATATGCTGTAAAAACAAAAAAAACATGTCAGATTACGCTGAAACAAATCTGTGAAACAACGAGACAGTGAAAGGAGAACCACAATATAGTGCAGTAATACTGAACAGCCAATCAAATCCCCCCTCTGGTGCTTCACTGGTCATAACCATTCACTGTTAAGCAGGAGCTAACATAAGTTAATACCTTCCAACAGAAAATGGTCAAATAGGTAAAACAACATGGCTTGCAGTTTCTAGAACACATCAAGCTGCGTTAAATCCCATTATCAGATACAGAGAACAAAGAACAAACCCAACAGAATTGTTTCAGAAGCAATAAAGCATGTACTGTAAAGTGAAACTGGGCTAAAAAAAACTGCATTTGTGTGGATAGTTTAAATTAAACAGATTAATTCCAGAGTAAGAGCAAATACATGGAAGAAGTCAATGACCCAATGCAAAAGTTGGCTTAAAAGCTAGCACGACTTGTCCCAAAAAACCCTTGACCAAGTTTCTCGTCGTCAGGGTCTATTTATTCCGGACCAGAGAATTGTTTCCTTGAATTTCACTTATTTGGGGTGAATGTTGCCCTGCCATATTGACCCCCGGTGCCCTGCTTGATCTATCCCTGTCTACAACCCCTGAATGTCATTGTTATAAATGTAATAAATGTAAAGCATTAAGGTGTTTTTAGAGGAAGAACTGCTTCAACATTGCATTCAAACACGACAAACGTGGATTTTAACCTTCACACCATGTTTAATTATAGACTGTTAAGTTCATAAAATGCCAAATGTGTGACACATTTTCTTTAGGTGGGCAGCTTTTTTTATTTTAATGCCATCTCCAGTACACAGCAGATAGTTTCAGAAAAGTTGAATCTATCTTACATAATCCATCTGTTGTTGGCCACAGTGACATTTTCCAGCTTTATCTTCGAGCGGAGGTTGAACATGAAGAGCTCAGACAATCATTCCTGGCTCATAGCCGTTTATCATTTTGTGCCTGACCTGTAATGAGTAATTTCACAAGTGGCTACAAAATGACTCAAAGATTTCACTAAACCATCTTTTTAGACATTTGTAAACTCACAAAAGATCTTATTGTTTCTTTAAAGCCATTAGCAATCAGGATTGGACATTTTAATATACAAATTAGGCATAAATCTTTTTTTACTGCTGTTTTCACAGTTTCTTTACTGTCTTTGAAGCCAAAAAAACTAAATAGGGTCAAATGAGGATACGCTTCATATTTATTGATTTCTCAAATATCAAGTTTTGCAAATTATGTAATCTAATTTAAGTCTTAGTTGAGAACTTTAAAGAAAAAAATCTTTTGATATCTAAATGGAATGACCAGACATTGGTTTTGAGTTGTACTTAGTGTGTACTCCAGCTGTTTATGTTTATGTAACACTTCTTTGAAACTCTGCATGATATCCTAAGGAATTTTGATAACAAACTATTAACTTTTATTTAAAAAAAAAAAAAAAAAAAAAAAGTTTTGTGAGGGCAATAGCTTTAAGTGCAGGACGCTACAAGGAAACAACCTAAAGGCTTATGCAAACAGCAAATCATTAAAATATGAATTGTGTTTAGATCTTCTGAAAAACAGCCAACTTTATCCAACATACAGTCCTGTATGAAGTCCTCTGAAACTTGCAGCAAATCATGCTGAGAAGATTCGCAAAAGTGTTTGTCAGCAGGTATTGTTTGCTTTAAAACATGCTTCTGCGAAAAATCTCTAACATGAAAAGTTTGAGGATTATTATATTATATATATTATATCTGCTGAGTTGAGTACACAGCATTCCTTAATCTGCATAAACACAGGCTTAACTACTACTACTCCCCCCAGTCAGCTCACCCAGGAGCTTTACATGACAGAAGCATATTTTAGAGTTGAACGTCACGTGGTTTGAAAAAAAAAAGCACGTTATAATGCATTTAAGAGGTTCCAAATGAAATCAGCAATAACATGTTGGAAAACCTGAAGTTGTCATTGTTGATAAGAAATGCTCACGCAGTCAGCAAAATCCCTTCAGAAATGGTGTCTGTGCCGTTTCATCAGAACAAATACTGCTAGTTTCTCAAGTGCTGTGCAAACTCAGAAACTTTTTTTCTATTAGAACTTTGCTAAAGCCTAACTCATATTAGTGCACCAACACACAGCGCTGTTTGATGACAAATCCTTGTAATTATTTTGTTGTTGTACAGTAATGTCACTACCAATCTACGTGCACTTCCTTAAAATCAGGGTTATACGTGTCTACGTCAACCAAACCCTACTGTTATTGGGCTAATTGCATATCTATCAAGACATTGACAGAAACTACATTCACTCTTGACCCTTTAAAACTGGACCTTTAGTGCCAGTACTGACATTCTTTAGAATATAGTAACTCTTCAACCGTTCACGCAATTAACATTTTTCCAGTGGATTCTAATGCAGAGAAAAGCAGCTTTGCTCTGAAATGTGATAGTATGTTCACACAGGGCTCAGAAACATAAGTTCAAGCGATCACTTCCAAAGAAAAATCAATTTGAATGCACCTATTAGTGCGTTTCGGCGGTCGAAAACTCTTACTTTCAGGCGTCACAGCTTACGTTTTTAAGTCTGTTTGGACTACACAACCTGCAGCCATTTAACGGGACTTGGATTTGATAGTGACGTGTGGGTTTGGTCTTTTTAAAAACACAAAGTGCCAATTGTTTGTAAATTGATCATGCAGGAGAAACTAAAACTTGTGGTTTGTGCTCAGTTGGAGCTATATGACATCAAGTCTTTCATATATCGGAATAGAGCTGTGAAAGTAAATCACTGGAGCCAAATTTGTGAGACTGGCACTTGTTCGACATTTTGCACCAAGCCTCTTTCATTTGTGAGTACATGCACTGGGCAGCAACAGTCCAGCGTGAGCAGTGAATGCAAAAAGTGCATTCAAGGATGCTAGTGTAGCATGTTCTTGATTTCTTGATGTTTTTCAAATGTCCGGTGTATACATACCATCACACTTTACAGTTGTGAAGCTTATGCAATCAAATAAATCCTCGAATGCTGTCCTGGAGAAAAATCCGCTTTGTGCCGATATGCAACGCTTCAATAACGGAAAGCTAAAGTTTAAAGTCGCTTTCTCTTCATCAAAATCTTTTGGAATTATGTTAATTGTGTAAACAGACTTACGACAGTTCAATAAGTTTTTGTTATTTAGGTGTTGCTGGCGATATCTCCAGTGCTCAAAGGTTAAAAGGAACTGATTAATTACAAAAAAAACATTATAATACTTAAGTTCTTCACATATTGCGAACATGGAAACTTAAAGCAAAAATAAAAAGCCAAAACTTGAATTTTGGCTTTCTAACTGTGGTAACAAGGCAGCTTCAGTAAATGTCAAGTCTGTCAGCTATAGTTAGGAGCCTCTAGTTGGTCATACACTTCCTGCAGTTCCCATTGTCTGTCAGCTTCACTGCAATCAAGTTCATTGTTTTCACCTCTGCAAGTCACAATGCTCTTCAGCTCAAAGTTGATTTAGAGACAGATTATTTAGTCTTTGCTTTGCGATCCAGTGTGTTCCTGTTCTATTTTCTTCACTGTAAAGTATTTTTTTCTTTAAGACAATGATCAAAGTCTTTCTGATTTTTGGATTGTCCTTGGATTACAGTATCTCGGTGTGTTGAAAGGGTTTCCAGTATATGACCTCATGCTTTGTTTTTTAGAATTTTGTGAGTCAAGTGTGTTGAGACAAGAAGAAAAAAAAAAGAGAACGCCGAGTCCATTGTAAGCAGCCACTTTAGAGAAAAATAAAATCTCAACTGCTTTACCACCCTTACATGAAAGACTGCTGCTTCGATCAACATCCCCCTGCAGCGTGGCCATTCTTCTCTCAAGCTTTTGAAAAACGAACAAGTAAGAAAAAGCTGTTAATCAGGGCTCCCCCTCAGTCAAATCTAGTATTAATATACCTGTCTACCTCGTCCTTCTTTACCTTCCTAGCAGTCGTTATTTAAAAGAATTCTCTGAAATAAAAACCTCTAGGAGAAAATGTTGAATCATTTTTTGTTCTCAAAATGTATTAACCTACCTGGATGTCTTTGAAATGTGTGGTATTTCACTTATCTCCTTTAGATGTCAAATGGTTTCCTAAAACCTTTTGTGTCGCTTTTTTAGGTCTGTCATTCTGTGGGTTGTCCAACCTTTATATTACACTGTGGCAAACAGCTCACTCTTCCATTAATGCTCTCAACAAGCGCTATTGCTGTTTTGGGCTTGTCAAGTAAGCATTCACACCATGTGCTAGCAAGATGTCAAACATGCATTTTCCATAATTGCTAATATTCTTGTATCACAAATAAGACAGCGGCAGCAATGTTCATAGTGGAGTGTGTTTGTAAAAGTATTTTATGCACAAAGGTGTCTCAAGCATATTCACCGTTTAATGGACAGACTCATTAAGCGAGCATGTGAGTTGATGCAGATGAACTGTTTTTCTGTCCATTTAATCACCTTTTTTCCAGAGAGCCAGTGTACCCAAACCAGGGCTGCACAAGCCGGGTCTTCTGGATCAACCACTCTGTCTGTTTTCCAGCTCTC
This sequence comes from Oryzias celebensis, assembly GCA_014656515.1. Lineage (NCBI taxonomy): Eukaryota > Metazoa > Chordata > Actinopteri > Beloniformes > Adrianichthyidae > Oryzias > Oryzias celebensis. The sequence goes on from BNCR01000012.1 coordinate 10,758,941, forward strand.
CCTTCCCTCCTTGTAGACTCAGATGTTTCCAGATTCTGATTAGCTGAACACACCTGATCCAGCTAATGACATGCTGGCCACAGATCCTTAAGAAGTCTAGAAAGGTCTATTATTAAATTTTATTCACATAAGGCCTTAAAATGCATGAAATTGTCCTAAAGTGTGGTCAATGGGTCTCATTTTTTTTTCCTTATAAACGCAGTGTGACTTTGTGTCACTAAAAAAAAAACATTTTCAGAATGGCAATACAGTCACGAACTGGTCGAAAGTTGTTTAACCTCAGCTAACTAATTAGCTCATGCTCATTGATGCACAAAAATGGGAAAGTGCAAATTTATGGAGAAATGGCTTGAAAAAACTGGATTTTTCATGGTGGTTAAAACTGGTTTGTGGGGATTCAAAAAATGTGTAAACAACACATTGGGAACATTGATGTCAAGTTGGATGTGTAGAGAAACAAACAGCTTACTGTTTCATTTTCTTTGCACATGTGGTGTGAAATTTGATTTGTTCGAAGTGTTTTAGAGAGGTCTTAAAAATCTTTTTTATCTGTAAACCAGTAGACACCCTGAATTAACAGCAAAACAGCCAAAGGGGTCAAAGATCAGGACTTCACACCATTGGCCCAAATCATTGCATTTCGATTTGCGTTCTGCAAAACTATCCAAGCATGTCAGACTCTAAATAACATATTACTGACATTTGAAGATTATTTTGAATGTCATTTAAGTTAAAATAAAGCAAATAGTTTAATTTGTTTTATTATGTTGACTTTTTAACCCTTTTACCCTTTAACACCATAGCTGGTCACTGTCACTGGTGACATCTAAATAGCACATGCTCTTTGACACACAGCAAGCCTATAACTGCTCACGGATCACCCTGAATCAGCTTATTCTGACCATTGAGTGTAAATATGAACTGGACTGAGTGACCCCCTCCTCCCTCGTGTTTCAATTTGAAAGTATCCATTGGCTTCAAGAAGCGAAAATCCCATAGAGTTCTATTTAGAAATGAACAGTTATTACTCTGTCATTCTATTTTTTAGAATAATCATTCTTGCTCTAATGCCTTTTTCTTAACATTTTCTTGCTAATCATATTTTTTTCCCCATTATACTGTATTTCTTTCTTGATCGCAAGTTATTCAAGTTATAAACTGACCAATCAGGTGTCTTATTAAAAGCATGTGGTGCCCGCTGGGCCCCCACCTCAAACATTTCACAAATTCTCCCGAGCCACTTCCAGTGAAAAGGATGTGAACAACCGTTCTCATGATTGGCTCTAGTAGTTGCCATAGAAACACTGAATCGGTGACCAATCACTGTCGACAGGCTCCCAATGGGAGCGCCCGTATCACAAATAAATGGCGACTGAATTGGCTTCATTTTGCTGTAGCCAAAGCTAAGGCATTTCCCATGGGAGAAGTTACATTTAGCTGTTTCCATCTCTATATATAGTCTTCGATTATGACGCAGATAAAAGCAGCGCAAAGCTACTTTTCTCCACGACAGAATGGACTGATTTGCATGGATTGTGTAAACTCTTCACTGCTGTGCAGTGTTGCATTTTAGACCAAGGCAGCTTTTCTCAGTTTCAGAATCCACTAGAATTAATTAATTGTGTCAATTGAAGAGTCAGTCAAAGAATGTCAATCCTGGAGATAAACTGGTTTAAAAGGGTTATAAGGGGCATGGCAGAATATACTGTATATGTCATTTGGAGGGACAAATATATATGGCATTTCTTACAGCTTCTTATTTGCAGAAGTCAGAACTTTCAATACCTCTAAGTCTGTAATGTGTTCATAAATGTCCCTCAAAGCTGAATATCACTCTCCAACATTTGGAGGGATGCCACCAACTAAACCTAAGAAATTTAGAAATTGCAGTTTAAAAAATGTGCCTGTTTTTAAAATCGTAATCTTAAAAGTTAAAATGTTGTCAGGTTTCCCAAGCTAATAAAATGCCACTGAAAAAAAATGCAGTCTAGTCACGAAAGCTTGTGGAAGTTAAAGTTTACAGTGATTTGCAATAAGCTGATCCGCTGAGGCTAAAGGCTAAGTTAGTTGACCTGGAGGGAAGAAGCAGTGCCTTGCTGATTGGCCTGCCTGTGGGAATTGAAGCTTCACGACCAAAACAGTTCTTTCCCTCAGCTATCACTATGGACTCCTGGCAAATACATATTTCTCTTGGCCAAAGACTTGGAGCTTGATGTGAAAAGCTCCATTCCCAGAATTAGAATACGAGGCCTGAAGGCTAGCCCTTAGCTTCCCCTACTCTTATTTCTGTGCTTTCAATACAAAGGACTGCTGCCTCTTGACCCCATCACCAGATACCAGCAGGCGTTCAGGGCACATGAGGACAACTCCTAAGAGACATGGACTATTCTAGGAAATCAAGATTATATCTTTTCCGACTAAATCAACTTTGCGCCCTAGCAAACCATAGCATAGATTCTGGAAGTAACAAGTAGACTTATTTGAAACTGATTAAGTGTTTTTAAGTGTGTTAAGTGGAATTTAGATTACTGCCTCACCTGGCTTTGAATTTTCCATTGCAGGTGAGGTGTTCTTCGGAAGATAGTTTTCATCTGGCATCTATCTGAAACATACATCATTTGAATATTTTGAAAACACTTTTTTTAAATTTGTCATGTTAATTCGGCCTTGGTTGTTCTTACTTCCATGCAGCCTCTTTGATCATCGTTCAGTCTGGCCTTGGGTGAACTTGCTGAGGTAATGGGAGCAGACGGATACTTGAATGTTTTTCATCCATAAATAATCTTGAATGTGTAAAAGTTTTACTTTATGTCTTTGGAAATGTGTTCTATAATCCGATTGACTGACAGACAAAATTGCAAGAATTAAATTGCAATAAATGCACATTTAAGTAACACAGCGTGGCTGCTGTTTATTTATTTATTTTTTTAAATCAAATCAGTCATTGTGTAGGGTTTCTTTCTTCTCTCATTTTGCATTACTTCTTCATCAGACGTTTGTAAAAATATGGTTTTGGTTGTCTTAGCTTTTTAAGCAAGCATTTTCATTTAAATGTTCCCTTAAAAAGCTAAGACAACCAAAACCATCTTTTATTATGTATTTATATATACATATATATTTGAAAATTATTACATTACTTCTGCTAGGCGAGTGTCTCGAGAATGCTGATAACTTCTTTTAAGTATAGCTTACCATATCCAATCTCTATATCCATTTATTCATGAGCCTTCGGTCTTTTACATCCAGGTTCAGAAGATTATGTTCTGAAGGAAAGACGGAAAAAAAATAAACGTGTTTATTAAAGTTCACCAAACCCGGTGACTCTATTTAAAAAAAGGAAGTACCTGAGAATGGCCAAGAAAGGACCAATGAATCAAGAATAAGTAGGAGAAACAATGCAGGCGAAGTTATATAAATGTCAAATCAAGACTGGATAGAACAGTTGCTTTCCTCTGGGCAGAATGAACAGCAGACAGGAATAAACTCACTTGTTAGAGTACACTATTGCCTTGCAAGGAATTAGACACAACCTGGCAGGTAGCTCTCCTGATAATTGAAGACACTATACCGTAAACACCTCAAGGCTGTTGTTATTCTAGAATCTTGTTAACGGTTGTATATGACAGAACTGTGTAAAAACTGAAGTCAAGGGCCTTCTAGTGAATTTGTGAAAAGTCACACAAACAAAAAATAACAGCATGCAAATTTTTAGCTGCTAAAAGTGCTGTCACAGACAGCATGAAATAAAACACCTTGATCTATCAGAACTATTCATAATGTCGATTCAGATGTACAGTATCTTTTTAGACTTTAGGTGTTGTGCTAGAATTTATTTTATAAACAGTACCATCACAGCAACGCATTAAGCAAAAGCCATTTCAATCTTTTGTTGGAACTTATGCTAAAAGGTTTGGATGGCATATTTATTTATTTATTTTGAAGAAAAATCATAACCAACATATGGCATGTGCAAAAACAAAAGTTTCTGAGATACAGAAAGGTTTTCTTCTTGTGGGTAGTAAATGTGTTGTTACTGCAAGCATGAATCTGACAGAAAAACCTGAAAACATTGTTCACCCCTAAAGTGGAAGGATTTTTTTAAATAAATGATGCAGATGCTCATACAAACATTTTTATTTTTCATACAGAAAAACTGTTAAAACAAATAAAAAAAGCCTTTTTTTAAAATTAATTTTACAGGTAAGAATTCAGATGTGGGGATTTGAACCTGAGACTATGATTGAGATACATTTTGAAGAAGTGACTTGAGACTCATTCACTTGAAGTTCAAACCTGTGAACAATGTTAATATTTGTAACGCTTATTTTTTAGATCCCCATCTTCAGCATTGGGTCAAAAAATAAAAGCCTTTTTCACAGTTCCTTTGTATTGGGAATGCAGATACACCAACTGCCTGTTAAGCGTCCCCCCATGTCATCTAAAGTAAACATTTGTGTCACTTAAGCAATCTTTTGATTTATACGTTTTAAAATGTGACACTTTACTTGAAATGCCAGCTAAAGACTTGAGATTTGACTTGGATTTGTTAAATATTTGCACTTCAGCTGCACGATGGTGTAATAGTAAGTGCTCTAGTAAGAAAGCCCTGGTTCGAATCCTGGCTGGGACCCATCTGTGTGGACTTTGCATGTTTTCCTTGTGCATGAGTGGGCTTTTCCGGGCACTCTGGTTTCCTCTCACAGTCCAAGAACATAGGCAGTCCATAGGTGTGCATGTGTGTGTGTGGCCCTGCACTAGACCGGCCCCCTGTTCAGGGTGAACCCTGCCTTCACCTAACAGTATTTGGGTTGGCTCCAGCGACCTCATGACCCCAAGAAGAATTTTGCTGCTTCCAAGGATGATAGATAGATGGACAGATACTTGTGACTTCACTTATGCTTAAATGCAAAGACTTTGGACTTGACTTGGGCACATACAAAGGAAACTGTGAGCTTCTCTGGAGGGATGCTGTGTTATAGCTGCTCTGCTGCCTGAAGTCAGTGTTAATTATGCTTTATTTTCATCTATTATTTACAGTTCTCCTTCTTGGTTGCTAAATAACTAGTCAAGCCTGAATGGTTCATAGTAAACCTGCATTGCACTTATCCAAAAGTAGTTTAGAATCACACTCTTATACAGCCATTCACATCGATAGTATCAAAGGTGCCCTGTAAGCTTGGTCCAGCCCTCCAAAAGCAATTTGGGTTCAATGTCTTGCCCAAGGACAATTTGACAGATGGGTGGGCATAGCACAAATCAACCTGTGATCAGAAGTCAACCAATCTCCCTTTGACTGCCACTAAGAAGTCAAAGAACAAGAATTTACAACCATGAATTAAAGAAATATATTACTTATTTAGTTGATGGTAATCTTTCAATCTTTTAAGTACATTTGGGGCTTTGGAAGAAATTCTTATGCTGCCACTTTTAATAAAAAGTCAAAGCAAAAGTGTGTAAACGCTTTTGAGTTAAAAAGGCTTTCGCGGCGTGCATCAAAATCTGAATGCACACTTCGTAGAGCACAATTCCGCTTATAACACGGTCACTTACAAAAGACATACATTTTCAATCCATTTTTAGTACTCTAGTCTTGTTATTTTTTTAGGTTTAGATCACTTTTTGACAAAAGGTGGACTATTTGATATGTAATGCATCTCGTTCTCACGGTTACACAATACGTTGCTGAGCCGGCAGATCCTCGACTGCAGCGGCAAAGGAAAGCGATATGTATGCTGATTGTCAGGATAGGTTAAATAAAGCATGACTTCAGGGAGAAAGTTCACCTCTTACAGCTTGTGTTTGTCCAAAAAAGGAAGGAAACATTTGTTTTAAAGAAGCCTGTGCATTTAGAACATTGTAACCAAAGTTCTTCTGCCATACCCATCAGTCAATCAGAATACAGTATTCATCTGGACCATTTAAAGGGCAAAACCACAATGTTTGCTTCTTATGGTTGTATAACAGCATCTTTGTTCTCTTGGAGTAATTCTGCAGACATAAATGTCTTTACAGTTTTAGTTATATTACTCTTGATGTGTGAACACTTTATACATTTGAACATTTCCGACAATAAAAATTAAGGGAAACATTTTCTTTCTGACCTGTTTTTTTTTTTGTTCGAAAACTGCATATTGTCGAATAAAATGTAACTTTTAAAACTTTGTGATTATTTGTAGTTAATCACAATCCAAAAGTGTAGAGAAATGTGATCATTACTCTGATTATTATTTTTAATCGATTCACAGCACTAATTTATAAAAAAATATTTATATATCCATGGGCTATCAACCACTGCAATTGAAGTTCATATTTTGTCCTTTTCTTTCTACAACAAATTTACCGGATGTTCTTAGAAGTTAAGTACATCATTATAGAATAGAATCAGGTCATGATATGTATAAAACTGAAGCGTTTTAAAAAAGAAGCTGCTGTCTAAAGCATATTTTGTCTGCGAACAGCCCTATGGCACTTCATTAAAACAGGACCTCTGTTTATTTCTGTCCTAGTTTTAACGTGTGATTGACAGAATGGGGCAATTTATTTACATACTAATGACCGAAACTTTCACCTTTTACCGAGTAGATCTTTGCCACTTTTGGTGGCTGCTCGGTTTCTGCGGCCTACTGAGTAACCCGGCATATTACTCCTCTTTGTGCACACGAACAAACTAGCTCTCGGGCTTGCTTGATGTAGACAGGCAGTGGTGAGATTGATGGCTCTGACTTGAAAGCTGTATTTCAGAAACTGCTTACTCTCCCCTGACAATATTCTATAAACTGCTTCCTCTGGTAAATCTGGTGGCTCCCACTCCATCTGTCTCTGTCAGGGCAGAGACACACATGCATCATGATCATGGTTTCAAAACATACGCCACAAGCACCTCTCCAGCATTGCTCTCAACTTACTTTCCAGGGACTGCGGCGGAATAAAAACGCATTACGAAGACACGTTCATTCATTTATCAGTTCCGTGATGGGTGAGGTCAGACATGAAACCACTTGTTGTCTGTTGGAAGGGTCACTGTGCCACTTTTATGAAGACCTGTTTCTGTTTTAGGGACTCCTCCTGGGTTTTGGAGGGGAGCTATGAGATCTAAACGCCCAATTAACCTTGCTTGTCCCGGGCTCATTTCTACAAATTTAAATGGTTCCCAAAAGGCCAACAGTAATTAATTAATTTGATGGGATTGCACGCTCACCTCATTGTAGAAAGGTGTCTAGTTCACCTGACTAATCAATGGGAATACCTTTGGCCCTATTTTTATACGTGACAGAGTGGGATCCTGTGTTCAGAGAAATGATCATTTGAAGGACAAATACTTAGAAACAAGACCTACTAGGTGTCTAAGTTTGAATTAAATGAATTCATGTGTTCAAAATAGCATTCATACATTCAAATAATGGTCTGTTTTTACTCTGTGTTTAGTCTTTAAACAATTTTGATATTAAAGTTAATTAAACCTGGATTAACTTTATTTCTAATGAAGCAAATGGTGCACTGAATCAAGCAGGAAACATGTTGGCTTTCCTTCATTTTCATGTACAGACTGAAGTAACTTTCATATTCACCCAAGTCACAGAGGCAAAGAAAGAGCAGCTGGCTGCCACCCCCTGGGAGAACACATAGTTTTGCCATCTGCCACCAAATTCAGCAGGTCTAATGTGCACCTCTTACTGCTGCACTAACAGCCAGGGGACAGAGCTGCTGCCAATTAATGCTAGTGTGAAATATTACTATGTGGGCAAACGCAACAAAAGACTTAAATAATGTTTCATTTGTACGTGTGCACGTAGGAGGTATCCTTGCTTTCACATGACTCATCTGCAGAGATCCATTGAGTTCACAGATGCATTTTGTGTTGAGAAATGAAGGAATGTCAGTGAAACTGTTCCTCGGACTGCAAAATGAACTGATAATATTGCATTGATCTGCATTGGACAGATAATCCTGGCATGCAGTTGAACTAAACGGCATGTATATGATAAAAAAAAAATATCATATTGAGAGTGTTAAACTGAAAATAAATAGAAAACAATGAATCAGGTTTTAGATTAAAAATAATACTACTCGATATCCAAGGATTGATAGAAAACCCTTTGGTTCCTAAGAACAAGTGGAATAAAGCTTTAAACATTTATAAATGTGTTTAAATAAGAGAAAACCGAAGCTTTGGCTCCATTGTTGACGTTCTTTGAATTACTGTAGCTCTTCAACCATTTTTGTAATTTCCGTAATTCCAATGGATTCTGAAGTGAAGAAACCCAGGTTTGTGCTAAAATCCAACACTTCACAGCATGCAGTTAAGATAAACTAACTCATTCTGATTCCGATGGAATTATAGAAATTACGTAAAGAAGAGCGTTATTTATTTTGTGTCATCTGTTGAAATCTCTGGTACTAAAGTGTTAACTGAAGGCAGCTATTGGATTAAATCTAATGAAACCTGAGATCAAACGAACACATGTAAAGGACAAAATCTTCATCTTCATGACATTAAATAAAGTGTACATCAAGTGTTTGCCTTACCTAGAAAAAAAAAAAAATCCTGTTTGAATCTACTGAGTTCTTTTTTTTCCATGGATCACATTTATTGAAAAGGGAAAACATTAGTTTGAAGGGTAGTGAAATGAAAATCTTAGTGTAAGTTAAGGTTTCTGGAAGGAAACAAAAACTGTGCTTTGATTGTTAGTTAACCCTTTCAAAAAAAGGGCTTTAGCTGCAGTGTTTATATAATTTTAACTACATTAACTTTTCAGCTGTTTACGCGATTAATGTAGATTCAGTAGTTTCTGAAGTAGAAAAAAAACAAATTTACGCTGATATGCAACACTTCACAGTAGTGCAGTGCTTACGCAATCAACGTAAATCATCTGAATATGTCACATAGAAAAATGGCTTTACGACCCATTTAAAAATACACTTTTCCACGTGTCAGAATCAGCTGATTCACATTTATCACGTTTACAGTATGTCAAAGAGCATGCGTCATTTAGGTTTCACCTGTTACAGCTCCAGTCTTAAAGGGTTAAACTAGATACTTTACATGTTAAAGAGAGAGGACAAATTACATGCTCTTATCAAGTAAAATGCATTGTAGGTGCTTTTTATATATGTTCCTCTGTAATGAATATCAGCCACACTGTATCTTGGTAGTTTGAAAGCAAATAATCAAATGCAAATTAAGATGTTTTTTTTTGTTGTTGTTAATGTTTTAACTTTTTCATTTGATATCCATGCAAAAATATGGCAGTTAGTCATGGATTCACCCCACTGAGACTCAATCACAGTGGAGTGAGTAAAAAGCAACTATAACGACGGAAATTATCTTCATTTACATCAGATTTGTAATATGCACAGATTAGCATGACTGATTTATGCTTCTGATTGATGATTTCATTACCCAGTTAAAATGGAGAAGGACGTCCATCACATACGGTGACTGTTTTTCTTTTATCGCCATGACAACAGATGTGTACACAGTGTCTGGCACTGCAGCAGTCACCCTCTCCATGTTCCAGTCATTTCATTATTTTTTTTAATTCAAAGAATGCGTCACTATCTAATTTATCTTCCATTTGAATCCACAGCTTCACTTTTCCTCTCTGTGCATTGAACCACCTCTCAATCTGTTTTGATCCAATTCTTAACAACCGTGTGTTGGTCTATAACTAACAGTGAGTCACCCCAAGGGGCGCTCATCAAAGTGCTGCCAGGAAGACAGAGAGGCTGGATGGCCCTGTGTTAACAGCCAATGTCCTTAAAAAGGACATGCTGCTGATGCTACTTCTGATCAGTCCACAACAGCATTTCATTTTCATCATTTTAAATAATTCTTATCTTAAAGGTCATTCAGAAAATCTTCTCCATCATATTTACATTTTTTTTTTGCCACCACTTAAATTCTTCAAATGCTTGTCATGAAAACTTGTTCTGTGGGAGGGCTTAAGAAACGGCTCAGGGGCTGAAAAGTGGGTCTCCCACAGTAGTAGGATTTGGTTTTTGAAATGGCAAGGGCAGGCTAGAGTTTAGGCCACCTGCTGTGACAGCACAAGGACAAGGGCAGTCCTGCAGGGCTGAGCAAGTGCAGTGTCAGTCAAACGGCACCGGCACAACTTCTGGCCCTTCCTTCCATTTCCTTCTCATGCTTCCTTTTTGATGCCAATCTGAAAAGGATGGGTGGAGGGTGGGAATGGCGCTTCATCCCTCCCCTCCATCTGGTGCTGCACGCCTCTGTCAGGATGTCAGCCTGCACATAGTAATGAAGGGTGTCATCAAGGTTACCGCAGCCTGGAGTGTTGCCTATAATCTCCCTCCCTCCCTCTGTATCTATTTTCCCTCTAACTTATTGCACATTATGTTTGTCTGAGCGAGAAGCCAGCATTTAGCACAGGCACCTGTTTACTTTCCTTTAGGCTGAATTTAATCACTTTTGGGATATCTTTTTTATTCCTAATTCAAGAAATTGACCATTAACCCTCTTAAAGATCAGATGACCACTGGTGTGCAAGAAATCAAGGAGGTGACAGCAAATGGAATGTACAGTGCATCTTCAAAATTAAGATACTCATGATCAAGCTTAAAAAAAGCTACATTATCTGATTTCATGTCTGGTACGACTAAATGCCAAAGGACTAAAATCAAAAATAACAAATTTGAAACCATAAAGTGATCCCTGCGGTACATGACTTCTAAAACAATCAAAATGGTCAAGGGTTTCAACAGACCAACTTTATACTTTAACGATTTGACAGATTTTACTGAGCCAGCTTTCAAGTGGTAGGGCTGTTTTCTAACAAGCCCATTCCTTATTGGCAAGAATGGTTGTCTTTGTAATTGCGCAAATTGGATTAGCAATAAAAAATTTGCTTCAAGGAAAAACTATCATTTATCAACAAAAAAAGTTGAAAGTTGAAATTGACATTTTGCGCAAAACTGCAATAGAAACACTTTTTCTTAATTAAATGCGTTTCCTGGAAGGAAGTGGTGGCGCTGCACAGCGGGCGTCACGAGAGGTTCCACAGCATCACAACTCATTAAAAGTTACATGTCAAACGGAATTGTTGGAGCTACAGCTCCTCTGTAAAATCACCAATCAAAATTTCCTAAAAATCATTTCATCTGTAGCTGCTCCCACCCGGGAGGAGCTGCTCCATGGCCTGCACAGACGTCTCCTTTGACAGATGATGATGAGTGCTAGAGCCATGACAGAAATTTGACTGGATGTGAATGTTATCAAACAGAAAAAATGGTCCAACTGCTTACTTGTTGTTTATTACAGCTAAACAAGCTTCTCTCATGTGTGTGTCTGGCTCATTTACATTTATATAGATAATCAATAGTCTTGCGGTGCTACAAAAGCTGTGACGTCACCCAAATGCTCCCTCTTTGTGAATCCACTAAAAACATAAACTAGTTCTCAAAAAAAAATTGTGACTGAATTGAATTCATGTCGTTGGGTGATGTTGCACTCACTCCGTCCTGGTCTCATAGAGTCAATGCTCTAAATCGGTGTTCCACAGGGCTCTGTTCTTGTCTTCCTTCACTTGTCTTTGGTCACTCACATCTCTAAATTTACCATTAGCTACTATGGCTTTCTTTATCATTTTGCTGTGCTGATTGCAACTTACCATTTCATTCCCCAGATTTCTAGGTTATTGTTTTCACACATTTCTGCTTGTCACTTGGGTATTAACACAAGAGAAACATCAGTAGCTTCATCTTGGCCTAACCAGCCAGAACCTTGTTACAACAGGCATTTCACATCAGTTTGAAACTATCAGTGACCAATTTTACAAATTTGCTAACAAAAAAAAAATATGAAGAATGTAAAAACAGTCAAGAAAAATCTTTCACTCGATGATTGAAATAATTGTTCTTTAAAACATAATAACACCAACCACGATCAAAATGATCAGTGTCTTACCTTTCGACTAATTCAATTCTGAATGCAAGGCTCCCTGTTTGGATTAATAACAGGAATTTCTTTCAAAAAACAGACTGCAAAAAGAGGATATAGAGCTTAAAACATTCAAATCTCCATAAGTTAAGCAAAGTATAGCAATGCATCTCATTTCTAACAAGATGAACAAACTACACATCACACCACAGTTTGTGTCCCTGGACTGGCTCCCTGTGCCTTGTCGCATTGGATAGAAAGTCTTGACACTCGCCTACAAAGCAATTTACTTAACAGCTCCCTCATACCTGATCGCCCTGATTCACGTCTACAACCCCTGCCGCCCACAGCGCTCTGCCAACAAGCAGCAGCTGGTGGTCCCCGCGCCACACAGCAAAAGATCACAAGCTAAACTCTTCAGCTCAGTGCTCCCACTGTGGTGGAATGAACTAACTCCACATGCACAGCAGTTTCGCTCCTAATATTCAAATAACTGTTGAAGACAGAACTTTTCTGAAGCTTCCCGTAGTCTACACTTGAGATCGTGCAGAACTAAAACATTTGTTTCAAAGAACTTATCTTTAAAAGTGTTCTTTCTGGCTTGTTTTTTTGCTTCACTTGACCTTGTAACTTTTTTTTTTTTTAGATAGAATTCAATTTCCTAATAAATTACTCAAAGTAAGTGCAAAATATCTTATATTTTTATATATAGCTCCCAAGCTTTTCTGTTTTGTCATTGATATACCTTTTATAGATTAAAAGTGCTTGAAAATAGTCAAATCTACAGTGGCCCAGAAGTGCAAATCATATCAACAAAATTTTCAAAGCAAAAACATATTAAGGATCTCAAAGACAGCTAAAAAAGTGATCTTATGTGATCTTATGCTGTGATCTTACCACAACAACAATGGTGGTTCTGATATGGACCACAAATACGGTTGGCTCTATTTTGTTTCTTTTTTAAAACTATTCTCAGTAGTCTTTTAATCATGACTGTGCAGTTTTTAAACGAAATCAAACAGCCTTTGTTGTTTTTTAAGACATATTTTATGTCCAGCGGCAAAAGCTCATTAGCGGTAGTGAAAACTTGAAAACTGAATTGAAGATGAAAACTGTGAACTAAAAAGCAAAGAGGAAGAAAACAATTTCAAAAAACAAAAAACCTTAAAAAAAAATTCACATTCGCATTTTTTTTAAGTTTACAATTTGTACTTTCGAGTTTAAAGCTTTTTTATTTATTTATTTATTTTTAAATCACATTGTTTCTTTATACATTTTTTTTTCTATTTTTTCAAAATTACATTTTGTTTTATTAATCCCTTTGAGCTGATTCTTTTTTGACCCCATACAGGCCAGCCTCGCAGCTTTAAGCCAGAGGCCAGCTCGGATGAGGAAAAGGAATGCATGCCAGGGGAAGGAAGAGCGGAGTGGCAGGACAGACCTTGGCACGTCCAGTCAGTAGCTGCGTCACTAGTCCCAGCTATTCTAGTTTGTTAAAGATCACAACAACAATAGGTCCCTTCTTGCGTTTCATTTTTTTAACATTACTTTTTGAGCCTGGAAACTAGTTTTGTTTTCTGAAATGCTTCTTTTTTTTTTTTTTTTTTTTTTTTTACTTAACCGGAAAAGGTATGGGACATCACTGATTGGGTTACGTCATTTGTCCATCATCTCAACCAAAAGCTATTTGACATGAAGCGATCCTGGATATGCTCTGTACTAATCATTAAACTTTTAGAAGTATGCAGACATTAAAGACACATTTGAAAAATAGTCAAACGTCCTCCTCCAATCTGTAACATCCCAGAGTATCTAGCTTACTTTTTTGAAATTTCATTTTGACTTTTGGAAATTACTTTTTTTTTTCCAATTTTTTTTTTTTTTTTTCCAATTTTTTTTTTGAGGGGGGGTGTTTTGGCTTTTGGAATATTGCTTTGATTTCTGACGTGCAATGCAGTGTTTTTTTTTTTTTTTTTTCTTTTTTGGTATGATTTTTTATATTTTTTTTGGTTGAGTTATTTGGAATAAAAAAAACAAAACATCATAAACATTAATAGCCCCCATTTCTTTTCATGCAGTGCATCATTTTGTCTTCCTTCATTTTTGAAGAAGAGAACAACCGTTATTGAAAGTTGGTGAAATTAGAATTAGTGGAATATCTTCAATATTTCTATGTGGTTTACTTTTAACGATAGGCTTAAAACGTTCCTTTTTGATACAGCTTACACCATGTTTCCAGCTGGCAGATGTTATTCTGAACTGATATTCACCGAAGCTGTCACAGGGTAAGCCTGCTGGGGGACCACCTGTGGTTTTGGTAGTATCTCCCCTCGACGTTAACTTTCTGTTTCTCTCCCGTAGTTTGTGCCAGTTCCCTTCTTTGCACTTCTCTGCAGGTGGCGTTGGCTCCACTGCAGCATCTTCCTGCTGTTGCTGGCACAACCAACCTACCAAGATGATTTTTTTTTTTGCAATTGCTATCTCATTCTTACTGTTGCATCCTACGTTTGTCAATTTTGTCATCCCCATGTTGTTAATGAAGGTTTTGCCTCTAACTGTTGCGTGCTTTTTGAAAAGGAATTGCTGGATTTTTGTATCTAAAGTGCTTTCTTGAGAAATGAATTTTGGTTAATTGCAGATAGAAAACTAAAAAGTCTAACTGCACATTTATTCAAAGGCCCAGTCCAGTGAAAATCATGTTATTGGTGTTTTTAACATGTTCTTGTGGCATTTTTCTGACGATGGAGGAGCTTTCAATTGCAGGAGGAGACAAAAAAGTGCTGTTGTAAAAAGCTTGTTGCTATGACATAAAACCTACAAAAGCAAGCTTCCTGCTCTGATCAATTCTAAAGCATCTACTTGAAGATTACTTCATACATGTCATCATTTTCCTCATCCTGTCTGGCTCAAAACTGTACCGCTGGATATCTCCAATTTTGCTCGCCATTTTTGTCGCACAGGAATGTTAGGTTGGGGGTTGTGAGGGGATGTGAGCTAGCAGGTAAGCATGTAAACAAAGAGATGATGGATAGTGAGGACAGGCTTACTCCTGACCGACAGTCCCACCCACAACTCAGAGGTGAATGAATTCCTACTCCAGAAACTGTCCTAGAAAATGACAGTTTTTTTTTTGTTTGGTTTTTTTTTTTTTTTGATAAAATTGTCATGGTCATAGTTTAAAGACCACTTGGAACACTTAGAATTGCTCAGAAGACTTTTGACTCAGATGAACATAAAAAAATAATGAGGCTATGTCATTGCTGGTGTCAAATAAGATGAGAAGTGAGATTTTAAATGCGACATTAGGCTTTTTTGTGTTTTGCTTTAGTTTTTGGCTTATGAAGAATAAGCTTACAGGGAGGATCACACATAGAAATCTAAGAATAGGACTTATTGGAAAAACACAAACTATTAGTTCCTCAATCATGTTTGTGACCCATTAACCGGCACCAAAATGTGTTCCCTTTTAAAATGGATCCATTTTCAATTCAAATGATTTGACTTTGGTAGCTCAGTGGTTAGTGCTCTTGCAGCACAAAAAGAAGGGCTGCTGGGACCTTTCTGCATGAAGTTTTCATGTTTTCTTTGTACATGCGTGGGTTTTCCTCAGGGACTCCTCCTACAGTCCAAAAACATGCTTTGTAAGTGAATGTGTGATTCTATATTGTCCCCAGCTGTGAGCGTGACTGTGTATGGGTGTGATTGTGGCACTACGACTGGCGACCTGTCCAGGGTGGTAACCTGCCTTTGCCCAATAGTAGCTGGGTTTGGCTCTGGCAGCCCTGTAACCCCAAAAGGGATAAGAAGGGTTTACAGGATGGATAGATTTGACTTAAAAAAGTTTTCATCTTGTTGCTAAAGCTGTTTAAGTCTGAACATAATGTTCCTGGACTGTAAAATGGAGTTTGCTGGGATGTTTTGATCACTATTCCTGTAACTTTTCTAACACTTTTTTGTAGCTTTGACAATAAAATCATAGAGTAGTTTGAAATCACTGTGAAAACGGTGTCTTATCTAACACTAAAGCTGTAGTTCTGACAAAAGAAATACTGAAAAAAAGAAATAATGTCTATCTTTTAAAATGAACAGTGACACAGTGCTGTGGATGAACTAAGCTGATCTGTCATGTGGCTGAGCGGAGAACAAGCTGCCATCAATGGCAACGCTGAGCTATGGATCCCAGTGGCATTAATTTTCCAGTGTCAGTGTTGATGTATGGGGCTCTTTGATGAACATGGTGTGGAGGGCACGCTGTAACCTTGTGGAAAACTGTGAGGGGTCAGACCTTGCCCATCTGAAAATGTGTGTAGAGGAAGGTCACACAAATTGCAAATGTTAATTTTGACTTACACATTTATGTCACAATAGCACAATGACTGCTCTGCTACCTTAAGTTGCTGTAGTAGGATTTATTTTAACATTTTAGTTGGAAATGTTTTTTGTTGACAGTGGGATAGTAAAAAAAATACAGAATATGCTATTGAGGTTAAAGCAGTTTAAAAAACAAATCACTATAAAAGCAAAAACAAAAATAATAATAATAATTTCAATGGAGATTGTAAAAAAAATATCTTTGTTGAACAAAAATGCAGCTACCTGGAAGAAAATGTTTTTATGATTTTAATATGGTAGCAAAAAAACAGGATTTTATCTAGTTCTCTCAGCCTTAAGTGTCAAGATACTATGAAGAAGAAAAGAAAAAAATGTGGATCAAATGCTCACTACAGATCCTGGAAAAGCGGGTATGACACCGTTTGCCTGAACTGTTTTGTGTGACATAACTGTATCTGTGAGTTGGGATAGACTTTACAGCCACATACCTGAAATAACATTCATTTGAAGAAAAAAAAAAAAACATCACAAAGAAAAGGTGTGGGAAAAAAGGTCTTCCCTGACTGCTGCTGGCCAACCTTTTTGACAGAAATGGGAATACATCTCACCAAAGCTCTTACACAGCCATTATTATTATATAGAGAGATCTTACACAAGGTATAGAGAAGGAGGTATCATTACATCCATGGCTGTAAAGAGTACATGATGAAAGTATGATGGATGAGCATTGAAATACAAGGTAAGGAGTCATCAATACTCAAAATATGTGGAATTATGGGAGTTTATGCATGTGCACAGTATTATGTGAGATGTTACTTTACTGCATTTTATCATGCATTTTCATCTTTTTGAAAGAAAAAAAGCTTCAGGAAAGTAGCAGTCCTTTAAAATAGTCAGAATAATATTAAGTGTGTTATCGATCAAAGATTTAAATTCAAGCTGTTGAATTCATCAAAAATATGGAGTAATGACTAATCAACTTAAATGTTTGATTGATTTACATCCCTTTGATCCAACCAGATCCATCTGTCTGAGGCAAGTTGTTAATCTAATCGATCTATAGCATGATAAGACTGTTTCCACATGAAATCAATGGATATTGGAAAATTCCATTCGGATTGAGGAATGGTAGGTTTATTTTACTATCAAGTAAAAATGACCAAGTTCCATCACAGCAGATAACACGGGATGGCAGCAAAAAACATCAAGTCATCATCACAGTCCAACGTGTGGAACACTAGGAATTTAGCAAAGATGTGACCATACAGTGTGGCGGAATGTGGTAGAATGTTCTAATAATGTTCCGTTTGAATTATTTTAAAGTGGAAAAACAACAGTGAGTTGAACTTTATTAAACTGAAATGGGAATCTATTTGTCATTAATTCTTGTTTACTTGTTTGTTTGTACACATACAGAAATTATAATTGATTATCTTGCACAGAACACGAAGAACCTGGAAAACTTCACCTGCACTGTTTAGTACCAGGTATTTATTCCTGAGTCACACTGGTTGAATTTTTGACTAAAGATGTCCTGTATCAATTTCAGGTTAGTGGAGCGGATTGTTAAAGATTAATCAATATCGACTTTGAATGGCATCACCAACCACAGATTATGATACTAATCAAATTGTTACACTTCTAATTAAAAGCAATGCTTTCCTTCTTTAAAACACATGCTTTAAAAATACAGTTGAAGAAAAAAATCCTGCAAAAAAAAATAGTTTGTGTAGTTTTTGTGGCTTTGATGCTCAGAACCAATTTGGACGAAATGTGAACACTGCTTTTTCTAAGTGTATTCTTTTTTTTATACATAAATATATATACATTTAAAAAAGAAATCTGTGAAACAACGTGGGTATTTTAATGTGTTAGCTGCCAAGGTTCTAATTATTGCACAGTTTTATGATCCTCTTCATTCTCCAAGTGAGTCTTGAAGGATGAGGGTCAAACTGCTGCTGCTGTCATACATAATCAATTGGAGTAATTAGTTATGTAAGGACACCCGGGTCAAAGATTAGTGCTCATGTTAATCCTTTTCTGCAGGATTCAAAATGTATTTGAAAAATGGGTGAAAGCAAATGGTTGCACAAAAAATTAATAGAAAAGGACTGAAAAGCAAAGCACAATAGAGATGGCCTCGTGTCATCACAAATGTACTGTTAGTCTTTGATACATATGCAGCTGTTACACATTTATGCTGAGCTCCCTCTAACGAAACACAAAATCTAATAAAAATCTAACTCAAAGACAGTCAATATAACCGTTGCAATATGTGGGACTCAGAAAGCAGCTTCGTCCTTGTCATGAAAAGATTGCCATGGGTCAAAGGAAAATATTAATGGAGGTAGAGGAGTTCTGTGGCTTTTAAATCTGTGGCCTAATGGACTGTATTGACCACATTAATAAAACAGGATATGTGTTTCTAATGTCCTCTGTGGTGCATTAGGCTTCGCTTGGACTACAATTCCATTTGTTTGTCCGCAAGGCAGCTTGAAGCAAGCATGGATCAAAATCCAAAACCAATTGGATTTCTAACACAGCCTGCTCAGAAACTCCCCATGTACCCATCCTCGAGGTATAAAGACAGGAAGGATAAAGGTCAACTGTGCTAAAAAAAAACCAAATGGATTCACAGTTGTTGGACTATTACAATAATTTTAGCTGAACTTAAAGTCTAATAGTTTTTCTTACGTTTTTTTTTTTTTCTTTTTTGTGGAAAAACAAATGAAAATGTTGGTTATTTAACATGTGGATGGTTATTGCAGTTGCTGCAAATACCACAGTCCAATCGTGGTGATTTCTATGATATTTATTTGTCATGATTGAACTGATTTTTTATATTCTTTGTGTAAATGATCAAAAAATAATCAATGAGTAATGAATGATTGTTGGATTCCTAAAAAAAAAAGACGATATTCTATTTTTATTAGCGCTGGCAATTGTTGCTGTATTTTTGTCATTTCATGTGGCATGAAGTAGGAAATGTAGGCCTTGGTCACATCCATCTGTACAGGTGCTGTGTGTTTTTGGAGTGTCCAGGCCTGTGGAGGGTCATAGACAGGAGCGGCCAAATCTTACAGGGAGTGCTGGTGTGTCTTGAAGCTTCTTTGAGGTTTGTAGGGCTGTCGAGATGTCATGAAAGTGGAACGTACAATTGCAAGTGGTAAGTGTATCGTCAGGTATCTGTAAGGATAATAAAAGCCAAATGCACCTTTAATGCCTGGGTGGTGCTGTCATACGGCTGCAGTCTAGTCATTAGTAAGATGCGTCAACTGGCCTCTTACTGACTGTAAGCAAATGCACTGACTGAATCCTCACCACTTCTGGGTCTATTGCATTGTTTATACGCTCTGCCATTGTCACTGTCAAAAATAAAAAAAAGCATCAGGACATGGCTGTTATTACTTTTTTTCCAGCAGAACTACGTATAAAGATTATTTCCCTGCTAGGGGATCAATGGCATTCTGAAAAGTTGAATTCTGTTTTAGAGCAAATTCTCACTCAGTTGACTCGATGGATATGTCTGTGACACCGTGACATATTTTGACAGTTTGTTAACAGGAGAAATTCCTATTCAAGGCAAGCAAAAGTTGTATTCAAAACAAAAACAAATCGTATTCAAAACAGACATGTCAAACGTAAAAATAAATGTTGTAATAATATTTTTCTGCAAAAGTTTAGCACAAAGTATTAATTTATGCACAACTTCGTCTTTATGAAAACATGTCTTATTGACAGTTTCCTCATTCCAAATGTGGGTCACTGAGTGGTCTACAATTGTAAAATTTGGTGCAACCTCTCACGTGTCCCACATAGGTTTACCCAATCTTTTCCCACAGACAACCCATATCCATCCACAAGGGCAGTTGTGACTGAGACATTAACTGTTCTCTTACACTTTAAATAATGTTACAAATTGGACCACTTTTTTTTTATAGTTTAAAAAAATGTGTCGTTTAAAATATTATTTTAATATAATTTAGTTTAACTTTAGTATATATTTAACTTACACTCCCCTTGAACTGCAGATCACCAGCTTGTGTTTTGTTCTTGATACTCAAGATTCAATCTATTTTAGCCACACCTCTAGTGTCTCCAAGTCCCAACATTCATTGCAAGAGCTTCTGCAGTGATGCTAATTATCTAGTGTTGGCAGAAAAACAAAACCAAGCTCTAATGCAAGGCAGTTACATATCAAAGAGTTGCTGTTTATTTTTTTGTCTTGTGTTGCTCAAAAATTATGGACATTACATACTTCAATCCCCTCAAAAGAACGCATTTTAACTTTTTAAGCCAATCAACCATAAACTCAGTGTTGCATTTAATCCCTTTTCACCCTTGAGCAAGCACTTTAGTGTGGAAATTCATGGCTTTGCTAATTAAATTTTTCAAACCTGGTGGAGCCCCTGGCAGCCATTATCTGTCAACAGGATTTTGATTAACTGGACATGAATGCACTATTATCTAGAGTTACTGTTTGGGGCTTATAAACATCAGCTTCCTAATTAAAAAGAATAATACCACGCATATCATGTGCAGAGTAATCTGCCTCTTGCTTAGCCATCAAAGGAAAAAGACAGAAAGTCAAACAGTTTCACACAGACTGTAAAACGCAGAAAAAAACAAATAAATGTAGTTGTTTGTTAGTGTTTTCCGTTTAAAAAAGGGTTTAAATAAACAAAAACCTTTTTTTTTCACACATTATGCTATGTTTACACTGGGCTCAGAAACAAATGAGAAACACACACAACAACCACGTCAAATGAAAAGT
The DNA here is from genome assembly GCA_014656515.1 of Oryzias celebensis. NCBI lineage: Eukaryota > Metazoa > Chordata > Actinopteri > Beloniformes > Adrianichthyidae > Oryzias > Oryzias celebensis. The sequence goes on from BNCR01000012.1 coordinate 10,779,943, forward strand.
TCTTGTAAGCACACACGTGCATTTTGGGTTTCCGTTTTCAAAACTCTCATATTCATGCGTCCCTATGAAAGTTTCTAAGTCCATTTTTGGTCTCTTCAAACATAATATCCAGTCACTGAACATGTGTTAAAAGTTAAACCAGTTGAACTTTGACCAATCAGGGACTCGGATTTGATGTTGACGTTTGGTTAGAGTCCTTCTCAAAACAGGGAAGTGCCAACTGTTTGAGAAGTGATCACGGAGGAGATATTTTAATTGCAGTTTTTACCTGGTTGGAGTCATATGAAACAATGTTCTTCATATCTTTGCAGTGCATATCCCTTGTGCTGAGTGGCAATCAGGTCCCATGACCTTACCTTCCTCACCGAGTCTTTATAAACGCCTGTTTTGTTTATTAAATCATGTCATGTTTTGTTCTTCCAAAATAAAACTCGTCCCCGGCGAAAATGAATGCTGGTGTTGTGGTGTTGTCAGTGGTGTTGACATGCATCATTCCACGGGCATGTCAGCTTAATTTTAAAATAAAATGCTATAAAGTTTTATTTTGAACGTACAACTCAGGCTTTTATTTTTAAACCCAGACCAGTTTCCTGTCTCTTCAGGCTTTTTGGTCCATCTGTAGTGCATCTGTATTGGGTCCAGGTTTCAAAATAAAAACTTCTGTTGTACTTTATATATATATTTATATATATATATATATATATATATTTTTTTTTTTTTTTTTTGGGGGGACGACGACACAGCAGATACTGTACAATGAAAAAAAAACTACATGATGGACTCCCCCCACAGTGCAAGGAAGGCGCACAGCAGACAGACCAGTGTAAATCAGGTCTAATGCATTTGCAATTGCATAATCAAATTTGAAAAGGATACAAAGACTTTGAAGCCTTCCAAAGATGATGATTACGATTAATCGTTATGGGACATAAGTAAACACATGCTATTATTGTTGTTTTAGCTTATTTTTATTTCCAATAAATTAGAATTTATTATCTTTCAGTGCTTTGGTGCTAGATGTTCTCCGTAAGTAATTTTACTGCAGAAAAAAGGGAAATTGCGTCGACAGAGAAGCCTCTAATCACATAAATTTAGGCTGTGAGAAACAGGGGCTGTTTTTCAGGAAATGTGCAGTAGCAGACACATTATGCTGTATTTCCTCTGTGTGGTGTAATACAAAGTGAGGGGAAAGAATCAGAGAACCCTGGGTATTGCATACATAACATCCATCATCCTGCAGCAGGTCTACAAAGCCCAGAGAGAAATGTTGTAAATGTGACACACTTTGAGAGACAAGTATTTTTTTGGAACTGTATTGATTATGCATTAGCAATATCTACAAAAAAAAAAAAAAATACACCAAGTATGAGACACAGCAAAATAACTTAAAATACATGAATGGAGGAACTGAGTAGTCTTTCTTCTGTGAAACCTTTTCAGGTCTAGTAGTGGAATAACTATTTTCACATTAAAGTAATAAACCAAACACAACAACACCAGTGAGTTTCCATCCCATTTATGCTCAAGAATTAGCCCACGGTACAACATCACTAGAACTAGACACTCTGACAGATCACGTAAATTAGCAACAGGTACACTTACGGCCATAGCTTTAACAAATACCAAGTGTGTTCTTTGAAAGCTTTTGAATACAGATGGCTTAGAGAAGGAAACCAAAAAGTATATTACCAAAGTTATGATTTAACCGTTAACCGTCATTTTTTTCTATTTCATTTATTTGTATTATTTTTACTAAAAACCAGAATTCCACACATGAGAGGACTTTCTATTACTGGACAAATTAACAAAAAACATGTCAGCTTTTATTTGGTTGGATGCTATGATACATAACTAAATACACAAATAAATAAAAGAATTGGATGTATGGATATGATTTAGATGTATGATCAGTTCCCCTAAATAGTAGTAAACAGCCACTAGATTATATACCAAAGGAAATGGCAGGGGAATCCCTGTCAATTAAAACTTTTTGGCATATCAAGGAAAAATAAAAGAGCCCTATTTTTGATCATGTGACCTTAACAATAGAAGAAAATGTAAATAAAAATCTAACTATTTCCAAAAACTTGGGTCAAAACCAGTTTCATGTTTCATGACTTTATTACCCACTAGGATAAGATTATACATAACTGTATAAGATACAATAACTGACTCATTTCACTGAAAAAGCAGAAGATTTTCTCATAACTAGTAATGAAATTACTAGTTTCTCTCTGGAAGATAAACACTTTAATGAGTGTAAGAAAACAGAGAAAGTAATGGATCCAATTGTATGGAAAAGGAAAACCATTTTTAGTTCCTCTTTTTAAGATCACAAATTATGATGTCAACTTTAATTATGACAACTTTAAATGTACTTGAGAAAAGAACTACATTTTTTCTTTGCTTTCTTAAGAAAATGGTTGTCTTGCAGCAGGTGTACCAGATGATGTCAACATGCCACCCACACCACTTCTAAACAAGAAAATGTCACATGTGACAGCTGATGCCCAGAGCTCACCATGTTTTTACTCTTCTGTGATTGTCTCTCATACTTTTTTGCAAACAACTAGGTTTATTTCAATTCATTCAGCTGAACCTACTGTACCTCTTCCTGGGTCACGGGGCTGCTGGAGCCAACCCAGCTACTGTTAGGGGAAGGTGGGATACACCCTAAACAGCTAAAACTCACCTTCACAACACAGTGCTTTGTGTCTCATTTACTGTTAGGACAATCCTGGGAGTAAAAGAATATTCTGGATTTGTTTTTTTTTTTAGTAAATCTTCAACTTCCAACTATTGGGTCATCCAGAAAGCGTAATTTAACAAGGACAACTCTGTGTCTATATCTAATTTTACTTCAAACAATACAAAAACAAAGACATTATCAAACAAGATGTGATATCTGACCACTGCAGAACTAGTTGAAACTTTGAAAATGGTCTTTATCAGTTCCACTCGCCCTTTGAAGGTTGCCCTTTGAGCGTGATATCTTTTACTCTGACATCAGCCAAAAAAATCAACATGGACCTTCCACAGGATGTTAATGCAATTGACTGCAGATATCACCCACAATGCCTCAAAGAGATTTCCAGATGTCGTTTTTTATCTTTCTCAAGATAGCTGCTTAGCTTAGGTACTCTAAAATTATTTCAATGCACCTTCTGATAAGATAGTTCTCTGACAAACAAATGATAAGATAAAGTAATATCACATTCAGCACATTATCCTATTAAAAAAAGAAAAAACAGTTCTTGAGTAATTGTGTGCTGGGAGTTTTGCACAGAGAAATGCATTTCTGTTTTTTTTGTTGAACATCATCCACCCAACCCTTTTCTCCCATGTAATTTTGTTTTAGCCTGCCACAGGCCACAACATAATTTGACATAACTGAACCTCGCTTCCTCCCCAGTCAGAGAATATTGTGACCTTTCATTATAAAGCCCCTGTGAATCGAGTTCATTGTCATCGCTTAAGGTCTTGTGAAGACTTGAAGTAGATAGTGAAGGCTGGAAGATGTACTCTTCTTAATGTTGGCACTGCAGAAACACTAAAAGAAAGAGGCTTTCATTCAGCCATTCTCATTCAGAGGCCAGTGCATTCATCTCTGCCAGAGAACAACTTGTGTTATTACTATTTTTTTCTTAATTTTATAATGTCTAGCACAACTACTCAAGTGCCTTCACATTACTTGCACTTTAAAGTTGTTGGCCTTGGATGTTGCATTCACTAATATTCATTCTGACAGCCATTTAAAAGATGCCCATTACAAACATCTAAATAGGAGCTACAATGTTTTTTTTGCATTATGGTATTTTTTTTCATAACATGTTTACCTTATCCCATAAAATAAAACACATTTTTCTGTCGTTCAAGGTCACTGTAATTCTCTGCTTTTAAGAGGCTGGACTCACTGTCCAACACGTAAGAACATGGTTGCCTTCCCCTGTATTTAAGACAAAGGCCGCCCCATTTCAGTCAGCACACCAGCTGGAAACAGTATAGCTGCAGGTGGAAACAGTGAAGAACGGCACTTGCTCCTCTCTCATTAGCGCCACAGGGAGACTGTGGAGCTGAGCTCTAACTCTTAACTGTAACCCAACTTCTAAGTGTCAATACATGCAACTGTGGGAGAGTGAATGTGACACTTCCAAGTCAAGCTGTCATTAAACATTTAAACTACAATTATTTTTTTAATTTGTATGAATGAGTACGGAAGTAGAGCCAGTTTATAAACAAAAAAATATATTTATTTTTATTACTATTTTTCTGCTAAAAGCATATGTTTTAAAGTTGTATAGGTATGTTGTAAATGTACGACTTTAAAACATGTACATTTACAATACAAAAGTAATAAATGAACAAGGAAAAACACCAAAGTTGTTTACCGAAGCCATGCATGTTCAGAAATGAAAGATGGGAAGATGGAGAGCATTTCGTCAAGCTTTATTTTCGGAAAGATTTTGTAAACAAATACATTTTGAGCAATTTGATGACTCTAAAATCAACATATTATTAGTATAAGAACATTGAAAAGAATATGCAGAAAACTGAGAATCTTCAAAAGCATCACGAAGACGTGGAGGAGATGTCATATTTCATGAAGGAAGTAATGATTGGAAGTGGACAGCTGCAGGGATATTGATGATACCTTATAATTAAAGAAATCTTCTTATAATGCTGGCAAAAAGCAAACTCCATGCTGACACTCACACGGATGTGTATCCATATTCATCTTTACACCAGTGCAAAAATACACTGTCTCTTATTTTTTTTCAACAACACTTTACTGCATCTCAGCGGAAGAAAATAAGTGCACAGTGCAGGACATATTTTTGCAGAGAGTGCTGATAACACCACTGGAAAGGTTACCTCCTGCACATGTCGGCAGATGCAGCTGTACATTCCAAACTGTAAGTGCACGCCTACTTGCAAAATAAAAAGTTAGCAACACTGCAGTTCTGTGCCATGTTATCTGCATTTTTTTGTCTGGGAAGACCTGTCTGTTTTGATTTAGAATACACTATTATACACTATTATAAATGGAAATGGTTTCACCTTGATCCATATGTTTCTTTCTTCTCTCACTTGTAATATAAAAAAATATAGCTAATACTACACATATAGAAAGAAAGTACATCATTGTGTCATTGGCAGATGGATTGTTGATCTCCTTGAAACACGTGTATAATTGCATTGTTGCTCATCGGTTGTACTTTTAAGGTCAATGGATAAAAAGGACAGTTTGTTTACTTAAAGTGTGAATGTGATGGTGGAAAAGAAAACAGGTAATTAGTCAGACAGTAAAAAAAATGTGGAACAGAATAGAAAAGTGACCTTTTACAGTAAACAACATTCAATGTCATTCAAACCATATACATAAAGACTCAGAGAGTATGAAAATTAAGCTCAAAATTGCTTTTCCATGACAAAATCATGGTGACAAAAGACTCAGTTGGAAAAAAAAGCTTTTTTTTCCTGACGTAGAAAATATGTGGCCCACAAGCTTCCTGCTCCAAGCTCTCAGCAATAGGGAGAGGAAGAGGGGGCGGGGCTGCTCTGCATAGACAGTTCCGCTAACAACTTACAGCAACATTTCTAACGAACTCCTGTCACTCTGCATGTCTTTTTCTTTTTTTTTTGGCTGAAAATGGCATAATATATATATATATATATATAAAAGACCACTGGGAATGCTTTTACAATAGATCAAAAGTCGATTACAAACTGAGCAAAATAATAATAATAATAATAATAATAATAATACAAATCAAACCCCATTGTAACCTTAACCATAAGACAATAAATGAGCTTTTGTATGGATGTTTTTGAAGATCATCTTTTGTGGTGCTATCTACGTTTGAAACGTCCACTTTCAGAGCTGACCTTACCCCAGTTGACATTGGTGAAAGGGACTCTCCCCACTTTCCTATACCTGCAGCATTCCATAAACAGATAGTGCTTCAAATAGGATTTTCTCCCAGGTATGGCAGCAATAATCCACTTTGAAATATTACTTAAGATGACGGGCAAACTCCTTCATTTCCTTAAAGTGTTTCGAAGTAAACACTTCGCTGAGGTTTGTAAAATAGCATCAGGTGACCTGACGATCTTGGATGGAGCTTTACTATTAGATCAGAATCAAACTTAACAAGGGTTCCAGTGGAGCCAGTGCAACATGTATTAGCCAGGATGAGTGTTCTTAGCAAAACAGCTATTCCCACTTTCTAAATTGAAGCTGAGATAGCTGGTAAAGACTTGATGCTGAGAAAGCTTTGTAATGTTTGATTTTATTTAAATTTTCTCCAAGATGAGCAACCAAGTCATTGAGATCACAGAATAATAAAAATTGAATAAAAATTGATTCATTTGGAAATTATAAGCCAATGAGGCAATGCTTTTATTTTAGATTATATTCAATTTTTTGTGTTTTTAGTTTTATTTTTTATTTTTATTTTTATTTTTACAGTGCAATGCATTATGCTTGCACAATTTGTCATTTGTGAAATGGTGAAAGCAAGTCATGAGGTAGATGATGTATATTTTACCTTTGAAAATTCGTTTTTTTTATCATCTACTATTATTTTTTATCATTTCTTGTCATATGTTTTAATATCAGAGCTTCGGGGATTTATAACTGTTTACATATATGTGTGAGATTTTTACTGTGGCAAATGGGTGACGCACACTGGGCTGTGTTCAAATTGCACTGGAACACTAGAAAATCCTGCACTAAATACTCTTTTAAAGGAGAAGGTAGTGAATTCTGAAATAGCCCATACCTGCATCTAAAGGCAAAAGAAAGAAATGTTTTGTCATGTTTCTTACCTAAATTTGACCTAAATTTACCTTCAGCTTTATTTTGTTCATAATTTTATTTTGGACATTGACTGTGTTCACAATATATTAAGTCAGCGGTCCACACATTGTAGTTGTTTCATGTGTAATTGTATTAATCTTTGTCCAATTTCTTTTTTGATATTTTCACATACCATTTTGTGTGGGTTTTTGTTGTAAAATGTTTAAATTTGCCATTAGGTTGATGAAAAAAAAGAAAAATGGTACTTAACATCTCGTCTATTATTCTGTCTTCAGAGATGAGGATTACAGTAATACTTATTGGGCATCTTTTTTAAAGAAAAGAGGCCAAACAATGACAGTATGCATCTGTTACCACGCCTTGCTAAAAAACTAGCTACCTGCTCTTGATGTCAGCAGCGTGCATTTCAGTATAATAAATGGTAATAAAGAAAGGAATAACATTTTGAAGAGGAAAAAAATAACATTTTAACAAAATGTAAAAAAATGTTCAGAAGTACAATATTTTTAATCCAGAGATATTTTTCACTTTGTTTACCTATTAATAAAGGTTTCTGCATTTTCATTTATTTTTTTATTTTTTTATTATCTTTCTTTTACATGTAACCTGTGAAATGACATCTTTTCCACGTTAGAAGTTAATCAGTTGTTTCTACAGGGAGAGGCTTGTGGTTAAACTCATTCTGTGCAGGATTTTTCTCTGCAGTAGCTTAGAAGTTGCTAAGTAACTGTAAGGAGTTGCTAATTCATTTTTTATGTAAAATTATATTTCCAAAAAGGAAAAATAAGAGGTGCACATATTCATAGGATGCTAATTAATGCAACATTTAAATTTATTGTCTTATCAATAGATTGTACTTTTTAAATGTATTAAAGTCAGGAGGAGAAGATGTGGAAGTGTGGAAGGAAAACAAAGAATAACTTATTTAAGAGGAGCTGTTGAGCATTGGCTGACTCTCTTTTGCTGTGCGGCGAATTTGCTGCTCGACGCCAGTCCAAAGGTGTGCTCATAAGCTTGACGGTCCACTCCTGCTGCAGGAGGGTTTTTTTTTTTTTTTTGTATTGTTATTCCAAGCACAAAACTCACAGTTTTTATTCTAAAACTTTAAAAATTTCATGGGCTCAGAAAAATGTTGCTCTTGAAAAAAGAAAAATGTACAAATAGATGAGACCCTGATTGGTAGATGCGACGGTAGAGGCGCTGCTGCCTCGATGCACCACGCCTGACGCTCAAATCACGCCGCAGGACCTCAGATTGTGTCTGTACCATTGATTTAACATTGAAACTTGCCTTCCCTGATGCGAGTCGTGTTTGGTGTGAACACAGCTTTTGGCCTTCAACTCCAAGCTACCGCCTAGCACCGCCCCAAAGTCTGTGGTTGAAGGGGCCTACATCAGCACCTTCTGCCAATAGTTAATAAAGAGTATAACAATTAAACTCAAAATTGCAGAACCTCACAATTTTATTATACTTTGAATGTTGTCAGATTTTCACAAGTTGTTCAATGTCACCAGATTGTTCAAGCTACACGTCCTGTATGTTGTGACATTTTTCTGGAAGTGACATTTGGTTGAAAATAAAGTCGTTTCTCATTTTTGTAGCCATCTGCAGCATCCTGGGCTTATCCTAAATCCAACTGTGAATGGTCTGATGGTACAAACGGCAAAGAACACCAAATTAAATCACTAAAACAAAGGCAGCATTCATATCAAAATGGTTCTCTTTACTCTTTCATTTCATTTTCTTGGCTTCGTTATGTTTATCCCTCTGAAACTTTTCTAACATTTTCTCGATTGTTCTAGGCATTTTTTGTGTTTTACTTTTTATTTTTAAAAAAATGTATGTCTTTTGGAAAAAACTCACTGTTATCATTTGTCCTTATGTGCTTGCTGAAAAAAGAAGAATGAAAAAACAGGTTGGGTACATACTGAGGACACTTTGTAGATTCTGTAGGTTTATTTTTCTTTTTTTTTTTAAGTCATGATGCAGAAGTTTTTGTGTGTAGGTGTGGTGTGTGTATGTAATGTTCTTTGCAGAATTTTTTTAGTATAGTATAAAGTATAATTAGTTATTATAATTCCATACTACTGCAAAAACAAGTTTTCACTTAAAGTGAGCTATATTGTACTTGATTTATTATAAATTTACCACTTTTATCCTTGAAGAACCCACTGGGTCAAATGTGGCTGCAGTTTTATTTATTATTTGTTTTTATTGTCAATTGCTACTACCGAAAACTGAACAAACAAACAAAAAAGTTAAATTAATTTTAAAGACTCAGAACTAAAATTGTTCATAGATTTCCCAGGTTTAAGAGAATGTTCAAATATTTATGTATAAAAAAGTAAAAAAAAAAACAAAAATCCCATCATGCAGATTTTCATTTGGTTTCATGGAATAAGTGAGATGTTTGACAAAAAAAAATGTGTATGAAAACTAAAATTAAAAAACAGAAATGTAGAATTTGCAATCCATGTGTAGGCAGTTCCAGCTTCAGTTTCAAAAAATGGCTTAAGGAAGATGTTTTTTTTTTCTCATTTCTGCACAACAGTTTAATCACATTTTTCATATGATAGCTAAAATATTAGGGAGAGAGCTCAGGAGCTCAGAGAAGAAAATATCTCAAGGACAAAAGCAAGATGCATACTTTGCAGTGTGATGACTAGATACCCTCCACCTCCCATCTCCTGGATATCTTTTATTGCTTTTATATTTGCTCATGTCCTTGGGTTCTTCTTGAATTGGAATCTGTTTCATTGCAGTGCATTTTTCTCACTGCACGCGGACAAATAAAACACATTTAAATGCCAAGCAAAACACTTTTGCTGTAAAAGATTTTTCCACTTGAACACAAAAATGGGTTGCTATATGTAAATCCTCATAGCTTGGCTCAGAAAACCTAAAAATGTGACAAATTTGCTCATTTTAAATGTATTTAGCAGGTCTTTCATGCACCTGTGAGGGAGTTAACCTGTACGGGTACTGTGGGTTTTGGGGTTGTCTGAGCCTGCGGAAGACAGAGCGTAACAAGATTTGAGAGAAATAAAAATGTGTTAGAGCTCACATTTAGCTGAAACCTGCTGAAATAGAAATCCATTAGATGGGTTTTTAAAGCTCCATTTGAGCATGAAGCAGGAGAAGTCTTCTACTTTTGAAATGTGTGTGTGCGAGACAATTAAAAAAAAAAAACCTACCTGATGAACCAAGAGCACCAGAAGGTTTTTGGGATATAAGGAGCTCAGGGACATAGTGTGGAGTTTGAGCATGTAGAGTTCTAAAAGTAAGAACTAACATTTCTAAATGAATTCAAAAATAAACTGGGAGCCAGTGAAGTGCTGCTAATACCGTACTGATGTATGCTTTTCTGCTGGTGCGGGTTAATAGGAGTGCAGCAGAATTCTGGACAGCCAGGAGGCGGTAAAGCTCCTTTTGGCAAAAGCAAGTATGAAAACCATTGAAATAATCCAGGCGTGATGAAGTGAAGGCTTGAATACTCCTCTCCAGCTCTGCTTTAGATGCCAGAGACCTCAACTTGGAGAATTCCCAAGGTTTACCATGGTGACAGAGTAAAACCAGACACTGAGGCCATCTCCAGATTCCATAAAAAAGCTATTTGGTGCAGGACTATCTAGTACTCTGGATTTTAAAAGCACTTCCGACACCATACTCACTACTTTTTTTTTTTAAATGACAATTATGACATCACTGATTTCTAAAACTAAAAACCTAATAAATATGAAAATTTTACAAAGACTTTTTGTGAATCCATTGTATTCTGAAGATGAAAACAAAAAAAAGCAAATTAAAATCAGTATTTTTTGGCATGAAAACTGATTAAAACGCAAGGGATTGTGGTCTATATTTACTAATCTAGTGAGCATCAATGCACGCTAGTTTTTTCACAGAGCCTTCTGGGACATTTCTAGGGCACTGGATTTTGAAATTGTAGAATCAAACCGTCCTGCAAAATGGATTTAGTACATTAAAAGTAAGGGAATTCAGACACAAGCCTAAGACTAGATTGGACGGGCTAACTTTAACTGATATAGAGTCTGGTTATTTCTGGAGTAATAATTGTCTTATTTGAACTCAACTAAAGAAAATTGGGTCATAACTACTCACTGAAGAAGATCAAACAGCTTGTTAAACAGAATGGTTTATTTAAGTCAGAATAATTAAGTGAGTAGCAGATTGTGCTTTTTTACGTCCTTCTCTTTCCTCTTCTCTAAGACCCCATGTATAAACATAAATCATATTTCACAAGAATCTATCTGAGCTCTTGCTAACACAACAAGCCTGGCATTTAAGTCTGCAGCTATTTAGTTTAATTGTCTAGCCAGGAAGTCCTCCCACTGGGTATAATAATAGTCCTTAGATGCCTAAACTATGAAGAACAATGCATCCTATCTTCCATAGCAGCAGGAAATCAAAACCCAAATTTTTGGACATTAAATGTTTTACAGTAAACTTCCTATTAAATTAGAGACAGGGCGACAGTAGTAAGCACAACAATGGGGACACTGCTGTTTTCAAACTGGTTGTTTTGATGCTGATTTGTAGCAGTTGAGTTGAACAAAGAAGGTTTATTAAGGGAACTTTGTAGCTGATGTGCACCTGCAGCAAGCAGATGCATTTTATGATTGGGCTTTAACTATTTAAAACATTTATAAGCAGTGAACAATTGCTACATGGAAAATTAGACACATTTTCACCCGATGGAGGAAGCCACCAGAAGATGGGTATGCTTTAGTCATAAAGAGATGGACATGGTCTGCAACAATAGTCAGGTAGGCTGTGGCAATGTAATGGTGTTCAAAGTGTCCCCCACACTATTACACCACCAGCAGCAGACTCAACTGTTGATACAAGGCAGGATGGATCCATGCTTTTATGTTATTGATGACAATTTCTGACACAACTGTCCAAATGTCACAGCAGAAATCTAGACTCAACAGACCTGGCAACGTTTTTCCAATCTTTGTCCTGTTTCCTGTTCTTAGCTGACAGGACAAACACCTGGTGTGGTATTCCGCAGTCGTAGCTAATCTGACTCAATTTCTGTGGCAGCTGGATGTAGTGGACAGGAACTGGAACTTGTCTTGGGATGATGAGGTCAAGAATCAGAAGTGGAGGAACGAGGCACAGGATGAAGAACCCATAAGTGAGTAGTGTGGCTTGGCAGGATTCTTGTGTAGAACAGGATTGTAGTGGTGAAGGTTGGACGCAGGAAGGGCATGTAAGATGATGGCGATGAAGATCCTGGAGACAGGAGTGAGTAGTAAGTGGAAGGGCAGACTAGAGACAAGAACTTTCATGAACAAGAAATAACTGAGTTAGAGGCTGAAGTACTGCACTGGTGAAGGTAATGAACTGGCAGTGAATACTGGAGCCGGCACATCCAAAATAGTAATCTGAAGTTGATGAGATGATTGTCGTCAGCTGAGTCCACTCTGGAGGACCCCAGGAAACCAGGTGCACCATGACGCCGCGGTTGTAACCAGTGGTTGTTTGAGTTCCTGCCTTTCCATCTGCTGGAACCAGTCTGTCCATTCTCCTCTGACCTTTGGCATCAACAAGACATTTCCTTCCAGAGAACTGCCGCTCAATGAATATTTTCTCTTATTTGGACCATTTCCTCCAAACCCAAGAGATGGTTGTGGGTGAAAATCCCAGATCAGCAGTTTGTGAAATACTCAGACCAGCTCGTCTGGCACCAACAACCAGGCGACATTTAGAGTCACTTAAATCATCTTTCTTCCATAGTCTGATGCTCAGTTTGAACTGCAGCAGACCGGCTTGATCATGTCAAATGCACTGAGTTGCTGTCATGTGATTGGCTGATTACAAATGTGTGTTAACAAGCAGTTGAACAGGTGTGTTTAAGAAAGTAGCCGGTGAGTGTAATAAGTAGTCTACCCAGTGATTACCAAAAGGATGTGGATTTTGTCAAGGGTCCCTATCTGAAAACTTTTCATACTTTTTTTCTGTCCCAGTCAAACCTTTTATCTAGTTCTTTTTGTGCCTAACCTAACACAAATGACACATTTCTGCACCAGATGTCCTGCTGTTGGTCTGATGCTGTGTAGTAATTCAGAAAACACATACGGAGAGTTGGGACGAGCGCCAGCTGCTTTACTTAGGCTTTATGGGACCTAACCAATGGCAAGGAAACCGCTGGGTGCTGTCACTTTGCCTATGACAGGAAGCATGCAGAGTCCTAATGGTTTGCCCCAACTGTTGGCTGCAACCACAAAGCACAGCTCAGGAGGTGTCCGGCTCTGTTGTTTACTTCTTCTCAGACGGCTTGATGAATGGATATCAGAGGGGGAGGATAAATTCTATGCCCTGATACATTTGTTGCCTCAGCCTGTTGTGGCTAGTTTACAACAGTGTGCTCACTGGGATTTTGTCAAAAACACACATTCACCTGCAATTACCAGAAAAAAAACTGAATGTGTGTAACTTTTCCAACAAAAAAGCAGTGGATGCTCAATATATATAGGGTGTAATTTGTCTCGTATTCAACTATACAAATGATTAGCAAGTGTTTCATGAGAGTCATTTGCCGTGCAACAATGAACCAGCATGACATTCATTAAACCTCCATACATGCTAGAAAAATCTGATAATGGCATTAAAATGTAATAAAATCCATTCAAAGAAGTTGAATGCAGGGGAGGCAAAACAGTTAAATGTTATAACTGTTAGCTAATTTATTTGAAAAGGTTGGTGCAAAAATGTATATTTTTTTAAATTATTATTTTGAACCAAAAAGTTATATAAAAGTAAAATGGCAATGTTAAGGGAAGTATGAGCGAAGGTTTTAAAGCAATGTTTATCATTCAATGTTGCATTTACTGCGGTATCAAAACAAACAAGGTCACTTTACTTTTGAATTTAGTTCTATCACATGTGTGTTTCTGCTGCACACAAAGATATGCTTTCTTAACGTATGTGTTCACTAAAGTACTAAAGTGCATTTACTATACAGCTTAGGCAATTTCCTCTCGCGCTGATGAGAATAATTTCCTTCTCAGGCCTTTATGAGGATGCCAAAGCCTTTCAAATTGTCATTGTACCCAGCTTATCATGTCTTAGTCTGTGTGATATTGATGGGAAGCAAGCTACTGCATTCATTAAATTAGGGTCTTAAACTAACTGCAACTGAGTGCAGAGTAGTTGGCAATTCTGCTAATGATTTAGAGGGTCTATTCGCTGGCAAGTGCTGGGTTTATAACTCAATTTATGTTCATATTTTGTGGGAACATCCTTTAGTTTTGGTTTGAAACACAATAAATACAAAAAGTGAAGGAGGAGGGCATGAAAAAAGGTAGTAGAAAGTGGATTTTTTTTTTTTTTTTCACATTGTTTCACTGTTCAAAAGACCCAAATCTAATAACAAAGAAAATCCTAATGGATAAACTTTTGTTTTTCTTCTGAATTGGGCTGTGATTAAAGAAAAGCTGTGGTTTGTGGTGATGACAAAATAATAAGTAAAACAAGGAAAAAAAAAAGAAAAACTAAGCCCACAAATATTTATTTGGATAATTGCATTTAACAAAAAAAAGCATTGTGTCCTTGTAATTACAAAAAAAGCTTTTTTTTTTGGCAACCTATCTCTGTGGTAGATTAACCTTTTTTTTTTTTTTTTTTTTTTAAATGAAAAACACTGATACTCGCGGTACAAATTAACCTACATAGGTTTCCCAAAAACCAATACCCATCTGTATCAAAACCCAAAATGGGTAAGGTCACTAAGCCTTACAGGAAAAGTTTAACATTCTGCCTCCTTAATTCCCCCAACACCATACATGTTACCCTTTCCAATTTTTTGTTTACTATTATTTTTAGACTGAGGAAAATACCAAATAAGTTGTTTTTCTATTCACTCCTTTTTAAGCATTTTTTTTGCTTAAGCTTGTAAATAAATACTTGATTTTTTTCTTGCAAAATGTGTGAATTTTATGTGTATAGTTGTATGTCTGACACATGATGAATATGTACTTTCAATGGCACCACAGGTTGACTGTTTAAAAGACACAAATGAGCATAAACTCAAGTAGAGTGATTAAAAAAATATCTCTGCACAACAATCAGGAATTCATCCCAAATGTAAACCAATGAATAAGAGGAAAGACTGACAAATTACTCATGATTTGCACAATAGATTAAAAAGAAATTAGTCAATTCCTTAATGGAAAATTTTGTGTCAGGCCACATGACAAACGACAGGACCAATAAAGCCAAAGAAAGATTGCATTCATAACAAGACATTGATGTATTTAAAAACAAATGAAGAAAGTCACAAGTCGTGACAGTGAAATCAGAAGCTGGTGTTAATAATTTATGGTTGATGGAAGCAGAATGGTGACAAATATATTGTCTGACAAGAAACAAACTGAGATTCTTAAAGGAGAAAACCTCCTTCAGACAGAAAAAAACAGAGATTTATAAATAAATAAGATGCAGGCACAGCTTTTTCAATTACTCGTAAGCAGTGCCTTAAGTGGAGAACAAGAAGAGGCAGGACTCTCTTTTATGGAAGTCGAAAAATAAAATGCAGAAAATCTTGAATGTAAAAATTCAAGAAGTCCTTTTTCCTGTGCTTCATAATCTGAAACAAGAACGAGAGAGCGCGGGTCAAGTATATAAATAAATGTAGTCTTACATTGACTGTACATGAAAATATTTTAAAAGGGGGAACAATTACAGCATTGATTTTCATTTGATTTAATAATAAGCAAACAGACAACTAACAACAGTGTCAAAAAATGTAACATTTTCTTGAAGTGGAAAAATGAAGTGATGTTGTAATTCAACAAAAAGATCAAAAGAATGTTAAATATTCATAAAAATACTGTAAAAAAAACAGTAGTTTACTTTAACTTTTGTATTACTTGTTGAAACATCAATTGAAAATTAAAGACAAATTCTCACTAAATTTCTTGTGTCCTGTTAAAGATACACAATATATAGAAGGCTCCAAGACGTCTTAGGGTTCACTTTTCTTGCACTTTGGACTTCACAAGTTAACTTTTAAAGGCAAGAATTAAAACACATAACCACATATGATTTATGATGCCTGTATGTATTTTCCTTTTGTTGCATAAATGCAAATGTCTGTCTGATCTTTAGCATTAAAACTTAAATGATTATCAGTAGAAAAATAAAAAATAACAAAATATTTCAAGTAAAATAATTTCTACTGATTTCATCATATACAATCATGTAAATAAATAGAAAACGTGTTTGTTTTTTTCTTTAATAATTCAATATCTGCAGAAAGAGTTACAATATACACAGATTTACTTCATTGAGCTCCAGCCGTTTCCTATCAGCATCACTTCGAAAAACAAGAACTGTCAGGACACCATTTACCACAATGCATTGTGTTGTGGTAGGTGTGGAATAACCTGAAGTGTAAGTTTAATTATGCTTTTTATATTTTAGAAAATAATGATCATAACTAAATTATTGAGATGAGCGATGCAGTTGCAGGTACTGAGTACCGGGAATGCCTCGGGGATGGGGAAGTGGTGGGACTCTGAAGAGCTATTTTTGGAAGTGCCGGTACTGAGTACCGGAGAATACCGGCCCACTTAAATCACTGCTGGTAAGGTCAGACTCAATAGTTTTTATTCATTTAATGTGTAGTTTTATCTTTTTATTTTGTTCTACAGTCCTAATTATTTGTGCAATTTACTAAATGTGCCAACATTTATTGTCAATATTTAATTTGGAAAATTATCTTTTACAAAGCCAGGAAGTTAAGTTGCACAGGATTTAGACAGATGTTTAAAAAAAGTTCTCCTGAGGTTCTCCTTTCATCAAAAGTCAAGAAAAAGGTCACAATTCGTGACGGCACTCTTTGATGACAACAAGCAGCTGACAAATGAAGAGGGCCCAAAAACGTAAGCCAAAACTGATGTGACAGGGCCCACCATTAAAGCACTGACCAGCTGACAGATTGTTGGACAGATGCAAGCAGATGGATGAAGGAAGCAGAGGCATCAGCGAGACAGACGGAATGTTTGACAGACATGTTGGACCTGAAAGAGTTGAAAAAGTGAGATCCAGACACTGACGGTTTTTGCATGCTGCTGTGCTTTGTTTAACTTTGTATTATCGTTGAAAAAAGGGATGCAAAAGCCTGCATTTTTTTCAGCCAATTTTAATTATCCAATCACTACCATAGAGAGTTTATGTAACATACTGCTTCACTTACAGGGGACATTGCATATGAGGCACTGCCACTTCTTAAAGTCAAGCTGTGACACTTCTGACACAATGCGGTGAATCATTATCATCCATAAACAGAAAATTGGTGTTCTGCTGGTGGAATAGGGGGATGATGATGGATTCTATGGTGTCTCTGAAGTAAGAATGTGCAGTGACTGGGCCATTTAAGCTTACCAAACCGGTTTTCCGCTGATTAGTGATGCCTTCCCAGACTGTTGCACCTCTTCCACCAAAGCAAACACTGGAGATCATGTTGACCTCAGCGTATCACTCACCTTCTCCATCACTGCTGACAACCATGACAAGATGTGCAAGATGACCTGACACTCATCAGTGAACATCACGGTAGACCATTTCTGCATTGACCAGGTCACATGGTCTCGTGTCGCATGTTCATGGCGGTGTGTTGATGTCTTGTTGCAGTGTCACCTGCATTGGCTGTCTGGCATTCAAGTCAAAGCAGATGTGGTGGTGAATGTTTTTAGAAAAGCATCTCATTAACAGGCCTGCAGCTGTGTGGGATTTGCAAAACCATGTCTGAAGGCACAGGTCCTTTGGTACTTTGGTCCTTTGAAATCTGTCATTGGAACTCTTGGGTCTGTTACAAACTCTGCCAGTAATTCTGTGTCTTGATGCAAGTCTGCTGATGATACTTTGAGACAAATTCACATACAACATCTGACTGCTGACTACCAAGGTGCGCTATGGTGAAGTGATGCTGCTTGTCATTTGAAGTCCAATTCTAACCAAATGTTTTTTTCTTTTGTACAATCATTCCCAGTAGTCTTTTAATTATACTGTGCAGTTTTTAGCCAGAATCAAAAAGCCTTTGTCATCTTTTCAGATGTATTTTATGTCCAGTGGCAGTAGCTCATTAGAAATACAATTCTGGTTTGTGGGCGGGACTGTTGGCTCAGAGCAACCTGGCTTTCTCCCCATCACTGAGAGCTCTGTTTGGGCGGTCACATGTGAGCTTATGGTCTCAAGCTAACATTAACTGCACAAAAAATAACGGCAAGCAATATTGGATCAATATACCCATACAGTTTTGAGTCAGAACGCCAATTTGCTACAGCACAAGTGCTCATCGTTTCTCACACACCTAAGAGTAAGCAGGTCAGGGTGCACAGTGGGGACTTAGGCTAATGACGCAGCTACTAAAATGGGTGTTCTGAGCTTTTCAAGCATCCGATTTTCTGATCCAACTCGATTTGAATTAAAAAATACTCAGAAACACAATTTTAATCATCATTCTTTTACATAGGTTTTCTATTATGAGAAAAATGCTTTAAGAACATGTTCAAAACACAAAAAAAGATTATCATTGGAGTGGGTCTGTGAGCGTGTTCATTACTCTTTGAATGATTAACTATGAATGACTTACTGGCAAAATTAGCTTTTTACACTTAATTAATGCTACATTGAAAATGTTTTTGTTTTAAACTTTTTTGGCTTTGGTCCCAATAAGTAAGACACTGTACACAGTGGGACCATCATGAAGAAAACACAAAATGAGATGTGTTTATCACCCCAAAACAACTGCCTTCTTATCCCAAAAATCTGCGAGTGATACAAACATGTGTGCATCATTGACATTATAACAATGTTTGCTCTGATACATTTTTTTAAACACTTTTTTCTAATCCTCATTTTTTATCATGATATTTTTTTCTTCATGGCAAGTTATTCAAGTTATAAACGGACCAATCAGATGCCTCAGTAAAAGCATGTGGTAACTGCTAGCTCCATCTCGAACATTTGATTGACAGCTTCTTCCGAGCCCACTTTTAGTGGAAGGCGTATGAACATCGAACAAGCGTACTCAAGATTGGCCTCTGCGGTTCCTCTTAAAACGTGACTCAAATCGACTTGGGCCAATCACTGTCGACTGGATTTATAATGGTAAAACATATATCAGGAAGCAATAAAGACAGATTATGTATCATTTGACGAGAGGCAAAGAAAAGGCATTTTCTGTGGATGACGCCAACACCCCGCTTTGTCCAGTGATGATATACAGTCGATGGTGTGCATACCAAATCCACTGAGTTTTTCACCATATCCTTAACTTAGTGTGAGTAATGTTAGTCTTATGTCAATGTAGTTGGACCTATAATACAACTTGACATGGAAATCAATGGAAAAAGGCACAAAAATGCTGGAAGTCAGACTTTTTCCAGCAATTGTTTATTTGCCTTGAGAAAAGGTATGTTCATGTTGCAAAAGTGCATCTACCACCTTTACAAATTTCTGCCTGACTTCATTATCAGAGCCTGCATGTAACAATAAAAAGGTTTGAGCCATCACATATAGAATATGAACGGAGAAAATTATTTTAAGCATTTGTTTAAAGTTTAAGTACAATCATTCAGAAAAATTTAATCCAGTTGCTCTTTCATCCTGGAAGCAAACAATAAATAATGAGGCACATCTCCTTGGTTTAAGATTTGAGATGCCATGCAGAAGTCACTGGATGCACGTCCCATTGTTATGGAAATGAAATGGCAAGCTGTCAGTTATGCAAATGAATAATGACAGTGAGAATATGACACGAGAAGAGTTGCTTTTTGATGCCAGCATGGAGAGACAAATAAATATTGTTACGACCAACTGAAAGCTTTATCAAATGAATGAAATAAAATCCAAGAAAACAGCTCTAATCTAGAATGTATTTTTCTCATGTTATTAATAGTTTTACCTCTTGTGGTGCTGGAATGTTTAAAACAACTAAAGATGCTGGTGGAAATCATTATTATATTTTACTTATAGTTCTGTTCTATCTTTCTGATCTGATAAGAATTTTAGCATCCTTATTATTACAACCCACTTTCATAAAATTATTCTGGGTTGAGAATCTACTTTTGTAGAGAAAACACATTCAAAATAATCTAAAGATTTATTGTCGTGATTTGCCTGAGGAAGAACTTGTCAAACCTATGGGGTGGTCTGGGTTGGTCATTGCAGCCCTCAAACCTTGAAGTGCAGTGATGAGGCTGTCTTCTCGCTTCTGTTGTCCATGCAGGAAGTCTCTCATCATGGCTATCGGGTCACCTTCAAGGTGTTTTTTAAGTTGGATCTGGGGGACCAGCAGAGACACCAGGATCCATCTCCGAGGATGAATGGTATGACGGTGGGACTGTGTCTGATGTTGGATCCATCTTATCCTTCTGGGAGCATAGACCCTTGCATCTAGCCTTTTTGTAGCTGGCCATCTGTGTATCCCACTTCTGACACCAAGTACGTTGTGAGTTCCTTGAGGAAGAGCTTGTCAAACCATGCCATAATGGTTACAGAGGAGCCAAGGCTAGAGTTTCTTATTTTATTAAAGAAAAAAGAGCACATCCATTGCTCACAAAGACCATATCATCCCCAGACACCGCTCCCTTCACATACCTATCGTAAAACAAAATACAGCTCAACACTGGATGAGTCACGTGACCGGCAGTGTTGGTCACTTCCTGTAAACAAACAAAACAAAAGAAGCTGATGATGGCAGTGACACGTTCTACTTGTTGTGATTTTGGTTTTTTCACTGCCTGTTCTGTACAGGTCTGTTGTGGTCTTTTTCTCCTCCCTCTCACCTGTGTCTCCTGCTGGAGGTGTTAACAGGTGCATCCTGTTTAGTTGATTGTGTGTATGTATATTTAAGTTTGTGTGTTTCAGTACCCTGTATTGGAACGTTTTATGTCCTTTAGGTCTGTCCCCGTCCCCGTACCTGTACTTTGATGCTGCTCCTTCGTTTGTTTGAGTTGCTTACCTCTTTTTTCCCCTCTTGCAATGTAATCTTTTGTTCAGTGATTAAAACAAGCTTCAAACTTACCCATCTGCGTCCAAGCCTTCTCTGCTTCTGGGTTTTTGAACTCTACCCGTAACAGGCAGCCTAATCGGCTATATTTAAGTGAATGTGTTTGGATAAGACGTTGGCAACCCCATGTGCACCCAGGGGTACCTGCAGAGAAACAGGGACAGAGAAAAAGTACGTTTCATTAAATGAATGGCATGTCTGCGTTTTTGTGTGTGCGCGTCTGTGTGGACGAGTGCAGCAATCAGCTGACGGTGGTAAAACATCACACTCATACAAAACATTAGCAAACAGTGGCATACTGTATCAAAGGCTTCAGCTTAAAAAAATTAATGTCTCCTGTTTAACGAGCTGAACTTACAATCACCAACCACTGTTTGTGACCTTTAATTTCACCTTCTCAGCAACCTGAGCAAAAAAAACATCAAAGAGACTTCAAGAGCAAAATCTGGCCTTCTAGAAAACGATGAAAAAAGGCCTGCAACCTCAGGCGATTCCTTTAGAAGCTGTAATCCCCATGGTTAACTATACCTCAAAAATATAAAGAGAGCTGCATTGAAAGATGTGACAGAGAGGGGAAAAAAATGTTTCGCTTTTCAGGAAGTAAATCTTACAATTTCTTTACTTTGATGTCTTTTTTTATGACTATAGTTGCAACTGTCCTTCAAGAAGCTTGTTTGGTCCTCGCGTTAATTTTAGTTTAATTCTAGCAACTAACTGTTTTAGAAAATAACTAAGAATGTCCTTTTTCTATGTTGGAGGGCCAAAAAAAGCCTATAGAGATAAGGTATCTTTGCTGAAATCTTCTCCTGATGTTGCCTGCGGTAACTCCAGTAAGTGATGGTGTGGGTGCAGAAGGTGATGGAAACTGTTCTCTGGCTGATTCAAGTCAGGACTTTGGTGTCCCACCCCCAACTGCATCAAGTGCTGGGTCAGCTGAGTTTGCTGATACAAGCGCAGCAGGGGACTCTGTGCTGGAGGGAGAAAAAAATCACCACTTTTTTGTGTCACCAAAACAAGAATTTATGAATTTTCCAACTTATTGTTGCAGAATGACAACAGTCATAGAGACACAAACCTGATTTAAAACCAAATGAAAACATTAATAACTATAATGAGTTTGTAACTTATGAACTGACCAATGAATTCAATAAGAGTTTTGGCAGATACATTTTATTTTTAGGTATTCAAAAAATAACCTTTTAACTTCTTCCTGTACAGGAAATCCTAAGCCCTCTGTTTCAAATCTCAATCGCTTGGCAAGAATTGTAAATAATTAATAAAGAGCTGATACTGAAGTTGACCGAACTGACCACTCACTATAAGTTTTTTTATAGTTTGCATTGTTGCTGACTTTTTCTACTTTGACCTCATCTGTCAAAGTTGGCATTCACACGTAAACTTCAATAAACCTAAAATATCATGTTTTTTTAAGATGATAAATTTTTCTATTCCAAATATGAAAATGACATAATACTGCAACATTAAGGACGAATTTGTGTATCAAACTCTCACTGTATGGTTGTCAATTTCAACCCTTTAAAGATTACCATTCTTGTTCAGGATGTCTGATCTTCACGATTAAATAATCTTGATCTGAGGCAGTGCATCAAATGCTGCTGACCAGTTAATGTTCGTAATGTTACTATGCTGTTGGGGTCATGTCATTCTCCTTGGGGAGCATGTAAATAGCGTAGAAGCTAATGATTTTGAAAGAGACCACATCAATACATGTTGTATTCAAATGTCACTTCTGTTCAGTCATGCTAATAGCTTCATGCACTCACGGTATGAGCTTGGTGAATATAGTTATGTCTTATTCATGTCGGTTTGCCTGAATTAATAGGTATGTTTGAAGCTGTGAGGAAGTGTGTGTACATGTTCCTGTGTTTATACTGCTTGGTGTTGTCAGTATCATTTATATGTGAACAGTAACTAAAGCAAATCAAATTAAATTCCAGTGGCCTCCTTAGTGCTGCTTGTTTGTGGACTTGAAATTAATTGCAGGCAACAACAATCTTAACCTTAACTTTTTCCAAATATCTTGCTAATTTATTTGTCACAACAAAACTGAAGAGGATCTCACAGCTTTTCTTTTCTTCAGGAAAACTGGAGCTGAGATATGAGTGGGCATTTAGACTCTTGAAGTGTTTTTTCTTCTATCTTGGGGTCTTGTTACTCAGTGAGAGAACATTGGTTGATTAACAGGTGGATTGGTGCTGCGTTAGCTCTCATGTGGTCATTGTGCTGGTCCATCGCGGTCCAACAGCTGAGTCAGAAAGCAAAGCTCTTTTTTTACCAATGAATTTTTTGTTCCAACACACGCCTACAATCATAAGCTTGAGATCATGACCGAAACAATGATGTCCCTGATGCATATGGCCAAAATGGCGAGCTGCTCCTCTAGAGATTGGGTGAGGATCTTGGACTCCAGGTGGGAGCTCAGAGTGGAGATACTGCTCCTCCGCATTAAGAGGAGCCAGTTGATGTGACTCAGGCATCTGGTCCGGATGTCTCTTTGACACTTTATGGGTAGGTGTTCTGGGCAGAGACCATGAGGAATACCTCAATCACCTTTTTATATATTGTGAAAACGTTCCTAGTGGTCTTTTAAATATAATTAAATCATTTTTAGACCTTCTAAAGTCCTCTGTTCTTGGCTCTCTGTACTAAGAATGGGAAGTTTTGACCTATACACATCTTAGAAGGTGTGTAAAATTTTATGTTCGAAATATCGAAGTACACAAACTTTTTTCAAACCTAGATCCTAACTGAATCTCAGTGTAGTCCTAACCCTAACCTGAACAAACCACTTGCTTATTTATGCATCTATAAAAAAGATATTTATATTTATGCACAAGTCTTGTGATGGCATATTCGTCATATCCATTATATAGTAAGTATAATGGTGGAGTTGTGTCCTTTTAAATTAGGTGCAACAATTTTACTATGCTGAGTTTCACATGAAACTAAGCTTAAAGTTATTGGATGGATAATGAGCCACTGGGCCAGGTGTAGGGAAACTGAGGGAAGAAAAATTATGATGCAAAGTCATGAAACCTCCTAAAAGTATTTTTGTCTGCACAACTTCTTCCACAGCAGCTCCCTCGTCTCAAAATTCACCACCACAGCTAACCCTGGTTTTACACTGACCTTCTGCCCCCCTCTACTGAGAAAAAATAAAGCGCTCACATAAAACTGACTGGCAAATAAAAGCATCAGAAAATCCCCGCTCTTACCCGTTCCAGAGCTGAACTGGAAATTCATACAAGTTCTAGTTAACTTAATAATAAGCAAACATAATAATAAATAATAAATAAATAATAAGCAAACAACCCAAACTAACTTTTTTTTGGCAGTAAGGCTGGGGAATAAGAAATTAGTACTAATTTTTGATGTGAATGGTCTTGAATGTCTTCAAAAGTCCTAAATTGAACTTGAAGAAACGTTTAGGAACCTCCATATAAAGACAGACTCATACTGACACCAAAGGGACAATGTAGAGACGCCAATTACCCTACAAAAAATATGTTTGCCGTGCACTAGGAGGAGACGCAAACTCCATACGAAAAAAGAGGAAGCTGGATTTTATGTCTTATAACTGTTTAATTTGTTGTAACGATAAACCCTTTCACATTAGGCTGAATGCAGCTAGTAGTACATTCATTTGTTTCTAAATGTTCATTTAGAAGTCTAGGGGTTGATGTTGTAACTTGTAATAAAACCAGTTTTATCATGGCTTGTTATCTATTTATTTTCTTATGGGGATGGGGGGTGGGGGTACAAATTTGAACAGAAATTTTAATTTAAACAGAACATGCTGTTCAAGAATTACAGCTTTAGGTAGAATAAAGTAAACCAAACTTGTGATAAATATGAGTAAAATAAAATTCATTACAGCAACAAATCTGCACCAGGGTCAAAGAGAAACATCTTTTCAGGATGCTAAGGTCTGATTAAAAGAATGTGGAATGTGATAGTCAAATTTTTTGCAGGCACCATGAAGAATTTTTATTGAAAAACGTTTCTTTTGCTTTATATAAAATCTATTTTTCTTGCCTTTTAAAACACATATATATTGTGCCTTTACAGAGCCTGCGTGCATCTGCCTTTAAGCTTTGACATAAAGGCAAAGTCTACTGGTGATGTACTGTTGTGACTTTCTTTATGTCCTTGAGGAACCCGCTTTGAATGGTGAAGTGGAAGAACAGTGTTCTTGAAGGCATCCGGGGATTTTGAAACAGATCTTTTATTAGCTGTTGCTATTCGGCTTGAACTTATTTGTGCACTCAAACTCAGCTATCATGTTCATATTTTTAAAGTTTCAAGGCAGTCAAAGAGATTTGCATGAAATGGCAGTGAGGCAAACTTTCAATCAAAGCACCTGCTTAGAAAAAATGACTTTTTCAATAAATATGCAAATAAAAAATATTTTACCAGTAAAAAACCAGGTGATTTTTGAAACATTTAAAATGTTTTTCTTTATTATTTTATTTATTTTATATATATATATATATACTGTATATACTTTATATATACACTATATTTTATATCCTGTTACAGTGTAAAAGCTGTTAAAACTGTTTTTTTAATTTTTTATTGGTAAAAATGTCCAATTCGTTGCAGCGTCCTTTTTAGTGACAAACATTCAGCTTAAAAAAAAGCTGCTGCCTTCTTGCATCAAATCAGCCATTCAAAGGGAGCATGGCATACGGTATGGGTGTCTTCTAGTTGTGAAGTGTTTCAGACTTGTCAATCAGGGAAAGGTTTTGCGATAAACCCAGAGCAATTCAGAGAGAATATGTCACTACACTTGCCTCCACACGCGTTTTTGTCCTAAAAAAGAAGATTAAAAATGTAAATGGAGAGAAGGTAGGAGAATGTTTGCTCTGTTCTGCCCCACAGTGTTTTCAATAATGTGGTGGAACAATATGTCGGAATCCATGTTTCATTTACTATTTCATGAAACTGACGATCTTACATGTTTTACACTTTTAGCTGCATTCGATGTACTGTTATATATGTTCCAAACATCACTTGCAACAGTTTCCCCTTATACTGGGTCTAATCAGTTTTTAATAAAGAACAAAATACATATTAACATAATAAATATAACAAATATAAATATATAGAACGGCAACAGTCATGGTAACAGTCATCATTCATTCTGCCACCGCTCTTCCTCTATCCATCTAGATTATAAATATTTCAGTGCAAATGAATTGGTAAATCAAATAGTTATTTTTCCAAACAAAACAACAAACAAAAGTACACAAAAAACAAAATAAATAAAAAAAAAATAACGATTAGACACTGAAATAAATTATGTATCATTAGAATCTAAAGTTATTATAAGGCGCACTGTCAGTGAACAGTTAATTGATGTCATAAAGCCTATAAAGTGAAAAGAATTATAAGGTGCATTAAGCAGACAAAAGAGTCAATGATACATCAGACTTTACTAACTGCATTCACACTAATTCATTTGTTTTGTTGTGACATGCTACACAAAAGCCACATAAGAAGATTTAGCTGTGTTATCATTTTCATTGTACATGTACTCCCAAAATTGTTTGCAACACGTAAAAAAAAAACAGAGACAATATCGTCAAAGCTAATGTTATTGTGACTGTTACCTCCAAACACATGAAAAAACAGACCGTATGCCGCTAAAACAAATGCTACTGTGACTACGCTGACTCCCAACATGTAAAATAAACAGACCATATGCTGTCTAAATAAATCTTACTGTCTCCAGTCTGACACTGCTACATGTTCACTGCATCAGCGTATTCACAATACCTGCAACTCCCAACCATACTTTTAACAGATACAAAAACAGACTGATGCCACCAAAGCAAACGTCACCAACACTAGGTCTTCAAAATGTCCTTATCTGCCATTGTCTAAATTGATGTTCCAACACCAGGCACGATGAAGAAGACGCCTGCTGACCCTTGACCCATCAATTTAAACACAATGATTATTAATATGCAAAACAGTTGGCGGGGACTTCAACTCCGATTGGTCCTTCCCGCCTCCTTCGTCACTTGTAGTTTCTTGAGAACTCTGTCCCCAGATGAACTGTTTTTTTTTTTTTTTTTTTTTTTTTTTTTTCCACTGGTCTGTGAATCCCATCCTCCACATGAGCTGGTTTAACGACCCCACATTTCTGTTGACACCTCTGCTGGCATGCATCTCCAACTGTAATCCCCACCAAAGAGCAGCTTGGTCCAATAAAATAATTTCAACCTCTGTTGAATAATCCGAATTACACAGTATGCTATACAAACTACAAATTCATTCAAACTTTGAATCACTAAGCATTTGAAATGAATAAAGCAAATCAGTTTATGTTAAGTTTTATTGAACTGGAAACTGCTTCTCTTCATCAATGTTAGCTACGTTAGAGTATTCCCAACACCTGTGACTTCCAACCTTATTTGCAACATTTAAAAAAAAAGATTGATGCCGCTAAGACAAACGTTACTGTGACTACGCTAACTTTCAACTTTGTTACTAGGTATAAAAAAAACACAATCTGACACTGCTATACATTAGTTGTGTTAGCATATTCACAATAATACCCAAACTTGTTTGCAACTCAAAAAAAAAAACAGACTGACATTTGGACAGAGCGCAGTGTACCTCCGAAAATTCGACATCAGCAAGCACAACCAGAATAAATTCATATTCAAGGGGCTCCGGGTCAGCAGCCACACTGTCGTTTTTGAAATAAAATTGAGGCTTTTAAGAGACTATGCATATGTAACATCTTTAGATCTAACATCTGTCTTGGTTCAAAACGTATGGGTCAATTAGCCTATTTGTCAAGATTTAAGTGTGTGTTTATGTTTTCCAGAGTTACTAGGCTCTTTTCTGAGGGCCTTTATTTATTTTTAATCCATTTTTGTTCAGTTTGACTCTCCTACATTTGTAATAATCTTTCTTACTTTTGTTTTATCTTATGTTATGTATTGCTATTTTTTTCTCCATTGTTTCTATGCTCTAGTGACTTGTGCTTTTCTAAAGGCTAAATGATGCTATTATCTTATTCTTCATTTATACATCATTAAGGGCCATTTGACTCTTCTTCTACCATGTCTCTGCACACCAACCAACTACAATTCTCCCACAAAGGTTTCCAATACTCTCTCAGCTTTATAGTGAGCCTATAGCCAAGAAAAGAAAAAAAAAATCATCCTCCTATTTTCTTGGCCAGCTATGACATCACAGACCTCTGGCATTTAAAAAAATGAGCAAATACTTGGGACAAAAAAAGCCTGACAAATGTTGGAACATGTTCAGTTAGGTCACAGTTCAGCTGAGGATTTAATAGTCACCTGTCCCTCCATCTATCCATCCATCCATACATACATCCATCTTCTATGCCTGCTTAGTCCCATTTAAGGTCACTGTCGGAGTTTATCAAGATATTCTTGGGGGAAGAAGAACAAAATAGTTGTCATCTGCTTATTTTCTAAGTTTCTAGTGCACTTTTTAAATAATAGGATAAGTTTGATAGGAAAACATTTCCATTTACCTCCCAGAGATGGTTTTATTCTCCAAAGCCAGTAGTGAGACGGAGAGTAAATTTGCCCCCAAACCAAGACAAAAAGGTTAAGCATATATGTTTGAGCCAAACCACATCTCATTCCATTGTAAACGAAATACTGTATACTTTAAAGGTTTGGCGTAAAACTTTACTTTATCCAAGTCAAAATGGTGTCCTGGTGCTTTTTTCTCACTTCAGTTTTTTTCTTTTTTTCTCTCCAGTAAGTTGCAAACTGTCGAAAACGGTAAGAAACAGATGATCTGCGATGATGGAGAGATGGTTGAGCGAAGATGAAGAATATGAGAGTGTCAAATCTGACTGTCCTTGAGCAGAAGACCTGCAGAAATACTTTCATCTAATTGCAAAGCTGACCTTCTTCTGTGACAGGTCTCCTGGTAGTTGCATAGCCCATCATGTGACATCTGTGTACAAACGCACAGGAAAACATACATTTTACCTGTATTTTTTTCTCAACTCGTGTATGATTTTTTGTGTCTAAGGAAAGTAAAAAAAAAGAAAACAGTTTCACTTGACCCTTTCTGAAACAAGAAAGGGAATTGTATTGCAATAAGATTCACCCTTTCCAGGGACACAGGTGGAACTCTTCACCTTGCTCTTGTGGTTGCGCTTCATAATTAACCCTTTAACACCCGAGCAAAACAATGTTCACATTTTCTCGATAGCCGTAACTCTTCTTCTGCTACTGTAACGTAATTTACATAATTCCAGCAGATTCTGAAGCAGAAAAAAGCAGCCTTACGCTTATTTGCAACATTGCACAGCAATGAAATGCTTATGTAATCCACATGAACCAGCTGATTCACTTTACAACATTTTACTTTTGCAACACTTTACAAACATACAGTTTTGCAAAAAGACGCTAAGCTAAAAAAAGAGTCACTTTTCTGAACATTAGAATCAGCTGATTCACAATGCTTGAATAAATAGTCAAAGATATATTGTAGCCTATGTCAAAAAGCGTGTGTTATTCAGATATTTAGATGAGACATCTCTGGTGCTGAAGTGTTAAAGCCCACCCAATTTTAAGGCGGATTTCTATTTTTAAACAAATTAAGGATTTAAGGATTTTTAAGTGTGGATTTTTAAGTGTACATGACAGAATGCAAAATACAATAAGGGTCAGGTAATTAGCTGATTTAACTTTGCCTGATTAGATTTACACATTTCTGGCTATTTATGTCGCTGGAATTATACTGTACGATTACATTTGCTGGATTAAGATGATCCTATGCGTCACAAGGTGGCTGTTATTTTGAAAGGGTGCGATGTGAATCTCTATCAAAAATGATAAACTTTCATTTAGAAAGACTTTTTTATTTTTATGTTTGTTTTTATTGATGCTAAAAAGACAATATTTTAGTCATATTTTATGTAGTATTAACAATAACAAATTCAATTCAGTGATGTTAAGTAAAAAGGTACTCAGTTCCTTAGTTGGCATTTAGTCCTATTTGCACTGTTTTCTGATAAAAATATAAACCTCTATATAAAGTATTAATTACATATGCTTTATAAAAGCTTTGTTCATATCATTAGTTTGTAAAAAATGTTTTCACAACTAAACAAAAATGGTTTTGAATTGAAATTTGATGAACAAATGATTTTAATTAAGTTGTAAAGTCATCTATGAGCTTTTTTATTCAAATCAATGTAGTAATTTTGTAGTGAAACCCAGTCGTATTCTATTGAATTTAGAATTTATATATTGCATTGCGCCGCTCCATGAGGAGACCAACCCACCATGCATCAGGTATCCATTGTGTTTCCTATGTAATGACAGATTTATTGATGGAAAAATTTGTCCAAAAAATGTCCTTTATCTGTTGCACTTTGTTGAAAAACATTAATACCACGTCCTGGGTCTTATTTGTCTGACAATCTTAGCTTTTTTTAAAAAACGGAGCAAAATTAAGCATTTTATGGTTATTTAACTGTTTTTGCTAAGCCACGTCTCTTTTTTTTATTCTATTCCAATATGGCGTTGTTCTTTATGGACCTTGGACAATGGTAAAAGGCCAGCGTGCCATCTCTAGCCTACATATAAAACTCATTGGCTTCAACAGCATACAAGCATAGATCCTTCAATGTCACAGACTAAGGAATGGTGGTTGCATGTACATGACTGGAGTTCAGCAACAATGCTTACACAAACATATGCAATTGTTTTGATGGAAATTTACCAATTAGAAATCATGAGACAGAAATCCTTAAGTCTACAAGAATGGCAAAGTATACTTAGGCTCAGGGTTAGAGTATTATGGGCCTTGGTCGAAGACAGAAACAAGGTTAGCATCAAAGAGTTGACAATATTTACATATGAACACAAGTAAAAATGAGTGGCTTTTAACTAGAGGATGAGACAAAGGAACCAAAGGAGCAAAAATAGTATAATAACAGTTGTGGCACTGCAGCTGAACATGACATTTAGAAACTCATTAGGAAGTGTTAGACATAAAAAAGTCCACAGTCCTACTCTAAGAAAAATATATTACATTTGATTCACACAAGAATCTGAAATTACAATACTGTGAATGCTGACTTCCATTATATATAAAGTTTACTGTTAGTCAATAGGATTAAAAAATGTATTTTTTTTACTGGAACTTTGTTTCCATTTAGGACAACATCACTGCACATCAGGGGTCACTTTTTACTAAAACTGAACAGATCATTGATGCACCGAAATGCTACTGCTACATTTTTTTGTAGAATCATTTAACTCTCTCTTCTCAATCAGTTTTTATGACTATTTTTGAGGTCATCATGCATACTCATTACTGCAGCAGACATGCATCTCCAGAGCTCTGGAAGTATTTACTGAAGGCTTTAATTGCTTCACACTTCAACAGTCATTTTATGAATTATAAATGAAAAAAAAAGATATTTGTTTAGTATTTTTAAAATTAAGTTTAAAGAACATTTTTTTGGTTAGCGCAAATAAACATTGTGTGGTGACAGACTGACAATGATAAAATCCACTCCAATGTATGTTTTTTTTAATTTGACATTTATTATTGCATCGTGTCAAAACTTCTTTTTGGATTTTCCACCAACTTCTTTGCTATTTGTTTTTTTGTTTTTTGTTTTTTTGCCTGAAAGGACTTTTTTTGCATTTTTCTTTTTTAAGATAATTTATTGTTCATTCATCTAATATATTGTTGATAGTTTTCTGATCTAACTGTGAGGAGCTTTGTAATTTATTTTTAATACCACAATCCTGGGAATCCCTCATCCTGCAGCTCATGCTTACTTGTCTCTTGTATAGCAACGCTGGGCTGGTGGGTTCCTGTTCTTTAAGTGGATCACACCCAGCATCTATCAGAAGGACTCAGGCACCCACGTGACACTGGGCAGGCAGTTTTCCGTACGCCACATGTGCCTGTCCGCCCGCAGGATGGGTATCCAGCAGTGGGCTCTTTCCTCTTCACTCGCCGCTACGCCGCTAAGAGGAAATGCTGGTTAGTTTATTTTCACTTAGTAATATGCTTAAATTCAGCAGCCGCCTGGTCTGATCTGAGGTCGAACACTCACACAAATACTTTGGTCATCCTCCATACATTGACTTTGAATAGGCTAAACTAATTAACTAACTTTGAATCAGCTTAAACGTTCACTGTTCTGAGTAAACTCACTCAGATCTTCCTAAAATGTATTCTAGAAGTTCTCTTTTATTAGCTGACAGTAATAATTTATTAGCTGAAAAGTCATATCCTTGTTTTCTCCAGCTCTGTTTGTGCATTTGTAGTCCAGCAGTGAACCGGCATCTATACTAATGCAATATGGCGTCTAATTTTGTGTATCTAACAAGCTAGCGTGTCATCTCTAGCCTATATGAGTCATTAGCTGAAGCTAATTTCTGACCCTACCATCTGAATGTCGCAGCAAAAATGGAGACTCAGCAGACCAGGCAACATTTTCTATCTTCTATTGTCCGATTTTGGTGAACCTGTGTGAATTGTAGACTCAGTTTCCTGCTCGTAGCTGACAGGAGTGACACCCGGTGTGTTCTTCTGCTTCTATAGCCCATCTGCCTCTACGTTTGACATGTGCATTCAGAGATGAGTCTCTCCTCTGGAGTCATCGAGGTAATTCTGCCAACAGAACCTTCGCTCACAGGATATTTTCTGTTTTCTTGACCATTCTCTGTAAGCCCGAGGTGGTTCTGGTGAAAACTATAAGACGAGCTCTTCTGGCACCAACAACCACACCATATTGAAAGTCGCTTAAATCATCTTGATTCTCCATTCTGATGCTTGGTTTGAATTACAGCAGATCATCTTGACCATGTGTACATGCCTCAATGCACAGTTGCTGCCATGTGATTGGCTGATTAGAAATCAGTGTTATTGAGGAGTTGTACAGGTGTACCCACAAAGTGACCAGTTAGTGTATGTTGGCCACATTTTGTATTTTACAAATCAGTTTTAGAAAGGACTTTTTCAATGTATTCAACAATAAATAATTCAAGCTTTAAATTATAACATTTTTATAATCCAGTTTTTATATTTTCCTTTAAAGTCTTGGGTCTCTTTATGTTTCCTTTTTATGGTGGGCTCCATATCAAACACTTCATGTGATCTATCTGAAAATTGCTACAGATAAAAACTGATCAAATTTAATTTACCTGAAGTATTTTATATTCATAGTGTTCCATTGGCTGAGCATGAATCCATATTACTCGATTAGTAGAAATAAAGTTAAATAGAATATTCTGTATAACTTACTAGGAATACAATATAGTAGGAATACAAAATAGGAAAACATAATATTATATAAAATAAAACATTTTTGAAAATAGGCAGAAATAATATGCTTTTGCATTCTAACATGAATCCTGACCACAGGAAAAAAGCACGAAAAGGAAAATACCACTGTAGTAAAAAATACAGCACTTCTGATGTAAACAGGACATGGCATTACCATAACATATGTAAAAGTTCCAGATGGCGGCGATATGGATCGCTATCAAGCCACATGCAGCATGTTTGAAGCCCTCTTGTTCACCTCTCTGTTGTTGCTGTTTTTATTAGAAAGCAGCTGACAAGTTGATGCATTCAGCCACACAGCAGTATGCTGCGATAACGTAACAGTGCAGAGGAATATCAAAAGTGCTCCTCGCTCTCTTCAGGCCGAGAGATGGATGCCAAGGTGTTGCAGGAAGCAGCAGCGCTGAAAAAAATGTTAGCATGAGTGCATTAAATGTCACACTCGCATGATCATACATCCATAAAAAAGATATTCCTCACAGCTAAGCATCTGAGAAGTCATCCAGTGATTATAAAGCATGAGGTTGCTAATCAACTAATGCAAGTGCAACTTCAGATCACCACTGAAACTAATGCCACACCTCATTGAGTTTCAATGTAAATGAGCGATACTGTGCTGATTTAATTTATACACAGAAAAATTAATGTATCTCTTAGCTGAGTACTTTTTTTTTAATATCCTTGTGTCTCAGCTTAATTTAATTTATTTGATTAATGCCAATGTTTACGAAGAATTTAAAGCATTCTGTAAAAGAGAAAGATAGCTTTACAAAAAATGAACCTTTTATAAATGAAAAGCAAAACTAGGATCTGAAAGCTGTGCTGAAAATGATGAAAAAAAAAGTGTTTGTGTCAGGGCCATAGCAGGAACATTTGATATGGGGGGCAGAAAACTTTAGAAGGGTGGCAAAAAAGAACAGCAGAGTGGAAGGCCTTTACAAATGAAATGATCAAAAATACACATTTGTTATTATTTTTAAATGTGATTTACTTTTTTTGGCAAAAAGACATTTGCATTGAAGATTTCTTCATCTTTGTCAATATTGAGACTATTATGACTCAAAAAATTTCTGCCAAAATAATCCAATAAATATGGAAATGTTTTTGTTGTTTGACCCATCAACTTTTAAAGTATTACACTGTTTAATGTATGCTTTTATTTTCAACCAAAATCATTTTTTGTTGCTGGTTAACATCTGTCAAATAAGTATAAAATGAGATTCAGACTGAAGTTCCCTTCTTTCTGATCTCTCACTCTTTTTGATGAGTGGTGTCACAGGCCATACATATTAAAAGCCCCTCTGAAGTAGAATGAAGGGTGTGTCTAAAGCTGAGCACATGCACTTTAAGGCGAAGCTATCACTACGCCATCTGTAGTCTCTCCACAGGAACATAACAAGCACCATTTATTGCACATAAGATTACTGCTTGACTTTTTTTTTTCCTTTTCTCACAAGCCATCTGCTCAGGAAAGGTGATAAGGGATTTGTGAAAAGGATACGGTAGCATATTGATTCTCTGCTTTAACACACTGATATCCATTCTTGGCACTCCTCCTGGTTTTGGATGTGTGACATAAGTTCCTTAATTCCAGTGCTGTCTGGTCTGGTATCAGCATGGACAAACAGACAGAAAGATGCTTCTTTAAAAAACATATAGCAATATTGAAGAAAAGATACCTACTAGATATTGATTTGGAAAAAGGAACAATTTAATTTCAGTTTACTCAAAGTTAAAACATCTTGTAGAAAAGGAATGCTCCATTATATTTTCCACCTTTAAAATAAAATATTAATCTTTGTCATAAAAAGATACATTTTTGCATTTTTAACTGTCTGCATGCCTTGCAGAGTTTGGTTGAGTAAATTGATTCCCACGCAAATGTGACTACAGTTTTTGAATCATTTCAACACAAATCAATGGACTTAGTCCAAATAGAACAATGGAGGACTCTGGTCAGTGTGGAGAAACAAGGAAGGAGTGAGTGGATATTTTGCTAAGAAAACAAAATAACCATCCACTAGACCATTAAATAGGTGCTAAATGCAAATTACAGATATCTACATCTATTTAGCAGCTTCTCTGCGTTACAGATGCAGACTTCTTTCTGTCCATGAAAAAACTCAGGACCCAAGTAGAATTCAATACCTTGGGGTCTGTGACAAGAGTAAAAGAAAAGACTGTTTTCCTGAACAGTAACATACCTGATTGGCCTCTGCAGCTCCCTTTGCACTCTCAGGGCAGAACTCCAGCCTCCTAGGACAACATGAGCAGGAACCATGCGCATATCTAGTTTTTCAAAATAAAGTAACAAAAACAATGAAAATTATACATTAAATGAAAAACTGGAAAACTGAAATACAATTGTGTTGCCAGAGCATTTTTGTAATCCCATTCCATCATTCTTGAACACTTCCTGGTATGTGTGTACCTTCTGGAGAGGGCCAGACTTTCATGTTTGAATTTGAGCACTAAAACAAACTCAACACCTTGGGCTTGTCTGCCTTGCAGTGCTGACATCTGTCTTAATTCTTCTGCAAGAAGGTTCCATGGTGTGGCACCTCTCTCAGCTTGAATATTAAGTTAAACAGAGTAATTAAATGCAGGTAGAATACTCTCCAAGAAAAGAATCAGTTGGTGCCAAATAAAATGTAATGTATAATATTTACTCATATTATCCTTATATCAAATCAACTTTATGTATATAACACTTTTCTACTACTAATGCTGTTTCATGTCTACTTTGCTTTACATAATAAAAATACTTTTCAACTTCAAAAACAAAATCCTTCACACATACACACACAAAAAAATAAATACAATTAAATTAATTTTGTAAAACGTACACAGTGCCCAGAACACACAGCATAATTAAACAGAAATTGTTATATGATTAAGTTGCAAAGTAGAAATCTAGCTTCATATTGATGTGGGGAAACAAAATGTGTGTGTCCTGTCCACAAATATTAAAAGAGGATGATGTCACAGGATTCCCCAAATCAGACCAAGATTAAGACTCTGGAGAGCCCACAATATTGGAATATTTTCAAAAACTCATCCCAATTGTCCTACTCTTGGTGTGATCCTTGATGAATCTCTGCATTTCAGGTAAAACAATAATATTTTTGGAGACGGAGGTCAAAAAAATACTTGTTCTGTGTCATTTATTATCACATTAGAGCTTGTGTAACCTGCAGATTAATGTAAAAAAAATCAGATGCAGAGAAGATTGCTCTGAGGAGCCTTCAAGATGCTCCCTATTTCATCAAGTGGACACTGATTACAACAGTAAAAGTGATGTTTTTAATCCAAGTGTTCGTGTCATTTCAGGTTTGTTAGAACTAAGACTCACTGTCTGGATAATATTCAGAAACGCTGTCTTTGAGTGATCAGAAAGAAAATCTAACCACTTTCCTGTGGTTCATATTTTGTTACTACAGCTAAATATTGACCCTTCAAAGGTAAAAAAAACCCACAAAATTACAAGTCATAAGCGGTGACTGTATTGTAGTAAACATTTGAAAACAAATGATAAGAACACAAGAATCAAACTTGTATTATTTGTTTTGTTCTCTTCATGACTGATTTCAATCGTCATTTGATCTATTTTAAAAACAGTCCTAGTGGTTCTCATTCCTCTTTTAATGTTTTCTCAGACTGAATATATTTGGTTCGCCTAAAGTAAATCAGAGTTTGTTTCCCCTGAGAATCCAGTACAAGTTTTCAATCGGAATGTACCCAAGCGGACCATGGTCCGGGACCAGGAACCCTTCTCTCACAAATTCTTTGGAGGTGGTTCCGGTTCATTTCCAATGGGACTGAGCTCTGGTTTGCTCTGACCCAGAATTTACACTTGTCTGTCTGCAGTGCGTCTCCATTGCATTGCGTTTTGAGTCCAAATCGTGACAGTTAGTTTACATTGATTCCATTGTGTCTCCAGTCTGTCCCGCTCCCCCCTTAATCCTGGGGTTGGATTTGCTCTTCCAACGCTTTAGCGATCAAACCCCTGCTCTCTCATTCCTAACTGAATCCTCGTAAAAGGCACAATGTTGTGTTTTTTTAACCTCCGCAATTAAACTTTTGTTGTCCGTGGTGGAGTTATCCGCGGTGTTAACCTGCATTTTCATGTGAGCACTTCTGTATAAATATGAAATGAATTCTTATAGAGTTTTATTTTGAAAGTGCAGAGGAAGCTTTAATTTTGAAACCCAGACATGTTCTACAGCTTTTTACCGCAAATGGAAACTCTGTGGTCAGAGTGAAACAACTGGACCATAGACTGTAAACAAGAACTGGACACACAGGCCTCTTCTCTGTCTCGTTCCAAATATAAAGTACCCACTGGCTCCAGAAAGATGAGATCACATAGACTTCTTCTAAGAAATAAACAGCTAATAATCCATCATTGCATTTGTCAGAAGAATCATTCTTGCTCGGATAGCTTTTCTCAACATCCTCTTACTAATCTTATTTATTTATTTATTTATTTATTTATTTATTTTTGTAGTGGAAGTTATTCAAGTTGTAAACTAACCAATCTGATGCGTCAGTAAACGTAAGTGGTGCCCTCTGGACCCCACCTTGACATTTGATTGACATATACTCCCAAGGCTCTTTCAGTGGAAGGAGTGTGGACCTCAAACAAGCTTACTCATTGTTGGTGACAGTAGTTGCCCTGGTACATTGATTTAGAACTGACTCTGACCAATCACTGTTATGTGGCTTCAACATGACAGCATCCATACAGCAGAAAATGGCAACTGAATTGTCTTTATTTCACTGAAGCCGGAGGGAGGTAAGACGTTTTCTATGGGTGATGTCACACCCGGCTGTGTTCATCTTTATTTACGGTGTATGAACTGGACGAAACGGCCACCGTAGCCAGGCATTACGGGATGTAAACAGATTTGGAAAGGAGCAACCATGAGCAGCGGACAAATGTGAAGCAGCAATGAGACACAGCAACTCATTAAAATATGTTCAGATGAATGCAGGCTCTAAAAGCAGCTTTTAACATGATGCACATTGCCTCTCACATTGTTTTCCTGACAATCTATACGTCATAAACACTTATCAACGTACGTTCTTAGCCGACAGCTCCTTAGTAACCGCCTAACAGCATTCCTCCACCGTACCAAAGCAGCAGTAAAAAGTGTTGTACCTGACCTTGATACACATGTTCAAAATTGCAAAATCAAATCTTTGAATAAGCGAACTATCCCAACAAAGAAGGCAAAGTGC
Source organism: Oryzias celebensis (assembly GCA_014656515.1). Lineage (NCBI taxonomy): Eukaryota > Metazoa > Chordata > Actinopteri > Beloniformes > Adrianichthyidae > Oryzias > Oryzias celebensis. The sequence continues at coordinate 10,818,387 of BNCR01000012.1, forward strand.
AGGATTTCTGCCTCTTTTTGCTTTGCTCCATGCTCGTAATTCCCGGCCAATGACTTAAGAGATCTTCAGTCACGTGCTTTTGTTTACAAGCTTGAGTTGAAAACAAAAATGTCTGGTTGAAAGGCAGTCTGAATACAAACCAAGCACCAGGGTTAGAATTAAAACTGACTTTTCCAGGCTGAATGCACCCTTAAGTATAATTATGCAATTTTTAACCTAAATTAAAGAAAATAAAAATCACTTTCTTGGACATAGATTCTTCAGAGCAGCAATAGTTCATTAGAAATTTGCCTCTGAGTTGTAGGCGGGATTTTTGATGCGGAGCAACCCCGCCCTCCTTTCCCCTTCTCATTGCGGAGAAGAGCAGGCCCATCGCAGTGGGTCTTTAAGTTCTTCACCAGGGAAAAGTTAAAAAAAAAAAAAAATGTTCATGTTTTTTTTTTTCTTACTTTTACAGTAACAGTTTGAGAATGGCTTCCTTCTGTTCCAACATGACTTCACACCAGAGTTCAAAGCAAGGATGAGCCACTTTGATGTGGAAGAACCTGGCTGACCTGCAGAGTCCTGACCTCAATCTGATAGAACACTTTTGGGATAAATTAGACAAGAAGGTGTTGCTTGCAGTCTTCACTCTATAAGTCAATGTCTGATCCCTTCCCTTGGCGGTGTTTCACCTAAGAAATGCTCTTCTGGAAGGATGCTCTAACATTCCCACATTTTTTTTACTTGGGGAAGTCTAACCAGACAGTTGAAGTTGATATTACTACAATTGTGGGCTGACGGTAATATGAAAATATGGGTTAAAGATAGGATGATCCCTAAATTCACATGGGTTTTTGTGCAGATGAACAAATGGCCATATATCTGTGAACGTAATGTTTTATTGAGCCATGAGCCTGCAGAATATTTTCCCTCTCATCAGGTTTCATTGTTCTGTTTGTCTTCTAAGGTCACAAGCTCAGGGAGTTACAGTAATCCAAACACGGTGTGATTTAAATTAAGAGAACAAAAAGCAGGATTAAGTCATGGGTGCCTGACAAAAGTGTTTACTCTCCCCCGAACTGCTGTCACACAAACTGTTCTTTGTGTCTGTGATTAGAGGTAAGAAGGCAGTAACGTAGACAAATGTCATGCCAGAATGTGCACTTCAGATCGCACTGTGCCACTGATCTGCACAAACACAAAATCAGTGGTGCCACGCTGCCTCGCTCTCAAATGGGTTCATTTGGCAGTAGCACACCACTTTGGGCCAAAGATCAATGGCTGACTTTGTAGCTGTCTCGTTATACTTGAGGCCTTATGTCCCGGGTGTAAAAAGGGTGAAACTGCCAATTGATCAGCACATGATAGTAGCTTGTTCTGAAGAATGTAGAGTGTATCGTACATCATAGGGTGTGCAGTGTTTGGTTGAAAGATGCATATCTACAAGAACGCTGACATTCTTTCTACAGTTATCCATTTGAGAGGAACTGTAGGTAGTAATATGGGATATTTGGCACCCAGGTAAAGAAAAAGATAAAAAGAAATAAACAAATTATTGGGTTTTTTTTTGGTTCTACTTTACTCTTTTTGGATATATTCATTTGTAAGAAAATGTGAGGTATAGGGTCTTATTGGTGTTGAGCTTAGCTAATAAAGTTGAAGGAACCACATTGATGTTTAATATAAGTATAGCTTCTGTATTTCTTTTTTTTTGTATATGTATCTGTTGCCACTCTTAAAATGAGCAGCCCATGTCACTGTTTTAACAGCACTAACAACCTCTTCATTTTTTTGTGTACTTCTGTTTCATTTAATCAGTAACACAACTAAATGAATACTTCTGCATACAAACAATGGAGCTGTAGCTTTGATCCCTCTGTGGTAAATGTGTAATATTACAAATTAAGTTAAAGCCAAACTCACCTGGGTAAGGTTTTTGGTCAGTGTGATAAAATGATGTAGCCACTTTGTAGTTAACCCTCTAACTCTGAGATGTTGCCAGTGACACCTAAAATGTGATCAACTGATTCTGATGTGGAGAAAGGCATCACTAACATAAAGTGCTAAATAAAGGTGCAAAGCCAACATGAAGAGCCGCTTTTCTCCAAGGCAGAATTAGCTGATTTATGCTGATTCACAGACTCTTCCGAGCCACTTTCAGTAAAGGGGGTGTGGAGACCTCAAACACGCTTACTCATATAAGCACTTCACCACTGTAGTATATCAGTGAAGGCCTACTTTACTCAGAATCGGATGGAATTACATTAACTGCGTAAACGGTTGAAGAGCTACGGTAGTTAAAGGAATGTCAACACTGGAGCTAAAGCTACAGTATTAAAGTTTTAAGTAACATTCCGATCACCTTTGGATGTATTGTAAAAGTGTTCAAAGTGGTCTTTTATCAAATGTCAATATGCAGTTTTTAGCCAAAATCAGAAAAACATATCTTGTTTTATGGGACAGTTTCTTCAGGACGGCAGGAGTTTATTTGACATTTTGCCTAGGAGTTGTGGACTGATGGCGTGGAGTAAGCCCACCCTCTTTCTCATCATCCATTTGTTTACATGCTCTCCTGCTAGCTCACAGCCTCTCACAACCCCAACCTAACGTTACGAGTAAAACAAAAATGCCGAGCAATACTGGAGCATCCAGTCATACAGTTTTGAGCCAGATGCCAGCTCAGATATATTTTCTTATTCTTGGAATTTGGGCTTTCCTCCTTTCCCAGTCTTACCTGGTTTCATTTAATAAACATCTTCAGCAACCTTTGGTTAACTCAGCCTCAGCATATTTAAGTGTACGGTGTTCAGTTCAGCTTTTCTAGGCCATCTGATGTAGTCATCCTTTTTGTTACTCCCCTTTCTTCACGGCTTTGTCACGCTTTGATTGTAATTATCAAAGTTTTAAGTTCCTGCTATCAAACCCTGTCTCCTGCATTTTGGAGTTCCACACCATCGGATCTTGACATTTAAAGAAAAATGATCCGGGTATACTTGACAGTATTTGTCAGAATGAAAAGACCGTTTGTCTTTTTTTAAAGGCAACAGCTTACATTTGGTGAGAAACATTAAAAATTAAAATTTGAAGTGTGAAATTTGAAACTTCTATTTTCTTTAGGTTTGAAATTAAAGTTTTTGGTTTGAATGTTAAAAATAGTGATGGTTAGCCAGCTCTTTAAAAAAAATGCAGCATGATGGCATTCTAACTTCTTTTTGACGCTTCTGTGAGTGAGTTTAGTGGACGAGTATCACAGACCTAAAAAGTCAGAGCCTATCAGCATTTAATGACAAACAAATGAGGAGATGAAGTGTTATATATATCTTGAATCAGTGCTTTTGGTATTTAGCCTCTTTTTGCCTTACATACATTCTTACTTTTAATTGACCTATTAAGTGATGCAGGCAACTGCTTCATTTGATCTTATCTAATGCCATGCAATGTCATATTCTAAAAGAGAAAAAAAAAAAAAATACAGCCTTGAGTGCCTAGTGGTCTTCCATTTAAAGAAAAGATCATTCCCGACAAAATATGTAAAAATTATCAAACTTTAAAGCAAAGCTGTGAAAATTGTGAAAAAAAGAGTGTAGGGATGACTCACTTATTGTAAAATCAAGGTTTTCTTTAATTTGAGGGTTTTAATAGTCAATACTTGTCATAAAGTTTTTTTTTCTTTTTCTTATCTTTCATCGTCAGTTCTGTCTGTACTGCATTTAGAGATATATAAATAGGACATTGGTCAGGCATCTGATAAAGATTTTTGCTCTTTAAAAAAAAATCAAAAAACAAAAAAAAAACACACAAGAAAAATGCGTTTTTCTGTCCTTTTTTAATGAATAACATCTATATATGTGTGAAATATATGGAAAATATATGTGTGTATACAATTGTGTTCATAAGTTTACATACTTAATTATGATTTCTTGTACAGTTTTCATAGAATATGAATGACAGCACACAGAGTTTTTCCCATTCATAATTAGTGGTTTGGTGAAAACCATTTACTGTCAAAAAATTATCTTTATTCTTTCTAAATCATGACAACAGAATCTTTCCCAATGACCCTGTTCAAAAGTTTACATATCCTGATGACTTTGTTCTGAAAACATGCGCACATGCTGATGCAAAAGGGTTTGAATTACAGCTAAAGGTAACCATCCTCACATGTGCCATCAATGTGTGTGCACAAAAGGTCTTGGAGCTTCTGGGTTCCCTGCATCTTTCATCCAGTGCTGCACTGACATTTCTGGATCCTGGGTCATGGGAAAAGCTAAGGAGCTGTCAAAAGATCTATGGGAAAAGGTAACTGAACCGTACAAAACAGGAAAGGGATATGAGAAGATATCCAAGCAACTGAGAATGCCAGTCAGCAATGTTCAAACTTTGATCAAGAAGTGGAAGTGAGGGTTCTACTGAAACCGAACCACTCACAGACATGTCTGCCGCAACTGCCGAAAAAGAAATAAAAAATAGGGATGCAAATAGAAACCCACAAATAACTTGAAAAACGGTGGTGAGGATGTTTCAAAATGTACAATAAGCAAGCACCTGAAGAAAAATGGGCGGCATGGCGAGTTGCCAGAAGAGTTATTTTGCGCAAAGCCACAAAATAGCTTGTTTCCAATACGCCAAACTGCACAGAAACTAACCTTCAAACTTCTGGACCAAATTCATTTGAAGTGATGAGACCAAGATTGAACTTTTCGCCAATAAACGCTACATTTGGAGAGTAGCCAACAAGGGCTATGGTGAAAATCAAAATCATTGTGCATGTGGACCAGGACAGTAACAGCGTATCTTATCCTGAACTTGCTTATGGTTGTTTTTCCGACATGTTTGCAACTGCTACTTGGTCATGTGGAACACAAATTGCATAAGCCTCAACATTTGAGGGTTTTTTTACCCATTTTTTCCCAGTATGTGAATAAACATTCAAATAGGAGTACTGTTTTGGCTAATTATGTCAGTATATTATTTTATTTTTATAGTATTGATGGACAGCAAGTCATTAAGTATCTGTTATAAAAGATAGATAAATCATATGTATATGAAGAGTCTTAACTTTTTCAGTTGACTCTTAAGTCCACTTCTGCCTTTCAAAATTGAAGATGGCATTTAAAGGAAATTGAGAGTTCTGTTGCTGTGAAAAAGCGGATGCGTACCCTGAATTCTTTTCCACTCGCACATACACACAGCTTGGTTTGCGGTTTCCATCTCAAATGGTGCTGTAAAATGTTTCACATCCTTCGACACATCAGACTGAAATAGTTTGAGTCTAGGCAGTGCTTTTAACTCACGAGAATTTGCTGATAAGTGCTAGCTGACTTTCACAATCACCAGTTATGTGGAAGCAAGTCAGAAAGACAGCCCTGATAATCTAACAAGCTTACACTCTGACTTTCACCCCTCTGATCACTTATGCTGCCTACATGTCTCCTGGTTTCGCTGCTTACTCATGCCGGAGAACATCCTCCACCTCCTTCTCCCACTGTCATATTACCACACTAAAGAGATGCTATCTCTGCCTGTTTTGTGCGCTGTCTTATATCTCCCTGCATCACCACTTTAGTTATCTTCTAATATGAAGTGAAATCCCTACAGTTCAGGGGCTTTAACTTTATCCTTACTGCAAACAGACTTTGGTGTCAGTTACACTTTTTACTCTTTCCCTTAGCTGTGATTCAAGCACACACTTCAGGGTTGACTCGGCAATTCCACCAAAGTTCAGAACTTTCATCTTAGCAATTAACCTTCATCTGTGAACGAAGGCCCAATCATTTAAGTGCAATGTCTTGCAGGCTGACTCACAATGTAAATAATAAATAAATGTTCCTACTGTCTAAAAACAAAATAAAAAGCCATAGGCTACAACGGCTAATTTCTGCAGATGCAATCCTGTCTTTCAGTGTGCCACATCTGCTGCCTGAACTGACGGGTTAATAAGGGGCACACATGTCCTGTCCTATTTCCTGCAATCAGCTCTCTCAGACATTTTGACAGGAAGCAATTATGGACAAAAAAAAAGAAAAAAAACTGAGCAGGGTGCAAAAGTGCTCAGACATACACACAGATATATCTATTCAGAGGGTCAAAGCATTAGAGATGAGGCTTAGTGTATCTGACTAGCATACGCCTCCAAAATTAAGCTTGACATGTAAGGACAAAACCACTCCATCAAACCAAGTAACAACCATATACTGGGGCTGTTATTATGCAAGAGGGGCCTGATTTACTAAGATCCCCAATACAGAGCCCACAATTGTGTGTGCACAAAAATAGACTGCGCGTGCCGTTTGCTTAAGGTTTGCAAATGATCGATGATTGTGCAATGAGAACAGGCACAAACGGCAGTATTTAAATTAGTATCTGCAATGCTTTGCATGTTACATTTCTGCAATGCAATCAATGCAAGGGAGAATAGAAGCACGAAAAAAATTGAAGAAACTGCAGCAAATCGAATACTGCATACACACCGGGCATGTGATCCGCGTTAAAGAATGTCAATTTAGCATATGGTGGTCAGAATGAACTCTGGCTTCATGATACTAGCGCTTGTACCTGCAGTTGGAGGAGGCTTGGTGCGAAATGTCAAAGTGGTGCAAATCTCACAAATCTTGCTCCAGGCGTTTTCTTTCACAGCTCTATTTTGAAATCAGAAAGATTTGGTGTCATTTAATTCCATCCAAACATAAACCACAATTTTTAATTTCTCCTCCATAATCAATGTTCAAATGGTTGGCACTTTCATGTATTAAAAGGACGTTACCCATAGGTCACCACTTAATCTGAGTCCCTGGTCAAAGTTCAACAGGTTTAGCGTCCAATGGCTGCATGTTTTGTAGGTATAGCTTGAAAATGGGCTTCAAAACTTACATAGCAACTTGCAAATGCATATTTAAACTCATATATGTGTTTAAATATACTTCATTTGAAGTGGTTGCTTAAGTGCACATTTCCAAGCTGGGTGTAAATGTAACATAACATGTTTTCATTCTTGCAGCCATGTTTACTGAGGTTTTTTTTAAAAAAAACGCAAACTCTTTCTGTAAATAAGGCACAGTACATTAGAATGATATGAGTTTTGTCTAAATCCTGGGTAGGGAGTTGAAGGGGATCATATTTCATGATTGGGTTCCAACCTGGCTAAGGTCTAAAAACAAGATCTCTGTTCTCTCACCTTGCTGAGACAAAAGGTGTCACAAATGAAAAATGTGCTGAACAATTTTAAGCATTGGGACCAATTTGCTAGCCTGTTATGACCTAGAAGGTCATACCTTTCTCTGAAGGTCATTTCCAGATTTTAAATACCAATTAGATGATTTTAATAATTTCTCATTGGATGGTTAAGTAATTAAAGAAAATACACTTAAACAGCTTAAGGAGTACTTTAAAAAGCCCCTGCCTAATTCACAGAGGCTTCTTCCCTCGTAAGATCCCGAGTTAAACCTTGAAACCGCCTTCTAATCTGCCCTTTCAGCTTTGGTAATCTGTCTTGATTGGCACTGCAGCAACAGCAGCAAATGTAGCCACTCAAGACATTCATTTCCCCTTCCTGAGACAGCAAGGGAGTAAACTCTGTGATTACAGGTATAGCACTGGTTAAAGTTCAGCTCAGCAGGATGCTGCTCTCTGGTGATTCGGGCGCATTAACATCGCATACACTCAAAATGATTTGCATGCATTGTCAGCCCTTTTAAAACATCCCGCTAAGCACATGAACAGCTTGCTGCTTCTGGGGCCAAGGGGCCTCACACCTCCCCGCTGTCAAATATTTGCACACTCACAACCCTAAACACGGTGTTGTTGGTGGTAGGGTTACATTTTATCTGACGAGAAAAACTATGGAGGTAATTTGTTTTGTTTTATCTCATTAAAAAGCTCCATTAGGCATTGTTAGGAGCGAAAGGGTAAGAGCACAGATTGAAATCTGTAAAGGGACCTTGCGTGCACCAGCAAAATTACCCTAAAATTAATCGGCTTTGGATTAAATGCAATGGCATTAAGCGCAATATGGGTGTAATGCAAAATCATCAAACAGATTTTAAATTACTTTGATGATTTTAAGGCAAAGTGCAGCATGTTTTCTATTAAAATGAAACAATTAGTAATCTCCTGCAAATACCTTAAACTGTAAAGACTACTGGAGGTAGCATTTTACATTTTTTGCTGAAGGGCCTGTGTGATAATGAGATGCAGTGCTGCCAAGTCAAGTTGTTGCATGAAATAATTAGACAGATGGAAAAACAGGACACAAGAACATTCTGTGAAAGAGACTGCTCCACAGTCCATTCATCAGCAAATGAGCTAAAATCATAAGGTGTTTTTTTTTTTTATTTTTATAAATAAAAAACATGTTAGATGATTTTTTTTCTGATTATCAGCAGAGCGTGAATATTTTAGGCATATTTTAAGCATTTTTGCTTTAGGCTAATATCTTTTTATTATTATTATATTATATTATTATTTCCAAATATTTCTAGTTTTTTTTTTTTTCTTTTTGGAAGAAATTTCCAACTGTTACTGCACTAGATTGTTTCCTTTGTGTTGATTTCCAGAATTTCCAGTGGTTAACTTCCACTGTATCAAACACATGAATCCACCCACATCTTTTTCAAGCTGTTTACTCCAAAAAACACTTATTTGACAATAACTTGATAAATGCTTTTATCATAGGTTGGAGAAAACTCCTTTTCTACTACAGACATACTAATAATATTATATGTAACACTGCAATTTTCTAAAGTAATTGTGACTCCTGGGTTCTTCAGAAATGCAGAACATGCAGCGTTGAAATGAAATTGGCTAAAAAGCATGTCCCAAGAAAGTGAAATTTGAGTCCTAGGAAATTTGAAATGGCTGACTTGGAAAAATATATATATATATCACTCCGTCAGAGTTGTTATGAGCTATTAACAGAACCACCAACATCAGAGGCAAAAACCTGTATTTACATAGGTTTATTTTGCATGAATATTTGAAGTATGTAAAGTTGGATTTTTAACATAGGAGTCGAGGAAGAATTGCTCACTTCTACAACCTGCCTTCATTGGTCTTTGGAGGAACTGCAACATTTGTGTTGAATTCAGTAAATGAAATGGGAAGCATGGTTGAAACCTGCTCTAATTAGTAACATTTTAAACTTTTGAAGTGGTGACTTTGTTTGAAGGTGACTGTTTTGTATTAGGTTATGCCTGCTGCCGACAGGGTCTGATTTGGGCTGCAAGACCTGCTCTGGATCTGCAGAAACAGTGACATTTGCTGCGTTGGTAATTACTTGCAGTAGGTACCAAGTGTTGCTGGTCATGTGGATGTTGGTGCTCCCGCTGTTGTGCTCTAGCACAGCTAACAAGGCTTTCTTTAAATATCTGTGCCATTTAGCTTTCTGGAAGGCTTTTCTCCTCTAGGCATCATGCAGAAGTCTGATGTTTTTATGTGTTGTTTAAGTGTATCTTTGTTGCATGGTTTCTGGCCACCTTAACTCCTCTTGCGTTAAGAAAGCAAGCAAGGTATGACTTTAGCAGAGTAGAGCTTCACTTTGGCTTTTGTGCTGATGTCATGGCAACACCAAAGTCTCTTTTGTAGTGTGCCATAGGCTTCTGGCAAACAAGATTCTTCTTTCTACTGCCAGATCTGCAGTGTGTGACAATATTTCTTATGTACATAAAAGAGTTAGTAGTTTTAAATGGACCCACCATGAACCGTGATCCTTTCAGGAGTTTGACAGAATAACTTGGTCTTTGCAAAATTGAACTTCAATCCAAACAAATTAGCGTATAGTGGTAGATTATCTAGCTTTACTGGTTTCAACTGATTATGTTTTGCTGAGCTTCAAAGATAAGTCATAGGCCTTGTTTCATTATGTGAAAAGCACCTCATCAAAATTCCATTCTCCCACAGTTGTGATTTGTTCAAAAAGATAGAATGAAAGTCAGAGATTTCAAATTAAAGTACAAGTTGCCTGCGCACAGATTATTCATCAGCACATTTTCACACATGAGGTGCGTGACATTAATGGCCACATCAATCTGTTAAACCATTGACATTCAGTCACTCACACACTGTTACCCATGATTTCATTTAGTTATACATACAAATGTGACTCAAAGAACTACAGAGTGACTGATTGATGCTATCACTGAGAGAAAAAAAACGTATACCTAGAGATATGAGCCATGCACTCTCCAACAGCAGAAAGGATTTTTTTTTTCATTGCATTTCATATAACTCAAGGCTTTCAATGAATTGCTAAATAACAATGGATGTATTAGTGTTTAGGTTAAAGCTGGGGTTTAGTGCCATCTGAAAAAATATAAAAATTAAGATAACATAAAACCATGTTTTTTTATTTGCATTTCTTTTTTCCATTTCACTTCTTCTTTATTCAACACAATCCTTTTTTGTCGATATGATTATAATTATTGAAAAAGTACAGCACAAGTATTTTCAAGATGTGGTTTTTAACTAAAATGTATCAGTAGACAAAAAAGATTAAATGTTATTCTTTGATTTTTGCGTAGGCGTTTCTAAGACTTAGCACGCTAACGGCTAACACTCTAGCATATTTTTGTGCATTAAACAAGAAAAGATACACATAATACATTGGCCTGACTTTTTTAGCAGTTCCTGCTCAGAACAAACATAAAACTCAGATTTACAACGTATTTGACCAGTCAAAACAGAGTAATCGTACAATCATACAATAGAAGAAGAAGAACTGATTGAAGTGTTTGCACTTTACTATCCGATATGTAACAGATGAATGTTCTTTTGAACAGACTTAAAGTTGTAGTCCTGATGTCTTGTGGGATCATATTCCAAACTTCAGTGAACACACAAAAGAATGATCTCTGTCCATTGGAGTTCTTTAAGGCGGTTAATGGCAAAACTCCATTTGTTGCAGATTTGATGAAATTAAACTTTCGCTGTGTTTTGGAACCAAAACAGTAAGTGTGTCCATTCAAAATATTTGTTTGAATCCAAGATTTGTTGTGTAGTTCTGGATTGGCAAATCATTGGCAGTGATAATAGAGAGCAGTGTTGAAGCCTGTTATGGGTCTTCTACTAAAGAGTTTTGCTATTGGTTCAAGGATTTTGTGTGTTGTGATGGACCAAACAGGCAGATAATCACGTTACACAAGGACATGTTTTTGACAAATTGAGTCAAATTTGGTCTAATTTTACAACAAAACAATAAACACATTTTGATGTGGCTTTTAATCATATTTTGAACATGTTTACCATAACTAAGATGGGAATCAAGATAAACCTGGACATGCTGTAGCTAGCTTTCAGCTCCACAGAACCCCAACCTAACATTACAGGTGCCACAAAAACAGCGAGCAATCCTGGAGCTATCCGGCCATACAGTTTGGAGCCGGATGCGAGGTCAGATAATGAAACCAAAGACGTACATGGATTGATTTTATTAGTCTGCAGGTGGATGAATCAGAATTGAGTGGAACAGGGACCTTGTGGCTTACCGTTGTAGGTTCTATGTCACAGCAACAACCTTTTCCCGCTGCATTTTTTCATCTGGTCCTGATTCACAACAACTTGAAAAAAGCAAATACTCTGAAATGCTAGTTTAAGCTTAAATTTCTTGGTATATGTCCTTTATGCCACAAAATGCCACAAGAAGAAAAAGCTAAAAACACAATTTCTATTATATTTGACTCTTCATGATGTTAAGTGTGGCGGAATTATGTTTAATGGCTTTGAAAATAATATTACTTATTGATTAAATTTGATTTTTATTCATTTCTTTTTTTTTTTTTTTTTTTTTTATTTGAGTAAGCTTTTGTCTATCTCACCAGGCTCACTGTTTGCGCCCTTCTTCAGTTCTATTACATCTCTTTAACATCAGTATGTGCTGTTATCTACCTTGTTCACAATCACAATTTGTTTTGATGCCTTTCTGGATTTTTCTGCTTTTGACCAACCAACTTAGTCCAACCCTTTTCCCTTGTAATACAATCCCATGTAAACCCTACAACAACAACTCCTGCTTTTCAATAGGAGACCAAGGTTTGTGAGTGGATCTACAAAAAACAAGTCTAAAACGTGGGGCTAAGGAATAATAAAGTCATTTAGGAATATTAATGTATCAACAGATGGTGCTAGACCTTTACAAATGCAAGGGTTGCAAAAACTGATTTATTGCTATAGGCCCTCTAAGTTATTACATTTGTATCTAGTTGTAAACAGAGCATTCAAATAGGGCTCTTCTCTCCTGCTTCAAAAGCCAGAATTGATCAGAAAGTAGATGCAGTAAATCAGGGGCATAAAACTTAATTCACTTCGGTTACATTCTAAAGCACAAATAAACATGTCTGCACCTTCACCCAACCCTGCCGGAGGGTGATGAATTGATGGATTTTATGGAAGAGTGGTGATAATGTTGGTAAAGCCAAAAACATCTGTTTGTAGCACAAAATGAAGAGCACAAAGACAGGAGGATACAAGACTTCAACAGCGTGGTTTATTAGTTCATAATCCGGTGTGTTGTGGTTGAGTGGTTGTGAAAACTTTGCCCAAAAGCTTTTGCCCAAATCCCCCTGACTACTATGAGCATACAAAAATAAAAAGAAGCGTTTACATTCACAGGAGGCTTTGCTTCAGCATTTTTATCTTTCCGTTGCATTTATTTCTTCTGTAATGGAGCTGAAATATTTATTTTAAGCAACTTTTCTTTTTTTTTTTTTGCCATTAGATTGACTACATCAAACTTTTTATTACTTTACTCCATGACCCTTTCCAGAATGGTAAGCTGGAAAATGATTACAATAATAATAAAATATGGCTTATTGTATAAATGTGTACTTGTTAATAAAGATCTACTTATTACAACAATCTAACTTGTAAAATTGAACTAATTATAGTCAACATGATTAAGTCATAACCGTCATACCATATTTTCTGTAATATAGGATGACTCGGATTATAATGCACACTGTCTATGAATGGTTTATTTTCAAACGTGCCATTTTTAAGCCACACCGAACTATAAACTAGAAAAAAAAAAGGGTAAGAGATAAGTACGTCAGTTTGTTGGACTTTATTAACTGCTTTCACATTCTGAAACGTGTTAATGACACGCTACACGTTAGCCAAGTTAGTGTTTTCACAATACCTCCAGCCTCACTTCCAGCCTTGTTTTCAACACATAAAAATGGACTCATGCTGATGAAACAAAAGTTACACTAACTCCCAACCTGCTACACAATAGCCAAGTTAGAGTATAACACAATAACACCTAAACCTGTTTGAAACATCTAGAAAATAAAACAGATTGACATTTTGACAGAGAGACATACCTCTCAAAATTGCATCATTGATAAACACAACCAGAATTAATCCATGTATAAAGTGCTCTGGAATATGGGGCGCAGTGCTGGTTTTGACAAAAATAAATGTGCAAAGGCTTTTAAGTGCACCTTACAATACAGTAAATACAGTACATAAACAAATTTCACCAGATATGATATGTCATGTGCTGCTTCTTCGATTTAATCTATGTTGTTTTCACAGAAAAACAGCAAAGAACAAAAAAATAAGGCAATTTTTTTTAGATTACTATATTTTTCTACAGTAGGCAAATTATTCTCCAATGTATCATAAAATTTCAAAACTTGCATGGTTCCAATCATCACTCATCAATTTAAACTTTTTTAAATGTACTTTTTTCCAATCACACCATGTTGTATGGAACCAGAAAGAACAACTGAGATTTTTGGTTTTTTTTTGTTTTTTTTTTGGCCCAATTACAAACTTGTCTTAGTTGTTTTCAAAATAGAGTAAATGCCTTTTCATGCAAAATAATGTTATTTTGAACTCATTCCAGCATTGCTCGGTGGATTTGGTTCACTTCACCGAATCTGTCCTCAAGACCAAGGCTTCTGCTTAATCAGATTATTTTAGTCACAGTGGATAAAATCTCCTTCAGACAAACAGAAACATGTCAGAAATAAAAGGACAACTTCACCTCCATTTCCAAGGTCAGTGAGCAATGTTTAGAAGCAAATCGACCAAAAGGACAGAGTTTTAGATGACAAATAATAGGTGAAATAGCGGCTAAATTCCATGACTTTTGTGTATGCTCAAAACAGTCATTGAAGTCTCAGTGCTTGTCATCATGTGATTTCTAAATTTATATTAAACTCCAGCTCACAAAAAATGAGTTGATGGCAAACAGTTTTGCATCTACTAGATGAGTAATAATCTGCAGTAAAAGCTTTAACCTCTTGGTGGGGTTACTCATTTAGTAACTTTGTGTTCAGTTTGGTCTCTGCATTAAAACAGTGTTGTTGGGCCAGTATATGTACATATTTGGTTACTTCTCATTTACCAGGCTAGCATTTTTGTCAAATCTCTTATTTCTCATAACATGTCAGAGGAGTCTAAAAAGGGAATAGGGGATCTGATTAGACTTTCACAATATTATATGTAATCCTTTTTGGTTCAGCTTTGTCCAGTCACTGGTAGGATTTTCTGATCTCAGACACTGCTTCTGATGGCCAGTAATACATAACATGCACAGGGTTGTCCTATGAAGTTTCCTTCTTTTTTTCTCCTCACAGAAGCGCTCATCCTTGCAGCTCAGGAACAAGCCCTGAACACCAGAACGATAGAGGCTCAGATCTACCACACCAGACAAGACCCAAGGTGTAGGTTGTGCAAAGAGGCACCTGAAACAATCCTGCACAAAACTGCAGGGTGTAACTCTGGCCGGGAAAGCATACATGGAGCGTCACAACAAAATGGGTTGAATACTATACAGGAACATGTGTGCAGGAAATAGCCTGGAAAGCCAAAAAGTCAAAATGGGAAACAATTCAGAAATAATTCAGATTGTAGTGGTGGATAAAGAACAGAGGAAAGCTGTTGTGGTGGATGTGGCAGAACCAAGTGATGGTAACATCAAGAAGAAGGAACACGAGAAACTGGAGAAATACCAGAAACACAGAGAAGAACTGGAGAAAGCTTGGAAGGTGAAGATGACAGTGGTGTCTTGGTAATTGGAGCACTCTGGGCTGTAACCCCCAAACTGGAGGAGTAGCTGCAACAGATCTCTGGAAAGACCTCAGACATCTCAGTCCAAAAAACAACAGTTACTGCGCAGGACCTTCAAGCTCCCAGGCCTCTGGTAGAGGACCCGAGCTTGGGGTGAGGTACCATCCGTGGAGGGTGAGAGGTTTTTTTTTTTGTTTGTTTTCTACTTTTAAAATCCAGATGTATGTACTTTTTTTAAGTTGGAGCATCATTTGCATGACTTTTGGGATACATTTTTTTTTCATTGTATTTATTCATGTTTTTCTTTTACTTTTGTAATAGAACAATAAATGTACAGTTTTGTTAATGTTCCTCCTTTTAAAGGATCTGAACTTTTTACTGCTTATTTTTTTGTTTACAATAAAACAAACTTGAGAAAAAAAAACAGCTTGCAAATAATAAATATGCAGAAAAAATGCAAAAACTGTCCTAAAGATTTAAGAATCCAATTCAGTGGTACTGCTTGTTGGATATCACACCTGGAGACTTTCATGGCTTATATCACTATTGAAAATGATGTCCCTGAGCAGTGCAGTAGCAAAGCTACTACAGTTAGATTTTTCAATCCGTGTGCACACATCAACACAAAGGATTTCTGTATTACCGTCTCCCCACCGAGAATCAGGAGCTGGAAGTGGAACATGTACGTGAGCTGAATTGCAGCCTCACATTTTACCTTCAGGCGCTGGCTGTCAGTATCGTGACGACAGGATTACAAATGATGGAGCAGTTCCTTGGATCACAGGCACACATTTCTGTACACAAAAAGATGAGGGTCAACACATTACTAAGTATGTAGTTGAAAACTTGTGTTTGATATCTAAGTTACTCGTTGTCATGGCAGAAATACAAAATATTTGTGCTTCGCTAGTTCTCGGCAGATTTCTCAGACAAAATCTTTTTTTTTTCTGTAAAAACTAATACTTATAGGATTTGAAAAATACAAGATATTGCTGTTTTAATACAGTGATATCGTTTGGGTAATAAGATGTCAATTTCATCCAAGAAATATGGAGAATCTTTTTTTTAAACACATATTCTTTACAGATTTTAAAAGCTAGAAAAACAAAAAATGGTTTATTAAAGTTAAAGATGATCAGATAAATCCTTGAAGTATGCATGAATTTTAAAGAAATATGTTGTTTTCTTCCACTATTCCTTTTACAATTTGTGGAGTTTAGATTTTTATACCTGAGATTTCTCTTCATTGTCTTCAAACCATGTAAGCAAGGATGACTTCATATTAGATTTCTTTGAGTTTTGATTTTTTTAAAGTTTCTATGGAATTATATATTCTGTATTTAGTTTCAGCTTTTCTGTTTATGTGTCTGTTTACACACCTATATATTTTATATAGAATACAATAAATTTCCATATATTCTTTGGAACATCTTAGAACATGTTTAATCTCTTAGAATAATTTCAGATCACTGATCAATGACTTTTTATTTTTTATACAGTTGGTATGATAGAAAACATGTTTGAAAAGCCTGCTCATTATTTTGGGATCTTTTGATATGGGTGTTTGCTGAAATAACAATGTAAGCCCAATGAGACAGCTATAGCTGTGATGGAAGCTACATTATCTGCACTATCAATTATTTGTGTGATATTTCAGGGATCATTGTGGGTTTTTCACATAATAATAATGTTCATACAAAGGTAAACTGGGGGGTGCTCACTGTCACTGTGCTGACTGTCTGTTCACCCCCACCTCCCAATGGGATTTGTGTGCATTCCGGTATGAAATGCGTTTGACATGTGTTTGTGTGTTTAAGGTACAGTATGTGTGTGTGTGTGTGTGAATCAGTCTATATATGTGATTTATGCAGTGGGGCAAAAATCAAATAGGAAGTCACTGATTCTGGAAGTTGTTTCACTTTAACAGATTAAAGAGGTCTGTAATGTGCATTTCAACTTTTCGTCAATGGATTTTGGTTGTTCTCTTTTTTTTTTTAGTTATTTACTTACTGATTTCTTAGGAGCACTTTCTGTTCCAAGAAATCCAGTGGACCCACCTATTTTGGTTTCCTTTAACAGGGCCTGTTTTAAATTATATATATATTTTTTAATTTTGTATTTTTGTTTGAAATTGTTAGACATATTTTTGAAATTCGTTTTAAGTAAAATGCATGTGATCACTTAATGTTTGTGTTTCTTATGATGTGTGTTTGATTTTGATTAGTAATTGGGTTGGTTTGGTGAAGGGGTGGGGCTAACCATCTATAAAAGAGGACCTCTTTTCAAGATGGAGGGCTCCTTTTCTGTTGTATCTCTTTGATGGTGCTGCATTGTAGGTTAATTCCCTACTATGCTAATATATGTAACTATTGGATGTTTCATATGTTTTGCCTGGAACACAACATAACAAAGAAGAGAACCTTGATTCTTTGTGTTGACGGCAGTTTGTTCTCCTGACACCAAGTTTCTATATATTTGTTCATTGGCCAGACTGGGCAAGTTAGAAAACAAACAATAATAATAAAAAAAAAAAAATCAAGGACCAAAGTCAACACTTAGTGAACAAAGATCAGTATGGCATTTATGCAGGGAGCAGAGGAGTACTCATGTCTGCATTTTCCGTGTGGAACATTCAATGCAAGCGTGGAATTTGATCCACGCTGGTAGATACTTGTGACTTAAAATAAACAACATACATGTTCAGTCCATATTCCAGTTAAATCAGATGGTTTTATTTTGCTTAATGTTTACCCCAAAGTTAGTTCTATTGATTGTATTTGAAAACCGGACCAAGTGAGTGTGACATCATTCTTAGAGAATGATTTGCTTCCAGTTCCAACAAAATTAAGTCAATTCAATCAACATTTTTTGGTGGTATGGATGTCGTCATGTTGGAACCAAAAATCATTAGTAAGCAATGACTGGTCCAAGTGGTCTGAGTCATCATTCCTGTGGCAACCACTCTCACCAGTCAGGAGTGAGCTTGTTGAAAGGCCACAGCCCTACCACTTAAAGTGGGCTACGGAGAATGTGTCAAAAGCTTTGAACAAAGATCACATACTTTTATTGAGACATCTGATTGACTAGTTTAAAACTTGAATCATTTCCACTACAGAAAAATATAAAAACATGGGATAAGCAAGAACAAATTAAAAAAAGAGCAGAACTATAATACTGACAAATACAATGAAATGACAAAGTAATAGCTGTTTGTTTACCAATAGAAATCTAGGATTTTGGCTTTTTGAGACCAGCGTGCACTACCTATTTGGAACATGAGGGTGGAGGGGTCAATCACTTTAGTTCTTATATACAGTCAATGGTTAGTCATTTGACAACTCTGTGATCCTATACACACTATAGCTATGTTGTGCTGTTTGTCACTTCCCCATCCCACTCCCAAACTTCAAAGCAAGTCAAACCTGATCACATTCACATTTATAATTGACACTTTTTTGCTCTGTACTCTGGGGTCTTTTGATGCTACTCTTTCTCCCTCAGGCTCTTCTTGTCTGCACATGGAAGAATTCCTAGAACAAAGCTATAGATGCAAGTGTGAATTAGCATAAAGTTTTACTGCAATTACACATGATCATCAATCACAGAATTTGACTCGACTTGACAAGATTTATCCTGTGATGACAGTTCTGACATTGAAGCTACCCAGTGCAAGTCATTTCTGTTAAAAATTAAATAAATATATAACAATATCTCTACTAAAAGCACCTTTTGTTAGTTAGTCTGGTCTGTGAGAGCTTCCAGAGAGTGGAACTTCATACCAGACCAAATTAAGACTATGGTCACACATGTGAAAATGTCACAGCGCAGTAACCTTAATGGGAGTTTTTTAGCAAAATTGGCAGGTGGCCACAGGGTGGCAGTTGTAATTTGGTCAGTGGCAATCACATTTTTACATGCCTGTTTACATAGGTCAGCAAAGTTGGCAGCAGCCGAGGTTTGATTGATTGATTGATTGATTGGGATGCGTCTGCCACTGCCCTATGGCCACTCATCTGTCGCCCGATTTCGTAATGCCATCATCCCCGCCTGACTCACAGCCGCCGGATTGCCACCGTCTGCATTCATGACCACATCAGCAACTTCCAAAAAAATCTGGCAGCGGCAGCTAATCTTGAGGATTCTGCTGATGCCTCCCTATTGCAGTGGCAATTGTTGAGGCTTAAGCAGTTAAATATACAAGTTGAAATCATACAAAGCTTTTAAACGTTTTATCAGCACATACACTTGCCAGCATTAAACGTGCATCTGTTGCGTTGTTTTACTTTGTATTTCATCACATGAACTATTGTTTTGTTTGTGTTGTCAGGAACTTGGGTTTAGTCTTTATCTTATTTCTTTACCAGCTGGACATCTGTGCTGTCCAATTGATGTATTTCACTGCTTGTTTTAACAATAAGGCCAAGAAAGAGTATTAAAATGAAAAGACAGCTTATGTTTAATTCTGACTTTTTATGCATGTTTTATTGTTTGTTTTCTAAAATGACACCCTTTGAAAAAATATAAAATCTAATCTACTGCGTGGTATGTATTTTCTTTTACTAAAAACAGTTCTTTATTACTAAAAATAAATGTTTTTAACATATTTATTTGTTGTCACAGTAACATAACAAAGCTTTTCTTCAACGGCAAAGGGAAGCAATATATATGCTGATCATCTCGATAGGTTCAATAAAGCATCAGATCAGAGAGAAAGTTCACGTCTTACCGCTTGTTTTTGTCCAGAAGATGAATAAAAAGTTTGGTTTAAAGAAGCCTGCACAGTAATATAGACAATTTGGGCTATGTGACCGGAACTTAATACACAGTAGCCAATCAAATTTGAGCATTTACCTGGACTATTTAAAGTGCAGAAACACAAGGTTTGTTTCTCAAGGCTGTATATCAGCATCTTTGTTATTTTGTTTGTTTTTGAGTAATACTGCAGACATAAAAGTCTTTACAGTTCTTTGGAGTTATGTATCTGTTGATGTGTTTTGTGCACACAAATTACATTGTTGGGATATCTGAGTTATACTTTACAAATTAAGACATTTCAGACCAATAAAAATAAAGAAAAATGTATGTATGTATGTGTATGTAAATGAAACCATTGTACTAATAATTATAGGTATGTACTTATAAATACAATACACAAGTTTATTTGCTTGGAAAGGAGTGAAAGGAAGTGAACTTATAACAAAGACAAGTAGGCATAGATATGTCATGTTTGTTTATTTATTTCAATAAGTGAAATAGTCAATTGTTTGTTTTCTAATTATAAATACATGTAAATGTTTTTAGGTTTGCTTGTGCCAAAATTCCACTAAGTTCCAAACATTTGCAGTTATCTAACTTCTTGGTTTGGTGAAACCTGTCCCAGCTATTTTCAGGCAAAGGTAGGGCCCATCCTAATGAGGTTCCTCGTCAATCACAAGGCAACATTGACAGACACAGTCACACTCACTCCTAAGGAACAGTGTAAAACCTCCAATTAACCTTTGAAGCGTCCCCCTGGACTGGACCTAGAGAAAACCCACTCATGTATGGGGGAAATAAACTCAACCCATGGAGAACTGGTCCAGGTCAGTGCTTACCATCATGAAACATTATCAAATCTTTGCTAAATGCTTAATATCCATCTAAGCAAGTATCTGAGTCACAGGCTGAGTCAGTTTTGCTTCTCTGAAATTTGAGATTTGGGAGCTAATTATCAAAACATTCCCTAAAGGTTCTCATCAATACTAAACTGTATGAATCCACTCAGTACAATATGAAGGATGTCTGGTGGATTTAATTGGTTTTCTGATTCTTATAGTTTGTGTGACAAAGACAATTCCAACAAAACAATGAACGTTTCAGAGCATGAATGCAAGCTCCCTGAAAGCAGCAGATGGACAGTGAATATGTGGAACTAGTGCAGCTGCAGAAGCAACATGTTGCTGAGAAACAAGCCAAAGCAGAACTCCGACAGGCCCTTTGTCTCTTCATGACTAGCATGCTCAAGCCACTGAATGAAAAATAAGAACTGACTGACAATGTTACAACCTTTACTTCAAATGATTCCCATTTTAGAGCAAAAAAAAATCATTTCCAATCTCATCACTTCTGTATGAATTACCAGTTAGCATGGAATCGCACAAAACAATCTTTGTTTAGAGATTTACTGTCACTTCATGAAAGCCTATTTCAGCAGAAAAATAGCGCTGACCTTCTACTGTACCACAGCACTTTAACATTTTCAGGCATCTTATTCATCATACAAGTCTTTTTGTACTGTGAGGCCAGCGTGATCAGTCTTCTTTATTACCCGCTCCATAATAAATGCCTTTCAATATTTTCAACAGCTCTTATATAACAGTGTTAAAGGAAGCAAATGTGGGAAGCCATATTAATTAAACTGACTTTAAATAACAAAGGGCATGGTGGGCACTACAATGTCCAAGAACTGAGAAACAAAAGTAGCTGAAATATAGACTGACACATAAAAAAAAACAAAAACATTAAAACTTGCAGGTTTGTGGGTTGAAAACAAAGCAATAATATGAAACTAAGTGTAGTAAAAACACTAATGAAAGATGAGGCTTTGCCAACAAATTAGGGCAACGAGCACAAAGCACAAATTGTGCTGTTATTGACAGTCATATTCTGTAATTACATGTGTTGTCATCACCTACTACTTTTACCTCAAGTTAGTTTCAAGAAAGGAAAATTAGTTTTAAAATGAGAAAAATCTTGATTTAAAGACCCCCTCAGATGAAAATCATGTTTTTTTTAGTTTTTGAAAGAGAACAAATGTAACAAGAAACCATTTCGTTTTTGCATTTCTGAGTATTTATTATTTAAATTGTTAACAAACTGTCACAAAGAGTCTATTTAGATTAATGAGCCGTTGTGGTCACATCGACCCAAGCCCCACCCAGCCTGCACAGGGCGCTTAGGTGCAAGAGAAGAGAAGATGGCATCTTTCCACTTTGGTGCTGTAGAGCTGTAGAGGGTTGCAATCCAATAAAAGGCCATAGAAATTTAAGCATTTATTCTTTTCCCAAGGACTTTGAGAAACAAATGGACTGAATTTCTTGGTCACAGTGACTTCAATAAACATTTGATCATTTGTTGTCAGCACTTCGACAAAGACTGTTTTGTAAACTGGAAAGAGGAAGAATTGGGCTTTTGTATGAAATTAATTTTGACAATTGATGTGGTACCTTCTATCAAGTCACCATATAGTGGACAGCCAGTACCTTCACTCATGGCAGTGGCGATGATGTACACTAGCAAGACAAAGCTATCATCAGCCACTGTTGCTGAGGGCCTGGTAGTGTTTATTGTTACGGCTAAAGGGTATGTGTCATAAATTGGCGGGTAGGGCACTGAGAGGACATCTTCTGTTTGCTGGCAGTGATGCCCAAGCACCCACCAAGGGTCGTAAATGTCTAGGGTGAACCGAGAGGGGAGGGGCCTGAATCCAACCAAGTAAGGGGAGACTAGCAAGTAGCCCCACCTCCGAGGTGCATCCCAGGCTAACCTCCCCCCCATCGCCCTAACATGTGGTCGTATGAGGAAGGAGGGTAGGTATGAATAAAGTAAAAACCTAATAAAACTCAGACTGTCATGGATCTGTCAGCAGCTCCCATTTCCGACCACCAGAGGGAGTCCTCGCCAAAATATGCGCCAGCACCTTACTTCAACTCCCATCAACCATTGCCTCAGTATACTTCCTACTCTGCTGTTTTCCATTGCTGTCATTAGCCACTAGCGCTAACACCAGCTCCAGCCTTCACTTCTTTGTGAAGTCTTGTTTAGCCCTGCTGAAAGTCTGAGCACATATTCCGAGTTTGTCTTCCTGGTATTTTGACCCTTTGCTTGTTTCATCGTTCTCCTGCCTCTCTCCTGTGTCTTGACCTTCACCTGGACTTTGACCACGTTTTTGTCTTGCTCCTGATCCACTTCATTAAAACGTTTTTCATGTGGATCCAAAATACCTCAGCTTCCTTATTACAATGGGGATAAAAGTATGTAAAACAGCAAAGAATATTCATGAGACCACTGAAGCTGGAAGAGCAACGATGAGCACCAACCACATGGTTAATATGAGTCTTTGGTCACCACTGTTTCCTGGTGATTTGATTCAAAGCAGTTGTTCGTTTGAGTTTGATAGTCAAGTTACAAATCCAATTTTTAATACAATGGTACGTCATTTATTGTGGAGAATGTGTTCCAAAAATAACCAGAGTAGGGTTATGGATGATTTAGGGCTGTAAAACTACAAACTCACTATCTGCTTTCTCAAGCAGACATGACCATTTTTACACTTTCTCTCTTCTTTAAACTTTCAAAGTTCCAATCATTGGAGAAAAAAAGTTCCAGTATTGCTGAACAAGACAAAAGATCTGCTCACAATCAAAGATTAATGTAAATGTGGCAAACTAAACACATTCTATACAAGAGACACGGCATGGAGAAGATTGATTGAAAAGGTCAATAGCCAATGAGGATGCAGAACACAGTACGCTGTAAGAAGAAAAAAAACAAAAAAAGCAAACTTGCACTGAAAATATCTGTGGAAAATCGAGACCCTGAAAGGTGAACCGCGAAATAACAAGGGAACACTGTATTCCAAATTTACTGTTAGGGTTTGATGGAGATCAATCCAAATATTTTAGCATTTCAGAACAAATCCACAAACAGAACTAGATTTAACTCACTGCCAGGAACTAGATCTGGCAGGGCTAACACGACAACAGGCAGATCCAGCAAGCTCAAGGTGAGGCAGAAAACAGATCAGACAGGTTTGTTCTGTGCTGGTCTGCAACTGTGAGCAGGTAGTTAACTGGCACCGTTGTAAATGAAAGCAAAGCAGGTACAGGAGCTCACCATGAGAAAGAAAGGATGAATACCTGCAGGAGGCAAGTTCACTCTGATAGACAGGGGTTAGGGGAACCAAGGCATAACCTGAGTGTGTGAAAGAATTTCTGCACCTATCTATGTAATAAAAAAGAAAATGGCTGTTTATAAATTCATTGCTATCTATTTTCAACAATGTTGTTTATTTAAAAGAATATTTAATGTGGACTTTTTAGTCATTTTTGTAGATATTTTCAGCCATAGTGTCATCGCCCCAGGAGCCATAAATGTATTTTACAACTGTGTGGGTCACAAATCTCATAGTCACCAATCAGAGAATGCTGGGAGCTCATGGAGTTACACAAACATTAAACTCTGTTTTGCAGCGGAGCACAGCATGGGTATTGTGTGGTAATGACATTGGTTCTCACAGGCGAAATCAACAGGAAAATTCTAAAATGACTATTTTTGTTTTTAGTCTTCAAGGATCTAAAAGTAAAGTTTTATTATCAACTTTTTTTTAAAAATCGGGAATGCAGTTGTCCATAGGGACTAAATAGTGTTGTCACGGCGCTGTGGCTCACAGGATTGTAGTGTCTGTATTGAATAAACTACATTTGAACTGAGGGTGTAAATTCCAGACTTTGCCAAGAATGGGGACATCTCTCCTGTCGGGGCGCACCTGTTTGTATTACAGTTTTTTTTTTTTTCCTCAAGAATTATTAAATTATGTGCTGCCTTCCAGACAGCATGATACCAGGATTGAGCACAGTCTATAATGGCCCGTTCTCCTTCCTGTCACGCATAATAGCTATTGCCACAAATCTGACACCCCTGAAGGACACAGCCAGGGCCTATTACAAAAGGTTTTGGTTTCAGCTGGAAAAAAAAAAAAACAGAAAAAAAACAAAGGCAACTGTTGAGCAAACCTTATCAAAGACAACGAGAAGCATTTAGAATTCACTTACAGATATTTTTTTTCTAGATTTATTACATGTTTTGGGCTTTGGGAATGGAGGACAAAGATAGGAGGAAATCATAAAATGTTCTTGGTGTTGATTCAGTAAAAAAAGAAAATGTGACATACCTAAAAACAGCACCAAGATACACATTTGGATAAACTAAATACATTGTTAAAAATATGTGAAAAATTTGTGAAAATAAATTCATGGATATCTGCAAGGACATACGAGGTGATAAGATTCGATGGAAACAGATGATTTGCTGTGTCGATCTCTAGAGAAAGCAGATGAAAGTCAAAGATGACTATCGTAACAAAGGAACTACTTTACTTTAGCATCAAAGTTTATTAATTTGACACATTAAATTGGTTCTTGAACTTCTACAAAGCATGTGTAATGCTGCTGTACATGTGCAGAACAGATCAGTGGAGCCTCTGTGGTGCCTTGAAGCGTCTCTGAAGTGGAACCTTTTTTAGCACAGTTTCATTTACGACACAGAAAACTCGGCTAAAATAAACTTTTTTCACTATAATAAAATGGATGAGAAAATTGTGCATCCAAATTGTTTGTAAATTGTTATTTCATGAAATGTGTTTTGAAGTGTATTGAAATGCTTTTACATTTGAATATCTTGGGGGAAAAAATCAAGCAGACATGATTCTATGATATGGTCCAACTCAACTGAAGTTTATTTACAATATATGGTGCCTTAAAATGGCAGTGGTCTAACAATTTGGAACTTGCTGACCAAATGGAAGAATGTCCACTAGAGATCCATAATGGTCAGAAATGCCACTTATAAAAATAAGTAAGGGATTCAAATGAAGGAGAACCATAAAAACGTACTGGCAGAAATGAAATATAGAGTAATCAAATAACTACAATCAGAACACAAGAACTACAACATTTTGATTAGACGAATCTTTAGTTTGGCAAGTAAAACTAAAAGGGTCACAAACTGCAAGATCTATCTGATCCTCGTGAAAACAAAAATGCTCATTGTGGTTTCAACTGATTTCTTGAATGGAATCTAATCTAAAATGCACTGAAAAGGCCACAGGATCACATGTGGTGATTACAAGTCAAATAATACAAGTCAGTAGAGACTAAAACACAACTTGAACTGAATAATACAGATAAAAGGAATATCTAAACACAAAAGCATTACCAAACTACAACTAACATATAAAAATCACAATTCTGATCTTTTTTTTTTCTAAAGCTGAGGTAAAAGTGATAAATACTCCATAAGGGTGTAACTGCAGGCAGTGAATTAAGCACTACAGTATAGTACTTAAAGAGATAATATCACTGATCAGAATTTATTAAAGATGCACTCACATTTTCCACTCAACAAAATAATATAAAAATGGGTGAAGACAAAGTGAAATATAGCACTGGTGGTCCTTCTTCAATCACTCTCAAATGCATTCATTACATGTGGTAAAATGGTTAATCAATGCAAGCATATAAACGGAACAGTTTATTTAAATTGGTAACTTCAAAAGTAGTGTCATTTTTTTTATTTTTAACCAATGCATGATGATACAGCTTGTGTTTTTTTTCATGATTTTGCTATCTCAAAGTATTGTTATCACCAACAATTGATTATAGAATATCTGCAAATATTTTTTTCAAATGGCTTTGAAATGATAATAATGAAAATAAGAGGCCCTTTCAGAAAGATCTGATACAGCGGGAGTTTAAAACACGTTCAAGATTGTGCTTAATTCAGATTCTTAGTTAAGTGCACATTTAAAAAATGGTGTTCACACTGGACTGTCGTTACCAATAGTAGTGCACGTATCTGCACTTGGAAAAAGGCTTGGTGTGAAATGTCAAAGTGCCAATCGTGCAGATCTTGCTCTGGGCTTTTTCTTTCACAGCTCTATTCCGGTATATGACAGACTTGGTGTCGTATAATTCCGGCTGGACACAAACTGCAATTATTAATTTATCCTTCACAATCAGTTCTCAAACGGTTGGTACTAACATGACAAAAAAGGGACACCATAGATATGTGGGTTGCAAAGACTTTTCATTGAAAGTGATTGCTTGATTGCACGTTGTCAAGCCTGTTGTAAACATAGCATAAAGGTCCATTAAAGGAGAATGAAAAAATATTGCATTCTTTTTAGATAAAAAGTTATTCTAACCTTCTCTACTGGGTCCTTTCTTTTACATTTTGTATCAGATTTTTAAAATTATTTAAATTTTTAATTACATTTTTTATTAATAAGGTACAATTAAATTGTATTGATTTAAAAAAAAATAATTTTTGTTTTTTCTAATATCAATATGATCTGTATCATGCCATTCAGAAAAATATGTACTTTTATCTATTCTTTTTTTCAATTATTCATGAACATGACATTGAAATGAAATTGACAATTTGTTTACAATATGAAAAATATCTCTCTGACTCGGGAATAAATTATTGTATGGAGATTGATATTGGGCAGCCTCCCCTAAAAACAGGGGGAACAAAGGATGCCAAGGCATCCAGGTGGAAATGCAGTCTTTTATTCGCAATAAAGAAAATTGAACAAAGACTATTGCTGAGGCAGAGGAATTGAAGACACAGTGAACTATAAAAAGCTGGTGCAACAAAGTGCAGAGAACAAATACAAGTCAAGGATCTGAATAGGAATCACTAAAACCAAGGAGAATATAAACTCAGAGGTTTGGCTGATGCTTAAAGAACTTCTACGAGATAAGGCTCTTTGTTGTCGTTTCATTTCGACGCCAGAGCTGTCCTACACTGGTCCACAAGGTCTACCATTCTGCCCCCCTCCTTTTTTTAGCTCCCTGTGGATCGCTTTGCCCCAGATAATGTACATTCAGCCTATCAGAATGTCGAAAAACCTGAGTCAGCATATGAGCAGCAAGCAGTGCAAGAAGATGTTATATGCATAGGTGCCAAGTTACAATTGAATTTCTTCTTTGACACTTTGTTCTCCTGAATTGCAATTGGCTGCATTTGAAAGCCAAGTTAAGTGTATGCCCTCCTAAAGCCGCTTCAGAAGCTTGATAGCTTTTTGATTTGGATGATCAAATTACCAAATGGCTCGTGAGAATAGTTGCATCTTAATCTCGCTGCCTCCTCAAAGCATAGGTTAAATGAGGATAACAATCGTGTGACAGGTGGTAGAATTGTTACTTTAACCTATAAAATCATGGAAGCATAAAAGTATCGGTTTATTCTTGCTTTCCTCCAGATTGGTCAAACGTGTTGTCATTTTTAAACAAGCTAAAATTATGGAAATTTTAGTTTCTTTATATGCACCTCGTGAGTTTCAGTTTCCTAATCCAAAATGGATGCAGACACTTCATGTACTGCTATTTCCAATATGTAAATAAACTCTCAGTAAACGTCCTCCAAATGCGGGTAAAACTTTTATTTGACAGGTAGAAAAACTATTACACCAGCCACTTGGTGAGACATTTATCATCTCTTACACTGGGCTCAAACTCCATGGCAAACATGACTTTGGCGTCTGCCTTCCCTCTTCACTTGGCCACCACAAACATCCAGCCCAGAGTTGGTTTAAACATTTCATGCTGACATTGTTGGGCTGATCAAATTCTAACATTCGCTGCAGCAGGAGGTGCATTTAGGGGCTGCTTGGAATTTCTGCACTTATGCGCTTTCATTAAGAGCTTGCTGTTGCTGTAGTCAGGTGTGCTGGTAATTTCTAGCATTTGTTCACTTCAGCTAACACAAACACACAATCACTTGCTGCTGAATGTCATAGATACTCTTTGAAATGACAAAGACTCACAACTACAACACTCTGATCTGTCAAAAGCACACACAATAAGGCGCACATTTTTTTCAACTTATTCATGTTTTTTCTCTGTATGACATAAAAAAACAAACTTAAATGTAATTTTGTTTTCTTCATGACTAAGTTTAATCTTTATGGAAGTAGGTTGCATTCAATTAAAAAAACGTTTTTTGTTTTCTTTTTTTTTTATGCAAAACGCTTCAATAAAAATGTTTTAATGAATCATTTCAAAGGTAAAAGAACTGTAAGCAGCAAAGCTGACCACACCCACAATGTGAGCTCGAAGCAGGTCTCCCGTGGAATTTGCTGCTTTGTGTCCAATATAAAGACATAAACAGTCTGATCATACTGATCAATTTTTATTACTTCCCCAATGTTCTGTTGTGTAATGTTTGTAGATAAAGTAAAGTCATTGCTTTAAAGAAAGGTATGTGTCAATAAAAAGTTCAGAGAGTTCATAAGAGGAACAGGAGAAAGCTTGGAAGGTGAAGGTGACAGTGGTGTCTTTGGTAATTGGAGCACTCTGGGCTGTAACCCCCAAACTGGAGGAGTGGCTACAGCAGATCCCTGGAAAGACCTCAGACATGTCAGTCCAGAAAAGTGCAGTGCAAAGAACAGCTAAAATACTCCAGGACCCTGAAGCTACCAGGCCTTTGTTAGAGGACCCGAGCTCGGGGTAGGGTACCACCCGCGGAGGATGAAAGAGGATTTTTTTTTTTTATAAATATATATAGGACAAGTATTTTCATTTAAAATTCAAAAATATATATATATATAAATGAATATAGATTCTGACCATTTAAATAATTTCAGTAATTTCATTTCAATCGAGCTTTATTTGAAAAAAGCGCCTTTCACGTATCACAGCTCAAAGCACATTTTATACATTTTTCAAGCATTTCTTTTTTTTTATCTTTACATAAATTGGAGCTCTAACTCAAAAAAAAAAACAATTACAGGAGGTACAGGCAACTTTGAAGTCCTCACTGAGTTAATTCAAAAGGAAAAAATAAGGTAAGCATAGAGTGAGAATGTTGCTCTATTTTTTCTTTGTTTTAACGAACACACAAGTGTCACATTCAAGATCTCTGAGTGCTAATTGTCTTCTCCAAGCCATATCAGTGAAGTCGTTTGTAAATACTGTCACAACTGCCATCAATGTGCTTGACTAACATGCAGCTGCATTTATTTATAGTCACCATGTAATTAAGCAGAAATTAAGAGTTTTAAAAAGTAAATGTTGAAAACAAAAATTAAATCACTCAAACTCTCAATCTTGTCATATTTTCTATCAACATTTTTTTCTTTTCATTTTCCGTGTGACTATATAAAAAGTTAATTTTCACTTCTTCCCTTAAGATTGTCAGGTTTGAAAAAAATGCCTAAGGTGTATATACTTTATAAAGACTTCTTTTTTTTTTGTTGACTAGAAAATTGATGTAAAGTAATTATTGTGGATGTTTGAATCTGTTGTACAAAATGCTCAAGATCTGCAGGTTTGGTTCACACTGAACATCACTTTTGCTGCCCTTGTTTTTTTATGTGTCAAATTTGATTCTTCTGACACATGTGACAGGAGCTGCTGTCAAAAAGTTTTTAGCTTCATTCTTACATGAAAGCATATATCTGCATATCTCTTATACAGTCAATGCATGTAAGATATGGATGATATTGACTAATTTATGTGGAAGTCTGAACTCATGAGTTCATTCAGAGATTCTCCTATTCCGGTCAGGTACACCATCGACTGCAGGAACTGCACTTTCACTGGTACTTCCATCTCTCTGTAACATTGTTTTGCGACTTGCTGTCCTGCAAGAGTACAAAAGGGAAAAAAATAATAAAACATTAAATTACAATTAAATTGGTAGAACTTATTTCAGTGTGCTCATAAGTTGACATACCCTAGAAGAATTTATTATTACTTGGTCTTTTTTTACAGAATATGAATAATGTCACAACATCTTTATAGTTAGTGGTTGGGTGAAGCCATTTATCCTAATATTCTGTTTACCCTTTTTAAATCATAATGACAAGAGAAACTTCCCAAATGACCCTGTCAAAGTCCCCTGATGACGTTGCTCTAAAAACCATTCACACAAGCTGATCCAAAAAGGTCTGAATGGCACCTAAAGGTAACCACCCCCACATGTGACTTGTTTGCCTGTAATCAGAGTGCGCACAAAAGGTCCTGAAGGTTCTGGGCTCCCAACAGACCCCTGCATCCTTCATCCAATACTGCACTGACATTTCTGGATCATGAGTCGTAGGGAAAGTTACAGGAAATGGTGACTGAACTGTGCAAAACAGGAATGGGATATGAGAAGATATCCAAAGAACTGAGAATGCCATACAGTAATGTTTAAACTTTGATAAAGAAGTGGAAAGTGAGGAATTTTTTTGTAACCAAACCACAGTCACAAAAATTGCTGCCAAATCTGCCTAAAAAAAGATGCAAAGAAAAAAATGCCAATAAACTTAGCTGTGATCCAGGACTCTGATATTGAAAAATTGTGTTGCGATGAGTCGCTGTAGCGTGGTTCACTTAGGAAGTACAGGAAAAAACATCAAAAACTAATAGGCAAGCCAGAAGAGATTCCATTGGTATTTCTCATGTCACAAAGTCTTTGGGGTGTACAAAATAAGGCAGGGATGAGGGCAAATTGACAAAATGATTGTTTGATGATCTTGCTTGTGTTTCAGCTTCAGACTGGCACTTCTGCCTATCTCACCTCAGAGATACTTAGTTTAAATAATACCTTTCACCTAGGTTCTTCCTTTAATTTCACAATTACAGCACAAAATGGTAACAAATGGGGAATGATGAGCAAGGAATTGTGGTTTAAGAACAGTTTGTTTTTGACATGGATGTGCGCGCCAGCATGTAGGTATGTGTGTGTGTGCGCTTACTACGCTCAGACAGAGGGACGGGCCGTGATGTGCCGTGATGCCCAAAACGCTCTGCCACTAGACTCTCTTATCAGAACTTGACTTTACATTGAAACTAGAAACTTCTGATGTACTAATCCCATTGATGTGAATGTAGATTTAAGTATTCTCTTTCTTCACTTAGCCAGTGTTGTGTCATCTAGCAAGAAGGTCCAATAGTATAAAGCTTATACGGCTAAAATGTAAATATATACATATTAATTAGAGTGAATTTTAAAGTTTTATGTTTTTGTAGTTTTATCATTCATCTAAATCCTTTAAGTACCATATTTTTGACAGTAATTCATGCAATTTTCTCTTACTTTGATCCATCACGTCTACTCATTTGACTGCTAATAGGCCTAATCTCTAATTAAATATTTTCCGGTACATATAATCAGTGAAAATATCGACAGAAGATTTTTTTAGCAACATAACAGAAATAAAGTGCTTAATGTTTGCTCTCTTGCACAGTCAAAGATGGGGTTAGTTGCTTTTTAGCCTCTCTGGTTTGGATTTGTATCAGAGCCCAACTGCTTCAGTATTCAGTATTCTCATCATCCCTGTCCAAATTGCCATGCTCATTACAGTTTGATGCAGCGGCCCCAGCTGTTAGCTGTGCATACAGTTTACTTCAATAAAAGTCCCCCACCTCAAGCAATTTATATAAATATGGGCACTTGCCAAAAACCAAATGCGTTGTCAGCAGTAAATGATTTTTGTTTTGTCATTTTACTTTAACAGAGCTTTATGTCCTCCAACAGCTAAATGCATTTTGCACATGTGGTAAGATGATGCTGATTCAAGATAAGTAACAGCTTTGTTCTGGGTGTGTGAAGGCATTGCGAAGATCCAATGGCCATAATCAACAACGTGTTTTTTTATGTCCCCCGTAGATGGAATGGATCAAATGGCAATAAAAATTTTAAAAAAAATAATAATAATAAAAAGGAGTCTCTTGTTTTAATCCAAGATGTTCTGTTTATGTATTTATGTAATCCTCTGTGATCTCCAGATCTGCATGTGAGATAGCAGCACATAAAAAAAAAAAAGAAAGAGCTGTGAAAAGAAGCAAATCTTTATAGCAAGACAAACAGAACCTCTAAGTCTAAGATTTATGCAAACATTTCTCTTTTGGTTCTTTGTGTGCAGAACCACATCTAAACAAGCTGTAGAATTTAGAATTTAGGCGGAGTTTATGGAACTCCAACCTTCATCAACAAAGCAGATCAAATGCAGCTATTTGACTTGGTTTCAGAAAAAAAAACCTGTTTAATTACTGTTACTGTGTAATTAGTTTAAAAACTACATTGTTTTCGATTGTTCTTCCACACGACCTGTGGCTGGACAGCCATTTTGTGGCAAAATGTGAAATTAGGCCATTTATAAAATTCCCACAATAGGGAGAAAAAAAAATGCTTGACAAAAAATTCACAACGTTTATTACACATCCTGCCAGCTTAAGTACAAACACAGAGTTTTGTTGACCTTTGACCTCAAGAATAGGATTCCATCTTGAATTACAAAGATTAGCACCAACTACAAATGTTATAGCTACTCATAGGTATTTTGATCTGTCGACTCCTAATTCCCCGAGTATTATTGGGAGGCTATTTAGGGAAAAATGTGAGAACTATAGATTGTAGAGTTTAAACAGTGTAAGCATGGTGAGCTTACGAAAGTGGTGTTTCCCTGTTGCACATTTTTTCTGGAATATTGTAAACATTTATCAGATGAATCTCTGGCTCACGTTGAACAAAATGCAATTAAAATGTAAGCAATGTGGGCGAGGTTAACAAAATCATCTGTTGCAAAGGAAATCTAAAAGTTTACTTTTGCCAATTCCTTTAAAACAATATATTGACATGTTCATCATCCCAAGGCTACCAAAAAATAAAATTGTTGCTATGACAATAAAACCAACAGAAAAGCTGCCATTTCCAATAAGGTGATTTTCTTTTTCTTTTTTGTTTTCTTCTTTATGAAATTGTCACATCCAGTGTCACTTTAAAATAAATGTTGCATGTTAACAAACATGGATGTTTGTGATTTACAGACATGAATAAAGGAAGCGATTGGCTTCATCAGATAGCAGAACATGGAGGAGACGTGAAAGAAGAGGGTAGGATATGACCAGGAGGTAGATGCAGATGTACAGATGGTTTCTATTATGTTGACTTATTTTTTTAACAAAAAAGCTAACATGTCACATGGTCTAGCTGTCATAATGTGCCAGAAAATCAGAGTGATCTGTAAGCACTTGCTCTCCTTTAATTAATTAGAAAGGTCTTCATTGCCAGAACAGCCATCTTTATGCATGACCGTCGCAGATGGTTGCAATTATTTTAGCAACTGCGTTTAAATGATGGCTTATCAAAAAATCAATGACAGTGAAAATAGATTTTAGCATCCTGTGCTTGGTTTACATATTAGGAAGTTAGTTTGATATTTTGGAGATTTCTTTTTCTATGTTGAGATCAATTCCTGATCTGTATTTGTAGTTTTGTAGTAGTTGTAATATCTAAGTTGGGTCACACATTTACAGCTGCAGTAATTCTCCTTTATTCCCTCTCCTTCCACAGAGCCAGACATGTTCCATTTTTGTCGCTTTTTGTTATGACTGTTTTGTTTATTTACCCCCTTTTCCCCCCATGATTGTTGTAAGATAGCAGGTACTGCTTTTGTACACCTATTTGGGAGATGTTCCAACAGCACAGATGTGTAAAAAATACACAGATTAAAGGAGGGGTGTCAAACTGAAGTCCTCAAGGGCCAGCTTCCAGCTGGTTTTCCAGAAATCCTGCCATATTTGCTGCTGATTACCTGGATCAGGTGTGTTTACCCAAAAAGGAGCTTCAACGGCAGGTTGGTTGGGAAACATGTAGGCCACTGGCAGTTTGAGACCCCTGGATTAAAGGGTAGAAACTTATTTAAACTCCTGGTTTCAAATAAAAACAAGTCGCCTTCTATACAAAAACTAAAAAGAAGGGGAAAAAATGTGATGTACTTACGCTTTATTTCTACTGAGCAGTACGGTATCATCCAGTCCAGTCCAGTCTGGTATTTTGAGCATTTCTATTATAAAATGGACCCATTAAACCGGACCAAACCGGACCATTTTTGGACTCCATTGGTTATAGGTCCACAGAAAAATGTAAACTGACCGGTTAGTGCGGAGCTACTGGTGAAACCCATTGATTGACTAAAAGTTATTACTACAGAAGAAAACGCCAAGAAAGGAACTGTTTTCCTCTTTGCCGTCCACAATCTTCTCTCAAACAAGATTAAATGTTTTGTATATGCGAAGAATCAAAAGCCAAACAGGAAAAAATGAGCTGCTAGATGACCTCCACTGTCGTTAATGTTAGCTTAACCCCACGTGCGCCGTGACGGTCCAACTTTGAGTGGAAGAACTCACCGGTCCATTCTAAACCAGACTGGACGGTACCGCTCAGTGGAAATGAGGCTTTAATGTTTTTAGATGGACAAACCTTTTTGAATAAGAAGTAATGAATTAGAGGAATAGATGAAACAAACTAAACTTGATTATTTGTGAATTGTAAGCAGCGAGAAGTGTCTTTTTATGTTTGAATGAAAAAAGAAGAGAAGTGATGGTTTGATGTAGATTCGATTAATCTGGGAAGAGGCCAATAAAGTCAGTAATAGTGTTGTTGTGTATGATCCTGAGAAAATGACATTCACTTTGTTCTAATCCTACAATCTAATATTTGTCCTCAACCAGTCTCTATAGGGCGGTTTCTAACTTTCATTTCCACCGTTTGAGGTGTGCTCACTGATTTTGAAGTTAGCTCCTTTGAGTGCTTTCCATTGATATTTCAGAGCTCTCTGTTTGAGGTCTTCATATTTGGTCATAAAGGGCCCAGTTCTTTCCACATAATCGCACACACATCATGTTTTTATGTATCTTCAGTGTTGGCCCTTTTTTTATCTCATAACATTTTTTTGTTTTCTTTTTCAAATAATTCAACTCAGTTGCCATTTTGTCTAATACTCCAGCAAAAAAAATGTTTTTTGCATGTACAATACTGTGAATGTGACTTTGTCTCTGCTCCGCAGTGCCACATAATTAATACATATTGCTGTGAAGCTAGTAAGACAAGTCTTAAAATTGGGCATTAGATAGGTATCAGTTTCTGCAGGTCACCACCAGCGATGCCCGCAGATTTTTTATTTTTTATTTTTTTTCGCAGTGGCCACAGGGTGACCAGAGCAAAATGCAGGGTGGCCAGAAGATATCATGTCAATTCTGCATAACGACAAATGTTCTGTGTGCAAAAATAGTTTGTGCTGATGCTCAGAAGAGTTCCTGATCACATTGTTCCTAAAAAACACAGTCTAAATACAACTGTCTTCTAAGATCCAATTATTGCAGCTGTATCTAATAATACAAATTCCCCCAAATTTTGAACATTGATTAAAGGATATTTATCTGCAGCAATTCGAAGAACCACAATGCAGCTGTTCATTCTACAACACCTAAAACTGAAATTAGATTGTTGGATGCAGACTAGAAACATTCTAAATATTGTGGCTATTAGTTCAAATCTCTCACATATTTATTTACAATTTGAGTTTATTTATGGTACTTTTATTTTGAAAAATGACAATAAAACATAATCAGCCCAAATCTCTTCTTTAAATATGCAACTGTTTACAAGTTGGCTTTTCTACTTTTATCAAAAGCTCAGTTAGAGACAAAACCGTAGAGGCTCTAATCACCCAGCAGCCCAGAAAATTTGAATTTCTCTCCTAAGAGCACTCCTGTCCTTTTGACATTTTTCCTGGAATTGGTTTTTGTTTGTTTTCCTTTTAACAGCTTTTTTTTTTTCTCATACATATTCCTTACTGTGTTTGTGAAAAAATTAGCGAAAGATTTCTTTTTTTTTGGAGAACTTTGATGCAGCTGGAGTTCAGATGTCTGCTCGGCTGGGATCTGCTCACAGGTGGAGGCGTGTCTGTCTACTCTGAACTGCTCGTCCGTCTTCTGCAATGGCGTTGGGCGGGACTTTTGTGATGGTTTTGTGGAGTTTCGCCGGTGCTTTTTATTCATGCTCTACATCCCAGCTGTCTGATTGACGTTCATCTTCCACCTTATTTATCAAATTAACAGATCGCTTTTGTGCAAAACTACAAATCAATACCAGATTCTCTCTTTAATTCAATAAAATGCCAATCACATTATTTTCAAATAAGCTTAAGTTATTTAGATGGAGTTTTATCACGCTGATTTCACAGCTGCACAGCAGAATGTCTGAGGGTGTCCACTGGTTCTAGACAGGGGTCTAAATTTACTTTTTTGGTTACTAGGCGGGGTGGCCAGTAACATTCAAAGTTTACCAGCCAAATCTAGACTCCACTAGGCAAATGTTTCTAAGGAAAAATAATTTCTGTATTTCACGGTAAAACAGGTATTACATAGATTTATAAAGATTCAGTTAATGATTAACTCTCACAAAAACAAAACACTAATAATAAGTGAAAGTGTAGTCTTAAGTCAGGTTTTATAACATTTCAGAAATTGAACTTTATTTTACCAAAATACACTTCTGATCTATGATTTTTTTTAATGAACTCATATCTTTCTTTAAAGCATGCATATATCAAAAAATGTGCAACATTTTCCTTATTGTGTGTGTCCTTACAGATCAGTGTGCTGTAATTGTGAGTCTTTGTCATTCCAAAGAGTAATAATTTAAAAGAGCAATAGTGAGCTGTTAATGAAAGCGCAGACATTTCATGCAGTCCCTGAATGCACCTCCTGCTACGGTGAATGTGATGATCAAATCTGTGCAATAAAGTCAAAATGAAAGAACATTTGAACAAACTCTGGGATGGATGTTTGCGGTAACTAAGTGGAGAGGGAAGACAGACTGCTCAAAGTCATGGTTGTGAGTTTGAGTTCTGTGTCAGATGATCAACGTTGTCTCACCTGCCAAAGTGGCTAGTCCAACTGATTTTCAGATGCTTCCTGAGACTCTTTGCACCACCCTGCAAAATGTTCCAATCACCAACCAGAAAGTTCCAGCTCGATTTCAGGGGTGGCCACTGGCCACTCCCATGAAAATTGTGTTTTTGGTGTTTTACCATGTTCTTGTTGCATTTTAATTAGGCTCAAAATTGCATTTTCGTGTATTTCTGTATTCAAATCGTGGTAAATCAGACGGAAAAATGCTGGTGGAAAAAGCTTGTGGTGGTGACGTAGAAGTTACAATCGGTGGGCTACAAGCTCCCTGCTCTGTTCCATTCTGATGCATCCTTTTGGATGACCAGACCCACGTACGTCTTTGTTTTGTTCGTCTAAGCCTTGGAGTAGCAGAAAGAAATATAAAAACAAAGCAGGGAGCAAGAGGAAAAGAATACCTCAATGCTTTTTTTTATATTCAGAAGCTGACATAGCCTACAAAGGTCTCCATACCTTTGGGACATACCCTTAGGTTTTTCAGTATGTAATTAGCAAAAAGTTAAAAGTCACTCAGACTTGAGAAAGATGTCCAAACTAACATCTGTAGCTCTAATTATGAATGTGACATTTGAGATTCCTTGCAAAAAGTGATAACTGGAAAGTGGTCACTTGACCTCAGTTGCTGACTTGTCATTGTTCAAATGTCAACAAGCAAAAAGATGGCATATGGGGGCATCGCCCATGTGACTGTAGCTAAGACCCTCGCCTTACAGGAGTGTGCAGTTTACGGCTTTGAAGTTGTGAAGATCTGTTCCAAGCCGAAGATGTCACTCAAAAAGTTGAATTTCTATCCCCTTCTGCTTGTTAAACTTAATAAAGGAAGAAGAAAAAAAAAATAATCCCTTTCTTGTCACTGGGCTTTTTTTCCCCATCCATTTGGCTCCCTGTTTCTTATGCACTTGAAGGATGAACTGTCGCACCTGTAACGCTGATATTAAAACGTCTGCTGTGGGTTTGTGCTCCATTAAAAGGCTCTGTTCATAAGATCACTATCAAGCGTAAGAAACTGGAATGTGAAACCAATGTAACTCAGTTGGAATTTTAATGAGCCTGCTGTACCAATGCTTACACACTAACAGGCAGCCACAGCTGGCCACAGGCCATCCACAGACTTGAAGAACTGCCAGATGATACGTGTGTGTTTTTCCAATAGAAGAATTAAAAAGCTAGAGGCTGTTTTTTTTCCCTTTTTTCACTAATTATATAATTTCAATACAATCTTTAGTGTTCCATAATCAGTTTGTATTGAAGGATTTTTGACAGTAGTAGGAGGAACTCAGAAGTCCCAGTTCTTTTTAAAGGGAAGTAGATGGTTATTATAAATGTCACAAAGATAGAGTGCTTCAATTATCCATGACTTAAAGCCAATGTCATATCAGGCTAAATCTTTACAGACTTATGTGTCTTCATTTCTTTT
Source organism: Oryzias celebensis (assembly GCA_014656515.1). Classification (NCBI taxonomy): domain Eukaryota; kingdom Metazoa; phylum Chordata; class Actinopteri; order Beloniformes; family Adrianichthyidae; genus Oryzias; species Oryzias celebensis. The sequence continues at coordinate 10,857,297 of BNCR01000012.1, forward strand.
TTGTAGGCCTTCATTGGTACTACTACATAAGCAATAGGGGAAAAGAAAATATGACTCGATTTGCTCGTAATTGCATCTGGCATGACTTCTACTACATTGTAAGTTGATAGATTTTGAGGCAAAAGTAAGTTTTCTATTCAGATACTCTATGTACAGAAAACCTTAAGAATTTCAATCACTTTATTAAGCATTAAAAATTTGCTTTTTTTTTCTTTTTTACAAATTAGTAATGACTACTAATCTGGAGCCCAAACATGTTTGCTCTTAGGGAAAAAAAAAAACAAAACAAAACACTTTACAGAATTGGCTCCCAGAACGTTTTCCTTCTCTGTACTTAAATCCATAACTGACCTGTAGTGATCATTGACTGTATATAGGAACTGGACCAATTGAGTGTGACATCACCCATAGAAAATGACTTGCTTCTAGCTCCAAAAAAAAGAAGCGAATTCAGTGGACATTTTTTCACAGTGTAGACGTTGGAACAACAATCAGTGAGCAGTGATTGGTCTGAATCAGTCATCATTCTATGGCAACCACACTCGCCAATCAGAAGAGAGCTTGTTGGTAGTCCACACCACTACCACTTGAAAGCCGGACAATCTGTCAAATGCTTTTAAATGTTCAAAGTGAAACCAGATACCATTATTGAGGCATCTGATTGGCCAGTTTATAACTTGAACAATTTGCACGTCAGAAAAATATGAAAACGCATGACTAGCAACAGTAGTTGTCTATGGGATTTTGGCTTTTAGATTTTAGCTGGTACTGCTTGTTTGGAACACAGGGGAAGGGTTTCAGTTCATATCTCAAGTACAGCGGTGGTGATGTTCTTTTCGTTTTTTCATTCACTTCTTTATGAAGACATATAAATTGACAATAGAATCATACACAGTGAGACTGTTTAGACCGTAGAAACATTATTATATTGTTGAAAGATGTCACATTGAGCTAGGCTGGTGACAAAAACACTAACTTCAAATTAGCCCAATATGTGCCAAACAATCATCTATACTTTTCCTCTAACTTTCTTCAAAAGTTGCTTAGAGCTAAAAAGGTGCGTGGGATTTTTCAGGTCACTTTAAACGCACACTAAAAATTTTGGACAAAAGCATCTGACTTTGACAACCTCACAAAATCCTTTTAGAAAGCGACATTTGTATTACTATGACCCAGAAACAGTGTTTTAGATTTTACAGCTACATGTGCCATTTATCAATTCATTTTCAAGTGGATGGCACACCGACTTTGACATTATTTAACTTCTCTTTCTATTTTAGCTATCCTTCCAGGCTTAAATGTATTGCCCTGGTTGCTTGGAAACACTCAATACACTACATCTGAAAATCAACTTTTTTTCCTGGATTCTGCCTTGCAAGCTCTGAATTTAGAAGCCCTGCATTGACGTTGTTTTCCAATTGATTCGCAGTCCTTAGGTTCTGAGGCAGAATCCATCCATACCTCTGCACACCTGCACACAGTCAGTTTTCTTTTTCCTCTAATGTTCTAGCTGCTGTAGACAGTCAGGAAACTCTGTAAAAGATAAGAAAGAAGTCAGTAGTAAAAATATGATTTTAACTTGAAGATCTCTGTCCTTACTCAAGTTAAGACATAAAACCTCATGTGTTTAGAACTTCTGCTTTAAAACTCAAAAATCACTCATTAGTACTTATTTGTTTGGTAAATATTTTCATGATGTGTTATTGTGTACTTTTTAAAATTCTGCATTATCAAAAATTATAAAGTATTTCAATTTCAGCTAGTTAGTGTATTAGTTAATATATTTCCTTACAATGCGCAGAGATTTACCAGATAACTGAATTGATTGTGCTTATATAACTGAACTGCTTGTTAAAGAAGAACTCCATCTGTGGATAATAATTAAATGAACATCATAATTGAAGGCTTTAACAGACTTTTGTGCTCTGTGGTATTTATTAACCAGAATCAGCCAAATATTCCTTCCAACATGAAAGTGTGAATATCCTCCATCCTCCTCTGTGGTCACATCTACAGCTGAAAAGAGTCACTGACCTTGTTGGATGAAGCCCCAGATTTTTCAAAGACCAGCCTGAACAACTGCTTCCTCTGTTGCCCAGCAACTGCCCTCGTCTCATCATAGATGTGTTGTTTTGGCAAGATTCACCAGTATGTTTTTTTTAATCAAAAAATATCTTTAACTGAAAGCAAACTTTGATTATGAGAGTTGGTCACACGCCTCCAACTGCAGATGTTATTCTTTTTTTTATAATTTAGTTTATACTTTTTCACCGTTTGATGATTTAAGCTAGAACTGAAATCATCTGTACACTACATTAGATTAAGAGAAAAATACGCTCAAGCCTTCTCTAAACAAAAATCAAATATCTTTCCCTAATTGCAATTTAAATCAACTTTCTTGAAAAATCTGTTCAAGTTATGAAAGTCGTATCAAAGACTGTCATAATGCCTACTTGTTAAGAATCTATAGTGCATACAGAAGTAGTACTTATCAGCAAAATCTTGTTTGGAAAAAGAATTTTAATTGTGATAAACAGTAAGGTTTTTCAGTTAAGAGGTTTCCTGTTTCACCTGAATTTTTCTTGTCTGTGGAATTTTGATTGCAACATGCCAGCTGCCAAGTTAGGAAAATAATTTAGACAGCTTTGTCAGCAACACTGGAATCCATCCATTAACAAAGGGAAATGCAAGATATTGTGTTTTGTAGATTAATGCAGACTTGTTTCGGATTATTCATAAAATTATCATTTATGTCATTATTGAGTCAGTGTTTGGTAAGACAAAGTCATGTATATATTTAGAGAAGAAGTATTAAAAAAAAGGAGGTGAATATGATGATGGTGGAACCAATTGGAAGACATGTTTGGTCTACTTTTGTCAGGATTAAGGCTCTGAAATAAACATACAGACATTCCAGCTGAGAAAAGGACACGGTAAGCTCCGCGGCAAACATCTCATAAGCCTGTATGCTGCTGAGATAAACAGGTACAAACCATTCAGAGACACGCTCTAAACATGGCGTGTGAGACACATCAGAAATAGACTAGTCCAGCTAAACCAGAGAGTATTCCGCCACTGAGCCAAGTTTCCCGTGGTGAATGGGATCTGGATGGGGGTGGGGGTAGGAATAGCTTGGAAACTTCCCTAATCTCCTATGAAGACTTCCAACCTGAGCTAGTAAGGAGGCAGAGTGCTCATTCCAACTTAGACGGATGTGTGCACTGTGGTTCCTCCAGTTAATGTGTGATGTGAGCATTGGGCACTTCCCAGAATAGAGTTATAAATAAACCTTAAGCATCTCTTTGTGATTTTTCCACATTCCTTTAAGGCATAAAGTTGTATAGGAACACAAAATAAAGTACAACTTAAAGTTAGCAAAATATTTTTTCCTCCTTCATTTTCGAGACAAATGTTTTCTAGTAAGTTAAAATGCTGATGTTACAATATTACAAAAACTTTAGTCAATTTTGTAACCCTGTTTTGGGTTAGTTGGTTTCCTAAAACAAATGCTGGTTGTCTGACTTAAAAACAATACCTAACTCTAACCGTGAAATGTGCTAACCTCTGATCCGGCATTCACCAGGTTAAATCAGAGCCATTGTTACGATGAGTGCTGACATTCAATGGTTGGCTTCACTGATGTGCACCGTTTCTAATGATAAAGGTCGTCTCTATATATAACTGTCTGAAAGACGGATGAAATTCTTTTTCCCTCAGGACTTCCAGATGGGGACATGTATGCCCCATTATAAGTTGATGAAATATATAAAGTTTTTTCATCAGAAATGTAACTTGATCGTAATGTTTTGCCACCATTTAACAGCATTTTAACTTCAAATACTACCAAGAGATTTGAATTCAAATCTATGTTTTGAAATCCTACTCTTTTCAGTGCAATTTTAAACACAAGGCCATGTATCACAAATCATATCTTTTCATTTCATACACAACACCTCTTTATCATGTTGTAAACTTATTGTGTTTTGATTAATTTCAAATTGCCTGCTTTGCTTCAGTAGAGTGTGAAATGCACTTTCCCTTTCGTACTTTTTCAATTTCTATCATTTTGAGTGAGGGGGATCGTATGGGGTAGGCAAAGAGAATGAACACATGGATGTCTGCTGTAATTAAGCAACTGAAGTATTAGAACAGGCAGTGCCTTCACCAGCTATAATTCATCAAACATGGTCCTAATTAAATTGTTTACACACTTGTCTGCAAGCCGGTTTCTTCAACAGTCATTCCATTACAACAATGCAATATTTTTACTGGATTTATATAAAAAAAAAGTTTTTGCATTGCTGTTCTCTGTATTCCATAGGGTCACATAAAATGCAAATGAATTCCTTTTTTGAAATTAACTAATTCAAACAAGTGCACTTTATAAAGTAATTTGCTTTAGGTCCCATTCTTTTGGCGTGGCGGTTGAATGGATGGGAGTTAGGGTACATGTGTGTGTGAGGGGGGGACATTTATCTTTAGCTATTAAATGCTTCTCTGTCAACAGTTGTATGCCAGCACATGCCTGGTAGGTGTTTACTATTCTTTTCATCAGAATGATTCCAGCAATTTATAGCTTTTTTTTCTTTTTGTTTTTTTGTTTTTTTTTTACTGCAATTTGATCAATGAAGCAGAGCAGTTTGCCTCCTCACAAAACAAATAAAGTCAGTTCATGTGTTGTACCACTGGCCCTTCAGAGGGAGGCAAATAATCATTGCTGCATCTGTTTTTAGCCACTAAAATAAACACAGGTCTTTAAAATCTGAGTCGCATCCTGCCGTCGCAATAGGAAGAATGTAGCTGCTGTCTCTTTCACTCTCCTTTATTAGTCCAGAGCAGACCACTGGTCTCCCCGCCCTCATGCCTTTCATTATTTCTGGGATTAAAGGCTTGCTGTCTTTACCCACCTTATCTTCATCTGTCCGTACTGACAGAAACAGAGCCTCATGTCTACAAATGCTTCGGGTGAGATTAGTAACTCACCAGACTTAGCCAAAAAGCCTAATTTAAGGTCAGGTTTTAATGGATTTGGGTGAATCCATTCTTAGAATATCATGTAAGTGAAGGGGTCATGTGGGTTACACCAATTCTTTTCATTTATTGATTTACTTTAGTCTACAAACAAGCCTATTTTAAAGCACAATTCAATTTCAACCGAAACTTTAGAGCATTTCTTCACTTTAGCATGCACAAGGTGACAGTGGGGAGCAATGACTTCTTTTTAACTTGAGGAATATTGTGCATCTTTCAGGATATCCAGTAAAGAGTCGCCACAGTGAATCAGCTATCACTGATCCACACACTTGGTTTGGCAGAGTGTTTTACACCAGATGCCTTTTCTGACTCAACCCAGCATTTTATCTGGGCTGGGGACAGGCACAAGAAGACCCAAACTCGGGCATTCCCATGGCTACATAGGCTGCAGCATGATGGGTCTTGCTAACGACTTGGGACCGAAACTAGAATATGTTTCTGGGAAACAAACCCTGGTTTACCACGCTCTAGTCCTCGATGAAGCCAACTTAAGCATCCAGCCGCTATTTTAACATGAGAAATTTCTCCTGCAGAACTTGACTTTTTATTTATTATCATATCATTTTTAGCCAAAATCAAAAAGCCTGTGTTGATTTTTAAAATATAGTTTCTGCGGAGCAGCAGTCGTTCATTCAAAATTTGACTGTGAGTTGAGGATGCGGCAATTGGCGCTGAGCAACCCACGCCTCCCTGTTGTGGAGTGACCCGCTCAGCCTATTTTCATAAATTAGTTAAATGATGACACAAGGATTTAAAGAAAAAAACAATCAGAAATGCAATTTTAAACTTAATTTTTTGCATACATGTCCTTCATAATCAGAAAAATTCTAAAAAAAAAACATGTAAAAACACAATTTAATCGGAATAGGTCTTTTAAAATGCTGTATTAATAGAATTTATATTCTCACTGATTGCATAATTTAACAAAACTGAAATATAAAATGTTGTGTTTCAGTCTTATTTTTATGTGGATGTTAGGTTTTCTTTTTTTTTAATTTTCAGCATGTACTACTTTTGAAAGGGCTTAAACTTTTACACTTAAACAATTTTACATCTCCTCTCAACATCTCAAATTTAACTTCTAAGTTTGTTTTCATATGTGCAAAGCCCGGCTCTATAGCGATGCCAACATCATTTTTATTTACTCTGTTGATCTTAACTTAAGAAGTGGAGTGAATGTTTTAAAATATAAAAATATGTGTCAGTAGTAAAGTGCATTTAGTGATGAGAAAAATCTCCAAGCAAAATTCAAGTGCAGCAAATTGTTCCCAGAGGAATTAATAAAGTATCTGTTTTGGAAATTGTGGGATAAAACGCCTCTGCGGAAAATAGAACGGCAGATGACAGCTCTTTAAAGATCACAGAGACCAGTAAAATTACCTCTTGTTTAGACTTCAGAGAGTGAAGGCAGCAATTGACTGGTTGAGGGGTTTACTGATTGAAGCTTGTTTCAAAGAAGTTTGATGGAAATTGGACCAATGACATGTTTTTACCTCTGAGGCCCACTCAGCTAGGACAACATCTGTGCAAGACGCAGATGGAACTGCTTCAGCCCAGAACTAAACAGAGAACCATTTGTTTCTATCTTACAAAGGGGTGATCTTGGGATATTTACACAAGTTAGTGGGAGAGGAGTTGTTTGAGCCAGAATGCAGAGATACCAAACCACAGGAGCTATAATCTTGAGGGGGAGAACATAAATGATTCTTTGACATGTCAATGTGACACCAAGTAAAAAATGAAGAAGTCCTAAATTCAAAAATGTTTGTTGGCAAAATGATAGCAGTTCATCATCAATTTTCAAACCAATTTGAAGAGTCTGTGATTTTTCTTTTTTTCAATTATGGTGATGAGCATGGTTGAAGGACTCAAATTGCATGTTTTTGAGCATGTGTTTTAGTGTTTGGTTGACCTTTCTTGTACCTCCTGAGCTTTTTTTTTTTTTTTCTAGCCACTGTTACACACAAACCTATGTGCACGTCCACACCAAGAGACAACAAATTAGCTGTCAGTTATACTGACCATGTGACCTCAAGAGTAAAGAGAAAGGAGATAATGATCTGAATTTAAGGACAGCTATTCGGACACACACACTCAAACACACAGTGCTCAGCTCAAGGACTTCTGGCTTTAGACTGATGGATTAAGCAGGACTGGCATAAAGGCATAGAAGGGCAAATGTGATTATCCTTTGACAGGCTTTATATTTTTATTTCAAACAAAAGATAAACTGTAATGCTATGTTCACCACGGGCTCGGAAACACGTGTTAAAGCGATCGATTTCAATGAAAAGTCTATGTAAACGCACTTACAGTGTTTACGCGTTTCTTGCTTCTACGTTCAAAACTCTCACATCCGCTCATCACTATGCAATGTTTTAAGTCTGTCTTTTGGGCTCTACGTAAAAAAAAGAAGGAAGGAAAAAAAAACAGCAGCAATTGTGCACGCATCATAAGTTAATCCAGTTGAACTTTGACCAATCGGAGACTTGGCTTTGGTAATGATGTCTGCGTAGCGTCCTTTTTAAAACACGGAAGAACTAACTGTCATGAAGGAGAAATTGATAATTGTGGTTTGTGCCCCGTCGGAACTCTATGACACCAGGTCTTTCATATATCAAAACAGAGCTGTGAAAGAAGAGCAAGTTCAGAGCATAAGTACTGCTGTCATGCTGTTCATTTTTTAATCTAATTAATTGATTTTCATTTTTACATTTTTAACCTAATAGTTGCTGTAAAATACTTCATTTTGAGGCATTTTCATTTAAATTCATGAAAAACGTTGTACAGTAAAAGATCAAATTACAGCTAAAAAAACTACCTTTTATGTAGTCAACCTTTACAATTTAGCAATGAAGCTGAGTAAAAATAAAACGTTCATGCAAGTAAACAATTGGACCTTTGTTTTTTATATTTGAGAACACGACAATAGTATAAATTAAAAATGAGACTGCCGCGATTTTAAAAAAATTACCACACTAATTTGTCTGAAATGAAAAATCGCGATAAACGGCATCATTTGACTCCCCTAACCATAAGATGTAAGAAAACCTAAAGTTAAACATTGAGTGACATAACTTCACATCCTTTAACGACACATAAATGCTCTCTTTTATTTAACTCAAGTAACATAATGCATAAATATTGATCACCCTCACAATATAGTTGGTTTGCATACATTTACTGTATTTTCCACACTAGAAGACACATTTAAAAACCTTCTTTTTTTCAAAAAATGACAGTGTGTAATAATTCTGGCTGTGTTTACTGATGTTGAAGTGATTTTGAAAGTCAAAAGGTCAGTTTGTTTTTTTCACGAGTTCCAAACAGGGTTGGGTGTTTTTTTTGAATACGTTAACGCAAAGCAGATTTGAATTGTGTGTTTTTTTGTTACTAACATGGTTGGGAGTTACTGTAATCACAGTAATGTTTGTTTTAGTTGTGTTAAGCTGTGTTTTTAAATGTTACAATCAAGTTTTGGAGTTACAGATATAGTGAGTACAATAACGTTCAGCATGTTAAAAATAAGTTTTAGGGTTACTGTAAACCCAGTTAATAAAGTCTGCCTGTCAGACTTGTCTCTGACTTATTGTTATATAACTGTTAGAAAACGAATAAAATGATGCAAATTAAGGCAAGTAACATTCTACAAAAAATAAACTGTCCTGCACCTTTCAACCCTCAACCTGAATGATAATTAGTATCATCCAGTGGCATTCAATTACACCCAAAAAATGACAAGACAAACAAAATGTTCTTGAAAAGGTAAACAATTATGTGCACTTCCAGTGCTCATAAAACAAAGTTTTTCCTGCCCGATTTATCAAACACAACCTGCACTCAACCCTGTCTGACTCACTTCTTTGATCACATCACATATTTTTTTTTAATTCACTGTGTACAATATAAGTTTGACTGTCCTTATGCATTGAAGAGCAGTTTCTCGGTAAAGTTCCTAAAAGAAGAAAATAAACATTTCTTTTCCATGTTTTTATTTATTTACTGATGTGTTCACATGTGTGAAAGCGATGAAAAAAGGCATCCGATTCAGCTAAATTTTAACCAAGACCCCAATAAATAAACAACTGTGAATGCACAACATGATGAAACAGTGGACAGGCAAAAGTGGGTCTAAGTCTGCAGTTTCTGTACCAGAACTGCTTCTCAATGCTACCCAAGGTTCTGTTATCAGCTGTTCAAAGAAAGCGAAGTGCAGCAAGCAGATACAGATATAGAGAATACGTGTACAGTTTAAAGCTGAGTGGAACCATTCAAGTGTTAAATTCAAGTCCAAATCACTTATTTGTGGCGCAACTCATGGTATTGTGTTGCTTCTACTGCCATGTCTTTTTTTTTTGGCTTTACAGGCTGAGAACAGAGGGAACACTCATCCAACCATGACAAAGACACTGCAAAACCAGCAAGGGTTTGATGTGAAACCAGCAAGTAACCAATGTTAATCAGGAGACTAAATAAACTCCGAGAGACAAAACATCTGGTAAAAAGCTCTTAGCAAGGATAGCAATGCTACACTACAGCACCAGGAAGTTGAAGGTTTTGTCAATTGTTTGCAACAAAAATAGTGTTCTTTGTTGTTGATGCTGATTAAAACAGGAGACACTTTAATTTAGTTGTGCTTGATTAACTTTTAATTGTTCAACTTGCAATTAATTTTCCAATGAAAATGTCCAAAAGCATTAGACAAAAAAGAAGAAAAAAAAACAAAGTCATTGCCGCATTTTATTTATTCTCCAATATTTCAAATTCTAAGCACCAGGTTGGACATTTTTGGGCTAAAAATGTCGATTGATGTTGAGCTTCCCTGTAAAATCTAACATGCTTACTCACCTCAGCAAGAAAACACTGCTTTTATTTTGAAAAAAAAAACAATCCTAATTAATTAAAAATCTTTATAAAATGTGCACATACTGTGTTTTTTATTTATTATGTTTTTTGTAAATGTATTATTTGGCTAAATGGTGTAAACCAATGAAAACCTACTCATACCAGACCGTATGGAGTGATTTTTGTGCCATCGCACTGCAAAGGTCACAATTTTGAGATCAACATTTTCTGAATTGCAAACAAAATGTAAAGTTTTAAGAATACAATTTCATATTTGCAATTGAAAATATTAAATATCTTCTTTCAAAAGAATTTTTTTTGGCTTTCAATTTTTTTTTTTTTTTTTTTACTTTCAAAAACTATTTTTGCGTTTGCAACACAAATGTTATCAGATGTGTTGCTATCTTTGATTTTGCGTTCATGCGTTTCAGTTTTCTGTGATATTTGTGCCACCTAACAGCCTGCTGATTGGTCTAAATTCATCCAATTAAATCGCCATATTTATCTAACATTGTGACTGTTTTTGAGGATCAAACACGGAACAGGTTCTTCAACCCTCAATTTTAGAAAGAAATCATTTTTAATAATTTGAAATATAATCCATACTTTTATTTTTTAATTGATAATTGATAAATCCAAAAGCAAGCATTTGAACTTATTGCTGAGAATCTCCTAAACCGTAGCATAAACGGTAAAGTTTATTTGCTGACATTACACTAAACAAGCCTCTGTGGTCTAGAAATCCTCCAGAGAAAAACTTGGTAAAATCTTTTTTTTTTTTTATGATCTGTTTGTTATACTAAAAATAAATAAATAAATATGAACACAATATATGTTGCTGCACAACAATGTAAAAAAATAGAGTAAAGAAAAGCATTGACATTATTTTATTAAGGCATAATAGTCTTATTAGTCCTGGTTCCCTTTAACCCATACTAGATCTACTGAAAGCCTTTTTTTAGTAATTTAGCCACTGGCAGAATTGATAAGTTCTATAAGACTTGACAAGGCTTATTAGTTCCTTTATATACACCAGTATATGGCAGGCACCGCAGACAGCTTGGGCTCATTCTACCTTATGGCAAAAGAAAATTAAAAGTTGTCATGTACCCCTAAAACAAGTAAGTGTGAAAGTGTCACTTTAAAGGTTTGTTATTTAATGTCAAAAGAAGAAAACAACAAGAAAACAACCCTAAAGAGTTTTAGGGTTTGTTTCTTTTGAACATTTTTAACCTCAGATCTTTTGTCTTGTTACAGATTGTGCTTCACAATCTCTTATCTGTCTAAATGAACAGAAGGACAGTACACGACTTCTAAAGGAAAAGATGGTCTCATACTCTCTGCATTTCACAACTGAGCTATTTTTGAACTCACCCTCATTGGGTGATCCCAGGCTAAACTCTAATCCCTTTGTCCATAAGAGACACAAAGCATTTTAAGGCTAATGCAACTGGACCCTAGCTAATGACAACAAATAGCCCTGTCGGCCAGATGACAGCAGCTGAGAACAATACTTAATGTTGGCATCACAGATTCTATTTCTGTTTTCTTCCTTTTAAAGCGTGCTCCTTAAAATTACTATCATGTTCCCCGGACTAAGCACATATAAAACTGGCGAAGCGGAGTTTCCCTGCACGCATTTCCATCCTGCTCGGACTCCTGTTTGTGTCTCTGGAAGATTCAGCAGTCCTTCGCAAGATGCCGCCCAAAAAGGTCGAACCAAAGAAACCAGAGCCCAAAAAGCCAGAACCTAAGAAGGAAGCCGCTCCAGCAGCAAAGCCAGCTCCTCCTCCACAGCCAGAGCCAGAGACTCCCAAAGAGCCCGACTTTGACCCAAAAAGCATTACCCTCGAGTACACGGCCGACCAGATTGAGGAGTTCAAGGAAGCTTTCACCTTGTTTGACCGCACACCAACGGGAGAAATGAAGATCACATATGCTCAGTGTGGAGATATGATGCGGGCTCTGGGCCAGAACCCCACCAATGCAGAGGTGATGAAAGTGCTTGGGAAACCAAAGCCAGAGGAAATGAATACTAAAATGTTGGACTTTGAGGCCTTCCTGCCAATGCTGCAGCACATCTCCCGTTCCAAAAATCAAGGCAACTTTGAAGATTTTGTGGAAGGGCTGAGGGTTTTTGACAAGGAAGGCAACGGTACTATCATGGGAGCAGAGCTGCGCCATGTGCTAGCAACGCTTGGGGAGAGGATGACTGAAGATGAAGTGGACAGACTGATGGCAGGGCAGGAGGATGCCAACGGATGCATCAATTATACCTCCTTCGTAAAGCACATTCTCTCTGGTTAGCAAGGACAGTCGAGTTACCAAGACTTCAGCTTCTCTCCTTTTTAATTAAACCCTGATTTGACTAATTAGAGGTGAGGTTGTCATTTAATCAGTGATGTGTTAATGCTGTAAAGCCTGAAGATTGTAATACATGACTGAGAATCTTAACTACAAGACTTTTAATTTTGAAGATCGTGTGAGATCCTGTAGACATCAATTTAATTAAAAAAAAAAAGTTGAATAAAGTGCATCTGATTACGAAATGCCTAAAATTATCCATTGACTTTTCCAACCTCTCAATTTAAAAAGAAAACTAGAATTCTGTCATTGTTGCCAATTAAAAAACAAAAAGAAATATTAAGGTAGGGGCAGAGCTGAGGGGGCAAGGGGGGGCAACTAAAAGGTACCCCCCCCCCCTTTTTTTTTTAAGTCCACAATAATATCATTACTAATCAAGATTAAGAAACAATCAATACAAGCTTCTTTAAGCATTGCACAAATGCAAATTAATTAGCAAATTAATTAAAAGCAATCAAAGTAAAAACAATAATATTAATATCAAAGAAATTAGAAATATATATTTTTTAACCTTTCATCCATGAGGGCCTTTCACTCAGCTGTTCTTATTTGACACCTTTCCAAAGTCTTTTGCCCCCCTCCTGCCACCCCATATAAAATGTTCTAGCTCCGCCCCTGTATTTCACTGTTTTAAACTTTCCATTTCCAGTGCTCTAATATAGAATGGCACAATTATTGTCACTGAGAAAATGAGGACTTGACTCAATCTGAAAATAAACCACTTGTGTTTTTCTTCACACAAAGAGGGCTTTTGTGTGCAGGTTTTGCCTTTGTGGCTGTGGAGCAGCTGCAGTGGATCAACACATATTTTTTGACCTATATGCGCAAAGATGCACACTCAGTTCTCACAACTATAGAACAGGTGCAAAACAATAGGAGAGAAAATGATTTGGGATTGGTTTTCTTTTAACGATTCACATAAAGTGAATAACACATGACTATTGTAAAAAATAATTTTTAGTGGTCCATTTACAAGTAAATAAGAGACTCACTTGAGTAGAACCACTTAAAAAATAAGCAACGTTTTTCCAAATTTTCCAAAGTCAAATATACACATATATAAACCTAAAACACATATTTCAGTAGCATTCCGTTCCTTCTTGTTTATCAACAAGGCCATCTTATTTTACTGTATTATGTTTTTTTTTTTTTTTAATTCATTCATTTTCTTACCAAAGGAGAGTTTTGAGGGGAAATTACCAAGCAGTTTTTTGACAGTAGCAGTAACGACAGCATATTTCTTTTCTGGAGTTACATCCTCAATAATCACTTAGAAATTCAGATTAGCCTTTTGACACAGAAGATTTCACCGGGAGAACAAAAAAACACAAGCTCTTTGACCCACAACCTTTTGACAAAATCATGGTAAATTAGCAGATTCTGACGCGGTGAAAAGCGGTTTTACAGAGATATGCAAAACCAATATGCAACAGAATCTTCATGACAGAATCTGTCAGTTTCATGTACATGGCTTGCATGAGGGCTTTACCTCTGTAAAGTGTTGCGTTTAACTGCAGAGGTGCTTTTCTCTGCTTCAGAAGTCGACTGTAAATAGTGGTCATCTAAAGAATCTCAGATGGCAGCTCAGGCAAGGAAAATAAAGACGTTAATGGGTCTATTTGCTTGAAAGTGGATGTGAATTACATCGGAGAAGGAAGACTTTGGCCCGCCCATGTCGTTGCTGTGTCATAAATCCGATCTTTTTCAAACATCCGGTTTTTATCAGCTCCTGATCCAACGGAGATTGAATTAAGAAATACTCAGAAATGCAGTTTTAATCTTATATTATTTTACATATGTCCTCCATCATGTGAAAAAGGTCAAAAGAATACGTTAAAAACTCCAAAACACAGTTTTCCTTGAAGTGGGTCTTTAAAGCTTGATTGAAAAATACCAGGTCAGTTCCCCAAGTGACCACAAGGGGCCTTTTCATAATCATTTCTATTGTAAAATAGATATAAAAATACTTACGACCTGTTCACCTTTCTGTTTAAAAGAACTATGACCGAAGGGAGTAAATATTACAAACCTCATCATTTATCTGTCTTTGAATTCACACCCAGGAAGTGATGTGGTCTTTACAAGTCCCCATTATCTTACTCTAAAAACTGATTAGCCAACGCAATAATCATAATGAAAAAAACATTCCTATTGTGTTTCCTCAATTTATTTGACAGTTATTTAGGCTTAAAGGCATGCATATTTTTAACTTATCAAATATGCATGTTATATTTTCGGTTAAGACATCAAAAAGCAGTAGAAAAAGAATTAAACTTCAAAACATTGTTTATTCCATCACTTCCTGGCCTGATACCCAGTCAACATTTAATGTTCCTTAATGACTAAAGCAATCAGTCAAACAAGCACCAGACTTAATGAAAAGCCACTTACTTTTCAAGGAGCCAGTAATTTCTTAGAGTTCACACCAGTTTTGGAATATTAAAAAATTAAATACATCCCTGTGCTTTATGCAATTTGGGAGGGAAGGGGGTCAAAAATGGGTCAATTTATTTGAACCATAAACCATTTTTTTTTTTTTTTTTTTTTTCAAAAAATCTCTATTCTATGTGCTATGGTGCTGTAACATGTTGTTTGATTTTTGTGTTAATAGCTATAATTAGCCACAAACTTGAACAGCATACGTTACTGAAATAATTAGTTACTGCAATGTTCAGATTGTAGGGGTTATGGACCCAGGACATTAATTGTTGTTTCCTGTTTTATTTTGTTGTATTTCCTGTGCTCACCATTGCTTTCGAGGTCCTTTGACACTTCCCTCCTTGTGTGTTCCCTCCCTCCTGGCACACCTGTATGTGGTTAACCAATCCCCTCTCCCTGTTATATGGCCTCGTCTCCCTTGCACGGGTGGTCGGGTGGTTTTGTTTGTTCGCTCTGGTTTAATGTTCCTCTCTCGAGTCATTAAATCTATTTCTTCTTTATTTCGAGTTCCGTCTGCATTTGTGTCCGCACGTCAACCTTGACATTACCACCCGACCAGTATAATGGACGCAGCAGACGCGGAGACGTTACGGGCATTACTCCGCCAACAGGAGGAGCAGATGTCATGCTTAAGACAAGGATTACTGGAGATGTCGAGCCGTCACGAGCGACAACTTGCCGCATTGGGTGAGCGATTGGAGCAGTTGGCGGAGCGGATCCAACATCCACTGTCCGTTCCTTCTCCGCACCCTTCGCCTCCCACGCCAGTCCAGGATGGGATTCCTGTCGCCCCTGCTGCACAGCTGGCCCGCCCGGAGAGGTTTTCCGGGGACTCCGGGGACTGCCGAGCATTCATCACTCAGTGTGAGCTCCATTTTCAACTACAAGCGCCTCACTATCCTTCGGACCAAGCTAAGGTGGCCTTCATCATATCTCACCTCACCGGGAGAGCAGGCGCATGGGCAACGGCTGAATGGCAGCGTGGAGCACCGACCTGCGCGTCTCTCGCGGCATTTCTGGAGGCATTTCAGCAGGTGTTCCAGCACACCAAACCGGGCCGAGAGGCAGCTCGAGCCCTTATGCAACTTCGGCAACGGGGCAGAAGGGCAGCTGACTATGCCATCGAGTTCCGCACCTTGGCCTCCACTAGTGGTTGGGACACCACTGCGCTCATGGACGCTTTCGTGGAGGGACTTTCCGAGGAGTTAAAGGACAGACTAATCACTCTCGAGTTACCTTCCTCCTTGGAACCCCTCATCGCCCTGGTCATCAGAATTGACAATAGCCTGCAGGACCACAAGCAGGAGCATGGCAGGGTGGCACCCCGCCCCCGACGCAGTCCTGTTGAGCACAGGATCATGGACTCACCTGACTTTGCTGCTTTTTCCGCAGAACCCCCGTCTTTAGTCTCAGAGGAACCCATGCAGCTCGGCCGGGGCAGACTGACAGTTTCCGAGCGACGGCGGCGGATGGCGGCAGGTGAGTGCCTTTACTGTGGCGGCCGGGGTCATTTCTGCAGGGATTGCCCCAACTCATCAATCAGAGTGGGCGCGCTGAAGAGCCGTGGTCCGGCTCCCACTATCCCGAGACCTGCTTCCTGTGTTTTGGATGTTCGGGTTATGTTCCAGAAAGGGGGAGTTTCTGTCAAAGCATTGGTGGATTCAGGAGCAGAGCAGAACCTCATGGACGCCGAGCTAGCCAAACAGGTCGGTCTTACGTCTGAGTTTTTGCCCCATCCTTTACGAGTGGTCTCCCTCAACGGCCAAGAATTAGCCACCGTCTCACGAGTCACTGAGCCGGTTCATCTGATTGTGTCAGACAATCACCACGAGCACACCCGTTTTTTCCTTTTTTCCTCCCCACAAAACCCTCTGGTATTAGGTTGCCCTTGGCTACATGCTCACAACCCAGTCATCGACTGGCCCTCCAGCCGTGTCTCCGGCTGGAGTGAGAAATGTCACACCACATGTTTGCGTTCAGCTCGGCCTCCTGGGGGAGATCCCGCCGTCCCAGTAGGGCGGCCGCCCTCACCTGACCCATTCAGGGATCCGTCTGAATGTCATGACCTGACTGTGTTTTCCGAGTCACGAGCCCTGTTGTGTTCAGGGGTTTCCCACAACAGGTTGCCAGATCGTCGCCGCACGCCAGCACCATCCTACCTACCTGGTCAGTTCGTCATGTTGTCTACCTCGCACCTCAGACTCCGGAC
This sequence comes from Oryzias celebensis, assembly GCA_014656515.1. Lineage (NCBI taxonomy): Eukaryota > Metazoa > Chordata > Actinopteri > Beloniformes > Adrianichthyidae > Oryzias > Oryzias celebensis. The sequence goes on from BNCR01000012.1 coordinate 10,874,188, forward strand.
AGAGTCAAAGAAGCGGTTCCCCAAGTTCATCGGTCCTTTCGAGATCATCAAGGTCGTCAATCCGGTGGCAGTCAGGCTGCGCTTGCCCAGGTCCTTGCGCATCCACCCGGTTTTCCACATCTCTCAGCTAAAGCCACATGTCACGAGTCCCCTGCAGCGGCCATCCTCTCCGCCACCCCCTCCCCGCATCATTGATGGCCAACCGGCCTACACTGTCCGTCGCCTTCTGGACGTTCGGCGACGGGGTCGTGGCCTCCAGTATCTGGTGGACTGGCAGGGGTACGGGCCTGAGGAGAGGTCCTGGGAGCCTGCTTCACGCATTCTGGACCCTGAACTCATCAGGGACTTCAATCAGCGGCGTCGGAACAGACTTCCCCCTGCGCCAGGAGGCGCACCTTGAGGGGGGGGTACTGTAGGGGTTATGGACCCAGGACATTAATTGTTGTTTCCTGTTTTATTTTGTTGTATTTCCTGTGCTCACCATTGCTTTCGAGGTCCTTTGACACTTCCCTCCTTGTGTGTTCCCTCCCTCCTGGCACACCTGTATGTGGTTAACCAATCCCCTCTCCCTGTTATATGGCCTCGTCTCCCTTGCACGGGTGGTCGGGTGGTTTTGTTTGTTCGCTCTGGTTTAATGTTCCTCTCTCGAGTCATTAAATCTATTTCTTCTTTATTTCGAGTTCCGTCTGCATTTGTGTCCGCACGTCAACCTTGACACAGATGATTCTCAGCCTTGAACTGCTCATCTGCCTTGCATATATATCCACGGTTTGAGGGTAAAACCACATTAAATTTAAAAACATTACCCATGGTTCCAGTTGAATTTGGACGTGTGATGCATTACAGATCTGCACCCATTTAGGAACAACTGTAGAAGCAAACGAAAGATGCAATTAAATAGGCACTCACTCCATGCAGCTGTAAAGTGGATGCAAAAGAGCCTCTAAGTGTGCTGGGCGCCCAGCTCCATAACCGGTTGAGAGCCAGCCAGTAATTTAGACCCATCGTGATTAATCAGCAGCTGTTAGCTTTAAAGTCCTTTGTTAAATATGTAGAAATTTTGGCTAGGAAGATTCAACAGCTTGTGTATTTATGTGATAATGTTAGTCATACACAGCATTTCTGTGCAAAAGGTGGACATAACATGGTAAATATTAGTGTCAGGATGAAAATGCTTCCAGTGGAATTTTCATATATATAGTTTTTGCCACATTTGGAGTATAAGAATGCACTATATTAACTTGTCAACAATACAAATGGCTCTCTGCATGGCTCGAGCTTCCCAGGTGGTAGTATAAAACACAGCAGTCAACACGGGCACTCGAGCAGAAATATGAAGTGGCTCATTTGAAGCGCTAATATGAAAGATTTTAATATTTCACCCAAGTATGAATCCAGTATTTGGCACCAAGCAGTTATTGCTAAAGTGAACTTTCAATGCACCTTTATTTCAGCAGGCAAATTGTGTTTTGACTAGTTTATGTCATTGTTGTTTTTCCATTTCCAGAAACTATAAAAGCTGACTTTTATGGGGATGAATGATGAGCAAAACTAAAACTTCATGAGCTATAGACTTCAGTTGGGTAGTAATAGAGAACAATCTATGCATACATTGTTCCTACAAAATATTCTATGATATGTCAGGTCAAATTCATTTTCGCCTGTTAGTTACTATATATAAAGTAACTGTAATGAATTGCAGAAGTCAAGAAAAGTCAAGCTCAGCCACCAATGCTTAGAAGAAACTGCTTTTTTATAGGTAGCAGTGAATTGACTCCACTCATTTGAGCATAGCTGAAATCTGGCTTGGAATTATTCAGTCAGTTAGATTGTGACACAGAAACCATTTACAGAACCAGAGCTTTTAAGAGGTTGGAAATAGGTGGAAAATTGCATGAATATTGATAACTTGACCCAAAATGATTGAGGCTCTCTACAGCTTCTGTGCAGGACTTTAACCCTAAAGCACCAAGAGATGCTGACAGAAGGAGAAAACTGGAAGAAAATGGTAATTATGAGGAACTGCAAGCATTTTGCTCCTAAAAGGTAGAGAGAAAAAAAATGGTGCCCATATGACTGCTTCATGCAGCAACAGTTGATGCCAGCAGGATTGTGTGTAAAATTCCTTGATGTGTGCTGTAATTGACCCCCTGAAATAAGCAAGTGTACCACCTGTAACTTAAAGACCCACAATGGCGAAAATTGTGTTTTTTAACATGTTAAGAAAATGTAACTTATGATTGCATTTTTGAGTATTATTTAAGTAATTGTGAATCAGGAGCAGATGAAATAATGCAATTGGAAGAAACTTATAGCAGTGACGTAGAAGCTAGACCACAAGCTCCTCCTCCGCTCCATTCCGATGCATCCACTTTCAGACAAATAGATCTGTGTGTGTTTGTTTTCTTCGTCCAAGCTGGCTTCTGGCTCAAAACTGTACGGCTGGATACCACTGATGTCAGGTTGGAGGGGCTGTAAGCTAGCGCAAGAGCGTATAAACAGACAAATGATGGGAACTTGGATACAGGGGCTCTACAGAAACAATGTCCTGGAAAATGGTCCTTTTTAAAAATTTTTGGCTAAAAACTGCATAATGAAAATACTACCAAGAATGCTTTATAATAGATAAACAGATGATCACAGTGGGACTTTTAGAAAAAAACAAAAAAAACAAAACACATATACCTCAGATAATTGTGTGTTAATGGGTGCAAAATGAGCAAGTAAGTTGTGGGAAATGTTTCTACTCTCATAAATTTGCTTGTAAGCTGTCTTGTTGTTGCAAAATATTCAGCTGCTCAAAAACATCAAGGATCACGCCTCTCCTCAGGGTGCATTACAACATGTCTGGAAGTAATTACCTCTGAGAAAAGGTCATCTTGGAAATTAAGAAAATGACACACTTGCTTACAGAGTCATGATGGGATTTTAACCGTCAGTGCCTACACAGACATCCACACACACACAAACACATGCACACACAACTCTAATAACTTTGAAGCTTCTGTTGCTGCACTCATCTTTTGTGCTCTGTTGATTGTACTGTGCTTTGGAATTCAATGAAATTTCCCAAAAGGTTAACAAAAATATGTCTCAATTAAAGTTTCTATTTGCAATGTAGAACATAAGAAAAAAAGATCATCCAGCCTATTTCATTATTAAAAGTTATGAAAGCCAAGTTGGCATGAAGATATATTTGAGCATTTTTTGCTTGCTTTTTTGCATTTATAACTTAAAAATGTATTAGGGTGCCTAATGAACCCGTGCGCTATCTTGTTGGCAGCAGTGCTCTGCCATCTATTCTCATACCACATTACTTCACTTAGAAACTGAAAGCACATTTAAATGCTTTAAATGGCTATGATAAAGAGACACACTGTGCAATAAGTTAATGTCTGTAGATATTAGAGTCCAGAACACTACAGGCAACGTGAAGCCTGAAAAGTCTTTATGTAATGAAAAATAGAAATGTATATAAATATATATATATATATATATATATATATATATATATATATATATATATATATATATGTAAAAAGTTAAAATATATTTTTAAAAAAGGTCATTTTTCCAGTCAACAGTGTTTATTAACATTTCTGAATTAAATATTTAAATAAATATTCATAGGTGATTTTAATTCTTATAATATACAGTAGCTGCAATTAATCTACATCTGTTTTTTTTTCTTTTTTCAGGTTAATAATTACATTAGGATTTATAATATTGTATTACAGGGTTTTAAAGTAATTAACAGATTAAATATCAGGCTTTCTTTGTGCTCACTCTGTTGAGCAAGCAAAGGAGATGAGATAAAACTCCATCATGAAGATCAAACCAGCAGACTCAGACTTAGTGAGGATGACCATCTGCTGTGACTGTTTGTGGTCTGAGAGAATAGACCAACACAAAAAACATCTGTTATGTAATCAGCTGTTGTGTTAGACTTAAAAGCATTTTACAAACATTTTATTAGCTACTTAAAAAAAGGAAAATTAAAACTCTCATTTAAATTGCAAACAAATTAAAATATGTTCATTATTTTCACAGTTTTAATTAAGATCACATTCTTTTGTAATATATACAGTATTATGTTTCCTGCATTGCTCATGAAATCCTGTGTTGTTTTTTATGTTTGATTTTTCCTTTTATTAATACTAAAGATATACATGTCCTAATTTTATTTTTGCATTAACTTTGCATCAAATATGCACAATGAGGTACCAGTCAGCCTCACTGACATATAGTGTGAACACATCATTATGTTGATTTTTTTTTTTTAATTACACTAATTTTTATTTAAAAAAATTATAAAAATAAATAAATAAATAAATTTAAAAAATAATTCCTCGTTTTTATGAAATTATAAAATGAAATGAGGATTTTTTTTTTTATATTTGCCTTTTAAAATTTTGGTGACAACTTGGTTAAACTATTTAGTTTTTAGTTTTAGTTCATTAGTGTGACAATGAAGTTAATATCAACATGTTGTGATTACAAATAACACACTGCATTTAACAAAAACATCAGCCAAAACATAGCAAAGTAGAAAAAAATGACATTTTGAATGAATTTAGTGCTGTGTTCTTTCTTTTTTTTTTAGATTAGTTCTTTTTATAACATTAGGGAAGTCTTTAAGGCATCAGGCACACAAAATAACAAATTATCAGACTCCGTGTTAAATGTATTTAAGCCACATGCCTTTGATATCCACGCCAATCAAGTAATTAAGCAGTTTTGGCTGTTAACTGTTGATGTCTTGTTTGTGAAGGGGAACACTTAATGTAAATCTGTGTCTTCAGGTCTAATCCCAGATGAGTGATCCAGACAGAGTTTTCTCAATTTTTCCTGTAAGTGAGAAGCCATTGTAGGGATTACATACACATCCTTCAGGCCAAAACATCTGAGTCAGAGGAAACACTTTATTTCAGTTGTCGTTGAATATTACTGCTTTACATGCTTTTAAATCTGTGCTATTATTCACCGTCTCAACTACAGTGGTTTACATTTTTTTTGGCTTATTTTATTTAGTTTGCTGGTTGGCCTGGGGCAGAGTGGGACTTTTCAGCCCAGGAGTTTAATGGCCAAGACCAGCCTATTTTTACCCAAATGAAAAGTTTGGCATTGGCTGCAAACCTCAGATGTATGTTATATGTCATAGTGTCCAGGACAACATTATGGACATTCACCTATGTCCCGCCATAACTTTTGGTAAGACGGCTGTGGTGGACTCAACCAACTGCGCGCAATTCAAAAGGGTGTTTGTGACAAGTGGTAGCTCCCAAACTGCCGGTGCCATTTCCTAAAGGGACAGGATGATTCAGCCCAGCAGGCACCTTAATGTCGACTAGATGTCAAAATTGAGTTGATATTTGATCCAATTAGTGGAACGTTATTTGGCCTTTTATTTTCATACCATTGTGTTAGTGTGGGAAATACATAAACAGTAGAAATTCAATCTCAAATGAAAAAACTAAATTAAGAATTCTGGGAAATAAAGTTGACGTTCCTTTGATGTCAATTCAATGACTACATGTTAAACTTCAAACTGACGTCAGTTTAATATCAAATTGACTTCCATGCTTCTTCTGTTTTTAAAGGATTTAGGCTTAATTAAATTACTTTAGGCTTAATTAAATCTCAGCATGTGGTTTAAAAATATATTTTTTGTTTTCTTTTCAATTCAAACTGAATTAAAATGGACCCTATGATTGAATGCTGCTGCATATCCCAGCAGTTGCAGCAGTAAGGCTTGAAATACCCAATGGACAATTGATGTTGAAATGACGTTAAATCAACATCCTCAACATCAAATTGAGGTCAGAAACAAGTTGAATGTGCAAATCAAGTTGACATCAAACCTTTTAATAGCAGTTTGACATCATGACATTTACACCTTTTGATGTCAAACTGAAATTTGTCAAAATTCAATTTGACTTTGAATTTTACATTTGAACCAATAAATGTAATAACATGAATAACAGAGGTATAAAACATACAATAAATCACTTGTTGGAATGTATATACTAAAAAAAAAACTTTGTTGGGTGAACATAAGAAAATTTGAAAAGTATTTCAATCTAAATCAAATGTGTTAATATAGCAAAAAAATATTTGTGTGGGGAGATCTGAATGCAGTTATGTTGGTGCAACATCATTTATTATTGTTGCTGTAACATGATGATCAAATAACTCAATTTGTATAAGTTATGGTAAGTTATGATGATTTTTCACATTTTCTCCCAATGTGGAAAAGGAACATTTTTGTTCGTTTTCTTCAAAAAAATTCAACACACATGCCACCAAGGTTTGGTTGACCTTTGACCTTGGAAAGAGGCTGCCATCTTGACTTTACTTCACATTCACTACCCTCTACATATTCCAAATCCTCCTAGGGATTTCAGTCCTTCACCTTATAACTACAGGAGCATCATTGGGAAGCTACTTAGGAAAAAACATTGGAAATACAGACAGTAGATCTTGAACAGCGTCTGCTTGGTGAGATTGCAAAAGTAGCGTTCGCCTGTCGCTCGAATATTTTATACCAGAATATTGTGAGATTGTAATACATGAATTGTAGGCTCAAACTGAACAAATAAAGTGACACATGAGCACAAACTTGGAATAAACTTGGAATGGGAGTTAGTGAAGCCCCTGAAATGCTTGGCTTTATTAAAGCAGGGATTATGTTGATATTTCCCTCATTTTTTTTTCTTTTAGCAGAATTAGATTTCTTTTGATCAGTGAGAATTTTCAAAATACGCTCAATATTAGCAGCAGTAGGAACCCTAGCAGCAAAGGAACTGAAAAGTATTTTTTTTTCCCACAGACATGGGAAAATGTGCTGAAAAGTATTCTGCGCTCGCACAGTTTCTCTGTGCATGGACACACAAGGAGGATTAGGAGGGAAGCGAATGACAGCAGCTGAGTCAGAATGGACAGAAGACAAGATGTGCTACAACCTGCGCTGTTCGGCTCTATTTTACTTGCAGTCAAAATGTGGATTTATTGGCCAAAATTGAATGTTATTGTGCGGTCTGCAACACAATATCTCACAAAAAGTGATGCGGTTAAGACATGTCCTAAACTTTACCTGGTGTACTACTATCTCTTCTTCTTTTATTTAACTTTTTTAGCTTTCAAAATGAAACACAGAGCAAAAATAAAAAAAACAGTCACCTTTACCTTTCAAAATAATTTCAAGAAGCAGGCAATATATTTGTTGCTGCACCCCCAACTAAAGGCAGGAAATCACCTCTTTTCAGATGCCTATTTGTATTCATTTGAAAAACTACACAGGTGATTGCACATTCTAATGTGTCCAGGTGAGGAAAATATGCACCCAGAGGAAAAAAAGCGTAAGGTGTATGGCTAGGAAAATATCTTGAAGCTATATGCAGCAATTTACACAAATTTGCAACTTAACTAAAATTGACTTTGCAAATGTAAATTTTAAATCGTGAAGGACACCTGTTGCTCAGGAGACAGCCATCCTTCAGTGCATCCTTCAGTGATGCAAAAGGATGCTGTTGAATCCTCAGCATCCCTGTAAGCATGTTAATTGAAATTCATAATATTGACCCTTACTCTTCATTTGCAGGGTAAAAACGGTAAAAAAAACTCAAATCAGGGGTTAAGATTGTTGCTGATGCAATAATTTAGCGACATACACTGTTATTTAGTGTGTGATAGAAACTACTGCATAATATTTAGACAGTTTATACACTTGACTTAGCTTAAATAAAACAAACAAAAAAAAATCCAAACCTCTAAACTGCAAAGAAAATTCTCTTGAGGCAAGCATTTGATAATAAGACATACAGTATATAGAGAAAATTAAGCTGAAAACGAACATCTCTGATTAATTATTTTTTCAAATTGTTGAATAAAGGGGTTGCTCCATGTCAACGGTCCCACCCACTAGTCAGAAGAGAATTTCTGCAGAACTCTCTGCAGGAACTATGTCCTTGAAAACAACACAGCTTTTATTGTTTTGTTATTTTTGGGGCGGCCGTGGTGCAGTGGAAAGGGCAGTCGGCCTGTGATCGAAGCAATGCAGGTCCGATTCCTGCCTTGCCCGCCATGTGTCAAAGTGTCCTTGGGAAAAAACTGAACCCCACATTGCCTCTGATGGAAGGTTGGCGCCAGTGTTCAGCAGCGGAGCAACCATCAGTGTGTGAATGTGTGTGTGAATGGGTGAGTGGGTCTGTGACTGTAAAGCACTTTGGGCCTTCAATGAAGGTAGAAAAGCGCTGTATAAGTATACGCCATTTTTTGGGGGGGGTTAAAACAACAAGATTTTAAATAAAAGACCACTATTTTTTTAAAAAAAGATCATAAAGATGATTGGAGACGGTCTTTGAGAAACATTCTGTGGAAACCAACTGCTTTTATTTCTCCTGCTCTCCTTTGCTGAGAATTGGTGATAAGTGTTTGCATCTTTGCACAAATCTATTGAGAATTCTACCTACATATATCCAAGCAAGAGAAACAGTTTCCTTTATAATTCACTTTAAGAAATTAAGTTTCCCTCATCATCACACACAGTTACTGTAACCAGATTACTTCATTAATTTGAAAAAGGCAGGTTACATGACAAAGTCAGTAACGCCCTGGTTACTTAATCATTTTTACTTCTCTTTTCCTTTAGTCTTTTTTCAAGTATTTGTTTGAAAAATTGCACCCTTAAAATGAGCTGTCTCGTGGACAAAAATATTTCCACTACTGGTGGGTGGAAGGGGTTATCCAGTAGCACAGCCAGCTAATCAGAGCAAAGGGGTCGCAGCAGATTGTGCAGTGGAACCCCACAGAGAATTGTTGTCTGAACGCTGAGAAGTCCTATCATTGGTCAAAAGGCACATAGACAGCTTCCACTTGACCTTAATCTGCAACACAAGTGACGTGACTATTATTTCTTTTCTTGGAAATACATTCCTCATCTTGGAAGAACAAACAAAAAATAGTTTTGTTTTACTTGGCTATATAAATAAAATTGAATTCAATCATTGACTGAGTAAAAAATCATTTTATATTGATTTTATAAAAACTATACTATTCCTCAAAAAAAGAAAAAAATGGAACCTTTGAAGTGCACTTACTTATTTTATACAGCATCAGATTTTTTCTGATGCATTTTACTATCTCTATTGATTAACATGAAACTGTGGTGACATTGATAATGAGATAATGGAATTCTAACCTTTCTGGAAAAACAGCCAAAAGGCTGGAAAAAATGCTGGGGGTCTTTAAGAAACACACCCAATTAGGTCAAGGTATTCCTAACGCAAAATATAGAGGTAAATAGCACAAATAAAGATGTTTATTAAAATGCAATCTGCATTTGTAATGGGAATAATGCTTAGCAATACATGTGAAAGGCTTTTATTTTTATTTGGACAGTAAAACACAATTTTTTGTTAAAAAGAATGGTGGCAGCTGGTGTTTAAAGTCATTGATAAAAACAACCAAAAAAAAGGATTTATTGTTCATAACATGCTGAAAAAAATCTAATAGATAAAGGCTTACAGTACAAGCATGGAATAGGAGATGAAAGCAAGCTTATAGGGTCAGAATAACAAAATGGTCAGATGAGGAAAAAAAGACAAAACTATAACAAGGTAAAACAAGTAAAGAACATTTTTTCTGAGATTGCTTAAACCAAGATTACCTGAAAGAAATAAAAGAAGAAATTATAGAAAAAGCACACCAATATTGCTCGCCATTTTTCTTGTCTTTGTTACACCAATGTTAGCTTGGGTTTGTGAGGTGCTGTAAGTTTGTAGGAGAGAGTGTAAACAAACACCTGATAGTAAATCAGCCATTGGAAGCTAACTTCCATGCCAACAATGCTACCACTGTTCAGAGGCAAACTTTTAATAAGCTACAGCTGTGCTGCAGAAAACATCTTAAAAACGACACAGGCTTTTTGATTTGGGCTAAAAACTGCATAATAAAAGAGACATTCTTTTATTATTTATTTTTTTTTTTATGTATTTGAATTCACCTTACAATAATAAACCAAAAACGTGTTTAATAATTCTGTCCAAGACACATTAACAGGATTTTTTTTGTCTGTGCTTTAAAATGTAATGTTGTGATGGACCTGGTAGATGTCCAGCAGGTTAACAAATGCTTTACTTTTGTGTTCTTAAGATAACTTCATTATGAATATAATTTTAACAGATCTGGAGGAATTAAAACTTACAAAATGTTGGGAATATTGTATATAAATTATGCCATGTTCTATTCCCAACTTCTAGCCTGAATCACACTGCAACAGAAGATTTCAGTCAGCCAACACCCTGAACTTTATGACGTTTTTCTAAGGAGGAAGGGTGCCATTCCCCCACGTTTGACCCATGTTTGAACTGTACTCACAAACCTGTGTTGTTTCTCTTTTATGTGACACATCTGTTCTCTGTTGATAACATGCTGTGAGAGCTTCCTTTATCTTTATATGGAAGAAACAGGTTTCACCTATGACCTATTCTACCCCTCCCTAATCAGTTGAAACCTCGTGTAAACAGGGCGGTCCTATCTAATAAAGGCAGCGAGAATTCTGGGCTGATCAGAATGTTTGTAGGAGCTTGTAACTGAGCAGCCTATGAATATTCTCCCTGCAGGTGAAAACTATATTGACTCTCTCTCGTATTTCTTTTCAGATTTACTAATGTTTGGGTTTTAAACCTAACATTAATTTGGTCCTTCGAGCCGGAACCCAAAATACCTGAGGCACTCCAGCAGGTGGGAGAGAACCAGGAAAAAGTCCGCGGCCGTGGCAATGTATACCCTTTCCGGGCCTGGGAGTACTCTCCACCGGCTGGGGTCTGACGGTTGACGGGTATCCTGAACGCCGAGAGAGTGAGTATGTTTTCAACTTAAAAAGCTGTGTGCGAGCGCTTAGGCCTATAAAAGACTGTGTGTCTTAGAGAGGACTGTGTGACCTCTGACGGGGACTGTGTGACCCCTAAAATAGACTGTGTGTCTAAAATCCTAAAAGACTGTGTGTCTCTAACCCTAAAAGAGGACTGTGTGACCTCATAAAGACTGTGTGTCTTCAGACTGTGTGTCTACTACGGGTTTAGGATTAAATAAGTAGAGATCTCAAAAGGTGTGAATGTGAGTGTGTGAGGGACTGTAATTACCACTAGGTATTTACACTCCATACCAAAGCCAACGATAGTGAGCAATAAGTTTCTGTGGAAGGTTGTATCCAAGGAGACACCGCCCGTCAGGGTAGAAGCTTGTGTCTCACCACAGAGATAACTTCATTATTGCATTGTTGGTCAATTGATACTCAGTGTTAGGCCACCCTAGGTGCAAACCCCCACTGAGTCCAAATTTAGTTCAAAATGGGTAAAAATCAGAGCAAAGAAAAGGAAAAGGTCCTCCAAGACCTCTCATGCAAAGACTGGAGGGTGATTCAGCGCGAGGATCACACTGCAGTCGAACCCCTGCCATACTGGGTTAAATAATATAAGTTTAGTGGAAAACTAACTACCTGAAATAAGAAAAGAACATCCTTGAATAAAACTTTTGATGGAGCATAAAACTTATAAAGTAGTAATAACCGAGCTCGGATAAATGGTAGAAAATTAAAACCGTAAAGTATTTAAAGATAAATAAATAAATAAAGCATAAAGTAAAAAATAGAAGTAATGATTTAAAGAGAAAAGAACAATATCAGAAATGACATAAAGTTTAACCTAAAATAAATGAAACACAGAACGAAGGCTGCATTAGAAGCAGAGGTTGTAAAACTCGTGTCTGCGCACTCCTGCTGGGAACGTGCAGACAGTGGAAGTGTCCACCGGACACGCGCGCATGCGTGCACACACACACACACACACACACACACACAGGGGGGCCGCAGCGCGCCTCACTCGCTAAGGTTGATAAACACACACATGCACTCACCTAGTGCAGGGGGAGGGTGATGAGCAGATACAGACACAGGGAATGACATTCCAGAGCACATGCATACTACTGATAAGAGAAGAACAGGAGGAATAGATTTGCCACCGTTTGGTGTGCGTGCACTTAAACAAGAAAGAGGAAAAAGTAATCGAGGAATTGAAAGAGTTTTGTGAAGAAGGGTTTGAACAAACTAAAATATGGAGGAAAGTAGCACACCAGAGGGAAGCGGGAGAAAGAAGGGCGAAGCAAATGAAAAATGAAAAGAAAGAACAAGAAAGTACAGAGAAAGACAAGAGGGCAACAGAAGGTTGTAAGATGGATACAAAACCAGTAATGTATCAAAGAAAAGAAGATAATTGAGTATGTAGGACCATATCAAGAAGCTGCTGCTCTGTTAGAAGGAGCTGCAGGGGGACAAGCAGCAGGGAAGGAGGAGTTATGGGGCGCAGCCGCTCCTATATTTCTTCCTCCCCCGTATGCGCTACAACGCATGCAGCAACATCATATGCAATTAAGGAGTGGGGGCTCAGCGGCGACCTGGAACAAAACCATGCAAAAAGGGGATAAGGTTCTAACTGAACCATCCCAAGGTCCATCCTGCGTGGAGTCTTTTCCACTAATAGAACTGCCCAACCCAGATAATCAAGCAGATATGGTGCGAGTGTACAGAACGTGGACAAAGGAGGATGTGATTAAGGCAACTAGTCATATTCCTCCATCAGAAGGGGATGTGAATGAATGTCTTGCGATGGTGAATGGACTAATACAGTCTCATGGATTGAATGGTTTGGAAGTACAACAGGTGTGGATGACAATATTGGGTTCGAAATGGCATCTGGTGCGAGGAAATTTTGTTCCAACACAGGCCAATGGCTAAGCAATGGAAGCAGGAAGTCAGACATTAACACACGCCTGTACTGCACTGCATGACAGAGTCAGACAAAGGTACCTCAGACGAGCAAATTATTCTGAGATTGGAAGATATACGCAGAAGGATGGTGAAAATTTTGATGAATATAGGGTGAGAATGGAAAAAGTGTTTAAGACACACAGTGGGTTGGAAGAAAACAATGATGGTGCTGGCCCATACAGACAACAACTTAAAAACGCCATACACCAAGGGTCACTGCCAGGAATAAAAGGATGGGTGGATAAGCATTACATTGCTTTCTCCACCGGAACTCTGAATGAGTATGTGACTCATGCCACTCATGCAGAGAAGGTTTTGAAAACAAAAAAGGCAAAGAAGCAACCGTCTAAAGATACATTCTATCAAGATGATGAATGTAATGAAATATTTTACCAACAACCTATGAGAGGCAGAGGAATGGGTAGAGGAGCATTTGGAAGAGGAAATGTCAGGCCCAGAGAATGCTGGACCTGTGGGACAGAAGGTCACATGGCACGAGACTGCCGCTCCAACCCAGCTCCCCCTGGTCAATATTCTGCATGACTAGGCACAGCTAAAGGGTTAGAAGAGCTCGCCGTTGAGGCACAAACAGAGAATGCATTAAACTCAGACCTGATAGGAATAATGAACCTACAACAATTCTTTTACGAAGAAAAAGTTAGACCAGTGATTAACCTGAACATTAATGGACAAAACTTACGAATTTCTGTGTGACACAGGTGCATGCAAAACAACAATGAATGTCATGCCCTCAGGTGCACAATTAAGGGAAAATACTTCAGTGGTCAGATCAGCATAGGGAGCACTACAACCAGTGCATGAAACAAAACCACTGTGGGTCCAAGACCCAGAAGGAATAGCAGCAAGAATACCCATGCTATTCTTACCAGAATGCCCAGTAAACCTACTAGGCCGAGATGGCCTCCATGAGCTAAAATTAGCTATAGTTCACAATGACACATTTTGCTCAGTGAAGCTGAAGAGGAACTACTAGCTGAAATTCCTCAACATCTATGGACCAAAGTGTCATCTGATGTGGGTTTAATCAAAGGGGCAATATCTGTAATTATAAGACCAAAAACAGAATATAGACCCAGAATTAGGTAATATCCTCTGAAACCTGATGCAGTGGAGGGTATAAAACCAGTGATAAAAGCTCTGCAGCAAGCTGAAGTTATTATTGAATGTCCAGACTCACCTGTAATTACTCTCATATTTCCGGTAAAGAAAGCTCCTCCCTCAGTGGGATGGAGAATGGTCCAAGACTTGATGGCTGTAAATAATGCAGTCATTCTGAGAGCATCCTGTGTGGCAGATCCATACACCCTTCTGAACAGTATGGATCCAGAGGCCGAATATTTTACTATGGTCGATATTAGCAATGCGTTTTTCTCAGTCCCAGTACACCAAGACAGTCAGTACTGGTTTGCATTTACTTACGAAGGAAAGAAATACACCTTCACAAGACTTCCCCAAGGATATTGTGAATCACCTACCATTTCTTCCCAAGTGTTAAATGCTAGTTTAGAGCCCTTCGAGCCTCCACAGGGAAGCCAAATACTAACATATGTTGATGATATCTTGATAACCTCCAAAATAAAAGAGCAGTGTTTAACAGACTCAATAGCCTTGCTTAAACATTTAGCAAATGAAGGCCACAAAGTGAGTAAATCAAAGCTACAATTGTGTGAAGAAATAGTGAAATATCTAGGTCACCAATTCTGTGCAGATGGCAGAACTGTAATGGAAGAACAACAACTATGGAAAACCAAAGGAGCACAGCTCAAAAACGACATTTATATGTGACCAGAAAACAAACCAATCCTAAAAAAAAAAAAAAAAAACATATACAAATGGGCAGCAATATTGAGCCATGGGTGAACCCACGTCTCAACAGGAGGGATGGTAGGACTGGTTAATAAAAAAAATAGTTAAGGAAGTGCATGGAAGGAACTGGACTCAATGTGTAGAACTAGTCCAAATGCACATTAACATCACAGGCTCTGAAGGGTTAACTCCCTATGAAACCTTATTTGGAAGACCTTACAGACTTCCTTATTTTAACAACAAATGGGAAACAGCTGAAGAGCAAAATTTAGCTGACCACATGAGACGAATGGTCCAGAAACAAAGCGAACATCAGAATAACCAAGAGCACATATCCTCTGTGTCTCCACAGGAGGGATTCCTAGTTGAACCAGGAGATTGGATCCTGATAAAATCAATTAAAAAGAAGCACTGGCACTCCCCTAAGTGGGAAGGTCTATACCAAGTGCTGCTTACAACAGGCACAGCTGCAAAAAATAGCAGAACGAACTACGTGGATCCATTTGAGCCATTGCAAGAAAGTGATAAAACGAGAATAAAAATAGTTTAGCTGTTCCCCGTGTAGTGTAGGAATTTTTCAACAGGCACTAACAAGGAAAGGCCAACTACAAAGGGATTAACAACTCTAGGTTGTTTTTGTCTCAAACCTGGTGAAGATTGTCTCCCCCTTGTGTGAGTGCATAGGAAAAATTCATTAGGATGCGTGTGTTGATTCTTTTCATCATAAGCACCCTGCTTATAGCAGGGGCATCAGCGTTCAGACCTAATGATAAATGGAAATCTAGCTCTTCGTTGTTAAGTGGAAAGATAA
Source organism: Oryzias celebensis (assembly GCA_014656515.1). Lineage (NCBI taxonomy): Eukaryota > Metazoa > Chordata > Actinopteri > Beloniformes > Adrianichthyidae > Oryzias > Oryzias celebensis. The sequence continues at coordinate 10,889,652 of BNCR01000012.1, forward strand.
AAAAAAAAAAAAATCCCTGTAAACTTATAGCTTTGTGTCCTAATATTACTAAAACAACGCAAAAAGAAAAGATACCAGATATAACGGCAGGTCCAAAATCAACCTCAGCACAACCTGAGCAAATATTCATTAGGCCAACATTGGATGACTGGTTTAAGGTCACCACAGGGGTGACACAAAGAAGGAACAACTGGCTCCTCATGGTGGAACAAGCAGGCATAATGAGCAAAACGGACTGTGTGGTATGTATGGGAGCCAGACCTCTTTTACATGTTGTTCCCTCTACTGTTACATCAGATTGTTTGTTGTCACTAATGAATTTCACAGTACCCTCAACGAACTGCTCCTTTTGGGACACAGTTTATCCCCTCACCAAAGCAGAGACTAAGAAGCCATTGTTTTCCTTCAAAGTAGCTGCAGCCACTCCAGGCTCCAGGCTAGGAAATCTTTCTGCTGTCAGTTGTGTTCATTTCTTACAGGTTGATCTGCACTTCATGCCACAATCCAGAAGCGACATTTGGTGGTGGTGTGGTGACAACCGCCTGTGTGACCGCCTGCCATATAACACCACAGGACTGTGTGCCTCTGTCTCCCTCATTCTCCCAGCTCTGATCTTTCCCCTCACAGCGGATCAACTCTTAGCCAACTTCCACAGCATTCGGCCATACCACTGGAGGCAGAAACGCTCCATGCAAACATCTATGACGGGGTGGAGCAAAGATGATCCCACCTATATAGATGGCATCGGGGTACCGCGAGGAGTCCCTGATGAATACAAACTGGCAAACCAGATTGCAGCTGGATGGGAGTCTTTCATCTGCTGGTGGTGTACTACACACAAAAATGTTGACAGAATAAATTATATTCATTACAATGTGCAGCGCTTAGGAAATATGACTGCTGATGGGTTCTCTGCTATACATGAACAATTATCTGCAACCTCACTGATGGCTTTTCAGAACCGCATTGCTGTGGACATGCTGTTGGCCGAAAAAAGGAGGAGTCTGTGCGATGTTTGGAGAACAGTGTTGCACCTTCATACCTAACAACACTGCACCGGATGGTAAACTAACTAAGGCCCTGGAGGGTCTCCGCTCTCTCAACAACAAAATGAAAGACCACTCTGGAGTGGACACTTCTTTCTGGAATGGGTTCGGAGATATGTTTGGACAATATCGTGACTTGGTTCTGTCTGCCATGATGTCTCTGGCTCTCTTTGCAGCTCTCCTCACCATCTGCGGATGCTGCTGCATCCCCTGCATAAGATCTCTGGTGGAGAGACTGATTCACAGGGCAGTGGACCCTGTGCAAACCAATGTCACAGAAATGTATGCTCTGCTTTCTCCCCGACAGCACTCAGATGACGACGATTCTGATGGAGAAGACGGCATGCTGGTTCCAGCTCAGCTCTTCACCCCAGAAACTCGACTTTAAACACCTCTGAGTGTACCCTTTTTTCCTGTGCTTGTGATGCTGTCTCTGAAAATCGAAAGAAATGGCTGCAGTTGATTCTAAAATGAAGAAATGGCATAAACAGGAGGGAAATGTTGGGAATATTGTATATAAATTATGCCATGTTCTATTCCCAACTTCTAGCCTGAATCACACTGCAACAGAAGATTTCAGTCAGCCAACACCCTGAACTTTATGACGTTTTTCTAAGGAGGAAGGGTGCCATTCCCCCACGTTTGACCCATGTTTGAACTGTACTCACAAACCTGTGTTGTTTCTCTTTTATGTGACACATCTGTTCTCTGTTGATAACATGCTGTGAGAGCTTCCTTTATCTTTATATGGAAGAAACAGGTTTCACCTATGACCTATTCTACCCCTCCCTAATCAGTTGAAACCTCGTGTAAACAGGGCGGTCCTATCTAATAAAGGCAGCGAGAATTCTGGGCTGATCAGAATGTTTGTAGGAGCTTGTAACTGAGCAGCCTATGAATATTCTCCCTGCAGGTGAAAACTATATTGACTCTCTCTCGTATTTCTTTTCAGATTTACTAATGTTTGGGTTTTAAACCTAACACAAAACTATTTAACACAAAACATCCCTCCAAATGTTCATATACATATTCAGATGGTGAAATAAATAGTTTACAAAACTGCTGCAACTGGAAGTAGCTGGCAGCTGTTTCCAGATCTGCATGACATTTAGTTTGCACTGCTGGCATACGTCACCTTCACTTTTAGTTTCTGTTTTTTGAACAAATAACAAATGTGCAACCTTCGGGTCATCTCTTCTGTTTAGCATTAACTCATAGACTTCTGTAAGGGGAAAGGCAGCAATGCAAACCAGCATCAGGTCCAATTTTGCAAAGCTAACAGGACAGTGTGTCAAAATAAAAAAAAAAACTCTAAAACATTGTGCTAATTTGGGATTTGAGGAGGTTAAAACATTTTGAAAAGGCCAAACTAGTCTTTTTTCTATTGTTTCACAGTTGTAGGCAAAAAAACATTAATTTTTTTTGTAAAGATGTTGATGGAATGTTGAGTAGCTGTGTATTACTCTCATGCAACCTTATGAGGGTTGTATAAGACTGATACATAGCTTCTCAAGGCGCTGTGATAAAGTTTCCGCCCTGAGACTGGCCGGTCGTGAGTTCAAATCCAGTGCATGACAACTGATGGGACTTCAACTTGACTTTAACTTTGGCAACGATGTCATTAGCCTTCTATCCACTTTCTTAAGCCATTTTATCCCTTACAAGTCACTTGGCTATTGGAGCCTAACCTGGCTACTGTTGGCTACTGAAAGTGTGGTACACCCTGGACAGGTCACCAATCCTTTAAAGGGCCACAATCACACAGCCATACACACTCACATTCACATCTAGAGACAATTTAGAGTCACCATGTCATTATTCAAGAACAAGTATTCATCTTGTCAAATCATTCTCACTTTCTAGTTAAACTGCCCATTTTGCAGAATACAAAATATTTTATTCTTTCAATTTTTTTGTCACTGCATTATCTTTAAACTACCCCACTCATGATGGCTCATCTGAACAGATTACCTCAAGGTTAATTTGGCATTATTCATGTTAATGTCGGTATTTTGATGACAAAATGGTAAAAGGGCTATCGTTCATTTATATTAAAGTAGAGTGTTTTAGTGCAAAACATGCAGCTGTCCAATCAATCAATGTGTAACATGGCATCTTCCCCCAAGAGACACAAGCCTGAACATTTGACCTATCCATAATTGTAGACTTGGCAGGTCAAATGTCATATTTTTTATTCCAAATTGTTCAACATGGAATGTAGAAATTAGCCAAAAGGACCAGATGACACTATTTATCATTGACTTCTACAAAAAAACATAAATAAAATAAACATGTTTAAAGTAAAAACTGAGTTTAACAAGCTGTAAAGAGCAGCATAGTTGACATAGATTCATTCTGCATGTAAGATAGGTATAAATGTCTCATGGAGGTGGAAAAGTTGTGATAAATTGAAACAGTAATCCTTTCGCCATCAGCTCATCCATTTTGCCTGGAGGTGCTTGAGTTTGACAGCAGTCCATCAAATGAGACCTATTAGTCCCTGTGCTAGCAAAATGTTTATACATTCACCTGTGCAAAGCAGAAAGGAATGACAGTTAATTCTCCCTGACCTTGTGACAAACTAAACTTCCAATTTATCCATGGATAACCTCAGCTCCTGGCATTTGCTGTCAATTGCAGGCCCTAAATATGTCCTAATTAGCGGCACCATGCTTGTCACAGTCATTAAAGGTAAAGAAGAAGCAATACTGGGTGAAGACTTTGTGAATTTTATTTCACAAGTTCAGACCATCAGTCTGTCGGCCTATCTTGATATTTCACCGATAACCTGACAGGTGAGAACAGCTGCAAATGCACAAGTGGTCAGACAATCAATTTGTAAACAAACTTGATCCTTTTGTGTGGTAATAAGCACAGAGGCAGACACATGCACACATGTACACAGCTTTGACAGGTCTGACAACCGGCCAAGTGTCTATTACAGAAAGAAAAATGTTGCAGCACAAGTTTGGAAATGCATAAAAGAGAGATTGCCTCTATATTCCCACTGGTTTCGCCTTCCACATTTTAGATCAATAATGTCTTTCTAGCGAGCGCTTCTGACAAATAGGAGAGTCAGTGTGGCTTCCTTCATCCAAATAACTGCACTTTTTGTCTCATATTATTCAGTCGTTTGTTCTTCACACCATTTTTAACTATGAGAAATAAAAAAATAAAAAAAACGTTATTTATTTATTTATGTATTATTTGAAACGTCAATCAAACAATAAGGAGTGATGCAGAGTGATCCGGGAGAAGCTGGTGGGGGATGCTGTAAACATGTTGGTGATTCTTTAGACGTGAATTTATATGTGCCTGCAGCTTCAGGAGAAACTTATAAAACTTTATAGACCATGCAAACATACTTACGATAAAAGAGGAGATAAACGCTACAGAAGAAAACAGCTGTTTTTGTCATGTTGCTGTTTCTTTAATTAGAAAGGCATTGTCCGAAACAGGGCTATAGCAGCTTTCTGTCATACTACAGCCATGCCAAACTCTTATGTCTGATTTACGCTTGTCCGTCTGCGGTGCATCTCCTTTGCGTTGTGTGGGGAGTCTGTCTCACGTCCGTCAGTTAGTTTACATTGTCTCCGTTGTGTCTCCGGTCCATTCCCCTTCCCCCTGTCTTCCAGAGGAGTGGTTTGTCCTGCCACCCCCGAGTCATCAACATCCAAAGGTTTAGCAAGGAGGCCCCATGCCCTCTCCTTCCTCACTGAGTTCCTGTAAAAAGCATGTTCTGTATCAAAAATGATGTTATATTTTTGTAGTTGCAAAATTTTACCTTAACCGTTTATGGAGGAAATGGATGACGGTGTTATTGCTTGTTTATGTCACCTTCAATATTTATGAGATTTATAAAGTTTTATTTTGAAACTAAAACAGATTTTTTTTTATTATTATTATTTTATTTTGAAACCTGGACCTGTTTCCCATTTTTCTGCTTTTTTAAAATCGACATGTTGACAGACTGGAAAAAGAACTGCTGCATTAAGCTTGCGGTGCAACCGTCAGACGCAGGCTCTTTGTTGGTGCCATGCCAAGCCAACACTGCAAAACACGAAACATCATCAAATGTTTTCGTTTAGTTTCTAGTTTAGTTATCTTATTATACTTGATATAAGACAATACTAACTTACTAGCAACTTTTTAGTAAGATGTCATGACTTTCGTTACTTCCTGCTGCACCTGTTTTTCCATTCCCTGCCACACTGCTCACCTGGCAGGTGCGGCCAGTGCTCCTTAATTGACACCTGCTGGGTATTTAAAAAATGGTGTTCCTTTTAGTCCTGGTGTCCGATTTCTTTATGTCACGGCCCCCTTTGTGTCCAACCCCTTCCCCTGAGCCTGGTTGTCATATTGGGGTCGTAAAACTTACATAACAATGAATCTTGAACATCTTGTTGAATAGTTTAATCTTGAAAACATCTTATTTTAGGTAATATCTCTTTTGAAACTAGTTTTTTTGATTCATATTTTACAAAAAAATTTCAAAACTTCATCATAAAATGTGTAATTCTAGTCCTATTTTAATTGATCTACATTTAAGGATAGTTTGAATCTTGTCGCTTTTACATTTGGGTAACAAAGTATTAGCATGCATGTAAATGTACCTTCTTTAAAGAAAAGAAACTTTTTTTTTCCTCCACTTATATTAAGGTAAAAACATCTTGTATCACAAATTGTTCAACTTATTTTAAGAAGTACTTTTTTTAGAAGAGAAGTTACATTTCAGACCTTTGCATTTTTTGGGGCATGTGTTGTCCAACTGGTACTATCTGTGACATAGTGATGAGGTATTATACACTCTAATAGCACATGGCAGTAAAGATTTCCTGTAGACGTTCCTAAAACAACAGAGCTGTCTGAGTCTTTTGGAAAAGGCGTGCCGTTGTTTGTCCGGTACCAGGTGGAGAGGGTGGTCAGGGGTATCCATGATGGGTAACAGTTTGTTCAGGGTCCTCCTCTCCACCACTGCTTTGAAAGTCTCTTGTATGCAGCCAGTGATAGAGCCAACCTTTCTTATCAGTTTGTTAATTCGGTTGGTGTCACTGGCTGCAATGCTGCCTCCCCAGCAGACCACAGAGGAAAACAGAGTCTGGAGACTGCAGATTGGTAAGAGTTCTAGCATCTTGCTGCACACATTGAAGGACTTCATCTTCCTCAGGAAGTCAAGTCTGCTTCAGGCCTTCTGATACACAGCGGTGCTGTTGGTCCTCCAGCTCAGTTTGCTGTCGATGGTCACTCCTAGGTGCCAATGATTGTAGAAGTCAATGATAAATAGTGTCAAAGGTACCACCTTTGCATCTTTACCCAGGATAAAAAGGGGCTCCAAAGCTCTTCCCTTCTTCCTAAAGTCAATAAACATTTCTCTGGTCTTGTCCACATTAAGCAGCAGATAAGTTCCTGCAGCCCACTCCACAAATGAACACAGGCTGCCAGCGGGCAAGAGGAACATATTTTGGTGTGAACAGGACTAGGTTATGGTCTGACCTGCCGAGTGGGGGAAGTGCAGAGGCACTGTATGCATCCAGAGTATTAGCATACAGTAGGTCCAGAGTCCTGTTGTAGTGAGTGGAGCAGTCTACATACTGAATGATGTCAGTCAGTATTCTGTCCATGTTGACATGATTAAAATTCCCAGAGCAGCACCATCCAAAGTGGGATGGATCCCATTTCTACGCATGAGACCGGGCTTTGCCCAAAATGCACTCCGATTGTCTACAAATTCAACGCAGTTTTTTGAGCACCATCTAGCTGACCAGCGCTCAAATGATGAGAACCGCCTGTAAATGATGCTGTTTCACAAACCTGAACTTTTTCTCACTGCAGTTATTATGTGCTCATGATTCATCATGAATTGGATAAAGAAAAACTAAAATAATAATAAGAATAATCAGTTTTATTCTTAAATCATTTTATACATGTCCCCCATTATGGGCAAAATGCTACAGTAACATGTTAAAAACACGATTTTCATTGAAGTGAGACATTAAAATAACCTATCACTGGCTGCATCTGATGGTGTCAAATCAGGCAGTGTTATTTTCATGAGACATGATGTGTTTATGTTCCGTGACAAAGGGCTTCTTCAACAAGCCATGATGAGTACTGGTTACAGCAGACTAAACCAAGTCTGTGATTTAGAATCAGATGAGTCAGTTATTCTTTGTGTTTGATTATCATTTTTCAACCCCTCAATAACAGATAAACTGGGAAATGTTATCTGAAAAAATTTGTTCATATTGCTTAGAGTAACAAACGTACCAGAACTAATTTAGCCCAAGGCTAGCAAATTGTTGAATAATATTCCGTATTTTGTCTCCTTAAAAAGGAAAGCAAAAATAAATTTAAAAATACAATTGTATTATGTATTAAAAAACAACATCACTATAGCCTTGAATATTCAGTAAATGCATGCATATTTAGACACATGCTAGATAAAAGATCTTTCATAAGCTGACTTGTTCTGGAAGCCGGATCTCTTTGGACACGAAGCTTATCTGTCTTTCCAAGACATATCTAACTACCTCCCTATTACTTTCCCATTATACGCTGCCACTCTGTGGCATTTCCACAAAACCTTTGCTTCCGTGAGAAAACATGATGGCTCCCAATTGATAGCATGTTAAAAAGGTCACACATCCAAATAAATGCCAACAATGCCAAAGTATTTCCCTTATATAAGCACTCAAACAAAACAGAAGCACACACAGTCTGCTTGAAAAGTCTTGATGTAATGTGAGTTTGGCCTTTAATTAAATAGTGCAGGATTGATTTTTTGCTTTTTTTTAACCAATTTGATTCTCTAGAAGACAAGCAGCCTAATTATGAGTTGTCACTATGTCCAACACAGTACGTCCAATTAGATGGCTTTTAGAGGGTAATTAAAAGAAATGCTGAAACTACAAGAAGCCTAGCCTGAGGACAAACAATAAAGTTTGTTATTTCTGGATTTTTTTAAAAGATATATCAACAAAAATAATCAATACACAAAAAAAAAAAATCTTCAGTGACAAGTAGTTGTTATCCTTTCAATAAGGAAATATTCTGAGCCATCACGAAGAGCTGATTGCTTTTTATATTATCCACAGATTATTAGGAAATATGACTTTACAGAAACAGAAAATCTTTCAGATTTTGACTTACTTGTTGGTACGTCAGGTTGAGAAAGAAGCAAACTAGAAAAAATAAGTCTGTAAATTGAATTTTTTGTTTTGAAATTCATACTTTTAAAACATTCTGAAAATAATTGTCACAATGTCCAACAACACAAGAACAATAAATCTTTTAGACAGAATCTTAAGCCTTCAAATATTCTTTTTGTAAACCCTGTGAAACCAAAAATGACCCAAGAAAAAGTAAATCTGATAAGCTGAAAAGGATCAGCTGATGTTTTAAGTACCAGTATGCTCTCTTCTTAGTATGTGCCCTATACTGTACTCACCCCCACGTCAAGTGGGCTCTCGGTTTACATTGTCCTTGAAAATAGATGCTGTTAAAAGCACAGACTCCTCTCCCTATTGGGAATTGGCAGATGGATTGGCAAAAAAAGTAAAGATAATAAATCAGAGTGGCCAAAATATATTGGATCTAAGGTGTGTTGCAACAAAGACTCCATTATACCCATCATCTTTGAAGGTGTTTGCACAATCAGCAAACATCACAACAAGGCTGTATGTGGCATTAAAACATCTGGGAAAGTGAATTATATATTAATGACCGTTTCTGTATTTATTTGAGAAAGGAATGTAAAGAATTGCAGTACACATAAACCACTTAGCTGATAACTTTTTTTTTTTTTTACAAAAATTTGGTTAATCATTTCCCAGATTTGTTTGTAATATTTTCTTATTACTGTTGTAAAACTATTGCATCTTTTAAAACCATGTAGACTTGAATGACATGTAAAGATTTTGGCCATTAAATCTTTTTAGTTTGACATGTTTTCTTGGTGCTTGTCAGGTTCTGGTTTTAGGTTTTTTTTTCACAGTCACACAAGGTTTAAGTTGCTAATTATCCACAGCTGTCTTTGTTTAAGTTAATAATCTTCAGGGTTTTAAAAGTGTCTGGTTTTCAAATAATACGCCTTGTCACCTTTTTTGTTTTCTCTTTGTGTCATGTTTTTTTTTTCACTCTTTTACTTTATGAAAGTTTTTTAACTCCTGCCATCAAACCCAGTCTCTTGCATTAATGGTCCCACACTAGCAGTTGCTCCATTTATGACTTTTAATGGTTACATAAACAGAAACTAGTGATGAGTATATGAAGTTTCATGAAGCATAACAGCTTTTCATTGGTTCCCTCCAATGCAAAGCTTCTTGAAGCTTTCTTTTGTCTAGTAGGACGTCTAATGGATACAAAAAATATCAGTTGGCATGAAATTTAAGTGGGTGACATTTTGACAGAAGCTTGTGAATAAAACTGCCAGCAAAAAAAGAAGCGTGCAAAAGGTTCAGTCTGTAGTATTCTGTGTTTTTGTGTATAGATACACGTATGGATGGATTGAAATGATGACCTACAGTATATTTGTAACATTGTGAAATGGCCAGTTAAAATTGTTTAATGGACACATTGTTTTGTTTTTTTTAAACAGCTTTTTCTCTTAAATCTCCAAACTTTCTTTACCTGTCTCTGAACTGTCTCCAAACTGTCACTGACCGCAGCTCTCAATCAAACACCATTTTGAATGGAGCCTGAGGGACTTGTATTGCTGTTAAAACTTCCAGTAAAATTTGAACCACTTCCTGAATCTGTCACATAAAACAGCTGGACAGGGACTCCCCTGAAATGAAGCAAGCCTCAATAAGTGCATTGTGGAAAAATCTTGATGCAGAATGTCACACGACTAACAGAAACTACAACTTCAGCTCTTTCTGGACTTGATATATGCTGCTGCTGCTGCTGCAGTTACACCCTCTCTGTTATTCAATATACAAGTGAGGCGAGTATTCTGTAAAAGAGCGAGGCTCTTATTGACCCTCCTCTTGTTGACCCTGCCAATAATTGGACCATGGTTTCTGTGAAGGTCATTCTAGACGAGAGCACATGTAATCATGCTCAGTTTGTGTTTTCTTCACGTTGAACCTTTGGTTAACATAACTGTTTAAAATGTAAATGCATATAATTATCAATTAAACAAGGACTTTCAGTTTAGATGTGGCTGTCCTGCTATTTCATGCACCATGTACAACCATAGCTTATCTAAAAAGTTAATTTGAAATTCTATTTGGAAGTTCAGGATTTTTTAGGATCTCAGCAATGCATTCCACATTCAACCACCTCCAGCTCAAGACCAACTCTAAATAAAATTGTGTTTTGGGTGTTTTTAACATGTTCTTGGTATTTTTCTCAAGATGGGGATATATACAATACAAAATTAAGCCTAAAATTGGACCTCTGAGTATTTATTCATACAAAGTGTTCAGGAGCAGATACAAAAATGCCATTTGAAAAAGCTAGATATGTGACACAGAAAATTAAATGTGCGGGCCACAAGCTCCCTTCTCCACCCCATTCGAATGCATCCACTTGTAAACAAATAGGTCCATGTACGTCTTTGTTTTCATCCAAGCTGGCTCAAAACTGTACAACTGCATGGCTCCAATATTGATCTCCATTATCATTGCATCGCTAATGTTAGTTGGGTGTGGGGGGGCTGTAAGCTAGCATGAGAGAGTGTAAACAGGTGGATGAAGGGAAGTGGAGTGGGCTTATGTCAAAGCAACTGTCCCACCCACAGCTCAGGGAGAAATTTCCAATGAACTTCTGCTGCTCTGCAGAAACAATGTTCGAAAAAATATAGATTTTTTTGGTTTTGGCTAAAATCGGCATGATCATACTTAAAAGACCACTGGGAACACTTTTAACACAGATCAAATGATGTTCGGAGAGTGACTTACTTTGATTCTAAGTGTTACATGGATCCAAATTTACCAGGCTTTTGCACCTGATAACTACTGAAATGTACAGTCTTGTTTATTCTTTAACTCACGGAAACATGAAAGTTTACGATCCGGTGAAGGGTCACTTTCACTGAGAAATGAAAGAACTACTTCTTAGTTAGTAAAAATGCTTGACTTTTTTTCCCCTAAATGCACAATTTAAATGATTTTCACTTTCATAAATGTATCTTTCAAAAAAGAAAAAAAGTTTTTAAAACAAAAATGTAGATAGCACAGAATAAATGTGTCTTGATTTCAAAGCTTAAAGGCTCCAATAAAGGCAGAAAAGTCAGATAAGCTTTGGATGATATTTGTGTCTGTGTGCTCTTATGCTCTTTAAAATGGCAATTCAGTTTGTCTCTGGATCTGCCCTCTGTGAATCCTTCTTTATCCCTTTATTTTCTCTCCAGCAACTTTGTGGTGAGTCTATCCTCCCTCTGCTCTCCAACCTCTCTGCTCTCTCTAATGCCTCCCTCTCATGCAATTCTCGCTCCAGTGGTCTCCTCTCCATCCACTCATCTCTCCTCTCCATATCCTCCAGCTAAACCAGCCGCTCTGTTTCCATGCGCCTCTGACTGGTGTGTGTCCTCCTCCTCACACACCAGCCCTGCGATGCCCTGCGCTTTCTCTTGAGGAGAAACCGCTGCTGCGTCCTTGGGGAGTCACACTGGGCCTGAGGATTAATGTGATGTTTAGGACGAAGCATATCGTCCATCATGCTGTACCACTTCCAAGATGCAGCCGCCGTCTCTCCCTTCCCTCTGTTGCCTCACCCCGTGGGTGAGTAGTTTAGCTACTAAAATAAAGGAAAATGTTTTTTGTCATGTGAATACAATGCCAAATGTGCTGCTGCAGAACAAAATAATCTTGAATAAATGTGTTTCCTTAGTACTTCACGTTTTTAGAATATTTTATCTGTGCAGGCTCTCATACATCGATGGGACTTCCATAAATTACTAGACTCAATTTAAATTAAAAAAAAAAAAAAAAAACAATTACTAAGACGTTAAAAGTGTGTGTCTGTTTACCCATCAGTTGTGATGGACTGCCGGCTTGCTCAAGGTGTAGCATAGATTGCATCTCGCCTGATGACAGCTAGGATGGGCTGACCTTGAGTTTGTCTTGCAGGGATACAAACGTCTGGGAAGATTGACAACCCTCTGAATGTTACCAACTATTTTTTTTGCACTTGAGAATAAATATGGTCGCCACAGAATGAAGGATTGTGTGGAAACGACCCAATAACCCTTTGTGGATCAATGACCAACGAAAATTAGTCTGTGCTGATTTAATTTAACCCTAAGAAAACATGTGCCTGCTTTAAATCTGAAGTTCGCTCCTGTTGCAAAAGTGTCCAAATAGCCTGCCATTTCATTAATAGCATCTTAAAACAACTGCCATATTTTTGGAGGTATGAGTCACATTTTTTTGGATAGTTTGACCAGGGTGTGACTTATACTCAGGAGCAGATTTTGTAATGATTAACAGGCTAATTTGTTTGTTATTTTCCCACTAACAACCGGTTGTCCTGTAGCAATTTTTTTACCACTAACAACCCTTAGAGGGCACTGCAGGTGTGTGCATCAGTGTTTACTACTGACAGTAGTGCAGAAGAAGAAACACCATCAACATGGGAGAGATCTGATTGTTCTCCTACTGAACTTTATAATTCTCTGAGTGTTGCAGGACAGCCAATCACAAAACTGGTTACAGAGACGGAAGTGCCTCTGGAAGCGCCGGCATAAAGATTGCTGTTTGCTACTGTGACTTATACCCTGGACTACTTAAACTAAACTTAAACTCCAGAAAATACAGCTTGAATATTTTAGATTTTTTAATGTTTCTGTTAATTGAGTCGCTTACTAACTTTCTAAATATATACTATATATGACTATAGCTTTAGTAGTTCTAACTTTGTTTGGATTTAAAGTCTTAGTTATGAAAAATGTGTCTTTCATATGTGGAGAAGAAATGCTTTTGGAATGAAAATTTGAAATTGAACAATAAATCAAAATCATAAAGTATGTCTAAATTCAAATATTTTTTCAGATGGTTTAGATGGACCAGTTTATATAAGAAGACTTGATTTGTTTAATTATTTATTTTATTTTATTTTATTTATTTTTTTAAAAGAAGTACTCTTCATGCTCCCTTACGTAGCCCTGCAATAATTTTGAAGTGAACCAGTGTGGATGTACATGCATAATGCTTGATATGCTGCTTCTCCCAGGGCTATTCTGTATGAAGTCATGAACTTATTCTGGGCCACACAAACATATTCATTCATGCATTTTTGAAGATGTTTATCCTGCTGAGGATTTTCAAGACTGCAGCTTTTCTTCATACGTTTGGTGTGAGAATGGGTTCCCCTTTGACATGTTGCCATCTGTCACAATACTCACAGATGCCATCAACAGAACTACCAGCCAAGTGCTTTCATTTGAATGAGTAGTACATTTGTAAAAGCTGCACAAAGGTTTTGAAAACACAATCATCTTAATACTCCTAACTAAATGTATTTTCCTAAAGTAGAAGTTGAACATCTAACCTGTGTGAATTGTACTTTTCCTCAATCTAAATATTATCCATTGTGGTAAGGAAAAAAAAACTTTTCTGCAAGAAGAAAATAATTCAACTACAGATGTTAAAATTATACTTGTTAACAAACACATCTAAGACTGATTGACAAGGTTAAACCCTCAGTAATTACATTAGAGCTATTAAAACAAAATCTAAACATGTTTTTGACATGTGTGTTTTTTTTTTCTTTTAAACCTCTGGGAACTAAACAATGTTAGAAGTTGAAATAAAACCAATGAAAATAAGTTAAATACATTACAATAGAAAATATTATATTCACATTTAACTGTGCTTCATTCCACCATCGTTCTGACTAGACTTTACAGGATGTTTTAAAAAGAAATTTAAGCAAAATATGTACACATTTTTCTAATTTTTTAACTGTTTTTGTTAGGTGATGTATGCATTTTGTGTGATGTTTACAGAAACATTGAAAAATGGAAAACTTTCAACAGAATAAAAGTGGAAAATCCTACTCACTCTCCTTCATATGGTCTCCAGATTGTTTACAAAAAGAAAAAAATTTTTTTGGTGGTTGACAAACAGCTTTGTTGTGAATTACCGCCACCATCCAGTCTGGAGTGCAGATCAAGATGTTTTTTGCTTGTTTCTTTTCCCCTACTCGTTCTCTGCCCTCCTTTAGTACCACCTAAATCTTCCTTCGTCTTGTATTATAAAGTCACAAGCAACTCTATTACATAACATGTCGTGCATATTCCAGCTTGTTTGCCTATTTGTTCTTTGAATATTCCACATCCTGCATACTTATGCCATGTCATCATTACATGTGTTATTGTTTCAGTATCACCACCGAATTCACACGTCCCACTTGCATGTTTGCCTATCATGAAAAGTTGTTGGTTCAGAGAAGTATTTCTGTAAGGTCTGGATGGTACTTTATCCTACCTACTGTCCCTTCCTGTATACTCCATATTCCCAAATGTCTTCTGTATCCCATACAGTCACATTCCCTTCTTTTCTTCCTCCCACCTTTTTGGCCATAAATGTATAACTTTTCTTTTGATTAAACCTTGTAAATTCAGCTTTACTTCATCTCACATTCATGTCAATGTGTCCATTTAGAATCGTTTGCACCAAAATGCCTTAGGTATCACATAAGCACTTACACCTGAAAATTACTAGCCAATCAAGTACATGTCACTGACAATGCCTGCATGCATAGAAAATGTGTTGACAAACTTATATTTTGAAAAGCATCAAAACACATTTGTCTGTGTCAAGAGCAATGATTTACAAAAAAGATAGAAGATTGTGAACTAAAAGAAGGGGAAGACATTTAAAAGTAGAATTTTATGAATTTTCGTTTTAAAAAATGGTTATTTGTAATTTAGCTTCAGAGACAGAGTACTTGATGGTGAATACGGAAGAAGTAATCCACTTAAATGAATGCCAATTGCTAGAAACGGTAGACAATTTTACATTTTTGCTAAATGTGTTATAATATGTCACATTCTAAAAATTATTGTATTTTTCAACTGATTGATGTTAAGAATAATTTTATTTTGAGGGGTTTTTCTTTTTTTTTTTTTAATTCATTGTGGATAAATGCATTCAGGTTATTTTTATATTCAAAAGGCATTATTTGTAGACTGTTGTATCTTTCTTTTCCGTTCATAAAACAGATGCTTTCTTTGGATCTTAAAATGATACGCCTTGTACATAAAGACTGTAAACACTGCTTTGTGTGTTTTTTGCTCATTACCATTTTTTTAATTATTATTCTGACAAAATACTGTGTAGTTTCTCCTGGATCATGTTTTGAACAGGATAATAATTTGTTTACTTACAGCCTGGAACAAGAATGTTTCTTGATCTAACTTCTTGAATTAATAACATTTAGCTGCTCTTACAGACCCCCATCTGGCAGTTTCAAATCCAAGTGACCCTTTCAAATCGAGCAGCTCATTGTTTTGGTTTTGTCATAACTGTCACAAATACTTTGTACTAAATGTTTTTGTTTGTTTTTTTCTATTTCAAGCAACAGAATAAAGAAAGAAAATCTGTGAAACAAAAAAAAAATTCTGAAAGCTTTAATGAAGAGTTGTTGGAGGAGAAAAATGATTATTTTTTTTAAAAAAGGCATGATATTGGTTTAAAAAGTGTGAGATGAAAGCATCTTCCAAACTGGCATTTCCGGATTGGCCAGGATATATCAATCAAGAAGTGCTTGTGCTTACAAAACAATGAAGGCAAGCTAAGATGGAGAGTGCTCAGCAGGTGGAAACAGCTGTGTGAAATCCCTGGAGAAAAGCAGGGCATTCGTTAGCACAAATCACGACTCGCTAGCAGAAGTTTTTTCACATAAAAAGTCTCACTTATAGCCCTGACTCTTCCTTTTCTCCCCAAACACTTCTAACTACTCTAACCCCAAATAAATCTAACTATCTTAAGGCGTTCACCCTGCATTGGCCTTCCATTTCAATCATTTCAACAGTATATCTCCCCAAGCCTTTGGAAACAGAAAACACACTGTTAAACAATAAATGTTTAAAAAATATAATACATATTATCCAGATGTATCAAGATAAAAGCTTCAAAGTAGTCGAACTTGTTTTATTGTGTATCAATAATGGGTTTGTTAGTTACATTTTGTTATGGTATTTAAGTTTATGAATAAACTGGTTTTAACCACTCCTGAGACAACACCAAATTAAGAGGTCTTATGTGTTTTATCAATCCTTCAAAATGCACACATCAGATGACTGAGTGAAATCTATTGTCAGAACTGTTTATTATTAGAATATATGAAACGTACATGTTCTTTTTTCTGCTGCAAAAGCAGTACTTATAGTTTCTGCTCCAGATCTCAGCCCATCATTCCTTCCCATGAATATTTCCAGGATTAAATGAACAACTTTCAGGCCAGCATGTTAAAAATGAATAAATATAAAAAAGCCTTAAGAGCCAGTCGTTTTTGAACGGATCTTTGAAATGAACTTTTCCAAATGATCCGGCTCCCAAAAAAGAGCCATAAATCCAATTCCACTAGCCTCCTCAGTAACCGCCTTGCAGCTTGCCTCCGCCATACTAAAAGGGGTTAGGGTTAGTGGTGTTGTACCTGATGTTGATACAGACATTCAAAATTGGTCAATGAAATATAATATTTGAAAAAGCGAATTATCCCAACAAGGGTTGAAAAAGTTAAGGGCTTTCATTATTCTTTCTTTCATTGTTTCACCTTGAACTCTTAATTCATTGCCAATGACAGAAGAGATCTTAAGTCACAAAATTTACAAGCTTTGATTTGGAACAGAAATGTCTGGTTGAAAGGCAGACTGAATACAGACCAAACGCAAGGTTCAGGTGCTCGATCCAGACCAAATTAAGGAAACTTGGTCCAAACTTTTCCTTTCTGAATACATCCAGTTTTTCATAACTGTGCAAATCTGCTTTTTTCTGTGTCAGAATCTGTTGGAATTATGTTAATTGCATAAGCGGTTGATGAGCTTCAGTAGTTCAAAGAGTTATCTTTTGTCCACTGCCACAATCGCTGGTATTAAAGGGTTAGTACCTTTTCTTTGGTTGCTTAGACCATATCTGACTGGGAAAATGCTGAGATACTTTTTAGGCTTTATTGATTGACCACAGCTGATTATTGTGTCACTTAAATCACATTTTGTGCTGTAGGTACTCATGTTTCCTCATGTGTCTTTTGTTTCCTGCCCTGCCAGATTGTCCACTGTCATCCTCTTCTCTTTCTAATTGAACACCTTCCTTGTTTTTGGATTGTTTTTTTTTTTTTTTACCTGTTTTTCTGTCACTGGACCTCTGTTTTCAGCCCACTCCCTCCCTAGTATGGTCTTCCTAATAATCATGTCAAGTCTGAGCCTCTGCCAATTACTGACCTCCATATGTTGACTAGATCTACGCCTCTACTTGTTCTTCTAGCTTTTTAAGCCTCTCTGCTGCTCTGGTGCACTGTTTTTGGCCTCCCTGTCTGTTGTGTCGGGAACGAATTTTAGACTGAGGACTCAATTTCATGAACTCGAATGTCCCTCCTTGCCCACCATCACGTTAGTGCTGACATATTGGAAACAAGCTTACAAGCTTTCACTTGCCCAATGACCATATGCTTTTAAAAAAAATATAAGTGATTAACTCACACTTTTTTCAGATGCAAATGAACTTCCAGCACCAGATATGTCTTTGAAACCAATTGTTCAAAATGTTTTTTTAAAGAAATAGATTACCATTTTGTATATTTTCTAATTATGTCTTGAAGTTGTGACCCATCCAGTCAGGCATATGTTGTAAATCAAATAACAATGGACAAAAAGTTTTTAAAAAGTTTCAAAGTTTGATTAAATATAAACTTCAGATACGTGTGATAGTTTATTTTCATAAACAAAATAAAATCTTCTAGGCATTTTTTTGTCACAGGTCATTTCTTCCTAGAGACTATTAAATATTTTGAACTTTTTTTTGAGTATAGTCAATATCTGTACTAATTACAAAAAAAAAAAAAAAAAATGATTACATAGTACACTCAGGTTGCACTTCCCTAACAAGGTCTTTGGAACTGGGAGCAGCATCTGTCACTACACATGGGAACAGTTCGAGAAGCTCCAATCTGTCATGACTAATGTGCGTGCTCCACCAATGTTTTAAGATATGTGAGGCTCTGGAAATTGACCAAAACTCAAGAGAACTGTTGTCATTTCATGCTTGCTTTCATCGCCAAAATGGCAGGTGACAGCCAGATGGGCATCCAGCTCACATCGGTTCATATATTTTCTCTGACGCTGACAGCTGCTGTCTTCGGTGCCTGTTCCTTTCCCTTATCTTTTTGTATTTCACCTCAGCTAATTCCCTTTGCTTTGAAAGGTGGAACTAAGGCAATTAAAATAAAAAAAATAGCAGAATTGTGGTCTGGCATGTATTTTTATAAAACATAAAGGTTAGTTTTTTTTTGTTCTTTACCATTAATTATCTGTAAAGTATGGAAAAGCTCTATCAGAGTGTGAACAGGGAGGAAAGTCATTAATGACAAAATGTACACTGAGATAATATTTACTCTTGAAAAACACTCGATATCATCTTAAGCAGCAAAACACTTTAAGAAGTTAAAATTGAATGATGTATCAGTGCTATCATTTTTGCTGTGATATTAAAATTGAAATGCAATTTCAGCAAACTTTACTTAAAAATATTTACTTTTTAGTTTAAAAGATGCTTTGACGTCCTCATTAAGCTTTTTCTATTAAATTCTGTTTGTGTCTGTTTTACATCTTACATCAAGAAAACATTTAACTTATTTTATGTTATAATAGCTTGCCTTTGTTAAGTTTTCGCTTAGAGCTAGCATTTAGCACAATGGGAAAACAACAAGTACCTGACAATACCAACATTCAGATTAGCAACAAACCAAGATTCATTATTTATGGGTTGTAGACCAGACGATGGACTGGCAAACTGTCCAGGGTGCACCTGCCTTCACCCTCCAGTATCTGGGTGGGCTCCAGGTTCCCTAAGATAACGAAACACTTCATTCAATGTCTGAAATGTTTTGTCTTACTTAAAGTGTGTCCCACAAACGCCATTTCCTGTTGGGCTCCCTCTATCTTGTCCTTTAAAGTTTGAGCCTGAACTCAGATTTTCTCAGATAACTTGTTTGCTGTTCACAACACACAGAATACTTGCACCTCTGTTTAGATGAAAATTGTTTAAACACACTTAGTCGTTGTTTCATAATTTTCCAAAGAGCGCCTTTTGCTCTCACAAGTTCACTTCTCTGTATTTTAAAGAAGGATGCAGCCCTTTAGCTACAGGAGTCCTCAGGAAACATACTTCCTGCAAAAAGAGAGACTGCTTTTAAGACTTTGTTTTTTGAAATAAGGTTTAAATTTTGAAAATAAAATTGACTTGAATGACCTTGTGCTCTGGTTTTTAGTTATGCTGCTGTGGACCTGATGTGCCTGCGGTCATCTCATAATTCATTGACCTTCTTTCAGTATGCTGGATGACCAGTACTGTGCTGATCCATCCATTAGCACATGGGATTGGGAAAATGTTGATGCAATGGTTGGTTTCTTTTATAAGCCTTTCTTTAATCATATCAATTTGGCCCATCCTGCAGCAGTTTTGGTTGTGCATAACAACTATTTTAATAACTTAACATAAGACATTATATTTAAAATTTGAATTAGCTTTATTGAATTGTTTTAAACGGTGGATTTTTATAAAATGCAAATTAATTCTTTTTTTTTTACCATTCACCTCATTCTGGATAAGAACACAATGATCCAAAAGGAAAATAACTATGCTATAAGATGAAGAGGACGCTCAAAATACAACAGATTAGAAGCTTTTCTTTGTTATTTTCCAAAAAGAAAGATGGATTTTTGAATAACACATGAGACCGATTATCAACACAGTTACTCATGTCTAGATAAATTAAATAGACATTATTGTAAACAAGTTACACCCTTCCATTTATTGACCCATCCATCTGAAAGCTCTGTCAATGGTCTGATTGGCTTCAAGTTCAGATCTTCAATCAGAGACTGGGGAGCTTGAGCGACCTGCACAGTATTGTAGTTGTCTTCCGGAATGTGCTGATCTGACCTGAAATCTTGGACATTGGTCTTGGAATCTGCTGGAGTTTGGAGGTCGCAGCCCTCAATGTTCTACCACACAGACTAATGTTGCCTTCACTTTCCAGATTTGTTCCAGGTCTTCTCTCAGTCCTTGGTATGTCTTGTTAATCGCATGTTGCTTCTGTCTGATTGTGTTATCACTTTGAAATTGCTACATTGAGTTCTACGGCTTTTTTCTCCTTGTCCAGCACTACCATGCCCGGTCTGTTAGCCATAACCATTTTGTCTGGTGGTGTCAGGAATTCCTTAGAGGTTTTAGTTAGATTGTTCTATCTTTGAAGGTGTTTTTTCCCTGTGATTGTTTGGATTTCAAGCGCAGACTCAGCACAAATGTTTTCGTGCACTGTGTTAGCCACTTGGCAACGGTGTTTTATGTTTGGCTTGACTGCTAGCATCTTACTCCCTGCTGTTATGTGCTAGCTTGTCCCGGGGGTGTTTCTTGCACAGCCTGCACCTGGATTCTGCCTGGTATGACTGATTCTGGCCACTGTTTATGTTCATGTACTATGGGCGCTGCCCTTGTGCTACTGGGATTTGTGTCTCTGTGCTGCCTTTTGGTCTAGCTTTGTCCGGCAACTGCAAGGATCATCAAATTTCAGCCACTGCTTCTGTTGCTGGTGGAGCAGGGTTTTTTCCTTTTGTCTTATGCTCTTTCCTCCTCAGGTTTCTGATGCCTGAGGTATTCCCCAAGCACATTCACCACTTTCATCTTGGAAAGTCTTGAGAATACAAGTCCTCGACCTCCCTCCTTGAGCTTAGGTAACAGTCCCAGGGTTCTGGATGTAGGTTGAGACCCTCCAGGCATTGTAAGGACTGAACTCCTTGTCTTTGATTCAGTGGCCTCTATTTCTGTATTTAGCCAGTGTCTTGTGCCATTGGGATATATGATGACTGGCAGAGCACATGTGTCAATTGTCCAGTCTTTGTTGTTTTCAATAAGGTGACTTCCCAAGACTTGCCTTACTCTTTGTATGTATTGCTGCTTTCCTTGTGGGCTTTTCTTAGTTACCATTTGTCCACAGGATTCTATGTACTAGTAGCTGTACCCAATATTTGCCAGTTTTCCTTCTGGTAGGCTACTACAACCTCTTGTGTCTGAATTACACTTCAATTTTCTTGATGTAGATCCTGGTGGGTGGATCAGTGAGTCAACAATGTCAACTTATTCACTGCAAGCACACAGCTTGTTGACATTTGGAGAGGGAGTTACTCTAATGTCTCACTGCCATTGAAAAAACACCTTCAGTGACTCAATGGAAAACATCTGGTTGATTATCTGTCTTCATGTGAGCAGCTAAGGCTGTAAGTCTTTGCTTGGCAGTTTTTAAATGCCTCTGGAATGCATACTTGGTTTGTGGTTCTTGTCCGTTTCTTCATCTCTTTTTTATGCAATTCCAACTGACTTCTATGTGTGTTGTCTTGATCTTTGCCACAGTTTTCCTATATGAGCTGTTTATCATATGGTCAAGCATCTCAAGGATCAGTGTTCCTGTTGTCTGTATCCGCTCATAGGTCACAGTGATGATGGTTGTGATAGGATTCTATGCAGTGCTGGATTCCCATCCTCTAGATGGCTTTCAAAAGCTACTTTGCTTAATCTTTGCAAAGGAAGCGTTTTTTGAAACAGTGGGCTTGAAGGCTTCATAAGAATAATGTGTGTTGGTACAATGAGCCACCTTCATGTAACCAGAAAAAAAACATTTGGTCAAAGTCGAGTGGAAATGTGTTTAGATAGCAGGGTTGCTGGAAAAGTTCAATTTGCTCCAAATATTTCCGTGTTTTGATGTGATAGAAAAAGAAAAGCACAAAGGACTTTTATTTTTTGCGTATGGAATTTTCTTTATTTGGGGAAAATAGCATCAACAACAGATACCATGACTCAATTTTCCTGGATAAGTTTTAGAGTGTGTTGGTGGATAAACCTTCACTTTTGATTCCAAAACTAGGGTAATTTTTAGGGTATGTTTGTAACCGTAGAAACTTGCTCTCAAAACATTACCAGCTCAGGAATGAGTTATGTCTCAGGTGAACTTGTTTCAGAGAAAGTTCTGAGCACTGCGTGCCTTTTTAAAGAATGAAGTCAATATATGTCTAAGTCAATTATTATTGTAATCAATACATTGATTTCAAGAAAAAAGTCATTCTTAGTAGTTATCCAACCAATACCCCATCAAACACCAACTGAGAATAAGAGCTGGAAAATGAATGATGCATAATAAAAGGAAGAATGTTGAGTTACATCTGTCAAACTCACAATTTTTATTCCGTCTGTTATTTTTTTTGCTCAAAGTTCTTTCTTTTGCTGATTCAGCAACACTGCTTTGTTTTTTAGACTAAAGGTTGACATTTCTATCAATAAAATGTCCTATTCTGCTTCTGTGACGTTGCTTCCCGTTTCTTCTCCCTCATGAATTCTGTGACCCATTGAAAGGGTCTTAATGTATTTAGTGGGCATCACTCACTATCTCTGAATTACCTGGAGGAGGCTGATTGAACTAACTTCTATTTGCTCTTTGGAACAGACTTAGTCAGAGTATAAACTCTAAATTTGAAAAGTTCACAACATGGTAAGTTAACCAATCTTTCAGGAATGTTCTCCTAAAGTTTCTTCATAAAGTCCAAAATGAAATTCTATGGGAAAAAAAGGAAATTGAAAATGTGCATGTTTGGATTTAGTTCACAACAAAGCTGGTTGCAATCTTAGTTTGACCTCTTTTTTTTTTTAGCAAATTGCTAGGCCTGATGTCTAAAATGCTGAATGTTGCAACATCTCTCTAGAGTTTTACCCAAAACATAGGCTGCAGGACCAATCTATTCTGCTCTTCTCTAAATCGTTATAGAAGATGATTATCTCACTGTGCCTTTGTTTATGCATTGATTCATATGTGCTAAAGTTGTTCTTTCTCCATAATGTTCAGGTAACTTTCATGAAAACATCCTCTGCTCCTCTAATTATTTGCTTCTTAGACCACCCCATGGATTGATTTTAAAACGACAGTGGTGGATTATTTTACACAGCCTCTCAATGCAATTTTCAAGCAAAGCATTTCTGAAATGGTCAGCAATTTCCTCTGCTGTTGAGAACAGATGCGCTCTTGCACATGCTCTATTATTGCAATCCAAGTGAATGTTTCAGTTGGTCGTTTTTTTCACACAACAAACAACAACTGCAATTTCAATTATTTCAATGTTTCCTTTTTTTCCCAGCTGCTCTAACAAAGAACATCTCAACTTTTTCCAAAAGATTCTTCCTTCCATCCTGAGAGATTCCGTTTTGCATGCATATGTGACAAGGTGCTCATAACTAGAAACATTTTCAATTTTTAAGATGTTTGTGTCTGAGTGAAAAAGTTAGATGCCTGCAAATACAGTGTGATTCACTTGGTTCACAAGGTTCACTGCAGAGTATTTGCAGATGGTCGTAGAAAATAAATGAGATTTTCAAAAGTATGTGTAGGTGGAATATTTCTGTGTAGATATGTTAGCCACAAACACAATTATATGTCTAACCCCTGACTGCAGGTTAAGAGACAGAAAAAGCAATAGTCTTTGCATATTTCATTTTCAACTCTGGCATTCTGCATCACAAATGTGCATATGTGTGTGTTTGTGTGGGCTTGTGAGAAGAGGAGGGGATGATAATAGAACACACACATTAGCTATTAAATAGAAGTAAATGTAGAGCTGCAGCAAGACAAAGTAGGAACTTTGAATGGTTTTGTGCACTGATGTGACAGAACACACAAATACACACTGTTGGGTTGGCGTTGATTCTTCTTCATTAAGCCCAGATTCACAAGCTCTGTTGAGGAACTAATTGCAGTGGACACGTCAAGACACAAAGTACATCCGTGGACTGAGACGTTGTGCTGTATCTCTCCAGACTCATCTCCCAAGAATCTGCAATAAAGAGGATATTTTTGACCATTTCAGTGTTTTAAACAATGTTAAAATCAAAAATGAAAAAAAGGTAACATGCAACTCCAAGAAAAGCATAGTTTCTTGTCATGACATTTTATACACTTAACATGATGCTCTAATTAAAAAGACTTGTAGAACTTGTCATCAAATCTGACCGTGTTGGTTATTTGTTCCACTATTAAAGAAAAATAACACATTTTCTCAGTTAAACTATTGTTGACATAATGTGTCAGGCAATATGAGTATTGGAGATATATCTTCAAAACTCAAACACACCATATTGGTCCCACAAGAGAAATTAAATAATTCAGCATTGTGTTGCTCCTTTGACTAATACCTGAGATTTTAACATTCAGAAAGTTACAGAAAAATTTGATCACAGCAGCTTGATTAATTACATTGGAAGAACAAAAAAAAGGTTTAGAAGTAACTTATTAAAGTTAATTAGCAGCAAAAGGGTAACTTTTAGCAGGTGAGTAGCTGAACTGTGGGGGAAAAAAAGTTTTTTGAAGCTTCCTTGGTGGTTCTGACTCTTGTTTTATATTCAGCAGGTCCACTAGTTCTCATTTATAACAGCAAATGCATTTAGGGAATAATTTTAATTTGCAGCCATATTTTTGCTATTTGCGTTTCTGCTGATTAATTAGCTGCCAGTAGTGTTGCTCCGCTGTTTTTACTGTACGAGTTACTGCTGCCCTCTGCCAGAAGCAGCGACCTTTGACCTTGGCAGAACATGTTTCTTTACAGAACTCAATATGCGATAAATTTCACAACTCTCCTTTTTTCTTCACTAATTGCAAACCTTAAGCACTTGCACTGCTTTATGGGAAAACCTTAAGAGTGAGTAGTTTTCCAATATTTTGTAAGCTACTGAAACACACGTGTTTTATGATTTTTTTCCCTTTCTTTGTATATTTATTTCTGTGTGATCAGTTGATAAGAAAAATAACCTCCGAAGAAAGTAATATCCTTTTCATTTAAATGTTTAAGTGCCTGTTGGCTTATTAAAAATCTGTGTTGAGCCTGTGTGACTTATCATGGTGGGGGCAGGAAATGGTAAATTCATTGCCGTGTGTTGCACCAGCTAAGCCACCACCTGCTCAACACCATGTCCAAGGGGAATCACTGTAATCTATTACAAGCTCCCTCTAGAGCACAGCTTGTTTTGTCTCTCTGTGCCCAGTGGATAATTTGGAGCCAAGCCCACTGTTTTCTAAAACATCCAACACACTTATATTCCAATATTCTAAATGTGAACTGGATTCCCATGTATTCTGTCAGTAAATGTGCTATGTATGATGACGAATATTCAGGAGGCACAGAAGAGAATGCTGGAACTAATCAACTGTAGTCTACCACTCACACATGGCGTTTAAGGATCCTAAAACCATCAAAAAAAAAAAAACATTTAGTCAAAATGTATCATATACTGATCAGAAATGCAAAACAATGTGTTTGCATTATTTTCATAAAATCAGCAGCATGCTTCTTTAACAGAAGACTTTTAACACTTGACTTTATTCAAAAAGAATCAATACATGGTTTTTATTGAATCACCATGTATATTTGAATACAATTATTATATGCAGATTTGAAATTTGCCAATTGCTGCCCATTGTTCACATTTTCACCAACTCGCAGACTCCTTTGATAAAATCAATAGTATGCATTTTCCAAAAACTGTGTGGCTCGCTGAATTACGTTTGAGGCCATTGAAAACCTGTGGCAACACTGATGCTTCTGTGACACTTTGTTTGTAGCTCATTGAGGGCTTCCAGGACAAGTTGAAACTGGCATGTTTTTTCAGTGAAATATGAAACAACTATGTCTTCCTAAAATGCCAAGATATACTGGCTGTTTTCAAGGAGTTCAGTATCAAGAGAAACTACAGGATGAGACATACTAACTAACACAAGCAATCTGGGACTGAACGGTGTGAAAAATGGACAAATTGACATTAATTTTGGGAAAATATAAAAAGTAGGCCAGGGAAATAAAATGTTCAATAAACAGTCAATTTGCATTCAATATTATTAAACTAGTTAAAAGAATGTCAAGGCAAATGGTTGGTTAAGGTTAGATCCACAAAAATAATCAACATTTCCTGTCATTTGTTTGGCTATTGAAGAAATAGAAAGTCAATTTCTAAAAAGAAAGACGGATTAAATATTTTTTTTTACCACTGCGGGTGAAGACTTATTTGACATATATTTGTCATTTTAAAAGTCGCTGGGTGTTTTCCGAAAAAATCCTAGATCATTCCACTTTCACATTATTCAGACTATCAAAAAAAAAAAAAAACCTGAAACAAGTTGCCAAGAAATGCACCACTTTGATGGAAGACAATCAGAGCTGCTTCCCAAGTGGGAAGCTGTCATCACAGAAACAGGTGTGGATCTTACTCATGAATGTCAGCTGAGAGCTTCCAGGTGTATTGAGATGAAAATAGGAATGTCTCATTTCTTACTCCAACTGAAAAACAATTGGTATTCCTTCAAGTTAATCTGATTTTATTTTATTTTGTTTTTTGTGGTGGAGGTCATCCAAAAATTAGAATCACAGTAAAAACAAATCTAATGAACTTCTTATTTAAACCAGGAAGTCCATTTATTGCAGCACATGACTATACAGACACAAACAGGCCAAGAACTGTGTGTTTTCATGAAATGAAAAAAAATATAATCCTAAATGATGTTTTGGGGGAAAAAAGGAATTGTTTTGGCTCTGAACCACCACACTCTTGGCTCTTATGTTAAACAATGTGGGATTATTTTGTATGCAAATGAGGATGTTCCAGTCCTTTTCTGTGACTAGATCCTTTTGTCTGGAGTTTGCTATGGTAATGTTTACTTTTACTCTAGAATCCACTTCACACTGTCATGGACAAAGACCGGTGTTCAAGTCCTGCAAATCAAACAGAATGCCCACAGATCATGAGACGGATCACCGAAAACCTGTCCAAATGTCTCAATTGAAGCTGCAGTTGTCAGTTATGTTTTGTTTGTCACTGATATTTGCCCCATGTGTCTTTGCAAACTATTTTTTAATTTAGTGGATGTACATTGCTGGTCATTGAAGTAAAATACCTTGTTTACTTGCATCAATGTGTTTTTTTTTTCATAAATATAACCTAAGTGTGTGTTTAAGAGAACAGACTTGTGACCATGGCAAGAGGAGGTTCTGAGGTACGGGACTCTTCCATGTGTTGTGCAACGTAAACCCCATGTAAATTCATTTTTTTTATAAATGTCAGAAGGATTGCACAATAAATAATAATACATACAAAAACATGGATTCAACAATTTTAACTTCACTGAGAAAATGGTTTTATTTCTGCAAACTATTAGCACTAAAACAAGCTGCTTTCTCTGTTGTGAAAAAATGGATCAAATTTGGCAGACCTAAAGTTTACATTGCTTTTTTAATAAACACAAAAGCAACACTCTTGCTACCTGCATCAGAAACATGAACTGCTATGCCTTTGTATCGTACAGGTGATACTTATTACTACTTACTTATACTTACTACCTATATTTATAATGGATATGAACAGTTCTCTACAATTTCTGAAAGCAACTTAAGGTTAAATTCAAAGCTTTTGCTCAGCTGGGTCATAATAACACAATGATGCAAACCATCCTTCCAGAAAGGAAACTGCTGACTTGACAAAGATGCAAATTAGGAAACTCATCAGCATCATTGCCCCTTCATTAACTCAAGCGCAGTCGTGATTATGTTGTTTTGCGCTTTAGTTTAGATGGATGTGTTACAGGTTCATTTTTGCAGAGGCTGAACCTTTTGCATTCAACACAGGTGCGTACAAACGCTCTGAGAACCAAGAGAGGAAAAGCCATTAAAACTGTTGGGATATTTTTTTACATGAGTGTCTAAGAAATGAACACACACAGACATAACAGATGCAGTTTGACAAGGTAAGAACCCCCTGATGTAAATGAAAAGTGCAACACAAACAACTATAAAGCAGAAAAGCTATTTCGTTTAAATTAGTTATTAAGATGAAATACATACAAAAAAATAATACAACAGCAACAAATCATTAGATCTAAGTAATTTGGGAATTAATCTCTTTTTGCTTTAGCAGGGTAAAAATAAAAATATTTATTTAGCTCCCTGAAAGAATTTTGAAAAAAAAATCAAATGTATGAACAATAAAAATAAGATGGATGTTTTTTTATGACATCCACCTCCAGTTGTTTCCCATCCATTCCTTACTGCTCGGAAATCTCTCTAGTCAGCCCTTGAATGTATCATGCTTCAGCAGATCGGTTAGTTATGGTCATTTTCATGCACCTGCCTTAAGTTTTGGTTCTGATTTTAGGTTTTAGACCTCAGATTTTAGGCTTTTTTGCCTGCTCATCTTTGAGTAAGTCTGACCTGAGAGTTTCTGTTTACCAGGTTGTTTTGGATCAGGGATAACAGATTGTGTGACTGAGCTGAAGGATTTACTGTGTAAGACTCAGAGTTTAGTGTTCATTGGGGAAGCTGTCAAGATGAGCGTTGTGTTCAGGATAAAGAAAACAAAAACTAAAGCCTCAAGAGGATTTATGATAACGGGGGAAAAAAGGGGAAACTTGAAGTGTACTTTTTTGCACCGATGTCAGATGCTTTTTTCTTTACCCTAAAGAATTTAAAGGAGGAATCAAAACTGCTACAAAAAATATGTATGTGTCAACGCCATTAACATGGATCAGAATGGCTTTTTGACCCCAACCTCAAGTTCAACTTTAAGACACACCAGAAGCATTTCAGAAACCTGCTTTTGAACATTTTTATCTCTGAACTACAAGCTGACCTTCATTTTACCTGCTCTCCTCAAAGAAACTTAGACCTGCTCCAAAGAAAGTTGTCTTCTCAACACATATGGCATTTTTCTTATGATAGAGGACATATTTAAAGAAAATTAAAATCAAAGTTGCATTTCTTTATTGAAATAAAGATGAATCAGGAGCAGATGAAAAAAGATGTTCGCAAAAGCTTGTAGTTGTTACTTACAAACTACAATAAGCAGGCCACAAGGTCTCTGCTCTGCTCCATTCTGATACATACTTGCAGACAAATGGATCCATGAACGTCTTCACTTCCCTCCTCTGAGCTGGCATCTGGCTCAAAACTGTACGGCTGGATAGCTCTGATATTGGTTGCCATTTTTGTTGCACTTGTAATGATAGGTTGGGGTGTGATAGGCTGTAAACTAGCGAGAAAGCATGTGAACGAAGAGATGATGGGAAATGAGTCCCCACCTTACTCCTACTCCTTACTCCCCACCAACAATACCACCAGCAACTCAGCAATACATTTTCTATTGTACTACTGCCACTCTGCAGAGACTATGTTCTAGAAAACACACAGGGTTTTTTTTAATTCTGACTGAACCAGCATAACCATAATAAAAGACCACTGGGAAGGCTTTTAAAACAGATAAAAAGATGATTGGAGTGGGACTTCGTGCAGGTCTCTTGTGGTCTTCCTCCACTTTCTAGAAAATGTGTTGATACAATAATGTTCAGCATGAGTCACTCACTTTGAAATTTGACTGGATTCTCCAAGCTGTTTTACTGTCAGATTTCCTGCCAGCCCAACCTGCTCTTTGGAGATCGAATATCAAAGCAGCGGCTGGATGCCAATGATGCACCATACATATACATATATATATATAGAGAGAGAGAGAGAGAGAGAGCAAAAGCATCCCTGAGGCATTGCAGGCACAACTTCTGGATACCACTTCTGGTGTGACCAAAAGTAGCTCATGTTACAGAGTTGCGCTGTTGTTCTGCAAACTCTTGATGTCAAAGTTGCTTTATTCTAATACAGATTGATGGCTTAAATTTCTTGATGACAGATGCAAAACTGGCTCCTCCCACTGATTTCATCAGAACGTTTTGGCATAAGAGACATTTACTCGAGGCTTCAGTGTGTCTGTGAGCTTCTCTGCTAAACACTAATGCACTAAAGCATGGTGCATTCACACCAGGTATGATTCATGTAAGGGTCCAGTTTTAATGATAACCCAACGATTCAAAAAGTCCTGTGATGCAATTTCCATGGCAGCCACAGCACAATTCACAAGCAGGGGTGTTACGAAAACTCATATGAATTATACAAAATAAAAAATTCTGAACGTGAGCAAATATTTATGTTGTCAACCATTCAGGAACTTTGATTTGGTGGTGACGTGCTGATTATGTTATCAGCAGATAGAGTCCAAAACAAAATGAAGAAAAGCTTATTGTTGCTGCCTTTTTTTCCCCTCTGGTTTTTATTTTCTTATTTGTATCAATAAAATAATAAAAATGTCTATTTCTATTGTCGTTTTTATTTTAATTTTTCTTGCTAACTAAAACGGTCCAGAAGGAGATAAACGTACCATTGAAAGCATGCCATCAGATCAGCTCCTGAAGTAAATGGTAAAAATCTCAGAACTGGAGCTTTTCTGAACATTCATGAGATCACAGACATATCCAAGTGCTTGACCGTCCCTATGTAGAGTTCTCCAAAACAAGCAAACCCAAACTACTTTCTTAAAAACATCCATGTCTTCCCTGATGCCACATGAGCCCATAAAATAAAGGTTAGCTTTTAGCTCTTCCTACAGCACCTGAAGCGTGTGATTTTCGAAACCCACTTTTGAACATACATATAGAAGCACATTTGACACCCAAAACCAGCTCTGTGTGGACACAGCATAAAAAGGATAAAAAGAATCCTAAATGTAAATCTTTTGGAAACCCTGGTTTCCACTAAGCTATGCCTTTTAAAGTTTCCCACTTTACACACATTCTATTTTGCCATATTATTAAATAAAATGCTACACGTTTTTTTTTTTTTTTGTGGACTTGACTCCACCCTTTTTTTTAACGCTAAAATCCCTTTTTTTAAATGTAATTTACTTTTACTAAACAACTTAGTTTTGGGGAAAGTCTGAAATACAGTGTTTTTTTTCAGTGCAATTTTACACCTTTTTCCCTCTTCAGTGCACTGTATTCACCTAACATGGTTATAAAGGAACATATCCCAGTGTTAAATAAGGAACACTGTACTTTTGAAACTTTTTACATTTTAATGCTTCTGTTTCGCTATAGTTGTTTTTTACATGTAAACAAATAAAAAAATCACCAAAATGTACACAAACAAATATGATACCAATGTCCTGAGAAATATATGTAGTTCTTTGCTTTAGAGTACATAGTTTTCAGTGCAAAAAATGTTTTTATTAAATCGTATCAAAATATTTAACCAAGTATTCCACTTTAAACAAACACAACCGTGCCTTGCTGTTATACGCTGGCATGTGTTCTATCAGCTCCTTTAATCATTGCTTTCTGAGGAGCAGACTGGAGAGTGGGATCTTCGTTTGTCTCAGCCTTTCTCATCTTTCTGGAGCACCAGACTCCCATTGGACAACAGGTTTTGTTGCATGCCGTACCTCTGATATGCTGAGCTGGTGGCAGTCACCAGCACTCAGAAGTGCTTATTTGGTCTGACAAAAACTGCGTGAAGCTGCCAGTCAGAAAAATGGTTCTCAATAAGCTTCAGGCTGAAATTAGTGCCCAGCTTCGTTTTCGCTCTGTGATCACATTACGGTTGACACATACCAGTTTGTACTTTTTCGGCGGCCAAGCAGCCTGCTCTTCAACTGTCTCACCACAACTAAAAAATATATGAACATAGAAGAAAAACCTTATAGCCTATATGCTGTCATTTCAAAAGCACATCTTAGTTCTAGTAGATTGTTTGTAGCCAAAAATATTGTAACCCTTGTACAAGATGAATAAAAGATGGATTTTTTTTTTTTGTTTAATATAAGAACATCCGTTTAACTAAGCTTTTTGCACATTTGTAGGTTCCCTAGCACGTTTTGTTCTATAAATAAAGATTTAAATCCTGAGGTTCTTTAGTATTTTATACAATTTTCACAAAGACAAAGATTAACTGTGTGTGAAAATGGAAATATGTCTTTTAGCAAAACAAATACATTCTCACAGAAGGTTTTTTGATGGGATTTTGCTTGCTGAATTGATATCCTTGGGTACTTATGACTATCTGCAGAGAAGAAACAAACAGCAAAAAAAAGCAAGATACAAGCAACAATAGATGCTTTCATCATGAGCTAAATAAAAAGAATTACCATGAAAATGTGGATGGACATTCATTCCTGCAGCTGCAACAAAAAAAAGCCTCAGCCTATTCTGGCTCACTAATGAAGGGTCCTGGATGTTTTTATCTTTTAGAATTTCTTCACCGTGATAAGAAAGCCACAACACTTAGCTTTAAGCAGCAGCATCACTTTGTATCTTAAAATCAGTAAGATCTAGGCTTTCAATGATCTTTTTTATTGGTGCAGGAAGCATGTCAGTGTTCTGTATGAAGCTTCTCGTAGGCCAACAAAGGAGCAGCATGTGAGCTCTAAGCTTGAATGCAGGGAGTCGATACCGTTCGAGTTAACGTTAATTTGACGCTGGCTTACAGTTCTGAATTGGGGTGGTAACAGAAACCTTTAAATAATCTATGAACTGCAACTCAGGTCTAAATGTCTGGCAACCAGACTTCCTCACACTAGGAAAGTGCTAGTTTCAATTGTCAGCTGGACCTTTTCTTTCTGTTTTTTTTTCAATGTTTTCCTGCCTGTGTTTGTTCTGCAGGAACCTGGTTTTTCTCCCACAGCCCAAAGAAATGGTTGGATGGTTGGTTGGTGATTGTAAATAACTGAATGGATGGTTGTTCGTCTCTGTGTGGTCGTGTAATATGGCAAGCTGTCAAGGGTGTACCCAGCTTTCTTGCTTAATGACAGATGGAGCACAGACCAACCCCCTCTGGGAAACAAGAACCGTCTAAAGCACGGTTAGAAATTGAATAAACTTTGTACCCGATTACCTCTCATAACTTCATCTCTTATTTCCTGTTCAACATGTTCAACATACAGTGCTGGTGTTTTATTTTTCTTAGTGTGAAAGGTTTTTGCTGTTGCAAATTGTCCCCTCAAATAATTAAATCCAATTTGATAGGCATGAACGTTACTTTGTAAGCTGTTTTTGCATGAACAAAATCCTTACAATTATTCATTTTGTATTCATTTAAAGAGCCACTCCGATAAAAAGCGTATTTCCTGGTGTTTTTTAACTTGTTTAAAATGGCATTTTCTCATGATAGAGGACATATATCAAGAAAATTAAGCCTAAAATTATCTTTCTGAGTATTTCTTTATTCAAATTGTGGTGACTTAGGAATGGACAAAAAAAAATGTTGTTGGAAAAAGTTGTAGCCAATGCTCCAATCGGCAAACCACAAACTCCCTGCTCCGCTCCATTCTGATGCTTCTGCTTGCCAGTTTTCTTTGTCTGGCAGGTTTTGTTGCCCCAGAGGGATTGTGAGGGGCTGTAAGCTAGTGGGAGTAAAGAGATTGATGTTGGAATGGAGGGGCGGGCTTTTTGTGCAACAGTTCCACCCACAACTCACTGGTGAATTTCTGATGAACTCCTGTGCAGTAACTAAAAATGGCATATTCAGAATTAAAGGACCACTGAAACGCTGATCGGAGTGGGTCTTCAAATTTGCAGCATGGATTGTGCCACAACAGTAATCTAAAACAACAACAATGTCCACATCATGAATCTGCACAATACTTTGCTTAGCTCTATTTCACACAGCTACATGCAACACTTAATTAGTTTGCTTCCAACTCTTACAACTGTACGGACACACCAGGATATCTATTTACAGATTAGCTGAAAAAAGGGCAAAAAAAATGTTAGAAATGTCCCAAAGTTCGCCTTCAAAGAATGTAGCTTGTCATGTCAACTGAATTCTCTTTTTTCAGGGTTTCCACCTCCCCTTGTTCTTTTGATGTATGCAGTACGAGCTGTAATTGATTCCACTCACTTCTAATGTGCTTTTGCCAACAATTCGCACTGCAATATGCTGCCCTGAACTTTTTCAACCTAGAGGATAATGGAAAAAGTTGCGAGTCTCGTGAAGCGTGAAGTATCACCTGGTATTTCACATAATACTGCTGGCACAGGAACACGCACAGACAATAAGCGAGTCCTTTGTTGTGAGAGAATAACACTTGTGATGAAGTTATATGCAGAGGAGCTATTTCTGCAAGACCATAAAGTCTAAACGCATCAAGAAGAAACTTTTTTTTTTTCTGTGCATGCAACCAAATTGTATGGGGCTGAATGTAATCAAAAATAATTTGCCTATCAGTCTTTTATTTTAATCTGCAGAAATCAATTTCTACAGTATGGTAAAACATTAGCACAAAAAACAAGGTCAATTTTTTTTCCC
The DNA here is from genome assembly GCA_014656515.1 of Oryzias celebensis. NCBI lineage: Eukaryota > Metazoa > Chordata > Actinopteri > Beloniformes > Adrianichthyidae > Oryzias > Oryzias celebensis. The sequence goes on from BNCR01000012.1 coordinate 10,924,065, forward strand.
TCTAAAATCTACACCTCATTGTCAGTTATTATGTGCTGCACATTCCAGGTGTTATTTGTGCTCGAGTGTCTTTAAACTCATCCAGACACGTCTATGACGAAAAGTGTTTTGCTGCTGATGGAAAGTCTGTGAAACGCATACGCAATTAAATAAATAAATGCTGTGTTTGTTCTGACAATCTCCCGATTACTTGGATTCACAGATGTTTGCAAGATGAAACAAGGCACAAATTTGGCTTGACAAGCAAAAAGGCATTATGCATGAGAAGGAAATGTGTTCATGGTATGTTTTCTCTTCGTCTCAACATAATTAAAGGGCTGCTTCCCTCATATCACAGTTTTTGAGGAAAATAAAGTCAAAAATGACAGAACCGCCTTTGTTAGTTTTGGGGGTTTTGACAAAGCTGCAGGAATATGAAGAAACGTTCTCCACCTTGAAGAAAATAAGCTATATTTCTTGCATAATTCTTTTTTTTATATATTTAAGACTATTTTTTTCTTTCTCTTTACAGTTCTTTCATGCTCAGAAACTCAACTGAATAAAAATGTCCATGACCATTAAAAGATTTACATTTAAAATAAAACCTGAAAGGGGGAAAAATGTACACAACAATGGTTCTTACACGCACACAAAGAAACACACACAGCTTAAACAACCAAATGCAAATGGTAACCCAGAAACAAAAAAAGTGCCTGAAGCAGGGAAGTCACAAAAGATAAAACAAAGTGACTGTGTTCTTTGCACTAACAGTATAAACATAACCCGAGATGTTTTTCAAAGTCAGCTCCGGGCTAAAAAGTAATTTGTTTAATGGTTTTCAACCAGCAGTAGGCCAGCACTATTTTTAAAAAGTGATACTGGCAGAATGACCACACCTTCAGCACACCCAGTACATCTCACCCTGGAATGTCTCCCATGAGGCCTCAGAAAAAAGGTGCAGCAGCACGCTTTCGGAGCCTGCCGTCTGAATAAAGGGCATTAGAATGGGATGACTTTCCAAAGCGCCGAATGGTCACAAGCCGGGGACAATAAAGGAGGCCACGCCGGAGCAGAGTAGAGGAGAATAAAGTGCAAAGGGGGGGTAAAGACCCAGACCACAGAAGCTGAATTCCAGTGTATATCTGTTTGAATCAAAGGCCGCTGCACCTTCAGTTCACTCCTTTCATGTATTTGTCTGGTCACTACTGTCACTGCTCTCCACGTTCTTGGAAACTGAACACAAAGACTACACCAAGTGGAGCTTCCGGCGGCACAAGACAGTGCAGCTTTCAGTGGACCTCTGCTACCACCCAGAGGTTTCTGAAATACAGGCACCTTGAGTCCCCAATTTGCACCACTACAATGCAAAATCTATGACAAACCATCACCTAATGGCAAAAAACGTCAATATTTTACATCTACTTGGAGCCCATTTCATAAATTTGACTTAGATGTGATGGAAAATTTGAATTCGACAAGATTTGGTCTTTGCACTTCCAAGACTACACTCTGTGGTAAAACATGTGAATGCCCAAAGCAGTCAGGAGAGTGGACTTTGCTTGCAACATCTTTACATATATGCTTTTCTTGTTCTAGGTGGAAAAAAAAAAAAAAAATCTCAGCCTCATTTTTGAAAATGCTTATGATACAAGTTAAGAATTACCCAACGGGGTGCAGGTAGAATATGGGGGGTGGTGGTAATTTGGGGTGTCATGTCCCTCCAAGTCCCTAAATTGTTTAGAAAACCATCAGTGCATCTATCTTCTCCTATGATCTATTTCTACGCATTTTTTGTTCATGGCTTTTCTTGACATTGTTTTCTGCATTTACCAGGCTTGGGACGGGCACAAGCAGGACACAGGTTTGTGCCCGGTTGAGGCTGCATTTATCAATTGCAATTTATGTCCATTTGTTTGTCTGTCCATTCATTTCTCCTCAGTTTTTTTTTTTTTTTGCTGTTTTTGTGTTTTTTGTGAGGGTTTATTGGTACTTTTTATATCTTCAGTTAACTTACAGTGTGTGTTTGTGTGTGGGCAAACATGGCATTTGGTGGGGGTATTTGCATGCCTATATCCAGCCTTGATATGATATATCTATATAGAATACATATTACAAATATTTAAAAGGGTCTTCTTGGAGACCATAGGAAGGGATTGTGAACTGTTTTTTTTTTTTTTTTTAAGTGCTCACTATTCCACAGCACCCGGGTTCAAGGACAATTTTAAAAGACTCCAGCTTGTCTGATTGTGAGGGAATGTTGTCAGTTTCGCCCGGTGCTGCATGGGGACAAACAAGTGGAGCTGCACTGTCACCTTACATATCTCAAGCTCAGCTCGGGGCCAGATGCACAATACATGCTTACTGGTGAAGGTGTGAGGCAGAGCGCATCTAAAGTTTGCTGAGAAAAAAAAAATGTGTTGTGAGGCGAGACACCTTGAATGAGATGGAGAAAGGACAAAACCAAAAAAACAGGGAGTGAACTCCGTTCCACTTGTGGATGTGATTCCTTCCTCCTTCTATAATGAGAAGATGCTTTCCTTTCAGTAACTTGAGCTTCACCCCACCTCTTTGAAACAAACAAAATGGAGCATTTTACTTCCTCTGTTGTACTTTCAGCCATCAGCACTTCCTCCTGCACGGAGCCTCATACTAAATTTATCCCACGCTCAGCAGTTAATGATGCTGGCAAAGCAGGACATCAGAACTGTTCTGGCCAAACATCACCTCCTCTCCGTAAGAAAGAAGAAAACAAACAAACTAAGCTGCTTATTAAGACCTATAGCTTTCGTTAAAACTGGGATTTCTCACTGTCTTTACAACAAGTTAACAACTGTTTTTTAAATTTAAATGAAAAAAAAAATCAAATCTTAGAAAGCAATTTCTTAAAAATTAAGGTAATTTTCTTCAATCCACACATCCTTTTTTCTGTTTTCTTCCACAAATTTAAAATGTATTTTCTATTAAGTATTTGAAATAAACTCTTCAACATTCGTAACTGGTCAGCTATTCATTTATCTCAATCAATTAAAAACACGGAAGAGAATGATCATTACGTGAACTGATTCATTTATTTTTCCTAAAAACATTGTAAGTTTAATGAACATGCTAGTACAAAATAAAGCGAATAAACAGTGAAAGAACTCTACCGGACGCTTCAGTGTTCCGTACTCTGAGATGCACAGGGAAAGAAAAGCAGACCATCAGTTCAGGGATTTAAAGTCTTTACAGCATGCAATAAACACAAAATGTACAAAAAATGTGCTTAATTGGATACATTTGTATTACAATTTTTGCTTAACTAAAACTCGAGAATACAGATTATGATCAAAAAATATATAAATTAGTAAATAATAGCTTGTATGTGCAGCTATTGTATTCTGACTGTCAAACCCTTTTGTTTTTCTGGCATCTGGGAGATGTGGCTTCAGTGGTTCAAATAATGTCACAGAGCAGCGTATAATCTCTGGAACAGCTGTGGCAAGAGATAAAACTGTAATCAGGTGAAAAGAAGCTCTGTAACATAATACCCCGGAGCCACACACTCAGTATAGATACAAAAGAAGCTTTATTTGATAAACTTAGTTCTGGAGCTTACGTACCTGCTCTGCCCACTCAAAAGCACTCACACATAATTGGAGATCCTAATAAAAGCATTTGTTAAGTGATAAAGGTTAGCTGAGCTGTGAACAAAGGCAGATGGGACAAACTGTCCCTATTAAATGAAAAAAAGTCATCATTCTGGTATTTACATTTTTGGCCTGACATAAAAGTGAGAAAAAGTTTCTTGCAAAACGTTTTTAATCTCCTTTTTTTCAAAGTCCCACTCTGATCATCTTTCAATCTAATGGAAAAGTATTCCCAGTGGTCTTTTAATTAAGATTTTTCAGCTAAAACCAAAAATATATATATATTTTCTAGGTAATAGTTTCTAGAGAGTGACAGCAGTTCAATTGAAATTTCCTTTCTGAGTTGTGGGCGGGACTGTTGGCGTGGAGTGAGCCCCGCCCCACATCCTGTCATCCATCTGTTTACATTTTCTCCTCTTACAGTAGCTTCTACGTTACTGCAACAAGCTTTTTTTTTGTCTGCTCCTGGTTCACAATGATTTGAAGAAAGAAATTATTTAGTTATTATATGCAATTTTAAGCTTAATTTGTTTTAGATTTGTCCTCCATTATCATAAAAAGTCCACAAAAACATGTTTAAAACACCAAAAACACAAAACACTTTTTTTGGTCACAATAAAAGTCACATTTACCCACTCACCCACATTCATTGTAGACTCCGCAGTGCTTTTTCTCTGCAGTGCCTGATTGTTCTGACTGTTTAAACAGGGCTGTTGAAAACTGCCTTCATTTAGTCCTTGTTTGCATACAATCATTTTCCTCATTACCTTCACTGCTGCTCCTCCATAGTACACTTCGTCTTATCCCGTTTATCTTTTAATAAATACCAAGCCATCAGAGTGGCGGGCAAACTCACATTATTAAACCAGAGGGAAAAAAAGCAAACTGAAAGACAGCTGTTTGTAAAGTCGGAGACAAACCAGGTGACTAGTGAGGAAAGAGAACTTTAAAGGCCACTGTTGTGAGCAGAATCTCATCAGCAAACAGAACACAGGGACAGGACACCATCAGACCTAACACGGAAGCCCACAGGCAGGTGCAGGCAACCTCCAAGGATTATCATCTTTGCTTGATGGAGGTCTTTAAGCAACCTGGTAATCCTTTGAGTATTTTGGTCAGGGGCAGCTGCCTTGGGCAGGGTCTTCCAAAGAATAATGGTATCAGGAAAAAGGCCAGTTCAAGTGTGTTTCCAACTTCCGCTGTCTTTTCACCATCTGACTGGGGACACTGTGAGCTGACAAAGAGGATTTTTAGACACTCCTGAACAAGATTGAAATAATCCCCGAAGTGAATGGGTGAGGTTTAACAGTTTTACTAAATGAGATATACTAGCCTTTCAAAATACTCTGAGTTGTAAGTTATAGGGTATCGTTAAGATTTTCAATTTCAACCCTTAATTACTTTGATATAGTAAAATGTTGATTTACCAAAGGAACAGGGTAATTTATCCTTGGTCCCAACGGTTGTTCTCTGCAAGAAAGAAAGTAACGTTGAGTAGGAAAGACAGCAATACTCTGGGGTTTCATGTGACCTCTTTATCCTGCATTTCTTTTGAATATGATGCGACAAATCACTTCGGCTCCAAAATTACCTAAATGTAGAATCTACTTAAAACCAAAACTATGAGTAATTTGTCTTTTTTTTCAAAGCTTGAAACAAAATTCCGGCTTTGAGCATTATTTTCAAGATTACATCCTGCTGCACATTTTTTTTTTTTTTTTTTTTGGGGTGGGCACAAATGTAGACGGTGGCAGTCAGGCAGAATGGTGACTGGCAGCTGGTGGCACTTGATATGGATTTGACAAGGGTTTGAAATGATTTGACTGGGTTTGAGAATGGCTTATAAATGGCAGAAAGGGTTGTTTTTCTATTCGATATCTCATTAATAAATAACTGCCGTAATCAGAAAATGGACATTTTAATTATCTGTCAACATCTTTTTCAAAAAATCAGAAAACTTAACATAAAACTGATGATGACCGGATATTTGGTGTGTCTATGAACACTGAGACTTTTGCACATAATAGGTATGACACTCCTATTCCATATGCATAAACTATTTCAAATGAATGGGACAATGGATGAAAGACACAGAAAAAGACTAGGACGAATGGTCAAGATGTAGCTGAGACTACGACTTGCCGTTACTGAAATCCAAGGTTATGCAAACAGAATCAAACCTAGAGACCATCACATTGGCCCCAAAGATTGTTCCCAAACATTGTTAAACTCCAAACCTTGGGAGGTTTTAAGAAAGGATGCACTACACATGAAAAGTGTTGTTTTCTATAATGGAAATATACATAAAGCTATATGTTGCAAATGTAATGCAACCTGGCACCTGAAAAGATGCTCACTCCATTGCTTAAATTCCTTCTAAATTCCAATCATACTTTATTTTAAAAAAGCCAGTATTAAAAATTATTTAGTCTTGAAATAAACTGCTTTGACAAAAGGGGTGAGATATCAGTCAATGTGACCTATGTATCTTTTATTCAGTTTTTGTCCAAGTATTTATCAGTGGGGAAGCATTATTTTGACATTTTTATTGAAATGTCGCCTGTTATGAAGCACAAGTTGCTATGGTGACCCCATCAAGAAGCATTATAGCTCTATGACCCTGAAAAAACTCAGTCAAGGAAGAGTTTCCTTGACTACCTCAAGGTTTCTAAGATGGCTTTGTGATGTTGGACCAATATGTAATGAATGCAAAAGAGGCAAAGTCACACCTACTTGCCTTGATCCATTCTAAGAGTTTCTGAATAAAAAAACATTCATTTTGACCTGTCCAAGATGAACTAGTGGGGCAACAATTGTGGTTCAGATGCAGTTTCCATCGTGTACTGAAAGCGGTATCTTTAATTTATGATTTTGTAAATTCAACAAATTGGACAGGTTTTGGCTGTTTTCTGATTCTCTTTTTTTAAGTGTGTTTCTCTTTAGTCTAATTTGTATCAAATACAACATATTTTTAAAAAAAGATTTTGAAGACATTAAAATATCAATAATTTACATCTACGCCTTTACAAAAGTGAAATGCAGATTTAAACAATCAAATAAACAATATGGAGGGTAAGGCATAGTATTTATAGTGATTTTGAAGTATTAACTGGATTTACTAAAGATGGATTTCTGTTACAGTAGTATCTTATAAATGCATAGCTGAAGCACGTGCTGAAGCTGTTGCCATGACAACGTAACCGAACGTGTTTTAAAAAGTCTGCTTTTGTAAAAAAAGACATATATATTTAAACTTAAACATGTAACAGGACTGAAGTTCTAATATTATTTAAATGTTATCATTATTTTTAAAGACAATGGTATGAGTGGGACCATGCTCCATCAGGTGTGCATTAACATGTAAGTAACCATCCGATGCAAAAATGAAGGTTAGGGTTAACGTAATAAACGTAATAAATGTAATAAAAAATAAATAAATAACACACTAAAATGTCTGTAATTAATTAATCGCGATAATTTGACACTTCTATCTTTAACCAAGCTAAAGGAGATCAGATATTTGTAGTTTAGAATTTGTCTTCCCTCCCAGCAGCCTACAAATCTTCAGGAATGATCTCTGTACCATTAGCCACTCGGTCAACTCCCAGAGTCGCTGTCATTGACTGTCATTGTTCTCGGTCACCTCCTCATCTGTGTCCTCCGTCTGCTCAGTGGTGCACAGGAAAAAAAAAATCCAGAAAGTATGCAACAGAATTTCTATAAAATAAAAGTTTTTAGGTGCTTTCCAAAACACAAAATGACACTGTACAAAAAAAAAAAAAAATGAAGGATAAGACAATGAAAGGAACTAACCAAGAATAGGTGCAAAAGAAGAGATGCATTTCTGGTCATCACTACTAGGCATACACCCAAGCTTTATCAGTAGTCACTTCTTCTTTTTGTTGTCTTTTTCAAAGCCATCATTCTGTTTCCTTTTTTTTTTTCTTTCTTTTAGGAACACAATTCTTATTTTCTAGAGATACTGTTTTCTGAAAAAAAACGGTAGTTGCAAAATGATAATCGAATGTATGAGTTAAAATATTAAATTATAAATATTGTGAGTATATTTTCATATTTTTCAACTTTTCTATTTTGTGCTTTTATCCCTTTTAAACCACATATATCTATATATTTAACTTCCCCTTTGGGAGTGGGGGATGCAGAGTTTCTCTGTGTAATTTCTTAGGGGCCCCTGTGAATCTCCTGTGTTTGCATGGTATTTCTTTTTCATCGATAGCAAAGGCCTCTAGCCAAAGATATTCTTATGAATGAAGGAAGATATACCTTTGTATAATGGACATATTATTATTATTATTATTATTATTATTAAACTTGGGTGGCAGATACTTCTTAAAGCAGAAGCTTTGACTTTTATTGTACATTTTTTTAAATAGCATCAGTAAAATAAAACATAATGACAATACACATGAAAGAAAATGATTAAACAAAAAAGCTTCCGCTTTAAAAACTCTAAAGTAAGAAATAAAAATGTTAACGAGGAGATTTACCAAAACGTTTGAAACTTTTGTAAATATTATATATATATATATATATATATATATATATATATATATAAATGTGCCTTTTATTTGTGTCCTTGTATTTGAATAGTTCCTCTACATATGTAAGTTCTTTCTCTCCTCATTCTTCGACAAAAATCAATACCTGACACAGGTGTTAAACTTCATTCTCAAACTGTAAGAACCCCAACATGCTCATTCACCATCCCAACATCCAGGTTCGGACTCAATCTACAACAGTCGGAAAACAAATTAAAAGATTATATTGACCTTCTTGCCTTTTGAGCTTCATCACTTCAACTGCAGACTACCTTTAAAAGTGAATCTTCAGCCAAATAGAACACACTCCTTTATTTATGCAGGACAACTGGAATAATCGTATTCGGCTAAAAAAAATAATGTATATGATGTAATAATCACTTCCCAATTGAGGGATCAATAAAGCTCTTTTCCGTTCCATGAATGTATTATTACAATGAACTTCAGAAAGATTTAAAGCTGTGACACAAGAATAACATTCAGTTTCATCCTTCAATATTGGCATTACTGATTCCGAACATACATTTCATATGGAGATTTCTTTTCTGCTTGGGCTACAATATCTTCTAAACTTACCAGGATTTTCAAGATAATTGGTGTAGTTTCTCTTTGTGCTAATGTTTTTTGATTATATAAAAGCAGACTTCAGAGATAGTTAAATGACTAAATTCTGTAATGAAATTGTTTTTTTTGTAACTTTTGGTGTCACTTTTGATAACAACTGTAGAGGTTTTGAGAAAAAAAACATGTGAAAATAGGATACAGATAAATGATCTCAGTACCAACTAGCTAATTAGCCCTCCATGTGGTGGTATCAATGGAGTTTCATGCTGCTTTCTTGGATCTTTATTTGCCTTTTAGTCTGCTAAATTAAATAGATTTCTTTAAGTTTATAAGCTTTACTTGGCATCTTTGAGCTCCATCCATTTTTCTGAGGTAATTCCAGGGCATATGGGTTCATAGCCTAAGGGATAAACTGTGGTTTTGACTTTCAGTGATCCTTCTTACATTTAGCAAATAATATTCTCTTTGTGCGATAAGTAAATGTTCATTCTGATTGGTACAAATAACAGATTTTCTGATTTTGCACAAGAAAAGAAAAGAAATACGCATTGAAGCTAGATGCTTCTGAGACCGCTGTGCTGTCCTCAAGAATTACAATATGTGGATAATGTATGTGTAGTTTGTTTGTTTGTTTGTTCTTATCCAAAAAGTTAATTTTGGTTTGAAAGATTTCCCTTTAGAAGGAATGTAAATATGTATGGATAAGGCAACCTGTTCTGGGTTTACCCTGTTTGCTTAAAACAACATTATTTCATCAGAAAAACATGACCAAAAACATATGGCTGAAGTTTTTCCTGTGTTGCTATGGCTACAGATCTTTAGATTAGTCCTTTTAAGAAACAGTCGGTTAAAAACACTGATAAATCCTAAGCACATGAAAATAACATTAGCAACTGTGAAACTGTAATTAATTTTGAAAGACCAACATGAAGTTGTGTTTACCCTATCTGGAAATGTTTTTGTTCATCTACTTTTCACTCAAAAAATATTTATAATTTGAAATCTAAGAAAAGAAAACTAGAGAGTTTGTATTCTCTGGGTGGGTGAGGTGCTCCTGTCCCAGGTGATGGAGTTTAAGTATCTTCAGTCAGTGTGAGATCAGCAGGCGGATTGGTGTGTCGTTCGCCATTATGCGGTTGCCGTACCAGTCCGTCGTGGTGAAGAGAATGCTGAGCCAGGAAGCAAAGCTCTCAGTTTAGCGGTTGATCTTTATTTCAGTACTCCTTTATGGTCAGGAGTTCTGGGTCATGACCAAAAGAATCAGGTCCCGAATCCAAGCGGCCGAAACGAGCTTCCTCTGTAGAGTGGCTGAGAGATGTAGTGAGACGCTCAGTCATTCGAAAAGAGCTCAGAGTAGAGCTGCTGCTCTTCCACATTGAGAGGAGCCAGTTGAGGTGGCTCGGGCATCTGGTCCAGATGTCACCTGGATGCCTGGCACCATGTCCCACTGGGCGGAGGTCCCAGGACAAGCTGCAGAGACTACGTCTCTCAGTTGGCCTGCATGCCTCGGTTTCCCCCGCAGAAGAGCTGGAGGGAGTGGTTGGGATGAAGGAAATCTGGACATCTTAACTGAGACTGCTACACTCCACCCCCACCCCCACCAGTCCCAGATAAGCAAAAGAAGATGAATGAATGGATGAAAACTAGTACATGAAGCAGTTACACTGTTTGACCAAAAGTAATTGCTCACCAACCTAAATGAGGCATGCAGACTGTTTTCACATACATTTTTGAAAGAATGGGCCGCTCTCAGGAGTTCAGTAAATTCCAGTGTGGAACTGCCATAGGATGCCACCTGTGCAACAAATCCAGTCTTAAAATTTCCTTGCTCATATCATAGCAAAATAGGAGAAATTGGGAAGAACATGGACTCAGCCACAAAGTGGTAGGTAATGCAAACTAACGGATACCATCATATTGAACTCTGTGGGTCGGAATGGGATGAAACTTCAGTTCATATGCGAGTCAAAGCAAGTGAGAGAATACTGCTGGTAAAAGCATCGTATAAAGTTAATATGTACAGAGTGTCCCATAAGTCTCCAAACACAGGAGACATAAAACATTCAATATGTCACTCCACTTTACTATAACTAAATACAATAAGCTATGTTATTTAAATTTGCAGTTCATTTTCAACATTTTCAGTTCTTTTTTTTTACATCTATTTAAAAATATATATGATTGATTTTTTTTGTCTTTTGCCAGTATTTATTTCTTTCATTTCAATGCAGTATGCCAAAGGCTAAAGTAAAAGGATACGATTTGGGCCTCGCCTCATCCTCATCTTTTTCCTGGTCTCAGAGAAGAGCTGCCTGTGTTGGCTCTGTGAAAGTTTTTGCTCTCTTATTTGGCAATAATGACCCAAATGACCCTTTATAAACTGAGACAGTGAGAGGTCCTTTAGGCCTCTGCCTACACACTCTGTAGTTATTAAGTCCAGCCTTTGCCAGGGATCAAACAATGGCCCACCAGCTCATCAAATACTCTGCGCCGGGCATTCATAAAACATACTTTTCCCAGCTTGCTCTTGGCATAAGCTCAGATGTAATAAATCACACACTGTATATTTCATAACTGATTCAGGAGTTGCATGTGGGTTTTTAATAAGACAATTGACTTAGACACCACAGGCTGGATTGCTTCATTTTTTAATTAAGGGCACAGTGTCAAATGACTGACCAGAACCATACATTTACAGTATCATACTGAATATATACATATGTAACATAGATATTTATTACAAAAATAAAAGTTTTCATGAAACCAAAAGCACTGACAAAGTTGGACATATCTTTACTTCTCATCATTTTTCATCTCATTCTTTTAAATTACAACAATTCATTTATGGGGCCCTAAACCTCTAACCCTTCATGTATATCTTAAGAGTTGTACAGACACACACACACTTGCATGCACAACACTTTCAACAAATGAGCAATTTTCCTTTTACGGCCTTCTTTTGACTGCCAGTATACTGCCCACCCGTTATTGCCTCCATGTATTTCCAATTATTTTATGTGGAAGAGGGCAAAGGGACAAATGGAGTGCAGACAAGAGAAAGAAAAAGGGGTTGCAAGCCAAGACACTTTGTAATGCCATTGACAGGTTATAAGGAAGATAAATAGCGTGACACCTTAATGGAGCCATATAGTTATCCTTTATGAATAAAGTGAGATTGCTTCATAAAATGTACAGTGTGTGATTAATGATAGATCTGAACTACTCCCATCGATCGTGGTCATAAAAGGACTCTTGAGTATTTACAGCTGTTAATGTTATAACAAATGGTATTATAAAACTTGGACATTTTGTAAGTGAGTTCAATAAAATGCCACAGACTTGGGGATTATCCTGAGCCAGGTGTGGGGCGCTTTTTTTTTTTTCCTTCTGTCTTTTAGGTTGGTGGGTATGATGCAAACAATGACAGTGGAAAACACAAATCCATTTACTCAAACAATCCAACAATTTCCTCTGAGCAAGCATTTTCTGTCTCATAGAGGGCGACCATCTGCCTTAGACAGCCATCACCCAGCTGGGCGAGGGGACGGGAAGAAAGGAAAGGACAGCAAAAATGGAGTGCGAAACAAAAACAGCAAAAGATGGAAAAGGGAAGGTTGATGAGGCCATTGCACACAGAATTATGCAACTCTGAGGTCAGGGATGCCTGCAGAGAGGAAAAGTAGGAAAAATAAAGAAAAAAAACAGGAACTCTGGGAAAGGGGCACACAAAGTTAATGGCATACAATGATGATGTTTAAATGTGCCCAGAGTGACCGAAGGAGAGCAGGAAGGGGTGTTCTGTGAAGCACAGGAGGTCCCCCAGCGGTCTGTGACCATGGCAGCATATCAAAGTGATGGTTCAGAGTTACCTCAGTCAGCAGGGTTTGATCAAAGTAAGAGGTTGTCTTACCTCACACCAAATGTCAGTTCTGCACTTTTTTGAAGTCCTATTCTGATTATCTTTTGAGCTAGTTTATAAGTGTTCCCAGTGGTCTTTCAAGTAAAATGATGCCGGTTTTAGCCAAAATGAGTTAAAATCTTTTGTGAGGAGAAACATTAATAGACATTAAAATATTACTTTTGTAACAGCAGTTTAGCCCATCAATATTCCCTATCCTGCTTTTTTTTGGAGTTTTTTCTCTTTAGGACCAAATGACCTCTAGACTTGAATGCAAAGCACAAAATTGACATTCAAATCTTTATCTATTTGGTGTATTTGGGTATCAGTCAAACTGATGCAGCTTCAATCAGCTGTGATTCACCATGATACTACTGGCATTGAGAACACAAGTTAGTTGTTTTTTTAGAGATGAGTGCGATGGAATTTGGAAAAAGAACAAGGTCATGTGGGGCTTTTGAATACTTCATTAATTCCATTTTTTTTTATAGCTCTTTGGCAACGTTTTATTTGTCCTCAATGGTTTCACAATTTCCAAAGTTGCAAATGTACTGTGACATGACAGAGGCAAAGAAAATGAAAAGTATCCCCAAAATAAATACAGAAAAAAGCAAACAACAAAACATTAAGTCTAGAAAACCAGAGAAAAAGCCGTTTCCTTAAACCACCATGGTTTAAACAGAATATTCACAACTAGAACAGCTTTACTTCACAGTTTGGCATTAGAGAAATGACATTAAATGTTTAAAAAAATAGGTTTGCCTAAAATCTAGGACAAAAAGTTACAAAATGATGTCTACTTACTCAGCTTCTGCTACTTTTGGTAAAAGTAAACAAAATTCAGTGTATATTAGAATAACTAAAGCTTCTACTTTAAATATAGATTAAAGGCACCCTACACACCCCTTTGTTCAGATTTCTCTTTAGCTTTACTTTACTGTTTTTTCCCCTCTTTCTGTGTGTCACTGCTTCTTGTGGTGATGATTAATGAGAGGAGATGTGCTTCAGATCAATAGTCCTCTGGATGGCCTGTTGAACTTGGATCAATAACTACTGGCTGAGTGAGGACTTGTTCTCTGATTTGGTGTTTCTCTCTGTCAGACACTTGTTCATGAGATATAGTCACTCTTTCAGCCTTCTCCCCCTACAACACACATATACAAACACACACAAACATTGGTCCCTATCCATCTTTTGAACTGTCCCGCGGCTAAAATGGGTGACAGACCTGGGTTTAGCGAGGTTAAGTCATCCTGCGTTTAACCAAACAGTGACATATTATTGTTTCAGACCTCTCTGGTTTCAAGCAACAAGTGAAAACTATCTTCAAAACAACATATATTGTGTTTGTTAAAATAATCTATTATTTTAATTTTGTTTTTTTTTATTTTACTCTTTTCACTGAGTGGCTCAGCATAATAATACAGTCCATTTGTATCATTGGGAAAATATAATTTGAAATAAAGAGAATAACAGAAATTCACCTTTTTAAGAAATTCACCTTTTTTAACAGAAAAATTAAGAATTCCATCTTATATTTGAATGTATAGCCATTTGGGGCTTTAAGGCTGGAAGGAACAAACATCAGCATTTCAAACTGTAAACAGCAGGACCTGCAACTGCTGACAGTGAACAGCTGACGCTGTAGGTTACTGTACACTGATGCATTCCCATTGCAGTGTCATGAGGGAAATCTCAAACACAAAATCCCACTCAGCTGTCACACAAGCGTGAAAGGTTAAGTTTAATTATATAAAATATTAACTTCTGCTTAAATAAGCCCACCTTTACAATTTGCATTTCAAACATTGAGATAACTCAGTGCCCCTGCAGGGAGGCTCTGAACACCTGGAGATGCACAAGGTCATCAAGACTGCTGATTTGAAATAGCCTTAACTTCTAACAGTCTTTAATAATCTGAATGTTGGAGTATAAAACCTGCAACATAATGGAAGACCCTCATTTAACATAGATCCTCCACAGAGTGGGCCTCTGCCAGTTTCTCTTATGTGTGTCAGATCATGCATAAGCCGGGAAATAACACGAATGTGCAAAATGTAAGTATAAGAGACCAAAGAACTGGTAAATACAAAGTACATAAAAAAACAGTTTAGAAAATTTACAAAAGAAAAGGAACCTTTTAGGGTAAAATAGTAGCAGAATGTAACCACGGGTTTGGCAGTGGAGGAGATTTGGATCACGTCTGCTCTGAAGATCTGAGAAAAAAAGGTGTTTCTGTCAGATGATTGTGCATTATATTATTTTATCTATTAGTCTAAAGAAGCCAACAGCATTTTCATTCAGAAAAATGTGACAATTATATTTTTACACCATGATATTTTTAAGGAGGATTTGTAGAAAAAGCTTTAATCAAAGCTTAAAGCTGGAAAAGCTGTAACTGTTAAGAATCAGCAGTTAAAATAAAGTTTTTTCCTAGTGATATGGGAGGACTTTCAAACCTCCTGTTCTGGACGTTAATGTCTACTGCCATATCCTTCTGGATTTTTCTGGTCATTTTCATTATTCTGAGTATGTTTGCAATGATACCAAAATGAAAACGTACCAGTGCACATGATAATGCTAATGATATGAAATGGAAAATGTTTCAACCTGAGGGACACATCAATGCCATGTTTGATTGTAGCAAAAGTACTACAGGACCTTCACCAGTCAAAACTGCTTTGATATGAAGGAACAATTGAGAGGGAAATGCAGGCACCAGCTGCTGTAGAGTTTTGGATTTGATCCCAGACAAATATGGTTAAGCAATGGAAGACAAGTCTCCTTTTGCTCTGGCCTGCTCATCAGTGGGAAAGGCAAGATGATGTTTAGAGATCAGCTTTTTTCTTTTTCGAAGAGCTCTAAAAAAAAAAAAAAAATTGGTGATCGCGTCTCCATGTAGACCGTGTGCCATCAAAAAGAAATGAATTAATGTATAAACCTTCTACCCACAAAAAAACTAAAATTCAGTGATCAAATAGTAAACACTTCTTTCCATGAACCTGTAATTGTAGTGATGGTGATTTGTCATGCACTCTAAAACTATTGTTCTGGATGTGACCTTGTTCAAATCTCAGTATTGTAGTGTTTTACTTAAATATATAGTTGCATTTTATTAAGCATAACGAATACATCATTTTTTAAAATACATTTCTATGAACATCTTTTTAAAACCAACAAGAAAATTTAAATGAAAGTTTTCATAGACTACATGTTTTTGTATTGGGCAGTTGGCCTCCACAAAATAGATCACTCAGTGAACCTGTAGTGCAAAGATGTTCATGCACATTTTTTGTCATGGACTTGCTGTGGTTGACAGGTTATAGTGAACACTTTAACGACACATAAGATTAGTATTTATAATCTCCACAATCGTAATATTCCAAACATCAGGGTCAATGAGTATTGAAGAGTGTACTCCTTAAACTTGGTTACTTTGTCATTCGGACACCGAACTTAACATATGCAGAAGCAAGGTTGCCATTATCTTTGGCCAGCTGTGTAATACAGTCCAACAAATCCCAAAGCTTTGTCTGTCCATTAAGATGACAAAATGAAAAGATTCAGATGTGTTTCCTACAAAGTAACTGAGCCAGTAACACGTTACGCCCTTGACGCCAGTTTCTCAGTCAGAATGCTTGGTGACCTCAAGTTCAATGTGAAATTGGGCTTTCATTGTCTCTCATTCATACAATGCAATGCATTCTTTATTTATTTATTTATTTATTTTACAAAAAAAGGCTTTTTGGATTCAAGGTCTTTATTTAAATGTATAGAAAGTTAGTAAAAAAGAAAGATGACACAGATGCAACAGGCAGTGTCGCTTGCTCTAAGACACACCGCAGGAGAGCTTACCACAATGATTACATTCCTACAAGGAAAATTACATACCGACAATGACACCATTTTTTAAACAATAATAACCATAAAGTGCAGAGTGAGTACCTTAAAGCTTTAATAATGTGCAAAAATAAATACATTTTAAATAAATTAGCACAGTTAATACAGATTAGTCTTTTAAATTTATCTTTTCTTCTTATTCAATCCACAAATGACAAATTTCAAAATTGTGGTCCTAAGTACATGGATAATTGTAAGGATCAATCCCTTTTTTAATATTAATTTGCAACCAAAAAGAAAACACAAAGAAATTTAATGAAATGTTACTTCTTTAAAACCTAAAGTCAAGGATTTTCCTTTGAGATGTTATGAAGCTATTCATCTTTATGCTGTCACCTCGCGTGTAAAAATGCTACACTGAAATTATAAGGAATGAAAAGACTGAATCAGTTTTTTAAAAAAGTTTTGACCAGATTAAATGAAAAAAGTATCAACTGCAAAAAAAAAAAAACCTTCATACAAATAAAGCGCTGAAATGTTCAAATTTAAAAGGAAAGTTTGCTGCAAACTTTGTCAAATGACGGCCTACGGAGAAACACATGAATATTAATGCTTATGCTTGTTAATAGTTGAAATATTTTTCTTTTAAAATTTGGGTCATTTTAGTGGGGAATTGTAACAAGACTCAATAACATTTAATTCAGTTTCTATCAGTAAAGATTCTACTGCTCGGAGTTGGCTAAAAGCTCCATACTTTTACGTTTACTTTAGTAGTTCAAATATGAATAAGTACTTTTCAGTACAATTGGCTACATTGATTTATTTACAGCACAATGATTGACTGATGGGAGCGTCTCCAAAATCATCAGATGATCAATCGATTTCAAACTGCCACCCTACTTGCCCCAGTTCTACATAGTATAAACGGCAACCGTGCGGAGACATTTACACTTCGTCCAGTCAGAGCTGGTGCCGGCCGGCTCCCACTGGCCTGCGGCTGTCCCGGTTGTCGCCCAATTTTGTAACGACTTCCGCCAGACTGCCGCCATTTACATTACTGACAATGCTAACGATTTTTCCAAAAAATCAAGCTGCAGCAGCTAATTTAGAAGATTGCCGATGCCTCCCCTCGAGTGGTGGCAAATGCATATGTGATCTTAGCTTTATGTTTACGTTTTGGGTGATGACTTCTTTCTTTTACTTGACTGACATTGCTTTAAAGTGTTACTTATGGTCTTTGGATCCTCAACCTGCATCTGGGTATTGTAATAGTGACGATTTTGTTCTGCATATATGTATTTTCTGTACATCAAATATGTTCAAAGAACATGAAATGTTTGGGTTTTTTAACTAATACAAGAGACCCATCCAAAATCCCGTTCATTAACACATATTCTAATTTTGACAACTATTTCTTTCACTAATATCTGAATGTTGCAAATGACCTACAAATAATTATCCCTTTTTTTTCTTTTATACATTACAGGTTATGCTTTACAAGTCAAACGTCATCCTTGCTCGGCTACATTTTGACTTTCTTATTAGTATTAGAATGTGATTACAAGGTAATCAAGACCAAAAATATAAAAGGTTGTTGGAGAAAAAAAATTATACATTGACAAATATTCGATCAGACACCCCACCCCCCACCCCACCCCCCCAACTATAATTAAAAGAAAAAAACTTCAACTGACCTCAATCTTGACTTCCTACTGCACTTAAAAAATTCCATCCACAAGACCCTCTTCACGTTGACCCATGATGAATGTGTCTCTATTTCCTGGCTCATGTTGTTCCTTTTCTCTGCCCCCACCTCATGAACATGCTCCCTGCAACCTGAACCTCATGCTCACACTTTTTTGTATTCTGGAGGACAGCACTCCAACACAGTTTCCTACCAAGAGAGCTATTGATTGTAACCGTACTCTATTGATCTTTCACTTCTTTCAGAATGAAAAACTACTTTTTAATCCTGTAGTTCTGCGGTGCCATTCAAAGAATTTTCCTCCCAACTGAGACCTTGTTTGTCTTTCTAGCTCAATGTGATGTTGACTCACAGAGGTGTGATATTTCTACGACTCCACTGTCCTGAAATCTAGCTCTAATAATGCTTTGTCGTGAATTTATGACAAATTAGCTGCACAATCTATAAATACAATAATTTGGTGCAGGTTTGGATCAAATTTAGGTAGTAGGTTAGAAATAATTGAGTCATTAGATCTCTTGGGCTTGTGAAAGGTGCTGAATATTTTTATGAGGTTAATAAATATGAACTATATAGCCATAAATATAACACAATGAGGAAAAAGGATTTTAGAGAGCTGCTGAAGAGATTAATGATGAATTTATCCGAACGAACATTTATGTTGGTTTTATTGTATTTCCTAAATATTGAGCATCATCTGCTAAGTGAAAATGAAGCTGCCCGAAGTTACCCGAGCCTTATCTTTGTGGTGGTTTCATTCTTTTGTTTGGTTTTATTCCCTTCTTTTTTCAGTCCTTTACTGCTCTGTAGAGTTCTCCTAAGATGTTTCGACTCCAGTTTAACCTCCTGTGTTGACAGAGCAGTTCAATGACAGAGCAACAGTGCCCCCTGTTGTTTGAAAATGAGAAAACCCTGTGTTTCCACTAAATCAGGCAAAAAAAAAATATGCAAACTTTTACAATATTATACTTCTAATTTGAAGATTGCAGTTGAGCAGAGGCTTTTCTAAGCAGATGCTTGCCGTATCTTGAAAGATGATAACAGGTTTTTAAGGAAGTCAATCACTCACTTTGCATTGCAATTAAGGGGGTGTCAGAGGCAGCAGGGACTAGGCTAGTATTTCAAAGACGTGGTGATGTGGTGTTCCAGAAACATTTAAGCTGTTCTCAGCATCACGTGGTGAACTGAAAACCTCCAGGCGAGATATTTGCAACATTAGGAATGAAGATAATGCCTTGTGTTTAAAAAAAGGATTTTATTCAAAAGATGACTTGTTTGCTTTCATCACATGGATTGATCATTTATGTATTTATACATTTTCTTCAACTGGCCAAAGCCCATTAATAGGCAAATCCACACACAAATTCTTCACAGAATTATTCCACATAACTATAATAAAACGACAAATATATTAAAATTGAGAGGTACATAATTTTACATTCTCACAAGCCTTTGACCTTTTTATGCTCTAAACATGTTTTTTTCCGATTCAGAAAGAGAATAAGTCTGTGAGAAAAGCTGTTTCTGGTCTTTTATGTCCAAAGTCTTCCATTTAGACAAGCTTTTTGCTGCCTGGGCTTAAGGGTTTGGACAGTTCTTTATTTAAATTTGTGTTTCTTTTGTTCACGCATCTTAAATAGGTTATTATTTGTAACTATATCACTGCAGAAAGACCGGTGCCTGTTTCCCATCAGTAACACAAGGCAGTGCATGATGGAAAATTCTTAATAAAAAGTAAACATGACTACAATTAAGAAAAGGAAAGATTTTTGTGTGTTTGACATTAAAAAGGCAGACATGTAAAGTTGTTTTTGTCAATAAAACTGAGTTTACAAGGTGTAAACACTACATTTTTTAACATCTTTGCTTTGCAGTTGACTTTTATCAATAAACTTTTGCTAAATTGTTTTTCTTTGTAGACTATTAATAAGCTCCCTTTCATTCTCATTGAAATCCTTGTTTGCAAACATGATCTGAGTGGCCACTGCACAAAGTTTAACCAGTAAAAATAAAAGGAGTTAACCCCAGAAAAAATGTCATATAGTAATTGAATCTTCTAAGGGTGGATGCTCCATTAAAAAAAACAAAAAAAACAAAGAAACCAGTGCTGAAGACATGGAGATTCATTTTGGGTTTATGTTCACTTCAAATTGCCTACATTGTTACTTTGATTCCTGTCTTTGTTTAAGTGCCACTGAACCCCTATTGTACTTTAGAATGTACCCTAAATGTGGATCTTAAACAACTGCCCAATTTGAAGCTTTATTCCCTTGTATTTGCCTCCTGTTTCTTAGGTTTTATCTTGAAAAATCTGCTA
Organism: Oryzias celebensis; assembly: GCA_014656515.1. Lineage (NCBI taxonomy): Eukaryota > Metazoa > Chordata > Actinopteri > Beloniformes > Adrianichthyidae > Oryzias > Oryzias celebensis. The sequence goes on from BNCR01000012.1 coordinate 10,944,553, forward strand.
CCTTTGGATTTTGCTGCAGACACTTAACGTTGCATTCAAACTCAGTGATTATTGCCCACTTCAATCAGCTGTGCTGGGAACAAGCTACAGTTGTTTTGAGGGGATGTAGAGATTGAAGTAGAGGATAAAGCTCTGTCTGAAACGATTGAAAATCAGAGCATTACAATGATAATCTATGATTGTTTCACAGCGTTTGTTCTCAAAAGGCAAGAAAACAACCATTCCTGTGCCCTACTGGAAACATGAAATCCTGACACATTTACGGTGAACTGAGCTGAAGTGCACTTTTATCTTTTACTGCTGTGCTTTCTGACATGAATGCAAAACAAAAAGAAAAAAAGACAACAGCAGATGGAATTTTGGGATATCTCTGACATCAATCACAAGTTCAGTTCTACTTTTCTGATGGGACTTTTATTCTTAAACGGCTCAAAAAAACAAAATCTCAAAATGAGTAACACACGATCAGATTTTGGATCAAGACAGTCCTGGTTCCATTGGGTGGATTTGAGCTTCTCCAGTTCTCATTGCTGTTATTTTTACTTTGAGTACCAGGAAACAGTCCTCAGGATAAAGCTTTATATCAGTCAGCCAGTTTATATTCTGAGGACTGTGCATTTGAAAATGTAATATAAACTTCCATGTCATTTTCTCTGGAAATCTTCCACAGCCATAGCATCTTCAGCTTAAAGTCTCTGAGCTTTGTTCATACAAAATGGATGAGCCGTATTCAGATGATTATTTTAAAACACACGCACAGAAACGTTTTTACTGGATCATCCAGACCTCAGCTAAACTCAGTTAAACTTCACTCTCAATAAAAGATTTGTTTTGATGAAGAAATCATGTTAGAGAGTCGCATGTTTGCTATTAAGATGAAGTTTGAAGCATCTTCGTCCATCTTACATAAGAATTAATCTCCCCTTGTTAATAAAAATTTCTTGTGATATGAAAGTGGCCCTGTAGAGTTCATTCTTCATATTTGCAGTCACTCTCATTTGTCATTTAGAAGAAGAGATTGTACGTTTATGTGGGAATTCACAGTGTCCCAATGTTTGTGTTCCAAAAACTGGATTTTTTTTTTCTGTCCGTAAGTACAAACAAAACATTAAGTTAAGCCTTTAAGGCCATTTCTTCCCACTTGGGCTTTTTTTCACAACTAGTAATATTTCTCTGAAAACATGAAAGCACCTAAACACACCTCACCTGCTTTCTCACTCCCTTGCTACAGAATAAAAAAAAAAGAAAAAAAGAGTTCACAGGCATTTACTCGATGCATTACTTATTGAGGCTCTAATTGCATTCTGGGTCCATCTAATAAGTGTGAAGCCCAGAGTTTACAGCAATTGCCGTGTGGGAGGGTCACGTTGGGATCTGCAGATTAGGTCTGGGGTCTTTCTCATGAGCTAATGGGCCTTGGAGTAGATACCAGAGTGCACCAGGACTAGATGAAAGAGAAGCTGTTGCTTTCCAATAATCTCTGCATCATTACTAACTGAACCTTCCTCTCCCCCTCATTTAGAATGCTGCTTAACACATTATTTCTGTTGTCGGGTAAAAGTTTTATAAGTTGAGCATGACAAAGCAATAGGATGCAGGGAATAATTCAGATTAATAACCAGCTGTGCTTCATGTTACAGCAAAAAACAAACAAACAAAAAAAACATTGCAACTGTACTAATTCTTTATGATACTTCATCTATTATTTTTTGTAATTGTTTGCTTTTTGTTTAGATTATTACAATTGTATCCCACTTTATTCATTTCAAAAGGAAACTAATTTGTCTCTAGTTTCCTGTTGTAGTTTGCAGAGCTCTGTCCATTGGGTTTTTATTTAATTGTGTGCAAACGAGTGTGTTGGACATGTTTTTTTTTTTTTTTTCTTTTTTGCTCAAAACTCCATCAGTGAATCCCAGTTAGACTACAAATGGAAACCGGAAAGCTTCCAGTAATCATGTCTTGCCTCTTGCTTGCAGATTTTGCATATTAGCAACCCTGAGGACCCGATGAGTTGTCTGCCAAAAGTGTCGTGCCAAAAATCATTGGACGCATGCAGAACTCTGGAGCTCAATGCACAAACTGTGCTTTCACGCAAAAAGCAAATACATATAGATTTTCTGACTCAAGAACTTGGAGGCAATAAAATCCCAAAAACACCTAAATAAATACTGAATTTGGCTGCACAATTCTTTTTTTCTACAGGTTTTAAAAAGCTCTGCAAGTTGCATTTGCACTTCCAAAAAGACTTAAAGTATTCAGATGAGCTGAAAATATTCCAATAGTAATTTGAGAAAACCAACAATGCTGTATTTTGCTTTGTTTTGAAAATAGTTTTTAATATGTCATCGAGAAGGTCCTAACAAATTATGTTTCTCTTTCACCACTTTCTTTTATGGAGTCAATTACTGCTAAAGTCCTGTAATAAAACTTACCTGAAAGGTAAAAAGATATTGCCAGGCTATTAAAGCGTGTGACAGATGGCCTGAGAACAGAAAAAGAGACATCTGAAAGTAATGTGAGGACAGAATGATGAGCATTTTCTGACCTTCCCTGACTGTCCCACACACCCCAGTCCCTCACAGTCGAGAGTAACGGATGGATTAGCCAGTGGCCCAAGATGTGGATGGTAACCAGGGGTGACAGCTGACCTACTGGCGCTCCATAATGGAAGAGTTGACCAAAGGCTAGGGTAAACCAGAGGTAAACCTTATGACTCTTGAAATGTGTCAAAATGCCACATCCTTACTGGCAAGGTATGACCACGTTCCTTAAAGTCCCACTCTGAACACCTTTTGACCGTTTTAAGTAAAAAAAAAAAAAAGACCTTTTCTTTCTTGGACATATTTTCTGCAGAGCAGCAGTAATTCATTAGAAATTTACCTCTGAGTTGTGGGCGCTGCTGTTGACATGGACACACAATTTTAATCAATGTCTCTATTGTGGACCAAAGGATGAATTGGACAAAAGGGTTTAGAATAAAATCATGCAAGCTGTAACAAAAAATTAATAAAGTAAACCTTAAGTTCAGCAAAAAAAAAAAAAAAACACTAATACATAAATAAAAATAACCAATCACAGGGGGTACAAATAGAACAAGAGTAGAGTAACCTGAAACACAAAGAAAAAGTGGCGAGAAAAAAACTAATAAAGATGTAAAAGAAAAAAGCAAATTCAGAAAAAACAAACAAGAAAAAAGGTTTCTAGGTCACAAAACATCTGAGAAAAAAACAACAAAAGTCCAGACAAAAGTAGGAAAAACAAAATAAAAAGATACACGCACAAAATCAAAGATCGTGACATGAAGTGGCAGCAACATGAATCAGCTCTGTGGTCTCAGACATGAAATATCTGAGAATGCAGATTGGCCATGGGGTCTTGCTGCTGCTCACAAAAGATTACTGGCAGATTTAGCAGTGCTTTGAAGAAAGTCAGTAAAGACAAAGAACAAAGAAAAAATGAAGTTACATATCCATTTACAGAACATCGCAAAAGAATTACTTGAAAGACTTCTAAAGTGCTTTCAAAAACACTTTTCATGTGACAGAATAAAGCTTTTGTTTCTTATTTTGGAGAGCAAACAACCACTGAGAAGAATAATTATGCCGAAGCAAATTCAGCCAGAAACAGAAGTGGACTCAACAATACCACATGCATTCATTTACAGTATTAGTTTATGGTGCGTTCAGGGTCACTACATGCTGGATATTGTCTCACAATCCATACCGTGAGTGAAAAGGTGCACTTTCACTGATAAGTTCATGGTAAAATTAGAAATAGATAAAAAATAATCATGCGCACTCATGCTTAGTTTTGACCCTCTGCTGAGTTAAAATGTACCAATTATTTTAGCATAAATTTGCTTGAAAATTTGAGACTTGAAATAATTTAGCCAAGTCTGCAGTAACAAATCATTGTTCTAAATTTTAATTTGATATTCTGAATCTTACTAGAATTTAAAATTTATTTTTGTCTTGTCTCAAAGTCTAACGTGTATCTGAAAGTTTTTCAGCTTAAAATCCGTGTTCTGTTTAATAAACGGCTGTAATGAAATTAAAATTAGACTGTAAGTGTTTAAAGACTTACTCCAATCATCTTTTGATCCCATCTTTCAAAACCATTCCTTGAGGCCTTTTAAATTTAGTCTGACGTTTTTGGTCAAATTAGAAAAAACATATATGTACATTTCTTGAACATAGTTTTTGCAGAGCAGCAGTACTTTGTTAGAAATTTGGCTCTGAGTTGTGGCCGGGACCCATTTCCTGTCACCCATCTGTTTATACAATTTCCTGCTAGCTTACAGCCCCTCACACCCCTAACCTAACATTACTGGTGGGACAAAAAAAAAAAAATTTAGCCACATGTCAGCTTGGACAAGGACAATGAAGAAGTACATGGATCTCATCATCTACAAGTGAATGTTTCAGAATGGAGTGGAGCAGGGAGCTTCTGGCCCACCCTGCATAGCTTCTAAGTAACAAATACAATATTTTACAAACATCATTGTTTGCTCTTGATGCACATCAATTTGATTTAAGAATTACTGAGAAATGCCATCTTAAGCTTAATTCTTTTATAAATGTCCTCCATTATCAGTTAAGAACATGATAAAAACACCAAAAACACAATTTTTATTGGAGTGGATTTTAAAGTGAAGGACAGGAACTAACACATTCCTGTTTTCCCCGACTCTTTCCATTTTTTTTTTTTTTTTTTTGATGAACAAATTGCTGATTCTGCTTTACAAGCTCATCTACCTGTTCCCGAGCAGTTCTCACTGGAAAAGAGTCTGCAGATTAAAGTGAAACACGGAAGATTACATCTTCACAGATGTATCTGTCTCGATTTCATTAAACCTACCAACCTACACTGATGGAAGCTTTTTCAGAAAAGGCACAAGATTAAGTGTCTCCTGGTCCCTGCGTGTTTCACCTCACATGACAAATTAGCAAGCAGATTTGAAGTTTGTGTGCTTTGAACTAAAATGGCATCGCTACGTAGCAAACCTTTGCTGGAGTGTGTTCAGGATCCTCTAAACCAATTTGTTAGGTCATATTTTCTGCATGCTTATGTGTTTTTTGCCAGTGTGCGTCGTTGGTATGTTTGTCCTCCAGGTATAACCCACTTTCTAATTGCAGGGATCTTTGTTTACACCTACAGAACCGGGGGAGTCTCCAGATAACTTAAACTAATCAATTAGCAAAGAAAGCGTGAGAAAGCTGCTGATATGGCTGGCAGCTTTTCACACTCAAATCATGTCATGGAGAACAACTTCTGTCTGTAGCTTGATTTTCATCCTATAGCTACTTTTTTTACTCTTTTACTGAGTGTTGCCTTTTTGCCACTGCGGTAAACAAAAATCAATTTCAAAGAACTATCAGATGGATTGCTAGGTCACTTGGAGCAGACTGTCCTGGAAGGAGAATTCCTTTTCATTTACATGATTCCTGACTTTTCCTCTACTGGCAACACATGGATACCACTGTAAAAAAAGGATTGATCATATTTTTAAATTACAGTTCATAACTAGAGTTTATGGAAACAATGCAAAAAGATATTTTTAAAAGAAGTAACTCAATAATGGTCAGATTATATATACTTGACTTTATAAACCCACTCCAATGAAACTTTTGTATTGTGTATTTTTTTACATGCTCTTGTAGCATTTCGTTTAATAATGGAGGACATGTAATAGGAAAATTAAGCTTATATAGCATTTCTGAGTATTTTTCTATTCAAATCACAGTGAATCAGGAGCAGATGATAAAATGCAGTCAAAAAAAGCTCAAAGCTGTGATGTAGAACTTACAATCAGCCAGCCTTCTATCATCATTTTGGATTTCTCTTTATTTTCTAATCAATGTAGTACATTATTTCTGATAGAGGTTTGAAAGATCTGTTTTGTAATGTGTTTCATGGTAGTATTAAATTGTTTCAGTGCTTAATAAAAATAAATAAATCAAATCAAAGTGCTTGGAACACAAACCATGAAGAGGCAACAAAAACACCAAACTCAACAAGCACCAAAACTCTTGAATATTACTTAATCAGTTAAGACTTTAATTACCCAACTTTGTCTCAATCATTCAAAAAAAAAACTCAAATGATCCCAGTGATGTTTTAATATTGGCCTTTATAAGTGACCAATTAAAATAAGTAGGGCTTAATGTTGGCATTACTGGGTTTTTTTTTGTACAAATTCCGCTGTGTAGCTAACTACAACAAATCAAACATCAGACTGTTTTTAAAGTTGGATCACAAATGATGAAGTAAAGATGAAACATGGCCACATTTGCTTGTTAAGTAACAGAACTCATTCTGACTGCTAAATCCTGCCAACTTTGCATAAAAAGATTACTCATAGTCATAGCATTTGTGCAGTTTGGCTGAAAGGTGTTGCAGAGTTTGGACGATGGTGAATCTCCCTTAAAACATATGTGAAAATTACTTAAAAAGGTCACCCTTCCCCCGCACAAATTCAAGCACATCTACAGACTGAAATGTACACCCAGTCTTTTAGATGTGCTTGAAACCCTTCAGGCTGAAGTTTGCCATGAACATTCGACGTCTAGTGATGAATCATTTGCCAACTCTGAACAAAACTCTTTTGGTTGATGGAATGGACAGAAAAGGTTTCTGCTCACATCATGCCATTAAAATAGCGTTCTTCTGGGTCTGCAGTGGACAGTATTTGTATGTTTTTGTCTGTCAAATTCAATTTTGAAAGACTGAGATGCTGTCACAGCACTAAGATCGAAGCAATTTCCTGAGCAATAAATCTCATATAACAATCCATGGACTTTTTTAAAGCTCTCCGTCAGCTAAAACAATTCAGTTTGCCTTTTTAGACCCTTATTTTGTTGTTCCCCGCAGCTCTCCGCCACCTCGCCAAACACGCTGGCATCAATCATTCCTATCTGATGTCTTGTTACTGTTTGTCCATTAAAAACAGACAGCGTTCAATGAAATCTATCAGCAGAAAGAGGTCATGTCTGCAAAACTACAGAGTGTGCTCCATAGTGTCAGCAGTTTCGCTAACAGTGCGGCGAGGATTGTCAGACTTGCCCTTTAGGCTAATCTTTGTAGTCAACTATTTTATCAGGAAATCGTTATGACAGACTGACGAAAATGTCAAATTAACACAAAGAGGAGTTGTTGGGGGGGAAGCACCTTCATGCAAATTACAGAGAGGGTAGCAGTGACTTGAAGGATTTTCTTTTTGATGTTGGTTCTTCAAAGTTGGAATTGAATGTGCTCCCAATAAACCTACAGGGTATCTGCTTCAAACTCTATTTAAAAATTTAATTCCATGTCAGGAAAAGAGAATAGCTTTTAATTTGACATGTTAAAACATAAAAATATGTAGAATTTACAAGTTTAGAAAGTGAGAGGAGATGACTGACGGCAAGGTATTATAAAGTCCCTCTCTGATCATCCTTTGCGCTAGTTTTAGCATCCACAGTGGTCTTTTAATTATGAATGTGCTCATTTTAGCCAAATTTTTAGATACAATTCTCAGTTTCTAGAACATAGTTCCTGCAAAGAAGCAGTAGTTTGTTAAAAATTCACCTCTGAGTTGTGGAAGAGGACTGTTGACGTGGGGCAACCATGCCTCCATTCCCCTCCATGTTGCTGAGAGCTACCTGTTTACCTTCTTCCCTGCTATCTCGCAACCCCTTACACCCCCAACCTAACATTACCAGTCCAACAAAAATGGGGAGCAATATTGGAGCTATCCAGCAGTTTTAAGACAGACGCCAGCTCACACAGACGTACATTGATCTAGTTATCTACAAGTATACATCACAATGGAGCAGAGCAGGTTGCTGGATCATCTATGTTCCTGCTCCTGGCCTGAACCTCGCCTCTAGCTGGTCTCGCGTGTTGGAGTGAGACAGTTTCCAGGTGGATTGTCTGTGCTGCTGTCTTTGGCTGTGGAGCTTGCCTCTTGCACCCCCAGCGGCCCCACAGTTTTATCTGGATGAAGCCTATCTGCAACACGTTTCAAACGCGTAGTTGTTTATTTTTAACATATAGTTGTTATTTAACATGTAGTTGCAAAGACATATAAGCTATATAAGCTGCCCTCCTTTATGTTGGCATCCCTGAGGTTTCCTACTTTTTTCCCCAAGATAAGATTTTTTTAATGACTTTTCCTCACAGAGAAGGTGGGTCTAAGGGCAGGAATGCCAGTTTAGCTTAGTCTGTTTAGTTTAGCAAACAGTAAATGTTTATTTTTTATGACTGACTTTATGTTCTTTGCATAAATAGAGGTGTGAAGCTCATTGAGATGCTATGGTTGTGATTTTGGGCTTGGTAAATAAAATTGAATTGAATATAAAAACAACTAAAACAGGGAAAAGAACTAAAACATTGGTGAATGCAAATGTGCATTCTACTTTAATATGTGCTCCTAAAATGAGAGGGCTTTTTAGCAAAGAAACAGGCGGTAGTTTTCCAGAAGGCACACATGTTTTTTGTTTTTTTTTCCATTACTGTGTGTGAGTTTGTGGCAGCTGTGGGTGTGGCTGTTGGCAATGTCGCCTCACAACAAGGCTTCCTGTTCACATCTCAGCTGGAGCCTTTTCTGTTTGGAGTTTGTATGCTCTCCCTGTGGGTTTTTCCTCTACACACCTTGGCTTCCTCCTGCAATTTGAAGACAACTGCCAGGGACTTGAATAGTCTCTCTAAACACTCTGTAGGAGTAAGTATGGATAGTGGTTTGTCTCTATCCTCTAACTGAGGTTTCCATTCAGAGCTTTTCCTAATGTTATTATGGTGACAAAAGTAGATAAAACAGGAAATGGAGAATGAGTTTTTTTGTTCTGAGACAAATGATTCATTTATTTTATAAGCAGTTATTTTAAATAAAATTTGTTCATGTTTGCCAGTTGAGTGAAATTAACACAGGAGTCAGCACCTAAAGGAGCCAGATGCCTGAGCGTTCAGTTCAAATAGTCGTGGATTTGTTTTATTTTATCACATTGTTTAGAAGAAAGTTGTTGATGCATTTCAACAAACTCAAGTCTGCAAATCTGCATGAGTTGAGGAAAAATCAGCAAAAACATCAGTGAAATTGAAGCCTTCTTTTACAAAAATAAACCATTTTAAGTTTGTCACAACAGGAACAATTGAATGTGAGATGACTCACTGAGTAAAACTATGAACTATTTTCAAAAAGGAGGCTGAATTTTTGGAATCAGTAATCCTATTTAATGCAAACATGCATCGTGTTACCATGCTCAGTTACAGATGAGGTTTTACAAAGTAAAACAGCATGACATAGCTCCTTGTGTACCAATAAGTTGGACTTAAAAAATTGAAATAGTTTTTTAAAAATATTTTTATACCAAGACAATCCATTTCAAGCACATCTATCTTAATCAAAGAGGAAAACTATTCAGTGTGCTGTAGAGAACAGGTAAAACATTGTTTTCTAAGGTTGACCTGAGTAACTTTTCTGAGAATAAAATGATAGATCAGGAAAAGTAACCATGCCAGAGCAATGATTGATAATCTCATCCAATTTACTTGTCCATAAAGTTGATGATACTAGCTTAAACAAAAACTTTGATTATAGGTAAGCACAATAGTGCAGGAGAGCTTAATGACCTTTGGATGAGGTCTGAGGTCTTAAAAATTGCTTTGCATATAAAGTAAATCTGCTTTAAGTAGAGGGTGGATTAACCACTGACCCTTGTATTGGCTCGCTAAAAGTTAATGTATCTGACCATGTAACAAAAGATGCTGACATATAAAACTCCATGCAATATGGTCTTAGCAATTTATTTCAGGACAACATTTTCTGTTGAAAAATGTTTCTCCTTTCAGAAACATTATTTTTCTCTAATATGTTTCCACGTCGTTCATTACTCCCTGCAGCTGCAGCTGAGCCTTGAATGGTGAGAAGGAGAGGGGAAACATGCATAGACAGCCATTATTGGAGTTTCAGTATCAATAGCCGAGTTCCCTTCATCAAGGGAATATGTGTCCTCCACAGGTTTCTGTAATCTTAAACACCCTTCTGTTTAGAAAAAATATAAATACATAAACAAAAATGTAAACCATATATATGAAAGTGGCAATTCATCTATTAGAAGTTGAATTTGAAAAAAAGATCTTCAGGCTTAAGGATTTGCATGTTTCTTATTTATTTAATTTATTTGTAAGTTGTCTTAATTTGTCATTTTTCATGACTTTTCCATTGTGCTGACAGAAAAGGCTAAAGGAAAACAAAACTATTAAGCTGTGCTGAGAAAACACAAAACACAGGAAACAACTCTGCCATTGAGGGAAAAAAAGTAAAGTCAAAGCAAAACTTTGGAGATTGCTTTAAGTTCACATCCTTTTTTAACTCCTGTCCAATAATTCAACAACTATTCCGAGTCTGGGCTTGAAATGTGTGGTGCTTGTGTACCATGAGGGATAAAGCGTTGACAAGTGTTTCAGCACCATGGACAGAGACCACAGTGCCAGCCTGTCTTTTTCCTGTCAAGAGCCACATGCATAGAGGCCAGAAAAGTCAGAGTGTTCCAAAGTTTGACTCATTCATCTTCAGAACCTGCTGAATCCCTTTCAGGGTCACAGGGCTGCTGGAGACAGCCTAGCTACTGTTGGGCAAAGAAGGGGTAGACCATGTTGCAGGGCCACACAATCACACATGCATGCTCAGGAAGAACATGCAAACTAGATATTGGTTTATTTTGAACAATCCTATAAAATCCAATTCCCTGGTCTAAAATTGGTCCAGGACATCTTTAGAGAAAAATTCAACCAGTGTGACTCAGAGATGGGTACTTAACAATGCAACAAAAGGTGAGGTTTTCCAGATTTCATGTATTTCTTGTAGGATAATGAAATATAAATTAAATTTGTTAAGAAACAAACAAGAATTAATAGCAAATCCCTTCATATTTCACTTTTGTGAAGTTTAGCCCACTGTTAAACTTCATACTTCCCAAACAACAATAATACAAAAAGAACACTATTAGAACATTGTACGACAATGCATGGTCACATCTTTGCAAAATTCAGTTTTTCTGCACATTGGACTGGAATGATGGGTTGAGTATTTTTGCTGCCATCACATGTGTGTTGTTCACTCTGATGGTACTTGGTCATTTTTACATTATAGTGACATAAACCTACAGTGCCTCAATCTAAATAGTATTTTCCAATATCGATTATAATATTTTTTTTTTCATTTTGAAACAATTTTATAACAGTGTCGGTTCATTTGATTGGGTTAAAAACTAGCCTCAGACAGATCGATCTGGTTTGATTGTTTGAATGTAAACCGGTCACTCATATAAGTCAATGAATTGTCACGCCCTTCCCACTTTCTTTTTATCTGTATAAATAAAACCTCTTCAAAAGTCTTATCATCTGCTTGAAATTACCTAAATAAATTGAAAAATACACATGTGACTGTTGTTAGATTGCAGTTTTCCATGTGAAAATGTTCAAATGCATAAAAGTATACACTTTATTAACCAGTTCAGGCACCTTTTGCTTGTGTGTGGCATTGAAATGTGATCTTTTTACTCAGCAGCTTTGTTTATCCTGGAAAGTGTGATTAGAAATGAATAATTTAAATAGTGGATGCTTATAAGAACACTTCATATTTGATATTTAAATATATTTAAATGTATATAAAGATTTATTAAAAAAAGAACTTATGACAAGTACCATAGATAATATGGGTGTCATGGAAATATGTAGCCACAGGGGGCCCAAGTCTGGGTCTCCCTGTGCCGGTCCCTAGCCCAGTAAAAAGCATAAGGTTATGTCAGGAAAGTGTAAAAACTCTCCGCCAAACCAAATGTGGGGCTCAGTGGATCAGTGAAAGCTGATTTGTTGTGGCGACCCCTGACAGGATATGCAGAATAGTTAACAGCATGGGTGTCATAGCAACATTTTTGATTTATTTGCATCAATTTGGTTTTAACTTTAAATAACATTTAAATATGATAAAATCTTCTAACTTTACAAGGCCAATAATATATATAGAAAATGATGTGTCGGCTCCTCAGATTAATGAATTGATAAATTGTGATTAAGGTAAGGTGTTGAAATGAAATGTAATACCTCATATGTTTAAGGGAAATTTCTAACGTTATAAGCTCGTTTGTAAAAAAATTAAAAGAGTTAAGCATGACAAAAATAATAAATAAAAAAAAAGTCATAAAAGAAAAACAAAAACTTCCACAGATACCAACTCTTCGGGACAAACGTGGGCGCGCGCTCTCATCCAAGTTTAGGGACCTATTTGTCCCAAAGAACGGCCCCCAACGGGCTCGTGCGGAGCGGAACGATGTCATTCTCTCCACACCTGTGCTGCCGCCTCCTGGACGGACGCGACTCCTTTGCAGCGACTGTACTATAAGTGAACGGACAGCTTATGAGCCCCACTCAAAGCGGAGAGAACCACGCACAAGGAGCGCAATGGCGAGGATATTAGCGCGGCACCTCCGCGTCCTCCTCGTGGGTCTCCTCCTGGCGGACTCGTGGACTTTCGCGGCGAGCCGTGGGGCGACGTCGCCCGAAGAGGAGAGGGACAAAGAGAGCGACGCGGAGACACCGTGCGAGCTGAAAACCGTCACCGTGTCTACCCTGCCCGTCCTCCGCGAGAACGAGTTCAGCTTCACCGGCGGAGTCGCGGGGAGCGTGGCCGGCGGAGGGAGCGCTGCCGGAGCAGGTGGTGGCGGAGGAGCCGCCGGAGGAGGAGGAGGAGCAGCAGGAGGGGGGGAATCCCGGCTTCTGTTGTTCGTTATTACTGACCTACCCGGGAGAATCTCTGTAGTGGATGATCTTGACAACACTGCTCTTCCATACTTCACTCTCGGTAAGAACTATGGGATGTTGTGCAGTCAGTCGAAATTGCACCATAGGGGCAATAAGGTGTCAGCTTTGCTTTGTCCCCTCACTTCATAAACTTTACCCCTCCTCCTCCTCCTCTTCCTCCTCCTCCTCCATTTCTACCACTTTACTTTCAAAATTCCGTCTAAGGACAAACGTGCACACCCCCTATGCTGGTCCTCCCTCCTCCAACCTCCTTCTCACATCCCAACTTTATTTTGTGCTTAAATATGATTAGCATTTTGAAATTTCATGCATTAGGAAAGCGGGCTGCCCCAATCAAACGCTGCAATTTGGCCCAGCAAATGTGCATGAAATTGGTATTTTATTCTCACACTGGGGTGTGATTTGGCTGCTTTCTTGGTGGTGTGAGTTACTTGGCTGGTTAAACTGGATAAAACATCCACATGCTGTTTTTTTTTTTTTTTTCTGTAAGTGTCAGGTCATTTGTGAAAAGCCACTGACCTGAAAAGGAACCTGAGGTAAAGGCATTAAAGCATAAAAAATAGCATTTGTTGCAGAAAAGCAGTAGTTGAAAGGAGCCTCCCTACCTTGTTTTCTCTGTGTCTCAAAATTGTGCCAAAAAGGCAACATACAGGATAAGAGTCGTCATGTTCTCCCTTTCAGTGGCGTGAGGCACGTGGCTGACTTTTTTCTTTGCCGTGCGGAGCTGCTGAGTGTATGTAACCCGTTAAATGCCTTTAAGTGCGCCACTACAGATGCTCTATTATTTAATTCACAGTTATCTGGGGTCAGCTCCACTGGCATATAATGGCAACATAGTGAAAACAAAGACAGAGTGAAGCATGCAGGACTCAGCAGAGGTCAGTGAAACGAGAATCCATGAGAACGTCTCATTACTGGTGCTTTTCGGGCTCTGGTTCGCCGTCTTCCTTCCATCTCAGTTCTTCGTTTCATCCCCCCTCCATATGAAGAGTGTCGACTGAACTGGCTGTGCGAGGCAAAGGCTGGCAAGGCAGGCTGAGGGCTGGAGCATTACCCCACTAAATCACTTTCTATTCTCATTAAGGACATTCGTTGACTGGTGAGAAAGGCCTCTCTGTCCTCCCAGTCAGCCAGCTAGCAAATTTGCTGCTTCACCCTTTCAGTGCATGGCTGCACACTGTGGAGAGAAGCAGCTTTAATGATCGCATATGCGGAATACATATTGAAGATCCTGCGTGCATTCTATAGGTTTTGATAAATTGTTTAAATTTATCAATACATTTGAAAAAAGCCTTTTTTTAAGGATGTAGCATCCTAAACATACACAGCTCATACTGCTCTTAATGTGACTAAAAATACTTTCTGTTTTTGAGACGCATAGTCCATATTATGACATTATTTTGGATATGAATACTACTAAGAGGTGAAGAAACAACAAGAAATGCTTTATGCTCTACCTGGTGTGATTTATTTTTTGTTACAGTTCTTTAAGTAATTTTAGTGTTTTTCTTTGTTTCATTTATTTACTTTTTTGGTCTATTTTTTTTCCCCCTGCAACGGGCTGGCGACCTATCCAGGGTCACCAGTTTGGAAGGTTGGGATAGGCTGCAGTGCCTGTGAACCTAAAAAGTATTCAGCACGTTCTGAAGATGGACGGATGAATATTTAGAGTAAAACATCCTCCAAGGGACAAATATTGCCCCTGTTTTTTTAATTTTTTTTTTGTCTAAGGCAGTTTTTGCTGTGCAACAGACTGACGACCTGTCCAGGCTGTACCCTGGCTGGGCCAGACATTGTTTGGGATAGGCTCCAGCAACCAAATGACCCCCAAATGAACGCAGCTGGGTTCTGAAGATGAAAGAACAATTGAACAATTTTAGTAAAACATCCTCTAAGGAGGTAAATATTATCAGTTTTTGTTTTATCTTTTGGTCTAAAGAAGTTTTTTGCCCTGCAATGGACACGTAACATGCCAAAGGTGTAACCTGCCTTCACCTGACAGTAGCTAAAATAAGCTTCGGTAACCTTGTGGCCTTGAAACGGATTCAGCAGGTTCTTGGAGATTAATTCATAAACAAATAAATTTAGTGAAATATCCTCAAAAGAGGCAAATATTATTCAGGCTTGTGTGTTTTGGCCTAAGGCAGTTTTTTACCTTACAACGGAGTAGCGACGTGTGGTGGGTGTACCCTAACTTTGCCCCACCGTAACAAGGATAGGTCCCAGCAACATCATTACCCTGAGAGTGCTTAAGCGCATTTAGAAAATGCATGGATAGATGGCAGTTTCGTATGGTTTAGGTATAATATTATGCAACCGTACACTTTCATTTAGCATAATGTCAAGAGGGAATACTTTGTAAAATGGCCCTCTTTTGGTTTTTATTTTTCAGTGTTATTGTTCCAGAAAAACAATTTTATCTCACTTGGGCTTTTCCTGCCTTCACTAAAATACCCATTGGTCATTTTGGCAGTTTTTTTCCCCTAATAGATCTATTAGTTTCTTCTCTCTAGACAAAGTACAATGAAAACATTCTGAAAAAAAGAAGTTGATTTAATAGAACCGAATGAACAAACTCAGCAACGTACACAGGAAACATTTCCTTTGCACATAAAAACAGTGCAATTTATTTTTATTTAAAAGTTTAGACAAACTAAACCTTAGAGTTTAAAAATATTCAGACTAGAATCAGATTTCTGAACATTGTTTTGTGCTACTTGTATGCTCAGTCATAGCTACAACCCTTCAATGCTTAATTCTGTTTGTAATGGTCTTTAGGTAAGAAAAAGCTTTTAAAATAGTACTTCATGCTAGAAAACAAACATCTTACAGGAAATTCTTAGTTCTCCAGTTTCATCAGGGCTTTCAGAGACAATTGTCCTGGAAGTTACAAAATGACATCATCATGGTAATATACATTGAATGATAATACTAAACCTTCTTTATGTAGCACGTTTTTAAAGAATGAACAGTTGTGGGGTAGTGGGTAGCACAGTTCACAGCAAGAAGACCCTGGTTCGAATCCTGGCCGGGTTCAATCTGCCCAGACTAGAGTTTGCATGTTCTCCCTGTGCATTCGTTGGTTTCCTCCGGATGCCCCATGTTTCTCCCACAGTCCAAAAACATGTTTCAGAGGTAATCCGATGACTCTAAACTGTCCCTTAGGTGTGAATGTGAGAGGTTGTTTGTTTCTGTGCTGTCCTGCAATGCACTTGCTAACTGTCCAGGTTGTACATCACCTTTGTCCCTCTGTATCAGGGTGGGGACCAGGATCCCCTTGACCTCAAACAGGGATGCAGTAGGTCTAGAAAGTGATGGATTTTTTTATTCTTCATGACTACTTTTGAGTTCCCTGTTTCAAAAACCTGACAAATAGTTTATTAAACTGTGAAATTTTTACAATGAATAGCATTTTGACATAAAATCCCACCTGAATCAGCATTGGTTAGCAGCAGAACAGTGAATTGTGCGAAACGTGTTTTGTGCGCCCAAAACTTTGAACGTCATTTGGATGATGAAGGGTGATCATTACCTGATCTGAATGCTGAGAGGAAGTGCTGAGGAGACATGTTGATCTGTAGTTCTTTTTGAAGGTCTATGCTGTGAGGATGCCAGCATATGGGAGAAGGGGGTTCTAGAGTAGCTTCCACTGTTCTTTATTGAGAGAGAAAAAAACAACTTTTAAAGCAATGTCTTCAATGGTCTGGAGAACCATCAGAAAATGTAGCTGGATTTTTTTAAGTGACACTTGTTTTAATATTTGCTCGAGTGGTCTCGAGCAAATAATTTCGAATAATAATTTCAACTTTAGTCGAGCAATTTAATAAATGTTGCTGTATGTCAACAAAAAGCTGCAATGTTGGGCCAAAGTGCAAGTGTTTTCATGAGCAGTAGAAGAAGCTGTTTCAAAATGTCGAAAAGATTCAATTGAAATGCAATATTGTCTTACCAATTTTGATAAATGACAAACAAATGAAAACCTTTGTTTGGTATGCACCCACTTGCACACAACTACATGCATGTACTGTAGATTGGTTTTCCTCGTTTGAGCTGGCATCTGGCTCAAAAATGGACGGCTGAATAAGCTTCAAGCTCGCAGTCGCTTCTTAGATGGGGCATCAAGGCATTGAGCAGTAAATTTGACGCCTCAGCCACGTCCGGTGTGAATGCAGCATTAGACTGGGGTTGTGATGGGCTATAAGCTAGCAGGAGAGCATGTGAACAGAGAGCTCTCAGCAACTGGAAGGGTAAGGTAAGTGGGTTTGCTCTGCACCAACCGTCCTGGCAACAACACAGAGGCAAATTTCTAACAAACTATTGCTGGTGTACAGAAACTATGTCCTACAAAATGACACAATTTTTAAAAAAATGGCTAAAAATGGCATAATCATACTGAAAAAAAACACTAGGAACACTTTTTAATAGATCAAAATAGGATCAGAGTGGGTTTTTAACAGCGCATTGGTTTCAGAGTCTTTTTAGATTTTAATGTTTTTGTGTTCAGAAATTCTCTCCTTTGCTGTTAAGGGTTATTTCCCAGTGAGGTAAATGCAAATCCCACATTATCACACTGCTACCACAATAAAGTCAAAGAACTTCATTTTAATAGCCTCACAAAACCTGTCTGAGGGGTTGAAAAGCATTGAATGTTTTTTACATGCCGGTTCTTTAAGAAAACTGATGAAAAATATCAGTTACATAAATAATAAATAAACAAAGTGCACTTAATAGAGAAGGATTTTGTTACACAGGGCAGTACTCTTTTAAGGAGGAATCCTCATATATAATAGTAACAATGACAACTAAATTACACCCCCTCCAGTTGTTTTTTTCATAATGTAATTCATTTTTCTCCCTTCTCTTTTTTTTCTGAACTGAAATGGCACCGTACAGATAAGATAAACTGCATAACCTATTAGCCAAATTGCATTCAAATGAGAACAGTCTTGTCTTGTTTAGTCGATAATGTTAAAAGTCAGATTGTTTTGTCAAATCAGCGTCAGAGGTTATTGGGAAAGGCGGAAAAGGACCACACGTTGCCTTCCCACTCTGGCCTGCCTACCCAGCTTTGATTTATTACCAAAGTGTCATGGAGAATGGATGAGTAGAAAGGGCAGTGTGAAAAAAAACTGTATCGAACTGCTTCCCTTCTTCTTCCCTGCGTTAGCTGTCTTTGTCCTTTTCTTAAATGTTAGCAAACAGAGAGACATGATCAGTCGTTGGAAAAACAAAACAAAAAAAAAAAACAGTGTGTTTGACAAAAAGCTGTGTGACAGAGTTGCCGATTTGTTTTCTGTCTCCGCATTGGCCAATTCTTTACCATCTCCCTTTCTTGTCACAACATTATTTTACTTAAATCATTGGGTGTAAATGCAGTTTTTCATTCAGCCTTTGGGGAAAAAAATGAAGAAGACTTCATCTCAACTTAATTTATATTCCACTGAGACATTTCTGTCCTGCAACATTTTGTCACCCACGATCATATTCCTTCCTCACTTGAGATATTGTTGGAATGGGTGTAAATCAATACCTTTTGGCAATATGTGTGGCTGTTTAAGCACCTCATTAGGAGTTCACCTGTTTGAAAACCTTCAGGCACCTAATGAGACTGAAGACATTCTGATGTCTTGTTGTTCATCGCCTCCCTACGTGCTATCAAGTAAATCTTTGGTTTCTGTTTCCTAGCAATCCTTTTTTTTTCTACTTTTTAGCTTTCATGTTGGGGAGCCTTTTCCACTTGCCGTTAGGTTTTCTAGCTTTGTGTCTGTGAGCAGGAGGAAAACCAGCTTGTATAGGGATGCACAATTAAAGGCCATAGGCTCTGAGAGAAAAAAATGCAGAAAAAGTTGGAGGTACACTAGAACTCCTTCTAGTGTGGAGCATTTACACACTGTGCTGGGTCTCAGTCTTGTATCAGGGGTTCACTGCAAGACGAGCAGTGGTGAGGGAACAAAAGTTAACAGGAGAGATGGTAATTATACCATACTGGAGGTGAGACAGAGGTGTGAGGACAGAAGTGTAGCTGTTAATTGGCTTTAGTTTGAATTTAGTACATTTTTGAATGCTGACAAGAAAATACACATCCGTTTTCTCTACAGTGGAATGCAATTTTAAGACTGTAACGGAAGTGCAGGTCCAGTAAAATTATCTATTAGTATCATTTCACCTGATTTAGAAAAACAAAAACTGGTTTTTAATAAAAAAGAAAATTCAGCTCGCCGCGGCTTCCTCGTGAGCCAAAACTCTTTTGCTGACCACACACTTAGGGCAAGTATTTTTGGATTCTAATTTTTTATTGTGTCACATTCATTTGTTTTCACCCTTTTGTGTCCTTAAAGCTCAGCACATTGCAAAAAAAAATATCAGTGCATGTGTATCTAAATATTCTCCAAAACCGCATAATATATATTTTTCCTTCATACTAATGTCGAGGCAGAGTGCATGTAGATCAGCCTGTGCCAGATTTTTTGGCCAGTTGAGATGCTATTTTATGTCTTTTAATGGCGCAGGACTTTGTACTCTTTTTTTTTTCTTGAAATATGTCTTCCTTTTATGAGCATGCTCATTTTAGTAGCTCAAGGATATAATTTAATGATCCTGGCTTGAACATAAATTCCACTGTTCCTATTACAGTAGGTAGAAGAACAAAATCTGTCGTACAGGACTAAACAGATTTGTTGCGTTTGTTTTCATGTTCAGTCTTCTTGAGCACATGTGATTTGCATTTTGTTGACATCGCGGCTCAAGCCGTGTGAGCAAGCTGATTTTTGAGAGGATATGTTGAATAATTGACCTCATGACTTAAAGATCATAAGCTGGTATGGTGAGCGTTCACAACAGAACCATAGAAGAGTTCACAGGAAGTGGATTCTGGCCCACTTCTCCAACCTGCTCATGACCCATTTCGACCAGCAATGAACCAATCATGCAAGTCAAACAAGCTGGTTTTGGTGGACCACTTTAATAGAACCACTTTATTGCCACCTCCACACGTCAGCGTGTTTTGCAGTGTTTGATTGTTCAGTCTTTGCATCTGCTTGTTTATCTTTTACTGGGGAATTACTAAGATCCCTTTTTGTCTGTTTAAATACACCAGAGAACTGCTTGCACTGTTGTGATTTTGCAATTTTAAGACTCATTTTGTACTTTTCTAAGACCCATAACCACTTGTCTATACTTCACATCATACATTGATGGCATGGGTTGCCCTCATAAGAATTTTTTAGTTAAGCAGGAATATTAATTTCTTCATAACGGTGCAGTTTTTTTGACAACCTCTTGCAAACCCTATATTTGTCCATATTTGGGTCCATAACTTTGGGTTGAGAATTACAGATCTACAACATTAGGGCATGTTTGCTGCAAGAATTGTTTGAAAATGTTCGATAAATGTCCCTGCCTGACTGCTTCCTATGAATCAAGTCAGAAATACTGTATGCTTTGTTGGGCTATGCATAGATTCACTAGGAATATTCTGTTCTCTGACAAAAATAATTTACACATTGGGGATCTTCAAAACATTCCATTTGTGATTTCCTTTGTCATCTTAGTCATGGGTGACAAGTTGTACTAAGAACAAAGACAGCAGAGAAAAAAAGATGTTGAGACATAAGAACAAGAGATGCTTTCTTTGTAAAATGCACAAAGAAAATGATGTATTTTATTTTGCAATAACTCGATCCATGATTGACTCACCTCTGAAAAGAGGGAATGCATTTGGTCTGCTGGGATCAGCCCGTCTTACCAAGTTTAATTGTGATAGACCCAAATGAAACTATGGGAAAGGACTTATGATGTGTGTGACTCATACATGAAAGCATTTGCAGCAATTTCCGAAAAGTCCCCATGTCCTAAAGCTTTGTTTTATCAACACTTTTCAGGTTTTCATTTGAGCCAGTAGTAAATCTCTGGATCTCAAAGTAACCATCTGACCAATATAATCACTAAGGAACACATTTTGATCATCTTTGACACAATTCAAAAAGAGTGTTTATGTAACTGCATCTAATGAATGCAACAGCACTGTTTACTCTTTTTAATGGCTAATTTATTCAAAGCAACATTGTACACAACGGCTAATGTTTGCTTCCTTTAAAAAGTTTGACAAATGCTTTTTGGAAACTCAACCAACACTTGTTGTTTGTTGTAAGAAACATGAAATATGACGGCAATCATTCATCAGGTTAAATTAACGCAGCTCAAATTGTTTAAATTAAATGTGTTTACATACTTTTTACCATTTTTGATGAATTATGTTATTTTAGTAAATAACTGTGGGTACTTGTGGTTCCTTTTTTAACCTGCAACAGCTTATCTTTGTTTGAAAAGCTGGACTTTTATCAAAGAAAAGGCAAGACGGCATTGCTCACATGAGAGTATACTTAAAGCTGATCCCCCAAAAGATTCATAGACTTGTGTATTGTATAGAGGGTTTTTAGTCTGTGCTCAGAATGCATAATGTGACACTGATTTATAAAAGCAATTCCATTTAGTTGCTCTTTTTACTCTTCGGGTTTCTCTGGTGTGTCCCCATCACATAATAGAAAGCCCCATGTGACAACAACTGTGTAATGTATTTGCCCTCCTTTTTTAAAAGACCTATTATCATGCAGACCAGACATTTGGGGCACAGGGACTTTGGTTAAAATCCCTCAACTTGCATACAAGACATTTAAAACAATCATCAAATGCTAACTTATTGATTTTTTTGACTGAATGAAGAAAAGCAAATCCTCATCAAATCTTTCCGTCCAGCCACTATATAAAGTAAAGCTACAAGTATGCTGAACAGACGGAAAAATGTCTATGTGTAAGCACACTACTGATTTCTACCATTGACTGTATATGAAACTGTACTGAATGACACACCTCCCTCCGTTTCCAAACAGGGCTTTAACGAGTATCAGGGTACTCAGATATTCACAATTTGCACCTGAAAATTCAAGTATGAATATTCACAACATCCAAGATGGCTGATTTGCATTCTTTATAAATATAATAGAGTGTAGTGAAAATACAACACAGAAACAATGTATTTATTTCTCTAAAATGCAGAAAAAGGTTAGATTTTTAGTTTTAAAACAAAAAAAAATTAAAAAGCTGAATGTGCAGCGCTAGTGTTACCAGAAGTAAACAAATCTTCAAAATAAAGTGTCGGTTCGGCTTCCCATTTTCAAAGTAAAACTATCGAGTGTTATTTTGTAGTTGAAAAAATTAGACTGAAGTTTCATTTACTGACATAAATTCTGAAAAAACAGATTTGCTGATTCCACAGCAGAGAATGGCAGCTTTTCTTACCAGCTTGCACCGATATGCAATACTTTAGAACACAAAGTGTTGCGTATCAGTACAGAGCCAGTGAATGGTCAAGAATGTCAAAGAGCATGTGTTAAGAGTTGAATATATATAATTGAATGCAAAATATAATAAATATGAATATAAGAATACTACAAAATCTCTTGATCAATGAAGTAACGTCATGTGACTGTAAGCATGGTAGAGAGCCTCTAACACAGTGTCTTCAAAATATTCATTTAAAGTTTGGGAATTTTTCTTTAGCTTTTTTCCACTTAAGACGAACAAAGTCAGTTTTGAGAATGGAAAAAGTGTGGAGAACATTTTCAGAATTTGTTATAGAAGGATCCAAAGCCACAGTGATGTTTATGTTTCGTTTATTTCTGAAGTTAATCAAAAGGTTTATCCAAAAAAGGTAAAGACTATATCTTCTTACCTAAATATATATATATATATATATATATATATATATATATATATATATATATATATATCAGTTTTGTGATTCTGATCTCCTGTTGCTGTGCAAATGTATTAATAATAATCGAATACATCTAATATATCTTGATATTGAATACATCTAATTTTAATTTTCATACATCCAGTAAAAAGACAAAAATATATCAGCTGTAAAAACATAGATTAAATGGTAAGAATTGTGGTGTGATCTGTGAATTGTTGAGCTTAATTTCTTAATCGAATTAGATTGCCACCTAATGATTCAAAGCCCTACTTCCAGATAGGGAGTACCTGCTGATTCCAAGATACCAAAAAGACTTCCATCAAAAAATAAATAGCTATTACTCAGTCATTGTATTAGCCAGAAAAATCAATCTTGTCAATGTCTACTGCCCTTTTTTAAAGATATTCCTGTTAATACTGAAGTCTGGGCATCTTTACTTAGACTGCTGCCCCCGCGACCCAGTCCCGATGAGTGGAAGAAGATGGATGGCCAGTATTATTTTCTGCAGTGCAAATTTTTCAAGCTGTAAAATAACCAATCAGATGATTCAATAAAAGTATTGGGTGCCTGCTAGCCCTCACATCAAATGTCCAAAATGTTTGACAGATTCTCCAGAACACGCTGTCAAGTGGTAAGGGTCTGGAATTCCAACAAACTCACTCCTGATTTGTGAGCGCGGTTGCCATGGAAATGTTGACTCAGACCGACTCGGACCAACCACTGCTTACTGACAAAATCTGGTTACAACATTGCAATGTCCGTATCATGAAAAGATAGACTGAATTGACTACATTTGGTTGGAGCCGGAAGCAAGCCATATACTTTGGCTAAGGCCACGCGTAATTGATCCAGCTCTCTCTTCTAGCATTGGTCTCATACAGTTTGTATGAAGTACTACTGTTCCTCACTCATTTGTCAAAACCTTTTTGCTTTAACCGTTTGGAGAAAAAGAAAGAATGAGTTTTTTTATGTGGTAAAATTAGAATTTTCCAGAGTCAAAATCCAAAAATTTGTACGTTTTTTTGTTGGCTTTGTCAATACGGGTTGCCCTTTTTGACCTGTCATAGCACTTGATCATTACTGGATGCAGGACATGCTTGTAGACTCATGGTTCAATTGCCGGTTGAGTCCTTTGTGGTTTGTGGTTTGCTTGACTGTTCTCTATCTGTCCACACATCTGTTTTCTCTGGGTTCTTCCTGGTAAGAAAAACACAAGTACTAGCTTAATTAGGCTAGCAATAAGGAAAAAGCATGCATGGACATCTGTGTCTGTATGCGTCCTTGCAATAAACTGGTGACCTCTACCATGCCCTTGCCTTGTAATAGCTGGGATAGGCTCAGCTACTCACAATAAAGTGGGTATAGGTATTGTTTGAAAGATGGTGTAAATTTCTCCAGACAACTGCTGAACTTGCATAATTGACCTAATAGCTTCTTAGTTCATGGACTATAAAAGAACATGGAAATGTGTAAGATCTGATGATGCAAAAAAGTTTTTTTATTATCATTCTTTGTTGGATGCTTTGTTGGATGGTTCTTTAGTGTATTGTGTAAAACTTTTTGTGCCTTACATTTAAGCATGTGAATCAACAGTTTAAAATCTAAGTTTGAACTCTGTTGTTGCGACCCCACAACTACCAGCCCCGGGCCCCAACTCACAGCAGCGCATAACAATGTACAAATGACAGACGTAAAGAGAGAGAGACTGACGGTGCAACGTGTTTTAATGGAATACATGAAGTCAACCAAAATGAACTTGGAGGCGTTTATAGTTGTTTGAGTTTCAAAAGACTGGCTTAGTTTTAGATTTGATAGACATGAATATAGACATAACAGTATTTTCCACATCTGATGTTTAGCAGTGGCATAGACCACATATGTTGTAACTTATTTTTGGCAAAAGTACACATTAAAAGGAATTTCTCTGACCCTTTTATATTCAAAATGAGTAGAAAAGTCCAGGCGAACATTTTAAACATTTTAGGTGTTAAAGGGTTATTTGCAGTTTTGAACCAGTAACTACGTGAAGTAATCAATTCATTTTTAGAAGTAATTTTATGGGGTCAATTTAGTATTAGTTTAAAGTGAATGAAAAGCCAGATTGGAAATTTGAAAAAAAACAAAAAACAAAGTTGAAAACAAAAGACATTTGTAAGTTAGAACCTTTTTTTTACATTTGAAAACATAATTAAACTTAATAGTACACATTGTAAACTTGAAGGAATTTTTGAAAATTTGATAATACAATTGTAAAAAATGTAAATTAAAAAAATTGTAAACTTGAAAGAAAAATTGAAAATAAAAAAAAGCAAATTTAAAACTTTGATACAAATAATTATTTGAACCTAAAACGGTTTCCAAATGTAAAAAAAAGTGTATTTGTATTATATTTTTATGTGTATATCGTTTTTTTTTCCGTTTCTCACTCTGTGCTTTCAGTTCTTAGTTTCCAATTTCAATTCAGTTTTCAATTTTTCACTGCCAAGCTGATCCTATTTTTATATGGGGGCGGGGCTTTGAGCTTGTTGTCCACCAGGACATTTCCCAAGGGGTGTCAAATAAAAAAATAAATAAAACGTCTTGTCTTGTTTTTTTCTCCAAATCTGGCTTTTTATTTACTTTAAGCTGATCCTAAATTGACTCCATATAATTTACCCAACACTGGTGACATTGGCGCCTGTGTTGTGGAAGTCCAATATACAACTTTGCTAAAACTGGCAACAGACATTTTACATAAGTATCAATGGTGTGCCATGAATTAAGTACATCAGGCAACCAAGAGAAAAAGATTAAAATGAGGCCGGTTAGGCCAGATTACGCAGATAATGTGACGATTTTGTTTTCTAGTTAATTTCTATACTTTTTTTTCTCACAGGAGTCTGGCTGGCCGGGCATTTATTTTAACTTAATAATGATTATTTCTGTTTATGTATTGGTGTCCCTATTGCATGGCTTTGTGAACAACAGTACAGGGCTCATCTGACTTGGGAACCACGACCTGCAAGAAAAGATGAGTAATTGATCAAATTGTCAAAAATAATTTTATAAGTGTATGGTGCCCCTGTATGTATTTAATCCCAGAATTGGATTCCCCATAAGCATTTTTTTGTTTATTTTGATAAAATGTCTGCATCATCAATTATAGAACCACTCTACCTAGCTTAAATATACATTTTTATCATTTAACACTTTGTGCAGTAGATAGTTTCAAAATGATAAGAGTTCAATTAACCCTGTGACCCCGAAAGGGATATAACGGATTACGAAAATGGATAGATGGATAGAAAAATGAAATTTAATGTACTATGCAGGAAAAAAATAACATGGGAAGGAGAGTATAATTTTTATGTGCTGAACTCTTTCAAAATAAAAAAATAAAGTCGGTTTAATACGGAAAGTAAATGTAGTTTTTTTTCTTTTTTTGTTTTGCATAAATAAACAACTTAGTTACAGTTATCTATGATTATAGGCAATGTATACAAATTAAAACATATTGAGGAGCATTACGGATTTGTTTTTTCCTCTAAATATTATTTTCTGGTTTGACATTTGTGTTAAATAAACAGCTTTATTAGGCATAGTATTGTTAAAATAAATACAAATAAGACATGATACTTCGGAAAGGTTTTATTCAATTAGTTATATCCTCAAGTTAATGAGAAATAAGGCTTAGACGACAACAGTTACTCGTGGATTTAATGCTTTTTTGATTTTATTCTAAAGCACGCTTTAAAATGACAATATAACTTGAAAAGTGAAGAATGTCTTCACAAGACTACTATCAGGATGTACTAGAGCATCTCTTTTTCTTCTTCTTGGCAGTACTTGAACCTGTTTTTATTGACATGTCAGATAAAATCTAGTTTATCTGCTTCTGGATGTGCACTTAGACAACTGCAGACTGTTTTTTTGTATTGTTTAACAAAACTGAAATATGAAGATAACTATTTTTTTTTTATTCAAAATGCTTGCATTTTGTTCCTCTACAGACAGTTTATATTTTAATCTAAAACTCCTAAAGTAATGAGGAGATTTAAGGTAACTATGTAAAATGGCATTGCTATTTAATTACATATGGATGCTTTTTAATATTTTAAATGTTACAAAAATAATTTTGTGATTGAAATCCTACCGGTAGAAAGGCAAAAATCTTTTAATCTTTTAATCTTGTTTAAAACATCTTTTAAACAGCAAGCATGAGATTTTTCATTGACATTGACAGTATTGCACTGTAAAACCTTGCATGTGAACGTACAATAAAAATAATGTGTGACAAAAGTGAAATTCTGTATGATACAGTATGGCTCTTCTTTCGAATAGTGCTCCAGTTTCTGACATTTGCAGGCTTTCGTTTACGCATATTCTCTCAACATCCTCCTACAGCATTTCTGTTGGGTCGAAGAGTGGACTTAAACTGGGTCACTGCTACACCTTGACTCTTTTCTTTAAGTCTCATGTACCTTTGCTGGTGTGCTTATGGCTGCTGTGTCAGTATATGACCCAGTTTCAGCCTAACTTGAACCATCGAGCCTTGGCCTCACATTAATTTGAAAATTCTCTGATATTCAAAGGACTTTAAGGTTAGTTTAAGGAATATAAGGTGGCTGTGTAACAAACTCAAGCTGTTAACCCTCCACCCTTCATGAAGATAAGTTCCTGCATTCACACTGAACACAATTCACGGATTAAATTAATGTCTACTGTCTCTATTTTAGGGCGTTTCCTATTTGCTTTTTGTCCAAATGTGTTCACAAACCTGACAGTCCAGACGATACATAGAAGCTATTGCTGTACAGTATATCTGTATATCTCATTAACAGTCCATGCATGGACGACACGGATGATGTTGAGAGATCAGGTTTAATTATTTGAAAGAGCTCCACAAAGTCATCAGTATGCACATCTCTATGTCTGGGTTCATGAGATCATTCAGAAATTCATCCAGTCCAGCGAGATTCATCATCAACGGCAGGAGCTGCATCTGAATGACGGCCACCATCAGCAGTACTGCCGTCTTTCTGTGACCCAGTCTGATGGCATGATGTCCTGTAATAGTCTGATACAAATAAGAAAAACATAATAAAGTTTAGACTGCTGTTCCCGATGCTCAAAGTACACCGTAAGACCTTTGATATCCATTAACTCAACACTGAAACTGGACACCACTGCCATTTGAATTGTGTTCGATGTGAACATAGCTTAAGAATGATGTCAACTGGATCAGTCAGTTTATGCTAAAATCATTTGTTTAGTCATTGCTAAGATTACAATTAGACCTCTTCACTTCTTCAATGTGTCTGATGAAAATTTTTGAGAAGTTCCTTTTTTCTTTGTATATCCATCTCTGCTATGGTAATTTTGTGAATGATTTTCTACATCATCCAAATAATTGTATTAGTACAATTATTACCACAAATCCCTCTCCTGATATTGAATGACTGCTCCTTGCTTTTCGGAGCTGCCACTATGAAGTAACCGCATGGTGATTTGGCAGAGGTTTTTTGCTGGATGCCCTTCACGACAACAAGCAGACTGTGACCGTACCTGGCTTTGAACCCATGATGTCCTGGTTTCAAGCCCAGTGCAATAGCCTCTTATTCACAGCTTTGCCCCTTGGAGCACAGATTCAAATTCTTTTTGGACAGTTTCTTTTTGGTTAGTGTCGAATGCTATTAAAATCTGGGATGAACGGATGTGATTTTAAAGCGTTGTAAATACAAGATTGTTAAAAATATGCTTAAGTTTAGAGGTGATAGCTTTTTTTTCATTGTTACTGTCAAAAAAAGGAAAGCCTATAATTTGTGTCTAGGTCTGGTTTTTTTTTTTTTTTTTTGGTTATGTTTTTTTTGTAATACTTTGTAATATTTTTTTTCTCCTTTCCCTTTTCCTTCATTTTTACTATAAATATTTTTATTAATTGTGTCAGTTTTAAGTAATTTTACGAACTGGCGCCATGCCAAGTGTTGTTAAGAGAATGCTTACATTTTTACACATTTTTGTCCATGTTTTTTTTTTTTTTAAACATGCTTTTTCTTAGTAATTTTATTTAAGGTATGAGATGTCTGTCCTACAGCCATACCTAGTTCTAATAAAGTGATTGAAACCAAACAAAATCTTTTTCTGAGACTCCTTTGGAAAACAAAGAAAAAAGTGATGTGAGCCTAAAGACGATAAAGTGAGCCATTGTTCATACACGTTAGTTTCAGTGATGTTTAGGAACCATAAAATTGGATTCCCAGATGAATTTTTTGCTGCCCCATGGAAACACGCAGCCAGCTAGGCAACAGCTCACTGCACCCCCATGGGTCCCACAAAAGATTTTAAACCTTTTATCTCTGCTGGTGTTTTTCTCTATATTTGCATTTCCTCCAAGTTATAAAATCTCTGAGATTTTCTGCAGATAAAGTTTGAGCTGTTAATCTCTCTTCAATTGCCCCCACCCAAAAAAAACAAAAAAACCTTCACTAACAGTTTATTCTCCATCATGCTTTTCAGAACAAGTTGCTGCGGGTTGTTGCTTTATCTCCCCAAACATGCAGTTCTGTCTCCATTAATGTTTTCTGTTTGTTAGATTGAATCTTATTGGCCTACTTGTTAATTGCAAAAACAAGACATGTACACACTGGACATTCAAGAGCGTGCTAAACAGGCATTCTTGAAAGCGTTTTTAGCATGCGGTGTTCACACTGAACTGTCACTACCCGGTTCTAGCACATGCATTTGTAACAATAAGGAAAAATGTTAAAGCGGTGCAAATCTTTCTCCAAGTTTTTTCTTTCACAGCTTTATTCGGATATATGAAAGACTTGGTGTTGTGTAATTCCCGCCAGGCATAAAACAGATAAAATTAATTTCCCGTCCATGATACATTTTCTAATAGTTGGCACTACTGTTTTTTGAAAAGGACGATACCCGTACATTATTCCCAAAGTCATTTACTGGTCACAGTTCAACTGGTTTAACTTTCGGTCAGTTGCTGTGCATTTTGTATGTAGAATCCAAAAATTGACTTTAAAAAAAAAGAAGAAGCCTGAAACACAAAAATACATGGGTTTGCATAGACTTTGGGGCAGCCATGGTGCAGCGGTATAGTGGTCGACCTCTGATTGGAATGTTGCAGGTTTGATTCCCGCCTCGCTCACCCATGTGTCAAAGTGTCCTTGGGCAAGGCACTGCACCCCATTCTGGTGGAAGATTGGCGCCAGTGTTCAGCAGTGAATCCACCATCAGTGTGTGTGAATGGGTGAATGGGACTGTGACTGTAAAGCGCTTTGGGCCTTCAAGGAAGGTAGAAAAACACTTTACAAATGTATGCCATTTATCATTAACTTTTTTTTGGAAGCAGTCACTTGAACCTGTGTTTCTGAGTAGGGTATGAATGTAGTTTTAAAAAAAATTTTTTAATGATATCTTTGTACATTTCTTTCACAAGAACAATAGTTCATTTTTCGTCTTTAATACTGACAAACTACTTTTGACTTTGTTCATTTTTTCCCAAATCATTGTCTGTCTTTATTAAAGTGTTCATAAACTTGTCATTATGAGAAACGAGGCAGAATATTTTGACTGATGGATTAATAATCTGAATGTAGTGCATTTTTGCCTCATTATCCAACACCTCACTTTGTATTCACTTTTAGAATACGCCTCCAGTTATATTTAATCTGTCTTTTCTCACAGCTGCAGTTACACTGAACAGAGGCGCATTCAGCACACTTGTGATAAGCCTTCAGGGGAAAAGAGCATTTGCCCTCACATTCCAGTTTGCTCATTGGTATTTTACAGTTGTGTTTCCTTTTGCTTTCACTCAGGAGTAAGCCTCCCTTTTTGCATTTGTCAGTAATTTTTTTTTTTGTTTTAGCTAGAAGCAGTTGCATTTTAATGTGTAGCAGCACAACTGTGGTTTCTGATGTCTTCAATCATGCCAACTATTTACACCTAAAAATTTGTATGAAGTTTTGTTGAGTTTTACTTTAAATCTTATTTTTGAATCTCAGCCTCTAAAATGGCTTAAAAAAAATTAAAAAATTCCTTACCTTATAAAAAGTTATACATTTAAAATTTAAAAATAAGATTTAGTTGCTTCCTAAAGCCCCAGTCCCATCATATTTTGATATATCTTATAGCATTTCCAGTGTTTCTTTTTGTATTTATTATGATTTTGACGTTTTTAGGCAAAGTCAAATAAACTCGTTATATTTTCTAGGACAGTGATTCTTAACCATGAGGCCGTGGCCCAATCTTGGTCCACAAGCGCCCCCTAGTGGGCCGTGAAAAAAAGTCTGTTCTGAACCTGTGGTCCGCGGGACCCGAATGCAGCCTCCTACCACTTGGTGGCAGTGAGGATTCAGTAACGCGTTGTGGCATGCGCCAATAGAGCTGCACGCAGCTCTCGGCCAATAAGTATGCGGCCTTTTATCACATTTTCTTTATACTATGGCTCTTTGCCTCATTTCGTGCTTAGGTTTTTTTTTTAACCTCTTAAACTACTCTCAAATCCATCCGAGGGCATTAAAAAATAATAAATAATATTGATAATAAAATGAATTTGGCAGATTGGGTGTTTTTTTTGCTGGGACACGTAAGTGACAGCCAATCATTTCTGCGAGCTATGTCTGACGCCGACTGTTACCCTCATGGTCAAAATGGGAAAATGCAAAGCTAAACGATAGATAGATAGATAGATAGATAGATAGATAGATAGATAGATAGATAGATAGATAGTATTTTTTGTACTAGATTCTACAAAAATTAAGACTACTAATTTGTCAAGTTCATCAGCAGGTTATGAGGTAATCTTTTAATTAGCTCTTTATTTAAATGTCATTTATAGCTTATTTAATTTGAAACTTATTTCAAGCGTGCTTGTTTTATTACTGTACAATTTTATTTATCAAAATGCCTTATAAATATATTTGGAATTCTAATTTGTGTTAAGCATGACAACTGTGGTTTTACCTGTTCAGTTTGAAAATAAATGTCTTTGAGATGATCACATTAAATCATTTTTTCCCCACAAGATTTTACTTCGATAAACCAAAAGATGACTTGATTTAATTATTAAATAAAAGTTAAACAGCATGTAGACCGATTTACATTAACATGTTAATATTTGAATGGGCCTTGAATTACTTTGTTCAGGGAAAATTGGGCCCCAGTGTCAAAAAGGTTAAGAACCTTTGTTCTAGGACATTGTTTCTGCAAAGTGGCAGTAGTTCCTCAGAAATTCACCTCAGAGTAAGCTTGCACTCATTTTCCATCATCACCTTTTTGGTTACACATTCTCTTACAGCCTTACAGCCAGCTAACTTACAGCCTCTCACAAAAAATGGCAAGCAGTGTTGAAGCTATCCAGCCGTACAGTTTGAGCCAGACGCCAGTTTAGACAAGGAAAGCGAAGACTTACATGGATCTATTTGTTTACAAATGGATGCTTCAGAATGGAGCGGAGCAGGGAGCTTGTGGACTGCTGATTGTATTTTTTATGTAACAGCTAGAAGCTTTTTTAAACTGCATTTTTTTTGTTGAATAAGGACTTGTTCAAAAACGCAGTTTTAATCTTAAATTTCTTTGTATGTGTCCTCCATCTTGAGAAAAATGCTATAAGAACATGTTAAACATGCCTAAAACACAATTTTTACTTGAGTGGGTTTTTAAATTACCCTCATCCTTCTTTTCACAAACGACTTTTCTTATATTTTGGTATTTAAGCAATGAAGACATCTTTAAAGAAAAACAAAAGATATAAACTAAGAGGTTTTAGGAAACCAGACTCAAACGTTTCCTGGAGTGTGGCGTGTCTTCTACCCATTACACCAATGTTGGGATCAGTATTGTGCAACACGAATGCAATCAGGACAAATGTACTATTAACCCCTGCAATGAGACAGCTCAACAAACAAAATTAATGGGATGTCTCCAGCTGTCAGCACTTAGTTAAGCATGTAACTGGATTTGAGTGCAGGAGCATTTTTTTTCCTGAAGTGAAGACATTCACTTTGAGGTTTAATGTGGTTTGCCCTATAAATCGGAAAACTTTAGTCTCCTCTAATTTAAATGTCAGATTGTAGTTTTTAAGATTCAATACCATCTGTGGATGTATTTACAAAAAAAAAACATTTTTTTTTCTGCTTTAATGCAATATATTTTATTTGTGAGACCTGTCCAACTGAGCAGTGTATGCAATACTATGGATTTCTATATCATAATGTTTGTAAAGTACAGAAAATCCTCTAAATTTGGACTTTAGACATAAATTGTTTTCCCACTCATTTATTAAAAAGGCTTTCTTACTTCTCCCATTTGAAGTTGCAGTTAAATTTGTTAGTTTGATAAAATTGTTTCATTTTCCACAAATTAAGATTTAAGCAATAGGTTTCATATATTTTGATTTTTTTTTTTTTTTGCCCCCAAGATTTATGAGGGTTGTCCTGTGTTTATGATCTCGAAGCAACCTTCTCCTTTTACCTCACATTTATGTTTTGCTTGAATGTGATGTGTGTAGGAAACAAAGTTACCTTTGTCTGAAAAATGCAAACTGACTTTTTTTTTGTTTTCTAGGAATAGGTACTCCATATTTGTAAAAATCTAGCTTTAAATATTTTAACATTTTCAAGTTTAGTGGGATTTTTAGAGCCAACTTACTGAAAAAAACTGAAAAATAAAAGATCACATGCTGACACTTATACAGTCAGAATATAGTCTTTTCTCTTTATAATGAATAACTGATTAGTGTTGCACAATATTTGATATTTTTCTGCCAGAAGAAAATAAAATGTTCTGATTGTTGTAAAGGCTATGGAGTTGACTTCTCATTTCATAATGTGTGATAGATACTCTGGGAAGAAAAAAACAAACAAACAAACATTTATGTAGCTGTTTTTACCAAGACTTGACGAAATATTAGAAGTATATAAGCACCACCAAATAAATATATAAAAACATAACATTCCCTGTATGGAATGATTTATATTCCCAGCCTTCAACGTGTTTTCTGTCCACATTCCATAATCACAGTCATAAACCGTGTCAGAGATGGCAAACATGCAAGACTGCAAACATGTATATTTATTTTATTTATTTATTTATTTTTATTAAACTGTATTTGGGAAATGTTTTAACCTTAATTCCTAACACCAAAATTCAGAACCAGGGCTCACAACCAAAACAGAATAATACGATTCATAAAAATGGATCATTAGCCAGAAGCATGGAGGTAAACACTGGAGGGTGAGGTCAAGAATAAAAATTAGACAGCTAAGAACTGATCAGGTAACAAGACCTGGTGTTTGCTTAAAAAAGTAGGGAAACATGAGAATGAAATGAGGTTAGTCACTAAGGTGAAACAGATTTTTTTTACATAACAATTCTGGACCAATTAGAAAAAAGATACTGATGTTTAAAACCAACAAAATGTGTTTTTCCCCTTTATTTTGTAATAACTCCCAACATTTATTGTGAAATTGTCTTCAATAAAAAACGTTTTTTTCTTAATAAAAATGTATTATATTTTTTTTAAACATTAGGTTAAAAAACCTGTCAGAACTCAATATTTTAAGTACTTGCATACTTTTGTCAAACAGTACTGACACATTAGCATTGCATGCTCTCTCTTTTTTCTGCATTTGTGTCCACTTAGATGCTGTCAGAGTCTTGATCGTTTAACATTAATAAACTCCTGGACAACACGGTGATGGATTTATTCCTTAATGATTTCACTATTACTGTACATCCACTGATCTAATGGGATTTGCCAGGCTTGCTATTATGATGAAGTAGGCAGATGATTGTCAGGATGTTGCTGCTCATCAGTCATATTAATAGCATTTATATGTCATTATAAAAGTCTCTTAATGGATGATGAATGCTTGCAGGCGAGCTTTCTTCTGCTTAACTTAATTGAGTTGAAGCCAATGTTTTCTTCTCTCCCAAATGCAAATTGCAACTTGAGCGCTGTGTTTTCTGGGGTCTTCATAAGAAAATATTGCGTCAGTGCTATTTGCCAGTGGATTTGAACAGCCTCCTAGTTTCCAACCTATTGATCCAATGACTGCTAAAGGTTAAATAGCTTAGGAATGTCAACATCCAAAATGCAAACATCAGCATGGAGAAAGGGTAATAAATCTTTCTGTTTTTCATTTACTTCTCTATTGCTTTTGAGACACTGGCTAAACAATGTTTTTTTTTTTTAACTCCTTTTAATTTTCCATAATACAGAACCACAACTTGAGCTGCTTTAAAAATCCAATCAGATTTAACTTATTTTTTAAAAACGTTTTTATAAGTTAATTTATCCCATTTTAAGTTACATTTCTGTTTTAATGATACAGGGCTTTGAAATCCATACCTCTTTTATTACATTCTTAGGCTATTTATCTTTTGTCTGGCAGACTCATTAAGATGATCTTTTGAGCTAAACCAGAAGCGTTCCCAGTGGTCTTTTTATTATGATTATGCCATTTTTAGCTAACAATCAAAGAACGGATGTCTTTTTCTGGGACATAATTTCTGCAGAACAGCTCAGCAGTTCATTAGGAATTTGCATTTGAGTTGTTGGCGCGGAGCAATCCCAGTTACCCATCCCCTCTCCATTATAGAGAGCTTGGAGCAGAAAGCTTGGAGCAGCATCTTTTCTACATCACAAGTTTCCTCTTTTTCAAACAGCATTTTTTCATCTGTCCATGACTTACAAGGATGTAAAAATAAAAATCAGAAATACAATTTTGAGCTTAAATTTCTTTGTAGTTCATCAGAAAAATGCCACAAAACCATGTTAAAAACACAATTTTTATCAGAGGGTGTCTTTAACCGTGTACACCTAATTAACACATGCTCTTTTACACCCTATAAATTGTCAACCGTTTATGTGAACACTGTGAATCAGCTGATTCTGACTCAGAGAATAGTGGTTTTTAATATCGCATTTCCTCCGATATGGAGAAGCAACAAAGTCAGCTGATTTACGTTGATTGTATAACCATTTCACTACTGTACAGTGTTGCATATCAGACACATTACTAATTGTTGCAAATAGTTTGGTAATTGTACAAAGCTTTTTTTTCTGCCGGATTTACATTAATAGCGTAAACAGTCGAAGAGTGAAGATCATCAACACTGGAGCTAAATCTCCGGTGTAAAAGGGTTAACGGTGTGCTTAATGGACTCTTCCTATGATTATGGGACAGACCACTTTACCTTTTATTAGACAGGCTGTCTCTCATTACCACTAACATGTTGGTGGTCATATTTTCTGCCAGTGCGAGGAGGGAAAATAGTTTGTCCTGTCACAACTGTCGAATTTCACTGCCGGGAAATGTGTTTGTTGCTTTGGTTGTGAACATCAAGAGAAGTTGCTTTTCCAACAGTATGATATATCTTATGGTTTTCAGCAATTAAGGGTTAGTAAATCAACATAACATGGGGCAGGGGGAGTATTTAAGGTGTAGATCTTTACCCGCACAAGTTGCATTGTGTAAATGCACTACAGCAGGCAGAAAATGCGCTGAACTGTTTTTGGTGATTACTCGAGTTCTAAATATTGTGTTCCAGTTGCAGAAAAATGAGTATGTGGGAACAGTTTTTTTTAGGTTAGAGAACAATAGAAAGTGTTGTTCAGTGAACTCTTTGTCCAAAGTACCGCAATGACTTGAATAAAGTTTAAAAAAAACTTTGTACTATTTGATAAAATGACTGGACAGTAGTGCGATGGAAAGAAAAGATAGAAAGATAGAAAAGCAGTGCAGAGGAAAAAAATGACAACATAATAAATCACTCTGCTCTGTTTAAAATGTCTTAATCCTATACCAAACACATTGCCAAAAAAAAAAAAAAGACCAGAGGGACTAACATTGCACAAAAGGTCTTTAAATCTAGCACATCAGCTGGAAATTATTTTAAATTCAATTTACTAAAGGCATTAGATCTCAGAAAAGATGCAAAAAATTTCGCACAAATTTAATGTGGGTGGCAGATGAACACTCAGACACACTAAAGGAATTTTTGCTGCAGGTGCTCTTAGCTAATTTAACAGGGATTGTATTGAATTCAAATGGACAGCTAGTGCATGAAAACTTTCTGATTTTTTTTATGTTTGACCATGTCACTGCTCCTCAACCATTAAAATGCTTAAATTATCAAACCAGTTTAAAAAGCAAAAGCAAATGAAAAACAAGAGAATTTGAAGAAACTAAAACTTTACTTTATTAATACTTAATTAGTGTGACACTAATACTTATGAATACTGTACAGATTAATACGTCTATATTTAAAAGTACAGTATATTAAAAAAAACACTTTTTCATAGTTAGGAGTGATAAGAAAGCCACTATGGCTTTAACACTAAAAAACCCCAAAAACAATTGGCTTAAGCCCCTTATCATGGTTTAGAAAACTAAACTTTCTCTATGTTTTTGTATATCTTATTTCTTTACAAAGTGTAGGTTTTGAATGTTATTTTAAAATCATTGAATTTCACTGTATATATGTTTCTGAATCAATGTATTTATTTATTTTCTTTTTATATATGACAGCAGCACATACAGGTTCCTTTCAAAATAAAACAAGCCCTGTGTCAATCAGATGATTTTCCTGCAGCATATTCTTTTGTATTGCAAATGCCAGAAGCCAAATCAAAAAGGATTTTTTTTTTACAGTTTGCTTTTTTTTCTATTCTTAAGTATTGAATATAAAATGACAACTAAAGATCCAACAAAGAGCAAATCTATAAATGTAAATAGATTTAAATTCCTTGAGGACTTTGCTTCTGAAGAGCAACTAGATCAGGGATAGGCAACTTGAGGGC
This sequence comes from Oryzias celebensis, assembly GCA_014656515.1. Lineage (NCBI taxonomy): Eukaryota > Metazoa > Chordata > Actinopteri > Beloniformes > Adrianichthyidae > Oryzias > Oryzias celebensis. The sequence continues at coordinate 10,981,911 of BNCR01000012.1, forward strand.
CGCATTCCTGCATGTTTTCCAACATACCATGCTCTGGCATCTTGGAATTGACCGGGCACACCTGGACCAGGTAGATCTGAAATCATGCAGACACTGCGGCCCTCGAGGCCTGGAGTTACCTACTTCTGAACTAGACACTGCTGAGCAGCACATGATGAGAATATGTGCTTTTAATGTATTCTAATAAACAGCTCTGACAGAAGATTAAACATTTAACCATCATTTTACACGATTATCTGACACACATTTTAAATAACTGTAAAGCACACAAAATCCCTTGATTTAGTTTATTGTACCCAGTGAAAAAGAAGACATAAAACGTTTTTGTAATCTCAGTTAAAAGGACAAAACCTATCAAATTTAAATTAATATAACCTACATCCCCATTATTAATTCAAGTAATCCGCATTTTCCTTCCTGGAGAAAAAAGAACTGCTTGTGGTTTTGGAGCTTCGTGTTGCAGACCCTTGTATTTGATTAAGATTTTTTCAAATATAACCAAAACAATGAATATTCCTGTCTTAGGACATTATTAACTATTGTGAATAAAGTTGTCTGTAATGGGCTTCCCTTTGACAACAGTGTCTGGGATAGGCTCCAGCAACTCTGTGAGCCCGAAGGGGATTAGCTGAGTGTAGTAGATGAATAGATAGATGAATGAACTGAGTTGTTTTTTTTTATTTTATAATATAGTTTAAAATGAAATAAAATGTATTTTGAGTATGTGAAATTTATTATTGAAACAAATGGATTGTATTTGTCTTTGTTTTCATCTTAAAATGTACCAAACTTACCTGTTTTTCTAAGTTTTTTAATTACTTAACAAAGTCCCAAACAGTGTTTCTTCACACCTTTCAGACGACTTTAACAAAGAAGTTGTTTGCTGGGACAGAACTTGTTAAATAAAAGATTCTTAGCTTCAACCAGTGATCCATTATTTACAATCTATTTAACTTTTAATTGCAAAAGCTGCTTAATTTTTTCCTCCGTCATCTGAAATCTGGATGCTTGGTCTCATTTGAAAATTGTGAATTATTCACAAATTCTGAACCATTTTAAATTTGATTTTTTTTTCATGATAACTTAACTATCACATCACGGTTCTAAAGAGAGACCCTTTTTTAATGTTTGCTGTTGTTTGTGATGACAGAAACCGACATTAAATAATTGTCTATAGCGAAACATAAAGCTTTAAATTTAAGATATAATTTATGGATTATTGTTGCTATGAGTGACATAAAATGTTTTAAACTGTTTTTTTTTAATTCTGCCTTTTTAATCTATTATTGTAAAACTGAAATTTTTGATTTCATGTTTTCAGTGGAATTTGTGCTGTGAGAAAATTTACTATAAATTGGTTTTAAATTTACAAATAATATACAGAAATCTAAATTTTCATGTACATTTTTTCCTTTCCATTCGGACAGACATGAAAACATTGCTGCTGTCGACTCATTCCAGTACCTTACATGTAAAAATGCGTTGCCAGGTTTCATGCATGTAACTGTTTTCCATCCTCATGGCTCAAGGGCTGCTGCATAATTTAATGTTTTGGAGTTGTGACCTTAACCAAGTTATGGCACGCGGCATTCATTACTATTATTATTTTATGTCTTTCATATTTCGGTGGTTTGTGGGACCTTCAGGCTTTTTCTTTTCATTAAAAAATCCACACTTTCAAAAAAGATGACTGACTCCTTCAAAGTTTCCTAAAAATAAGCCAGAGTGTGCTTCTCTTTGTTTGGTTTCCCCTGGAGATGTAAATACCTCCCAGAAAAATAGATTTTACCATGGTAATTAAACTCACAGTTTCCCAAACAATTCTTCAAGGCCATGTCTTTATCAAACAAATGCAGACTCGGTACACATAGTGCTAACTTCATTATTGTCAAACATAATGAGAATGTTGTGGCTACATAATGTTTGAACATCTTGTTAGTAATTTAACTCAGGAAATGGATAATTTCCAACAAACTCAAACCAGTGTGATTCTTTATGTTTATTTTTATTTTTTTCTTTTGTTTTTGTAACTCTCTCCAACTGTCTGGAACTGTCCTAGACTCGTTTTTTTTTTATTTTTGGAGCCTTGCTCATGGGGTTGTACTCAATAATCTTGTATGACTGGAGACAAAGGGAACAATTTAAATTAAATAAACTTCAATGTTTTTTTTTAGAATTTTTAGGAGTACCATAAAAAAAAAAGTTTCCATAACAGACTAATTGCAAAAACTATATATATACATTTTGACCCTTTATGTTAAAGCTATGCAAATATTTTTTTTCTTTAACCTTAGTTGTGACTTTCATCAGACTAAGCGGATGAGGCTTTTATTTGATCATTGTCTGCAGTGTCTGGGGGAAAAAAAAGCAGTGGTCGTGGCATTTGAGCCATGATTATGACTGCTGGCCTAAGAGCAGCTCCTTCCTTCTGTTTGTCATGTGTGCTTGTGGTTCTGTGCCTGTAATTCTTTCCTTGCAGTGAATGTATCTTAGCACCGTCTGCTGCATCAAGGAAACTGAGTTGCTGGCTAATGACATCTGACAGGGACTGTCTGTTATGGTGATGTGATACAGTCTCATAGCAGCTGACGCCTGCCTAATAGATGTGGCTTTAGTGGAAGGAAAATGGTAGACTGGTTTCAGATATGAATTCATGACATAGCTCCAAAGGTTTGGTTGCCTTTGCATCACTTTGGATCTTATTTGACTGTTTATGCTAATTAATCATCAGAAATATTGCTTTAGAGTTGTTGTATGGAGTTTATGTTTTAATGCAAACTATTCAGCCCAGAATAGTTGAAGGAAACCTGACATCAAACTGGAAATGCCCCCCAAAAAACATACTTCTATTGATCGACTTTAACAGAGTGATCCAAACATTGACTGTATATGAAAACTGGACCTCCTCATATTTGCTTTCCAAAGTAATTTCTTTGGAACCCCATTTACTTCCACAAAGTGATCGCTAGTCTTCCTGTGGTCCTAATAAGAAGTAGTCGCTGGTCCCAAAAAAACCAAATCTCATAGAGTTCTTTTGAAAAGACTGACCCAGACCAATCTGTGCTTTCTGACAAATTCTGGTTTCAACACGGTGACGTCTGCATCACAAAAAAGGAATTGATTTCATTTTATTGGAATGGAAGCAATTCATTTTCTACGTACTCACTCAGTCCAGTTGTCATATACAATCAATGGGACTAAACCGCCTGGTAAAAACTATGCAGTTTGCAGCTACTTGTTGAGGAGCAATAGTGTTTGAAACAGGTACTGACCAGGCAAAAAAGTGCAAGTAGGAAAGAAAGCTAGTCAATTTTGCCATTAACCGTGACACTGAGTCCTTCGCCTGTTTCATCTATATAGAAAATGTGCTTCACCTTTTACTTCCTGTTTGAAGCAGGTTTAGGCAAAATTAATTGAAGATTAGGTCACCAGATATCCTTAAAGGGATTGTTACACAGGCAAGTCAGACGCCATTCTTTTCACTAAAAATAGCTAAATATCACAGCATACATATTTATACAATATCAGTGCTACGACCATTGTTGAATTTGTGTATATTATATACATATATATATATGTATATATATATATATACATATATATATATATATATATATATATATATATATATATATATTGTGGTGTTAGTTCTGTTTAATCTCATTTTTGGCAGCTTTATTAAGTGTCTTTGGTGGTTTGAGGGCTTACTTGTTTGGTTTTAGGTTAATTTCTTTCATTTTTATGTTATGCCCGACACCCCTAGATATAAGGTGCATAACGATCAGTTTGTCGTTGTTTGATTTATTATGAAATACATCTGGGAGTCAGTTTTAATGAGGTTTTATATTTTTATTCCATATTTAATATCAGAATTGCACTTAATTAGAGAATTAGTCATTTGATTGACAGATGACAGTCTAATGTTAAACTTTATGAAGGCTACGCTGTCAAATTGAATTATTTTTCCTACTCGTACATTTTCAGAAAAGTTGGGGGAATGTAGAATATGGCAAAGATGGTGACAACTGCACAGATGAAGAAGAGGCTTCAAAGTCAGACCAATGAAAAACCAACGGGTGACATCAAACAACTGCTTTTTATTTATCTAATCATTTGGCTGCAGCTTCTCAGCATCACATCTCTACACATAAGACATCCAAGAACACCAATTCTGGTTTGGTGTAAACAGGGCTGGGGCAAAAGGACCTTACTGCATACCTCACTGCATAAACTCTTTTTTTCTTGTACCAGCAGTTTTTGAGTTTTTGTTTTAAATGTAAGAGTAACGGAGCAAATCAAACAAGCCTAACAAAAAATATAACATCGCACATCCCACTTCATCGCCCTGACCATTACTCTTGATTGAGCCCTCTCAATTATTTGAGCCCTCTCAATTAGAAACCTACTCATGAGTGTGCGCTTGGTTTTATCCAGTTACCTGTCATGCATGTCCTCACATCTTGAACTGCTTTGGTTCAGAGATGAATCAATGTACCAGTCAGGTGAATCCAGGTGCGATCGAAATCCACTTACAGGACTCTGATCACAATCAGCAAAAGAGACACAGCATGGAAGCTGGTTTCCCTCAGCTTCAAACACAGGGTTTTGGCACAATGGGATTCAACAAGGGAACTGAAAGAAGAGAAGATTTCATCTTGGTCTCCTTCCTCTGCTCAGTGGGAGGTGGCAGTTTTGCGCTGGAAAGAACACAGGGTCAGATTCAGAGGACTAACACGGACTGACAGAGGCTTGTATGTGGTAGAGTTTAAACGACTGCTCCTTGTGATGTGCTGAGTGCACAGTCGTCTGATTGATGCATGTGGTGTATCAGATGTGTTTGCGTAGGAGTCAGAAAACGGATTTTCAAATGTGGAAATTGCCCGCTGTTCACTGGCAGACTTATTTGGACATCATACATGACAGCTGTCGCAAAAAGATTTCATCAAGATCATAAAGTCTGGTTTTTGGTCAAGAAGCATTTAACAACATTTAGTCACATTTGGGTGACATGATGGATGTGATCTCCGGACTGAAAACAGCTTTTAGCAGGGGTGTCTAAACTTTTTGGAAAAAGGCCCATATTTAGTGAAATAAGAATGTGTGAGGACCAACTATTTAGCCTGAGTTGAATTCCTCGAACTAAATGGCTTTTTAGCCAAAATTCCTTTGAATTTTATATTTGAAGATCAGAGTTAAAATAGAAAATGAACATTCGATGTTTGTTCATATGAAATCTTACAGATCATTCATGATTAAATGCTCATTCTAAGCTTCTAAATATAAAATTATGTGAACAGAAAACTTGCCACAAATAGTTAACTTATTCATATGTACAAACCACTGGTTTTCCTAACAGAAACAAATAAATCTGTTCCTCACATTTGGCCCTTAAGGCTCTGAAGGAGAAAAAGCCACAGATTGGAGCCACAGGTTTACAGCAGCGTATAATTTAATTTAGCCAATCACAATCAAGAAATTGCAGTTGTTGGAATGTGCTGGGGGCAGTATAGTTTTGATTTATAACTGTTAGAAATTTGAACAAGGACACATTTGGCCCTTGGGCCGGACTTGGGACATGCTTGGCTTATAGTGTTAGAAATGGTGACTGCGTTCCTAAATATGTTTTTTCCACTTTCATAGTCTTTACCATAGGTATAGCATGGTTTTGTATGCTGGGTTATATCCACCTTTGCAGTATTTGATTATAAACATTGTAGAAAATAAAAAAATCCTTCTTGACCAAACTTTAAATACACGGGGATGCATGGTTAGTGAAGTGAGTCACCAGGAGTGTGAGACACAAGTAGTACATCATACTTAATGGCCTTGTTTTTATAGCCTGAGAAGGCTGTCTAATAAGCTTCATAAATCTTTCTCATTTACCAAACTGCATAGAATGTCTCAGTACTGTTTTTTTATTTACCACTCCACTAACAGCCTCAGCTTTTTGGATCGACTGTTTGCCGTAATCCTCCCTGGGAGACTCTTTTCCCCAGGAATTAATATATGTTTTGCTGCAACATCAGAGTCAACAAAAATGTGTGAAAACTGAGGGCAGATAAAGACCTGACACCTATGTCACGAGTCTTCTTGTGGCTGAGTGTCTTACTGCTGTTGTGATATGTTTTTTTTTTTTTTCTTGCCCTTTCATCTTCTGCTTTATAACTTTTATATTTTTATTTCTAGACTTTGTTATTTGAAAAAAAATATATTTTTTTTTCTATAAAATGTTTGCATGTTACAAGGAAAGTTTGACATTTTTTTAAGTATTTAGGACCTTTATGATAAATACAGATGAAATGACATACACATTGTATCAAACATAAAATAAGTTTAACTTTGTTGGGGTTTCTGGGGATCCATAAAAAGTTGTATTAAATACATTTTCATACAAAAATTAACACCTAAAAAAGCATTACAATTCCTACATTTTTAGGAAAAAGATCTTAATTTGTATACTTTGTCAGTGTAATGGAATATTTAGTCTATTATTAAAGGGCATATACCATGAAAAATCAACTTTTTGAGCTTTTAAGTTTGTTATACTGTTCATTCCTCTATAAAGAACCCCAAAGCTGTATTTTGATCCATTCCCGGATTTTTGAGTAATCCTCCAAAAACCACTGCCCTTAGCTGCAGCCCCTCCCATAACCACGAAAACGAGCGGGTTCTCACCGTGTGACGTAGACCAGTGAAAACACCCCCTACCAGGAAGAGTCTGCACTGCAAGCCCTGGCCCCATGCTTACACAAACACACACCCTCTTTCCCCATGGAGTTAGCGGTTATCTGCAAAATGACTCATAGAAGAAATGGTTCCTCTGGATCTGCAGAGAAAACAACAGCATTGATTGCAATGCCATTGCTTTTAAGTGGAGAAAATATATTTTAAGGTGCAATAGATATCTGTGTTTGTTCAGCCTCCCCAAAAAAAAGCCTGCTCATCAGACCCGCAAGTAAATCATACAATCATATATTCTTCGAGACCATGGTAGTAAAGGAATGACTACTTTTCTTTTGCAGTAATTCTACAATAAATCAGATTTTTAGTCGCTTGGACATGTGGACCTGAAAACTGGACCTGGGACTGGAAAAAACAACAAAAACATGTCTCTGGGTTATAAACTGGTTGAAAATCATGTCTCAGCTAATGTGCTTAAGCATGTAGCAGAAAGTTCCATTATTGGTAGAGACAATTCACACGTGATCTTTTCTAGGTGTGTTACTGAGTACAAAATAAGGCAGTATAACTGCTGTAGATATGCAAAATAAGCAGCAAAATACATCACATGAAATTCTGTCGGCCAGTGTAATTGACTGTTGTCGACATAACATTGTTCAACATATTTACAACCAGAGAATAAAAAAAAAAAAAATAACTAAATAAAAAATATAATAATAAGTAGGTATGAAGAAGGATCCAGAAATAAAAACATGCAATTACCCTCTACAATGATATAATAATATAAAGCAATATTTCTCTGTGCTACACTCAGCCAGATAATCAAATTTTAACACGCTCTGTTCAAGTAAACAAAGGGAGAGAACATGAAACTCTGATCTCCATAATGTGGCGTTGACAAACAACTGACATCACACAATTCTGAATGCCGACGTTTTCAATGAAATAAAAATGTATCTATTAAACGTATAAAGCTATTTACTAGATTGTTAAAAAAACAAAACAAAAACAAACTGTGTCAGCAATGGGAGAAGAATTGAAAAATAGATTTGGCAGAAATTTATGTCATTTGAGCTACAACCTGGAAAAAAATGCAGTTATGAAAAATGCAACTCCTTATAACACTTAAACGTTATACTATTTAAATTTGGTACATTTGTTTCCCACTTCCCTTTCATTTCACAATTTTTTTTACACTATTACATTGCATGTATGAATGTATAGCCTAACAGTGCAAGGTCCTAAATTTGATCAAAATCTGTAAAATGATCTAAAAAAGGATTAGAAATGAACATTGATACGTTTTTATGTGGTTGCTTGCCTTTCCGATGCATGGCCTGTTATTGGTGCTGCAGTTTGGATAGAAAAAGAGGCACTCAGGAGGTGTCAGCAACAAATCAATCAATTAAAATTAGTGCAGAGTCAGGACAAAGGTATCAAGAAATGCTGGCCGTTTACAAATACAGTACAAAAATATACTACACATTAATAGTAGGCAATAAATGGAAGCAAACGACTGACAACTTTTCAAAATATACTTTTTTTGTATGCAAAACTTATCAATATATTAATAAAGATGAATACCAAATTTAAATTACTCATTTCTGGTTCTCAAAGACATTTTTCAAAAATAATTTTACATACTTAAGATCAAAGTGTTGCTTTGCCACCAATTGTTCTCCTGCAAAGTATTTTAAGATCTGAAGCAGAAACTGGAATGTGAAATGAGCTTATTTTCTGAATGAAGGTTTACATTCCTTAGATGATATAAGTTATCTAGTTTTGATTGTGAATAAAATATTGACTTGTCCTATTTTTTTTAATTCAATTACACAAAGAGGAACCCGTTTCCCAGCTGTTAAAATGGATAAATAGCTCTGTCAAATACATCCTGAAAGTCTAACAAAACCAAAGACTACAGCAGCGAGCATTAGATTTCATATTGACTGGAGCTTCTCCTCGATAATGAACTTCAAAATTAAAATGAAGCATTTCAAGGACTGGACAGTTGCTCATGGTTTGAGACTAAATCTCATTTTGTACACTCTGATAAGGTAAAATAATTCAAATGTACAATAAGTCTGTGATTGTTAAGGTTGTCGATGTGAAGGTTTGCTTTTTCTGAAAGAAAAAGAACATTTTGGCCGTCTTATACAATGAAGCGCTGACCTCTGAAGCAGATAGCTTAAAATTAAAGAGTGAGCATATTGATGTCTAAAATAATCAGAAACCTCTTTGTTAATAATAAAAAGGAAGATTGAACGGCATTGATAAAACTGCATATATAACTATATTAAAAAAAGCCATGAATTTAAAAGCTTATCTACCCGTGATGGCCAAAGACGTCTTTAGTTTGGCAAAAATGTTAACAAAAAGGGTATTAAAAAAAGGCCTTGCTAGAATTTTTATTTTCTACAGTTTGGTTATTTATGTCTTTTTATAGGCTTTAAATTGCAGCTTAATTTTTAAAGATGTCCATACCCGCCTGGCATGTCTAAAAGCCATTCGTATTGAAGGACCGTAGCCATTAACTGCTGTTGTTAGTTTATTTGAGGCAATACCAGCTGTTAACATGTTTACGAGAGGCCAGAGTATTTAAGGTGGCAGATTTAAGAGCGGACGGGAAGGGCTTTCAGAGCCTCAGAAATCTGTTGACTCTTGCATTTGAGACGGGCCAAGTGGAATACAAAATGATCACTGCAGGCATAAAAGACACCTAAGCAAAACAATAAGGATGTATATGGAATATATACACACACACACACACACACACACATATATATATATATATATATATATATATATATATATATATATTGTTGAGATGATACAGTTCAGATAAAACAATTTGAAATGCAAGGATGGTTCTTCTGCTCAGTTTTTAGACAGTTTATTTTGTGTCTATAAATTCAAACTTATGGGACTGTGCTTTCCTCCAACTTAAATGTGTATGAAGTGTTTTTGAAAACCTTCCCATGCTAAACCCAATTCCCTCATTTCCAATTGGTGTAGAATGGTTACTCCTCACCGCTCCATTCTGGGAGGGCAATCTGCTCACAGTTTTTCAGGTGAAATTGTCTGTGTTGTCAGCAGTTTGGATAGAAACTGTCTTCCCAATGAAAACTGTTGGCAGAACGTCTGTCTGCATCAGCAAAGATTTCTAATTGCTTAATTATCATAATGAAGAAAAAAAAATCCTTCAATGAATACTACTAGTTATTTTTGAACACTCCAATGCATCCAGCTTTTCTTTGAAAATGATGTAGCAGCTAGAGTTACACTCAGAAATCGTGACATCTATTCATTGAGCAAAATGTATTCTAAACTTGCCACCTTTTTATAAAGCTTTTGATGAAGCTGCTGCTGAGTCATGACATTCTCTCTGCAATCTTAATAAATGATTCTTAGAAAATTATTTCAGGTCTCACACAAAAGGTTTCCATAGATATTTGGCACTCGTTGGTTGCTTTGGTTTCACTTTTTAGTCCAGTTTGTCCTGAGCTCTATAGGGGTTTAAGTCTAAAAACTCTGCTGGCCAGTCCATGTTTTAAGGTTACCATCTTGTGTTGTCTTCGGGTACTTCTGGCATGACTTAGATCAATAGCTTGCATACAAATGCGTACCAAATTTTGGATGGGCATTACCATGACAAAAAATAGTTTCTGAGCCCTTTTAAAGGTAAAAGAAACTCTAGTCAGTGAGACCTCAATTTTTGTTGCAATTTCTCTGTAAGAAAAAAAACGACATTTTTCAGTTTTTGATGGTCTGTCTCCCTTCCATTGTAAGACAGCCTTTTTTTGACAATTTTGAAACAGCACTACTTTCAGCTGTCCAACAGTGCTCAACTAAAGCTCACAAGGGTATCATACCACAGTGTTCCAATACTGCTTTAGTGCTGACAGAGAAGGTTGTAAAGAAATCAAGAACAGTTAGAAGACCTCCAGAATCGTCTTTAGAACATTGGTCCACCTACAGTATTGTATTACTGAGAACGTTTGTGTATTTTTGATTTGAGCACTTTTTTTTTTAGGTAATGGTACTGGTTGTTTTTTTTTTTGTTTGTTTGTTTTGTTTTTTTTAAATAAAACTCTTGTAGTTTTCAAGTTACGTTTGTATTATTTCAAAAGTTTGGACTTTATTACCTTAGTGCAACATGGCTCATTGAATCTTCAAAAAAAATCGTTCTTAAAAATCTCTTCATAAATCTAAACATATGAAAGGCATCCATCCATCTGCAGAACCCACTGAAGCCCTTTTGGGGTCTTGTGATTGCAGGAGCCAACCCAGCTACTGTTGGACAAAATCAGGAACACCCTGAAGAGATCACCACACTTTCACTTACACACATTTTCTACATACAGAAAAAAGGTGGATTTATTCACTTGCTTAAATCTTTTCACTACGTGTCCCTACTGTACCATTGACAAGATTTTTTATTCTATTTTGTTCAGTTGGAGCTCAGTGGAGTGTCTCATCTCATTATGGCTTACTTCCCCACTAAAGTGAAGTAATTGTCCAGGTGTCAAAATCTCCTCTAAGCTCCTTTCTGTTGAGAACTGACTGTATGACAACAGACAGTGACAACCCAAAGAAGTAGACTGTAGTGGACCGTTAACAGAGAGAGCTACATGACAGCGTACATGGGGTTGGAGTGGTGGACAAAACATATGTCTGGACAATGGTCACACAGTCACTTGGATGTGAACACTTGAAAAACCAAATAATAGATGTCAGAAAGTCGAAATAATCTCAGCACTTCTTCCTGTGCATTTGGAGGTAGGTAATGGAGGAGATGCACAGCTCCTGTTTACTGGTCGTTCAGGTCTCGGCTGACTCAAGCTGGTAAAAAGCATCCTCTATTAGGCAGGAAAGGTCAAGCTACTTTACTTCCTTATTCCAGTTTGAAGCCCTATGTGGTTCATGGATGCACAATTTAAGAGAAAAATGGGGAGTGGCGACTAGGAAAACCCACCCTCAGAAAAATGAACAATTATTCTCCCTCTTTCCCTCAGAAAAAGAACTGCAGACAATTCAATCAAGGTGAAACAGACTAAAACAAAGCTACTTTCCACTGGCTGTTAAATGTATAAAACTCTTTCTTCCTCATGACTGAAGTGCAATAAAATCTTCCCCAAAGGACTGACGTGCAGTAACTCCCACCTCCTTCATCTGGAACAATCCAGGCTGCAGCTTTTTTTTTTTGCCATATTATTCTTTTTTTTCACTTTGCATCTATGCTGCCAATTGAATAACACATTAATAGACAATGTTTTTAAGTATGTTTTATTTTTTCTGTGTCATTTTTTTTTTACATTTGGCATTTTCAAAATATTTTTTTTTCTTTAGAAGAGAGTGTGACACTTTGTCTTTTAAGTTTTTTAAGTTTTTCAGGTAATGACTCATTCAAAATGCTGAGAAAAAGTCAGAACAGAAGTTTTTAATGTGCTCATGGTCACCAAAAAATATTATGAACAGGGAGTACTATTTTACATGGGTAAAACATTATACCTAAATACAAAATAGCTTCTGATAAAGTGTTCAAATTGTGCCGTGAACTTATTTTTTAGCTGGTTTTGACTGCCTTGGAAATGGCCTCGCTGATGACCATAAACAACGCATCATGATTGTTGCAGTTCCTTTTGAAAATATACTTGTCTAAGTAAAACTTTTTTTTCCAACAAGAAAAAGCACATTTTGAATTTTGTTCCAAAACCAATCTCTTTGGTAAAATAAGCTTCTTGAAAAGACACCCTGCCTTTAGAAAACATTATAAATACAATGGAGAAATAAGTGCAATGATATTTTAGTCAGAGCTCCATGACGTAACTGTTAGTCATCTACTATGCAGTGCACCTCACAAACTGCATCCTGACACAGAGAACAGAGAGGACATAAAAATAGACTTAAGGTTTAAATCTTTTTTTTTTGGCCCCAAAAGAGAGTTATAATAGATTATGATAAATACGTTCTGGCAGCACCAGTATTTATTTAACAACTCCGGATCAGAAGACAAAAAAAAAAAAAAAACATCTATGAGATTCAAACAATACACTTCTTCCCGCTTTGAAACAGATGTGAGTAGGAACCTTTGTGGTAGAAAAGAATTCCTGATGAGCCCTCTCTTCTTGTACTTGTTGCATAAACTTTTTATGATGCTTCCTTCTCGTATGCACAAGTGTTGAAGTCTCACTGGATTCCTGCAGCTTTTTCCTAATCGTCTTTCACTTTTCATCGTCAGTATTTAGAGCTGAAACCTCACACAGCACTGTGTGATATTGGAACTAGGCTCAAATGCCTATAAGCCTCTTACACTAATAAACTATTTGATGCCAAGTTGACAGAGAATCCAAACTTATTTATTCATCTAATGAGGAATGGAAAACAGAAGCAGGGAATTAGAAAGCAATTGAGGTCATTTAAAACAAACAAACAAAAAATTGCACATGAAAGTGGCCGGCACTTTGAGAATGTTAGACACAAGTGGAAAATAATAGTGTTACGGCTATGTCTTATTACATTTTTGGTTTTAGGCAGGATTTTGTTTGTGGTCAATTGTCTTGCCTTAGTCACAACTGCCCTTATGGGTGGACAGGGGCTGTCTGCAGGTGAAAATTGGACAAACAGGACTTGCAGGAAATATCAACTTTTTAGAGCCCGTAGAGCAAAAACATTCATGCAGATTTTGTTCTACGCACTTATTTGTGTGTGCCCTGAGCGTAAGTTGTGTGCAGCTTGGCTGTTAGGTACAAGGAAATCATACAATCACAGCATATTGTATGTCGTTTGTGTGGGGAATATATGGGCATCCTATTGGCCTTATACGCACCTGCACACCCTTTAATATGCATTAGCTTGCGGTCAGGAAGGAGCACTTTACCAGCAACTAGAGTGCTGCTCTAGGACAGCTCCTTTTGTACAACAGTATCACCCATGAACAAATATGGTTTAGTGGTCAAGAAACTGTGCAACTCACAGGTTTGCAATCTTTTTACAATTAGAGATTGTTTAAATGATTTGAAAGCCCTGGTTTTTGATGTTTTTAGTTTTCTGTAACACAGACAGAGAGCATGCCAGTGGCTTAAAAGTCTTTAAGCATAAGTTATGATTCAAAAGCTGAAAATACTCAACTTAATTTTTCAATAAGGATGAAAATATAGTGCAAGGCCACTTTTGTTTACACCGCACACTCCAACTGAAATTGAATATCTGTATAGAATATTAAGTCTCCATGGTAATGCTTAGGTCTTTGAACAGTGTCAGAATGCACATCTTGCTGAAACAATGGTGTGTCTTTAACATTGTGATGAGCTGTTATATGTACAACTGTGGATTTTCATTGCCCATGTTGATATTTTCCATATTTTGCCCTTCTTAATATATCCATAACCAAGTGTAACAAAAATGTTAAAGCACTGTTTTTTTTTGTTTTTTTTTTTTCAAAATATTTAGCAGAACTCAAGTTTATTATGTGAATAACTTCTACATTGGCTCATCATCTGTTATATATCCACTTTTTAAGCCTATAAAAACAAAATAACCTCAGTTTATTAACTATCAGGAATTGGTGGTGTAGAACCCAGAATGCAGGAGACCAGGCTTGAAAGCATTAAACTTTATTATGAAAACTAAGTGTGACCAAACCAAGAAACAAATGGAGAAACCTAATAGATGTCTACACACCTGATCTGACAGGAAGGAACTGAAAACCAGACAATTCACTGAGGATAATTTATTTAAATAAAGACAACTGAAGAACCTGTTCTGACTGTTGCAGAGGAAAAACAAAAATAGAAACCAGAACATCACAAGAATCAAGAAACCACCACTGAAATAAACCAAACTAAAGGACACAACGCACACAGTAAAGCCACTTCTAGAATACAACACTGCTGAAGTCATGGATTATTGGGCAAGAAATGCAAAACAATTGTACCCTCATTTTCCTCTGTTGTTGTGTGCATTTCACCTTTGAGAACTGACCACACTGCTCACCCAAGAACAACAGCTCTTTTGAGGGTTGTATTTACTGAAATGAAAAACAAAGAAAAAGTAACAAAACCTAAGGAATGTAAAAAAAAAAAAAGAGGAGAAGCTAAAGTTAACAGTGTCTTTCTCAAAAATTGCTGTTGATTGTGATGTTGGCATTAGGTTTGTTCTGGAAAACAGGCAGTACGATAGATCGCAAGGACCTCGGTTGGTCTGCAGGGTAAACCCTGGTCCTCATCAAAATCTGACAATCTCTAACAACTAACATCAGGTGTATATATATATATATATATATATATATATATATATATATATATATATATATGTATATATTTTTTTTTACCAGAGTTTACCAGGTTTTTAACTATGAAAGTCCTCTAAATTCCTATTGTAGACCCTTTTTTTTCTCTACACTTTTGGCTTATTGCAAGATAGTTGTGGACCTCTTCATAGCCTAATTTTTGTTCATTTGTTGTTTATTGAGTAAATAAACAAACAAAAAAACAACAACAGGCATTTCTAAACAATGAAGGTTTAAAGCAGCATTGACATCAAGTGAAGTTATCAGTGACTGAAAGCCACTATGTGGGCTTGACCATCAATATTAGATGAAGAGAGTAAACAGCTAATTGAGTAACATGGATTCACTAAGCACACTTGTTGGCCTTCTTCTGACTAATGAGTAATGAAGTGCTTGAGTTATGACCGTATTCATCCCCGGTCACCCCTAATGGTGTTGTGGGTCAGGAAACCAGCTAAAGTGAACACTTGGACACGGCTGGGGCACGACTGCTTCTCAGTACACAACTGATTTATCTGAAGTGACAAGGGGGACCCAAGTCAGCATGCCAATGACATTATCATCATTAATTAGGCAGGACACAGCCATGCCCAAAGGAAATTAATCAACTTTCATAAATCACCATATAGTTAGCTTAAAGTCGTGGTGCCTTTTTTTGAGGAGGATACAATTTTATGCGTGTTTGGTCATGCCACAATCTGATTACTCACACATGATGAGTAATCCTCATGCAGGGAAAGAGCAAGAGGCTGTAGAAGATTTGCATGAAATGGTCAAATACTATAATTTGTTCACTTTAAGCAATTGTTCCTCAAAGCAGCCTCTAATCATTTGCAAAAAAATAAAATGCAGAAAAACAGCATAATTATGTTTAAAATGTGAGTACTTTAAAGGTTGTGGTCCAATATTTTCTTTAACGGAAAAAGAACTCATCTAAAAATGTGGAAATGGTTACAATGATTTGTGTTTTTTATGGTTGTTTTCCCTTCCAAATAATTCCAGGGTGGAGTTGGGCTGTTAACATCTTCTGTATGTATAAAATATTTAGCATATGATTTCAATAAAGATAGTGCCAACATGTATGAAGAAACTATCATAAATATATTATACCTATTAATTCAATATATTTTGCATCACTCAGTGTAAATGAATTAAGAAAACCCCTTCTGTGTGTGAGCTACAATGTGTGGTGCATTGGATTTCTAAAAAACAAACTGGTATTGAATATTAAAAAAAGTAAAAAGTATGCTTAAATCTAGTCAAGGGATCTTGGGGATCTTGGGGATCTTGCATTTAAATATCTTGTCATTTTTCTTATGTTACATAGCCTTTTGCTTGATTTCCCTTAATTCACTGCAGATCTGTTTGGTTGGGTGCATTTAATAAAAGTTTCAAAATTTAAAAAAACATAAACCTGCAAGCATGTCCACCTGCAGTGAGGTAGAGTATTGAGTATATTGATGCAGGACTTGCATGTCTTAGGTCAACATGTAGCCTTTAAAAATGCATTCTAGCACTTTAGTAAGCAAGCAAAATCTCAGATCAAATGCAACAAGTAGATCTACAATATGTACATCTTTTATATGGTAGAACAAGTTCCAAGAAATTGTAATTTATGGCCCAAGTAAAGTAACCTTTAAAAGATTTCTGAAAAAAGCCCGGAGTCCCCGGAGAAAACCCACGCATGCACGGGGAGAACATGCAAACTCCATTTTGCTTTCCTTTTGTAAATTTTATTGCGATTTTTCTTATTTAACTTGAATTCATGTAGAATATCTTAAAAAGAGGGTGTATAAAATCAAAAATAGCTGCAAGTATAACTGTAGTAATGTCTGTTTTGATCAGCTTTTAAATCGAACTGGACACAAATCTTATAAATATCTCCCATACTAAATTTGATATTTGACATTATTTTCTTTTGTACACATATCCATGTGTCTTTGGTCACCTCATACCATCTGTATTTGATACATTTTGTTGTCATGGAAGACTTAAAACTAAAAGACAACCCCAAATGGGGAAATCTTGTATTTTAAATTTACATTATGACCAAAAAAAATTCAATGCATGAAGCAGCTACCCATCTGCGTTATCATCTTGAGCAGGAAATCTATACCGACATCTAAAATTAGATCAGTTCAATAATTTTAGAAGCCTATTGACTCCTAAGGCAAATTTACTTTCAATAATTTTTGAAGAACACCATCACATGTATTCTGAAGGTTCCCTTGCATAATTGAACTTATCTGCAAGGATTTTAATCTTATCAAACACTTTTTGCATTTTGTAAGTCATTAACTGACTAGGCTGATTTAATTCTTAGCCAAGCCAACTCTGAAATTGAAATAAAAAATGCAGCAACATATCAGTGGTTATTAGGAAGTGGCCCACACTGATGAAATAGTTTTCTACATATTTGTACCTGAAACTTGTTTTCACTGCTTATGAAGTTATACAAATCTTCACATACAGCCATGTAGAGGGAACTAACCACAAAGACCAATTAGTGTTTCTTTGTTTTAGTCAGAGATACTTCAATAGTTGGTTGTAAGAAAGAAGAAGACTACCTTATAAATTTGAGCCCCGACTGTCCCTAAAGACACAATAAAAATTGTGCTTTGGTGTTTTTAACATGTTCTTGTAGCATTTTTCTCATGATGGAGGCTATGTATAAAGAAACCTAAGCTTAAAATGTTTTTGAGTATTTCCATTTTCCAATCAATGTGAATCAGGAGCAAATGAAAGAAAAAAAAAAAAAGCTTTTAGCTGTGATGTTAAACCTACAATCCACAAGCCACAGGCTGTCTGCTCAGCTTCATTCCAGAGCATCCACTAGCAGATGAATAGATCCTTGTACCTCTTTGTTTTCGTAGGCTTAGCTGGCATCTGGCTTACAGCTGTATGTCTGAATTGCTGCAATATTTCTTGCCTTTTTCTTTCACAGCTAATATTAAGTTAGGGGGTATGAGGGGTTGTAAGGCAGTGAGAAGAATTTGAACAGAGGGATGATGGGAAGTGGTAGTGGGCTTACTCCATGCCAACAGTCCCGTCTACAACTCAGACGAATTTCTAATGAACTATAGCCACTCTGCAGGAACTATGTCCTAGAAAATGGCACATATTCTTTGATTTTGGCTAATAATTTTATTATTAAAATAAAATAAAATAAAATAAATGTAAAAAAAAAAAAAAACACAGGGAAGGCTTGACTCTTGTGCAATCCTAGGCTCATTAGGCCTGGTTCACACTGTACATGGACTGTGGAATGGAGTGCGCGTGGTCTCCGCTTTCACTTGCAAATCACAGCAGATGCGTATTTTTCCACAATGGTCGACAGGTACTTCTGCTCAGCTGTGGTTATTTAAAGCATTGTAGACCACTGATGTCAGGCCTCGAGGGCCGGTGTCCTACATGTTTTTCAACTAACCTGCCATTTCAGCTTCTTGTTGGCAAAACACACCTGATCTAGGTAATCAGCTACACATTTGGCAGGGTTTGAGGAAAACCAGCAGGAGGGCGGCCCTCGAGGCCTGGAGTTCGACACCCCTGTTGAAGAGCTTGCAGAACATGTGCTGGGGGGTCATTCAACTCCCTGTACTTCTACAATTAATTCGACATATCCATCCTGGCTTGTCGCCAACTGCTCACTGCCTCTCTCTCGTTGATTGTGTTTTTACAAACCAAACCACACCCCCCACTCTGTAGACAAATAGTGTATATTTGTGTGCATGTGTGCGATATTGTGTGCGTGTCTTTGTTTTTTCCGCGACGGCCGACAAGTGCTTCTGCTAGAGCTTTTTTTTTTTTTTTTTGCTATCATGGGTAAGTTAATATCCTATTCTAATATCCTTGTTGCCAACTGCTCTCTCCTTTCTCTTGTTGTTTTTTTATTACGTTTAACCCCGCCCCCGCTCTGTAGTCGGCCCACTACGATGAACTGTGTGTGTGTATATGTCTGTTTGTTTTGTGTTTGTATGTTTATTTTCAACTCTACTGTCTGTTTCGATACAAATATATGATCACATTTTTCAATTGCTGTGTTTTATTGCGAAAATATGGTTACATTTTGAAATTGTCTTGACGTAACTTCCTGCCATCACTCGTGGCTCGCTGAAAAAAAAATAGACCAGACGCCGAAATGTTCCACTGCCCGACGCGAGCCGGCCTGGAAATCTGCGGCGCTTTCCGCCTCTGATGTGAACTACACCATATTGTAGAATGGAGAACGGAATGGAGTGCACTTCCATTCGGCGCCCAGTGTTAACCAGGCCTTATTGTTGGAAGTAGGGTCATCTGGAACCCACAAGACAGCACACTGAATTTAAAAAATAAATAAATTCATCGGTGTCCCTGGCAGACAACAAATTGTGTTCATTTTGTGATGAGTGGGATAACAAATGCCACAACACATAAGGGTGCATGAAAGCATTAAATTAGATCAAAAGATGATCAGAGTGGAACTTTGTTTGGTAACAGATTTTCATTTAGAGATCCAAGTTTCAAAAAAGGTTGAATCATTCACATTTAATATCAAAATAAGATGGAACATTCATAACGGGAATTATCTGGGCTTGTTTAATCCTTTCTGTTTTCATCTGTTCTGGTTGCTAAAGACAGAGGACAAGTCTGCTTTGGTTTTCAATTGGGGCTCAAGCTAATCGATCAATAATGAAACAACTCAAGCTGAATGCCTTTATTAAACCCAGAAAAACTGGTAAAAATTGGTTGAACTTGAGGAGAAAAGTAACGACTTATTTTTTATTAACCTTGAATACAGAGCTTTGGCTTCAGGGTTTACGTTCTTTTGAGTATTGTAACTTTTCAACCGTTTACGCAATTAACATAATTCCAGGTGATTCTGACGTGCAGAAAAGAAGCCTTGCGTGATATGCAACACTACAGTATTGAAGTGCTTCATTAAGCTGGTCACCTCTGGCTGCATTTTTCGGTTTATTTTATAAAGTATTCACTAATTTCTACCTAAACTGCAAAGCAAATAGACTATGTGTTTTATGTTGTATAAATTAGGTAAAGCAGTTTTTTTTCATCCAGGTTTTCACTATGAAGATATTTATCAGTGTACAAACACACCCCGAACCTCCACACTAGTGAGGCTCTGCACCATCACGTCAACTGACATGCTTGACATTGTATTAAGAGTGAATTAGAGAGATGTGAAATCAGAATAGGTCTCGTTAATGGGATTGCAGTGTTATAGAAGAAGCATATGCACTCAGTAGATAAGGGAACTGTTTATCCTGTTAATGTGTCACTTTAAATACATTAAAGGCAGACGTGAGGGAGCTGAGACTTTACCTTGGCTATTTGCCTCACTAATCCTAAAGAGCCCTCATTGTTTTTAGACCAATGCTATACATTTGAGGTAGTTTTTAGTGGTTTATTCAAATCTACTGCACTAAACGGAAACTCTTTGTTTAAATTACTCACAGCTGCTTGACAACTGCTGATATACACAATATAAAAAAGGAGTGTGTAAAAATGCAAGTCTATTTTTGCAATGTCACATAAAAGAAATGTGTTGTTAAAATGCATTTCAGATTCTAATTGCCCACCAACTCAGTTTTCCCCCCTCCAATCACACTAAGAATAAGTTGTCTGAGGTCTGTAAATCTCACAACAACAAATGATGCTTCACAAGTTTTGCCTTATTTCCTTATTTGCTTTGTTGTCAGGGAAATGTCAGTCATGCCACAGTAAATAGTTGCAGATTTGTAGTGAATATGCAGCAGCATCCCATTATGCCCCTATGATAATTGTAAGTCACTTGTGTTTAGGCCCCTTGCATGTAAATGAACGGCTAATGAATGAACTGTCATTTGATGAATAGCCCTAGATGAATGTAATCCATCAGCATGAAGTAGTCATTTCTGACAAATAGGCCCCACCCACTCTCACTTACTGACACCATGAGCTTAATATGTTGCTGAATTGACGACAATTGCTATTGTTACGCAGATGAACCGAGAAAAAATATAAAGCAAATTCAGTTTTGGATAGGGAGGGGCAAGAAGCATAAAGGCTCATAATGGTTTGACAATGAAACAATGAAGGAATAACAAGCAACATTTATTACTGAACGTCATTTGTTGTTTTTGTTTCATGACACTGACTTGGATATGTAAACAGCAGGTGTCTTTAGTTCAGAGAAGTGTAAAATGACTCACAACTGAAATGTTTTCTCTGAATAAGAAATGGAGCTGGCTTTTTGTTTTTTCTGTTTAAAATAAAAACAAAACAAAACATGTTTTTGAGCTTTCTGATGCCTACGCAATATGAGACAGAGGGTCATAATGTTAGTGCACATCCGTTTCTGTTGATGGTTTCAATATGAATTTTCTCATGGTTTTTAATACATTAATAATTTGTGGGGTTTTTTAATACAGAAACTCTCCAAGGCAGATTTTTCTACATTTTCATCAATTTGTAACTGGTTTTATTTTAATAAGTTCTAATGCTAGGCAGGTTATGGAGCTAGAATTGAAAACCAGGATGGGTTTTCCAATGAGGATGAAAGTAATTTATTTCATTTGGAAGCATTAGCAAGTCTGTTTTGTGGATTGAGTGTTGGTAACTTGTTTTTTCCACTTTCACATTTTTTTTTATCTGACCATTTCATTCTGTTCTGGTCCCTGCACTGGTCTTAACACCATTTTGGTAATTGTAACTTCTTCCCTGTTGGTCTCTCAAAGTCCATCCATGAGCTTTTGTTGGCTCAAACTCTGCTATCCAGGTAATTTCCAAACCTCTCTTCAATGATCACATCACTCCAGTCCTAAAGCCGTAGAAACAACTTCCCGCAGCTAGATACAAGCTGTCTACAGAAAATAAAAAGGAACAACCTGTACGGGGGATAGGGAGAATATGGGGATAGCAAGGACATAAACAGATTGGTGAAGCCAAAGAGCATATTTTTCCGCAGGCATGCTGCAAGCAAAAAGGTTGTAGCGAACACTTATAGAACATGCAAGGTTGGAGGTGTGTCATACAGCTTTTTCATTATTTCAAATTTTGGGTTGAAAGGAGCCTGTAACTGGTTTTCTTATAATATTAGTGTTCTTGTCACATGCAGCTTTACTTTCAAAAAATAGGAAATGTGGACATCCCTCATGCATTCTACAGACACTTACGTACCACGTGCACACCCTGTGCTTGTGGTATTCTTATTGAGTCAGTAAAGGACCAATACCTTTTTAACAACTAGAGTGTAGTGTAAAGGTGCCATACAACAGCATCACCTACACTTCATAAGTGTGTAGAATAGAGTTGGATTTTGCAAATAATTTCTAAAATCGTTTCGATCACCAGAGCCTGGATCGATTCGATTCCCAATTTTTTTTTGATTCCTTTGATCCATTCAATTCAATTCAATTTTGAATTAAAAAAAAAAAAAGTTTCCTTAAAAGAGTTTGAAAAATTCTTGCCTGTGAGAATATAAAGCTGATTTAGTCAGCAATGAATGCATGCGTCGACTGAGCGTTAGCATTAGCTGTCCCTGGGTAAATTCCTTCTGATGTTGGCATCAAGCTAGCGGACTTTCTCCGTTAGATCAATCTCTACTATTATGGATCGATTATCAATCTATTAAGCTTAGATCGATTAAAGTCAATTAATGGATTCTACCAACACAGCCCTAGCTTACAACTTACATCAGCCTTTAGGATATTTCATGAAACACCACATGCAAGACAATTGAACATTCTGTTTTTAACAGTGTCCCTTGAGGTGGACATACGATCCTTAAAATAACTGCTAGAAACACCTGTACACTTTTGAAGATGCCGCTGCTTCACTTTACAACTCTTTTTGGGCCCAGACAACCCAAAAATCCACAGGACTGGGACAGATCAACCTCCGCATGGGTGCATGTAACTAAGGCTTAAAGCAACTACATTGGCTGTCAGAATTTAATTTGAATTCGCTCTCACTTTTAAAATTGTTCACAACTTGGCTCATCCCTATGTCTTTGATCCACTTCAGCTCTGTCTACCCTCCCACACTAAATGTTCTCAAGTTCTCTCTTCTCCATTCCATTGATTGTCTTTCCACCATAGGATCTAAAGCATTTAGCCAATCTACTCCTCTTTGGAACTCTACCGTATGACTTCTGCACGCTCTCACTACCAGTGTTTCAATCAAGGCTTAAACCAGATCTTATTAGGTTGGCCTTCAACACTATAAATGAAAATGCTCCTCATCAAGTTTTGGACATTGCACTTCATTTTTAACTTTGTTTGTCTTTGTTTGCCAGTGTCTATTTTTAATGCACCTGTAAGGCTATCTTGTAAAGATGTCTACAAATACGATGTAATATTATTGTTGCTGTTAGCAGCAATGAACACGTCTTGAATTTGGCTAAAGTAAAAAAAAAAAAGTCTAGATCAAATCTAACATTACCTCTGTTCCACTTGTGTTTTCTTATTATTATTCAAGTAACAATTCATGAAAACATAGAAAAAAAGAATCACATTTTTCACAGCGTAAACCTATTGCTTTGACTAAGCCAGATAGATTCACAAAATAAATCCATGAAAACTTGGGCAAAATGATTGCTATCCACAAGTAAGGAAACTTTTTAAGCAAATTTGTTTATTCATGAGTTCCAATTTAATGGTTAATAAGATAATAAGTAGCTTGATGCTGCTCATGTACCCTCCTTGTCAAATACCAGGTGTAGTAAATTGAGTGCATAAAGTGGTTCCTAAAATTGAGAGCATGATGAGAAGAGAGATGAGAAACGGGTCATTCAGACAAACAGGTGTTGAGTCAACAGAGTTGATTGAAAGAGAGAGACGGGCAGGAGAACAACCTCGATTGCTTTTTTGCGATTTTCTTATTTGCTGGGAAATCCCAGAACAGTAGTTGGAAGTTGTGTTTTCTAAATAACGCAGCAGTTTTGACACTTCACCTCTCTGCCTTTATCTGGCTCTACTTTTTCATAGACTTTCACTTTAAAGGTTATTCTGGTTAGGAAGGAGTCGTCCCTCCAGACCTTTCTTTTTCATGAAGGATGCTAGAGGAGATTTACCGGCTT
Organism: Oryzias celebensis; assembly: GCA_014656515.1. Taxonomy (NCBI): domain Eukaryota; kingdom Metazoa; phylum Chordata; class Actinopteri; order Beloniformes; family Adrianichthyidae; genus Oryzias; species Oryzias celebensis. The sequence continues at coordinate 11,005,931 of BNCR01000012.1, forward strand.
ATTTCTTAGCGTCTTCAGTAATGCATGCTTTGTATCAGGCTGCTGTGATGAACAGAGAGCTGGAAGACAAAGCTCCTAATTTACCAGTTAATCTATGTTCCTACCCTCACTTGTGGCTTTTAGCTGTGGCTTGTGAACAAACAGATAAGGTTATTGATACAAAGGGTAGACTCCCTTGCTATGGTGCTGGATTGCTTTTAGAGATCCAGTGCAAAGCTGAGCTACTCAGAAAGAGCTCAAAGTAGAGTGTGACTCCTTCACAGACTTAGTTAAGGAGGTTTTGCAAAATGTCAGTCAGCTGCCTTTCAGGAAAGGGTGTCATATTGGGACTGTGGACAGGTTATGCTGTGAACACACTGGGCATGTGTGGCAGGTTCAAAGAAAACGCTATATGTGGATTTTTTAATACGCTTTTAGCATATGATATTTACTGATCGATACTAGCGCATGTACACAAAGTTGGAAGAGGCTTGGGGAGAAATGTTGAAGTCGTGCAAATCTTGCGGATCTTTCTGCAGACTTTTTCTTTCACAGCCCTGTTCCGATATATTAAAGACTTGGGCCAAATCTGAATTCTTACCCTACTCCTGCGTCTCCTCACCTCCTACATTTAGCCCTACAAACAGAGATATATTGAAAAATAGTGTCTTCAAATTCAGATTGAATTAACAGTCACTAACCCTTGATGACGTCATCAATATTCGCCGGCCATCTACGTTTGCGTTTAATACACAACAATGTCTGTTTTATAACCTTAAAAAGTCATGCTAAACAAGAAGTCAGTACATTTAAATGTAAACCTCTGGGCTTCAGAACATACCCATGAAAAAAAGTGCATTTCTCCTCCGTGGCACAGGGCGGCGCGGCTCACACTACTGGTGGAGGGGTGCAGAACTGGAAGTTCCTTTCGCTCTACCCTTAAAAAAAACATTTTGGACACCTCTATCCCTTCAAATGCCCCTACTGTAGGATGTTTTGAAAAGGACACTATCCATACATCGTTACCAAATCCAAGTCCTTGATGGTCAAAGTTAAACTAGTTTAACTTTTGATGTGTGCTCAATGGCTGCCTGAAAACTGACATAGAAACTTGTGGCGATGGGTGAACGAGAGAGTTTTCGTAAGCCAGAAATGCGCCGATATGCGCATTTAAATAGACTTTTCATTGAAATCTGTTCCTCAAACACACGTCTTTCAGCCTGGTGTGAACACAGTATTAGACGAATCCTATTTCTCAATATTTCTATAAATACTTGGATAACCTCATGAAGGAGCTAAAAGAGGTGGAAACAGACTCAGTCAAGGTTCAGATTTTGTTTTAGAGATAAGAAAAAGTACACCTTATATCATTAACCATAACCTGAATGGGCGTACATAAAAAAGTCCAAACAGCAAGGTCAAAACTCTTTGCTGTCCAAAAAGCTCAAGTAGCAACATCAGGGAAAACAAGTAATAAAATAAATTTCAGTGAGACTTATTACTTGTTTGTGTATTAAAAAAAACCATTGTGCAGGTATTTCATATTTTTACAAATAGAAAGGGCTTTAGGTGTTTGTGGAAAAAATAAGAAAACACAAACCACTGAGGGATTTACTTGTGTCTTTTCTCCACTTTCTATGAAAACATGTCCTTGTAACATTATTTAAAAGATAACACTGTCTCCTTGTGGTTTTTCAGTTTGAAAATCGACTTGGATCCTCCGGTTTCATCCTTCCTGTTCCCTTATAGCTTAAACTGCTCTGTGAAAATGCACTAGATTACCTACGACTGTTGAACACTTAAAAAAAAAAAAAGAAATCAGCACCAAGGATTAAAGTTAACAAGTAAAAACATTTGTTTTTAAAAGATAAGAAAGAGAGCCATAGAAGTCTTTTCCATTTTGGAAAAAAAAAAATATTATCTACATATTGCAAAAACTCGAGCCTTCTTTGTAATTAGCTAATTGTTTGCAGTGTTTAGTTGTTGAAGAATAAAAATTTATCTTGTAACGGAAAACTAATCATCCAGGGAATCAGTTGGCCTCTGATTTATTATGCTCACAGGAAAAAGCAAATCAACAATACGAAAAAGAAAATTTCTTTTTTCATACTAACTAGAAAAAAAAATCAAGTTTGATTTAGATCATTGTACTTACAACCAGTTGTTTCTTTAAAAAATGTTTTGCTGTAATGACCCTCAGATCTAATTTTTTACTGCCTTTAAAAAAACATATTTTTTCTACTAAGCAACTATGTGAATGGAAAAAGATGACAAAAATAATCTATAAAAATAACTTTCAGCAGTTTGAGACACAGCAAATTTGAACTTTGGTAAACCGAACTAGTCAAATAAAACTTAGTGTTAACTTTAGTGTTTACAGAACAATTTAGAGACAGTAAAATCACTGAACATAAAGGCCTGGAAAGTAAGGGCATAGAGTCAGTGGATTCATTAGTACACTATAATCCCAAAAGAATAACTAGAGATGAGTGACTTTAATGTTAAATATAACTTAACATACTGTCTGTTTTTTTTTCTTTCTGTCACCCGTCTTTTTCTTCTGTAATTAGATGTTTTGATCAGTTGTGTTAATTTCACGTTTTGCTTCATGTCACACTCTAAATCTAGCAAATATGTCAAATGGTTGATCTAAAACAGTTCATTTGTTAAAGAGTTTTTTCCAACTTATTTTTTTAATTACTTGTATAAGTAGGGCAGACATCTTTCAGCAGCCAAACCATTTGATAATGTTTCTTTAGTTTTACTGACTTCACAATGCTTCAGATAATCCTAAAATTTGTGTTTGTGGAGAAAAAAAAGCAGAATGCTATATTTTTTAAGCGTATGCATTAAAGAAAAAATAAATAAAATAAAAACTGTGTGTGTTGCAGTGTAGTTGGATGGGGATGTGAGAGTTAATTAATGAGAAACTGGTTGCAAAGCTCTTTGTTGAACCTAGAGGGTAAGTACAGACTATTGACCATTAAAGTAAAGGTTTAATTACATTAAAAGTTAATCCCCGAGGTACATTGCCTGCCAATAATGACACATTTATCAGATCTAACATGTAAATGTTAATTAAAGGAGAGAAAAAAGAGAAAGCCACCAAATCCTATGGTTGGGATAGGGCCAGCAAACTGATTACCTAAATCTACTCTTTTTACTCATCCTCAACATGTGTTATCCACTTTATTTTTTTTAATAGGGACTATTTAAGAAACAGATCACAACTCGCAAAATTAAAAGAAGTGTGTGTCTGACACAGTGATCAAGAGCCCAAGTGTAAAACAGGTACTGTACTCGCACCCTTTTTTTTTAGTCCTCAGTTACCCAGTTCAAGTCAGATTCCTGTTACCTGCAGGAATACTACAATGGTTTTGTAGCTGTTGGGTGTATAGATGTAGACAAATGACTGAGTACAGGGAATTGGTTAGACACTTTTTGATAATCATGTCATTCTGATTATAAACCAAACAAAGGAGAGCATTTTAGATGGTGCATTAATAGGCCAGACACCATTTCCATCACAGGAGAGGTGGTGGAGGTGATGGAAGATTAGAAATACATTAGCATTGACCTGAGATTGGACAGGATGGAAGACACAACAGTGATGGAGTAGTCTATAAGGAAACAAATCAGAAAATGGCCCGAGCGTTTTTTATGTGTTTGTTTTTATAGAAAATGGTTTTATTAAGCTTTAATTTAATTACGATGCTCGCACTTCAATTCCTTCATTAAAAGTACAATTTTGAATGAACTAATTCTTTTTTGTGTATTGTAGAATATGGGGAAACAAGTCTTCCCTTTTTTTGTTCATAATTACTGGTGTTTCCTGTAACTATAACATGAGGGAAAAAATCCTTTTTACTTTATTCACTTGAGACATTAACCCAATGTGGCTTTTTTATTATTTTGTGAATTGTGTATTTGCCAGAATATTTTTTTTTTAGTTATATGGTTATATACATTTTCTTAAATGTGTCACTAATGAACGTCTAATATTTTTTTAAGGATTCTGCTTTTTTTAAAACCAGTTTTGTATGACCTTTAAGGCTAGTGCGTCCGTTTTAATATGATGCATAATTTGTTGGCGAGGAAGGACATTTTTTTAAAGGACAAATTGAAATTTGGATAAGGCCAATACTCTTGGATAATTTTGATGAGTGTCAGACACCACCACTTCGCCCCCCATCTACATCCCTCTTTTTATACGGTTGTCTGTTTCTTACACACTCTCTGTCCCTGCTTTTATTTCTGGTTGACATCTAGAACCAATGAATTTATCCCCATACCCTCATGTGAATGACTGAATTTCACCTGTTGTCATCCGAGCTGCAGGCAGCCGGAGCAATTACATGTGTGCTCCAGTCGGCAGAAGACTGGCACGCGCATAATGACAGGCAGAAAAGTGCCTTTGGGGTGCCAGCTTTCATCATTGTAAAATTTGATGACTTGACTGGTTCCGTGGCTGAAAAACGGTTGGAGCTGTCAGGCTTTCACAATCACAGACTCCGCTTTGCCATGATCACCTTTGTGCTACTGAGCGCCAACTGTTTGGGAAAGATGTGTTATTGAGAAAACTGGCAGGATGCTGTATATTTCGTTCAAAAGTGCAATTCCTGCAAGAACCTTTTGAAACCATGTTATCACTGAGGCTGAGGCCACTGACAGTACACACTCAATAGTCCACAGTATTAAAAGAATATAACACATTTTTAAAAGAAATCATGGACAAAAAAGTACTACTTTCACTGTATAAAATATTAACTCAAATTTCTGCATGTTGGTCCTTAGCTGGATCTTACTTTTGCTTAGATTCACAAATTGCTAAATTTATGGAATTTTAGAAAAATAGTGCTGAATGAATCAAACATTGTAATTTTTTTAATTGATTTGTTGGCATATGGAAAGTAATTATTACTACCTCTTTTACTTTGAAGTCAGCAATATATTTCCATTGAACGTCAGCAGAAATACAGTAGCTGAGAAGTGCCACACCAATTCAAATATGCAAAAAACCCACAAGACAAACATAAAAACATGATTATAAAAAGCAGAACAGGACAACAACTTGTGCAAATACAGAAAGTCAAAAATAGAAAAACTTTAAGGGTGAATACAAGAACACACATACAAAATTGTAGCACAATAACTTTCTGTGTGGAGTTTTCGTGTTTATGTTTTGACATATAGGATGATTTCAAATTTCCTAAATAATGGACTATACAGGGCCTTCAGCATTTTGTAGGACTGTCCAAATCTAATATTCCAAAATCCAGCGTTTTATAAATTTCAACGCTCTGTGTGTCTGTGTCAACGCTCTCAACATTTGTCGATATGGACCCCGATACATTGCATTTGTACACATTTTATTTTAAAAAAAATTTATTGTAAAAATGTATTCACACTTTTTTTTATTAATTACCCACGTTTTCTTTATCAAAACACAGTGAATTCAAAAATAGTGTTTTTAAACTGATCATAATTTTTAGGGTTTTACTTCTGGAAATCGATGACATCATATTTGGCATTAAGAAAACAAACAAAAAAGTAGTGAGCATGGTGGCCTAAATGCTGTTGAAATCCAGGTCACTAGATAGTCTTGCACTATATAATTTTTTAGTAGTTCGGGAGTAGGGAGGGAATTCAGTCAAACCCTAAACTGTGTTGCCTTCATGTGCGTTTCAGAATTGTAAAACTATTGACAGTTTTTTTTGTTTGTTTGTTTGTTTTGTTTTTTGAAAGGCTTTATAAATCTCTTCAGATGGACTAATTATTCCTTTTTGACATCTTGTTAAAACGCATTACAAAAGCTGCAAAAAAAAAATACAGCTCTAAACATTCTGCTCACCCGCTGATAATCAGTTAATCAGCAACTGGTAATTAGGAGCACCTGGGCTTAATTATTCATCTTAAAACCATATGGAAGTAGTGCTTTTTTTTCTTGATGAATATTGATATGCTTTAGCATGGGTTAAGCTGTCACTGTGTTCTGTTATTGCACAGAAGTTACATTTCTAGGATTGATAGAATTACTATCAAGGGAAGGGCATGCAGTCACTGGAAAAAAAAGCGTTTGATCTGAAATCTGAGAATATCCAAGAATATCCCCACATGTTAATGAATAAATAAACCCAGATCCTTTCAAATGCCCTCTGTCTGATCACTGATGCAATCTTGCACCACAACGATAGAATTCTTCACGTTTTTAAAAGGGCAACATTCAACACCATTGGTGAACTCTTAGATGGTTAAACAAACAAAAAAAAAAAAAAAAAAAAAAAAAAAAAAAAAAACAACAACAAAAAAACAATAGGATCATGTAAGATGGAGGATAGTTAGTTTATTGAATTTTAGTAGATGTGCTGTACCCAAGCACTGGGTTCTTTATCTATTAGCCAACCTAGGCTGAAAAATATACACAATTAATGCAGGTAAAGCAAGTTGGTATAGTTAAAAAAATAAGGTTATTTATTTATTTATTTATTTATTTTAAGAATCAGAAAATAACCCCACCATGTGTGCTTTTTACACATTTCCCCTTTGCTTTTCATAGCAGCTTCCCACCTACTGCTTCCAAACGCATTCAGTGTGCTTTTAAGATGCTAGTAGTGCACTCAGTGTTGCCGCCAGTATGTGCATGTCTGATTGCGAGACACCTCCTGGTGAGAGTGAAGGTTGGTGAGTGGTGTCAAATCCAGATTTAATGGATATAAGTCTAGGCCGATTACTCCGTATGTATAATGGAAGACGTTAAAAGAATAAAAGCCCACTGATTTTTGAAAGGAGGGCTTTATGGCACAAATATACTTCCCACCAGGTGACAATCTATGATGGATTCTTGTTTGAGGTGGATATTCATAGAAGTGAATTGAAAAATGTAAACATGTCATGTCCTGCTATACAGGAAGCCACATTCAGGAGGTATAATTGGGAATTGCAGAAATGCTGAATGGTTTTAATGGAGTTTCTTGTAGCTCAAAAACAGGGGAAAAGTCAAAGACTGTAGGACTGCACTTGCACTTTTGGATAGTCTATAATTGACTCACTTTTGAATAGACCAGCAAAATACCAAAAAATCTTTTATTTTTCTTCTTATTTTTCCCTTGCTTTTTTCCATCCAGATACACTTCATCATTCCTTTTTACTGTTCATTTATGTGGCTTTTAAAAAAAGCCCAGAAAACAAAATCAAAAAAATTTAATCTGACGTGAAACACATTCATGTCACGCAGAAATTACTTAACTATATGTGAGTATTGGTCCATGAAGGTTTTTAAAAATTAAAAACTTTAATGCTGTACATCTGCTTTGAGCATGTCATAGGCTTTAAAAATATCAAAACTTTAATTACTTAAACTAGTGAAACTAGTGATTAAAACTAGTCTCAAAGTGATAAAGACATTAAATCTGTAACTTTTGGATATTTAGAATTAAAAAATATTAATTTTTTTTCTGTATTGTATGTTTTTATACTGCATACATAAGTGTATATAAAACCAACTCCTGGTCGACAGAACAGTCGCTTAAGACTGCAGGTCATGATACACAAACCTGCGCAAAGCCTGAATTGATGACAAGAAAGCCTATGACTCAAAGCCACACACACAGATCACTGAATGCTGGGAGCTGTACAAAATCCACAGGACTCCAAGAGCTTTCATAGGAAACTCAATGAAGTTGTAGAAAACCACCCTTGAAACCAATGGCAAGCCACTTGCACAAGTGTCCATCAAATGTGACATACACCAAGGAGACGCTTTGTCCCCACTGCTGTTCTGCATAGGTCTAAACCCCCTCAGCTAAATAATCAACAAGACTGGCAATAGATGCCAACTCAGGAATGGGGCAAACATCAGTCACCTCCTTTACATGGATGACATCAAGCTATATGCTAAGATCGAATGTGACATTGACTCCCTGATCCACATCACCAGGATCTACAGTCAGACTGACATTGGGATGTCAGTCTGGCTTGAGAAACGCAGTCGGACGGTAACAAAGAGAAGCAAAGTAGTCCACACTGAATGGGTCTCAATCCCAGAAGGAACAGAAGCAGATGTTGAGAACAGTTACAAGTACCGTAGAATTCCACAGGCAAATGGCAACCTGGATCAGGCAACAAGGAAAGCTGCAACAGCCAAATACCTCCAACGAGTAAGGCAAATATATATATGTGTGTGTGTGTGTGTGTGTGTGTGTGTGTGTATATATATATATAAAAACTGGAAGAATTGCTGATATCTTTGCTGGTAGTACAGCAGCTTCAGCAACACCTAACACAGTTTATGCACACAGTCATCAGTGTATACACTTTAATAATGTTTCTTCTTATGAATTACAAGTAGACCTTGAGGCCATACACCTATATCCTGCTAATGGCTGGCTTGCTGCCCAATGACAAGCCTCATAGAACAAAAGACAAGGACACATGCCTGCTTTTCTTTAGTCTTAAAATAGCATGCTTACTGAGCAGATTCATCTACATAACAATCATACATTTGAAAGGAACAAAACAGCTTTAGAAACTATCACAGTCAGAACCGGCTTTAATTAAAGCAAGATTTAATTTTCCGTTTGCAGAAGAAATGTTTTTGATATGAACTGTCATCCTCTGGGATTGTTTTTATTTTGGTCTGAAATGCACAAATATTGTGAGCATGATTAGGAGGGAATTTTGACAGGAGCTTGATTAGCTATGTGTTTACTATAGAAACAGATGGAAGGGGGCACACCCATGTTGGCCCAGCAGGGAAAGTTTTATCTCCTGTCAAGGTGAAAGATAAATCAGCATGTTTTCAAGCTACGGATTACACACACACACACACAAACTGAATAAGCAGCATTTTTCCTATTTACTTTGGAATTTCACAAATTAAAATAAGTTTTGTACCTCATTTCTGCTTGAAAAGACACGTATAGTAGGTAATTTAATTACTTATGTCAGTAATGGAGTAACATAACAAATTACAGTTAAATTGTAAATACCATCAAGAACAAATTTTGATTGCATCAAAAAAAAGCTGAAAAACCACAAACACACAAAAATAGGAATAACAATGCTATTACATAATAGTATATTTTAGGACAATGGTAAATAAATAAAGAAATACAGTAAATTGATAACAGTCAATTGAAATACAGCAGCAGATATAGCGATATTGCAGACATGTCAGTGTTTGATTAGGAGGAGGCTGTAAAGTCTGTTGAGTGTCAAGTGGTTTAATTGTTTCTATTTTAAATAGTTCAAAAGACTAATAGAATTTGGACAAAAAAAAGTATCACAGAACCTGCTCGTTATGCTCTTGAGGTTTTGGCGCCTTCCTGCCCATCTGAGTAATTGAAATTCCTAATGTTCTGTGCGAACACCAGGCAGCATTTCTTTTCCAGTGTCCTTAATAAAGGAAAACACAAGTTCTGAAGATGTTTAGCTGTCCCCATAACTCTGTAAATGTCTGCTGTAATAAGGAATATGCTGAACATGTAGAGATGCAGTGTGCTACCATTACCTTGTGATTCAGAAAACAAGTGGTTAAAATGAAAAATGAGATGTTTCTTTTTTTTTTTTTTTTTTCTTATCTGATGCATTTGATGGAGTAAGTGAACCCTGCGGTGTTCACTTCATTTGAAAGACCAAGTTGTGGGACCAGGTAAAATGTCATTGAGATGCAACCAGAGAAACCTGGTGCTACCAACAACCTCTACTGCTGTGCTGTTGATGAGCAGTGGTTTGAAGGACATCTTTTTTTTTTTTATTCCTGAAATTGCCAGTCCCCTATGTTCGTATATCTTTATCCTAGATCAAATTGGTCTTTCTGCACCACTAACTGCTTTTACGTCTTTCATTACATGTAATTGTCATCATAACTTACTAGGTTCATTGTTATTGTGTCATCTGCATATTTGATGTTATCATGTTATTATTTTTAAAGAAACCAAATAAAAGCTGAACAGTATGAACAGTAGCCCTGCACTGGTTTTATTTTAACCTCAGAAGAAGGTGTAAAAATTGAGACTTAATGCCTGTGCTCGAATTCCCTCACTACTCCCTCAGTACTTTTTGTATATATGAGAATACTATAAATCAAATGTGTTCTGATGGTGAAATTATAAAAAAAATAAATGTAGATACATTTTTTCCATATGAAAAAGTTTTTAAATGCAATGCATTGTGGTCTATGTTCACCAATATTTTTGGGCATCAATGCACACTAGCATTTCGCTGAGACTTCTGGGACATTTGTAGAGCGCTGGATTTCCGAATGGCAGATTTAGACTGTTCTACAAAATGGTGAACCCACTATATAGATCACTAAGTAGTGAGTGGTGAAGGAAATTGGACACGATCAATGTTTATGTATGTTGAGGGTGCTTTTCTTCAGCACCTTTAGAAGGGTTGGTGGTGCTATTGAACACAGCTCCTGAAACCCTTCCCTGTCACCCATGGTCTCTGACCCTCAGTCAGTGAGATAATAACCAGCTGCACTGAAAGCCATTTGTCATTCGCTGCCTGCCACTGATAGAAGATGTCAGTAGATTTCTATGCCCTTGTCTCCCTACCTCATGACAAACACCAAATCAAGCTTTGCAATCTGAGGTTTCCTCAAGCTTCTTAGTCCTCGTCCACTGATGAGCTATTTGTGCCAGGATCAAAGCAAGATTTAGCAGAAATCTCAATACTTGTTTTCTTATTCTTTATCTACTGCCTCAAAAAGTTTGAAATTGCACTTTTTTCAGTTTACCCTATTTGCACACACTTAAAATCTTATTTTCTTTTCATACCAAGGCAGTCAATGTCTACACTGGCCTACCGCTTATGCTTTTACTTTTGTTAAATGTAGATGGCTTATGTGGTGAAGCACAAGCAGGTTTATGTTGAGACGATATTTGTTGAGGACAAACATGTATAGTTGTTCAGCCTCAAAGGCTTCTGGCCCTCCTGTTTTTGTGTCTCTTTTGAGTAAGCGTATTGCATTTTTCCAAACAGATATAATGTGTGTCAATCTCTGACCTATTTTGTCTGCGGGTGAAGTGTTGCATCGTTGGTAATAGCTGAGACGTGTAATATTTGCCTCTTTCTCATTTTAAATCTTGATAATCCTCTCGTGTTGTGAGGGTTAACAGATTGTTATTGTTCGAAGACAAAGCAATAATATGGCTTCAGAGTCATTTAAACTGGGGCGGCGACAGATATGATGAAATGATGGCAACCGAAGAAGTCTCTACGGCTATTTAGGAGTTCAAGGTTTCTTGTTGCAGCAGGCTGTGAGTGTAAACTCTACTAGAATACTAATGATTAACCTCACAATCCAGCTCATTTCAACCTCTTGGAAGAGTTCTTTTAGAACTTTTTAGGCTTCTCATAATAACAGGAAAAAAAAGAAGAATATGTTCTTTTCAGACAAAAGTTTGATCATCTTTTATTCCATCTCTTTTTTTTATCATTTCAGAAATGTCCGGTACAGTAGAAGATATCTCTCAGGTACACTGGAAGCAGCAGTGGTTGGAAAATGGGACGCTTTACTTTCACGTGTCTATGACGGAATCTGAGCTTCTGCCACAAACGACACAGCCCACAGCCCGGGAGCCCGCTCACGCGCTGCCTGAACACATGCATCTGTTACACATCTCAGTCATGGTAAGTATAGTATGGAGGCTTTTGCTGTTGCTTCTTCATATCTTGAATCCATCCCCAAGTACATGGGAACTTGTTCTTCTGATAAGTGAAAATGCAAGAAGATACCCGATGCAGTAATTCCTGGCAGAAGTTGTAGTTTCCAACTTCAGAAATGATAATCTTAACAGAAATGGGTAAACTTGTCATCTGAATTCTACAGACATAGAATAAAAATTGATTTTCTAAATGTTTGTGTACCAGCAAACTAAAAGACTTTACTAAATAAAAATGTTCCCTGGCATTCAGTTTTATGATTAGGTATTAATGAGTACTAATTACTCCCAATTGACAAAATGTGTTCAAGGACGTGTTTTTTTTTATCCATGGCTTCACAAATCTATCTTTCATTATAAATCAAAGCTTTAAGCTGAAATAAAAAATCGGTTTGGATTGTTATTATGAACATTTGTAAACGTAGTTTAGGGCATACACTCACTGGCCACTTTATGTACATCAGTCCAACTGTTTCTAATCAGCAAATCACATGGCAGCAACTCAGTGCATTTAGGCACGTAGACATTGGTCAAGATGATCTGCTGCAGTTCAAACTGAGCCTCAGAACGGGGCAGAAAAGTGATTTAGGTGCCAGAAGTGTTTCAGAAACTGCTGATCTACTGGGATTTTCACACATAACCATGTCCATGGGCAGAAATGTCTTGTTGATCAAATGAGAATGGCCAGACTGGTTCCAGGAGATAGAAAGACAACAGTAACTCAAATAACCATGAATTACAGCCGAGGTTTGCAGAAGAGCTTCTGTGAATGCACAACACATCAAACCTTGGGGCAGATGGGCTACAGCAGCAGAAGACCACACCGGGTGTCATTGTTGCTGACCATGTCCAACCCTTTATGACCACAGTGTCTACTTCCACCACGAATACTCCCCATGTCATGAAGCTAGAATCATCTCAGACTGGTTTGTAGAACATAACAATTGGACTCAAATGACCTCCACAGTCACCAGATCTCAACCCAATAGAGCACCTTGGAATGTTGTGGAACAAGACATTGGCATCATGGATATTCAGCGGACAAATCTGCAGCAGCTGTGTGATGCTATCATGTCAATATGGATCAAACTCTCTGAGCAATGTTTCCAGTACCTTGTTAAATCCATGCCACCTGGGATAAAGGCAGTTCTGAAGGCAAAAGAGGATTCAACCTGGTACTAGCAAGGTATACCTAATAAAGTGACTGTTGAGTGTATGTATCTACGATGGGTGACATCAGTGCTTGGCTGACACAGTGGTGTATCATCTGAAGAAACTGAGAAAATGTTCTTAGTCTAAATATTTTGAGCTGACAGATTTCTTTAAAGGACATTACAGATCTGGGGATTTCATTTTTCCTCTCTATTATTGAGGCTTTTTGATGGAAACCATAGAAGTTAGCAGTGCTCATGCAGAGGGTGAAAGGAGCAGTGGCTTCATGGAGATAAGGTCAGGGCTGGACGTGCAGGTTAAGCTCTCTAGATGTCAGACACCTTGTGGTTTATTACTTCTTGCTGATGGATCGCTGCTAGGGTAGGAGAGTGTCAGGATGTCACTTAGAAACTAACTTTATCTTTTGAAGTTGACCGTATTATTTTTTTCATTTTTGCCTTCCATTTTGTGAATTTATCCTGTCAGATTCTATGAGCAGCAATACTTCTTAGTTTTATATGAGGAACCATCAGTCATATTTTTTGTCTAATAATCTAGTTTTTATGATTCCTCTAAAAATATACAAAATAACCTTAATTTATGGGTTTTAAATACTTGCTAACAGTCTTACTTTTGTGAATGCCTATTCCAGTCTGTTTTCATTCATATTGACTTTTTTTTTATTTGTTTAAAAGCTCACACAGTTTAAGTAGATTTTACAACCAGATAGATTAAGGTTTTTCCAATGGGAGCATGCATTTGAATTTTAGGCACTACTCACAATTTCCTCTGCGACCTTGTCTAAGAATAAACTTTGTGGTGAATTTAATAAATGTTTGTGTTCTGCACACATTAGAAATCTCAAGCATTGAATTTCTATATTATGTAACTGGAAAATTAGTTGTCACTTAAAATAAATTTTAAAAGGTTCCTGATTAATACATTTTCAAAATAGATTCATTTATAAAACATATTTCTAGCCTAAACATCCCGAAAAGTTAGGATTATGCTCATGAAGAATGTGACACAAAGGAGGAAACTCTAAAATTAACTGTGAAGGGAGTGTCTACAGGTTTTCACGAAATGTTTGTTTACAATTTGACTCTGTCAAGTCTAGCATTTGTTTATTCCCAACGGAGCAGAATCAGAAGACAGAGGAGGGAAGCTCAATGGGTCACTCGTGTTCCAGAGCAGCACATATGCTGGAAAAAAGATAAAACATTTAAAAAGAGACCTTTCACCCACACACACCCACGATTACTATTAAGAGGCAATTTGGGATTTACAGTTAACTTAATAATTACGTTTTTAAAGTGTGTGAGAAAGCCAGGTCATAAGAACAGAAACAAAATGTCAAAATAAACAAAAATGACTCCGATTTTTTATCAAACAACCAAAAAAAAAAAAAAATAGAAAAAATAAAAAAGCATCCTGCTAACAAGATGTAATCTAGTTCAAGAAAAGGTCTATGAAAAGTCGATGTAAATTTGCGCTTTGGGCTTCTGCTTTCAAAATTGTGTTCACACTAGCTACGCACATTGTTAAGACTTTTTTCGGGTGCAGCCTTTGAACACATGTTTAAAGTTAAACCAGTTCAAACTTTCACCAATCGGGGACTTGAATTGGGTAGTAATGTATGAATGGTGTCTCTTTTACTTCACAGAAGTACCACCATTTGAAAATTGATCATGGAGGACAAACTCATAATTACCATTTGTGCCTGGCCAGATTTATATGACATGGAATAGAACTGGGAAAGAAAAAGCCTGGAGCAAGATGAGATTTTTATCAACACCAACAACATTTCACACAAAGTCTCTTCCATCAGTAGATGGGGGACATACGCTTGTCAACAGTAACAAAATAAAAAGTAGAAAAATCCCCTCCTGCTTGTCTAGTGTGATAACCATGGGCTAAATGTATGTTCAAAAATGCATGTTAAGCGTGATCTTGCATGTGCATCACAGGCCAGGTGTGTCCATAGATCACTAATTACAACCAAGGCTCCTAAAATAACATCCATGAACGAATATCATGCGGAAGACTTCACCGGTGCTATTTACAGTATGTCAGGTATGAAACCTGATGGTACGGTTTGCACACACTCACCAAAACTACACTATATACAGTAAAACAAAAGGCTGCCTGATAAGTCTGTAATATATCTGTGATGAGATGTAAATAACATGAAAGTTTAGCTCCTCCCAGCACGTTTAAATCTTCTTTTGCGTCAGATAAGACATATTTTTAGATTCAGCTGTGGTTTTGTAAAAGTCTGTCGGCAAGAGATTTGTACGCATCTTTCAAAGTGCACAAAACCACTTTGCAGTGGTTCCCACATCCACAGCACCGTCTGCAATCCAGAAGCACACAGACTTGCAAGGTGATAATGGTACCAGCTGCAGTGTTTGTGGATAGTGAAAAAAATTAAAGAAGGATTTCAACGCGTTTCGAAGCAGTTTGCCTGTCACAATTGAATGGAAAGTGTTCTGCCTTGACTTCAAGGCCTTCAGGTGTCTCCTGGCTCCTTGAGTGGACAATGTTATGTCTGATGCTGTCAGATCTGGGCCAGACTTAAGTGTGGGCACTGTATTCTTCAGTCACTGAGCTGTCAGTCGCTCCTTCACTCAAACAGTCATTTTCAAAGATCCTTCTTTTGTCTGGCTGCCCCTTCTCCCAAGCACACTTTCTCCAACAAGTGACAAGAGTAGAAATGGATAGTCTTCTTGTCATGTTGGAAATGCACTTTTGTGGTTAGCAAGTCAGTGACAAGTTATCCAGTAGCATTTAATGGTCATATTTGAATAATTTTTGTTCACGCAAGGCTCACTATATATAACCTTAACAAAACGAAAATCTAAGATAAATGGTCGGTGTAGGGTAATAAATGAGATAAATGGTTTGAAAATGCAAACAAAATTTCAGGAATCATTCCAACTTCAAAAGGATGAGGATGTTAATGAAAAAATGTACACGAGGATCTCATCAAGAGCAGCTGAAAACCTAAACTCGCGTACTAAAAAGGACACTCATTAGCAAACAAAGACCAGTTATGCTGATTACAAATTAAAAGCAACGGTTAGATCAACAACCCAGACCTTATTAAAATTATAAAAAAACAGCAACAATAAAGAACAAGCAAAACTTAACTCTTAAATCTTTACAAACTTCTTTGTTGAAAAGAAAGAAACGATCACAATGCTTTCAGGCAAAGTTTTCCTTGATGATCAGTCATTATTTGTGCATGTTTTTTTTTCCTTTTATAAGCCTAAGCCCCTGGTGTTTTGCAGCAGTGTTTTTCCTTTAGACTTGTTCTGTAAAGTCTGCGTTAAAGATCCAACCCGATCATCTTTTGATCTGTTGTAAAAGTGCTTCCGATTTAAGGCTAAATTAAAAAAATAAAAAATTTTAATACAGCAGTACTTAATTAGAAATCCACCTCCAAGTTATGGTTGGTAATGTTGGCACGGACTGTTGACATGGAACAAGCCCTTCCCCTCCCTGTTGCGATCATCTTTTAATCTATTGTAAAACTAAGACAAAATAAAAAAAAAAAACTGTGTTGTTTTCCAAAACATAGTTTCTGAAAAGCTGCAGTAGCTTGTTAGAAGTTGGCACTGTAGACAACCCCGCCCCCTTTTCCCCTCCCTGTTGTGTAAATCTGCTACCCAATGTATTTTCAACAAAACAAATGTTTTTTAAAATTGTATTTTTTTTTTTTGTCTGGTCATGATTCAAAACAATTTTGTATAAAGACATTCAAAAATGCAATTTTGAGCTTGAGATATGTCCTCCATCATCAGAAAAATGCCACAATAACATGTCAAATTTACCAAAACACTTTTTTTTTTTTTTATTGGAGTGGGTATGTAAAGTAAAAAGTACAAAAAGCAAAATGTGACATCAAGTTGAAGAAATATCTTTTTGGTTTTATTTTCACTCAAAATTTCACTTTTTAACCCTCTCAAGGCCAAATTATGTCATATTTGATCAAAATTTTAGCTTTGAATTTTTAATTTGAACATTTTTCTGCAAAAAAAAAAAAAGCTCCTTTTTACCACATGCTTAGTAGAAGCAACTTTTAAGCAAATCCTTCATTCAACATCTTTAAGAGTTCAAAATGAGAAAAAAAGCTTCTTCCTTTTCGAAATGCACCCAATAAAATAGAAATCATCTATGATGCACACAGTATTATAAGACATATTTAGGAAAATGGAAATTATTGGAGATGGATAATAACGTTTCTTTTTCATCATTCCTGGAAATGATACAGTGAGGCGGAAATTTGAATATGAAGTTCAGAAGAAACAGCAATCAGTCATATTGTGTGCCGTGCTGTGGAGGATTTTTCAAGGAAATGGCACATTTGAGTTCACGGGGAGGACAGGTAGTATTTTACCAAAATGAGATGCAATAAAAGTTGACAGCTCAGAGCCTTTCATCTGTCCCGTTACAGAAAATAATCATCTATTACGCAGAAAGTGGGTGTCCATGGAACAACACAAAATAGAAATTAGACAAGTTTGTTCTTTTGTTTTCTCTCTTATTTTCCAAATACATTTAATAAGCTTGTTAACTAACCTTCTAATAAAAAATACATTTTAAAACAAACGGCAAATAAAACACATTTCTGGAATAAGCTTAGCTCTTTTCATGGTATGACTTGGGGCATTTAATATTCTTGAAATTAAACAATATAAAGCAAGGAGACTATTCTTATCTCACATGATAGATGAGTAGAAAGATACATCAAATCCTGCATGCTTCAAATGGCTTCCTGATAATTAAACAGTCACTGGTAATATATGACCATCAGCGTGGTGGGTTATGGAGACATTTGAGGCAATTGGGGCTGATCTACAAACTGGGTGTGCAGAAATTAATTTTCAGCATGCCCCGGCACAAACGTGCAACAATGCTGCGGTGGCTCCAAATCATGTCATTAAAAGTCCAAGCAAATTACATTTTAATTGGCCCAGAGGTTTTAATTGTTTCAGTCACCTTTAGATTTTTTTTTCTTCGTTTTATTTTACACATGCTGGCGGATACACTTGAAATACAAAGCAGATTGTAATTAAAACTATCAGCTTAAGAAATGGAAGGAAAGCTTCCAGAGTAGAAATGATGAGCGGTTTTTCAGGACGGCTTAATTTTGTCTCTGTTCTGTTATGAAGGTGCCTTTGCCACATTTCAGTGCCACTTATTTTCACTGTTACTTCATTTTTATCATGCGGACAACAAAAAAGGCTAATTGCAAATTAACAAACAAATATTTGCTGGACAATGGGCGCACATTTCACATTTATAGTGACTATATCACGCATTTATAGTTGTAAATATGAATAAAATACTGCAGGATGACTTAAGAAAAAAACAAAATGTAATTTTTTTTCTGAACATCACCACTGATAAATCTCTAACTAATACAGATGTAATATGAATGCAGGGACCAGGCTGCAGACATCAACGGCCAGAGCTATAATAAAATGTTTTTCTACATTTCTGAACAATTTGGTTAATGTCAGTTTTGAGGGCAATAAACCTTTACTGCTTTGGCATCATTATGAAGTATTTTTGCCCTCTAAAACTTTATTTTGTACTGGCGGATGCAACAGTTACCGTTTATTCACATTCTAAAAACGTTTTAAATGTCAGTTTGTTGTTTCAAGATTGCAATTCATTATTGGAAAGAAACAAAAAAACATTCCTCGACAAACAACAGATCTTTGTCAGATGAGCACAAACATGATCAACTTTTGTTTCACACCTTCAAAATAAAACATAATGTAATTAAAGAGGAGACTGTGTGACATTTCTTAAAATCTTGTGGAAGTGCCATGTTGACAACTCAGCGGCCTTGTGGTAGAGTGTCTGAGACTGGAGTTCAAATCCAGTCTAAGTCAAAGACTCAAAAATTGGGACCCCTTTTTTTTTTTTTTTTTACTTTTATATTTGACAAAGTGAAGCCCATTGAGATTAAGATCTGTTTTTCAAGGGTGACCTGGCCAAGAGGTCAGCAGCACACGTCACATAGATAAGTAAAGTTAAAATGTAAAACAGATAAAACAAAATATTAGCCAAAACAATGGCTTTTGAAACACCTTCAACACTCTCCCATGGGATGGGTCAAACGGAAAATACCTTGGTCGGTGACAGCAAATATGTTTTTTTTTTTACAAAGCTTGATTGTTTTGTTTAGTACAAACAAATCAAACTTGGATGCATATGCAGACTTTCATTCTTTTATCACTGGGGTTATGTTCCAAAAATAACCTGCAATAGGTAAAATTCCGAAAATAGGATTACAGATGTTTTAAGGCTGTAAAACCCCTCGTTACACACGTTATACACCTTTTTTTCAGTCGAATATGAACATTTTCACACTTTCTCTCTGCTTTAACTCTTTTCTCAAAAACATCATTGTTTGGTTTAAACCTAAAATACAATTTGCAGAACTCTTTAAAGAACTCGACACATTCTCAATTTTAAAACACATTTGGCATTCACAACACACAACATTTATACATAGAGGCAAAAACTCTACTCCAACAGCAGTCACCATCGCCACACTACTGACCAACACTTGTTTCAAATTAACGGCAGTAAATATTTGGGGACAGTTCTGGAAAACCGGAAGAGTTGTTCAATAATGGATAACAAAGCAAGGCAATTTAGACCCATACCCCACCAAGACCTGGACCCAGACCCGAACCCGCACGCAGACCTACACCAAGATCTGGACCAAGACAAAGGACAACAATTTCTGATGTGATCCGGGCCACAATAATTGACCTTGTGTTGGTCCATGGAATGACCATTAGGGAGGTGGGTGAGAGGGTCTACCCTCAACTCAGAACTTTTAAAAGAGAAAACAGGTAAGTGCAAACTGAGACAATTGTAAGAATGATTGGGTATCTAGTGAAACAGGCAGAAGAGGTGCCAGTTTGAAGCCAGAACACTAAGGAGGTGATCAGATAATTATTCTAATGAATTAGAAGACCTGTTGGATTTTTTTTTTGTGTGTGTCATTTTGCTCCCCCCCCTGCTTTATTTTGTATTCCCCAAATAATTTAATAAATGAGAAAAACAAAACAAAACAATGGAATCTCTCCTGGCTTGCCTACTAGTTTTTCATGTTTTTTCCTGGACTTCCTAAGAGAACTCCGCAACAGTTTTACATAAAAAAGGGTCAAGACAGTAACAAACATCTATTCACATACAGATACACATTTAGGTTTTTGAGGAAATGATATTATTTAAATGAAATCACATTATCTGTTCAAAATTTGACTGTGAAGTTTACTTCACTGAGTACGGGCTTCACTATTCTTTCCAAACTTTTTTGCAAACAGTGTCCAATGTTTTGTGTTGTGTTGTGTTTGCTGTATGTTTAATTTTGACAACAGAGTTTCCATTATGACATCAAAGTGAGCTTTTGCCTCAAAAGTCAAGTATTTTGCATAATGTAGCCTACATTTAGCAAACATTTGGTAGTGTTTTGTTGTGAAGTGTGTTGTGTTTGCTGTGTGTTTATTTTTGAACAAAAGAGTATTCATTGTAAACTCAAAGTGAGCCGACCTTATAACTGCTTACAGCATTCAGTAAGTTTTAGTCTTTTGCATATTTAGGACAGAGCATTTTAATCCCCACCGCCTGTGATTGTTCCACTTTTTTTACTTTTTTCAATATTTCATTCAATCTTTGCAAAAATGCAAAGTTTAAGATCTTATTGACATACTTTTAGACAGTTTTATTAAACGCACAAATAAACGTAGCACCAAGTCCTATTTAAGTTATTTAATGCTCTTGTATTGTTGATCTGACTGTGGCTTTTTGATGCTGTAAACTGTCTGAAAAATAAAAGATAAGTCCCTCCAGAGACTCGAAGAGAACTGCAAGTTTTTTATTCCCCTACTGTGTGATGTTTTCTTGTAAACACTCACTGTACATTGACATGTTTACATCTATTATAAATTACTTTTGATTCCAAGCAACACGAAGATTGTTGTTCAAAAAGATATCAAAAAGTGAGTTTGCGCTTTATGCAGCATTGTTAAGGTGTCAAAAACAGTCCAAGAGAGCATCCTGATACTAAAAGTGTCACATCGGCTCATAAACTCCTCTAGCAGAAACTGATGCTAAAAAATCCACAACAAAAGCGGCAAAAAATCTGGACTCTGATCATTTAAAGAATGTTTTCATTTGGAAAGATTTTCTTCCGCGCTCTGAAGCTACACCTGATTTGAGCATCAGAGCAATCAATGAACAAGTACAACCAGGTCCTGCAGCATCTTTTGAGCGCAGGACCTTATACATATGTATGCTGTATATTTCTATTTAAGTTCATTGGAACAGTCATTATTTATGGATATACCATTTTAATATGTTTAAACTAATAAAGACAAAAAACCACATATGTTAAAACCTCTAGCATCATTTGTTGTTGGCTTGACAGAAATGGATAATAGTCCAAATCAATGCTTTCTTTTAAGTAGAGATTTTAGGCAATCGGTTAAACATCTGTATTTTCAGTAAATGTTCCATTTTACAGCAAGTTTTTTTTTTCCAGAGTTTAAATATTGTCAACTTTAGTGATGAAGATGTCACGTCAACCAAGTGGAGACTCAGCTTTGGCCCATGATATGTTGATGTAATGATGAAAAAACCAAAATGGATGAAAACCTGATCGTTCTCTTCCAGAACTTAAAATTATAGAAAAAAGGTTCTCTAACGTAATACTTGCTTTAATGTTTTTTCTTCCTCTGACTATTGCAGCACAGCAAGTTGTTAAACTACATCACAGATGTATCCTGAAAGTAGCCATCATTCAGACCCAACTTTTGCAGCGGAAAGTGAACCCCACCGAGTCTGAATGATCTCATGAACCCAGACATGGAGATGTGCTCACTGATGCTTTTGTAGATTTCTTCAACCAACATCATTTCTCGACATAATCTGTCTCTTCCATGCCAATAGTCTTTTCTTTCTTTTTTTTTTTTTTTGGCTTTGAAAGGCTCACACATCACACAAACTACGTGGCACAGTGTCTTGCTCATAATGTCATTCACTAAGTATTATTCTCCCTGAGCAATGAAAGATTTGCAAGTAAAGGAATTTGTCTCAAGTTCTGCCTTGAGCAGATTTACAATGTTAGCTTTTCACCATTGTGATGCTGCAGAGTGTCAGAAATGTTGCAGCCGAATCTTCGGAAGGCTTATTCCACACTCACCTTTTTACCCCAGTAAATGTTGACATAAATCCCCTATGGGACATTTTGCTAAATGTAGAGACAAATTACAACAAGAAATACAAAATACTTTTAAGCAAACACTTTGGAATATTAGAAAAAAAAAAACTCTTTCATCAGACTGGAATCTCAGATACAACCTCTGATGGTGATCCATTAAAATTTGGGGAAAGATGAGAGCAGAGACAAAAGAGTTGAGCATCTTGAGCACGTACTTAAAACTGCAGGGTTCTTTTCTTTTTCCTCCTGTTTAAATTTCTTTAGTTATTCTGGTACCTCCAGAAAATGCAGAACACAATATGAGTTGGATGGATGTTCATGAGTGTTCATGTTCTGTTTTTTTTTTTTTTTTCCCTAAACTGTTTAGCGGCTCACATATAAAAATAAACTGTATGACTGCACCCTTTGAGGGATCCTTCAGGATCAGAATCGTTCGCCCTTCCGTTAGCCTTTCAGGGTGAGTCCCATCTCTTAGCAGCTGGTTCATTTGTGCTGCCAGGCGCTCATGAGTGCAGTGAGTTTCTTAAGCCAGTATGGATGTATCATGTCAGGGCCCGCTGCTGTCCAGTTTTTCAAATCTGAGGATCTTTCTTGGATGTCTGCCTCGGAGATGGTTACTGGATTCTTTTCAAGGTGGTTGCTGTGCTCTTTTCTCAGAGAGACCAGCCAATGAGCGCTGCTGTTATGTCCTGTCTCTTTCTCCCATAGACTTTTCCAGTGCTGTTCAGTTTCCAGCCTTGGCTTGTCTGCTCTGCTGTTTTGACCCTGCCAGTGAGCGTATACTTTAGCAGGTGGAGTTGCGTACAGTTTGTTTATCAGTCTGGCTTCATTGTCTCATGTGTGCCTCTTTAGGCAGCTGCTCAAGGCCAGGAGCTTTTGTTTGGCAGTTTCCAGTGCTTCAGGTATGGACATCTGACTGTATTTCTTGGGCAGTTGCTTTTAATTGCACCTCTTTGGGCCTCTGTTATCTGACTCGCTTCCCTCCGAGATGTCTTGATCTTAACCTCCAGCTGTTGCTTCCATGGTAGGCATTGTTTTCTCCCATGGTTGCTTTTCTAGCCCAGCATCTCAAGGATCCCTGCTGCTGTAGTGTAAACCAGTTCATTGGTTTCTGTGATTGCTGTGTTAGGAATTGCCCTCAATGCTTCATTCACTGTTTCCAGGAGACTTTCAGGTAGTACTTCACTTAATCGTTGTAGCTGATGTCTGCGTTGTCTGGTGTTCATTCTAGACATGATCTTAAACTTTCAGATCAGTTGCTGCCTTGCTTAGCCTAACATTGGTTATTGGGGCTGTGTTCCCATGTTCTGGTATCAAGTGTGTATCAAGTGCCTCCTCTCTGACCTGATGTTGTGGCTCTCCCGTGGTGTTCCAAATGTGTTGTACTTTGTCAATCTCAAGTTGTGATAGCAGTTGCCTTTTGTGGATGTTAAAACATTGACCGACTAGCTGTTTGGCAGTTAGCCTTGATTGTCTCTAATGGGTTATGAGGTAGGCAGTAACGTTCAAGGACTTCCACTGGATTATGTTAATAGTTTGCCGCTGTTATGTTAATGGGTCCATATATGTATGTGTATATATATATCTATATATATCTATATATAAGTTTAATAAAGTTTAATAATTTGAGGAGACTAAACCTATGCAGGCATTTTTTGATGAAGACCCGAGTTAAATATTTCATGCTTTCAAAAAACTCAAACAAGATCTTTGCAAATACCATCTTTTCTATTTTCTTAGTATTAAACTATTTTAGATGAACTGCATGGTAGCACAGTGGTTAGCGCTCTTTTCTCACAGCAAGTAGGCCCCCAGTTCAAAGCCCGGCTGGTGGACTTGAAACAGTGTCACCAATGGGGGACCTTTGAGTTTGCATGTTCTCGCTGTGAATGCTTGGGTTTTCTTTGGGGACTACGGCTTCCTCCCACCATCCAAAAACATGCTTCATAGATTAATTGGTCACACTAAAGTTGTCCCTAGGTGTGGATGCAAGTGTGCATAGGTGTGTGATTGTGGCCCCGCGACAGACTGCTGACCTGTCCGGGGTGTCCCCTGCCTTCCCCCATGACGAGTTAGGCTCCAGCAGCCCTGGGACCCCGAAAGGGACAAAACGGATACATAAAATGAATGAATTACTATTTTTGATGTTTTTTGTTTATTTGTTTAAAACCATTTTCAACACCTGAAAAGGGAAAGTTAGAAAAAAATTAAAATTAATTTTTGCCAATTTAATACATGATTATTTAGGGAACGTTTTTTTTGTTATTTTTTTTAATTACTTTTCTAATACCTTATTATTGTAGTTTATGTCAATGTTAGTTAGCTTATTTAGATAATGAATATGACAATTTAGGAGAAAATTTCAGGTGAAACTTCATTTTAATCTTGGTTTTGTCTCCTTTTTTTGTTTTTCTTTTCTGGTTTTAGGGTAATCACAACCATTTTAATTTTTTGTTTTTCTTGGACATTGTTTTTGAAAAAGACAACTAAATCTTATTTAGGGTTCATTGTTGGTATAATTTAAAATAAGTTATTTTTCTTTTTTTTTGGGGGGTGGGGGGGTGGGGTTGTTTAGATTTGAACAGTTCACCATAAGATCTCTGAAAGAAAAAAAAAACAGAGCTGAAAGGTTTTTGTGTATTTTAATGGGTAAGACAACAAACAAATCTTATTAGCACAAAATTCTTTCCAAAGCAGGCAAAGAAAAAGATGAAAACTAGATATTGCTTGTCTGTGTATGGCATCTTCTTCATTATGTGTTTGTTTGTTTTTTTGTTTGTGTGTTTTTTTTCTGTAGTCATTTTATTCATGAAGGAACTTTGTGGTTAAAACAGTTTAAGAATCTGGCATGATATTAAAAGAATCGGTGATGTTACACAATATGGCTGGCTTCACAATGAATACAGAAAAGTAGCAGGTTTATCTCATAAACGTAAACCATGTATCCTGCATCACTGTTATCTCTAACCTTCCACAGCAAGAAATTCCATATGGAAAAAGATTGAGACGTTCTTCTGGTTACATACTAATTGTTATCTTAGACCTTGCTCCATGGCTTGTTTGCGTCAATTTAGAGGAAAATGTTACAAGCAGCTTCTGCTGGAAGCTTCTTGGCATGAACCCACTCATTTCATGGCTGTTATGTTCCCAGATTTTAGCAGGATATCGAACACATGGTCAGGTGGACTAATGCGGCTACGGGTACTGTGCCAGTGTCTTTATGGCCTTGTTCCAGACGTAAGCTATTATTATAAATGCAAAATGAAAATGCTACTGCTCCAGAAAACAAACAACAACAAGAAAAAAGCTTCAAAGAGCATTATCTGACTGATCTATGTCTTGAGTTTTTTTTTCTTATCCTGTCCAACAGCTGAGCAAACATATATGAGCTGAGAGACTCTTGTAAAAGACATATTTTACTGTTACAATTGTGGGTTATAAATACACACTAGGCTTATGTTTGTATAAACCCTTTTTGTAATTTAGGTTATCAGATAGGGGAAGAAGAGAGAGGGATGTTGGGAGGGGTAATGGTACAAAAGAAAGGGGAATAAGGGTGGGTTAAAGAAATTAGAGGATGATTACATGGAGAGGGGCAGAATAATAAAACAACAGGCAACAAGATGCTGAAAGTTTATAATCATTACAGTCAGGTGTGAATGTTTGTCAAAAATGGGCAAAGTCTATCCACTCATTCAGATGTTACAAACATACCTGTTGGCTCCAAGAGTCTTCACATACAAACTTGTCAACATGTACACAATACAACTATAATTCACAAGCACACTTATACATACAAACTAAAACACGTAAAGCATTTTATTCTGTCCTGTATAATATTTGTGCAAAGGTGAGCTGACCTCTGTGTTCAGGTAAGTGTTTATGTTTTGCTAAGGTAGATGAAAGGTGGAATGTAGAGACAAAAAAAAACAAGGAGGGCGAGGACCATTCCCACACTAAGTCCCCTGCCGAAGCAGCAGCAGTGGCGGCAAGGACCCCCCACAAACAACACACACACCCATACTGTAGGGCCTATGGAGGAAATCCGCCTGCCAGACAATCCGGTAAAGCACCCAGACCAGGGCCCACAGGTCCTCCACATGGGCCCTCAACTCCTAGAGCAGTGAGGCAAGGGAGCACAGAGAGTGCAAGCCGTAGCTCAGCCAGGGCTTGGACTGCACCAGGGGGCCCAGTGGGAGGACTGCTTTTATTTTTTTACTTTATAAAGGTTCTTGTTCTATCACTCGATGACAACCAATTAAAAAAAAAGGCTGGTGACTTTTGCAGAATCCAATGTAAAAGCGTGCCCAATGGTCTTTTTATTTTATTATTATACCGTAAAAAAAAAAAAAAAATGTAATTTTCTAGAACATAGTTTTTCCAGAGTGCTAGTAGTTTATTAGAAATTCACCTCTGAGTTAGCAACTCCGCCCCTCTTTTCCTCCCCGTTGCTGAGCTCTCAGAGCTTGGAGCCAGTGTGACACTTGGAGTCCAGCGTATTGTCTATGTCACAAATATGCTCCTTTTAAAACTGTAGTTTTTTTTCTGATTTACTACAATCTAAATAAATAAATACTCAAAATTGCCATTTCAAGCTTAATTTTCTTCTCCATAGTCAGAGAAATGCCACAAGCACATGTCTGAAGCACCAAAACACGATTTTCATCAGATTGGGTCTTTAAGACTTCATGTTTTTTGTGGCAGTGCATTGGACATTTTAAGTCCTGGACAAGCCCCAGTTGATATCAAACACTCTTCATTGTCAGTAATAAGGGTACACTGCATATAACAGTAAAATTAATTGCGCCTAAGATTTATCTTCCTCGTTAAACAGCTTGGAATCAGACATAAATCCATGCTTTGTTAACCATCTAAGATCTTTCGATGGGGCTGCTGCAAACTGTAGTTGAACTCAAGCTGGTAAAAGCAAGTGTAATTGGCTCTGTGACTCCACACGTCAATTTATGTTTCTGTTTGAACAGTTTTGCATGGATGACACTGTTCCATACAGTGCACATGCAAATAAAATTGCATATGCTGGGGGTTGTATCTGGCTCCTCTGACCTCGAGGATGCACGCATGATTTAAATACATGGAGTGCTTACTTGTTACATTTTTCATATGAATATTAAGTAACTCAGCTCCTTTGGAATTTAAAAAATGTCACATTATCCCATTAAACCCTTTTATTAGTGACTTATTCTCAGGTCTGCGTTGCATTGCATGCATTAAAGTGCATTGCAACAAATAGACTACCAAAACAGAAGCATTCTAATTTATCTCAGATCTATCCCAACAATCAAGGCCCAAGGTATAGGCTGCCGCAAAGAGACCTGAGGCCTGAAACAAGCCAGCTGCATGATGTACGATGCTGGCCGGGAAAGCATACATGGAGCGCCACAACCAACTGGCTGGAATAATATACAGGAATATATGTGCATAATGTGGACTGGAAACCCCCAAAGTCAAAATGGGGAAACACCTCCGAAAGTGGTAGAGCACGAGAGAGCAAAGATCCAGTGAGACTTCCAGATACAGGCAGACAGGATGGCAATGGAGAAACAACCAGACATTGTAGTGGTGGATAAAGAACAGAGGAAAGCTGTTGTGGCAGTACCAAGTTATAGCAACATCAAGCAGAAGGAACATGAGAAACTGGAGAAATACCAGGCAGTCAGAGACTGGAGAAAGCTTAGAAGGTGAAGGTGACAGTGGTGCCTTTGGTAATTGGAGCACTCTGGGCTGTAACCCCCAAACTGGAGGAGTGGCTACAGAAGTTCCCTGGAAAGACCTCAGACATCTCAGTCCAGAAAACTGCAGCACTAGGAACAGATAAGATACTGCACAAGACTAAAGTGACACAACTAACAGCAAGAGAAGTACACTGCATTTCTCTCGGTCACGTTAACACTGAAATCCCGCTTCAAAGTCTGCGGCAAGGCGGGACGGCAGGAATACACCTGCTCTTTGATTGGACAGTTTGATTTGTGGCCATCCAATCATAAAAACGTGTAAAGAGAAGGATAGAACAGTTTTTGTTGCAGTTGCAAATCCAATCAGTTTTGCGATTTGGTCCACTGTGATGAACTGTGAACATTTTTAACTTATAAAATAAACCTACCGTGCCTCAATCCTTCTTGCATTTTCCAAATTCCATTATCATCAATTTATTTTATTTTGAAACAATTTTATAATGGTTAAGTTTGATTTCATTCAATCAACAACTTACATAAGACAGATCAATCTAGTTGGATCATCGCAATTATGCATAATAAATATAATATTTTATATGGCGATGATGCAAAATTTTGTTAATTTGTTCGTTAATTATTGTGTTAATTTCTGACATTTCAAAACAAAAGTCTATCGCGATAAACTCATTTTTCTATCAAGAAAAAAATATCGCAATATTTGTCATTATTGTTTTATTGACAATTCCTAGCCAAGACAAATGAGCTTTCTTCTTGTTTTCAATGGCACTGAAGGCAAAAAAGGGAGCTATTTACAGTTTATTTATAGATATGTACAAAACTGAAGTGGTACTCTCTCTCCATCTTAGTTTTTCTCTTTTTCTGTTGCCCATTCATTGACCTTCTTCAACTTGCTGTTTCTTGTGTTTCCCGGGTAACAGTAACTAGTGGAGACCAGGAGGTTTGTGGAGCAAAAGAAGTGCAGGGATATAGGGTAAAGCCAAACAAGCTACGATTGCTGTGTACCATGAGTACAATAGTTCTTATTCTCTGAAAAAACAAAAGTTACATTTTCTTAGGTTCTTTTTCATAAATTCACACATAACTTTCATTAGTTTGTCATCAGCGAAAAAATAGAATTTTAATAGAGTTTGAATCACTTGTCATACTAGGTTATAATTCAGGCCAGAAATCAGGACACTAACAGTGGTCCCTCACTACAATGTGGTTCACCTTTCACAGTTTTGCTGTTTAATGCAAGTTTGTATGTTTGAACATTGAGAGTGTTCAAACTAGAGGGAAAAGTGTAAAAAATGCCATTTCTGTGAGAAAAAAAGTATCAACTATGTCATTAGGGGTTTTACAGCCTTAAAAATCTATAATTGTAAATAATAAAGTCAGCCACCTACGGGCTTTGTTTATCGTGGGTTATTATTAGGATGTAATTCCGACGACAAATCCCACTATATTTCTTTTATTTTTCCTCTGGAAGCACATAGTGGTTAGCTGTTTTGTTTTTTTTTTTCTCATTTTGCTTGTACGTTTTACATAGGCAAGGTGGTACATGGCAATCCTTTTCATATTTGAGATAGTTTTTGAGGATTTTGTGACATATCACATGCTAACATCACCACACTATTTAAAGCTGCCCGGGGTTGGAACACTACAGTCATACCCGTTAACCAAACTGGGGGCTCAGGGTCATGGTTATCAGAGTGGAATAGAGTGGAGCAGGGAGCTTGTGGTCCACAGATTGTAGTACCTACCCTCCTGCAAGCTTTTTCCAACTGCATTTTTGTGTCTGCTCCTGATTGTCAATGATTTGAAAAAATAAAATACTTAAAAATGCAATCAGCTTTTCTTTATATATGTCCTCCATTATAAGAAAAAGTTTTTGATTGGAGTGGGTTTTAAATTTGCACCCGGACATTTGATTTTAATGTCATTTGTTTAAAAGAATGACATTAATACAGCCCTTTTTTTTCTTGTTTTTCTGAAAATGTTTAGATTTTTTTTGCCCACACATTTACTTATGCAGGACATCCTGTGTATTCCATATGCTGTCTGCACGCCAATGCGTGCCTTGTCCAACTTTATTCAGTCAGCAGGAGCTTGGCATTGCACACTGAAGGACAACTTGCCACAGACTGAGCATTAGAAAATATGTGTTGTAGAGCTCGGGCTGAACTGAGAGGGCATCTGATGATATGGAAAGTGGGGAAGAGGCCACTATGGGGGTATGAAAAGAAAATTACAAAAGAGGAAAGGGCTCCCAAAAGTGTTTCTGATTACATCTGACATGAATTGACAGACTATGCTCCCCTTTCGCCGCTGGCACTCACTGACGGATCTCCTCTGACGAGCTGTTTGGGTAGCATTCGGCCGACAGCTGCAGACACAAATACTGGCCTCACTTTAGTCTAAACGACGGGAAATATAACAAGCAGTGAGGCCTGAGCTGCCTTGGATAAAAGTAGCGGGCAAAAGAACATACTGACACCTAAAACCCTCCTGCAAACACACATTGCTTTGTCAGATCCACAAACTTGAAAAGCAAAGAATATTTCCCTCACTAGCTTTCACTAAACCTTGTCTGCATTGTGTTTTCTCTTATACAGATAACAGAAAAGCCTGACAATTCTGCAAACAGAACAAAGGATTTTATTCTATGATTTAAAAGAAAAAACATTTAGAAAAAAAAATGTTGTTCAGGAAAATTGGGCAAAGCTAAACAAACATGTATCAACTTTTATTTTCCCACATGCTGTTCTTTACAAGCACGCGCACATTGTCTGCAGCCATATGAATACACTTTTACGAAAGCAGAAAATACAAAAAAAAAAAAAAAAAAATCCATGCTCTTTCTCTTTCACCCCTCAGTGTTTGCCTGTTTTTCAGTCAAAATGACCCCGAGGGTCTTATTGTTCAGACCCTCTCGCTATCTTGTTATCAACAACTGTGGCGAGCCGCTATTGGCCCCCTGTGACAGGACTGCAAACATCGGCATTTACTTTTAAATCACATTTTTGCCTTTAAAATGTCACAGAGAGACTGCATGTGCGCACTAGTTACCACTAGTTGGATATCATCTACCTTTAATAAAAGCCAACACAAGTCAGTAATGTGACTTTGGTGGACGAGTGGGGGTGCGACAGGATGGGACTGCAGTCTTTTTCTTCCCCGCAGTATTAATTTGCCACAGTAATGGATAAGCACTGGTGCGTGGTCATCTTGCAATTATATTTTGTTACCATTCAAACATTGAGCATCACAAGGATGTTGTTATTTTGGGAAATAGACTGAACTCCATGTTGAAAGTGGGAAAACATGTTTCCTTTTTTTTCTGTCAGCGTTTCACATGATTGATTTTGGCCTTATTTTGCATACCCTGCAGTTGCAGGGTATACATTTTATTTTATTTATTTATTTATTTTAATTATGTTGAAGTTTCTACTTGTAAATGAGTCACAAGTTGACTTTTATGGTCAACTTTGTGATTGCTTTCTCTGTCAGTTGAAAGACTAGCTCAGCCTGCGGCGTTTACCTCTAAATTCCTTTCTGTCCTAGGGCATACTTTAGTCAAGTGAAACACAAACAGATTTTTGGAGGAATGCATGATTACCAAAAGTTCAGTGTAATTAAATATCTGGTCACTGTAAAAAAAAAAAAAAAAAAAAAAGCAAACAATATATATATATACATATTATATATATATATATATATATATATATATATATCCAGAAATATTGTTATATTATACATAGGGTCTACTCAGACTGCACACATCTGGTTCACTTAAAGTCATAATTGTCTCAAAAAGAATGAAAAGTGACAACTCGTGAATAAATGCCAAGTTATTAAATGGCATAAATGATGGCAGTTAGAAACAATTTCCAAATATATTTGACACCTTTCTTATATTTTCTTACCATTTTGAAGCAACATTTTACAGCATTCTTTTAAATGCTTTTTTTTTCAGATGTTGTACTTTAAAAGCATCTTAGAACTGACGTGTCATTTGCCCCCATGATGTATCAAATGAATTTAAATGTTACTTTTCTGCATGAAATCTGAGTTTAGAGACCCTGAACCATCTTACATTGTGTCTGACTTTGAGATGAAAGTGGTGGGCGTACAGCCATGGGCCGCAGCAAAAAAAAAAAAAAGAAGAAGCTTGAGAGGAAATTATTGGGTGGGCGGGAGAAACAAGCTAGCAGTTCAGCCCCAACTGTTATAATTCAGAAGGCTAGAAGTCAATGTTGCATTATCTACCCTTAAATCTTTTGCTGCTGTGTGGTGGAGCGCTGAAATGTGTAAAAAGGGGAGGACTGGAAGACATACTGATGGCCCAGCACCCGAAGCGATGGAGAAATGGGATAAAAAGAGAATTCAACCGTAGTACCCATGGTGAAAAGCATACAGTTAAAAGGTCAATCTGCACATTCGAGTTTTAATTATGGACAGTAAATTTTTCTAATTGTGTGATAATCAACAATACTGTACCTTCTATTTAGTGTTGCTTTGTAAAATTTGCAAGTTTAAGTTTAAGTTCAAGCTATACATTATGGCAAATCTTCCACAGGTACATGTATTACAAGGTAAATTTGAAAGGACACAGAATGCAGTCCAGTGTTTTGAAGAAAAGTGAATTATTTAACTTTAACTTGTCATGGTTTTTGAAGTTGTAAATCAAATGCATTAATTGAAACATCCTTCCAGCTGCCGTGTCCACTTTTTTCCTGTGCAGGGTCACATGGGTTGCTGGAGCCTATCACAAATGCTTCAGGGCTAAGGGAGGGTGTTTGGACAGTTTGCCAGAAGTAAAACGGAAATTTAACATGTTTATATTTGTTTCTGTATAAATGAATATGTGGACAGGAAATAATCACTCTTAATGTGAAAAAATGGCTAGTGTGATATTGTCAACCATGCAGCAACTCTTGAGTTTTTTGGGGTTTCTTTCTTTCATGCACTCAGGTACTGTGTAGATGTGACTTGTC
Source organism: Oryzias celebensis (assembly GCA_014656515.1). NCBI lineage: Eukaryota > Metazoa > Chordata > Actinopteri > Beloniformes > Adrianichthyidae > Oryzias > Oryzias celebensis. Next base: position 11,038,668 of record BNCR01000012.1, read on the forward strand.
TGAGGAAAATTGCAAGAGTAGAATCATTTGCCAGACCCCTGTCATTCCCATTGTGCCTCGTGGTTGAACAGAGAGAATAGAGAGCAGATGCTGGAACACATGCCACTTTAACTTCCTGCTGGGAGAGAAAGGAGGACAGGAAAAACACAAAACTCAAAAAGGCTGAGAGTAACAAAGAGCTTGAAACAGAAAGATAGTGTCAGAGAAAAAAGTTAGGGTAAGAGTGGAAGGATGTTTCTTTCTGTCATGAAGGTCTGCTGTGGCACTAACATGGAAGCTACTCCTATCAAGCGAAGCCAAACTAGTGAGTGTTATCTCTGTTTGGGTTTGACTATATTTCAGGGATGAGTGTCCAATGTCTTTGTTGGTATGCTGTCTGCACGCTATCTAAAGTAATGCATACCTGAGAATATTTTTAAGATGTTCTTCTGCAATTCTTTGGTTCCCACCATTGTGATGTCAGCACAGCATTCCTGTCTTTCTGCTGGGTCTGTGCTTGTGTACCCTGGAGATTGCCGCAGTTGCTTCGTGCTTTGAAGCAGGAGGTGGATGGCTACAGGGGGTGGACTGTGCACAGATGGTGGCTAAACAACAAAGAGTGTGCTAGATTTGGTGGCTCTGAATGTTATCTATTTTTTATGCAAAGAACACTACAAGCACAAAAAGCGCTTTATATTTGAAAGTCTCTTCAAAGTGCGGTTTGAGTGGAGTTTGATGATGTGACATAAGGAGTCATTGATTATTTACCAAACTTCGCATTACAGACAGTACATTATTTTTTTCACTGTAAGGCACACTTAAAAGCCTTAGTTTTTTTCAAAAATGACAGTGTGCCTTAAATTCTGGAGAGCTTTATCTATGGATTGATTCTCGTGCCAATTGATGTCAAGGCGATTTTTAGAGATACACGGCACTCTGTCAAAATGTTTAGTTGGGGGTTATTGTGAATATACTAACGTGGCTAATGTGTATCAATGTTGGACTGTGTGTTTTTAATGTTATTAACAAGGTTGGGAGTTAGCGTAGTCACTTGTTTTAGTCTGTTTTTTTTGACGTGTTGCAAACAATATTGGGAGTTACAGGGATTGTGAAATGCTAAAGCTTCCAACGTGGTTAACACTTCTAACGAAGCTAATGTGTATCATGTCACAAAAACACTCTAGGAATACTGTGAACACAGTTAATAAAGTCTGATTGTCTGACAGACTTTGACTCTTTCGTCTTACAAATGCAATGGTCACAAATACAACAGCCACTGTGCCCTTATCTTCAAGATCAGCTGTCCCCGCCCAATATTTTTTGAAAATCATTGTTGTGATCATGAATGTAGATGGCATCGGTCAGGCGACCATCAGTAAGGTGGGGATGACGTCATTATAATCTAAGATAACATTATACATAACACATAACATTATTATCTTGTCAATTTCTAAATTAACACATTTTGAAACAACGTGCCTCCTAAGAAAGCACAATGTTCCATATTCTTTGTATTGTTCTCATCAACTGCAGTTCATCAATAAGCAGATTTCGGAGTCACTGTAGTGCTATCAACGCCATGATGACTATTGTGCAGCATTCATGCCGTCTCCTCACATAATCACAGCAATGATATGGGCTGGGGGCTCGGCATTGACCGGCCCTTGTCAAGAGACCAGCCCTTGTCGTGCTGCTGCCTTCCTGCCACAAGCCTGTCACTGGACTGCTACTTCGCAATGTTCCCGGGCAGCCATTTACCGAAAAAACAAATCATCCAGTTGCCATAAAATTTTAACTTTTACTTAAACCCCTGGCCACCGGTTGAATTTGCTGAAACACATGCATTTAGGTTGGCAGGTGGTGGCATTTTAGGATATGTGACCTAAGTCTTAATGCAACTGGTTTGTTTTGCCTTATACTGTATATGACACGTTAATAAAAATAGACCATTAATCAACATTATAACATGTAACGCCGTAACGTGCGGAAAATACAGTAAAAAACGGCCCAAAAATGTAGCAAACTAGTTGTTTGCTCTCTTTCGGTCTAAAAATGTACAATATATATATAGGTCACATATAACCTATCGCAAGGCATACAAAGTTTATAAAGTAGTAAAATGTGAAAAAGCTAATTGATGTAATGAGTTAGGACTTTTAGACAGATTTAGTTAGGTAGGCATGCAGGTTATATAAGGGTGAAAGAAGAATCTGCATCCTCTTTGCAGTTTGAGACGTTTATATGGAATTAATCTTAAACTTGGGAAATAAATCCAGTTTGCTATACGTTTACATTGACCTGCTCCAATGTGTTTTGCATTAAATAGCTTCTGTGAATTGACTCATCAGAGAATTCTAAGAAGGCTGTGATATTTATGGTTCTAAACAACTGGAGTCATTGCAATCTGCATAGAATTGGTTTGAAATGACTTTTATAAATCTAAAAGCAAATGCAATGCTGGAAGAGGGCTTGATATTGGAACTTGAGTAAAAACAAAAGACAGGTGTGGTTTCAGTATCTTTGTGGAGTTACATAGACGGCTGAATAAGACTCCTATGAGTCTAGTCAAGTAAACATTAAATGGTAAATAACCCAGACCAACAGTAATTGATTTGCGTTTTAAAAAAGAACCTCACATACACACTATTTGTTTTGGAAGAACACATGCCACAAATTTCAGCATAATTACTAATCCCCATGTGTCAATTTTCACGTTTTAAAAGCAATTCGGACATCATTCTCACTCTTTTTTTTTTCTTATAAACCAACTCCATAAACTATAAACACTGTAAACTCCATATATTGGGTCTTCCTCAGGGTCTCCATCCAATCAATATGTGCTCATTTCTTTTAAACATTGAGACGAGAATGTTTTCAACATGTCAATAAAAACATTTTCAACATAATGAGATTTTAACTAATCTAGCAAATCAAAAGAATCAGCGAGTAAACAATGGAAATCTCTTTGCATGAAGGAAAGGTAAAAATTACCATGACATGGATTCAAAGCACATATGGTTTTTACTCATCATAGCAATTAGCCAGTAACTCCACCCCTCCCGCACACGTTTGAGGGATCCTAATACAGTGTTCCCTCATTTATTGCTATCAAATATTTATGTAGAATCTTTGAGTTGAGCGCATTCTGTACAAGAGACACGGCATGGAGGAGATTGATTGACAAGGTCATAGCCAATCAGAATGCACCACACGGTCTGCTGTTTAAAAAATAAATCAATTTATAAAAAAAAAAAAAAACATGGGAAGTTCCACTTTAAAAATCTGTGAAACAGTAAGAGTGAAAGGTGAACTGCAATATAGTTTGTCCTGAATATTTAGATGACCGCTATTCACAATCTATTTGAAACAATATTGTAATATTTAATATTTTTGTAATAATATTGTAAAAACTATCATTTAAATTCAATGAGTCCACTTATTTACATAATTAACCTGTAAATGTGTGCCACTTTTTATCTCCATTCCTTTTTTTGTTTAAATTGACCATATCAAACTGTCGATTGCAGTGGTGCATTTGGTTAGTGCAGTCCTTTAAAGATTCATTTTTTAAGTGTTAAAAAAACATGCTGCCAGTATATGTATTTTGCTGGTCTGCAGCAGCTGAACTTTGCTATTTTATTATGAAGAGAATAAGAAGTCAAACGATAAATGGGAATCGATTAGATTTTCAAAATAACACACTTATATTTAGACTCACAAGCAGATGTACCGTGTTTGAACCCAGTAAAAAAAAAGAGGTATGACTTGAACTTGTGACAAAACATTTAAAAAAGTGGCCTAAACTTACAACGTGACCTGGGAATATTTTTGCTGATCGAGCATAATTTTAAAATACTCCTGTACTTTTTGTTTTCAATTTTATCTGTTTAAAACATTTAGCATAATCTACAAAAAAAACAAAAAAAAAAAACATAAAATACAAGTTAGTTTCATATATAGATACATTAGTTTCATATATAAATGCTAATTAACCCAACAGATAAACACAATAATAAGGTCCACAAATGTAGACAAAAAGCTCAAAGACAACTGGTGAAAAATTTAAAAGCACATGCTTTCCTTTGGTCAAATGTTTTCTAGGGGAGCAGTGTTTTTTTTTTTTTTTTTTTTTTTTTAAATCAGACATTTGGACAGGAAAAAGAACAATTAAAGACCAACAAATCAATAGATAAAAGTTGGTTTGAAGGCAGGTTTCTTATATGTTGCATGACAATTCTGAGCTGATTAAAAAAAACTTTTTGTAGCATTTGCACATAAAAAAACAGGAAATTACCCCCCCAAAAAAGCTTGAAAAAGCAAAATATTGTTTTGTCACCGCAATGTGAACAGGAGCAAAACAAGGATTTTCTCATCATCTTTTGAATGACTCGCAGCCGACAATAAAGTAATTTTTGCCAGCGTTTTATGATCCATTTGAAATATAAAGGAAATAACCTTTCACTAGTGTATCCAGCGTATTGCTGATACTTCTATTAGCTCACACTACACACACATTCACGTATTGACTTAATGATCAAGTCAAATTAGATTTTTCTTTGTGCAATTGACCTCTTTTGAAAATAGTCATATCACCCTATGCAAAGAGCTAAATATTAAATGATGAGAAACTATCACATTTATAGTAATATAATTTTTGTTATTTTAGTTTTGTATGTTGTCTGTAATATATGTTTTATTTCAATAAAAGTAACTTTTATTCTGTTCAAGTTTCTTTTTTGTTAACTCTATATTAATATAAATGTTTCCAGGAAATGGAAGCAAATTAAATCAAGTCTCAACCATCTAATTAAAACATTTAATTAACTAACATTTTTTGTTATCCTTTTTTGACAAAAAAGGGGGAAAAACATCCCATTTAAGTGTGGATTTTCCCTGACTTAAGAGTATCTCCAAAAAATATAGGTAGGCATGATAGAAATTGTTTAAACATTTGACTGAATATACAAATGTGAAGGACCACGTGTCAAAGGTGTTCCAAGTCCAAGATTGTGTATCTAAGGTGGAAGGTGATCCACATCACAGGAGCGCCTCAGGGGCCTTTATTCAGACTTTCTTTGCACCCCAGAGTTGTATCGTGAATGAAGGCACATCCTCTGTCCAGTGAAAAAGTAATGCAGTGTCCTCCATGAAAGGCTTCTTCAACTCAACCACACCAGCGCTAAGAACACTAGTCCAAAGGATTGTTCATCTTTAATCTACAATGACTCTGAAGAGATTTAGTCAAATGTCATATTCCTGCAGTAACCCGATTTGCCTGAATGGATTAATTCATGTTGGATTAAATTGAACATGTTATTTAAATTAAGAAGATAATTCTGTAATTCCAACTAAATTGACATCTGTAGCACTTGCTTGTAAATGGATTGTACTTGATTTTGTATTAAAATTAAGGATTAAGGAATAATTATGGATTAAATGTGCATATAATGTTTTGTTTTTTTACACTATTTTAGCGGTTAGCACTCTCGCCTCACAATAAGAAGGCCCTGAATTGAATCCTGGACAGAACCTTTCAGCATGTAGTTTGGATGTTCTCCCCATCCATGCATGGATGTTCTCCAAACACTTGGGCTTTCTCCGACTGTCCAAATGCTACATACTAGATTTATGTTTTTCTGAATCATCCTTATGTGTAAACGTGTGTATGTGATCATGTCACCCAATAGTAGCCAGGTTGGCTCAGGCAACTCTGTTACCCCAAAAGCGATTCAGAACAGGGATGGATCATCGTCCTCTGCATTTTATTTTCAAGGATTACAGTAAACACTTGGTCCTATGCAGGATTAAAGGGGTTGTTGGAGTTTGTCCCAGATGCTTTAGGAGCAAATGCATCTGGACAGTTTGCCAGTCAACACACAGATTGGTTCCTACTTGAATGCAATGAACACACTGAGCATTAGATGCACATTCAACGTGCTTTTGTGTTCACACTGATCTGTTGCTACTCAATACTAGGGCATGTACTCACAGTTGGAAGAGGGTATATACTATCTTGGAAGAAATTTCAAAGCAGTGCAAATCTTTTCTTGAGTTTTTTTTCTTCCACAGCTCTATTCTGATATATTGAAAGACTTGATGTCATATACTTCTGGCCGAACACAAACCACAATTAATTCTTCTCCATGAACACTTTTCAAATGGTTGGTACCTCCATGTTTTGAAAAGGATGCTACACATACGTCCCTTCCTAATCAGAGTTCCTGAAGTTGTTTAACTATTAATGCTCATTCAATGACTGTGCGTTTTGTACGTAGTTCCCAAAAACAGACTTTAAAGCTTGTGTGGCGACACCTGCACGCGAGAGTTTTATATATACATGCATTTACATAGGCTTTTTATTTGAATTTTAATGTAGCATGAAGGATCAATTAAAAGTCAGAAGGAAAACATGCAAACTATGCACACATGTCAAACTGAGGTCTCCTGCTGTGTTTATAACTGAAGCTGTATGTTTGAAAAGGTAAATAAATTATGTTTATTGAGATGGTGAAATCTTCCAAAACTCCCAAGTCCTCATAAAACCCCAATGAAGTTGTTACATGTTGATGTTGATGTGAGTTTAGTAGATGATCTGTACTCTGAAAAAAAAGAAGAGGACTTTCCAAATAATTAAATAAGTCAACAGTACTGTTTTAAGCCCTTCTCAATTTAATCTGTAAGAAAGGGTGGAAAACAAAAGACTGAAGATGGATGACACGGCGGACTTGAGCTTGGCAGGAGTGTGAAAAAGAGCAGGCAACATGATCAAGTAGGGAGCAGAAAGGAAAATCGAGAAAGAGGGGGAAATGAGAAGCGAGGCTATGAAAGGAATAAAGCAGGGATAACAGCACAACAATTGATGGGAAACCACTGGTAGGAGGATCAGGTACCAAAATAAAAGGCCATGATGAAGAACATATAGTGTCATTTAGAAGAAAAATAGGAGCATTTTGTGAAACAGGTCGGAATGCAAAATAAGGAAAATAATCATAAACTGCATGAAACCTCCACTACCAAAAATGTGGAATTATGTGGCTTCAAGGCACTTTTCCTTCCAATAAAGTCACTTAGGAATGAAGCAGCAGGGATTTGTAGGGTCTGAAGATGAACAGAAAACCCATTTTCCCTCATGGCTACATCTGCCACTGTGAATTTATATGGCTGTTACGCTGAGAAAGGGAGGGGAGATGTGATCAAACATGAAGGGAAACGGAGACTGAGAGATGCACAGTGAACCTGAGGGATGGAGAGCAAAATGTGAGAACAGTAGAAAATGCAGAAGAAAACAAAAAGGATTTAAAAGGAACTGAAGTTGAGAAAAAAAAAAACCTTCTGAAAAAGATGGAGGGGTACACAAAAGACAAACTCTTGATGGTAGAGATGCAGCAGAAATACGGGAAGCAAAATAATTCAGCAAAGACAACAATGTCTAAGACACTTTTTTTGGTTTAACATGTTTCTTTTTTGTGTGTGGGAAAGGTATTCAGGATTTTTATTTTATTTGTTTCCTGTTATACACATAAAAACACTGCATTTAGTTGGTTTCTAAAGTTGTGTTGCAGACGTGCTGTTTTAATGCTACGCATCACAGCCAAAGGTTATTAGTTTTAGTCAAAACTTGGGGTCATGTGACTTATTAGTGCCTGATCAGCACTATCATTACTGATGTGCGGCTTTCCAAAAATAGACTAAAAGGTGAGAAAAAATAAAGACAGCTGTTAGTACGCACACACAACTACACACACACTGCAGAACCTAAACTAAACATTATTCACCCGCTAATCAAAAAACACAAATTCCATTTAAATTATAAAGTATTCGCTTAGAAGCCTCGGAGTGTCCGCCCTGGGACTGGAAGGTTGTGAGTTCAAATACACGGTTGAGACAAATAAAAAACTCTAAAAATGATCACAGATAAAGAAAAAGTTTTCTTTAATTTTTTTTTGTCTCAAATGCAACACATAGTTTTTTTTTTTTGTCATACCGTCTGCAAAAACCAATGTCATGCAATGGATTTACGATGACATTTATGTTCTTGTGACGAGGTTTGTAGGAACCAGAGAGGCTTGAGGATCCACCAAACCAAGATGGATTACATAAGAAGAAAGTATGTTGAGCAGCACAGCCAGTGAACATTGTTTTTGGTGAGATGGAGGAGGAGCTGGAACTGGAGTCTCCCCACAGTGTCCAGAATCTCTTGTGTGACATGTGATTCTAAGCCAACCAGGGGTCTTATGGCCTGCTGCAAATAAAGAGTTTGAGTGGTACCGATTTGATGAGAATGTGGATGCCACTCTAGAAGCAACTTGCAGAGGGGGGTCGATTGGCGTCTGCAGCTGATGCAGCTCTCTTATTATTAGCGTTGATGCAGAGAGATTTGGGACCAAGCAAACAAAGGTACGGCACATCGTCAGGCCAAACCGACAAGAGATTAGGACCACCCACCTTAGAAAAGAGCTGGAGGCCTTGAAGCATCAGTACAAGCGAATTACAAGGTTTTTCAAAGAAGAAAAACCACCACTGACATGACTCCAGGACATTCTACGCCAGAAGCTCATTTCTCTTCTGCTACCTGAGTGCCATAGGAGAAGAGGGAAGGGAGGGAACTCATAAACGTGCTGCATTTGTAGCAAATCAAGGAGCCCACCAACAGTGCGAACTAGTGCAGCTCCTGGCCCGGGTGGAGTTCAATACAAAGTACACAAGAAATGGCTGCGACTCCAACAAAAGCTGTGGAAACTCATCCGGGTTGTATGGCAGAGGGGGAGAATGACTAGACAGTGGCATCAGACTCTCTTCTGCAGGCATACGTTCAGAACAAGGAGGCAGTGGCAAGCACAAGTTGCAGTCAGCAAAGCGAAAGCATGGCTAGAACAAAGTGTTGCCGTAGGCTCCATAAAACGTGGATGTGTGAGTCTCAGTAGCCACATTTGTCGTTATGACAAAGCTCCGGGACAGGAAAGAAGCCGGATGGTGCAAATAGAGGTTCTTGCAGAAGTAGAGGAGGAATGTCAGAGCAGGACAGTGGCCATGCAGCAAGAAGGGGCCTGGACAAATTGGACAAGTGCAATGGTCTGAAAGATGACTTGGACAGAACTATGGAAGTCTGAACAAGCTCGCCAAAAGTTCTTGATCCAATCGGTGTATGATGTCCTCCCAAGCCCATCTTATGTCTTCGCTTGGGGTCTATCAGAAACACCAGCATGCACTCGGTGTCCAGCACGGGGCTCCCTGGAGCATATTCATCAAGACACTACATCACCGTCATAACAGCAGAGGCAAAACCTCCATTATGTCAGACAGCCCCAACAGGATTGCTAGCCACAGCCTGTCACTGACAGATGCACGTTGATCTTGGAAGCCAGCTGAAGTTCCCAAAGTACATTGTGAAAACATCACTGTGTCCAGATGTTGTGTTAAACTCCAATGCAACAAAGCAGTTTGCTGCTGGAGCTCATAGTGCCTTGGGAAGATTGACTAGAGAAGACTCACGAGCGGAAGAAGGCCAAATCTCTCGAATTGGTGCAAGACTGCAGAGAAGCTGGATGGAGAGCCTGCTGCCAGCTGGTAGAAGTAGGCTGCAGAGGGTTCTTAGGACAGTTCATGCATCAAGAATTCAAGTTCCTTGGCATCAGATGATTGCTGGTAAGAAGGGCCACTAGAAACATCAATGAGGCGATTGGAAAAGCCTCGAAATGGCTTTGGATCAAGAGAGGGGAGGAATGGTGTAGATTACTGCTTGGACACAAACCGGAGTCTGCTCAACTCCGATTGGGTCACCTTGGTGAAGGGTGTCTGACCTTTTTTATCGATTCTCTTTTAAAGAACAAAAAAAAAAAACATTACATTTCAACTAAAATCACAGCATTTTAGGAAACTGTTGTTTAGCCATTTACAGACAGATACCTGGCTTCAGATCTGTCAGAAAAAAACAATGGTCGCTCACTTCTTCCACTCTTGAACTGTTGTTTTCTTAGTTAATTAAGCTAAATTTGATGTCTTCCATTCATCCACCCATTATGGATAGCCAATATTACGTTTTTGGAAAATGCAGTTTTCACATTAATGAATTAGATAAACATTTTTGAGTATTTAACATGCCATTCTATATTACTTTACTACTTTTTATGAGATTTGGCATTTTGCACTATGAAATAGAACAGTTTTACCAAAAACGTTGTCATTAAACAAATTTTAATAATTTAAAGTCAACTTCTTGTTTCATTTTCCCAGCATCACTTATATTCAAGGTATCGTCAAAATCATGCAATGACAATGCATTATCACTTTGTTGCAAAAAAGAAACATCAGCCTTCATCTCTTTTTGTTGCTTTTCAAGGAGAATGAATGCAAAAGCACTACAAGGGGAGCTTGGGAGACTGCATCTCTGCAAAACTGCCATCCTACAGGAGATTAATGGACAAGTTTGTCTGTAGTACTAGTCCTCTCTTTGCAACCTCACCTCTCACTGCGTTTGATTTATGGACACCCAGCGGTGCATGAGGTATAATTTAAAAGAGGGTTTGTTTTTCCCCATTAATATGAAATTTTAAATGTTGTGACGAATGAATTCTGTCTTTTTTTTTTTTTCATTAGTCAGCCTTATTGACTCTTTGCACTAATTTGTGTGCAAGCCCACACATGATTTTATTTTCTCGTGTTTGTGCTTGCTTGTGTGCACTCACATGTATTATTTTGTAACTTCTGCCGCAATGTTAATTATATATTTATTGCCATAAAAATGCTGACACTAGCTGTGTCTGACATTAAAAATACATCACCCTTAGGTTGCCATGTCTTGCTGAGTCCAATATTACGCCTCACCTATTGGATGCCAGTTGGAAAAATCAAAGAACAAGTCATGCCCTCCCATTCTTTCTCCAATTCTGCTTCTGCATTTAGATTTACTCTATCATCCAAGCTCGGCATGTATGGCAGGGTGTTTGATGTTTCTCTGGTGGTCAGGTATTGAATAACCACGGAGTAATGCGGTGCTTCACTGTGATTTTAATGGGGCCTCAGTAACAGCTTTAGGGAAGAAAGAAAGGGCAAAGCAGACAAACAAGCCCGCTGCACTGATGTATGACACTTGAAAGAGAAAACTCCAGAGCAGCATGGCTACAAAGAAATTTTTTTTCTTGAACTATCTTGGGATAAAAACAGTCGGAAAGATGGTAGCATCAACTCAATGTCCAATAATAGTTTAAAGATGCAAGGTTACCTCCATGGGGATAACACATGTCTTTATGGAGGGGCTGGCTACATGTCTTACTGCAGCAATGGATTTAATGTTTGCTGTAGAATACCCTTTGCGTGAGATTGTGCTTGTGTGAATCGATGCAAGCCCATACAGTATCCTCCTTCTCTACTTTCCAGGATTGCAAGTGATAATGGTATGCTGGACTTCACTCTTCCTCTATAGTTAAAAAAGTCCAAAAATGTATTTGACATAATACCACAGGAGATTAACTGTTCTTTACATCACTGTTTGTTTTTTAATATAGTGGTAAACCTTATGGTAAAATACTCTTGAATCTTCTTGTCTTTTAGGGTGAATTCCGACTGAACTTGTTTGGTTTGCTTAGAATGGACCGATGTATGTAGAACAAATTTTCAGTCTGAATACACCCTGGTCCTGACCCTGGAACTGCTCTTGAACCCATCTTTCAAGGTGATCATGGTTCGTTTCCAACATGACTGAGTTTCAGTTTGCTCTGACTTTCTTTTTCAGGCTGAATAGGCTCTGTGTGTGTTAGAGCAGAACAACTGGACCAAAACGGTCACTGTCGCCGGGCATTATGGGATGTAAAAAACAGAATAGTAGAGCAACGATGAGACGCAACAACTCATTAAAATGTGTTGGGATGAATGTAGACTCATTAAAACAGCTTTTAAAGTAATGCATATTGCTTCACACACTGTTATCCCAACAATCTATGTCACAAACACTTATCAGCGTACCTTCTTAGCCAACGCCACCTCAGTAATGTACCAAAGTAGCAATAAAAAGTGTTGTACCTGATGTTCATACAGACATTCAAAAGTGGTCAGCAAAGTACAAAGTTTGAATTAGTGAACTATCCCTACAAGGATTTCAAAACTTAGAACCTCCATTATTCCTACTGTCATTGGTTTGCCCCACCCTTGTAATTCCTGGCCAATGATTGAAGAGATCTTTAGCCACATGGTTTTGTTTACATGCTTTGATTAAAAACAGAAATGTTTGGTTGATGACAGTTTGAATACAGACCAAATACAAGGTTGGGGATTTGTCCCAGACAGATTTCTCCAATCTGAATAAAGCCTAAGAAATGTTGTTTTTATTACTCACTTTTCTTCATTTGCGTCTTTTGTTTCTTTTACCCTAGGGAGGCCTTATCGCACTCCTACTCCTAATTCTCCTCTTCACCCTTGTCTTGTACACCCGCCATCGATGGTGCAAGCGTCGTCGGATCCCACAAAAGAGTGCCAGCACCGAGGCCACCCATGAGATCCACTACATTCCCTCCATCCTGCTCGGTCCACAGGGTCGCGACAGCTACCGGAGCTCTCGAGGAAATCACCAGCATGGCGGCTCTGTCATCGGAATGCCTATTCGAGAAACGCCCATTCTCGATGATTACGACTGTGACGACGAGGACGGAGGTGGGCACTCGCTGAACTCCACGCCCAACCAACTCCACAAGCTAAGCGATGGGAAGGTCATGGATGACTATGGACTTAACATTGGAGGGCACACGGACACAATGTGCAAAGAAGATGACATTAAGCATTTTGAGAAACGAGGTAGGTTTTAAATTATTAAAAAAAAATGAAAACTGCAGAGAAAATCCAATGTTATTGTCAGCTGTGCTCACTGGTTTCCTTTGATGAACATTCTTTCTGCAAAGTCCTTGGGTGTTTGCCCTTCAGATGGCCCAAGACACGTGCAAGCTATAAAACAGAAATCCTCTTTTCTAGATTCAGATATAAAATCTATAAAAGCTTATCTGTGAGAGCCCACAAGCAAAAACTGTCGTTGACATAAACTTGGCAACCTCTCTTTCTTATAAAGTCTGATGTTTACATAACGTTTCACTTTACTACCAAGGCATTTAAGGAGTTGACAGAATTAAGTAGTGAAAACTGTTGGTTAAAGCCTGCATTAATACTTTTAAAAGGAGAATTTTGTTTAAGGCTGTGCAACAAATTTGTCGACATCATATTTTGTTAAACCTGAGGTCATCCTCTGTCAAGAGGCGCTTTAATAATTGAAAGGTGCTGTCTGAAAAGGAGAGTCTCCTCTTTTCTCATGTCATACTAAATTATACATTAATCTTGTGGAAATGACCTCTTGATCTCTAAATATTTATCATTTCTCATCTTTTTTTCTTGATCTTCTTGAGAGCTGTGTTGTAAATGTGCTGATGAAAGCTTAAATAACTTTGGCCAATTTTTAGGAAAAAAAGGAAAAATTCGTATTATTTTTTTATGAGATAAAGCATGGTGGACATTAGGCATAAGTATAGAGTTTAAGAGCATCTGCCATCAAAACAGAGGCGAAAACATGATGGTTATAAGAATTTAAAAAAAAGACTCGACTGAAGTTATTGGAAAATGTCTTCTGGGTAAATGGAAAACAAACACAAGTACAAAATGGAAAAGTACTTGTCTGTGCTACAAATCAGTTTTACAGCACTGTTAAAAAAAAACCAAACAAATATCTGAGTACAGGTTTTCAAAGATAATGTGGGTGATTGTGTTACCACTACAATGGGCCTGGTGCAGCAGTTGGGTGGTCAACCTCTGATCAGAAGATTGGAGGTTCATGTGTCCGCCCATGTGTCAAAGTGTCCTTGGGCAAGACAGTCCTTTGGCAAGACACTGAACTTCACATTCCCTCTGGTAGTTATAAGTTGGAGCCAGTATTTGGAATTGAAGTCGCCATCAGTGTGTGAATGTGTGAATGGGACTGTGACTGTAAAGCGCATTGAACCTTCAAGGATGGTAGAAAAGTCCTAAATGTAAGTTTACCCATTTACCTCTTGTTTGAGCTTAACTAGCAGTTCCGTAGCAACATTCATATAAGTGTATTTTTGAACAAGTATGGTATCCTGCCATTGAACTAATGCATGTCTTAAAGCAGCATAGATAATTAAACTGGGAAGTTTTAACTGAATTTTGTGCAGAAACATCACAGTTTCTGCATTTTCAATTAGGACTGGGCAACAAAAAAAATGCGAACAAACCACTGTGTTTGTGATATAATTTTTTTCTCGAGTAAAAGGTAGAGGGTTGGTCACCACATGGCGAGTAAACAACAGACAGATCAGTACAGATCAGTACAATTTGTTGACAGCGCTATTGTTGGAGACTGCTAGGATGTTAGCTTGGTAGCCACTAATGCTATGACGCTAATTATGCTAAAGAGCTCTCCCGTCCCCTATATATGTATTTCTGGACTGGTTTAAAATCGGACAGTATTTTCACAGACCGGCCTTTAAGACGTAGCGAATAAATCCAACAAGATTAATGATTTGAACATTAATAAAACAGAACTCGATGCACTGTGTTTCAACAGTTGAACCTGTCAGATGTTGAGTTAAATCCTTCCGCCTCCTTAAAGCTGCAGCTTTAATGTCAATAATAATATAGAATAACAATAACCCAAAACATGATACTGTTTTTAGGCATTTTTTGTTATGATTTTATATAAAATGTGATCACCTGGAGGGAGAATAAAGAAATCTCAAATAAAATCTGTTGTTGTTTTTTTAGCATGTTTGAATTTGCGTTTAAAGTTGGATGACAGTAAAGACGTCTTCATGCCATCTATAAATTACTTTTATGGAATTTAATTTTCTTAAAAAAACATTTTGGCTGGGAAAATATATGTTTTGCCAGTGGATTTTTTTTAAATCAACCAGCCAACTTGGCCAATGACTCAAAGAATATAATTTTGGCCGTGTGGAGATTTCAATTATTTAAAATCTGACAAACTCATAGAGTAATGTGCACTGCAAATTGTACAGAAGGCATGCTGCTTCTAAAACTGGAAATACCACCAACCTTTTTTATCACATGAAGCATTGCCACCAAGCAGACTCATTCTCAAACTGAAATAAACGATTATTCTTGAGCAAAAACATCTAAGCTAAGACCTGCACAGAAGCAACTGTCTAAATTATGAGAAAAAATTCACAGAATGTTTCTTTTAGTTCCTAGCTTATTCACAGGATGTTGACAAAAATGTTTGTTAATGTTATGTTTTTTTTCTGTAAAACTTGGAAGCATTAGAATATATTGATCAATGGAACTGATCAAGTAGTTTAGTGGTCTGTTTTATGACAGCTTTTGCTGTACTTTTCAGTTTAGTTTGTAATATTCATGCATTTTCTTAGTTTTTCTGAAAGAAATAAAACTTTTGCATCTTTCCTTCAGTGCAAGTGTTTAAAGTATAAAAGTAAATACATATTTAAATCTAAACAGCCTGCTGATGATGGCACATTTTTCTTAAAAGCCACAGTGTTCAAATTTGACAAAAATGATGTTTTGATTGATATTGTGATATATATATTTATCACCCGATATTAAAATAACTATATTGTGATATGAAAAAAAATATTTGTTGCCCAGCCCTAGTTTGAATACAAGATCAGCCATCCACAGAAATACAAGAAAATACGTAAAAAAGGTGTTCATACTTTTAAGTAGTAAGCATGTTAAACATGTTAAGTAGTCACTTTTAAAAGTAATAGTAGTACATAGACCATCACGTATTATTTTTCTAACAGCACATGGCACAAAAAGCAGTTTTGGTTAGTAAAATGAGGTATGTTAATATAACGCATATTGGCAATTACTATTCAAGGTTTGAGCCAATACTAATTTTTTTTTTTTTTTTTTACACTCTGCGTCTGTTAACAACCACTTTAAATTCATTTAGTTAACAGCGAACTGAATCTAGTTGTAATTAATTTACTTCTAAAATGATTTTTTTGCCACCACAGATGACCTGACATGTGGTCAGAGTGTGTGATATTCTTTAGGTATGCAGATTTGGTAAAAGAGAGACTCCTTATTAATGGCAAGTTGGCCTTTACTGCATATCAAACCTGTAATTCCCATCTGTCTTATTAAATAGAGGAAGAAAAAAAACAGGCACAAGAATATTTCACCCAAAGGAGGTTTTGCAAAATTCATTTTTGAACACATTTTATTTAAGATCTAATATTCCTGCCAGCTTAGAGCAATTTTCTGAAAATTGACACATCAAATGAAACTAAGTCAACATTGTTCATGTCTTTTATACGCATGGGGAGTCTCAACTGCGTTCTTTTATTTTAGTACAACCCTAAAAGGCAAATATTAGCTTTTTCAAAATAAAGGTTTGGCTGGATGTAACCTAATCCTAATAAAGACCCAAAGTAAGACCAAAAGGCAATAATTACAACACTAAAAATTTTAATAATTCTAATTAAACATATTACACAAAAGAAACAGCAAACTGACACGTTCCTGTAAAAAATAATTTGAGCATGACCGTTTAATTAAAGGTCTGCTCCGAGCTTTTCATCTGTAATTCCTATTCTTGTTCAATAAATTATGTTGTTGGTTAAAACCCACCAAGCTAATTACTTAGGATCTTTTCTATGCTGTTAACACAGATAAGGCCTGATTTTGAGTTAAAAATTGCACACACTACTCAAATTACCATGAGGTAACTGTTTTAATTTGTATTGTAAAAATAACAAAAAAAACAAAAAAAAAAACAAGAATTTGGAGTAAGAAGACTCCCTGGCTGCTACAATTGATTTACACATTTTTCCCTATAAAGAGCTGCTCAGATGAACATAAAGCCGTTCTTTTTTCTCCTCCGTGTTGTTTCTGTTTATAGCAGGTACTTTATATTAAAACAAGAGACACTAATTTACCAAGTAATAGTCTATCAACAGCACAGTCCAATATATGAAACAAAAAAAAAAGAAATCTTGAAAAAAACCTTTTTTTTTTTCAAACATGGATTTCCGCAAGCCTTTTATTGCCATTTTTTATTTCTTTTTTTATGTTGTCACAATTGAGAAAGCATTGCTTCTATCGATCAAGAATACTGGAAAAAAACATTTTTATGTTATTAAAAGAGGAAACATCTTTGCAAATGTGGTCACAAACAAGCACTCATGTTGATAATTGCAGGTAAGCAATATATAAACCCAGCGGCTGAAAACGTTATTGAAAACCACGCCAGGGAAGTCAGGCAGCGACCCTGCTTGCTACTTGTAAAGTTATTAAAAAATAGAAACTGCCTGGTTTGTCTCGGTTGTTGTTTTCCTCAGGCCATTTCATCTTTTTTTCTCAGACACAGCTGACAGTCTTTCTTTGGTTTAAAACCTAATCTGGCAAACTTGTTGGAAATCGTATCCATCCCTGAGCGCCTCAGTACTGTGAGAATGTTTCACATTCCTGATGACCTCAGCCTCGGTGGTTTAAGTTTTTCCCCAAAAAACTCCCAGGCCTCTGCTTTTATTACAGATGACATATTCTCTAGAAGCTGTTTGTCTAGTTCAGGTCAACGTCATTGCATCACTCCTGGATAGTGGACTGGCGAAGTGATCCTTTTCCATAAGATATTTAGCACTGATGCAATATCTTCAAAACTTAATGAAAGTCATGGTAAACACTCACCCCAGTTTCAAAGTCTCTGCTTCTGCAGCTACCAGAGCACTGGACAAACTTTTATAGTTAACCATTGAAACAAACTTACTTTACTAAACAGTTTCATTACATGACCTTTTACTTTAGGACATCAACTACCTTATTTAAAGAAATTTAAGCTTAAAATTGCATTTCTGAGTATATTTTTATTCAAGTTGTTGCAAATCAGTACATATCAGTAAAACACGTTTGAAATAAATCAGATTTGTTATGTAGTAAAAATAATGGGCGGGCTACAAGCTCCATGTTCGACTCCATTCTGATGAATCCACTTTGATGTACAGTGCATCTGAAAAGTACTCACAGTGCCTCACTTCTTCCACATTGTCACAGCCTCATTTCAAAATGGATTCAATCAGTTTTCTTCCTAAAAAAAATTGATAACCATCCCATAATGACAATGTTGAATAAGTTCTTTTGAAATTGTTGCAAATGTATTTAAAATTAAAATATATCAATAAATCAATAAATCAATAAATCAATAATTTAATAAATGAATAAAAACCTGAAAATTGACATGTGCGTAAGTATTCACAGCTTTTACTCAATATTTAGTTGCTGAACCTTTGGCAGCAATTACAACCTCACGTTGTTTTAAATGTGATGCCACCAGCTTGGCACACCTTTCTTTTGACAGTTTGGCCCATTCCTCTTTGCAGTACCACTCCAGCTCCATCAAGTTGGGTGGGAAGCCTTGCTGCATTGCCATTTTTAGATCTCTCCATAGATGTTCAAATGGATTCAGGTCTGGGCTCTGGCTGGGCCACTCAAGGACATTGACATTGTTGTTCTGAAGCCACTCCTTCCATATCTTGGCGGTGTCCTTTGGATCATTGTCCTCCTGATGAACCATCTCTCCAGTCTGAGGTCAAGAGCACTCTGGAGCAGATTTTTATCCAGGATGTCTCTGTACATTGTTGCAGTCAGCTTTCCCTTTTCCAGTTCTTGCTGCTGAAAAACATCCCCACAGCATGATGCTGCCACCACCATGCTTCACTGCAGGGTTGGTATTGGTTTTCTCCAAGCATAATGCCTCTCCAAAAAGGTCTATTTTGGTCTCAACAGACCACAGAATTTTATTTCTCATGGTCTGAGAGTCATGCAGGTGTCTTTTGGCAAACTCCAGACAAGCTTCCATGTGTATTTTAGTAAGAAGGGTCTTCCATCTGGCCACTCTACCATACAGGCCTGATTGGTGTAAGCTGTGGAGATGGTTGGATTATTGGTCACCTCCCTGACCATGGTCCTCCTCCCCCGATCATTCAGTTTAGATGGCCGGCCAGATCTAGGAAGAGTCCTGGTGGTTCCAAACTTCTTGCACTTATGGATGATGGCCTCCATCCACAGTGCTCATTGGAACCGTCAAGGCAGTAGAAATGTTTCTGTACCTTCCCCAGCCTTGTGCCTCAAAACAATCCTGTCTCTGAGGTCTACAGACAATTCCTTTTCTTTCATGCTTGGGTTGTGCTTTGACATGCACTGTCAGCCCTGGGATCTCATGTAAACAGGATTGTACTTTTCCAAATCATGTCCAATCCACTGGATTTACCACAGGTTGGCCTCAATTAAACAGGAGAAAGAGCTCAGGACTAATCAGTGGAAACAGAATAAACCTCAGCTCACTTTGGAACTTCACAGCAACGGCTGTAAATACTTATGAGCAGATCATTTTTCAGTTTGGTTTTTTTTTTTGTTATTATTTTTAATACATTTACAACAATTACAAGAGACACTGTCAACACTGTCATTATAGGGTGCTCTTCAAATATTTTTTTTCAGGAAGAAATTGATTTAACCCATTTTGAAATAAGGCTATGACAAAATTAAATGTGGAAGAAGTGAGAAGCTGTGGATACTTTCCAGATGCACTGTACGTCTTTGTGTGTGTTGGAGTCTGGCTCAAAACTGTACGGCTGGCAAGCTCCAGTATTGCAAGCTACACACGTGGACAAAATTGTTGGTACCCCTCAGTTAAAGAGGGAAAAACCCACAATTCTCACTGAAATCACTTGAAACTTACAAAAGTAACAATAAATAAAAATGTTTGAAAATTAAATAATCAAAATCAGCCATCACTTTTGAACTGCCGATTAACATAATTATTGTAAAAAAAAAACAAACGAATGAAACAGGCCTGGACAAAAATGATGGTACCTTTATAAAAAATTGACAACTATTTGACCAGTCTGACATGATTAACTCAGGTGTGTCCTTTAATTGACATCACAGGTGTTACCAAACTCATAATCAGTCAGTCTGCCTATTTAAAGGGAGACAAGTAGTCACTCTGCTGTTTGGTGAAAAGGTGTGTACCACACTGAACATGGACAACAGAAAGCCAAGGAGAGAATTGTCCCAGGACATCCGAAAAAAATGATAGATAAACATCTTAAAGGTAAAGGCTATAAGACCATCTCTAAACAGCTTGAACTTCCTGTGACAACAGTGGCTCATATTATTCAGAAGTTCAAGACCCACGAAACAGTAGCCAACCTCTCTGGACGTGGCCGCAAGAGGAAGATTTATGACAAATTGAAGAGACGGATCGTTGGAATTGTATCCAAAGAGTCCAGAACAACCTCCAAAGAAATGAAAGGTGAACTCCAAGGCCAAGGTACATCAGTGTCAGATCGCACCATTCGTCGTTGTTTGAGCCAAAGTGGACTTCATGGGAGACGACCAAGGAGGACACCACTGCTGAAAAACAATCCTAAAAAAGCCAGACTGGAATTTGCAAAAATGCATGTTGACAAGCCCCAAAGCTTCTGGGAGAATGTCCTTTGGACAGATGAGACCAAACTGGAGCTCTTTGGTAAGGCACATCAACTCTATGTTCATAGACTCAAAAACCAAGCATACGAAGAAAAGAACACTGTCCCTACGGTGAAACATGGAGGAGGCTCAGTCATGTTTTGGGGCTGCTTTGCTGCATCTGGCACAGGGTGTCTTGAATGTGTGCAAGGTACAATGAAATCTGTAGACTATCAAGGCATTCTGGAGAGAAATGTGCTGCCTTGTGTCAGAAAGCTTGGTCTCAGTTGCAGGTCATGGGTCTTCCAACAGGACAACGATCCAAAACACACACCCAAAAACACCCAAGAATGTCTGAGAGAAAAGCGTTGGACTATTCTAAAGTGGCCTTCCATGAGCCCAGATCTGAATCCATCGAACATCTGTGGAAGAAGCTGAAACATGCCATTTGGAGAAGACACCCATCAAACCTGAGACAACTGGAGCAGTTTGCTCATGAGGAGTGGGCCAAAATACCTGTTGACAGCTGCAGAACGCTCATTGACAAATACAGAAATCGCTTCATTGCAGTGATTGCCTCAAAAGGTTGTGCAACAAAATATTAAGTTATGGGTACCATCATTTTTGTCCAGGCCTGTTTCATTAGTTACCATCATTTTTGTCCAGGCCTGTTTCATTAGTTTTTTTTTTGTTAATAATTATGTTAATCAGCAATTCAAAAGTGATGGCTGATTTTGATTATTTAATTTTCAATAAATTTTTATTTATTGTTACTTTTTTAAGTTTCAAGTGATTTCAGTGAGAATTGTGGGTTTTTCCTTCTTTAACTGAGGGGTACCAACAATTTTGCCCATGTGTATATGTTTGTTGCACCAGTAATGCTAGGTTGGAGTTGTAAGGAGCTGTAAGTTAGAGTGTAAACAGAGAGCTCTTTGCATCAGTGAGGCAAAGGGGGGTGGGGTTGCTCTGCGGCAATGGTCCCACCCACAATTTAGCAACAAATTTGTAATGAACTACTGCCGCTCTGCAGAAACTATTACCTAGGAAACAACACAGTTATTTTTAATTTTGGCTAAAAAGAGCAGAATAACAATCAAAAGATCACTGGTAATGCTTTTAAATTTACTCAAAAGATGATCGGAATGACTCTTTAATCCACTGTTTTTTCTCAACTCTGCATAATAAAAGAAGCAAGTTAACAGATGGACTTGTAGAATCTTTTGAATTTACCCCTTGGAGTACAAATGTTCCGTTTTCTTTCCAGCACTTTTATGTGTTTGTTTCTAAACTTCAAATACTGTTAATTTTAAAGATTTACAGCAGTAGCCAACAAAAAAAAAAACTCTTTTTGTCTAGAGCTTTTACATGGGATGATATATAAGATGAATAACTGTGCACATCTTCAATTTAATGTCTATAGCTTATTTTAACTTATAGGTTACAACCTGAGTCTTTTAAAGCAAATAGAGGTCAAAGCGTGACCTGGTATGTTTAGCTGGTGCAGCACGGGGAGACGCATCCATATTTTATTCTGCCCTGTGGCAAGTGAAAAGCTATACATAGAAGGTTATTCTTGTTCTTCTGCAAATGGTAAAGGCCCTAAAATATGCAAGTAGAAGCCCAAGCAACCAGAAGGAGAAAGGATCTGGGTAGAAAAAATGACATTATGGGCTTACTTGTGGGCGAAAAAAAAAAAGACAGAAAGTGGCTTCCTAAAGTGGGAGAGGTACTGTCTTATCTTGAAAATTTCTGTTTTACATAAAGACCCACTGTGATGAAAATAGTGTTTTTGGTATTTTTAACATGCTTATTTGACCTTTTTATGAAAGAGGTCATAAATGCAGAAATTAAGCTTAAAACTGTGTTTCTGAGAATGTTTTCGTTCAACTCGTGAATCAGGGAAAAACGAATATTTGACCGCAGGTCAAATACTGGTGAAATGTTTACATAAAGGACAATCATCTGCTGTTAAAGGAAGTAAAGGAGTGCACAAGCAACAGTAAAGAATTCTGAATGATAAGTGGTTGGTTACTTCTTAAATATTCAAGAATAATAATTTGTTACTTTTCAGTTGAAGCAGACATTTTTTCTTTATTTTTGAAATTCCACAGATGGTTTTAAAAAGAGGTGCTCCACCAATTGCTGGCCTGTACTGCAGATTGCATGTTTAAGTTTATTGGCAACCAGATTTATAACTCTGCACCATTTCTTGAGTTTTTTTTTCCTTTTTTTTATGGTTTATTTCAAGCAATCAGGCAGCCACGGGAATCAAGTCAAGTGACATGATTGGGACCTTTGTCCAAGACGTTATTCCTTCTTTTGCTGCCTGATTAACAGCCGTCCTTCTGGTTAGAACAGAGTTTATAAAGTTCTCCTCGTTGTCATGACTGCAGACTTTGTCAGGTCCATTGTCAGGTCCTTGTCTTTGTTGATATCACAGCAAGCAAGAAAAACTGTTGTCTGCAGGTCAGAACTCTGCTTAAAATCAGAGTCAAAGTTGACCAGGAGATAGCGGTAGATCCTAGTTGTCAAATTTTCTTGAAATAATTTTTTACTCTTGTTTTGCTTCAGTTAGAGGCTCAGACGTCTGTGATCACGCACTTCTCAAAGTCTTTCATGTTGTTGATAATCAGTACCTGAAACAGGTCCGGTGAACTGAGTGGTTTAACAAAGATCCTGGAATTCAGCACCCAGGTGCTCTGAATCTGCTTCTGCCGCTTTAGGAGCCTGGCATACTTTGCGGATCTCTTCCACAAGTTGCATCAGAAGTGTTAGCGTAGCTTCAAGTTTCATCAGTGGAGTTAGCTTAGCTTGGATGTCGGCAATAGCAATTCTGAGATCTGCAAGGCTAGATGTCTCTTGGTTTTTCTTCTGTGCCATGTTCAGCTCTCTGTATTGCAGAATTACTACTTTTTTGCAGTAATTCTATGATAACTCAAGTTTAAAGTGGCTTAAAGATGAGGAGATCTGAAGACACATGTCCACTCGTGACCCGGAACCGCAAATATATGGTTCTGTAATGCAATGGTTGGATCACTGCATTACTTTGCATGTCAGAACTTGTTTTTTTTTGTTTGTTTTTTTAATTAAAAAAAATACAAACTTAAAACAAACACAACAAAAAGAGAATTTTACATCTTTATATAAACTTTTTTTTTTATGTTTTTTAAAATACTTCTTCGTAAAATGCATCAAATGGGGGTTACTTTGACTCTTAGCTGTTCCCTTTAAGGATTGCCACAGCGAATCATCTTCCTCAATTGAACACGAGGATTTCCATTCATTTTATCCACACCAACCACCCTCATGTCCTCTTACCACATCGATGAACCCCCTCTATTGTCTTCCTTCTATGGAGCTCCTCTTTTATCTCCCTTCATTAAAAGGTTGGATAAAATCATTAAAGGTAAATGATGTTCCACTAAATCAAAAAGCTGCATTCCAGCAAAGAAAAGTCATTGCTTAAGTCTGAGGCAACAAAAATGTAAATATATATACAGTTTATTTTGCTATTTATGTTTGTTTTTTTTTTTTTTTTGTATTTAAGTTACACTGCAAA
Organism: Oryzias celebensis; assembly: GCA_014656515.1. Taxonomy (NCBI): domain Eukaryota; kingdom Metazoa; phylum Chordata; class Actinopteri; order Beloniformes; family Adrianichthyidae; genus Oryzias; species Oryzias celebensis. Next base: position 11,062,651 of record BNCR01000012.1, read on the forward strand.
GACATTTAAAAAAAAGTGTTGTACTAGAAAAAATAAAGACATAACTAAAATGTGAATAAAATAAGAAGTGTGAATATTCAACATGTATTAGCTTTAAATTTATACTTTTCCTCCTAATTGAAACAGTAATATGACAAGTGTGTTTGCAGTGCAGTTATACATCACCTGAGCTGCAGAACCTGCCTGAGGGCATGGACGGAGCCTGATCCTTTTCCATGTGTTTCACTGACATTAGCCAAAGAAGGGAAATCCTCTTAAACCCGAAGGAGATGAGGGTCAAGCACCATTTATGGGTGAAGAATCCCTGTCAAAAATGCCACTTTTGACAGACAATAACTCCCAAAGACTGTGTCAGCATTTTAGTGGAATCTGGCCTGATCTTGTTCCTCATTCAGTGAAGGCCCATTTTCTTGCTGACAGAAGGACTGCTACCTTCCCCGATGCTGGGTGTAATTTTCTAGGAAAGAACAAGCATTATCATTATTTCAGTTTGACATGATATCCAGTTTTTCATGTTTAGAAATGTGTGCATTCTTCCGAATTTTCCCCTGAACATAAAAAAAAATTGAATGAAAATTTGGGATTGAAATATTATTGTTTTGAAACTTTTGACATTTTTGGTTGATGGAAACTATCTCCTGAACACCACTAAAACTAGCAGCTGTTATATCCTGCTGTACTCAAACTGAGACTGTTTTCCCAAAATGAAACCAAAATACACTTACATTTACAATGTAATAAAAAGTGGGTAAAATGCATCCAATGCTGTAAGGAAGACAATGATTCTTTTATAAACTCTTACAGTGTTTTTTTTTTTTTGTAGACAACCGAGTCTAAATCCAATTGAACCTGATTTTCTCCGTTTGGAAAACAGAGCAGCAAAAAGAGGAAATGCATTAAAAGACAAAAGGAGGATCAGTGTCTGCTGAACAAATCCTTCCTTTTCAGAGAGCAGACTGACCATGACAAGGACACTGAGCCAAAACAGCATTTGCAGTTAGAGATAAAACACGAAATACCACTGAAAAGAAAAAGATTAAAAAAAGACATTAAAAAAACACAGATAGATGCTTTAAAGGGTAAATAGCTGTTTCAAAAAAGCTAAATACCAATTGGCAAAGTAGACAGGCTTTTTATTTGTGCAGTACAGAGTAGTTTTAAACAGAGATCACTGGTCGCTGATAAAATCAAGGTAGCCTGATAAATCCAACCATCACTTCTCTTTCATATGCACACCAAATAAAAGACTACCGGAGGAGAGGCAAAAGGAAGAAAAAACATGAAAACATAACAGACAGAGTGAGATGGTCTGATCCTGACAGACACAGTCTGAAATGTCTCTACAGTTTAAAGAAAATCTTGATATTTTCTTCATTCTAAGCATATCTTTGAGGTCATTTAATGTTGTTTTCTGCAATAAAATTTAGAAAAGTATACAAACATGCACACACACACATATTGTTGTTTTGTTTTTTGTTAATATTTTACAAGTACAATTTAGAAGTAACCTTCCAGAAAATCTTCAAAGTGGCTTGCAAGAATTGTAACCATTTCTTTTCGATGCTGCCTGAAGTTTGTGAACCCTCTTACCTGTTCAAACCATTTGAAACCTCCCCACACACACATATTTCAGAAGCTTTTTGATGGCCACTTCAACGTCTTGGAAGATGCATTTGCCGGCTTATTGAAATCTCAACCCTCAATCCTTTGTCAATGCTCACAACATCCAAATAAATATGTTTTTCTTCTGGCAGGACCTGAGGGTGATGTAGCAAATCAGACCAATAATATAATGCCACTCATGCAATACTTGAGATGTAAACGCAGAATCTCTGACATGTAAGATTTTTCTCCAAAGATTATAATGATCTTTATGATCAGTCAAGCATTTGTTTCATAAAGGACAGGACCGCACAAACGTTTGTTACACGTATGGAAACTGCAGCTGGTTTCTGTGATGGATTTGGGCCTCGTGCATTAACTAGGAATAGTGTGGGGCTGGGTCCCCGGGCACGGCAGGAGGGCTATTCTTCTGGCTGGGCAGCAGCTTGCATTCTCCATGCTTCTGTGCCCCCCTGCTCCTTGGCGTTGGGGATCCTTGTGGCGGTCCTGCTGCCCCTGTTCTTGGTGGCTGAGGTGGATTGTTCAGTGGGAAGAGTTCTTTGATCCCGTGTAGGTGCATGGGGGGCCCAAGCTACCACTGCTCCCTCGTCTTCTACAGGAGTCTTGGTGTGGGGGTGTGATGATGGAATGATATGCTTGAAATGTGCGAGTTAATGTAGTCTTAGTTACTTTGTTATAGCTGTATTGAGCTGTTTTTTTGTGTTTAGCAAGCAAGGTTAGGGGTTACAGGTATTAATATGCTAACGCTTCTAAATAAGTCTTAGAGTTTTTGTGAACGCAATTATAAAGTCGGACTAATTGACAGACTCAACTCTGACTCTTTGATGACATAATTTCAAAAATCGATCATTCATTTACCTTATAATCCGGTGCACCTTACAGTGCAGAAAATGCAGTTCACCAAAGCAGAGCATGAATCCATCTTGTTTGTTTTCCCATTTGTCAACATGCCCTCTGATAAGTCAGACTGAAGAGAGACCTTTGCCTGCATATTTCTGTATTAAAAAACACATCAGAAAAAAATATTTTTTTCCAAAATAAAATTTAAAAAAAGCAAAAAAACAATCCTTGTACAGCACATTAATGTCAATGTATTTTTAGGTGATGCTGCATTGAAACATTTATTTTAACCCAAAGTAATCTTTACCCACTGTGGAAAGTGCTGAACTTTAAGTATTAATGCTCTGCTGTCACTTTGGTGGACTTTAAATAAGAAAAGAGACTACATGTCTGTCAAAAAAAACAACCAAATGTCAGCATATTTTGTATTTCTAGATCCATGTGAGTGCATTGTTCTACAATGAGATCTCATGGGACCCTGAAAATGATGGTTGCAGAAGGTGGAGGGGATAGCAGGAACATGGATTGCAATAAATGCAATTAACCGGTCAAGCTCCAGACAGTTGTTTATTATCAATATTATTATTTTACCTTTATTTCTTTTTCACCTGTTCCTAACTGTTGCAGCAGTTTGCCTCATACAGAAAGAAAAACACCTGAAAACAGGGGCTGTGCATAAACTTGTAAACATTAAAATACAACAAACAAACAAAAAAAAAACATGGAAGTACCTGTACGCCTTCCCCAAAAAAGCCTACCAAATAAAAAGCGACAATAGTGCAGCAGAACAAAAACTGAAAATTGAATCTGGTTATCTTTTCACAGTGGGGACCATGAGACCACAAGGAACAAGTGACAGAGGAAGCATATTGACATCCACTGCTTATGAGACACTGTTTACATGCACACATTTCTGATAAGGGAGTGGAGACAGATAAGGGAGATGAAAAGGAGAAAATAAAGCCACCAGAGCTTTACCTGACATAGAACTCAAAATGAGGAAGCAGTGGTCTCAGAGACTAGGGAAAACCAAATGTCAGGATTAAAAATACCCCCAGCCATCTCTGACAGAAATGGGAGAAGTTTGAGGACAATGGACACTGCAACTGTTTTTTTTTTTTTTTTTTGTCGTTTTCATGTTACAAATTGAGTAAAGAACTGATGCTAAAGAGTTCATTCTTAGTGAATAAATGTTGCCAAAAGTGTTGCCCTAACCTGCAGAGACAAGTTGCTTTTCTTTAAAGACGCTGACTCATGGCATGAAACGGGACAAAGAAATCAAGAGCCATGAAATATGTATACACAGAGTTAACCTAGAACATGTGGGCTCAGACTCTCTTCAGTCACGCAGATCAAAGTTTAAGTGCAAGCTTTCCAGCTCATCTTGTCTGGCAGCTTCAGTTCGTTGACCTGGCCCTTTGCTTGCATAAATGCCTACGGGAAGAGGATGTCTCCCATTCTCCCCTAGTTTCATAGAGCTTAGTTCTTTAGTACTTTGAACCATTTTTTCCCCCTGAAACTGTTTGGTAGATTTATTCTTTTGGTTATACCACTGGATAAAGTGTGATGGGCTGTACAATATATTTTATTCAAGTTTTAATTAAAACATGGATTCTACAAATTTATTTAAAAAGAAATAAATAAAAGTTCCCTTGGGTGTTTGTATAAATTATTATTATAGTTTAAATCACCGCTTGAAGCTATAACTCCACCTCCTTATCTGTTTCAACATCAAAGCTGAACAGCACCTTAAGAAAATGAAATGTCATTTTCAGAAAAGCATCTTTGGTGTTTTCTTTTGTGCAAGTGCAGGGAAATATACATTACTTCAGCGTGATGGCTCTGTTTTTTTCATTCCCGCTGGAATGCTTCCTCCTTTTAGCAAAGCAGACAAAAGATGAGGGCATAATGGCTTACAGATTCAGATGTTGCCCTGGGTGTTCAGTTTGGCGTTGTCCTGGAGGAGCAAATTGATTATATAGAGCTTCCATCTATTTAGAGGAATAGGGAGGACAACCAGACCTAGCATGCAGTAAGTAGAAATAGTATTTTAAATTGGGCTGCAGACTTGTGCAGCTGAAGACAAAACAGAATATAAAGATATTTTTAGTCAGCTCTAAACCAAATCAGTTGTTGTTACTAAAATCTGTGGTTTGTTATTATTGTTATGAATGTCAAACTGAATTTTTGTGTTTTATTGATATTTTTGTGTTGACTAAACATTAATTTTGACTAATTTGAAAAAGGAAAGTCGTATTCTAAAAATGCACTGAATAGAAAGTAGAGAAAACAAAATAGGTCATGTAATTATTCAGTTGTTTATTTCTTTAATGTCAAGTACCATACAAAAGGTGTGTGTGTGTGTGTGTGGGTGTGTGTGTGTCTGTGTGTGTATGGGTGGGGCTGGGGGGCTGGGGGCTGGGGGGTGGCAGCTATGTAACCTTTACTTTGATGCCAGTTGATCATCTTGTTGTCTCAGTCACATAACAGTGGTTCACATCTAAAAAGAACATCATTTATCAAAGGAGAATGACTTTTTCTTTATTTGCCATCTTTATCCCTCAAAGTAGATGACAATAAAGCAGAAAAAAAAGACCCGCTGAGTTTGTCAGGGACCTTTAAAAAAACTTTATATAATAGCTTTTCACAAAACAAAAACAACCCCATTTTTCCCCCATAGCTGTAGCAGGACCAAAGACATAGCAATAGTGAATCAGATATGGGGAAGATGCATGCTATTCTCCTCAATTCTGGAAATTCATGTTGTGCTCAGGGGTGTATTTCTGTTTAAGTTCAATGAGTTAACAAAAATGACTCTGTCTGAGCCATCAGATTAAAAAAAAAAAAACAAGCTTTTTAGGGATCATTATTTTTTCTTTAAAATGGGCCATTTTCCTTTTAAAAAAAATGCAGCTTACTTATTGATATCATTTTATGCTTTAATTACAATATTTTCTGTACAGTATGGCGCTTAGAATTATAAGGTACACTGTCAATGAATTTTTGAATATTTGAATTTATGACATATAAGGCGCGTTGAACGAGACAAAAATGTCAGAGATAAGTCATTCGGCCAGACTATTACCCTTGTCCACAATAATTCAATAACTTTTTTCTAGCATGCTACACTTGCCCACGTTACAAGTGTTAGCTCATTCAAAAAACCTGTAACTTCCAACTTTGTTTGCAGCTCATGGATTAAACAGACTGACTATTGGACTATTGACAAAACACAAAAAAATGTCAAGCTTATACCACTAAAGACATTATTACTCTAACTCCCAAGCTTGTTTGTAACATATAAAAAACACGCTAGTAACGTGTAAAAAATAAAACACAGTCCAACACCAGTACACGTTAGCGTATTTACAATAAATCCCAACATTGTACCAGACTTAATCTGTATGGTACTGTCGTTTTTAGAAAAAAAAAAAGACTTTTAAGTGCACCTTAGTAAATAATTGTAACTTTAACTGCTATTTGAACAGTATTATAGTTTGGAATTAAGCAAATCCCTATAAAAACTCAACTACATACAAAGTGTGTCTTTGTTTTCTTTTTTTTAGAGGTCCCAAAATTCTGTATTTGATTTAAATAATTTGGGTTTGGAATAACCAAAGGAAAAAAAAAATCTCAAATGTACATGATCCAATTTGACTCATACCTTAGTGTTTGTTTTGAGAGAATACATGGTCTAAGGTCAAGCCATGTTCGACTCCTCATGTTACTGTTGCAGTTCTAAATAGCTTTCAAATTCACAGCAAGGCTCTGCACAGAGCAACATGCATGCCCCTCTGTGGATGCTCAACTTATGTTCAACATTTTGTTCACCTAATCTGGCTGGGGCCCTCTTGAGCTTACATACTGTAGCTATGTGCACACTGCTGTCTGTGAAAACAACGTATGTGACGCGCTTATGTTTCAGAGACTATATCATCATTCATGGGTTTCCAAGAAGCAAAGAAGCAGCCAGAACCGATCAGACTCCAGCTTGTGTCCAGATGGCTCAATGAATCCACCCCCCCACCCCCCTGCTAGCTACCTTGAACGCAGTTTGCTGCATTGGTGGTACTGAGGCTAGTTCTTCTCTTCGGTTCTCCCTCAATGCCCAACTGACTGACAGCTCTGGCCAAAGAGCAAACTGCAAAATCTCCCACATCCTTCCTCTGCTGGGAGACATACTTTTCTCCTTCTGGCTTGCTGACATTTGCTGATTGATTCTAGGAACTTGGAGAAGATAGGTCTAAATTGATATGAGCACTACACAAGAATATTTTGTTATTTTCTGACACAAATGGTGGATTCTTAATGAGTCCAAAGCAACTTTCCTGCAATTAGTCTGTGGCCGAAGGGGAATCTGCTTACTGTAGAAATCAATATGCAGGTTTAAATGCACAGTAGTAACCACGTTTCCACAACCCTATGCAAGCATCAGCAGACCTTGAAGCTTCTATTTGCAAAGCTGAGTTTTAAGAGTTTTGTCAGTATCAATTTAAAAAAAGAGAGACGTTATGAGAGACATAGTAAGTGGTTATTAAAGTATTTTAGTAAGTCAACATTGTTTTATTATAAATTTACCGACATTGAAAGAATTGAAAAGATTGGGCCGCTTCAGAAAAAATAATGTTCTGCTTTTTCCTTGTAAAATGACAACTTTATTCTCATTATTTTACAAGTTTATTCTTCTAAAATTATTTTTTTTTTTACTGTTTTGCAGCTTTTTTCTCATAATTTTTTTACTTTTTCCTCATTCTTTTATTACTTTATTCTTGTACTCTTCTTGTATGTACTTGTATTCTTGTTTTTTTTTTTTTTTTTCCTTTACATGTGCTATTTTTTTAGGGAGGAATTCCATAAATATTTTCCATTAGTGGTAGGTGATGTCATTTCATCGGGCTTTTTTTTAGTGACAGTTAAAATCCTAGCTGGGAAAATGACCACAGACTCACACTGCGCTGCATCCAACTGGTAGATTTTCTGCATTGCATTTGGCTGAGAACACTATCCACATGAGAAGAAGAACCCAGCTTTTTTAGCATGCCGTTTAAGTCCAGATCACCCTGCAGTTTGGGTGGAGGTTCACAAAGTTCACAGCTGCAGTCAGCTGATGGAAAAATAAACAAACAAAAAAAGTCAAACTGTCAGAAGATAGTACACCTTCACACCCCATTTCAGGGTGCATTGTTTTTGCAAATGACATATTTACATGCTCACATTTTTCATAAAAACTTAGCACATCAAAGATGTTTTCTCCCAAATATGACCACATTTTAGCTGAGATAATCATGAAGACATGTTTACATCTTCATGGATGTGATCAGATTGGTGCATATGCAAACCTATTTAGTATCAGGAAGCATGGCAGCGCTTACAGATACATATCTAATAAAAACTTGAAGATGGCATACTTGCTTTGTTTTTATTGGAAATGTGTTTAAAGCTTTATCTTTATCATACACCTGTTTTGTGTATTATTGATTATGTTGATAGTGGCCGGCTCCTTATCTTTGCCTTCAACATTGGCATGTAAATATTTAAGTAAATCTTACTTTGACTTGAATGCATTAAGATCAGAGTAAACAATAATTTCAACAAGATAAAGAGATGATTTAAACCCTAATTGTTTCTATGATTACGGCTATTACATTGGAGGTTTCTGTTGCTGTTCATTCACAACCCTGGTATTCAAAGATTAATGTTTGTATTTTTAAGGCTTTAAAACACATCCTGTAAGCGTTTAATTATATTTGTAATAAAACCTACATTCAGGTTACACGTCTCACTTGTGAAAAAAAAATACACGAGTAGTTTTTTTTTACTTTTTTTTTTTCCCAAAATAAAAAAGCATAACACAGTTATGATTTATCACAACCAAAAACAGAAACATTCGCTCAGCACAGTTAACACAAAGCATTTGTTGAGGCATACTGCCATTGCCTAGTTATTGTTTTTATTGACACTATCAAGATCAATGTTAATATTGAGGCGGCTTTCAACGGTGTCCTCCTCGTCTCCCTCTTCTTTCTCCTCTCCTGCATACTCATTGGCATTCATGATGACAATCCACTGGGAGCAAAACATCACCATTATTCATGGCTAGAGTACACCTCTGAGCCAGACTGACAGATCAAAAGATGATGACCATAGGTGGGGGCTTACTGAGGGATGAGATGACAAATGGCCCGTTCTTTTGAAAAACGGTTACTTTTCTGGAAGTTTGGAACTGGAGCTGGCTTTATTTATCTGCTTTTCATACCTGTCATTTCAATAGACACCTGCATACTAATGAGAGCCCGTCAGGGATTAGAAGCCTAAGGTCAATGAAGGAAATCTATTTGCAGTGTTTTTGATTTCCAAAAAAACCCCAAATCACATATATGACCCCAAAACACAGAAATATCTCTTCCTTTTTTTGGTAAAACAATTTTTTCATTGGGGATATCAGTTTTTCTCCTTGTCATGCGTCCATTCCTGTTAACCCTTTACCTTTGCAGTCATTCATCAGGTAGAGAGCAACTGAATAATCAGACTAAGGATTGGCAGCTTCGCCACAGAGAAGAAGCTACATCAAATGGATGGCATTGTTAGAGCAGAAAAAATAAACAAAAAGAGAAGATACCTTTGTGTTTCTTGAAGGATTTTCAGGATCTGAGCTTTTGTTCGTATTAAAGCTCTGAATAAATATAAAAGTTGGATCATCTGCTTTTATCTGTGACTTTGTTGTATTGCAGTGTTCAATGTGTAGACATTGAAGAGTAAATTTACAGTTCAGCATCCTTTATCATAACTCTCCTCCTCTCTTTGCAGTTCTTGACCCAAACACAGAGTCGGTGGAGGATTTAATGCAGCGGTTCCAGGATAGTTTCCATGTCCCCAACACACCCACAGACATGTGTCACTACCAGCAAACATTACACAACTCGTCCACAGGCCGCCGGAAATTCCCCAGCCACACAAAAGGTAGGAGAACAGACGCTTAGGTTGTGGCAAGACCACAGATGATTTTGTACACAAGTAACTGCTTATTCACCAAAAACATTACATTTATGTCTTACCTTTGGATGAGACACAAATGAAGAGTTTTGAGCCTTAAAAAGGACATACAACTTTTTTTTTTTTTTTTTTTTTTTTTTTTTTTTTACACAACATAAAATGACTTACTTTTCATTAAGTCCAAAACTCCATTGTACACATTGATCACAAACATCGGCATAAATATATTACAGCTTTATTAACTTAACTTTAAGACTCAATTTGTGAGTAATGTCTTGCAGTTGTTCTTGATCATATGTTTTTAGTTCAAGGAAAATATTTTTTTTTTCCATTGAAGCACCGGTACTTTTTATTACTTTTCTAATTTTTGTATGCGCAATGGAATTGGTTCAAGCGTAAGGTCATAACTATTGAAAGGTCCTTATGAACAGCTAAGAAGAAAGCTTGTAAGAGGGAGCAGGAAAGATGCTGAAAGCCTGCAGTTAGACATTCAACCAACATTACCAATAAATAATCGCTTACCTGATATTACTGATAAATATAAACTTATTGTGTGAAATGCTGCCAAACAATCCAATAAATTCCTTTGAAACCGCTTTCAATCAAAAATGTTCAGTTTGAACCAGTTTGCCTCTCTTTTCAGCGCTCATTTCATGCAATACTGTGTGAGGTAAGATAGCTGTCAATAAGAAACGTATTCATAATGACAAAGTTGTACTCATAAAGACAAAGTCATATTCATTAATACAAATTGTGCACAAATTTATACTTTGTGCAAAACTTTGTAGGAAAAACATATGAGTACAGCATTTAGTTTTCTGTTTAACATGTATCCGTTCAATGCAACTTTTCTTTGTATTGAAAACTAATTTACCCGTTAACAAACTGTCAAAAATATGTCACGGGGTCACAGATATATGCATCGAGTCTTGGAACATTGATTGTTTTCAACTGCGCATTAATGTTGTTTTTTAGGTTTACTATTTTCGATTACATTCTGTTAAACTAATATAAAAAAACAACTATTTAGAATGTTTTTGATCTAATAACGGGACATTATCCTGATAGCCATAGCTCTGTACAGATCAAAATACAGTGATGTCCAACCGCATTTTGAGGTTGTCATTCTACAACAGTGGATTGTGTAAACAGTGCTGCAGCGAATCGTTTTAGACCCAGAGGTGGTGAAAACATCTAAAAAGGAAGAATGCAGACATGCCACTTAACTCATTAGATGTAAAAAAAAAAAACAGTAAATCATGTCTGTCAAAATGTGTTGATTTTATAATGGAACAAAAATAGCTAAGCTAACTCTGAGCTATAGTAGGCTAACTGGCAGCTGACTGTTGTGGCAGTAAAAAGAAAAAAGAAAACAAAAAAAAAAAAATTGTTGAAGACAGTAGGATCAGAATACCCAACTTTCTTTCTGTTTCAGATTTTTCTTGCTTTGTTTTTAACTATCGCTACAGTCGGCTGCCAGTTAGCATACTTTAGCTCTGAGTTATCTTAGCTGTTGTTGTTAGTTCCATCCATTTTCTTAGCCCGATATCCCTTTCGGGGGACAAGGTGCTAGAGCCTGTTCCGGGTACCCATGGGCCAAGGCATCAGGACCGGTCCAGGGGCTGCAGCTGGCGCGCCCGCCTCTAATCTGAAGGTCATATGAAGTTTGGAGCACTGTTGCAATTGACTGTGCAGAAAGTCGGAGACCTCTTTGCACTATGAGCTTCAACCTCCGCTGACCCCTTTCCTTCAGTTTACGTTACCTACCACTTTGCGGCTCAGTTGCTGTTGTTCCCAAGCTCTTCCATTTTGTTATGATAGAGCTAACAGTGGACTGTGGAATATCTAGGAGTGAGAAAATTTCTCGACTGGATTTGCTGCACGTGTGGTATCCTATAACTGTTCCACGCTGGAACTCACTGAGCTCCTGAGAGCGGCCCATCCTTTTACAAATGTTTGTCTGCATGCCTGAGGGCTTGATTTTATACACCTGTGTCCAGACCAAGTGATTAGGACACCTGGATTCTGATCATTTGCATAAGTGAGCCAATATTCTGATTGGTTGCTATATGTATGTTTTTTGTTTCTTACTGTATGAATTAAAATAAAAACAATATATATTTAATCACCATCATTTAAACCTTTTTCTAAAACAGAAGATTAACAAACATAACAGATAAAAACACAATGATTTTTAAAGAAAAACATTTTTGTCGTTACTTCAAACAAAGTTACACTTTTCTGTCAACTTCCTGGTTAACTTCCGCAGTAACAAAACATAAACATCACTATTGCTATGTATCATTTTACAACAAATCCTGAAAATGTTCTTCACAGTTTTTGTCCATCCTCAAGGAAATGCTGACTACAGTCACAGTACATAGATGACAAGACGATAGTAAATGAAGGCACAGCAACACCTCAATAAAATGGACTCAGTAATAACTAGAAAGCACTCACAGTCCTTTAATCTAAACTGACAACAGCGTTTTCAACAGACCAAAGACTATTTTCATCCTTAGAGGACATTGACTTTTGTAATATTTCTAAATTTAAATTTATCATATAGTTTTATTCTAATCTATTTAGACTATATTTTATTTGTTAAAAAAAAGTTCGCAATTTTTTTGTCCGAACTGAACTTTAGTCTCTTTTTTTTAAGTCTACGTCAATGCAAAACAACTTTGAAAATGAGAATCATTAGCAACACTTACCTTGAAGCTTTGTTTACTTCCTGTGACAGTATTACATACAGTAAGGTTTTTCTCAATTTGCTCAGTTTATGTACTTAAAATCCAACAATATTCTGCATGTTAGAGCAACAATTACATTGATAGTGTGCTTTTACTACACTCAACTAGATTTTGAAAGATTGCAAGCCAGCGATCCCAAACGTAACAAACAATCATACCAAAGTTTTCTGGAACAGATCGCGGGTTTTCGGATAATTGTTACAGACCTAATCATATGTGGATATAAAATCTGCCCTTCAGACAATGCCTAGAACATCTCGTTTGCTCATGAACATTTCAGTTTAAGTTTGCCTTAAGCTTCCGTTACTGTGAGGATTAACAGCAAATGTCCTTCTACTTTCATACGTCGTGTGCCAATTCTCCTTGCAAAGGAGTCTGTGCTATTTAATCCATGTTGATTTTTAAGTGTGAAAGACATAGCCGGGAGATGTTCTCTCTGAGGTCAGGAGAAAAAAAAAATCCCTTTGAGTCGCTATGATTAAAAGGTAAAAGGTGTGCTGAGTGTTTGTGACTGCTAAAAAAGTGATAATGGGAGGAAACATAAGGAGAAAACTCTTTCAGTTGGGGTGAGGCGTGAAGAGGAAGTTAATTGGCCAGACCCCGTAGGTCATTGCTGCAGAAAGGGAGTTAATTTTTTGCTTTTTTAATTTTTTTTTTAAAGAAGAAAGCAAGCAAATGTTTACTAAGAAGACTTTTGCTTCTCTTGCTTTTCGCTTCCTGTTTGTGCAACTGCGATACAGTTTTATTGTTTCTCGCTTTTGATCTTTATGCCTTTTTTATGCATATGGATCACTGTGTCAAAAAGTGTTGCATTTTTTTAGTACAACTACAAGTTTTTGTGGTACATAAGTAGAGTGATCAACTTCTGATCAAACCATTCCAGGTTCAATTCCTGCCTTGCTCGTCCATGTGTTGAAGTGTCCTTGGGCAAGACACTGAACCCCACATTGCTTTTGGTAGATACACAGGTTGGTGCCAGTGCTAGGCAGTGAGGCCAGCATCAGTGTGTGAGTGTGTGCATGGGTGAATGGGACTGACTGTAAAGTCCTTTGGGCCTTCAAAGAAGGTAAACAACTGCAATCTATTTATGCACTATTTACCATTTTATTATTACTCTTCAGTCACAACTTCATTGCTTATTGAATTTAGAAGATTAGCTATCGTCTGTTTTTTTTGCTTGATCCATGCCAATAATTTGACTCCTCTAAAGGAAATTACAATTCTTTTTGCTATTACAAAGGAAAGAATAAGCCATATTTAAAAAAAAGAAAAAAATCTTTTTTTTTGTTGTTGTGTCCATTGTAATCACATAGATGTGTGCTACTTTGGCCTACTCTGGGGAAAAGATATATATAAATATTTCTGTAGCATTGTTTCCTTTTAGCTTCATCATTGGCACACCATTCTCTTCTTACTACAGTATGCTGATGGTAAATGAGACAAAGATCAAGGAGTTAACACACAAATATTGACAGAAGTGGCTGTCTGCAGAGGAGAAAAGCTTTTATTTTTTTCCTCAGCCTCTGTGTGGGAGGAAAAAAACTGTAGGTAGGCTACTGTAAGAATATAATGCCTGTTACGTCAACATACTGCCGCACACGCGGCGATTTTCAGAAAATGTCCCTTTTTTTCCCTTGAAGCCTGTCAGACAGAAGACAAAGTATACCATTAATGGCCAATCTTTGAGCCTGAGGGCTGTGTTGATTATATATTTTCCCAGAGTCTTTATGGCGGTGAGAACAAGAACGAACAAGAGAAAATAAAATAGAAAAATTTGATACACAATTGCCCTGTTGTAAAACTTCATACAGCTAACAACCAGTAGGATTCAAGAGATGATATCTGAACATCTGGCCACCTGCAAACTACAGCGGTACAGAGTTTTTGCCCGTTCAGCAAAACCCTGCAGCCATTCATATTCTCTCCATCTTGTGTGTCCAGGCATTGAAAATGTGCTTTGTGGGGACATTTTTTTGCTTCTTTCTCAGCATATATTGCCCTAGTTTTTGTTGCATCATATTATACCTGGTCTCACAAATTGTTGACTCTACAAAAATGCTTTGGAAATGCAGATATTACCATCATTCTGCACTCAGCTTCTTTTTCAGATTTGGATAAAGTGCTTCTTGTAGTAATATTAGTATTGCTAAAAAAGTAGAACTATGGGTATTTATTTAGCACTTAAAGTAATTGCTTTTAGCTGCTTTTGGTGTTTCCTATTTAACAAATTCTAAATGTTTTTTTAAATATATACTCTGATAAAAACTATATTTTTGCTTTTTTAACATGTTCTTGTGGCATTTTTCAGATGCTAGAGGACATAAATAAATAAAATTAAGCTTAACACCAAACTCCCATAGCTGTCATTGTGACAGCTTTCCAAATTTGCAATGTCATGACTTATAAAAAACAAAACAAAAAAAAAAAACATAGACCCGTGTGTGCCTGACTCCTAAATATGTGTATATTTCATTTATACATTTTTTTATCAATAAAATTTCAAAACATAGAAAAGTTATGAGTGAAACTATCTCAAACTACCATAGAACTGTCCGATTGACTTGCTTGCTTTTCAAAGGGGGGTCATATTTCACTATTTGCTCCATCTTCACTCTTTCTCCTACTCTATCGTCTTTTTGTTTCTTTATGCTCTCTGAAGCTAAAACCTGGTTGTAGTCTCATTCTAAAACCAATGGAGACAGAAATAAAAAGTTGAAAGAAAGGACAATTACAGAATTTTTCACCTTTATAAGGAAGAAATTGACGGAGAAGCTGGTTCATAGTGATGTCTCTTGGTGTTTTGAAGAAACTTCATCAAGCTTTGAGAGTGATTCAGAAATTTTGGAGGCCCACAGGAGGACCTATCATCATTATTTTTAGAGTAATATTTGCAATGACGCATATGTCTGAAATGTAAACGTGCTAGTTTTATGTGCTCTTATGAGCGTCTTAGCCTTTATTTCGTTTTTGCAAGGGGCCTCCAAATAATTTTTAAAAAACTGAACGATTTTTTGATCAACAACATTTAGTCTATCAGGTGTGCCATGATTTGCAAAGGCCTGATAAGATAAATATTCCATGAAATGAAATAATTAGGCCATTATATTTTGGTGACAGGGAAACAATATGGAACTTTAGCAGAACTTACTGTGTCAACCACAAGAACACTCAGCCTGTTTTTGTAGAAAGAAACTGTTACACAACCAGAGTTCACAAAACAGAGGCACAAAACAGTGAAAGATGGCCCAGTGTGAACCTCCTTTTATTGAGGTATCTGATCAATCCATTTATAAATTGAATAACTTGATGTCAGGTAAAATCTCCTGAACACTAAAGAAAAATGCATTAAAAGAACACACAAACAAGCAAGGTTTTCTTTTGCAAAAGGGAGAAACAAAAGTGCTGGGTAGATGCCACCATCCTTTCTCGCAAATGACTGTTCCTCTTCTGCTCCCTTTTATTGAAAATTCAAGTGGGAGCTTACATCATTCAAACAGAGTTGAAACATTTCATTAGGGATGTTTTGGGGAATCTTTTTCAGTTTCAATCCCTCTGGGTAAGCGGTAAGACACAGCCACACCCTGGAACCATTTGGTGGTTTAAACCTTCATAAACTCCTTAATGCTGACTTTCAACCAGGGAGTCATCGGGTCCCATTTTGTGTGCCTTTGGTATGACTCAACCAGGATTTGAACTCACAACCTTCCAGTCTCGCGGCAGACACTCTGCCACAAGGCCACAGAGCTGAGAAAACCTTTTAAATTAATCAAAAGATGATCAAAGTGGGTCTTTGAGAGCAACATATCTAGTATCTTAACTGCGATATTTGTCTCCCTTCTGTCCTGCCGTTATTGCTTCATAATGAAGTACAACTGTATTTGCAATTTAACGTTACACACACTGTAAAAATGCCAGTGACCGTGAACTCACTGAACTACCTGGTTACTTGTCGTCTTTCATCCCAAGATAGCTTGTTGCACAACTGCTAAAGGAAAAGTTAGTTTCACACCTCATGGCCGTTCATGTCAGCTTCTCACCGCAATGCATTCACAAACACTGTTCTGCTTCCAACTTGTTTTGCGGCGCGCGTCCTGGTCTTAATAATCCACCTTAAGAAAAGACTTGATCTTTCATTGTGTGATGCTGTTTCTCCAAGGCTCTTCACTAATCTCCCACCTGGACCTTTAGGACCCATATAAACCTTGAGATGCACATTCTGTGTTCTGTATAAATGCGTCATTTGTGACTTTCTCTTGAAGTCTTGCATATGTCTGTTTGTGAAACTAATTTCATTATATGTAAAGCACATTGTTTTGCTTTGGAAGCATCCCAGTAACGTTTTGAAGTCAGAGTACATTAGGCATGTGTCTTCAAAAACTCACTCCCTTATTTGCTTGCACTTCTGTGAATTCAAATCCCTGCTGTGCTGTTAATGCTTTTCCACAGGCTGGCTAGAAGCAGTGGTACTGTTTTGATGTGTCAGAACGAATACTTTGGCTCATTACGACAAGGATAACCTTGTGGTTATTATTTAGGTTGTCTCCTTTTTTAATTGATGCTTTGAAGTAGCACATGAAAGTAATAGTCTGCGCTGTCTTGTGTGTATTTTTGCGTGTCCGTGTGTGTGATCAGGGGAAAGGAGGGTGCAAAGAAGGAAGCAGGAAAGAGAGGAGAGGTTGTGCTCCATTCTTCATTTTGTGCTCAGCTCGGCTTTCAGCAGTCTTCAATCTTTGCTGCAGACCAAACACAGTGATTACAGCTGTTGGTCTGCAGCCCTGGGGCATCTCCACACAACAACAGACCATACAGCTGATGTACTGCCAGCCTGAAACAGTAATTCTGTTTTGTATGGGAAAGAGCCAGGCAGACCAACAAGAAAAAAAAAATGGTCTGCACTTTGTTATCTGACTACCCATCTGAACAAGTTGTGTTTTTCTCCTTGATGCTCATTATAATGGTGAAAAATATATGTTTGCCGTCTCTTACAATAAAGAACATGATTACATTCCCATTCGATTTAACTGTTGGAGTAATGTATTGCAAAAAACAGATTAAAATAAAAATGGTGATTCTTTTTTTGATCCACATCCCTTTTTTCTTCATTTTAGTGTTGCTGAAGGTTCTTATTTTGTACAGTTTGCCATTACTTTTCTTTTTTTTTTCAGTTTATTTAAAATTTTGTGTAAGTAATGGAGGCATTATTGGCATACAGTTGATGTTAGTGTACATTCCAGTCCAAAATATTATCATATTTAATCAGTAAAGCACGCCTTAAAACCACTGGATAAAGTTTGCATTTGCATAATGTATTTATAAATGTATTATGTAAATAGTACATGTCGCTAACAGTAAAATGATGTGTGTTCTGATGAAAGCTGGATTAGTGAGGTGCAAAGTTTCCAAAGCTTTATGTTAAATCAATAAAATAAATAGAAGTATTTGCAAAGGTGATTATTGGTGTACCGGCAGCTCTGCATGTTCATGTTTGCTGAAAACATTTAGCGGTGCTTTTGATGGTGATGGCCTTTGAGGACAGACTGCCTGCTCACATACCTGCTATAACAAAACCAGTGTGTCTGTGCCCAAACTGTGTTCAGTTCATCAGTGGAAGGTTACAAAGCAGGGGAAAAGCCCATTTTACAATGAAACCATCTCTATTGATTTGCTGAAAATCTGTTGTAAATGTCCTACTAGGTTGAGATTGTACATCACATGTTGTTTATGACCATTTGTACATTTTACTGTTAAAATAAATAAAAAAAAAAAACATGCATGCACTACATACTGTTACTTTGTCCACCCATCAGGTTTGCTTGCACTAACAAGTAGAAGAAATCCTGATTGCAGGTCTTTTGCTTGCAAAGATCAAATCATCACAGTTGTGTGTTCTG
This sequence comes from Oryzias celebensis, assembly GCA_014656515.1. Taxonomy (NCBI): domain Eukaryota; kingdom Metazoa; phylum Chordata; class Actinopteri; order Beloniformes; family Adrianichthyidae; genus Oryzias; species Oryzias celebensis. Next base: position 11,080,751 of record BNCR01000012.1, read on the forward strand.
GAAACATAAACATTCACACGACCTTGTTTGCTGTTTTAACTGCTCTGAATTACTTTTCAGCCAATGTAAACAAATGAACAATGAAGAGAATAATTCACTTTTCAGGGTTCTGTTTTTAACTCTATAAACCATTCATATCATATTTGATTCCTACATTTCTGTGACTCCCATCTCAAGAGCTTTTCCTGGTCAATTTCGAAATTGCTGCTTCCATGAAATCCAAAAACACTTTTGTTGGTATAAGTTTTTCTAGTTTTCAAAACTTTATGCTAAGAATACCTCATCTACTGTTATTCATTTTTTAAATGACTGCTTGCTAAAATGAACGAATGCCAAATTTATTGTTAATTAATTATTTAAAATACAGTTACACCATGTTAGAAATATGTGCATCAAATTTAACACAGTGGGTAGGCTAATTAAGTAGCTTTTTTCCTGAACATGTGTCAATGTATTTGTATCTTAAACTAACATTGTTGTGAGGAGAGACTTCAAATCACCCAATGCATTGTGGTTAATACTATTTATTTATATGTATATCTCATAAAAAAGGCCTTTTTTTTCTTGTAGATTTAATGACAGGGTTTTAAAAACATTTTAATTCCAAAAAATAAACAAATACGTTTTCTATCAATTCTTGATGTGGTAAATGGCTGCGGGAATTTAGGAAAGTGTTTGCAGAATGAAGAAGGGCCTGAATATGTCTTTTGTTGCACAATTGCTGTAAAAAAAAGGCACAAGGGAAGTTTGCTCAAGTAACCACTAACAGGAGAAAGGGATCATGAAAAATAAGCCGTGTTTATTTTGCATTTTGGTTCGAACAAATCCCCTGCTCAACAAACCAAACTGTCTCCAGTAGTGTTGTGTTGTGATGTTTTGTTCGTCTTTTGAGTTTTTTTTTCTTTAAAAGTCCCACTCTGTAATACAGGATGATGGTTTTCTTATTTCCCACTGACACCGTGACTATTTTCTGTGTTCATCCTGCTGCCTTGTTACCAAGCAGCAGTCAGTTGTCTTCACACTAGCGGGCATGTCTGCATGAAAATGAGGCATGTCTAAGTAAATCATGAGTGTGCTCGATATCAGGGCACAAAAAGTCACTCTGCCACTGCAAAGCTCATCCATCAGTTGATGTTCCTGCTCATATGCACCTTCACCTCAAGCACCAGCAGATGCTTTTCCTGAATATAAATTCTCACTGACATCTGACCTGTTCTAGTCAGCCAACTCTTACCCTGACAGTCAATGTCGGAATCTATCAAACCTCCAAAATTCATGTCTAACAGATATGTGAGGTTACACCGCCAACACATCCTTGTCTAATAAGACGATCAAGTACAGCCCCTTTGCTACTTGTAACTGGACTGTAAACCATATTTACTCATTTACAAGAGGAAATTGCCATGTCTCAACCAATCGCTACATTTGATCACATGCCAAGAATCCAAAGTAAATTGGGCCTTTTGGATTACCAAGATACTCATCTGTGTAGCAGAGTATTCTGGAAACACTCAATCCATCTGCTAAAGCTTGCTTAAAACTGGACCAACAGAATGGTGATCCAAAACATACAAATGCATATTCATAAAAATTGCTAAGAAATAGGAAAAAAAAAAAAAAACTTGTAGCTGACTACCCAATCTGAAAATGCTGCAAGGGGAAGTCAACAGAGCTGTGCAAAAGCAAATGATCCAAAAGCTCTCTGAAGTACTACAACATTATGCAATAAAACAAAAGAAAGACAACTGTCTGTAACTCTGAATAGAATAAAATAAATATTTGAGAGTAGGATTGCCAGTTCAGTGTGTGTCAACATGAGATTAGTTTCCTTGCTGTATGCTAATATCAGGAAGAAGAAAAATGCTTTCACCTGTAAAATAAATATTGACTTTATTTTTTGGAATTTAACCAAGGACTTACTTGTCGTAATTATAAAATGTTTGGATAAAACATAAAGACATTTCATTCAGTTCCAGAACAACAGCGATTGAACTTTCTTGGATGTGGAGTCTCGGTCCTGCAGCTTTGATGACTTGAGCTGGTTTGTCCAAGTTTAACCTTTGATTTTCTGTGTGTGTATGTGTAAGTCTATTTTGCTCTTCTGAAGCATGAAATTAAAAAGTTGATGTATGTACAGTGAATGCTGTCAACAGTTGACATAAAATATTTTTTAATGATGCAACTCAGCACTTTCTGTCAAAACAAAGAGAGAGCAAACAGCAAGTGATAAAAATGTTCAGATCTCTGCACAAAGCCCAAAGCACACAGTGAAGATAATGTTTGAAAAACTAAACACTCAAAGACTTTATTTTTTGGAAAACTGAGCAGCTCTTACCTCAGTCAAAATTCCCCTGAACATGCATAGTGTTGCCATCCTCCTCTATAACTTAAAATCATGAACAAACCAACATATTTCTAAAAATGACTTAAAAAAAACTCCAATGACTAAACTGCATTTGTTTTTTGGGTTATAAGTCACTCTGGAGTATAAGTTGCAGCCAGAAAATGTGTTATATAGAAGAAAAAACTCATATAGGGTGCACTGGGGTATAAGTCAATTTTGGAAGAGATTTATTCAATAAAATACAGGAACAAGAACAGACATTTTAACTTAAAAGGCAATAATAACGGAATAGATAAAAATAGACTAAATATATGCTCATCTCACTCGCAACACATTGATGCTTATTAAGCTTCATAAAATAAAGGAGAAATCTAGCATATTACTGCAACACATGAACGATTATAAAATAGAGCAAAGCATAAAGAACACGCTAACAACTCATCTAAACTATTTATATCACTTTTTAAATTCTTGATTGAATTTTTAATCCACTGGGTTACTTTGGAACAATTCTTCCATCCTGGCACCGGGCTGTCTGCAGTGCATCTCTGTTGTGTTGCATCAACACACACACACACAAAATAGTGTGTTAATTAATCATAAGGAATGTTAAAATCACCCTATCAATTTTGTGTCTCACCTCCCTTCCTCCGAAATACACAATGGAAGCCTTACCAGGAGTTCTATTTCCAATCTGTTGATGTGTCATTTTTGAGGCAAAAAACTGGAGAAATCGGAAACAGATTGGGGTTTCAAAATAAAAGCTTCTGTTGTACTTTGAAAATGAAAAAATTGATACATTTTCATTTTATATTTAATATGATGTGTCCACGTGATAATGCACATTAACACAGCAGAACCCGCCATTATATATTTTTACCTTGGACAATGAATTTTCAATTTTAGAAGTACAAAAACACAACATCATTTATGACACAAAATATGTATCAAACAAGGTCTCAGTGAGGATGGAGAGGGCATGTGAGGGCATCATTAAAGTTTTAGAAGAGCTACTCGGCATGGGGTATAGGACAATAGGACAAACTGCTCTTCCGAAGGCCAAGGTTGCGAGACAAAGATGGACCAGTGTAAACCAGTAGCAAATACTGGCACACCCCTTCAGTGCCCCCTAGAAAATGTTGCTATTTATTTTCAAAAAACAAAAAATTCATCACATCTGAGTTTCAGTTGCCCCTCCATTCAAACTATGCAAAAAACACAACTCATACTCCATAAAATACGCTACTTAAAGAAATAGGGAAGTAGTGTCCTCTTTCTAACCACTTTGACCCTCTAAAGTAAAGTCTAGATGAAGATGCAGGCTTCATATCAATAAAGGAGCTTTGGAAAAAATCTCAAATTCCATCAAAAATAAATCTTTCAGGCTTCTTCGGTTCTCTGAGGTAGACAGAAAAGATCTACTCCACTCTATTCTGCTTTAGTAAAATAGTTCTTACAAGTACAACTTCCGATGGTTTGAGATGGAAGCTGAGTATAAGTCTCCACAGTTGAACCAGAACTCCTACATGTTAATGTGCTGCAAAGAAAATAACAACGAAAAAGAAAAAAACAATCTGGAACTAAATATGCAAAAAAAAATAAAATAAAAAATCAAGCTACTGAAAGGAAATGTGCTCTTTTTATACATGACTGTGTAACCATTAAAGATAAAACAGCAAATATTATACTTTGTTTTCATAATTAGGCAGCGACTGAGAAACTGAGTACACAGGGAAGTACAAGGTCTCATTTTAATACACAAAAAACAAAGGCTCAATGCTTCTGTGAAAAGGCAGAAAAGGCAGTCTGTTTTGCTCCAGTTGTTTTTTTTTTTCCTACACAACATGGCGGAAGTTCAAAGGAGGGTCCTTCAATTTTTCACAGCTAATGATGAGGAACAATATTTATTGGGCTATTCAAAGCTGAGTGAAAGAGATTAAGAACAGTGTGTCAGTCACACCTCTTCCTCCTGTCTGTGAAGAGCTTTGGGGAAGCAGCTGCTCAGGTGATCCTTCACTTTTCAGAGGTCATTGAGATGAACTTGAACAGACTGAGTGTGTGAGTCCATGTGAGCGCAGCATGCAAATACATTTGTCTTGATCTGCACACAAAGTTTAAGTGGTCCACACTGTTGGTGTCTCTTCACTAGCCAAGTTTTCAATGCTTGAACATAAAAAATATGTTGAATATAGGCAGAAAATACACATTTTTAAAAGCTCAATACGTTTTATATGTGTGGCATATGGTGCCTGTGGTGCAGAGGTAGACCTCTCATTGGAAAATCTCAGGTTTTGTCCCGACTTGTGTAAACCTCTCATTGCTCCTGGTAGTTAAGAGTTGGACCCACTGTAAGGCAGCCATCATTGTGTGAATGTGTGTGAGCGTGGGTGAAAGGAACTGTGACTGTTAGACGCTTTGGGCCTTAAAACAAAGTTAAAAAAAAGCACTATATATTTACCATTTATGCCATGTCTTTTACATTGGTATAAAAATAAATGTAAAATGATTGTTGATAATTACATGTTTATTTAGAAGACACACACATACACATATATATGTATATATACAGCAACGCCCCTTTCACCCTCCGTGGGTGGAACTTAACTCCAAGCTTGGTCCTCTACCAGAGGTCTGGGAGCTTGAGGGTCCTGCAGTATTTTAGCTGTTCCTTGCACTGCGCTTTTCTGGACTGAGATGTCTGAGGTCTTTCCAGGGATCTGCTGTAGCCACTCCTCCAGTTTGGGGGTTACAGCCCAGAGTGCTCCAATTACCAAGACACCACTGTCACCTTCACCTTTCAAGCTTTCTCCAGTTCTTCTCTGTGTTCCTGGTATTTCTCCAGTTTCTCGTGTTCCTTCTTCTTGATGTTACCATCACTTGGTTCTGCCACATCCACCACAACAGCTTTCTTCTGTTCTTTATCCACCACTACAATGTCTGGTCAGTTTTCCATTACCATCCTGTCTGTATCTGGAAGTCCCACAGGATCTTTGCTCTCTCATTCTCTACCACTTTCTGAGGTGTTTCCCCATTTTGACTTTGGGGTTTCCAGTCCATATTCTGCACACATGTTCCTGTATATTATTCCAGCTTCTTGGTTGTGGTGCTCCATATATGCTTTCCCTGCCAGCATCTTACACCCTACAATTACGTGCAGGATTGTTTCAGGTGCTACTTGGCATAACCTACACTTGGATCTTGTCTGGTGTGGTAGATCTGAGCCTCTATCGCTCTGGTGTTCAGGTCTTGTTCCTGAGCTGCCAGGATGAGCACTTTTGTGCTGTCCTGTAGGCCAGCCCTTTCTAGCCATTGCTAGGACTTCTTGATATCAGACACTTCAGTTATGGTTCGATGGTACATCCCATGCAGGGGCTTGTCCTCCAATGAAGATCTGTCCTCCAGCAACACATCCTCTGCTGTCCATTGCCTAAGACATTCACTGAGCACACTGTCAGTTGGAGCCTTGAACTTGATGTTTTCATGGATCTTGGATGTTTCATCCTGGATAGTGGCTTCCACGCTCACTAATCCTTGGCCTCCTTCCTTGCAGCTAGCATACAGTCTCAGGGTGTTGGGTTAGGGATGGAACCCTCCATGTATGGTGAGGAGCTTTCGTGCCTTAACATCCATGGTCTGTATCTGTTCTTTTGGCCATCCTATTATTCCTGCAGGGTATCTGACGACTGGCAGTGCATAACTGTTCATTGCCCAGCTGGCTTCTCTGGACTTGCCTTACTCATTGGAGGTATTTGCCGGTTGCCGTTTCCCTTGTTGCCTGCTACAGGCAGCCATTTCTCTGTGGAATGTTCTATCTTTATGACCTTTTATTTGATTTTTTTTTTTTTTTATGATTTATATGTATAAAGTAAATAAATACATTTTAAAAATATTTATCAGCATTTTAAACAAAATATGGTTTAAGGATCTTCAGTTACTTAAAAAAAAAAGGAAAAAATTTAACGAACTTGGTGAAAGTTTAGTGTCTTGCCGGATGTTTTATGTGACGTGGTCCTGGAAGCAAGAATGAAACATTGGATATGGAGCAGTGTGACTGGCACTTCCCATGCTCTACCCACTGGGCTACATCTGCCACTCATCTGCAACTCAGATGGGGTAGCTGCCACTCTTTCATAATTAAAGGTGCTGATTTCAAGCATATGGCAAACAGCGTGAGACCCAAGGCTGGGAAATGTGTACAAAAAAAATCTGTTTAATCTTTAATAGTGAAAGCATTTAAGATTTTGCAAAACGGTTAAAGATTTGGGGATTTAAAAAACAAATCTTTCAAAATATCACGTGATCATAGGCTGTGATCATTTGTTTACATTTTTCTGCATCTGCATTAAACAAAATGCCTTCTCTGCAATTTGATAAATTTATGAGTACAAACTGTATTTGCTGCCTGTCAGAAGTGTTGAGCTGCACAGCCATCCTTCCAGCTGAGAGTCTCAGACTCTGCATGTGTTTGCTTTGCTCTGCTGCTGTATCCTGAAGTGCTTCTAAGCTCAGACTTTAACTCCAGCACAGAAGCGGCGGAACAGTTTAAAATCATCAAAGTGAGCAAAAGTGGAATGTGTAATGAATATTTTCCACTAATCACGGTTTTGGTAAAAGGTGATATTTTAATAACTTAATACATTTTTTTTTAATTTTTTAATCAGCATCGTAGCTGGGAGCTACTGTTTGCCACTTCAAATGCTGCTTGTTAAAAGGTGATACAACATACAGCGAAGCGCCACGGGCTAGCATCTAAAATAACTTTCATAACTCTCTTAATATCCTGCCACACCTTTCATGCGCTCAAGCATTCAAAATCCCAGGATTGGCTTATGAAATGTTCCAATTTACCTATTTGCTCCAAATAAAGTACATTTTGGGGGAAAAAAAGTGAGACATAAAATGGATGTCTTATTAATCATTCCACATATTTGAGGCGTTCATTTCACTTTTAATAAATAGTTGCTCAGACGTTTAGGCTGTTGAATGTGGCACTAATCATTAAACAGAGATCATGAGCTTTAACAGTGCATCTTCAGTCATTGATGCTAAGGTGAAAACGCTACTCATGAGAAGTTAGGGATATTGAGTGCTTTTCCTATTTGGTAAATGAAATACGTAAAAAGTTCCCTTTGATATTACTACTAATGAATGAGAAGACACATTATCTTCATTAGTTTGATATTTATTACCTCCCAAAACTAAGACAATAATATAAATAGCCTGAAAAACAAAAACTGCAGGTATTTCCACCATTTGCTGCAATGACAGCAATATAGTGATGTTTTATGCTCCTCACTAACCTCATGATGTTGTTTTTGAGGCTATGCGTTCCACTCTTCCAAGTGCCGAGTTCTGCCAGGTCACTTGGGGGTGGGGTTCAATCATCCAATCTCTGCTTTAGAGATCCCAAACTATGGTTCAGGTCAGAGGACATTGCTGGTTATACCTAATGAGGCAATGACTGGGACAATTCTGGCACAATGTGGTTGGTCATTATCATCCCTGAAAAGAAAGTTGGGGGTGTGCTGGTGAAGTTTGAGATAACGATGGGTTCTATGATGTTTCTGGGGTAAGAACGTGCAGCGACTGGACCATCTACAACTGGATTTCGCGCTTACTGGTGATGCATGTCCAGACTGTCGCACCTCCTCCACCAAAGCAAATCCAGGGGACCATTCTGACAACGGCGTCTTGTCTATCTCACCTTCTCCAGCAATGCTGACAAATGTGCAAGGCGACCAAACACTCATGTGTGAACATGAAGGCATCGTCCAGGTCACTTGGTCTTGCGCCCACAGCAAATGTTCACTGTGGTGTCATGGTGTCAGTGGAGTCACCTGCAACTGTCTTCTGGCATTCAAATCAAAGCTGGTTGTGAATGATTTGTCTCAAATCTGGTAAACAGGCCTGCAGATGTGTGGCATTTACAAAACCATGTGTGAGTGCACGTGTTTAGGTAGTGGTCATTGTTGCTGTCTGTCGGTTACGAGGTTCCCCCTCTGGGTCTGTCACAAACTTTACTAGTCATTCTGTGTCTTAATGCAAGTATGCTGATGACACTTTGAGACACACCAAGTTCACCTGCAACATCTGACTGCCTACTGCCAACCCAAAGATGCGCTATGCCCAGTGGGGGCTGCTCATTCATTAAACAACATTGTTTGTTTTATGGCTAACTTGGACAAACCTACTGACAACATCAGTTTGTTTCTTTTTTTCATAAGCACAGAATGTTGAAATTGATGCCACATTGAAAAGCTTTTTTCTTTTGGAATTTTTAGAGTTTTGACCCCGAAAAAGTAAGGCACACTGAGTGAAAACAGTTAGTGGAAAACACAAGCGAGGTGTGTCTATCACCCCAATACAGCTGACTCCCATCCCAAAAAGAACCTATTGTGAGTAGTGTAGATTAACCTAATGTCCCTAAGTGTTGTAGCCAATATTGTGTAGTTGTTTTTTTTTTTAGAGATTGTATAGTTCTGTTGTAAAAAGGCACAATTTTAAAGAGTTCTTAACCTAATAACTCATTTTGATGCTGTTTTGCTCTCTCTATTGATTACTAGTTAGCTTAGTCTTTGATAAGAAATGTCCAGATCTTCAAACTATTTTTGATGGCTATATAAATAAAGCATGATTGCTTACAAATCTATATTTGCTCATTATCATGTTAACTTAGTAGCAGCAAGAGATAAAATCTCATGACAGGTCTTGTGATTATCTGTTTTGCATTTTGAAATATGATGTGGGCATCGCAAACCCTTTCAGTATCGTAATGGACTCGTGGGACCCCAGCTCGCCTTTTTTTAACTGGCTTTGATCCACAATTTTTCTTCAGCTTTTGGCAAATAGCTGTCATTCGCTCTGAATACTGAGCAACTTTCATCCATCTTTTCTGGCAGTTGCTGCAGTTAACTGCCTTGTCATCTGCGCTTTAGAGGTTGACTGTGTCAAAGAAAAAGAACGGATAGGTATTATTTTCTTTCTTAAATTCAGCCAAAAAAATAAAGCTTTGTGTTGTGACAAAAAAAAAAAAAAAAAACTTAAACAAGACAAAAATCAGAAAAAAAAGATAAATCAGTATTACATGAGCGCATTCTCTCATGCTTAAAATAAAACAACAGAGATGAGCGCAAGGCAGAAAATAAATCAGAGTTTGCCCCCGGATTCCCCTCGATCCCTCTGATTCTCTGCTTTTACAGAACTAAATCTGTTTGTCTGGCGCAGCAATAACACGCCTCGGGCCTTTCTACCTCATCCTGACCCCACCACTCTGCGCCTGTCCTTGTTTCCAATTTAAGAGCCCTATTACTCACTTTATTCTGCCTGACCTTCAAACATGCATGAAATTCTCCAAACTGCACATTCAAATCACGCAAGTCAGGATTTTCTATGGAGGCATCTGCATCACAAACGGGTGTTTGCTCACACACATTAATTTTTACGTTTTCTTTTTTTTTTTTTTCTCCCCTCACAAATGAAGCTTAGTGAATGTGATTTTGAATACTTGCTCTTACAGCCCCTCAGATCGTGTTGCGTGTATTATAAATGACAATTTTGAATACATTTACATTTGCATGAATGTACATGCCAGATTATATCCAGCTTGAGTTGAAAATATTTAGTTAGCCAGTTAGAAAGCATTCGTGCTGCACATATCTGTACCAGTGATTGGATCAACTGGTGCTGCTGTCACTTCAATGTACCTCCAAACACACGGTCAAAGACATACATTTCAGACACACTATCCACTTTTTGAAACACAGAGACTACACTTTCACAGTTCTGAACAGTTAAGCTGACGCGTAAGTGCATGTTAAAGCGATCTGTCTTGCTCTGAGAGCCACAACAGTTGCATTCAGAAACATGCAGAGAGTACATCTGTGTGCACACTATATGAACAAACTACATCTCAGCATTCACGTCATGTCATCACGAATAAATCAGATCTACCAACTTGTATTTAGAGGCTTTTATTATATATTATCTCTGTAATTCCTCAATCTAACTTTGACATGTGACAGAGCTTTCACTCCTTCACACACATTGATCTGTGTATGTAAATATACTTGTTAGAAACTATACCTTCCTAGTTTTTCTAAAGGTTTAAACATGCTGATAATGTTTCACATGTAACACAACTAAACACTTTATTGTAAATCCTCCATAGTCACTAAACTAAAAAGAGAGATAAATATTGGTGGTATTAGTACCATTTCACTTAGCTTTGTCTCTAGTTTGTATCACTCTATTGGTGTTCAGCCTGACTTTTGAGATCAACTATGTAGGTATAAAAACTGTGGATACCATAATCTAAAATAATTTACTGAAATTATAGTTTCAGTGAATTAACAGTAGAAAATGTAACTTGGAAATTCCAACAGCAGGTTATTGAGCACGCGTCAACTCAGAAGTGTCAATTCAACTTTTGCTTTTTTACACTGGCCTTATAAAATGTGTCATACAGCATATTACAATTTTCCACCTAAAGAATAAACTGAAGTCCTTAAAAATTGCAAAATGATTGACAATGTCATGCTTTTTGCAAACTTCTTTTTTTTGCAAGTATTGCAAACGTTCATTTTTATGCCCAGAGCCTATTTCCTGTGCTTCACTGACTGTTGCTTGGCTGGTTAATGCAAAGATGTAGGAAAAATGAAACTGATAAAAGTTGAACATTGTGCTCCAACAAGCTGTTTGTAAAATGCCAGTTTAATGTCCTTGGAGTTGATTGATTTGAACAGAAAGCATTTCACTTGTATTTGACATAATGCTGTAGTTGGGTGCTGCTGTTGCTGCTTTGGTGAGATTGTGGATTACTCTTAGCCAAAACTGCTTTGCAGTCCCAAATGGAGCAGCAATGACCATGTTCGGCTTTTGTACTATTTTACACTTTTTTTCACCCATCTGTCCAATGTTCTTTCATTATTTAAGTGCCTGCTTCCAGGACATTGCTGAATGTGTGTCTACCTGGAATTGTTGCAAATGCTTATATGCCAAGCCAAAGTGAAATTATACAAGGAAATAAGCACTGATAAAATCTGTTGTGAAATTTGAGATTCAAGATGAGAAACGTCTACAAACTAATAATTTCATAAAATACTCATTATTAAAACAAAGAATATAACATGGTGTCAAAGTAGATAATTTAGTGTAAAAATGTAGTCCTATTCAGGTCCTACCATGAACAAGTATTAGTAGTCATCAAACCTGCCAGTTCTGACGACATGCAGAGTTAATGGTTATTGGCTTTTTATGCTAAAAGCATGAAGCAGATAAGTGCAACAATATCCTTTCAGAAATTCTGGACAAAAGATGTGATGTTTACAACACATAGAGCCTCAAAGCAGGGGAAGCTAAAAGCTACAGACTTACAAGTACACGGAGTACATCACACCCAAGGCCAACCCCGTGTATGCGAGATTCAAATGTCATCAAAAGATCCGAGCAGAGCATTTGTCATTAGAACAGTTTGTCGCTGATCCTCGTATCCTTGCACAAAAGTAAAGGCCACTAAATCCAAGCGTGCATCCGCTCAGTGGGGAAGCTATTAGAGCAATCTTTTTACATCAGCAAGGAGACTTTACCAAAAGTGGCAGAGGCCAATCAAAAGCATTGAGCAATGCTTTGATGCGATGCTTAATGCCACAGTTTACGTGACCCATTAGGGAAGATTTAGCAGCAGCTTCAATACCATCTATAAGACAATAGTGTGCAGTAAATTTAAGCTAATCTCACGTGTAATGTGGACATTGACAATGTATCACATCCCATTCTCCAATGTCAAAAAGTTAAAGAAGCCCATCAGCTCTTTGCAATTAAGTGCATTACCAACTTAACACTTAATGTCAAAGAAGTCTTGGAACTACCGAGGTTTGGTCTTGTTGAGGAACTAAGTGCTCTAAAATAAGGCTTGAAATGACCTTTTGTTAATCTTGTGGCTGCCCAAAGAGTACCTTTTTTATGTCATCTGGAAGAAAGTGGTCCTCAGCTGCTGCTGCCGACCAGGCAGTCTGGTCTTAGAAATCAGGTCATCTTGGGTCATGTATTGCTGTTGAGAGGAAGCCCATGAATTTGAGAAAACAGACTTTTCTGGCGTAAAGCAACCCCTTCAGAGGCATAGAGGCTTGATAATGGAAAAGGTAAGCCACTATGAACAGGCACTCAGATTCACAAAGCTTGTTTCATAGGCTCAGTGGACACAGCGGAAGGGCACTGAGAAGAAGAGACTTTCATGGAAGGAGATGTGGGAATGGAGGCAAACTGATGATGCTTTCCCATCCCCAACTAACATTATTCATGGAATGGGCAAGACCTCACATGCCCTCTGTGTCCATCTTTATCCATCCCGAAACACATCCTGGTTCTGTAAAAGAAGCCTGTCCCAATGTCTATATACCGGACGGCTAAACCCTGGCGGTACGATGCCTGGCAGCCAGCTTAGAGGCCAGGACAACAGGCACAAATTCCCTACCTCCTCCACCACCTAAGACTGCTTCCACAATAAACTAAGTCATGTGAAAGAAGACAGGATACTAGGATGTAGGATATTTAAAAAAGCAGAAGATCACAAAGAATCGATCTACTAATGTATTTTTCTAATAACTAAGTTCCACAGGAATTGCGATCAGTACTTGTTTCCTATGAAATTTAACTCCATAAGTTAACACCTCACATTTGTAATATTGTCTAAATGCTTTAGTATATTTTTGATGAATATAATTTTAAGAAATATCTGCCTTTTAGACATTTACGTGAACATGTGTTTGAGTTAAAATGTTCCTCTGTTTGTAGCTTGTAATTATCGATGCTATTTGGGATTTGACTTTATATCTTGGAAAATATAAGCTCTCCACAAGTTTTTTCCAGTTTTTTTGTTGTTTTCTCCTTTTCCCCTTGCTGCTAAGCCCTCTTCATTTGCATAAACATCAACCTTATTATGAATAATCACCATTCACGGGTGCATGGGTTTTTTATGTTTTTTTTTTTTTTTTTTTTTTCTTTTTTCCTGAAGTTACCCAAATTGGCAGTTCATCTGTGAAACTGTATCTACACACATAATCCACACACACTATACAATTTCAACCCATCTGTCACCACAACCTGGCAACTCAGACGCTGTTCAAGAGGCGTGTGCACAGCTGCTGTCTGAGCTGACCAGCAGAGTCCTGAATGAAATCACTGCTACTTAGCTAGTGCTGCCACGTTCCATAACAGTATTGGCATGTTAAGCCATACATTCATCTCAGGTCAGTACAGTTTATCTCAACAAATGTGGTATTTTCTTTTAGAATTTAGATTATATATATATATGTATATATATATATATATATATATATATACAAACACAAACTGACTGTTTTACCTGGATTACCTTTGGTTAATGAAAATGACTGCAATATTATATATTTATAGATATTGTGAGGGCTAATATAAGGAGGAGCAAAGGAGACTAAACATGTGATTGTGAAGAGGCTCTATTTAAACCAAATAGCTGTGGAGATATATCCAATTGTGAAATGATAGATACAAAGTTGGGTTTTTTTATGATGTTTTGTGAAAAATTCCAACAGATGGTACCAAGTAGATGGTGACAGATGACAGTGTGACAAAGAGAAGAATGTAGTCGGCTCCATTGGACTGTCGGGCTGGGAAACAAAAGCAAATAGTGAGATGAATGTGATTGCAGTTTTCTACAATAGCTCTACTGGTTTTCAGCCTTAGTATTCTGGGCGTTAATGTTTGAATGGAACTGAGTTTTCAAGGTACTACTGTTGAGTTAATGAAAGGCGAGTTCAAACTAAAGGAAAGTCGACTGATAAAGGAGAAGAAATGTGGTTAAGAAGGACAAACAGCACTGAAATGAAAAAGACTAGAGGGCTGGATTTTGAAAGAGTTTTTACCTCATTTCCAATGTGTTTATTTATCACCAGCCTGGAAGAAAAATGCTCCTGTCATCTGGATTATATATACATATACAGTGATACTGTCAACAGTCCTGCTTGATGAGGAAAATGTGACTCTGTCCTTTAGCTTTTGCAAATGTTTTTTTTATTTAAAGAGGATCATGCAAATGACATTAAAATCCACGCTGTGGATGACTCCACAGAGTGTTGACTCCATATTCCTTGATTCACTAAGCCTAAGACATCAGGATGTAGCAGAGAATATACATTTTTGAAGAGTGCAAAGACAAACAAGCACAAGTAAGCAGAAAAGCTGCAATCAAAATTATTTTTTAACTAAAAAAAAAAAGAGTTTCATTTATAGACTGGACAAATTCAGGGTGTATTCAGACTAGACATTTAGTTTGCTTAAAGTGAACCAGATTTCATTTTCCCCGATAATGTGGAACACATTTTCTTAAACTAATTTATTATTACTATGTTTGATAAAGTTGCATTAAAGAGACACTAAAGAAATCTAGACAGTCTCATTATCTCCCTTATAATGAAGTTTTTGGATCCATCTAAAAATTTTGACTCCCAATGAAATTAATTACGTTGTTTAAAACGAGGTGAGTTTGAAATTGGACTACATTAGCTAAATGATTCTTTCATTTCTTGTTCTGTCTTTTTCACGTTTGGCATTTAAAAAAGAGCCTTATGCCTGACTGTCATTGGTCATCCTCAGGCAGTTTGCAAGATTAAATCTTGTTCATTTAAAACAAGTTTCTAAAGAAGTCATATTTCACAAGGTTTAGCAGCGTAATGATATACATAACCTCGCTGCACAGCCCAACTAGTTAGTTTAATTGCACTCACAAGAAGTTAATGTGAATTTTCTTTTTTCTATTCTTTATAAAAATATAATCATAATTTCTAAAGCCTCTTAAGGTCAAATTTAAGAGTAAAAAAGCATTAAGTGCATTACTTTGAAAGCAGAAGGCTATCAAAGTTTAAAATCTTTGAAGACATAAGAAGCTTAAGGAGTTACACTTCATCTCTGAAGGACAATGAGATTAAATTGAAGAGATGTTAATGACAAAAAAGCCTTAAAAATGCATACTGAAGTTCTCAAACCAGCTACATTCCTGCACAGCATGCTTGAGAACAAGAGCATGTTGTAATATAACAAGTGCTGATTTTCTTCGTTTATAGTCTGCAGGAGCTATGTGAGAAGCCCCAAGCTGACCGTGAACATGTACTTGCATTCTTTCTTCTCTTTCCTGCATTTTCTCCCCTCTGCAAAACACATGACGAATAAATTCAGAAGCAATTTTACACCACATTGCCTTAGCTTCACTTTCCAAACCCAGCCAGACTCCAGCACTTCAACTCAACTCTCCACCCATTTAGGTGCAGCCGACCGAAAGAGCTGCTCCAGCTTTCTGTACACAATTTTCACTGAAACCTAATAAAACTTTTAATTATGTCTGAACTCTTTATGGTGCTGGCAAATTTTGATGAACCATGGTGAAACATTTATGAAGTGCGTAAAAATATTACTACCTCCTCTCAGCATTTATTCAGGAATTATGACGGTGTCAGGCCAACAAAGAAGAAAGAATATGTCACTCTAGTGCCAGCAATAAACATTTTTAAAAAGGAAAAGGAAAGAGACAGAAAAGTAGTAATAAGTAGTAAATTTAAAGTAATAAAAAGAGGCTGGTGAAAGATTTCTCTTCTGAATCAGAAAAATTATCTATGGTACATATGGTTCCAGTGGGAACTATTATAATAAAGGTCCAGTTATTGCTCCTGAATTAATTTCATTTAACTAAAAAAAAAAAAAAAAAAAAAGCAGTGTTAACATTATATAATAACTATCTTTTTTAGCTAGTCAATGAAATGTGAATAAATTGTTAGTTACTGAGTTAGAATTGACTAATTAACTATATGTCAATGATTTATAACTGTATCTTCTTAATTAGTAGCATATCATGAACAGGTTGTTAGTAAATTAGTTCCTTATGACTTGTTTTGGAGCTATCAGTTAATAGTCTCTATATCTTACTGAGACATATTTTTTTAAAGCTCTAAAAAAGTTCCTCATTTACTAACAGTTAATGAATGAAGAATAGTTGCAACTTTAAATATATAATGTAATATAATATAATGCCCCAATAACATATTTAAACTGGTACCTAATACTTAACAAGGTATTAGTAAGTAATTTATTTACAGCTTGTTCATGATCTGGTTAAAGTCCCATTAGGTGTCATGCACCCACAGATGTGGGAAATCTGTTTTCTTCATTCGACCAATCCCTGGGGGAGCAGTGAGCTGCAGACTGGAACCCCCCCCCAATCCAACCCCTTTTTGCTGAGTGTCAAGCAGGGAGCCACTGGGTCCCATCGGTATGACTTGACTTGGGTGTGAACTCACGACCCTCCAGTCTTAAGGCGGACACTCTTCCACAAGGCCACTGAGCTGAGCTATTACTGATAATAAGGCACATTTATAGATCTTTAAATCTCTGTTAACTACTATTTTGCAAGTCATGTACAATTCATTCACGAACAGTTTATGATTAATTTACTAACTGTAACAGATGCTTAGTATAAATTGTTATCTGAACTGTCAGCAATGAGGAGTATCTCTGTAAACATTTTATAATTTTATAGTTATACTTATAAACATACTTTTCACACATTACAACAAAACTACAAATAATTGCTTTTACTTTGTAAAATTGTTTTCATACGATCTTTATAGCACATGTAATGTGTTGGACAGTCATTTTTTTCAGGGGCAGAACTGACACATTACACTCTTTGCTGAGTGAACTTCCGACTCAGGTGGATCTAGTGTGTGTAGGTGTGTGTATGTACTGTAGACATGTATGAATTAGACTGTTTTGTAAATCACAGCTCAGAAAAGACCCTTTACCCAGACTTTGTACCCTAGTGGTGCAGCTCACATCTGAACATAAACAAAAGCAAAGTATCATATTTTTTCTAATGATGGAGCCTCTTTAGGAAAAGTCAATAAAAATTCAAGTTAGAAAAGGATAGTTTAGGATATTTTTCCTATAGCTAAACATGGTAGCAGGTCATTCTTTAATCATGATGTATTTTCTGTTCTGCCAACAGTACCCAGAGTGTCAGAAAAAATAAGTATGAGGAACCCAAACATAGGATGACAATGACCAAATAGTTCACAAAGCAAAAAGCTGAAAAAAAAAACAAAAATCATGAACCTTAATCAAATAAAAGACACTGAGAAAAACCAATTAACAGTCATGAACATAAATACATGGATGTATCATTACTAGCTGAGATGATTGGAAACTGAAGTCTGGTGTGATCTTTACCCAGAAGAAGGCAGAAATCAAATTTTAAAGACAAAAAAGGAATCTAAAAAGTTAACAGGAGTAAAACAAGCCACAAACTAAAAAAAAAAAAAACGTCAGATCCTTACAGACGTCTCAGCCTGCATCATTTCAGTCAAACTCCTTTGGGATTTTGCACAAAAGCATCTTTCATCCTAACACTTTGTGCCAAACAAACACGCAGAAACTCAGCCTGGATGCTACAAATGAAACTCACCACGATGAGCAGGTGTGCAATAACAGCAGTCAGAGGCACACAAGCATTCCATTTATCCATTTGGTTTCACACTAAAAATTGTAAAAATGCAGATCTTTCAACAAACTTTATCCATCATCTGTTCATTTGCTATTTCTCTCTTCAGTCATACACCAGAACTTTGTTGAAAAGTCAAACACTGAGATTCTCAACAAACAAATCAGCCTGGATATCCTGACTGTTGGTTAAGGACCAGCTTCAATCATTTTTTGATTTTTTATAAAAGTGTTCCCGGTGGTCTTTTAATTATAATTTTTGCAGTTTTTAGCCAAAATTAAAGAAAAAAAATGTGTGTCTTTTTCTAGGACATAGTTTCAGCAAAGTTGCAGTAATTTATTCAAAAATGACTTGTTGTGGGCGGGACTGCAGAACAACCCCACCCACATGTTAGGGAGCTTGTGTTCCACCTCACACATTTCCTACATCACAAATAAGCTGTTTGGCAAAATGCATTTTGAACAAACAATTTGAATAAAGAATCACTCAGAAACTCATTTTTAAGCTTAAGTTCTTTATGTTTGTCTGCCATCATCAGAAAAATGTCATAGTACCACAACTTTCATTGAATTGCGTCTTTAACACAATGAAAAAACCAAGGATAATATCCACACTTTCATGATGTAGTCCACAATTTCTCTAACATTTTTACAGAATGAAGAATAGCTAAAGAGTGTTTTGAAATGAGTTTGAGAGACCCACAATGAGTCTGACTGTATTTTGAGAGTAGACGTGATTTGAAAATCATCAGTTGAGAGGTGTTATAACATCTGCAGGAAAGAATTGGGAAACCCAACAAGGTTTGGAGGCTCCCTTTTCAATTCGCGAAAACTGTCACAGTCCAGTGAAAAACAACCCCAAAGATTGTCACAGTACATCAATGAGTCAAAAGCAGTTTGAAGAGAGTTGGATTGTGTTCGAGAAAAGGGACACAAATTATAGAGCAGCAAAGGTAGTTTCATTTAAAAAAAAGAAACCTTTCCTGACAAAACTTAGAGAAAACTTTGTCCTGAAGTTATTAGTGAAACATGTTTTAAATTGATGCGTTTTTATCTTTTTAATGGGATTAATTAAGTTTCTTAGTCCTGTGTGCCAACTTTTTTTGTGTTTTGTTTTGTTATACTAATCAGGGCTTGTCTGACTTGAATTTGCAATGTTAATTAAATTTACTAACTCAATAAATTCACCTTTTTGGTTCAGTTTAAATGAAAAATTATCAGTATTTACAAGTCCTGCCACTGTTTTGGCAAGAGATATGTGGATTTTTTTCCCCAAAATGCCTTAGAGTTAATACCAACTGCACGGATATGTTATTGTATGTTTTTAGCCGTTTTCATTTTCTCTGAAGTGGTGCAGCAGTCCCTCTTTGAGCACTCCTTCTTAGCCACAAGAACGGCATTGATTTTTCCTTGCCTTCTTTATTCCCTTTGCACGTCCGAAGATTATGAAGTGTAATCTCTGTGATCCTGTGGGCTCTTAAGAGATCACATATGTATAAACATGAGGAAACTGGCTCAATCTTGTTAGGAAAAGGGTATTTTCTCAGACACATAAACTATAATAGAGATGTGAATGAAAATAATCTCACGTCTGGGTGTTTATTGCCAAGCTTCAGATGCATTTGTGGCTTCCAGTGTGTGTTTTGAGTGATTTATTTATTATTCAATATGGATGCTCACGCTAATTACCACTTGGAAGTAGCCATTGTTGGTGGCTGTGTGTTTTGTGAGCTCTGCATTGGCATGGGAGCGCAAACAAAGCCTCTTATAACATTTGTCTTGCTACATCTCCAGACACAGACGTGCTCGTGAGCTAAAAAAAAAAAGAAAAAAAAATTTTCCCCACTCCAGCGGATAAATCTCATTCTTTAGAGCAAAATTGAATTTCACTGAAAAATTGCCTTCAGATTAAACTGGGATGGACAAGACAACTGTTGGAAAATTGGTATGTTGGCAACTGGCAATTCCGTCACTGAATACACTGTAATTATTGCATCTTTTCTTTTTTTGTCCTTTTTACAGTTAACTGAGCAAAATTCAGATCATCTCTCATCTCGTCGCCTCTGTAGAAAGCAATTGTTCCGCTGCAAATTCCATCACAAACAGAATGCAACCATTGAATGGTTGATTTTAATGAAATCATTTTTCTTTCTTCTTGTTTTTTTACGTCTCTCCCAGCAACTGGACATGTGTTCAGTCCACAAGGGGGATCGGGGTCAGAGCCTGAAGATGACAATCAAACAAAGTTTTACACAGAGCAACACAGAGGACGAAGACGCAGCAAAGGTGAGGCGAAATGCAATTGTTTCTTTTATGTTGAGACAATATTTTAAACACATTAAAAGAGGGGAGCCTCTTATCCAAAACACACTGCTGGGAGGGCTACAACGAATTAAAAAAACTCATTTAACATTATAGATCACGCTTGCAATCAAATGTCTACATTTTTGAAGCAAAAGGCCTCAAGCCAAGCTTCATTATTTGATGAGTTGTGGGTGAGAACAAGTTGACACTTACCCTGGTTTAATATGAAGGGAAATAATGGCATATAAGGTTCATGGCAGAGGGAAATGAGGCTAGTCATTTCTGGAATTGTCAGCATAGCTGGAAGTGCGAAGGAGTCGTGCACACTCCCTGTGGGGTTTAAAGTGCTGTTTCATAGCTCAGCTCAATGACACTCAAACCAGATATATGATCTGATGTAAATGGAGGGTCTGTGTTGAAGTCAGCTGAATGGAATAACTCCCCTTCCTTCCTATGGAGTGATATTTGAGAATAAAGGGTCTACTAAATGTAGATTTTTGCTTTTTTGTGTGTGTGCGTGACCTGCAGAAAAATGGATCATTCAGTGTCTCTACTTGGGTCTCCATATAATAATTTAAAAAAGAAAGAGAAAAGTTTTCCTTTTACTTACTTTGCTTAGAGTTCACCAAGCATCAATTATTTTTTTTAAGATGGCTCTGGTCTTAAACCAGCCATTTACCACAAAATCCACTTATAGGCTGCTTTAAATAACAGATATGTCAGTTGAAAGATTGAACCTGGAAAGAAAAAAAAAAGAAAGAAGTCCTGCGATTGCTTTGGTTTATTGCTAATGTTTGAGTTATTTTAAGGTCTTCAAAAAAGAATTATTTCAAAGTCAGATGTGCATGTGGTAAATGTCTGTCAAATGTAAATGAAGGCATTTTAAAAATGTGGGTTTGCTGTCAGTCATCATTGATGTGAAGATAGTTGATAGCTGAATAACGAAGCAAAAAAATAGATCTCTTTTTAAAATGTCACCTTTGTATTTCAGTAGAGATGCTTTTCAGTCTCATGGCTTAGAGAAATATGAAATCTATAGCATCAGTCTAAAGTTTTTTCTTTTAAATGAGCAAAAGAGGTATTAAAACAATAGTATAAATGAATGGCATATTTGTTTAACCATTGTTTAAATCTTACTAATGACGCACTCCAATGAAAATCGTGTTTTTTCGTGTTTTAACATGTTTTTGAGGATTGAGGGCATATATAAAAAATCATTTAAGATTAAAATAGCATTTCTGAGTATTTCTTTCTTCAAATTGTGATACTTCAGGAGCAGATCAAACCCTGTTTGAAAAAGCTTACAGTGATGCAGCGAGTGAAATGAGCGAGCCAAAGCCTCAGTGATCCGCTCCATTCAGATGCATCGACTTGCAGACAGATAGATCCATTAACGTCTTTATTTTCTTCATCTGAGCTACCATCTGACTCAAAACTGTATGGCTGCATAGCTCAGATAATTTGCATGTCTTTTTTTGTTTCGCTGCGAATGTTACCTGTAGCTTGGGATTGTGAAGGGCTGTAAACTAGCAGGAGAGAGTGTAAACAAAGGGATGATGGGATATCAGCAGAGGAATACTTCCACGCCAACAGTCCTGCCCAAAACTCAACAAGTTTCTAATGAGCGTCTCCAACTCTGCGGAACATTTGTCTTCAAAAAAAACACACAAGCTTTTTGATTTGGGCTAAAAACTGCATGGACATAATAAAAAAGAGGAAAAAAAAAACACTGGCAACGATTTTACAATAGATAAAAATATACTAGGAGTAGGGCTTCAATGGTCATTTTTTTTCAACCCATTGGACTCATTTTGATTAAAATCTGCAGTCATTGGACATGTTGCTGTTGCGGATTGGCCCTTTGTCAAAGGTTTGTCAATAGATTTTGTATTCAGACCTTCCTAACTAAACCCTCAATGGATTGAGTTTGAATAAAATAAACTGAAAATGGCTGTTGCACCCCATGTGTGTGCTCACTTTTATTTTTTGGTGCCCATAATGCTAGTGGCTTCGTGAGTATACATCCTCTTTCCCACTCAGTAAGCTTTTACAGTAATTGACGAGCCCATTCTGAAGCCCACTGACACCACCCTGACCCCTGAGGGATTAGCTACTCTGTTCCAATGGCTGCAGAAAGCCCCTTGTTTCTATCCGGCTGGATTCATCAGCTACACTTTTTTTGTGTTCTTGGGGTTTCACCTTGGGTTTAATGACCCCGACTCCAAACTCATGTTGAGTTTTCTCCAACCTTTTTGTTTTTACCAAAATCACAACGACATTAAAGACAAAGTATTACATGTTTATCTATTTTTTTTCCTAAAATGTTTACATCATATGCATGTTGCATATCTTGAAAGTGAGATCTTTGTCTTTTTTAGGGTAACCCGTGTTTTTTTTTCTTTTTCTGATTTGCTGCAGTTGAACAGCAACTGTTCAATTCTCAAAAGCACCGCATAAAGTATTTGTATCATCATGTAAACCCCTCTTGCATAAGTCACTTAAGAAATGTTCCATTTTCTTCCTCATGAAATTGTTTCATGTCATAAAACACGAGAGCAGTAATAGCTTTGCTGTCTCAACTGACTTGCAAAACACGTGCAAAGGCGCCAGGGACAGTGTAGGTATTTCTCTACAAGTAAACCATGCATATTATTTAGGCTGCAGAAATTGAAATGCTTTATTATTTTGCTAATAAGTTTGTTGGAATACACACAGTCTTAGTTGAAACAGTGCAGTGATTCCATATAGGTACCTACTCTCCTATTCCCGTAAGCCTCCTTTAGTCCATGCCAACTCCTGTCCAATGATTGATGTCAGCAGACAGAGGTTAAGCAGCTAATTTCATTTCCCATATCCTAGCTTGGAAATGGGAGCCCCGACAGAGCCAAAGGGCAACCAAAACAATGAATCTGTAACCCTGCCAATGACTGTAAGATCATACATCAAAATGCTGAATGATTATGGGCTCTTATGTGTCCAGGCCAAACTAGAATCTGGGTCAAATTAATGCATCAGAAATATAATTAACTGCATTGTCGAAGAGTAAAAATGGCTGAGAGGCTGTGCATGTCTTTTCTTCCCTGCCATATATGTGTACATTTCATCGCTATCTACCGTTAAAGACGCAAAGAATTGATTTGTTGCATCCTTTAACTTTTTTGTACCTTTCTCTTCCTTTCTCTGCCTTCAGGCCACTCTCACAGTCCCCTGAATAAGGTCACCCTGACGCTGATTACCATCAGCACATGTGTCATTGCCATTGTCTATGCTACGCAGGATTCCTGCCCCCTCACTGTCAAGGTTACCCTCCATGTGCCTGAGCACTTCATTGCAGATGGTAAGTGTAACACACTCAGGGCTAGACTGAATGCCTAACAAACTGCACACCCTGAATTTCATTTTTGTTTACTAAAAAATTATACGGGATGTAGTTGATTTCATTCATTTCTAAAAGTGTTCTTAACATTTTTACAAACACTTTTGGCTCACTACAATGTGTTATGGAGTATAAAGTTGTTCCAGCTTCAGTATTTGATATTATTATATTTTCTTCCAATGAACTCCTTGCATAAAACATGTATTCCAGGAGACCTAAAGCTGTGTGAGCGTTCTGTTCAATCAAAAGGACCATTTTCAAGTATGTTTAACAACAAAGCCGACTGAATATTCTGCATGGAATTGCTCCTAAATTCAATGATTTTAACTTTTGCACAAACATATTAGAATTCTGCTGGACACTTTGCAAATCAGAGCTGGGATATGAATTATTTTAACCTTATTTTTAACCTTGCTTTGATTTTCAGAGGTTTCAGGGGGGAATGCACTCCCTGATAAAATTCTTTTTTATGAACATGTTTAGATGGCTTCAAAGGCGGATGCTGAAAATCTAAGCTGCACAGAAAATATCAGGCGTTCGGCTTTTACTGACCTTGCTTTTCGTTGTTAACAAACAGCAATTCCTGCTGTTTGGAAAAAAAAAAGTATTTACCAAAGCCCTGGTTTTAACTGCAAAGTTTTTGCACACACTTTTAATTGGATGTCTGTGGCACCAAAAGCTACACTTTAAATGGTCTACATGTTGAAAACTTGATTCCTAAAAGAACAAACTGGGGATTAGGGTCATAAAATGTTTAAAATTCAAGTATGTAACTTACAAAATATTATGACTACATTCCACACTGCTGTATTTATAGCTTGTCTGCTAAACAAACAAATGTGCCAGTGTTGGGTACAGCTGATCTTTATGCAGCTTTACTCGTGAGTGACATGCTGTTGTTAAGCGCTAAAAAAATATTGTCATTAGTGTAGTTTTTGTAGATAAAAGACACAGCCGATGAGTCACAGATGGCTCAGCATACTCTCCCTGTTTTTGAATAAAACCTCTCTAGTTTTTGTTTTGGCTCTTTTTTTTTTGTTTTAGGGGTTCCAGTTTATGAAGTACAACTGAGATTCACTTTTTCAATTAGAATAAAAAAAAGTCAATTGTCTGGGAAAACCAGAAAGGGGCAGAGATAGAAATGAAAACACCAAGTGATTTTCTGCCTTGATGAAAGAGCGGATGACATTTTGAGTCATTACATGGAAAATGGGAAACACTCATCCTGTGATGTTTATTTTTAACATGCACAACCCACTTTTGTGTGACTCTAAACTCTAGTATGTTGACTTTGTCCACATAATAAATCCATAGTCACATGCTCCTGAATGAGCCAAACCCTGAATGGGTGGAGCAGGTTTTGAGGTTTTTCGGGCTCGTGGAGGGTCATAGAGAGGAGTGGCTGTGTTTAATGGGAGGGCAGGTGTGGGTTGCAGTTCCTCGTGCAGCCACCTTCAGGGGCATGATGAAAATGTCACGTGTGTGGTAAGTATATTTAGGCATATTGTGAAGTATTAATGCAGATAATTTAAGTTGCTTGCACTTTTCACATACAGGTGACGCTGTATGTGTCTTTACATCACATTATATTCGTTCTTGAGGTACATGAACAGACTGTGTGTAAGTGCCACACGCACTGCGTGTGCAGGTGTGCCCAGAGGACACCAGTAGGATGCCCACACAAACTACGCTTTGATTGTCTAATTTCCTAAATTCTAACTGTCAGGCTGCAAGCAAGAAGCTTGCAAAGGGCACACACTTAATACTTTAACAGCACAATTGAAGGGGCTTAAAAAAAGAATTTTCCCCACAACCTTCTGACTAAAGCTACATTCACACCGCCCTTGGCAATGCGCATTCTAATAACCATCTTTAATGGAAAGTTTAATTACGTGTACGTTTCGGGCTTCTGCGTACAAAACTCTAGCTTTCACATGTGGCTACGCAAGTTCTGAAGACCAATTTTTTTTTTTTTTTTTTTACTTGTCCTGTCCAACAGCTGAGCAATCAGAAATGAGCTAAGAGCCTCTTGTGTTTGACAGATTTTGCTGTTACAATTGGGGTCTATAGATCTTGGGACACACCAGGTGTATAATTGTATAATCCTTTCGTAATTTAAACTAGACTTTATTTATATTGATAATGTTTGTATCCTTCTTTTTGTTGACAGAAAAGAAGAAGGGGGAAGAAAGAAAGGGATTAGAGAGAGGGGAGAATTGCACAAAGACCACCCTAACAAGTGGTCTGAAGACTGATTTTAGGCACTACGTACAAAACAAGCGTCTTTTGAAAATGCTTTGAAAGTTAGACCAGTTGAACTTTGACCAATCAGGAACTTGGATTTCGTAGTAATGGAATTGCCAACTGTTTGAAAATTGATCATGAAGGAGAAATTAATCATTTTGGTTTTGCCAAGGTGGTTTTACATGACATCAAATTATTCATATATTGGAATAGAGCTGTGAAAGACAAATTCCAAAGCAAGATTCCCGAAATATGCACCGCTTCAACATTTCGTATCAAGCCTCTTTCAGCTGTAATACATGTATTGGGTAGAAGCGGTCCAATATAAAATTTTGTGTTAAACATGCATTCACATGCTTGATGTAAATGCAGCACAAAGCTTAAGCTTTGAGCAAAGTTAGACCAATGGCATCAGAACAAATGTAAATCGTTAGCCTAAAAAAGCTCAAGAGCGAGAAGGCCCTCACAAGAATAAATGCAAATGAAGCTGAAAATAACCACATTGTGTAAGCATGGGCATGCAAACAACTGTTCCTTGTCCTGTTGGCTCGGTCTTCGATAAGTTATTGGCCATGAGATGTTTGCAGATTCTGTCTTTGTTTTGGCAGGACACCAGAGTTTAACCTTAAGTGAGAGTAGAGGCCAAGGCAGACCGCGCGTGCAAGGAGTTAAGTGAGCTAAAAGAGGGAAGATCCAAGGTCATTTATCTAATGACTGATGTATTTGTGAAAGCCACGCATTCACAAATCTCTTGATCTGGCACTCCTTCCTCTAGAGTCTTATCTCTAGACTGCCCACACACTCAGATTTTGTGCTCATGGACACGTTTGATTAAAAAGAAACATGACCGAAATACGTAAGAAAAGAAGACATTCAAATCACTTCTTATTTGAATATATACCCAGAGGTGAAAAATACAACTACGGCAAGTTTTACAATACTATTAGCCCTGCTGCAAAATGTAATGAGGATAACTTATCCTAGAGGAGTGATTAATGACATATTTTTAACCTTTTGACCTTTGCTCTGACACTTCCAGGTTTCTTCTCTAGTTAGGAAATCATCTAAGAAATGTTGTTGCTTTAACTCGTCTTCTCTTAGTTTGTTGCTTTCCTGGCTACACACTTTACTTTTGTTTGTCTTCTGCAAACTTTTTGCTTTCTGCACCGAGAATACAAAGATAGACACAAGAGACACAGCAGGTGGGATGTAAAAAAAAAAAAAAAAAAAAAAAACAACAAAATCCACTATTCTTGTAGCATACAGTTGGCAAGAGAGGCTGCACAAAAACAACGTAAGAAACAAACAGAAGAAAAAAAATCCAACCTGGAAGGCGTATAAAAATGTAAGTTCGATCAGAAAAGAGGAGGGAAACAGGGAGGCCTTGGTTACAACACAGCAGTGAGGGGCAGGGCAACAATGAAGCACTGACCCACAACACAGGAGCTGTCCTGTAAAGTCTTTCACACAACATAGAAAAATGATAGGAGGCAGCTCTGCAGACGGGGAACGAGGTCGGCCATCACTGCGAGCAGCAAGCTAAAAGAAGTAATGTGTAAACATAAAGAATAACAGCAGTATTCACCAAAGGAGACAAAAAATTCAATTTCTTCAAATTTAGTTTTGGCCAATTACAAAGGATAGTATGGGAGCAAAAAAAATGATAAAACTTGGAAAGTGCTAATTTAGTGTGTGGTAGAAATGAGTGCATCCTTGCAACTTGCATAGACAATGAACCTTTAATGTATTCACTCATTTAAGTCATGCCAGGAAGGAAAGACATCGGTATTTGTTTGACATAAATATTCTAGTCCATTATTCCTTTATGAAAAAGATTACTTCAGAAACAGAAACATTCAAGACAATTCCCATTTTTCACAAGATTAGATTTTCATTACTCATCCCCAAAATCCTAACATTCAATGGACTTTACAAATAATTATCTATATTATTTATAAGTTTACTTATAGTTTGCAAAAACTCTGTGACATTTTTTTGAAGTGAGACTTTTGCTAAATGATCTCCTTTTTTTTCTCTAAATTATCATGGCAGTCAACTTTAGTTTTTGTACATTTGCATTTGTACAAATAAGTAGTTTTGGAGCTGTGTCACTTGAACAGATGAGACCTAATTAGAGATGCTGGCCATAATGTTTGGAACTAGTTTGGAAAAAATAAGAGAAAAACACAGGCGTATCATGCAAACTGTGAGACTTGGAGCTTGGGCTGACAATTATCAAGTGTTTTTTTTTTTTTTTTTTTTTTTTTTTGTTTTTTGTTTTCTTTCTAAAGTAAGGGCATCAACATCTGTTGGTCAATTAGTCAACCATCGACTTCTTATGAAGGTTATTCTAGAATATTTTGGAGTATTTACAATTACAATGTATTGAGCATTTTGGTCAGTGCAATAGAAAATGCTAAAGCAAGTATAAAAATCAATGTGTTGTGTTTCATTTGACAGACATGTTTCTTAGCATTTTATCACCATTCATGAATCTGAAATGTCTTTAAACATTCACACGTGTCAATTGTTGCAATATATTTAGTGAAACACGTATCTTTTCATTTCTTTTTAATCTATGCAAAAAATAATGAATATAACGCAAGCTTTTACATTTTTTTTATTTTATGTATTCTATATTTTATCCCATGATACCAACTAGTCTAATTTTTCATGTACAGCGCAGTTGTTGAGTAATTACAAAGTTCATTTACATTTTTTAAAGAAACACTAAGCAAATTAATACAGTATTAAATATAGTATTAGTAATAATTTATAGTAAAGTCAACATCTTAGATAAAGAAAAGAGCGGACATATCACAATTCTGAACTTTGGGACAAGAAAGAAAAAACTTTAAAAAAAAAGCAATATTTAACATTGGAGCAAAATTGAAAATTCCATATTTCAACCATTAAAAAAAAGGTGCTTGACTAGTGTGCCAGTGGGGTATATTTGCACTATCACTTCTATTGTTTGCTATTAGATCTATTAGACTTGAATTCATCATGGAAATCTAAGACACAAGAGGAATAAAAGATACAACACAGTTAAAAAAAAGAGATGCATATAATAATTCAGATAATAAAACAAGATCTTCTGCCAGGACATCTGTGCATTGCTTTTTTACTTCTCAATAAAGGTGGGAGAGGTTGTTTATCTTACAGATCAACCTCCCAAATGTTCCCCAGTCTGCACTGAAGATGCATAGATGCAGGATGAACATTGCTCTTATATGTACATTAGAGCTCTCAGATAAATGGGTTTATAATTTAACCAGTACTTTACAGTGTGACCCTCAGACATTCACTCTCAGCAGATCTATTGATTATAAAGCAGAAACCAGTCGCAGTATGCTCACTTCTGCACAACTAGATCTATTATAGTAAAAACTTTGGGAGAATTTATTGCTTCTTTCTTTTTTGTTTTTTCTCACAGTATTTTTTTAACCATTGTTTATTTCAAAGAAATTGCTAAGTTTGACATATTTTCCTTATCATCTAAATACATGCATCAATTATGCATAGTAAATTATTACTTCAAACAGTATTACGTCCTTATACATATTAAATAACATATTATTGATGCATACATAACAAGAAGCAATTGCATAGGGAAACTTTTATTGATGCTTTGTAATGCATTAAGTAAAGTTGAATAATATACATTAATTAACTGCTAACTAATTCATTAAACAATACATTTGATTATATAAAGTAAAGCATGCAAGTGTTTAACACTATTTAAATGTTAATTAATTCTTAATTATGTATTAACTAATCATTTTAACACTTTAAAGACGAACATATATTTGATACATGAGGCTGTCAGCCACAAGGGCAATGGAATGGAAATACTCATTTCTTGTTTTTTTTTTTTTTCTTTTTGGTCTTAGAATAGTTTTGCTAAAAACATATTTTTGAGCTGTGTGACCTGATGTATCAAATATAATACATTGAAAACACTTGAATTTTCTGTAAATGATTTAATGGTACAGGCATTACAGGGTAAAAGAGGCACTGATTATTAGTGTCCTCTGTATTTTTAGTTTTGTCCTTCTTGGCTTATTTTGAATTTTAAGTAATTCACCAGGATGGGAAAGCTTTTCACATTTATAATGTAATAAACAATGTCAACCATTTATATGGTCAATAAATATTTTAAAATGGCAAATATTATTTGCAAATTACCAACTCTATAGCTTAGTTTCCACTGAGCGGTCCGGTTTGGTTTAGAATCGTCCAGGCAATTCAGGTGAGTGTTTCCACTCAAAGTTGGACTGTCACGGCGCATGCAGGGGGAAGCTTACAATTACAACAATGGAGGTTAACCAGCAGTTAATTTTTTTTTCTTTTGATACTTCGTATATAAAAAGCATTTAATGTTGTTTGAGAGAAGATGCAGACGGCGAAGAGGAACACAGCCGTTTTCTTGGCACTTTCTTTTATTGTAACAACCTTCTGCCAAGTAATGGGTTTCAATAGTAGTTCGCACTAACCAGTCCATTCCAGTTATCTATGGACCCACAACCGATGGGGTCCAAAAATGCTATGGTTGGTTCCAGGTTACTGAGTCAATTTTTTATTGAGAATGCTCAAAATACTGGCCGGTCACCATACTGTACCACTCAGTGGAAATGAGGCTTTTTGTGTACCTTATAGCCATTAACAAATAAAAATGGTATCCTTGGTAAAGGAACTTTTAAAATTTTAATCATGTCTTGTAGTATAACTTGCTTTAGTTTTAATTATGTTTATGTAGAGTTTCGTAAAAAATTAAAACACAATATCTAGAAATGCAAAAAAAAAATTGTTTTCCCAGAAAGACAGCAAATGTAGAAAAATATTTATCCTGTATCTGTTGATGTGAGGTATTATAGCTGTCAAAAAGAAACATATTCATGAACAAAAACAAGGTATGCACAACTTTGCAAAAAAAATATTAATACATTTCTTACGTGTGACATGTGTGTTTTAAATATGGTAGGTCTTTTGTTTTGAATACGACTCTTGCTTGTCTTGAAAACAAATTTCTCCTGTTAGCAAACTGTCATACGTCGCTATGGTCATAAAGATAATTTCCCCTTGTGGGACTAATAACATTCTAAAAAAGTTCTATTTTATTTAAGTTTAATTTTGGAAAATAATAATAATAATAAATGATGTATTCATATTTTTCTGCAAAGTTGTGCACATTTTTGTCTTTATGAAAACATTTCTTACTGACCCCAAATGTTTACATGTTTATAATTACTTTGTTTTCTTTTCTTTTCTTTTTTTTTTAAATACGCATTTTTTTTTCAGTCAAGGTTTTATGATTTTTTATCCTATTAGGAGCTGGGAAATTTGGACTCTGGATTATTGTTTGTGACTTGTTGTTTTTCACAAGCTGTAATTCTTGTAATACGTTTTGACAAAGTCCAGTGCTCTATAAACTTTATAGAGTCCTGCTCCTGCTACCATGCAGTTTTTGAGCCATATGGGATCTTTTTTCCACTGCAACCGTTAAGGATTTTTTTTTAGAAAATTAGCACGTACACAAATGCCCAAACTCCAGGTATCACCGATTTCTATGGCATTGTAGTTTGATTGTCAACGTTGATTATTGCTTCTGCCAATAGCTTTAATGTGGCTGAAAGGCGTACTATTATTGTGAATGCATCATCCTCTGTGACCCAGCTTTAAGGCCTGAAAACAGATGTGAGCTTTTTTTCTGTGCAAACTCCAGGTCTGTAACATTCACTGTTCCCTGTGGAACTGAACTTCATTGGGATCAATTAGGGATAGTCTTGTTCAGTGATCAGAGTTTAACGATTGGTCTGAGAGCAGTAAGAAAGAAAGGTAAGTCAGCGCCCAGGAACGTAGCTTTTACTGATTGACTTGTGAAGCCCTTTTATCCCTCTTGCTGCAATTACCAAAGAAAATCTCATCAATACAGACATTATAGCTCTTAATTTTCTCTTTTAAATTCAGTCAGGTCTGGATAGGAAATAAAACTGGTGAAAATTGAGGATTTAGTCAAACCCCTTATTGATTTTTTTTCTTCCTCAAACAGAGGAGTATATCCCACAGTCTGGGCTTTTCTTATTTTTATTGTCTCTTTTCTCTTTTAATGGTATTTTGTGTCTTTATTTTTGTTTCTTTTCAGGAAGCAGCTTTGTGGTGGGCATGGGCAGCTTCCTGGACGTCTCAAAATGGCTAAATCCATCCAAACTAACTCTCTATTATCAGACCAACTCGTCAACGCAGTGGGTCCAAGACTTCTGTGGCCAGAGGACCACTGAGCCTTGTGAACAGATTTGTGACCAGGATACAGGTGAGTACAAACAGGCAAATCAGTTCAAATTATTTGGTTGCATGTAATACAAAAAGTAACTTTCTTGGTCTTTTTTCATATTATGATCGAGATCATTCAACACCTATTACTTTTGTGGTTTTGTTCATACCAACTCATATGGACATATAATTAATGCATATTTACCTATTCAGCTTTACTACCACTTCAAAAAAGATAATATTCCAGAAAATGTTGACTACTTCCTGCCAGTTTGACAGTACAGCAATTGCCCATTCCCTGAGTTCCAAGTGAATGCACCGTCACACACCACAGTTGCAAAATATATCAAATTTGATGTAATCTATTGGTCAATTATAGATTATAAAACTATTCCTTTTTGCCAAAATGTCAATTTTTGTTAACTTTTCTTGCGGGTAAAGATCCAAAACGCCCTTGATGAAGTGATTCAGCCCTTTCCTTCCTGGACGTCTAACCAAGTGACAGAAACAAAGGTTAATTATGTGTGGATGGTTACATTGAATGTGTAATAGACACACATTAATAGAAGGCATTAATCATAATATGTAAATATTGGTTCAGTAATTAAACTCATTATGTGAGAGGTGGCGCCAGGATACACACTTTGCACCAAGTAATAAACAGCACCTAATTCTAATTTGAATAGTTAGTACTTGACACAGATCATGGGGCGATTAGCTCAAAATATCACTTCATGGAGCACAGAGATTAAACTTTATAGTTTTTTCCACTTTTTTGAAAATATAAAGCCATGGAAACATAAAGGACCTTTGAACATCTCTTTAGACATGTTAAAGGGAAAAAGGCCTCATTTTCTACATAAAAAAGCCACACACCTAAGTGTGTATATGGGGCTGGGTTTAAACAAAATCAATTTGTCAATTTCAAACTTGTCTTTACTTAGAACTGAAACATAGATTTCATAAATCCATGATTCTTGCTTTAAAGAAAGACTTTTGTTTTTATTGTTAAATAAAAAGCTTTTGTTTAGTTTTTAATTTAGTAATTCCTAAGTTTAATTGTGGAAGTTGTACTTTTGTTCAGTTTTTGTTCAGTTTTATGTTAAAACAAACAGACAAAAAAAACAAACATGACTTTAAACTTAATATGAACTGCGAGAGCTTTACCAAAACCAAATCAAATCAGGATTTAGGCTGTGACACCCATCCAGAAAATGATGACAAAATTGTTATCGTGTGACATCGTGCTACCACCCAGATCCAGATAAACGGATTGATTTTGTACAGTCATCATCGTTGGCTTCGGCTGGATAAATTATCACCAGTTGCATTTTGTACCCAATCAGTTTTAATGCCACTATCCGTGTGGATGGTGACATTAGCTGTACCAACAAGCTGGGCACACAGTTTGGTGTTATTTATTTTCCCTTGAGTGTGTGACTCACTTATGTTTTCTGTGCCCAACTGGATGAAGTGTAAGCTCATTAGAATGGATTACATCTGTAATGTATGTGAAATTTATGTAACCCCAGTCAAGGACATGCTGATGGCTGATGCATAATGTATTAGAGGTATACACTTTCGGTTCAGTCTGTGGACACAATGATGCCAAAGATGGTTTTGGGCCACATTTGTTTCTGGATTGTAGTACATTTAGTCAATTTCAGTAGATTTAATGCTAGTTTACCTGTTTCCTGCAATGTGACATCATTTAATGCTATATTTCAGTTTTGGCTTCTAAATCCAGACCCCATTTCATTTACTATCATTTTGTTAATGCTGCTGTTTTCCATGTTTTCTTGTCCAGTTCCATGTACATATCTTTTCATTTGCCTTTTTAGCAATGAGATTCTTTTCTTAGTAATTGCAGCCATGTTTTTTTTTTTTTTTTTTTTTTTTAAATGTGCATTTTTAAAAAAAGTAAAGGTATTCATCAACATAGATTGATGGTTCTTTAACTGGTCTTTGGTATGGATTTAAAAAAAAAAAACAACAACAACAACAACAACAAACAACTTCAAACACACACACAAAAGAAAACCCTATTTAGCTTTTTAACATGATGTTTTAAATTGCCACTGGATATGTTGTTTCAAAGGTCTAGGTATGAAAAGATGGAACTATAAGTCCCACAGAAACATTGAAAGCATAAATGAAACAGGTTTTGGTGAATATAATGGATGCAAAGAGAACACTCAAACTGTTGGGGGGGTGAAAACTCATCATCCAAAAAAATAAATAAATAAATAAAATTGGCTAACTTTTCCTTCCTGAATGTATTAGATTAAATCTTAGTTATTAACCTTTAAACTTTGTTTTTAATACATCTGAGACAGAGAAACCTTGAGTTTGCTGTCATATCAATTCAAAAGCACATGATGTTGCTTCACCAGAAGCTTCGTGTGTCCTTGTGAAACATTAGTGAGGATTTGCATGAGTTAAACTTTCTTCTGAGCTCAAACTACTTCATAATGGTATTTATTTATTTTTTTTCACTTGTAAAGTCAGACAAATGAACAGTTCTGTTGATGGCTAAGCTTAACTTGAACGGGAATGCTTTGACAGTTTGCTGTTTTGTGACATTTAAGTGTGTACCGTATTCTCCCCACTATAGGATGCTCCGGGTTATAAAGCACACCATCTATTTTTGAACTTCTGCCATAAATAAGGTGCACCGAATTAAAGGAGAGACAGAAGAGTCAGAGATAAGTCCATCAATAAGTCAAACTGTATTAACTGCATTCACAGTAATTCTAGAACTTGTCTGTAATACACTACATGTTAGCCAGAATAGAAGTATTAGCCACTTAAGTGTATTCACAATACCAACCTTTTCAGCAACACGTACAAAAATAGACTCATAGAAAACAAATGTTACAGTGACTACACTAACTCCCAACCTTGCTAGTAATACCAACATTTTAACAGATTTTTAGGCGCACTTTCGTTTTTTAAAGGTTGCCTAAGAGTTTTAAAAAAAAAGCAATAGGACAGGAAGCAAAGACAAAATAATAACCACCCAAGAACTGTTGTTAGTAAATGTCAATCTGTGATTTGTTTCAAAGTTAATCGTCATCAATCAGGAGTACATTATACGGTTGTTGTTCCATCCCATCAGGGGTCGCCACAACAGTAAGAGAGATCAATCAAAATGGCAAACATTCAGTATGTTCACGATCTCCCCTGAAGTCAGTGTTCCTGCAAGTTTTAACCAAAGAAACTAAGGTCTATAATATCACCCATAAAGGGAAAAAAATATTCATTTTAAAAATTAAGTATTTTTTGTAAAAAATAAAAATAAAAAAATAAGGCAGGTTTTATTTATTAGGTTTACTAAATTTTATCTAGAAAAGATTTTTCAAAATATTGCCATGCATTACAGTAAATCAGTGTAAAATGTTCCACATAGCTCAGATAGAGAAAACAGATAAAAACAACTTAACTGTATTGAAACTGCCAAGCGTGGCAGTGATCTCATGCAGCACTTGGGCGTTCCAAAGTCCTGAGTTGATCTTGAAAGCTTGCTCTTTGCCAAAGTATTTTCTTGTCAAACTCTGCATCATCAGCTGCAAACACATCATTGTTGTGCCTCCAACAATCGTTGAACCTCAGATAAAATGTAGATGAATGAAAAATGCTAAAAGGAGAACTGAAAGTGTACTGTAATATTGATAAAGGTTTATATTCACTGTCTCACTGTTCTTGAAGGGCATCTGTATGGTCCAACTCCAGCTCCAAAGAATTCATCTTTATACTCTGTGCAATTTAACTTTAAAACTGACAGAAATATGTTAATAATACCTTTTTTTATACACAAAAAAAGCTTGAAAAGCAGCATAAAATCTAAAATAAAAGCTGTTTTAACTCACTCAGAATGCTTTGACTGTGAAATTTGACTGTATCTGCAACAGTCACTGTATTAAAATTCAAAGTTCATCTGTCAGTGTCATAATCAGTTACCATTTGAAAGTTGCCGTCACATGAATCCAATTGCAGTGATGAAAGTTGGAAAACTGCATTTAATTTGACCAATTTCAAATTGAATTGGAAACAGATTACAATTGCCCTTGTTTACTTTTTTTATTAAGTACTTAGAGATTACATTTGTTGTTTTTAGGAAAATCGTATAATTTCTGTCTTGAATTTAACTGAATCTTTTCTGTGAAATGTCTGTGTAAATTATTCTTATCTGTACCTGTGTCCACATTTTGAAAAATGGATTGGAGGGCTTGCTCTTCCTGTAGAGAGTTTAGATCACAAAGCTGCGAAGAGATAAAAACATGTTTGTTGTTTTTATCCATGATGCATTTTGTTCCTTTAAACTCTCCCAAACAGAATAAAATCCCGGTGATTAAATGTAAATTTTGCCTTCATACAGGTTATCAGAAATAGTCAGTTGCATGACCCTCAGTGCGCTGCAGCATTATGTTTTATTACCTATTCGTTCAATTCTCCTTTTGACCCTTGATAATACCTCAAAAAAAAGAAAGTTTCATTATCATTCATAAAGCATTTCTTTTTTTTTTTTTTTTTTGCATCTTTGTATTCAGGGTCATGAAGGACTGCTTGAGTCTTCCATGAGGATAGAGATGGGGGGGCTCTAAACTGGTCATCTGTCCATTGCAATTACATTGTAGCAAAACACAGTCAGTGTGCTAATTCACGTTCAGACAAGACATTAACCCTTTAATACCAGAGCTTTAGCCCAAGTGTTATTATTCTTTTGACTACCGTAACTCTTCAATCCATGACAGAATTAACATAATTCCAGAAGATTTTGAAGCGGAAAAAAGCAGCCTTGCTATGTTACATTACTACACATTACTAACGTAAAGTGCTGCATATTGGTAAATGAAGAAGCCGCTTTTGTCTGTGTTAGAATCAGCTGATCCATGGTTGAAGATTCACAGTGTGTCAAAGAGCGTGTTATTTAGGTTCCACTTGCGACACCGGAGTTTAAGGGTTAATTTGGGGTCATTCTAAGATCATAATTGTTGAGACAGCCAACATATTCTCAAAGAGCGAAAAGGGTTGGTAAAAGGACACAATTTTCACACAGAAAAGGTCACAGCCAGGATTTGAGCTGAGAATCATCTCTCTGTGACGTGACAGCGTTAACCACCACACCACTGAGCTGCCACAATCCTGACAATTGACTAAAGTGCAGAAAGTAATGGCCAACTTTAAACTTAATGGCTTGCTGGAGGTAGCAGTATCAGTAAACAACTGACCTGTGCAGCACAATTTGGAGCCTTGTCTACAAGCAGCATGCTGGATTGCTGCTAGCTGAGTATCTCTAGCGCTTCAGTGGTGCAAGCTCCCCTGCCAGCCACAGTGGACTAAGTTTAGATTTTGCCACAAGACAGAAAACACTCAAGCATGTAAATACCTCAGTGAGGATGATGAAATACTTGCAGTTTTAGTGGCAGAAAACCCAGCTCCTTTTTCTAAGATTCTGCTCAGAATCCATAGCCTGCAGTAGTGTGTGGACAGCAAACAGAGCTATGCTTCTACATTTAGACTTATTTAATATTTCAAAACATAGATTGTTGTGTATAGCTAAACTCAAAAGAATTCTTCACTGACCTAGCAGACCATTTGTTTCTACAGTTATAGGGGCAAGGGAAAAAGTTAAAAACGCCTTTTTTTAAAAAAATCTTTGTTACACAACCCCGGCCAAAAACTTCTAAAACAGGTATAAAAATTAAAGAATCAGTTCCAGTGTTTGTAAAGGGGCAAGTGAAAGTGCAGCATGGCAATATTCCACAGATGTTTTGCAATTTTCAGTACAGGAATGTCACAAAAGCACAAAGCTTGGACTTGTCATGACTTTACCTAAAGTTATGGTTATGATAGTTACTGGTAGATGGCATATAAAGAAGCCCTTGTACACTGCGTCACATCACCTGCGTTTATGCCCTCTCTGCCATTTTGGGAGTCATACAGAAGGCATGGCTGCCGCTGATCTTTCTTGTGTTGATCTTTTGTCATGTCCACTCGACTGTTTGCTTAACCCTAACCCTCTGTGTTGTCGGCAAGAGAAAAGAAAGGGCTGCAAGGTCTGCCACAGATCAGAACAGGCGTCTTGTCACAAACCCAACACAGAGCAGTGAGGTCGTAGCGTGCGCCTCGAAAGACTGGGTTACTTAGAGGTGGGACCAAGTGGTTGCTTTGCTAGTCACAAGCCAGTCTAAAGACTTTGCCCTCAAGTCCCGAATCAACAGCAGGCAAGTCCAAGTCGAGTCCCAAGTCAGGAACTGGCGCTCTGACAGATAGCGTCACCTGTTATTCTCCAATTTGATTGGTTGGAATGTTGGCTCAAACCAGCGTAGACCTCATTTGTTTGGATGTTGTGGGGAAGATGCACACAGGCTTTGTCAATATAATTTTTAATCTTGGATATTGGGAAAACAGTAAGTCTTTCCGAGTCAGAGGGGTAAAGTCATAGTTAAGTCACGAGTTACTGCTGTTAAAGTCTAAGTCAGGTCACAAGTCACTGCTGTCAAAGTCCAAGTCAAGTCTAAAGTCGTCAAATTCATGAGTCTAGTCTGACTCGAGTTCATGTCCACACCTGCATATTATTAAGTTTTATTTTTATATTTTGACACAATACAAAAAGCATTCATTTTGCAACAATGCAATGAGCATTAATATTGACTGACAGTGAGAAACAAACATCATAGACACATTCAGGCTTTTTAGGAACATGTGATGCTGCCTACTTACATTTTCATGTTTTAGAGAAAATTGTACATGTTTTCTGTTATTTGATCACCATCATAAACAAAAAAAGAAAGCACTGATTTCAACCAGTACCCATTCAAAAGTAAGAGATTGGCACGGATACCGGATAAAACCGGAATGGTACCCATTCCTAAATATGTATCACTTTTAATTGGAACAAACAAAAAGTATAACCGAAGGCCTACCTGACTCAAAATATTCACTACTGGCATCGGTAGGCTGCCATCCTTCCCGTTTGACTGCGGCAATCCTTCATTGTTTTCAGTTTTCTTTGCATGGAAATTGGTAAAATTCGATGTTTGAGTTTGGACATTTTTTGTTATGACCACCAACAGTAAGACGTGTATCAGGATGAGAATTGACGACTATTTCTCTACACCAAAGTCGCAGATTTTACTGTTGTGGACCAGAGTTTACCAGAATGTATCAAAAGCCTCCCAAAATGGCAAACAAGGGGTATATATTGATATAGCGCAATTCTACCGTGTTTCAGACTCAAAGTGCTTTACAGTTACATTTCCAATTCACCCATAATCACATATATTCACACATCAATGGCAACTGCTGACATGCAAGGCACTCACCTGTAACCACCAGGAGCTGAACATGCCACCTTTAGATCAGAGTTTGTAGCCATGTGTCCGCACACACTTAGACAGTTGTGGCTTTGAGTTAGAACAGTCATCTTGTAGTTGTGGGGATGGTGGTTTGATTCCCAGTTAACCCTCTCATGGCTATGTTTGCAATAATTGATTAAAGCCGTCTGAATGCTTTGAAAACCAAAAATGTAGAAACACGCTGTAAAAATGTGGACTTTTTATACTTGGCATTTTATTTTGAAAATTAATTGGATCTTCTTGGCATTATTCCTTTTTTTTCTCATGAAGTTTTTTTTTTTTTTTTCTGTCTGCTCAGTCCTCTTTATGCAAATTGACTTGATTCTCCTACTGCAGCAGCACTAAATAAACTCTGCCTATATTTAGGGTAGCGGCTCACAGACTTGCTTCCTGACTGTCTGACAACCACATTGGTACGTGTCTGGTGTGACTACACTCACTGACTAGAATAAGCCCTATTCACAGCAGGCTAATGGTATGCCCCGGGACTGCACCCTGACCATTTACTGTCTGTCTAGGCTTAAAAGACATGCACACTGGAGGCAGGTGAGATGAGTAGCTTGAGCAAAAGTAAATCGAGGTAATTGTGACCCATGCCAATTTCCTAAAAGAAAAAAAAAAACTGAAGTTTTTCACAAGAGAAAAGGATCTTGATTTTTCTACGTAAAACACCACCTGTGATCTTCAGTAAATTACCTTTCATAAACGCACAAGACCTATTGAATGAACATTTCCGCTTCTGAAAAGCACCCAGTGGACGTAAAGTTGTACTAAAGAACAAAAAAACTCCATGTAGGCTAAATATCCCAATGGCACCTGGTGTAATGGGCCTTAAATGTGTTCCAGCTTTGCTTACTGGTAAAAATTAACTTGAAAATAAAAGGTAGCATGGCATTTGGGTGATACATTTCTTACAAATGAGTTAGCCAGACTGAGTTAGATATTTTCAGCTTGCAAGGATAAATAAATGTCTACTGTTTTTTTTTTTCCATAGGAGAATGCAGCTGTCATGAGGGTTATTCCCCCGATCCTGTCCATAAACACCTTTGTGTTCGGAGCGACTGGGGTCGTAACGAAGGGTAAGTCCTATCTACCCGTAACTAGAAAGTCACTTTTACTTTTTTTCCAATTCCTTACATATGATTTTAGAGTCCCCAAGCTCAGCACTGCCGGTTCTCTCTAGTGACTCTACATAAAATATAATGTTTTTAGCCACGGATTTGAAGAAACCTCTGTAGTCTGCGTGTTAAAGTGGTCTGATAGATTTGACACAAAATACAGAATAAGCAGCACTTTCTCGTTCTGGCCACAAATCGCCTAAAGGAATCATAAATATGGGCTGTTTGCGTGTAAAAGGTTATAAAATTTTTTACTTCTAAACATAAGATCTGATGAGAAAGGGTCAAAGATGGGAGTCCAGCTTTAAAATTTGGCCTAACTTGACAATTTCTCATCCAGTAAGAATACTTGGTATAGACTCAAAAACAATATCTGTCATTTACTGGTACTTATTAAAACCCCATTCAGTGTTTTTAGGAGTGACAGTAGATGGACTAATATATTTTTCTAATTCAAATGTTTGATTAGTTGCATATATCAACCCTCTGATTAACATTTGCATTCCATACATTATCACATGCAAGTATGTAAGCTGAATGATATTTTAATGCCATCAAGATAATACCAGGTTTTAAACAATTTAAAAATAGTCTTTTTTGGTATTTTTGCAATACCTTCACAATAAAGTACTTTTTTTTTCAATATGAATCATTTTGATCTTGTCTTTGTTCTTTTTTCTGTCATATGGGAAGTCCTTGGCCATATGCTAACTTAGAGAAAGGATATGACCTAGTTACAGGACAGCAGGCCCCAGAGAGGATCTTCAGGTGAGATTTCAACCCTAGTTGCATCCCTTGAGTGCATGACAAGCTGCCTGTCCTTCTGTGGGCCTGCTATGGCCATGTTCTTGGCATGAATTCACATGTGGGTGGCGTCTGTGTGATAGAGAATGGGGATAAAGTCTGTGGCATATGCATGTAAACACATTTGCACACAATGGCAGTCTTAATGCGGGATGGGAGTCTCACCGGTGGGGTTTCTGTGTGTGCAGAGAAGCCCAAGGAACACTCCTGGGTGAACTTGTTTAAAAGGCTTTTACTGCCATTTCTGTTGCACTTCTGAGTCTTGATGAGGTCATTGTGTTTGACATTTGTCAGAAGAATCAAAGCTCAGAGAATCCCTTTTGTGTCACCAGCTTTTCTATTAAACAAGACATCATATAAAAATAAGGATTTCATATATATAGATGTAAAAAAACAGAATCAGCTGTTTTTTAGAGTCTTCTCCTCTACTGTTTAGACATATTTTATCACTGTTATCTCTTTCCTCTTTGCACTGATCTCGCAGACATAGCTTCTCA
The DNA here is from genome assembly GCA_014656515.1 of Oryzias celebensis. NCBI lineage: Eukaryota > Metazoa > Chordata > Actinopteri > Beloniformes > Adrianichthyidae > Oryzias > Oryzias celebensis. Next base: position 11,122,594 of record BNCR01000012.1, read on the forward strand.
GTGAGAACGCTTGAGAGAAAAGATGCAGTAAACTACGGATTTTTTTACACTATCAGATTTTATCTTCTAGTCTTTTTTAAAGCGCTGCAGTGTGTGGGATAGCACAAACACAAAGATTTAAAGCACCCAAACCTGCTGGGGTGACGCTTTGTCCAAACACAGAATTTATGTTCAAAGGAGAAAAAAAAAAAAAAAAAAAAATCAAAGGTCTTCTGATTTCACCCTCAGCTGCAAAGTACAACTCCAGGCTTGAACACACCGATGCAGATTGTCAAAGCAAAAGGCAGAGACGCAGCAATTCATTGGACATTGCTATTGGGGTTAAGTTGATAGTTGTCGCAACTGCTCTATGGATGTGGAAAGAGGAAAAGATTGGATTATTAGATTAGATCTAGCTGAATGGAGTTAGTCCTAAAGGTCAGTGCAAAGAGGATTTAAATCCAAATAGGAATTCTTTTGGCAGTCGGAGTGTTTTAGTGAAGGAAAGAAAATCAAAACAAAGGCGTTTCTCACTTGCTTTTTTTTAGTAGCTGCTACCTGTGTCAAAATTGGCATCTGGGGATGTCAAGAACACATCCAAGAGATTTCAGTGTTTTGCTGATCACTGCTAACTCAGCTGAGAACATGTTTGTATGTGTTAGCCTGGGGCGGTTCCTCACAGCACCAAGGCTTTCTGGAAGGGGCTGTTCTCACTTTGTGACGTCACAATGTGAGGATCCAATCATTTTTTGATGATAGGGAGGGGCTGGTGCTCAGAGCGTAGCGTTTTTGTTGGAACAGGAAGTTAGGCATTTTTAGGGATGATGTCACACTTACTCTGTCCAGTTATCCTTTATACAGTCAATGGTTAGGTCTCACCTTTTTCAGTTATACTTAAGGTAAGCTTGGATTCCTGCACAGCTGCTTACTGAATGTATCAGTCTTCACATCTGGTAAAACAAACTTAATTCTGCTTTTGGTTGACCAGTGATCATTAACAGATGCCATTGAAAGTACTCCCCACTCCCTTTAATATGCCTAAAATGCCATTTTGTCTTCAACTGTGCACTGCATGTAAATATGATTCAAATTGGTTGTGTTGTAACAGCACATAATCTTTGTTTTATTTGTATATAATATCAACATTATGCACACATCTAAACCAATTTGTCTCTCTGTTCCGAAACAAAATTGTTTGAATGAACATTTACCTTTATGCAACATAATCTGCATAATCGGACAAGTGTGATGCAGCATTCAGTCTCATCTGATCGTTTTCGCATTCAGACCTTACAAGCTAATTTCAAGCAATTTTTTAAAACACTTTCTGTTTCATTTTTAATATTACAGTGCAAACACTGAATCTTAAAAAAGTAAAATGACCCTTGCTTAAAAGAAAAAAAAAGAAGAAATAAATATTATTCATAGAAAATCTGTCATTGCGGTAAAAAATGTTGGACTTGTTTCCAAGGGGTTTGTTTTTGCAGTATGACATTTTTGGGACAAAAACCTTTAATAAACAATCACAGAAAAACAGCATGGCTTCATTAAATAGTAAATCCTCTGACTAAACAAGCCTGATGATTGCATAATAAAAAAGAGCTATATTGGAAGGTCATCTGAATTAGGATATGGTGGGAGGAAATATCACACCTTAGGTAAATGTGCATCATATTAGCCTTTCTAACATGGTGTTTTTACCAGAAAAACAGGCCAAATATTATTATGGCACCATATTTAATTATGGTTTTCATAGAGAAGTGTTTCCATAATAACTACCTCAGTTGCAAACATAAAGGAACTGAGAGGAGGTAGAGGAAATTTACAAAAATGTTTTGTTGCTTTCAATTGGGATGATCACGGTTCAATTATGAAGTGTCAATTTTGGCCTGTGGAATTGAGTAGCAATCAAACAAAAGAAGAACGAAAACATTATTTTATAATAGTTCATACCAATTATTTACTCTAGGCTCATTTAATGGAAAATTATGCAACAGTAAACTTGTTGTTAGATCAAGATGTGTAATAGTACACTACAGATGATGTACAGTATGTGTTTAGGTTCAAAATTCAACTAATTTGAGTTAACAGAAAAAGTCTGCCAATGACATCTATCTTGTCTTGTCATGCCAACGTAGATCATTCTACAGTCTGGGTCAAGGATTATGGCTTCCAGTCAGCAAAAGCTTTGTGGTGCCACCAGCGGAGCTGTCAATCAATCCTATTGCCAGCTGTAAGACAGATGTGTTGGTTACTGAAGATCCAGCAGAGGTCAGGTCAGTAAGTCTACGTTTTTACATGCATTTCTCATGTTTACAGCTCAATATCTCACTGTTATTAACCTTGTTTGACATATTGTAAAAAAAAAAAAAAAAAAAAAAAAAATTGCAATTGCAACAATTGCAAATGAAAAAAAAACGAGTGAAACTGAATCACATTATTTATTTATTTATTTTTTCTCCAAAAGTTTAGCCCACTGATGCAGCATGCGCTGATGCAGCTAAACAATAAAATCATATGATTACAAAAATGAATGATTTGTATCTAAAATCCAGCACATTTTGCACTGCAAAAGCTTTATTTTTGGGGGTTTGAGAATACCTCAGCTTTTTTTTTTATTCATAATTTAACATATTTGTTGTTTTTTTAGCAATTGACACAAGCAAATATTTTATTCTTTACCTATTTTGGTTCAGATTCTCCTAAATCAGGACATTTGAGAGGAGAAAATAAACCATCCACCGCTTCTGCAAGGTGTATTAGAGTAAATGTGCATCTTAGCATTCTCAAATATTTTAGAAATGAATAACGCCTAATTATCCTCAGAGCACTGTGTAATACATCAAGGAACATAATGTCTAAAGCTAAGAAATCACAGCAGCAGGAAAAATAAAAAATCATTTCTCCCTAAAAGCAGTGTTGATTCCTTTAAGGCAAAGAAAGCTCTCAGTAAATCACAGTCACATTTTTTTAATCTGATTTATAACAATCTAGAAGTTGGGCCTCTATCTTGTTAATGTGTTATAGTTAAAATGTTTTTCTATGTATTTATTTATTTGGTTGATATATGTAAAAAAAGGCCCAGTTCGTGCAAGTGAAAACAAAAGTTTTTTTTTTTTTTTTTTTTTCCTCTCATACCCATGAAGTGAAAGTTGTTTGGCTGCAATACACAACAATCCACTTATGTGTGAAATCGTACATTTCCTTGTTACCAACAGGACAAACATGGCAGGTCATGGATTTCCTTTGTGTCTCCTATGATTTTTTATCAACTAAATTACCCATATTTATGGCAGAATGTGAAAAGCTATTGGTAATTCTATATAATCTGGTTTACCTGCTTTTTGAATCTCTGATAAAGACTTTATGACAGCTATTAAATGGCTTTTTAAGCAACATATTACCACTTGTCACACACTGTCCAAAAGTAGCACTGGCGTTTATTCCAAAAACTTGGCAGCTGGCCTGGCGTTTATTAGAGACCGGCATTTATTTCATCACAGGGTGAATGATGATGGCTAATGGGCTCAATTTGCAATGAAATTAAGTCAGAAAATGCAGACAACAGCAGATGAGCATTTCAGGACTTACTGAAATGATGAGACCATTATATTATGTTCTGATTAGCCCTGGCTGTGAACATTTCTTTTGTCTTTGAATCATCATCAATCTGCGTATCAAAAATCCTCTTTGCTTTCATTTAAATCATTTCCCTGGAGGCATGCGCACCTTTCCATATTTGCTCAATAATTTATGTTCAAACCAGTTCTTCTAAATCATCACTTGCATTCCTTGGACCTCCTCCGGGCAATCGTTTGTTTGTTGCTCTTTTTTCTGCAGCCGTCTTCTCAACATTACTCATCTGCTTGCATCTTTATCTCATACATTTAGGGTCCACCCTAAAAATATTGTACGGTTTCCTCACCAGAATGTTCTTTGGCATTTGCCGCCACATCTACAAATGCTAATGAATGTTTTTTAAATGTCTTATGATGCACACCGGACACAGCCGAGGCGTCAAATTTGCATCTGCTGCCTCTCTTTTGACACCTGTCAAATTTACTGCTCAATGCCTTGACGCCCTGGCCACGGCACAACGGCCGACAAACTTCATTCGTTGACCATATCATGGAAAACATGGATGATGTTGAGCGAGGAGCTTGAGTTTATAAAGATCCATGGGCTCTGTGATGGACTGGCAACTTGTCCAGGTTGTATCCCGCCTTCACCCAACAGTAATCAGACAGTCTCCGGCAATCCCGCGGTCCCAGTGGGTTAAGAAAATGGATTGACGTTCAGGACAAAACTTTGATCTAGTCATTGAAAACGTCACATGGCCAAAGTTGAGTCTCTGATTGCGCGTCAATCTCACGGCGCCACAACAGATTGCATCTTTACATTGATTTAACATTGAAACTTGATGCCTTTGCCTCGCCGGCCACATCCGGTGTGAATGCATCATTATAAAAGCTTTTAAATTCATTGCTAATACATGTTAGTGTCTAATAAGTAGATTAACAAGGAATCGAATTATAACGTGTTGCCAGTCATTTTTGTGTAAACATGTATAGTTTTATCTTGGTTTTTGCATACATTAACCACATTATCTATGAATTGACTCGCTTGGTAAACGTCTGACCTGTGCAGCAGTTTGTAGTTTGGATAAATCAGTTTGAGGACATTTGGGAATGTGGAGTAAAAAAAATCCAAAACAAAAAAACAACACTCACCTCCCCACAGTTGCAGTGTGTTCTCACAAGATAAAGCTCTTCAAATAGCCTTTGCTGAGCAGTATGCAATTCTGCAGCACCTTTCTTGTCTAGTTGACCACTCCAACTATTCTTGAAGGGATCACTGAACGTGGAGTGTTGGTCAAAACAACCCCCCCCCCCCCCCACACACACACACACACACACACACACACACACACATACAGACCTCTAAACTCACATCAGAGCTAATGTGAGGTGCAGTTACTTAAAAAAGTTAACCTCAGCTTGAAGGAACTCCCCCTGCCGCTAGAGCTAAAGCATCAGTTAGATGTCCTAAAGTAGGAGTGTTCTTTTTCATCTCTTTATTTGCCAATACAATCTAAAACATGTCAGACAAAATAGACAAACAATCACATTGTCACTTGCATAAAGTGTACAACTAAACTGCACTGTTTTTGGCAACATTAAAATACAGAAAAATGTTTTTTTCCAATTTCTATGTATTTTATATTTCAATTCTGAAACGTTCATTATTCTTTTCCAATACATATATATATATATATATATATATATATATATATATGTTAGATTACAGAGGAACTGCACAATGCCTTTTTTCCAGATCCCATATCAATTTGTGGTTTGAAAATACTTAAAAATCCTATGAAAGTAGAAAATCTTTTATGTAGATAAAGAGTAAGGTAAGGTCGTTTTTTATCAAAGAGAAAACTTCCAAAGTACATAAAAAGCTTTTTTTTTTCTTTTTCTGAACTTAATACTTAATAATGAAAGCTTGGCCATGGAATAATTACATTTGACGTAAGTAGTATGAGAATTCAGATTGCGGTGTTCCTTTTTTTTCCCTTCCATGTAGAAGAAGGAATGAGTCTGTTCGTTTATCCAGATTCAAAGGTGACAAAATCCTTTAGGACACATTTTACTGCCAACACATTTCAATAATTGGTACAATCTTTTTCAGTAACTCAAGCAAAGTGTACATAAAGCCTTGATATTTCGCCAACCATGTTATCATTTCAGCATCCCAAATGTTTCTATAATACATGTACACTATGTACTGAAAGTAGGACAGGCAGCTCTGCACTCAACATGTATTTAACTATTGAAAATACAGCTGTTCAGAAAGTGCTCAATTTACTTGATTGATTTTCCTCACTGAAATCCGTCATGGTTCTTTGATGTCAATACTCAATAAACTAAATATGTCCTCAAAAACTCCTAAATTGCTGTAATCAAGGCGTTCAAATGTGTCCTGTAAATTGCAGTAGCAGATTTCTCACATTGCAACATAGATTCAAACTTATCCCAGGTTTTAAAAAGTTTTCTCAAGAGCTTAAGACTCCCGAGGTAAATGTACTCATGTAAGCTTCATTTGTTTTGTAGCAAGGAATTACAGAACAATTATGTTTAATTAATCCATTTCTCCTTAATAACTTTGCAACCTGACAGTAGCTAGAGAGTAACAAAACAAGGACATCTTGGTAAATTTGCATCTTTGTGGCATATGTGTTACATTTTTGAAGATTTTGCAATAACTGTTAAAGAACTCCTTTTAAAGTTATTTGCTGAGCTAATAATGCTATGCCAATGGCACTATTTCAAAACCACATGGGTTAGGGTTATATCATCATTTAAGAGCAAAATTAAATTGTGTTGAAAAGTTAACATTTACTTAAACATCCTGATATTTGAACTACAGCACAGCTGCTGATTAAGCTCTTAAACGTTCTGCTTTCAGCATCAATTTTTCATTGAATGACCTTTTTCATTGTCCGGAATGACATCAGTATAAGTCAAGCTTGTCAGGAAGCAAAAAGGCTGAGATGTCCACTTTTAAATTCTTGAAAAGGAGGTCATTATTAAAGGCTTTAAAAACGGAGCCATTTACTGTGTCGTTATGTGCTGTGAGGCATATAACTACCTACTGAGAGCCCCAAAAATCCTGTTTGTTCATCTCTTGTGTTTTATTCGTCATTTTAAAATAGTCTCTGAGATTTTCAGAATGCTAATAAAGCTTTATTAGTGAGACAAAATATGTGCATTAAATGAAGCTAAATAGTCTTTGGCGGTAAAGCTACATTCATACCACCCTCAGCAACACACATTCAAGCAACCACAAGGGAACTACAACACACACCTGTACTTCTCTTAAGATTCAACCATTCCTGTCTACGATCCTCCACAGGCCAGGACAACTCAAAAACCTGTCCGGGTCAGAAAGGATGGCAAACTATTATCAAACTATTGCTGCTCATTTTAGTCAAACAATAAAAGCTAACGTTTGCCATGTTGCATTTGAGAAATTACATTAAACCTGTACATTATTTAGAAACATTAATGATGACAGATCTACACTAAATAACTGATTAAAAACCTGTTTCATTTGGAATAATGTCCTGAATTAAGTTAAAAATCAATCCCCATGACTGTTCGGCACTTCTGTCAGATTGTCATGAATTATACAGACTGCTCATCATCAAAAGCATTTTATGTGGGACTGAGTCCCTGGGGAACTGACGCAGATTTAAGCTGATACACTCTCCCCAAGTGTTCATCCGAACATTTATGTAGTCAGTTAGTCGTGATATACATCTGAATTTGGAAAGAGGTGAACTGCCCTGCAGCCTTGGCTTTTAGAAAGAAAAAAATGGCCTTTTTCTTTTTTCTTATTATTTTTCTTTGCCCTTCGATTACACTCCCCATAAAATGGCTTGTTTTCTTTTTAAAAAGTTAAAGTGGGTGTGAGGACACTCAGTACTGTGCTGATTTTCTCCACACATAATTGTCACCTTGATATTTTATGTCTGGTTTTAAGTCGAAAAAATATGTTGAATTGAAAGATTCAGACAATGAAAAAGATAAGAAAGTGCACGTTTATCAGTTTAGTATGCAAAATAAAAATGAAAATTATTCACTCATCAGTGAAGGCTATAGCATCAGTAGCAGCAATGACAAATTTTAATTTCTAACATATCAATTTTTAAGTTCTCTTAAAGTTTCTGACGTCAAACAGCTGAGATTAGCTGATGTTTGTCTCCTTAAGCAGATTATTTGAGTTTGAACAGTACTGACTTAACTAAGGAGTGCCAAGGCCAAATCTGGCCATGGGTGAAGTTTCTTATGCTTTTAGTTTAAAAGAAAAAGTGAGAAAGGAAGGTTATTGTTATGGAAAATATGACCTCTGGATACAGCCTGCAATATTTAATAAAAGCTTTTCCAGCTATCTTATATTTGGATTTCAGAAAAGGGGTTATTGGCTGATTGTGTTATTCTGATCTGATGGTAAAACTCCCAAATAATATTTAAATAACCAATGAAGGGATTGAACTTTATTTTTTAATAATATGTAAGCATTTTCAAATGTACAGTACATTCATAAAGACATTTTGTCTGTCTGTCCTGGTTATTATTAAATAATCATTTCTCAAGTTACATTTTAAAAAATAATAAATAAAACACAAATTCTATATTTTTTACATCTATGTTATTACATTAGAGAACAGACTCACTTTCTATTGTTCCTTATATAAACCAGGAACAATCAAAATAATTAATTAATTATCTGATAATAGTTAATAAAATATAATACAAACTGAAATGAAATCGTTTTAATATTTAAAAAAATGCTTTTTTTGAATATAAGGTCAGTTGACTTTTACAAATGGCCTCATGTTTGTGAATGAGAGTGAAGGGAAGACTCTGACTTTTGTTCAAATTACATATTTACAAACTTTCTTAAGGTCAGCATGACAGAATTAGTCAGAAAATCAAAGCATGAAACAAAAGGGCAAACTGAATATCGAGTAACCACAAACTCTGTATCCTCAGACAGTGCCTGGTTGTATACAGTCATGGTTCTACAGGTAAAATCAATGCATGGCTCTAGAGGCTCTCCAAAAACAGCTGTCATGGGACTGCCACAAAAACTGAGTCTGTCATGGACTCATTGTTCAGAAACGAAATTTGGATTAATCAGTTTTGTTTACATTTTCAGAAAATAAAAGTGTTTGAAACTAGGTAATTATTTTTCTTTGTGTACAAACTTTAAATAACAAATAACTAAAAAAAAACCTTTTTTCCTAACAGCACATTAAGTGTTTTGTGAGTGAGGTATAATTTGCTATGTTGCTGGCTTGAGCATGGTCTTGTTAGCAGATCAATAACTGTGTCAGTGATGAAATTCATACTCAGCCTTTTGTTTCCTTGGGAAGCCTGAGAAACAAGGATTTATTATACCTCAGAGCTATTATTATAATGAAAGAGACTGAGCTTAGCTTGCACTTCTGCAGCATGAAAAACTGCTTTGTTTGTGTTATTCTAGATATTCTTTGGTCAAATAAATCTTCAATTATCATATTTTATTCAAGATATTTCCACAAAAGAGAAGCTTTTGATTTATTTCATTCAGACTTGTGTTTCTGAACCAAATCCAGTAAGATCCAAATCAGAAAGTGACTAATACATTTCCACAGTGTACAGTGGATAAACTGTGCTCAAAGACAAGCGTCTTTATCAATAAGGAACTGTTAATAACCACTGACATTTTGCTTTGTGATTAATGAGCTGCTTCGCTGTAATCAAGTGAACTTTCAAAATGTGCCTTTGCCAATAATCCGATTCAGCTGGAAACGCCTGAAAGAAAAAGAGAAAAAAACAAGGAAAAGAGAGAAAACCACCCTCCGAAAATCCCCAAAATGTTTTCCAACTGCACGGAGATCAAAGAATTGATTCATCAGTCTTTATTTTAGAATTAAAGTCTACCTGCTTTTTTTTTACCATCTGCTTTTTTTTTCTTCCCCTCAGTGATTACTGAAAGTCGGAGGAAAATTCACTTCATTCTTTCAGTGATGAAAGTCAGCATATTTGTAGGGAGCAGGAATAGAAGCATTAATCAAGTGCAGGGGCAGACCAATAACGGGCTCTGTAATCACGCTGGAGTGGGGCTCTAACTTTGGGCAGTGTCGCGTGGTCATTCATCATTGGGGAAACCGAGAACCAGTGTGGGAGATTAATAACAAGTGCATTAGTCAGTGTTTAGATGTGACCGGTGCACTTCTGGGTCATGCAGGAAAGTCAAAGTTTCAAAATAAATCCTCATGATCAGCCACTGATTTGGCACAGAAACTCTTCTGTAATGTGCAGCTGTAGCAAAACCAATGCCTTAAAATTTTGGAATGAATAAAAAACGCACCTGTCCTTTACTCTTTTACTTTTTTTCCCCTTTTTTTGCATCAAAAGAGTAGTAAGAGCCAGTTAAAAGACGATGCACAACTGACGTTTTTCTGTCTTCTCATCCCCGCCCTCGAGTTTGCTCTGAATTAAGGATTCATTTCTCTGCACTTGGAATGCCTTTCAGATAAAACCAGTGCACAAAATGCCATGTGCTGCCTGTATAATTCAGAAAATTGAGGTGCCAAAATGGAAAAGGGGGGGAAAGAAGAGAAAGGCCAAAAAAGAAAATGACCGTGTTTTTTTTTTTTTTTTTTTGACTTGAGCAAGCCGTGGATTTTCTTTTTTAAATGTGTTCCTTTCCTAGCAGTATAACCTGAAGGAATTTGTACATAAAAAGTGAATACCTAATTAAAGCTTCAAAAGGAAATGAAAATCAATAGAAACAAGGAAAAAATGTGGACAATTGTATGTTGATTTTTTATCGTGGACATTCTAACAAACACAAGATTGAATGTAGCATTATTACAATTCTCCTGAATTAAATATTGCATCAAGCAGAATATTGTATTTGATTTGAGGTAAGCTATTATTTATATTCTTTTAAATTAAATGGTCAGAGAATACAATTTATACTTTCAAACATGACTGTTTCTGCAGGTTTGCATTAGTCGAAGTAAAACGTTTGATGTTAATTTTCTAACAGACATGGACAGAATAACAATTTTGCAATAAAGTTTGTGTAGCAGGTTCTGTCGGCATGTTTTGTAGCCTTGGGGTTTAGCTCTGCATAAAAACAAGCTTCTAGCCATTGTTGACTACCATTTGAAATTGACTGTCTGCTCCGGAACTGTAGAAACGGTTTTATTTTTCTTCCACTGCATGACAGTGACCTTCTATTGACCTGGAGAAGGTCCAGCTGTGCATCCGCCAGCCGGTAATTTGTCAGTTGCACAACAGCCTGGCAGAGCTCACCACGGAAAATAAATAAGAGTGAACCCAGTATCTATCAAGGAACCATTGCCAACATTGGAAATAATAGTGAGCCCCATCTCCATCTATTGCTTATCAGACTATCACTCAGCTATGCTGCCAAAATCAAGAACTTTTCAGAAGAGAGATTATATTCTTTTCTCAAAAGGGTAACAATTTTATCAGCTATAGTCCACAAGAATATTTTTTTTTTTGGCACCACTAGATACCCTACTAGATACGCTCTGATCTATAGCATATGTGCTTGAGTCGCTTTAGTGAATCATTTGTATACTTGAAGGACATCTTTTTTGTTTTACCATGAATGCAACCATACTTTTTGCGAGACAGTTTCAGCTCTCTCTTCTCCACAACAGACCAGTGCAGCGACCTAGTAGGTCGATCCTGTGGGCCCGCCACCCGCAGGAGAGCTCAGAAGGGGGCCGGTGCAATGTGGTTTGGGTGGCAGTCAAAGGCGGGTGCCTCAGCGGCCCAAACCCGGGTCATGGAGAACAAAAGCCACAGTTATTACATAAAAGCTCCAAAATGGTCTGTTTTAAAATATATATTTATTTTCCATCAAAATGTTCTCTTCAAGATTCCATGCTGGCAGGTCAACTGCCAAACACTGACGCTAACCGATAACCACCAGAAGCAATGTGGGATTCAGTGTCTTGCTCAAGTACACTTCGACACATGAGCAGGCAAGTTGGGAACCGAACTTGCGATCTTCAAATAAGATGTCGACTCTACCTCTAACTAGCACCTACCTCTACCTAGCACAGCCGCCCAAGAGGTGGATGACCAAAACTCGTCATGCAACTTGCTCCTGGTCTGTCAAATTTTAGAATCCTTTGTGGCTCACAAGTTTTAATGAAATGAGTTATTTTCACGAGTTCTTTTCCTACCTGGAAGTACCATACTGTATATCTTCCCGTAGTGGCCGGTCTAGCAGGTGTTTGTTACTTTAGCACCCCGACCCCCCGCCCACCAATCATTTTGCCAATCACTGCTAGCTCAGCTGAGTGATAATGTGTGTGTTGGCCTGGGGGCGGTGCTGGCAGCGCAGACTCTTCCTGGAAGGGGCTGTTCCCCAATTTGTCACGTCACAATTTGGGGACCCACTTATTTTTGTGTAATTAGAGGGTTTTAGTGGAATGCTCAGAGATACGTGAATGGAAAAAAATACCGTTTTGAGGTTGGTTTTTTTTTGTTTGGTTTTTTTTTTTTTTTGTTTTTGTTTTTTTGTGAATTAACATTATAATACACCTAAAAGCTCAAAAAAAGTTGATTTTGCATGATATAGGCCCTTTAAATAAAACTTCCTGTGTTTGATAGAAGTAAGCCACAGTCAGAGCTAGCTCTTAGCTCTTTAAGTTTTAGCTGTTTGGGAACACTTTAATCAAATTCTAAGCAACATATTTTTTCACCTGCATTGTTGATGTCTTCCATATCAGCTCTCAAAAACCCTTGAAAACATTCATACGTTCCCCCAGAATTCTTGGAGCACAGCAGGTAGCTGTCTTCCCATCAGTCAAAAGTCGAGCCCCCATCTCAACACACTGAGGTCTCTGCAGTGCCATGTTTTGGACCTATGCCTTGCAAAGACAAAGAAATGGGTCGTTTACCCATTCCTTCACTGTGACACGAGGGGTATGGATGCCAAGGCTATGACCATACCAAACTATGCTGAAATAAACACAGCAGAGGAAATATAGTCTCAGTTTTCTTATTAACTTTTGTTTTCAATTTATGAGGGCTTTGACATGTGCATCCCTACAGGAACCATATTGCCACCACCCCCACCCCAAAAATAAATTGTTTCAGCCTGAGGCAGAAATATGTCATCTATTTCCCTTTATTTATTTTACTTTATTTTATTCAAGACACTGATACGATTGCAAACATGTTCATTTTAAACACTCTGGAATGAAACAGATCAAAAAGGTCTGTGGCACAGGCTTAAATCTAAGAAACTGAATATTATGAAGTTCCAGATAACAGACTGGATGTACCAAAAGAGGTGGAAAGGACCACACAGCAAAGATCTACGGTCAGTTGAATCTCAGAGGAACATCAGCTAAATGAGTCAAGCAGACAAATAGACATTAATCTAACAAAAACCTGAAGATTAACATGCTAAATCCCAAAACCCATGAAACCATGGCAGCTTAATCAGGAAACTGCTGATCGGCTGTGAGCAAAGGAGGATCAGGTATGTGCTCATCACAATCCCAGACTTGCTGAGCTGCCTCTGCGTTCGCCAACAGAAGTGAAGCGAAGCGTGCATTCTGATTCACTGATATGTCTCTGTGCACTGATGGAGCTGAAATGCTTCTTCTCAACACATTTCTCTTTCTGCCAGTTTGGTTCAACTCTTGTTTCATATGCTGCTTCTCATCTAGTAAATGCCTTCCTTTAAAGGCCAATTAGAGGCTTTCCTCCTTCCTCTGTCTCAACAACTCCTATTGCTTGAAATGTTTTGTCAGAATCACTGACAGATAAAAAGTGAATATTTATGTTGTTTCTCCAAATGCTCATTCATCTACCCTACCTAGCTGTGCAAATTAAAAATGCATCAGTAAATGTAGCCTTGAATTACCTTTGCATACACATTTTCAACCACCAGTAAAAATTGCATCTTATAATAATGGAATAAAATGTATTTTGGTAAATAATTTAAGAGCACTTACATTTTTATTTTACATTTAACATTTGTTTGTACACAGTATTTCTGAAAAAGTGTTGTAATCACAAAAAAATGTATGACTTAAAAGGATTTTTGTGTCGTTTTCTTCTCATATTTTGGGAATGCAGCTTTTTAACTTTTGAGTGCACAAAAATACTGTTTAAATTTCTTACATATTTATTACAAATATGCTTTTAAAATTTGTGTGTTTTTAAATGTATTCAATTTAAATGCTTTATAAAATAATTTGCATTATTGTAATATAGTGTAAAAAGGCTAAAGTTTTTCTTGGCAAACTTGTCCTACACTGTAAGTTTAAAGCAAAAAATTAAAAAAAAGTGCATCAAATTCACGATATCATGTCACCTTTATCAGAGTTTTAAAACCTTGCAAATTGAAGTGGCTAAATTCCAGTAAAAGTTTAAAATATTGTTTTAAATTTATTCTTTTTTAATTGATCTTTTTATGATTATTTTAGGTAGAAAAATCTTGTTCATTTGTTAAAAAAATAATTTTGAATAGATTAAAACGATCAAATGTGTTTTAGTTTATTTTAAACAAATGCAAAATAAATGTTTAGGTTTAGTGTTTGCAAACCCGGGAACCTTGACTGTCATGAAGTCTGTGCTTTGCACTTGCTCATTCACAGCAACGGGAACAAATTAAAAACAACTGCAGACATCTCTTGAAGGTCAAAAAACTCCACTAGTTTCTGCAAAATTAAATGTTGATTCCCAATAGGCAGTTAGTCCTTGCAACATAACAATAGTTTGGAGCCACTGCCACTGCACTGGTTAGTCTCAAAGATAACCTGCCATGAATAGAAATAAGCCACATGGGCACATAACTGCAGGAATAAAATGTGTCCTGCAAGATTAAAAAAAAAAGTGCCCCCATAGTACCTGAATTTTAAAACCCCATCAGGCTGTGACAATTGCTTTTGAAAACAGCTGCAAAACTCAATTAAAACTTCAGCCAAAAGCTGCCATGCCTTTTTGCTATTCTGTTCTTTTCCAGAATTAGTGGTTTCAAGCTTTTTTCTGTTTTAATTTAAGCTTTTCTGTGGTAACAGTGTTAAAATGGTTGGTATCTGCAGTAAAGATTAGAGTCACCAAAAACTGTAATTGTCACACAGGATGTCAAGGATGAATGCTTTAATGATTACACAACTGACAGTGAGGCTACAAGAGGCTGCTTTCCAGGTTAAATTGGGTGCAGATGCCTGTTCAGTCGTTCCAATCATTTCACTTATTACATGCTCTATAAACACATCTACAAAGCAAAAAGAAATTTCCTTCTTTTTTTAACCTTTTAATTTCTCCATTCCAGGGAAGAGGCAATGATATCCACTTACTTTGATACGGTAGAAGACCTGTTGGCATCTTTTGGGCCGGTTCGAGATTGTTCTAAAGAGAATGGGGGCTGCAAAAGGAATTTCAAGTGTGTTTCAGATCGCCAGTTGGACTCAACTGGTTGCATGGTAAGTCGTTTTTTTCTTGTTTCTTTTTTTTTTTTTTTTTGGCTTAGAAAGATTAGAAAGATTTGTAAAGTTCTAATATGCACACTTCAACTGTGAGAGACAACATTTAAATAGAATACTTATATTAGGTGGTAATTATATATAAATTACACTACATATAAATGTATACAATTATAACAAAAAAATTAGGTTAGTAAAAAAATTAAAACTTTATTGCTTATTTTCCATTGTAGTTTGGTTCATTCCAGTTTAGGTTCTTGGTGTCCTTAGACAGCTCTTTGTTCTTAGCCATGGTAGACAGGTGGCAGACTGACTGTTTCAGGGTGTGGACAAGTGTCTTTTATACAGATAATGACTTCTAACAGGAGCTTTTAATACAGATAGCCAGTGGAGGATAGAAGAGCTTCTTAAAGAAGAAGTAACCGGTCTGTGAGACTAGAATTCTTTTGTGCTTGGAGATGGTAAACACTTTTCTGCACCATGATACAAATTAATTCTTCAAAAATCATACATTGTGATTTCCATTCTGAGACCATTCTGTCTCTCACAGTTGATGTGCACATACAGTATGATGAACATTACAAGCTTCTCACCATTTTAAGTGGGGCAACTTGCAGAATCCTTGACTGTCAAATATTTTCTCGTCCTGCTGCAAATGGCAGTCTTATACAGATGATCTAAGTAACTTGTGTTCCTTCAAAGCCCCGTGAAATTGAGTTGTCACTTTTTAAAACACATTTTAAGATAGCAATCAATGCCATTTTAATCCTACTATCAAAAGCTATTCTTTGTATTTTCTTGAAATAATTCTGTCCCCCAGCAACAACCTTGCTATGGCTGATTTACACACAAGACTTCCACAGGGATTCTTTTCTATTTAACAGTTTTTCACAGTAACTGGGAAACCTGTGTCTAGTGAGCAAAACATAACAGCACATACCCAGGGGCGGAGCTAGAACTTTTTATATTAAATGAAAGAATTACAAATTTCAATTTATTTCTACCCCCTTCCCCCAGCTCCACCCCTGGATATACCTTTCTTTTTTTATATAAATATATATATATTGAATTGACATCATTGTAATTATTAAAGCACAAGCGTCAAAATAAGAGTTAATACAACATGTTTACTTGTGCTTACCGTTTAAGTGCTTGGTACAAATAAGGACGTTGCCTGCGCTCCCTTGAGAACTCAGGATGTTCAAAAAGATAAACCCGTAACCTTGTTAGGCTCCACTTTTCTTGTCTTTAACTGAATCTGCAAAGAAACAAAATGCTGGTTTGTCTTCTCTGAGATCATTATATCCAATGGCACAAACTTGTTTTCAAATATCAAAAGCAGAAAGACATATGTAGCTTTCCGCCCTTTTAGAATGTGACAACACATACAAGACCATCATTGCACTAATTTTGAAGAAAATAACTTTTAATTGTCCTGTTAGAAAAGTTGTTCATATTTTAAAATAGGAAATTGCTGAAACTGTTGACATTTGTGATGACCTGACAATTTTGTTTGGGTTTTTCTCACTTTCCCCTTATTCTTGTGATGCTGATATAAAAAAAAGAAATAATAAAAAAAATAAAAAAACAGCCATTTTCCAAAGTCTTCATGTAAAATAAGTTCTCAGAGATGTCTCAAACCAGTCAGATTGTTTTTGAGTTACATAGCTGAGGATGTTTTGTATGGGGTAATATAACTATCAAAATGAAATGTATGAATTCAAGTTGTATTTAAAATACTGGACAGTAGGAATCAAAACACAGAAAAGTCATAGTCAAAACAGACATCAAACATAAAGTCAAATGTTGTAATCATAAGTGTCCACAGTTTTATATTTCAGCATACATGTCATTATGACTGTAATATTACCCCAAAGTTTTACATTTCATTAGATAATTTACATTTGTACAAAAGTTACACTATATTTTAAACATTTTGTCATGTGATTAAAAAAGGCATCACTCGTTGTTCATGTAAACAGAATCACAGTCGTCTATATGGTTTTTGATTGAAGAGGATTTCTTGAAGAATACAAAGAAAATCACAACAGCTTTACTCCTGTCATGTTAAGAGTTTAATTGGAAAGATTTTTTTTTCTAGATTTTATAAGTTATCGTTTGGCATTTCTCTTCATAAGTTCTAATGTTACCTAAAATTCACTTTGGTTTTTGTCGTAATGTTGTATTGCTGACCTTTTCTCCTGACGTGTTTGCAAGTAAAAGGTGACTGAAAACTTCTAATGTCAGGCTTTAGACAGCACAGGGCAGGCCAGCATTGTAAAGTAATTAAATTGATGAGCCGTCTCAATTGCTGGAGGAGGATTCTGTGAGTCATTAAAAGCTTGGATGAGACTATAAATCGATAGGTCTTTTTGTTGTTTGTGGCAACAAAGACAAAGACATATTGAGCAATTCTCTTGTTTTCCTGTCTTCATCAACATCTTTCAAGCTGAAAAAAATTACTCTGCATGTTTTCCTTTGCAGAAAATTACCATCAAAAAATGCTTATAAATCCTTTTTAAGGGAACTTTTTGACAGCAGTTACAACACTTTTTACTAAATTATGCAGTTTTAATTGCTGCTGATCCACAGTAATAAATAATATGCAGATTAGATTTTTTTTTCTTGGAAAAGCTTTAATTAGTCTTAGCATAACAAAAAAAAAAAAACGTATTTACAATGTTTAAATGAATCAAAATGATTTTAAGTCTCCCAACCAAACACATTATAATCAATCGTCCTAATATCAAACTCACCACATTTCACAAAATTGTTGTGACCTATCTATATTTCTAAAATACATTCCTCTTAGCATATGGGAATCAAATAAACATATTTTTTACACTAATAGGTCAAATATATATGTATCTTACCAAAGTTTTAATTTCTTTTTAAATATCTAACTCCAAAATGAACTGTTCATGTTTATTATAAATGGAAAGGTCATATATAGCAAATCATTACCACTTTGACCTTGCCATAAAGATTTTTATACCACTCAGTAAACGAACTATGTCAAACATTTGTACCACACTTAACAAACTTTTATGTCCACTTGAGTATTTTCGTATTTTTGAATGCTTTGCATGTCGTTAAAATAGCTTCAACTTGTAAAAAATAGGCGTCTGTATTAGGGGTTCAAGCCATGTTTAATGTATTTGAACTGTGGCAGCTGCATTTACATTTGATAAAGAGCTGGAGACTCTAGAGATTCCTCAAAAGAATCGCACGCCACTATTATTAATAGCCCTGAGACCCAGAGGGTGAGAGTAGTGGACAGTCGAGAGAGAAGGTATAAAATATGAATGAGTGCCTACTAATAAGCCTTGGGTTGTTTGTCAAAGTCTATCACAGATCAAGTCTCAGTATGTCATGGCACATCTTACTCACAGCTTTGACACTTATCCAATCTCCAAGCAAATCATACATCTGTTGGTAAATATAAAAGGAAACATGGTCCAATTCAAAAAGAAAAAAAATTGGCTGTTAAATAATGAATTAACACTATGGGGTGTGTAGACCTCGGCTAATATTTAAAGCAAAAATGACTTTTGTGGTACCCAGATTATTCCAAAAAAGTGGCAAAGCCTTCAAAATCCTTAAAGATGAACTCTGAGAGTCGAAGACACAGCTGCTATTTTTTTCTTCTTGACACTTGTCACAATCACCCTTGTCACAGTGGGTGCTAACATGCAGACATGCCACAGGGCTTACAATCCATTATCAAAGTCTGTCCCTCAAGGCTGGCTGCTGCTCTTAAGACAGTTGAAATGCATTTGCACTGAATTATAATTTAGTTGGGGCCAGTTTTGACACGCAGTAGACATTAGCTATTCTATTTTGCCTTTGTTCCTTTTCTATAAAAGTGGGGAGGATGTTGGTTTATTCCTGTGACCACTGAGCTCAGCAGAGGGGCCGATGTTGCAAACAAAGTGATTACTGACACACAGGGGCAGATTTACTCTCTTTGCACTTGGTGTGAGTTCCATTTTCGCATAAAAAAGTGACTGCTGATATTTACTATCGCCGCACTGAGGTAAATTTTCACCTTGGAGGCTTAAGCTTTCTTCTCTACGCCTGGCCCTGGTGCATAAGTTGTTATGGAAGTTTCTCTTACAGTGCAAACTTAAGCAGTTAACAAAATATAATTGGCGACATCAGGTCCATTACTTGATGTCAGATTGTTTATGATGAAGCTCCGAAAAAAAATCCCCTTATTTAAATTAGTTGGCTGACAAAAGAAGACTGCTGAAGACTGCTGATCCCACCTGTGAATGCTTTTATTTTGTTTGACAAAATGATGGAATGCCAAACAAGGATGATGAATTGGGCGGAAACAGTGTTTATTTACCACTAGTTGTGGTTTCCTTGACAGTCTAAGGACGTAGGAGTTCATAAAGCTAGAGAATCGATTAAGAAGCTTTGGGGCAAACCATTTTATTGTGAGGGGATGAGGAAAACCATAAACAGTAATACTGTCCGATTGGTGTATGCAGATTGCTTTTCAAATTCGATTGAAGTCAGTACATTTGTAGATGTTTGCTGTTGGCAAGTTTTTTTTTTTTTTTTTTTTTTTTAAATCTGATGGCTTTAGGTAAATATGCAATCTTTGTCTAGTCTTCTCAGTAAACTCCCTCTAAGTGGGTACTTTCATCAAATTGCCAGCTGCAGGTAGATTAGAAAAATCTGTTGGTTTCATTTGTGGAGTTGCTTTTATTGAGATGTAAATGGATATGTGTGTGCCTGTAATCCCGTGTGCCAAGTGTTAATAAATGTCTCACTGTGTGCAGGAGAAAATCTGAAGTCTTAAGCATCTTCGTCAAAATTCACAAGCACAGTAACAGCTGGCTGAACCCACTCGTGTCAGCTAAGATTGCACTACTGAGGCTTCAGTTTGTACTTGGTCATGAATGTTGGTTAAAAGCTAACTGGTGAAAAGACTGCCAGGTCTCCGACTTTTTTTTTACATTTTTGTGACGTCTGGGGGTTATGTATCAAATACCAAGATACTTTTAAGGTCACTTATTTCATTTTAGTCTAGCTCAGGGGTCTGCAACCTTATATTCAAGAGACACGTGGCTTTTTTATCCGTCCATTTCAGCTCTTTGGATCTGAAAAATGCAAAGAGTTTGAATAAATAACGAGTTTGTAGTTTTGACTAATTTGTTATAGTTAACTCTGTGTTAAATTTTTTAACAGGTCAGATAACTGGGTGAAATGATTGCAGTTATTTATTATTAGAAAAATCTTAAAACACGTATTATTAATATCAGCTGCACAACAGTATCTAGTTGCTATTTGGAGACAAAGTTCTTAAAGTACATAATTGCATTTGCATGCACATATTTTTTCATTTAATTTTACTGAATGTTGTGATGTTTTTATATTTTATTGTAAAAATAGAAACAGAAGTGTAAAATTACAATTCTTTCATTTTTGATTAAAATAAAGCTGCTGCAGCTGGAAGACCATATTTGACACAAGGTTTATTTATATTTAAAAGGAACTTGTGTGTGCTGGTGTCAAAAATAAAGAAGCCAATATTGATATAAATAAAAGGGTATAATACTGTTATAATTAAAGTGTTGTAAATATTTATAAATAAATGTATTAAGTTAGGGTAGGAACTAGCGCCAAGAAAAGGTGCCATG
Organism: Oryzias celebensis; assembly: GCA_014656515.1. Lineage (NCBI taxonomy): Eukaryota > Metazoa > Chordata > Actinopteri > Beloniformes > Adrianichthyidae > Oryzias > Oryzias celebensis. The sequence continues at coordinate 11,143,264 of BNCR01000012.1, forward strand.
GCAACAAAGGAGAGGAGAAAAAGAAAAAGAAACACATAAAACACAAATTACAGGGTATGACTTGAACCCTACCATCTTTCGATCAGACGACCATTCTACACCACAGCCACCATAAGAAATGGACCCAAATGGTTCTTTTAGCATTAAAAGTTGCAGACCCCTCGTCTACTTCAATCCAACTTTCAAATTCAGTTACTTAAGCTGGTTCACATGATTTTGATCACACAGTTGTATAAAGTAACTAACAGTGTAAAAAACCTGGTTAATATTTGCAAGACCTACAATCAACAGACAACCTTTTAACTTCTAGGTTGAAGCTACGTGTTAAAAGACTAGCAAAGACAAAAACAAGTGTGTAGAGCTTGCCACCCAAAGTAGGGGAATCTACCAGAATCAACCACACTGTCTCACTGTGAATATTTCCATGAGACACAAAAATGGAAATACAACAGATCCCATATAATATGTAAAATAGCAGGTCATTAACTGATTGCACAAACTCATATATTTTGTCTCTTGACTCAATAGTTTTTTGATTATTGTAATACTATTGTATTACATGTCAGTCTCTTTAAATGTTTTCATTGTGCATGGTGTACACAGCAACACATTAGAACTGTGAAAAGCCACACCAACATTCTGAAATATTACAGTCCTCTTTGAGGTCCTAACGATATAAACAATGTTTATGTCTTTGACGTTATTGGTCATATTTTTTGCTTTCAAAGAATAATCATGTGGATGCGCTTTAATGTACTGTGTATACTGCCCAAGAGCAGGCGCTGCACTTTACAACAATCTGTGTGATTTACATAACCTGTCACTGCTGGTAACCTTGAGGCTGATCAGTATGTTTTTTGAGAAACGGTCCAATTTCTTCCTAATGGAAAATAAAATAGACCCCACTGAAGAGATACTGGTGTAACATGTTTTAAATCTCACCTCGCCCTGGAGAAGGTCTTTTAATTTCCAGGTCTAATCTCTGCAAACCTTACATGATGAACGTTTAGCATTTTCAATAATCATAAATGTCTTGCTGTTGGCACTAATACGTGAAACTATGGTAATTGTGGGGATTTTTAGTTGTTTTTCATTATTCAATTACCATGTTAAATTAAATATCTTACTTTCAATATTTTGATATATATGTATTAATGTTTATTTTTTCCAGAATTTTTGTCTGACATTTATGAAATATTGTCAACCAAAGTCAAGGTGTTCCACATACCGAGGCTGTTTTTTCCTTCCTGGCATATTGTGACATTCAACTAACATAATGTATCTGTCATGCTAATGGAAATACACAGAAGCTTAGCAGATGGAAAGATGTTTGTTGCAAATCTTTCATAGGTTTATATCTCTTTTGGGACCTCTCTGGAAGCTTTTTGGATCCGAGATTGGCAGAGATGCATTTTTTTCCAGTCTGAGCACCAATCTAGACTTTAATTCAGTCCCTATCAAACTACAGCTATTAATCAAATTTTGTAGAAGAGAGATACTGTTGTCTCTGATCTCATTTAAAGTCTGTTCTACTGTGTCCCAGAATGCAAGAGTTTATTAAAACATGTGGCACAGTCCATTATGAGCTGTCACTGTGCAGCCAGATTTCTGCTTGGCTTCCTCAGGCGTGCATGAAGAGCCAACAGGGGAAAAAAATGTGCCATTCCGACCAAAACAAATCGAGATCCTCTTTGCCCACCTTGCCTTGTATGTCCCCATAATTTGGTGTAAATTCAATGCATGGTGTTCTTCTATTTCATTAGTTTCACCATTTATTATAACACTCTGGGTTTACTGCTAAGTGCTGTGTCTCATTTGGTACACTACAGAGATTTGGATGAAACTTCAAACGCAAGTGTAGCATGGAATTCATTTCAGAAAAGCTTGCAGAGGGAGCAATATTCAAAGTGCATAAATATCTCGCTTCTAAAGAAATTAAGGCCACTTTGACTGGTTCAAGACTTTTCAGATTGAGAGTGTCATCTTTTTTATTGGAAATTTGGAAAAGATGATCATTAAAAAGTTTAAATGGATATAAAAAACATTGTTTTTCAAGGGAAAAAAATTCAATAATTTTAGCCACAGAGGTCCAGTATTTACCAGTTGTTCAGCATCGAAAACATTTGAACCAAAGGTTGACATCATTTTTTAATAAAAAGGGAAAAAAACAAATTGAAAAAGCAAATTCAATTGTAGTTTTAACACCTTCAGTGGGATAATATGGTAGAATTTTTGGACTCAAACTATTTTTTCATTTTAGGAAACCATCTGCTGTGTTACTAACGGAAACTATTTCTCAATTCTTCTACTCCTTGCTTTGCAAAGTAGATTTATCAAGATTATACACTGATTATTTAGCTTTTATTTTAGTCCCCAAAGTGGCTCTTTTCTTGAATAACCTCACTCAGTTTTCCTCAGGATTAAATCCAAATCTCCTATGTGCAAAAAATATTTTTTGCCACTAATCAAAGGACAATTACTGGCAAAATAGGAGTCTTTCATTTTGGTTCAGCTTTCTTTTTTTTTTTTTTTTCTTTTTATTGACACATCCATTAGTTACAGAATCCCCAACATCAAGGGACCTGCGACTTCTACATTTGCTAATTCCCACTCTGTTAAGCAAAAATGATGGAGAAAGCATGTGGTAACGTGCCAGATCAAATAAGCTGTGTGGTCCATTGATCTGTGTTAGCTCTATTTCCTTTTCACACTCATTACTATCAATTGACTGTATATGAAAACTGGACTGAGTGACACCGTTCTCCCTTTTGTTCCAAACAGGAAGTATCTGATTGTTCAAGGAACCCAAAATCCCTGTGTCAAGATTATTACTGATAAATAAACTGCTATTACTCAGTCATTATATTTGTCAGAAGGCCAGCAACCATTCTTACCCTACCATCTGTCTTTAACATCTTTATGCTTATCCTTTTCTTTCATTTTTTTTCTGTAGTGCAAGTTCTTCAATCTATAAACTGACCAATCAGATGCCTCAATTAAAGTATGTAGTCCCATTCTGAACATTCAAAGCGTTTAGTTGATAGAGTCCCTCCAGCCCGCTTTCAAGTGAGAGGAATGTGGAGTTCCAACAAGCTCACTCCTGATTGGTCGGAGTGGTTCTCATAGACCAAATAAGCCCCAGTGACCGACTCAGACCAATCACAGTTCACTGACAATTTCTGGTTGCAACATGGTAACATCCTTATCACAAAAAAAAGGAAATGAATTTACTTAATTCCATTGGAACCGAAACTAAGTCATTAACTATGAGTGACCTCATAGTCATTCTGTCCAGTTCTCATATACAGTCAATGTTGCCCTCTTTATATTTTATTGTCAGTAGCCTTTTATAAAAAAATATGGACAAACGAAATAAAAAAATCTGCCAGTGTTTAAACTGTATACAAGAATGTTGTGTTAGAGCTAAAACTTCACAGTCACGTGTTAATTGAAAGGCTTTGTTTCAGTGCAATTTTGCCTCCAACTGTATAATAAAATGAAGTGTTTTACATACGAATTTAAGTCGAGTACAATCGTCATTGATAATAAACCAAAAAGAAAATAAATAAATTATATATATATATAAATATATATATATTTAATCAAACATTGGAGACAGCAGTTTAATAGTTTCCAATGAAAATTCCTTTTGTAATCAAGGTCAGCCTTTTGGTCCAGGTCCAACTTGTTAAATTTGCAGACTGAATTAATGACAGAAAGTGGCCTTCCAGTATTCTTTAGAGCCCAGTCACTCAATACCAGCAATGTTAACAATTAATTTGTATAGGAATTGATTGTATATTTTTGATTAGCCTGTTGTTTGTGCATAAAACCCACAATGACTGAGTGTAAAAATCCACATTCACCATCTACTATCTCTGCAAGTTGTGCAAGTGAGGATTCGCTCCAGATTCTTCTTTACCTTTCAGCTCTTTTCTCAGGGCCGGACCATTGTCACCAAGCAATACACTTTTCTTTTCATTTTGCTGAGTCTCTTATGACATGTTCTAACATGTCCTTCCACTCATCCCAACTTACTTGCTGCTGCTAAAGCCTTAGTCACATGCACTTGTACAGGGGTTGACCTGTACAGGTGCAGGTTTTTGGGTTGTCTTTGTCAGTAAAGGGTTCTGGACAGGAGAGATCAATCTTCAAGGGATCACAGAGGTGTCTTTTGCATGTGAGAGGTGTATCGTGATGTCTTTAGTTGGATAATGTACAGTAAGCTGTATGCACTCATGACATACGGGTGATGCTGTCATGCGGTTCCCTTACGCGACACTTTAGTCGTTAGTGAGGTGCACTACTGGCCCCTTGCTGACCGCGCACAAATGTCGCACGTGCAGGGTGTGCATGTGATACGTAAACACTTGTAGGATACTCTCACAAACTACACTCTGTCTAATTTCCCAAATTCTTGCAGTCAGGAGCACACAAGGGGCACGCAGGAAGCATGCAGTAATTACTTGAACAACACTAGCGGGCCCCTGTTGCAGTGCCCAGGGTTTTAAGGTGGCTTCTTCTCCCTTACATATTGTTGAAGTGTTTGTTACAAGCTGTTGCTAGCAGTATGACAGTAGAAAAAAATGTGCATCAACATTTTGCCTCTACAGGTTCACCGAACGGTCTAAGACTTTGATATCACCCGCAGGCTGCCGCCGTACCTTATTTTTTGCCCCAGACAGGCCATACTAGGCCATAAGGGGAACCAAGAAAAAGTGCCTAGAAAATAATTTTCATTCTACATTTTAAATCCATTTTTGTTAAGACTATACCCTTCATGAAATTGGGTTAAAAGTTCTACACAAGATATTCTGCAGTTTTTTGTCACATGAATGCAAAATGTAAAAAAAAAAAAAAATAGAAAACATGAAAATTCTGTTGTGCTTGTTTAATTTGTTTTAACTTATTAAAATCCACTTCAGCAAAAAAAAAAAAAAAAATCTGTCACCAATTGACTCGTACATATGTATGACCACAACATGTTAGATAGATCCTAAGAATTAGTACCGTGTGGTTTGATAAAAAATGCTTTCTTTGTTAGAAATGGTCAGTGTAGGAGAATTGCTTCTCTTTTTTCCAGTATTTACAAGTGCAGGGTTTCTTTGTCGTTATTTTAGAGGATGTTTCATGGTTATTTCAGCTGTTTAATCATCCCCATCACTGCCATAAATAACCTTCCATGTACCCCTATCTTCTCTTTGCTTCTGAACATTCACACAGTGTTGGCACCTACACAAGTCAGTCTTATTTTGAAGACAGTTTTTCTGACATACTGGAGGATTTGTCTATTTCAAATTTGCAGCACACTTTGAGGAGCAGTACTGTTAGTCATCCAGGTCCCTTTTAATTCTTCATCCTTAACATGCCATCCACTACCAATGGCTAAGGGATTGTACAATACCTCATTATTGCTGCTTGATAATTTACCCCTTTGCTGTATTGGTGTAATGTCAGAGGCATGGATAGGTCTGGCAGAGCAGAGGAGGCTGGGCAAAATGCTTTGTGTCTTGCATTGTTTACATTTTGTGCAGATGATTTGCCATACAGGAGGTAAACATATTTGCAAAGAATTTTAAAGGTTAACTTATCCAGCCTAAAACTTTTACCCAAATCTGCATATGCAGTGAAGTCTTCCTCTTTTTCACAAGCTACAGTAAAGACCTTTTGTCTCCCCTTGCCATGAAAACCACTCGTAGAATCACAACCTGAAAATGTATGAATCTCTCCAAGGACTGAACATAGAGTGATGCCAAGAGCTGTGGTTACGTTGGACAAATCTACGATCCTTGTTCTGTTGGCAACTCCTTTGTGAAGTACAACCTACTGGGTAGATTTTTCTCCAGACTTAAAGCAATGACTGTCACATCAGTTCTAGGGCAGGAGAGGCAGATTAACCCTTTCATGACTGGCGTTTCTTTCTGGGAGTTTTTCAAATGTTGATCCTTAGGTGTTTGGCACAGACTCACATCATTGACACCTGGACAGTGTCTTTTATGTTTCTCAAACAAATCCATGCACTTTTTAATTATTACATCTTCTGTAGCACAATAGATGAAAACCAGCGTCTTTTGGAACATATTGAGGTTCGTTCTAATACAGTTCTGGTACATCTTAGCTGTTGTCTTGGACTCATCAGTCAAACAAAGCCACTGTTCGATGCAGTTTCCAAATATTTCACATCTCTTATCAGTATTTTTTCCTTTTATAGGTACAATGTGCATGTAGCACCTTTTATACATTTTTTTTTTTTTACATAAAATAATTTTTGTTAGATTTTTAGGAGTCTTTTCCTCCTCTGGACAGATTGTCATGTTTCCTGGCTCATGGCTAACAGTGGTTAGGACAGTCTCCACACATATGACGCTGCTCCTGGACTGGCACGCCATGCTCAACACTAGAATCGGGCCTCAGATTGCATTTGTCATTGACTGAACATGCTGGTGTGAATGCAGCATAACCCTTTCCTTTTTTCCTTTCCAGAGCAAAACTCTAGATTTTTCTTCACCTTCTCCCTGCTATCACTACAGATGACAATCATAATCTTTGGAGATTTCTTTCTAACCTCATCTATCAGTCTCCCCTTTACCATAGTAAACAAGAAGAGGCTCAGCTGATCCTTGATGCAGCTGATCTACCTTCAATTCCTCTTCAATCTACAACAAATGTCACAATCTTCCTGCTTTCATATATGTCCTGCAAAACTCAAACGCACTTTTCTGCCACTCCATACTTCATCATGCAAACCACAGCTCCTCTCTCTGTACCTTATCAAAGATCTACAAAGGCACAAAGCAGCTCCTTCTGACCTTCTCAGTTCTTCTCTATCAACATACTCAAAGCAAATATTGGATCTATAGTTCTCTTTCTTGGCATGAAGCCATACTGTTGCTCACCAACGCTTACTTCTGACATCAGCCTAGCTTCTACTGTTCGTTCTCATATCATCCTTGTGTGACTCATCAGCTTCATCACCTACATTTCCTTTGTTCTTAAAAATGGACACTAGAACACTACTCCATGCCTCTGGCATCCTTTTCCTCTCCAACAGTCTAGTCAGAAATTCTATTGCCACCTCTTCTAAACTCTTTCATTTGTCCATAAGTATTGTCAGAACTTACCCCCTTTCCACGTCATCCTCTTCAGTACTTCCCTTATTTTAACTTTATTGATCTTTGCTACCTCCTGCTACACAACACCAATCTCTTCTACTCTGTGCTCTCTAACTTTCCTTGTTCATCAGTGTTTCACACTTCTTTTTCCTTATTTCTATCACATTTGTGGAACCTGTTAACACATTTCCATCCCTGACCCTGATTATCCTAAACTGCTAAACATCCTTCCCATTTTCTTTTCTCTGCCTTGCCAACCTTTACAGATCCACCTCGGCTTCCTTTGTTTCCAACCTGTCACACCAGTCTTTATATACGCTCTATTTGGCCTTTGCCACCTCTGCCTTCTCCTTCACCTCCCTGTACTATTGTCTGCTCTCTTCTGTTCTCCACTTTTTGTTAGCAAACCTCTTCCTCTTAAAAGAAGGTCTTCAACTCAGGGCATTTAGGTCATTGACCCTTTAGCTTCACCCCTCGTTAAGGTTATTGTTTTTACTCTAGTGTATATATATATATATATATATATATATATATATATATATATATATATATATATTTTTTTTTTTTTTCTTTGTGGTATTTTCTTCACATTTGGTTTGCTTGGTGTGGGGAGTTTCCCACCAAAACCAATAACAATTGTAAAGAGAGAACATTAGTCACCTGTTTACATACAATAACATTTTAAATATGTTAACAAGTACAACATTGTCAAAGCTGAATATTAATTATAGTATTTTTTTGTATTTTTACTCTAAGTTATTAAATTTGCTAAAAACTAAACTTTGAAAAACCTATGTAAGTGTTGAACTTTCATTTTCATTACTAGTACTTTAAACAAAGAAGCATGGTACTCTTCTCTTCTTCCTAATAAAGTAATAGTTTGGTTTCATGTATTTTAATTTGAAACATAAATGTATCATCCTTTCTAATTGAGAAAACTGAGGAATTGTATGATGAATGTAAGACTATACAGTGATTTTCAAAAGAACTTTGCTGCCTGCTGTCAAGATTTGTGTGCTTAGGCTTGTCACTTAACCCAGGAAAAACTAAGGACGGAGATATTTACTTTTATTTATCTATTTATTAATACTCCTGACACAGAAATATAAATTGCCCTTGACAAGACATTTACTACAACCCCCACCTCATTCCAGAGCTTTTGAAAAGTTGCTGATAGCAGTCTAAAAGGTCTTTTTTTGTCAAATGCATTAAGTCTCCATTGTGGTGCTTGACAAAGGTTTTCCTGAGGTAATCTTTTGTCCATGTAGTTGTACTACATTCTGATGAATCACAGTATTCAGCTCAAATGAAGAATCACATATTACGCACCGTTTTGTCCTTCACTTTTATTCTCTAAAAATGGCGCACATAGTGAGCATACATAACTTACAGATGAAAGCATTTATAATAGATAATAGGGAAGCTGTGTAAAGATGTCCTGGATATAAACATCTAAAGATTTACTATAATATATGGCATTTTAATTAGTGACCTTTATGTGGCATGTTGCATACTGGCTACAGTTGCCATGCATGATTTCCGATGAAGTTATGTTGGAGACATAATGAAGACATCATCTTAAGCTGCTGTGTCATTACCCATGAATCCAACTGCAATTTTGCATTCAAGTTGTTTTGTTTAATCTCTGAGCTCAATTTTTCATGATTAGTGGGAAAAAATATACATACAGTAGTATAGCATCAGTTTTGTGAATTGACAGTAGGTTTTTACAAATGTGTAAAAGCGACATGTCACATGGCTGTCGGTTTTGGTGTGTTTAAAAGACACCCTAAAAGCTTAAACAGTATTTACACTTTAAAAGCAGTTTTGCACATGCAGTAATTAATTGTATCCAATTTCAGTTGCGGACAGGGAAACAGTAGGTCAGCATATAGAGAATTTTCCGGAGTATGAGTCACAAGAGCCAAAAAAAATGCAGAATAAAGAAGAAATAATGATATACATGTCATGATATACAAGTCGCATTCCTTGCCAAAGTATGACAAAAACTCAACCTATACTCTGGAAAAAATGAAAATGTTGTGCGGTTTTATTCTACTGACAAAATACTCTTGCTTAATCAAAAGAAATTTAAAAACAATGCTGCTGTTGTGGACACTTACAGTTTTGACAACTCCCAAATGACCCCGTTCAATAGATAAACTTTTACTAACATTTCCTGTTTTGTCCAAGCTTTTTTTTTAAATGAAGAACTCTAACATGTCTTTCTTCTGATGCATTCAATGACATCTGCTCTAAAAGCAACATTGATTATTGATCTGAATTGATTGAAATTGTTGACTTAAATTATCAAAATAAATACAATCATGTATCTCAGGTCTTAAAAAGGATAAGTATATTTCTAAACCCAATTTGAAATGCATGTACTGCAACTTTGTCAAGTGTACAGATTATTTTCATTTTTGCCACACTGAGCAGTTTAGCAGTATTTGTTTTACAGCATTTCTCCCATATTCAGAGCCAACTGTCCCATTATTTGCATATTATGCTAAAAATATTATTTGTTCATTTCTATTTTAGGCATGTTCCTGTTTTACCTAAGTTAAAACATGCATTTACTTTTCTCAAGATTTTCTTTTCCTCATCCCCAGGACTTATTATTGCCCTTTCCTAAGACTGTCTTTATTATAAACTGCATTCCCCTCTTGTTTTTCTGTTGTTTGTTATGGCCTTAAGTACAAACATTTAGGTATCTTCCTTTTTAAAAGATCATTAGGAAGCACGGTTTAACAGAAAATACAGAGCTCATTACTACAGCTTAGAGCACTTTTGAACAAACATAAAACCTATTAGTTTTCAGAAAAAATATTTTTAAAAGTGCATTGAAATGGATGATTAGTTAGCATATTTTTTCTCCCTTTTTACATTTTGATTAGTCTTTTCTAAGTTGTGTGTGTTAAATTCACTAATCACACAACTTTGTGTGTGCATGTTTGAAGTAAAACAACACAAAATAACCAAGTTGTTGTGAGTTTAAGTGTCATGAAACTACAGTCTTGGCAAACAACATATTGCTTTTTTTAAAATTGTATTTCCCTAGCATTTGCATCAGCCGTTTATTTTTTTTATTTATTTATTTATTTTTTTAATAAAGCCTCAAAAAATATTTACATACAATAATTCTGACAAAGGAATGCTTTTATAGAATAAACTGAGGTTGATTCTTTCCCTTTGATGACTAGATTTTTTAAAATTGTAATTTATTTTCAAAACACTTATTCTGCTATTTAACCTGGTTCTGTTAGATTATTTGCTTGCAAACTACCTTTCTCCCGTCAGTCCAATCTGAATTTCTCTTTGCAAAATAAACAAATAAAATACAAAACACCATTTACAATAAAAGAAACAGTAAAACTTTAGTGTAAATAATATTAAAAATTAAATAATTCATCAGACTTTCACATTTACATTTGTATATCCAAATTCTCTCTCTTTTTATTTAGTTTGTATCATTTGTCTTTGTTAATGTTGCAGATCTAAATCGCTCCTTAAGGTCACTGTGGCCTAAAACAAAATGGCCTCTTCACTTGCAGATCAAGCAGATAAAATAAAGATCAATAGATCAACTCACAAAACCTTCAGCTCAATGGATGGTAGATGGTGTTGGGCTTCGACACATGGTGGTTAGCAAAGCCGGATTGCACACGAGGCAGGAACACAAGGTGGCTCAGGATTAGCATGGGTCTCTTCTGGAAAGCAACCAGTCTTCCGAAGCATAGCTTGTGATGATATCACTATCTGTATTTTCAAGACTGGATCAGGCACACAAGATAATTTGTTTTGTTGTTGTCTGGCTGGGTTGAACATTGCCTGTGATGTGGATGAAGTCATCTGGTCTGACCTGCTCAAAGATAAGATGGTAAAGACCCATAAATGTGAACCTGGGTTTACAGTAAAAATAAAAAATAAAAAAAAACCCGAATACTATTTTACTCTTTACCATTCTTTATAAAACATTTTGTGAACGTGTCAAGTGTCTTTTTTGTGTAGTTCGTTTGTGGTTGCTGCACATCTGTTAGTTATGAGAGTCTTCACTGAAACCTTAAAGAATCTTGTACATTTAGCTTATACTTTGATTTTTTTTTTTTTTTTTTTTTTTTTTTTTTTTTTTTTTTTAGTGGATATAGTTTGTTGTGCTTGCTGTGTGTGTTAATTATAACAACAGAGTCTTCATTCTGACCTCAAAGTAAGCTTTTGACTTAAGAATTTAGTATTTTTATGTTTAGCCCATATTTTGAAAACTATGTTTAGTGTTTTGTTAAATTGGTCTCATGCTTCGGAAAATGTGTTATATCAATTGGGCAAAACTACAAGATGATTTTTATAATATTAACTATTTTCTAATTGCTTGTTTTTTGTAATAGGTCATAGTGTTTGATTTATTGTTTAACATGCTTAGTCTGAAAGTTGATTTTTAGACTGGGCTCCAAGTATATTATTCATATCTAGGAATAAATTTGGCCATGATTCTAAGATCTGTTTATTCAATTGGTCCCAATACTGTTAATAAAACAAGAACTTAAAATTGATTTCTTAGTACTTTTTCTTGAAAAACGAGGGCATGCCTCTTGGATAGAAGCTAACATATTGCTGCCGCAGTGCTACTGAGTTAGTACTGTGCAGAAAAAAGGGTGTTTTAAAAAAGCAACAAAGCTAATTGGTTGTGCCTTAGAACCTTTATTCAACAAAAGAGTACTTTCAAGTAATTTTTAATTACTGACAGCAATTCCCAATGCTCCGCCTTATTGTGATGAATGGCTCCAATCTTGTTCCATGGGAAGGTTCACATTACAGCAAAGAGATATTGTTATTATATCAGAGACTTGAGAGCTGTCTCTTACAGAACATGAACATTGGGGATTTTAGGAACCAGAATGGATCTGTTTACTCTTTGTAATACACTTTTAAACCCTTCAAAATCTAGAACAAGGAACACTCCTTTTGTTTTTTTCAGTAGTTTGTTTTAAAACTATGTTTTATTTTAGAGGGTCTTATGCTTAAATTGTAATCCCCATACTTATTTAAATGTAGCTATTCAGTATCATTTTCAATTATTTCAAAATAAGACTGATCTGAAAGATACTTAAAGATCTTTTGTGCCCCATAATATCCATCTCTCTTCTTCCCCTTCTTTCTTTTCCGTCCGGTCAAAAAAAAAAAAAGGATACAAGCATAATTAATATAAATAAAGTTTAGTTTAAATCACAAAATGGGTTTATATGAATATACACCTTGTTTGTCCGATGATTTATAACCCCCAATTGTAACAGTAAAATCTGTGTAACACAAGAGGCTCTCAGCTCATATCTGTTTGCTCAACTGTTGGACAGTACAAGTTAAAAAAAAATAATAATAAAAACCTCTTTCACCTAGAACAGGAGCACTCCACCCACCCAGAAAAGGCAAACTACCTATCTCTGATTAAGAACCATGGCCCCAGACTTTGGTGTGCTGACCCTCATCCCAGCTGCTCCACTCTGCCACAAATTGCTCCAATGCATGTTGGAGAGCCTGGCTCAATTAGGCCAACAGGACAACATCACCTGCAAAGAGCAGAGAGGAAATCCTGGGGTTCCCAAACCTGGCTTCGTCTAGAAATTCTGTCCATAAAGTTTGTGAACAAAACAGATAAAATGGGCAACCCTCCTGGAGTCAAGCACGTGCCAGGAACAGGTTTGACTTACTGCCGGCTATGTGAACCAAGCTCCAGCTTCGTCATACAGAGACCAGATAGCCCTGAGTAAGACTCCCCGGACCTCATACTCCCATAGCATCCACCACAGGACACCATGGGGGACGCGGTCAAACGCCTTCTCCAAATCCACAAAACACATATGGACAGGATGAGTGAACTCCCATGTACCCTCCAGCACCCTATAGATGGTGTAGAGCTGGTCCACAGTTTCACGACCAGCATGGAAACAGCACAGTTGTTCCTGGATCTGAGGTTCGACTATTGGACGGACTCTCCTCTCTGGTACCCTGGCATAGAGCTTCTCAGGGAGGCTGAGGAGTGTGATTTTCCGGTAGTTGCGACACACCCTCTGGTCCCCCTTATTGAAAAGAAGAACTACCACCTCTGCCAGTCCAGTGGTACAGTTCCCAACTGACACGCAATGGCAATGCTGCAGAGACATGTCAGGCAAGACACTTCCACAACATCCAGAGTCTTCAGGTACTCTCTTTGAGGTCCACTGATAGTCCTTCTCCATGGCCTCATTGAACTCCTTTCTGGACCGAGGTTTTGCCTTCACAACAGCCTGGGCTGCAGCTTGCTTAGACTGCAGATACCTGTCAGCTGTCTCTAGAGTTCTACAACCCAGCCAGTAGTATTGGTTGTACTCGTTCAGCTTGACAGCCTCTTTTACTTTTCATGTCCACCATCGGGTTTGGGAATTGCCATCGCAACAGGCACCAGAGACCTTGCGACCTCAGCTCTGAATGGTAGTAGAGACAATAGAGGTGGAGAACATGATCCACTCTGAGTCAATGTCCCCAGCCTCCCTCGGTACATGTTTGAAGCTCTCCTGAATGTGGGAGTTACAGACGTTCCTGACACTCACCACTAGCAGGAGAGCTCAGAATGGAGCCGGTGCAATGTGGTTTGGGTGGAAGTCAAATGCGGGTGCCTTGGTGGCCCAAATCCTGAGCATGGAACTTGGCTTTAACCTTGAGGTATTACTTGTGTTACACAAAACAGTATTAATCGTCTTTTTCAACTGATCAATGTACTTCTGCTGGAATATACAGGATAAATGATATTCAAATATAAAAGTTAAAGGGAATACTATACTTTGAATGTATTTCCTGTTTTTAAGGTTGCAAAGCTATAGACTTAAAGGTGTTAAAAGTCCATGCACTTCCCATTGTTCATTTTACAGGAGAAAGATATGCTCACATAAAGTTGTAGTCTTGAATGACAGCAACGTCTCTTACCCAATGACCCAATTTCAGTGAACACAGCTGCCTCTGGGTATGCGATGCAGTGTGTCAGTCAAGAATGTGTTTAGAAACAGCACTTGATTTGAGCAAGTCTTTGCATCTTTTGTATCTTTTATGTTTTAGAATGTGGGGGAAGTAAAAAAATATATTTAACTTAACAAGTACTGTTCAGCTATTGAGTTATTGCTTTAATCCAAACAAGGAGCTTAACATGAACCCAAGGTATTTTTTGAGGATGTTAGTTACTTTAAGTAATATGTCTTTATCTATTTTCAATCTCAGCCTATAATTGCTGTACCTGTGAGATATATAGTTTGAATTCCAACATTTCCGGTGATAACCTTGAGGATTACAAGTGACCCTACCCCAGACTCTGAAAAAATAACCTGATCACCTGTCTTATCGCTTGAACCCACAACAGTTTTTTTTTTTTTTTCACCATATATGCTATTTTTTTATTTTATTTTTTATCCCAAACAGCAGAAAAGCATTCAGACTTAGCAAAAGTCAGTCAGGCTGTTGAGACTATTAGTGATGTGCTAGCTTGGCCGCTTTAAAGATATCTGCTGCTTCTTTTGTCAGATCCTCTTTTCTGCTTCTGTCAGGTTTAAGTTCAGTCAGCTTTCAGGATTGTTGTTCATGTTCAGGTACTGCAAGTTTTCTCCGATCTGCTCCATCTGTTGTCTGGAAATGCATTTTTTACAGCACCACCAGCACAGATGAGTACTGTTTTAAATCATTAAAACTAAGCACTCAATAGTACTAACTACTCAAAAGTCAGTACCATGTGTTTGGGACTCGAAGTTGCTCTGGAGGGTAAGTCGCTGCAGCAAAAAAAAAAAAAAAAAAAAAAAAAGAAAACAAAAAGCATACATAAGTTGCCATAAGCCCAATGTAATTCCTGCATTCCTTCTTTAGACTGGGCCTGTCACTCACAGAGAGGAGATTCGTTTGTGTCATTCAGGCCATTGCTCATTTAATAAAGAAAAATTAAGAGTTTGATCATTTTCATGTTGGCTGTGCAGACACAAACCAACAGTGAATATAAGTTGCATGTCCATAAAAACCCACAACTAATCCAATGCAGACAAGTTTGAAGTGATTTAGAGTAGCTACATTGAATGTTAAACATATAAGCTCCATATATGTATTTTTAACTGCAAGAGATGTGTGCACCAGGAATTAAGCTAAATTGCCAAAACCTTCTATCAATAAACTGCTGATACTTAGAACCAATAGTTTTGGATCTGACTTAATATCTGACAATAAAAAAACAAACTTAAAATCCAAAACTTCTTATATTTAATGATGTATATTTTACTAAAATATCTCAACGATTAACAAAATGAATCCATCTCTTCACATAACTTAGAGGGTGCTTGTATTTTCTATCATGTAATCCCACACACTCTCTTAAATGAATAACACTGACATTACTGACTTTTTCATGAAAGTTTTCTGACCAAGTGTAAACTCAAGAATGTTTTTACTTAAGAAAGAAACCACTTTTTTTCCAAGCAACCCTTCTTTCCGTGCTGAGCTTAGTCTTTCTACCGCAGTTTAGTTGTGAATATTTTACAGACAACCTGCCAGGTTAACTGATGTGTTTCCAAGTGATGGTCAAGTGGGGACGGAATTAGTAAATTATGTACATTGCACAATTCAAACAGCATTTCTGAAGCTGAAATGAAGGATGAAAACCTCTGGTGACGCATTAAGTGAAACATGTTAACTCTATATATAGCAATGAAAGTAAAAGAATGTTCATGTCTTCTCTTGCTGGATGAGTTTTTTTTTTCTTTAAAAAAATCTCATCAATTTCTTACCAGTTTGTTACTTAAGCACAAACTTGTATCTTTATTTGAACAAATAGTTAATATTTTTGTTTACTTTGCTTTAATTGTGCACCAAACTAGCACAACAGTGCCATTCAGTTACAACAGCTTCTTCTTTGATGGCAGTATTGTTGTAAATAATCACAGACTGGGAAAAAAAAGACACAGAGACCCTGGCTAGTTCTTAATACGTACAATAAATGCCTATCACTGTCGTTTCCACGACACCCCCAATTATTATTGTTTTTTTTTCAGTTTATGCCACTTTCATTTCTTCTTTTTCTTTGTATTAATACATGCACAGCACCTATGAAACTTTCTGTTTGGTTTGCCCTGTAGTCTTTATAATTGCACTGTCACTGAACCACACCTCTTGAATGCAAAACTTTGCTTACACAAAGACCAGAGTTTGCTTTTTTAATTTGCAGAAAAGTTTTTAAAGGGAGTGTCTTAAAAAAAACATTCAGGTGAAAATTGTGTCTTTCAACATGTTCTTGTGGTATTGTTTCTCATGATTAAGGACATTCATTTTCATATTAATTTTTTGAACCGCTTTATCCCTTTCGGGGTCACGGGGCTGCTGGAGCCTAACCTGGCTACTCATGGGTGAAGGCAGGGGACACCCCTGGACTGGTCAGCCTGTTGCAGGGGCCACAGTCACACACTCATGCACACTCACATCCACACCTAGGGACAATTTAGAGTAACCAATTAACCTATGAAGCATGTTTTGTGACGGTGGGAGGAAGCCGGAGTTCCCCGGAGAAAACCCACGCATGCACGGGGAGAACATACAAACTCCACACAGTCTTTATTCAAGTTGTTGAGATCAGGAACAGAAAAAAAAGCAACATGAAAAAGCTTTTGTTTGTAACGTAGTCGCTTCAGGCTCCCTACTCCACTCCATTCCGATGCATCCACTTGTGGATAAATAGGTCCATGTGCGTCTTCTTTTTCCTCATCTAAGCTAGCATCTGGGTTAGCATGTCAAAACTGTACGGCTAGACAGGTAAAGTATTGTTTGCCATTTTTGTTGCTGTTATGAGTGGTCCACACAGACGAGTCGGGCAAGTCAAGAAAACCAGCTAACTACTCCTGTTGCTGGGAAAAGCCATTTTTATTGGGCAATGCAGAAATTAGGGGAAGGCCTCTTGACCCATTCTCAGAACTTCCTTATAGAATCAGGAATACTTCCTGCAAACATTTCTACAGCCAATCAGAAGAGAACATTTGGCAAAAAACACCTGCAAATGATGAGGAGTCATTTACTCTGAAACAATACAGGAAATACACATATGTGAAGCAAAATAATTCCTTTAAATTTAAGCATTGAAACTCAGGCAGTAATGAAAAGAAATAAATACAACCAAAATGCAAAACATTTTGCATTCTCATCACAGTTGCATTGGAAATGTTAGGTTCGGGGGTGTGAAGGGGTTTTTTTGGGGCTAAAACTGACATAATCATAATTAAAAGTCCTCTAGGAACACTTTTACAATGAATCAAGATGATAGGAGTGTTTCAATAACCAAAGAATATCATTCCAATATTTGTTTTTCAGCTGCTTATTTTAGAGGACAATATTCAGTGACATATTCTATGAGCAAGAAACAAAAAAGCACAACAAAAGATGTCTGGTATAGCCTTCCTTTTGACTTTTATGTATTGAAAAGCTGCTTTACCCTAAGTTTAAGCAACCTTTTTTTTACTGTTTCAATTTCTCATTTCAATCAAGCTTCCATGGATTCCCATTGGTTATTTTACTGCTGCAAATCAATGGCCGCTCTTAAAATGTACTCCAATTGGTTCCTATCCACTGTTGAGCCGCTGGATGGTCTGTTTGAGTTCAAACTGTTGCTGAATCACACCTCACAAGTGAGCTTTTATCAAATAGAAATAGGTCACTGTTTGTTTCGTCCACACCCAAGTTAAAGGAGTTTTCTCGTCTGTCAGATGAAGCACGCTGTCCCAGGAAAAGAAACTGTATTGTAAACCAAACCTTGTTGTGACGTATCTTCAGGTTAACTTAAGTGTTAAAAAAAAAACAGATAAACCTGGAGCTGTGTTTATTTAATGCTTTATGTTTATGGGCTGTGCGTCATTTTATTGTCCCTATGAAAGCATCCATTTGTTTGCATAAAACAGGTTAAATGGCTTTGATTCCTTCTTTTTCTTTGTTTAAACTCACCTAAAATCCAAGCATCTGCTTCTCTTCCTTCATCTCCCCCTTCCCCTTTCTACTATCTTTCATTTCTCAGTAGCTTCTTTTTAAAATGCACAAACTGACCTCAGTGCCTCAATTTGTTCTTCCCTGTTCCTAATCTATTCTTCCCCCTCCTCCTCACGTCTCCTTCTCATCTCCTCTCCTTCTTTCTCCGAATTCTTTTTCTTGCAGTGTCCTGAGGGGCTGAGGCCAATGAAGGATGGCTCAGGTTGCTATGACTACTCCAGAGGCATTGACTGCACGGATGGCTTCAATGGAGGCTGCGAACAGCTGTGTCTCCAGCAGCTTGTGCCTCTGGAAGATGACCCAAGTTCCAGCAATGTGCTCATGCATTGCGGGTGAGAATAGCCACAGACAGAAAAAAAAGTGCCTGATGGAGTCCATTGGCTGGAAAAATGAAGTTATACAGATGAATTATTATTAAAAAAAGTGTATTTTTTGTAATCTAATATCTCCCAAGATCCCCAAACAGCAAGACATTTATCAAGTGTGTGAAATCATAATTTACTCCTTGATCAAAAACTAAATAACAGTAACAGCAAACACTGTATATTTTCAGTTTTCAGACCCAATTAGCATCTTGATGCCTAGTGATGCAAATATGTATCAAACCACTTTGGCTCCAATATTACCTTAATTTAGCATCTAAATGACAACAAAAACACAAGTCATTTCTTTCTTTTTTTCATAGTTGGAAATACATTCAGGCATCAGGGAAGTTGATGGAAACGCCTCCTATTGCCCAATCAAGGATAAGTCCACGAACAAAGAAATGCACACATGCATAAAATAAAAATAAAAGCCTAATAAACTTCATTTATCCTGGTTTATCTGGCATGAAATGTATGCTGCTCAGTAGCCAAAATTGGCCTAATGACCTGCAAAACTGCTATTGATTCAATTTAATTCAATTTTATTTTTACAGCCCAAAATCACAATCATATGTGTCTCAATGGGCTTCACACCAGTATTTATGCAAAGACCATAAAGTCAGTCATAACAATATAAACAATGGCTGGTTGCTAAACTAAATTAAACCGACTAAACTAAACAAGCATCTATGCCCTTTGACCCTCCTTCTCTGCGAGAAAAAACTCATTAAAAAACACCTAAAAACCCTTGATTTCTTGTGAAATATAAAAAATCATGCTGTTTTTTTTCTTTTAGCACATGTAATTACCTCTTGAGTATCAGTTAAACATGTAATCAAAAACAACTTAAAAAAATACATTAAAAATGAAATTATTTAGTCATTTGTGAGCTTTGTGGGAACCCTCTGTGATATTAAGGCAGAGTTTCATTTGTGATTTTTATTTCCTTTCACAAGTCATAAAAAATTAAAGAGTAATTGAATAAAATTACGTACAGATCAGTTAATATACAGACATGTTTAACATGTTTCATTTATTTATTGAAAAAGAATTTCTAATCAATGAATGTGTGCAATATTTTGATTAAAAATAGATCATCAGCAATCTCTTGTTAAAAGTGTCTTATTCACAACATTTCACACAACATACATTAAATATGACATAGATTTATTTATTTATTAGGACTTCTTAATTTTCTGGTTGTTTTTGACTTGAATAGAACATGTGACTTAAGCTGAATTATCATTTGTTACACACTAAAGCTGTAATGCTGGTATATTCTCTCTGTAAGCCTGCTGGAATATGTGAATCATCTGAATTAATTTACATAATTTATAACACTGGAAATCCTCGAAGAAATTATGGATCAATAGACAAGAAAGCTTTTCATACCATCCGGGTTATTTTCTCTGTGATTCCCCGAAAGCATGTTTTGTTTTACTCTGCGTTCTGACCTGGTATAGGATTAATTTTCCTCTTGACAGTTTTCTATTAAATATGAATACAAGTGGTTTTCCCATCTTGAAGATGCTGATTTAGAAGTCTGATGTTCATCCAGTAACAATTTGTCATGCTTCATTTAGAGTGTAGTGATTCCTCCGCCTGTGCCTGTTCCTCCTTGGGTCCAAAGCAACAACAAATCACACAAACAAACCGAAATTCCATCCACGTGCAGGGTCTGGCCATTTTTGGATATTTTAAGCATTTTGTAACTTTACATAGAGCTTATTATTTTATTTATTTCTTCTGTTGAAACTGGGTCTGGTCATCTGTGTTTATGGACAAGCTGTTGCTGCAAGATTACCTCCTTGTGCATTGTGGGTAGCAACATCGACATTTGATTTGTCTTTCACAGAGAGCAACTAACAGATTAATTTATTTTCGTCAGTCATGTACGTTTTCATGCCATCCATATGGCATTCAGATACACAACTGCTGAACCATTACTGATGCAGTTTTAAGTGTCTACTTTTAAAACCTGGCTTTGTTTAATTAATAAATAATTAGTATTATTAAGTCATTATGGACACAAGCAGTAGGTTATAAATGGGTTAAAGAAAATTAGATTTTGTTCTATACAACTGGAAATTAGGATATTTTTACAGATATTGGTTGTGGCAAGAGTTTTTCTTACAAAGATGATATGAAGTTTGTTTCCTTCTGGTGAGTTGGATCATGTTGCATAAAGAAATTTTTGGAATTATGAAGCTAATATTGAAGTAAACAGAAGTATGTAATGGTATTTTCAGGTAATATTCCTTGCACTTCGTGAGTTTAGCAAAAAAAAATAAAAAATCTTTTTTATGTGAGGGGTTTTTTGTGTGTGTTTGTACATTTTTGCCATATCTTTTCACGCAAATGTTTCCAATGAGTTCAAAGATCGTGCGCTGTATTGACAGTCTGTCTCTTCTCCTCAGGTGTGTGCAGGAGTACAAGCTGGCAGGGGATGGGCGCTCCTGCCTCCTGCAGGCAGAGAACTGTGAGGGGTCCAAATGCTCCAGGCAGGATGTCCACTTCAATGACACTCTGTTCGGCGAGATGTTACACGGATACAACAACAAAACGCAACAGGTCAATTTGGGGCAGATTTTCCAAATGACTTTCAGGTAATTGGCATACACCTGCAAGCATGAAATAAATGTAAGTTTTTCTTACTTCATATTAAAAAATTGTAGTTTTTACTTTCTATTCTTTCCTGTAATTTCCCGTGGTGTCAAATATCTGTTACTTTCCTTTCACACCTTTAGCTCTCTCCTTAGGGCTGATGTTTCACATCTTAACTTTTTTTTGCCCTGCATCACACAAGTCACATTATCTGTGTTAAAAAAAAAGCTGTTATCTATGAAGAAACCTCAGTGGAGCAGCAGAGGGAATCAGTGGTCTCTCACTGTTGAGTTTGGGTTCTTCATCTGCGTTTGCACAGACGTGTGTTCGTCTTGATCTGTATGTATGTGGAAAGAGAGGGAAGGCTGGAGGAGAAGTGAGGCTTACAGTATCCAGTGGCACTTCCCCTGAAACTGGCAGCCCCCCATGAAAGTCTGGCTCATTTTGATAAGTCACATGCCGTCAGGGATGAAAGGCAAAGCCATCAGGATGATGATGGCCTATCTGTACAAGAACACAATGCAGGCACAGACATCCTCAACATGCATCTCACCCTTTGTGTGTCCATCTTTTCCCTATTACCGGTACACTATTTACACCTTTCACTGATGCTACAAAGCACAGAGGTTTTCAATGTTAGTATGCTGGCAGAGCGGTTTCTAAAAACGCAGGCGTTTCTGATCAAATCTGTTATTCAAACAATGCTTTTTTTTTAATAAAACAGTATCTCTAGTGTCAAAAAGTCTGCAGAATTATTCCCAAAATAGGTAAAAGAAGGAGTTAAATTTTTAAAACTGTATGTGATCATTTTTAATAATTTATACATGGAAAACAAAATCCTCCAAATGTTGTTTAATCATATGATTCTTTTCTCAACAGCTGTGAAACTCTTTATTATTCTAATAAAACATTTTCACCACAGTGGTTTTCCTACTTAATGTAATGCAGGTCATTAAAGGAATTTAGACTCTTAAAAAAACAAAAACAAACAAACAACAATTTAATTTTGAGGGTGTCAGACTCACAGGTCAACACTATCTTTTCAGAGCCGTTGTAGTGTGTTAAAAATCTGCTGATTTAATTCTTGTTTTCAGTTTCTTGTTTTGAGCATATGCAATCCACAATGCAATCTCTAAGAAATGTTTGTTGTTTTGTGCCTTGGTAGAAAGGTTTTATGCTTAATGTGTTGCCTTTTAATCTTTTGGCTTCTGACTTGATTAGATGGAACCACACTTTGTATTCCTAAACACATTTATAAAACCTGTAAACACAACTTAGTTCCCTCTGGATTTATTAAAGTATTGCAGGACTTTTTTTTTTTCCAATAAACAGATTTTTGTCTCACCACATTGCCATCCATCCGTTTTATTAATCTGCTGAATCCCTTTTGGGGCCACGGGGTCATAAGCCTGTCCTTGGACTGGTTGGCAGTCTGTTGCAGGGTCACACAATCACACACTCTAATTTAGAGTCAATGATATTGTTATATAGAGTCAATATATTTGTTTCTCAATAAGAAACTAACTGCAGGAGTTCAGCTTAAATGGAATAAATGAAATGAATCTCAGCCATATTTAATCATTAGGTTGCATTCAAGTCTATTATTTGACTTCGATCCTGCAGATGTTTGGTTTTTATTTTTTTCATTTTTTCCCAGCAGTTGGCTGTTTGTGTGTGAATGTAAAGCCCGTTAATGGTAAAAATACTCACCAGAACGCATGGGCTTTGCCATGAAATTAAACGCTTCTTTCTACATTAAAGAGATTTGAGTTAAGCGCCTTGCTAAATTAATTTTAACAAAGCGTAAAGAAAAGGCTGATAAAGTTTGCATTGCCTTAGTTATCTCAGCTGTCTTTGCATCAGTCTGCACGAAGGACCACATGTCAAGACGTGTGATGCTTCAGAGCATTAATAAGGATAAAGAGCTGTAGCGGGATTTGTTATCTTTGATCAGCAGAAGACTTGTAGGCTAGAAAGGGCCCAGCATCAATCTTTAGGGAATTTGTTTGATGATTGGCATGTCTACAGCGTAACATGCTAAAAGAACTAAAGCTTTACTGTTTCCCTGTGGTTCACGTGGCTCAGCCAGTTGGGACCTGCCTTTGACATTCTGACAGAACACAGTTTGAAAGATAAAACAAAAGCTAAGTTTAGAGATTTAAACCAGAGGAGGCAGATCTTGAGCCACTTGGCCTCAAGCAGGATAAATCGCTCTGTCCACTTCCTCCAGGCTCTTGCGCTGAACACCAGTTAAAATACAAACCAGGATGTGACAGACTGGTGAGGTTAGACAAATGCTATGTATGGACTTGATAAATATCTAGGCAGCCCTCAAACATTTGGACAAGCACTGAAAATAGGTTAAATAGTTGTGCATAGTAATTACCCAGTTCTTCATTTTACCAAATACACTTGCTATAAAGAAAAATGTCATTTTACAGCTTAAAATAGTGTCTAAAGTTTGAGAAAAGCTAACCAATTCAAGTTTGTTGATCTCTATTAAAACTGTAATAATTTGTTTTCACTAAAAGACAAAGCCTCTTGTAAGCTATGGTATCATTTTTGAATGTATTTAGTAACAAAGTAAAGTAAAACAAGAGTTAGCGCATGAATATGTATTAACATAAATTAATCACACTCATGAAGCAACCATTTTCTGCCGGTTCAGGCTTCCGTGGCGTGCTTCAATTTCTGAAAATACACTTTGTCAAGAACTATCCCCCTTTTAACATGGTCACTTACAAAGCAAATGAATATTCAATTTATTTTAGTACTTTATTCTTGTTATTTTTAGGTTTAAATCACTCTCCCATTGTTACGGTAAAACAATGCGTCGCTGAACAGGCAGATATCGACTGCAGCGGCAAAGGAAAGCGGTTTATATGCTGATGGTCACAATAGATTCAGTAAAGTATCAGTTAAGAAAGTTCACCTCTTACTGCTTGTTTTGAAGAAACTTCTTCCGGAACACCCAGCAGCCAATCAGTAATACTGCAGACATTAAAGTCTTGAGTTAAAGAACCTGATTTCTGAGTTAACACTTTAAAAATTAAAACATTTCAGAAAATAAAAATAAAGGGTAACATTTTTTCTCGCGCCTGTTTTTGTTCAAAAGCTGCATATTGTCGTATAAAAGATAACTCGTAAAACATTGGGATTAACCGTGATTAATCACAATCCAAAGGTGTGATTAATCTGTTTAATTTTTCAATTGTTTGACAGCCCAAATATGTTGTTTTTAATACTTTACAAAAAAAAAAGATATTTCACTCTGTGTAGGGCGGCCATGGTGCATGGTGGAATGGTGGACTTCTGATCAGAAGATCACAGGTTTGGTCCCTGCCATTTACTGTAAACTGTATTAGTATACTCCTGGGGGAAAGAAAATACAATGTTAGAGGTCAATATTATTTAAAAAAAAAAAAAACAGCAAGTAGATCGACTGTTTATGTTACTATTTCAAATGTTCAAACCTAAACACACACAAACCACTATTTTCCATCCAGATTCATATTACTGAGAATATTTAATTTGTATAAGATTTGCAATATGATTTGTATTGTCGTGGTCTGCACCAAACTAATTAGAAATGAGAATGCAGAAGCGAAAAGAAAGGAAATAGTAAGTGGATTCAAAACGCAGACACTGATCAGTCTGCATTCTTACAGGTCACTGCTTTAGAATCCAGAAAAGAACAAAAACTGCTGAACAGAAAGAAGAAACAGAAGCAATCAGCCCAATGTTTGGAGCGGATTAAGGACTCTGCAGAGGTTGAACAAAAAGTGGTTAGAATACAAAAGGCAAGCCAAAAAGCACTTTAAATCACATTAAGAGACATCAGTGAAAGACGACCAAACAAGCATTGTTGGATCTTGGTGCTTTTTTGGTAACGATGAGGCAAAAACTGCAGCAGAACCTAAAGCTTCTTTTAATTTTTTTTTCTTTTTTTTTAAAGTTTACTTATAAAATAAACCAGTTTATATTTAGTTTTAAAGTTTGTGAAGGATTCAAATTTTGGAGGTAAACTTGGCAGCAAATTATAGATTCATTAATTAGCTAAAACGTGACTAAATAAAGATGGAGAGAATTCTTCAAATTGAATATGTAAAAAAAAGCATCTGTTAGTTAATACTAACTGAGCCCAAGAGTGAGCATGACAAAGCAGCAAAGACAATATGAGTATCACAATTAAGAGAATTAAGCATACAAATAAAAGTAAAATCCCAGATTCTCACAATTTCAGTGCCTTTTAAGGTAACATTTAATAGAACACTGTGTCAACTATTCAAAAATGGTAAATACTTTAAATGAGGAAAAAAAGCAGAGGCTGTTACATTGTAAAATAAAAGTGTTGTTTTTTATTGTATGTTGAGACACTGCAACAAAAGAATGTTCTTTTCATGAATTATGATGCTTAGTATGACTCTTCCAACTTTCCATTATTGATCATGAAAGACTGATGACAGAGCCTTTCTAACAGACCTTTGTAAACTACAGAGAATCTCATATTCTTGTTGTCATCCCGCCTTCGTTTTAGCACACCTTTGCACACAGCACCTGCTCCTGCAATCAAGAAAGATTTGCATGAATTGTAAGACGCGTGCTTGCTCGCACTTCCCTTTTCCCTGCAGTTCAAAGCACACATGGCAGATTAATTGCAGCTCAAAGGCAAAGCACACTTTTATGCTAATGTGTCTGTTTGGTTAAATAACACACATGCTCTCGTCTCAAAGTGGGTTAAGGCCAAATACCAAAACCATATTTTAGATTGATGTAATGTGCAGAGTTCAGTCGTTTGTGGTAAAAGCAGTGAGAGAAATGCAGGCAAAAGACAAGAGCTCATTGAGTAAATGAATGATGTAGTTCAAACCCAGACTGATGGGAACATAATTGTTTGATTCAGTTAAGGTTTTCAATGTTTTTTCTTCCCTCCTTAGTATGAAAATTGGTCTAATCTTATTTCATGAGCTTAACTGTCTTCGTTTTCTTGAACATTTGGAAGTCACATTTCACCATTCATTATTTCAAATCTATCCTGAGAAGCTAAACACACAGGACTTTAATACTTGACTCCCAGTGCTGCTAATTAAACGTGTGTATAATGGCATGTCAACTCACTCGAGTACTCACTCTGCCTATCCAGATCCACAGTCATTTGACAGAAGAACAAAGCATTTGTATTCTAAAACATGTTATAATCTTTTTTCACACTCTACATACTCTCTGCAACATTTACCCATTTGCATTTAAGTCTTTCCTTTCATATTTTTTTCCACATTATCATTTATGTGAAGATGCAAGTGTTATTTCACAGCCCCTGTCTCGTTTTTTTCTTCTCCTCACACCTTCAGTCAATTGCTTCCTCCCATTCTCACCCAGCACACTTTTCCCATGCATCATCACCGGAAAAAAATAATGGAAAACTGACATGACTTATAAGACTTGAATCAAATTCACAGGTACATCACTGTGGTTTGTGGATTTTTGTGTGTGCACGATGCTTTGCAGTCTTTTCAAATGAAGAATGTTAAAAAAAACATGTTTTTTCAAGGCTGCATTCTATTTAGCTGAATTTGTTATGTACTTACTTATTAATTCAATCATTTGTTCATTCATAAGAGACTTTGTTTAGTTTTTGTTTTGTGAATGTGTGGCGATGTGAGCATGTTTGTACTGTAATGGAGAAAAGTGATGCATTGACAGTTTTAAGGAAAATGAATGTGAGTCGGTGAAGGATGTTAGGCCATCATGTTAGGCTGTCCTTCACTGAGCAGTACATTTGGTTTGGCTTCATATAGATCACTGTCCTCCTCCACACTCTCACATTAGTGCTTAGACTGCATTGTACTGCATTTTTAAAAGGTCAAAAAGTCATTGTCAGACTGCATGTACTGGCAATAGGTCATGTTATACATAAACAAATTGGCGATACTCCTGTTCATGTAAAAAACATCCACAATGGTCACAAAATAATAAAAACCTATTTTTTGGAAAATAATTGAAAATGAGACATGTCCATGGAGTATGCCACCTTTGCTCAACAGTGGCTGGGATAGGGTCCAGTGACCCAAAAAGTAAAGATCGTGTTTTTGGTGTTTTTAACATGTTCTTGTGACATTTTCTGATGATGGAGGACACATATTGAATGTGAGATTTTAAGCGGTCTGGATGGTTGGATGAAGTTTAAATTAAAAATGGCAGTAATATTTGTTTAACATACAATCTAAAAAGAAAAACATTATGACGGCATGATGGCTTATTTGGTGATACAAGGATCCACGGTTTTTACCACACTAAGCATGGACCATAGAGAGAAGAACTCTCAGAGAAAAGAAAGAAAATTATTCATGTTAAAGGTTAAAGTCATAAAACTGTCTCCAAGCAGTTTGCTGTTCTTGTGACTACAATTATATACATGTTTTTGCTTCATTTGCTTTATTTGCTTCATTGCATTTTAATGACCCAAAAAGTTTCTGAGAGATTGAATGCCCTTTGGACAAATGAAACAAAACTGGAGCTTTTTGTTGAGACACAACAGCTCTTCATCAAGAAATAAGTAGGTAAGTAAATAAATAATAAGTAAGTAAAAATAATAAATAATAAGTAAGTAAAAATGAAGCATAGCAAAAGGGAGGTGCAAGTATGGTTGCATCTAACAAAGGGTCTCTTAAGGGTCCAGGGTGCAATGGATTCTTAAGACAATCAGGAACAAAAAAAAAAAAAAATTAATATAGATAATAATTTGATGAAATACTGTGGAAATACTGGGTTTTGTCAGGTCTCGAGCTTCCGTCTCCCCATCTGACCACCAGAAGGAGCCATCTCCTGAGTATTGACTTTTCCCTGAGCCTCTTCTGCACTCCAACTCCCAGAAGCCTTTGCACTCTGTTCCCAGGTCTCATCAGCTGTTCCTCATCATCGCAATAACCACAAACTGCATTTCGGCAGACACTGGGCTTATGCCTGGTGTGAAGTCTTGTTTTGCTGTTGCATTCATTCTGAGTGGGTCTACTGCTATTTCTCTGTGTATCCTAATCCTTGCCTGTCTTGACTCTGTCCGTGGACTTTGACTCCTGCCTGGTTTTTGACTTTGTCCTGCCTTGCTCATGTCTGTCTGATCTCTCTATTAAACCAGTTGGACATGTCAATCGATTCTTAACATGCCAGACGATTTTCTGAAGCAAGAGGATCCTCTTCAACACAGGGTGGATTTTATTTTGAAAGGAAAGTTACTAACGTACAATCAAAAATAACTATTACATTAAGGGGCAGCCATGGTGCAGTGGGAGTGTGGTTGGCCTCTGTTAGGAAGATGTGGGAAAGACACTAAACCCCACATTGTCTCTGGTAGGTTGGCGCCTGTTATCTGCAACGGAGCCACCATCATTGTGTTTGTGTGGGTGAATGGGCTGTAACTGCAAAGCGCTTTGGGCCTTCAATGAAGGTAGAAAAGTGCTACATAAGTACAAGTCATTTACCATTATTGTAAATATCTAAAAGCTAGATTTTTTTTTTTAATTTTTATTAAAAGTCACAAAAACTGTGTATTTTTCTAAACAGTGACTTTGTAGTTCTTGGTGGGTTTTGGTCAAAAAGAAATCGGACCAAATGGCTCTTTTAACATTAAAGGTTGCAGACACTTGGCCTAAATGAGGAATTCTGTGTCACTCTTTGTTTTTTTCATAGCTATGCTTACAAAAAAGGTTATCATTCACTTGAATCAGTCGAAAGACTTGTTTCCACAAAAAAAGCCTTATATTCAGTCATTTTATATTGAAATGAAATGCTAAATCTTCGCCTCACTACTCACACATAGAGGTTTCATTTCCGACGGCTGCGCTCCCCCTCCTCTCGAGATTGCAGAATTTACTTCTGCTAAGAACTCCCTTAAATCTGCCTTTATAGCAATGAGAGGAGTGGTTTTCTCTGGAATCATTCCCAGTTTGTAGTACAAGCTGTCAGTCGTTTCTACTGATGCCGTTCCAGTTTCCTGAGGATACATTTGAGTAAAATAGTGTGTAAATTATAAAAGAAGCTAAATAAAAATCCATTCATAGTATTTGTTGGAAAAACAGGATGTTGGCAAACAACAAAATGCTGCTGCATCTTACAATTTATACAGGTCAGTGTACATAGACTAGAATTGCATTTTATACAAGTATCTTTTGAATATTTTAATTTGAGCCCTCATTACTGTCAAATGCAGTCCATCTTTTTTGTTTAAAAAAAAATAATGTAACAGAAGTTTTGCTCCAAGATGTATCAACAAACTACATTTTGGTGTCAATATTCACCATTTTAAATTGTAATTCCTTCCTATTGATGATTTGGGCAGTTAATACCCAAAACATTTTTTAACCAAACATAGTCAGACTTGTTGTCTAAAACTTTTTTTGTGTGGATTATTTTCAGAAAGCACATGGAATGTGAAAAAGCGTAGTGACAAAACTAGATGCCAATGAAACTTAATTGAGACTTGTGTGTGTGACAAGAATATAAAATTCTACAGGTCCACATGTAATGCAAGTGAGTGTGATTCTAACAATGAACAATTTGTACATTTCCTTGCAATTATTTTGATTTAAAAACAGATATAACAATCTGGTAAAATAAAGGTTGTATTACATTTTAAATAACCCTCCAGAAAAAAAAGGCAAAATCTCAAAGCAAGTAGTATAAAAATGAGGGGAAAACTGAAAGCCATATTCTTTCATCTCAGGGGATGTTACATCTAACAGATAATGCACAACCTTCTTTAAAGTTGTCTTACATGAGCTCCAACACCATACATTGTAGGAAAATCATACAAGCCAAAATTAGCACGTAATAAAAAGCATTGGTTGACTTGTCCATTCTAATTTTGTCAGTGGATGGATGGCAATGTCATGTCATTGGGTTCATTATTTCAGTCGTCCCCCCGATATTCCCACATCTTGTATTTCACTTGTCCCTGCCACTCTACTGTGCTTTCTTCCTAATTATTGCTCACACAGTAATACAGATGAGCAGAGAGAGCCTTAAAGATGAACTGCTGAGGTGTTATTACCTGTGTGAAGGCTCCACGATATTTTTAAGCATTATTTTAGGATTACATAAAGCAGCCGATTCTACATTAGAATAAATATTCAATTTTGACAGAAGCTTTGTGTTTATTACTTGGTTTGCAAACAGACCTGAAATGCTTTTGGCTCAATTTTAAACCCTCATCTGTCTCTCTGAATATTTGTACTGGTTTTCTTCTAAATCTGATATAAAGAGTGTGATCCCCCACGGAAGTTCTTAAAATATGAACCCCTGAGTGCTTTTAAATCAACTCCTTTCAGAACTGAATGTAGACTTCTAACATAAATGAAAATGATTTAACATTCTTGTCACACGTTGTCTTTTAACTTTTGTTTTGCTTTGGATAAACAATGCCATAACACATGCAAGCTCCTAACGTTGTTATGTTAGAAGTGCCTTAAACTCCATCCATTCATCTTCTGAAGCCACTTCATCCCCTTTGGGGTCACATGGTTGTTGGAGCCTATCCTGTCAGATAAAGGAGGCGGGGGCACCCTGGATGAAATGCCATTTCCCTGACAGGGTCACACAACTGCACACACACACATTCACACCGCGTATGATAAATGGCAAATGGTGCATTTATTTAGCGCTTTACAGCTTTTGTAAGAGGCCCAAAGCGCTTTATAAACACGTTCTCATTCACCCATGCACACGCACATTCACACACTGATGGCTGCTCTGCTGCTGAACACTGGTGCCAAGTTTCAACCACCAGAAGCATTGTGGGGTTCAGTATCTTGCCCAAGGGCTATTCAACACGTGGGTGGGAAGGGCACAAACTATTAGTGTGATTTTCCAATCAAGGGTTGGCCGCTTTATCTCTGCACCACAGCCGCCAGGTAGCTACCAATTAACCTTTGTTTTTGCAAGTAGCAGAAGTACCCACACATGCACAGGGAGAACATGCAAACTTCACGCAGAAAGGTCCCAGCCGGGATTCAAAACAAGGCCTTGTCACAGGCAATGGCTCTAATCACTGCACCACCTTTCAGCCTTTAAAGTGATGCATAACCTGTGCGTATTTGAAACACAAGAGAAAAAACATGCTCCTAAATGCTGTTATGATGAAGTATCTCTTTATTCCTGAAATTTTAAACGACTAACCAGAGAAATATCACTTTTAACAAACTGGTGAAACAAACCACAACTATTGCTTGCAAAGCAAAAACAAAGCAGCCCTTTATACTTAATGCCTCACTTACATCTGCATGCTGACAAAACTGGAGTATACAGAGCTTTTTGTTGCTCAGGGCCACTGACAATATTTATTTAACAGCATGCAAGTGAATACATTGGATTTGTGAAAGAAGACCCCCCAACATCATCCCGATCCCCATCCTCACACCATGCACAGTATGAGGTTGCCCAAAGTTGTCTGCTCTTATTTTTTATGACTGATGATTTCTGAGAGATGAAAGCTTTGTTGTAATACTTAAGCTTCTTTTTTTGTCTGGGAATATTTTGGTGAGAACTGATCTGTTGACATCAAGAACATTGTTGGTTTTTATTTCTCCAGTGAAAAATGCTATGCTTGAGTTGATATTTTATTTATAGTATAGAGAATAACAATATCTCAAAAGTAAAACTAAGAGTTGAGAAGCCCTCTGGTCCCACTCACAAAGGTTATACAGCATCAACTTTTACATGAAATGATTATCAACAAAGTAAAATAAAAAATAATCATAATCTTAATCACAAAGCCAACATATTTAAGCTTTTCAAATTGTTTTTTAATTCATGTTATTCTTTTTAAAGGTTGGACCACAGTTTCAGTGAACTTTTAATTGACCAATCCTATAACAGTATTTGCACACATTTAGTTGAACTTTAAAAAGAAAAATCCTTTTGTCGGAACAATTGGCTGCTGGTGACAACTAAGACTTTTGGTCCTGTCACAAGTTAATATCACGTGCTTCTAGCTCTTTTATTCCTAGTGAACAAAGTTCAAGCTTTGATCATTAAGTTTTAAACAACTTTAATTTATATTTAGCTGTGACACAAATGAAGCCTCAATGATGAGGAATGAGATACTTCAATTTAGTATTGTTGTCATGAGATACTTTTTTCTACTTTTGCATTAATTCAGACAAAATGAATAAAACTCCACTTTATTTAACGTTAAATATTCAGTTTGTCGAGTTGAGAAAAATTGCAGTAAATGATGCAACCAAATATCGATGAAACAGTTTTTTTAGCTTGTTTATTTATTTTTTTTATCAAAACTATAGTGCATAGTTAGATTCAGGTTCAGCGCCCAAGTAAAGGCTGATTGGCATGTAAAAGAGCACGACAGTGAATCTTTCACTGATCCATACGTTTGTTTTGGCAGAGTTTTTTTTTTTTTTTACACCGGATGCCCTTCCCGACACAATCCTGTATTTTATCTGGGCTGGGGACGGACATAGGGAGACCCAGACACGGGACCCTTTTTGGCTACATAGTTAGGCAGTAGCGTGAAGGGTCTTGCTCAATGACTTATGCTGGTTTCAGCTCATCGCACTTCCTGGGAATGAAACCCTGATTTCCCATGTGGCAGCCCTGCACTTAACCAATATCAAGCCTTATAGGAGCTGCTTTAACAAATTGCTTCAACGGCCCACTCCAATGAAAATCATATGTTTGTTGTTTTAAACTTTTTCTCCTGATGGAGGGCATATAAAAAAAATAAACTCAGAATTGCATTTCTGAATATTACTTTATTCAAATTGTTGTGCATTCCTTAGAAATTACACTGGGTGGGTTACAAGATCCCAGCTTGACTGAATCCAATCAGGCCTTCTTTTTTAATGTTCTTTTTTTTTAGGTCTTCTGGCATCTGGCTCAAAACTGTACGGCTGAATAGCTCTAATAATGCTCGACATTTTTGTTGCACTGGTAACGTTATGTTGGTGGTGTGAAGGGTTGTAAGCTCGTGGGAGATTGTAAACAGACGGGTTAAAGGAAGTGGAGGTGTGTGCTAACAATCCCGCCTACAACTCGGAGGTGAATTTCAGATGAATACTGTCGCTCTGCAGAAACTGTCTTAGAAAACAGAGGCTTGTTTTATGTTTTCTTCTTTTGACTAAAAACAGCATTATCATAATTAAAAGACCACTGGGAAGCTTTTAAAATAGATCAAAAGATGGCCGAAGTTGGACTTTAAACGGTCAAAATGAGCACTGTGTTAAGTCAGCTGAACTTCTCAGATGTGAATACTGCACATACTAAATATTTCACTTATCTTCCATATTTAGAATAAGTCAATGTTGTGAGACTGTGCACATTCTGTTGGTCTATGCGTCCCGCTGCAATGCCAGTTTGGGTTGGTATGCAAAAAAGGAAGACGCAAGTCCACGGGGAAATGATAAACTGTGGCCATGGCACATCTGTTATTCCCAGCTGTCTCCACTGAAAGTTTGTGGAACTTACCACGTGAAAAATGAGGCAGGTGTTGGAAGTGATCCCTAACACTGCAACTGCACAAAATCAATCCAACGAGCATCTACTTACCCCAGCTTTCTCTCAGTGATGAGGAGCTTTTGACCCTGTGCCACAAAATTAATCTGAGGCGTGCTGCACACACAACGCGGCCAGGTAACTGCATGCACACGCAACTGTTACAATGGGCGAGTTTATTTGCACAGGGTAAATCACATTCTCAGAACAAATACGTTTCTTTTCCAATATTTTTGATTCTACAGTTGCGGTGAGATCTTTTGTTTTGTTTTGTTTGCCATAACTTTATCTTTTAGTATTTTAAATGTGTCTGAAGTTTAAAAATTCAGAAATCCGTTTAAGAAATTAATTTGTCAGAAAACAGAACACTTCATTGGTCATAGTAGTTAAAAGAATAGCCAGATAGCCAGAAAAAGAAAAATAGGAATAAAATTATATTGTAAAATTAGATAATTGTATGGTTTTGATACAAATAAGAAAAGGAGGAGAACAAACCCCACATTAGCTCCATGTTGGTCTTGGACTCCACTTGCTGATTCTATCCATTGACCACTGTCAATGATAGATATGGAGATGGACAAAGCGTTTGTGATGTCACCCATAGAAAGTGCCTTACCTCCGGTTCCAATGAAATGAATTCAATTCAGTTGCCATGTTGGAACCGAACGACGTTAGTACGCAGTGATTGGTCGGAGTCGGTCTGAGACAGTATTTCTATGGCAACCACTTTCGCTAATCAGGAGTGAGCTTGTTGGAAAGCCACACCCCTTGCACTGAAAGTGGGCTCAGGAGAATCTGTCAATCAAATGTTTCAAATGTTCAAAGTGGGGGCCAGCAAGCAACTGATGCTTTTACTGAGGCATCTGATTGGCCAGTTTATCACTTGAATAACTTGCAATACAGAAAATATATAATGAAAAAAATAAGTTCAGCAAGAATGTGTTAAAAAGAGGTACTACAGCAAGTATGGTTATTCTGACAAACATAATGACTGAGAAATAGCTCTTTATTTCTTAATAGAAGTCTATGAGATTTTGGATTTCTGGGACCAGCGGGTGCACAAAGGGGAGGGAATACTGTGTCCAGTTCTCAAAGACTGTCAATGATCCTATCATTAACATGTCACAGCCCAAAGATGAGCCCAATGTTCAGATATTTACATTTTGAAAAAAAATGTGTCATGCTGCCAGACCCCCTTGCCGTGCCTGATGTTGGGAACGCGCTGCAGAACCTCTCAACGTTGGCTTAGCATTAAATCGTAGGAATCGCGTTTTCTGTGAACATAGCTTAAGGCAACATGTGGTTAAAAAAAATTGAGTGACTGCAATAATGTTGAAGCAAGATTTGATGTCTGCAGAAATGTGCTCCAAGCTCAAAACCTGACCTATACATTCCAGCTTATCCACAAGAATGAAAAAGGTCAGGTTTAGTGGGATAATGGCACAAGACTTAGAAGTTGTTCTGGGGAGAGGTGGGACATAATTGAACTACTAACCCTGTGGATGTGAAAAAAAAAGGAAATGAATTAAATGTATGTTATAAAAAACACTCAATCACACATCCACGTGTCCCTGCAAGCCTGCAGTGATAGGAAGGTATCTAAGTATGAAGAAAATATAATGCTGTCTGTGAAAAAAAGCTGAGCTTTGAGGATCACCGGACCTTTCAGCAGAACACCAATCTTCCACTCAAAGCACACCAATTCTTCATTTGAGGACAAGCTCATTCCAGCCACCCATAAAGAGTTTCTGACAGGACCAGAAGATTCTTTCAGCACACAGAAGCAAGAAAATTATTGAACTATAAGTCATTGTTGATTATACAACAGCTTTTGAAGAATAATTTCTACTCTTGTTACTTTTAACTATTATTATTATTTTCAGCTGCAAAATACTAGACTCAAACTGACTGAAAAATCCAGTTGGCAAAATGAAATTAGAAGTAGCAAAATTAAGTGCATTTTCTGTAACAATTTATAATTTACAATACAACGTATTCCTATGCTTTTTTATTTTGCAATTGGAATGCATTCCATTTCACCCAATAATATAACATTGTCTTTAATGCAACTGAACAACTATGTTGTGGGTCCTAAAAATCGTGAAGAAAAATCTAAACAAAAAATGCAACATATATTTTTAGTTATGTTGTGTTTTTATATATGTGTTGAACCATCTGGCACTCACTCATCAAACCTATTATGGACACATTGAGCCCATTTAACACATTAAGCGCTTAATATGCCTCTGAACAAATGCTTTTTAAAAGTTAGTTGTGTATATTTAGCATTATATTTAGAGAGACTTTTGGTGGCATAGATTTAGTTTTTAGCTTTTAGATTGATTTTTTTTTCTTATGACACGGCTGCTGTCTTTGCTTAGCTTCCTGGCTTACCAACCCACTCATTTATTTTCATTTCCTCTTTTTGTGGTGAAAACAGCTGTTATTTTTTGCAGGTCTATTTTTGCAGAGTGTGCGACTTAGGGGAGGCAAATTGTGTCAATTGGTCCTAAGATTTGTAGAGGAACAGTCTTCATGTTAGGAAAGGAAGCTGAAGTTGGAGCTTCCAGGAATGAGGTGTGGAGGAGGTCCATTGAGCAGGTTCATGGATGCAGTGATGAATGGCATGAGGGTGGATGAAGAGGATAGTAAGAGATGGAGACAGAAGACTTCCTGTGGCAACCCTTAAAGACCCAGTCCAATCAAACTTGTGGTTTTGGTGTTTTTGCCATGTTCTTGTAGCATATTTCTCATTGTGGAGGAAAGACAATTGAGATTAAACCTGCGTTTTTGAGTATTTCCTCATTCAAATTGTAACATTCAAAGCTTGTAGCTTTGACCTAGAAAATACACTGGACGGGCCACAAGCGCTCTGCTCCACTTTATTCTGATGCATCCACTTGTAGACAACTAGATCCAAGTACGCCTTCATTTTCCTCCTCTGAGCTGGCATCTGGTTCCAAACTGTATGGCTGAATAGCTTCAACACTGCTTCCCAGTTTTCGTTGCACCAGTAATGTTATGTTGGGGTTGAGAGGGTCTGTAAGCTAGCTGGAGAGCATGTAAACAGAGAGCTCTCAGCGACAGGGAACTGGGAAAGAATTGCTGCACACCAAAGATCCCACCCACAACTCAGAGGCGAATTTCTAATCAAACTGTGACAAAGAAAATGACACGTTTTTTTTTTTTTGTCAAAATTTAAAGACGACTTCAAACACGTTTAAAAGAGTTCAAACACGTGAGATTTTAAAGGTAGCAGCTGAAAGTCAAAAAAGAAGAAGACATCGTCAGGTTTTGCAGGTTTTAAATTACTGGCAAAAGAAATACTTAAATCATTCACAACAGCAACTATTGGACGAAGGTGGAATAAAAAATCAGGTATGCCATAAAAACATTACGCAAACAACAAGGAATTAAACAGAAGTTACAGATTAGGAGCAGTTGGTTTTAATCCTCCATACGGGTGGATACTAAACCACATTTGATTGAAACTCGGAAAAATACATTATAATAATGTAGTTGATAATTTGTACAGTTTAGGCTACAATAGATCTATGGAAGGGTTGAAGCTCAGGTAATGCAACGTATAATGAGGCTACAATAGAGATCTATCAATAGCATCAAACTTTAAAAGGGTAGCGATAACTAGCTTTTGGAATATTACCAATTCAAATAACTCAGAGTAAGCAATAAAAGGCTGCGTGTGTGCGCGCCGCCGCTCCTAAATCCTCTGTAATTCCTCCGTCTTTTTGAATAAGGGGAAGGTGAGCATGTTTGGGAGATTACAGAGACTTCCCTGTGGTGCTCAAACATTTGTGTGGGTTTGTGTTTACCTTTCTGCAGGGAATGTGTTTGCTTATGTGAGGGAGTGTGCACGCATATCTGAGTGTGATCACCCTCAGGGAAGTCGCTCTCCGCTCCATATATCACATGGCAAGCCAGGAACTAATAGACCCTATGGTGTAATATCAGCTAATGTCAGAAAGGTTTATAGCCGTCTACCTGCTGTTTGACTGAGGAAGGGGGGAAAGGGAGGAATGGCGGAGACAGCGATAAGCCTTGAGAAAGAAAATAAAAAGGGAGAATAAATGAAATAAGGAAAACGGTAAATCCAAACAACATAGCTGAAGTTTGAATCTGACAGTGGGGTAGGAGCATTTGTTTGAGAAATGCAAAGTTGTTAAAACAGATAGGAGTAGTGCAGCAAATATGCTTTCTTATGTCCGTAGTGCTGTGAGAAACCAGACTTCTGTATGTATGATTGGGGGCAGAACTGCAGCACTTTAGTTAGCCTGCTATACCATAGCAGCAGTGTGCAAGTCATCCGTGTAAAGTTATGCACTTCAAACACATGAACAATCATTGCAATATATGGGGAAAGAAGTCATAAAAAAGCCTTCTTTAAAGCAACTTCAGGTTGAAATTTCAAACTTGTGTAGTTTTGTCTGCAGCGCAAAGAGGTGGGACCAAAGGGGGAGAAACAAGGGGGCAAGGGGGCAGCTGCCCCCCCAAGCAACCCCCCCACTTGCCCTTAATTTTGGAGTCAATGTTAGTATATTTATTAACCAACACTAAGAAATCTTCAGTACACGCTTCTTTAATCATTAGTAATAGCACCTCAGCTAAAGAAATGGCTGTTTTTAACATTAATAACAATCTTAAAACTGTTTGAAATATGTATTTTGCTCCCCTCCCGCCTCTGGTATAAAATGTTCCAGCTCCACCAGGGGGTGGGACTGGTCACCTGACATTACTAGAAAACATCTGCATAATCTGCACAAGCCAACAATGGAAAGGACAGTAAGAAGTAGTTGTTAATACCTGAGGTTAATAATTGCAATCACTACACATTTTATATAGTTTTGATTTGAAATGGCTGAATGCTTACCCCCCCACCCCCATGTATACTCAAACATCAGTGAGGGTCCATTCTTGTTCTTGTGTGCAGCAACATTCTGGCATTGAGGAACTAAAAGGGATGTAATTAAGAGACCAAAAACATGCCCTGTTAGATGTGCCACAGTGTTCAGTGTACAGTGCTCATACCCTTGGGGTACGGATTGATTCGAGCATCGCTATACTGTATATATTTGGAGTGGTGCTTTAATAGAGTTCACATGGAAATTTACTTATACATTTTGCTTCTCTTAAATTCACAAAAATTTCCAAAGACTTTCCACTATTTATTATACTGTATACCAAAACCTATAGTAGCCTATTTGATTATTTGTGACCCCCCCCCCCCCCCCTTTTTTTTTTTTTCCCTCTCCCGTGAGGAGAAAAACAGCATTTAAGCTTGTGTTTGTTTTTCAGTGGTTGCAGATAAAGTTAAATTATAGTCTTTTCTTTTATGTTTTGCTCTGACTGACTTTAATGATCTTAAAAATTTTCTCAAAGTTGAAATTTTAAGCAAAACGTGAATTATTAAGGGATAGATGATTAATTGCAGCAAGTATTCCCTGATGATCTGTGTCTGGTGATTTTTAGATCACTTTTAAACTGGAAAACCATGACTCTTAGAGAACTGTATGTTCTTGTGTGTTTCATGTTTGATTATGTGGAACCAAACACAAATTACACCAATTAGTATACATCAGTCTTATGTCTTTTTTTTATATTAATATTCTTTATTAGAGTGTGCAAACTGTTAGAAATGAATAGGAATCTCAAATATAAGGGTCGCTATTCAGACATGCAGATGTCCCTCTGCACAGGCGGCACTTGTGCGTGCCTCCCAACTTCAGATCACATTCAAATCACTTGGATCACACCAGCTTTTACCCAAACCAGCACTCTTGACTAAATTGTGGCACTTGTAGCTGACAAAAAAAGGGGGATGCATTGTGATAAATTAAACATGTCTTAAGAATTTAAGGGCAGCTCTTTTGCTGTGTTAGTTATCAGGTCTTCATCTGCATCTGGAAAACCCAAAATGAACATGAACACACAATCAGTATCACATGCACCAGTAAATCTTAATTAGATTCTTTCATTTCTAAAAGATGTATGCCTAGTGGGCATTTAATGAGAACAGCGCAGGTTTTAAACTAGAAATAAAGAAGTCATCAGGTTTCGTTTTAGTTGCCCAATAGGACAATAGTTTCTCCACTTGTCCAAACCATACATGTCAAGCCCTGTTACAGCAGAATAGGCTTAAACTGTCATGCACATAAAAGATGAAGGGGTGTTACTAATCTCATGTGTGTGTGTGTTTAAGTGTGTGTTTTCATCTCAATTACAGGAATTTAAATTTAGTGGAAACCACAGATGTCACCCTTAAAACATTTAATTCTTTAATTAACTTGTTCTTCCATGAAAACAAACTTTTTTTCAGTTTTGCATCTCATTTATTTCATTTTTTTTAAGTTTGCAAAAGAACAAAATGGCAGTTTCATCATTAAACTAAAAGTGCATTAATTCAGAAAAACTCCAGGTCCTTCATTAAAATCCTTTCTCGTGCTGTTTTTAAACCTCCACCTTATAAATATCTTTATTTTCACAGTGATTTTTTGGGGTTTAATCAGTTTAGCTGGTGAGGCTGTTGTTCAGATGTGCCCGCTGATGAAACCACGTGTGCTTTGGAGTCAGAAAATCAATACTTACGAGTAAAGAAGGTTCAGGTTTTTTTGATCATTTTCTCATAAACAGTGTTGAGTCATTTATTGACTAGAATGAAATTATTTTTTTTTATTGTTGGTAAAATTCTATCACATTGCTTGAAATGTTCTTTTTCCTCCATCTATCTTCTTCGTTCTCCTTTCCCGTCCCTGTGTCTGGTTTGGACAGTGTCATCTTGGTCTGTAAATTTGCTGGTCATAAATAATTCATAGGCATCTATTTATAAATAAACTGTTCCCAGCCACTTATGTGTTTTATTTTAAAACTGGAAAAAGGCTGCACTGAGCATTTGCCTATGCTTATTTATTCTGAGCTGTACTTTAAGGCAGTTAATTAGCTTCCCTGTGGCATGATGTCCATAGCCTGTCTTTAAAAATGGCTACTAGAAAGCCAGAAAGTTAGCTCTACTTCAGTTAGTCATGTCACAATAGAAGTAATTAATTAATAAATAACTAAATGTAACCATGTCACGCCCTAAGGGGTGTTATATTTATTTCAATTGACAATGTAAACTGGCAGCATACAAATGAAGCTCATTGTTGCCCAACCACTGTTGATCAAATACCTGATGATGAAGTGAAGAAACAAGGAGTTTTATGTTTGAAGTTTACTTATGAATTTTATGTTTTTAAAAACTCTTGAAAATGTTGTTTTAATTAATTGTTCTTGAATGCAGCTTGCTTGAAGAATTTGACTGTTTTAGAGGCTCTGTAATGAATTCAGAGGCTGTTTTCTTTTCCTGTTGTTATTCAGCTTTATATTAAATACCTCATTTTATTTTTTTCTTTAATCAGACTGCTTCAATGGAATGCGATCGTTGACTGTATAAAGAGAACTGGGCTGAGCGTCTGAGACATCATCCATAAAAAGTTACTTACTTACAGTCGCCGTTTTTTTCATGATATGTTTGTCGCTGTTCTAGAACTAGACGTCCTCAGTAAGCCATGGTCATTGGTC
Source organism: Oryzias celebensis (assembly GCA_014656515.1). NCBI lineage: Eukaryota > Metazoa > Chordata > Actinopteri > Beloniformes > Adrianichthyidae > Oryzias > Oryzias celebensis. Next base: position 11,184,449 of record BNCR01000012.1, read on the forward strand.
TGTGTTGGTCATTGGTCTTGGCATTTCTATGGCAACCACTCTCTCCAATCAGTAGAGAGCATGTTAGAAGGCCTCACCCCTTCCACTGAAAACTGGCTCAGGAGAATCTGTCAATCAAAAGCTTTGAACATTCAAAGAAATAAAATCATGAAAAAAATAGGATTAGCAAGAATATGTTTAAAAAGGTATCAGATCAAGAATAGTTATTCTGACAAATACAATAGTAAATAAATAAAATAAAATAAAATAAAATAATGCAAGTTAATAAAACAGTATTAGCTGTTTATTTTTTAAAAGAAGTCTTTGAGATTTTATTTTTTTTGCAACCAGCGAGCACTTCCTGTTTGGAACATGAATGGGGAGGGGTTACTCTTTCCACTTCTTATATATAGTCAATGATCCTGTCAAAATAAAACCTACACAATGATGGGAAACAAGTTTGTGGGTAAGCAACAGTAACTTTTGTCCTTAAAAAAAGCCATAAAAGAGTAAAAAATCAAACTAGCATTTATTTTTGTTCCCAACGGAATAATTTTAACTGTAGTTTGTATTGTATGCACAAGCTCTAATTAGAATCCAACAAGGAATGGTGGCTACACTTTTCCACATCCCTCTCAGCATGACTCATATATGTGATTACTCACAGTGGTGACACATTCAGTCACAAACAGTCGATACAAACTCCATAGCTCCATTAGAGGCAGTTTCATTCTCAGCATCAACTCCCCGGCCTAATCAATATTGGCCATGACAAGTCACCAAATCTCCTCCTCTCAGTGGAATCATTTGTCAGTGAACCCAAAGCTGAAGCTGTGGTAAGAGATTGTAACAACACTCAAGGTAAACATCTCTGAGTGTTTCATTGCACTATGAATTAGGTTTTCTGTGGATGTTGCCTTGTAATAAGTCCTTAATTCCTACACCAGGCCTGTGATCTAGCTGACACTGATCCTTTGTCTTCGTTATAACTCCTCTGACTGGCCTCACTTACACTAAGTATGTATTAAAATCAAATCTGTTACAACTGCTTTGTATCTTACATGCAGCTCTTTTTGGCTACAAATCCAACTTTCATTTATCTTTGACTGCAGTTTAGCAGACTTGGACTGCTTTCAAGGCTTGGTAGTACAATGACAGGATAAGAACTAATAATTAGGCTCAAAGATTCTATGGGATGACATAAAATATGAAACTTCAAGATGTGGTTTTATTGAAAATAGCTGTTTATTTCTTATTGAATCGCCTGCACTAGAAGTCCAAGCATAATCAATGAAATTACACAGTGGTTTAAGACATAATGGAGACTTGAATGAAGGGCAAACAAAAATGCTTCACTGCTTTTCCTTTTTAGAAAGTAACATCAACCTCAAGCAAAATTGAAAGATAAAAGTTCATTTCCGTCTTTACAAAGTACATTTTCTCTGTCTAGCTGCCTCTTCTGTCTTTTTTCCCCACATTTTAGTTTGTATTTTTCTTCCAAATTTTGCAGGTGTGACGTCCCGAGCCCACGTGTTACATAAAGTAAAAGTTGGACAGCATTCACTTACTGGTCACATTATTAGGCACACCTTTCCTACTGGCTCTATAATGCAAATTTCGACTTTGCCAATGACATGCCAGCAGCTCAATGCATTTAGGCATATTGACTTGGTCAAGATGATCTGCTGCAGTTCAATCTGAGCATCAGAATACGGAAGAAAGAGGATTGAAGTGACTCTGAATGTGGCATGGCTGTTGGTGCCAGACGAACTGGTCTGAGTATTTGAGAAACTGCTGATCTACTGGGATTTTCACACACAACCATCTCCAGAAATGACTTGTTGGTGCCAGAGGTCAGAGGAGAATGGCCAGACTAGTTTGAGCTCATAGGAAAGGCAGCAGTAACTCAAATAACCACAGGTTCCAACCGAGGCACGCAGACGAGCATCTCTGAACACAGAACATGTCAAACCTTGAAGTAGATGGGCTGCAGAGTGACCGGGTGTCGCTCCCTTCAGCTAAGAACAGGAAACTGAGGCTACAATTCAAACAGGCTCACCAAAATGTGGTCAATAGAAGATTGGAAAAACATTGTCTGGTCTGATGAGTCTCCATTTCTGCTGCCACATTCAGATGGTTGGGTCAGAATTTGGCATCAACAACATGAAAGCATGGATTCTTCCTGCATTGTGTCAACAGTTCAGGCTGGTGGTGGTGGTGTAATAATGTGGGGGGTATTTTCTTTGGGCCCCTTAGTACCAACTAAGCATGGTCACAACACCACAGTCTACCTGAGTATTGTTGCTGACCATGACCATCCCTTTATGACCACAGTGTATCATCTTCTCATGACTACTTTCACCAGGAATGTCATAAAGCTGGAATCATCTCACACTGGTTTCTAGAACATGACAATGGACTCAAACCCCTTTACCTGCAAAACTGCAGGTAAAGGGGGTTCAACCCGATACTAGCAAGTTTTACCTAATAAAGTGGCACGTGAGTAATACTGTGATGAATTAGGAGCAACCATAATACATTGTGTTTTTTCTCGTTCCTATGAGAGAACAACAAACGCCAATAAATTGCACTTTCAGCATTTTTATCTATGACTTGCAGCCACACTGGCCACATTTATTTTGGCATATCAGGTCAGTGCACACTTGCTTCAAGGTTCTTACTTCAAGGTTCTGCAACTGTATCAGTTGTAAATTTAAAAAAAATGTATGGACTATTCTATTTCAAATGAGACCATTCATGTACAAGCTTGAACTTATTCAATCACTATTTCACATTTGTGCAAAATTCTTGGTAAGTTTACCTAATGTATGTAATGTTGGGGTTTTAATAGCCTCTCCATAGTTAACGATGTTTATTATAGCCTCAAAGCTGCGTTTCTTTTTAGTGATTTTGATAGAATTGAACTTGGAGAAGTGGTTAAAAAATTGTTCTAAATTCTTGCAGTCAGCATGCCCCCCTTTAAAGGAGGCACTTGTGAAGAAATAGGTTCTGAGTTGCACTTCTTGCACTTCTGCACAACCTTTGCTACTACACACAAAGAAAATTACAATTTTCATTCAACAGAGTTGCTTTATAAATTATAATTATTTATAAATTATTATTATATAATTATATTATTACTATATTATTATTATATCAGGGATTTATCAAAGGCAGGGATATATATTATATTATTATTATTATTATTAATTATTTATAAATTAATCGCAATTAACAAATTACAGACATTTTAGCGCATTCTTTTTTTTTTTAATCACGCTAATCTCTTCTTTCATGAATTCTGTTCATGTCTGATAATGCACACCTGGAAGGGCAGTACCCTGCTCATACTATGATCATTTACGAAGAAATACATATTAAATCAATTATCAGAGCTTCAGTCCTGTTACGTTTTAAGTTTAAGTCGTTTTTCACAAAAAGCAGACTATGTAAAGCGTGATGAGTTGCATTGTCATGAAAACAGCTCCAATGTGCAGCGACTGCGCTCTGCTCTTGTCATGAGAAATTAAACAAATCATCATTTCAGAGGAAAAGTTCGCCTTTTCATGCATGTTTTTGTCCAGATGATGAAACAAAAGTTTGTTTCAAAGAAACAAATTCCAAAGTTTAAATAGTTCAATTCCTCCGGTGTCACATTCTCACATTTCTTAATTTCCTCCTTATGTTCTATATTTTTCTTCTGCTGCATCTCAGTCTTCAAAAATGACCAAAATAACTAAATAAATGATATCGTCAGCTTAATGTTCAATGAAAAAAATAAATAATAATTTCTTTATGAAATTAATTTTTAGTTTTTCCAAATGCTCTGATTTAGACAACTGTTTTGCAGAAAGTGTTTTCATTTTTCCCTCTTTTTGTCTTAATATGCTTGTCCATCAGAGACTCACTAATCATCCCATTCAGGGATGATTCCGAACAGTGTGCCTGCAGAATAAGTGTCAAGCACGCTGTGCCATGGGACAATCCCAATTTTCCTTTGCAGCACATTTTCCGACTACAGCACGTGTGAAAGAAGAAGATTAAGACTCCACATGAGCATAACTGAAATTATCCACCAGCAGCTGTAAAGCAGTCCCGTGTAATAATAGTTTAGGAAGCATGTGCTGTCTGTAAATCCTCATATTTTATGTTCTTATTTGTATCACAAAATCATAACGAAAGCAGTCTTTGCCAGTAGTGTTGAAAATGTGCAGGGAAACTATGTGCAAAAGCTTCTCCTGCATTCTCTTTTATCATCTTTTCTGTTGTCACAGACAAATATGAGATCAGGTGAACTGCAGACTACTCTTTTACAACAGTTGTTGACACTAGAAGGAGCTGCATTGCTTCGAAAAAGTATCCCTTAAGTCAACCAAGAAAGAGATTTTCTCTTTTTAAATATAAGGTAAAGGTATTTCCTTCCTCCTTCCTGGTTCTCTTTCATCTACTATGACAGCAATTCAACGTACAAACCATGCTGCAGTAATTTCTGTCTCTAGCCCTGCATGTGGGATACACTGGCACCCAGTGGCATCTTGTGTTCAGCTCAAAGTGTTGTTGGGTTTTGGCTTAAATTCAGTTTATTCCTTTGTGGTGGTTTGCTTAAAGACTGCTGACAGTTAGATTCCGCCTTTGAGTCTACATTCTATATGTCTATCAGTAAAAATGACTGTTGCTCCACCCCATCTTGAATCTTCAACCCCGTCTCAGGATGAATTGTTCTCTTCTCTTCTATATCCCAGTGGAGAAGTGAGCTTTCTGAGCTGAAATCACCTTTTTACTAGACATTTCAAACTGTCTCCTTTGCAATTCAGCTCTGAGGTTCTCTGACCTGCACTCTTCTCTAACACACACACACACACACACACACACACACACACCCGCACACGCACAAAGACACAACACATTTGTGTTTCTGTTGGTGTTGTTACTGTATAATGTCATTAAAATAAGCACAGTTGTTTATTTCCTTTTATATAATTGCTTAGGGAGCTTGTGTTCCACCTCGTGTTTCTTTAGTTCCAACATATCAAAGTGAAGTCTTCTGGATCCACACATTAAATGTAGCACCGTAACCACACACAAGTCCATGGGTTTTCCATTGACAAAGAGACAGACCGCCCTCTAGTGGTTACTTTTATAACAGCACTTTTGCTCCTTCGCAGAATCGAAACTACTTATGCCAAAATATAAAATATACAAGAAAAGCATTTTAGCACTAAATTTTACATATAACTTTCTATTTATACTTTAATAAAGCAATTTTGTGACCAGTATCATTTTACTTTTTAAAAGGATAACCACATTTTTGGATCAATCCATTGAATACACACTAGCACACTGGCATGAAAGTAAATTGTACTCTTGTAAAATTAAGGAAAATATCATAAATAGAAATTTAAATTAATTTGCAAATAATGTGAAAGTTCTAAAATAGATCTTATTCATTGGGATAGGAAAGTAGGTGTGCACCTATTTGTGCAACATATCTCTACAGTAGTCTTCATGTTGTGGTCAGATGTACTTATTTACAGATGTGATGCATGCTACTCCATGAAGGGACAGCACAAAAAAGGTTTGATATATTTGCAAGACATATATAGAGGCATAAAAGCATTTTTCTTCTAAGAAAGTTCCTCCTCATTGCTTATTTTGGAGGAAAGAGAGCAGGTGGGTATGGAAGGGTAACAGGATGCAGAGCAAACCAGAGAGGTTTACCACTGTGTAATGGGCTGAGTACAAGGCAAACAGTTGTTAGAGTCTGTCTGCAGGGAGGAATACTGAAGCTGGTTCTTGGGTTGCAAGAAAGGAAGTAAGGCCTGGTACAACAAAAAGGGAAACAAAACGATTGGATGTGAAGCTTAGATTTAGCTTGTGCTATAACATGTGCATTAAACGTTTTAGCACTTAAGTAAAGAATTACTCGAGTGGAGGCTAGTTTTAAATATTTGTTTTGATTCCACTGTGTATAAATTTATGTATACACTGGGAGAAGATATTTTTTTGTTGGATATCCTCATTTAGATTATGTTTTCTTTTTTTTCATTTGTAGATGGAAGCAGCATGGGGGGTTCATGTCTACTGACCTTAATGAACACACACGGGTACTGAATGATACATAAGTAGATAGTTCGGACTGTTTTTTTCTCACCAAGTCTGCTTACCTTTCACACGTGGTTTAGTGTACAGGAAACTGTCAAATTACTTAACTAAACTTTAGCGTATTTATAAACTCTACTTACTTGATAATATTGATGGTGATAATACTTTTTTTAGGACAAATACTATAAAATGTATAATAGAGGGAAAACAACAATAACACAAGAAAAAGAAGTGAAGAGAAGGAAAAACCTTATAAGTTCTAGACCAATTTAAGACTTGATTCTGTTCCACTATATTTCTCTACATATCAATACACAAAATTGTTTTTGTTGTGTATGCCTTGTGTATAATGTATGTTTTTTTTCTCCCCCTGAAATTATATTTTTTCACTCTTTGAATGAATAACTAAATACTTAGAAATGATTACGGTAGTGGGAACAGATTAAAATGAAACAAAGAGTTCAGAACAGAAATAGCTGTTTTAAAGAAGCCTAATTAGGGCTTCTCTGTGTGGTTTGCAAATGACAGATTTTCATGGCTAAATGTAAAAAAACAATGTGGAGCATATTTGATACTGATTTCACTTTCAGAGCTTCTCTCCTTTGTTCTTTCGGCTTCTGCCTTTAAAGGTTGCCACAGAGAATCATTCGCCAAGCTCTACCACCATCTGTCCTTCTGCATTCCTGTCCTGAACACCATCACTTCCTCTTCACCTTTTTCCCCTCATGCACCTGTCTGTTAAAGTCTGCCCCATTCACCACTCTCTCTTCCCTCTAGGGATACGTCATCCATCTCCCTCCAGAATTTCTCTTTCTCCTCAAGCTCACATCCCACCTTGAGGGCATAACCACTGACAACATTCAACATTACACCTTTAACTTCCAGCTTCAGACTCTTCGCGCTTTCTGACATTCTCCTCACCTCCAACACATTCTTATAAAACGTCTCCCTCTGGATCACTCCTACTCTGTTCCTCTATCCATTCCATAATAAAGCAGCTTGAACCTGCTTCCCATCCTTAAGTCTTACTCCTATTTTCTACCAGCATCCACCTTTCTCCTTTTCCATTGCCGTTTCTATGCCTCTAGTTTTCCTTGCCAGTCACCACATTTAAAGTTCCTATTCTAAGTTCTACACTCTTCTGCCCTTTCTTTTCTCTTACTGCAGACGAGCACACCTTCATCCTTTTCTCTGACCAACAAACGTCTAATTACCTAGTCAACAGCACTGATAGAGGTTGTTGTTTTACCAGGCCATGACTGATCCGGTATTGTCTGTGATACACATGCTTATTTTGGCTTTTGTTTTTTGGTTGGATTCCCTTCCTGACACAACCCTTTTGCATTTAACTAGACTTGGTACTGGTGCTTAAAAGCACTGGATTGTGCTCCCTTTTGGCTATATTTAAGACCCTCTTTCTCTCCTGCTGTTCGTTTGTTTTTTAGCAGATCAGTTCAAAGTCAAGGAATACAACTTTTCCTCATTGAAAAAAGTCATTTCTTAGATAATAGACATTGTAGATTTTCATACTTATTGATTGCTCATTGGTCCCACACTTAAGGCAATCATTGCCTGCAAACGATTCTGAAAAATATATTAAAAGGTAACTTTCACTTAGGCTTATATTTATTTGTCTGAGACTCTGAAATTAGTAAATACTTTAATTTTGTTCAATCCCTTGAATGAAACCTTCAAGTCTGCTGTTTAATTTTATTGTAGTTGTTTCATTTCAAATCCAATGGAATAGCTTGCAGAGCCCAAAACCATAGGATTGTGTCACTTTCCAAATATTCCTCGGGCTAACTGTACTCTCAAGTTTCTGAAACTTATTTGGATGGTTATGGCTGTGTTTGTTATTTACGACAATTTTGTGAGTAGTGATTTTATTTTTTTTTAATCTGATATTTTTATTTCACAAAGCCTTAATTGCCCATATTTGGATGTGCGTTTTTGATTGGAGGGTACAGAGCCTCAAACTTTACCGCGTCTTGCTCAAACGCCATTTTTAGAAATGTTAAGTAAACAGAGTAAACTCAGGGATGTCAGAGATTATCGATCAAGATGAAATATCTCAAGCAGGTCTTGTTATTTTCTAGAGGGACTTGATGTGTGACATGCTTGTTCATTTAACCACTATTGTAAATAATCATATGTTTGGGGTGGAAATGATCTTTCTTGGGAAAAAAAAGCAACAGTCTCCTGTTGCTGACCAAATTGATTTGGGTCAAATGGGCAAAGATGAATGTTCCTCTTTGTAATGAGCTGTCAGTAGAATAAATGCCAGTTTTCTTCCTGCAGTGCAAACACACCAATCAGCCACAGCCTAAAACCTGTAGGGATCATAGAAACATAAGGGAAAATGCACATACAGATGGTTGATTTTGTCTTACATTCCTTCCAAATGTATGTAATCAATCAAAGGTTTATCATGTGCTTTCAGCAATTTAAATATTCAAAGAGTCACTATAGAGAAAATGGTGTTTTAACATGCTCTTGTGGCATTTTTCTCATGATTGAGGATATATATAAAGAAAATTGTGTTTTTGAGTATTTATTTTTTTTTCAAATCGTTGTGAATCAGGAACAGACAAGAAAAATGCAGTTGGAAGAGCTTGTAGCAGTGAGATAGATGCTGCAAGCAACGGGCCACAAGCTCCCTGCTCCACTCCATTCTATCTACTTACAGACAAATAGATTCATTTCCTGTACGTCTTAGTTTTCTCATCCAAGCTAGTGTTTTGCATAAAACTGTACGGCTTGGATAGCTTTGATATTGCTCGCCATTTTTGTTGTAACGTTAGCTCAGGCTTGTAAGGGATTGTAAGACAGAGGAGAGAGTTTAAACAGATGGATGATGGGAAATTGGGGTAGGCTGAATACTCGCCTACAGTCCCACCCGCAACTCAGGGGCTAATTTCTTATGAACTTCTGTCGCTCTACAGAGACTTTGTCTTAGAAAAATGATTGGGTTGTGTGTGTGTATGAAAACTACTTAATCATAATTAAAAAATCCCTGGGAATGCTTTTACAATAGATCAAAAGATAATTTGAGTGGGACTTGGTCTTTATTTTACAATTTAAGCTGGTGTTTAGAAAAACCTCAGCTTTTTAGAAAAATGCTCTTTTTAATACTATCTGACATGAATGGAGCTCCTTTCAGGGCATCAAGGTCAGGCTTTGTCTAGGCTTTAAAATCCATCTTGGTCCACACACCCTCATAGTCTCCCTGAGCCACAGCATCAAGTCAGCTGATTTAGTTCTTGCAATCAATATGTTTTTTTGTGACTATAAGCTGCACTAATCTTTTTACAGCACCTCTCCTCTCTCACTCCCTGCTTTTGAGTCAATCCTTCCATCCGTCTATTCTGACTAGAGAACCGTGATTGCTTCTAGAAGGCTTTACGGGTAAAGCAAGCGAGAAGAGAGGCAGGGATAAACAGGATGAAAAATTGATATGGCGAACAGCAGAACTACTTCCCATCCCACCTCCTGAGTTTCTGTGCCATAAGGACTGAGCTATGAGACTCTGTCCTGTGAAAGTGGATAAGGGGAAGTGTGTTGCAGCAGCTTGCCATGCTCTCAAAATTCAACAAGAAGCTTTTTTTCAACAGAGAATGAACTCTGACTCCTTCAGTTCAACCAGTGACTCTTATCCATTCAATAAGGATGGGGTTTGCCACACGCAATTCTAAAAGCTTTTGCCACTTCTCATGGCATTCAATTCCTTATTTTTTAGCATTTATTGTGGAGCGAAATAAAAAAAGGGTGCAGCTAAGGAAGAGAATCATTTTGTAGACCTAATTTGTCAAGTCCACAGTCTACAAAATAGGTCATAGAGTATTGTAAAAAAACAGTTTAAGATTTCTATTGTTCAATTGCAGTGGCGGCCCGTGCATGTCAGAGCTGAGCCTTCAGTTTTCCTCCACCTCATTCATTTGAAATATTTTATTTTTCTAACACTATCTTGTTATACATGAAGATTATTTTAAGGAGCAATTCCTTCATAAATTGATAATTTAAATAGAATGAATTCATTATAATTGTACATATTGTAAAAACAAACTGTAAGTCTCCTCTCACTGTAATAACAGCTGCAACAAACCCTAAAGCACAATTGACAACTAATTAAACTTAAAAAATAAGCATTTTTTAAAATATTTTTTTTTCTCTGTTTTTTTAATTTTCAAGATAAACTTCAGGAGATCAGCAGGATCAGTCTGCATGTCATATATGACAGATCTGTTCTCATTCCTCAAGATTTCGAAGTTGTTGCCACTATAAAAGTTTTTATTGTGAAATGGGTCAAAAAGAGGGTAAAAGCTTTATTGATTTTAAAAAAGGATATTAACAACAGTGTTCAGTTTTGTTAAATTGTTCCGACTTCCATACCAGGGTTTGACCACAGTTCACGTCAACCCTCTACGCGATCAACGTGAATCAACTCATTCTGTCGCAGAGAAAAAAGGCTTTATGCCGCTTTATAACACTTTATATTAGTAATATGTTGCATTTTTGGTAAAAGCTACTTTAAAGTCTTGCTTTACCAGCGCAAAGCCGCTTTTCCCTGCAGATCAGCTAATTCACAGTGATTGCGGAAGGACGTACAGTATGTCAAAGATCATTGTAGGTTTTGACATAGACGCTTTAGGTGCTAAAAGCTAACAGGGCAGTTGGAATGATCTAAAACATATTTTGACAAATATATGTTTAGAAAATCATTTCTCTGTGATTTTTATACTTGTTTTTAGATTATTTTAGGCCATCATTGAAGGCTTTGCCTGCGTTGACGGTACGCCACTGTTCAATTGTAAAAAACATTCATACACAAGTATAGAGGTGAGAATTTCTAGTCAGTTGACTTTCTGATTTAATTGTGATAGACGACATATCTTTGTTTGTGTGTGTTGCATTTCAAACAGCTGAAGTTTAATAAAAGCTTGTAATGTTTGGTTAAAAAAATTGTAATTGAAAGGTACAAAATTCTACTTAAGTAAGACCTTTGCTTGGTCAGAAGCTACGAACATATCAGGCATGTGACGTGCGTTGAAGAACACACTAAATGCGGGTTCTTGAATGCGCCTCTAGTGTTCACGATGTTCACATTGGAAAAACAGGGAGGGGCTTCTTCTTCCATCTCTTTTTCTAAATTTTACTTGTGCATGTTTGCCACCTACAGTGGGAAGAGGCTTACTGTGAAATGTCATAGCAGTGCAATCTTCTCCAGGCTTTTCCTTCACATCTTTAATCTGATATATGAAAGACTCAAACGATTGGCACTTCTGTGAATAGAAAGGGGCGCCATCCAGACGTCACTACTAAGTTTCGAGTCCCCATTGATAACAATTCCACCTAGTTTTACTTTTAAATCATGTTCAGTGGCAACGTATTTTATACGTGGAGGCCTGAAACAGTCGTAGAAAACATGCAGAAGCCCAAAACGTGCATTGACGTGCATTTACATTAGAAGTCATTCTATTGAACTGCTGAGGGCAGTGTTTACGTAGCTTTCAGACGACAGAACGTGGCATGCTAACTTTAAATTATTTGTCTCATTTGATTCAGTATTGAAATAGATGCAGAAAAAAAATGACGTCTTGAATCTGTTACATTTGCACTGAGGCAGTGTGGGCCTTCTACCTGATTGTGTTACCTCATAGTGGTGTGTGTGTGTGTGTGTGTGTGTGTGTGGGATCATGTGCTATTCTTTGACCCTGTTTGATAAAAAGCGTCTTTAAACGTCAAACGTCTTCAAAGTCCCATGGAGTAGAGACGGCGTACCCATAATTTTCCAAGGCTTTTTAGGAGACTTGTTAATCATTGATCTAAGTTTTCAAAGAAATATTACTACATTCCATGAATCAGGACCAAAAAAAATCTAAAACTTCACAAGCAGGACAAAAAGGACAGCAAAGACCAGATTCAAGCTTCTTTATCTTTTTCTGTCTGTCATCAAAACTTTTCAGACAAGAGAACCTAAAATTGATTAAGAAAAAACATGAATCTTTTAAAGAGAAGTGTTGCATCGTCTAACTGTAGCACTTCTTCAGTAGATTAAGCTGTGTTTCAGTGTTCGATTTGACATATCTTCATCATAAGTTGGTTGCCTCAAAGTGTGCTACACTGTAAACAACCCCTGAATGAATGCGTTAACCCACAAACTTCAGTGCACTACTGGTTGTCCTTCATTTTTCAACCATCCCATCCATTTCAACGTATCAGTGAGGTGGGCACTTTTTCTGAATTCCACTACTACATGAGTCCAGTATGATGAGTAGAGAGTCTCTATGAAACATGAATACCACTACATAAAACATGATCATACAGAATCAACAACATTTCGGAATCTCATTTGTTGGATGATGAGCAGCTGGACACAAGAGCTGAAACATGCAAAGATTGCAGATTTGCTTGATGCTTTTTATTTGGAGTGAAAGGCTTTTCCTTTTTTTATGAAACTAAAACTAGAATATCCTTCAGATCTACGTGTGTTTCTGTAGAACAAACTCCTTACTTCTGTGTTGGTTTTGTTCTTTTAGAGATAACAACTTCATCAAGGACTTCCCACAGCTGGCCGATGGGCTCATGGTCATTCCTTTACCAGTGGAGGAACAGTGTCGTGGAGTTCTGTCAGAGCCTCTTCCCAATCTGCAACTCCTAACAGGTGGGAGTATTAAAAAGTATTTTTCTCACACAAAGTTATTTTTTAACTAAGTAGATAAATTATGTATTTTTTAGTTCAAAAAGACAAAAAAGTTTTATTATGTTTTATTTTTCCAACTTTTTTGTTCTAATGACAGAGTGATTTTAAAAAGGGTTCTTGTGAATATCAACCTTCAGGGGTTTCTGATCTTACACTCTTCCAATCCAACCCCTTAATGGCAAATGTAAAGTAAGGAGGCAGGGGGTACCATTTTTCAGAGTCTTTTGGAATGTGGTATCGGACCTTCAACCTGCCAAAATCAGGACAGTCACTCTACCACTGGGGGAAATGGCTGTTTGAGGAATCTGGAAAACTAACGTTAACCTATTTGAGATATTAAGACATATTTGTAACTCTTGTTCCAAGAGCTACCAACATTTTTTTTCCAACCAAGATTTTGTGTGTGTGTGGAGCAGGACCATTTAAATTTTGAATACATTAACTTGGATGACAACAATAAATAAAAAAAAGGTCTTAGGAAATTTGAGCTAAAGTCATTTTTATTGGCTTTTCCAATTCTTTCTTCAACATAATTCAAACATAAAGACATAAGATGAACATTCATTCATCTTCTACTTGCTTCCTCCTGTGTAGTCAGTGGGTTGCTGGAGCCTATCCTAGCCAGGGAAAGGCAGAGGCAGTGTATTATACTCAGGACAGTTTACCTGTCCATCATAGAACCAAATCAGGATCAGTTTAATCTGAAATGTAAACAACTTAGATTTATTGCTGGTTGCTAATTTTTCTCAGTAACAGATATTTTATAACTGAAGAATAAAAATTTGAAAAAATGAAAAGATCCTAAAAACAGAAACTGTCAAACCACCATTTCATTCTGTCACCAAATCTTTCGACTGTTCCATGTTACTTTGTGGCAGGGGAAAGCCAATTAGACATTTATCTTGAGATGTGCACCTCTACCTCTGCTTCCTAATCCTTCCATTAGCTAAATTGGCATTTGGTCCACCCTGACCCCTGGTATATTCTACTAGAGATCTGCTTTCTCCAAAATTGGGCACACACACATGCGTACGTGCACTGAAGCTAAATTGCCTTTTTCTTTCACTGTGCATGAATGTCTCAGGTGTAAAAAGATTTCCAGAGCCACAAGCTCAGGGTTCCCATAAGCACTTAAGTTATTTATTTATTTTCCCTTGCTCTTCACTTTTGTGACTTTAGTTCTAAGCTGGTGTGAAAGTTTGGTAATTGAATTGCACAGAAAGCCAAGATTGCTCGTACTTGTAATGTCAGCAATCCAATTGGAGTTCGAGCTGCACTATATATCAGCACTGATCCGGGAGCAGCTGGGATGTGGGCCGTGATGATAAATGTTGTTAAGGCAATAATGGATACCAGAGGGTAAGCAGTGCACTGTATATGTGTTCTTTTTCATTTTATTTTAATCCTTAATTCAGAATTTCAGCTTTACTCTCTGGTTGTTGACACTGTAACTCATTTAAAACAGTTGTTTTTGACGTCTCTTTCTTACATGTCTTTCTCAGGCCATGCCCAGTTCAGTGAAGCAGTAGGCTACCCGATGGTTCAGCACTGGAGAGTACGCAGCAATCTTTACAAAGTCAAACTCAGCTCTATCACGTTATCTTCAGGTCAGCACCTGCACAATATAAGTGATTTTTTTTTTATTTCTCTGTATCTTAACTCATGGTATGTTTGCTTTCAACACTTTCAATTCTTTAAACTGTTCAAAAAAATAAGCCTATCGTCTAGTTTGCTTGTCTTCTAGAATCTCTGATTGATCATCACATTCATTTCTCCTGCCTGACATTCATTTGCATTGAAGTCAACTGACAGACTCTCATCTTCTTGCTCCGTTTCGTTCTTGACTTGGAAGGTTTTTCTAAGGTTCTGAAGACGCTTTCTGCAGACAGCACGCGTGAAGAGCTCATGGCCTTTATCCAGGAATACGGCAGCCATTATGTGTCTGAGGCACTTTATGGCTCTGAGCTCAACTGCAGCATCTACTTCCCCAGCAAGAAGGTCCAGCAGCAGCTTTGGCTCCAGTACCAGAAAGGTGGGTTTACCAGAATATGTCGGAACCAAAAGTCCATTTGGATGACTTCAACCTTAAGAAGGGGTTAACGGACTTAAGAAATTACACTGACTTTTATTATTTCACTTATAGATACAATAATTACCTTTTTTTAGTCAAAAAGGCACCTTTTAAGACTCCAAATGACACTATACTAATAATTGTGGCACAAAGTACATGAAGGAAACTGAAATGAAAGAAACTAATAATCTCTGTTCTTAGTTTCTTCAAGGTTGAAGGTTTGACACTTTTAGAAACTCTGTTCAGTATGCAACATAGTTTGAGATAGTACAGGTCCTTCAAATTCACATGGGAGTATTTTAACGCATTGGCATCTTGTGTTGTTCTGCAAGGAACTGATCTTTTTTGTGAAAGAGCTTTTTGTCTGCTTTATCCAACTTCTGAAGAGTGCCAGCTAAACAGACTTGATCTTAATTTCAGTGCAGCAGAAAGCAGTGCTGCTTCAGGACACCTAAGAGTGACTGGACTCACTGACTTGAACCAGTTGTGTCCACTGCTGCAACACATTCTTACTCAGTGCAAGTGGACTTTTGAAGTACAGTGTTCCCTCCCTATACAGTATCATGGTCCACCTTTCGCCTTTTTTAGAGCAGTTTTATCTGCTTTCTTTTCTCTCTCTCTACAGCGCACTATGTTCTGCTTCCTGATTGGCTGTTGATATTGGCAGATTGGCAGATATTTGTTTTCATTTTACAATACTGGGCTTATTCTTCTAAGAAAATTTGAACTTTGAGAAAAGAAGAAAGAAAAGTATAAAAATGTTCATGTCTGTCTGAGACAAGTGTATAAAGTGCTTCGTGAGGGGTTGAAACATCTGTATTCCTACTTTGCAGATTTTACCTACATTTGTGGAGGGTATCCTCCGCGACAAAAAAAAAGGAACCCTGTATTCATAAAGGTTTTTGAAAACAGAAAACCTGGAGAAATGGAGCATAAGCAAAAAAAATGTCTTTATAAGATTATTTATTTTTGAAATAAACTAAACAGCCCTGGCTTGGACCTACATGTTTTGCATATTTGAAATGTGACCACAGTTTCTGCAGGAATAAACCAATAAACGTTTCATTATTAATAGATTTTTATACAAAAAGGGTTAGAGGAAAAAGGAAGATTAGGAGTTAAACTATTTAAATCTGTGTTAGTTTAATCAGACCAGAATCCAACATTTTCTAAATTTAAAAAATGTTGAAAAGAAAAATGTAATTGTTTTAATGTTCCATATTTGTACAGGTAAATGCACAAAAATTGAAAATAAAATAGTAAAAGTTAAGTTATACAGGCCAAACAAATTAAGCAGTTGATGAGTTCACAAAATGCTTTTTAATTTATTTTTTTCTTTTTTAGCTTAAAGTCTATTGATACAAATATACATCAAACCACTTTGGCTCCAAAATTATCTTCATTTAGCATCTACATGAAAGAAAAAAGCTTGAGGAGATTTTTTTTGTCATAGCTGGAAATAAATTCTACCGTCAAGGAGTGAACCCATTTTTTTTTTTTTTTTGTGAGAAACTAAAATGTTACAGAGAATTCACTGTAATATAGGGCTCCTAACAAGTTCCTACATATAATCCATAATATACATCATTAGTCCAAGTACACGAAAGGTTAACTCTAGGTAGAGAATAATTGCTCAGTGTGCCTTGCAGAGCACTTATAGCTTAAATGGCTAAAAATTCACCATGTGATAGCTTTCAGATGAGAAATAAGGATGTGCTGATAAGAAAAATAACTGAAGCGGGAGACAGGATGAGAGCCCCCCAGCTTTAGCAAAATCTTTAACAGCCTATCCTGAAGAAAAAAAAGTGTAACGAGGAAAGCCGCAAGGAGGGGGATTACACTATCCATAAGGGGAAGTCAATTATAAAGCTCTTCACCAAGTCTGAATCGATACAGACTCATCAGCCATAGCACACACGTGCAGCACCAATTTTGTGTCTGGAACACAGGAACCTCTGCGCTCCTGCAAACGAGTTCTATTGGTCATTTTAGATGTACAGCCATGGTTATAAAAAAAAAAGGAAATTACTTTCATGAAACTGAGGAAAAAATATATAGTTCACTAAGCAGGCTTCAAGTCTTCTAAGACAGAAATTTGCAGGTAACTCTCAAAATCTCACCTCCTAATGCTCTTAAAAATGTACCCATTAAATAACTGCTGAAAATCGTCATTGTTGTATCACCACTTTCTGCTTATTAAGCCAGGAAGAATATTGATTAAGACAGAAGTTAAAAACAAAACTGGATGATAATGTAAGACTTGTATTTACTGGATTGAAGTCAGCGCTCCCCAATGCTTTCATGGTAGTTTTCAAAATAATTGTTTTTTTTTGTTTTTTTTGTTTTTTTTTAAGAAACTTTGAGCGTTATTCTGTACATAAAGTGAAAGTAGTTTGTTTTCATTCTGCAGCTGCATGTGCACCAAGCTTTTAATGTATATTCTATCACCTACGTCAGGTATAGTCTTACAACGAAACTGTGAATGAATGAAATTATAGTATTCCCCCTAATTTTCCCTTTTTTTCCTCACACTTTTACAGCTTCATTTTTGTTATTTTCTTTTTTTTCCCAGTGGCCCTAATACTTCATTGTAACATACACAGGTAATGAGATCATAAATATTTATTGCACCCAGATGAAGAAGATTACAAACATGAAGTGGAGTACACGTGTTCAACATTTTTAACAGTGTTGCTTATAAAGAATATAAAAAAAAGAATTTGGTTCATTGCAGAGGGGAGAAAAGCAACACCAGAGGTCAGTAGTATGAGATGACATCTATATAAAAACAAATTCAGTTTATCGTATGTGAGACACTTAAATGTTCACCACACTGACACAAGGACACTTGATTTAATCCAGTTTTCTCCGTTATTTATTTGAATGACTGCTTTTGATTATCACTACTTTGATTATGAGATGACATATGGAGAATACTAAAAGTATGTATTGTATAACCTAAAACAAATCTATGGTCTGAAAGAAAAGCATAAAGGATATGTTGGTTTGACACTTGAGCTTGCTTTTAAATTTATCTTTATCTCTTTGGACAGATGAAATAAAGCAAAAATTAACTTAAGTAGTTTTTTTTAAACATGTCAGGCTCCAATACAGTTAAGGTCTGCTTGGTGTAAATAGAATACAATTATAAAAAATAGAATTGGGTTAAAGAATAAAATAATAAAAACAAGCTATAATTTTAATTAACTTATAATGTGGTCTTTAAATTAATTAAAATGTTTCTGATTTTCTTTCCAAACTAATAAATATTAATGAGCAACAAAATTAAAGTTTAACCCCAATGCACTGAATACCAAAATAGCTGTTGTGTCTAATTAGCTTTTAGATCAAAAGTCAAATTTAAAGAAAACCTAAAAAGTGTCATTCCTTTCAGTAATTTTGGAGTTTAAATTTTTCCTTAAAGTGACCGTAAACCTTTTCCCATAAACCAAAATTGACTTTTGAGTCATTAGAGAATATCACATAAACAGGGCAGTGCTGGCATTAAATAACATCTCAAAAGAGTCCACATAAAACAAAAAACCAACACAAATGTAACTTAAATACAACCAAATGCAGACTGAAAACTACATTGTTGCTGATGACCCATAAGGAAAGACATTTCACTAGAAATTGTCTTCTTGTAGGTTAATTAGACCTTGAATTTAAAGTCCTTGTATTGTTCTGCATGTGTAATCCTTTCGCATAGAAGACATATTTAGGATGTGGCTCTGGTTGCTCTAACTGCTCAAAAAAACAGCAATAAATCTCAACACAGAAACACCTAAAGCATCTGACTGCCAAGTGTTGACTTTTATATCACCCAAATCAGAAAATGCTTTAGAAGAAAATGTTTCAAACCATAAAAATCCTCAAAACAAAAATAGTGGAATAACTGTAGCTTTAAAGCTTGATTATATATTTTTAAATGTGCTCTCATCACTATAATAAAGGGCTAAAGTCATTTTTTTTTTTTAGGGTTGATCTCTTATCTTATGGAGAACTCTGCTCCAGAGCAAAACTTTTGCTATTCATAGACCAGTATATGATATTCCTAACATGCTGAGGCTGTAATATGGGATCCGTAGACCTGGGATAATTTCTGCTGATTGTGGTTAATATGTGAACGCCTGCACATAATCATAATTATAATACAAAAACAATGTATAAAGGTTTAAAAAACCTCAGTTAGACTTTTTAAACAAAAGCCTTGTTTTTTTTCCCTCCAACTATGCATGTTGCAACACAAATGTAAACCCATTTAAATTCCTTAGGTTTAGAGTTTGCAAGATTCCTTTTTTCTTCTTTTTTAACCAACAGCAGATTGAGAGTAATTATTCCCTGATTGTTGCTGGTATTTGGTTTCATCTTGCTATTATCTCAATCACACATAAACTTTAAAGCCACATACTGAGTGTGCTACTTGACCCTAATGCTATAGAACACAGTGAGGTGTCGGTAATAAAGTGCTTCACTGGGCAAACGCCTGAATATGCTTTATTTTAAAGATAAATACAAGTTATTGAACTTTTATTCCAGGGGGTTTGTGCAAAGCTACAACAGAATAATACGTTTGCATGAAGGGTTCAAACTATGCGGTCGGGTTAAAATGTGGATGTGGCATCAAATAGAGGAAAGGCGTTTTCACTGCACCTTGGAAAACCCTTGACAGCAGCGGCAGCAGCAGCATCCTTTGCTTGTCGTGAGACAGCTTTCCAGGGCGTTTAATCTAAACATGCACTGGAAATGTAAAGGACTTGGTGTAATCCTCTATGTGCAAATGACTAAACTAAAAAAGAACTTTAGACTTTAGAAAACGTCTGAATTTACTAGACAATATTTCCAAATTGAAGCTGGATTAAAACTTAATTTGAAGCCAACTTAAAAGTGATGTTTTTGCTTCCTTTTTTAAAGTCATTTCCTTTTCTTTACAAGTTAGGTCAGTTGTTTTAGGAAGTGGAAGAATGCCTCCTTTGAATGTAGGTAAAGACTTTGACACAGTGGTCCCAACAATCCAAGACGAGCAACTGTCCCTTGTGGGTGGTGGCCACGCCCACGGGGCAGGTCAGCCCTTCCTGGATGAGAACATTGAATCCTCCTTCTTTAGGGAACTGCAGAATTTCTTTTCTCCCACTGTCAGTAACAAGCAGGTCACCGTTAGCGTCCACACACATTCCAGTGATGCATCGAAAGTCCTCGGCTTCTGAGAAGAAATGGCTGAGCTGTTTGCCGAGCTGGCCGTCCGTGCCAACGGAACCAATGGAGAAGCCCCCCTCCAGATGGGGCTCATTCTGTCGCTTCTCGAAGTTCAGAGCCAGGCCCTGAGTAAAATAAACTGTTCCTGCTGCATCGCATGTGACAAACTTAGGGCGGACAGCAGAACACAGTCGGTTGTAGCTGACCACACCTACATTGCGATCCACTGCGAGACACCATAATTTGCCACCCTCCACATCTGACACTACGAACTGGCCCGATGGCATGGCTGTGATCCCCCAGGGTTTTATCAACTGGTTTTTGTGGCAAGCAATGCAGTGTCCATCCATGGTGTAGACTTTGACAGAGTTGTCGTAATTGTCTGTGACACCAATCAGGCCTTGTGGGGTCACAGCGATTGATAGGGGAACCAAGTTGGGCAGGTCGGCCCCGAGGAAACTGAGGACGAAGTTGTCAATGCTGCTGGCGTTCCGTCGGATTTCACGCTGGAAGCCTTTGTGGTTAAAAATCTGGATGCGATAGTTGCCTCGGTCGGCGACCAGAACCTCACCTTTTCCTGTTACGCAGATGCCAACGGGTAAATTGAACATGCCGGGCAGAGTCCCCTTACAGCCCATCTTTTTAACAAACTGACAGACGGGAGGGCCTGAACTGGCTCCAGCCGGCGATCCTCCTCCCGCATCCATGGACTTGGATTTAAAGCTGCCGGGTGAGTCGCATCCTGCCACCTCCACACCCGTCACCATGTCCATGTCTCTGTAAAGATCCATCGAAAACCCCACAGCACCACCGGTAGTGGCAACTACTGCGTCCAAATCCCCATCATGTGCAACTTCTAAAGGCCCTTTATCATCTGTATTGACTGTGTAAGTGTTTGTGGTTACATGACCCACTTCTAAAGGTTTGGAGTGCTCCACTCGGACCAGTCCTGGCTCTTGCAGCTGGAACTGTGTAGGCAAACTGCTCCTCAGATCCAGCTCTTCATCATCGCTGCCAGGGCCATCATCTTTTAATAAAGCAGTATCACTCTGTCTAACCTGCATGGTCAGAAAATCGCAGCGTGACAGGACCTTAACCTCTGCGATGTTAAGGAGATACGCCTGCTCTTCCAAGACCTGTGCGTTAATCTTTTCCACCTCTCCCATTGAGGCAGTGAAAGTCATTCGAGATCGACTCATTTCCTCTTGAATGCCTTGTTCCGCCGAGGCGTACTCCTGCTGAACTGCCCGGTACTTCAGTTTCAGCGACTTGGAAATGTTTTCTATTGCTCTCTTTTTCTTCTGAATCTCTCCCATGACATCACGGAGAGCGGCCAGCCTGCCTCCGAGTTCCTTACGGCGCTGCTCGGCAGCGAGCCTTATCGACTGGACTGAGTGGCCTTGGTGCAAGTGTCCCTCAACTTTACACAGCTCACAAAGAACCACGGCACAGTCATGGCAGTACTGCCTCGGTAGACGGCTACAGCAGGACTTACACATCAGTGCAGCAGCAGCAGCGCTGCAGGACACGGTGCAATCTATAATCTTGAGCACAGTGATATTATCAGCCAGCTGGGAGATGCTGCTCATACGCGAGACCTTGCTGCAGAAGGGGCAGCGCACACCGTTGATGGTGTTTGCCAAAAGTTTCTCCAGGCACAGTCGACACACTGTGTGGCCACACTGTAAGAGTTTGGGTCGCAGCTGTTCCTGGTTGTAGGTCTCCAGACAAATAGGGCATTCAAGAACTTCTCTCAAAAGGTCTGGGTCCAGAGGGGAAGAAGCTGCCGCCATTATGCCGTTTCCCTTAAGTGTGAAGGGAGAAAAGGAAAAAATAAATAAAGCAATATTGCTCCAATGGCTTTTTATTTTTATTTTTTTTGTATTCAAACGAGTAAGCTAGAATTATAGGTTTTGGACCAGTTATTACAGTTGGTGAATAGTAGAAAACTGATAATATCATCACACAGACTTCTTATCAAAAAGATTTGTAAAACTTAAATAATTTCAACTGTCATTTTCATTACAACACATTTTTAGCCTAACATAAATAATAAATGTGAACTTTTATCAAGAAAGGGTTTTCTTATATATTCATCTATACATTTGGGTACCTTCCGGGCGCTGTCTTTATCGTAAAGTGCAGCATGCAACATTGTTTGCATAATGCTATGAATCCACTTGTAGTAAAACTATCCAGTTATTTGTCATATTCCTGGCTTTTTAACAGCAAAAACAAAAATAAATAAATACGATTTTAAAGGAAAGCGAAAAGTACAATTCCTGAAGGGGAATACACTAAATTAAGTAAATATATAAAAAAATAGTGCTTTCATATTTTCAGACTTTCTTCAAACAACCTTTAAACAATCACTTGATCTTATAATTGAATTATGACAAGTTTGTAAAAATATATGATAAAATGAAATAACACAATAAGGTTTATATGGTGTACTGTAAATTTGCTTCTTCCCAGTTTCTTCCAAGCAAAAAAAAAATCAAACTACATTTGACTCAAATTAATTCCTAAATATAATGTGACATGTGTACTGTATGTGTAACTGCAAATGTGGCCATTTACAAGAATATGGCATAATTTACTGTCACCTTCATTCTTGTTAATATGTTTAATGAATGTATTATTTCAAAAATGAGATAGGCTTGATATATCTGTGTTTGTATTTTTTTAAAACTTAAAATAAACCAATAAATCAAATGTGTTTACTAGAAGAATTAGACCTGTCTGCATTAAAAAAAAACATCTATATTTTCAATTTAAAAAAGCCAAAATATTCTTCCACAGCATCTATCAATATCAATTCTTTTGTTTTAAAGAAAACTCTCCCCAAATAAGTCACTATCTAACCTAAGTGATAAAAAAGCTAAGTCTGTCAGACAAAAGAAAAATAAAAACATACAAATCTAAGTGATTTTCTTTACAAACACACCCTCAAACATCTGTTGTTGCACGGCTGGTTATTTGCTTTATTCCTGTGTTGATAAACAAGAAACGAACTAGTCAATGACATAAACACCACATGCTGTCGTAAAACATGATTGTTTTACTACATAGTTTTGTTGGATAAGAAAAAGCAAAAAGATTAAGCTAATTGTTGAGTCTCTTAAGCTAACATTGTTTGTTAGCCAAAGGTTTACACGACGCCATGAGATCACAGAAAAACATATCAAGCATGAAACTATATATCGGGACAGACGTACTTTGTAATAATTTAAGACCATTTATGTTTTACGGAAATTACACCACAGGCCTGTTCGCAACAACAAATGCTATCACGTTCTAGCACGAGAACAAAGCACCCCAAAGGTTAAACATTCGGCTTATTCCAATGTCTTCATTTTTTAATTTTCATCTCACAACGTTACCTTTTTCTTTCTGTGTTTGCTGCTTGAAAGTACAGTGGGCGTGCAGTGTTTCTAGCAGCTACTGCAAGCAAAAGACTGCAGAGTTGACTCCTAATAACGCAGTGTCAATGTATGACGCAATACGTACACTGCCTAGTCTGACGTCTGTTCTGATTGGCTGCAGGGTGGGTTTGCCACAATCCAAACGGCCAATCAAATCGTGTGATTTTAGTTTGTTTTTTTAAATATATATTTTTTAATATAAGTTTATATTTGTGGAATTTAAGATGAATTTCCAGATTTTTTTTTAACCTCTTTAAAATGTTATTTCATTTTTCTGATAAATCTTAAACAACAACAGAAAATGTGAATCAAAGGAGGTTTTTGAAGCATATTTGCAACGAGACATAAATTGAACAGTAAAATAAAACATGTGTAACAGTGGAACAAGAAAACACACAACACGACTCAGACCAAAGACAAATGCAAAAAAGAAACACAATTGATTGTTTATCTATAAGGCATCCTATTAGCAAAAAGCAAGAAAAAAATTGATAACCACTAGAGGTCAGCATATGCTAACCATGGAATGTGTGAACAAGGAACAATCAATATGTGCATGTTCCGATTTTTATTTATCTCCTTTATTATTATTAATATTATTGCTAAACCCTGTATAAAAATATTTGTTACCGTACCATTATTTCAACCAAAATAACATCCAAGTAAACAGGAATCTGCAGTAGATATTTGCAAATGCTCAGATTTAATTAAAACTCCATGTTGCATGAATCTAAATAGACAGATACACTAAAAAGGGCCAGCAAACAATGCTGTCCTTCACAGGAAAAATAAGATTTATGCCAAACTGCCCTTATGCACTGGATTTGTTTCCTTTTTATCTCACAGGTGTAACACTGTTTCTAAGTGTTCAAGGGTTTTTTTTTTTTTGTTTTGTTTTGTTTTTTCGAATGCTGTGTTATGTGAGTTTGGCAAAAATAGAATTCACAAACATACTAAAATAGTTTCACAGAAGAAGGAACACAGCCAAATCAGAATGTTTAGACTGTTTTATTATATCTTGTTTCTTCATAGTTTTTATTCCTGAAGGTGTAACATTATAGTTATAAATCTTAACTGTCACTTTTGCACTATTTATTGAATAACTGATCTAATGACCTTTCCTTTTTTGGGGGAAATATTTAAAAAAGAAAAGAGGCACCCAAATGTTTTGCACCATATATATATAGCAGGGAGACTTTTCAAATCTTGCTTAGTTTTTTCTATGTAGAGTTTACAAATTCTCCTGTGCTTAAGATAGAGTATTGCAGCTACATTGTCGTTCTCCTACAGTTCAAATGCATGCATGATGGAATGACTGGATTCATACAAAGTTGACCTTGAGAATGTTTAAATCTTTGTAACAGTCTGTATTGTAAGTGGACATGTAATCATTTGACTTGTCAAGAGTAGAGGTGGATAGAGTAGCCAACAGTTGTACTCAAGTTTGTGTATTATTGCATTAAAACAACATGATTCAAGAAAAAAGTCAAAAAGTCAAAAAAGTAAGATGTGTAAGACTAGTTGGAGTAGGTATTACATTTATAATCTGTAGCTTGTTTAATTCCATTTAGTTAATTTTAAATCTTCAAATATGATACTGAGATTTAAGAACAAGGGACATGTGCAGAAACTACAAAAGAATACAGCTGATGAGTCACACAATAAGGTTATGAGAAAGAGTAGGGAAAGCTAGGCAGAGGTCACACGTGCGTATGTGTGAGCAACAGCATGATTGCATCCCAAGAAAGAGAACCACAGATGCAATATTTGCTCCTGGAGAATAACAGAGAAGGTCAGAAGGAGCTGCATTGGGTCTTAGCATGTTTTGAGAAAGTCAATGACAGGATAGAGAGAGTGCAGCTTTGGTTGAGAATGAGGATGTCTGGAACTGCAGAGAAGTTTGTTGAAATTGTGCAGGACATATGAGAGCTGTAAGACAGTGATGAGGTGTTCTGTAGGTGTGACAGTAGAGTTTAATGTGGAGGTGGGACTGCACTGAGTATCAGATTGAGCTTTTTCTTGTTTTGGACAGATAGATGATGTTAGACAAGAATCTCCGTGGACCATGATGTTTGCAGATGACATTGTTATCTGTAGTGAGAGCAAGGAGGCAGGTGGAGGAAGATCTATAGAGGTGGAGGTTTACTCTGGAAAAGAGAGGAATGTCGGTCATCTGCAGCGAGACAGGGAATCTGCGTAAATGAGAGGAACTCACGTTGAACCGTTAGGTGAAGAAGATGGAGAATTTTAAGTACTTTGGGTCAACAGTAGCGCACAATTGAAGATGTGGGAAAGAGGTGAAACGATCTAGATGGTTTGAACACGTTCAAAGGAGGGACAAAGATTTTGTTGTTAAAGGATGCTGAGCTCCAAGCTGCCAAGAAAGAGGCCTAAAGGAAGATCAAAGAGAGATTCATGGATGTAGTCAAGGCGGACATGAGTTTGATTGGTTTGAGGAGGGAGGATAGTAATGAAGGTGAATGATTTTCTTTGGAGACGCCCATAGGAAGAAGCCAAATCACAAAAAAGGAAGAAAAGGAAAGTCATTCAGAATATAAGGAGTGTGAGTAGTTTATTTGTCTTATTTCCAAATCCACTGAAATAATAATTTAAAAAATCTATTGCAATAAAGTTATTGCATTACAACTTTTTTCAAAAAGTATTTGTAATTAAGCAAATGTAGCTTATTACTACTTACCTCTGGTCTAGACTGTACCAAAAGACTGCTTTATTAAACAGAAGATTTAGAAAAGTAGAATTCCAGAGTCAAATCCTCTTTTTTTGTTTTCCCCTTGAATATTATTTTAGAAATGCAGTTTAAACTAAAAACATTTTGCAACTGTCAATTTGATAAACAAGATAGGATTATTCTCTTTCATCAAAATTCAAATTAAAATATGTGTCTAATTTTGTGTTGCTGTGGGATTTCAATCATTTTATTTAAATGACATCAAAAGACAGTAGGAATTTTAAAGTAAAAGTCAAAATTAAATCATCTATTATTTAAAATATATTTTACTGGTCTTATCAAATCTATGTATAGACATTCATAATTTAAAACGTTATTAGTTTTCTGTGAAAGTTTTTTTTTTTTCATGAACATTTTCTTTAGTTTAATAATGTCCTTCATCAATGATATAAAGGCATGCAATTAGTGATGTATTTTTTTTAACAGAGTTGTAAGTAAACACAACGTCATTCAAAGATAACTTGTAAAAATCGTTTAATACTTTAAATCTGTTTGAGTCTTTAACATTAACTTTTATGACAGTTAATAAATGAAATTGAGTCAATCAAAACATTCTTTCATTTTGCTCACTAGCTTTTTTTTTAAAGACTATTTGCTCTTTTTCAAACGAGAATAGTTGGCTGAATAATCTTAGTTTCTAATTATCTTGTTAGAAGGAGTTTTTATCATTATTTGTCCTAATTTTTTCCAGTTTGAAAAGTGTCAAGTGCTGCTTTCATTTAGAATATTTGTTCTCCCAGAATGTGTGCATTCATAATGTCAATGATCAATCCATATGCATTTCTTTATGAGGTGCTTGTAACTTTGAAAATGGTGCATTTGTGTGTTTATTAGGGTTGAATTTGAGTTCTTCATTCAAACACAGTAAAGATTAATTTAACCCACATAGCATGTATGATTTGTATGTAACATTATCCAGTAGGTCTCAAAGCCATACTTTGCAGAAAAACATTTCTTACACTTGTGGTTTCTTCAAATTTTGTAGTCTAGACTGGTGATTTGTCACGTCTCTCTCTTCTGCGGTAGGTCCTACGTCAAAGCCATCAGAGTGCAAACCTTTTCATCATTTTGGATTATTTCGAAATATCTCACATCCAGAGGATTGGGTGTTCACATGCTATTGTTTTTAGCTTTAGTTTTTTTTTTTTTAAATGGACAGGTAAAGCTTTTTTGTTGTTGTCTATACGTTTTTTGTTAATAAACCTAAAGAAAACCTTCCAAATTCTTAAATTGACATCGTACAGACAAAGATCTTAAGAGTTTATTTTCAAAATAGCACTGTTCAAATCCGTAAAGGCCATTGTTGTAGTTTTTCTGTATTTTCACACTTTCTTCCAGATGCAACAGAGCAGGGAGCTGGAACTGGAGGGCGGCGTGATCTTAAGTCAATCCCCTTCATCAGCTACCTCTCAGGTCTGCAGAAGAGTCAGCTGTTGTCCGACGACATGGTGAACGGCGTGGAGATCCGCTGCGAAGAAAAGGGCAGCTGTCAGGCTGGCTGCCATCTGTGCCATCACCAGGCTACCCCGGGTGGAGGAGGAGCAGGAGTGTCGGGAAGGGGCCGAGGTGGTGACAAGAAGAGCGGAGAGCAGCCGTCCCCCACCCCTGTCCTGCTGGAGGTCACTCGTGTCGTGCCCCTTTACAGCCTGGTCCAAGACAACGTCACCAGAGAGGTGAGAGTGAAGCCCGGAAACACAAAACTACGTGTGCACGTTTGCAGGTGAACGTGTGAATGGAGAAGGGCAACTGAGAGCACTGAATGACGAAGGATGAGTCATCTCACTGGTAAAAAAAAGAAAGAAAACTTGCAGAAACTTTCCCCCTATTTTACTTTCACTTACGACGAAAGTTAAAAATAAATGAAACACAAAGTCTGCTTTGCTTTGAATGTTCTCTTCTTTCAGCAATCATCTGCTGCAACTGGATCCGGCCCCCTCTAGATGGCATAAGTTAGTTAGCTTTGACCATCGCTGGAGCAGTACTGTAATACAGAACACAGAAAAGATGACATCATAGTCTCCTTCAGCGGGGAAGTCGCCATGTATATGTGTGCATGAAATATATGTTTATCTGTGTCTAAACAAGCATCGCCAGCTGAATGAAATATCAGCTTACGGTAATGACCACATGCGCCGTTTAGGACTGAACCTGTATGGGAAATATTTGGATAAATCATATCAGATTTGCTATCCAGAAGCTAAATTAGGAAGAGGCTCTGGCTTCACTTGACATTTAGTTGACCACATTTTGCCCTGCTTGGGCTTAGATTTGTGTTCTGATAAAACGTTCGCCGTGAGCAATCTTTTCCTGGTCCCTAAGCAAATGCAGGCGAAGTCACCTCCAGCACACACAGGGTACAGTAGCCTCGTCCTTTCTTTAAATAAGTATACGACTGTTGTAGTTGATAAATGTGTATTTGTCAACATGTATGTTCATATGAAGTAGCATGTGCGTGTCTTTCATAGCAAGCACCACTGTCTTGAAGAAGAAGGCGATAAAAGACGGATCATAATGGGCCTAAACATTATGAAGAGAGAAATGGATATTTTTCCAGTCTTACAAACACCTCTCCTTCTCTCCCTCCAAATCCACCCGTGGTCTTCTGGGGACTTGGAGAGTTAGATGTACGAGGAAGAGGAGGAGGAGAAGGAGGAGGAGAGGGAGGAGGAGGAGGAGGGCTAGACTGCAGTGGATCTCTCTGTCAAGCCCTTCTGAGGTAGCTTGAGACAGGATTATTAGCTTCTTATTGATGTCATCGACCTCTGGGGAGGGAGGGGAGTCCATCGCTCTGCTCCTCTTTTTCTCGCTTTCTCTTCTCTTCTTGACCACAGCCGCTGCAAGTCAGAGTGGCACATACATATATTGCATTAGAGACGAGCAGCAACCTGCCCATCAACACGCACACAGCCGTCGTCTCTGTCACATGCGCAATTTTGCGGGCGACTATCTTTCTACTCGACTGGCTCTATCGGGAAGAACAGCTGCCGTGTGCAAAAAGCTCTCTCCGGAATGAGCTGCTTCTTCTTTTACCTTAAGTCCACAGAAGCAATCAAAATAGAAGCTTAGTGGTCAAGTTTATGATTTGGTGGCCTGAGATTGTATCAATATGTGCAGCTGTTTGGGTGGATGTGTCTGCGTAAGACCACAATCTGGCTTCAACTGAGCTTTGAGCCCATCTTTAGCTCCTTTACTCTGTCCTTTCCAACTGACTTCTTTTGGAGACCTCTCCCTGGCTGCCTGACTGTTTGACAGAAAACGGTCATATCTATCGCATGTTAAGCCTAGGGCAGGATTTCATTTGCCATTTTGTTTTAAACAAAAACTAGGAATAAACACAAGAAACTGATTGAAATGTTAGCATTGGGTCTGTGTTTGAGTCTTACCATTCTCTTTGTGGCGTTGTCACTGTTAAAACTGATTATAAAATGAGGAATTGTTTAAAACAAAGAAAGCTGACTTGTTTAGGTTGACAAAACATGATTATCTGAGTGATACATACCACGTATCCAATTTTTCCCTAAAAATTATTTTATTTGTATAAAAAATTATAAATGAAACTCAGATAATTGAGCTCTAAAAGGACCAAACAGCAAAGAAATGGTGCAAAGTCTGAAAACATGAACCCATTGACCTGCTTGGTGTTTATTCTGAGATTTCAGTGAATAAATGATAAATCGGTTCAAAAGTGGGGTCATGTGAGAGCTTTTTGCCCTTCTTGAATACTAACCAATGAGAAGGGTTTTTTTAAACATACAATTGAACTTGTTTATTCTTCCCTCAGTGGCATTTGTGGTGGATTTACAGCTCCCTTGTTACCTCTAGTCATCTGTAACTATTATGTGTTGCACTTTTGAGAATTGTTCTTTAGTTTATTTTGTCTTGATTGTAATTATTTCCTTCCTGATTTGTTTGACTTTGATTTAAACTTGGTCTGGACTTAAACTTGACCGGACCTATAGCTGGGAAATTGAATTGGACCTGACTGAACCTGATGCACCCATGCATATGCACACATGCGCACAGCGACTTTTGCAGATTGTTCCGATGCCAGGGAAAAATACCTCAGTCCATAAATATATAAGCATTTGCCTGTGCTGCTTGCCAGTAATTCTGTGGCCTGTGTTGCTGTGACTGAATTATGGCAAGCCTTTCCAACAAATTGGTTGTGAGTCTAATGGGTCAGAATGCTCTATATCCTCCAAAGGTGCTGCCATGCTCCCATCAGTGCTGCAGCCCGAAATGCCTTCTCCAACAATCCAGATGAACTCTATGGCACCTTCTACAGCAAAGGAGCAGACCGAACAAAGGGAATTAGCAAAAACTTCAGCTCTTAAGTTCATATTTTTGCCAAAGTAACTGAGTGGAAAGGTTGAAGGGCTTTGGTCCTGCTGAGCAATAAATGTCATCTAGGAACTTTACACAAGTCTGATGACAAAGAATACGTTGGTACACTTCTGTAAATATGTTGTTGCTCTCTTCAGGAAAAAAAAAAAAATAAAATAAACCAAAATCCATGAGTTCACTTGGCATTTGTTGATGGCTCAGCAACAACTGAACCGCCGCAGTCCATGACAAATGAGGTGTTGTTGTTTGACTGCACTTTCCTCTAACTGTTACTTCAACACACGAGGACTTTTTTTTGTTGTTCTTTTGTCATTCCATGCATCTCTATCTCAGATAAAAAAAAAAATATATATATATATATATATATATATATATATATATATATATATATATATACATCACAAACGTAAACATATTTTTTTTTAAATCTGTTTAATTCCCCTGGAGCTTGCTGCTGACCTTTCAAAATTAGGTTTCTATCATCATAAAAAAAAAAAAAAAAAAAAAAAACGAAAATCCAATTTCTGTAAAAGCTGCTATTATCTTTGTGTAATTATCAGCTGCACATTTCAGATCAGCACTTTTTGTGGTCTAAGGAAAGTTTTTTTTTTTTCCCAGAACATCCCTTCCTTGTCTTCTCATTTACAGTAGATAATTAAAGAACATTGCAAACACTTTTGTACAGCCAAAGCATCTTTTATATCCTCGTCAAAACCCACAAAGCATTAATTATATTAGCAGAGGCAAATATTTTTGCTTTGTGCAACATAAATAAGTGAACAAACAGCCCAGCAGAAATGATCAAATCCAGCCATAACAAAATTCAAGTAATGTTGCAAAGTTCCTTGTATGATGTTTTAAATGAACAGTTTAAACATTCATTATGATTCCATTATGGGATTGCACTGCCATTTACAAATCACAAATGTCTCCCTGCTTCTATTACCTTCAAGAGGTTACTGGAGCCTATCCTAGCTACTCCAAGGGAAAAGAGGGGTACACCTGGACAGGTTACTCACATCTAAAGTTCCATTTAAAGTCTCCAACCAACATGTGATGGATTACACATGCATCTATCCATTTTAAGAACCCAGTGAAGCTCTTTCACGGTCACAGGGCGACAGGAGCTAACTCAGCTACTGCTGGGCGAAGGCAGGATATACCCTGAATAGGTCGTCAGTCTGTTGCAGGGCCAAAACATGCACATAAATTCCAAACAAAGAAACTTTGAACAACACATTTACGTTCTTCACCACTCACATTTCAATAACTTTACATGTTGTCAGACAGATATTCTAAAAGATTAACAATATTTGAAGGTTTTTATGAGATGTAGCAATCCTCTGTCAACCTTTGGGTGAACCAAACCTCTAGCTGCCCCTAGTGTCCCATTTCCTGGAAGTATATACTTCTTATAAGGTTCCTAGAAGCAGCCTATTGGCTCCTTCGTTAACACCATTACCCTTGAAAGATTGAAAGGCCACATAAATGCAATGGTGTGCGTGTGTGTGTGCACTCGCACGCTCACACACCCACATTGATGACGTGCCGTGTGTTCTGACTTAGACTCAACCAACACTGGTGATTATCTTATAAATCAATACTGTGGGCCAGCTGGTCAGTGTTTTTGTGTATTAGCCTCTGAATACAGACAGTAATTCAGTCAGCATAGACTAGACAAACAGATTAATACATTAAAAAGGTCACAATGGCCTAATCTGCCTTCTTGTAAGTCACGACAGGATTCTACAAAAGTGAAAGGTCTTCACTGTGTTTTGGTGCCAGTGAGTCTGCAGGATCCAAATGACGTCAAGGCTTGCAATTTGTGCTGCTGGAATTGTTGTTGATGCTTATTGGTCTTGCTGCTCATTGGTTTTGGCTGATGTGCAAAGCAAGAAGTGATTACATTTCAGCTTAATTCATTCACTATTTGTAAGGTTACTGGAGATGAATTGCAGCAAATTGGCCAAGTGTTTAAGTTTATGAAGCGCTGTTAGATTACTTTTCAAATAAATTGGTGCTACTGTGTAAACTGAAGGTAAATAAAAAGTTTTAGAACTTTGTTCCAAACAAATATGTGGTCAATGCTGAATGTGTCGGATATGGACTTGTAGTATTCTGGGAATAGAACCTTGTGTCCTTTTTCTTATCAGCTTGACTGGACCTATTGGTTAACTAGGCTTTTTTTTGTTTTCTTATTTCTTAAAGTTTTTAAAAATGTTTTTTGCTTTTGTACCTCCAGGATATGTTGTTGTCTTCACTTTCACACATTTAGCACACTGAAATTCTCCATTTGTTTATTAACTAATTCTGTTTACCCCTACCTAATTGTAAACTTCATTTTCTGTTAAACCGCCAATAGATTCCCTCCCCAACTCAGCCACCCAACTTCCCATCTCATTCCTTAAACCGCAATTAGATTCCCTGTTTACCCAGTGGAGACTGGCTTGCATTACTTTTCAAACATAAACACAGTGGTAATCGCTTTGTCTGTTTTTCACATGTGCAGCCATGCAATCAAGCGCACAGACCCATATGGGGTTTTTCTAGGAATCTGATGGTGGTAAACGCATGGCAGTTCTGTGGTCTTCCCCTCTATTGCCCTTTGTGTTGGAGGTCATTTCTCATTTCTCATAGACCCTGGGTTTGGAGTTTTTTTCTCTGTGGCCTGCTTCCTATTGACATGAAGTGGTGAGATTACTGCTGGTGTTGTTTTCCGGCAGCAGTCAACCACATGGGTACTGGCAAAGGGAGAATGTTGTAACTTTTTTCAGTTTTCCATCATGTTATTATATGGCTACTGATTACAGTCCGTGCTTACCCTCCTGTAATGACTCCTCATTCAGCGGGCTCATTTAGATGGGCTTGCAATGGAGAATATGCTGTTTAATGAGAAAGCCCCGACTGCTGAGGGATCCTCCCCACTGTTAGGCAGGGGATTGCTTTAAGAGTTGAAAGTCGCATTCTTTCACACCCTTGCTTCCTAGTTCATGTTATGGATTTGTATTTTTTTTACCGTCCTATTTTCTATGGTCTCCCCACCCTGATCCTTTTTCTTCTTCGCCCGGCTCATTTGGGTCATTTGGACTTTTGAAGCACTTTTGCAGTTAAAATAACATCCATTTCTCTTGAACTTTCTCTTATTGTCGTCTTTCTGATAAAAGACTGAATGCCACGGTGCATTGGCACAAACAAGGGGCTCTGCCTTGCTGTTTTCTGGAAGCCTGGCACCCAATGATAATGTTCTTGCATGGTTCCTGTTTCCCGTTTACGTAAGCATGATCAAGCACAACTCTAAAGAGGTATGCATGAGGCAGCACTGCCAACCAGTTAGAGCACATAAATAACAGCAAACGCCATTGATCCATTGTGTGACAGGAGAAGGCAGAGTGCTTGCGACTCCTTTGAACTCCCTCTATATCATGCTCGTGACTTTAGGAAAGGCTCTGACATTATACTTTATTGCTTTGAGGGTTATATTGGCATTTTGCTGCCTTTTAGGGGATGACTGAGCATCTGCCTGTTTTTTTTTTTCTCTTTTGCTCGTTAATGAAGTAGCACAAGGGGATCTTGGGAGATGATGTCACCACTTCACTCACTCCCCTCCCCCTCCACTCCCTTCACATTCAGACATACAGCGACGCTGACAGAGCTCGCACAGAAAAGCATTAAAATTAAGGAGCTAAGACCTGACATAGCTCTCACATCCCTATCATAAATGTCACAGAGCGTCTATGATATCACATTGCTAGCTTGTGGATGGTACCAAGGTGTTCCTGTCTTCCGGTAATTGGGAAAGGTGGGAATGAAAAGGTCACTGTGTGTGGGGGAGCTTCAGATATTTGTAACTCAACCTCCTTCTTCTGTCTTAAGACCGGCTTTAAGGTGTGGGCCTTTTAACTTGACACTTCAAGTTGCAAAAATAGTAGGACCGTGATGGCTGGTTATTTTAGGGACTGATCAAAAGGTAGTGTATATGTCAATTAAAGGTCATCATTCAAAAAAAGAAGGGTTGTGTTTGAGAGAGGAAAGAGGGCCAAGAAGGCTGAGAGGGAAGACGGGGGATGGGCTACGCATATCTGGACGTTTTCAAAAGATAATTGCATTTCTCTCACCTGTTATCCTTTGCAGGCCTTCAAGAGCGCCACGATGAGCTCCTACTGGTGTGCTGGAAGGGGCGATGTCATTGATAACTGGTGTCGCTGTGACCTAAGTGCCTTCAGCATCGATGGCCTGCCTAACTGCAGTCCCCTCAGGCAGCCAATGTAAGTGCGAGGTGACACCAGGACACAGAGGATGTCTGGGTACCGATGCACATGGATATAAACACTCAAGTGCACAATCCTCTCTTGATTCCTAAGATATATGAGAATGTTGTAGATACAGGAACAGCTCCTTACAATGCTGTGAAAAGAACATGCTCTGGCTCAAGGTGTTCTAATAATACTCCCGAGGCATTTGTGAGTCATCCACTCCAGCTATTGTTTCCATGAGAACTTCGAAAATGAAACAGGAAGTTAAAAGCTACATTCACTTGAGAGATAGATTCAAATCTTCACTTTAGCCAATCCAATTTAAAACCATGAGCCTGTTAACATGCACACCAAATATTCGATCATTATCTGCTTTCTCAACTTATTGGATTTTTTAAGTGACGCGTAGACAGGATAATCCAATGTCCTTTATTCGATAATGGCAGTTATCCAATAATGACATATCAGATTAGCACATGCAGATTTCTCCCAGAGCTTCCGATGCTTCTCCACATGAATCCCTCCTTCATCTTGTATATTTTGTTGATTGACATCTGCACAAGTGTACATGAAAAGCATTAAACAAAAGTCATGTAATCAAGGTATGGCGCAGAGGTAGTGTTGGCAAGGCAACAGACGGGACTTCCTCGCATGGTACAAATAGAGACAAGCAGCTTGTTTATTTTTGCAGACATATTAGGGGCTTCATTAATAAAGATTTACCTACTGGCTTGCAGATCTATTGTTCCGTAAACCTAAGAGGCAAAAACCTAATCCCTGTTTTTTCCCCATTTTCATGGTGGAAATTGTGCCTAAAATTAGGTTTGAGTTAAGTTTACCTCTACAGTCCCTCCCAAATAGATGAAAGACAAACTCTGGTCAGCGTCAGAAGAATAATGAGTACTGTGTAAATTTGAGTGGCATGTTTAAGAGGACAGGGAAAACCTTTGCCTTTAAACACATTTGTTCCAGGCAAGGCTGAAATGCAGGCAAAATACAATCTTCTTTCAAACATTGGTTGAAAAAATAAAAAAAAAGCTAACAATGAACACTGCTGGAGAACATGTGGCACTGGAATGCTGTTTTGTTCATAGTTGCAGCTTGAATTGTTTTTTGGGGAGATACACAAAATGTGCGGTGGTTTCTGATTCAAAGCAGCAGTTATTATGTGTTTTGAGATTTGACACAAATTGTCATGTGCAAAAAACAAATTTAAAATTAAACTCAAGTAAAAAGAACAAAAAACAAAAAGGAGATTGCTATTAGATTATGATTACTGTTTTTTTTTTTTGGACACTTAGGAGTGTAAGTCGCAGCAGCCAAAACAAACATAATAAAGAAAAAAAAAAAAACACATAACTTATATTACTGAGTATGACTTGCACCCATGGCCAAACTATGCAAAAAATGCCATTGCTACTCTAAAGAAATAATTGTAATTATATTTTACTTGTTTTATATTTGGTTTTAGTGAAAAAAAGCTAATTTATTCATAAGCTATGAATGAAATGTATTAAAGCATTATTGACTTTCTATTAGAACTACCCAAAGGCTTTTATCCTGGCTTAGAAATCTTCAACAAGTCTCTACTTAGTTTAAAGCATCTTAGCAATGATAAGCTTTTGGCAACAATCTGCAGATCAGTGAATGTGAGAAAGCGCCTTCACCATCAATCTGGTCTTCACAGATTTTCTAAGAGATGTAGTTCTGGACACGCACAAGGCCAGGAAATATTGCTAATCTTCACTGTTAACCATTTAGGGACAATTTTGACTGCCAGACTCAGAGATGACATTTTTCTGAAAGCTGCATCATTATTATTAGTGGTTGTTTTTTTTTTTTTTTTTTTTTTTGCTTTTGCAAGTCTGAAAGTTTAAACTTTAGTATCTTTAAATGATTTGAGCTGTTCTTTTTAACATTTGCTGTAAATATTGCAAATAAAGCTTAAATACTTAAACTTTTATCCTGCAGTCTGACAAAGATATTTCTTGAATGACTGACTCTGCTACTACATTGAGTTTAACAAAAAAAATGCATTTCCCGTTAGTTATATTACCAGACAATAATTAAAAACCTTGTAAGTAACTGTTTTTTTTTACACCAGTCCCACTACGATCATATTTTGATCTTTTGAAGAAGCTTTCCTAGTGATCTTTTAAGTACTATTATGCCATTTTTAGGCTAGAACATAGTGTCTGTGGAGCTGCAGTTGTCAAATATTAGAAATTTGCTTCTTGAGTTGTTGCCGGGACCGTGCAGAGCAACCTCGCCCTCCTTCCCCTCAACATTGCTGAAAGCTTTCTATTTACATAACCAAACATGACCAGTGCAACAAAAATGGCGAGCAATACCAGAGCTATCCAGCGCCTTTTTGCTATCTGCTCCTGATTCACAATGATTTCAAAAGAAAAATATTCAGAAAGGGAATTTTGAGCTAAATTGTCTTTTTATATGTCCTCCATCATGAGAAAAAGACCACAAGAACATGTTTAGAAACGATTTTAACCTAAGTGGATCTTGAACAAACAGAAGAGAAACTTTTGCAGTGTGTAAAAAAATGCAATGATGATCACTAATATTAGCATATTTTAGGATAAATATATCAGAAAACAATGAATAAAATGTGCTTTCTCATCCAATTTTGAGGCTGGCAGTTGGTACTCACTACCTGAAGACTGGTTTAGGTACCACAACCTTTTGCAATTTTGAAATGAACAGTCACTTCCACCAACTGAGTTACTGTTTGCTGTGTTTTGTCCCATCAGTTTGCGCCTCGCCCCTTACCTGGAGCCCTCCAGCACGACAGTGGCGCTTGAGTGGGTGGATGTGGAACCACAGATCGGCTGCAAAATTTCTGACTACATCATGCAGCAAAAACGAATGGAGGATCCCTCAGAGGCAGAAGTCTATACAGGTGCAAACATTAAAATTCAAGCTTGACTCAACCCAATATCGCATTTGACTTACACCTGTTTAGCAATGGCAATGCATTTGTACATACTGCAAATGATTTACAATTTTTTTTTGTTTTGCAAATAAAGAATTGTTGGATTTGTGATGCCAAATATTCAAGTAATCTTTTTTTTGTGCTGTTTAAAAATAGGCCATTACTGACAAATATTAGATCACATTTCAGGAAGTTCCTATTTATTTTTAAGGAAACTAATGATGTGTGTTTAGAAAAAGACTTGCTATTCTATTGTGTTTCTTTGAAACAGAGAAGTTTATCAAAAGAGAAGAGTTGAACTGCACTGGAAGTATACAGTTAATGCATTTTAGTCTGTGAGACAATTTAAGGCCAGGGGAAGGCTGTACTGGGAGCAAATTAGGTGGAAGCTGCGGTGAAGATACAGAACAGGAGCTGGAGCTTCGATTGCGGATGGGAGAAAATGACGTGGGGCAATTCATCAGGAACTATAAGGGGTGCTGACCATTGTGTTGGGGGTGAGGCATAGCGGTTGTCGTGATGATAGGCTCGGGTGAGTCAGGAGAAAGAGAGATGTAATAATACTGGAGAAATGAGGTGGTCTGGAGGAAGCTGCTTTTAGACATAGGGAGGTATGGACAGGCCATCCATCACCCCTGGGAGGAGTGCTGATGAGGCTTGGGCACTGGCAAACACAGAGAGGGCACAGACAGCTAGACACAGGCATGCTGGCAGAGGTGAGGTACGAAGGGGCAGATGGTGCGAGTGACTCACTGTGCCACAGCCAGCTATCACTATAAATCATGTTGTCACAGGGAGAAAGTATAGAATTAAAGTCATTGATTCAAACTTTTTATTGTCAAACTGTTCTCTTTTTCAACTTTTTTGAGGTATTTGTGAATGAAAGAAAACTATATGATGAGATAACACATTTTGATCTATTGCGGTCAAATGTTAGCGAAAAGATACCCAGTAATGGATACATTTTTTTTTAAATGTAGTCATGAAATAACTACCAAAAAAGATTCATGACGTCATATACCTGCGTTTTATGATGACGATTCATTTTTCTTCAGACTTGGCAAACAAAACAAAACAAAAAGGAGCAATTAGGAAATACTCTCCCATTCACGAATACATCTTGCAAGCACTTTGGGGGGAAATAGATGACATAAATTTAAAAAGTCCAGTCCAGCCTTTCAACATGGTCACCCTGTTTATACAAAGTAACAAACTCCAGAGGAACACACTCATTCCTCTTAGGT
This sequence comes from Oryzias celebensis, assembly GCA_014656515.1. NCBI lineage: Eukaryota > Metazoa > Chordata > Actinopteri > Beloniformes > Adrianichthyidae > Oryzias > Oryzias celebensis. Next base: position 11,223,459 of record BNCR01000012.1, read on the forward strand.
CATTCCTTTATGCTTTTCTTCTCAGCTCATGCCGTTCACAGACATGTACACATAAACAGTTTGCCCTTTGGAAGCGGCTAGTGAAGCGTTTTCTTTTTTTTTTTTACGTTTACCGTTGGTCCTGGAAAAACTTCAGTGGAGCAGTTTTGGGGATGAATACTTTGAGAAGGCAGGTAGGGGGCTTCCTGGAAAGTGTTTCTTCTCCCTTTTTTCAGGATCATATTTTCCAAGACTTAGGGATGATTTGAAGCAGTGAAACTTCTTTTAAGCCAAATTCTAAGAGCTGCTGTGGAATTACTGTACAGTAAAACCATATTTGACAAACGTTGGAAAAGAAAATGTTCATCCAAGTCTTGAGACTAAGATGATTGTTGGTAAAGTCTGGCATTTTAATAGGAAAAAATACATGCAGTTTAAGAAAATTAACACAAGCACTTTTTAATTTAAGCAACATTTCAGTTTGATTGGCTTCTAAGAGATCACAATTGAATCAAAAATAGAAAAAAAAAGAGTTGACATGATGTCATGTGTTCAGTCGTAAGGGCGAGATCTGTTTTCAGCTCCTGTTGGTATCACAAAAGACGAGGCTGCCTCCACATCCAATGAAACTTTGCACTCTGCCTCAGGCTGGTGTCTGACAGACAAATAAGACAGGAATCCACATACAGACACCCATCCGTGAGTATGAGTCACACACAGAGCACACACTTTCAGCCGTGTGCACTCTCATACAGATGGTAGACACAGTGTGTGGAGATTCAGAGGCTTGGATGCAGTCCTTTCTCTTGATTTTCAGTGACGTGGAAGTAGTGCAGCACAACAGACAATATCCTTTTGTATTATAGGTCCATTAAAAGACTAGTAGGACAATGGGAAGAAATTTATGTCAAAAATCTAATTGTACTCTCCTGTGGAATGCTGTTTATAAGTCAACAAAAAGTTTCAAAACGAGTCAGTTTTAAAATTGATTAATCTAAATTCAAGTATTAAAATAATAAATTTTTAAGTTTGACAATGGTTTAATGAAATATCTGTGACCTGCTTTAATAAAAATGGAACAAAGATTAAGCTAATTTTTGTTATCAACTAGTTTTAGGGGTTAGCCACCAAATATGTGTGTGTTTCAGATGGGTGGTGCAGTACGCCAACAGAAATATGAATGTTAACTTAGAATTTTCAACCTCCTAATGGAAAAAGAAGGGTTTAAGAAAAGCTCCAACAAGAATTGTATTTATTTGCTTTTATTACGAAGACAACAACCACCCTGCGGTTAGTCACAACTGCTCTTATGGCTGAAAATGGGCTGAGTGTGGGTAGAAAATGGTCAAACCTGTGGTGGGCATGCAGCTGGTCCGCATGAAATGAAGTTGTATACCAATTGGTGAAATTAGGAAATCCAACAAATCAGAGCATGGGCACATATGGTTGTCCTGCGGGCACTTATGTACGTAAGGGACCAGTATTCTCACCCTACTTACAACTACAGTGTCTCATTAGGACACTTGTATGTTTTAAGTCGTACCTCATCATACATCAATACTTCATGGGACACTTCAAAGGCTTCACATTGTGTGACACTGAAAAAAACCATGCTAGTATAAAACATGAGACCAAAGGTGCATATTATACATTAGGAAAGACAAGTTGCCAAATGTATAATATGCACCTTTGGAATTAAAACAGTTTACTTCTGTTTGTTTGCAAGGATTTCTCTTTACATAAATTGTACTGATCTTTTAACTTTCATCTGATAAATAATCAGCACTGACATTGTCATTTACATACTATCCTTACCTTTTTCTAAGTGTACGTTTGTTTTAGAAAAACATAGTCCATAGTTTATTATCACTTATAAAGAAGAATATTTCATATTTTTGGTTCTGCAATCCTTGCTCAAACTGCATTTCAGCTTTAATTTTCACAGACTGGGTGGCAGTGATTGAAATGATGTAATGTGCCTCTCTTTTGCTGCAGGTTTCCTTCATTCATAGCGACTTCCTGCATGAGTGAGTGCAATTACAGTCTTTGGAAGTCTTTACAGTGAACGCTGTTTTCTCTTTAAGCTAACGATGAATATGTAAATCTTAATTCCCTGGTGATGTGAAAGGATATCACATCTCTGCTCAATGATGGTTTTGGAAAATTGTTTTCAGTAGTAATGTCAGAGTCAAAACTTTTTTTTCATCAGTGTTTTTAGGAGTGCCTAAGTTAGTCATCTTTAATATTGGATAGTTCAATAAATAATGATGTCACCCTAATTATTTAGATATTTTTTTCAATGCTGATCTGACTGCTGTATTTGTTAAATTTAATCATCATTCAGTCATTTTCTAAACCGCTTTATCCCTTTCGGGGTCACAGGGTTACATTTAATGGATTCTCAAATCATATTACTAAATTCTTTGATGACAACCTGATCTAGTCAAGACGTTTAACAAAATCAAATAAAGCTTAGAATCAAATGTTAAAAGTATGCTTACTTGTTGAAATCATTGTATGAGAAAATCTGCATTTTTTTATCAACCATTAGGATTAGCTGACCGGTACCACTGTCAGATTTTGGGTCTCATTGGTTGTTAGAAATTGCAAATAGTTTTTGTAAAACAAGCTGCTAAAACCTATAGAAAGAAGGGGGGTCCACCACCAGTATGGGACCCTTGAGACTTCCTCGGGCCCGCTGGTACCTGGCCAGGCAGCCACAGGGGCGGGGGGGGGGGGGGCTCTCGGGGTGGGGCCCCGCGCTGGACCGCCCGGCGCGGTGGGGGGGCTGCTCTCCTGACTGGGCTGGGCCCTGCGCTCTGCGCTTCCGTACCTCACTGCGCTCGGGTGTTGGGGACCCATGTGGTGGTCCTGCGGGCCCTGGTCTGGGTGCTTGGCCGGACTACCTGGCGGGCGGATCACCTCCATTGACCCCACAGTATGGGTGCGGGGGCGGGCCCTGGTCGGCGCTGCTGCCTCGGCGGGGGTCTTGGTGTGGGGATGTCTGGGAGCTCTCCCTCCTTTTTTTTTTTTTTTTTTTTTTTTTTTTTTTTTTTTTTTTTTTTCTTTCCATTCCTTCATCCACTTCAGCTTAACATAACATTCACCTGAGCACAGGCGTCAGCTCACATTTGCACCTTCAAATAGTGTGCGTGTCAGAATGTAATGCTTTACATGTGTTGGTTGGTATGCACAAGTGTGCGTGTAAACTGGTTGTGGACAAGTTTGTGAACACTCTTGGAGCCGGCAGGTATGTTTGTAACAGCTGAGTGTGTGGACAGGCCCCGCCCATTTTAGACCAACACTCACTATTGTAATGGGTATAAGCTTCAGCATTTTGTTGCCTGTAGACTTACAATTCTACTTTCTCCTTCCATTAGTCATCCTCTAAAATCTATAACACCCCCCCCCCCTCTTTTCCCCCTTTCTTTTTCCGTCCGGTCCAACAAAAAGAACACAAACAAAATTAATATTAATAAAGTTTCGTTGAAATTACAAAAGGGGCTTATACCAACATACATTTTGTGTTCCCAATGATTTATAACCCCCGATTGTAAGAGTAAAATCTGTCTAATGCAAGAGGCTCTCAGCTCACATCTGTTTGCTCAGCTGTTGGACAGGACAAGTTTAAAAAAAAAAAAAAAAAAAAAAAAAAAACCCTATAGAAAGGATTGGAAGGACTTTTATTTTGGTTGTGTGCATTTAGGCATCTGAACCTCACTTATTTGTTCAAAATAGTTGAGTGTGTCTCAAATCTGTGTTGTGGTTTGTCACAACTGCCGTTACAGCTAGACAGCTGGACATCAGCTGATGAAAAATGGGGAAACGCAAGGATAAATAAAGATCGGCTGAGGCAACTCTCGTTCAAGCGGCCGCTTTAAATGAAAAGTCTATGCAAACACTCTTAAACCTGTGTTTCAGGCTTCCGCATTCAAAACTCTCGTGTCCCTATGGAAGTGTTAAAGTCCGGTTGGTCTCTGCCTCCACGTACAGATTGGACGTTCATTGATCGCACCCTGGAAGTTAAACCAGTTGGACTTTTGACTGCTATAACGCAAAACGGCTGAACTTTGACCAATTAGGGACTTGGATTTGGTAGTAATGTGGAATACTTTTCAACACACGGAAGTACCAAACATTGTAAACATGATCCTGAAGGAGACATTAATAGTTGTGGTTTGTGCCTGGCTGGAATTATATGACAGCAAATATTTCATATACCAGAATAGAGCTGTGAGAGAAAAAGCCTGGAGCAAGAGTCACGAGATTTGCGCCGCTTTGACATTTTGCACCAAGCCTTTTCCAACTGTATGTGGTGGACAAGCACTAGCAAAAAGTAGAAGAAAAAAAAATTCTATCGCTCCCAGCTTGTCCAGTGCTGGTCACTGAATCCGGGCAACACATGCCCGGTGTTAATGTGGCTTGGGGATGAGGTAGAGGAGACGAAAGTGTGTTATATAAATTTTTTCCTTCTTTGGTCAACCCCCCGCAACAAATAAATAAATAAATACATTCTTCAGACTGCGCAAATTGGCCCATAGCTGCTGTCCACGGGATAACTGTTCTCCATAGAGGTTTGGCCATGTTTCGCTTGCAGACAGCCCATATCTACACCTAAGGGCAGTTGTGATAAATTCTTTATTGACAACTAGAGTGTGGCGCAAGGGCACCGTGCAACAATGCCACCCGGACATCATAAGTGCATGCAACTTAGATTAGCCTCAAGAAACACTTCCTAATACATTTAGCACATGCATGACAATCATACATTTCATTTTCAACAGTGACCATTTGGACACTCCCCTCAAGATCCACCTTGTCGCTTCTGTCGAGAACCCAAAAACCCACAGTAAACAGTTTGAACTGTTATCAGTTTCATTTCCATCACTAGCCGTACGGACCAAAAAAGTCCCAAGAATTACTGCAAGAATCTGACAATCCGAGTTTATTATTGATTAAAAACCAAAATGGGATCATGACATTAAGTTGTCATAAGTTCTGTTTGGAATTCAAGTACATATTGCTACTATTTTGCCTCCTCTCTTTCAATTAGTGTCACATATGTAGTTGTTGCATCCCAGTGTAAATTTCAGAAAACAGGCTTAGATTGAGCTGTAAGACTTCAGTTAAAGAGGAATAACTAAAGAAGGGTCTCATATTTCATTAGGATTGTTAGCCTTCCTTGAATAAGTTCTGCATTTGGAACAGCATATGTGAAAGTATGTGAAAGGGGCCTTCATTTTTTTATCACTATATATCAGTATACTGTTTCCGAGAAACTAAAACAATAAACTATTAGTGTATTTTCAAAAGTGACCACATAAAAAATACACACTTGATTTGTAATCATTGTGGAAAAAATGATAGACTTCTCCTGCCATAGTCTGCTGTGTTTATAACAGATAGTTGTTCGACAAATGATGAATAAATATTCTCAAAAGTTACAACTAAGTAATAAATTTAAGCTTCAATAAAAAATGACCCACACATTGGCGCTTAATCTATTTAATGAGTGAGGTAATGGCATAGAAGGTTTGACTCAGGCGTGGTAAATGTGTCAAAGCTGTTAGAAGAGGAGGCGGTGTCAGATCGCATGACTCTCCAAGAGATTTGTATTCGAGCAGCATTCACGTCCCACAATCAAAAACAAACAAAAAGAGTAGTCTTTACTTAAGGCAAATCTAAAAGAAAAACATGAAAAGTTCCCATATTTTTGTTAACTTAGTCTAATGAAAATACGATGACAATAATATTTTTTCTGGATTAAAGCCAGATTATTATCTACATTGACAATTTAAGTGCTTTATAATTAAGGTTAATTATTCTTATTCTTATTCTTATTCTTATTCTTATTCTTATTCTTATTACTACATATTTCAGCCACCTGCAGTGCTGCAAAACTGTTTACTTAAGTCAACAGTTTGAGATTCTCATCTTCACTTATTAGGTTAGCATATTCAGTTACTTTTATGTTTCTTTAACCTAGACTATTAGCTCTCAGACATGCAAACTACATTACTTTAAGCATAAAGTTTACGGTAATAAAGAAAGAATCTGTGATAACTGCTGATATCAAAAAAGAAATGTATTTATGCATTTTTTAAAACATAGTTTTATGAGTACAAGATGACAAAAGTTCAGCTATTCCAAGGGGAGAACACTAAGCATTGAGCCTTCAGCACTGAGAAGACTCTGTTCCACCAGATAATTCATGCACACATCTTTCTTGGACTACATGATTCCACCAGGGAAAGAAATCAGATTAATTTTAAAATATCCTTTGAATGATAGGGCTTTTTTTTGTTATTTATGTTTTTGGGAAATTTTTCAAAGCAGTGCAGCAAATGTCCTCTTGCATGGTTTTCAATTGCATATTATTTATTTTTTTCAAATGTTTGAATGCATAATTTTTTATGATATCGTTCTCATTTTGTCTGTCTTTAAATTGAACACACAGTATCATAAAACAATAACATTAATTGTAAAAACACAAGTATGTAGGGTTTTCAGAATCTAACACATGAGCAGTTTAAGCTTGTGACCTGGTTTGGTAGGAAAATAGGATTTAAAGACTGTTTTAATTATGTACCCCAAGAGAAAGTCATTCAGTATTAAATTATTTCAAGTAAACTGAGGTAGTTAGCTAATGGTTTTAAGCTAAAGGAGCAAAGCTGGGCAAATTCCAGGAAATACTGCATTTTCTTGTGACGCACTTAGAATTAGGCCTGCTCAGATTGCAGTGATCTGAGTCCTGAAATATTAGGGGTCTAATTGCATCCAAATTCTTTTGGTTTAAGTCAAAGTTTTAAGCATTCCACAGATAGCACTATAAGTATAACCAAGTTTCTGCATTTGTGTTTTTTTTTTTTTTTACTCAGACCCTAAACGAGCAACTAATTGCATCCTGTGTAGATAAAAACATGTGCATCCTTGATATCCCGGCAGTAATATGACTTGAAATGAATCAGACTTTTTATATTAACTGCTATGATGACCATCACCCTTTTTTGTGTTTAAAGCCCCTCTTCAATCATCTTTTGATGTATGTTGTAAAAGTGTTCCCAGTTTTCTTTTAATTATGATTTGGCATGTTTTTAGCCTAAATCAAAAAACTTGTGTTGTTTTCTAGGACATAGTTTCTGCAGAGCAGCAGGTTTCATCAGAAATTTGCCTCTGAGTTGTGGGGGGGACTGTTGACAGGAAGTAAGCCTCTGCTCATTATCCCATCATACCTAGATGCTCTCCTGCTGGTTTATAGCCCCTTACAACCTCAAGCTAACATTCAAATGAAAGCACAAAAATTTTGAGCAATATTGGCGCTATCCAGCAGTACAGTTTTTAACCAGATGTCAGCTCAGACAAGGAAAACATAGACATTAGTGGACCTATTTGTCTGCAAGTGGATGCATCAGAATGGAGCACAACTTGTGGCCTGACGAGTGTAGATTTTATGTTACAGCTACAAGCTTTTTCAAATAGCATTTTTTGTCTGCTCCTTATTCACAACTATTCAATAAAGAAAAACATTTTTTATCTTAGTTTCTTTATGCAATGCTACAAGGTCATGTTAAAAACTGTAAAAACACAAAATTCTTTGGAGTAGGTCTTTAATGTTCCACCAAACAACAGATAGTAGCATTGCCAACAATGTGGTAATGTTGCCCTTTAGTTTGGCTTGTTTTCAGTGTGTTTACAGGTGAGGTGTTTTCCCCCTGTTCCAGTCACACCTGATTCAAATTGCTAATCTTCCACAGATGCCTTCATTTAAGTTAATCATCTTTAGTGTATGTAAGTGTTTGGTTTCCAGCTCATCTGCTTTGTCATTTTTTTTTGGTTTAGTTTCTTTTTCTTCATGGTTTTAAGCCATCAAGTCTAATTCCCCCACATCTACGTGGCTGACTTCAATAAGAGCACCTTTCCTTCTGACTCTATTCTTTAAAAAGCGGAAAGTTACACTTGTGGCTACTTCTTCTGGGTTTTTTCTTTAATGTTTTGGAGCTGTCAAGAGTCCTTGAGACATTTAAAGATCCTAATGCATGTGTCTGTTGCCTTAGACCTGACCCACATCCTCCGTCACCACAGTCTAATAGGAACCCAAACTAACTTCTCCTATCTGTAGAATGAAGTAAAATTTGTTCAACAGTGCTTTACTTTTACTAAGAAGAAAATCACAAATCATCTTAATTCTAAACTTTTTTTAAACAAACAAATGAACCATCTTCATATTTTTGTGCTAATTTTTGGCACAGCGAGTATTTATTTTCCCCAAACATCACAGTTTGAAATCTAGAGGAAACTAAAGCACACATGTGTTAGCCTGAGACATACAATACTAAATGTCTTAAATAAGACACATCAGAAAGTAGACTGCCAGGGCAAGGTATCAAACGGTTGTAGTTCCAACAAGCATGTACCTGTTCTTTCTCTTGAGCCAAAACTGCCCTGAAAAGCTTCACAGCATAACATTCAAATGCTTATCCATATAAGTACTTAGGAGTACTTTTCTTTGCTTATACTGCATAATGTAAATATTTCAGAAATGCAGTTATGTGGCCACTTTTAATAGGTGGCAACACTCAGCCTCTTCTGTGCACAGAACCCACGTAAGTTGTAAATTTACACATTCCTTTTGGAGCAGGAAGTTTTCCAGCATGGGAAAGACTTCAAAAAAGCAATTTATTTTTGTTAGAAAAGAGTCCCAAGAACACTACAGATACTCACGCAACCTTCAAGCCCTGCAGAGTTCCAGATGAAGAGAGAAAATACCCTGAACTCTTAAATCCTGCTCTGGGAGATGAAAAATGCTGTTATTCACTCTGATCTATTACCAGTATGGTACAATAGATCCTGGAAAAAGTATAAACTTTTGTGAGGAAGTGCTTGTCTCTTAAGCTGAATACACAAAAAAAATATTTTAAATTTCAACATTATCTTAAAAAAATAAACTTGTTCTTAATTTTTCTTCTGGCCCAGTCAAATAAATGAAAATAATAATTTAGTCTTATAAATGTAACACCCAAGCTGTCACACCTAAATCTTTGTAAGTGCAGAGACTATTGCCTAATATGCAAGTTCACAAAGCCACACTAATTAATTGAACCATTAAAAAAAAGAAAATTATTACAAGCTAAAAACTATATGACAGAGGCTAAATAACAGCATTAGTCTATTAGAAGATATAAAAAATGTATTTTTAAAGTTGTTTTTGTATTTTTATTTCATGGTGATGTGGTCTATAACTGCCATAGTTGCCCTTCCACAAGACAGAAACCAGCTAAAGGTGGTAGGTGAGGAATGCACTCCCTTTACAAGTTTTCACAAAGACTAGGACAAAAGACCTAGCGAGGAAAAAGCACAAATCACAAAACAAATCAGGTCTATCTGCAGGATAAAAGCAGTCTAAAGCAAAAGGGGTCCCTTTGTTGTTGAAGTTAAATTCTATTTTAAATAAATACACGTTCCTAAAGCCAACATAAACATGATAATTAATTGCAGATTTTATTTTTGGTTTTTTTTAATATCAAGAAATCACAGGTGTGTTGATCTGTTGGTTTAACAATCCCTTCAGTTCCTCTTGATTTCAGTCACTTCACCAATGGATGCTCTCTGGAAAGACTTCACTTGACTTCATCTAAGCCTCTAGATGGCACAACAAGGCAGAGGCAGCATTCGCAGAAAAGCCTGTTAGATATGCAGTGCTGGAATATCATCATGGCACTCAGGATTCCTCCACAGGAAACCAGCTGTGAAATGTAAAAAGAACTTACTGATGTCAATTGAAAGGTTGACTAAAATGTGCACATTTTGAAACATAACTGAAGTGCCGGGGCTCTAGAATAATTTTTTGCGTTGGCTGCACCAGTGAACAACTTTGTGTCTTGGGTTCAAGAGCACAAACATTAGGTGCACTCACTTTTTCAATCACATAACAGCAGTTTTTCAGTCACTTTAGTTCTTAAAGCTGGGCAGCCACACGGTGGATTGCCGGCCGGCAGCAGCTCTGACTGGACGGCAGATGTCCATATCAAGTGCCCGTCAGCCCAGGGGTATATATGAGAAGCAGATCATTCTGTAAACCTGATGGCCGCCTGACTGCCGCTGTCTACATTCATGACCATGCCAACGATTTTCCAAAAATTCTGGCAGTGGCATGAAATCTTGAAAATCCTGCCGATGCCTCCTCATTGCACACAAACAACTGGTTATTATGATATTAAACATGGGTTTGTTCTAGAAAAATGTGAATCCACAAACCAAGTATGGGGTACTCTGAAGCTGTCATCAAACATACAATTAAAACAGTGATATGTCATATAAATGGTCCTGCCATTTTTTTAATCCTCAACTAAAATGACAACATTTGAATGATACAAGTGCTTCTCTGTCCTCACATTATTTGAATCAAACAGCCATTTTAGAGCGGCAGATTCCCCTGTGATATGTGCAGTACCAATGAAAGTACCCCATGGGGTCACTATTCAGTGATGTTTGGTTGAGATCTCACAATAACCACCACTTTTGGGGTACAATCTACATTTTACAGTGATCAGCATGCTTGCGCTGCGATGCAGCGTTCTGGACCTTGCTGTGAGGCTTTCAGAGGACCTGTTCTGACTGGTCCGAGTGATTTCTAACTGAAACCCCACTGCTATGACTTCACACCACTTTTCAACTGAAGTAAAAACAGTCAGAGAGACCAAGTTTTTGTCATCTTATAGATGAGGCCGGAAAAATTCTTAATTCTTCATCTTTCTGTTTATCTGCTCTCATCATTTGATTGTATTTCCACTCTGTTTGTTGGGCTAGTTCATCGGACTAGCTGCTCACCTCCTTCTGACCTCAGCATTTGCAAATGGTGTCTCAGAGGTGGGCTTTCCCATTTCACTACTTCTAGCTGGTTTGAACCACAATAGAACTCTAGTGTATATCTGTTATTGAAGCACAAGAATACTTTCAGAGTTGCTGACTTGGTGGGACCGGTGAGATTTTTCATTTGTTCCATTTTTGAAAAATTACATCGTATTTGCTCCCAAATTGGTCACACTCTAGAGCCCTGTGTGCTTTTTGATATTGGTGTTTTTGAATGGGCACCTTAAGCATATCATTTTTAGGCCAATCACAAGTAGATAATCTGATTTTAAAACATTTTATGTTGTTATTTACTGCCTAATAACAGTCTGGAAAAATACAACAATTTATTTAAAACTTACAGTTTTGTGACGAAGAGACAGTTTTTATAATTGCTTTTATGACTTAACAAAGTTATTAAAAAGACCCACATTTTCTAACTTATTTGTTTTGGGTGTATTTATTCTTCAGATTCACTTCAACCTGTTAAAGGTTGGGAGAATCTGGCAAGAGTTGGGTTGCATTCTGGACAGTCTCTCCTGTCTTTCAGAGAAATATGGGTCAAAGCAAATTAGTTTTTCCTGCAACAGCCAATCATGATGAAATGTTGGAGGACTTGGAATATTTGTTCTTCTGTGGAGCCTATACTTAGTATCTGTTTGCTTGTTGCTCAAATGAGAATTCCTGGATTTTCACAATTGAGAGGGCTGACCGCTGTCTAATCAGAAAAGACAAGATTTACTCCAACCACCGTCTTAGTAACTACCTTGCTTTGATTCAGTTTTATTCATTTTTAAAGTCAAGTAAATTGATGTTTTTTGCAACTACTTAAAATACTCAACTAAAGAAAAAATAAAGTTAAAAGAAAGCAAAAAAAAAAAAAAAACCTGATTTGATGATATGATAAAAGAGTAAATCAATTGGTAGAAATGTATACTGATCAAATGAGACAATATGGCTGAAAGGAGAAAAACAAAAAAAGAAAAGAATGTGGAGGAGAGACAGGCATCCAGACAGCAGCAGCACTGAGCGCTACACAGTAATGATGTCATCTAATGCTGGCACTATTGGACTGAGAAACAGATTAAGTGTTTGATCTTTGCCATTAATTTAGTTGCAGTTTTCTTCCTCCAGCTCGTGCTGCCAGCTAATGGAGACACACGACATGCTGATGTTCCTTTGCTTTACCTCTTCTGTCACATACTTCTTTGTAATCCCTCTTTCCATAAATCTTCAGCGATCAGAATCTGTGGTATCCCCCTTCTCCTATTTATGTAACAGCTATATCATTGCTTGAGACCAAGAATGCAGCCCAATGCATCGATAAGCCTTCATTCAAAGAGATTGAATTATATGGAGATAAAGGGTGTCCTTGAGCATGGGTGCAGATAACAGATTGGAGTGACACAGCTGACTCTTTGTTTTGTTAATTAAAGATGACCTCATCGCTAAAAATGGACGCTGTGCACCTCCTCATCACGAGCTTCGCCATCAGCAGATTGCAGATTGCAGGCAGGGGGCCAAGGGCTTTCTGCAGTCCTTTTCCCTTTTTGTTTCCTTTCCCATTTTGCCTCTTCACACGCACATTGTTAGTCTGTGCTTTCGCCACAGGTCTAGACTTCCCCGCTTTCGCTTTTTTTTCCCCCTCCATTTCCCTGTAATCGTGACGATCCTTCACAGTCACAGGAAACCAATGGATCTGTGCTGGAATTATGGAATATTTCTGAAACTAGATGAGGATGTTGCCGTTCCCTGACTCCTGTTCATTCATCTTTTCTTTTTTGTTGTTGTGGGATCCTGAGTGGTCTTTGTTGAGTTTCCCATTGGTTAAAAATCTATTAAAAATTGATTTAAACCTTTAAAAGGTATTGTTTATTTTGTCTTGCATTTTTTGGCATTACAGATATTCAAAGTGGTGGAAATACACAGAGAAAAGGAACCATAACCCAGCTCGGGTTTGTTAAAGGGTAGTTATAATTGCCTTAACACAATTTGATTTAAAAATAGAAACTTTGAACTTCCATATTATTAAATAATTAAAAAGTCTATTTTGTTAAAGAGAAGTTAAATGATAAAGATGGTCAACCGTCTAAAGATTTTTAATGTTTAATGTAAAATGTCTCTACATTTCCCAAAATCATTACAAAAAGTGATTAAAATGATGCATCATATCTGGAAGATGAAGTGTGTGAATATTCAAAAATAACATTTAAATGAGAATAAATTAAAAACTATTTTGCTCAGTGACGTGGGTGTACTTTTGTCTTGCATGTTATCTTACCAGCCTCACAGATCGCTGAGTGTCTTCGGTTAACCTGACTTACCTTTCAACTCTTTCTGCTGGAGATTTATTATTGTGCCTACAGAAATATATGTTTTAAGACCCGCTTTTAGGAGAACTTTACCTTCTTAGACAGAAAGCCTCACATTTGACACTGGAGGATGTTGGCATTTAAGGGTGTACTTGATTGACTTTATGAGTTCAGAGTTCAAAGGTCTTAAAGATGAGCTCTAAACCATCATATACCGGTACCTTCATTTGACAGTTGACTGGAGGTTTGTACTTCTTGTTTGCCAAATGCAGCAAATGTATGGATGTTTTTTTTTTTTTTTTATTACACTTCTCCAGTTTTCTTCAGATTTCTTAAAAAAAATGATATAACATTTATTTTTAAAGTTCATTAATATAAATGTAGGCAGGGCTTATACCTTTTTAGACAGATACAAACTTCTAAATGTCATTTTGTCTTCAAATTGTACAGTTATGGGCCTAAAGATTTAAGATACTTGACTATTTGGTCCTGTTTGTTTTGCTCTTTTTTTTGCAGGCCTTAAAGCATTGCATGATGTCACCTTGCTTAGTGAAGCATTTTCAATGGTGTTTTCTGTTATTAATCCTTTTCACTGTAGCGTAATGTAGAAAGATGCACTCAGCTATTTTAAGGGTCCTGCTCAACTTTCTAAGATTTATGAGCATTAACAGTTGCATCTCCTAGCCAATTGGCTTTTTTTTCTCCACCATTGCGATGACACACCTTAATGCTTCAGACTAACCGACTGCCAAAATGTAAGCTTTTATGAATATGGCATACTTCCTGCTAATGCTCTCTTAGTTCCTATAGAAACGATGATCTAAAGTCAGACTTTTTCTAAGTTTTGAAAGTACTTGATTTTGTTGGGTTCTCTCTTCCTGCTCGGTTAGCAGATGCTATCTATCATCAAACATGTACAATACTCTGCTGCCTGCCAAAATTTTGACCTTTTATGTCAAAGCTAACAATGGAGTACATTTTTTTCATGCTCTAGTTGACTAGAAAAAAAAATCACTTGGTTTTAAATGAATGTATTAAAAAACATTATAACCAAGTCGGTTTCCTACATTGCAAAGATGTGATGATGCTTCTGGCAAACAAACAGTGAAATGAAGGAATATTTTCCATCCTAAGCATACTATATACCCCTATGTCATAGAACCAGAAAGGTGACAGCTCAGATTCATAGTTGACTAGGGCATGTTCAAGCTGGGTACATTTTAGAAGACAGTGACCTCTCTCATGTTTAAAATTTAAAAATAGACCACATTTTACATGAAACATTTCATGAAAGATTTTGTTTCTCGTATGGGGCGGCAGTGGCTTAGATGGTCAAGCAGGTCGGCCAATAATCAAAGTGTCAGCGGTTCGATCCTCTCTCTGCCCAAGCCAACCATTGTCGTGTCCTTGGGCAAGACACCTCACCCTCCCTGGTGAGTGAATATGTATCAATGTCCCAGTGATGGTCAGAGGGGCTTCCCTTTACAAGGGACAGCAACATTTTGAATCTACCACTGAGTATTTCACCAGTTATTTATAGAAAACCCAAACATTGTCATCATAAAACTGTGACAAAAGTACATATTCAATATTTGTTGTTATCCCATCGAATATTCAACACAGAATAGATATCCAGGTTCATAGGATTTCCTTCAGGTCCTTATCTGGTGCAAACTAACCCTTGAAACTGGAAGCAAAAATGGGGTTAATTAGTTTATGGTGAATTTATTTACCTGACCTAACTTTCTGTTGTGCAGAAAGAGTTAGAGCAACATTGTTGTAAAAACAACTTGAGTTTTGCTTGTGGGAGCCAAAGAAATTGCTAACACATGTAGCACTTATGATGCTGCCACTGTGTAAACATGTTAATAATGAGTTATGAATCACACATTAGATCTAACCGTTGAATCCTGTTAGCTTTTTAAAACAAAATAGATCTGTGTTTTGTGAAACAAACCATTGTTTTGTTTAAATGAAGTCCTAAATCCTAAATAATCTACTAATTATAGCTCTATGTAATTAGACTGCAGAATAGGCTACCTTGATAAGGCATGTAAAATGTTTTTTTATCTGCTAAATTATTTGAATACATGCACTTTTGTGTTTTTTGACTGTTCTTATACTGCTAAATCATACGTTTATATCACAAATCCCCAGGTGAATGTTCTTTCAGGATCAGCTAAAAGGAACCTACAGAAATTAATTCACATAACCATAAAGCCAAAACAGAATACCCTCTGTTTTTGTTGGTTAGTGTTGCAACCAAAACTCATAAAACATCTATGCTGTTATTTAGGAATTCTCTTTTTTTAACAACATGTGTTCTATGTACTCTGAACCAACTGAACAGAATTTTTAGATAGAAAATACTATTTGAACATACAGCTAATTGTTGGTTTTGGTCAACACTGTCCATCATTTTTGGGAAATCAGCTTCATAGAAACATCTGGACCCAAAAAAAGACACTTTCTTTTATTGGGAAAGTTTCTGATTTAGAAAGAATTGTTGCTTGCTGCATCATTTATACTTCATTGTATCGTATATAATAGATCCATGAAGGTTAACAAAATCACAAAAGCACCAATGTATCTATTCATTATTTTCATTGGATTTATTAGAGTTCATCCATCTTACAAGACACTTTTAACAACATTTGCAATAGAGCTTTGACAGTTTCTTGAAAACGATTCTCACATGAATCGCACACCCTTTTGTGAAACACAAAAAAATGTCATCACAAAATGAAAAAAAATACATGTAACTGAAAATCATACAAAATGTAGTTGAGATGTTTTTGTAAATCACAGACATACGTTTCAAATTAAATTCTACCCTCCCTGTACCCCACAGTGTTTTGGCTCTCATGTTTACCATTCCCAATCACCCACGCAGTCCTAGAAGGACTGGAAGTATGTCAGTGGTAGCTGAGTCCTGGAAGTAAGTACACTACAAAGGGCAATGCAAAGAGTAGATATTTCACAGGTGTATCTTTTTCTCTTTGAAAATAAACTTTTGTACAGTCTGGTTACAATTTTCTGTTTTTAATGTTTATTTTTAATTGTTTCATTATTATGTATTTATTATACAATGTATTCTACCTACTCACCCATTTTTGGAAAGTTGTTGAGTCTGATGGAGTAATCTCCAGTCATCATTGTCATGACTATTCTTGCTTGATTTTTGCTGTATGGATGACATCAGAGATTCTGGGTCCATTGTAAATGTGTCTGAGGTAAATGCTGTGGGTGAAGAGGTGCAGGTGGGGTTGGTAGAACTACCCAGTTATCTTCTTTGTCTCTTTTTTCTCTCTCTCTCCCCCTTTGGCCAGTTGGAACTTCCAGTTCACTGTGGTTTTTCCAGGTTTAGTCTGGTTTTGTTTGATGTGAGTGTTTTGTGTGAAAGCAGACCAAACCAGCAGTAAAGCAAGCTTTGCAGGAAAAGCCTTCCTACAGAAGCTGAATCTCAAAAGACAACCATCTGCCGCCATTGGCCAAAGAGTTGTAGTGAAGGGAATGATGTCTGCTGGGAGAAATAAAAACACAATCTTAACAATGGCAGCAGTGGCATAGAGTACACACATAGCAAGCTGTCACAATGGAAAAGGTAGACACACTTGGTAATGAGATCACTAGATATCTTCAAACTTGACCTTAAACAACCTTGATGCTGCTACAAGTTATACGTTTTCAAAGATGTAAATTTTAGTAAAACAGTCAACGTCATAACCAGTTATGTGCAAAAAAGAATAGACATTTGCAGTGACAAATGCAGCAGGTACTGTATATTAACAAATAGGGGTGGTTGTGTATCAGAAGGTGGAGCAGTTTGTTTGCAGTTATTAATTGGGAGCTGAGTTTAGGAAAAGACAGCAATTGCATTCATGGTTGGCACACCTCAAACCCATACTGGTCCCACTTGTAAGAAATGTACTTCACTTTAATTTAACCCTTTAACACCCTTTCAACTACTGTACATCTCCAGCTGTAAATGTAATTAAGGTAAAGCAGCCTTGCGCTGGTATTCAACACTGTTTTTGTCTGCGTCAGAATAAGCTGATTCACGTAGATCGCGTAAAAGGACATTACGTAGGTTTCACCAGAGACATCTTGGTGTTAGAAGGTTAATGTCATTTTGCTAACTTTTAAAACTTCCACTCCAGCAATTTTTTTTTTCTCAATTTTCCAACTTCCTTGTTTACACTCTCTCCCGTTAGTTCATATTACCTCACAAGTCCAAGCTAATGTTAGCGTAGCAAAAGAAAAACAACGAACATTATCAAAGCTATCCAGCTGACAGTTTTGAGTCAGATGACAGCTTAGACGAGGAAATGAAGACGTTTATTTATCTATTTGTTTGCAAGAGGATGATTCAGAATTAAAGCGGAGAAAGGCGGCTTTGGCCCGCCAATGGCAGTGCCTGTGCCATAAACTCGAGCTTTTTCAAACATCTGGTTTTCATCCCCTCCTGATTCAACACAATTTGAATAAAAAAATACTGAGAAACTCAGTTTTAATCTGAAATTATTTTCTACATGTCTTCAATTATGAGAAAAATGCTTCAAGAACTTGTTAAAAAAAAACCAGGAAAAAAAATAATTTTCATTCAAATGTATTGATTTAGAATTAAGCTGTTTTTTCATGTTTTTTTTTTTTTTTTTGTAATTTACAGAGGTATGGAAAAGTTTTTTAGACAATATCTGCAAATATATTTAGCTTCTATGTGCACTTTCCCAGTGAAGAATCAACTGACTGTAGTAGAGAGGAAGGAGGGAAGATAGTGTTTTGCAAGTTTACTTTGGGGAGTACATAGCTGAGTGCTGACAGTTTAACAGAGGAGGCCCCTAGTAGGTCTGGCAGACTGAAGGAAATATAAAACGTTTGATTTGTTTAATATAAAATGTATGTTTTGTTTTAAAAAAATTCAAATTTGGTGTTGCAGATATTAATATAATGCAGATACATTAAAGATATAGATCAGATTTGAAAAGATGAAAGCATATAATAAATACAAAATAGATTAACAAACCAGTACACATGTAATATGTAATGAACACATATGTAAAATAATATTAATGAAATAAAATAGTTAAATTATGTGATAATTTGGGCAACATGATCTGTATATTTACATGAATGGACTGTGCCTCACTGCTATTTTCTTCTACTTTACCTCTAATTTTCCCCTTCAAGTAGGAAAAGGGAATGGGGGGGAGACAGAACTCGATGTTTGAACCCACTGACCTTAATAATTTACTCACACACTCTCACTGGAGCCCACATGCTCACACACGAGCCAACGGACACACAAATAATGGCTGAGACAATGATATAGTGCCTGAATTGAGAAATGTAATGGAGATGACATATCAAAGACAACATTTGAGCTGAAAAAAATGGCCTTCTGTAAGCTTCATGCAATGCATGAAATGCCACCATGAACACACATGCACAAACACACACACACACACACACACGCACACACACACACACACACAAATCCTGTACAAACAAACCCCCGCAGCAGCAAAAAACATCCAATATTATATATTTTTGTTTGGAAAAAAAAAACTTCTATGTAATGCACACCGTGCTGAGCAAGTCAGAAGAATTTTCTTGAATTTCCACTCACACCCCCACCCCTCAAACTTCTGCCCCCAGTGTTTTGTTGTGTGTGGAGGTTTTGCAGGGGGGTATTCCTTGTTTTTGTCGGAAGTCTGGGTCAAAAACAATCGCTATTGTAGGCCGTCTCTGCTCTTTAAGACATTGTATATGACATCTGTCTGCACACATAAACCAAGCTGGACTTGTTTGCAGCTACACCATAGTTACGAGCCATGGGTGGATTTTTGAATCAGAAAACTTTTTTCACTTCAGATTCATCTGTCAACTGAACTTGTCACAGCTCGATGATTTGGTGTTATTTGTCCCCTTTTCTGCTTTCTACAAAAGGTCACCTGGCATTTACCATAAGGTTTTAATCGACGTGTAAGCTGCAGCACAAAATGGCTTTTACCGTAATAGAATTTCAAGAGCCTTAATTTTTGCCAGCTGTGAGTTGTTTTGGCTTTGGTATCGACAGAAATGCTGATTGACCACAGGCCTACCCCTGAAGAACCCCTCAATAGGGTAGAACTATAAATGCTGCTTCTGGGTGGGTTTAAATACCTTATCCCACTGTTAATGAATTAGGTTTTGATTATCATTACCTAATTCGTGTATGCAAGTGTTTATAAGCTACCAAAGCAGGGGCAGTCAAATTTGATAGCCCTCAGTAGTAGTGATTGACCAGCCACAAACACAGCCATACGTGTGGGCCAGTATGTGTGCCAGTGGCTTGTAAAAAACACCTCGAGCTATTTTGCGTGTGTGAGCACATTCAGCTCATCAGACTGTACTTTCAGAAGCAGAAAAAATGTTCTGATTCACATGGAAATTCAGCTTTGCACAAACCATTGGAATATGTGCTGAGAGGGCGAGTTTATAGTCTCGTTGGAGAATTTATCGACCTTAAGGACTACCTGCAAGGGGATAAAAAAAAATGTTAGTTAAGTGGTCAGGCATCTAGTTAGTTCTTAATGAAATACTGTATTCTGGAAGAGCAAAAAGGCAAAAAGGGAAGGTAAAAATACATGATTGCAAAATGCACCAATTTTCACTGTGTTAATTTTCACTGTGGTCTTCTCGACTAGATAAACTAAAATGTATTTAAAATATATAGCAAAAACATTTTCAAACACTGGAATGTGAAAAAAAAGACCAATTCACTTATGTTAGGAAGGAAAATACATTGCAACGTTCTGCAATTGTCGTTTTCCAAAAATATGTGATCAAAAAAGGTCTGATAATCTGAACGACTTTGTTTATTTTTTTATTTTAAGAAAATAAAATGTCATGTGAACTAGGGCTGGGCAATACTGAGGATTTGGGTATCGATCCAATACCAAGGAATTACAGGGCGATCAACGATATCGATACCTTTTCTTGAAATGTTGTAACATATAATAATTTCAGAATTACACATTTTTTTCTTAATTAAGTTTATAATAAAACACAGGACAGAAACATATAAAAATAAAATAAAAACCTTAATTAGCTAATTGCAACAATCTGTACTGAACATACATCAAATATAGAGCATTTATATTAATAATAGCACAATAGAATAATGAGAAGAAAACAGTAACTAATGCAAAAAAAAAAGTAAAAAAAAAAAAAATATATATATATATATATATACAATAATATGGTAAAAACATACTTAAAAAATAAAAGTAGTATTAAAATATCAAAGTCACTAGTGAAAAAAGTTAACAAAAGCAACAATGTAAGAAATATAAAAATATAAACAACCCATTAAAAAAACCCTACCATTGGTGCAAATATATGGCTCTTTAATGACTCCGCTCTTCAATGAAACAGGTGGGGTAGGGGCAAGGTGTGAGCAGCAGTGAGAGAGGAGCAGGCGTAATGTTTACACAGACAGACAATGTTGCCAGATTGGGCAGTTTCCTAATCAAATTGGACAGTTTTTTGCCCAATCTGGCAACACTGCAGACAGATTGACGCTGCGCTTGCATGAGCTCTTTAAGTGAATTCAAGCTCTTTACTGTACGTGTTGAGGAAAAGTATCAATCTCATCACAGTAGTATCAATACTTCACCTAAGATCGATATCCTAATTCCTAATGTGAACTCTCTACAGGCAAAGAAAGTGGTCTTGAGGATTGAGGTCCTCTTCCAAACGAACCCTGGCACAGTTCCCTTCAGTGTGAAATCACAAAGACTTTCTAATGACCAAAGAGCAAAGCCAAATCAAAACATTTCATTTTATTCTCTTTTCTTTTCGCTACTTTGCCTATGTCTTTGCAACTTGCACACCTATTTGAGCTCATACATTCAAGGTCATAAATAAACATTTGTCTGTTTTATGTAAGTAGCTGAATTGCAGCTGATTGTTAAGCATCTGGGTGCCTTCCTTTTGAGGTGTTATGGGGCATTCAAGAGGACCGAGAAGAGGTTTACAGCAATAATGGATGGCTGAGCAATATCTTGTTCCCTGGAACGGGTGTTGAAAGGTCTTGTCCATGAGATTTTTATTGTTACGTATATATTTTTCTGCAAGACAGTAAAAGCCATAAATGCAGAAGCTTGGCTGCCTGTAACTTGACTGAAGTTGCCAAAGGGGTCCAGAAGTTCAGCTGCAACATATATTCAGGTGTAAATGAGGTCTATACAGATGTTCTTAAGACTGTGAATGCTGTAGGACTGTATCTGAGCAGCCTATGCAACCAGATGAAAAGGGCATTTCCTCTGAACTGAACTCGAGAATAAGTTTTAAGGGTAATCCTACTCTTCAGCCTAGTAAAGTATATGTGGGATTGGCAAAGAAACACGTCTCATTAACAGTTTAACCCCAGTTCATAAGTAACAGTGAGGTTTCTGTTCTTGCTGTAAAACATTGGATCGGCTCTTTTCCCTTTTTAGAGTCCTTGAGGAGTCACATGAATTTTTTTTTATTTATTTATTTTTTTTTACAACCAGTCAAGACAGTTTTTGAATTGGTTCACTCACAAGGCAGGTAGGTGTAGGTGGTAGGTGTTGGGCTACACCAGGGTTTCCTTTTGTTAGAGATTGTGTTCATATGCTCACGTGCAGAATTTGTTTTTTGCAATCAGTGTTCTAAATCATTGGGATTTCTGTTATTGTTTTCTTTCTATAGTCATTTTGATTCTCTTGTTTTTGTCAAAATATGGCCTTCTACTGAAATGTGTTCAAATGGACATGTCCAAAACTCAGAATTGATTAACCCTGTAGAGGAGATGTAAACATTAGCTGTTTAGAACATTTTCATAAAACTGGAAGAGTTGAAGGAGCTGTCCAAAGAAAGATAGGAGTCTTGTGTGTAGGTTCCTGCCTACGCAGCTCAATAGAAGTTGGTGGGTGGAGGAACGGATGGAAGGCGCTGGTGTTCACAGCTTTTATGTATTATAATAATATATATGTAAATATATTTATAAGAAAACTTAAAGGAAATCTATCTTGAGAAAAATTTCCCCTGGAACAGTCTTGGAATGTGCCTGTTATATACAAAGCTACTTTTGTGTAAAGGTCAAATTTTTCATTCAAGCAGTTCCTTTTCCTCCTTTCGACAACCCTTTCTTACCATCCCCTTGTGCCCCACCAGCCAGACTTACTCTCCGTGTTTATAAGTTGGCCCGTACATCATTAACCAGAACTAAGCCTCTCTTTACCTTGTGAAGAAAGACTTGGATCTCTGACCGTTTGAGCTATTTTAAACTATTTTGACAGGTTCCTATTTTTTTCCACAACCCCCACGAGCACTGGAAACTGGAGTTGTGCGTGCCTGTGTCTGAATGAATGTCTGTGCGTCGATCGGCTTTCCCGTAAGCTGACATGAAAAATATTTCACAGCTTGTGAAGCTATGTTTTGTGAGACACCAGGGCAGTTAGTGAGATATCCCTGCAATAGAACTATGTATGTTTTCATAAAAGGTTCTATAGCAAATAATAAAGGGTTTGCTGCCAGTAAAATAAAAAAAATAAAATAAAAAATCTCATAATATGAAGTTTCTGCATTGCTGCTGGTAGAAACAGCTCCCACAGGAAAAGGAAGTGGGAAAACGTACAAAACTAAAGCTCAATCAGCGATTGAAATATGATTCTGAAATGATCCAGTTTCTAAATTTGTGCTGTGCAGCATTTTTTTTACAACCTAATAATTGTTGTATAGTTACCAAAAATAATGTTAAACCTATATGTTTTTTTTTTTTTATTTTACATCTACACCAGGTGAGATTCTGAGCTTGAAGGACGACCTGTTCTCTGGTCTGGGTTCACCATGTGTGGTTGCTGGAAAACGGAGTGGAGACCATGCCCATTTTCTGCTGTACTCTGTGGTTTTTAAGTGCCTGGAACCTGACAGCCTCTACAGGTAAGTCTGGAGATTTCATACGTATCCACACTTACACATACTGCACCCTGGGAGAGGACATTTTTTCATAGATAAAGCATCAAATAAATGATATTCTACAACTGTAAGACCAAGACATGAGTCGTGGTCAACTAAACAAACAAAAAAGCAAACAGTTCCATGTCAAATGGTTTGGGTTTTCTTCTCTGATGTTAACGTTCTGCCTTGGGCTATCACTTGTATCATGCAAGCCTGGATTTCAGTCTTTTCCTCAATGAAAAAAAAACTCTTTTTCATGTATTTGCTCATGACTTGACACATTTCTACACAGTAAACAAAAAAAGCAGGTGGCCCACACATGGAGTCCTGAGGGGTCAACTAATCAGAAAAGACTGTGGATCCGAGGGGGGGTGAGAAAAAGCCTGAAACTAACAGAACAGACAAGCATTTACATTTATTTCGATTTATTTTGACTGGGTAATGCTGCTGTTAAGGGACGTTAGACTTAGATCATTCTCAGAACAGGATATGTCCTATGTAACATTATATCTCAGTCAGAGTGGATTGGGAATGCACTGTTCAGAGTGAGAATGGGCTTGGATCTACACTTGGTCACCTAAAATCTTGTAGCAAAGTTGCAAGATCAGCAAAAACGGATGAGACGGACACCGTCCAGATGTTGTCTGGTCTGTCGCTGGACAAAGAAAACGTCCTGATCTCTCTGCTTTGCCTGTATTCTCAGGTGTTCTCCAGTGTCTTGCTTGCATAGGTGGCCTTGATTTGTTTTGGGAACCACTGCAATGATACTTCTCAAGGAGACGCATACATTCATGTTTTCCCTTCTCCACACGAGATTTGCGAGATTGACCAAAAAAAAAAAAAAAAAAAAAAAATGTGCGCTGTTAACATTGCATCACACTAAACCAAATATCTGAATTAAGCCAAAAGATGGGACAGTTGCTCCAACTTCTTATTGAGCTGTTTTAGTTAATAGAAAAGGGCAATTTCCACAATATTAAAGCTATATTTTTAATAATGATCTTTAAACTCTTTTGAGCTACACAACATGTTTACCAAAATTATTTTTATTAAGTAACCTGGATCTGGCGAGGGTAGATATTTCCTGCATAATGTTATAACAGCGCTGTTGTATTTGCTGTTTGTGTTGTGCTAAACAAGATGATTTCAGATGAACAGCTGTGTTCACAAACTCTTATCCATTAATTACACAAAACAGCACAAATTTGATGGTACAATGACATTTGAAGTTCCTTGTAATGTTAGAATACATCCAGCCATTGAAGTTCTGATGAAAGATGGTATAAAATATGAAGCAGTAACCAATCACTTTGGTGAAAAACTGCCAAGAACACAAACATCAGAGTGAGAAAGTGAACAGCTGGGTAGTTAATCTGTGGAAACCAAAATGCTACTTGTGAAAACCTTCGACGGGAACCTAAATATCCACCTTTTGTGGCACTGCTGTCTGTGTTTAGGCATTCTTCGCAGTGTTGTTTTTCTTTGATAAGAGCAGAGCTTACGTTGGAGTTACGCCGAAAGAGACATCTGACATCTGCTAACAGCGCTTGTTTTAATCAAGCGTCTGATAAGACCTCAACTGGTGTTCCTTTTAGGTTTAATCACCACAACAGTCCACCATGGCTGCAATTTTCTCTGGCAACAGAAAGGCTCTGAAAAATGTCAGCTTTAACTTTAGCAGCTGAAGTTTGATGCAATGGCTTTAGACTTTAAAAATATGTAAAGCTAGCAGATTTAACAATTGTGTTCTTTACTAATTTTCCCTCATACCAAAAAGGGATTTCTGTATCTTTTGATGTGGGAACCTGCTTGAATGCCATTTTGCACAAATAGCCAAACAATCAACAACATTGCAAAAAAACACTCCATTTCGGCATCTTGGCACTAGGAAGTGTATGTACTACAGTTAAAGCTGAGTATCACAAGTGATGAAAATTGATTTAAAGACCCACTCCAATGAAAATTGTGTTTTTGATCTTTTTAACATGTTCTTGTGTCATTTTTTTCTCAAAATGGGGGACAAATTGTCAGAAAATTAAGCTTTAAAATTGCATTTCTGAGTATTTCTTTTTTCAAATCATTGTGAATCAGGAGCAGACAAAAAATGCCTTTAGTCAAAGCCTGAAGCAGTGACGTAGTTGCTATTTTCGACGGGCTTCAAGCTCCTTGTTTTGCTTCATTCCAATTCATCCACTTGCAGACAAAAGGATCCATGAACATCTTTGTTTTCCTTATCTAAGCTGGTATCTGGCTCAAAACTGTACTCCTGGATAGCGCCAATATGGCTCGACATTTATGTTGCACCAGTAATGTTAGGTTGGGGGCGTGAAAGGCTGTAAGCTTGAGCGAGAGAATATGAACAAAGGGATCATGGGAAGTCAGGGCAGGCTTACTCTGCACCAACAGTCCCACCTACAGAAAACAACGCAGGTTTTTTGATGATTTTTGGCATTTTCATAATTCCAAGATGACTTTAAAACAGAGAATCAGAGTGGGACTTTAAAAGGTTCATTTTTATCCAGACAAATCAGAGTCTTTCAGAAAGCACTGATCTACTAGAGGGTTCACAGTGTAGAATGTGATCCAAAAAAGCCCAAACATACAGCAAATGTTGTGTGGACAGGAAGCTCTAATTTATGTTTGAGGTCATGAGAGAATAAATAGATGCTGGAAAGGCAACATTAACAGGAAAAAAAAGGCAGAATACACTTTCTTAATGCACAATACGTGAACCATGAAGCTTCAGCAGCAGAAGAACAAACCCCATACCACTTCATAAGAATAAAAAAAAAAAAAAAGTCTCATAACTCTTGAATTTAAATCATTGATTGAATATGAGTGTATATAAACTCAGTGAACTCTCATCCCTCATGTTCCAAACAGGAAGTACCTGCCAAAATCCCACTGACTTCTACTGAGAAATAAATGGCTATTACTCTGTCATTCTATTTGTTAGAATTACTATTCTTGCTCTTGCTAATGCTAATGTTTACATTTGTTATCTTTTTTTTAAACAAATGTTTTTTCTAAAGTTCAAGTTATTGAATTTATAAACTGACCAATAAAAAGTATGTGGTCTCACGTCAAACTTTCAAAACATTTGATTACTAACTCTCAGTATTACATTTGATACTCCCAAGCCTGCTTTCTATTAGTATGGTTGTGGCCTTTCAAAAAGCTCACTCCTGATTAGTGAGAGTGGTTACCATAGAAATGACGACTCAAACCGATTCTGACTAATCACAATTTACTGACATTGTGAAAAAACAGCTACTGAATTGACCTAATTTTGTTGCAGCCAGAAGTGAGCCATTTTCAATGGGTAATTTCACACTTATTCCAGTTCTCTTATACAGTCAGTGCTTTAGCTGCAACATTCAGATTGCACAGTCAGCATTTGATAAAAAACAACATAAAAAAGGAAATCCATTTTCCCCTTTTTTTAATTTTAATTAGTCAAAAAGTACATTGATTTGGTCCAATGTTGTGTTTGGTACCTACTGAGCATTCTTTAAATCTCATAGTCTACCTTAGTTTTGGTATAACCATCATGTAATGTTTTAAGGCCATTCTTCCTCATGGATTTTTTCATACACAGAAGCCCTACCCACTGTGTTTTTTTTACAAAGGTTATACACAGTAAAACTGTTTATACCGAAGTAGAATGTAAATAGATTCAATGTTCAAAGTCCTTTATTTGGAATCTCTTTAAGGTTAAAGTGATTAAAGAACATGTTGCTAATTTGGAGTACACTCTCATAATTATACAGCTTACAGTGTCTCCTTACCAGTGTGATGAAGGGATTGTGTTCCCTCGCCATATCGTGGTTCATGCTGTTTCATGGAATTATTTTTGCGCAAATTTGCATTTTTTTTTTTTTTTTAGCAGTTCACTGAGTTCTGCTTCCTGATTGAATGGAGAGCTTGTCAATCAATCTCCTCCACTCCGTGTCCCCTGTACAGACTGGGTTCAGCTTTCCAAATCTACATCAATCTCCAATCCCGAACAGATCTTTGTTTTCATTCGATGAAGGTTTGAACTTTGGGAGTTTAAACACAAGATAAAAGTGTAAAAATGTTCACATCTAACTGAAAAAATGTCTAAAATGTGTTGTGAGGGATTTTACAGCCCTCAAACATAATTATAATTTGTAATCCTACTTGTTCTTAGAAGAGTTGTCACTACTCTAACAACTCATTACAACATTTGGTGGGTATTTCATGTTTTGGAATTGAGAGAAAAACATTGAATTTCCTATGTCATAAATGATGTCATGATTCAAAATTATATTTTTGATTGATTTTTGGCTGTTTGTTACTGTGTTGCTTAAATTTTGTAACAGCTTGTCAGGCCCAGCTCCTCCTCATCTTTTCACTCCACCCTCTACTGCTTTTTTGTTGTTTCAGACCATTTAAGGAAGAGTGCCCAGACACTTCAGGTGTTCAGACAAAGACAAGTTTGTCTAAAATTCCTTCGCCATCGTACGCATGTTTTTGCCAACCTGAATTCTTGATTCACCCTCAGCTCAGGTTGTTTTGTTATGATTGCTTTGTGTCTGTTGGTTTGCCAGTAGCACCTGCCTGGATTTACACATCTCAAGGAACTATATGAAAACGAAAAACAGCTGCTGCCCTGAAGTCTCAGTCTCAGTCAGGCGGAGGTCAAGTTTCACCAGAGAACTGTTGTCTTCACACTGACTCCCACTGATGCCTAAATATATTAACAGATACGTATGATTATGGTCATTGAAACACAATGTAATATTTTAGTCAAACCTCAGCAAGAAAATGATGACAAGAAAACTATCAGAGACCTGCAAAAACACAAAAGTAGCACATCCTAATGATTCCAAAAACTGGATTTGAAAACTAAGAGGCGGCTGCAAGTTTGTACTAGTTAGGACAAAAAAGTGACACTCAGAAAGTCTTAACAACATAGCACAGTTATCTGCAAGAAAATAGTGAATAATAAGCAAGCATAATGTCTGTTTTCATGTTAATAATATGATATTATTAATGTATTTTTAACATAACCAGGACAATGTTCAAGTCCTACTCCCATCATTGTTTGATGTATTTAAAAAGCCTTACTAGTGGTCATTCAAATATGATTATGCCATGTTCATCCCAAATAAAAAACCTGTCCAATTTTCGAGGAAAGTTTCAGCAGAACGGTGGTAGTTCATTAGAAATTCAGTCCCTTTTTTTCCAACAACCATTTTTTCCACAGGCTCTTGACTAATGATTTGAAAAAGAATTACACAGAAATGCAATTTTATGCTTAATTTGTCCTCCATCATCTGAAAAATGCTACGAGAAGGCATTAAAAACACTAAAGACATGATTTTCATTGGAGTGGGTCTTTAAACTGAATGGTGAAAAGCCAAATCAGGTCAGAAGCAGTCCCCTCTGTGCATGCCTTCACTTTACAAAAACAAACTGCAAACTAAGGAAGTTACTATCAAAAAGTAAACAGCAGGCCATTCAAATAATTTTCTTATTTTTAATTTCCCATTTTTATTTATTTTAAAAGATCCTATCAAACAGCTGTATTGGAGTGCATCATGTATCACTCGTTATTTCATTATCAGCAGCGATGATAATAAAGTGATGATTTTTGGCAGATGACCTAATTTTGTGGAAAAAGTACACCTAAAACTCTTTAATCAGACTCATAAATACTGGCAAGGTAACAGAATACTAGCACCACACAAGGCTTAAGTACATAAAATGATGTAAATACATCATATTTCTGCCTAGCCCTGTTAATAATCTGTTAGCAATTACAATTTTAATATTGTATCAAACTCATACCAGCTAGTTGATTTAAAGAGTAAAGAAACAAACTAATTTAACCTGATAGTTACTGTCCTGTTCATTTGGAAAACCTTTACAGTCTACACTTTTTTTTTCTTTTACTACAAGGAAAGACTTTTTATTTTTTTCATTGAAAGCCTAAGACGAGCGTGACTGTCTGCATGGATTTGTTTAGTTATGCATGCCACAAAACCTTTGTGTAAGCTGTTGATCAGTCCGTTTTTATTTGGAAATATAAACACAAAAGAGTCTCACAGAAGCATGTGTTTACAGAAGTATTTGTGGTCCTGCTGTCACAGCAGGTCAACAGGACCACAAATACTTTAGAACAGCAAGCAGACTTTTGAGCAGTTCATTTGAGTCGAACAATATTTCAGGTTTCTTATACAGTCAACATAATGATTTCTGTAAATGTTGTTTCAATTGAAGTGAGGGAAATGCAATTCCATGGATTTTTGGAATTTTTGGCTCTCAGGAAAATGCGAATCCACCATGTAGAGTGTGATACTTACAAGCGAAGGTATTTAAAGCTCTGAGTATTTTTTTTTCTTCAATTCAAAGCAAATCAGTTTTATTTTGAGCTGTGATGACAGTGCAGTGCCACTTATATCTGAGGATTTCAAAGTCATGAGACACTGTAAGCTGACAGATTCTTCAGCCAATGACAAACAATTATGTGGCTTTAAATGATTTATGGACTGGCTCAACAGATGGTCCAAATTCTGATGTCATGGAAAATACATCCTCCACTGTCCGAGCTTCTCCAGCCATTCAAAAATACAATCCTCTCTTAACAGCACTTTCCATAATATGCTCTTTATCTTGTGCTGATCTGAGCTTTCTATCCTGTTCCCTCTTATCCTGACATCTTTCTTCTGTTTATACTAATTAAATGAAAATGCTTGCAATTCATTAATTTCTGTGCTTTTAAAATTATCGACAAAATTAGGAATATCTTTCACTGCCAAAACAATTAATTAATTGAATTTTGATTCTCAAGTTCTCAAATCAATTTCCTTTGTAATTGAACATGATTTCTTTCTTTAGTTTTTTTATTTCTTTTCGTTTGACATTTATTTCTGTTTCCCGAAGCTAAAGGTTGAAACTGACCTAAGGTGCAAATTTAATGAAAGAAAAAGAAAAATTGAAAAGAAAAGATATTACTTTGCTAAAAAAAAAAAATCTTTGAAGAATAATAAGTTAAAGAATTTAATTTATTGATTTAGCATTTTCTAGGTTTAGATCAGTTTGGATGAACAATATTTCCAAACCAAGCATCATTTGAAAAAAAAAAAAGATCAATGGAGAGACATTTTGTAATCACGCAAAGAATTATAGCTGGGCTTCAAACATAAATTTCATTAAAGAAATTAACCTTAACTATAAAAGCCTCAGAGATTGAACTCACTTTGTGTTATTTCTTTATTTTTTTTGGTCCCAGAATAAATACAAAAAAATTAAATTAATTAATTTTTTAAAAATTGCCAAACTTTATCCATACATCTTATTTTATTCCTTCCTCTACTATAATATATATTATATACTATACTATATTTTACACTTTTAAAGATTTTTAGCCATGGATGTATTATTCAAATAAAACCTGATATTTTAGATGTACACAGTGCGTATTATGTTTTATGGTCATTCTTGATATCCGCTACGTCGTCTACAAAGTCTCAGGGGTTACAATGTTGATCCGAAAGAAAAAAAACAGTCATGTGGCTCAAAAAAAAAAAAAACAAAAAAACTACAAAGTCCCATGAATGCTTCAAGTGTTTTTATGAAGCTTTTGCTTTGTCATCTTCTTGTTCCCCTTCTTGTTCCTACCTCATTGTATTCATTTGTAAGTTATGTGGCCACATAATTTAAACAGTGTGACTGTGACATGCCAGCATTGTTTTGCTGGGCAGAGGAGCCAGTGAGGCCTGTGCTGCTTTTTTGAGGTTCTTGGGGAATACCACATCTACCCTGCTGAATAACAAGACCAGACAAACTATGCGAGCAATGTCCAAACAGGTTATGTTACAACCAAAACAATTGTTTGATGGCGCTGAAGCAAATTGCAAAAGACATCCAATGCAACTGGATTAAGAAAGAAACAGATACTGCACAAAGGATAATATCTTTATCTTTTTTTTAGTTTATTTTCAAACTTTTGTTGTATTGCTGTAATACAATACAAGTTTTAGGGTTTTTCTCACTTTGTTTCGTGGGTCATTCTGTTGTTTTTACAGTGGTAGCTTTGTGGTGATACTGCTGAAAGCTGAAGATTTTTGCTCAACCAATGCAGATTTCTCAATACTTGATTCACTTTTTAAGAACTTCCTCTCCAGTGAGAAACACCATTGCATGCAGATCAAAACACGATCCTTCAAGTCCCCCCCCCCCCTGAGATAAACAGGCTCAAATGCAAAACATATATTGCAAAAAAAGGAAGAAATGGATAAAACGTCAGCTCTCTAAGTTATTACATGTTCTTTACCAAAATATTTCTTTCTATATGAAATTATAATTTACACAGATAATATCTAAAGTCATATGGCAGCGATGAAAAAAATTACAACAATGGCGAGCTTGATGACAGAAAAAATGACATCCAGAGAAAGGTAAAGAGGAAAGACTCTTCTGTTAAGTTCAGAAAGCTGGTAGGGAAGTCAGACAGACAGGTACATTGTAATTTACCGTACAAATTAAAACCCAAAAACATCACATTAAAATTACAATTACAAATAATGTTTTACATAATGACAAAAAAAGAAAAACATATAAGGTAGAGGGCCTGGAACGGGATTATTTTTAACAGGAGTGGGAGTCAGATTAGCAGGAGCAAGACGGAACAGGATTTTTTTTTTTATAATTTTGGTCTGGGAGTGGGACGGGACAGGAGTGAAAATCCACTCCCATGTCGTCCTGTAGTCTAGTGCAAACAGAGTTGAAGCCCTTTACAATGACACATGGCTAAGCTGTGCCACAAATGTTCTCAATACAATTCTGCATGCCCTGATTGCCAAACGATCAGGTAACCGTTGGCGGGCGTATTCAATGCACTTTTGCTGGTGCTCAGCATACTTCAATGCATTATTTATTGTATTTTGTGTTCACATTTTTCATCCTGTGAGACTAAAGACATATTTTTCTCTGAACATTTCTTTTGTGCCTGCATTATAAGATAATACAATAAAAAAAAGATTCTACTTGTGGAACTTTGTCATTTTCAAATTGCGATTTGTTAAAAGATTTAAAAGGTAAAAAATGCTGACTAGATGGAGGATTTCTGCGCAAGTTTCATTTGGCAAATTTCAGTTTTGGCTCTATTTTAGCACAAAGGACAATTTCAATCATACATCTATTTATTTGTTTCGTTTGTGGCAGTCATTGAATCTGTTTTGGGAACTAAAGCAGATGTCCACAACTAATTAAAATCAGTAAAGACATTTTGAGTGAAACCAACGAATGAATTTGCTTAAACTGAATGTAAATGTAACTGATACTCATATTAGGTGTGGAACTAAGTAAAATGTTCCTCTAAATGTGTCATAATCACAAATTAACCGACTTTCCTGCTGCTTATTGAGGTCAGATCTGGGCCGAATTTGCTGTTACAGGATCAAACCTGGAAAAAGTTATCCCCGTGACCTTTACTCAAAGTTACCTGGATACTCAGCCAGACGCGAAGCCAACTTGTATATCTGAAATGCGAACAACAGTAATGATTTCATGTCTGAAAGGGTCTTTAGTGTTGTGCCAAAAGGTGAGTCATGCCACAAAGAAAGCAAGCATCATCAAGACAGCACAAACAATGGTGTATTGATGGTATTGGCTCT
Source organism: Oryzias celebensis (assembly GCA_014656515.1). Taxonomy (NCBI): domain Eukaryota; kingdom Metazoa; phylum Chordata; class Actinopteri; order Beloniformes; family Adrianichthyidae; genus Oryzias; species Oryzias celebensis. The sequence goes on from BNCR01000012.1 coordinate 11,256,211, forward strand.
GCTGCCTCTTTCTCTTTTTCTCTCTCCTCTTTTTTAGATTCAGTAGGATCATTTCCTTCTTGTTCGTTTTTGTTATTTTCAGAACTAGACAGACTGATATTTCAAAAGGACATGTAAAGGTCATTTTTTTTCTTTTTGTTCCTCACTGTGTGGTCCTACACTACCTGAGATGCTTTAGGTTTTGTCTGTGAGTCTCGTTTCCTCCTTGAAAATCTTGTGGGATCTGAATTGATGGTTCTTCATTCGAAACCCAAAACATTCCTATGTTTGGCATTTTCAAAAAAAGGAACTTTGTCCTTTGGGAGTTCTTGGAGTCAGGCCAGATGCCACCTTTCTGCTTTTTCTCTTGACATTATGGTTCTGATGTTAATAATCTGAAATACATGTAAACTGCTGCTATGTCTGACCACTTGTTCATTGTTTAATATTCCATGTTGAATTTGGATTATGAATTATCTGAAAAACAGTTTTTTTTTTTCCTTTGGGATAAAAGAAAATTAAACCGACAATACAAATCCAAAGAAGAATTTTTGGGGGTAAATGGTTGAGGAGTTGCAGACACTGTACAATGACAATTTAAAAACTATAAACAAGCATATGGGATTGGTTGAGATCTTTTTATTAAATTTCTTTCAGTTGGTTGATGCAAGTGCATCCTATCCATCCATCCATCCATCCATCTATTTTCTTAACCCGCTGTATCCCTTTTGGGGTAACAGGGTTGCTGGAGCCTGTCCCAGCTACTTTTGAGCTAAGGCAGAGTACACCCTGGACAGGTTTCCGGTCTGTCACAGGGCACACAACCACACACATATACACCTAGGCACACTTTAGAGTAACCAATAAACCTATGAATCATGTTTTTGGACTCTGGGAGGGAATCAGCCATCAGTAAGATAACAATTTATCTGGAAAACATGCAGACACACCAGCCCTTGAGGCCTGCAATTGCCCACCCCAGGGAGGTTGAAGGTCAGCTCTGATAAATACAATGTGAAAGACAAGCCATTAAAATCAATGCTAGCTTTCTTTTCTAATTCTAAAGCGTCCAGTTACACCATTCTGCTCTGAGCATGGTCAGAGTAGCATATAAACAGTAAATCCACCAAAGATGATCAGGTAACATCTCTCTGGGGTGACTGGTGTTGGTTTCCCAACATTCCATTGCCTCTTCTCATCTTATGACAAGGAAAAACGGCATGTGTGCCTGCTGAGATATCAGTAATGATTTTAAAGATTACTGGCACACAGCAATACAAATGAAGATTTTACTTTCTTTGTTTAACAGCTTTTGCACATCAACAGATGGTTGAATATTAAACTACAATTTAGAAGACTCATACTTGATGTATAATTCATGTCTCTTAATATGTCAAACATTAATTTACAAAAATGCCAGCTTACTGCCAATTTTTTTTTAAATGATTAATGACTTAAAAAATACTGACAACTGATGCAGGCATTTGATGATGTTTTTGCTAAATTCCTGGTAGTGGGTGGATGAAATAAAGTGTTTGATTGACTGCATGCTGGTAAAAGAACTTAAAGTTGTTGTTTTTTTTTTTGTTGTTGTTTAATTAAATACAGATTTGTGTAATGCTTTCTTCTGTCTGATTCAGTCTTTCACATGTGTTAACAATAGATTGTTATTTCCGCTCTTAATTAGTACTGTTTGCTGTGAATCATTTTCAGATTTACTCTCTATGCAGTGGACAACAGAGGCAGCCACTCTGAGTCAAGCTTTGTCTCAGTCCGTACGTCTTGTCCGTTGGTGGATGACACTCGTGCTGAAGGTATTCCACACTTAACAGTTTTATGCCACACAGGTCCAAATTCATACCTACGTTTCTGATTTTATTGCACAGTGGGATTCAAAACAGACCTCAGTGTATCGAATTTATCTGCTAACTGTGTGGGGAAAAAAATTCAAAAGGAAACTTAAAAAAAAAAGAGCTGAGGATTCACATATGGTTTGTTTTTATGCAATACACAGTGAACACAAGCATATAGTGGTCCATAAACCTAAAGGGTCGTTGAAGGAAAGAGCCTTTCCCACTTTTTTCACATTTAAGATGTAGTTTTAGCAACTCAAAGCAAGAATAATCAGACTTAAGACAAACGTGCCTGATGGTAATAAGACATCAAATGGGAGAAACTGTCAAAGCAGTCTTAAAGTAACTGTGTCACATGCCAAACTAATATGGACAAACTGCAGTAACACAATACTAATGCTGTTTTCTAGTTCAAAAACTGTGATAAATATTTAAAAAACCTTAAAGTATTTTTTAAATACTCAAGGAAAAGTCTTTTTTTTCCACAGTTTTTTCCTGCCTCTTGTGCATATGTTTTCATCCTATGGTATACATTTTAAATGCAGTGGTGAGTCAAAGGGGATTGTGGTTGTTGGTAAAATTGGGATTAACTTTAGCTGCTCGCTGTGCTGTGTTTGTTTTTCTTCTTTGCAGAACTGGCAGATAGGGTGTACAACCTGTATAACGGCTATACCAGTGGCAAGGAGCAGCAGATGGCCTACAATATGTTGATGGAGATTCCACCTCCACTTTTATACAGAGTGCAGCATCACTACAACTCCCACTATGAGAAGTTTGGAGACTTTGTGTGGCGTAGCGAGGATGAGCTTGGGCCCAGGTAAGAAGACGGCGATGTTTTAACCTGCAGGACTAGAAAACGCTTCAGATTCTGTCCTCTAGTCAGGAAGGGTTTTGGTGGGTAGCTCTGTTTTTATTTTTGAGTTTGCTGCTATAGAGTGCTCTGATCATTATGTTTGATGACATTCTGTTGTTTAGGACCAGTTACAATCACCCTGAGGTTTCTTACATAACAGCAGCCAAAGCAGACTAAGCTAGCACTGCCAGACTCAGATCACTCAGCCATTTCTCTTGGCATCATGTTCCCTCCTCAGCACCACCACTTTCAAGCAGGATCCCTATTGCACAACACTCACTTTTCTAAAAGGCCTTCCACTGGAAAGGAAGCGAGCGAGGTCACTATTAAAAATTCTGGGGTTACATCACCACGGCAATGCCAAAACAGCGTTTGACAGCCAAGCCAAACAGTAAACGTGATACTAAGCTACAGCGAGCTTTACTTCCAGCTCCATTTCCTCTCCCTTCTCATAAAAAAAAAAAAAAAATTCAACGGCAGCAATTCTATACCACCCTGACATTCCCTCACCCGTGACCCCCGTTGCAAGAACACCCCGTTAGTAGTATGAGCAGACTGTCAGACATCACAGCACCCTGAGAACAAGAGGAGGCTGACAGACTAAGAAAACTGTGAAGAAGGAAGTATAAACAATGATTTGAGAAAAATGTTTAGAACAAAAACATTCGTGCATGAGTCTGAGAAGGCAGTTGCTCCGGGACTGATGATAGCAACACAAGGTCTTGAGTTACAGCCCAGTGTTTTGTTTTGTCCACCCCCACTGCCTGGAAGCTATAGCTTTGAAGCTATAAATAATATAATAATAGAGGAATAATTTACGTCTTTTAGATAGTTATGCTTCTTTCTGATTGGTGAAGGGGGGTGGGAGGCACAGGTTGGCCATCTCAACTTTGGAGCTGGTATGTTTGTGCAAGTGTGTTTGCGTGTGGGCAACTTCAAGAGGGTGAGAGCATGTGTGTGCGGCGGGCGGTTGGAGGGGGTTTGGATGAGCGAGTGTGGATTATTTACTGCCTGAAGTTGGCAGGGTTGCACTTCTTTGCGGTAATTTACAAGCAAGCTCTATTGGTGGTGCCTTTTAAAAGGTAGCCGGATGGCCAGGAGGAACGTCAGCGCAGTCAGCACTCCTCCAGGAGCCGAGAATCCCAGGAGATTCCCACATGTCCACCATTGTTGTTTGCTCAAACACACGTGCCTCAGGAACACTTTTTTTTCCTTTACATTAAATCCGGACCTCTTTTACTACATCTGCACATCAGTCGTCCCTCCACCCCCCTTGTTTTTTAGCTCTGGATTGAGTTAATGTAAAGCTCCATTTGTGCTGTAATTAGTTACTTAAGATGTAGTTACAGAGAATACGTGTAAATCTCACTTGATGCAGTTGCAACCCGAGGGGAAGCAGTTAAAAGGAAACAGTCCTGAAATGTGTTCTTTATTTTAGTAACTTCTGTGTCATCAGTTATTTGAAATTGGATTGAATCTCTCCTTAGTTCATGCGGTTCCAAGCTTGCACTGATAATGTGTTTGGCATTCTGTTGTTTCAGACATAAGAATTTAAGGGAAATGAGAAAAATGCCCCCCACCCCATCACACCCGCCACCTATGGCTGGCAATAAGTAAAAAGGATGTCTGTACTCCGTGCCTAACTAAAGGCAGATGTTGATGCTAAGCAGACAGAACTTTTCAGCATGAATTGAATTTAGTCCCTTTCTTTGTAGATTTTTTTTGGTGTTTTTTTGCCAACTTTATTTGAGATTTCCAACTTCTTTTATCAGCAGAAAGTGTTTCGGTGCACATTTCATTTTGAAAAGCCACTCCGATGAAAATTGTGTTATTAACATGTTCTTGTGGGATTTTTTTCATGATGGAGGACATATATAAAATTTAGAAAATTTTGCTCAAAATTGCATTTTCGATTATTTATTTATTCAAATCATTGTGTATCAAGAGCAGACAAAAATTGCTGTTTGAAAAATAACGTATTGATGATTTAGAAAATACACCATATTGGCCACAAGCTCCCTGCTCTGAGCTCTCAGCAACCAGGAGGGGAAGGGCAGTGGGGTTGTCAAAGGCCCCGCCCACAATTCAGAGCCGAATTTCATATAAACTATTACCCCTCTGCAGAATTGACATCCTAGCAAACAACAGATTTTTTCCCCCCAGTTTGGGTTAAAAACATCATATTCATATTTAAAAGACCACTGGGAAGGCTCTTACAATAGATCAAAAAAAACAGGTTGTTTAGCTGTGATGATCAAATTTACTGTTTCCTTAACTCCCTTTGAGTCATAGATGACTTCTTCTATTTGGCTGCCTCTGGTGTTGTACTTAATTAAAGCAACATGTCAGGAGTCAGAGCTCTGTCTGCCCCTCTGGTCTCTCACGGGAGTTATCTCCAGAGTACTAAACAGACTACATCTCCCAGCAACCCCAGCACACACTCCCCGGATGCCACTCAGCTGACGCTCATCAACATTCACCTACATGATTCTTAAGCACTGCACAGAGCCTCACACAGTGCGAAGTATTGCTTGTGCTATTCAGCCTGCATACCGAGCGGTTTATCCTGAGCCAATCCCCTGCTTACCTGACTCTGCCTCTTTGCCGCCTGCCTCAACCTTTTGCCTGGACTCTGACCCTGATTTAGCTTTGTGGACTGTCTGCCTGTTTGAGTCGATGAAACCTGCTGCACGTGGAACCAGTCGTCTGCCTGTTTGTGACACAGTACTTTAAAATAGCATGTTGTGGGACAACACCCCAAAGAGATGTAAAAAAATATACCTACTGTTTAACTTCTGGTAGCTTTTCCCTTAAAGGGAACATTTAGAACAGGACACTTTGACAAACTGAGGTCCACTGGGTGGGAACGTCTCAAAAAAGTCACTTTTGTTTTTCAATTTCTGTTTTCTCTGACTGCACTTATAACTTTTCTGCATGGAAACATCATGCAGTTGAGACAAGTTGTTCATTTGGTGTCTGCATCACCTGAAACAAGTACAAACAACATATAAAGGAAGCTCTGCTATATGTTTTATGCTTGTTTAAAGTTTAATTCCTAGTAGTTTTTACCTTTATGTTTTTTATGTCTTTATATTTCTTGAAGTTTTAGAATTTCGCACATTGTTTACCTTTCTGCATTTCTAATGTCATGCCGGTTTGTAGAACCACTTTTTCTAGTAAAGTCCTCACAATCTGATTATTTTTTTTTGTTTTTGTATAGCTTATTTCCACAATGCAAAAAAGGCCCCTTAAAATTACTAAAAAATTCTTACCCAATTGTCAGATTTTCTTTAAACAGGAAAAAAAAGTCTGCCAATAGGGCAAGAAAAATGGTCTTACAAAGAATTCTTATTTCAAGAAAGACATTAAGTTATATTTCACAAACTGAGATTATTTGCCATCCAAAAACCTTTTGATAAGATAATTTTTCGTGCAAGACAGAAAATAAGACAGTGTTTCTACTTTCTTAAGGCTCAGTCTTTGTATTACTCTTGAATGTTTGAAATCTGGTAAATCGTTGAGCTATCATTAAAGCTGTGCTTTGGAGCAATTTGGTGGTTCATCCCAATCAACCCAGCCTAGTGGTTTTTGGAGGAACTGCGACATGTAGGACTTTCTGGTTCATGTAAAATTTGGGAACTTAAGGTGGGAGCTTGAACCCACAATCTTCATGTCTCGATGTCTTTCATTCATTTTATTTTGCAACTTTTTTGGTGCTGATTGGTTCCTGCCACAGCAAGTCTGCCTGAAAGTTAGGGCGGTGAAATCTAGAAAGGTGGGGAGTTTTGACGGGATCCAGGTGCATATCGATAATCATCTGATATCAAAGCCCAGTATTTGTTATTCTTTTTCTTTATGCTTTAGTTTGTTTTGTTTTTTTCTGCAGTGTTCTGTATCTGTTGTCAGCAGCACTGCCACCAAGCATGCAGCTTTTGTAACTGCGAGTGGTTTTTGTAAAGAGTAAAAGCAGACAAAACCAAATAAAAAGTGTCAATTTCTGAGAGAAATCCACCCAGATAGTTAAAGGTTCCTGATCAAAATGAGTCCAAAGTGTTCATAGATTTATGAATGACCCTCTTATAATACAAAATAAGTTGGTCTTGTGTATTTATGTTTTCTTTCCTCTCAGTTTTGACTTGTAACTGATTGCTGGCTGAATGAAAACAGAATCTAATGAAAGTACTTAAATAAGGTAATAAAAAAAAAACGTACATATAAAAAGCTATTAGACATATTTTTCCTTCATCTTCTTTAACAGAAAAGCCAGTCTCATACTCCGCAGAGTGGAGAAGATCAGCCTCTACTGTCGGTCTCTCCTGAGCAGCACCTACATCCAGAGCCGCACGGACACCATGGCCTACGTCTACTGTCGGAGTGAAGAGGATCGACCTCCGAGCAACACGTGGCATGGCTCTTTACATGACGGTCACACCATGTGCATGGAAAAACTTATTTCTGTACAGCGCAACACATACAGTAACACCAAACTCCGATGAGGCAGGAGCTCAGACACAAGCAGTACAACTCTTCGGGCTTTTGTGTTTTGCACGTTGAACGTCAATGATGATGAGCCTCTTTGGGTTGACGGGCTGAAAGCAAGAGTCTCTCACATGACCGGTGCCAGGACACATAAAGAAAAAAAGAAGAAAACTCAATTTTACTGGACATTAAGTTGAATCTACAAAAAAAAAGAAAGGGTTCCGTGTGGCCTGCTGTGATTCCAACTACAGAACCATAGAGGGGCACATTTTTCCACTGCTAAATGCCAGTGATTGCACATATCAACAGGAAGGCGTGGTGTGAACATGTAAAATATTATTTAGCCAAGAGAATATGAGTTGGCCTCAATACTTTGAATGTAATGTCGTAGTTCCTTTTTTGGTGCTTTGCTTGTTGAGACAAAGAAATGGGGAAAAAAGGAAATATCAATGTTAGAACTTCTTTGCCTTTGCTACTTACATACAAAAAAAGAAAAAAAAAGTTAGTTGGACATTATGTTATTGACATTATGGCAGATGTAACTATTTTAGTTGAGATGACAAAAGTTTGCTTTGTAGCAAGGTTGATAGAAGGAAAACTCGGGAAAAGGATTTAAAAAAAGATGGCCCTCAAATGATTAATATTTAAGCTTTTATTTTAGAACCAAAAAGGAGAATAGGATTATTATCATTTGTAAAGGTTTTACAGTAAAATAAATGAGTACAATTTTATGGAAGCATATTGTGTTCGATTAAAAAAAAAATTGTTTTCTTTACATTTTATCTGTGATTTTCATTCTAATATTTTTAGGAACTACTAATAAGCTGGACACTAACCTCACCTGCTCATGAAAGCTATAAGATGACCTTCAACAATATGTCTGTGTCACATGATCCATGTCTGTTTTGTTTGTGTGTTTGTCACAATCTCACCTGTCTGTTTTGTTCTTCCTACTTACTTTATCCACAATCTGTGGTCAACTTTGCTGTTTGTCTTTCGAGATATTTTTTAATGAGTTTTGGTTTAATTTTTTGTTCCTTATGATATGAATTTTTTCTAACTTTTCAAAAAACATTTTTTGTTGTTTTTCAAGAAAATGTTTTTGTTTTTGATAACATGTTTTTTTGTTTCACGAAACAATATAATTTTTCAGTTTTTCACTCTAATTTTGTTTTAGGACTACAACAGTTGTAGTGCCGAAGCAAGAAGATTAGGACCTGCCTACAGCTTGCATTGCTCAAACATGCTGGTCCACTCTAAGAGAAAGAGTAATGATAACAGGGATTTCTGTGGATTTTTTTTTTTTTTTTACTATAATTAGTACTTGCGATGTTTTGAGATTATTAATAGGGAGTTACTGAGAATTTGATGTTCGTCTGAGGTGTGTTTTTGTGAACTTTATTGATAGTCTCTGCCTGCCTCTGCAGCTTCACATGCAAGAGCTGTATCTCTTCTTTTGCATCACCACAAACAAAAATAAAACTGTTTGTTTTTTCAATACATAAAAATGTTTTAACCAAAATCACCCGTTTTTTTTTTTTTTTTGTTTTGTTTTTTTTATTTAAATGAATGCAATACACTTCCATACTATTGAAAGTATAAGGACCTACTATATCTTTTTCAAAGCCCAGGTGAAGCTGAACTTGAATAACTTTCCAACCTTTACCAAAAATTCTGCCGCACTGAAAACATTTTTTTTTGCACAAATAGAAAAAAGAAATTGTTACCAGAGGTGACAACTGATCCCTGTAATAAATCAATGCAGAACATTCTGTGAGAACATGATCTTTTTCCCATTAAAGTAACACTTATCATCGGTGCTAATATATAGAGAAAATAAATATTGCACAACAACATGATCACATTTGATCTACAATGCCCCTCAAAGTTATCCATGATTTTCGGGCAGCATTGTAAATCCAAAATCCTGCTGCTTTAAAATTATAACTGATGTATTTAAGAAGGATTTCATATATTCTCATATTTATGTGTAAATAAAAGAAAAACAGGATCAAATAGCAGTACTAAGGGGAACAATCTTCAGGTGAGTGAAGCGGTCTGAGAAATCTCTGAACAATTCTGTGATTGATCCCATGGCGTCCTTTAAATCTTACAGTCAGCTGACATATCTTTGAAGCCATGAATATTGTTTTACGGAAGGAAAACAATGCCTTTTTTTTCAATTTGTTATGTCATTAAATCTGTTAGACTGTAAATAAGAATTGTATAAAAAATATATCTGTATTAATGTGCAATTTTGTCCTTTTTCTGAAGAATGTGAAATATTAAAAACATGAAAAAAAGACTATTGTTGTTTTTCGTATTATCCTGAGTTACACTGAAACAGTAACAAAGCACTTTGTTATAACCCAAAAAAAAAAAAAAAACCTGTTGTTTCCTAACGTTACTTTAGTTTTTTTATTTTTATTTTTTGCTTCAGACATAAAAACCCATTCACTTCATCATTATGAAGTACATAATCTGGTTAGTTTTTTTGTGAGGAGGATTCTTCATTCTTTCTCAATGAATTTTTGTTACTTTTTGTGTCCTTGAGATTTAAAAACTTTGCTCCCCTGTGTTCTTTCTTTTCCTTCAATGCAATCAACTTTTTGACTGTATTGAGACACAACTCTTATGCTACGTTCAGATCAGGCGCATGTTCAACATATGATGTTCACACTGGACAAGTAGGGAGGGGCTTCTTCTTTTCTTTTTCTACAGTTTTCTATGCATGTCGGCCACGAACAGCTGGAAGAGGCTTGGTGTGAAATGCTGAGGTGGTGCAAATCTTGCTCCAGACTTTTTCTTTTACTGCTCTATTCCATAAAGAAAAGTCTTGGTGTCATACAATTCCAGCCAGGAACCTCAATTATTAATGCATCCATCATGAACAATCTGATGATCAACAGTTGGCACATCCAAAAATGAAAAGTGCTCACGCACCGAATGTTTTTTTTCTTGTTTTCATTGAGACACTAATAAAGAAAGGTCCCTGCATTTTATTCTTGTTTTTATTTCTGCCCTGTAGGGACAGAAAGCATTTGAACTCAGTCAGAAAGAGACAGAAACACCGCAGAAGCGGCTGTCAATCAGACACAGCAGCAGGAGAGAAACTTGCTGGAGCTACCGGGAGACTAAATGTTTTCATGAACCCAAACATTGAGGGACACACAAATTGGCTGCGCGAATCGCGTTTGGTGTGAATGCACCTTAAAAGGGACTACCAAATCCAAGTCCCTGATCGGTCAAAGTTTGACCTATTTTAAATGTCAATGCGTGTTCAATGATCACACGTTTAGTACACGGAGCCCAAAAACTTGCTCAGCAACTTGTATGGCAAGAGAACGCAAGAGATTTGAACGTGGAAGCCTAATAATGGGCACATACGTGCATTTACAAAGATTTTTTATTGAAAGTGCTCCATTGAATACGCATTGCCGAGGGTGGTGTGAACTAAGCTTCACTAATGTTATAAATTAGCAATAGTATAAAATTTGTGTTGCTCTTAAACCAAATTTCAACATACAACACAGCATTTTATGTTTTATTTACCTTACTGTAAAAGTCATGAAATTGCAGTTCAAACTATTTCTTTTTTTAAATTTTGAATATACTAATTGGTCTAAATATTTTCGTTTCCTTTGGAATAATAAAAGTATCAATGATGGGAAGAATGGCTTAATGTCTTTGTCTAATGTAAGTATTAAGAACGTCTCAATAAATGCAGGGGTCGCCCATGAATACACAACATGTTAAATCTTAAGTCAAAGCTGTGTAACTTCTTTAGTGTTTTTATTCGTGATTGAAGACCCACTCTGATCATCTTTTTGATCTATATGCAAAGCGTTCTCAGTCGGCTTTTAATTATCCTGTTTTTAGACAAAATTGTTAAAACCTGTTGTTTTCTAGGACATAGTTTCTGCAGAGCGGCAAGAGTTCATTGGAAATTTACCTCTCAGTTGTGGGTGGACCTGTTGCCACACCCAGCGTAATTTCTACATCACAAATACGCTCTTTTTTTTAAACAGCATTTGTGCGTCTGCTCCCTAATTCACCGCGATGTGTATAAGAAATTCCTTTTTAAGCTTAAGTTTCTTAATATACGTTCTCCATTATCAGAAAAATGCCACAAGAACATGTTAAAAACAGGCTGTTCATCAGAATGGGTCTTTAAAATCGACCATGAAGGATGCTGACCAGACCATCAAGAGCAACGTGAAGTTCAGTACCTTGACCGAGGACACTTTCACTTGGACAAAGCAGGAAGTGAACCTGCAACCTTTTAATCAGAGATCACCTCTGCACCACTGCTGCCCCTCAAAACTGGAGACAAAGAAGACTGGAAATTGAATTGCCATGAAGCTGACAAGCCCACATTTTTGCATCAACATTGTAAAACAAACATTAAAATGTAAATATCAGACTCTTCATGCGTAATCCAGTGGAACTGAAAAAAAAAGGAAGTTGAAGTTTGCCACAAGATGATGACTGCAGTCACTGAGTATGAGAAAATAGCACATTCATTTTTCTTTAATCTTGATTGCTGCCTTTGTGGTGTGCTGACGTCACATCAGACGAAACCCGAGGACGGGGTATTGTTGTTCAAACTTGAAAGTGTTAACACATGTTGAAACACCCACATCCAAAACCAATAGTATTCATGACTGGAAAATCAGCTATGTCTCGCACATAATGTTCACTTGTTAACTGAGAAAAAAACAAAAAATTCTATAAAGTGTACCACTCAGTTAAAGCTGCAGCCGGTGATGCATCTCTTCCACAACCCTCCCCAGGTTTCTGTTTACTACGTGTTTTCTGCCAAGAAAAGCCGCGTCATTTCCAAATGCTGGGATACGTTGGGAATTTTGATAGTTCTGATATGTTTGTGGAATGAACCCCCATATTATGATCTAGTTCATTACAAACAATGACCTATTCATAAAAGTGACCTCAAACTTCTCAGTGAGCCAATCTTAGGAGCAACACTGACTTTTGTGGCGTTCTAGTTGGCTTTGGAGCTCACCACCTGCTAAAATTTAAGCATCAGAACGTGGAGGAAAGTGGATTTTAGTGACTGTAGATTTGATCTTCTAATCATCCAAGATACTGGGATAAAAATCACATTAAATTAGACAAAGCTTGGTTTTCCTCAAGTATTAATGCAACATGCACAGAAATGACACACTGTTGAAACAACCTTCAAGGGATCTTATTACATTACATTTTGTTTTTATTGTTTTATTATTTCATTATCATGTTGTTTTTCTTTTCATTCGAGTCATTTTTGATACATTTCACTTTATTCTTTCCTAACTTACAAAAGAAGAAGTTTTATAATTGTTCTTTAATGAATCCAGAAATAGCTAAGGTAGAAAAAAGTGACACATTTGATGCACAAGACGCAAATTGTGAATCTCATGTAAAATCACTGAATATGCTGTTTTAAAGTCCAATTTTTCTCCGGGGTTTTCTTCATAGTAAGAGAGTAAAATCAGGATTGGATTTGGGGCGAAGAGTTTTCTTTTGTGAAAATGATTTGTCTGTATAACTTTTATTATCTTTATCTAAAAAATGTACTGTAAACATCTTTTTAATTTAATACAAGTTGAGACAGAACCATCAAAAAATTAACCCTTCAGTGGAAACAAGTCATATTTCGTAAGCAGGCTATGTAATTTTGATTAACTTAATTAGAAGTGTAAAAATACATAATATATGAAAGCTTTTACTCGTAATGTAGTAATATAAAGGATAGATGATTAACTACATTAAAGTTAAGTATTAGAAGTTTTTAAAATCCGTATATATATTTATGTTTTCAACTTAATGTGATTGTTCAAACTGACTACAGAGAAATCCGGTGGGTGCAAAACAATGACAATAAAATCAGACACTTCTAATCAATATTGGAATTTCAATAAATATGCCAAAAGTCAGACTAATCTGAATGAAGCGCATTGAAGTTTTTGGTTCTATTGGACTTGATTTCAAACAAAATTTGAACAACTTTATGAAAAGAAGGAACATAATTTACCTTAATAACAAACGCATCCTCCATTCTCAAATTGATATTGTTACCTGAAGCTGTTTGTTGATTCTGTGCATGTGAGCTGTTGAAAAACTTTTACTTTTCACAACTCTTTTCCAAAACTATTTCTTCAAGTTCAGCTTTTTTCCAGTCACAAAACATTAAGTTTTGCTTAAAAATCTCATCCTTTCACAAGTTAGGTCATTAGGCTCCCGTACCAGTAATCACATCCGATTTTTGCTGATGTCAAAAATCGTTTTATTTCAGATTGAAATAATAATAATCTAACAAATAAATTAACTTATGACCTTCAGATTTATTCTAATAAATTTGTTATCATTACATTTTAGTAAAACTACTTACATGCTATTTGCTGGAGGAAAATAATATATTAATGAAGTTCTAAAAATCTATTTGAAAACCATTAACGTACAAAGAGTTACAAAGTATGTTTTTAGGTTTATGACAGATTGAGGAGGAAAGAACATATTGGACAAATATGCCAGACATATCTGAATGTATTGGCATCATTTTGAAAATATTTGAAAGTACCTTTTTTTTTTTTAACCAGCTTTGTAAATAAAGAAGAGTCGATACAAAAGAAGTGTATGCTCACTTAAACCAGTGTTTTATTTGTACACAATAAATGACAGCAAAATGAACATGATACTCATTTTTATGACTCATTCTTATGAAAATATAATACACATCAGACATGATTTGCTATGTTTCAGAGCACCAAAAAAAAAAAATAGATATATAGCTAGAACTGTGGAAACGGAGAGAAACACGGGCTGAAACACAAACGTCCGAACTGCTGTATATGTGCCTGAAAAAGTGCATACTGCATTAGAACCAAAGAGAGAGTAGGCGATTATCAGGGGCAGCTACTTAGTCTCATGGCTACCTTTTACAGTGTTGGTGAAATTCCCAGAAAACACAAACATGGATGGATAATACAGAACAATACACAGAACAGATTAAGGAAGCTGTGTTGTTTTTTTTTTTTTTGTTTGTTTGTTTTTTATGGCAGTCAATTCAGAACAGATTTAGAAATTGACCGTCTCTATGCAGAACAAATACCAGTCAAGTTGGATGGTAAAGATCCATTTCAGTGGACTCCCAAAGCCCAGAGATGACCTTTCTGATTTGACCAATCTTGACAACAAATAAATAATATATGACTCAATGGATAAAATCATGGTTTAGACAGCTGACAACAGTGCTTGCACTAAAGCCATTTTAAACAAATAATTGCTGACAACAAAGTGGTGTAAAGTAAAGCATCACAGATTCTTTTTTTTTTTGTCTTGCAGGTGATACTTTGAGACAATGCACAACATTTCACTGTTATTTGTATAATTGTTATGATAAAAATCAATCCGAGAGCCACGGCCAAACAGTTAGTACATGGTTTGCAAATACAATCATCATGAAATACTAATATTTACATCTTAAAATATATTTGTAGAGCAGTTGGTTACGAAACAATGCAATAATACCACTATATATCCATGTAATATGCAAATCCTTTTTTTTTTTTGTTTTTTTACCTCCTCACTTATAGTAAAAACACTACAGTTTGCCTTTTTATTATTATTATTATTGACCGGAGGATTAAGAAACAGACATGATAGGACCATTCTATAACCAGAGGCCTATAAGAGGTACTTTATGTGTTACGACACATAAAGGAAAAGTCTCACAACAGAATGGCACATCAGTTTTTTTTTTCTCACAAACTTCTGTGAATGAAACATAATAGAGCTCAAAGGCTCCTTCCTTACTCTCCCAAATGCTCTATTATAGACTGCAACTTTCTGTCATTTTTGCGCAAGAAGTATCTTTTGGTGGTAAACATGTAGAGGTATCCAAGTCTGTTTACAAAGAAAAAAAAATAAAGAGACAATGGGACAGGACGACCATTGACTGCAGGTAAGAAGAACTGTTTTCCTTCAACTTCAAAAGGCCCCATAAGCTGGGGAAATGTCTTCTCCCGCTTTTGCGAGGCCAGGCTGATTCCAGTGGCCTCGCACAGGCATACCCAACAGTGACAGATGAGGCAGTGTGTAGAGCAGAAGGGAGGAGGTGGGAGTCCCAAGGAGGGATGGCTGCCACCCTCAGGGGGGAAACTCTGACTCACTGGCCTCAGCTACTATTCAGGCTGGCTGCCCCCCCTCCAGTCCAGCAGCAGCAACCTCTGTGAGTACACACTTCCACAGCTGGACAAACAGCTACACAAGCCAGGAAAAGTAGCCCACCCATCCCTAACTTCTCTTGCTACCCCCCACCACCACCTCTACATCTGCCTCACCCAAGAACATTTGGATCAGCTGCCATCCCACCTCCAACACTGCTTTTTTTCCATTGTTTTCAACCCTTTTCCCTTCTCAGCAGCTGTACATTAAATCCACAAATTATACATTTATTTTGAAAATATCATTTGCAGTTCTGTGCATTTAAGTATACAAGCACTACATATTTGGTACTCTTTCAATGAATTCCTTGCATGACTAATATTTGCGAGAAACCAAATACATTTAGATTTCTGATTTTTTTTTTTTTTTAAGATACTGTAGATAAAATGTCCAACCAATATTATTTTGTCTTTTTTCCCCCAAGCACTGCCCGTCTGCACAGGATGACCATTGAATGACAGAGGAGCCTCAACTTTGATCAGCGCCTGAACGCAACCATGGCAAAAGATCGAGAGACGAGACTATAGTTTGACTAACAGAAGAAAATAACTTACATGGACATTAAATATAACTTAAAGTATAACACTCTTAATAAATAATTCCACTATTTACACCTTTGTTATGTGATTTAGTAAAAAAAAATGACATGGAAGCAGCAAAAATTACAGGCATGAGGTACTGCAAGGGATCCTGTGATCACTAAGGTGACAACCACATCCAAGGTGGAATCATACTTTTCTTCTCTATTTTATGGAGTCCTTTGGGGAAATAAATATCGTTATTTTTCAAGATGACGATTAGCTGGGTTTAGATGCTTATCTTTGCACAAGAAGATGTGAGTAATTAAAGACCAGGATGGAAATTAAAGATGAGGAAAAAGTCTTCTAATGTATGTTTAATGGAAGTCAGTCTTTCTCCCAGTTGTGAAAAGTCAAATCAGGGTTTGAGCAGGTGCTCACAGAGTGTTTAACGAAGGTCAAAGATCAGCAGAAGAGCAATATAGATGACTTGCAGGTAAATCACAATTACTTCACAACTTGGTGCTCTGTTGTACTAGGAAGCTGCAGCGCAGCGGCCTGAAGAAGAGGCATTTGCTGTAGCCTTAAAGGGGGAAATTTCTGACTTCTACATAAAGCAGAATTTTCTTTAGTATTTGTGATGCAAGTGAGCACATAACATCAACATAATGCAAGTCATCTTTAGTAGGGTTGTGTACTTTTATATGAAATATTCTATGTGATCTCTGTGGACATCGATGCAAATGTTTCATCAACGTTCCAAGTCATTCAAAAGAAGAAACACTGGCAATCATTGAAATTGATTTAGTCCAGACTAAGCTGATGATTCAAAAAACATGTTTTATACTATTATTGCTTACATTTAAATAAAACAAAAACATAGTTTTCCTATTAAGACATTTTTTAAAAAAAAATTGATATGTTATTGTTTAAATACAGGTAGATTCAAAATCTTTTAAGTGAAAATTGCTTACTTCAAGACTAGAAGCCTCATTATTTCAACATTATTGGTAAAGATGAGTTTAAATTGGAGAGGAGAATTATTGGGGAAAAAATGACTAAATATCACACGGTTTGCCTTACATCACCATATTAAGCAAATAGCAGCTTTGAAATACTTTTGAGACACAAACCTTCTTACATCACAACTACAAAAGTGCAGTAACTGAGGTTAAAAATGCAAACACTAATTAAATATGTTTTCTAGAAATGACAACAAATATTTTAAAAAAAAGTTGTACTTTGATAGTATTTTGAATTTCAAAAAAAATCTCACTTTTTTTGAATTTCTTTTTCACAAACAAGTAAGCTTTGCCTCGCAGGGATACTCGTAAAATGTAAGATACTGAGAAAGTGTTTGGATTGATGGAATAATGGGAGACCATTCCAAATGAAGCAAAAGGCCAGAGACAACCTGGAGCAGCAAACTGGACATGCAGCCTTCATTATCAAACGTGCACGGTGAAAATGCATGTGAAGTGCATCGTCTACTGTAGCAGCTTGGTAGACTATGGGGACAAAACAAGACGCAGAAAAGCACCGTTTGGAAATCCACTTTGTGTTGAAGCGAGCAGGTAAAGAAAATGCTGAAGTAAATCAGGCAGAACGTTTTATAAACCTTGGATCACACCGGGACTGCAATACCTGTGTTGAGCTATACATCCAAATGTCCTTTTTTTTTTTTTTTTTTTTTTTTTTTTACGCACACTCCCTTGTGACACATACAACCGCTTTAATCTTCATGAAACATTCTGAAGGGCTAAAAAAAGGTACAGACTCCTGAAAAGCACTGACTACATTATGAACATGACTGAGGTGCCTTCATTTATTTCTGTTTGATTATGCCACAAAAAAAAAAAAAAAAAGCAGAATTTTCTGAAATTATAAACACAGACAGTTTTCCTAACACCAAAGGCACCCAAGCCCTAAACTAGGTGGTAGATGATATCCTTATCCTTTTTTTTGTTTTGTTTTTTTACTTCTTTTTTATTTCTTAATTATTTTTATTTTGGGGGGGTGAGGTGTGTAGTAAGTGGATAAAGGAAAGAAAGTGCCAAATTAAGTCTGCATCTTCTTTATCCATTTACATTAATATTTAGTATTAATAGTTTAATAATAGTTAATAATAGTTTAAAAAAAACTGCTCTTGTGGAAGGAGGAAGTCTAAGCTGTCCAAAGTGAACCTTTTTAAATTTGAAATGTAAAAAGCAGAAAAAAAAGAGATTTTTCTTTATATATAGATTTCCAGGACAGTTTTCCTTGGGACAGATTTTTTTGTTGTTGTTTTTGTTTTTCTGGGAATTTTCATTCGGCTTCTTGAATTGAACCTGTGACTTAAAAAATAACCAATATGGCTGTCTCATTCCCATCCAAGCTACTTTATAACCTCTGACACCTATTTCAATAAACACATATCATTAAAAGGATATACCGTATCTATGTCTGTTTCAAAAAAGAAAACTTTTACAAACATATATCCCAGCTCCTCTGAAAAAGGGGCTGAACTTGCCTTCAATGAGAAAAAATGACTATTTTTTTCCATAATTTCCTTCATATTATTTTCAAAATGCAGCACCTACTTCCACACAAGCCCACCTTGCATGTTTGGAATTGACCTTTGGTTCAGTCATATGACTGTAGAGTGAGGTAACTAAAGCAGACACTAAAGCTGGCACAAAACTTGACAAAAGGGAAACTATCTAGGCTTGGTTACATTTTTTTTTGTTTGTTTTTCAGAGTTCCAAAAATGTCTGTTTCATGTTATATATCTTTTTTTTTGTTCTTTCATGTCTGTATGTGATTAAACAATAGTGCTGCAAGGGCTACTTTCCTTCTAGCTGAAAACAATGTTTTTTTCTGTGGAGTCTTATGAGTTACATCCTCTTCTCAAAATGATTTTTTTTCTTTGCAGTACGGATGAGAGGTAAGCCATTGAAGCAGCGTGTGTAGGATGCTGGCGGCCAAATGGACAATGAAGGGAGGGGGGTATCTGCTTTGACCACTTAGTTGTGTTGGGCATCAGGGTCCTGGGATGTTGAATGGGGGTCCCAACTCCGGCTGATCAACCCAGTGAGTTGACATTCTCCTCTTTCCGGTTCTCTATTGCGTTGGGATCCCGACAGGAGCACTCGTTCCGTATGTCACAGGACATCGGAAATGGAATCACCTACAGAAGAAAAAAAAACAAAACAAATGTTGAGTTACTGATTTATGTTTGATTGAAGTAATTAGGAACCTAAGAAACACAATACAGACAAAAAATATCTAAATATTTGCATTTATGTTGTTTTGCCTAAATGAAAGAAAGTGAAATAAAAATAAATGTAGGTAAATAGTTAAATTGGTATAAAAATAGTTTGTCAATAAAACTAAAAGTTACATAACTTTTAAATATTAAAAGAAATTAGTCTAAAAAGTGTGTGATATCTGTACTATCGTGGTTAAGAATAATCTTGACAATATTTTTTAGGTGAAAAAGATTTACAAGTTAATGAATGTAATGCAATAAGAAAAAAATAGATTTTTATATCTAAGAGCTTTTTATATTATTGTCTGAAATATTTGTTTTTTAAAAATGCAATTAAATCTACAAAAAAGGCTGAAAATATCAGCAAAACAACCAGCTTCAAAACAATACAAGTCGCATAAATATCAAACCATAACATTTGCAAAACTTGAACCAATTCATTTTTCAAAATATTTCTGGTAAACAGTCAGGTTTTTTTTTTTTTTTTTTTTTTTTTTTTTTTTTTTTTTTACAAAATGCTTCCATATATATTTTATTTTCGAACTTCAAGACAACTTATGTAGATTTGAGTTGACTCAATAAGATTTGATCAGGAATACCAACAAAAGTGTTGCTAGTACTGCAAATTTGTTTTGGAAAAATAGTCAGCAAATGAGTCCATCAAGAGAGAATATGTCTTTGCAGTAGGAAGCCTCTAAAACTGTATTTAATTCCAAACAGAAAACAAAACCAAAAATAATCCACTTTCATTCTTTGGTGTTGCTGTTTCTGAAAAGTTGAATTTCACAGAAGATCCATGCTTCCCTACGATATGGTAACACCTCAGTGACGGCTTTGTTCAAGGTCTGGGTCTGATTGTTTGTTTTTGAAACTGTGATACAGGTGAACTCAGAGGCTGAGGGCGAGCGGCCGCTTCACGTGTTTTTTGACGTCACTAGATAATGCTGGCGATGCATCATCAGCACCAGCTGCTCAGCGTTGTCTGCTCGCTCGCCTCCCAAGGGGATGGCTTCAGCTGTCTTGGCACACAGACTTTACTCTCCTCTCTTCTCCCAACAGAAAACACATGTGCTCCAAGTCATGTACGACAGGCAGCAGACCAAGGACTTGTTTGTGCTTTGGTGGACAATATTATCAGTTTGTGACGGCTGCAGTCCATGATCCAAATGCCCATGAGACTTCAGAGCTGCTCATGAGTGTTCATATTATTAAAACAATGACAAAAGCATGACCAATGTGGCCGACATAAAGCTGGCAGTACACCATATGTCAAAGACGGCTATTAAGACAACTTTGTGGCTGCAGAAGGGAAAAGCTGTTGAGCAATTACTAATGCCTGAGTTCCAGCTGCCCCTACGGGTGGATATGGGCTATGTCTGCAGGCAAAACGTGTGACAGTTCACAGCAAACACTGGTGAAAACAGGTAAAGTAGGAGAGATGCAGGGACGTCGTACTCTTGTACGAATCCTGCACACTGCACGGGGTGCCCATTACCACTGTTCAAGTGATAGGTGCGCGTCCCTTGTGTGCTCCATGCTTGCAACCTGACTGTTACAAATGAGGAAATTGGACAATCAGAGCGACGTTTGTGTGGGTATCCTACTGGCATAGACTCTTAGTATCCCCTGCAGACCCTGTGCATGCAGCATTTGCAGTAATTTGCACGCCCACTTTACTGATGACTGAAATGCAGCGCAAATAGCACCCTTCGACAGCATCTGCACGGCTTAAGTTTATTTATTAAATGTTCAAGTTTCTGCCACCAAGCCTAGTAGGCTAATTGTATCTGGAAGGTTGGAGAGTTTAAATGCTGAGTTCACCTGTAAATAAGGACTTTGTACTTTTGTTTTCTGACAGACATTAAAAAACAAGTTCACTGCTAGGTTCACACTGGGCTTATTTTGAAGCGTATATAATATTTGACCTTCCTAACTTACACTTATGGTATTCTCCATTAAGGAGCTGCAGAGACATTTAAGCTTAAATGGTGCATTAAATTATTCTATAGTTTGAGTTTTCCTCACTAAAGCAGGAAGAACAAGCAATTAGTGGCATAAATAACGTTAAAGTTTGAAAGTAAAAAGGACACTTCAATCTGTGAGTTTTATATTTGGTTTCAGCTTGCAGTGTCAGGTTAAGAAAACATAAATGTGAAATGTCATAGTTACCCAAAAATGCGAGCCGGGGAAACGGCACACAAAGTTGTGAAAAAAAAGGAGAATTTATAGAAGGTAGATCTGTGGCCTGACACAGGGCAGCACGCTAGAGGAACAGTGACGCATGTTTCCCTTTGAAATGGGATACAAAAAAAGTTGTGTGTGTGTGTGTGTGTTAGGGTGGTGTTCCTAATGTGAGGGCCAGGTGGGCAGTGCCCAGACTCCACTGGGAAAATTAGGCCTACGTGTGACGAGTTTACAAGCCAAAGGCCGACACACTTGAGAAACAGCTGTCAACTGAATGACCAGTGTTTCCTTTGTGGCATGCTGAAGCCAAAAAATGTGAGGCTCCTTGCTCCCACCTGACTTCTGCTGTGTTTAGCTTTTATATTTGGTTGACACATTCATCTTGTTTCTGTTAAAATCTCTCCCTATCTGTCCTTTATTTTATTACTCCAATCTCTTGCAGCAGACCTTCCCACCCCTCCAGACTCCCGTGCACGTCACTGCAACTTCAAGGCTAGTAGTGTTTATCTCTCTATCAAGAGGATGATGGTGGGTGCCAAATCTGACATGGTTTCCTTTGACCTTGACCTCCGGGGTGGCTGGGCCAGCTGCCACATCTGGCCTTGACTTAGGGTTCTCTCAGGGTGGCTGGGAAATGGGGCTGACAAGCCTTGTGGGCCTAGGGGCCCCTCCTGCTGCCCTGTGTCCCAGGGCTAGAGAGGGCAGGGCAAGGACACCCACTAACAGCAACATGAAAGCCGTTCTGAAGAACACAGACCTTGCAAGAGCCCCATCCTTCCATCTCGGGAACAGGTCAAAATAACACAGCGTTCCTCTCCTGAATTCTGTGTGAGCAGCCTGTGTAAGCTGGTGCTTAGAGGAGGGAAGGTGGTGTTAGGGGCACAGTGCGGGGAAAAGGGAAACAGTTCTAGATGTGCGTGCTGTTATAGTCAATGCATGAGAAAATGACATGATCAAAAGTATTTTTCGTCTTGTCTAGTCAGTCTTTTTCAATTCAGAGGTGAACGTCAAACATATGGCAGCTCTCAGCACACTGTACTGCAAAACTAAGAACAATGATGTATATGAAGTTAACTTATGTGAAAATTTGTATTCTTTGTAAAATATGTAAATAATACATTTAAATAAATATATTCATTATTACATTAACGTAAATACAATGTGTACTTTTGTCAAAAAATAACAGTTGGAGGCATTGCATTTGCATTAGCCAATAGTCCTCCAAAGTTTGACTATACTGAACATTTGGAAAAATGTGTCTTTCCCAAATATTATTTAACATTTTATCTTTAATTATTTATTTTTCAATTATTATTTATTTCATTTAAAACCTTTTTAAAGCAATCAACATTTGAACGATAAATTAAAAAAAGGAAATCTGAATCCCTAAAAATGTTACAAAACTGTAAATTTTAATTTAGAGCACATTGTGCCAAAAGTAGAAATAAAACAATAATGTACAATTTCCCATGAACAATTTCTTATGTCAAATAAAGTAACCTAACACTCTTTTTATTTTTTGCATGACTATGAATCCATACAAAAGTCCTTATTGTGGAATGCTAACTTTATATTAACATGCAGAACATGAAACAATTGTAGTAAAGAAAGGTGGTTGTTCACATGAATCTACACAAATTAAATATAGCAAAACTACTAAATGGTTGGAGAATCAATCATATTCACAGTTATCGAGTTTAAAGCTAAAAGAAAAGTGGCAACGCTGTTCCCATTTCTGAAAAAAACAATTATGTACAAATGGGTAGAATTAGATTCTCAGGGAGGATTTTCCTTAAAGCAAAGCTCAGGTTTACCAGAATGTTTGAATTGTCCTGGTTCGTGGAAGGTTGTGGACAGGGGGGGGTGGGGGTTGAAAATCTTAAAAAATCCATATGACATGCCGACGTTTCACCTACTTCACCCTTTACAATATTTATCCTTGCGTGTTGTTAATGTGTTAACTACAACCTGCCGTGCACAGCATGCCTAAATAAAAACAATGTGCACAAACATTTTTGCTCTATGGGTTTAAAATCTAAGACTTTTTGATATTTTGTGTGGGCCACCTGTGTACCCCAAACAAATGGGCCCATTCTTTGCTTGCAGACAGACTGAATTTTTACACACCTTCAATTAAACTAACTAATAGACAGTTTTCCATGTACAATTACACAAATATTGTAGAGAAATTCATTCATTCACCCCTCAAACAGGCTTGTCAGACTATTACACTCTATTTCAGACATTATACCGAAGGCTCCTTCAAATCCATAGTTCATGGAGTCCTTAAATAATATTTAAGCTGGGAAATTGAATTTCCAAAAAGGCTGGCAAAGAAGCACCTGTGTCTCTAACAGAAACTATCAATAAACATAACCATGCAGCACTTCTGTCCATATGTCTGCAAAGACTTCAGAAGTGGAGTCTAGCGATTTCAGTCACACATCTGAAAGGCACATAGGGCTTTTACTACATGAGTCAACAACACAGAGGTTGGTGGTTAGCCTTGGATATCAGGGACCATCAGCTTATATACAAACATCAATCATGATAAAAGCGAGTCACGTACTGAGCTTACTTGTGCCAAAGTGAAAGCTGTATACAGAACTTGGGGCATGGAAGGATTTCAGCACTTAACAGAGACTCTAACTTATACAGAAAAACATACAGGCACATTCATAAAAAACTGTCTTGGTGAGGCCAAGAATATCCAAGAAAAGTATTCCTTCCAAACTGTATGGGGGGCTACAAAAAGGGTCTTGCACAGGGAACCCTCAGAAAGGAATACTCCGTATCCACCCCGCCCCCTGCTTCTCCAGATCCAGCCAACAGCTTGTAACCATTAAGGGGAGATCCTGTGGTGACCTTACGTGCAGCCAGTCCTTGCACCTTCAAAGCTCCTGGGGTGGAACAATACACAGCAAGTCATCCAGAACTCCTTAAATAACAGATCTTTGCCAAAGACAAAAAAGGCCAGAGAAGTATTTGCTGGAAGGTAAAGTCAAATAAATGTCCTGCGTTCCACTGCTTTTCAGCGTATTAACATCTTTTCTTCCTCTGCTGCAGTTACTCAGCTCTGACTGGGCTGAATTTTAAAGGAAAAAAAAAGAGAAAGAAGCAGTACAGAAATGTAACTGTAATATTTCCTGAATGTCCTTAAAGAGGGTTTTAAACTGTTGTTTAAAGCCAAAGATTCATTGCTCCGGTTTTTTTTTTTTTTTTGATCAACACAATGATACCATATGTGTCTGCTGGTAAAAGTAGCTTCAGCTAGAAGGCATGAACATATTTTTTGTCAAGTGGGTAATATTTCTTCCAAAGACATATTATTGGTATGAAAGTCTGGCTTTAAAGGAAAGTGAAGGATAAAAGGACACTGACAAAGATTTCCAATGAGTCACAAGACTACAGCACATCAACTAGCCAGTGTGTGCGCTCTTTTATGGCATGTCATAAACGCACATGCTCTATGAAGGGGCAATTTTCAAAAAAGATGAGTTACTTGAAAGTGACAAAGGAAAAAAAATAAAGAGAATAAAAAGAGAATGAAAACCTGATGTCTTGTGTTCTTTTAGGAATAAAATGTCAATCTTAAGCCTTCCAACCTGTTTATAGACAATGTAGGACGATTTTAACCAACTACCATCCAGTTTTACCTGGATTTTATTTATTTTTTTGGTGTGTGGTCGATTATGTAACAACAAATTACCCTGAAGTGAATCAGATTGCTTATCCTTATTTTTCACATTTTTTTCTTTATTGCAAGTCTTTAAAGTTATAAACTGACCAGTGCAGTTTTCATATATAGTCAACGGTGGAACCTGACAGGAGACATCACAATATCATGACATCCATTGTTTGACAACACATTACAATACATGACCCAATACCAATCAGTCCATGGCTGTAAGA
Organism: Oryzias celebensis; assembly: GCA_014656515.1. NCBI lineage: Eukaryota > Metazoa > Chordata > Actinopteri > Beloniformes > Adrianichthyidae > Oryzias > Oryzias celebensis. Next base: position 11,281,462 of record BNCR01000012.1, read on the forward strand.
CTATTCAAATTGCACAAGAAAACATGAATATATGCGATCTGGATTGTGTCTGTTGGACTATATATAGCATAAACAGAAAGTTTACTGCTTATTGTCAAATAGTCAAAATTGGATGAAGTTGTGAATCGTCATATGGCAAGGAGAAGGAGTAAACACACTCATACACTGCAGACCCACATACTGTACCGTTACACATAATGATTAAATGCAAACATCAACGATCTAGTGGCTCTCTGAATAGTGAGCTCCTGTCCTGTTATTTGATGTAGATCAGAGGTGGTAGCATCTGCAAGTTCGACTGTGAACAGGACTCTAGTCTCCAAAAAACACCAAGGCAAGATTCTACACAGGACACAAAGTATCTCAAATCCCCACCTCAGTTGAAAGAAGGTTTTTCTATTTTGACATTGATGGCTTTCGTTGATGCCTTTCTTAAAATGTTTTCACCCTCCCAGACCAGAATATGCAAGTTGCAATCTTCAAAGAGGCATCCCCTGTCCTTCAGGTGCAGGTCTTGTTGATCCTGGCCCGGTGTTTTAGTTTTTCTTTGCTGTGCCAGTCTTTTGTACAGATTGGCACACTCCGGACTACTTTGCGTGGGATAAACCACACCGCTCTACTTGTTCCTCTATGTTTGGTCTGTAGGGCGGACCAGATTTTGTCTAAATGCCTTGATGGGTTTGAAATCAACAGGGATGTCATGTGTGTTGACGATTTGTGTTGGCATTAAGCTTCAAAGACACACTTGACACAGAAAGGATGGCAATGCTGTCTCCATTGCTCTCCTACTTTCCTGGACTCTGTCCTACAAATGCTCTTTTGCTTGGTTTTCACCAAAGTCCAGCTGAGACAACCACAGTTTCTGAGGGCAGTGTTGATGTGGCTATTTCCTTTGTTGGTTCATTGTGAGTTTGGAGGCTTGATTTCTGCCCGGTGCTGTCCAACCCAAGGGCAAACCACAAAGATGGAAGCAGAGCATTGTGGCCTATGCTAACCAGTCCATAGATCTGTGCATTAATCAAACTGAAAACCTCCAAAAGAATATGTCACATCACAGAAAAGCCCCAACACCAATCAGTTTTTTCCATTTTTTATGTGCCTGACATCAAAAATGAAAATATAAAGCATTTTTTTGTTTAAAGCAATAAAAACCTAAGGGATGTTTGCCTAACTCTAAACTACAAACGCAAAGAACACAAATGATCGAAAATTTGTGTTAAGATCAAACAAACTCAGCTGCAACACAGAAAATGAAGTCTTCATAAAAAAATGTGTTTAGAAAAAACTTTCACAATATTCTCCATTTGAAGACAACTACTCCTCCCCACAAGCAGGAAAAGCACTTCCTTTAGTTGTCACCCAGCATGTCTGTGACTCATCAGTTCAGAAAGGAGGGGATTGTCAGTAATGACTTACAGGATCCTTTTGTCATTCACTGCATCTTGTTTTTCTTCTTTTTGTGTACGCTCGTCACGGCTTGCGTGCGTGGCATACATGTGTTTAGTTTTATGGAAATAATAAACACATTTATAGCGCCATGTTTTTGATTTAATGATTTGAGTTGATCAAATATGCTCGGTAAATAAACAAGTCACATCTATTGCCTGATAAATGGTAGAGTCAATCAATTGCTTTTGGGTTTAGTGAACAGAAATAATAACTTTTGAGGCTTAAAAAAACCCAACCAGGGCATGTATACAAACAATAATAACTTTGATAATAGACCTACTATAATGAAACTAAATCTATCAAAAGCCCCAGTTTCTAATTTTTATATTATCAAGTATTAAATATAAATAAAATATATAATATAATAATATAATAGTAAATATTATCTCCATTTAAAAAGCCTTCTTGTACTTTCATCCTGATTTTTTTTTTTATCCCGTCTTGATTGGTTTTTTTTTTTACTTTTTTTCCCTTCATTTTTGGGTTGGGGACAAGGGCGGAGCTATGAGGGTGCATCCCCTATTAAAAAAATGGACCCCCCTCCACACACATAATTTTTGAGTCAATATCAGTATTATCAATATCAAATCATCAATAGAAGCTTCTTTAAGCATTATTATTCTCACCTCAGCTAAAAGAACTGCTGTTTTAATGTTAATAACAGTAACGATATAAACAAATGTTTGAAATACGTATTTTTGATCCTTTCATTTGCAATAGTCTTCCACTCTGCTGCTCATTTTTGCCACCCTTCCAAAATCTTCTTTGGAAGAAGACTTTGCTCCCCCACTGGCTGGGGACCGAAAAGTTTCTAAAAATTACAGCCTGATTTTGTTGTTTTCCAATAATTAATTGCAGGAATTTCTACAAGTAGCTGGAATTTGTTCAAATCAAAATGAACATCATCTGTACAAAAAAATAAATAAATACAAAACAGAGCAATAAAACACATTTTTTTGCTTGTTTTTGGTTTGCTCATTTGTGGAGATAATTAAAGAAACTCACTGGTTTATTTATTGACTTTTTTTTTTTTTTAGTAAAACCATGTTTGCCAATTGTCACACACACTGACAGTAGAAGCCTGAACTAATTGAAAATATTTTGTTGTTATTGTTGTTACTTTGCAAGTATTCTTATTAATATTTTATTTAATTCTGAGACATCATAGGGAGCACTTTTTTTTAATAGAACGTTTTGATTAACAGCAGCTGGTAGGCTGAGCTCCTACAGGGAACAGAGAGCAAAAACAAACTCAAAGCAGCTTAGCAGCTACAGACAGACACAGAAGACTCTGAATTAAGGATCACCCAAGCATCCAAATTTGAGTGACTGAGCAGACTTCTTCTTAAGGGTGCATCATGTGGTTAAAATCATGGATGTTTTGACAAAAGCACTGTTTAGGTAAAGGGTTATTGTTCTCTATACAGAATAAAACGCTTTAATATTTACAAAACAGCAGGTATAAACATAAGGCTTTCTTTAGTACTGATTCAAATTTTCCTTTCATTATATTTGAAAAAACAATTTTTGCCAAAAGTCGAGTGTTTCCGCACTGACTTTATTTGTCTCACTAAACAGCATTTTTGTTATAAAATGAAGGTAAATATGTCAAGTTTTGAAATAAATTTCTGCTTTCATGCTGTTTTTTTTTTTTTTTGGTTAACTGGTTGTTGGTTTGATCTACTTACATTTAAGTTTAAGTTTTTTTCCCCACAAGTTTTCTATTACTGCAGTCTGGTTAAGTTTCATTCACGAAAGAACCATTTAGAAAAAAAACACTGACAATTATCTGCATCATAGAAGGTAGTCCGTTAAATTCCCAGTCCGATCATTCTTTGGATCTATAATAAAAGTGCTAAAAGCAGAAGTCTTTTAATTAAAATTGTATCAATTTTAGCCACATAAAAAAACTGTATGGTTTTCGAGGACATAGTTTAACAGAGTGGCAGAAATTCCATAGAAATTTGCCTCTGAGTTGTGGGCAGGACCGTTGATGTGAAGCAACCCCGCCACCCTTCCCCTCCCCATTGCTGAAAGCTCAGACGAAGGAGCTCTGTTTTTTCGAAATCTCAAATAAACATTTTTAAAACATTTTCTTGTATGTTCCATACATTTTAAATAAATAAATATTCATAAATGCAATTTTGAGCCTAATTTGCCTCATATATATTTAAAAAAAACATGTTAAAAACTTCAAAAACACTTTTTTTTATCAGAGTGAGTCCCAAATTGGCATCATGCATGTTTACATGCAATCATTTCTGCTATTATTTATGTCTGTATCTTTTTGAGCAGAAAAAGTGTTCTAAAATGCAATGCTAATTATTCTAAAGTACTTGCTAATGCGAAATAAGACAGTAAGTGCTATTTACATGACTATGCCTGGCCTTCCCTATTAGTACAAATTCACATCACTAGGTTTTTTTCAACATTTGAGCAACTCAGCCTTAAATCCTTTTTTGACCCTTCAGGCAATGCTTAAGGCAGAAGTACAACAGTTGACATCTTTACAGGGTTAAAGATAAAAACATTGAACTTTATTTTAGGGAATTTAACACAAAAACATATTTCTTTATATCTTAGCATTAAATGCAGAAGATGTCTTCTTCATTTATAGCATTAACAAATGGTATCGTGTGTTTCACACACGCCATGCCCAGCTTTGTTCTCACCCAGTTCAGTCAGTCACTCATTGCCGCTGCTGTTTAATGAAGTCTATTCTCCCACTGTGGTCCGTCTGTAAAAGTGAGTTATGCGAGCTCTGCCAAAGTCCCTGTACTAGATCGGGGTCAGAAGATGTAGAGGTGAGATAGCATCAATCAGCGGCAGCAAAACCCACTTAAAGGGTGAGGTCACTTCCCCACAGGGTTGCTCCTTGACTTTCAGCTTCTATCTACACTACAATTTTGACAGTGAAGTTATGAATACTGTGTCAATACAAATCACAGACCTCTGGCGCTCTTTGTAGTATGAAATAAGCTATACACAAGGAAGATTTTCGCTTTAAAACTAAAGGGTTTTTCCCAGTTTGTAACTTTTTTTGTTCATCTCTGCATAAATCACTGCTAAATCATATTAGTTTGTAAAGAAATCAGGCGACCTAATTAAGTTGTTTTATGACCACAAATCTGGGATGATTGAAAAAAATTCTTATATTCAGATTGTGCAACTAACAGTACGGAGAAAAAACACGATTTTATGGAAGCGATGTGAGATGTTTTTGTGTAATTGAAGAAGTTCTGCAGGAAGGCATGCACACATAGTCAATGAGATACATTCTTAAAAATGAACCAGGCTGGAACACATGCATTCACCAGGAGGACAACTGGGGTCCGTTGCCACATTTGTAGGAACAGGTCAGGCTACAGAAACGGCTGCTGCACAACAGACACTATACTGCTTTTACATCTCTTTCCAGCAGCAGGATGGAAGGAGTCACAAAAAGCAACCCTCCAAATTAAGACGACTGTTACCACAGAAATTGAAATTGTGTGGCTATTGACAAGCCCAACCTCATGTCGAGTTTGAGTGCAACAGATTCAGTGCTGCACTTATTTTTTTAAGTGATTTTGTTTTAAAAATTAGACAGAATCTAATTATTTCATATAAGAATCTTGGAACGGATACACACATAACATCAGGACATATAATATCATTAAAATCATTACAAAAAACACTGCAAATAAAATTAGCTAAAACTCCAACTCCAACATTAAATCTTTAATCAATCTACTACTTATTTACAGTAAAAAAACTGGTTTACAAGAAAATATTCCTTTAAAAATGTGTTTCAAATGTTAACTAGTTAGAAAAAATGAGCCAAAATTTGGCTTCTATCTACTTCTATCCTACTCAAGTGTATTGACTTGCCCTGACTAGTAGATCTGTTTCACTAAAATAACAAAACTGTCCATTACTTGTATTCAAAGCTGTTCAGGAGGAGCGAACGCCATAAAATTAGCGTAACTTTAGTAAAGTTGGTGTGTTTCTGGCAAGAATAAAAAAGGTGCAAAGCAACCTCAACTGTACATCAGAGATCATTTGTTAGCAGTTTGCTGGTTGATTTAACAACGTTATCTCCTAAATTGTTTAATGGCATTTGTATTTTTAAGTTATTTTGCGGGAATAAATCTCTCAGAGATGCAAAGTTTTTAAAATAATCTGGTAGTAAGAGGACATTTTCATTGTTTGCTTTTTTTAAGGTGTTTTTACAACATGCTGGCACCATACTGCCACCTTGTGGCTCCTAACTCATTAATAGAAAGATTTCAAGTCAACTCAAAACTAGTGCTGTCAATAAAAAATAATGAGATTAGTCACACTTTTGAGTTGTAATCAATCACAACTTATGGTAGGCAAAGTTTTTTTTTCAAAAACTGTGATAAGCCTGAAAAACCTTGGAATGCTGTATTTTCCACAGTGTGTTGCACCGTTAACAACAGTTAACAGTTTTTTACTTATGTTAATTATGAGGTGCACTATAATGCTGATTCAGTAATTCTAGTTCTTGTTAGTGACACACTACAGGTTAGCCATGCTAAAGCATTAGCCATGCCAGAGTATTCACAATCACACTCAACATAGTTGCAATACATAAAAACATACTGATACCACTACAGCAAAGGTTAGCCTACTGTGACAAGGCAAACTCCCAACCTAATTTGTAACACGTAAATAAAAACAGACTGATACCACTAAAGCAAACGTCACTCTGACAACGCTACTCCAACCTTGTTACTAGCAATTAAAACACAGTCCAACACCGCAAAATGCTAGCTCCAAGCATATTCACAATGACACCCAGTCTTGTTTGGAAATCATGAGAAAACAAAATCTTAAAATCACTTCAACTTCAGTGAACACAACCAGAATTAATCCATATGTAATGCGCTTCAGATTATAAAGAGCACTGTCATTTTTTTGAAAAAAAAAAAAAAAAAAAAAAAACATTAGGCTTTTAAGTGTGCTTTTTAGAATCATAAATCATGCTAGGCTAAACTTTTGACAAAGTGGCGTAGTTTTTGTCAGAATTTACTAAAACACAAAACAGTCTTTGGGCATCTTTTGCTTTCATAACATTTTGTTTTTTTAGTCAGAAGTTCTGTGAAGTTGCTGAAAAGTTCTCAATTGACTTGATCAAAATTTCATTACAAGATGTTTTTCATGTTGTAATGCAATGTTTCATTGGTTTTTAACTAAGACTGCTAAAGAGGCAAAATAACGTTTTGTGGTGTTAATTTAGCTCTGTTATACACGACAACAAATGACTTTTTATGAGGTTGTTTTGCCTACTATTTGGCTATTGCTTCCACACAAGCAGATAATACTCCACATAAATCTGGAAATGTTTCATTCCAAATTTTTTAATTTACTCCAGACATTTTCTGTTAATTGAGGCCTCTCTAACAGGAAAAAAATCTCCCTACAACAGAGCCTTGCCTACTGTGGCAGGTATTTACAACTGTGCCATTAAAAGTGGAGCAGGGACTGCCAAAAGGGCAATTCACAATTAAACTTCATGATTTTCCTTTAACTCAAGAAAGTTACAAATCTAAACAACTGCATCACATTTTACTCTTCTAGTATGCAACCTCAAACAATGGGGTACTTCTCGCCAAATAAGAAGCAGGCCTCCTACCTTCTTGGTCTTGACAGTGGATTGGCAGCAGTCTCCTCCATCATAGCTGCAGAAGGCTCTGTTGTTGACAGGATCACAGTAGTTGTCTCCTTTGAAAGGCTATAAAAATGAAAGAAAAACCAGCAATAAAGCAAAAACTTTTACCCATGTATACAAACCACCCTCTGAGCTGCTATTAACATTCAAAACCCTTAGTTCTGGATTCCACTTTAGCATTTCAAGGCCTTTGGAAGTCTTCAAATGAATTTGCTGATTAATATGATACATTAAGTTTTCCTCATTCTTCAATGTCACTTGTTAAGCCCTTAGTCAGGCCAGACCTGTAAATCAAACTGACAACACCATAAACTATTCACAACACAAAATGCTCCAGTAAGGTGATTTATTAGGAAGGCCCAGCCTTCACCGCTTTGGTTACCAATCAGGTTATCCAACTGGCCTTAACTGAGCACATGACATCATTCTTCCATGAACTCTCCCTTGTGTCGAATTCACTTGTAAGTGGACCAGTTTTAGACGAAAGACAGATTTGGCTAATGTTGACACAGTCACACTTGTGGAATATTGCAGGAGCTAAAACAACTGTGATTACATCAGATTACTGAATTAGTTGTCCATGACTATTAGTCTGATGGGAGACACCCATGTAGAGCAGTGGCAGCAGCTCTGTTAACTGGCTCGTGGATGTCTAAAAGGCTACTGTAAACAGTACTAAAATCTGGGAGGGAAATAACTTTATATATTCATTTCAACACAGCATGGGACCCTGATAAGGCTTGGAATTGCCCGATGCGACTAGAAATCTGTCATCACTTATGTTTTGAGTGCTTTACTTGCACAGCATTTGCCAGTTTATAGTCTGTCTGCAGTCATTTGGCCAAGTACAGCTCATAAAATTTTATATTTCGCATTTCACATATCAAAGGTCATGCAAGGTCAAAGAATTAAAGTATATTAGATCACCATGTGGTGGAGGAGAGCATTACTCCATGAATGCATTTCTAATTTAGGGCAGAATTCTTACCTCACATTCTCTGATGCAATGGAGCAGCTCAGGAGGTGGATACCATTTCCGGCCCATCGTACAAATTATACTCTGTAAGATTGAAAATACAACAAATTTTGATTATTTGAATTCTTGGTAAACAAACACACTTCAGACATTGAATAACATGAATGTTATGGGAATTCATGAGAAATTCAAGGGGTATTTATTTTCCAAAGCCTTCTTTAAAGCCTACCAAAACTTTTTTTACACCTCAGAGCAAACATGAATACATTTAGACAATTTAAATGGTTGACATTTCCATGAATTAAAGGGGCGTCATCCATTTGTCGTTAATAAATCAGCGTCTTTGTTTTGGTCAAAGTTCAACCTGGTTTAACATTCAACGTGTGTTCAATGGTTGTAGCCAGAGCCCGACAACATTCCTGGAAATTTGTGTAGCTATTGAACGCAAAGGGTTGTGAATGCAGAATCCCGAAATGTGCAAGCACATTTACACAGACTTCTCATTGAAAATGGCCACTTGAATGTACATTGCGAACGTAGATGAAATCTTAATAGGTGCTCAACCTGACAGCAAGAAACAGCAGATATTTCTGCAGAAAGTGTGGAACCCTGTCTTGTTCATTCACCGTGTTCTCCTCTGAAATGCAACTAAATACAATGCGCTTAGGTAAGAAAGAAAAAGGGTCTGTCACTCAATCAGGATGTCCATAAAGTAAGCACCATGTCATGGCACACTTGCATAAACTGTAAATGTAGGTCCATTCTTATTTCTAAAGTCTTTCATTAGTTGCAGCTGAAGAGTTCGGTTGACCTCAGATGGTCCGATTCTCAGACCTACTGTGTCCTAATATCTCAAAAAGTTAACACGCTTTTTTCTATTGCTGTTGCAACCTAAGGTATATTTTATTTCAGTGCAGTCAGCAAATCAATGCAAAACAAGAGATCAGGCCTTGGAGGTGGAGAGAAAACACAACACAGCCTATAAAGACAACAGAGAGATGTGGGAGTAAGATTTCTGTTGTTGTGATGTAATACTACCAAGTCAAACGTGGGCTCGTCTCTGGTTGGTACACCTCTATGTCCAAAATTAAGCAGATGGATCATAGAATAGGATGAATATTTTACTTTTGTAGTTACTTTTTTGGCAGCTCTTGTTACTTTTTCTCTGTCTTTGCTTTGTTCTGCCATGATGTCATCCAGAATCTCCTTTTCCTTCCCCCTTTTCGTCTCTACTTTTCTTTTTTTTTCTCCTCTACCCTCTCAACAAGGCCGTAAATCATGATAATCCATGATTGTGGCCTAGTCTCACCCCCAACTACGTATGGGATCCTCACCCTCCGATGTCTCCCTGGGGCACTCATATGGCATAAAAATAGATCTCTATCTCAGCACCACTGCAGACGAGGTCATGTCATATAGAAATGACTAATTCTGCAGCAAGCCGACAGGGTAATTTTGCTGATAAAGAGGGGGAGGGGCTTTGCGGTACAGAATCATTAGAGACAAGGAGACGAAGGGAGGAAAAGGAGGAAGTGGGATAGAGAATAGAATTCTCAGTGGGTCACTCTAGGAACCAAAATGCAACTAGTTTAAAGGTAATTAATCAGCATAATTTATCAAGGTGAGCAAAACCAGCACTTGTCCTTGTAAAGCAGAACAAGGAAGGTCATTTGAAAACAGGAATTTCCCTCTGTGCACAGCTGAAAATGCATCACATCTTTGCATTATTTTTGAAAAATGTTTCATTTAGATTCAAAACTAAAGAGAACTTTGTTGAAAAATAACAACAAGCTGTGGCCACGTAAAATTTTTCATACAAATGTTTTGCTTTTTTTCTGAAATTAATTAAAGAAGTGCATAAAGAGTCAATTACAAACACTTATAGGATAAGACTTTATTGATTCTAGTACAGGAAACAAATTATTACACAAATGATTGATGATATAATTGCAAATTATATTGTTGGTGATTATTTTAAAATGTCACATGATTTTTATAAATAACCATAGAAGCTTAGATGTATAATAGCCCTGCTGCGCAATTTAAATACACATTTAAATAATTATAAACTAAAGATGTCGATCATCTTTTTAAAGCTTTTGGTGGTATTTTAAAGGTACTGTACAACCTTATATGATGTAACTCCTGATATCACAGGAAAAAAATGGCTGAAAGTTTATCACAGCTGACAAAAGAGAGTTTATTATCTTGACACTGTCCTAAAAAAAACCTTGATCTTCATGACCTCCTGTGTTCCCCTTACTGACATCCTCCTCTATCTGTGATATTTGCTCTACGACAATCACCATCTTAGCTTTCCTTTTGGATCCAACAGCATCCTCTCAACCGAGGACACACTATATCAGTTCTACAAATCCATTAGAAAATGATCTGTCCACCTAATCCTGCCAATGCCCAACCCCCATAATAAAAAAATGCTGACTCGGCAGGACACAGAAATAAAAACAATACAAAAACCAAAGGGTGTAGTCGGGAATGAGCAAAATTACAAACATTCTTTTACTTGCCAATGTCTTGTCTTTGTATCTAGTTATAAAAGAGCATTTTTTTAACAATTTGCTGACGATGGTTTACTGAAATGGGATGAATAAAATTAAAAGGATGAGTACTGCAAAGTTCTCTTCATTTCATAAATGTGCTCATTCCAACACACACACACACACACACACACACACATACCCACGAACAAACATTACCAGCACAAATGACACCTCATTTACTATTTATATTTCTGTAAAAAGACGTCTTAAACGTTTATTTATGGCATTTGAACCCTGGAGGAGACAGGGCCATCAATAATAAATTCTTTTTAAAGACCCACTCCAATGAAAATTTGTTTTTGGTGTTTTTAACATGCTCTTCTAGTCATTTATAAAATAATTTAAGATCAAAACTGGGTTTCTGAGTATTTCTCTATTCAAATTAAGATGAATCAGGAGCAGATGGAAAAAAATGACATTTGAAAAAGGTCTTAGTCGGCACGTAGAAACAGAAATGGGAGGGTCTCCCTCCACTTCTGATGTATTTACTTGCAGACAGATACATTGATGTCTTCTTTTTGGATAACTCCAATCTTACTGGCCATTTTTGTTGCACCAGTAATACTAGGGTTGTGAGGGACTGTAAGGTAGCTGGAGAGGGTGCAAACCAACGGATGATGGGATGTCAGCGGAAGCTCACTTCCGTGCCAGCAGTCCCACCCACAAGTCAGTGGCGAGTAGAAAACGACACAGGTTTTTTTTTTTTTATTTTGGCTAAAAATGGCATAATCATGATTAAAAGATCACTGAGAATGCTTTTCCTATTGATCAAAAATATAATTGGAGTGGGACTGTAAGAATTAAAAAATAGTTTGTAAAGTTGCCTTCAAAGACAAATTAAGTAAATTGGCTTTTCTAAATTGGCATTAAGAAAGGCATGAACCCATGTTTGCTGTGGAGTTGGGATGAAGGTGCTACACATGAACGTCTTTACAGGAGTGATGCAGAACTTTGTGAAATATGTTCGACAGACTCACTTTTACTTTCTGCGGGTTCCTCCAGTGCTCTTTCAGGACACTCTCAGCCGTCATGTTGCTTGGGAGAATCACCACTGCATTGTTCACCTCCCTGCATGTCAGCTCACACTCCTCCCCTGCGTGTTTTGTGTAAGACAAGCAGAAATCACACAAATTCTCATAACTGTATTCAGCAGCACTTGCATTTCTTAAGTCTTGTTCTTAACAGGAAATTAAAACAAGGCAAGAGTGCATAGAAGAGCAGTGGAATGGCTGTAAAAAAATACCACAAAATAAAAGTTGACTTTTGGAAAAAAAAACTGCGTGCACAGACCTATGCTGTGTCCCCGCTTGCATGTGTACTGCAGACTATGATGGAGGTTCTGAGGTAAAGAGCACTGGCCCCTGCTGTTAGGACACAGTCGGAATGACCCCGTCCAGTTGCCATCCTTCCTACAGCGGATTGCATTGGACCCTCCACCCTGAAAACCAAACGCCGAGACAGAAACACAATTACTCAACCACAAACAAACGCACACACAGGTACACAAACAGTCCCTAGTCTAGAACAGTGAGGGGGGCATCAAATTGCATATTGAGAGACACAATACAATTTTTATCAACCATGCAACCTAAAGCACCTGAGAGGCAGAATAGATTAAAAGGTGTATACATTTCAAAGGTCTGTGGCTGCAGTTCTACTCTGTAAATCAATAACAATCTAACTAGCATGGCATCAAAATGAGTTGGCTAAGGGGAGACGAACCGAGTGGTGTGTGTGTGTGTATGTGTGTGGTAAGATAAGTATCAGATTCAAGTGTGACTTTGGAGAACACGCTTTCCTACACGTTTTTTTTTCAGTCTGTATTATGAGCTCAGATATCTACAACTTAAAAGTGCACCTTAATTTCTACCTTTTTAAATAAAAAAATACAAATATTTTTAACTTTTAGATATTTTAAAATTAAGAAAACCTAACCCAACATGAAAAGCAACAGATACATAGTTTTTATTCATTTACATTAAAACAAGGCAGTAAGAAAAGGTTTTGTTTTGCCATTTTCATGGTGCGACTCTTAGCTGCACAACAAAATGAACATTGAATTGCCAGAGATTTAAATTCAGTATTGGAATTTACTTGAAGTGGACAAACACTTCTCCAAATAATGGGAAAATACTGAAAAAATAACGTGTTGGTTTTCATCCAATGTTTACCCACTTTTAATGCACATTCAAATATGTATTTATTATAATTATATGATCATGCTTAGTCTTAAGCTACGTTCACACCGCCCTCGTTGATGTGCGTTCAAGTGGTCACTTTCAGTAAGAAGTCTATTTTAACACACGTAAATGCAAGTTTTAGGTTTCTGCATTCAAAATTCTTATGTTCGTTCACACATAGCTCCATACATTTTTGACAAGACATTTTCTGGGTTTTTTCGTACAAAACGCACGGCCATTGAACGCCTCTTGAAAGTTAAGGCAGGTCGAACTTTGACCAATTAGGGACTTGGATTTGGTTGTGACATGTGGATGACGGGTGCTTTAAATCACAGAACTGTCAACCGTTTGAAAATTGATCTGAGAAATTATCATCAGCGATTTTGCAAGATTTGCACCACCAACATTTCACACCAAGCTTCTTCCAACTGTAGTTTGCGGACTTGCTCTAGGAAACAGCAGAAAAAGAAGAAGCCCCTCCCTGCTTGCCCAGTGTGAACACCGTGGGCTAAATGACTTCCTTGAACGTGCATCACATGCCTGGTGTGTCCGTAGCTTTACGGTGACATGAGCTGCAGATTTAGTTACAAAAAATCAATTGCTAAGAAAATATTTGGAAAAAAAGAAGGAAAAAAAAGGGGGACATGTGCAGTTCACGACTAAAGAAATTCTGGTAAAGCAAGAACAGAAAGAGAGGGAAGAGATGGACAGACCTGCTTGCATTGAGCGTGCAGCAGCCTCACCGTATGGGCGGAGCCTCCTTTAGCCACGAAAGCAGTATTACCCGCAGGATCAGAACAGTTCAGTCTGCAGACGCTGTCAAAGCGGAAGCCATCAGTGCAGTAATAAGAGCCGTGGAAAATGGCCGGTGGAGGATCACAGGTCACCGGCTCACACGCTCCCTCCAGCCAGCTGCCATCTTCAGTGCACTGACGCTTGAATGCACGTCTGATAGGAACAGAAAAGCGGACTTGATATTTGTTTTTTTGGGAAATCTACATAAAATATCCCAACAATAAATTTTTTAATTTCTTTTTTTTTTTTTACCTCTTGGGTCTTTTAGCGACATGATAGCCTGGCTTGCACTTATACTTGCAAAGAGTGCCAACTTTAAGGCCAGTAATATTGCAACGCTTTGTCTGCAGCACTGCATTAGGCACAGGAGGAGGGGCAGGGCATCGAAGCTCACAAAGAGCTTCTGGAAAGGACCACAAACCATCTTCTAGGCAGGTTAGAGTGTTGTTTGTGCCTGTGGAGACAAAACAAAACACATTTTTAGCTCTTTAGCTACTGATCTGCCAAATAAAAAATCCAAATACACTTCACAGCACATATATTTGTTTGACATGCAATACATGTTAGTTTGTGTGTCTGTGTAAGAGCAGGAATGAGTAAAAGCTCTCCACCCCGCACCTCACCTAGAAGCTGTGCAGGTTCTCGACACTGAAAAGTGCTCTTCTTTCCGTAGGTAGTGCCCTCTGGGAAACTAAAATGGGCAGGATACACGTGGTATTTGTCTGGCAGACCGCAGTCCACAGGCTCACACGACACCTGCTTGTTCCACTTCCCATTTGCACAGGTTATAGTCACTGAAGAATCCGACTAGAAAACAAGAAAAACACAGATTGAGTGAGGTTTTGGAGGAATAGATGTACACAGTTAATCATTCTTCGATCCATTTTTTTTGCACACTATATGTATAAGTGACGCAGCTTTGATTTGCATGTTGATTTGAGAGGTGAATGTGCATGCATTTCTATAAATGCTTCCCTAATTAAAACGATTATAGCAATTCAGTACTCACTCCAATCAGCAAAGCTTGATGATACTTAGCTCACTGCAAACTCACAAGCCACTCAGCAGCTCCAGTAACTGCTGATAGCATTTGTAAGGTCAAGTCATGCCACGCAGACAACTGATATCCAACAACTGCACAATCAGCTCTGACCCAAAACAGATTGTCCTCGAAGGTAGTGTGACAGGGAGCATGTCTTCCAGGCCTGGATTACTCAACCGGATAGATTTTCCTTTCATCCGTAATTTATTGTTGCTGGCTTTCTGGGGAGTCATGATACTAACACAGCGATAGATATTTTCAGCATGTCAAGTATGTCACTACTACTACTACTAACAGTAATGTTAATAATAGTGCAAGTTTCTCAGGTCGAAGGCGTTATCTGTAACAGTTGCAAAGCAACATAGAGCATCCGACTGTCCACATTTTGACAGTACAGGATGCAAAGGAAAGACAGAGCCTCAGAGCCACAGAGACCATAGAGGTTTTTAAGAAGAGGCTCAAGACCCACCTTTTTAATTTAGCTTTTTTTATGTTTTTGTATTTATTTTGATCTTTTCCTCTTTTTTTATTTATTTCTTTAATTTTATTGAATAATTTTAGAGTAAATTCATATACACAATTATTGTTTTAATAAACAAATTTTATTATTATTGTTTAAGTGTTTGTTCAATTGTTTTTAATTCATTTATTCTTTGACTCCAGTCCTTCATCACAGGGATCCGCTGTTCTGGGGCCCTTCTGGCTCTGCCTATGGAGCTGGTGCTCATCTCATTGGGGTGGCTGTGGTACCTCCATGTAGATTGGGCTCTGTGCTGCGCTGTGTTAGGTGGGCACTGCGGTGATGACCCCTGTGTTTGGGCTGGACGTTGGAATAAACGGATCCCCGTAACACCGTTTCTGCACAGCAGTACTGAGCCAGACTTTTTCCTTAGAGCTGCAGTTTTTAGTCTTTGTTCAGTTTTCCTGTGTGTCGGGGGGGTCATGTATTGCGGAGGCTGGGTGGATGGAGGGAGGAGCTGGGGGAGGGAAGGGTGGTTGTTTTGCCTTTACGTTGTGTGTATTTGGTTGAACCCCCTAAGTTTTATGTTTTTTTTATGTAAAGTGCTGTACAAATAAATAAAGTTTGAGTTTGAATTTGATAAGAGCAGGCAAAATATCCAAAAGGTAATGCATCTGCAATAAAAAAAAACAACTTACGATCCTTCTCAAATTACAGTGACTCTAAGGGTGGTTTTCTGTTGGAAAAATCAAGAGAAACGCTCTCAAAATTCTTATTCTCATCGGTATCACAAACATGATCTAATCTTAAACCTATATGTGTGTGCTCTAAATTGATCACTGATGATGTCAACTTTTGAACTTTTGTTTTAAAAAGCTCTAATAAAACAAAAATGGACAATTTTGGTTCAGATCCATACTCCCTAGAACCTTTATGAAGGGGCGGCGCCACAGGGGGGCAAGCTGCCCCTCCAGCAAAAAGCTTTGCCACTCCACTTTCGCATCAACTTTGAGTCAAAATCAGTACGATCACTGACAAAGATTAAAAAAAATAATCATTACAAGCATTAAATAAATACAACTGTGGGATCCTTATATTTGTAATGGTCTTTCACTATGGTGTTCTCATTTGCCACATTTCCAAAGGACCCCCCCCCCAAAATAAATGTTCTAGCTCCACTACCTTTATGATGAACGAAAAGGTCAGAAACATTGGAAAAGCTTCAGTATCTAGGCTGATTCAAGTTGGACTTTTCAACATCAAAGGGAGTAGAGCTTTACTCCATTGGACAACCTACCTCGGGTTTAAAGGATCAGCAACATTAGGTGCCTCCTGGTTTGCATCAAATTTGGGAACAGAAGGTGCAGGCTCGTTTCATATTTTCAATTGTTCCATTACCTGTAAATTATTTGTGTTGTGCCGCAGAACAAAATGGGAAGCCACTGCATTTCCCCGACCACAGCTGTTTTCATCCACTTCCATTAAACTGTACTGTGTAATGCAGCAGGAATGCTGTAATTAATAGCTGTGCCAAGAAATCTCACAACAAAGCTGTTACAGCTCAATCATTTTGACTTTTCCTTCAAAGTATATGAAAAAACAGAAAAATCACAAAAGGAAAACCTGTGTTTTCACCACCACTTACATCACACATCTTTTCAGAGGAGAAGCCAAAGTTTAGGGTCGAACAAGATGGACTCACTTAACATTACAAGTCTATTGCCTCATAACCTTCTCCCTCTTCCAGTGTATAACAATCTTTCATCTTGATCCCATCATATGAAACTGAATAACAGTATCAGGTTCCCTCAAAGTAAATAAGCGTCTTTCATATTTGGACATCCGACAAAGTCCCATATGTAGTGCATATGAGTACCTTCTCAAAAATAAATGAGAGAAGAATTGGTCATGATGGGAGGTTGTAGACAAAGTCTGGATGGAAGAAACAGAAGATTCTATTTGGTGTTTAAATGCTGACTTCAAAATAAAGGCATAAATCATGAGTGCATATGTGTAGTCTTGTGTGGATTTAGTTACAAACTGAAACAAGCTTGTGCAAAGATTTTGGTCAACACAATGTACATATAACAGATTATGCACTAACACGATAAATTTACATCCATCTGCAATAAACTTCTGTCAAATTCAAGCGTGCATGTGCTTGTCATGCTGTGGTTCTGGATACTGAGACATATTTTGAATGTTGAATCGTTTTAAGCTATTATTCTATACACAGTCAGCTACGTAAATATATTTTTACTACCCTAAAATGTATTGAAAATGCCCCTCACCAAGATCATTTGCCACTTTATTGTTTATAGCACTATTTAGCTGTTCTAAGTTTGGCATGTGTGAAAAAAATATTATTGAAAATATTACGCAACTAAGAATCTAAATATGTTCCTAACAGATGTGAGCTGAGACTGGGGCGCCATTTAACCAAAGGTTCCTGCTGAAAAAAATGTGGAATCCGTTCCCCAGTTGGATCATACAAATGACTCCAAAGTTGAGGTGCATTTTGGCAGATGTTATTAAGGTAGGGGAAGCATCAAATAGCTCCCCAGCATGGCTGCAACTCTATCCATCCATGAGTTTGAACAAAAGTAGAGAACAAATGATGAAAACAAATGCTAGTGGCACTTGAACCCTTCAAACGAATGGCGGGGATCTGGATACGCTGGTAGGGAAAGTCAAGAAGTGACAGTTCAAACTTGGCCTTGATGGCCTATTGTCAATAAGGATGAAGCACTTAACCCTTAGTAGTCAGGGGGCTTTTTGAGCTTTTTTCTACTTTGCAATTTACTCAGTTTATCTTTAAAACTTTTTTGTTTTTATTATCTTTTTATTACAACCAACAGTTTTATTTTTAATTGCATAACACAATAATTCCAAATGTAATTAGAAAATGTCCCAAAAAATCTGATTGGTAAATGTTGTCTTTTTTTACGGCAAAAATCACAAATATTAACCCAACAGTTTCTGTGTTGAATAAGAATATAGGGACAAAATAAAAATGTATAAATACACAAACAAAGCAAAGA
This sequence comes from Oryzias celebensis, assembly GCA_014656515.1. Classification (NCBI taxonomy): domain Eukaryota; kingdom Metazoa; phylum Chordata; class Actinopteri; order Beloniformes; family Adrianichthyidae; genus Oryzias; species Oryzias celebensis. The sequence continues at coordinate 11,299,640 of BNCR01000012.1, forward strand.
AAAGGTCGAAAACAAAGCGAAAATTGTCTAAAAAAACCAGGCGAACCTCTACTTCCAACAATTGAACCAACAATTTCAAAACTAAAACTTTTCAAAACCTTCACATTTTTTTGCACCACCAACATTTCACACCAAGCAACTGTTGGTTGCAGACTTGCTCTAGTAAACAGCAGAAAAAGAAGAAGCCCCTCCCTGCTGTTTTGCTGGGGAGTGCCCTTCCTGCATCACTGTAAACAGCCGATGTGTTTTGCAAGTGTCAGTGATTTCAGACACTAGTGAGAGTCAAGCTTATGTTGTCCCCTAAATTAGTTATAGGTGTCAGGTTGGTGTTTTGGATGTGGAAAAACAGTTTTGGTTCGAAACTGCTTCCAGTAGTCATCCCATATCAGAGAAGATTGTAGTCAATTTAGCCCAAAAACAACTGGAAAACAAAGCCGGATTTTCACTGGTCCCTCAGCGGTGCATCTCCGCCATGTTGACACAAAAAATGTGAACGTTTATTAATCAATCCATACTTAACATTGCCTCCATCATGTCTACATCTGACATTCGTCCCAAGGCAACACAAGCTTTATGCAGGAGTTCTATTAACAGTTTGTTGATCAAAAAGCTGGATAAACAGAAAAATAGATATGGGTTTCAAAATAAAAACTTCTGTCGTACTTAAAAAAAAAACATTTATAAAAATGTGTTTTTATAATGTTATAATGCACGTTAACACCACAGGTAACACTGGCCTCCATTTTCAGCATGTGTGACATAAGCTCAATTCTGGAATTACAAAACATCATTAATGACACCCAAACATACATTTTAAAAGGACTGAGTGAAGAAGGACAGAGCATGGGGCCTGATTGCCATAGTTTTGGATTTTGAAGACATGGGGATGGCAGGTAAAGCCACTCCCAAGGAAACCAGAGAGGAGGGGGGACAGACGGGACACACAGAGATGCTGTATACTAACTGACAGTCGTGAAATGGACATCTCATGCAACTCAAGGGAGACGCACAGCTCAGTAAATTCAGCATAAGCCCAAATTCACTCTGAAAAAAGTCAGTGCTATGAGCTAGTAATCCAACTGCTTCCTGCTCAACTACTGAACTTTAAAGAGAAGGCAGCTATCAAAGACACACAGTTGTAATGCCAGGGACATTCTAAAAGTACTAAATTCAGGATTACCCGAACAAAGACATTATTGCTTTTTGATTTTATTTTGACAACAGATCTAATGTGATTTGCTTGTCTGTTTTTCTGTTTGCTAAAAAAAAAAAGTATTTTCCAAAAGTTCTGTATGCATTTCCATGAACGATTTCCCAGATGTGGGGCATGGCACAACACAGAAGAGATTAGCTTTTGATGTCAACGTGCGTCCACATCTGGATCCAGGGTTTTTTCTATTCAACCTTGGCAGAAGTATGCAGTCTCAGACTGCTGTTGTTATCGAAAGCTTCTTTTTTTCCAACGCTGATTGATGGCAGGGGGGGACGACGACAGTTTAATTCATTTACTTTTAAATGTAAATCATACACCAGGTTTTAAATAAATGCAAAGTTCAGCGGATTGTGTATTCCCATTAATTATTTCTTCGACTGTCAGTTAACTTACATCGTCTCGGTTGCATCTACAGCCTGTCCCGCTCCCCCCTGGCTCCCGTAGAAGTGGTTTGTCCTGCCATCCCCTCATCGAGTGGCTCGTCCTGCGCTCATCCAAACTTAAGCAATCAGGCACCATGCCCTCTCCTTCCTCACAGAATCCTTATAAAATGCATGTTCTATCAAACTACATACTATCAAACATATAGTCATCCTATAGTCATCCATAGTGAAATTGATGTCTGTGTTTTCTGTGGCGTTGACATGCATTGTCGGATAGGCACGTCACCTTAAATATAAAATCAAATTTTTAAAAAGTTTCATTTTGAAAATACAACAGAAGTTTTTATTTTGGACCTGTTTCTAGTTCCCCGCCTTTTCACCGTGATATTGACACGTCAACAGACTCAAAATAGAACTCCTGCATATAGCTTGTGCTGCGGTGCAGAAAGATTGATGTCAGGCACAGACATGACAGCGACAATGTGTACATTCCGATTGATTAATAAATGTGTTTTTTTTGTCAATCAGCCTTGAGTGTCAAGCATGGAGGCAATGAGACCCATTTTTAGAGTCCAGTATGATTTGACCATGGACTGAATCCCCGACCTAACATTTTCAGGGTGGACACAAAGGCCACCGACTTTGTTCTTTGTACTCCTACACATTCCTGCTCATTGTCTAATGTTTGTACCATCATTTCTCTCTTCAAAAGGAGGCTTTGGGCAACTAAAGGGCAGAACTCAGACAAACTTGTAAAAAACAAAATTGGCATCAGATCAGGTTACTAAGTCAATGTTTCCCAACTGAGTGCCCTGTTTTGAATGCTCTACTTTTTTCCCCATGTCTAACACATCTGATTCGGCCCTGCAGCGACTTGATAATGAGTCACACTTATTTGATTTAGGTAAAAACCTCTTTCTTTGATGCAGGAACCAACTTCCAATTTACAGCTTTCACTTCTATTAACAAAAACCATGTGGAGGGAAAAAGCACCAAACTGAAAACAGGATGCTACTCTGCAAAAGGGATGCAATTCCAATGGGGTGGTCCTTTGCTTGCCATCAATCGCCCACAGTTAGGCCAATGAAAAAACAAGAAAAAAATAAAATAAAATAACTTGATGTTCCTTAAGTTCTGTGCTGGTATGTGGAAATCGGTGGTGTTCTACGCTAATCAAGAACAACCCGCACATGCTTTGACCTAAAATGACTTTAAAAAGGTACAAATACTTCAAACCTATTGGTTATTTTTTAGTAACTTGTTTATAAATGCGGTCTAATAGTACTTTATCAGAAAAGGATATGACTATAGTCAAACTTGCACTTTAGGATCTTCTTCTATGACAAAGACTGAACAGAAAAACAATAATAAAATATCATAATTTCTCAAATTATAGAAGAATTGCTGATGATTTCTAGGCCCGTTTGTCCCACCTTGTCTGTCTCATCAGGTCTCTCGGTTTAGTTTAAATTTAGATTCACAAGTGCTGTTGATGTCAGACAATGTGCAGGCGTAAAGAGCACATAAAAAGAAAACGATGTGTGAAAATGGCGTGCCTTGATCAGCGCCAGCACTCAGTGTTCCCTTATCACTTCAAAGAGAGCCAGTGACAGGGTAAATTGCAGAGCAATAAAACACACGTATAGAATTCAGAACGTGTGACCTCGGGCTCACACTGCATGCGGTCCGGTTCCGGCAGATGACTCACTGGCTACGGACGGCTTGCGGTCCTGCTGCAGCCACAGACTCTGCTGCCAAGCTTGGGGACCTTCAAACTCACGTAGGTTCACGCAATAACCTGCCATTTATATAGAAGGTACTAGTAAACAAACTCTCATTCCGCCGTGATTTTGGATAATTTTCACAACAGTTTTTTTTCTGCATGACCCATCTTCATACAATAGGTAAGCACGGAACTTATATTTACATTTTTGTCTTATATAAGGCTTAAATGTACATATTTGGCTGTGTTACGCGGAAAGCAGATTTTTTTTTTGAAAAGTGCACCAAATGCACTGATTTCCAGTTTAGATCGATTCATTTGCCCCAACTTCACAAAAAGTGTTTCGGCTCGATGCAGCATCCAGTTTCAGTATCCTTGTCTTTGGCTTCCAACAAAATGGAAGCCAAAGACTGGAAATTGGAAACGGATCCAGAGCGCCGGAGAGGCCGGACCGAACTGGATGCAGTATGAGTGACTCTCGCACTTTTCAAATTACGTAAAGACTCCAGCGTCCACACAGGAACTGGACCGCATGCAGTGTGAGCCAAGGGTGAGAGACAACATGTAAAATCACAAAAGATCTTGAGAAAATGGTGTTCCCAAAATCACCGCCATTGCAAGAAGGAGAAAGTCATCTTCAAATGAAAGGATATAGGGATTGGAACTATTGCAGATTTCTGTCTTGTAGACATCCAGGAGAACACTGGTGGCAAAAAAACTGAGATCCACAATCTGCTTTTAAGGCATACATTTTTCTATTGTTTTATTTTTAAAATTCAGCTTAAATCAATGATGAATTAGTATTAAACACATAATATATTTGCTGTTTTTTTAATATGTAAAAAAATGTTAATAATAATCCTCTGCCTCATAGAAGTATTTTAAACTAAATATGTGCTGGTAGTTTTAATAGGATTAGCTCATAGTATCTTCATCTTCAGAGCAAATACATTTGACTTTATATTAGTGTTCTCTTTTTATTTAGTTTTGTTTGTTGTGTTTACAAAAAATTCAGTTTGATGTGTTATTTCTTATTTTTCTATTTGTTGTGCAAATATGGAGCAATAGGCTCCAAAAAGAATGGCGTCCAGTGATTAACAGAAGAACTTAAAGATTTCCACAAAAAACCTCATAAAGCATTCATCGTACTCTTAAATTGCTGGGAGTGTCTTTAGTATTTTTCTAGCGGTTTAAATCCTGGCTGGCACCTTTCTGCATGGATCTTGCGTGTTCTCCCCGGGCATACGTGAGGTCTCTCGGAGAATTCCATTTTCCACCCACAGTCCTAAAACATGCTTCATTGGTTGATTGGTGACTCACATACACCCTTAGGTGAGCATGTGTGACCCTACTACAGTCTTTGCCCAACCATAGCTGGGATAGGCTCCAGCAACAATGTGACCCAGAAAGGAATTAAGAAGGTCATGAAGATGGATGGATAGTTTCTGATCAATAAGCGTGACAAAATTGAAGAAACTAGTGTCAGTCAAATTTAAAAGCCTCCCATTTCTGTTAAAAAAAGATCATTTTAGCTTTTCCTTTTTACTCTTTCTACCACATCTTTGTTTTTTACTTCTTCTCCCCCTTTTCTTCCTGGTTTGGTTTGTACACCGATGTACTATCTTCTCCTCCTCTCTGCAGTAGTAAAAGGCCTGCTCCCCTTCACCAGATCCAGCCGATTGTTTTGACACTCTCAGTGATAACAATGTCTCAGTCACACTGTCTTATGTGGTGTTTGACATTTTTTTTTCTGATGTGGTTGTGAGTAACTCCCTGCACCATTCCCCCCAGCTCCAGTCTCTGAAAAACCAAACTCTGTTTCTGATTGTTGGATTTCCCTGACTTCCAGGGAAGTCTCCCAGATTGTCATATTTAGATAATTTTCTATAACTTAAAAAAACATGGAAATGGCATAAAATCGCATTCGTTTGCTTCTTGTCTGCATTAACCGTTAACATGTTAGCATGTTCTATCAACGTTGCCTCTGCTTTGGAGGTTCATAAATAATGAGTCCTCTAAATACCTTTGAACTGTCAGTTACCATTTGAGGCAAGCATCTGCAGAGCAAAGAAAATCCAGTTTGGCATGGCTCTACCTCTTTCTTTGTTCCTCCTATACCCACTACACATTTTTTTCCTGCCTCTTACTCACTGGGAAGCATGATTTATTATTATTTAAATTGACACTGATGAATAGCCACATGGCACGCTGTCAATCAAATTCCTGCAATTAGAAAATCTGTCAAGACCCATAAAGGAACTTTTCTCAAAATAATTGTCCTGTGCATGTGCTAACTCGCAATGTGCTTATCAGTAGAAAAAAAAATAAAGTTTTTGGTTTTGAAAGTACAACATGTCAGTAAAACTGCATTCATCTTTTTCCCATTTTAACCTCATTCACACAGGATCCTTGTTGTGTCTTTGTTCTGCTTGACTCACACACCAGCATGAACTGGTTTACGCCTCTGTTGCACCTCCATGATGTCAATCAAGGTGGTAACAGGGTAACCAGTGATGTGCTAAAGCACAAACAGGACTTCCCTGGACAATAGGGTATAGCTACCAGTCAGCCCAATACCCCCAGCTTAGACATCAGAATACACATTTTCTTGGAGTGGTGGCTGGGGCGCTCTCCTTCGTTTGCCTAAATTGTTTTAAGGTAACAATGGCAGTTAATTAGCTGTCTCTTTTACCAGTGAAGCATGTGTGGGAACAACAGCTGATTGTCTTGATTCTCTCTGCTTCTCAATACTCATTATAATCAAACACAACAAACCCACTAAGCTTCTTATCCTTTCAAATGCAACTGTAAATACTTATATATTTATCTTTTAAACGTTCAAAGAAAGCATTAAATGAGTACACTGCAAACAGTTAAACCTTACAAAGATTTTAAACCTTGTTTTATAGACATTCAAGATATTATAACAAGATTTATGTTGTTTTAACTTATATTTTCTCAACACCTTTAACAATTCTTTCAAAAGCAGTGCAGTTGAGATGTTTTTTTTTGTCTCAGTAAGAGTTAAGATCTAGAAATTAGGAGATTATTATTAGAACGACTCAAAATCCTTTTTAAAAAAAAGCTTGATTCTAGAAGTGTGTTATTTTAAAGTTCAATAAATAATTTTTTTATCACTGTTATCAAAATGAACTACAATTAAGTACATAAATAAAAGAACACAAACCATTTGCTTAGAACTAGCAAAAAGTACTTGTTGGGCTGTATCTTTCAGTTTGAATGTGTGGAACTCCTTGTTTCTAGAATTTGATTTCTTATTATAATACTTCTTCTCAAGTAAAAAATGACTTGCAGCATGGACAGATTATTTACTAGTTTCTAGTGATTTTCTTCTGAAGATCAGTACTTTTTTCCACTTATTTCTCTTTTAATGAAGAAAACATGCATTTTGATGATGGCAGCTCTTCTGTTTTATTTTTGGGCTGTACACACACTTGGATGCAGAAGACAGCTTTTTAATGTTCACTTATATCATGTCTACATGGGATGTGCACGCTTTTTTTATGATAGCAAATCGCTGCCCTTAAACAGAGACTTCAACGTGTGCAAAAAATGAGCAGGGATGGAGTGAGGGAGAGGGATGATGTCATTGTCCCAGCGGAGTAGCACCACGAAGTGACTGTTTGAGGTGATGGTGCAGCGTGCTCAGCAAGAGACTAAACACTTTTATGTCTGCGCTTGTAAAGAAGAAGCACACGCACGCACACACGCACGCAAAAGTGCTGCCATTTGTCCACTCGCGTGCATTTGCACGTGTGGCACGTTAGCAAATCCGTGGCGAGCCAACGGGAGAAGGGGGACTGAGGCGCCACTTTTTGATGCAGCACTGATCTACCTGGATGGTTATGATGTCATCCTCTCTGGAGGCTTGCTGTGCCAAGCCTAGTTTTCACAGGTGACAAAATAAATGCAGAGAGGGAGAGAAAGGAGGCTTGTTTGCAGCTGCTTGTTTTTTTTTTGTGTTTGTGCATGCTCAGCTCTGGACATTTCATATTCCCGCTCCACATTCTGCATTAATGCATTCATGATCAATGGTATGCATGTTGACATGTGTGCATTTTTGTGTGATGAGCTCGTGCGTTTGTGCAGCTGTGCACTTGTGTGTTCACCTGGCTCTTGATGATGTCGTCATCCTGGTGGACTTGCAGGACATATCCAGAGTCGCAGGAGATGGTACAGCGGTCTCCGTTGTTGAAGTGGCGGCCAGGGCTACTGCACTTTAGCTCTGCATTGCGGATTAATGGTTCCTGGCAGTCAATGGCTTCGCACGAATAATGTACGCAACTATCAGGGATTGTGTGTGTGTGGGGGCAAGTGGTGGGGGTTGGTAAAAGAAAGCAGAAGAAACAGAGTGGAGAAAGAAAAAGAGAAGCTTACAACCGCATTCTAAATCACAACCAACAGTAATGCTGAGAAAAAAAACAACAATGCAGACTCACACATAGAACAGTTCTCACTTTTGCTCGCAAACTACGCATTGAGTCAACCACATCCATCCATCAATGACTGCCCAACATATCAAATCAATAAACCACATGGAGAACAGATTGCCATGTGCATGTGAAACGGGTGTCTGTGTGCACATAGTTTGTGAATTTAAGAGCAACAGGATAGATTGTGCGCAGGCTACGATGACAGAGTTTGGTCTCAGCACTGTGTCAGTAGCCTGATGGAGAAGGCATTTAATCCTCTTGGAAAGCTTGGATGCCCTAGGCACCTTCTTAAAACAGCCCACATTGTACGGTCTAGAGTTCCCCTACGAAGTCAAAGGGAAAAGAGGAGTAAAGCGGGACGAAAGGAATCGGGGGGGGCACGAAGAAATAACAAGTCTGGCCAAACATTGTTAAAGTCATTTATGCAACAGTGGAATTTGTTTTTGTACTTTTCTTTTTTCTCACTTCTAATGCAAACATACAGGAAGAAGAAAAGAAAGGAATCCTTTTGTTTCTGACAAATGCTTTCTGGACGACATTATAAGTCCTCTCTGTGGAAGACCAGTTCCTCTCTTCCTCTCAGTATTGCTTCACTTCATTTAGCTTTGCGTGCCTTTATTTATCCACGGCTCTCTTAAGATTTTGCCATAGTGTTTCGGTAATGTTCAGGTCTAGACTTTGACTGGCTCGTTGCAAAACTTTAATTCTTTCCCCCAACAGGCACTCTCTTGACAATTTGCCAGCGTTCTTGGAATCACTGTTTTGCTTTATTTCCCGTCTCTTTTGAACTGGGCTCCCTAAAGTCACGACGATCATGAAACTCTGGCTTAAAGATTTCAATTCTTATGTATAGGGTTGGTGGACTTACGATTTATACTCTGACGTTTGTGGCAGATTCCTTGATTGAAAAATGCCAACATTCTGTAGCTACACAACAGCCCAAATCATGAACCCTCCACCGTCATGCTCAATAGTTAATTTAAAGTGTATTTTATTTTATTTTTTTTTTACTTTTTTTGGGATTTTATCTTTAACCACCAAAGCTCCAGTGCTGACATTCTTCCAACCAGCATAACTCTCCGACCAGTTGAAGTTTGTTCGTTGAATCCATTAATTAAGCCAATTCATAATATAGAAGTGAAGTGCTTGTGCAAATTACATAAATCCAGTGATTCTGCTGCAGAGAAAAGTGGCTTAGCACCATGATATGAAAAGCCTCTTTTCCTCACATCAGAGTCCATAGATTACTGTTGATCACATAAACAGTTGAAAAGTTACCGTATGGTTTAAAGAGCGTGTGTTGTTTAGGCGCCTCCAGTGACATGTCCGGTCCTCATCAGCTAACAGTTGTTTATTTATTATGGATTGATAAATTTTATATATATACATATTATATATATATATATATATATACATATATATATATATATATATATATATATATATATATATATATATTTTTTTTTTTTTTTTTTTTTTTTTTTTTCACTATTCATTGTTCAGTTGCAAGACCTACTGTGAACATTGTGACTTAGGCTTGTAGAATTTGAGATGTACCATGCTGCACATTTGAGATTCTGACCATTGGATGTTGGGAAACTACAGGGGGTGTTTGGTTGTTTGAAATGAAAAAAAGTTACTTTTAAATTACTAACAAATAATCAAGCATTTGATCAAGAAAACCTTTCAGACACCCACCTAGCTCCCTAGAAGCTTTAAAACTAGAGGGGATAGTTCTATTTTAAACAAGGCTCTTCTTAATTTTTACTTATCTCCTTAATTTTAATTATAATTTTAAATCAAGCCTATTTGTATCATGTTATACATTTTTTTTAGATTAGCAGTTAGGAAACTACATATATTTGTTATATTTGTAAACCCGCAAGAAGAAAAATAATTTCTCACCAAACTATAATCTTTTTTGTTCTTTTTTTTCCCCAAAGACAGAGAAGCTCAAGCTTTTCTACAGATCTGCCCCCTCACCTCGATTTAATTAGAGTAGCTCATGTTGATCACTAAACTGATTACAAAAAGATTGTTTCGAAAGGTTTCATTAGCAGTCCTTTACTGCTTGAAGACAAAGTGAGAAGACCTGAAATCCTTCCCTATGGACACTGGCTTTGAACAAAATCTTTTAGTGGTTTTCTGCAAGTCATCCTGGAATGTATGACATGAATTGGAATTAAATATTTGAAAAACTATGCTTCTCTAAGTAAGCTACTGTAAAATAAAGCATCAACAAAAGAGTGCATGACAGTAGGCTTATAGGAGACTAAGACAGATCTTTTTGTTGAATCCCTTGGATACAATTTTAACAAATAAAACTTGTTTTAAGTAGCATAAAGGAAATGACTACAGGAAAAAGTAAACAAATAAACTTTGAAAATGAGTGAAAGTATACATGTGCTTGTAGACAAGCAATGAACATAAAACTGAGTCATGTTGATATTTCCTGTTTTTAACAACTCAGAAAAAAAGAGGGATGTGGTGTTTAGTAGGGGCAGAAGTATTACGGGAAATGTGCAGCTTGGTCCAGGACAGTGAGAGGAGGCAAGTGGGAGCTAGAGGCACAAAAAAGGGGAGAAGTAAGGATTGCAGCAAAGCAGGAAGGAGAGAAAAATCCAAGGATGTGAAGGTGAAAAACAAAAAGGCACCACAGAATGACAGTTTTGCCAAATGTGAGGAGCACACCGGGTGCGAAAAAGTCTGGGAAGCAGATGGGAACATTGGAAAATGATGAGGAACTTGGTGAAGTTAAACAAACCAACAAAGGTCAACAACACAAAGATAGATGAGGAATGGAAGCTGGTTGTGTGCAAAGATCCAAATTAATGACGTCAGCAATAGCATTGATTAATATTGAATCCAAGGGATGGTTGTTGACTTGTAATCACTTTAAGTAGAAGAAAATGGTTTCTGGGACTTTCATAAAGATGACAACAAAATAATATGCAGTGAGAATACAGGTCTGTGAGTAAGTCCTCTAAATCAGTGGTTTCCAACCCCGCGGACTGGTCCTGGTCCAGTCACTACAGTTTTTCAGGTTTTTTTATAATATGATTCTAAGAGAAGTGTCATTTAAAAAAACTCCAAAACTCTCCCAACCACTTTCTACTAATTTGAGATGTGTGTAAAGTCACTCAGTCGAAAACACATCCTCTAAAACGGAAACTCCTTAGCGAACAAAATTAAGCAAAAAAAAGACGTATTTGGAAAGTTTGTTTTTGTAGAAAAGAGCCAGAGAGAAGACAAAAGAAGACCCTTCAACTTCAAAATAAATAACTTCACTGAACAGACAAAAAACAAAAGTCTTTTCTTGAAATATGGATTCATTGCAACAGTTGTTTCCATACATCATAAAAATAAAGCATAATATTCAACAACCGGCTGTCTAATATGACGAGGATGCTGCTCTTAAAATTGCTCGAATGGTGGATTCATATTTTTTGTTATTATATTTACAAAATACCAGTTTTAATCTCAGTTGTTTTTTAATGTTTTTATAGGTTGCACCTAAAAAGTCAGTGTCAGATTTTTGTTTTGATTTTTTTTGCTTCCTCTTTGACAGTTATGATTTAAGAGAACATCTGCATCACATTTTAATGGTTCCTACACAAAACCTTGTGTACAAATACAGTTTAAAACATCTCCAGACATTTCACAGAGATAAATTTGACTACTTCCGCTCCAGCTCTGTGCTCCGCAACAGGTCAGTCCGTGAAAATATTGTCTGGCATTAAAATGTGGTCCTCTTCTTTTTTGCAAAACTTTCAACCAAACAGAATCTTGTTGAGGGGGTACTTTACAATGTGAGGGTCTTTTAGACCTCATAAAAAATTGGCATGATAAGAAAAAATAAGACACCGAGTAAAAACTCTAAATAAAAACATCCAAATGTAAGTCTAATGCAAACTTTGATCGTTATCAATAGTCAAATTTTGCTGTAAAGTGGCTTGAAGAGTATTAATGAAAAGTGTTGGATTTGCCATCGCAAAGATTAAGTCCAAATAAAAAATTGTGGGTGGCACAGAAAATGCATGTGAGAGCAAGAATGCACACAAACTTGACTCAGCGCCGCCAGTTTTGTCAGGAGGAATGGGCCAAAATTCCAGCAAGATACTGTCAGAAGCTTGTGGAGGGCTACCCAACACACTTGAGCCAAGTTAAACAGTTTAAAGGCAATTCTACCAAATCCTAACCAGCTGCATGTAAACTTCAGAAAAAGCTATACAAATTATCTTAACTGTCAGGCATTCCAAAAAAAACAACTACTTTGTCTTTTTCACAAACAAAAACTGTTGTTGCCTAGATGTAAGACTTTTTAAAGACATTTAAGTCAATTTGTTTGTTTGTTTTTGTATTACTTGACTAAAAAGCAAGTAAAAACAACAAAAAACTATCTGATATATTGAAAAAAAGGTTTACAAAAGTCTGCAAAAACATAAAAGTCGAAGTAATCAACACATTTTTTTGAAAGACCCACTCCGACCATTTTCGATCTACTTTTAAAGCGTTCAGTGTTTTTGTTTGTGATGATGCAATTTTTGGCCAAAATAATAATAAAAAAAAATCTTGTAACGCTTTTTCAAACATAGTTTCTGCATAGCAGCACTAATTCATTAAAAATCTGAGTTGCGGGTGTGTACGTTGGCGCAGAGAAACCTCGCCCCCTTTGCCCTCCTCCGTATTGGTGAACCTGGAAAACCATGTGGCCCCAAATTCCAAGGCTGGTACTGGGCCATGAGACAAATGCTTGTTATTTTAGGTTTTTGTGATGTATGGTGCTAAGCAACCCCGCCCCCCTTTCCTCTTTCCTTTGCTGAGAGCTCGGAGAATGGAGCTTGTGACCGCTCATTGGATTATCTACGTCAAAAAGTACGCTTTATTTAAATGGTATTTTGGTCCTGATTCACAACGAAATGAAATATGCAAAAATACAATTTTAAGCTTAATTTTCCAAAAACAAATGCTCCAGAAAAAACACAATTTTCATCTGAGTTGAGTCTGAAAGATTATTTTTCTGCACGGTGTCTGACTGTCCTAATGGTTTTCTAATGTGGGGTCTGTTTTGTTAAGACTTGTTTCCGTATGATGATTTTGTATTTGTCAATTATAGTTTTCATTTTGGTCTCAAAAATAATGGTGTGGCTCAACTAGAATGGGTCAGATGATGAAACACAGATCTGAGGCATATGATATGATGTTTATATGAGTTCTCTCCATTCACACAAATGTACGATGAGTTCGAGTCAACCGCAGTCTTTCATTTTCCGTTTTTAGACTCACCTCTGTCCTGTGGGGTTGTAGATCTCATTACTCTGGCACCCACTTATTGTGATGGGATCAAAGGACTGAAAGGATCGCAAGCCTACGCCAGAGATAGCCACAAGGCGAGAGGAAAACATGACCAGGATAGCCTTGGTGTGGTAAAAGGCCACTGACAGGTCATGGCTCACGGGGATCACCAAAGGGTTTGTGCGGCAGCTCAGACGCCACTCACCTGTGGAGAGAATATGTGAGGCCAAAGTGCCAAAGAGAAAACAAAATTACCTTAGACTAAATGAAGAAGGGGGGGTAGGCTGTGTTGCTATCCCCGAGGAGGGAAGAAAATAAATGTAAGCAAACACTATGTTCTAACGAAAACCATGACAAGATGTCAAAAGTGGGCCGAGTGTGATGCATGAGTTTTCACATACTCCGTTTGAGAGTGCATAAGAAAGTTCTCACCTAGATTATGGATCCCTTCCTTGGTGTCCACCAACTGAACAGTGATATTGCACTGGGTCTGATCAGTCAGGGCGGTTCCTTCAGCTGCCAGATGGATAATTACTGCTGCCGCCACCATGGGGTGAGAAAAATGGGCCTACAGAGAGAAAAACAAAATGATCAAAGTTCAGCTTCTTGCCAGAAACTAAATATGGCTGGATAAAAAAATTAAAAACTAATTCTAGACCTTGTTCAGAGGGAATTATGCACCTTTTACACCTAAATATTATGTTTAGTCAAAAAAATGTGGCCCTTTTTTTAAAGTTCTAAAAATAATTTAAACCTAAATTTAGTTTTTCAGAACTTCTACTTCAGTTTCAAATTTCTGACTTTAATCATAACAAGCTCACCTTACAATTCGGATGCTTTTCAAGAGTTTTGACTTTGTTTTAAAATTGTAGACTTTTTTCTTATTTTTTTTTTATCTAAAATGAATAATTCTGACCTCAGTCAAAGACAAGCTTTTTTTAAACGAAGTTCAAACTTAGTCAAAACTTTAATATAATTTCATTTATTCATTTTTTATACCGGTTTTGTCCCTTTCAGGGGCTGCCGGAGCCTAACCTGGCTACTCATGGGCAAATGTAGCGGACACCTCTGGACAGGTCTGATGCAGTAACACAAATTCAATTTCATCCTTTTATTAAGGTAGTTACTAATGTATTTTAAAAACACAGATTTTTTTCTTAGTTCTGTTTAATTTAAACATTTTTGATAAAATCTCACAGGCCGGCAACCTGTTCAAGGCGCAACCTCGTTTTCGCCCAACAGTAGTAGTCGAGACAGGCTCCGGCGTGTGACCCCCAAAAGGGATATAGCGGGTTAAGACGATGGATGGATGGATAGATCAAATCTAAGAATCTTTTTCCGTACTACTCTAGAGTAGATTTTAAATCCAAGACAAGAACTTTGACTTACTTCCCATAATGACAAGAGAGAAAAAATTAGATTTTTATTTTTTATATTTTATAATTTTTGTTTCAAAAGTTATCATTTTTGGTCCCTAACTATCTTTTTATATCACAAAGAACCATTCTGAATGCTTACTCTTGAGGTGAAGTGAAATATGTTAAGTCAAATCTGTGTTTCAAGATCTCTTCGGCCAATTTTAAAATTGTTCGGCAAACCTTAACATCAAAATAATGAAAATTATTGTTTTTTTTCCTGTAAAATGTGTTTCCTCTCAGAAAAAGACATGTCAAAGTAAGTTTAGTTTACAGCCCAGTTTCTATAATGGACAATTTCACTGTCCCATAAGATAGAAGTCAAAAGAAACACTAGATAAAAATAATGATCTCTAAACTTTTATTCAAAATTATCACAAAAATGAACCTCCTATATTAAGCAATGGAAGTGAAGGGATAAAAAAGATGCGAGAAGACAGATTCCCCACAGAGGCCCTTTTTGTCTGAAACTGGACAACTACTTTTGCCAGGTCTTGAACTAGAACACTATGTTGCTCATTTGGAAATACTTCAACATTTTGGTTAAAACAGATTACATCAAAGCATTTTACAAAAATGCAGAAACTCACAGAAGAAAGTCAGCAGCTGTCAAAGTGGAGTTTCCACAGAGAGAAAGTTCTGTGAGCACTGATCTCGTGTTTTTGCAAAAAAAAAAATATATATATTTTTAAAAAGGAGTTACACCATTTTTGCAACTTTGCTCGAATCTTGTCTTAAAAATTAGCTTCAGGAGTCTCAGAAGAAGAAAAAAACTCAATAAGAACTGCTGTAAGGTGAATAGAAACCAATTAGTCTTAACCATAACTTAAATAAAATGTTTGTTAACATTTTTCTCACCTTTAGCCAATAAGTAGAATATCCCCATTCTGGGTTGGCCTGCTCACAAGGGAACCATGCATACTGGGACACTCCATCAGACAAGTCAAAGACTTTGGACTGGCATGTCTAGAGAAATGAAACAAGACAAAAAAAAACAACAAAAAACAGAAGTATTAGAATACATACTTATTATTATTTTTTTAGCTTTTTCCTGTTTGATAACATTTTGGCAGTAAACAATAGAAAAAAAATCTAAAGAAAAAGTGACTTAATAATGAAAATTATTGTAATCAATGATAAACATGTTTTCTTATGATTAAAAAAGGCATGTGGGAACTTTAAACTGAATTCAAATTAAAAAACACTGATTTACAGTACAATTTTCTGTCTGATTTCACCTCAGAAACATGTCCTATGCAATAACTTTTAAAGACTTACAACAAAACTGTACACAAAACTGTACACTTTGGAAAAAAATGTCATGTTTATTAACACTCGTTTGGCGGTGAAGCGAACCCCCCTTTTCCACAACTGTCAGTGGACTTATGGCAGCTGACATACACGCCACTGTTTGTTTGTGATTGTCAACAAACTTAGCACCCTGTGTCATGTGTCGCATCTGTTTTCTCCCTGTTTGCTTTTTGGATAAGAGCATGGGAGACAAAAAACGTTGATGCAGTAAACAGTGCCTGAAAAATGAAATCTTTTTCTTAAACGAAACACCCGCACATCGCCGCACAAGACCTAATGAAGTCATTTTTTTGTGTATCTGAACATAGCTTGTAATTAAACATAGCATGAGCTGCACCAACGCTGTGCTTAATAGCAACTACAGTATATTATGGAAATCTACCTTGAAGGTTTCTCCTGCAGTTTTCTCTCCCATTGAAAGTCACAGCCATCAATAATAAAGATGTGGCCACAATTTAATTACCTTGTTCACATGCTCTCTTAAGTCATAGCCAGTAGTGACTGATCATGTGGCCAAACATTACCAGCTTGTGGCTTTGCATCACTAAATTGTGGGAGTGCAATAATATTTTTTCCGCCAATGTCACCAGTGAAGCGCCATACTAATGAGACTCAACCTCATATATTATATTTAAGAGGGGTAATATATGACCTTAGGAAACCACTGGGTGTTGCACTTGAGCAGCAGCTGCTTCATTTCAAACAGGACAAAAGCCAGAAAAGTGTCCTGGCACTTGGCTGTCTAAACATTGAACTCTATCTTTGAAAAGGTGGTTGGATCTGGTTCTTATCTTTGTTCTTCTAAAAAAAAAATCGGATTCTTATAGAATGTGTTAGGTTAACAGTCTAAAATCCTTGGGCTATAATTTCCTAAACGCTCCTTGAGCTTTAGCTACGATCTAGATAATAATTAGGAAATGTAAGAAAATACAACAGGTTTGTAAAAAGTGAGCTATAGGGATGATAGATGGGATATGTCAAGCTTTTCATAGGTAGTATACCTAAATCAGACGCTGCTTTTTTATGACAAATGCACTTTATCTGAAAGCAATCTAATTTTAATATCCTGATTTAGTGACATAGTGATTCACCTTTTTAAATATATGTTTATGAATCATTTATTATTGTTAGTTGTTGACTTGAATGTATGTCTGTTGCATAAAGCTATTGTTATGGTCCCAATGACAATAAATATTTATCTGTTCATCTGTTAGGCAAAAGACAAGGCCATTTTTAAAATAATACCTCATAAATATATCCCTACAGTATATATTTTCCTTTCTACGAAATTAGAAATGTTTGTTAATTTGTTAACTTGTTAATTGCTACTTTTCAGATGATGACCATGGAGATGTTCATATCAACAAAGGCTTTATCTGCTCTTACTTAAAAAATTTACTACATTGCTCACAATAAAAATGTTTAAATCAATCCACAATGTCTGCTCTCTGATACAAAGCATTTACACCAACACGCATAAGATATTTATCTATACTAATCCAGTCTCCTAAAACAAGAGGAAGAACTGGATTATCCACCAACTGATGTCAAAATCAGTGTTTTTGCTTTTACAAAAAAGACCACAGCAAAAACGTGTGATTTCCAACAACTCATTGCTCTGGTGAACCATGTTTGGAGAAGTGAAGCAGGACACAAATATGGGACATATGTGGCGAATGTGTGTGTGAGAATCTTAAGGAACAATACTAATAAAAAAGTAGCCTCAAAACGCAAAAATGTTTAGGATAAACTACAGCAGAAAAGTGAGCAATAGATAAACAACTATAAAGGAGGAGGGAGGACACACAACCAAGGTCGGTGAGTTTCGCCTACCGTCCTGAGCTGGTGAAATGAGACACCAGTAACATGAGAGTTTTGCTAGAGAAGCTACTGTAGGATCCTGCCACCGTGGAAAACTGGCCAGACCAGCTATATGTCCTTATATCTGTCCCCGAAATCTGTTGACATGACCTTTCTGCTTAGAGCTGAAAAAACAAGAAAGGCAGGTGACCCAACAGCGTGAGGAAGGATGAGGTGACAAGTGTGAGAAAGTGAGGAGGTTGTTGTTTTGATCTGCATCTAGAATGCACTTCAAGGACCCTCTTGAACAATGATCACGATTGAGGGTCCAAGATGAAGGAACCAGCAACGGTCTTACAGCCCAAAATATCCAAATGTGTTTTTACCTTGTTTAGAAAAACAAAAATGAAACAAGTTGTTTGGAATGAGTACCTCAAAATATGTTCACTAGAACAACAACGAATATATATATAAATATGGGTTTCTTTCACACGAACACAAGTCAGACACAATAGCTTTTCCAAGAAAACCTTCCTCCATTCATCCTTTCTTCCCTTCTCAGAGTGAATCAATTTGTTTGTGACCTGAAGGTCGTTAAACATGCTATTACACATTCATACACAAGCAAGTATATTATAGATTTATCTGTTGTGTTAGTGAAGTGTAGCGGTAACATTTTTCACTCCAGAAACCCAGGTTTGAATCCCAGTTAGAGCAAACTTCCTGTAGGAGTTCTTAGGCAAGACCCCATAAAGCCTCACCATCACTGCCTATCTCTGATATGAGCAAAACTCACAATGAAACAGTCATGCTGGCTCAGATGACTCATGGATTACTAAACTCTGCACCAGCTGTTGGGGAACCAGGACATGCTGGAGAGTTTATGAAGAGAATGTGGAAACCGTGGCTATGTCAAAACTCAACACATCTAGAGCAGCATTGAAACAACTGGTAGGTCAGCATTGCACCATCCGCAACAAGCAACTGCTCACACAATTAGAGGTTGAAGAGATACAGCACAAATGCTAATGGAAGGAAGAGAAAAGATGACAAGTCAGAGTAGAGATATCATCATTGCCAAACTCCAAGATTAAGTACCAATCCCCAGAAACCATCCAAAAAAAAATCTGACCTGAGATTAAGAATCCAGGCTAACATGGGCACAAAAACCCCCTTATCTGACAAGATTATGTGAAGTGACATCTACATTAAAAGTCTAAAGAGGGTATGAAATGCAACACTACATTCAATTCCACTACAACTATCATTGAGATAAATGAGCTGATAGACACAGCAGCAACAGTCATCATTAAAATGCTTGATTGTGAGCCAAACACCTCACATAACAAGCACCATCCTCCATGAAAACAAAGGCTGAGACAAGGATCAAACTAACACATGTAGAAGAAGCACAAGTAAGAAGTGCAACCAACTGTCCACACCAATGAAAAACTGCCAAAGAAAGATTTACAGACCACCGGAAGAGAAACACTAGAGAGAAAAAGCTCAACAAAATAATTCTCCACAAACCCATTAAAGATGTAGTCTATGTGGATGACATCGAGCTCTACATCAAGAGCTGTGATTTTTTTCATGTCCTTTGGACTGGACAAATGTCCCAGATTGGAATAAAGAGAACGACGATGATCAAAACTAAGGAAATTGTGCTTCCAGAAGGCAACATTGTCGATATTGAATACAGCTACAGGCACATAGGCCTCAAGGAATGCAGAAATGGCCAAATCCCTGCCTGGTATGGTAAATCCTGAGAAGTCAGCTAAATGACAAGAAAAAATTCTCAATAATAATCAACACTTATTCCTTGCCAGTTATAAGTTATCCTGTTGGCATGATAAGATGACTAAAAGAGGAGTTGGAAACCACTGACATCAAGATAGGGAAACTCTTTACAATGCACGGATGGTTTCACCACAAATCCATCACCCTGAGACTGTATGAAGAGGGGGGTTGAGGACTAGTAACCAGACTAGTAACCAAAGATGAAATAACAAAGAACACATCAGGAAGATGGCTCATAGCAATGATCAGGAAATGCATCAGCAGCAAGAGGAAGAGAGAAAGTGTCATAAAGGCCTGGCATTTTGAAGGTCCTGCACAGTATTTTGCTGTTACTAGAGTTGGCAATTTTTTGGATTTTTTTCAGAGATCTGTTGTAGTCACTCCTCCAGTTTTGGGTTTACTACTTTTAGTGATCCGTTTACCATGGGCATACTGTCACCTTCACATTCCAAGCTTTCTCCAGTACGTTGAGTCCCTGATTTTCTCCAATTTCCTGTGTTCCCTCTTCCTGATGATCCCATCGTGTGGTGTGACAAGATCTACAAGAGGTTTCTAGGTTGCTGTTAAAGTTTTAGCAGTATGTAATGAACAAATGTGTTGTATATAAATCATTTATATCTAATCTAATTTACTTTAACTTTTTATGACTAAACAAATTCATTATTTTCTGTTTGTGCAATTGTAAAAATGAAATTGTGACATTAATTGTGATTCATTGAAATTATTATTATTGTTATAAAATGTTTCTTTTATACAGATCAGGGTGTTGTGCTTCTGCCCTTTTTACCCCTTTAAAAATCTTGCTTCCAAAGATTAGGGTCTTCACATTTTGTTTCTTTTTTTACATTACATTTCACTTATTTTGTGTCTGATTAACAGATTTCCTGTTTGTGTGCAAATGAAAAATAGTATATCATCTGTAGTCTGTGTCTACAATGAGGATCTTGAATTGATGTTATTGTAATTCAGAAAGTCAGACCTTTAGGAAATTGGGGAGAATCAACCTCTCTCAAATGTTGTCAACGTGTTAACAATAATACTTACTATGAAATGATCATTTGTGAGATCTAAGCAATTGGAAATGCAAGTTCATTGATCATTTATCCATGAGAAATAGTGAATGTTAATGTTAGTTAGTTTATTTCGGTAAAGACTATATTTTTAATAATTAACATTTAGGTTGATAAAAGAAAAAACTCAAATTTATGTGGCTATGGCTGCTTGCACATATGTAAGTGGTATGTAACCATGCATAACTGTGTGTTATATGTATGCATAGATGTGTATGCATGTCAGCCTATTCAATTCTTCACTTTTATGTGTTAAATGCTTGAGTGGAACAACACTATTTCCTGACTTCCCCTGAAAAAAACAATCACAGTGACATGCTGGAGATGAGTTTAGCTCCGTAACTGCAAAACACACATAAACACAGAGTCAAACACATGGTCTTAATATTTAACAGCTGGCCAGCCAGTCAAGCTGGCAACAGCCAAACCTGGGTCTGTAGACACAAACTGGTGTTTGTAAATCACCACTTCAGATAAAAGGACAGCAAAGTGTTTTAAGCCAAGGGGAAACCGATGGGAGAGAAAGCGAGAGTCCAAATGTCAGACTTGCTGCCCCTTAAAATTATGTCTGTATTGTAGGAACGCTCACTATGAACATAAAGCAAAAACTGTAACTCAAAAACAGGAGGAAGCACAGACGGAAGCTGTTAGCAGCAGAGTAATGACAATAATAATGGTTGTAATAGCATAATGTAACACCTTATCCTACCGGAGCCAGGGTGACATAAGTTCACGTCCATTAAGAAATGTCTGCACATCCACATACAGGCCTGTACAAAGCTCATTTACTAACATACACATGTCTTACACATGCTGCAACCATCTTGGCTCAGATGCTGACATTGACGGCTACAGATTTTCAAGATGCCCCGGCTTGGATACAATTAAATAAAACTTGCACACACAGCCACAAACATTGGCCATATGTTTCTGAAAGACTCAGACATTAAGGAGGCCCTGCAAAGGTTTTTACTTATCTTCCAAAAGCTGCAGCATCCGGAAAATAATCCACAAAAAGACTTTTTCTTTATAGCCGATGACTTTTTTAAATAATTTTTTAAGTAAAAGGTAGTAAATGTTGTTAAACTTTACGTGTCAAGTACAGATGGAGGTGCTTTTGAAGCAACTTTCCCACCACATTGCAAAGTTTAGCATTTTTCTTTTACTCTGGAATATCCTGGATCAATTTTATATGAAAATAGTATGTATTAAAATTAAACTAAACCCTTCCCATTTTGCATTATTTTATGCATTTTGTTTTTGCTTTTTCTGCTTTGCCCTGTCCCCTTGTCAAAGTCATACATACAAATCAAAACCCAAGTCTGGTAAGGAGTGAGCATCTGTGAGGCATTTGTGGCCAGGAGGAGAGAGTAACACAAACTGAGAGAAACTAAGTTTCCAAGCATCATCCAATGGTTTACTGGAATGCTGATGAACGCCTGGTGTGTGAGGTAATGTCCTGTTAACCAGACCCACCCATACCTACTCAATCTCACCCTCTCATTGGTCTAAGACGAGTGATGGGTGATTTCCTTGACCTACTGAGAATGAAGCTGTAAAAGTCTTTAAGTGGGTGCAGTTAGGCAGTTTGCCTCTGCTGATTTTATCAGAATAAAAGAAAGTACTAAAGTAAGGACAGGTTTCCTCAAAATAAACAGAAAGGGGGGAAAATATGTGAGAAAGCCATCCCTTGTTTTTTTTTTGTTTTTTTTTTATGTAGCCACACGCTTTATGTCAATGGCACTATGCCTGACGACGACTATGCGGTTTGTTGGGAATGTTGGTGGGAAGAACCGTGCTAGTGGAGCTGCTCTTCTTTCACTCCAGAAAGCAACAGCTCAGCTACTGTATGAGGCTTTGATTTTTGTGTGGAAGTGTGCACTCAGTGTGTTTGCATGTCTATCTAGAGAGGTCAAAAATGGATGCATCCTCTGCATTGGCCTGTTTACAGTATGCATGTGTTTCACACTTAAGTCCACAAACACACAGGGAATGCTTTTTCAAAAGGTGGGACAGATCTGGGCCAGTCTGATTTTTTTTTTTTGGTTTTGTTTTACTGACCAGCATAATTTCCTCATCCTTTTTTTTCTGGAAGACTGTTTTGCTAAAATGAATGAGGTAGCGATTGCTTAATTCACACCTCATGCATATATGTTTGTTTTAAATCCCAGGGTGACTGACCTTTACATTTCGCTGACTACTTGCAGCACGAGAGGACTAAGATGTTATCCCTTCTGTTGCTTATGTATAATTAAGGTTAGTGTTCTCCAGGGACGGCTAGGAGTTGCATCCAAAATTGCATGAGCGGCAACCCTCTCTGGAGAAATCACCTGGTTTGCTGTTTGATCTTTAAGTTTGAATGCAAAGACAACCTCCCCCACAACGACAGATGGAGCAAGACATCATCAACATAAAGCAAAGGCAGAAAAGTAAGACATCCTCATGCATTTTGCATGATGAATAATCTAGCTCCTTTACCTGATTGTAACTCATGGAGGTTTAAGATCATTCTAACACGTAGAACATTTCACCTTTTAGTTCTTATAATTGTAACCAACTCATTAATGTGGTATATTCCAGGTTTATGGACTACAGAAAAATGACATGTATGCGTACACTAATTAGTTATTCGTGCCGCTTCCATCAAAAGCTTATTGAGTTAGCTTTTTGTGCTCCACAGTATGGTAGCAAGGCAAGATTGTTTTCTGCTTAAGGAGCAAACCATTTCTTCTGGTTTGAGGCAGGTTGGGAAATGGCTCTAACTGAAGCCAGGTCAGTTCACCAAGTACCGGTTGGTGGTTTGTTATACAAGCAAGTCAGACTCCATTTACTCCAATTTAAAACAGTCCAGCCTCTCAACAGAAAAACAAACATTCTGGTTCCAAAAATGGTTCTTTCATCTATGTGTTTAAATTCTACATGCATAACAAGTGTAGTCGGGGTGAAATTTGTATGAACCTCATAATTCTGCTTTGCATTTAACTTTAAAATTGTGAAGGAATAACCTTAAGATATGCTGGTGATGTGGAATCATCTACTCCACCTGATATTTTTCAACAACTACTAGATTATTGGTTCCACCCATTGCCTGAAATGCTGGGGTTCTGTGATGTCATATCCGGCCACAATGGAGCTAAAAGATTATTTTTAAGACATTTAAGTCATATACAGGTCTACCAAATAGTTATTTTTGCAGATCTCCAGTTTGGAGTAATTGTGTGTTACCAGTGTTTTCAGAGTAGTGAGAAAGTGGATGCCCTTCGTGCTTGAATTTATTTCCAATTATATTAGAAAAAATATTTTCAAGTGTATAGTTTTTCATCAATGTGATGCAAAATTCAGAGGACTCCTGGATGAAACTGTATGTTGTGAATAAGCAGCATGCATCATGAATGGGATAAAATTGAGATGTTGTGAAATGAGACAGAAAAACAATTTCTTTGTAAGTACAACCTGTATATTGCAGCACATTTTGTGCTATAGTGCAGAAGTAGAGCTGTTGATCTCTGATTGGAAGATCACAAGTTTGGTCTCCACCTTGCCGACCCATGTGTTGATGTGCCCTTGGGTAAAACACTGAACCCCACATTGCCCCTGGTGGTTAGAGGCTGGCGTCTGAGTGAGGCAGTGGACCTCTCATCAGTGTGTGAATGTGTGTGTGCATGAGTGAATGAGACTACGGCTGTAAAGTGCTTTGGGCTTTTATAAGTACGCACCATTTAGCATTTATTTAAAATTAAATTACCAAAAAAGGAAACAACTTATGTCTGAAATACAGGAGCAATATTTGTTGCTAATTTTGAGAATATTCAAATGTTACGGCAGAAAGACAGAATGTAGCTCACCTCCATGCAAACATTTTGATCCCGATTCAGGCAGCATGCACTGACAAATGGAAATTAAGGTTATTCTGTAGAATAACCATGGCTACTTTGAAATTCTGATCAATCAAACAACAGTTCTTAGACAAAAACTAAGGAAAAAAATTGCCCAAGTGATGTGTTAAGAACAAAAATAACTTTTTTTCTGTTTTTCTGGCAGTGTCTAGAGAGAAAACAAATTTCTGTCGGTTGCAAAGTCTTGTAACAAAATTTAGAACCATTTAACTCCTTAATACCATATGTCGCTATTTTGCACTGAATGTATGATTACCGAAAACAAATACTGGATAATATTATGTAACTGGAAACAAAGTCGGGCATGAAGGAGTTTAATGTTGGTGGTTTTTCAAATGTTTTCTTTTTAATTTAAAGTAACTTTTCTTACTTTGAAATGCAGTGAACTTATTGCAATACACATATAATGTACTAATCCATTTCCATTGAAAATGACGAAGAATACTCAATTTTTTTGTGCTCCAGTCTTTTGCGTTAGTCTGCAGATATTATAAAAAATGTTGTATAAACCTTCAGACTTTACATAGATTGGTGAATATTTACCTCCTACAACAGGTCACAAATGTTTAAAAGCAAATACTAGATAGGTTATACAATATTCATTCTTTTGTTTTAGATTCTCCCTCAGCTTTAAATTGGATTGCAGGTTCATTCTACTCATTTGCTTTCTGCCGTTTGAAGATGAGCTGCTTTTGTAGCTGATTTTGATTGAAATATTGTAATGTCTTTTTAATTCGTTGTATTGTAATGCCTTCTTAATGTCTTCTTCACTCCTCGCTGAGGCCTTCTTGTGGCTGTTGGTTCGCTTTGGCTAACATCATCTGCTAAATGACCAAACGTAAATATGTCAATAGAATTAGCTTTTTAGGCAATTTAAAGAGTTGCAGCACGGATAAAACAAAATAAATTGGAGGTAATCTCTCTGTTCAAAGATGTTTTACCTACCTAGCCACTTGCTAATGTTCCACCAGAGCCTTCTAATTATTTGAAGACATCAGTATGCATAAGCACATACACTTGAGATCTTGTGCATCTCTTTTTGTTCAAGTGCCTTTTATTACTGCTCTTGTTTTTGTGCACTTTTGAAGATCTATATCACTGCCTCACAATCTCTCAGACACACACACAGTCAGTGCTTTCTTTCCTGTAGATATCAAAAGAAACTTATACACCACGTCAATAGAAAAGTTGTTTCCTAGATCAAAGGAAAATAATTTGACTCCATTTTTTGACAGGTTTTCTTGTCGTATGCCAGTGAGGAAATGCTTCAGATAGCTTGAGTATTTGAGGCCTATATTCAACCAAATTGTATTTTTTTTGTCTTTCTAAAACATTGTGGTAAAAATGAAGTAAAGTGTGCCAGCTATGTCTCTGTCACTTAACACCATTAGGATTTTTTGTGTTCTTATGCAGCAGCATGGTCCTTGTAAATTTATTTAACTTTAGTAGAGAAATCCAGGGTGAGTGACAGAATGATAATATGCAAGCTGCGACCCTGTACTCTGAATAGCGGCAGCATCAAGCTGAAGATTATTTTTGCATGGCCACTAAACGATCTGAACAGATGTTTCTTAAGAAAATAGACTCAACCACACACAAACCTCACTGACTTCAAGGAAAAAGATGACGGACAGCATTTAGGGGCCTTTCTTTTTTTCTCTAAATTCTTCATCTTGATCAGGACTTATTTAGAGAATTGTCACTTGTTGGGGTAATTTGATTAAAGTATATTCGTATTTAAACCAAACAGTCAGCTTTAAAGTGAGAGTTTAGGGGACCTGGAGGGACTTTTTCTAACATTACAGAGGCAGGGGCAGCAAAAACAAACTATTTTTCATTTGTTTTCTCAAACTTGCTTGCTATTAATATGCTAACAGTAAGAAAATGTTCAAAGCTATGGTGACATTGCTGATTAGATGATGACGTTTGAGTTTTTACATTTAAGACGGATTTTAAAAAAAAACGTAAAAGTCTGGATACTTAATAAAGTTCTATGAATCGTATGGAGCTTAACCAGTATTGCTTCATGCCAAATATCTTACAGTTGAAATAATCGACACTTCATTCATCCAATCATCCAATACTACCTATCGTTTCTTGTTCGTTTTGTAACATTTTATTAGGAATTCTGGAAATTAGTTTATTTTTCTGAAATGTTTCATTTTTCTTTCCATTCATTTTTTTGGAATAGTCTTTTGGTTTCTGGAATGTTATGTTGTTTTTTGATTATTTGCTTTTCCTTTTTATTTACCATTGTGATCTTTAATGTATTTTTGTGTTTTGTGTTGACTTTGTGTTGACAGGCCACTGTAGTAACATGCAAGGAAACCAGAACTAACTCCAAAATAAAATTTTAGTGACAGACTGTCATACAGACTGTCATACAATGCTGACAAATAAAATTGAAAAATGAAACCGACTAGTGCATATTCTTCTTTCGATCCATATTCTATCCATCCAGGGGCGACCATGGTGCAACGGTAAAGCAGTCAACTTCTGATTGGAAAATTGCAGGAACAAGACCCAGGCAATAAACACTGACAGTCATCAAATTCCCTGCTAAAGTAAAGTGAAGTTTGCTTAAAGAAACAAGTTCATGCTTGCCAAATAAAAACAACTATTAAAGGCTTTTCTTGGGAATGAAATAGCTCAGTAAAAGTATCAAAAAACATCAAACTTGAACATGTATTGAGGATATTGATGTGACAATTCTGTGCTATTTCACCTGTTTAACTAACTCCAGTCAACCTTATTGGAATTTAATGCAAGAGCTTAAAAGAAGGATTATTTAATCAAAGAAAAAAAACCTTGAGAAACTTCAAACAGGGGCAGGCTGACCTTCACAGTCATGGCTTTCTGTCTCGGTATATGAATGACGTAACCCAAGAGGGTACCTTTTTTTCTTAAAGTGCAGTATAAAGAGCAGCATGTAATGCATGTTGACTGGCCGCAAAGTGAAATGAAAATGCACTTCAGATGGATGAATTTCAGCTAAGTGAGTTTAGCCATATGCCCACAAAAGAGAAAAAAAGCATCTTTAAACAAAACAAATGAATACCGTCTTTGAAAAATGAAGGAGGTCTAGTTGGTTAATGTGGTTCTTTGCTTTTTGGAAAAAAAAAAGAAAATGATCTAAGTGGGTTGAAACAAATCTGCCTTCTTCACACTGCATTTTAGCTTTTGACAACAAGCTAGCATTAATAGAATAAAAATACATTCAAAACAATTAAAAGTCACCAATTAAAAAGCTGCATATCTGCTAGATTCTCGTCAGAGCTGGGCACTTTTTCAAAAGTGCTCCTTTTTTTCTTGCTGCATTTTGCTTTGAAAATAATGCACATAAACATCAACCAATGGCAAACCTGCTGCCAGGTTTTCCTTCCCATAGCCACATCAAAATGCTCCATCTGTGGCATGAGCTTCCAGGAGCTTTGCCATACCCACATGGACCATGTTGCACAACTGTTTAAAAAAATTTGATAGAAAAAAAAAGACTAAAAAGGTTGCTTTTGTTTCAAATAAATTTTGCAAGCAAACAGTTGTGTACAAAAAAGTTAACATCTGGGGACATGTGTGTCTAGTTAGGAATAAATGGAATTTTAGAACATGCTAAGATATATGGTCAAACATGCTTTTAAGTGAAAATTCACCTCTGCTATACAGAGTAGAGTTATCAAAAGTCCATCCATCCATCCATGAGTTTGAAAAGCCTCCGTTTAGGTTCTGTTCTTATTTTTCAACTTGTTCCGCCCCCTTCCCGTCCCCCATTATTAAGAGGTATCTGTTATAATTCTCTCCCACTAGCTTACAGCCCTTCACAACCCCAATCTAATGTTACCAACGCAACAAAAAATGAGAGCATTATCAGAGCTATCCAGCGTACAGTTTTGAGTCAAATGCTAGCTCGGACGAGGAAAACAGAGACGTATATTGATCTAGTCATCTATAAATGGATACATCATGAAGTGAAGCAGGGAGCTTGTGATCCACCCAGTATGTTTTCTACGTAGCAATTATGCTCTTTTTCAAACTGCATTTTTTTTGTTTGCTCCTAAATCACAACGATTTGAATAAAGAAATACTCAGAAATGCCATTTTAAGCTTCATTTTCTTTTCATATGTCCTCCATCATCAAAAGAACACATCAGAGTGGGTCCTTTGAATAAAATAGTGTCTGTAAAAACGCTTTGTAAGTGTAAATATACATTTGTTCGTCCGTAAAAATGCTTTGCATCGCGCGCACATACGAGCATGCTCTTTGATCTACAGTGACAGAACCCAAGTTGCAAATTACAATTCTTTTGCTTCTCCACAAATTAACCAATCAGCAGCTTCTTACTGTCATCCAATCAGTGCGCTGCTTTGACCAACCAGAACATAATACAATCTTCTTGACATTGCAATAAATACTGAACTGTTCTTCTAGTGTTGTTGTCTGCATTTTGTGACTTAATTTCACAGCAAAATTCAAATTCTGTCCGTGATGGAATAAACACCGGCTGCCACATTTTTGCAATAAACAAACGAGCTACTAAAGACAGATACACAATATGCATATACATCTTTGCAAAAATGTGGATGTTTGTTTTTGTGAGAGAAACGCAGACACCGAGGCCGATTCTAGGTTACATCACAAAATGGAAGGCACCCAAGGGGAGCGAAAGGCGGTGCCTCAGAGATCGACTCGTCTTACTTCGTAATTGGAAATACGTTCAAAAAATACCTCATATTTCATTAAAAATGTGTTGTTTTGTGTGCCAAAGATAATTTCTGATCATATGTGTGGATATATTTTATTCTGAAAGGATTAAGAAAAGCATGGTATGTGTTACTACATGTTTAGATGGTTAGCTCAAATGTTAGCTCGCGTCCAAAATGGTTTAGTCAACAGATTCATTCAAAAATCTTGTTATAATTTTTATGAGGAGATTCTAGCCAAGAGAGAGATCAGAAGTGAGCCTTCAGAGACCAAGTGATGCAAACCGGATCCTTTACTACTTTCACTGATAAAAGAGATTCTTTTAAAAATTCAGCTCATCTGATTTCAGGATCTGCTTAGTGATTTTTAAAGTGATTACGACTAGTAAGCAGATCTCATGCTATCTTGGATGTTTGTTCGTGTAAGACACGAAAGAAGGAAAAGTCCCTGTTTCTAGAATTCTGACAGGGAAAGCCATACTGATGTAACACTGTTATCTAACTGGATATATGAGCATGTGAAGAGGTCAGTGAAGAAGACTCAGTGAGAGGGAAACAGCAACAGGACTGTTAACCTGTGTTAGCAAATTTTCCACTTGCGTTTAACTGGCCTTGTAATGAGATGATCTCATTACATATGATCCCTGGGGGGAACAGTGTGTTCTCCACCATCAAAGTGCTTCTTTTTTTAATGAACAATGTGTCCTTCAAAGCAGAAATTTTCTGTTGGGTTATGCGGATGTGTGCCACCAGAAAACAAAAAATCTGAAACATTGCTGGCTAAAACACAGTTCATTTTTGTTCAATGGCTGTTCATGGATGTTTATATGACATTCATAACAT
Organism: Oryzias celebensis; assembly: GCA_014656515.1. Taxonomy (NCBI): domain Eukaryota; kingdom Metazoa; phylum Chordata; class Actinopteri; order Beloniformes; family Adrianichthyidae; genus Oryzias; species Oryzias celebensis. The sequence continues at coordinate 11,329,541 of BNCR01000012.1, forward strand.
TTTTCCCTTTTTTTTTTTGTTTTCGGCACCACTTTCTGATACCGACACCTGACTACAGATTTTCCACACGTTCGCTGGCCTTGTAAAACGCACCATCAGCAGCTGGAGCAAACGCGGTCAACAACACACACTTTCAGCATCACACTCACCTCCCACCACACAACAGTGTCAGTCAGTGTGGGAGGTTTTCAAGTCTCACTGTTTCAACACAAACCCTTTCATTTATGTGGTTAAGCAAAGAGCGTGAAATCAAACAATATACGAATGCCAAAGCAACCGCCAAGACACACACTGAGGTGTGTTTCTTTTAACGCTTCTTTTTAAGAATATATTTCTTCACAAAATAAAAGAATACCTTAAAACTCAGTGATTTGAAAAAAAAATACAGTAAACGTTTTGAGATACGGAGAGTGCCATTTTTTAACCAACTGTATACGCAAATAGAATGGAGGCTAACAATTTTTAGCGCTTTGAAAAACACCAAACATCTTTAAAAAGTGGCTAAAAACTATAACATCTTGATTTGGTTTGTTGTCACTACTGAAGACAGATAATTTCTTGTTTGCCTTAACGTTTAGTTGTAGGATCAGGTTTATGATTAGATTACGTATTGTCTGCACTAGAAGGCGCACTTAGAAGTCTTTTATTTTTCAGAAAGTGAACCTCATAACCTGGAGAACTAATATAGATTAATTCTGATGTGTTTACTGATGTTGAAGTGATTTTGGGAGGTCCACGGTGCTCTGTCAAAACATTAGTCTTTTTTTCTTTATGAACTGCAACCAAGGCTGAGTGTCATTGTGAATTCATTAATACTGCTCACATGTAGCGTTGTCACAGTTCTTTTTTTTTTACATTACTAAGAAGGTTAGAAGCGTTGTTCGTAATGTTTATTTTAGTGATATCAGTCTTTTTTCTTCTGTGTTGCAAACAAGGTTGGCAGTTACAGGTATTGTGAATTCTCTCAACGCTTCGTAAATGCCTAATGTGTGAAGTGTCACAAATGCGTTTTGAATTACTGTGAACGCAGTTAATGAAGTTCGACTGAAAAATTTCTTACTCGTTTAAAGTTGAACCAGTGTAACTTTGACCAATCAGGGACTCGGATTTGGTAGTGACGTATGGATGACGTCCCCTTTAATTGACGGAAGTGCCAACTGTTGGAAAAGTGATCATGAAGAAGAAATAATTATTGTGGTTTGTGCTTGAATAGAATTATAGGACAGAGTCTTTCATATATCGGAATAGAGCTTTGACAGGAAAAGTCTGTGGAAAGGTTTGCGGGATTTGCACCGCTTCCACATTTTTCACCAAGCCTCTTCTGACTGTGAGTACATGCACTAGTATTGGGTAGCAACAGTCAGTGCTAACACCAAATGCTAAAAGTGCTTTCAAGAACCTGCATTCAGCACACATGTGAATCCATAGTCCAGTGACTACATAGCATTATAGCTTGGTGCGCCGCATATATGACATAGGTTCTAAAATAGACCATTCATTGACTCCTTATAGTGGGGAAAATACAGCATTATTTGGGGGAGGTCATGTGATCAGTGTAGGTTCAAAATTATGGCCAGTAAGAAGATCTGCTGAAACGCATGGTATTTCATTAAGCTTTTTGTCTTGTAGCCCTACAGTGTCTCGCACCACAGAGCTCCAACTCATTGTTCTAAAGAACAGCTGGTGGAGGCGGTTCAGAGCTATAAACACTTGAAGACCACAAAGACAGCATCGTTTGTGAAAAGGAAATGCCCAAAAGTTCTCTGCTAATGAAAAACTTGAGCCTTGTATTGTTGCACTGCTTTTCTATTCACTCAGGACCGTGTTGTGTTATTTAGTGCCATGGCCGCATGCAAGACTTGTCTTGTGGAGCACGAACCAGGAGCAAGGAAATGAATTATTGTGACACAAAAAAGTATACATCTAAAATACAAAGGCAAGAATGTGTGCATGTGTTTAACCTGCACCTGATTATGTGTGTGTCTGTGTGTGTTTTGCCAATGTTTTGGGCCCTCTGCATCTTTCTGCATTTCAACAGATCGATACAAGCCTCGGGGCTTTGGAGAAATCGATGGCTTCTTCTGATGTCAATTAAGACAATTAACATTACTTTAATGAAAGCAGCAAACTTCAGCTCCAGCCCTAAGACACATCAAATAAACCTCTCGTTCCTACTCAGTGGGGAGATGAGCAGGAAACGCTGCAAATGAAACACTCAAATGCTTTACAGAACCATGCTGGTCTCTCCAGTATGAAGCTGCTAAGTTGACAGTTGAGTAAAAAAGGGGAACACATTAAAAGTGGTGTTCAAAAAAAGACAATTTAACATCGTTTAATGTCTATATTCCACTAGCTGCAGGTGAAGCAATGTACAGACTGACCTTGGTAACAGCAGGATACCCACTGGCCACCTCACCGGAGCAGTAGGGCTTTGCTTCATGGGAAACGTCAACTGAGGAAGCCCACTGATCCAAGAAACCGCTGGGTGTGTACAAGCCGCAGTCTCTCACACCTGTCTCGCGTTCAAAGTCCTCGCACACCCCGTCCCCATCGTAGTAGTAACACATGCTTGGCTCCTCTGCACAAAAGAAAGAAATAGTAAAGTTCACATTTGAAGAACAATGTGTTTTCACACTGGATTGTGTTGTCCTCATTAAACGATTTTGTGCATTCATTTCTACTTGTGCTCACTCCATCAACTGTTTATTTATTTATTAAGCATTTTTATCATTTTTTCTGTTCTCGTTAACGCTTTAGATGAAGGTTTAGCAACGCACATTGGGATCTAGCTGTTTATGTTATGCACAAAAGCAAAAGACAATGAATGGGAGAACATGGCAAAATGAGAATACAAGAACAGAATGGAAACCAGGAGACAGACTAAGTCAAGACATAATGAGAGATACAGCAGCAATTTTTCCAGACATCCCACCCAGAGTTTAGATCTGAAACTGTAAAAGCGTATGTGGAGGAGAGAGGAGCAGACCGGGGAGGTTGCCTGGGGCTCTCTGGTCCCTGATCTCAGCTAAAGCAGCGTCAGCCGGTGGGGATCCAGTAGGGGGAAAGGCGGCGTTTTGTGCCAAGTTGGCTGCGGCCTCCTCCTCGAAATTCCAGCCATCCCCAACACTGCCAAAAGCTCAAGTCAGTTCTGTGCTCTGGCAACAGTAAAACAAGGGGGCTACCAAGGGGGCATATAGCATGGGCCCCCACCACTCACTCAACAGGAAAAAAGGCAAGCGAGAAAGATAAAAGTGGGAGACAAAACTTCAAAAAGTACCTCATGAAAGGAGCAGAACAATATATACAATGTTACTTGAAGAGAAAAGGAGAAAAGAAAGACAAAATATAATAAATATAAGAGTTTTAGGAAGTTGATTCATTAAATTACCAAACACCTGAAGGGAGGTGAAAGACTGATAGAAAAAAAGTTATGAAATTTAGCTTTTATTTTGAAAATATGTTGACATACTGTTCCAATAAATAATAAAGAACATTCTTGTAAAGGGCAATGGGAAAAAAAGAACTGATGAGAAATTCTACATTCTTTCTGCTGTGCAAATACTTACTTTGCTCATTAAAATTTTTGATTGTATCTCTACTTTCTACTTAAGATGGAGGATTTTTCATTGGAATTCTGATTTTTATTATGTTGTGTGTTTTTTTTAATTGTACACTTCCTACTTAATCTAAAAATTATGACTAAACTCAGACATTCTAAAAATCTTCTCAAATCCTGATTTGTAAATGAACTTTTAACCTGTTTTTTAAACAAAATTCTGAATTTTATCCTAAACTGCCTCTTTGTTTATCCTACTCAATGGATGCTGTAGAAAAAAGCTTATATCAACTTTTTTTCTCAAAAATGATTACAGTACACAGTGAGAGCAAAAGTGAGTCCTTTGCTCTAGTAAGAAAAAGATAGTGAAGTTGTTAAAACACACTTTCCATCACACCTCTTTAATTGTAAAGTATGGGGGAGGAAGTATCATGTTGGAAGAGTGCTTATCTTCAGGCTAGCTGAGGAAGTATTGCACTTGAGAAAAACTAAAGCAAATGCTTAAAACAATATAAAATCCATTATCTAGAAATATCAAATTTTGGATCAGTATCTTTCAAACAGGCAAGTGAGCCGATACATTAGATTCAGATTTTAAATAGTAAGGCACTAAAAGAAAGAATTGGAGAGCGTCCAGCCCTTGTTTTTAGCCTTTAAGAAACATTGTGGCAAGCTCTAAAAAGGCACGTGTAAGCAAAAAGGCCCACAAACTTCACTCATCTCCACTCGTTCTGTCAGGAGGAATGCACTGAAATTCCAGCAAAATATTGAGGAAAGCTTAAGTAGAAGGCTGCCCAAAGTTAAAGCCAAGTTAAACAAATTAAAAGGAAATTCTACCAAATACTTACCAATTGTATGTAAACAGAAAAATTACCCAGAAAAAAGTTTTCTCTCAGCATTCTGACATTTTTATTTGACATAAAGCAGAAAAAGGTTCCGCAACTTTTCTGTAAACTCGTGCTCCAAGCTCTTTCTGCACTTGTATTTGTTATGGCACTGATTCATATTGAGAAATAGTCACGAACAGTGGAATTTTCAATTTCATCAGCTTCAAATACAATCTGGCTCAAGTGAAAAGGCTATGAAGCTCATCAGAACTGTTTGATACAGAGCTGCTGTTCTTTCCTGCGTGTTTCCCTGCACTATCCTGACAAACTGTGGCTCTCCCACCTACAGACAAGGCAGAAGTTCTCATCATTATTATAGTAGTAGATTACCATCAAACGTGAGCCACGTTGTCAGATGTGAACACAAATGTTCCCACAATCAGGAAGACCACACTAACATACGACAGTCAATAAAGGCACCTGTTAATGCAAAATAAATTAAATACCACACTTTACATGTGTGCCCACACGCACAAAACGATGATCAAAAGTCTAGACAAAAATGATTATCAGTCTGCAGGAAATTGGCCCGATAAACCACCCAAAAAATGAATCAACTGACTTTTAATCTTTTCATTCAACAACAAAAACCAAGATTGATCTTAAACTTGTAAAACAAAATGTAACATCTTAAAAATGTAACATGTAAAATGAATTATTGCATCTTCTGGCTTTCATTACTTTAAGGAAAGAACAGTATAAAGAAGGGGCACAGACGATTAAAATGTCTTTGTAGCGACTTCTTCCATTGGAATCTTTTGAAGATCTTACGTTGTTTATTAAATGCATAACATTTCAAGCCAAAAGCTTTTATGTGCAAATTAGACCAGAGATATTGAATTTCGCCCTTAACAACCGTGACATGAAAAATGATTTTCTAAGTGATGCACCACAAATTTTATCTTTAATTTTATTTGTCTATGGTAATTCGTGTAAAACAAAAGGCCCCTTTAAAATAAAAATGTAATCAATTATATTTCATCTCTAAAAAGACTGATTTCATTTCTTTAAGCTAAGACCATAACTTAAACCACTATCACCAACCTTTTTTTTGTTTAATTGTTGTGCACTTTAAGGGGCTGACTATGTATAATTCATGGCTCATTTATTATAAGACTGAAAAACAAAAGAACATTTTAAAAATATATAGCTTCAGAAGGGACATTTGGGGATTTTTTTATGTAGCCTGAGACCTGTTTCCACTTACATTTGGGTGTGAAATATTGTCTGACTCAAAACGCCTTGCATATAGACCTGTGCTGAATGAAAGGGCCATGACCTGCAACCACTAAACGACTGCAATCAAACATAAAAGGGCAATTTAATGTGGTCAAAATAAGTCAGGAAGTAAAAGTGCATGCATTTGCAACTGACAGAATCAGCTTGTTATTGCAAGTGTCTGAAAAGATTATGGAAAGTATTTTACTTAAGTCTTACTAAAGGAAAAGCTTGTGCTAAAACCTCCTGGGACGTGAGTTATTGCAGGAAAACAACAATCTACATATGAGTGAGGGCAGGAGAAGAACAGAGTGGTTTGGGTTCATACTTTTCCCCAATTGAGGTAGCAAAATGCTGAGCCACACCTTATAAAGCTTTCAAAAAGTACCTTTGGGAAATGGGATGCTTGAAGTTTTGGCTAATTGTGCTGTAAACTGTGAGCACTCTTGCAATGACTAATGCAAGCAACATTTTTAAATTAATCAAAGACTAATGCAATTGTTTGTAAAAGCAGTATAAAATAAAACTGAAAAGCTCCTCCCTAAGGACAGAACACTAAGCAAATAAGCTAATGCTAATTACCCTCTGGTTGTTTCTATTTTCTTTGCTTTTACCCTCTTCAATTTTTTAAGCTATTTTACTTCTTTTTGGAACAAAAAGTAATACGGGTCTTTGACCCTTAAACACTGGAACTATAGCCTCAGTGTTGACGGTCTGTCGACTACCGTTTACGTACGGGGGTTAACCCGTAGGGGTGCTGCAGAATTTTATGACGTATGAGTGATGAGGGCCTTTCCACTGCTTTTTAGTCATTAGTAATGTGGAAACACCGGCTACTTACTATCCTCATATAACCTTATTTAAGCATTTGTAAACAGCACCTCAGCTAAAAGAACTGGTGTTCTAACATTAATGACAAATCAACAGTAAAACAGTTTGAAACATGTATTTAAGATCTTTTCATTTGTGATGGATTTCAAATCTGCAGTTCTCATTTACCACTCTTCCCAAGTCTTCTGTTTTGCACATTTTTTTGCACCCAAACAGTTCGTATCCACCTGTAAGCGCACTTGTGGCTAAGGCATGATGTGCTGCACTTAAGTGCACAACCAATATGAGAAGTCGCTTTTCTCCGTTTCTGAATCAGCTGATTTAGACTTATCACATAAATGGTCAGAGTTACGACGCCCGTGTGTTATTTAGGTGTCACCGGCAACATCTCCAGTGTTGACGGGTTAGAGATGGAGCCAATTTTAAAACATAAAGTCATCTTTGCCCAGCATTTTTAGTACCTTTTAATAGTGTGAAATTATTGACTTTTGTCCATTCATTTCAATCCCAGTACAAAATATTACAGTCATAGCGCCAGGATTCAGTAGTCTAATTTCAAATCAAAGAGTCTTAGAAAATAACAAATTTTTACTGTCAAACTACAGCCTATCCATTTACGTGTGGTTACTCTAAAACTACACTTCCTCTCTCTGATGCAATCCATCTATTAAGCAATAAAATATAAGATGTTGTTTAATATTGTGCTTATACGAGCACTCGTGGTTATTTTCACCATTTTCCTATCCAGTCGCTGAAAGACATTGAGCAGCAATTGCTAACATTACTATTATGACAACTTAATCCACATGACTTACCAATGCAGTTGAAGAAGGGCTCCTTTTTGCACTGACTGGAACAACCATCTCCATTCATCAAGTTCATATCGTCACACTCCTCTCCTCTGGAGCTAAATACAGGGGATAAGACTTTGAAAGCATGCAAACACGCCAACATAATAAATGTCCTTTAAAAAAACAGTAAAATTGAATTATTAAAAATCTTGATGTGTTTCTACTTTTTTTCAGCACTTGTGGTTGGGTGGTGGTTACCTTTGAACATGTCCGTCCCCACAGTAGGGTGCCCCAAGTTCGTGCACCAGCGGTGGAGAGGGCTCGCTCTCACCCAAGCTCGAGACTGTTTGGATCTGGTACGTATATGCAACGTGTGGGACCACGTCCCTACATGGAAATATTAAAAAAAAAAAGGGAAAAATGACAATTACTTTACAGCACGTTCCAAGTTATTATTCAAATGATATGTTTCCAGGATTTTTCAAAACACTCAATGCAATTGACAATCAGCGTAATTTTCAAGTCACTAACCAGTAAATTACATATTAAACGTTATTGAACAAATCTCTTGTAGATAACAGTATTTTTTTTTCAAAAATATAAACCTAAAAATGCACAGTTCTACTCACAACGCAGTTCCACAACATTTGATAGATTCTAAAGAACTGAAAATGGTCATGTGTTGGATTTGCTGCATTTGGAGGTCATTTATTGAAATGAAAAGATATTCCAATCAAAAACGTTGACTTAATAACTTAACATTGAATTAATAGGTCAAGTTGCATTTATACATAGGAACCATTATTTTGTAGCAGCTTCACGATTATTGCATCCTTTGAATTTGTGAGTTTTGAAGAGTTTCTGCTTGAATTTCTTTGCAGGATGTCAGAATATCCTCCCAGAACTGCTGTTTGGATGTGAACAGCCTCCAACCCTCATAGATATTTTGCTTGAGGATCCTCCAAAGGTTCTCAAAAGTGTTGTGGATGGGGGTCACACCATCAGTTTATATTCTTTTATGCTCATAGCAGCCAATGATGCAGAGGTAGTCCTTGCAGCAGGAGATGGTGCAGTGTCATGCACGAAGATGACTTTGTTACAGAAAGCACAGTTGTTCTTTTTGTACCACAGAAGAAAGTGGTCAGTCAGAAACTCCACATGCTTGTCAGAGGTCATTTTCAGACCTTCAGGGACCTTAGAGGAGCCGACCAGCTCGTGATTCCAGCCCAAACCATGACTCCACCACCTCCTTGCTAATGTGGGACATTTTGGCCATCCACCAACCACACACTAGTCCATCCATCTGGACCATCCAGGGTTGCACGGCCCTCATCAGTGAACAAGACTGCTTGAAAATGAATTTTCATATATATCTGGGCGAATAGAAGGTTTACGTAGAACTGCTGGTGTTGGTGGGTCTCCAGAGACACTAGCAGCTTCAAATATGTGCTTTCTTCTTTGTAAGTTATTGTTTATTGTGAGTTATTTTGAAAAGTAATTATCTTTTTGACACTTAAATACAATTTGCACGATAATTTGGAACGCACTGTATATTTTGGGGGTAGGTTAGAGGGGAATAAAGGTATTGCCGCTGTATTTATTGGTGGTTGTACATATGTTTCCTTTCTTTATTTTTAGTCCACACAAATATATAAATGTCCCTCTTGATGCACACGTCCACATCTCTACTTATCTGGTCAAGGGCTGATATGGCTCCGTGTACAAAGGATCCATCTTAGTTTTGCTTCCTTATCATAGTAATTCAAGGAACCATTGTGATGAAATCGCAGTGGAGAGGAGAAATACCAGTGAACTACTCACTTTGCTGCTGTAAGTCGCCACAATGGTTTCTTGAGTCACCATGCTAAGGAAGTCTGAAAAAAAAAATAGTCTGAAAGGGGAAAAAAAAGTGCAAATGAGAAAATCAAAACCATAAGCAAAACAAAAAAAAAATTAAAATCAAAGTTACTATTGAGAAAAATAAAGCTTATCCTAATTTATTTTATTTTCAAATATTATCCTTTTAAGTTGCCCATAGCCCCTGCGACAGACTGGCGACCAGTCCAGGGGTGTCCCCTGCCTTCGCCCATTAGTAGCCGGGTTAGGCTCCGACAGTCCCCTGACACCGAAAGGATAACGCGGTTCAGAAAATGGATGGATGGATGGAAGTTGCCCGTATGCTCTTATTTTTTTTTTCCCAAAACAAGCTGAATGCTGTATTGTAAAGCTCCAAAACAAACAACATGAAAGCTGTTACTTGTGGGTTTTTTTCTGCTTTTGCCAGCATTTTCCTTTATGTCAAATTCCAGGATGAGAAGTGCGGTGCATGCTAAAAACTGCTTTGTGTCCACTTGAACAGATACATGGTGGCGTATTTTGACTTCTTACTACATGATCGAGGTGAATAAAAAAAGTTGTTCTTATTGATTACGTGCAGGGTTTTTTTTGCTTTCAAACAAAAGCAGCCAACTAATTTTTCCTCATGTATTATGCAACATATATTTCATCTTTACCATTGTGGGAACTAAACAAGTCACAGAACTCAACAACCAATACACTTAAATATTTTATATTTGCACACTAAATAAAAGGTGAATGCAGGACACTTTTTTTATCTACACTGAATAACTTTGCAAATGCAACACTTGTGTTTTTGCTCCCATTTGTTATTAAATTAACAAAAAGTCAAAAACACTTTTTCCATACACAAAACAACCATTTCTCTCAAATATTTGTGTCATAGCAAGATGCTAATTAGACAGAATGACGATTGCACAGGTGTGCCATAGACTGGCCACAATAAAAGGTCATGTTGAAGCATGCGGTTTTTTTTTTTTTGTTTTGTTTTTTTGTGCGTCTGGGTACTCTAAGAACCACTCACTATCTGGTGGCACTACTATTTGCCCCATGCAGTGCAAAAAATCTCCTTCACATAGAGATCAGGTTGCTGAGTGGCCCATGGTGGTGGTGGGGTTATGGTATGGGCAGGTATAGTGTATGCTATGAATGGCTGCATTTTATTGGTGGCCTTTTGAATGCACAGAGACACGGTGATGAGATCCTGAGACCCGTTGTTGAGCCATTCATTCAAAAACATACCCTCATGTTGCAGCATGATAACGCATTGCTCCATGTTGTAAGGATCTGAACACAATTCTTGTAGGCTGAAAACATCTGAGTTCTTCCATGGCCAGCCTACTCATCGGACATGTCACCCACTGAGCATGTTTGTGATGCTCTGGATCGGCATATATGATAGCGTGTTGCTGTTCCTGCTAATATCCGGCAATGCAATTGAAGAGAGTGGACCAACGTTGCACAGGCCACAATTGACCACCTGAGCTACGAAGATGTGTCGCACTTCATGAGACAAATTGTGGTCACACCATGCTAATTGCTTTTCTAAGTACCCAGATGTCCCCCAGTACAACAAAATATCACATTTCAGAGTGGCCTTTTATTGTGACCAGTCTAAGGCACACCTGTGCAACAATCAGACTGTCCAATCGGCATCTTGATTTGGCACACCTGTGAGATAGGATGGATTTTTTCAGCGACTAAGTGCTCACAATCACAGATTTAGACAGACTTGTGAGCAATATTTGAGAGAAATGGTGTTTATAAAAACATGTTTCAGATCTTTGAGTTAATCTCATGACAAAAGGAAGCAAAAATAAAAGTATTGCATTTGTATTTTTGCTTAGTGAAGATTTTTGTTTCCTACTTTTTAGGGCAAATCCAACTGAACTAAGTTGAAATTGGTTTGTTTCAAAATATATTGCAAATATAAACTTACTTTTTAAAAATGTATTTAAACTGATGTGATTAGTAGTTGAGAGAATGTATTTAAAAGGAAAACACAAGGTTATTTTAGGAGCAATTTTAAGTTCAGTATCTATTTACTTTTTGGAAAAAAATCATGACAAAATGAAATGTTAAAAATATTTATCTGAGGTAACTTTTCCAAGTTTTTATCTTTTTTTATTTTTAAATCTGTACATTGACTGTTGTCTTCCAGCTCTAAAAAAGCTGCAACATTTTTCATTCACTTATTGTTTTGAGAAACAGCTGCTGTTTTAGCATTTAATTAAGGTTGATGATCAAAACACGGCTTTTGCTATTAACGAATAAGATTAATCAGGTGACTTTTCATAAATATGACATTGGCTCACACAGAAAAACCTAAAACTTTGAGGGAACGGTTGCATCAGAATTGCTCTAATCGTGTAAACAAAGGAGTTTACATATATATATTACTTATATATATATATATATATATATATATATATATATATATATATACACATATACATATACATATACATATACATATACATATATAAATACATTTTGAATAACTCTGTTTTGTGTTATTACAGTGAGATTAAGGTGACGTCATGGGGAAAGACACCAAAGCAAGCTCATGTGTTGTTGAAAGGATAAAGGGATGGGAGAGCGGATTTGCCTGCTCTAGTCATGGCTGTGAACGTGGCATTAAGAATATGAATGGAGGATGAGATCAGCTAATCAGGGGAAATAGGGATGATAGGTTAGCCATAGATTATTTCATATGGACCATCAAGTGTGTCTGACCTGGTTTTTAAACACGCTCTGCAGTGCTATTAACACAGGCAGACACACACTCTGCCAGCTCGAAGAACCAACATACAAAAGGCATATGGACACATACAGGCACACGCCATACAATTTGGCACACCAACAAACACACAAACTCTTTGTGTCACTCACTGAGAGAAGCATAGACAACATTGTGCATGCCAGGTTTGGCCTTCAAACCTTAACAAAAGCACACAGGCAAGAAAACCACTATTCCCAGTGCAGAGATTTAAGTCTTGAAGTAAAAGCAATGCTCTACTAGGAACAGAAGCTCTCGCCAACTTGTTTTTGTCCCGCAAACCCCAAGCCAAAGTCAGCAATTAAGCCAAGGAAGTTTTTGAGTGATGTTCAGGAAAGCCATAACCTTTGATAAGCTCTCAGTTGGAATTTTGGGATTTTGAGCAACTCATAAAACCAGAGACTTTTCACTAAAATTCTTAAAAAAGGACAGGTATTCTCCAAATCCTGTATGGGTGTTCACATTACACACTGTGGCAACCTAAAGTATCAGTTTTATTCTTTTAAAATTAATGTCCAACGTGACCAGACGTGTTGATGATACAATAAGGAGGTGGAGTCCAAAACCAACATGATAAAAAAACCTGATCTCTCAACATCATCCGTGTCCCATTCCGTGATTTGTAAATGAGATGTGCATTCAATGATCCCATGTAGCAATGAGGCTAAAATCTTTAGGCAGTAGCTCCTCCCACGCGCATGTGGAGCCTGAAGTTTATGAACATGTTTTTGGACAAGTGTCGAGCAGTTAATTTAATGCATGAATCACATTTGATGCAAAAGCAGCTCAATGATCTACTGCCACTCTGCAGAAACTGTGTCCATATGTAGAAAACCAGAGAAGTTTTTTTTTACCTAAAAATGGCATAATCATTATTAAAAGTTCACTAGGGACGCTTAAATAGCTCAAAAGATGGTTGAAGTAGGTATTTAATGACATTTTATCATAACTAGCAGAGAACACTACTGTATTATATAGAAATATTCAGAGATCAAAAAGTAGAATGGCGAACATGGTCCATTGTGGTTTGTAGTTTCGAAGTTGGAAGAGAACATGTGTTCATGAGTTGAGTGTCATAATGCTCCCAGTGTTCTGAAAGGGTCAGCAGTGCTGCTCCTCGCAGTGTGATAACAACTGTTTAAAGTCAGCTTTAAAGCTGTTTCCAATTAGATGCGTGCTCCATTCCTGCCGACCTCACTGCAACTGGTCGTGTTAGGTGCTGCCACCGGCAGCAGGGGAGAGTGAAACAGAGACAGCAGTGCAGATGCAGAACAGGTCCAACAATTTCCATGGAAATCGATGGCTACAGCTTCTACTTTTATCGGTAAGAGATGTGTGAACTTTCTTTAAAACCATTATCATCAAAAAATAATATATACTATTACCTTTAGATCTAAAAAAAAAAATCAAATGCATTTATACAGCTGAATATCCAACTGACTTCACACAAAATTCCCTGAAACGGGCATTTCTCCTGTCACTATCAGATTGTCACATGAAAAGATTCCATTATTGGTCCGGCTTTCTTCCTTCTGACATTCTTCTCAAGACCCCAGTGGGAATGGGGGGTTTTATCTTAGCTCCCCTTTTTAAAGACTGGCAGAAGGCTCGGTAATATGCCTTTCAAAAAGTATTTTTGATAGCACCGGGTGATAACATTTGAGAGTGAATACGCCTGCTACTAAGACCAAAGGGAACATGGCTGTGTCGGTCTTCCTCCCGCCAGTTTCCATCTTTGCAGACGTGTGCTCTATGTTTATGTGTGAGCATGCATATGGATGTGCTTCTTTGTTGTTTTTGGCTGAAAAATCCCAGATGTGGAAAACAGATAAATAGAAGTAGTAACATTTTACACTGAGCATGCAAGCGCAAAAAACAAGGAAAAACACATTTGCACAGCTGCAAGAAGACTATAGATTTAGATCTGTAAGGACTTCCACCAATTTATAGCAAAATGCTATTGATTTAAATATCTGGCAGAACCTAAGGCTGCATCATTGTTGTTGCTTCAGCACAGAGCAGTGAGGATGTGCGGATTTGAGATGCTCTATGTGGTTTCCAGAAGCCTGATAAAAGAAACAGAGATTCTGATCAACCATATTTAGTAATATCACAAAAGTTACTTAACCACAAGAAACAACAAATGCCAGTCAATATTGGAAAAGTCTGTCAAAGAATAGTTACAGAACCCAGCTTCTGGAGAGATGTTTATTGAGGCTCTTGAAACCATTCTTGTGTCTATTTTGCATGGGAGGTCTCCTTTCATACTTTCTTGACCCCCTCCCTATATCCTTCATCACCACTGCCAGCGACCCCCATCCCCCTCACAGAGCCATGTAATAATTTACCCCCAACTGATACAAACATACCACTCTGCGTCTCCTCTTCACGCTTCTTGCGCTCCTCCATAAGTTACTCTGACACCCTGACCTCTGAGCCGTTAGCCATTCCAAACAAACCACCACTCATGGGTGAAGCCAAAAGGAGCTGGCGTGTCAGCCATTCCTCTTGTTGTTTGCCCCAGCTTAGATGAAGGCCAGTGAGTTGACAGGGAGAGGTCAATCACCCCCACCCCGACCTCTCCATCCAAGCCCATGAAAGCATATAGTAAGAATAAGTAACTTTCTGTGTGGTCAACAAAAGCTATTCAGCAGCTGGACCCCAGCGATCAAACGGATCGCTTTATTTTGGATTCAAGGAAGGCCGCAAGATCAGGAGGAGCTTCCAAGACGGAAAACAACAGCTTTGACAAATATCTGATCAGTGGGATTTTTCTATATGTCAAGGCATTTAATCAGGGAAATGTGAACTATGTTTTATCATTCATGCAGTTTGATTAGGGGGCAGTTTTACAAACATGAGGTTTGCTATGCTGCACTGGCATTTTAGCAGTAGCAGGGTTTTCTTTTTGTAGGAGAATGCCTCTGAAACAGCATTCTGTAATTTAAAAAAATATCCAAAATTGTGCTTAAAATGTTTGTACTTATTTTCTACCTTTCTCTAACAGCGATGAGATCGCATGTGGTCTGATAACACACACATACACACACAAGACAGCTATTGCCACTGACCACTACCACTGGAATGCAACCACAGTTAGTGAAATACACCACAGCAGTAAAACTACCAAGAGCACACCAATAGTCAGTAAAGTGTGCCAAAACCTCCAAATAAATACATCTCTACTGTGGGCATCCTTCCACAGATAATGCCGTTCAACCAGGAAACTGTGCACTGACACTTTATGGCACTTGGATGTCATCGCTCCAACTCGCGCAGCACAAACACACCCTTATCAAGCGCTTTCCTTCTCATGTTAACCACCCTGACGGCACGACAGCGAGATGGTATGACACTCAACGGTGCCATGTATAGCCCAATTTCAGAAACTCAGCACATTTCGTGAAAGGAAAGCACTAAATTCTCACCACAGTGTGCAGATAATCCCCTCGACATGTCATCTATTTGCCCTTGCTTCATGGAACAGGGGAAAAAACAAATGTGGGCAACAACTGACCTGTGACTTAGGAAACAAATGTTGGGCAACAGATCTAAAGGTGCAGAAACGGCAGTGGCTGCAAGTGGTCCAGGGAGCATTGAAAAGGATATCTGGTATTACACTGATGTGTGTTTTGGGAAGGTTGTTGGAGATTTAAAAAAAACACACCTTTCATCAGTGTGTCTAAAGTTTCTAATTACCTCATACTAGAGCAGGAAGTTTGTCCAGAAGTGTTCAGCAAGCCTTAGATTTTAAACATAAAGCATGTTTGGCCCAATTTGATGACCCAAATGCATTGAATGTGATCGTGCCAAAGATATTTTTTCTACTTCAGCACAAAAATACTACCAAATATGAATGAAGAAATGAAGCAGAGATTGATTATGATTAAGGAAAGGATGTAAGCCTCCAGTCAGTGTGGATCCTTACATAACTTTGAAGACATGACTCAGGGCCATAATCATTGGTTACACCAGGACCAGAGGTGTCAACAACAGGTCGATGGTAGATCATCAGTTCTCGAGTCTAACTAGTTTGCTCACCTATCTGTGTATCGGCGGATGGGTTCATTCAGTATCAGGCCACTTGGTGCATGGGTGAAGGCCGGATGCCGCATCAGACGGTAACGTAGCAGTTTGCAATGCCTGCAGAGTTTGCAGTCTCTCTTGGAGGCCAGGAGAGTAGCGTCGATCTCCAGGTTTTGCTCCATAGTGTAGAACTGTACCCCGTACACCTCTTCTTGAACATCTAGCTTCAGCGTTAGTGGAGTGTCACAGAAAACATTGCTAGGTCCCAATGAGATGTTTCTACCGCTGACAGTCAATAGCAAGATGTTGTGGATTGCCGGCAACGTTGTCTCCTCTGGACTGAAAAATGTGACCCACACAGTCAGAGAGTCGGGTACCAAAGGGTAGAGGAACTCCAACTGAAGCATGCAGCCCTGGACAGGGCATTCTGACGGGCCAACAACACTTTGCTCATTCCCTCCATTGGGGCTCCACGTGCGCACGCTTGGCTCGCATGCCTGCTCCACATCTGGAGGGCCTGTGGGAAATTACAAAACAAAAAGCACGTTAAAAAAAAAAACATTAAGGCATCAAACAAAAAAATTATTTTAAACCCAATATTTTACTTTTTTTGTACTTCTTAAAACTTGAATTTTTTTCAAGCATTCTGGAATTTCCTCTGTATAGTAATTTGGCTTTTTTTACAGCAAGATTTTAAAGCTGAGGTGTTTTATATGAGTGCTGACAGATCTAGAACACACACTGGAGATGTCTTGGTGTATCTACAGGTCTTGCAACATCAAGGTTGAGGTGAAACTGAGAGTTCATTGTTAGTCCATCTGCAGAGGAAAGGCAGAGCTGAGGTGTGTACCTTCTGAGAGGGGCCCAGTGCAGGGCTCTCACTTCAGCACAGTCGTTTCAAGCTCAAACAGTCACACTCCAGCCATATTTGGAGTCTCCACACACAGCTAGCTCGCATTATCCTAAGTGACGTACACTAACATTCATCAAGTACTTTTAGAAGCCAGCAACCGGCAGACACTATGTTCTACCTCAATTTCCTTTTGTGCAATTCCAAGCTGGCAACCGGCAAAGCCATTTGCTAACCTCATTTCTGGGCACTACGCAAAATTCCAGTGTTTAATCAAGTGAGGACTGAATATGGTTTCCAAGCCACATTATCTCAACACATTTATTATTGAACTGTAAGTGTGTGTGGCCAAAGTGGATGTGAATTAAAGAAAAGAGAAAGTGAAAGGTAGGGAGAGCGAACGAGGAACTGGAAGAAAATGGAGAAGGTGCTCCATAGGAGCTTGACTTTGCTGAGCTCATATAGCCCATGATTTCTGGGAACATTTTCATTGACTTTGCAAGTGAAGTGTAATGTCAGCTGTTATCATGGGCTTCGTTCCTGCTTTTGCGCTGCGGCAAATAGAAGAGATTTGAGAGGAGATTGAATGGGGATGTCATCCATCGATTTGCCTAAGGGGAATT
Organism: Oryzias celebensis; assembly: GCA_014656515.1. NCBI lineage: Eukaryota > Metazoa > Chordata > Actinopteri > Beloniformes > Adrianichthyidae > Oryzias > Oryzias celebensis. The sequence continues at coordinate 11,346,959 of BNCR01000012.1, forward strand.
CAATTGAATTGAAGCGTGAGAATATCCACTTATGCCTGAAAATAATAACAATCAGAAGAAAACTGAGGGTTAAAACAGCATAAAAACTATGGCTGTTAACATTAACGCACGCGATTAATAAAAAAAAAAAAAAAAAAACGCAATTACACTCCGTCTTCCACCAGTTCAGGCTTCCTCGGTGTGTGTCAAATTCTGAATGCACATTTCGTTCGGCACAACCCGTCTTATAACATGGTTACTTACAAAATAAATAAATATTACAAAATAAATAAATATTTAGTCGATTGCTCTGAACTTTAAACTTGTTATTTTTTAGGTTTAGATCGCTTTTTCACAAAAGGCGGACTATTTGATAGGTAATGCGGCCTGTTGTCACGGTAACACAATGCATCGCTGAGCTGGCAGACCTCGACTACAGCGGCAAAGGAAAGTGATACATGTAGCAATCATCACGATGTGTTCAACAAAGCATCAGTTCAGAGAGAAAGTTCATCTCTTACCGCTTTTTTTGTCCAGATCATGAAGTTTGTTTTAAAGAAGCCTGCACAAATAAAACCTTGTGACTGGAGCTTCTTCTGGAACACCCAGCAGCCAATCAGAATAGATTATTCACCCAAACCATTTAAAGCGCATAAACACACTGTTTCTTATGGATGTATATCAGCATCTTTGGTTTCTTCAAGTACTACTGCAGACATTAAGGTCTTCATAGTTCTACTTATCTTACTGTTAAGGTTTTGAGCACACAAATGAAACTTCTGAGTTAACACTTTATAAATGTCAACATTTTAGACAGTAAAAATGAAGGAAATATATTGACGTATACAATTTTGCTTATAAAACATTATGATTAATCGTGTGATTAATCACAACCCAAAAGTGTGATTAATTTGATTTTTTTATCAACATATGTTTTAAGGTTTTAATAAGAAGTTTGTGGTCAACAGTTTCTGGAATGCTCATAGTCTGATGGTTTTATGATTTGCTGTATTGCAGTACTCTGATATTAATGTTTTTTTTTTTTGTTCTTGTTTCTAAATTGTTCGAGAGATTGAACAAAATCTTCTTGGTGATGTAAAAGTAAAGGTTGGAAGTCTGTTACAGTAAAAAGCTTCATAAAACCAATTTTTGGTTGTAATTTGATCTTTTCTTGCACGACAATGTTACAAATGTAAATGGCCATGTGTCATTTTTAATTTAAGGCTCATAAATCTCAATGTTCCTTATCTATTAAGTGATTCTAACACACAACAATAAAAAAATCTTTGGTTTATTTTGGTTTGGTTTGAAATGGACACAACACTATGGGTTTAATCATGACAGCATTTTCTTTTCCTTTTTAATGTACTCGTCTTTTTCTTTTGAAATAGACCTTTTACTCAGCATCCCCAAGCAGTTAAAACAGTTATGTTCAGCTTGAAGGAGAGAGCTTTCATTTTAATCATGTAAAGTAAAAAGTCCAGAATAGCTACTGGAGCATGTCCACTGGAGCGTGGGATGAATAAACAGACAGGGATATGTCCAAGCCTGCACTCTTTATGCTTTCTAAGAAGTGTCTGGCTCTGGCTCACAATATCGATGACTCACTGTCATACTATTACACACATCCTCATTTATGAGGCAGACATCAAACCCACACCGCCATTCCCCCTTAGCCTAAACACGGACACACTCAACAGACCCATAGATTCACCTATAAAGGCAACAGACACCGCGGCTTGGGAACCAGTGTCATGTCAGGTTAAGACAAAATGAAATGCTAACAACTCAGAGTAAATGTGCTTCTTGTTCAATTAAGAAAATATTTTTGACTTTTTTTTCTTTTTAAAATTCTAATGCCCTTTTTTGCTTATTAAAACACTTATGATCTTTGATCACGCTCATTTTTGTTTTATATTACCAAACGCATGAGGTGTCAACAAATCTGACTATGCATAATACAACTCAGAGAGTTGAGTTAAGAGTCCATCCTTTCTGGGAAAAATAATTGTATGTACTTTACATTAAATAATGAAAAACAAAACCTGAAACTTGTTTTGCCCAATTAGTTAGTTTGATTTTTTCTGTTTTTATAGAACTTATTGAAAATCAACAACATTTGAGACCAGGTTATGGCTTCACTGTACTTTTTAGATTCCCTCCAGAACCCTGAAAAACATTAGGTTGGTATAGACCAGGGGTGCTCACACTTTTTTTGGCATGCAAATTACTTTTGAGATGAGTAAAAAAAAAAAAAAAAACACAGTCCGACTCAGCTACACACTAGCTGCAGTTTTGTATTCACAATAACACCCAAGTTGTTTTTGTAACTCGTAAAAACAGTAAAAACATGTACCTCTTAAAATTGCTTTTGCATAAGTAAACACAACCAGACTTAATCCACATATAAGGGGTCTCCAGATTATAAGGTGTACTGTCGTTTTGGAAAAAAATAAAAATTAAGGCTTTTGAGTACGCCTTACAGTGTGAAAAATACCTCCTACTTTTGTTAGTTTTTCACTTGGATCATGTCGGTCAATTTACCAGATTAGAGATTGCAGAAATTAGTGTCGCGTGTCTATAAAAAATAAACAGAAATAAAAATATACACACGTCACAAATATAATATCATGTTTGCCTTCTGATATAGCAAGACCCTATTAATTTTGTATGACTTAGCCTAAGTTGACATTTGTCACAAACTCCAGATCCAGTAAAAGTTTGGACACAAGAGCAGCACCGCTGCTGGGCAGCAGCTGTGGGAGCTAATGGGAATCTCCTCTAACTTTAGCTAACGGGAGGGGAGGAGGGGGGCAGCTGCCTCATTCCAAGAGAGAAAACAGCGCAGTTTACTCACACAGTATTTTAGACAAGTCCAGACTTGCCTCTGGATTTGTCCAAACACACACACATTTTTGTCGACATTTTAGTCAATGAAAAAACAAAATTCACTCATCCTAAAGAGATATTATAATATTTGAGTTTCCTGCTATTTTATGGTCATAGAAATGTAGTGAAATTCAAAACTCCATGCTATTCTATATATAATTTTCAACAGTTTGGTGCACCCCACTGATATGACCTTCTTTTAATTTAATATTTCTTTCAGATGACATTAAAGCCTCTGATGCCAGGAAAGGTCTGATCAACTAAGTAAGCTAAAGTAGAATTTGTTTTCTCAACATTCATTTAGCAACAGTTAAAAGTATGTACTGCTCAAATAGAACAACACTACAGCTTATTGGGTTTATCTAAATGCTTCTAAATTGTGTATTTGGCTGTGAAGAATCTGGGAGTGGTTTCTTGTACAATAAAAAAGAATTAAAAGTCAGCAGTGAATGCAGTTTACAACAATAACTGTCTTTTCTGTGGCATTAATGTGCTCTTGAATTTGTTGTTTCATGGGGAACAGCTTCACGACCAGATTTTATTCTGAAGCTAAATCAGCCACAAAGTTACATTAAAACTCTGTGCTTTGTGTAAGAAAGAGTGTTTGAATGCTTTTGCATTTTTTTTAAAAACAAAAAAAATTCCACAGCTTATTTCACGGTAAAGTAAACATCATTACAATTTCACTGAAGCTGTAGGATGTTTTACAGCCGCTGTTTTTCAGTCTGTTTACAAATCTGCACGTCTGCCAAATCAGGAACATCCTCTATCAAGGAAGACATTTGTTCTTTGTTTATGAGTCATTCTGAAAAGACCTGCCCTCTGTAGGTGGGATCCCACCAGAAACTGCTTCTGTTAGATTAATCTGGTACAATATGGCACCATTTTTTTTCCTCAAGCAACACCTAAAGCATCTAGAATCCAAACTTAAGTGTTTGGTATCTTTTTTCTTTCTTTGCTGTGGTTTTGTTGGTTTGTGCTGCTGTAGAGTGGTATGGGCAGGGGGCGTGGCTGCCTCCCATCGTGGTGCTGCCTCCTTGCACACCTGCTTCTCATCATTAATTTCCACTTCTTCAGAAGCATGTTCCCGGCTACTCCACCCTGCCAGATTATTCCCTTTTGGTTGCCCCACTCCTAGATCCTGTGTATCTTTTGTCGGCCAAGTTCCCTGCCTCCGCTACCTGCCAGCCCTTTCTTCTTCTTCTTCTTCTTGTGTAGGAAATAAACTGTTAAAACTCACCCCTCAAATCTGACTCTGCTTTGGGGTTTGCCTGCTCACCCAACACTTGAGTAACTGATGCTAGACACAATTTAAAGAAATCCATATGATACAGTAAAAACAAGGCTGTAAAATTTGTTTTTATCAAGAATTGTTGGATCTTTTTTAGGTTTTAGATATCCCTTGTTCAGAAAATCAGGGAAAAATGAAGGAAAAGCAAACTTTTATAACTGTATATTTACAGCCCTGTACTGAAACTGATTTTACAGTTTTGTCTTTCTCACTGGAAGGTATAAAAGGCGCGTGGCAGCAGTGTAGTGCACCAATCTTTTTCATGGAGTTGTCATTTTATGATGTGAAAAGCGGAAATTTGATTTATTAGTCAATATGTAGTCTTTTCCCAAAATGCTTAGTACAAGTTACGTATCATCGGACATAAGCCATCAAGAAAATGCAATCACAACGTTCTTTTCAAGTGTGCTTTTATTCCTCTGATGTGTTTTCCTATATCTTGGCCAAACTTGACTTTAGCTTTTAAAATGATGCCTGTTTAAGGCTTGATAGATCGTTTGCATCTGCCAAAGTAAATTGTAATAACAGTCAATCTATAGGAGCCTATTCTGTAAGAGCTAATCTTAGAATTGTCTGCATTTTCTTGGCTTTGTTTCTCATCTGCAATAACATCAGTTTTTATCTTGTGTTGTCCATTTTTCAGTGCAAATCATTCACTTTTAAATGAAGTATTGCATTTGCTAATTAAACTTTTCTATGGCCATAAATTTAGCACAACAGTTCAAGTGACAGTACTGAATTACAGACTGCAACTTTTCTACCTGACTCACTTAGATATTAAGAATTTGCAATAGTGTGTTTTGTCGCATTGCAGAGAACTTCTGAGAACATTTTTAGCATGGATAGTACTTTCAACTAAATTTTTGTCTTTGTTTCTCGAGTTTTGTACTTTAACAAAAATAGATTCAAGTCATGGTTATTCTTAAAGTTCTAGTTTTATAATTGGGTTCCACTGGTTTTGCAGTGACACTCAATGTATAACTAGAAGTTTAGCTGTACTTTTACTTTTACTATTTACTATTTGAGGAAAACTTATTTGTTTAGAATGGCTAGATTGCTCAAAAACTAATCAATAACAGTACTTTGAATCTGCAACATTAAGAAGTAATTTTAAAGCTAATAAACCTTTCTTCTGCCTCTGTCAAAAGCAAAGAAACCATTTCCATGCAGAGTTCCTGATAAATTACCCTTACGCCCAAATCGTAAAATTGTCTGATATTAATAGACTCACTGAAACTACTTTTAAACTTGTTCTAAGTTTGCTCTAAAAAGAGTTCTGCTTTTTTTGTACACAACAGCTGGTTAAAAAAATGGCATTTTGGAGAGATTTTGTTGTGAAGATATGTGTGGTGAAATATTTTTTGTAAAACAAAGTGAAGTTCCACCATCGCTCATCGCTCCCAATTCACACAGAACTTGCAAGCCAAGTTTCAAACATTTTTGTTAGAGTCCAAGCCAAGTCTCCAATGATACAACACAGAATGGACTATAATAAAGTTTGTAAGAAAAACAATCTTCCTTATTGCATCTGCTGAGTCAGAAATGTTCTGCAAGAACATTAGAAATCAGCAACACATGTGGTTTGGTGTTTTTTCTGTCATAACCCAGAGACTAAATGTAATTTTAAAAAACTACGTTTTTTTTCTAAATGCACATACAAGTGTGTTGGTGTAAAATAAAAACAGTAATCTTTTTTTTTCCTACCAAACAACTCCTACAAATAAAAAACAGAATTATTATCTAAATGCATGAAATCTACACATGTTTCTGAGTTATGTCCTCTAGTGCTAAAGTTGAATAATCACAGATTTTACTCTTTATTGCATTCACATTCACCGATATTGTATTTAAATAATTGCTACAAATTTTGAATTTGGAAAATTACTTTCCTGTGGAAATTTTCACACTATATTTGTTGGAAAAGAGACCTTTGTGATGCTTTCATCATGTCCAACAGCATAAATATCGCAAATCCAGTGAGTCATCTGCATGGTTTAAGATGGAGTCAGTCTCATGGATGGAATATTGACTGGAAACCCAACACCAGATAAACCTACGATCCTGTAATCATTCTGTAAACTCTGGATTAGAGGGGAGACATGTCCCTCTTTTTCATAACATTAGCTTTCAGTAAAAACAGCTTATTATAATCAAGACGGTGCTTCTCGACTGCTTTTTATTGGCGAGTACACCTAATGCATTTTCCATAGACGTGTTCAACATGGGAACCGGCTACCGTCGGCACCACTGCAGGATGCATTGCGGCGAAACATGACATCAATAAGCATGGTAAAAGCAGAACACTGTAGCCTACCTTCAGCCTCTCGGGGGGACCAGTGTCCAGAAGGGGAGCATGGTCTTGGAGAAGACGAGTTTGAGGCATACTGCAGTAGAACTCTCCCCTCAGTACATTTATCACAAACTGATCCCAATTCTCTAGGAAACCAACAGGCAGAAAGAGCAACCAACTTAGATACAGACTAAGCGTAGTCTTATAGTATGATGACAGTTAAACATTAAATTTGAAAAAAGCTCAGATTGTGATTCTACAGCTAAATAATTGCTTTTATTTAACAAAACATAGTATGCTCAGCTATTAGATGGAATAGAAAATCAATGGAAGAATCTAAATTAAAAATTGTGGGACAAAAAAAGGAGAATATTGTAAAAAATTTGTGTTGATTTCTTCCAACAGAACGCCATCCAATTATCTGCCGGTCTACAGTCCATCTTTTCACCTGTCGTAAAAGTGTCCAGAAAGTGGTGGAAACCATTCCAGCGTGATGGAGTTGTGGTGCTGTTGAACTACTTGAGGGGGCATCGGTACTGGAGGGGGTCTGGCAGCAGGTTGCCATGTCTGGTAGATCAGATCTAAGTAGCAGTGCATCCTGGCCACCTGGTTCAATGTGAAAGAGTCTGTGCAAGAATCATCTGCAGGGAAAAAAAAGCGAATGGAAAAGATAATGGCAATTCATCTTCAGTTCAATTTATTGAGTTTGAAGAATGGAAGAATAGCCACAAAACTATTGAATCAATGCAAATGAGAATAAAGATGAATGGGTTAAGAGTGTGAAAGATAAAAGAAAAGATCCGTTAACAAGTGTTGACATTTTTTTTTTCCATAAAATGTCTTAAAAATATATTTTTATTCAACTAAGATACTAACTTAATTCAAGAAATATGCTTTAGATACTAAAGTTTTCATGTTTTTTTCAACAAACTCAAAACTATGAGTGTAACATTGCATTAACCAACAATGCCCATGATGGTAGTAAAAGAAGTCCCAACTCACCTGCATAACTCATGTAGTTATTAAATGGAGTGTGCGTGAAATGTCGACATCCACAAGTCTCATTCCCTGGGTCAGGATCCCCGCAGCCTTTGTATTTGGTGGTGGGGTTGGTATCAGCGCACAGGTCTCCAGTTTCCATTGAGGGCTCAGTTTCCAAACATGCATCATTGCAAGAATCGATCTCTGATATGCCTCGAAACACATGGTACAGACCAAGGCTGTGCCCGATCTCATGGACCATGGTGTCCGTGTGACCAAACGTTCCATAGAAGGAAGGATTCAGCACAATTCCACCTGGAAATCAAAAGATACAGGTTTGCATTACGGAAGCACTCATACAGATGTGTACAAACACACTTAACTGCTGCCAGCAAACTGTAAAGTGGTTACGAAACTAGAGAAAGGTGGTGACAATACATAATTCATGAGCCTCAGCCACTTTTTTTAAACCCATCTTTAAACCCATCTTTCCTAATAAAGATGTGTTGAAGCTACAAGCTGCCTTAAACTCCAATTACTACAAATCAATAACAGAGACAGAATGGCTGCATGTGCTAACTGGGAGTGAATATAAGTGCAGGTGTAAACATATGTGTTTTTGTATGGTTTTTTTTACCCAAATGTGTGAGGGCTTCTTTGTCCCAGGGCCAAGTGGCAACTCCCGCCAAGTCTTCATCAAAAGAATTGCCAAAGAAAACATTCAGGTGAGTTGAACCATCCAACTGGAGAATTTCTTTGAGCTCCTTTACATCCAGATAGGCTCTAGAAATGTTTCAATGTGACAAAGAGAAATAGAATTCCACATTAAACCACAAAACGGATGAGGTGTTGATAAATCCAGAGTCTTTTACCTATAGGGATCTCATAGGTCTTACAGGTCTTATAGGGATCTATAGGGACGCACAAAAATTTTTAAGATCACAACGACTATTAATTAAAGCAAACAAATAAAAAAAAAAGAAACATTACCTTTTAGAAATTAAAATAAAACTCTAGAAACTTAAACACAATTCCAAAAAAAAGAAATAAAATAGGCATGACATGTTTCGAAAAACAAAAGTAATTTCTAGAAGTCAAAATGAAATGTTAAAAACGAAATACAATAGAAACTAGAATAAGTAGGTACTATGGGGCATCGATCATTAAATGATGACTTTTGACATTTGAGTTTTTTCAAATGCATCTTCAACGTCCACATACTAATAAAAGTTTTATGATTAGTAAGGAGCATATCCAATATTGCTTTAAGCCAAATACATTTGAAATGATGAACACATGTCATCATCTAATCAGCGATGTCCCATAGTATGTATCTTTTCTGGTTTCTTCTTTTGTTTCCTTTTTTAACATTTCCATATGATTTCTAGAAATTACTTTTTTTTCAAAACGTTTGCTTTTTGTTTTTTTTTAGGAAAACCAGAAAAGGTAGATAATTTAGTACATCGCTGATTAGATGATGATGTTTGTCCACCAAAAATTATTTGGCATGAAATGATATTGGACATGATAAGCACTGGTCATAATCCTGCTAGGTATGCAGACATTGAAGACGCATGGAAAAATATAAACATCAAAAATGAAAAGTCATAATCTAATCAGTCGTTTTCCATACTACCTACCTTATCCTGTTTCTTATTGTGTTTCGCTTTTAACATTTCATTTTGATTTCTGGAAATTACTTTTGTTTTCTGGAAACATTTCATTTTTTATTTCATAAAGTTTTTTTTTGGAAATGTGTTTCTGGAATTTTGTTTGGTTTTCTAAAATGTAAAGTTGTCTTTTTTTTATCTGTTTTTGCTTTTTTAAATGTTGTTGTGATCTTCAAAATGTTATTGTGTAGAGTGATTTTGTTTGTGTTATTTGCACTTTAGGGCCACCGTATGGAAACCTCTTCTTGGAAAAATGTTTTTGTCCTTGTAAATGCTGTTTTTCCTTGAACTGCTATCTGATAAACTTGTTCTGTACTTTGAACCCAATCAAAGAACCTGAAATGTGACACTGCACAGGTTTGTTTTTGACACGGCATCTTAAAAACACAAGAATTTGTTATTCTTTCAAAAATATTTAAGCACATTAACTTTAATTAGAAAACAACGATTTTTTGGGGTGACACTTGTGTTAATTTTTTTCGTAGATTGTGTTTGAGCAGTCCTTAAATTAATTAGGCCTTTTTTGTTTTCTTAATTTTGTATTGCCCTCCATATGTTTGTAGGGGCCTAATCACGCATGCATCCTGCTGAGTTTTGCATCCTGTCTTGTTTTCCCACCAGATTTGCTGATTGCCAGACGCCCATGCCTTCATCATCACCCTTAAATATACAGCTTGGTAATTACACTTTTATTTTGTAACGTTTCTGCCTTCTCTGTAAGGTTCTTTAGACATCCTTCTAACCTCATTAATGTCACAACAATTAGTCAATGAGTTAAATGCACAATTTCGACATTTATAGGACATATTTAGGAACACAATATTTTAGAAATACTTTGACAGACTTTCTCACGCTTATTGTATTAGGGAAAAACTGACACTTTATTGACTGAAACCATCACTATTGGAGAGCGCATTTAGTAAAAACCATAAAAAAATGATGATATGTGCCACTGGTGACTTCATACGCCCAGAAAGGGCAACAAGATGCCCTTTTAAGTACAGAAATGGTTGCCGCCAATAAATATTTGGATGGAGTGGGAAAAATAAAATAACTGGAGCTAAGGGAAGCATGTCAACAAAAAAAACATCATAATCCAAAACTGCATAATCCAAAAGATGACCTCACTTAGTTGTTTCTGTCCAAACACGGGGAAATGGCAAAATGAGTCACTCTGGAATTTTATTTTGATCTTTGAATTCTACTAGATCTAAGATATTAATAATGTGCCAAGAGCTTGACAAAATAAAATTGTTTTAAATGGGAAAAATATTGATGGGATACTATTTCAATAGAGTAATTTTGTTTGTTTTTAATCGACTCCACAAAGCTGATATGATTTATGATGAAAATGTAGTAAACACAAATGTGAAAGAAATTAATTGTTTGCCGGATTGATTATTAAAAGGTTACCTCAATGCATAATCTAAATCAGGCATGTCCAAAGTCAGGCGTAAAGGCCTAATGCGGTCCGGCCCACAGGCTCCTGTCATAAAATCAATAGTATGTGGCCCCCAGAACTTTCTAAACCTGTATTTGTGATTTATTGATTGCGATTGGCTCTAACTTCTAAATAAAGATTTTCTTTCTTTCTTTTTTTTTTTTTTTGTTGTTTTTTTTTTATTTTAGCCTACATTTTTGTCCAGAATCTTCCAAAAGTATCAAGCTTGAGTAGCTGAGTTGACTCGTATAAATAAAGTGCAGAAATGGTATGTACAAAAGTCTTCTATAAAGCATAAAATCCAAATTGTTGTATGAATTTGTGAATCTGAATAATAGGACAGATAGCCTACTTCTGAGCAAGCTAGTCAGTTGGTTTTAACCAAAATGTAGCTTTTAGCTTTAAAAAAGCACAAAACACATCCAATACTCATTTAATGTCAGTATATTATAAGTAAAAATGTAAACACAGAGCACTGGTTAAGCTAAGCGCTAGCATAAGTTAAACTTTAACAGTGTATTATAACTCTGTTTAACCAGATCTCTGTATTGTTCTTTACTCAGCATTTAGTAAAATATGACTCAGCACATTTTACCTGAGATTAAATGTTGCAAACACTTGCTCTTGCATTCATGATCCCACCACTCATGCTTGGTGTGTACGTATCTTTAGACTTTAATTTTAGACACATGCTAGGCTACATTTAATTGTGTGGTAGAATAAAGTCTCTCCTCTCATCTTGTAATAGGCTTCACCTGATGTTTTGGGATCAGGAACTGCTGTAGTAATGATTGCAATCACTTGAGGTAGTGCGATATCTTTCCAGCGGTTAAACTGTCCTTCTATGAGCATGTTTTCCTTGTAAACCTAGCTAGTGATCTGGGGAAACAGAAGCAACAATATCAGACTTCTCAGATAAGTCTATAATCTGCTACACATGCAGAGACGTTACTTTGCTCTATTTCTTTGGCTTTTAAAGGACATTGGGGAATAACACTCAGTCAATCCAGAAACAAGAGTTTAACAGATACAAAACATCCCATCAGCCCCACTCTAAAAAAACCATATCTTCATCAGATGCTTTGACCTAGTTTGTCTGACCCACTTGCCTGCCTTAAATTTTATGCTCATGTTTTGCATGTTCCCTCAGGATTAAGTGCACTAAAGCCAAACTTCAGTTTTCTCAAAATAAAACTGTACAAGAAATTGTACCATTTTGGGTTTTGCTTTCCATTGTTCAAATATTTGCTATTTATTCAGTAATTGGAATTTTGCATTTACTAAAGCAATGTTTAATAAAATGAGTCAACAACTCCTAGCAAAAATGTTTTTATGTTATTTCAATTGGTTTTATGACAGTATTTTCCACAAATAGTAATCTCCTAGATATTTTTTTTGTAATTGATGATGCATGTGCTATTCTTTTTTTACTGAATAAAGTTACAATAAAGACTTTTTTTTTTGCTTTTAATATTTGTACTTCATAGATGACATGTCATGAGGTAAGCTTTACCAATATCCTGATATGTTTTTATAATTCATGATGCTAAGTACATAAGAATAAAAGCCACAATGATTCTTAACTATGTAATGACTTTTTAAAACTGCTGGCAAAACCACCTGGAATCATTTCATTTATTGTATTATTAACAATACATACATTAAAATCAGACGAACGCCTGTCAAATAGCAAACTAACACCTTCAGAAATGTTTTACAATTAAAAGAAAACTCCCCAAAAAAACAATTATAAATCCATTCAAATATGTTTAAAATGTAACTTTGTCCAATTTATGATCAAGTGTCTGGTAAGTTTGTTTAACACCTTGGTCCAGGAATTACTTTTGTGTTCATTTCTAAGTCACAATGACAGTCAAGTAACCACATACTGCATGGACCGTTCATAACAAAACTACCAAATTATCAACTTTTCGCTTTATGTTTCATAACAGTTGCTTGCTCTAATTTGGGGTACTCTTTTTTAAAAGTTAGACAAAGTTGGTGAACACCATAGCTGTTTAACTTTGAGCCACGCCTTTACCCTTTAGCATAAATCAATTCATCAATAAAGTCGATTCATAGTTGCACCCCTAGCTGGGGCTTTTACATTAACCATTCTTTTTCTCCTTCAAGAATACATTTATAATTACGAAACTGACTGAATTGTTTTTCTGTTGCCTGAACTGATATTGGCAGGATTTTACTGTCGATTTGTTTATTTCCTGTCATCTCTGATCTCATTTGGTCAAAGCTTCCTGTTCAAGGTTTTCACCCAATAATTCATTAATGGGGACTTTTCATCTTTTAATCTAACAAATTGTCTGAAGAAAAACTCCAACATAATCAGTGGAGATATTTTGGCTCTAGAGATGAAAATTAAATTGAAAAGTTAAGTTAAACCAATATTTAGAAAATATTTAAATAAAATTTCATTTGTTATTTTCACGAGACATTTTTAAGCCATAAGTTTGACACAACTTTTGTCATTTTAAGCATAACTAAGCAAAATTTTTTTCTTTAGCTTTGTTGGAGAACTCTGTGTTTGCCTTAAATCCCAACTGAACTGTTTCATGCTACTCAAAATTTCTTCAAAATAAATGTCTTAAATAAAGTATACAGTTTTTCAAACCACATTCTCCACAAAAGCAACAGACGACACCCCCTTTGGTCTAAAGAAGAAGGAGAGATTGAGAGATAAACACAGAGAGGGTAAGGGGATGATACAAGGTACCTTGTGTTAATAATTTTAGGAATTTCATTATTTCCTGGAAAAATATTTATCCAATTTTTTAACATTTGCGAGGGAGAAGAAGGGGTTTGGCGGGGGTTGAAGGCGTGCTGAAATCAGTTGTGTGTGAGAGCAGCATCTTTACTTACTGTATGGTCAAAATGTTCCCTATCTGCTTTGAATGTCACTTGAGATGTCAGATATTCAAACGTCAGCCAGGGTTTCTATCAGTCCATTACCATAAAGCTTTTTTACTGTTTACCAGCTTTATTAATGCTTCTCTTTCCCCTGGAATTAACTTTTTCTCTTACCATTAACCCTTTTTTTAAAAAAAAAAAAAGATATGGAGAGTATTTTCAATGCATTTAACTGTGCCAACTCTTAAAAGGCTGCTCTTAAGACAGTTGCCATATCGATAATAAAAAAAAAAGACATAGTTGTTCGAATAAATATATTACAACCCAACATCAGCATGTAGACTCAGCATTTCAGAAGTTGTGAACTGCAACACACTTCCAGCATTCCCATTGATGCTGCACTTGCTTCACCTCCATTACTGCATCAGGAGGTGGCAGATATGGAGGAGAGATGTCTAAAGCGTTTTCTCTCTAGTGCCGGTCAATTGCAAATTAAATGGTGGTTTATGATTTCATTCGCTGACATCCAGGTATAATTCATATGCGCCAATAAAGTCGTCCCGTCCGTACGTGACCAGAGAAGCACAGTGCGATGGCCCGAGCAAGCTGGCACGGCAGCTACCGCCTCACAGCCAGGAACACTTTGGAAACTGGAATGGGCCCTCAGCTACCCTTTCATCAAGTCGGTCAACACCACAGCCCCTAAACCCATCATTCATCTCTGGCTTTATTACTATACTTGCACTCTCCTCTTTAACCTTCCAGATTAGTGCACTGAGTTCTCTACTCCTTCCAAGGACAACACATGCACACAACCTGCCATCAAGTTGATAAAAAAGCACAATTTAGAGGTAAATGGATGGCCCAAATGCATTCTCACCCATTTTTGTCTGAGGGAGATGCTCCTAATGGAAAACTGCACTTAACTTTCCAAGATTTTAGGGAAATGCACAGGCGTTTTCATCAGGACCGCTGCAACTTCTGAACCCACATTACTTTCCTGTTGCATTAACAGCTAGAATCCCCTGTGTGTCATATTTCTCAAGGACCACCCAACATATCAGGCAGCATGTTATCCCGTCACTGCTGGATAATACTCCCCTGACACTGGCAAAGGACCTCACCTTCCATATTGCCTCCCCAGCCCACAGGAGAACGCAGGTGAAACTTTGACAAAAGGTGTTTTTATAATGCTTTAAAGAGGAACTGCAAAAGTCCTGGTATTTATGCCCGAGCATTCCATATTTTATGGGGTGTGAGCTTAAGTTTTAGATGGTCCACTGTAAAACAACCAAATTATGGGCTGAGGAGATTAGCTTACAGCTCTGTGCTTGAATTTAGAAGAAAGATGGAATGAGTCCATTCATTTCTGATAATGCACACCTTGAAGAGCATTAGCCTGCTTATACCATGTTCACTAACCAAAATAAAAATATTAACTCAATTATTAGTACTTTAATTGTAGGAAAGCAATATACTGTATATTCTAAACATCATGGCAAGCTAAACAAAGCTTTTTGTCAGAGGGAAAGTTCATCTCTTACTGTTTGTTTTTGTACAGTCACAACAAAAGAAAAAAGTCTAAATTGTCCAATTCCTCCATTGTCATCTCCTCGTGCCTTATCTCCTCCTTCTCATATTTTTTTTCTTTTCTGCTGCATCCGAGTCTTCGAGATTACTATAATTGCCAAACAGGTTGAAGGAAACTATAAAATCACTTGTTGAGATTGACAAAAATACCCCTTGGTGGTGTAAAAGTAAATTTTGGAAATCTGTTTTAATAAGAACTTCATAAAGCCACTGTTTTTGTTGTATTTTGATCTTTTACTGTCACAAATTCACACGAGGTGTTTCACATCAGTTATTTGGCTAGATTAAAAATAAATAGATTAATTACAGGTCATAATTAATTATTCCCTCAAAATATAAATTGCATGACATCACTAGTTTTGGTTTTAGTCTAGAGCTAGAAAACAATCAAATATATATTTACAATGCTTTTTTTTACCCCTTGTTGTAATCTAGTGATGATTTAATAATGCAGAAATGATAAAAGACCAAGAAATTTGCAAGAACTTTCAACAAACAAGTCATGGAAAAAAAGTGGTAGCTATTTAAAATCTTTATCAGAGGCTTTTTCAAAAGAGATCGTTCACCGCAGAGCTCCTCTATTTCCTGTTTTGAGCCTTTTTACTCAAGTAGCAAAGTATGAAAATGTTACAAAAATAAATCCAAGACCTCACAACCATTGTTCCCCTGCTAACGCAGATCATTGTTCATCCAGAATTCCATAATTAAGAAGGAATGTCAAACTGTTTGTAGCTTGCAGCTTTCGGCAAATCTCTCCAGACATTCCATAATCAAAGTTAAATAAGCAACCATTTAAGGAGATTGCAACTATTGTTTTGGACAGAAACCTCCACCTCTGTTTTTTTCTTCCTTTAAATATTACTATTGTAAGTTTCTTTGCTATCAAGCCCCTCACCTAAATCCCTGCAAGGAGATTTTGAGCAAAGAAAGAGGAAGCAATTTATAAGTGGCTGTATCTCAAATGAAATGGCTAGCTTCCACTTGATGAATGAGCTTCTGATGATTGCTAAGTTGAAATGGATTTGTGGGAAATTGAGATATAGAAGCAATGCTAAGCCCACCTGCTTTTCCTTCTGATGTCATTAATCAGATGTCATTATTTAGCTATTTAGTGGTCATTTTAAACAGCGGGACGGTGCCAAATAGACAGTGCTTCCAACTCAAATGTGATTGAAAACAGCTTTGACTCCTTGATTCATGATATCAGACAGACCCAAACAATCCCACCCACCAGGAACACTCATTTTCCCGTCCTTTCACTTGTCCTCACATGACAGTGGGTAGGGATACTAACAAACATTGGTAACTTTGTCTCTTTTTCTGGTGTACCGTTGAAGACCCCTGTGCTGCCCACAAAAATGTCTCCGTTTTTTGTGTTGAATTTAAGTGTACCGAGGAACAAACAATCCTACTTTTGCGAATCTGGCTTAAATGTTATTGCAGCAAATTCCGTGGATCCGCTCTCCTTGCCAGCTTTTACTCATCATCCAGAAACCACAGCAGAGTTACCACAAAAACAAAATGTTCATGCATTTGTGACAGCTTGTATTGTCCTGAATTTACCGTAAGACATCAAATGGCAGCATGTAGAAATGTCTACAACACAGGCGTATTCACTCCAACTCTACAGTACTTTCTGTGTTTTCCCAGAAAATTCTTTTCAAATACCCACATATGAGAGAGTCCCCCCTTTGCTAAAGAAAAAAAGCTATAATAGCCTTACTTTCTTCACCTGTAATTGTCTCTGCACCTTATTTAATGTGTCACTCCCGTCAAGCCAGTACCCTTCTCCAATCAACCCAACTTAATTGAGACCATTGGGTATTGGACATAGGTATAAAAGAAAAACAAGGGTGGTGGGTTAATTGAGTTGGGGGAGTAGTTCAACACTGGAATGGACTCAAAACTCGCAATATAGTCCACACATCTCTTACTCAAATGTGCTACCACTTGGGTTTGTTTTTCACTGATACTGGTCTGAACTTCATTTGAGGCCGGCCAAGGCCAGCTCTGACTAGCTGCCCCTAGAGGGTTTCTCTGGCCACACAGACTGCGAGTTGAGTTACACTCACCCCAAATGATCAGGAAACAGTAGGCTAAACATTTAAGTAAAAGAAGAAAAACTTTCCGCAGGGACACACGTGTGGAAACACTCTCTGTTTGATTTAGGAGAGGCGAGTGATGGTAAATGTTTGACGTTGGTGTGCTGAAACAACAGAAGTTGTCCAATGAGGCACAGATGTTGTTGGTTGCTTTTCAGGAGATTCAAGTTTTTTGTTATCAAAAACTCAAACAAAGGAAACTGTAGCAAACGTATGTGAAGACTGATCTTACCTGTGTGGAGAAGAGCGGTTGAAGCACGTCTTGGTCACATCTGTCACGTTGGGGTTACAGCAATCACCAAGGTCATAGAAGAAGTTCTCCCAGTTACATTCTGGGTCACATATCCCATTTCCCTGCTTGCTTTCAGGGCAGCGGCTCCAGTGCCTATACATGCAGTCACCGGAATCAAACCCCGTCAGAGGATGGTTGCATTCTGGATCGCATTGATCATCACCAACCTTGCTGATATCACAGTTAGCAAGTATCAAGCGATTGCGCAGGGAGGAATTGGTCACATTATGAATGCTGAGCTCCCAGGTGATATTGTAGAGGCTAAAAGCTTCATTAAGATGCTGGTGTTGCAGAATTATCTGGTGGTCTGATACAGTTGGCCTTTTTCTTGCATCGTCCCAGATATTAATGACACGATATCTCACTTTCTTTGGCCGGCGGAACGTCCACAGATGGTTGTAGTGTTTAATGACTTCAACGTTGTCACACACAGTTTGGCCACAACTTGGAGGCTCCAATGTTGTGTCCAGAATTCCTTCAGCATTTCCAATTCTGTCACCGACCAGAAAGCCTTGTCGTCCGCCCATTTCTGTCTCAGGCTGAGGGAAACTACCATCTTTTACTGTTAGCCACTTACGCCCAGGGTGATCAAATGTTTCACGGATGACAAGCTGAGGTAGATCTTCGGAGCTCTCGCGGCCCTGCATGTCCCTGATAATATCTCTCTGACCTCGCGCCTGCCTCCACAGACCCACCCTCTCCACTGCACCCCTGTAATTGTGATTCAGTGCATTCCCACCGATCATCAGGACTTTGCACTTTTTAGTCAAACGACTGAAGACATCTCCCGACTGCTCCCGACTGAGAGCAACTTGGGCTCCGTTGACGAAGAGTTTCATGTAGACACCATCGTACGTGATCGCCAAATGTGCCCATTGGTTGGGTGTGTAACGAACATTGGAGTGGATGGTGGTTGCTTTGTGGGCACGGTCAGTTTTAAGAGAAAAGAAGAAGCGAGGGTCACGGTTTCCTTGTTCACTAACGGCCTGGATGCCAAGCAGCCAGCCTCGATCACAGGAAGCATAGAAGCATTTGTCGTACAGGCCTGAAAAGAGAAAGAACAAAGGTCAATTTCTGTGTGTATATGTTTTACTTCATTTATCTAACAAAGGGTATATTTTTTTTCTGCATTTGACCCATCCTGGGAACCCATGGAACAGCTACAGGTGAAGGAGATGGAGGTTAAGTGCCTTGATAAAAGCACTTCAGCTGTTACAACCCACAGACAAATCCTGTCCAACCACATCACAGTCCACAAACTCAATCAAAATCAAACTGGCCTCAGACTTTTTCAACAGACTCACAGCTGTCCCACATAATTCAAAAACAAACAGACTAAAAATTAGGTATTTGTCATATTAATTCACTTGGAGATCATAAACTCTGTATTTTACTGACATGAACATTAAGGATGTTTGTAAAAATGTACTTTACGATTGCGGTGGAAAAAATACGCTTGTTTTCTGCTAAAACACAATTTACGACAAGACACTAAAATGCCTTTTTTTCTTGTTTCCTCTGGACTGTATGTCAACTTAAAAAGTCATTTGTTCTCACTTCTAATTCGTCCAGTTTCTTTGTGTAACACTCCTTGAGATAGGTGTGTGCAGCCACGCAAGTTCTTATCTGGGTATGTGTGCCCACGTCTGCGCTCATATATCTGGGAGATCCTGTCAGAGTGTACAAAGACTTCAAAGCACCATAAAATGCCTTACAAGGTCAATCCATGAAACAATTGTGTGCTTTGAGGTGATAAAGCTGGAGTCCGCTCTTAAAGCACTTCATGAGCTTTGGGCAATTATACCTACCCACAGAGAGACATATAATCTATGACCTGCAAATCAACCCCCTGTGGCGAGAAAGCATCCTTTACCACTTCTTTATGGGATCAGTGTTTCCGATTCCTGTTATCAACCTTCATATTTTTCTTTGCTACTTTCCTAATTGTACATAAGCTGATTATTAGAGAGATTATTTGATTTTTGAGCAAGGATTCTGCCCAGACACCTTTATTCCTGATTGCTTACTCTACCCTTTCCGCAGTCCATGACCAGCTAATGGTAATTTTGCAAACGTTTGGCCAGCTTTGACCTGTTTCTAATTAGCTCCACACTTCAGTATGCATTCATTAACTTGGTATTTGAGTGGACAAATGTTCAAAGAGTGAGGGGTTGGGTTCAGCGTCAAGGTCAGTCCTTTGGTGGATGATGTTTTTCAAGATTTCCACTACACTGGAAGGAAAAAGCCTTCCATCTGTCAGCTAGTGCACTCAAAGCTAAAAGGTGTGCTAAAATGCTTGTAGAGCTCCCAGTGTAAACAGCTGTCATAATTCTGCCATGCTCAATTAATCTAACACACTACACTTTTCCAGACCCAACGCTGCAACAGCTGGGACTCACAAAAAACACCCACACACATACATGCACAGGCTCATTCGGCCAAAAATATATACAATCCTGCAAACTAATATACACACCTATTTGCACATTTGCATCCGAGTGTGCCAAGAGGTTTATATGAGGGCTGGGCATCAAAGTAAGCTTTCTTGTGTTTGTCATTCTCCACAAAAACACACATAGAAAAGTAGGAAAAAAATTAACAAGTACACTTAAAAAAAATGTCTCTAGGACTTGATAAGAACCAGAGAGGAAGGGAACAATAAAGACTTTGTTTACTTTTGAACTGCTCTGTCTCTAAGAAGTCAAGTAGGGCCCTTCTAACAGTGACTGAAAAGAATGGAAAATTCCAATAATACCTTGAAAGTTAATTCTTACAAATAATAATAGTAATAATTGCAGACATGTCATCACATCAACTCAATAAGCTGTCAAGTGCCATAATTAATCTGACTAAATTCTGGTAATAATGAGTCACGCATGTAAATGAGCTGCCAATAGCTGCACTTGAACATATTTTAGAAGGCCAGGCGACTTACAGACAGATGACTTTTCTTCACTGTTACTCATGCTGTGACTGTCATCACCGAGAGCCTAACTACAGCACTAAATCTAAAGACATTTGTGAGGATTTGGGGTTTTCATCAACAGTTCTCCAAACACTCATTAGAGCTTAAAGGACTGAGTGCACAACGGCGAGAAAGTGTCTGACTAAAAACGTGTTGAGTGTTCAAGTTGAAGTAATTATTCCTGATGAAACGTGTCCTTAAACCTCTCCTCAAACTTAAGCCGCGCTATTATTTGTGATCTTGGGACAATTTATCTTCCTGTTTGTAACAAACTTCCACTTATAAAACAAATCCTGATAATGCTGTTGGGAGAGCCCATGAAAACGAAGCTGCAGCTGTTTTTGAATGTGTGCGGGTGCGTGATTCGACCTCACACTGGGTAAAAACATCGCTTTACTTATGATCGCAACAATTATCTGTCAACGTTTGCATATAATTGCCTCCAGCAGGTCATGGAAAAGTGCCTCTGCTGCTATTGACATTCATTTTTGTTTTCCTTGTATGCTAGACAACCCAGCATGACCCGGATACGGGGGCTAATAGGGCAAAACAGAGTTTGCATAACATTTGGACTCAGACTTGATGTACTGATTTTGTGATAGGTGTTTGTGTCGTGTTGGTGTCTAGAATACAAAAAAAAAAAAAAAAAAAAAACAAGCGTAAACACCATAAACCTTTTCTCTTGTCTATTTTCTTTATTCTTTTAAAAAACTAGGAATATAGACTTTATAGATTAGAGTTTAATTGGTCACTTGTTACGACAAGAAACGTCTAGCAGTGCAGCAGTGGTGTTTGAAAGAATTGCATAAACAGGATTTTAAAATTTTTAAGGAAAATCTAAAACCACAGAAAAGCTTTGTTGGTTTTAAAATGTTTTGAAAGGAGTATATGGCCTTCATTTTTCAAAGAATAGAGCCCCTAACAAAGTCTGGTCGTGTGTCTGAAACAGAATCAATTCATGTATTTATATATTTCCAAAACCACATTGAAGTGATTGGAGCTGGTCAATAAAAACAGCATCTGAGGAATTGAACTTCTCCAGTTTAAAGAGAAACAGATATTTAAAAGAAAATAAAACTTTTGTATGTTTTTTTTAGTCTTACCCAGTTTCTTGCGAACATTTAAAAAAATGAAAGTTACTATCATTTAAAAGAAACCTTTTTCTCATTTTAAGACAGTGCACAGTCATTTTTTTTACTTTAAAGACCCACTGATCATATTTTGATTGAAGTGTTCCCAGTGGTCTTTTAACTAGCCCACCCAGCATATGTTCTATGACACAATACGATCTTTTTTAATCATTTTTTTCTGCTCCTGATTTGCAATGATTTGAATAAAGAAATACTCAGAAATCTAATTTTAAGTTAATTTATCTTTATTTATATCCTCCGTTATCAGAAAAATGCCACAAGATCATGTTAAAAACTCCAAAAACACTATTTTCATCGGAGTGGGTCTTAAAAGCTTTACAACAACAAAGACGAGAGCTTTTGGTCACAGGTTGACTTATCTTATACATTTTCGCTTTATTAAATCTTGCTAAACATTTGAACTCAATTTCTCTGACAAAATTGACAGAATAATTGATTTGTTTTGTTTGTTACACATTTACTTATTTAATCACAGAGGGCTTTAAAACCTTATCTTTGCTTGGATTTTGTGTCATTGGGCTGCTAACATCAAGGCATCTGAATAGTAGAGTTTTTCTGTTGGAATATACAGCTGGTTGTACCAACAACAAGCTGCATAAGGGTTGGATCAAACCACCAAAGCATAGCTGTGAATGCAGCTCACCACTCTGTCTGGGGATAGGTCAAATGAGGAGAACTTGTACTCTTTAAGGTGTGTGACAACTAATGAGACTTTAAAAGTTTGTGACTTCTTGGAGACACAATTGTGAGAGAAACCGAGATTCGCAAGTGTGATTGTCACATGAGTATGTGTGACAGTCACCCGACATGTCAGATGTTTGTGTTTCTCTCCTCTCTCCGACCACGTAACAACTTAGTTGTAAAGGGTGACAAATCCCAGCAAAGCTCTTTCACTTTGTGTGTGGAAGCTGAATTGAGAAAAGTTTAAGAAAGGTTTAAGATGGCTTTAAGTGACTTTTTATGTCTGTATGTGAGGCTCAAGTTGTTTTATTTCTGAACAATATATCTATAACTAACTAAATATCATTTTATCACACTGAACAATCAATAGTGATATTGATGTTGTTCTTATATTTTTCTTTAATTTTTTTGTTCATGATTTATACCTGTTTAACATAAGTCCATTAATTTATGTTTTCATCTCAAAATATACTCTGTAAAGTACAACATGCCTTCCTCATGTGATGCATGGATGTAATTTTGTCAAGAGTTTTCCCATCCACTGTCATTTCTCTCTGAGCCACACACTGATAGGATGGTGTTTACGGGAGTTTAGAGGGCATAGATGTATCATTCTAGCGGTTACAGTTTAAACAATCCAACTGTCATCGGTCAACTTTTGATCTATTTTAAAAGTAGTGATCTTTTAATATGATTATGCTGTTTTTGGCCAAAAAGAAAAAAGGAAAATATAAACACTAACCGTAACACAGAGGTCAGCTCACATTTGCACAAGCAGTAAACCTGACAGAATCTAACGCTTCACATGTGTTGGTTTGCATGCACAAGTGTAACTGTGAACTGTAGTTGTATTGTTTACATGTTGATAAGTTTGTATGTGAAGATTCTTGGAGCCAACAGGTATGTTTGTAACAACTGAGAGTGTGGACAGGCCCCGCCCATTTTAGACAAACATTCACACCTGATTGTAGTGATTATAAACTTCCAGCATCCAGTCGGCCTGTGATTGAAGGATTGCAGGTTCAATTCCCGCGTTGCCCGCCCATGTCTCGAAGTGTCCTTGGGCAAGACACTGAACCCCACATTGCCTCTGATGGAAGGTTGGCGCCAGTGTTCGGCAGCGGAGCCACCATCAGTGTATGAGTGTGTGTGTGAATGGGTGAGTGGGTCTGTGACTGTAAAGCGCTTTGGGCCTTCAATGAAGGTAGAAAAGCGCTATAGAAGTATTTACCATTTACCATTTATGATTCTACCCCCCCTCCCTCCCTGTAATCATCCTCCAATTTCTTTAACCCATCCTTTTTCCCGTCTTTTCTGCTTTTGTCCCCCCCCAACATCCCTCTCTCTTCTTCCCCCATCTTCTTTTCCGTCCAGTCCAACATAAATGATGCAAACATAATCAATATAAAGTTTAGCCTAAATTACAAAAGGGGTTTATGCAAATATACACCGTGTGTGTCAGAAGATCTATATCCCCCGATTGTAACAGTAAAATCTGTCTAACACAAGAGGCTCTCAGTTCGTATTTGTTTGCTCAGCTGTTGGACAGGACAAGTTAAAACAAAAAACAAAAAAACAAAAAAAAAAAATTCAGAAATCCAAGTTTGAGCTCAAATTGTCCAATGTTTGTCCTCCATCGTCAGAAAAAGGCCACAAGAACATGCTAAAAACATAATTTGTACCAGTGGGTCTTTCAAGGATTTGTTTTTAACAAAAATTTGTTTATTTTGTTGCTTCCTAAGGCAAAATATTGCAAAACTGTCCCTTATTGCTGGAATGTTCAACTATTCATGATTTTGTTAGAATAAAGCATTGAGCTGATTTACTGAAATTAAATTGTTTTTCTTGTTGGTCAGATTATAAACTTTGAAGTTGCAAAAGTAACTTCAAAAGTAAACAGAAAAGATCTACAGCCTATCATATCAAAGGTTTGCAGTCTTCTTGATACTCACAGAGAATCCGTCCTAATAGTTCACATTTCTCACACAAAAAGGCTGCAGAAATCTGACTTTTCAATCATTTTTTTGTCTCTTGGTTTCCCTATTTCTCATAAATACTATAGAAAATATTTTGTTCAGTTACATTTTAGTCAAGTTGGACTAAAAATGTTTAAAAAATGCTTCCTTGGATCTTAAATTTGAATAACACGGAAGGTAAAATTGTGAGCAAAACCTTTCAGAAAGCCAGTTTGTCAAAACAGAATGTGATAAGTTTGACTTCAACCACAAAGCAAAGATATATATATTTTGCATCAGGTTCTTTTCTTGTGCAACTCAAAACCCTAGAAGTCATCAAACCTGGCAAAGCCCACATTTCTAAAAAAAAAAAAACAAAGCCGACTGTTTAACCACCTGTGCAGCAAACAGCAGCGTGTGATAGAGAGGGAAATGAAATTCTTTGAGAGGGGAAAGCAGCAGAGTGAAGAAACGAAGAAAGAGATCATCAATAACCAAAAACAATACCGGGAGAGTAAAAAAAACAACAATCAAAACAAAGGGATAGAGCTTTTTTATTCGATTTTTTGTGATCTGAATTAGATTTAAAGATTAAGATCTGTTGAATCAGTCAGATGTGTCACTTCAAAAAGTTTATAATAAAAACATGATGCATAAATGGTAATCTCTAATAAAGATCAAGTTGGAAGGAGATAACAACAATAACAACTGAAGTAAAAGCATTTCCTCTCACCAATCTCTTAAATATTATGTTAGTTTTGCATAAAATCCACTCTTTGATCCAGCTTTTTCTTCTACCGTTGCATTAAATTATGTTCCGATCTTCAAAAAGTCCTGTTATCATGCATAAAATCCCACAGAGACACAGAAGAGTCACTTAGGTCACAACAAACCCTCTGAACTACCTTTTTTTCAGTTTGACACTCTTACAGTGGATTAGTTTTACAGTCTAGACTCCTGCCAATTGGCTACACTGCCTAAAAATGTACTGTCTGTTTGCACGGAGCACTTACACACAGTGATTATTTATGTGAACTAAGAGGCGGGGTTGTATTGATGGAATTTACAGATTGAATATCAGTGCAAGTATATTTCTTAAATGGTTAAGTACATTCACAGACTGGCACACAGGAGGCTGAGGAGGACTGGGTTCATTTCAGTTCACCTAAGCTGTGTGTCTGCTACTGTTGCAGGCACATTTGTGTTTGCAGCCCCCCCTATAGGCAGGGAAAAAAGGGGGGTCCAGTTCCATCATGCAAGAGAAAAAAAACTCTCTGCTCCAAACAAACTGTGCACTTTTAACACTTTTCTGGAGCATCTTTACGCACGGCTGCAAACCCGCCTGCACAGATGATAAAGCTTCCCGCCAACATAAAAGGTCTGATAGGTGTCTGTCCAAACTCTGCCAAGCCTGGATAAAGATGCATCATCATCATCATCCTCCGATTTCGCGCCGTCGTGTCAGGAGAGGCTGTGAGCAGCGACATGAAAGCGCACAGACAACGCAAGAGGGGGGAACCCTGGCTCTGTCAGCCCTGTCTCGTAACTCCGGTAGCCAATCCAGAGGTGTCGGTTTTAGTGAGGGAGGGTGGGCACTTGCATGGGCTTGCGGCTCGAGCTGAGAGCCGCGAGCGCCTCCACACGCACGCACGGACGCACGAAGGCGCGCACAGCACCCCCGCCGCTTTGTGCCTGACGTGACGTGCTCGCGCACAAAGTTTTGACCATTACATCATAGCTTTAAAATAGCCAAGTCGGCCCAAAGAAATGACATTTGAAGCGCAGTTTTTACGCACGGTGACATCAGCTGCCGGATGGAAGATGCGGCACAGATACCTGCCGCCCTGTTTACGCACGCAGCTTTGCTGATATTCACTTAAAAGAAGGTGCATTCAAAAGTGGGGAAACATCTTAAATAGCATTCAAAGGAAAACCACATCAGCGTGATCAATGTGATCCTAATCCAGAGCGCGCTACCTAAAATACCCGCTGTTTTCAGAGCATTACATCATTGTCTGGTTCGGGAGATAAAGTCCATTTCAACTCTTTGTTTGATCATCTGCGCGGATCACGCTGTAAGACTAATAAAATGAGATTGGATGATGTAGAGATGTTTTAGAGAGTCCTACCTGCGATCACCGTGGGTGATCGTTGACCTCCCTCTGGTTTGATCCACATCTCCAGAGTGAAATTTCCTCTAGGAATCTCCACGCCGGGCTTGAGCCGTAACTGATCTCCCCTGCCGGTGAAATAGACTGCTTTCCCGCGGTCTGGAGAGTTTTCCTCCGCGTGTGACGAGCGCCGGTACTGGCGGGGCACCCGCCGCTCCAAGCCGGCCAAGGAGCGTTTGCCCCGGGGCAGACGAGTGGCACAAGCCCCTGGGATGACGGCTCTCGCCTCCCTGATGCGCACCAACTCCCTCTTGGTTCTTCCCTTTCTCCGGACTGTCCCGCACTCTGATCCAAAGCACAAGATGAGAATCACAAGGCAAGACACCCAGGGTGATGGCCAAAGTTTCATTTTTCGGCAAAATAAAAAAAAATAAAAGGATAAGAAAAATAAAAGAAACGAATAAGTAAAAAAAAATGTCCACAGTGTTACTCTCTGTTGGGATCCTCTTGAGTTCTTTTTCTTTTCTTTTCTTTTTTACAAACCAAAACGTATAAACTGTCTAAATAAACCCATTAAGCTACGCTGTTTTCCCTCTTTATATTGCTAAGCCACGACCCCCTCTCTTAAGCAAAACTACTCTGGAGACATTCATGGGAATATTTCATTCATGTTATGTGTTCCACGGTGCCTTTTCAATGGGTCCCATTTAGCCAAAGGGATGACTAATAAGTAATCAATCAAGAGGGGGGTCCGGCCGATGCCCCCCTCATCCTCTTTGGACGAGTAACACGCAGAAAATCCACAGTTGTCCACCAAAGCTCTCGTTACACCTCCTGTTTTTATCCTACCCGTGGAAAAGCATTAGAAATGGCACACAGACTGTGGAATCCCAAAGAAAAGTGACAGCAAACCGGCCACTCATATTTATTACAGGAAAAAAAAAATGTGTTCCAAATGAAATCCAAAACAAACAAACAACAAAACTTCCCTCAGTCTGTGTGCAAAAAAGTTGAAATGGACTGGGATGCCTGGAAAGGCGCAAGAGAGACAGAGGGACAGGGAGCTCCAGAAGTCGCGGTCCTCATTGATTGCCTGGAACAGAGAGCCTTTACGCACTTGGAGGAGTCGGAGCTCGTCGTCACTCTGGAGGCAGCTAAAAGTCCTTTAAAGAACAAGTCATGTTTTCAAATGTTCTGAGCCTCTGTGTGTGTGTGTGTTTTCTTTTTCAGCTCCTTTTTTTCACAGTGGGAAGTCACACAGGTAGGCAACTCTCACTGACGGTAATTCTCTCGGAGGCACACACTGATAGGATGGTGTTTACGGGAGTTTAGAGGGCGTAGATGTATCCCTCTAGCGGTTACAGTTTAAACAATCCAACACATGCACGAGTCCCACAATGCAGGATCAGAAGCATGCCGTCTGAAGGAATGAACCAACAGATACTCCTGGTTAGGGATGTAAAAAAGGAAAAAAAAACCTTAAAGGCATGCAAAAGTTTCAGCTTTACTGTCATTATAAAAGGTGCAATTAAAAATATTGAATTAAAAATACATTGAACCAAAAATATACATCAATGAACCATGTAGCCTAAGAAAGTCAGGAAAATGACACAAAATTGTCAGTTGATCCTAACAAATACCACTGTAAACACTAAAGAACCTATTGCTGACATGTATGTAACGATACAGTACATTTTTGTACTTTTTAAAATATTTTTTTCTAAGTATGTAATGATCGTTATGTATGTGAATATTGTCCTTTAAGTTAACTTCACT
The DNA here is from genome assembly GCA_014656515.1 of Oryzias celebensis. Taxonomy (NCBI): domain Eukaryota; kingdom Metazoa; phylum Chordata; class Actinopteri; order Beloniformes; family Adrianichthyidae; genus Oryzias; species Oryzias celebensis. Next base: position 11,374,988 of record BNCR01000012.1, read on the forward strand.
TATTCAAATAAAGTAAAAAGGGCAGAAAAACAAGATTTCTTCATCCTGTTCCCATTCACTTCCCTTGTAAAACAACTTGTGTAAGATCTTTTGTTTTGTGGAAATGAAAAGTAATACATAACGTGAAAGAAAATTTCTAAAAGAATCCTTAAAAAGTAGATAAATAAATAAAATGTGTATACAATACATGTAAATAAAGAAATTGTACTTCAACACTACAGAACAATATAGGAACTTTCTTCCTGCTAGCAAATAGATTCTACAATGCCTTAACACTGGACAACAATTGGTGGTGTTATTAACTTTTTGAAAATGCATTGTTTTTATTCTATTCTATTCTATTCTATTCTATTCTATTCTATTCTATTCTATTCTATTCTATTCTATTCTGTTTATACAAAAAACACACTAAAAACAGGACAAAAAATACATAAAAGTAAACAAAAAAAGTTAAGGTATAATACATATTTATGTACATAAAAAATTGGTTAAATTTAACCAAGGAATTCACTGAAGAGTCTGTTGATCAACTGATCAACTGATCAAATGTTGATCTGTTGATGTTTGGACCTCAGTTTAAGCACCAATTTGTTTATATTAACTCCTTTAATTTCAGGTATACAAAATAACTTAAATATCTAATGAGGTCATTTTGGAGTAAATCCTTAAAGTGGCTTGATGCATATTTGCATCAATAGACAAATATTGATATCAAGCTAATATATTGAAACTTTGCATCAGAATTGTGCATACAAAGAGAAAAAACTGAATTTAGATGTATATGCTGCTACTTTTAACAGTTTAACTCTACGACGTCCAAAAGACAAAGTGGAACGAAAAAAATCTGGGAACATTTGAGGAAAAATGACCTTAACTTAGCCTGCCAGCGTGTCTCCATCCAAATCTGCTTGTTTTCCTCACCACCACCCCCCAACTTCCCCTCACTTTGGTCATTCTCCACGTGTTTTTTTTTTTTTTTTTTCCAGAGCTTCATTGAAAAAAAAATCAAACTGACTCGGTCTGACACACAAATGTTTACATACTGTCGCTTTTGATGGATGTGACTTTGGAAACCACACACTCAGCTCAGACTGGAGCGCCTTTGAGCTCGGTGTCGGGCTTTAGAAGTCCTCGCAGAAAAGAAGAAAAAGCTTTGCTCGGTGTTGCCGTTACTCCAAGAAACTTTCGACATTCACAAGGAGAAAAAGTCAGCCTTTGCCTTCAGTGCTGTTCAGTCAACAAGAATGTCCCCCCAAACACACACACACACACACACACACCCTCTGTTCTGCTTCTCATGTTTGTTGTAAACGTGTGTTTGCTGCGGCGAAACTTGCCACCTACCATAAAGAGAAGAGGGGAACAAACATTAAATATTTACCTCCTTCTTCATGAGGTGTTGTGACTTTTGGGCCACATATTTCCTTTTGTTTCTGGAGCAGCAGGGGTCGGGGCGCATAGAAAAGAGATATTGTGGGAGAATTTCTCCTTTTTTGCGGAGAATTTCTTTTTCTAAAGTGATTAAATCCCAACATTTACGGAAGTTTACCTTCATCATTTGGCCAAAGGAGTGCTGAAGATTGAAAAGATGAGGTAATGCCTTGGAGCATCCTCTCCGGTTGGTCGCGTACAGGCTGCAAGGAGCTGAATGGTTGGGGAGGGGGATTGAATGACCTTTATGTGTGAAACATGTTCACATAAAGGTCATTCACTGTTATGCAAGGAGATTGAGTTGAATTGTTTTACTGGGTTCCTTCACCCCTCGTCCCGCCCCTCAGGCCACACACCAAAAGAAGTTCAAACGGTCTTCCTTCCTCGCCGCCTTTTTTTCCCTTTTTCTTTTTGCAGTAACATCTTTTTTTCCCTTAAAAACAGGAGGATTCTCTGTTGTTAATGGATTCGATGATCCGCGGGAAGCAACATCCCATCTTAACCCAATGACCTGTGATGGTTGGCGTCAACATTCCCAGCGGAATTCTGTAAATCCGGCTGCAGATTTGAGCCGTCTTCTGTCAAGATTTTGTTGGTGCTCCGAAGAAACTGTAGATCTTAAAAACATCGTTTTTGATTATTTTTAAAAGTTAAAATCAAATGTTGCTCACAAAACAACCTGTGAATCGACAAATACCTCCCAAAAATGCCTATAGTCATAAATAATAAAAATAAACATTCAAATATGAATATTTGTCAAGTTAATAATTAAAAAATATATCAAAGAAACAACTGAAATGTAAAACAAAAGCTAACCCAGAATGGATTAGTCTGTGTTTACTATATTATTGACCCAATGCATGTTTAGTGTGGTATAAAGAGCTGTATCTGTAAGTGACACTGTTGGGATTATCTGCATTGAAAATCTAGACTCGTGCCAATACTTCTGCCTTTCCCCACCCCGCTTGTCACTCAATTTTGACCCTGGGAGATTACGCCTGTGCGATCTAAATGCAGCAGCTTGCTGAGCAATGTGAAGGTCGATGGGTCTGCAGGACAGAGCATAATCTGATGTTTTTTGGAATTTTCAGTTGTTAGCGTCATAAGTAGAGGAAACTATCCTTGATCACCTGTGCTTGAAGAAAACCTCGAATTCCGTGTTAAGGCCTCCTTTTGTTATCCAAGTGATTGGAGCAAAGTGCGATGTAGATAGTAGCAAAAATGTCCGATAATCCATTAATGCATCCATCGTAATCTGTGCCTGTTGCTGCTCCAGAAGGCAAAACTTAATGCTTTGACTTCTGTCTTGTGAGTAATTTGAAAAAGTGAAAGTAAAAAGTATAGACTAGCTTCACAGTGAACATAGAAAAACTTGAGAGTCCTCAGAAGCTTCCAGACGCCTTGTTCATTTAAATCACAATTTATGAGGGACTGAGTGTAATTCTAACTATAACACTGTTTCAGAATACCCATTAAAGCACTTAAGAGTATAATCCTATCCCGCTAACAAAACACACCAGCTCAAATATTCTGGGATTCCACGAAAAGTGGCACACATGCACTTTCCAGTGAAAAGAAACCACTTTCCCAGTTAGATGACGACTTAGATGGAGGTGTTGTTTGCTTCTTTCAAGCATGAATGTCACAAAGATTAGAGAAAATGTATATGGTCACGTAAATCGGTTTTAATCTCTTCTAATGCTTGTGACAGATGTCATTTATGTGCGCTGCATGAAGGGGATCCAGTGCAGCTGGCCAGCACCCGGGACAACATGCACTACTATTTTGCACAGGTTGGATCATAAAGTAACTCTTTAGAATCTATGTATGAAAGTAGATTATGATGCGACAGGTCAGATTAGTGGACTACAATACTATTCTAATTAAAAATCGTTTTTTTTAACACTTTTCATTATATAACGGGTCATGTCAAATTAAGCCTGTGTATAGAACTACTTGAGGAATTTTTTTGTATCTCTATGATCCATAAATCACTTGTGGCTAAATGCATTTTTTATGTTTGTGTGGTTGAAAATCAAGTTCCAGTCATATTGTTCAATGGCTTCTGCAAGATCAATACAACTTCTTTGTTACTTTATTAAAAGCAGCACATCATAAAATGAGGATCCACTTCTGTTTAACAAGAACATGCAAACCAAATGTACTGATCCATGAATAAAAATTGTTATTTTTTCAAAAATAATAATAAAAAAAAAAACATTTTAAAAAAGTCATCCAACAAATTGATAGACAATTGAAAAGAAAAAAAAATAGGTAAATAAATTTGGAAAAATATTTCTACAAATCACATCTAATCTGTGAAGAATCTGTGCAGCCGCGCATGTAAGAAGATATGTTGATAGTTAAATGTTGTTAATTTCATTTTTCTGTATTAAAACGTTTTTGGAGTACAGTCAGAGTCATGTCACATCATAACGGAAGAATAAATGTCATGCAACAAAATAAAATGACCTCAGTAAATCTTTAAATAAGTAAAAAGCTCTGAAAAAAAAAAACATTCGACCAACACAATGGGCTATAAATGTCTTGTGTTTGATAGGATAGTGTTCAGGTCTCGTGTTGAGAACCATACGGTCCTACATCAAAGTACATTTCAAATAGTATATTTTCAGATTGTTTTTTTAAATAACGCTTTATGGTAAAGACATATTTAGAAGTTCTTACATTATTCAAAAAATATGAAAAGTAAAAACATTTTCCTACTCCTGCATTTTTAAGCTTTTTGTACCTTCAGAAAGTTTTTTTTTTCTTTTTTTTTTTGTGGCAAGTGTGTCTTGCATTCATAAAATTGAAATTAAGATATAAACAGGGATTACCAACATGACTTAGCAAATCTTGTCAATATTGTACGCAAGCATTTGAATTTCATTTATCTTTATAGCATGCACTCTAAATAATACGTGTTTAATTGAATTTTTTTTTTAATTCCTCTAATTTTAAAAAAAGGACCCTCTTTCAGAGAAAAATAAAGGAAGATTTTGTGAAGTTCTTCTTTCAGAGTAACAAAGGCAGCTGTCCGCTTTGGCACTCTTAATGTATTTTGCGCACATTTGGGTGGACAGGATTATAAGGCACACAATCAATGAATGGTATATTTTCAAACTTGCGTCATTTATAAAGTGTACCAAACTATAAGGCACATTACGCTAGACATTAGAGTCATAAATAGGACTGTCAGTCATTCAGTCTGAATTAACTGCTTTCACAGTAATTCTAGAATCTGTTTGTGACACGCGACTCGTTATCCATGTTAGCCACGTTAGATTCATTAGCGTTTTCACAATACCTGTAGCTCCCAACCTTGTTTGCAACACAATAAAAACAGACTGATACCGCTAAAACAAACGTCACTGTAACAATGCTAATTCCCAACCTTATTAGTAACGTAAAAAAAAAAAAAACACATATCGACACTGCTACACATTAGCCACGTTGAAAGCGTTAGCCGTCTTGGCATATTCACAACACCTTTAACTCACCTTTAACTCCCAACCTTGTTTGCAACATGTAAAAAAAAAAACAGACTGACACTGCTAAACAAACTTTGCTGTGATTATGCGAACTCCCAACCTTATTAGTAATACATGAAAAAAAACCCTGTCCGGCACAGCTACACGTTAGCCCTGTTAGCTATGTTAGCGTATGCAAAATAACACCCAAACTCGTTTGGAAATCCATTAAAAAAGACATTTGACAGATTGCCATGTACCTCCCAAAATTGCTTTGACATCACTAAACAAAACCAGAAGTAACCCATTTATAGGGCACTCCAGATTATAAGACCCAGGTTTTCTTTTTTTTTTTTTTTTTGTTTTTTGTAAGGAAGTGACTATTTTTACGTAATAAGGGCTTGGTTAGGATTACAATTAGGGTTAAAATATGTTCTATGATAGGCTATGCATAGATTTTGATGGCACGTATTACGTGTACCCAACATAAATTTCCATCAGTTTTTGTGCTTCAAACGTAACTGTGTACGAATAACATCAGCCTTTTGACAAAAATACAGATTTTAAGTACACCGTATATTGCGGAAATTAAGGTAGTTTTAGACACATGGTGCCACCGCAGCTGTTTCCTCACCTGCCAACAGAAAGGATGGTAAACCCCATTATCATTTCATGATCATCTTTAGCTGTCATCACAGCAAAAGACAAGGGCAAGCCTAACATCTGCTTGCAGACAAGTGCAGCCAAATGAGAGGATCCCTGCGAAAAAAAAAAAAAAAAAAACCCTGGTGGGTGAACTCAATGCCACACAGAGGGAAACAGTTAACGCGAGCACCAAAATAAAAGTTTTAACAGCAACCGCAGAATCATGCTGAACAGCATGTTACTGCCTATACATGTAAGTGTCTGTACAGTGTGACCCTCATCATCCTCACATCCTGCATTTTAGTTGCTGTCATGAGCAATGCGGTAAACAAAAACCCATTACGGCGCCCCGAATGGCATCCGAGGCTTGCTCTCAGTTTAACTCCCCTGTTTGTGGGTGAGAGTTATATGTGCTGGAGTGCAGAGTATGGCGCAGTCAGCATACTATCTCTTGCTACCACCACTGCCCCTCAGTCTAGACTGTACAGGCCGTCCATATGGAGATGGTTAAAGAGCTCATTAGGCTGCCTACTTGAAATACAGTTGCAGTGACGCTTGTCCATAAAAACACTAAGCAGCCTGGTTTCTATACTAGTATCAACCAGGTTTAGGCATCAAACCCTCAGGACTGACAACAATTTTGATCTCCAAAGGACGGCGGAAACTTTCCAAGAAACGAACAAGGACTGGGGTTACTTCTTGGAACATTTCGGGAAACTCTTTGCTTCAGCAAGTCTAAGCCGTCTGTGTGAGGAAGAAGAGAAAAATGCCTGCTAAGGTGAATGGGATATGGACCATTAGAAGAAAAATAGCTTGCTCTTATTAAAAAACATTTAGGGTAACCAAAGTTTTGCTTTAAGGCACAGAACAGCTCGAGGAAAAAGAGTTCAAAACCCAAACTGAATGCATTACTAGCATGAACTGTTTCTCACAATATATTTGCTAATTTGAATGTTAAACATTGAGAAGGAACACTTAATCCTGACATTAAATTTACTCTTTATTGCCTAAGAAAAAATCTTTGAAACAAACTTGATTTGGTAAAGTAACACATTTTTAGGCAATAATAAAAAAACGGTTGTTTTCTAGAATGCAGTTTCTGTAAAGCGGCAGTTGTGCATCAAAAATTTGTCTCTGAGTTATACTGTTGGCGCAAAGTAAGCCTGCCCTTACTTCCCATCATCCATCTGTCTACACACATTCCTGCTAGCTTAGACCCTCCCACAACCCCAATATAACATTATCAGTGCAACAAAAATGGCGAGCAATATCTGAGCCATCTAGATATAGTTTATAGCCAAATGACAGCTCAGACGAGGAAAATGAAGACATACATGAATCTAGTTGTCTACAAGTGGATGCATCAGAATGGAGAGGAGCAGGGAACTTGTGACAACGCCCATCTTTTCTCATGTTTTTAAACAAATTTAATCTTTTTCAAACAAATTTTTATCATCTGCTCCTTATTCACAATGATTTGAATAAACACATTTCCAGAAATGCAATTTTGAGCTTACTTTTCTTAATATATGTACTCAATCATCAGCACAAAAAAAAAACATTTTCATTGGTGAGGGTCTTTAATAAAAGTTTTTTTTTTCTTTTTTTTTTTTTTTACCAAAAATGACATGTATCATACAGAGTTCATGAATTTTTTACCTTCAAGGGAAAATCAGGAAAGTCATACCATTCATCCAATGAACCCAAATCTCTTCTGGGGTCATGGGGCTGCTGGAGCCAATCCAGCTGTTGTTGGGCGAAGGCGGGGAATCCAGAAACCTACAAAAAACTAAGACCTAACCATAAATTCATTCAAAGCTTTTTCAAAAGTTTACTGAATTTCATTGTTATTGTAAATCTTCAGCGAACTGCCATCGCTACTTCTCCCCTTCATCAAATATTATATAAATATGGAAAAGTACTTACGTAGTGCACTACAATAAACTGGCTCTTTTTTTCCTCCCCTTTTACATAGTTATATATAGTCAAATAAGCCTAAAGCAATGATCTGTAAACAAAACTGTCCTTTTACAGTGCCTTTTATGCTCTATTCAAGGCTTTTCATGCTACTTTTTCTTGCCTTATCATGACAACCAAGCCTTGTTTTTTAATTTCTTTGAAGTCGTATGTTACATTGGCAGGTCACTATTTACTCTCAAGTGAACATTAAAGGAACAATTATGCACCAAGTGCTTATAAATCATAGTAATCACTAAGAGAGACCAGTGTTACAACTCAGCTTTGTTTTTGTCTTGATGTTTTGGCTCTATTTGCAGGAAGAAACGACCAAATGCAAGCGAAAGGAGATTGCACCCATAGATGTTGGCATGTGCATTTTAACCCTGTAAAGCCTGAACCATTAAATAATTGACAAAAAAATTCAAATTCTTTGAATTTGGAGCCATTATAGGTCGCTCTGAACAAACAAACAAAAAAATTTTTTATATAGATATATACATTTGAATTTGTATCATATTTGATTCGTCAGGTCACACAGCTCAAAGATACATTTTTTTTCCTGAGCTAACAAAAACATTCTAAGACCCCCAAAAATACAAGAAATTTGTTTTTCCATTCCATTGCTCTTGTGGAGGGTAAGTAGACTCATGTATTAAATATGATACATTCGGCTTTAAAGGGTTAATCATGTCTACGTATTACGTTCACATTGATAAGGGAGCGATCCACTTACGTTTGCTTGGATACAAATATCTCTCCATGTTTTTCTCTCGCACGGGCTGATTTTGGCTTGATCCACTGCGGTAAAAGCAAAGTACAGCAGCTCAAATAACAGCTGCAGCCCTCAGATGTCCATAGCCAAAGGAAAATTGCAAGAATGTCTAGTATGTGGTTGGTAAACAAAATCTCCAAAATGCAGTAGACTTTGTGAGGAACATACCTTACGATCTTTGCGTGGATTGCGAGCAATCAGCATGCTTTTTTGGAGAATGTAAACAACACTGGGATACTACAAACAGTGTGCCGCTGTGGGAAAAGAAGCACAATGCACTGGGAGCTATGCGTTTAGTATAACGCTACAGTCTGTAAGGAGAAAAACACATGCTGCAGCATAAGTCAACAATGCCTAATGCTACATTGAGATGAGCAAACAATGGGCACGTGCTGATTTGGAGTCAACAATGCACAACGCCGCACCTTAATGTGTCTGGGCCAAACAATGCAAAAGCCGATTATGCAAATTGGGGTTATCGAGGGCATTGCAATGTAACAATGGCGCCAAGTTGATTGGGCTGTGTGTGTATGCATCTGTGTGTGTGTGTTCAAAACCCATCCCCTTGGGTCCCCCCCCTCCCTCACAAATGCCCTTCCCAAAAACCCCTGTCCTACGGTCTCTTTGCCAAGGCCTCATTATAGAGGCTGTCGTCAATTGGAAGGTCAAGGGTCAAGGCAGAGGATCAGATTGATCAATACCCCCTGGCCTGATCAATCAACTTGTCTTTTCATTTCCACCAATGAGATGCAGGCACACATGAAAACAAAGGAGTGAGAGGGAAAAGACCGTCAGAAAGAATTAGGCTGGTAAGAATGTAAACAAGCCTGCCTGGCTGAGCAGATTCCAGAAGCATTTTTTCCCCCGCACTTTAGAATGACATTCTCAAGGACATTGATGAGCGGTGTGCGTCACTGTGATGCACCTGTAATTCCCTTGCTTCTCTCTGTGTTTGTTCCAGATTTTAGCCACTTTGTGGGAGATTGGGATCTGTCTGCTTCGTAAATCTGTTCCCTGGAGCATTAACACACATGCACCGGCCATCCTCAGCCTGTTTAGTGAAATGACTAGTATTGGAAAAAGGGCATATTCATCTTAGTCTTTAAAAGTGGAAACAATTAGGCTGTACAATTACAAAAGCATACTTTTATTTAGTTATAAATCAACTGATTTCACATTTCCAAATTACAAGGCACATGGAGCCTTTTAGCATTGGCAGACTTAGGCAAATTCAAATGATCCATTAGCTTTGATCCTCAAACAGCTTTAACAAATGGGTCATTTTTCAGGATTCTCTCAAATTAAAACTGCCTGGTGTATATTTGGCCAAAGAATCACTCTCCCCAAGGAATAATTCCAGCCACTAAGTAGTTACAAATCATTGAAATGAGATGACGAAATATGGAAGAGAAAGGCACTCAGTGGTAAATCATTAAAAATGTACCTTCTTCACCTCTGCTCCAGAGCAACACTTTGCGCGACATTAGCCGGCTGAGAGCCAAGTAAAAAGAGCAATGTGTAAAAGGGAGTGAAAAAAAAGTCTTTTTAAGAACTAATGGAGGTATCCTAAAAACAAACTCCAGACATGCTGCAATAAAACTGATTTAAAAGTGTTTTTGATGTGTTCTAAATGCCATAATATAAGGTGGAAAAGTAATATAATGAATCATGAATGCCTCAGTTGTAATCCTAGAGTGAAACGTGTGCGCCCAATATATTTGCTGAAAATGAAGTTGTGTTTTACATTTTTTTCAGTCAACTGAGGTTATTTTTTTGGCACAGAAGCATTTCAGACATACATCTGAATTTCTACATGTTTCAGGCTAACATTTTTATTATTTTTATTATATTTGCAAAGTAACTTGCGCTTACATCGTCATCTCATCACACTAAAAGCACAAACTAATAATTAGTGATGGCTAGAAGCCACTCAAAAGCTGATGATACAATTAAACATGTCGCTGTTAGTTGTACTTCAATATTTTTTTTTATTTTCTTTAATTTGGTGAATATTTATATCCAAAGTGAGGTTAGACTATGGTCACATATCCCAAAATGCCGTAGTGTGGCGACCGAAATGTACGTTTTTAAACCAAATCAGCAGTTGACTGTGTGGCGGCATTTGTAATCGGGTGGCGGCAAGTTGCATTTTTTTCACACCGCGCAGTGGCCGTGGAGGTTTTAAGAAAAGTTCACATTTTACAATGACCGGACAATTTGTCTCTAAAAGTTGACATTGGTCAGTGGCCGCCTGGATACATGTTGAGGTTGCATGGTGGCGGTCCAGTGACAGGTAGGGATGACTCCATTACTGGTGACAGCTGGCGGCCACAGGTTTATCACAGGATCGCTGGCCGGCAGCACCTCTGACTGGACCATGTGTATATGTCTCTGGACGACAGCGGTGCAAATCAAGTGGCCGCCCAGTAGCCCGGGGGAATATAGAAAGCGGGTCATTCTGCATGCCTGACGGCCGCCCGCCTGCCACCATCCACGTTGATGACCACAGCAACGATTTTCAAATAAAAATCGTGTGACAGCATGAAATCAATAATGGTAGTTGTTTTTGTGACCGTAGAATTCGTTTGCGTTGTCAGTCTAAGGCATAAACCAAAAACTAGTCAAAGCTAAATGCTAAACATTGGTGATAATTCTTAAATCCGACGTGTTGCCATGTATTCTTAATAATTTTGTGATAGTCATTTTTTGCTACAGGAGTAATTATGCTCCGAGCAGATGGCAAATTTGCTTTAATTTCCAGGCATTTTGCTATTTAATGGAAATTCCCTTTTTTCTTGTCTAATATTTATAATATTATTACATTATTAATATTAATATTATAATATTATTATTACATGCCCAGAGAAGGCTTTTATTTCCCTATTTTCTTATTATGTTAAAAGTTCAAGAACGATAACTGTTTTTACTAAAAACCTATTTCATGTCCTGTATGTTAAAGCAGTGTGCATTTCAATTTTTATAGCACTGCAATATAACTTGGAACATTGTTTATATTAGATGATGTTTGTGCTGTTTTTGACCAAAGAAAGACTTTATCCTGAATGCCTCAGTCCCAGATTAGTAGTTTTTGCTTTCCTTAAGACAAAACTCTAAGATGTGTGTGGAATGACATTTGTGTCTCTTAAGGAACATGGAACAAAAATATCAACAAACTCAGACCAATTTTAGATCAAATAGCTGGCCCCACAAGAGCACAGTGAGCCTTATAAAGCCACACAAGCAGAAATATGGGTTAGACATAAGGTGAAAAGTGATTATTCTGAATATCTACAGAAAAAAAAAACTTTTTTTTAATTTTTTATTTCTAATTCAACTATCTCAGCAGGTGCATATGGAAGAATGCTACTTTAAAATGTACATATTATAGGATCAAAACGATGTGTTCCAGTTGACTTGATAAATTCAAAGAAGTAAATCAATCATGACATTTCACTAACAGGAAATGATTTAAAATTTGTCATTGGTAAAAACACAATATTATATAATAGTACATGTTGAATATAAACGTCCTACCAACACACTTCTAAAGCATGTGCTGAAAAAAGCTTGTAAAATAAGGACTTCTCCTTTACTTAGATCTGAGTCCCACAGTCACAGAACACATGTTGTCAAATGTAACTCAGCTTAGAAACCTTTTAAGACTGAAAATAAAAGCATGAAAATAGGTCAAACTCTACTTAAGAAACTTTTTTTTTCAAAGCAACCATTTATTATTTTTTTATGTAATCCAGCCTGATTTCAGATTTATTCACAGTGTGATTACATAATCCTACTCTGTAATCTGTTGCAGCCTACTGTAATGTTATCTGTATCTTCTATGGCCTTGGGCTGGAGTTTTCTTTTGGGAGTTCCACATGAAGCTGCAAAAATCCATCCCTTTTTGACGTCTTGTGGGAGGCAACTAAAGTGAGTCAGCATGTGACAGGTGGCGTATGGAAGAGAGTACGCGCAGGTGTACAAAAGAAGCAAAACTGGCAGGAGAACGGACAGAGGTGGCAGGGGCCTGTGAGGTCAGGGGCTAGGTGGAGTGTTAGCGGTAACGACATCTGACAGAGACTGGGTGGATGTGTCCTGGCAGTTCTGTACATTCATGTCACTATTGATAAAAGTCAGCACCTGCTGAGCAGGAGAAACCACAGCGCTGGTGCCACCGGGTCTTCCATACAGGATGAGGAACGAAGGATAAGAGGCACTTCCTTCCAGCTGCCCTTAACTGTCCCTTCGATGCTTGCTGACTTGACAAGCGGTGACAGCTGTGATGGCCATTGGTTGGGCAGGGTGAAGGTGCCAAGCTTGTCAGCGCCAGAGGCGGGGCCAAAGCAGCATGGCTCCACCTGATTTGGGTTTGGAAAGCGAAACCTGGATGATTCGTCTTTTGTTGTGTAAGGGTGAAAAATAAGTGCAGAAAAGTTTCTTTTTTTGGTGGAAAGATCTGCATTACCTGCAGATGCCAAGAAATTATTGTATTTTTTAGACTATAAGTCGCTCCAGAGTACAAGTCACAACCCCCCCCCCCCCCCCCCCCAAAAAAAAAAACACAATAAAGAAGAAAAAAATCATATAAGTTGCACTAAAGTCGCACTTTTGAGATAATTCATTTAACAAAATACGAGAGCAAGAACAGATATATCATCTTGAAATACAAATCATAATAGCGTATTAATAGACTGAATATTCGCACGCTTCACCTTGACCGTATTAAGCTTCATCAACCCTAACCCTATAATTGATAAGTGTCTTGGATATTTAGCGCAACATATGAACAAGTATTCAGATAACCATAGCATCAAAAACATGCTAACAAGTCAACTAAACTCTTTTAAAAAACTCGTTTAAATCAGTCCAAATCACTGAATCCATTGAATTCCTCCTCTGTGTCATTTTGGAACAATTCCACTGAGCCATGCATAAATCCACATTCACATCGCCCTCTACAACGCGTGTTCAAGCGACCACTTCCAACAAAGTCTATGGAAACGCGCTTTCATATTTTAAACTTTTGCCTTCACATATAGCAACGCAGGTTTCCAACACCATTTTTGGGCTCCACCTGCAACTTTTGAACGCGCGCTGAAAGTTAAACCAGGTCGAACTTTGACCAATCAGAGACTCTGATTTGGTAGTGTTTTAATGGCGTACATTTTTATTCATAAAAGTGCCAAGTGTTTGAAAATGGATCATGAAGGAGATATTAGTAATTGCAATTTGGGCCTCGCTGGAATCTTGACACCAAGTCTTTCACATATTGTTCAGCAAAAAATACGATGGATGACGTGCATGTTTTTTATATATTAACCACTGTTCTTGCAGTAAGGAGGTTTTGGCAAGTGTGTTTAATAAATGACCCCAAGACCCCCAACTTCTGACCTGTATGGGAGAATGTCAAAAGCAAATAAAGCAAAAAGCTTCTTTTCAAAGCCAGGTTTTTGAAGGTTTGGGATGTAAGGACAAGGCTAAAGAAAGCAACTTCCACCTGTTTTGGAGCTTTTAAATGAAACATTATTTGGCACTAGACCACAGACAATGTATGCCCAGTGAGTAAACTTTTTTTGTGGTGGCAACTATTTTTTAATCTTTTTTTGCATTTGAAGGTATTTGCACACCGTTGTGCACATGGTCAAACAATTTTTTTACATACACACGAAACCTCCATTCCATATGTAGAAATTTACTAACTATTGCAAGTTTTGGTTTGTGGCTTTAAAGTGAACAGCATGGTGTTTTTTTCAGAAAAGCAGCAATATACTGCCACCTTATGTTCACTTATTGCCACTTGCAGGGAAGCCCCTGACACACAGCTTGTCTGTAGTTAGATTGATCACTTTCCTGTCTCAATTTATATCTATTCTGCAAGTTTTGCATTCGAGGAAATATTAAAAAAAAAACTTCTGTCATTGGAGTGCAGTTTGACCTCCAAGCAGCCTTTCCTCGAGAAAGAGCTGCTTTGCAACTTTTCTGCTACCCAAATTAAAACGGAAGCAACAGGCCAAAGAAAGGACTGTTTTCCCAACATTTTTCTTCTCCAAATGACTGAAAATGAAAGGCAGCTCCTGGGTACTTAAGCAAAAACAAACTTAGCATGTCACTGAGGTAATAGCTTGTGGGAAAACATCACCTTCTGCAGCTGGGGGCCGCAGGAAAAGAGGGTGGTGTGGGTTGTAGTGTGAGTTCATTATGGGTGAAGAGGGGGATGGCAGTGGAACTTGGGACATAAGTGGGGCAAATTAGGCGTTTTGATAGGTAGCCCTGTGTGTTTGCTTCCACATGGGAGTGTGGCTACGTTTCTGCATGGCTGCAAACAGCTACAGCTCGGGGGGCCGACTGACGTGGGTGCGAGAAAAGGAAGCAAGACGGCCGACTGCGACCAACCTCAACTTACGATCGCTCCCTCTTGTGCGCCATCAGCAACCCCCCCCCAGGGGAATCTTTGCACGCATTCTGCACGTTGAACTCCCCAAACAGGCCTTCAGTGAGTCCTTTATTATATAAGGCTTCCTTTTCCTGGACGTGTTTGGGTCCCGCCTCGTCTCTGTCTCATCCACGTTGAAAAGCTGGGGTTCATTTCCTTCTGGGTGGGGGCCTCACTCCCTGGAAAGCTTCTGAACTCAAGAGTGAAAGTGTATATATATATATATATATATATATATATATATATCATTCTTTATATAAAAAGAACACACAATAGAATGACACAAATTTGGAGTTTATTCACACATAACATACTACAGTGGGTAATGTATTCAAGAAACATATAACAGCGCTGTCATATCTGACACAGAAAAATAAAGGGAACAAAAA
Organism: Oryzias celebensis; assembly: GCA_014656515.1. Lineage (NCBI taxonomy): Eukaryota > Metazoa > Chordata > Actinopteri > Beloniformes > Adrianichthyidae > Oryzias > Oryzias celebensis. The sequence goes on from BNCR01000012.1 coordinate 11,390,084, forward strand.
AAAAAGACACTGATCCTTTTCTTTGCCATTATATAAAAATAGTGTTGCTACAAAAGTATAAATTAGGTTTACTAATAAGTCAACTCAGATCTGGATCTACACAGGAATCTGCTGCCAAAGTGCGGTAAAAAGACAAAAATAATAATAATAATAATAAAACAACAAATCCAACAGAGTCCTTTCATTTCAGCAGAGTATAAAAAGGAAGAAATGCCAGTAAAATAGGATAAAAGCAACACCAAGTTGGTTAACCTGAATTAATAGTACTAGTAGAACAGAACAGATCCCCATGTTAGCTTTCGTTTACAACACTTTACAACTGAGCTTTTGTCTGAATAAGTTAAAATCCTGAAAGAAAAATACAACTTACAGCTGAATTCAGTTTTCTAGTAACAGTATCTAAGTTGACGTTGTCTATTATATCAAAACCCTTTGAAATGCTACTGTAGAAAAAAGAGGTAAAATGTTATTGGTGCTCCCTACTTTTGAACTCTGAAATGAAGGTTGCCCCCTTGTGGCATAAAAACAGCAGTTTTCCTCTATTTACATGATAGATCCTCTGGAAACTGATGACGTCAACCCACCAACGATCGACACAGCTACTCTCACCTCCCAGGGTCAAAGTTCAGTTACCTGACTGCTAAATTAGTGTTGTGAAGTAGCATCACCTCAAAGCCAATGTGATACATTTCCATTTTGATGAGAAACACTGGCTTATGACGTTATATATCAGAACTTTTATTAAAAGCATGCATATCTTAGATATATAGGTTTCATTTTAACAACAAAAAAAAGAGAAAAAGAATGCTGTTTGTAAATAAATTGACAATAATATGTCAACGATGGCGTTTTGTCCCAGAGCGTATCCTATTGAAAATACTTAAGTTAAAAACAGAGAGAGAAATCCCTTCATCGGTTCAGCCGTGGGTCCTTTCCTAATACAGCTTAGTAGTGTACAGTATTTAGACTAGTTCTCTGACCAACTGTTACAAACCAACTGATTCCCTCCATCTTTCTATTACAACACTGCCTTGTGGGTATTGAGGTAAAACATTGGACATAATTTTAATACAGTTTACAGTCATTTTAGTTCAGTCATTTCACCAAAACGTTCATTCGAGAAACAGATGATGATGTTAGGAAGAACAAATGACTCAAACCTACAAGTTACAATAAAAAATGTTTTTTTAAAGGTGTTGAACGGTTAGAGCAGGGGTGTCAAACTCCAGGCCTCCAGGGCCGGTGTCCTACATGTTTTTCAACCAACTGGCCATTGAAGCTCCTGATTGGCTAAACACACCTGATCCAGGTAATCACCAGCAAATTGAGCAGGATTTCTGGAAAATCAGCAGGAGGCCGGCCCTTGAGGACTGGATTCTGACACCCCTGGGTTAGAGGTATTATTTTAGTGCTTAGACCAATAATTGAGACTTTTGAGTTATATTCTCAATTTTACACTCATTGTTTTTAGTGGTTTTCTTGAACAAAAATGTACGTGATTTAAGCAAAGAAGCTTTTGTCAACTTCCTTTTGTTTAGTCTTTTTTTTTTGTTTACAGTTAATTATTTCCTTTCCCTTTTTTGTACGGGTAAAAGTTTGTTTTTAAACAGCAATTCAATCAAGAAGACACTATGAGGTTTTCTAAAAAAAAATAAAGTTAGCTTTAGAGCGCTTGTGTCACTCTAAAAATGTACCTTTAAACCACTAAACCAGAAAACAACACACTACTTCTGAAATGACATCAGGTTGCGCCAGAGCCTAAAGATGAGCAAAAAGTCCTGTCAAAACCAACCTTTTTTTTTAATATGATAATTCACTTCAATGCCAGATTCTTCCTCCGAGAAGAAGGGTCTAAGGGCAGGGATGCCCAGTTTAGCATAGTCTGTTTAGTTAGTTTAGCAACCAGCTAAACCATTGTTTATATTTTATGCTTATGTTTTTGTACAATTATCAGTGTGAAGCCCAATGCGACAACTGTTTTGTAATACTGGGCTGTATAAATAAAACTAAAATTGAAATTAGGAGGTGTTTGTGTGTGTGGTTGACAGCGAAATAAATAAATAAAACGATATTACACTGCAGCCTTTCGGATTAAGAAGCAACTTTGCAGAAAAATGCATGCGGCACGCTCAGCAGACTCAGATAACATACGACACTGTTTATGGAGCGAACATTTGGATGGGGGAGTTGAATCAGTACTGGCCACGACGAAAGCACTACACGATGGCGTGTATGAGAGGACACCGTCTTCAGTCTCTGGAAGTTCACGTGGAACTGCAACAGAAGGCTTTTAGCTACGATACAAAACAAACAAACAAACAAAAAAAAAAAAGGCATGGCGTTGGCTTCAACTGCAGAGTGGAGTGTGAGAAAAGAAAGACTTAAGGCTCGAAAAACAGATGCAACAACCAAGCAAGTCACCAGCTTGAACCAAAGGCAACAAATCTAACCAGTTCATTTCCAAAAAAAGCTGAAGCTGGAATCTGCGCACTAGCCTGCTTTTAGGAGTACGCCTGTGCTCGACAAATGTGTCCCCTCGTCTGTTGCAGAACTGCATTGTGGGGTGGAAGGTTTCCTAAAAGCCATAGTTGGGGTTTACACCTCGGCGTTGAGGTCCGTTTGGTTTCGTTTGGGTACAGTGAGTTAAAAGTGGCGGTGCCTGCTTGAATGTGCTCATTCCTGAGAATATCCCGTGGGTTTTTTTTTTTTTTTTTTTTTTTTCCAGAAGTAAAATATAAATATCCCGGTGGGTAACTGAACTGCAGGAGTGTGAGAAGAACAGTCGGGTAAAAGGAGGGTTCATTTAAAGCTTATTGCCTTAAAATGGAAATGTGTCGCTCGTGTGAGGAAGACGATGCTGAAACTGGAATTAGGAAACAGTGATAAACATTAGCAACAATTTCCGTCTGTCATGTCCTTTCAAAATTTTACCAAACAGAATTACACAATGCTTTTGTGTATGTTAATTCCTTTAAATGATACAATCTCACTCAATTAAAAAAAAACATAAAAATATAGATGATGAGGGAAAAAAATGATCTATTTTTGAACATGAATGCTTGAAGTTTTCCAAAAAAATCTGCCAAATTAAGCAAAACATTACGGATTTTGCCAGTGGGTCTTTGAACTGTTAAAAAATCATCTCATCTTAGGAAAATAACATACCTGAAAAGGTCAAATCGAAGGGAGTGATGCCGATCCTAATTACTGGTCATTGTCTAACGATAAAATAAAGAACATCAAGCTTTTCAGAATAGTCTCATTAAACCTCTTTAGCCTCCAAGTTAGTTTATACTTAAGATGTTTTGTTTGTTATGTAAAAATAATCTACCAGTGATCCGTACAGTGAAGATGGATGAATAGTCACAAAGTCCTAGCGTAAGGATTTCCCTCTTTGCACATGTAGCAAAAATATTTGAGAAATAAACCAAAAAGTGAACGCTAAAGTATTGAACTTCATATTGTTTTTACTTTTTTGTGCAAGACTTGCATGCAGTGCATGCAACTGATCCAAAGCTACATCTTTGAGGCCTCTGAAATAACCATCCAATCATCTGAAATGACTGAGTTTTTGTCGTTCGAGGCTGATCAAGTCGAACGTTTTTTCTATGAAGCGATTTGTGTAATTCAGAAACCTAGTGCAGTTACTTGTAAAGAGGTGCAATGGCAGTGAAAATCCACAGCTTGATTCTTTTGTCACACACAAAGTGTTACGGTGTCGAACTCTCAGACCGTCTCGGATCAACCGTGTATGTGGCAGCAGATTCAAACAGTGAACGCTGACTTTACCTGAAAATGTTGTCAACAACAGAATAACAGCATTGTAGCCTTCGAGCAGTTTCACTGGTAGACTGAAAAGTGTTTCAGCTCACTGACTGTGATGAGGTTAAACTCTTCCCGTTTCCATGTGCAGCTCCAAACAAAAGACGGTGTACCAGACTGGATTACCTGCACTTGTGACAGTTTCCGTTCCACCCCTGCTACCTGTTTCAAGGTGCTTTACAAAAGTCCAATCTCTATAGAAAATAAGCAATAATGTTTGAAAGGTGGTTAAACCTTTACAATGTGAGGTTTTCAGGAAATGTCTGCCTTGAGAAGTAATCAGGTTTTCTACACGCGTATGTTTACAGTTCATCTAAAACTACAGTTTATGAGCTAAAAGTCTTCAGTAATTGGGTAAAAGTTTGGTTTCTTCGGGTTTGATGGGATGTTCTTTTAACCCATGTTAGAACGAAGGAATATAAGCTTGTTCATTTCTTCGGCAGTGACCTGCTGCCTTCTCTTCATAGCCAGGCTCTGCTCACACACAGTCACGCACTCGCTTCGAATGCCCATGGCAGGCACGGCGAGGAGCCACAGGGCCAGGCGTGCCAGCCTCGGGAACTTTTCGCTCACGGTTGAGCTCCAGAAGTGAAACAAATCAGGGGTACCTTGGACAAGAGGCTCAGCCAGGTACCTAAAAATCTCTTGTCTAATTTGGCCTTTGCCCTCATCGGTAGCGGGAACTGTCCCCCTTGAGGCGATGCTGTTCTTTCCGTTCCCCTCTATGCGGCTTATTTTAGAGACAGGTGGGCCGTCAGTGTCCCTTTCCTCGCCAACTGAACCTCCAGCTCCGCTCATACCTCCATCCCTGCTTTCAACGGCCATGTCACATGCGCGTGAAATGATGTCTTCGTGCTGGTAGGCCGGCACAGAACGGAGCTTGAGCTGAGGGTCCAGAACCATGGCCACCTGGTGGGCTCTTTCTACCTGGAGATAGAAAAACGTCAACATTTATTAATCATTTTTGAGGGTACACGGCTAAAAAAAGGAAATTTTCTTCATTTTTTTAACCACGCTAAAATTATTTTAAAAATCTGCTGAAAATGTATTTTTTTAGATTAATAAGTTATAGAATCTCTATACCAGAAAAGGAAAAGAGCAGATTTATTTGGAAAAATATTGCTTCAGAAGCAATAAATGAGCATTAGTAGATCAGTACCTTGAAGTTTTCCTTGAGAGCTTCAAGGAAATAATGGCAGAGCTTGCTGGCTGTTCCGGTTCCTGCCTCTCCAGCTTTAGATGTAAAAAACTTCTCCAAGCGCAGGTAGACTGGCAGCACCAGCTGTAAGGTAGGTCTCCTCTGACTGCTCAGCTCCAGAGCTGCCAGCCGCAGAGGTGCCAGGAGGCAAGCCAGAGTGCTTAACAGATGCTTGTTGAGGCCCTGCAGGAGAGGAGCCGTGGCCTTGCTGCGTCCGTAGGCCTCACAGATGTGCTCGAAGTGCGAGTGGACCTGCAGCAGAGCTTCTGCCATGTGATCCCAGCAAGGAGGGGTGGGGCATTGTGCAGCGGTGCCTTGTGCGCCTTCCTCGGTTGTGCTTGTGGATGTGTTAAAAAACGGCTCATCGCGAAGCGACAGTGTGGTGGACGAGGCAATATCTTGGCACGTTGAGAGCAGCTCGGCTAACTCGTGAAGGCCTCGCGCCTGGAGGCTGCGCTTTCCGAGAACGGCCTGAACCACAGCGCCGAGCGAGCACCCTGCACATCGAAGGCATATTCTTCCACGTCCACCACTTCCTAGGGGCGATCCCACAAATCCTGCAGCCCACAACCGCGGCTCGGAGACGTACACTGTGCGTATGTCTGACATGACAAACTCAGACAGCACGTTCTGTACCCAGTGGTGAACCTGCTCAGGCCCTTCCCTCAGCTCAGCTTCTCTCACGCCGAGCACATAGCGTTTCAGCTTGGACCCCTCCACCTGGTAAGCCGTGAGAACGTAGCAAGCATCGGGCCCAGACGTCTGGGAGTGGCAGGTTACCGCAATGCCAAGGGAGGCGTTGGAGCCCAGAGCACAGGTGACCTTGACTTTTACTTGGTTGTACATGCGGGGCAGCTGGCGCAGAGCCAGGGCACTCATGTTTCCCAAAGCATCCCGGGTGGAGTAGGCGCCATGACGAGCACCTGTATCAACAAGGGTTTGCGCCAGCTTCAGAAAGTCCTTGCTGTTGAGCACATTGAGCATGCTCAGATCTGTGCACATGACTCGTAGCAGACGCTCAGCCACCTGCTGCCGCTCCTTCTCAGGAAGGCCATTATTCTCTGCCGGGAAATGGATTGATGACGTGCAGAAGAAAAACAAACAAAAAACAAACAGATCATGTTAATATCCATCTGATTTATAATAAACAAGAAGTTTTTAGAGACATTGGTGAAATCCCCTCAAAAATAACTTGCTACTAAAGAAATTAAGGTGTTTTCTAAGGATAAACTAGACAAAAAGACACAATGAAAGCAGGTACAGTGGAGGAAATAAATGTTTGATCCATTAATGATTTTATAGGTTCGCCTACTTAAATAGAAATTGACAGTCTGTCATACTAATGGTAGGGTTAAAGTTACTATTTGATTCCCGAGTAACCAATAGGAGTTCTGGTTCATTCAGACCAGTTGGACTCTCCTAATCAACCTGAATTGAAGACATCTGCTTGGGGAATCACCTGTATGAAAGACACCTGTCCACAGAATCAATCAGGCAGACTCGAAACTCTCCAGCATGAGAAAGACTAAAGAGCTATCAGTGGATTTAAGAGTGAATATTGTAGACCTGTACAATATGGAAAAGGACTACAAGACCATCATCCAGAAGCTGGGGGTTAAGGTGACAACTGTTGGTGCAATTGTGCCAAAACACAAGGACACAAGATGATTCCCCTGATTTAGAGAGTGATTGGGAGATGGTGCTGTGGTCAGATGAGACCAAAACTGAGTTCTATGGCATCAACTCAGTGGTCCAGCTTGTCTCTGGACTTCAATCCTACAGAAAACATATGTAGCGAGCTGAAGTTCTCTCAAAGTGGCTAAGAAACAGTCACCAAATCTTAATGATTTAGAAGTCATTTGCAAAAAAGAATGGACCAAAATTCTTCCTGATATGTGCAGAAACCTGCTCATCAACTACAAAAAGTATTTGACCTCTGTGCTCGCTAATAAAGGGTTTGCCGCAAAGTACAAAGTCTTTCCGACAGAAGGGATCGAATTAGGGGGGGCAACGGATCATGAATAATCACTAGCCAATTTCGGCATACGTGTACCGCGGACATCCCCCCGTCATCCACCCCTCTCCCGTGTGCACATTAAAAACAATTATACACTGAATGCAATCCACACGTTGTATTCACGTCCACAGTATTTTGAAGAGCTCTACACAGAGGAGCAGTGCAAGTCTCCATGTCTGGGTTCATGCGATAATTCAGAGACTCTCCTAGTGATGAACAGCAGCTGGGTCTGAGTGACTGCAACTTTGAGCGGTTCTTTCATCTCTGTCACCCAGTTTGACCACTTCCTTTCCCGGGACTGTGGCTGAGTCTGTACCTAGTAAAAGGGAGTTATGGGTTAGGGTTAGGATTAGAAGTTGTACATTTTGACATTCCTTCATTTTGACATGCTTCTCTTACTTCAGTTTTTTTTTTCAAGATGCAATGCAACATAATGCACTTTTGTTCATATGGGCATCTTGAGTATTTTTATAGTCTTAATAGGAATATCTTAAGTTCAAAGATGTAAGCAAATGTTTTGATGCCATATTTATTTGCGTGTATGTATGCTTTGAAGTATTTTATATGTTTTATGAAAAAGCCTTTTTAAAAACGTTTTCAAAAATTATTTGTACACTTTAATCTTGCTATTTTGTCTTGTTTTCTTCCTTTATACCGAGCCGAAAAGTGATCAGAACTGTGACTCTGAAACCGGCGTGCTGCGATCCAAACTGAGTTTTGGAATCCGTTGCACCCTTTAGTTTAAGGGGTGCAAAGATTAATCAATGAATGAATTTCTTTTTCTACGACCCAACAAGATCAACCTGTCCAAACCAGGTTCAAAATGAGATAAATTCATAATCGAATCAAAATTGGAAAACACCATTTTGATTGAGGTTTATTCTATTATAATGTAAAAATGACCAAATGCCATCACAGCAAACAACACACATGTGACGTCAGCAAAAAACGATCAAGCAATTATTACAGTCCAAGGTGTGGAAACACTTTGAATTTCTCAAAAACGTGACCATACAGTGTGGTATAATGTTCTAATAATGCTCCATCTGTATCATTTCTATGTGGAAAAACAACAGTGGGCTGAGGTTGAATTAAACTAAAATCTGAATAAATTTAACATGTATTCTTGTTTACTTATTTTGTTTGTACACATATTTCATTTACACCTGATTACCTTGCAAGAAATAGAAGAAATCTGGAAAACTTCTCCTGCACTGTTCAGTACCAGGTATTCTCTGAATCACACTGGTTACATTTTTGGCTAAAGTTGTCCTGGATCGATCTTACGTCAATCAATCGGATCAAATCAGATTGTTCTAAGTGAAAAGTGAATCAAATTGTCAACCACAAATATTGAATTGAATCATTGCTAAAATGACTACTAATACTTTTTCCCTTCAATGAAATGCAAATAAATGTATGTACATTCTGTACGTACATCTCTCACTACCTGAACCTACCTTTAAGATGACAGACTGTCAAATTCTTTTTAGGCGGGCAAACCTACAAAATCAGCAGGTATCAAAGACTTATTTATTCCGCTGTACACACTATGACTCTATTGATAAATGTTTAAAAAACACACAAAAAGACTCACCAAATGATTTATCAGTACTTACGGCTGAGAGCATGGTTTCTCTGGGTTACACTTTGAGGCTGGATTTGTATTTTAACTAAGGGGAGGGCCTGAGGCTGGGAGGCTCTCCACAGCTGCTCCTGAGGACCAGAGGCTGAGGAGGCTTTGGGGGAGTCCCCTTTGGTGTGGTTTTCATTATCAGCTGAGGAGAGATAAATAAGAATATATATATTTATTATCGCCATTTTGCTTTTTATTAAGCATTACAGTAAAGGAATTTGAAAAACAAAAAAGGTATGGTGCAAAGTAACAATGGGAAGAAGAAACAAAAATAAGGAAGAGCATGCTGCCTTAAACCCTCAAATAATCTTTTATTAAACAAATCAAAAACAACTATGGAAAATTTAGGTTTATTGTTGTCCAAAAACTGTATGAATAAGATAAATCACTAATATTGCATGGTAGTTCATTTTTGGTCTCCTAAAGAGTACATTTAGAATTTTGCAGTTGAATCTAGTTTTTTTTTTACTATTTAAACAACAAAAGCATTATTTTAATCTGTCTTGATTGATGCACCAGGAGCTTACTTTTTTTGAATACAGCTGCTTTGAGATGGGCACAATGTCAGTTATCTCCAAACTTTTAGGAAGGAAAACATAAGCCTCATTTATATGTATGAGTCTACAGTAATAAATGGTTTATTAAGTATGCTTCTGACAAAACTATTTTAAAGTCGGATCTTATCAGAATAATGCCCTGAACTTTACTGAAAATAATTAAACCTTTTGAGGAGAGACAAAGGTCATGTTCTGCAGCCTCAGATCCAGATCTGCAACAACTCCTCCAGACAAACTTTGAATCTACAACTTAATAAGCATCCAGGATTATATGAGCTCAGTTCTCCTTGTCTCTCATGCACTGGAACCCTTGGAGGGGCGTCCCTTGAACCCGTTTGGATTAACATGCATTTGTGGTGGTAGACTCACCGGCGTGCGACTGCATGTGCTCCAGCAGGTTGTTGTAGAACTGGAACTGGATGCCACAGGCACCACATGTGTAGGGCTCTAAAGAAATCAGAAGCCCAACGTGACCATTGACTCTTTGTCAGAAGCAAACAAGAAAGCACTGTGCACCTGGCTTTGGTTTGTATCTTTGCAGCTGCATACAGCTGCAAATGTAGTCCCATCATCATCTACCTGATAGTTTTTGCAGCTTAAACTCATTCAAATTATAGCTCCATCTCAACAACTATGTTTTAAAACCTAAATCTAGAGAAAGTTGCCATTCAAGAAGGGTATGAGCCAGAAAGAAATTAGAATAATGAGGGTGATAACAACAAATACCAGAAAATATTTACAAAGAAAATTAAAAGTCAGCATGCTTTTTTTTCCCTTCTCAACAAAAAAGAGGGGTTAACCTTACTTTGTGCTGCAGAGAAGGTGGTGGCCACCAGAGGGCTCGGAGTTCCTGTTTAAAAAAAACAGGAATTCAGTGCAACAGAAACAGGGAGTTTTCTGCTTCACTCATTCCCCTTCATCAATAAATAACCACGTCTCCACAGCAAAAAAGCTAACTAATGTGCTTTCATGAACAAACAGTAAAATGGTAATTCCAATTTCTTATATATAAAATGAAGGCTGCTTTCATGCTCCTTTGAGTCTTACATATTCCTGATGAAGGCACACGTCTCCTAAACACATTAGTCAACGGTTTAATTTAAATATAACCAGTTATATTCTTCATTTAAAATTCAAGCACCTAAAAAGCTGCTTTAAATGCAAAGACATTGTCTGTAATGTTTAAAATTGCACATATGTTTGTGTTTAAGCTCTAGACGTCACTGTGTATTTTTGTGGTTCCTAATCCAAATGTATTTGTTTAGAATTCATTCATGTAGAACTAAAAAGGCACATGTTAAGCAAAGCTAAAACAAAAAAAGGAAGCACAAAAACGAACAATCACCACTTTTTAAACCTTGTTTGTGCTCAAATATTTTCTTTTCCTTTTAGCTGCATCCATGTTTTTAAAAAAGGGAGACACACCATCTTGTTAAAAGAAAAAACACAGAAAAAAATTGTAAAATATGTAAACTTGTTACTCCTTTCACATTTGAGAGTGTCCTTGAGAGAAATTACATTTTCAGTGTATAAGCATGTCAAAATAAATTCTGGTAATTATTCCAAAAGCCTAAATAAAAAGGCCAAACCTCCACACTTAAAAAGGAAAAGTAATAGTAAGAGGAAATAATTCAAATCACATCCTAAATTCTGTCTTTCTCTTAAAGGAGGTAAATTAAAGTGTAAAAGTAAGACATTTAAAAAAAGTTCTTGCTAATATTGAGAGTAAAATAATGAACCCAAATTTATTGTAAAATACTACAAAAATGTTTTCTGTAATTTCTTTTCATGGGAATGTTTTAAAAAGAGCAAAAAGATGAGGAAGCAGCAGGACAGAAGATTAAAGAAAAACATTTTTAAAGCAAAAATGCCCAACAAAAACTGGAAAAAGGGGGTCAAAACATTAGTCTGTCTGAAAAAAAAGCATATAAAATCATAAAGTCTGGATAGATGATCTCTAATGTCATCCATTGGATATCTCAGTGTGTGAATAATTACTAAAGTGGCATGTGGACCTGAGTTTACTCAGCCCAGCTTGGTAACATTACAAACATGGCATTTAGGCGAGGCAAAGTCAAGTTTAAAGTTGGGTCTCTGGGTCCACCTATGCAACAATCCATCAGCCAATCAAAAATGTTGGCCCAAAATGCCAAAATGTGCAAATCTGAGGTTAAATAAAATCAAACGAAAAAAGAAATGCACATTTAAAAAATAATTTAAACCAGACTGTGCATATGTTTATTTTTAATGTAAAAGCGACCTTGACAGGAGTCAAAGGAAAATTGTTCCAATCTGCCCCAATTATTTTTGGTGGAACCCTGCAAAAACTGACTATTAAAAAAAGTTTCTTGTTTCAAGAAAAATTGTCTTATTTTTTTGTTTTTCACAAAAAAAAGATCTTGTCAAGAAAGTGTTTCTGGAGCGTTTGAGGAAATGTGTCATAATGACTAGAATTGTTTGTGTTGGATAAGAATTCTCAGTAAGACCAGTTTTCGTACACCGTACCTCTTACCACTTTTTTGACCATCTTTCCTTCTATAAAGAAATTCTAACGAATAGGGTAAGAATTTTTGACTAATTTCTGAGGGGCCTGTTTCTGCATTACACTAAGGGCTTAGCATCAGATTTGAGAGTGGAAGGTGAAGGCTTGGCAAAACAGTAACGTGGAACAAAGACAAAGACAAAAATTAAAGCAGCAAGGAGCAGCAAAACATCTTTTAGATGAACCTTTTAGAGTCCAGGTGCTCTGCGGAACAGAAATCATGTGATGAAGCAACTTGTAAAAATTGCCCAAGTTTTACCATCTGGTCCTTAACTGATTCAGTTTGAAGTCAAACAAAGAGTATAGTGTTTAGTAAATGATTGGATTTTGTTTGATTTACATTTCACAAATGATCAAAATCAAGTTTTTTTTATTTAATTACCAGGGTTGTGTTGTTAAACTCCATGTTCAACAAGGTCTCCAATTTCATGGCTCAGAGTGTGGGGAGGAATATTAATAACAGAGCCTTGGAACAGAGTTTTATATAGTAGCAATTGATGCAAGGTAGGTCATTGAACACCCCCCACCACCACCACCACCACCACCCCCACCTCCCAATTTAATTTTCAGCCCACGCATGACTAACAAAACAATGTCAGCTGAAAAGCTCCTTCCCGTCTACACTCACCTGCATTATTTGAAGAACTGAAAAGACTTTTTCACAGTTTGAGCAGAAAATATTACATTTGTACAAAAATAGACACGCATCCACAAACAACTGTGCTCTCACCGCTTGAGTTCTGTGAACTGTTTGTGTCAACCAGACTAGACTGGATTGCACTCTCCAGTTTCCGCCTGAATGGGCTGTCTGTGAGGAAAACACAAAAGAGAAACAATGGCTGAAGGGCTCCAGCTAAATGACAGCCATGATATTTAGAATTCAAGCTGCACACCTACACAACCTTTCAAATAAAAAAAAAAAAAAACAACAACATTAATGACATGCAATTCACAGTTCATTTTACAGCCAATCAATCATGCTAGCAGCTGTACACAAGTAACCAGACATTTCTATTTTATTCTGATATGAAGAGGAAATTGTTTTTTTTTTTTTTATTTATCTTTTTGACCCACTTCTAAGGAGGAAGCATGCTTTAAATAGGCTAGTGCATCTTAGTAAAAAAAAAACCAAAGACTGGCGGGAGGGGGTCATTCACTGGATGGAAATCAGTAAAGAAAAAAAAATCAATAATTAACAATATTAATAAAACAAATCAACTTAAATGTGTTTCATGTTAAAGCATAACTGGAAGGTCCATTAGCAAACTAAGAACAACTGTGATTTGAATCAAGAAAAACGCTGTTTCCTTTGCCTGCAACCTGCATACAATCACTATATGAACAGTTATTTTTAGTTTCAATGCTTTTCTTTTATATCATCAAAGAGAGGAGGTCTGCCATCAGCTTTGGAAGCTCAAGCTTTGTCAAAAGACAAAAAAAGAATTGAACATGTTTGGATTCATCACTCTGTGTCACACAGCAATGCAACTGTCAAATAAATTATGAAATGGCTCAAAAATGGCTGAATAAACTCTTAGAAAATGTTAAACTGCAGGTCATAGGCTAGTTTTGAGCTTGTTTTGGCAGTAATTCCACTTTTCTCCAAAATTTACGAGTAGCTTCTTTTGTTCAATTGTTTGCCTTAACACAAGTCTCTTATCTCAAAGAAAAATAATAATTTTGAACAAATCAAAAATGAACAAATCAAAAGGATATTAACAGTTTAGACTTACTTTTGATTTTAGCAGCCTGGCTTTGACCATATTTGGTCATGTCCAAGCTCCCACATTCCTGAGGCCGGGAGGCTTTAATGTCAAATGAGCCTAAAAAGAAACAAATCAGTTCAGTTAAATGTAAACAAATAAAAGCTTTAGGGACTATTTTGTTTAATAAAATATTTTTTTATACATTTAGAATGGAACAGACGTACCCATTGGTGTGTGAAGAGCAACGTGTTCTTGGTAAGGGTTAAAATATTTGTACTGCTTCCCACAAAACTCACACACATAGCTGCCAGTTTCTAAAAACAAAAATACAGAACAAAAACAAAAATTATTTTTGGGACAAAAGTCGAAAGTGAGCAAAATTTAATATTTATCATGATAAAATTATAACAATTCAGTTTCACAATAGATTAATTTATGGTCCACAGTACCTATTTTTAAGCTGTGTACCCTCATTCTTGAGTCACAAATCTAACGGGGACGAGACCCCTCAAAGGGTATTGAATCTTTCATTAAATCAAATGTCTTTGAGTGACTGATAATTGAGCTTCCAGGCATCCCTTCAAAAATATTATCCCTCCCCCAAAAAAAATCTCCCATCCTGCGCTCAAGACATTTTTTCACCCAAGGAAATAATTAAGCTCCAAGAATTTTTGTGGCTCAGCGGTTTATAAAGCTCACATAACACCTTTGAAATAATTAAGTCCCAGTTTTCCCTGTTTTTAGCTTAAGGAGTTTGTGTTAATTACGTCAAACTGAACATCTTAAGATATCACCATGTCACGGACAAATGATGTTCTCTGCAGTTGAGTAAGACAAATAATGTCATGGTAGTTGAGTGTAACACCTGAAATTTCTAATATGGGTTTTGCCTTTGTAAAAGATCTACAAACTAATGAAATTCTTTGTTAATTTAAGACAGATTGTGACAGTGGATGTAATATGAGACTGCTTTATTATGGTATACTTCATTTTGGTTAAATGTCCATTAGGGCAGACATGACCCATGCAGTATAGTGTGGGAAACAGCTTTCACTTTGGGATGAACATTAGTCTTTTACTGTTTTTTGAGGCTCAAATGTTTATTTGATCAAAGACATTTTATGCTAACATAATCAGAAAGAAAGAATCAAAGTTCTAAAGGGTTTGACATCAACCATAAACTATTGGTGCAGTTTTTATGAGGAAAACAATACTTTTTAAATAATTTAACATTACATTTACTGCATATCAGCTTTTTTTGTTTGTGTAAAAATCATTTTAAAAAAGTGAATCTTCTGAATTCTAAAACGTTTTAAAACTATATGAACTAAAAGCAGATCACACAACAGTCTTACTGGGGCCAATTTTATGATAGGGCTCAACTGGCTCCTCCTCTTTAAGGCCATCTACTGGTAACACGACATGTTCGTATGGATCTGAGAGAGAAAAGGGAGAAAAAGACAAAACCAATTAGTTTAACATTTGTTCCTAAAAAAAATACTTGACACTCATTCACATCTTTTCTTAGTCACTAAACTAACTACTATTAAAATTTTTAAAAAATCGACTTTCTTGGGTTTTCTGAGTTGGAACCCTAATTTATATAAAAATTAGGCCTGCAGAATATGAGAAAAATCTGCAATATGCAATATCTGTGTTTGAAACTGCGACAAGGGTATGACTTGCGAAAAATGGACAAATAGCAAAACAAAAACTCTAAAACATTTTCATTTCACTGTGACAGTTTTATTTAAATAAGTTATGGTCCTCATGATGTTTTGCATAGTACCTGTGTTTGTAGGACATTGCCTGTCCTGAAACCAAAGTATCTCCAAATAACCGACATTAGGATTTTCTCATCATTCACCGAGGAGGAAGTAACATGGTCCATGTCTGGAGTCTGGACCTGGTCAGCAGAATGATAGAAAACGCCCAGTGGCTGCACGATGCTTACCCCAGCACTAAAATTATCTCTCTCTTTTTTTTTTAAGTCTTGCTGAAATTTTTTTCTGTGGGTAGAAATGTACTCTTTAGGATAATTTGTTAGATTCTTAAAAATGTCAAAAATAGACAGAATTGTCATAGATGATGCTTTGCAACCATGACAATGTTCACTATAAGCTTTTCCACTTTTTATTTATTTTAAATATAGAACCATTTTTTACTCAAAGTGATTAAAAAACAATTCAATCATTCTTTTGGTCTGTGGCAGGCAGCCAGGGGATTGTTTAAAGAGGTCCATACTTTCTTTAAATGAAGGGAAAATGCACAGAATTGTCAGCGGTTAATGCTTTTGATGTTTTGAATAATTGAATCTGTTTCAAAATAAATCCATACTGTACAGATCTGACTTTGACCCATATTAACTTTTGTTTTATTTGCATGTTAAAACATCAATGTGAATAAACAGAAGAGAGTGGTCACTCAAATATGTTGAACTTTCTTTTTTATTGAATCACAAACTTAGTAGTGTAGTGGACATCTACAAATTCCGCATTTAAACATTTTCTGCCTTAAAATTTTGAATGTTAGATTGTCTTGGTTTATAAACCCACTCATCACGACAAGATGCAGCCCTAGAGAGGAACATACAAGACAAACACGTAAAATTAAAATCACAAGACAGTAAAGAACGATAAGCAAACAGTTAAACATGTTCAACTTTGTTAAAAATTAAATGTTAAAATTAAATTAAATGTTCCTGTTGTAGTAGATTGAATGTTTTCTGTTTGTCTTCATAGTTTAACTTTAAAAATCAGAATCACCTGTCTAATGTCAGTGACTACATTTAGAGATTCTGGTGTTACTGAAGCATATCTGAATCCTGCTCTTATATTTTATGACTTTGATAAAAGTAAATACTACTAAAAAAATGTAAATGTTTTTAACATAAAAAATAATAATGACTAATAAAGATATCAATGTGAAGACATTTTTAAAATAATTAAATCGATTTACTGGAATTAACAGAAATGATCATAATATATATTTTTGGTTTAAAAATGTCAAATGTAAAGTAATCTTTTTAGTACTTACAAGAAAAGATAACAGAGGACTCCCAGACAATGTGTTAGAACAGTTTGCAGCACAGCAGCAGAATACAAGCCAAAAAAATAGCGCTGATGCTAAAACGGAGGAAAAATAGCTAGGCACTAGAGCTCTGTTCCCAGAATCCACCGCGATCATCATCTGTCAATCATACAGCCACACCCCCCCCATTAGGTGAAAATAGAAGCTGTTTTTGAAAAAAACTATTTCACGAATGTATAAAAAAAAAATCAATCCCCCCAGAGTTGTCATGAATTAAATATGCAACTGCTGATGAAATAAAAGGTTTGGGGCAAATGCTCACTCTAAGGCAGTGGTCCCCAACCACCGAACAATTGCCACGGGGCAAGTAACCGTCGAAGAAATAAGAAATTATTTTGTTTTGAATCCCGAAAATCTTTGGTCAGGGGAGCAAAATGGCTACGTCTGAACATTCTTCTGTTCTGAAAAATCTTTTGGTTTTGGAAATCGACCGGATTCTCTCGGATACATTTCAGCCACTTGAGCGCTAAAAGCAGTCCTGGGGTGTGGCTGCACCGGACTTGAACGGAGCAGTTGTATGTGGAACCTTTCTTTGTAATTGGAATAAGTGCAGGAACAGACAGAAGAACAGGCTACAACTTCAAGACAAACATTAAGCTACCAGGAATCTTAATTAAAATATGGATTTATTGCAACAGGTGATTCCCACACACCGTACCTGTTTGCATAGAGATGTGACTTTCATGAACAAAAACTGGAGCTGTTTGTTTCTTATTGAGTATTAATAATAGATTTGCTGGTAACATTTTGTTATCGTACTTAAGTTTTTTTTAATGAGATGATCTTATAATAGTAAAATGAACTCGTTTTTAACCACTCCTGACATGACAGTAAATTAAGAGGCCCTAATTATGTTTATGTCTTTTGTTTGGATGTTCATGTTTTTTATCAATCCTCCCAAATGCACACATCACATACCTGAGTGAAATGATGATCAAATTTATTGCCAGAACTGTTTATCACTAAGTTTAAAGCACACGTTCTTATTCAAGTATACTGTTATACTGTTTTTGTCAATGCTTTAAACATTTCTAATCGTATCTAATGACACTATTTTTTTCTAAAATGTGGATGCACATCATTATGTTCTCAGTTTTATATATTATTTAGGAAAACTTCCAAGTGAGCAAACATAAAATGACTGGATGTAAGTTCTAAGAGATACATTTCAAGCTTAAAATCACTATTCAATTTCAATTTTAATAAAAGAAAATGAAATGGTTACCATCAACAGCATGTAGGTCACGATGCTCCTGGAAGCAGCTGTAGTACTTATACTTTTTTCCACAGATATCACAGGAGTAACGGAAGCTACCTGCAGGTAAACAGAAAAACAGCAAATCTCATGCTTGATGCTCTTTGAGGCAAATGTGCAAGGAAGCATAAATGACCATTAAAAAATGTCAGTGTGTAATATGATTATAAATTAAAAGAAAGTTATGCATAATCATGTTTCTGGTTAAGAAAACAGCATTAAAGTCAGTAATCATTTTTCTAACTGAGATTACATACAAGCTGAAAAAAACCACAACTGTTAAAATGACAATGTGAAAGACACTGACATAAAATTAAATCATAATTGCCTCAAAATAATTAAATAACATCATCCATCAAATCATATTTAGACTACTTTTTTGAAACTGTCCCTAGAAGTGCAACATCTTTAAAGGTTGTTGAGGAATTGAGAGACATGAAAAATTCAAATACTGGAGCACTGATGTGGATGATTTATACAACTAGAGGAATAAAGCTATTTTTAAGCTATTTTTCTTTAACAAAATCATTTTGTCATTCTGTGACGCATTAACTAAATATTTAAGACTGAATTTAGAGGAAATGAGGTTCAGTGTTATAAATAGACTGATGGAGTTAAATTTAGATCAACATAGATTGGGTGAAGACAAGGAAAAGTTTGTATTCAATTTACTATCTTATTTTCACAAACCTAAATGTTTAAATATGGAGCAAAAAGTACCCTACAATTGTCCAACTTAAAAGATGACAGAGTTCTGTAATGTTCATTTTAGGAGAGGGACAGAATGTTTAAAATAATACAGGAAATCACAGAGTATGAACATTTTAATATGTATTTGCATAATGGTACAGAAAATAAGTATTTACAGTATCTCCTACAAACACAGACAGGTTCTGTTTCTCACAGACTTGTTATTTCTTTAAGGAGCTGTTTTGTCTTCCACTTGTTATGACCCCCGTTTGAACTGGTTGTCTGTGTAAAATACACCTGTCCACACCCTTGAACAGTCAGACTGCAACTTCTCCACCATGACCAAGACCAAAGAGCTGTCTAAGGACACCAGAGACAAAACTGTACACCTGAACGAGATAGGGATAAATCAATCTACATTAAGCAAGTAGTTTAGTGAGAAGAGATTTAATTCAATTCAATTCAATTTTATTTATATAGCCAGATATTACTACACAGTTGTCTCAATGGCTTTACAATTGTAATTGAACAAAAACATAAAGTCATAAAGAAGAGATCAACTGTTCAATCAATTATTAGATGATGAAAGAAATACAAGATAACTGACAATCTCCCTCCAACTGGTGCTCCATGAAAGATCTCACATGGTGGGGAACAAATGATCTTTAGAAGGGGGAACTTGTCAATGACTTATAAGATCTGGGACCACAGTAACAAAAGTTGCCATTAGTAATGGAATCAAATCCTGGAGAGCATCAAAGGTCTTCCTGTTTAAACCATTACATGTCCAGACCTGTCTAAAGTTGACCAGAGACCCTCTAGATCAGGGGTCTCCAACCCTGTTCCTCGAGGGCTACCATCCTGCTTGTTTTGCAGCTAACCTTGCTTTCAGTTTGAGATGCATCTATGATGAATATTACAGACCTCTCTGTATCATCTTTTTGGTGGGACCACTTGCAGTATTAGTGCCAAATTTTGTGCCATAACATATATACATGAATAATGGTATAAAACCTGGAACATGAAAATGAAGTATTTAAATAAAGTGCATAAATTACATTTATAAATGTCCATACTGTTTAACATACGGCCTTAAATTATGCAGTTGGTATAAATTTCCTTTTTATAAGTAGACATTTAAAACCCCGAACAGACAGGAGTCCTTTTATAATTAAAAAATAAATCTAATTTGTGTGTTAAAAAAAAAAAAAAAAACTCTCTCCTTTATAAAAGGCACATGCTGCATGTACGGAATGGAAAATAACTTTTAGATTATGCTCAGTGTTTGCTTGGCCTCGGTTTGCTCTTTTTTCCATCATCACATGTCTAAGTGATGTTGTTAGTGCAAATGAAGCATCAACACACACCAATGTGAGAAATGTTTTCACCATTTAGCAGTCAAATGACATTTTCTAAATTTGCTCCCTTTCCTTTAGTGGATGAGTTGTAAATTGTCAGATCCATTATTCACTGACTTACTATGACTTTCCAAAGATTTCAACACAACTTTAAAAACATTATTAATACTCCTGATACAAAGCAAAAACTAAATATACTACTTTTGGTTGATACATTTTACAGAGAATTATTTATGTTTGTAATGGTAAAAAAAATGGCGTGACATTTGTTTCAAAATGTTTTGTTTGTTGTATTTTTCCTTAAAAAAAAACCGTAACAATTTTAAGATATAGGAAATGACCCAAACAGATTATCATATAACACATTCAAATTGCAAATAGTAAACATATTTAATCTTTTGAGTAAAAGTGTCAACATTTTAACAGTATTTAACATATTTCTGTCATTTGTCTATGTAATTGTAGCCAAAAGATTTAACTTCCCTGGGTATGGATAAAGAAACATTTCTTGCAAATACATAAAAATAGATAAAGTTTTAATGCATCATTTGTCCGGTTAGATATTAAAATGTACAGATCTAAAGTCACAGACAAAAAAAAGATGTTGTCGGAAAAATAGAAAGGAAAAGTCTAAAAGATTGCAGATTGCCCAGTATTTAAAAAGCTAATATTATCAATTACAAAAAAAAAAGTTTTCTCATTTACACATTTTGAATTATCTGTGTAAACACCCATAATTAAAATACAATAACAAATCCCAAACGATACACTTTGAATTATTACACAATTGTCTTTTGTGTACAGATGAAAACAGTTTAAACCCTAAGTCAGCCTGGAGAAAACACATCCAGATAAACATCTCTACAGTTAACCCATCATTTTTCCAAGAAAAAATATATTTTTAACTGAACCCTTCTGGCAAATTGAAATACCAGCAACTTAAATGCACCAAAAGAGACACGAACATTGCAAACATTAGCAAAAAAAGAAGAAGTTGATCAATATTTTAAAAAGAAATCACATAATAATATAAAATAATATATTATATTACTTATTACATAATATATTGTATTAATATCATAAATATACAAAAGCACTTCCTCCTCCCTGTAAATGAAAGGTTGTAAAGTAGTTAATAATTAAGTCATTGTCACTGATATGTTTCAGAAAACGTAAAAAAAAAAAACACAATCAAATTTGTATTTTTTTGGGTCATTTTACTTTAAAAAATTCTGTTGTTCAAAGGAGAATTGATGTTGGCCTAAACTCACCTCAGCCAGAAAAATCTAAATCCCATTTTTCTTTCTCTCAGATTTTTTCTTGTCTTTAAAACACTCTTATCAACAATAAATGTCTTTTGCCCAGTTTTCAAAAGTCCTTCCATTACTTTGCATGTAGAAAAAAAAATCAATTACCATCTATAATGTGCTGCTATTTTTGTATCAAGCAGGATTTAAGTCGGCGTTAAAGTGCCTTCACGATGCTGTTTTCAACTATAAATCAAATTTTATTATAATTGCTAATATGCAGCTATAGATTTAATAAGAGTTGCCTCGTCTACAATAACACTTTCTTCCATTTTCTTTTGAAGCTTTATTTAAAAACATTTTTGTGCGCAATAAGAATGCCCAATAAATGCAGGCTCTGGCAGTTATTATTCATTCCATAGAAATGGCTTTTTTTTTTAAACATTCTTCAGTGTTTACAGCAACATATTCAAACAGAGGCAACTCTTTATGTCAAAATAAGTTTGCTGACATCTCAAAGTTTAAGTTATTTTACTTTCAAAAGGAAAATCTACTAAGTTCTTTCTTTTAAGGCCTGCTCTGCTTCTTCCTGCACACAATTACTACAACAGTCCCTTCTGAACACTTATTAATGGACTGATAATTGGAATGGCAATTTACTTTTCAATTTGAAATGTAATATGCAATTTAAAACGCAATTCCAAAATGTATTTTGCTGCTTGTAAGTCAATATCAAAAACAGCAGTTTAAGCGTGAGTTTCTGATTAAACATTTTAAATAAATGCTAATTCCCTTGCATTTTCCTATGGCTGTGGATTTATTTTTGGTCTTTTCATTTAATTGGATATTTATTTTGCGATTGTCAAGTCAATGTGTAATCATGCAGTTTGAAATATATTGTACTTTCATATGACATGCAGAGCACTTTATTTTTAGACAGAAGTGTTGCTTGTTGCTAGAAATTCTGAAATAGAATTGTAGGCAGAGTTTCCAACAGACTTGTCTTTTGTGAATTTTAGATTCAAAAAGCAGATGTTTTGCATTTTCTTAGCTGTATTCTGTCCTAGTTGGGCCCTGCGGGTCACTGTTAAAGAACAGTTCTGATGGCGAATACTTTTTGTTTTTCTTCACTGTTGCTTGAGCATGCTGAAAATGAAAGTGTAGCGCACATTTCACTGTGCTAACTGCTAGTCCCTTGCATTTTACACTGTAGTTATAAGAATTTGATCCGACTTCATTAGCTGGAATCTCACGATCTGAGAAAAAGGGATTATTTGTCCAGCTTGCTGTCTCATAAAGCACCTTCTAATGGTCTAAACTGAACTGAGTTAAAACTGTTCAGCATGCCATTTAACGCAGACTCATTATAGCTCAGATGATTGACTCAGGTAGCAGTTTATCTAACATTTGGCTAGCTAACATTTCTACTTTTACTACAGATACTCACAGGCTGTGTCCAAATTCCCTCACTATAGTGCGGGACTACCTTGTGCCTTGGATTTTAACACATTTCAGACATAGGCTCACTACCTTTCCTTGCTCTTTTTTTTAAATACCAAATAAGACATCAATCCTTTGTCAAAGTAAAAACCTAATAAATATGAACTTTTTTTAAAGACTATTCATGAATTCACTGTTTTCTGATGAAAACTGGGATAATTTGTAAAAAAGAAATTTAAATAGATTTATTTTTTTTTAAATAACAAATAATTAAAAAAAAAACATTCATCTTTTGTGGTCTTGCTGTTACGTTGATTTTTTTTAGTGCAACTTCCTTTTTTAAACAGCGCATTGTGTTACTTGCCCTGATTAGCTGTTGACCTTGTCAATCAATCTCTTCTGTGCCGTGTCTCCTGTACAGAATAAATCTTTGATTGTGATCAAATCTTCGTTTTCATTCTATAAAACTGTAGCAGGTTAAGTTTAAAACGTAACTCCTGCAATAAAGAGGACACACTGTATAGTGCACTGAGTAGTAAGTAGTGAAGAAATTTGGACACAATCAAACTTTAGTTTCCAAGAAAATGCTCATTCTAAAGCAGTACAACTTGATTTTTCTTTGAATTAAACAAACATTTGCTATTACAGATTTAGCAACTGAAGGAGCTAAAAGTAAAAGATCTAACAATTTAATGCTTTTTTTTGCTGCAAAGGTAAAACAAAAAGTCAAAGCTGTCCAAACTCAAACAGGTTTAGTTTCAGTCAACTTCCTCAAAAATATTAAATACAAGAACACTATTTTAATTATTTTTAAATATGCACTTTTAGATTTTGAGTTAAGGGGCCAAAAACAATGTTCCTTTAAAACAGTCAATTTTTGCCAATAAACTTTGGTTCCTTTAAAGACATGTTCGTAACTTCAAGATTTGGGCACATATTCTATGGTACCCTGTAATTATCTTCAATGATAATGTTTGAGCAGGTTGTTTATAGTATTTATGTGACCAACTCTGTTCAGTCTATCCTGTTTTGACCTAAGAATGCCCATAGCAAGTGTGCTTCTTTACAGCAGTTTGTTTGACCAAGTGGATGTGGTGGTTTAACATCTGACAAAAATTCAGCGAATGTTAGCAAGAATAGGGAGCAATAAGACATCATACAAGAAACATCAATGCATAAACAGTGCATCCGGAAAGTATTCACAGCGCCTCACTTCTACCACATTTTATTATGTCACAGCCCTATTTCAAAATGGATTCAATACATTTTCCTCCTGGAAAAACTCTTTAAAAAACAACCCATAATGACAACGTTGAAAAAGTTCCTTTAAATTGTTGCAAATTAAAACAAAAAAAAATAATAATAATAATATGTACATACTGTATTAAAATCGAAGTGTTACATATAGATTCCACAATCTTTTTGTTCATCGTAAAATAGCCCTCTTTATGGATTCTTTGAGAAAAAAAACAGCATCTGAGTAAAAGAATGGTAAAAATGTACTTACTGTTGGGTGTCTGAGGTAGACCATCTCCAACCATGCTCTCTGATTCTATATGTGAGGAAATGAAAGAATCTGATTTGTGAAGTGGTTTGAAACCAGTTTGTGTTTTTACATATACATCTATATAAAATAATTTTGGGGACAACAAACTATTTAAGATTAAATGTTCCTTGGTTAATCGTTACAGGAAACATATGAATTATCTTAGTTTATGAGACTGAAAGATCAAGGTGTCAAATACTAAATGTTTGACATCTGTTATCAACTGGTTAGTAGAGTGACTTTTAAGTAGGAAAAGATTGTTTTCACTCTAAAGGCAAATTCCAAATTAAATCTATCATAGGAATACTGTTTTCTTGCTGACAGCTTTTTTTGTTTGGTTTGTTTGTTTTGAGACAATGAACTATTAAATGTCATGTTGGCTCTGTGGGATGGAAGAATTAACACTACTTTTTCTGTTCTGTCAGTGAACACCAAACATTACAACATGGCACAATGAGCTTCCCATCTGCTCAAGACACTAAACAATGAGATGTTTTTTTTTTTTTTTTTTTAAATTAAGATCAGTAAAATTTAGGATGGGAAATATATTATATGTTCCCAATTTTGATTGTGAGTTTGAAAAACATCAGGATCTGCATAAAAAATAGTTCTAAAAAAAGGGGAATTCCAGAAATATTTCAAAGATTTTTGGAAAATCAAAAATATAATATTACTTAAACTAAAGTTAAAAAAGTTCATAAAGAATGTGGACGTTACATACAGGGGGGAGCAATTTCTCATGTTAGTAGAAACTCAAAAATGTGTCCTGGTGTTAAAAAAACCTAAACAAAACGCAATGTTTAGTTAAATAACAAAAGCCACTAAGTAAGCGTATTAATAAAAAAATACTTAAAATATGTCTTTTGAGCAGTTGATTTTTATGATAAAAGTTCTTCTAAAAATAAAAAAAGGAAAAATTGAACCAAACATGACCACAACTCTTGTTTTTTCTTGATTTAAAAGGGGAAAAGAAAAAAGTGTGTGTTCTAATCATTTCAATGTTAGCAACACACCTATAACAATATACATTTTTCTCAGTATTTCATTTCTTTGTAAACTATAGAACAAAAAAAAAAGCATGGTCTTACCTCTGTGTGCCCTGACATGTGTCTGAAAGCAGTTGTAGTACTTGTACTTCTTGCCACATACTGCACATACATATGAACCTGCATTAAGTTCCAAAAAATATAAGTTTTAAAAACAAGAAAGTAGTTCACATCCAAGCACAATAGGTGATTTGCAAATACTGAACTCTTTGGTTAACATATTTTTTCTTTATTTGTCTTTACATGTATGTGTAATTATGTCCTATCATAAAACTAGGGGTGCAACGGATCATGGATAACCAGTGACCCGTAAAGATCGCTAACCACAGTTTGACACGCACCTGTACCGTGGATGCCCCACCCCCTGGTGCACATCATTTAAACAAACTTTCCACTCATGTCGAAAGCAAATCGCGCGTCAAAGTCGCTGCTAGATGTTTGTCCAAAAGTGTTGCAAATTTTATTTATGTGATATATGTGTGTGTTTTGAAGTACTTTAGATATTTTTTATTAGGTATATATGTTGTGAAACTTGTAAAAAAATAAATTGTAAGCATTAATGTTGTTTCTTTTGTCCTGTTTTTCCCTTTTTACTGATCCAAAAAAGGATCCGATCCATGACTCTAAAACTGTGACACAATCCTACCTGTGGATTTTGTGATCCGTTGCACCCCTACATAGAACACCAGATGGAAAAGACAGTTGGAGTTCAGGAAAGTCATGACAGAAAACTGAGCAGAAAATTCCCTTCTTCTTGAGCTTTTAGAATTAAAAGCATGTGTGTAAATTCCAAATTTTCTGTTTATTTAAAAGGGTCATTCTTTTACTTTGTCAGGATCAACAATGTAACTAGTCCATTAGCTTAACCTGGGAGTCCCGGTTCAGGAAAGTACAGATGAAATTTAGAATTAGTTTTCAACCAAGTACTATAAAATTGTTTCTCCTAAAGCTGTGATTGACATTCAATGGAATAAATATAGTTGCACTTATAGGCTTAAACTGAGCAAAGTATTTGTAAGTAATTTCCTGGAATAATTAGTCAGCGTGATAATGTTAATAATCCTCACCACAAATATAATTTACTGATGAATGGAAGCTAAAAAACAAATAACACGAACAATATGACTTTTGAAACAACTCAAGACTATAACAATGTATTTTTATTCTGTCTTTTTTATGAACTGATAGCGGGTCTTAAAAATTGAAGGTTATATTCTGAATGCAATCACATTTTCTGAAACAGGAAAAAAAGATTTTATGTGTAGAATTACCTCTTTTGAAACCAACAACATTAAAATGAGTGCTATGCAAGGTCAGCAAACACAAGCATTTATTCATATGCATCCACACACCTATGCATGAGTCTGTGCTCTTCGTTGGAGGAGGAGTGCCAAGGGCAAACATACCCTCGGCCTGAGCTCTGCGAGATCCCCCTCCATTTGATCCTCTGTCATTTCCTCCAATCACAACACAGATCTCTGCCGGATTGAGATCTCCGACTTTGCCGTTGCTCGTCTCTGAGGTTCCAGGCTCCTTTTTCACAGTAATGGGCGGCGGACTGGAACTCTTAGTGGAAGTGTCGATGGCCACACTCCCTCCATCTGCTTGCTCCTTCTCAGGTTTGGGTGCCTCGGGTGCACTCATGATTCCCCCTCTTCTGGGCCTTTGCTTCTGTGAGATGACAGTAACAAACAGGCAAAAAAAATAACTGATCTGCATTCAAAGTTGTTAAATTCACAACAGTTTGAATAAAGAAATACGCTGAAAATAAAGACTTGATTCTGTGACCGTTTCCCTCTGAACACAGTTGAGCTCAGTGTGTACAACGTGATATTATATCTATGGGAGTGTCGGTTTCATAATATACAGATCTTATTCTACATTTCCAAAAAACAGTTCACAACTGACCTTTTATGGCAGAAACTCCAGAGTTTTGTGTCACCTAAACCCTCCAAGACTAGAAATATTCAAACTCCCACATTTGCCACTTCAGCAGGTAGCTTTAAAAGGCCATATAAAGAGAATGTGTTCAAATGCAACCGAGCAGAGCAGAGTCCTGCTTGGATGACTGATGTTGTAGGAAAAGGAAAAATGAATCTTGGTAGAGCAGTAGACCTATTCAGCAAGACCATGCCCCCAACACACCGCCCAAACACACTTGACAAAAAATAAAAATAAAAAAACATACGCAACCAACTCTGACCTGGCTGGTGCTAAAACTGAACATCTCCAGTTTGCAGTTCCAAAAATGAAAATGAAATGAATGTGTCAAGTTTTGCATCCCTAGAACTTGTTAAAAATCCATCCCTAATAAATTTCCAATTGCATTTTTTTCAATAATATGTTATTTCAGGCAATTTAATTAGTGTGGTTTAATTTTAAAGCACAAGAAATTTTCTTTTGTACAATTACATTTTTTGATTAGAAGACCTAAGTAATCTTGTTCACATGAAGCATGGATTTAGACTGTGAAGGTAATTGGAAATGATTATATTCACATGGTACCCATGGGGTCCTTTGTTTTGTGTTTCAACAAAAGTTATGAAAAGGGCTGTTGCGATGCAAAAAGAGACTCGAACTAGAACTAGAGTAGAGACAATAAGAACTCATGACAAGAGAATCACCCAAATAAAACAGAAAAAAGCTCTCAAAACAATTTCATAAAATGCCAATAAATTGTGATTAATCTCCTAAATAGACCCTAAACAAGTTAAATTTCCTTTTAAAGAAATTTGAGATTTTGTAAAGCAGATGCTTTAGATTAAATGTTTGAGTCAAAAAAACATCAAATAGAAGCAAAATCTCAGTCCAGGACCAGCTTGTACAGTAAAGCAGTCATACAAACAGCACTAATTTTTCCCGAGTTAGAGGGGAAAAAAAGGAAAAGCCTTTTCCAGCCTAAAGGATTATGAAAACAAAACAGCAGTGTTCCGATGAGTTCAGGGCTCTGGGAAATGTTGTGCTCAGCATCTTTTTTTTTGTGTGCAAACTATTAGCACAAACACCAAACCTGAACAAACTACTAACTTCTCTGCGCCGATGATTTTAATCAACTGAGTGGCTGCAAAGTGGTGGATGTACGCTGTGCCTGAATGACTACCTGACCAGATCACTGCTACAAAAATGGGACTGTATATATATATATATATATATATATATATATATATATATATATATATATAATGTTTGGCTGAACCAGGAATAAATCAGAGGATGATATTCAGTTTGCGGGGAAGCAGAACAAACAAGAAAACAAACAAGAAACTAGTTCTTAGAAGATGGCAACACCTTCTAAAACAACATGAAAAAATACATATTTACTTTTTGGATGGGAAAAATAAATCCCATGGCCACATGTGCTAAATTTGGATCAAAGTATTTCGTTATACTAAGCTGACTTTGCTCCTTGACTAAAACATTTAGCAAAACGAAAGTACTAGTGTGATTATTAGGGTGAAAACACCAGCAACAAAAAAGATACAAGTCATTTTCTGGTTTTCAGAGAAAAAAACTTCACACTGTAGCAACGAATCTGAGTTTTGTTTTTGCAACAATCATTTCTAAGCATGACTTTTCACTACTTAATTAGAACCCTTTTGGGCTGCAAAGTCAGCTGTATTCCTGTTCTTCTCTCAGTGGTGCTACATTCTACAACTGAGTGATGTTTTAAGTAAAAAGCCAGTTGACATTTTCCAATTCTGTCTTGGAAAGGTAAATTCTTGTAATAGCTGGCATTCCTTTCCAAGTTCCTTCAGGTGCTCCTAAAAAAAGTTTCTGAAAAGCATTGCTGCTGACATGAAGCACTAAAGAAAAATATTTCTTTACCCTTACAAAAGAAAATCCTCTAAGAGGAAAGCAATTCTCTGTGAAGCAAATAGAGTAGACATAAAATTTGCTTTAGTTTCTTAAATTTGTTTCTTTTCCAGCAAATTTTGCTCAGTGCATGTGGCAAATTTTGAGAAATGTGATACTCCTTTCTATTAGAGCTGCAGCTTCTCAACTGACAAACCCAGCCACAGTTTGAGGAATGAGGTTACTTCTAAAATAGACATTGTGAAAGTGGCTGGTCACGATTTCTTTGCTGTAAGTATTGAGGTGCAATTCTAAGCACAACTTCAATTCTTTCCCCCCCAAAGAAGAAAAACCTGTAAGTGCACAGCAAATGAAAACTGGCTTCTTTACATTTTTGGAGTAAGCAATAAATAATTTTAAAAAAGGCTGACGGAAGATATTCCTAAAATGATTTTGAATTTTGAAAGTATTCTATCACAGTGTCTCTTCCTTGAGCTGACCTGCCAGTCCTAGGAACTATGAGAGCAATAGTGACGTGAATAACAATCATTCCAGCAAAGCAGCAGGTAGAGTGTTCAGAGATGGGAGACTATTTGACATTCTCAGGCTACAAAACAAAGCTCACATCAAGAACATAAGTGAGATTTTTTAGAACAGTGGTTTATAACAAAAGCTTTTCAAAAGAATTTCCAAAAAAGGCCCTTTATACTCACAACAATTTCTTTCATGCTTAAATAAAAAAATATTTTCTGAAAGAAAGCCATCAAATATAGTGCTATGTCTAGTATAATTATTACCCTTCTCTGCACTCTAAGCTTGAAGTTCTCTCTAGGATTTTACCATCACCATCACATCACCAGCAAACACTTTATACCTTCCAATAATGGCCGGTCCCTAATGGTGGGCCTGTTCCTTTAAAATGTGTTCAACTGGAGGCAGAATTAAGAAAAAAAACTGGTTGCATAATTTTGCTTCAGTGCATCTTGTTATGTTTTAAGTTTGACAGGAAATAAATATTTACACCTAAACAACCTGCTGATGATTACAGATTTCTCTTATGAGCCACATAGCGTTCAAATGTGACAGATCTAGTTATTTGGTTTATATCGTGATATATATCGTAATCATCTGATATGAAAAAAACACTATCGTGAAATTAAAAAATTCACTATCGCCCAGCCCTATATTAATGACATGAAATTAATTACAATTTACCTCAAAACCTGAAACAATTTTAGGAATAGAAATGTGCAAACACTAAAACAAGTTAGTGCAAATTTTATGTGACATATTTTTTGGCCAACATTAAACAAATTCTGGTTAAAGCAGAGTGTTAGCAAGATGAGAAGCATTTTAGTAGGCCTCACAGTTAGTGTAGTGTTGGTGCATCATCGCTAACACATTGAATGCTCTTAGAAGTAAATTTAAATGCAATTGAACATTTTTTAAGCTGGTGATTGCAATTTCCCTTGATTTTCACCCCAAAACAGTCCTGTTTGTTCACTTTAGCCAGTGTTTTTCATTATGTAGAAAAGCTTTGCTACAAATGTAAATGTAAAATAGGGATTTAAAAAATGTTTTACCAGCTTCAGTCTGCAAACATTATTGATAGAAGACAAAAAAAGACTACACTTGAAGTTGTTTTAAGAAGGAAGACATTTGTTACAGAAATAAACCCCATAAACCACCCTAATTTCAAAAAACTTTTTTCAAATGAATCTAAATAACTTTAATAGGAGATTTATAAATAAACTATAAAATATGAAGTGCAAACTGTTGGATATGAATAATAAACAAAACTTTATTGAAAAACTGAGTTATTTAACTGATGTAAAAATGAAAGCAGGAATAGATGCTTAATTAAAATCAGTTGCAAACCTTTAAAAATTATCAGTTATTTTAGACTAAAGCTGCAAGACAAACCATAGTTAAGGACACACATTTTAGAAAAGAGGAGTTATTTTTTTTAAATAAAAAAAGAGTTAAATGACCATACAAATGTTTTATGCTAAAAGACTTCTTTTCACTTAAAATGTAACTGACTCATTCACCCAGCACTCTGTGGGTAACTTGGTTTAAAAACAAGATGGTTTTGATCGATATCCAGCTATCTCATAAAGCTGTCAAATCTGCTGCCACAAACTGCCCCCTGCTCTTTGCTGCAGTAAGTAAGAAATAAAAACAAACACACACACAAAGGCAGAGAGCAGTTCCTCCGGTTTCTGTGGGATCAAATTTTAAAGCTGGGCAACAAAAAAGCCCAAGGCAGAAAAAAATAAAAATAAATTAGCACCTATGGTTAAATCTGCTCTCTTAAATCCTTTGTCTTCTGTGTTTGTTAAACATAAATCACTGCTATAGAACAAAATATTAAAACACACCAAAAATGTAACTGTTTTGTTCTTCCTCTTCTTTTCAAACCTCTTTCATGATTAACCATTTTAAAACCTTTCAAGTTTTTGAGTGACATTGAGGTTGAAAATATTTTCCTTGATTGTAAGTTATTGAATTGCTAGGTCTATTTAAAGCACCGAAACAGAAAAATACTTTCAACGTTTGTATAAATACTTGCACGATCTATATGACCTTCTATTTTTTTCTTTTATTCTTAAAATAAATATCAGAGGCAACAACTCTTGCTTTAATATGTAAAATTTTGAGTATGTGTACTTACAAAAAGCTCATTTGCAAAAAAAAGCACTAAAAAGCTGCAGCACCATCATAAAAAACATGACGGTCAGCAATTTCTGAATATCTAAGCACAGTTTATGAGAACATAAATGAGAGTCAAAACCTGCAGAAATACTAACCATCTAATTGCTCTGTCATGCTTTAGTTTAAAACTGCATCTCAGCAAATAAAGCAGTCTGCTTCTCTTTAAGCTCGTGTTTGGCAGCAGTTCTGCAATGAAAAAGTGCAGAAATAAATAATAAAAATTGTAATCATCCTCACTTGTTGGAAGTCTTAACAAGGTATTTCATGGTGTGGGCTCACTATCTCGAAGACATAAGTACATGATGAACATTGAATTGCTTTACCAAAGTGTTTTTGTAGCAAGACGGCTATGGATTAACAGTAAATGCAGTAATTACATTACAAAAAAATGTCGGTATCAGCCAAAAGGAAATATCTGCTAAATGATACAACAATGCTTTGACTATACAGCCATGATGGTGAACATGAATGCATTAGCATAATAGTGGCAGCATTCACTCATAGTTCCTAGAAAATTATCTCTGAAGAAAAGTGCTCCCAAAACCAGCAGGCAGAGTAAACGGTTACAGAGAACATGAGTAACATTGAGATGTGTGCAAGACAGAAATTCAAAATGATTTCTCTTTTCTGCTTCTGTTTAGCACACAGGCTTTGCATCAAAGTATTCAAGCACCAAAAACTAGGCAAAGATTTTTTTTTTCAGTTTTAGGCTTATGAGGTCAATTTAGGATCAGCTTAAAGTGAATGAAAAATCGGATTGCCAATTTGA
The DNA here is from genome assembly GCA_014656515.1 of Oryzias celebensis. Classification (NCBI taxonomy): domain Eukaryota; kingdom Metazoa; phylum Chordata; class Actinopteri; order Beloniformes; family Adrianichthyidae; genus Oryzias; species Oryzias celebensis. Next base: position 11,422,510 of record BNCR01000012.1, read on the forward strand.
AAAAAAAAAAAAGAAATTTAAAAACAAGACATTTTAAGTTTGATTTATTTTATTTTTTTATTTGAAAACAGTTTTAAACTTAAAAGCACACATTGTAAACTTTTTCAAAATTGGAAAATTAAGTAGTAAATTTGAAAAAAATATTGTCGATTTAAAACTTGAATAAAAAGAGAAATGTAAACTTAAAACTTAACAAATATATATATTTCTTTTTTTTTTTTTTTTGGCTCTCACTCTTTGCTTTCAATTCTCAGTTTTCAGTTTCAATACAGTTTTCAAGTTTTCACTACCAAGTTGACCCTTTTTTTACATGGGGGCAGGGCTTTGAGCTCAGTGGCTACTGGGACATTTTCCCATGATTCCCAAAGAAGTTATAGTGATGTGACATCTTTTCTGCTCCGGAATGGTGTCTGTTCATGTGCTACCCCACTTTAATACGCCAACCTTTGGTAGAGCATTATCACTGCCATACGGTTTCCCTCGCTATATCGCTGTCCACATTTGGCGGTCTGTTGGGTTGATTTTTTTTCAGTGCAACTTTGCTGTTCAGCTCTTCAATCAATCTCTTCTGTGCCTGGTTTTAAAGAGACATGCCAAGTGTAGCTTGCCAACATTACACAAATCTTCAAGTGATTAGATTCTTGTATTCATTCTAATACTGGACTTGTTTTCTATGACGGTATGACCTTTGACAGCTTAAACAATATAGAAAAGTGTTAAAGTGTTCATGTCTGTCAGAGAAAAGGGTTTAAAATGTGTAGTGAGGACTCCTCTCTGTCACCCTAGGGCTCCAGAGTGCGACCAATTTGGTCGCACGTGCAACTGGATTTTTCAATGGTGCACCTAAAAAAAAAAAAACAAAATCATGGTCGCACCAGTGTGCCCAGGCCTTCTGAGATAAAAACATACTTTCAGTGATTTTGAAAGTCTCATTCCTGTGGGTGTGCGCAGGCGTAACATACCTCATATAAGACTGATTGTTTTTGTTAATGACAATGTAAATCTGAGTTTGGGTCCGTGCGCATGCACCCTGTGAACACACGCCCGGTGCTGGCAGCAGTTGGAGCAGTGACAAACTTTTGTTAAAACTCTTTAATCAGGGCTCTAGCTCCAGTGTTTACATTCTTTCACAGTGCAAAAATGTAGTCTAGAGCCCTGCACCCCCATGGGAAATGTCCTTGTACCCACTGAGCTTAAAGCCCTGCCCCCTTTTTAAAAAAATGGATCAGATCGGCAGTGTAAAGTTGAAAACTGAATTGAAACTCAAAACTAAGAACTGAAAGCAAAGAGGGAGAAATAAAAAAAAAAGTTGAAAATACAAATAAACATATTTTTTAAATTTGGTAACAGTTTTAGGTTTAAATGTTTATTTTTGTTCAAGTTTTTAGTTTACAATATTCTTTTTTACATTTTCAAAAATTTCTTTGAATTTACAGTGTCTGCTTTTGAGTTTAATGATGTTTTCAAATAAAAAATGGTCTAACTTTTATTGTCTTGTTTTCAAATATTCTCTACCTTCAGAATTTTTTTTTCTTCCAAATTTGCATTCTGGTTTTTCATTCACTTCAAGCTCATCCTAATTTGACCCCAGACAGGGGCTGCACGATATGAGAAAAACTTGCATTGTGCAATATTAGTGATTAATATTGCAGTGACGAAATAAACAAATAACAATACAAAAAATAAATAATACATTACTTCCAATTCACTGCAACCTTTTTAAAAATAAAAGTCAACATTACTTAAAATGTCTCCAAACGAACCACATCTACAGGAGGAGGTCATCGAACATAAAAGGGCTTGATTCTATTGAAATGTGAAGGAATTTATTTGATAAGTTAAGTACTGATATGACAATGATACATTTTTGATTTTGTGTAGGCTTAATTATTTTTCTTGGTTTGTGTTTAAAAAATCATTTGCATTAAAAATAAAAAGAACATGTTTTTTGCGTTTTAGATTTTAACTATTTTGTTCCCCCAAGACACAGTCACCAGGTTTTTGTTTCAACTGTCAACAGCTGTTTTTGTTTCACTTTATTGCTCCTTCGCATTGGTCCATGGTTTTCAGTTTCCTTTTCAGGTCCTTGGTTTAATCACTAGTAAAATCAGTCTTTGTTCTGTACTTTGCTTTGATCTTTATTTTTTTTATTATTTTTTTTCCTGTAGTCTTGCCTAATGCCTCAAAAATGGGTCCTATAAAACATTAATCTTGACTTTCCTAAATAAATAAAATAAAACACCGTAAACATTTAAAAAAGTAAAATGCCTAAGTGTATTTCTGTGTAAAATAGTGTTAGAATTTGGCTGATAAAATACATTCTATTATTTTTTAAATCCACCAGCCAACTTGGCCAGTATCTCAAAAATTACATTTCAGCCCCCGTGTGGAGGTATTTTAGTTATTTAAAATCTGACAAAAAACTGAGTAATATGTAGTGCAAATTGTGCAGAAGGCATGTTCCTTCTAAAACTGGAAATACCACCAACCTTTTTTTTTTATCAGTTTAACAGTCTAAACTACGAGAAGAAGTTCAGAAAATTTGCTTTTAGTTCCTAGCTTAATCACAGGATGTTGATAAAATATAAATTTATTATTTGATCTGTATAACTTGAAAACATTAGGATTTCTTTGTAAAATTAATACTTTGTTTTTAAATGGAACTGATCAAACAGTTTTATCTATGTTCCCTTTCAAAACTTGGAAACTTTTGCTTTAATTTTCCGTTTCCTTTGTAATATTTATGCCTTTAATTCGTTTTCTGGGGAAAAAAACTGTTGTATCATGTTGCTTCAGTGCTGTTATGTTTAAAGTATGACAGGAAATACATATTTGAATCTTAACAACCTACTGATGATTACATATTCATCTCCTATTAGCCTCAGAGCGTTCAAATTTAACAGATATAGTTATTTGGTTTATATTGTGATATATATCGTTATCATCTGATAAGAAAAAAAACACTATCATGATATCAAAAAATCACTATCGCCCAGCCCTCGGTACAAAATATGTCTTCTTTGGTTGGTAGCCTTTTAGAAACAATTGTATTGCTTTTTTAATTAAATGTGTTGAACTTAGGGATCTTAGAGGGACATTAAATTCAATATTTAAAACTGAACTGCATTCTTGTTTTGTTCCAAACTGATTTTCTTTTAGGTAAATGCCAGAGTGAAATTTCGAGTTTTTATGACTTGTTAATATATTTTTAATATCAAATGTGTAAATATCAGACATTGGCTAACACATTCTTGATAATATCGGCAAGGCAACAATCAAATGCCATATTCACTGAGTGCTAAAGGTAAGATGCTGTGTATATTTTACATTTATCAACAATTCCCTTCAACTTCCCAAAAATGAGCAGATGCATTAGTGCATAGAGACCAGGTTAGATTACTACCTTGCATGCGTAGACTCACTGCCCAACTTCCTCTTTTACGAGTTCCCCATTGTGTGCTTTGTCCTTTCTGCGTCAATTCATTCATATCAATCAATTTTGATCCATTTAACATTTCTTTCATCTGCTATTATTCATATTTTATTTACCTATTTATTTCTTTTTAGTGTGAGGATTTTTATATTGTCATGATCTGGCCATGTCTTAGAAATGCCAATCCCATCAGAACTCTGAAGTAAAACAGGGTAAGGCCTGGTTAGACCCTGGATAAGATACCAAACTAACTGGTGCTATAAATCACTGCAGCCATTTGAGGGCATTTTCCAGTGTTTACATGTGCTGGTTCCAGGTCCAGGTAAATGTAAAGGTTTGGGTCAAAAAGGTTATCGGCCATAAAACTGAATTGCAAATTGCAGGGTGGTTCACTATAACATGATATTCTGTTCCTTTTCAGTTTTTCAAAAAAAAAAAAAAAAAAAAAAAAACAAGAGCAAAGCTTACTGTTCAACGATTTTGATGTAAATTGATCATTAAATGGCACAGCAATGCTCTAATGAAAAGCAAAAAATTAAAAAGCATCATGTCATCCTAAGTGCAAGATTGATCAGTGGTAGACAAGATTATGTTCCACTCTAATAGCATTATCTCTGTTTCTTTAATATTTTATCTATAGCTTGAATTGACTGACAGCTCTTGATTAAGGGTTGAAAATACTTAACTGATAACAAAGCAATAAATTTCACTTTGACCAGCTGGGACAATGTCAAATTTATTGGGCTTTTGTCGCCTTAAAATAAGATTAAACAACAGCAAGGATGCATCGTTTTCTAAATGGAATCTCTTCCACGGCTGCATGCTGAAAAAGCAGCCTCTAAATTAATACATAAAAATGTCTTTTGAGGCCTGTGTTGGTCTAATTAAAGCCGAAATGCAAAATCGGCCATCTGGTCTTATGTTCTTTTATAGGCTGAGGCCTGTGATATACTGTAACCTACAGCACCATAGCAGAAAGAAAATCCAAACCAGATGCACGCTTGCTTGATGTTTCTGACAAATACAGGAAAACTTCAACCATCTCAACCAAACGCACCACAATGCATGTTTTATTTGAAAAATGCTGCTGGAAATTGGCTATAATGGAGAGCTATATACGTAATTTGGCCAAGATGTGTTTTAAGAAATTTTGATGTTATCCACAGCAAGATGAATAATACTTTGCTAAATTGATCTGGAGCTGCAAAGAAAAGGAAATCAACATCTATAGATCCCAACCCCATTCAGAATTTAGCTCTTAGTTGGCATACTTAAAATAATTGGCCTATATTTGGTCTGCCTCTGAATATTAATGTGGTAAATCAATCCTAGTGCTTTTATTTGAAAATTTCCATTGCACTGGAAAAACTGGGTAAGCTGCTACACAAAAAATATATATATATAAGATACAAATTTGTTTAAGCTCATGAAAATGTTCCCACTCTGGAGGGATTAAAAATAGGAATCTGCTAAAACTGTTTAAGGAGGCAGAGGGAGGATGAGTGTGGTGGTGGTGGTGGGTCATTTCAATCACTACTTTGACTGCATGTTTGCATTATCCAGAGTCAGCGACTGAGAACAGGAAGCTGACCAAAACCTGTTCACACAACTGCTTTGGTTTTTTGTTTTTTTTTTTCAATTTCTATAATGAAATGCACATTTCTCACTCCTCTGTAATAAATGTCTTCCAAGATTGTGTATGAACAATGATTTCAAAAAGCAATAATGCAAAGAAATGAATAACCCCCCGCCCCCTCCTCACTTCTCGTCCTAAAACACTTATATACACACAAGAGATGCTCTGGAAAGGAAAAGAGAAAAAAACTGTTGTCTGGTAAAATTCCATCAGCATACACTCAAAACCCACATAAAAACCGTTTCAATCTATATGTTAATTCCTCAAATTAAATTTTAATAACAAGAGATATTGAAAAGCAGTCTTAAATTATACAAAAATAAATCCTGAAAGATCAGGCTACCCCCTAAAATTAGAAATTCAGGGCTGCATCCGGGCTGCTGCTAAACCCTTGTAGGCTGGCAGATTAAATTTTTGATGAAAATCAAAATTACACTGCAGGCTGACGCAGCCGCAGCAAACCTGGCACTATTGTGATTTATGGATTCATTAAGCCCGCGGGAGTGCCCCCCCCCCTCCCCTTTTCACTCAAAGAAATGAGATTTGCTTTGCTGAAAATTTGTGTTTTCAGAAAAGCTACACAGGATCTTCTCTACCTTCAGAAATGAAAAAAAGAAAAAAAGAAAAAGCTCCTGTGTATATATCCACTGCACGTAAACAGGCCTAATTTTCATTGCTGCAGCAATTGAACATCCCCTAATGCATTATGCATGAAACCAATAAGGTTCTTTTTTTTTAACAAAGGATGAGACAGAAAAAATATGTGCAGAATGCACAGATTTTTTTTTTTTTTTTTTTGCAACACTCCCAACCCTTGGAAAAAAAAACATTCCCTTGAGACTAATTTAACTGAAGCCATTTTCAGACATTTTTCACATGCCACTAAGAAAATAAGAGCACATAAACTGTTCACCATGCATTCAAGTCAATCTGAAAGAGACATGGTATTAAATCAAAGTCGTCGCTTGCTACTGAAATGGCAAAACCAACCGGCTGTTCTGCTTTTCATGGCAATCAGAGCAGAAACTGTGGTTTAAAACCCTTTAATTCGGAAAGCTGCATTCTAATCCATCCTCTATTTCACATCTTCTTCCAAACTTTAAGATCAAATTTTTATTTTTATTTTTTTTGTGGAGGCATCATTTATTTTGTTTAAGTCGGGGAAAAAAAGGACAAAGCAAACAAAATTGGGTATTTTTTCCCTCGCTGCAGCCATTTCCTCACATTTATAACTTCTTACTTGATCCTCAAAGAATTTAAAATCTAAACATTCCCATTACTCGCAAAGAGATCTAACCTATTAAAACTTGTGCACCCTCCTTCCCCTCTTTCATTTCTGTTCTCCCAACTTGAAACTCTTGCATTTTGATTAGACTTTGTCAGGCAAAAGGTCAGAATTTACACTGGGATTTTTGCATACCAACTGCACAATTTTCCACCAGCTCTCTGAATTGAATGAATACAGATTTGAAGGTCAGCATTAAAATTACCCACAGCAAAATGGCCTCTCAACCCCCCCCAATTTTCCTTGTACATTACAAAATAAAAGCAAGCCGTGCAAGATGAGGAAACTGTTTTCCATCTGCAGGATTAATATAAACAGCATGGTTGTGATTGTTTTTACAAAATTCAAATTATGCTGAGACAGATTTTCCTCTCTCTAGTGGTATATATATATATATATATATAAAGTACATACAATTGTTTTAGCTAAAATGTTACACATAATTGCAACATCTTATTGGTCAAGATGAGTTACAAACATCTAAGATGGAATGAACTGGAAAAGTCAATTGAAAAATAATTTAAAGTTGAAGTAAATTTTTTTTTAAAATAGTGCCGCAATTGCTAAAAATAAGCCTCACAAGTCCTTCCATTTTTTTTTTAATTTCTCAAAATTACGGCCTACAGGTGGCGCCAAAATCCCCGAGATTTTTAAACCACCTTCTCTGTTTCCAAAATTAAAAGTAGCGACATTCATTTTAGACGGATCATTACTGTGGTGCGTTTCTGCTGCCTGATAAAACAGCGAGCAGACAAACGCTAAACAGAGCCGAGAAAAATGTCGGCGCTCGAAAACTAGCAAGAGAAAGCAACTCCGGAGCTCTGCTTGAATTTGCTTGACAAAAAAAATATATCACAAAAACATGGCTGCAGGAGGTTTTTGTGTTTCAGATTGTTCCTCCCCTCCTCGTCCTTCATGTTAACTGGTCCCGCTTGCTACATCGTAATAAGCAATGGTTTTACCTGGGTGGCGCGTGGTGAATAAACTCGGGGTATAAACGACAAGGCAGCAGGTCCACTAAAACTTCATTACTAAAATTCAGCCCAAAATTGGAAAAAGGAAAAAAAAAAATCTTCAGATTCAGGTTGCTTCAAAGCCTTTAGCTCATATGATGGCAGACATTTGCACAGACTAGTCTTTAACCGTATAAGAAAAGAGCGAAACTTCAAATCCACATTTGAAATTTCGGACAAATTTTGTTTTTTTCTAAATTAGAAAAAAAAAAAAAAAAAAGAAACGAGCGTTTTGACATACCTCCAAAACGATGCAGCTCATGCGAAACAGACACCCTCTCCTGAAATCCTCCCTCCCCGACCAGAGGTGACTGCACAAAACTGCTTCCTCAAAAATTGTGAATTAGTTATGAGAGATTTCAAATTATTAAAAAAAAAGGGGGAAAAGGAGAGAAAAAACCGATACCACTTCCCCCCCTTGGCGACCCGCTACGTTACATTTTAGTAAAGCATAATGGCGCATTAAGTTGGGAATTTTGACGGGGTTTAACGGCTCCGTGCAAGCTGTGCGCGGCGGTTAGTGTTGCGGTCCCTCCTCTGGAAAATTTCGTCCGCCATATACAAGGGCAGATTCATAAATTGCCGTGCCGGCCTGTTTATTAACAGGCATGAAAAAAAAAAAAAAGAAATGGAAAAAAATAGAAGAAAGAGAAAAAAAGGGGAAAGTATCAGAAGAAGACAGAAAATAAAGTGTTGGCCAGCTATAAAGGCGCACGGAGTGGTTCAAACAGAAATTGTAAGGAGGGACTTTTTCAATATTTGTTGTTAGAACATTATTAATGGTTTCAAATTTTATATATTTTTTATGTTTAGTGTATAAATGACTATTCCATGTGAGAAATGGCGTAACACTAGTTTGAGTGTTCATTTCGTGGATAACAAATATAAAAGAAAAAATACACGCTTAAATATGCATCTAGATCAAGTAACCAAATGCTTAGATGTTTCGTTTGGCTTGATTTAACTTTTTTTTCAAGAATTTTAATACCTTGAGTGATTATTTTAATATTTTTATAATATTGTTTTGAACACTTCTTCTGACGGTACTGTTCCAGGGAGCGTTTTTGGTTGGCCAACAGGTTTAGTTTTCAAAAACAGAATTAACTAGATTCTTTAGAAAAAAATTTCTGCATAAATGCTTTTGGCAACGTTTTATTTTACTAGTTTTTGTTAGAATTATTATAGAGATTGCGTTAATTATAAGATGCAACAATTTGGAGTGTATTATATTAACATTGACTGGGAAAAAAAAAACGTTTTACTTTTCTAGTAGGCAATGTTCTCTCATTTTGTTTTGTTTTCTTTTTTTTTTTTTATGGTAAAGCAAATCTTTAGTTGTTGTTGTTTAGTTTAGCTGTGATGACAACAAGAAAAATAATAGGATTTTATATGTCATCTTTAGTTCACTCTGAGCATAAGGAAGTGCACATTAAATGTATTTCATTAAGTTCATTTGAGTTTAAGTATAAGTATGGCAAGCATACAGTGAACTACTTACATGTAGTATGGAGAAGAATATTAACTGAAAATGTCTTCAGAGTAAATTGGAACATTTTAAGTTTACAAAATAGCCCATAGTGTACAAAAAGTATCCTCCTTACTTTTAGTAAGTAGTGATAAATTTAAATACATTACTTTTTACTAAGAGTGAAAAACACCTTTGTCACTCTTTTTGTTGTTACAATAGAATACTAGTCACTTTTAAACTCTTTGGAGATCTAAAGGCAATTGTAGTTCTCACTTTTTAATGACTGTCTTGGATTTTTTTTGGTTTTCTTTAATAAAGAGAAGTCAGTGCAGAGTAAATATAAATAATAATCTGATTATACTTTAGGTTCTGCTTTGATTTTCTTGCAAATGTATAAACCACAGGGTAATTTGCAAGTATTGTTTTTATATGTTCCCTTCCTGCAAAGCAAACAGTGCTTTTCACAATATGTAAAATGAGGTTCTTGCAATGAGGGATCCAGAGTTGACATATTCTAGTTAGGTTTACCAAGTTATTTCTGCAAAAGTGTTATATGTTGCTGAATTAATATTAAATACCATGTACAGCTTTTGTTTTGTTTTTGTTTCCTGCATCCTGTATTTGCATAAAGCTGAGTGGGTAGCATTGTAAGTAGCTTTGTCAAGCACAACCTTTGATCAGACTTGAATTCTTGCTTTTAGGAGCATTTATTCAAAGTCCACTACACCCAATTTAGAGCTGCAGCAAGGCTCCTGCTGCACTGATTGCCAGTCTTTAACAGACCATAGTCAAATCACTGCTCTCACTGCTGTGGATTAATTTATTACAGGACAAAAAGTGATTGTAATGTATAGCACAGTTACCCGTAAAGCAGCAACTACAAAGATACCCCAAGTCATATATTGCACAATTTTTATTTAAATACTCTGATTTACTTAAAATATTTGGCATTTTATGATTTGATCGGTAACTATTTCTGCCCTTTCTTCAATGTAAAACTCTTTTCTCACTGCAGTTAAACGTTTCGACCAACAGAGGGCAGCAATACACAGTTCGTGTTTTCCAGTTGCCAGTCAGCACACGGTCATGCGCATCAGTGCATTCGCATTGTATTGCTCTCTATCTCCCTCTAGTGTTTTCCTTGGGAACATACTGGAGTATTTGATGTTTTACTAGTCTCCTCTTCACACAGAAGTTCTTTTTTTTGGTCTTTCCTGTAAGTGAAGTTATTTTTTGCCTAAAAAAATCAATACGTAAAAGTGTCAAGTTCTTGTGCTAAATATATACGTACATGTGTGTATTGTATACATACATTTTTTATATGTACAACATATAAACACAAAATTTTGATTTACCTTTTTGCTTTATTTTTATTTTTTTTACAACAGTCAAGGTTGATCTGACCTCCTTCCAGCCTAGATTCTAAAAATGTGTTGAAGAACCAACAGGTGAAGGGTTGACAACAACTGTGCCAAACCTTTCCATGGCCTACTTGAATTCAAAAGTCAGACCTCTACAGCAAGCAGAAAAGCAGTTCACATATGAAAAAAAAGCTCTCACCACAAACTAGTTCTTTAAATGTATCAAAAAAGTACAAGTGGAAAAAAAAATGAAGAACTCTCACAAAACTGTATAAGTGTCACAGGAATTAAAACCACTGATTCAAACAAAAAGTCAGATGATGGTACAATTTGAGATTCAATTTACATGTAGTTTCTAACAAAATATTTACTTCCTAAATAAAGAACTGAATTTAGTTTGTGTCACTGAGTGAAAATATTAAAAATGATAAATTAGATGATCCATTTTTTTAAAGAAATTATTTTAAGAGTTAAAAACAGTGTTGCATACTTTTTTTACCTAACACCTATGGTTATATAATAAACATCTTAAGATGATACAAAGAATGAAAGGAGGATAATTACAACTCACATTTCTAAAACGTCACCATTGCTGTCTGTATTTGCTGCATGCTCATCAGCTGAAGTTAGATGATGTGGTTTTAAATGTCTGTGTAAATTATTTCGTTCAGTAAATTTTCTTTGTTTCCAGGAAGCATATTTTAATCTTCTCAAACACATCTGATTCCTTTAATGACTTTGTGTACTCAATATTAGGTATATGTTAGGTGTATATTTTTGAGAAAATTAAGGATAGTGAATTTAGTCTGTGTCTCAAAAAATATAGATTGTAAAGATCGAACATACTGTTAAAAAAAAAGAAAGGCGGAGTCTGTTGTGGGCTGCAAACTTGAGGCCTGGGATGAGAAGGTGGAGACCAGGATGCTAAGGAAAATGCAAAAGATTATGCAAAATCCATCCCACCTGCTGCTGAAAACACTGAAGAATCAAGCAGCAACATTGCTGTTGAGCTACTGCAAAAATCCTATTCCCCTAATGACAAAAACAAAGTCCTAAAATGTTACTTTTTCTTTAAGAAGTCAAGTTTTCCTTTAAAGTTCAAATAAAAAATGATCTTCATTAAGTTAGGATGCCTGGAAAAAGAGCTGTGAAAAAGACACGTGGACGAATGTCTTTTCTGTTTGACACATAAACTCATCAGACCGGCATGTTTGGGCTGTGCACGGCATGATGACTGCTTTGATTTAGACAACACGTCACAACACAGTGGTGTGATCGGTAAATACAATAATCTGACCTCTCACCAATCTGTTGCCATCTAAAGTTTGATGTCCTCTCAAGAACCTGCCATTACAATGCAGAAAATCCCTCCTGTTCGCTCAACTAAACAGCAGTTAGCTGACCACTGGAAAGTAAAATTTGTGGTAATCCAGTCTGTTTATTACCTTGCTCCTACTAACTATATGTCTCTGTCAAAGGCCAATGAAAGGCCTTTGAATTGCTGTGTTGTGTTGAATGAGAGCAACAACTCCAAAAATAGAGAACTGTGGTGTTTAAAATAGAAAATTGATGCTTTGAAAATGTTGTTTTTGAAGCAGCTTACACACAGCTCACACAAAGAGTGAATGGCTTCTTTTAAATTTTGCTTTTGTGCTCATTTTGTTGCACAGAATGTGTCCAAAAGTACAACAATGATGGTAAATAGATGAGAAATGCCAGGTAAGGTGAATAATCTCTTCAGCGCGGCAGCTGCTAGTGGGTGGGATCTATAAGACAGTAAAAGAAAACGTTGCCTTCAAAGATAGAAGCAAAAAACAAAAGAAACACAAGGATTAAGCAAGGTACAAAGGTACTTTTTTGTACAAGGTACAAAAATACAGACTGTAGGGTTAGGACTAAATGCGTGTACTATGGGTGTCCAAACTTGCAGATTCAGACACTATTTTATGCACCTTTTTATTTTTATGTTTTAAGTGCTCAGAATTTCATAAATAATGTATTTTCCTACCATAATTAAAACGAACTTTCAGTTTGGAGGTTCATGAGCACAACGTTTTTAGCATTTTAAAATTGTCAGGTTTTTTCAGCAATATTTATGCTGACAAAATTTGATACTGGCATGCATTTTCTGTTGGCTAAAGAAAAAACATCTCTGAAGACTTTCTGATCTTCAGTCAACAGTATTTGTCCAAATTAATAAGATCCAACAGGCTTTGGTTCTCGTGATCTGATTCAAAGCATAAACCACCCATCAAACTGTAGACTTTGCTCCCTCTTCAATGGAGACAACACTCTTTCAGCAGGATAAAGCAGCTCCCAAACGGTTTCAGCTTTGGTTTGAAGGGATCAAAAAGGTTTAAGGTGTTGACTTCATCTCAATCCAACAAAGTATCAGTCAGATTTACTGGAGACCCATGTCCCATCATAGAACTCTCACTTTAAAGGATTTTTTTTAGAATCATGTATTTTACCTGACATCACACCAAAGAGTATAGTGAAGTACCAATAATCAACTGCTGAGAGCTGTCTTTTTTTTCCACAAATGGTAGACCAATAATGTCTTTAGGGCTGGGTTTAAGAAATCAATTGATCAAAATTAACCCAAACTTTATCTGGAAAGGGATCCTGAATCTAATCGATTTATGTTGAAAATTATTTTTTATCCCTTTTATGGGAGAGCTTTTTATGGACGATTTTACAATAAAGCTCCACTTTAGTTCATTTTAAATCCCCAAATATGTGAGGGTTGTTTCTTTCAACCATACCATATTAGTTTTGGATGAAAATTTGAAAAAAATGCTTTTACTCAAATCTTGTTAAATCATAAATCAAAATAAATGAATTATGATACTATTTTGATAGTAAAACCAATCCCTACACGTTAGTTTTAAAAGTATACTTGGTGTGTTTTTAGTCCTTTCAAGATACTATATTTTGATTTTTACCTCAACAGCCCTTTTTGCATTTTGCCTGTGAATTACATAAAGCCTGTGCGTAAATAAATGAAAATCCTAATCTTGTAATGTAGGTTGCTCTGACAAAAGCAAGGTACAGCAGCATGAGTGTCTCATTATTGCAGGACATCATGTTCTTTTCACTCTACATGTGGGTAATGAAGGACTCTCAACTGGTCTCAAGATCACTTGAAATTATATAATGATAGAAATGAGATAATGATGTATTCATAATTTTTCTGCAATGTTTGGCACAAAGTATTAATTTATGCACAATTTTGTCTTTATGAATACAACTTTGTCTGTATGAAAACATTTCTTTTTGACGGTCTCCTTACCCCGTATTCACAGCTTCCACAAAAAAAGATTAAGTGGTTTAATTAGCCATTTCTAAATTTAGAATTTAACTACAGGACAATAGTCAGTATGACATAGAAACCAGCTAAACCTCTTAATCTTTTCAAGCGTGAGAATTCAAAAGTGGCTGACGAAGATGATAACAAACTCATGGTGAAGGTGTAACACTCCTCTCTTCAGGCTCTACCTGATTACAGTGGAGCACTTCCCAAGCTAATGATAGTTTTCTGTGTTCTGAACTTGAGTATTGTTTTTATGTTCGGTCACTGCACAGTCTAACTTACAATCTGTGAACGGACTTCAAAACCCTTGCTTGTTCCAATAAAAAAATCAAGTACATTAACACACACACAAATATATATATACACGCATTTAATAATGAAAGTTGTTCCTGATTGTTTTTGTTTGATGATTTGACATCATCAGTTGTTCTCTCTTTAATATGGTGAGAATATAGTCATCCCGATTTGTGCGTTCATAATTCTTTATTTATAAATCATACAATACATTTAGTAAATAAATACAAAAATGTCAAAATCCAGTAAATACAAAATCCACTTTACACATGCACAACTTAAAATTACAACAGCTTGCAATTCATTACACGCCCTGCAAGATTCGTGCGTAGAAGGCTGGGTCATCAGAGTTTTCTTTTCTGCAGCTTTGAGCTTACAGTTACAGAATCAAGATCAGGTCACTGTAACTAGTCAAAGTCACAGCCTCATAAACTAAAGCAGGATGCTGGAAATGAAGTGACATACCACTCATGCTTCTGCAAAGACTGTCTTCATTATAATCATAAACCCATTTTGACAGCTTTAGTCATGATGACCAAAATTTACTCTCAGTTAGGCCATAATTTTCTCTAACTTTCATGAGTGGTTAACTCATCAGCTTCTCCAAGATTCTTTTATTTTATTTTTTGATTTCACTAACAGAAAATGAACGCCATAGTCTACTATGTCAGAGTAAATATTGTTTTCCACCAGCATCTAGTCATTACATTTCTTGTGTTTTTTAATTGTCAAATTTACACATTTTTTACAAAAATCAAAAAGCAAAGCTTCTGAAATATATTATTTTATGAAATGTTCAGTGAAAAAAGACTCATCAGCCAGACCAAAATTGTTGTCAAATTAAAATTCCTGTTTAGGAATATATAAATCATGCATAGATGTTTATTGTTGTTTTTACAGATCCAAGTTTGTTAGAGTTTTTTTTTTTTAGTATTTCAGATAGTGAACTGACATATTCCATTTTTTAAAATGCAGCTTGTCATTTTTAAAATAAACCACTTCTTGTTCTTATGACACAGACAATATCAAGGAAAATTATAAAGAGTCACCTTTAAAAAAAGAATTAAAACAATTATGTAACTGTTACAGTTACTGTATCTGGGTCAACATGAACCCCTAACAAATTACCGGATTAATAAATCAGGAAAGCAAAACTTCTCCAGGAATCTGCGCCCCAGAGACTTGCATTAGGAAATGTGTGTGTTGGCTTGACCCGACGACTGACATCATATAAGTGATCCGTCTATAAATGGAACCTCATTACTGGGTTGTTATAATAGAGACAGACCAAGTTTCCAACTTTGGAGGAGTGGGGGCTTTAAACTCTGATGCAACACCTATAGGAGCCGGAAGGAGTTTCAAGCTTGGGCTCATGTGCATTGATGATGCTGTCATTCAGAGGAGATGGGAAATGTATTTAAATCTTCAGGATTCTAAAAGAAATAAAAAAAGTTTTATTGCCTCAAGTACCTTCAGCTTGGCTGATGAGCATCCGTCTCTATACATTTTTTCTTGAAAGTTAACACGATTGTTTATTTGATGATTCCCCATTTGTGCTGTGTTGAACTATTGGTGAAAGACCATGAGTGATGCAGTCTCCTATTTGAAATTCCTGCTCGATGCAGCTTTATTTCTTCTGTTGTCAGCTTTCTGTGTGTTAGAGACAGACACCATAAATACTTCAGTGGATGGCTGGAAGAAACTGGGGCTAAAACGTTGCTCTGGACTTGGCTTCACTGCTAACTCACACCACCCAAAGGTGGTCCAATGGGGTCATCAAACACTTTCAGCAACAATGAAGCCATAACCTTAATGTTGGCAAATAGAAAATGCAACACTGAAGATAAAGAAAAAACAAACAAACTTTGGTTTAAATCATCAAACTCGTGAGAACCAGAACTTCTACAGAAAAAAATCCATCTATGACTGAAACCAAAAACGGTTTCTTTTACACTTAAAATGTTTCAAAATGTATTTACTGTGAGATTGTGAACTGGGTTAGCTTGTGTGGGAAGAAAAGTACAAAATGTCTTTAAAGGAAATTTTGAACACAGTAAGTAAAAAATGATTTGGTCATGAACTTTTAGTAACTTCTAGAATGTTTTCTATTACAGAAATTTTAAAGTCGCACCACAATCATCTTTGATCTGTTGTTAAAGCATTCCCAGTGGTCTTAAATTATGATTTTGCCCTTTTTTCAGTCAAAATATTAAAAAAAACGGTCATTTTCTAGGACATAGGGTGAATGCAAATTATTTCCCTACCACTACAGCTTCCCCTACCTCTACATTTAGCCCTCCAAGCAGAGAGTTGAAAACATAGTCTTCAGATTTGGACGACATTACCCCTTAATGGCGTTATCGTGATTTCCTGGTCATCTACGTTAAAAAACATAATAAAATTGGTTTTAGAGGAGGCTTTTTAAGGAGGCTGCAAAGTCGGACCCCAACCGCCCTTTTTGGGGGAAACACTGGGTCATAAAACCTCAAAAACAAGACGATGAAACTGAAAAAATAATATTTATGTAAAAACATAAATGAAAAAAACAAACTAAAATTAAATACAAAGAATAATACATATTAAAACATAAAAAATAATTAATAAAAAGGATTCAAGATGATCTAAAAGCCAAGTTAAAAAGGAAGGTCTTGAGCCTTTTTTTAAAAACCTCTACAGTCTCTGCAGTCCTGAGGCTCTCTGGTAGGCTTCTCCAGAGATGAGGACCGTAGTGGGAGAACGAAGCCTCACCATAGGTTTTTTGTCCTCTAAAAGGCTGGCGCCAGAGGACCTCAGGATCCGCGAGGGCTCATACTTTAAAAGCAAATCACCTAAATAAGAAGGCTCAAAACCATTAAAACATTTATAAACCATTAAAAGAATCTAAAAATAAATCCTGAAACCTACAGGGTGTCAATGCAGCGATTTTAAAACGGGTATAATGTGTTCCCTCCCCCTGGTACTTGTCAGAACTCGTGCTGCCGAGTTCTGTAACAAATGTAGACCTACAAAAGACTTTTCAAGTAAACCAGAGAGCAGGGCATTACAATAATCTAACCGACTAAAAATAAAAGCATGCATCAGCACCTCTGTGCTGGCAAGAGAGAGAAATGGGTAGACTCTGGCAAAAGGTTTAAGATGATAAAATCCTGTCTTAACGACATTTTTAAAATGTGGGATCAAAATCAAACTTTTCTGAATTAGAAGGGACATCATCCATACATCACTACCAAATCCGAGTCCCTCACTGGTCAAAGCTTGACCTGGTTTAACTTGCAGCACATGTTTAACGGCCACATGTTTGAACATAGAGCCCGAAAAGGCCATAAAAACTTGCTTAGCTACGCATTAAAGTAAGAGTTTTGAATGTGGAAGCTGAAACGCGTTTACATAGACTTAGACGTAGCGTCAAGCATACATTTTGCAACCTCTGGTGAGTCTTTCACTGAATGTTGCATCCAAACCCATTTGCCTGTCCAGTCCAAAGGGTCGCTTATTGATCATTTGCTGCCACAGTTTTTAATATAAGTAGCCTTTCTCCATCTCCATATTCAACAGGGTCTGCAGAATGTACCTGCAGGATTCTCACGTGCAGCCTGCTTTTGTCTCCACTGTCATAAAAGCAGGATGACAAATATCCAAAGATGCAGGGGAGACTTCAAGCTGCATAATTCATCTTATTTTATAGGCTAAGGCGGAAGAGATTTTACAATTATTGGCCTGTGAGAGAAAAACCTGAACTCTTGCTGCACCAAGCTCTTTGTCTCATTCCGCCTTAAATTAGTTTCATGCCTTGTTCTCCTATCATATGACCCAGCTGCTGCTATTTTTCGCACAGCCTTCCTCTCTGTTTTAAGTATGACCTTTACGCCATCCTCAATATCTCTGATCTTTTTTTTTCTTTTTCCTCCAATTTTCCCACGTAAATCACATCTCCGGTCCTGTGTTTGTCTCTCTTGTGAACGAAGAGGCTGCAGGACTCGGGAGCCCACACAGAGATGTTATGAAACCTGCAGCAGTTATTCTTAGTGCTGCCCTATTTTTAATATTACAGCTACTTCCTCAACAACCTACACCAAATGAATTCATTCATACGCTTTTTGTCAAAGATGAATTATTCACATGCAGTCTTGCAGATTCGTTTGTAAAAAACGTTGGCATTTTTGAGAACATGAAAGGGTTTTTTTGTTGCTGTTGTTGGAGGCAAAAACTTCTCCAGATGCTCCATGAAGATCATATTTGTGCAAATTTTCACATGCACACTCCTAACAATTAGCTTTTAGCATTTTTTCTTAGTTAATTTTAATTTGTATGTTATGTAAAGCCTCTTTTCAAACATTTTATTTTTCTAAGCTTTGTGAACATTTTTACATTGTTATTAATAAAAAAGGAACATGTGGAAAGTTTCAACTATTAGCTAAACTTGGACTATTTCAACTTTTCCATTAAAACTTTTTACTTTAAACTGAAAAGAAACAATATATCATCAGATCAAAATGTTTTAAACGCTTTATTTTCAAAATCTTTTGTCCAAAAATGACTAAAAATTCAATCAATTTGGCAGTCCTTTAATCCTTTAAGAGAATATAAATTCAATTGGAAACATTACAGGAAAAAAATATATTTTATGGGTGAGTTTGCATTTCTGTATTAAAAAAAAGTTTCATATTTTATTTTATGTATATATATACATATATATATATATATGTATATATATATATGTATATGCTATGCTGACGTTTTGGGCAAACTTTTTTTGACAACGGTAACTTATATCTGCCTGGGATCTGTAATTCTAGAAACTGAACTCAGATTTTAGAAAATCCAGAAATGACGCCACATCAATGCATACATTTATGCAGGTAAAACAGTCGCGGCTAAAAGCTATAAATTATGTTCAGATCCCAGTCAGGTAAGGTGAAATCCTGCTTTGTTATTTGACATTTAAATAAAAAGCTAGATTTTATTTGTGATAATAGTTTTTGTCCTGCATATACTTTAATAGTTTCTCAGTGCAATTATTAAGACAAAGTATTTGTGTCAAAATCCAAAAAAAGGAAAACCAAGGACATGAATTGATGGCTTTACACAAACTAAAAAAAATGATTTTTTTAAAAAATGATTACCAACAAAAACATGTGTGATAGGAAGAAAAAGTGGACAATAAACTACTAAACTACTACGTTTTGAGAACAGCTGATGACTATAGTGAAGAAAAGAAATAAGTATTTTTTTGAAAGGAAAACTTTTGTCACCAGTGAAGTGAAAACACTGTATGTCTATGTCCTTGAAATAGCAAAACCAGAAACATACTGAACATCTGTCACTCAGTCACATCAAATCACCTGTTTTACCCCATCATGAGGACACTGAAGCATCTGTACGTGTCTGTATCACTTCCTTAAATCCGATCTACGCAGTTCTTTCTTCCTTGGGGAACAGCTTTTTCTGGCTTTACCTGAAATGAAGTCACTCTGGCTCCTGTTCTAATTGTGTTAAATTACATAACTGACCCACAGGTTTAACCATCCAGCAAGAATAGATTGTTCTTTGCCTTTCTTTTGTCATTGTGAAGTGACTTGCATGCAAAGAAAAGCTTTTTTGACCTCCAACAACCGTCTCTTGATGGGAAGTGGATGAAATATGAGCAGAATTTTAAATGAGCACAATAATTTGGAATTTATAACTGTGGTGCCCTTAAACATATTCTTTCAGTACATTAAAAAGAAACCATCATTTGTGTCGCTCTGGAACGCCATTTAACCTCCTTGCATGTGAGACCTCTTCAAAACGCTTCATCACTGTCAACAAAATTTCCCCTCTGTTACTGAAGTATTAATATAATGTCATTTATCCTTCGTTTTGCTGTACACAGCTAAAAATAGACATCAAATAATCTTAATGGATGTTTACTCCTCCTCTGCCATTGGGAATCACAAATCCAGCTTTGTGCTAAATACACACACTCATGTGAGCATGGACACATGGGGATCACTTTTAATCATAACGCGTCTCTGATGACGCCAAAGTTTAGGATTGTGTTAAACCAAACGTGAGCTTTAATCTGCAGGAGATTCCAATCATTTCTATCTCATTTGTGAGGCCTGTGCGGTAACGCTGAGAGCTTCAATCTCTTCCTCTTTGATCAAAGTGCACCACAGCTGCAGAAAATGTCATTTTATTATTTTGTTCTTCTGCGGTAAACTCTCTCTCTTATTCTCCTTCCTCCACTTTCCTGTCTGCAGGAACATTTAGAGTACATAAATCTAACTTATTTAACTGGGTTATTGCTCTCAGAGAGGAGAGCTCATGAGATAAAATCATCTACAGACCTGCTAATAGCCTCAGCTACGTCAATGAACCTGTCATCCACCAGAAAACAATAAATAAAGGTTTTTAGTTCCATTACATGCGCACATGGGAGATCTAACATGAAAAGAATCGTCTTTAAGCATTATGAGTCACCACACGTGATTACAAGAGAACAGAAAGAACAAAAGTAAAAACATGACATTTTAAAAGCTTGGCTAAGGAGTCTATAAAATAGAAACAATGACCACCATTCCTGTCACCAAATTCCTGAGAATGTAGAAAAACACCAAAAAACTCGAGTACACCACGATTTTAGTTCTCGAGGTGGCAAGATAAAGTAAAGTAAGGTTTGTCATGAAACTTTGAGGAGCACCAAAGATAACAAACAGTTCAAGAAACTTCTTCTTCAACATGCTTTGCAATCTATAAATGTGAGCCAGGACTCTGCGGATAAAGTTCTGTGGCGAAATGAGACAAAAGCAGAACTTTTAAGGCCTCAGGATGTCTGAAAGACTCAATAAAGATATACGTTTGAGCAACACTTGCAGTGAAAAGTTTTTAGCTAGGTTCACATCGGCTGCGTTGACTTGCTTTCAAGCGGCCACTTTCAATGAAAAATCAGTGTAAATAAATGCACCTGAATGTCGGGCTTTCTCGTCCAGAATGTTCGCGTTCATGAGCTGCTCACAATTTTTTAAGGTCAGTTGAGGGTTTTACGCACGAAAAGGGTGGTCATTATTCAATCAATTGAAATTCTTGAATTGCAAAAATAATGAATCATGACCTCTCAGGAACTTGGATTTGGTAGAGACGAATGGGTTGCGGCCTTTTCATAACATGATTACGAGGGAGGCATTAGTCACCTTTTTCTGCCCGGCCGTAATTATATGACACCAAGACACTTTCATAGGAACAGAGCTGTAAAAGAAAAAGCTTGGAGCAGGATTTGAGGGATTTGCCCTGCTTTAACTTTGCACACTAAGCATGTAACAATTGTAGGTGGCAGACAAGCGCTAGCAAACAATTAAAAAAACATAATAATAAGAAGAAATTATAACTAACTTACCATAAATGTGTTGGAGAACTCTGACAAACTAAATATTGAGTTTTTAATAGTACAATGCAAAAATGTTTTGAGCTTTTTACGTAGTTGAGTAATTTGCAAACAACTTCAACTTGGCAGATGTTTGAAATAGGAGCCAGGACACGATGGAAGCAGCCAAAGCAAAGATGCCCAGACCTCCCTCTCCACAGAAACTTCCTTCAGATCTGTTGGTGGAACCCCAAGACACTTCCAGGTTAAGCGAGAGACATGTCCTGGGTGGTCCCTGGGGTTTCCTCCCGATGGGACATGGCTAGAACACCTTTCCATCAAAGGTACCTCCTGCATCCAGAAGAGATGACCCATTGACTGTAAATGAGAGCTGGATCAAGTGAGTGTGACATCACGCATGGATAAATGGCTTGCTTCCCGCTCCAACCAAATGAAGTCAACTCAGCTGCCATTTCTTTGTGACGTGGTTGTTAGAACCAGACAGCATCAGTAAGTAGGAAATTGGTCCGTTAGTGTTTCCATGGCAACCAATCTCATCAATCAGGAGTGAGATTGTTGGACGTCCACTCCGGAATTGAGAGAGCATTTCATTCAAGTGTTTCAAACATTAAACATGGAGGCCAGAAGGCACCACATCCTTTAATGGGGGCATTTGATTGGTCAATTTATAACTTGCATAACTTGCACTGCAAAACACATACTCTGTAGGATCACTCAAGCTCTTGCAGCTCCTCCACCATGTTAAGGTGGTGGTTCATGGAGGCTAACTGAAGAATCATTGAGTTTTAATGTCCGTTTTTTCTTTCAACTTAATCGTCAGAAAAATATCAATAAATAATTGGAAGATGTTTTAAAAGCACATCTTCAGTTGAAGCAAAGGTCTGATGCAGCTTAATTATACAAATTGCTTTAGAAGAGAAGCCAGACTTGGCTCATAATAATTTTGACAGATGGCTTGTTGCACAGCCAGTCTCAAAGTACAGAACAAACAAAGAAATGGATCGATTAACATAAGAGCTGTGAGACAGACAGAAAAGAGATGAAGGGAAGTAAAAAGCCTTTTGATTTTGCAGAATTCAAAAGGGAATTTTGCACAACAGAAAGCGTGAAACGCGCTCTTACTTTAAATGAAACAGTCTTTATATTTTTGTGCAGAACGTTCTGTTAAGTTTTGTGTTCTCATCAATGTCATCCACTAGATATGTTTTTGTCTTGTTTGCTCATTTCGGTTGTTTTCAGAGAGTGCTTTTCATCCAGTGGTTGTTATGAAGCTTCCTATCCCCATCTGCTGAAACACCTTACTGTGTACCTCTATGATAGTTATCATATCGCTGATGAGAATGTGACCTGCTGCTTACGCTTCAATAAATACTTGAAAATAGAGTAGCAGTTGGAAGGATGTGGAGGAAAACTATAATGCAGTATGAAAAATGAAGCAGCTTTTTACAAGGTTGCTTAGTACAGTCATTACTCTCCTCTTACCATCCTTTATTACAAAGGAAAAAATCTTATTGCAGATGCACCAAATGCTACATTTCAAGCTGTCCCACCTGAACTCAAAGGACCGAATTTCTCCAACTGTCCAACAAAGTTGCAATGTTTGCTTTGAAGATGTTTCAAGAGAAGGTCAGAAAGAGCTGCATTGTGTCTTTGTAGATCTAGAGAACTTATTGATCCGTGCAAGGGCTGTAAGACAAAGGTGTGCTGTAGAGGAGTTTAAGGTGGAGGTGGAACTTCGTCTAGAATCAGCTTTGTACGGTGGCCCTGAAGTGCAAATCACACCAAGAAATCACTCAACGTAAAAAAAAAAAAAAAACATTTTAAAGATCCCAACAAAAGTGTAAAAAGTAAAACAAATAATAAAAAAACAACATTACATTTTAGAAGCCAAAACAAAATTCCAGAAATCAAAACACTTTTCCAAAAAAAAGGAAAAAAACGTTTTGGAAAACAAAAGACATTTCCAGAAATCAAAATGAAGCGTTAAAAACAAAACACAATAAGAAACCAAAAAAGGTGTGGGACATCGCGGATTGGATGACTGATGACTGAAGATAAGACTTGAATCTCTGTGGACCATGATGCTTTCAAGTGACTTGTGATCTTTGCTCAGACCAGGGAGCAAGAACATCTCCACATCTCTATCATCTTCAATCTCTGACAGGAACTGCCAGCGTGCAGAAAAGAGAAAGTCATTCACAGCATAAAATGTTGCAGCAGCATTAAAACGTCTTTTAGATTTAGGTCCAAGCTCCTACCGGGCCATCCAAACCTTTGTTGTTTTCCTTTTTTCCAATTGAAACAAATTTGTTCCTGTGCATCATTTCCAGCTAATTCTTTAGCTGTTGTTTTTGGAGAGTAAATATAAAACCCCACACTAATCTGGCATGAATAATGACTGACAGTGACTGACAGATGTTCCAGGTTCTGTCTGTGCAAAAATATATATCTTTTTGTCTCTGTGTCTGACAGTAAGAGAAATGTATACTTTTTGGGTTTCGTGAGTAATCTGCCCTGTTTGTCCACTGCACATTATTTCAAAAACGTGTCTTCACCACGCTTTAATACGAAGATTTAAAGTGATGTATCTCGGAATCCAACTAAATAGTTGAAGGATGATGTCAAACATTCTTTTTAATCAGTCATCTTAACCTACATATTTTAAAATTCTGAGATAATCGAAAGCATTGCTTTCTATGTTAACCTTCACTGCAGTCGTTTTTGCAGAGCTTTGTAAACAGCTTCAACCCAGAGCGTCTCAGTTACACACCAAGTTAGTGTTTTTGCTTTTGATCATAGTCACCACTTCAGCGTGAACGAGATCCTTTTTCTGATCGCCGCAGATGTGACATCTGCAACTTCTTTACACAGAGAAAAACAACATAGCAATGGAGGCTGTCCAAAGGAAATGCCATCATTCTTTCACTGTTTGCCAGAAGACACAAACTTTGTCTTTGAATGAAAGCAGACAGAGTTTTTACACTTAGTTCTTTTGGCTTTTGCATGTTGGAAGAAAATTTTAGTTTCAATTCTTTCAGTGGCACTTCTCCTAAAAATATGCAACAGATATCAAGTTGAACTTTCACTCGACCTTGTTATCTCCACAGTTGACAGACACACAAATAAAGGATAAGAAATTCTAGTTAGCAACATCTGTGGCAAAGAAAAGGAATGACAATGAATGACTGGCAATCAGTCTTGTTTTAGATCACAAAAAAAATGTTTTAAACACAGAAAAACAAAGGTGATGCTTTTTTTCCACACAAAACATGAATCATACACCAAAGCAGAGTGGTCTTATCTGAGGATGCAAAGGTACATGCGCTGGATGACCCTGGTCTATAAGGCGCTGCTAGGTTTAGTCCCATTATATCTCTGTTCTCTTCTCCAAGGATTCACCAGTTAGTATGCCTCCCACTCAGGTGACGTGTTTCCACCTGCATGTTCCAGGTGAACTGAATTTGGGAAACAAGCCTTCAGTTATTCTGCTGCCTCTGCCTGGAACATCCTCCAAGCACAACTGAAAGGGTCTGAACTAGCTTCATTTGGGTTAGTCTTCTCGTTTCTGTGTACTAAAGATAAAGATTCCCCACAACACAACCAATGTTCCAAAGGTACACTGTTAAATAATTGCACATTACAGTTATTGTACTTAATTGTCATGCTGATTATATCTTTTGCACTCTCCAAATTACAGGTTAATTATATTACCTCTTAAAAAATCACTGTCACTGTTATTGAACCTCAATTTAAAATCTTAAATTGTACATATCCTAAAGTCATTCTTTGTTTTGATGAATGAAATCCGTCTTTCTATGAAAAGTCTGATATTGATTGTTTCTATAAATGGCTTTATTCTAAATGGAGTATTTTTTATTTTTAGACAAAAATGATTTTTCTGTCAATTTTTAACATACAAGTGTATCAATAAAAAGTTTCATCTCTGTTCGATTTAAAGCGCTAGTGAAATCTGTTAGCCATACAAGCATCTTTTATCTATAATTTGTCCAATAAAAGAGAAAAGCTAAGTGATGACATATGGAAGAAAACATAGAATTTTTATTTACTATGATAATGTTTTTGTAGCTTAACAGTTAGTTTGAGAAGGATAATTTGACAAATAAATCACATTTAGATTGAGTTGTGTTAACTCCTTGACGCCTATTGATGCAAATATGCAAACATAAGTGATTTTTTTTCACAACTGAAAAAATTTAATACATCTGGGAATAAATAAGAAAGTGAAATCCAATCCTAATGAAACAGTTCACTGCAAATCAGCATTAAACTTGTGTCATAAGAAATAATGTTTTCTCCGTAAGAAAAAAAAAAGCCAACTGTATGTAAATGACTTCCTTTCCTGTGGGTTACAGAGAACTCGTTTTGCAGACACACAGTAATGGCAGCCACAAGCTTTGGTCATGCTCTCTGGAAGCATTTCAATCAAAACTCTGGTGGGTTGTAGCGCCTACAGTGCAGTATTTAGCCTTCAGCAAAATACATTTCTTTGTGTCGGTCATGAAACAGCCATTAAACAGCTGCATACGCCTGTTAGTCACTGCAGAACGTAGAAGCATGCGTCAGTGCTGCGCTGACAGAGGTATGGGCATTTGTTTGGTAAAGTCAGTAAAATGAAGTGTCTGAAAGCCTTCAAGTGTTTGTGCGGGTTATTGATTCCGTTTTAATGCAAGAACATACATTCTCCCACACATTCAAACCCAATGTCTGCACCACTGGCTTTTCTCCATTATTCAGCAAATGATGTGTTTACTTAAGCCATACATAATCTTTCAATATAAGCTGCCAGTTAGTCATCCTTTGTTTGCGGGAGTTGATTAAAGAGGCACAGTCAGAGTCGACCCCATACATCCGCTCAAAAAAATAAAAATAAAGCATAATGTTTGAAAACACATAAGCTCACAGTTTCTCTGTTGCATTCTTGACTTTATTACTCATTACCAGACATGTCACACATTCAGTTTGTGCCAACATATCCAAGAAAGTACAGTAAAAGTGATTCCAAGCAAAGGGGTCAAATTTCCATCCTCTAGGATTTATTATCAGTGACAAAAGATGAGCTGGTTTTCCTGGAAAAACATAAACGTCATTTGCGGCTTTCTTCCTTATGCTCAAATCAAGGTGCAAGTGATTTGATTCAAAGAAAAAATATCCAATTTAATTAGCAGGGTGTGGACAAAGAAATGTGTCATTTAAAACCACTTTCAGATACCAGATGCGACATTTTTGTGAGTTTGTAAGTTTAGCATCATGAAGAAAGTCTCAAAATGCTTTTGCGCTTTTTTTTAATGTAAGTTTATTGAAAAAAATAAATAAATTGAGGTGCAATATATATATACACATATATATATATATATGTATATATATATAAATTTGTCTTATTGTTTTTACATTCCTTAATTTGCAATAAACAAGTTGCAGCACCAACATATTTTTCATCAATTTGACAAATATGTAGATTGATATGAAACATTGTTTGTACACAAATCAGTTTTGTTTTTTAGGAATGTAGTGATAAACAAGGAGAGGTAGAATTACACACCACATCCTCTAGTGTCAAGCACCAGTTGCTAAGAGACTGATGGAAAGTCAGGAGCTTAAGGAATGGCAGAAATGAGTCATTTAATAAACTTCTTAGATGAGGAAGTGGACAGAAAGAGGAGGGGATTTGAAGTAATAAAAATAACCCTACAAGTTCAACTTTAGTTTTGCAAATGTGCCCTGTATCACTACACATTACAAAACAACACACCAAATAAAAAAAAAAAATCAATGTCAAAAAATGTGTTGTTTTTGAGTGAAATGAAGAATGGACTGAATACTTATAAGCATGTGATGAAGTCGACATCTGTGTAAATTGCTTGTTTTTGATTAGGTGTGAACAATCAGACAAAAAGGGACTTTAAAAACATTTTCATGCAGACAGTTTTTCATGGATGAGACCAAACATGAGTTTGGTTTTTTGACTCACCTCGGGCTGATCTCATCATTCTGCAGAATGGACTGGATTTATTGAGTTTAAATATCCAAAACAAAAGAAAGAAAAAAGGTTTTCATAAAGTAGTGCTTAGGAGAAATATACTGTATAATAAGATCTAAAAATATTTTAAAAAACTGGCTATTTGTTATTCAGTCAATGCTGGGTGAATGCTTTTATTTTGACAAGACATTTGTTAATTTTCCTTTTTAGTTAAAAAAATTGTGCCTCACACAATTTATCAAGTCAAATCAAATCAAATCAATCAATGATTTCATTTGTAGAGCACCTATTGTCAACCTTCATGGAACACAAAGTTCTTGACAAAAAAGTCATATGTCAGTATGGGCTAAAAGCTATAAAAAGACATAAACCTTAAAATTCATGTTTTTTCAAGCCGGTTTCTTTGGCATCAGTTTTTAGGCTTATTATTTTCCTCTTACTGACAAAGTTTGCAAGTTTTCCTCTTGATCGAGTCATGGGCATAATACAGAAAATAAAAAAATGTAACCTGTAGCAGGACAGGACCATTTTGTCAAATTGAGTACAGTTTCTTTTATCATCAAAACGTTGTCAAAAACCTGGAAGTAACTGACTGGAAGAGGTCTATCAGACCTAAAGAAGTTTGACACAACTGAATCAGAGGACTTTTCTGTATGTTAACATCTGCACCGTAAGCTGCTCATGGCACATACACTTCAATTACAGCTGTGGTTGTTGTAAATCATTCATTCAGTCTTGGAGCTGCAGGATTGAAGGACATGTTGCAGCAAGAAAGGCATTGCCAAATCCTCAGAATCAGTCAAATAAACTGGTCTGAGAATCTGCAAATATGGTAAAGAATTGCTCCACAATGTGTCATGCCAAAGGTCAAACACAGAGGAGGAAGTGTGATAGTGTGGGGC
This sequence comes from Oryzias celebensis, assembly GCA_014656515.1. Lineage (NCBI taxonomy): Eukaryota > Metazoa > Chordata > Actinopteri > Beloniformes > Adrianichthyidae > Oryzias > Oryzias celebensis. The sequence goes on from BNCR01000012.1 coordinate 11,450,576, forward strand.
CTTTTTGCAGCATACAGGGTATGTGACTAATAGAACGTAAGCGGCAACCACATCATTGTGCAAGGTCATGCAATTCTCACATGGTCTATGTTTTATGGGTTGTGGTTCATCCTACAAGATAATGACTTCAAACATTAATTGAAGCTTTGCCAGAAATACCCGAGTACAAAAAAATCAAAACAAAAAAACAACTAGATGATGTTGAAAACATTGAAGAGCCAGCACAGAATCCAGTTTTTTTACCCTAATGCTTGCTATTAGAAGAGTGAGAGCAGCATACCATGAGTGCCAACATTTTTGTCAGTGTTCAGCTGTTTTGAAAAAAGTTGGCTACTTTGATGAATGCAAAGTTTAGAGTACATTTTTGCTTTATAATCAATTCCAGGATTTCTTTTGAAACTCCTGTTGCTTATTTTTACCATCCTTTAATTTCAGAGTGCAACAGGAAATTACTTTGGAAACTCTTCATCAAAGAGCTGACAGAAATTGGGTAAGAATTGGAGATGTGCTTCCGTAAAACTTTATTATTTTCCCAATGATGTTATAAATAATTCGCTACCTTGGTACAATCTTTGTAAACATTTGCTTCGTGTTTATTTCTAAAGCTTTTATTCCCATTTAGTGAAGTCCAGCATTTACTTTACTTAAGAATTAGGTAACGCAGCGAAAGAACATGGTCCTTTTAGGTCAAGAAGGGTTTGTATCTATTGGGTATCTTTTTTTTTTACATTTTCTGTGAGCAAAACAGCAAGAGATAAGAATGCATAAAAAGGAAAATGTTTGCAGCTTGCTCCTGATATACTTCAAAAAAATCCAAAAAGTTTACTACAGTGACACGCATGAATAAAAATAAAACTAAATATAAATATTGTGTAAATATTCCAACAAACTCTCATGTGGGACGACATTTTGGCTTGATGCTAAATGACAGAAAATAAAAAATAGTTTTCAAATATTCCTGATATTACTTTTCAGAAATCTGATATTATTTTGAACACTGGGGTGAAGCCTCATGGGCCTCCAGGACTTTTTTTTTTTTTGTTAAAGTCCCACTCCAGTCATCTTTTGATCTACATTACAGTATTCCCAGTGATCTTTTCACTATGATGTTGGTTTTTAAAGCTAACATTTTTTTAAAGTGTTGTTTTTTTAGGTCAGTTTCTGCAGAGTGGCAGTAGTTCATGAGAAATTTGCCTTTGAGTTGTGGGTTGAACTGTTGGCGAGTCATGAGTCTTCTCTCATTTCCCATGATCCTTTTGTTTACACACTCCCTCGCTAGCTTACAGGTCCTCACAACCAAAATGGTTGAGCAATGTTGGAGCTATTCAGTTGTCCAGTTTTGATCCAAATGCCGGCAAGAAAAACAAAGACACGCATGGATCTATTCGTCTACAAGTGGATGCGTTGGAATGGGGCAGATCACAGAGCTGGTGGCCTGCCAACTGTAGCAGCTAAAGGCTTTTTCCAACAACATTTTGTTGTCTGAATAAAGAAACACTCAGAAATACAATTTTAATCTTGATTTTTTTATGCATGCTTTATATCCGCCATCATGAGAAAATGCCTTAAGAACATGTTAAAAACACACCAAAAACAAACAGGATTTTCATTGGAGTGGATCTTTAAAAATTACCAGCTGAGATAAAAGCATTTGATTGAGTTTTAATGCTTTATTTAAACAATCAGCCTGTCTTTGCCGTAACTTTTATATGTTACAGGGAAAAGGGGGGATCTTTTCTAGGCCCTCAGAAGATTGGGAGAACTTGTGGTCAAAGGACACATCAGAAACAATCCTTGCTGCAACCAAAATCCCGTGCAGGGCAGAAACCGTTTCCAGTTTCTTGTTTAATTGTAAACCTTAACATCACCTCTATTATGAGAAAGTGCTGTGCCTGAGATGAGATTAAATAGCTGGGTGGAAGTGAAAGCAGCCGAACAGCGGAAAAAGATTGTTTTCCATTTCCTCAAGCTTTTAACCAAAATTTTGCGGTCTCTGCTTCCAATTCAAAGCCAGTCATTCCACTATTGTCTAACCGCCAGCTATATAAAGCTTTTGGAGTTATTTTTGAGCACATGTTCTTTTGGACAGCAACCTTAAAGTGGTTGTTAAGCAGAAACCAAAGTTGCACAGCAATACTTTCCAGCATAGTTCACCGTCTCAACCTCCTTTTTTTTCCGGTGATATCACCGCTGTGAGCGCAGTCCACAGCTTCCGCCTCAAAAGAGAAAAAAATACAATGAAAAGAATTAAAATACTTAATAAATCTGATATTTTTTGATCTATTATGTAAAATCAGGTAGGCTTCACTGCCATGTATTTATGCAACGTCAATTTAAAGCTCACTTGTAGGGCAGATCTAATGAAAATAGAAAACTAAAAAAGCTTCTTGCATAAACTTTTGCGAGTAAAGCCAATACGTTTTTTTCCAACAATGTGACAGGGCCTGTTGGTGAAAGCTGCACAGTCACAAACCTCATGCCGGGGTTTTAAACAACAATCAACAACAATTTTTTACCACAGACTCAACATTGTCTGCATATTTACGTCCAGCCAAACTGAGTCACTTTCCTTCAGGTGATGTGAGGAACCTCTGCAGCTTAAAAAACAGTTTCTCTTGCACCAAAAAAACGAGCATCTCATTGGTTTGAAACTGAAATGAAAGAGTGGATTGTAAAAGAGGATGCGACTTAGTGTGTGCATGCTCTACTTAAAAATAGGAAACAGTTACACTAGGATGTCCGGTGATTGTTTCTTTTTTTAGCAAACAAAATCTTCCTGCAGTGCAACCAGTACCAGAAAAAGGATCTCCTTCCTTCAGTGCGTTCCTTCAGCTTTAAGCTAAATCATATGACAGGACTATGATGGAGCACCACAATGCTGCTGTTGTTGACATTTTCACCAAGTTTGCTAAAAGAAAAAAAAAAAAAAGCCCTCTATGGGTTGACAAAATGTTCCACTGTTTTAAATCACCCTGACCTTTGGAAAACCAAGCTGACGCAGTCTCAGCCATTTCAAATTTCTTTGCACAACAAACTTTACATAAGCAGAAAAACTACGCCTTGAAACGAGAGGAGGTCAGCTGACCTCTCCGAGTGCTCTAACTGAGAGTGGGTTGTTGCACAGCAAGGAGGCTGTTTCATTCTACTGTGAATAAACTGGGCGCTGTGTTCTTCACTTAGCGTTGGAAACTTTTATATTTAGTAAGGAAATCATTTGCATCGTCACAGCTATGAGAATGTTACATTATATTCAGTATTAATCTGACTCAAATAAATGAGGCTAAGGAGATGCATACGAGAGTTTTTAGGCTGGTTTGATCAGCTGCACCAGTAAACAAGTTTCAATCTAATTTGGTCAGATCTGCAGCAGCAACAAAAAATAAATTAGGTTTTCAACTAATTTGTCACATTTGCAAAGCTCTAAGCTTTTGCCGTTTTTGTAATTTACCTTCAACATTAAAGTTTAAGGCTGCAGTTAGAGGTGAAAATGTTTAGTATTACAGAAAACTGGGAGGACGGTCTTGAACTTGATTTCATCTGGAATAAGGAAAACAGATTCAGAGACTTGGCAGCAAAATGAAGAAGTTAAAGAGGGTGTTAGGAGGACAAGGTTGGCTAAGAAAAAGTGGGACACTGGGAGGACAGAATACAGCATGGCAAAGTACAGGCAGAAGCAGCACAAGGTGAAGGTGGCAAATGCCAAAGAAAGAGAGAGTTGAAGGACCTGTATGGAAGGGTTTGACACAAAAAAGGGAGAGGTGCAGGCAATGTTTAGCCAGCCTCATTATTAAAAAACCATGTCATCATTACATTAGTTCATCTACCCATGTAATCTATCCTCTCATGTGATCTATTTGATGTTTCCTATAAGTTTCATGTTGAATTTAATCAACTATTTACCAAAAAAAACTATTTACTATTTAGATTGTTGTGGGCCTTCACGTTTGGGGTAAGAATTGCAGCATTTAGTTTAGGGTGTGACTGCCAAGAATCAGTTTTGAGCCCCTCTTTGCTGGAGCTAAATTTGAAGCATTGTTGTATTAAATGATTTATCATGTTTAAATATGACAGAAAAGCTGCATTTTGCTTGAGTTTTGTATGAAGTTTTTTTTTTTTCTTCTTTATAAGAATTTAAGACAGTATGCTGCAAATACTCTCAAAGAGAATAATGGAAATTTTATCACTTTGGTGATTCAAAGAATTATATTTACTGTAGCTTTTAACATGTTTTTGGAAAAAGAAATATAGAAACATTTTTTTAAATGTATTTGCAGGCTTGCGGAAGCCTCATGTAGCATCAAAAGGGATCAGAACTGATGCAGTGCTGTGATGCACTGTGATCACTTCTCTTGCTAGAAAATCACAAAACCAAGACTTCACATTTCACTAATAAATAGAGCATTTTTTAACATTGAGTTCTTGCCTCAGTAATCCTTTTGCAGATGACATGAAAAGCATCAGCTAGCTCTCAGTAATTGCAAGAACAAGACACACTGTACAACACACCACTCCAATTTTCTGCATTTGTCAGGCAGACATTTATGCGTTTTATTCTTTCTTAGGGAGAAAAAACTAGTTTTTCTCTCAGATTTGCACCGTGGTTCCATACTGAGACTGACACCTATTTGAAAACACAAATAAAGTGACTGCCAACTACAGCAGGACAAGAGTCTTTCCAAGTACGTCATTTTTTGTACCCGTACACTTCATTTCCCTGCGTTCAATCTGGCAACTTATAAATGTAATGTTAAATAATGAAAGGCTTCAGGCAACATCTTGCCATTTTAAAGTAAGAACTTGTGCTGACGTGTCCGCCCCTGATCCCATATGACGGCACTTTTTTTCCAGAGGTCTCCCGCCGTCAACACATGCATACTCAGCGATGACGGAGAAAAAGAGAGGAAACAAGCCAGTCACATGGCAGACAGCAACCGGCATCAAGGAAGAAAGACCTGCTCGCACACAGGGATCACAGCTCTTTAATAAAAATACTTGCTAACACGTTGGATAGTCAGTCAGTGGCGTAGCTAATGTTTCCATTAAAAGTGTTTCCATTTTTTAAAAAAGCCCTCTAAGTGGTTTTTAAGGTATTCACATGCCTTTTTTAGACACTTTTTTTTTTTAAAAAACGTGTTGTTTTCTATCCATTTGTTTTTTGCGGGGTGGCAGTAGCTCATCAGATATTCCCTTCTGAAGTTGGCGGGACTGTTGGTATGGAGTAAGCCCACCCCCCTTCCCATCATCCATCTGTTGACACACTTTTCTGCTAGTTTATAGCTTCTCACAACCTAGCATTACCGGCGATGAATATTGGAGCGATCCAACCGTAAAGTTTTGAGCCAGATAAAAACAAAGACATGAAGTTGTTTAAAAGTGGATGTGTCATAATGGAACGGAGCAGGGAGCTTGTGGCCCGCTGACTGTAGTTTCTAGGTCATAAGTACAAGCTTTTTTAAACTTTTTTTGTCTATCCATGATTCACAACAATTTTAATAAAGAAATACTCAGAGATGTAGTTTGAAGCTTAAATTACTTTATAGATGTCCTCTATCAAGAGAAAAATGTCGCTATAACATAATAAAAACACCAAAAACACCTTTTTCATTGAAATGGGTTTTCAAGCTGCTCAGTATTGACGTTCTGTTTTCTTTCATATATATAAAAAAAACATAATTTTAGATTATTTCAATGAAGCAAAAAAATCTGATCTCCAAGAAAACTTGTTTTTTCACTTCATCAAACACTTTTGTAACCTTGTTTTGATGAAAATATCTTCAAAAATTAAGCTGATTTGTTTTTTTGTAAGTTTACTTAGTCGTTCTTACTGCCACAATCTGCTGCTTGTTGGTGGGTAAAGACTGGCTTGACTAATGGGGTGCTAAAGAAAAAACACCACACTATAAAACAGAAGGTGCTTCATTTTAGATGCACTGAGTAGGTATTTAGAAAGGGATTTAGGAGAACTTTCTGAAATAATATTATTTACAAAAGTTCTGAGTAATTACTTGCAAAAAAAGTTCTGTTTTCTTTGTCTTCTTTTCTGCACAGCTTGCACTGACTTGGCTGACACAAATCCTCAGGGAGTCAGTTTGCAGATGTATGACTCACAGCCAAGATGGAAACTGTTGCAAATCCCTTTAGCTCATGGTTCTTAATGACGGAAGAGAAACCTAAAAACTCAGTTTGGCTTTGTGCAGACAAAACATCTCTTTCTCTGCTGGGAAGGTTTATTTATTTATTTGTTTTAAATGACACAGTCTCCCAAATACATCTTCAGTAAATCACATAATAATTTCAAGCATTTATGTATTCTAAATAACATTTATCATGGTGCCTTTTTTAAACAAAAATTACAAAACTAGGCAAACACAAATAAACATCTGTTAGCTTTTATATTATCATGAAGAATGAGTGCAGATCTGCAGTTTTGAGTGTGAAAAAAAAAAACAGAAAATTGGCAAAAAGCACAAAAAAGACTGTATAAGACACAAATCTTTTGGAAAACCATCAGTTATAGGACAAATAACTTTACAAACAGTAAATAGATTGTGAGTTTAGCATCTGCTCTATTACAAAAGATCAATACTTTATCTGCCCTGTCACAAGTACAGGGGAAAAAAAAGCATGTATTGTAAGAGACCTCTTTTCTTATTAATTTGAAATCTATTATGTCTCGGAAGAAACCTTCTAATTTTCAATACAGGTGAAAAAAACATTGAAATGCTTTGAAGTCTCTAATTTAGATATTTTTTTCTTGATCTAGTTTCAATTTTTACTCTTCTATCTTTCATTTTTTTTCTCTTTTCAGCTTAAAACTGATGTTTCTTTTTCACAGCAGGACTCAGCCGCATTTTCTGCTGGTTTGCAATTGTGTTACTCATAGTTTCAAACACTAATAACATCCTACCTGAAATTCTCTGCTCAGAGCAAGATCCTCAGTCCCTCTCCCTTTTATATTTTTTAGTTATCTGTTTTAGCCTAGTTTTTCTGTGGGTCATAGCTTTGTGTTCTTAATTTTCTGCACTGCATTTCTTTTCTCAAACATATATGTCACTTGTGATGCAGCCTTTTCCCTTTTTTCCAACAGCCATGGAGATGGGTTATGCAACAGTTGTGCAGTTAACTGTCTGGTGCAGCAGAGAAACGGAAAATGGATAAATCATTCAGCCACGGAGCACACCTGCATGTTGTTCAGCACACCTAATCCAAGTGTATTCATTAAAGCATGGCTATATTTGTATGTGTCAGAGCCTGTTTACGATTGTGTGTTTGCCTCAGGATATTAAAGAAATTTGATGAAAGGCAGAACTTTATCTTTTAGAAACAAATCATATGTTGCAATAAAATAAATAAAAAAAATAAAAAAATAGAAACTTTCTAACATTCTGTTTACTAGTACATTAAGAAAATCCCAAAAGTGAAAATGTAAACTATATAACTCCTTTGAAGACCAACTCTGATGAAAACCCTGTTTTTGGTATTTTAAACAGGTTCTTGTGTCATTTTTCTAATGATAGAGAACTCATACAAAGAAAATTGAGCATAAAATTGGATTTCTGAGCATTTCTGTGTTCAAATCGTTGTGAATCAACAAAAAATGCAGTTGGAAACAGCTTGCAGTTGTGATGTAGAAAATACAGTACACTGGTACATTTTAGGTTGTGGTCGTGAGGGGCTGTGAGCTAGTAGGACAGAGCGTAAAATACAGGATTGTGGGAAATGAGGGCAGGCTCACAACTCGCCAACAGTTCCACCCACAAATCAGCTGCAAATTTCTAATGAACTCCTGGCGCTCTGCAAAAACTATGTTGTAAAAAACATGTTAGGTTTTATGATTTGGGCTAAAACGCCATAATCATAATTATCATGAAGAATAATTAAAAGACATCTAGGAATGTTTTTAAAATAAATCAAAAGATGTACTTAAGTAATGTGAAATGGCTCATTTCAAGCCATCAAACTCTCTAAAGGCACGAACACACTTGTTGCATGTAATCTCTTATTCCTTATCATGACCATGTAATCAGCTCTATTACTAAGATTCCATTAATGGTGTCTATGACGTATTTGTGTTACTGGACTGCACACGTCGTTACTAAACTTTATCTCATTTATAGAGAAACTATGGACATTTTTTTTTTTTTTAAAACCAGACTGTTAAAGCTGAGAAGAACCAAGTAATGTGATGTAGACCCATATCATGCAATGAAAACAATTCCTGGAGCATTCCTGCAAACTTCTTTTGCAGGTGTTGGAAAAAAAGTCTTTCCTGCTATGATCAACTTTAGCAGCAGCAGTTGTGAGATTAATTCGTCAAACGGAGACCATGTAGAGCAGCATCAAGACATTCCAGGTGAGCTCATTTTCATCTACAGTCTGTCACTTAATCTGCTCAAAAGAAATATTCAGATACAAGAGATTACATAATAGAATACTTGCACTGTTAGTAGAAGTTAGCACAAGGGATAACAATTTGTGAATAATTGCACTTTTACTGGTGAACTCATAAATAACTTTTTGGAGGAAAAATAAACCAGAAATGGTTTAATCCTGTGCATGTTTTTATAGATCGTAAGGTAAAAATGAGTAAGCACTTGGTAGCATTTTTTTCAACTCATACGTCACTTTTATTTTTTTTTAAAAACGATTGACTTGTAAATATAGTACCAATAAAGTAAGAAAAATAATTAAAAGTAACGTAAAGATTGATCTGAACTAGTATTTGTTTATGTAGTAATACTAGGATGGAACCAATGTTTTATTTGAAGCATAATTTAATTAAGCATACAAACAAATATTCAAAAAGAAATGAGACAGGGATTCAGAAGTAATTAATTTTTTTTGCACATTTATGTTTTCACTAATATTGTATGTTGTTGTAAAACATCTAAAAAGCAACAGTTTAGAAAATGGGAAATTGTCAAGCATAAAAAAGTAGAGTCAAGTGCCTCACAGTGTGTCAAATATCGACAATTTTATGATCAAGGATCTTCATAACTTTGGCTTCCAAAGATCAGACTTTAAAATGTTCTTTAATAGATTTCACTTATTTGGAAAAAAAATATCTCATGACTTCCACAGTTGCTTTATTCCTCTAACCTATTTCTGTGTTCCAGGCACACACCAAAAATAAGAGACGAAGTAATAGAGAAATATAGAAAATAGAAATTCATGCACACATTATTGGCATATGGTGGTCAGCCCAGTTAAATCTAATTAAAAAGCTTTAAAAAAGCCCCCAAAAAATAAAAATTGTGTATCTTTGCACCACAGTTCACACTAAAGTATATTTGATTGTAATGGTCTTTGTGCCTTCAACAAAATGTGCATTCCAAATGAAAAAGGACTGCTGGCCAAGTGTCTGTTTGGGAGAAGTTAGGAAGGAAAGACGTGTTCTTAGAACTTTAAATACTAATGTAATCAACAATAGAATACATGCTAAAGTTCCATAACTATCTAAATTAATGACATCCTGGAAGTTTACGTCTGACTACAACCTTACAGAGGACCCAAATCCTTCCACTCGAGTCCTCTTTGATGCTGCCCCAGCTCCACTTTATGATCCGGGCCCCAGTCTTAAAGTAATCCAAAGTCACATGGCAGCAAAGAACTGCGGAGGAGTCTGACCTTATCTGGGAAGGTTAGGGAAATGATCTGGATTCCACTCTAAGTGTGTCAGAGCAGTAGGTACAGGTTTAATATGTTGTCACTTAGTCTCTGCACTTTATATAATTGGGGTGAGTCATACATACATCAGAAAATAAGGTAAACAATCCACACAAGTTAAAAAAAAAACACTCTTAAATTATCTGATTATTTACTTTAACAATATTTCTTTTCACTGCATTAACGCTGGACATAAACATTTAAAGCAATATTTTAGAAAATGCAAAGAAAGCATTGATTTGTAAATATTTGAAGAAGCAGCGACAGACACAATATGTTATCTTTTATTACACAACCATTAAAACCCGTCAACTAAAATAAATATTATACTTTGGTCATTTTCCTCAACTTTAAAGGTATGAAACAAAAACAGCACCTGTGGCATATAAATGAAACGGTCATCTTCCACAGTCATGGATTATCATTCCTGTGATCATTTCCAGTTGCTTTTCTTTTTAAATCATCCTCACTGAATCAGAAGAGAAACCCGTCTTTTGGTCTTAAATAGGAAATTATGCCAAAAAATTTTGTTCTTTAGTTAATTTGTGCATAAATGAATTCCCATCTGACAAAATTAATACTTTGTAACAAAAGTATTACAAAAACACTGTTTTCTGAGCATCCCTGGAGTTAAAAAAAAGGGTGGAAATTGTTTTTATCAAAACTATGCAGATTTTTCAGCATTCTCTGCAGTACAATTTGAACAGAGCCACCAGTGAGTCAAACTAAGTAGCAGTGAGTTATGTCATGATGATATCGTGTCCTTGATTCATTTCCGCTGCTTCACTTCCTTTTACCGAAGCAGAGAGTCAGACGCCCTGCTGAAGTGAGTACAGCAGCACAACAAACCCTGTGAAATACAGGAAACATTTGTAAGTGCGTGAGCATGAGCACAACTGCCACCACTTATTTCTTGAGGAACTTTTGATTTAGTTCAGATGGGAAGAGCCTATCTATGATGCCAGTGACCCAGGCTTGCGCCTCAGATATGAGCTGTCAGTATTTTTCCAGTTTCCTCTGTTAACGCAAAAATAATCTGTAATTTCTTCTTATTCCAGCAGATTTGTTTTCACCTTTCGGCTCTTTAATGAAGGATGCTTCTTTCCATTGATCTTATTCACTTTACTGCTTATCTTCCTTGTTTTGTGGCTTCTGGAGTTTGTTATTCCAGTTCCAGACTCTCCATCTTTTCATTTAGAAAGAAGGTTGAAATAACCTAATTTACAAGACAAAAGTCTGTTTATGAGCATAATTACCAAAGTTGTGTGCATAAAAAAAATGTGTACCTTTTTTCATCTGATAAAACACATTGTTGTAATAATTTCAATAATAAGGAAAAAGAATTCTCTAAGTAGGCTAGAAATTTAAACAGGACTGCTTATTTTATTAATTTTTTTCGTTGTTCCTTTTTTAAATTGTCGTTTACCTCTGAATCTAATCCATTAGTAGAGTGGTGGTTCAGGAAATGGTTCTATGGTGTGCCTGCACTGGCAGGCCCAATCACATGTAATGAACTCGGCAAAGTACGTTTAAGTGATCAATTCCAAAGAAAAGTCTCTATAAATGTGCGCATGGGGCTTCTGCTGTCAAAACTCTCGAGTTCACGTTTTGCCATGCAAGTATTTACAACCGTTCTCGGGTTCTACGTAAAAACTCACGTCCATTGAACACACACACATTTAAAATCCAAGTTGAACTTTGACCAATCAGGGGCTTGAATTTTGTGAGGACTCGTTGATCCCTTTTAATTCACGGAGGTACCAACCACTTGAAAATGTATCGTGACAGAGAAATTCATATTTGTGGTATGTGCCTGGCCGGAATTATAGGACACTTACTTTTTCACATATCGGAATGGAGCTGTGAACAAAAAAGCCTGGAGCAAGATTCACAAGATTTGGACCCTTTCGACAAAGCCTTTTCCAGCTGTAGGTGTCAGACGTGTGGTACTAAACAGTATCACAAAAAAAAAGAAAAGAAAAGACTTAATTAACCTCCCTTCCTTGCTTGCTTGTTCAGTGTTAACACCATGGGTGAAAAGTGCGTTCTTGAATGCGTGTCACATGTCTGTTGTAAATGCAGCTTAAAGACCCAAGAAACAGAATGAAAGCCATCACACCCAAAAAAATAATAAATGAACTGGACTCAGAGGGCCAAGAATTTTGGCATTGACTGGTGTGCCATGATATAACTCTAAACTTCCAAAATAAAATAAAAAATACATCGCACAGGAAGTTGGCCTTCTCTAATCACCAAGCCGTCACAGAGAATAAGACAGAATTAACCCATTTTAATGGGAAAATGAATATTTGACAAATATTTAGCAAAAAAAGTTTTTGTTTTTTCTCCATTTCCCAGAACTGTGAACCTTGTAGTCCTCCAAAAATAATAAGATGACTTATGGCTGACAGACTTTTTAGAAAGGAATCAACTTAAACTGACAAAACATGATCAAATAATAAGCCAGAAAACATTTTTAACTCCAAGAAAGCAGCAGGTTTAGGTAACAACACATTGTATGGGCTTGTATGGTCCAGTAATCTGATGAAATGGGTTTTTTGGTTCATTACAATCCTATTAGTAAGTGCATTATTTAAGCTTAGTGTTAAATTATGTGCACCGCTCATTGTTTAAAGTGTTTTTGCTGTGGAGCCTCTTCCTCTCTTGTCCTCTCTGTTTTCTAAGCTTTCCAGACAATCTGCGTCATTGTGTTAATAGTGAAATATCCCTGCTTTCAATCCTTTTAGCCTTGCTGGTAAATTTAACTGAGTTCACGTCATTGTGGCTCTGTGACAGGAATAAGAGGGACACAAGAGGAGACAGATTTGGGAAATGGTGTAAATATATTTTTAGAAAAACACAAAAGTACTGATTTAGGCTGAGCACTGAGGTCATTCAAGGTTAAAAGTTGTTTGATATAGTTAAATAGAGTGAAGGACAAGTGGAAATCCCAAAATCTCTTTTCCCAGCAGGATTAAGATGTGATCACAATAGAAAAAAAAAAAAGAAAAAGAGAAGAAACATGAGCAAGTAGAGGCAAACTGTGACTTTATCTCTTGGAACGACATCAAATGCAAAAGTGGAAATACCCAGAGGATTCAAAGTGGGCATACTGGAAGTGGTCTGCCGGCTAAACAAAAATAAAAAAATAATCTGTAGGACTAAAATATGCTTCTCTTTCATCCCATTTACCTCACATTTACTTTGATTCTACAAATAAAGCTTGAAGGGATAAGAAAATACTAGTAGTCTTTTACATGACCCTCATTTTATACAAATCTGTTATTTTAAAGGAATATCAACATTTCAACAGTGTGAGTCTATTTGTTTGACTTTTTTATAGTTTAGTTGCGCTGTGAATCTTTTCTTTCTGGCATGATTGTCTGTTTCGCTTTTGTGAACAACCCACATTCACAGGCCGGCTTGTCTGCTCTCTGTTTAACCCTGGAAAACCCAACAATTTTCTTCAGGGCTTTTAAAGTTGATTTAGTACATGTGGTTTTTGTTTGGCAATCAGTAATTAACAGCAGCCAAAAAATTAAAAGCAAAAACAAAAAAACATTTTTAAGTGGGAAAAAAAATCCATTAAAAACAAAAATAAGGGCCAATTTGACCCTGTGGGTTAGAAAATCTTAAATTTTAGATTTTTAGAAACAAACCAAAGGAAAAAAAAATGGTACCTTTTATATTTACATGACATTTTCAGATGAACAGATTGACATAGATGTAGGTTTAAGATTAGTCAAACTGAAGAAGCAGTCCTGTCATGACTAAGGGCTCTAGAACATTTTGGTGGCCTGTAATGTTTATAAGAAAAAAAAAAAATCAATAATGGTTTGAGAAATTATTGATTTGAAGCCATTAAAAAAAATGTTAAAGTGCCAAGTTTCTGCCATAGCATTTTTAATGAAGAAGGCCAAGTAAAGGTTAGTGAAGGACTCAAAAAGATCAGAAAACCAGGCTTCATGGCAGAAAACCTGATCTTCATAACTACACTTTAGCACAACAAACTTCTGAACACAGGAGGAAAAGAAAAGAGGAAAGAAAAGAAAAGAAAAGAAAAGAAAGAAAGAAAGAAAGAAAGAAAGAAAGAAAGAAAGAAAGAAAGAAAGAAAGAAAGAAAGAAAGAAAGAAAGAAAGAAAGAAAGAAAGAAAGAAAGAAAGAAAGAAAGAAAGAAAAAAAGGAGATCTGAAAACTATGAACTTAATTAGACTGAAGGTAATCAACACAAACAGAAACAGCTGCTTAATTAAGGGAAAACGTGGATCAGGTGTGCAGTGACAGAATAATACATGACTGATGAAAACTAGGTAAAAAAAAAGGTAGAAATTCTTGCTATCACTGTCCAACAATCAGAAAATATATAGATTAAAGTCTAAACATATTTGGATTTAGAACAAAAAACTAGGCTGATAAAAACTCTTTAAAGTAACTGGAAGAATTCCAAGGACAAACAGATTTTTGCATAGATTTTCTCTCTTTGGGATTAAAAGCAAACATACATATAAATATTGCTTCTTTAAACATTCAATCTAGTTTTTAAAAAAATTCTGTAATCTTACATCCTGGGATTGCTTTTTCAAGCGTTGTTGCTTGACTTTAATGTTTGATCTGGTTACAGAAGGCATTTCAGATTTCGAAAGACTCAAAGGATTCAAGGTACTGATGAGGTTACATTTATAAATGTCTACATTTGTCTTTATGCAGTAAAAAATAATTTAAAAAGAACCTTTAGTACCAGCAATATTGCATTGCAATTCCTACACAGTGTTCCAACATCGTTTGATTTCAAGGAATTAGTTGAACGCAGGTTACCTTTAAAGTCCATCACAGATGTTGTTCTAATGCTGCATTCACACCGGACGCGGCCGAGGCTTCATAATTATATGAAATTTTGGAGGCTGGAAGACGTGGAGCAGTTCACATTTGAGATTCCATCTTCAGTTTTTTTATGTCAAAGAAGAATGTTATCAGCAATGAGCTTTTGCTGTTTGTGTCTACAATGCGATTTCAATAGTCATAACAAACTGTTTTCTTTTTTTTTTTCTGATTTGGACATAGCTTGTCAAAAATGTATCATGCTGAATGTTTCGGAAAAATCATGAAGGATGAGCCAGCTCTGTCGTTATCTTTCAAAAATCTTCCTTTGTTGATAACGTCTGTCTCATTTGAGCGTTTTGCTTGGTTTCATGTTACTCAGCCAAAGCTATCGTGTGATTCAAGTAATTTTGCTGTCGCAAAACACCAAAAATACTTTCAGAGTTTCCTTGATAAAGAAGTCAGAAGTGGTGGTTTTATTTTTTTAAAGTATCTAACCATGTATGGCGTTTTCACTGACCACTGCATTTTCCTCAAACATTTTAAAGATGCGCAGTAAAGACTTAATTTGAAACAAATGCAGTCAGGAGAAGGTTTACTATCAATCAACCACGACACTCCCTTTCAGTTTCTCCCACTTCAAACAGAAATAGCTAGCAGC
Source organism: Oryzias celebensis (assembly GCA_014656515.1). Classification (NCBI taxonomy): domain Eukaryota; kingdom Metazoa; phylum Chordata; class Actinopteri; order Beloniformes; family Adrianichthyidae; genus Oryzias; species Oryzias celebensis. The sequence goes on from BNCR01000012.1 coordinate 11,465,722, forward strand.
AATCTGGAAGCCACATGTCGTCCTGCACAAAACTTTTAGCAGATGATGCGTCCTCAAACACCAAAATAAAAGATAACAACAGCTGAGTTGTGAGAGTGTGATGATTTACTTAACAATTGAGTTCATACATATATCATAATTTAGTTTACGACACAATTCATAGTTTATATTGGTTCATTTTGAACAATTGATTCACTGACCTAAAATCAATCCAACATCTTCAGCCAAAAACTGTTGTTGTTCCTCATCAAGGTCAACAACAGCGATTTTTTTATGCTTGATCTGCTTTAATATGGAGGATTGTATTTCAAAATTAAAACATTTTCACAACGGGATTACCAGGCGAAATGGAAGATAATCGAGCATGGAAGACCTACGCCGGTGCTGAAAGGTTTGCTGCTAACTACAATTGCGAGGATGTCGTTCGTTTCATTAAAATGAAGGAAAATAAGGAAGACTTTTACAACAGGGTCATAGAGGGAAGGCCAAACATGGTTTTTAATTTTTGTTTTTTTAAAAGTAACATGGGAGTAAGTGGTAAAAAAGTATTTGAAAACTAAATTTTAGGCTTAAAAGAATTAGTTTTATCGTCATTTTCACAGACAACATTTGATTACACTGATTAAAGAACAAGAATTTGAAGTTGGAAAAATACCAGAAATAGTTACTGAGGGTCAAAATTAAATGTGTGCTGAACACATCTGTAAACTTTACAGTATAAATGGATAATTAAACACTAGAAGAGTGTTCTATCCATGTCTATAAAAGAAATATTCTCTGTAGGGCAAATATGTTCTTGTGTGTATCTTATATGCTTTTATCTGCTGTTGGATGAATGGTGAAATATTCAGTTCTTGTAATTGTAAATCTGACTCCAGTGGGTCTGGCTTTCCACCAAAGATCTCCGGATAAGACTTCCATGGAAAAAGCTCATCCCCAGGTTTGTGGGTCCCTTCCAAATATTGAAACAAGTCACTCCTGTCTCGTATTGCGTTCAGTTGCCTCCTGAGTACCGTATCTCACCCATATTGGAGCCCAACTCTGGCCCCCCCAACGGGGGGTCCTGAATGGAGCCCCTTGACATCAGCATGCCCTCCATGATGGTGGACGGCGAAGAGGCCTATTTCGTCAAAGATCCGGGATTCCCTGCGCTGGGCAGGTCGGCTTCAGTATCTGGTGGATTGGGAGGGTACAACTCAGAGGAATGCACCTGGGTCGTCTCTGACAACTCTGTCAGGGCTCGAGTTTCCATCGCCCTCTCTGACCACCAGAGGAAGCCATCTCCTGAATATTGACTTTCCCCTGAGCCTCATCTGCACACCATTTCCCATCAACTTCTGCCCTCTGTTCCCAGGTCTCACCAGCTGTCCCTCATCATGCACTACAACCAGTATTTAGGTAGACACTGAGCTTCTGCTCAGTGCGAAGTCTTGTTTTGCCTTTGCGTTCAGTCTGAGCATTTCATCTGTTTTTCTGTCCCTGTTTTTTTCTGACTCTTGCCTGTTTTGGCGCTTTCCTGCCTCTCTCCATGTATTTTGACTCCTGCCTGGTTTTTGACAGTCCTGCCTTGCCCCTGTCTGTATGCTCTCGCCATTGAAACCAGTTGCACATGGAACCAACCACTTCCACCTCTTCATTACAGATGTTCGATTGAAAATATCATTTTAACTTCAGGAGAAATTCATGTCAGCCAAAAGTAATACGTATGGCCAAGATGCACATTGCTGCATGTCTGAACGCGTTTTAATTGCGTCCAAGGCTAAATTTAGTTGTTATTAGGAGTCTCTGTTGTTTTACGGGGTATTTTAAGGGTTTATTGAAAAACAGGAATGGTGCAGTGAATATTTTAGACGCAGCTATTAGGCCACATTTTTAGCTTTTAAAAAAGCTAAGAAAAAAGTTCAGCACTGGCTGCACATACTTAAGAAAGTGCATGCAAATAGTCACTTCTTTGTATATATATTTTTGATGGTTTCCAATTAATTTGATAACATTTATACCTTTTTTCCCAGCAAATCAAACAGTTATGAGCAAATCAAAGGAGAGCAAGATTAGAAAATAATGCAACAGTAGTTAGTTTTACTTTAATGCAAGACATGCTGAAATTGTCTCTCTTTTGCCCTATTTCTGTGATTTTGTGAACATGGAAATGTAAACGACTCTAACAAGTAGCATCGGGTTGTAAGAGAAAAATGATCTAGGGCTTGTTTAAGAGCTTCCATGCAAATTTGAGGAAGCAAGTGTGCAGGATTATTCATATTAGTATTTTAATTTGTGTACGATCTAAAGGAGAATAAAAATACTGCTAGGTAGAACATTCTTAAAATAAATATTATACAATTTTTCTGTTACAATTGGTAAGGTCACCTTTTAATTACACAAAAATGAGTTATACAGCTTTTACTTGTCAGCTTTGCCGGTCTTAACCCATGAACTGGTAGTAAAATTACACAATAGTGGCAATGTCGCCATTTTGTCTGACGCCACGTGAAAAGGGTTTATATAAGGGACTTGGATTTGGTAGTGACGTGTTGATACCGTTCTTTTCATAACGAAGAAGTGCCAACTGTTTGAAAACAGATCATGGAGGAGAAATTAATAGCACTTTTGCCTGGCCAGAATTATATGAAACTAATTCTTTCATATGTCAGAATAGAGGTGTGAATGTAAAAGTCTGGAGTAAGATTTTACAAAATTTGCACTGTTTTGACATTTCGCACCAAGCCTTACCAAATGTAAGTACATGCGCTGGTATAAGGTAGTGACAGTCCAGTGTGAACACCATGTGCAGAAAGCACATTCAAGAATGCCCATTTAGCTTGTTCTTGAACACACATTATATCCCTGGTGTGTACATAGCATCAGGGAGGAACTGAGAACAGCCTCTACTAGTTGAGGTGGTTTGGAAATCTGGCTGGAATGCCATCCAGACGCCTTCCCTCTGATGCTTTAAGGATGTTAATGGATCCTGTAATTTATGCATTTTAGGGCTATGTTGTATTTTCACCTCTTGAACCTGACAGACGGTTTAAACAGATGTGTCATCTTTTGTTTGAATTTGAGTGTGACAATGGTATGAAGGTTACAAAACTCTGTTAAAGTTCTTTGTTCTTTATTGGAGCTTTAATGGAATCCTAAATGTCAAATGAAGCCAGAATTGCGTGACACTGACACATTGCAGCAACATGAATATTTGCAGAATGCATGTGGAAAAAACTCAGGGGATGAACGGAGGAGCTACATCTCCTCAGAGCCAGGAAAGAGGATCTCCAAATACTATTATTATTTATATTTATTTACTTTTGGCACTTTATTTTCTCCACTTCTGTAAATGTGACAAGATGACCTTCTTTTCTTTCATAAAGAATGAGGCAACATTTTCTATATGAAAAGGGGAAAAAAAATCGAAATAGACTCCCTTTACCTCATAAAATGTTTTAATTTATTATATCCTTTTATAGAATATATTAAGGATATTTATGTTGTTCTTGTCATGTTCCTGAAATGATTGCAGATCAAATAACTGTGTTACGCATGATGGCCTTTTGACTGGTGCTCTGTGTTCTTTGTATGTCAGCAAACCAAAAATAACAATGTGAAATAATTAGTGTTTTTTTAATAATAAATAATAATCAAGCAATAATGTAAAAGAAAAGTAATCCACAAATTAAAACAAGTCCTTCAGCTATCAAACAATTTCCTGTTGAAAGTCATGAGGGAGGAAACATCAACGCAGAGATCCAAGGAGGAAACGAGATGAGTCATGTGACCATTCAATTTGCAAACAATGATAAGCACTGCCCTGTAGTTTGCACAGATGACTGAGAGGAAGGAAAATTTAACAAAGGGACTTGGCTGTCGGACTTTGCCTAAAAGCAGGACCATTGTAAAGCACAAAAACGGAGAGTAAAAGAACAAAAGCGTAGAATGTTGGGGAGGCAGAAAAGAAAACATTTGTGGAAAAAAAGCCTGGTGTCTACCAAAACAGATGGTAGCTGCTAAAGAAGATTACATGCTGCTGCTACTGGATCCACCATCACTTAAGACCTACCAACCCCCAAACACAGTTAAACACCCGGACAGACCTCCAACTGTTTCCTCTTATGCATCCCCAACAATCCGGTCAGCACTCATCCCAGTATCCCATTCACATGCTCTTCCTTTCAGACAACATCAGAGCTGGAATCTGGAAAAGTCTGGTGTTGTATGTAAACATCTCAGATTCTACTCACCCCTATTACCAACAAAGTATGAAAACATTCATTTTTTTATCTAGTTTGGGGGAAAAAAAGATTAAAAAACATTTTTAAAGAGCTTTCCAGCCGTATAGTTTTGAGCCAAATGTCTGCTCGGACGAGGAACATTAAGATGTACATCATTTAGTCGTTTACAATTGGAGGCATCCTAATGGAATAGAGCACGGAGCTTGTAGCTCTTATGTCATTGCTACAGGCTTTTTCCAACTGCATTTTTTGTCTTCTCCTTATTTACCACTATTTGAATAAAAAAATATTCAGAAAAACAATTTTAATCTGATTTTTTTTTTATTTTGTCCTCCATCAGGAGAAAAATGCTACAAGAACACGCTAAAAACTCCACAAACCAGATTTTCATTGGAGTTTCAGACAAGGTGAAGGAACATCAAAGCAATTTTAGTTATTTCATGCACTCATAAGTTTGTCCCAAAGTTTGGCAAATTGAACAAAAATATTCTTTCGGTCCAAAGGGGTGTCAAGGTGTGGACTTCATTTCTTTTTCTGTCAGGAATTTGCCAGGTTATTGTCTCTGCATTTCAACCAAGCCTTAGCTCTAGGACATATGGTTTCAAATTACCTTAGCACTATAGTCACTAAGTCTCTGTTTTATGAGAAACTTCAAAATGGAAATGGGACTTTTGCCCCTTCACACATTTTAAACTGATTCTTGATGTTTTTTTTTCCCAGATAATGGGAATTGAACATGACATATGGACCTGAGTTGCACTTCTCTTGCAGTCTCTCATGCAAAGACTCAAGTTCTGACCCTAGGAGCACTTGAACTAAAAAAAAACATGTAAGTTTAATTTAAAAGCTAAACCACAAATAACAAATGCATATGAATATGCCCCCTTTGTGCTTTAAAACATAATGCTAATTTAAATATAAAATTTAAGATTTTGATTAAATTGAACTTGTAAAATGTATACATGAAAAAAAGCATTAAACTGGTAAAGGTACATTTAATTTTTCGTGCAACAATTCTTCATTTTTCTGAAATGAAGAATAATTAAAATACTTAAAGGTGGCTGGAGACTGGGTGCGTGGTGATTCTCTGTGGCATTTTTCAAGGAAACAGTCAAAAGGCATTCCCTTTCATTCATATTTTTTTTCACCCAAAATCCAATTTTAGGTGTTTTTGTCAAAGTCAAAATGATGCATTTTTGGTAAACAACTGCAAGATTTTTCAATAAAAAAATCATGACAGCACACGGTTTTCTTCATCAGTCTGTTGGTTTATTTATCGTTAGCAATGACACCAAATGTATTCTACAGTTTTCACTTGCTATCATAGGAGATGCATTTTGAATTGTAAACAGTGAAAAGGATAAAATGCATTTCAGAATAACCCCTTACAAGCAGTGTATGACCAGGAAAAAGAGCGGATTGTGTTTGCTCTTGCTCATCTATGCTTTTTTTTGTTTGTTTAAATTCTTTTACGTGTCATCTTATAAGTTTTGCGTCTTTCTTATTTACATAGATACAGCTGGGCCCCACACGTCACCAGCAGAGATCTATTTTTTTTTCTTTTTCTATGATGTGGCATCACATAATTTTCTTAAAGAATTATATGTACAACCATAATGCCCCCAGCTGCCTGCTGCCAGGGTTTAGCACACAGTTAGAATGACTTGCTTAAAACTACTGATACTTCTTGAAAGTCAACCTTATGGCTCTAAAGTATTTTTCTCTTAACAGTTAAAAAGTAAAACAAAGCTCAAGCCGTTCCGTCTTCCAAGTTATAAACTCAAATTTATCCAAAAACCTAATGAAACATGAAGTTTAAAAAATATATTGCACTTAAAGTTCAGGACAGCTTTGGACCTGTTTGGTGGTTAAGAGGGGAAGTGAGAGCTATAAGCTGAGTGCTTTGGAGGATGGGAAGGTGTCTGTAGAAGTATCCAGCAAGTTAATCTAAATAAATAGGCAAACATTTGTACACACAAAGCATTTTCTTTGTTCTTTGACTAGCAACCTCTTGTGCATCCCTTTGTAGAACAAGGGGAACTCTAAAAAAGATGAAGGAAATGAAAAAGAGTAGAGATGAACCAAGCTGTAACGTGTTAAAGCAGTGTCCTGAGAATGTTTCCTCATTAGTCCAGAGAGCTACAACATTAAAGGAGATATCAATTTTCTGTTCCTTGTTGTTCCTTGCAGGCAGGAAACAGGCAGGAGCCTTTCTTTTATTTTTTTTCCCCAGTCCATCTGAGTCCTCGTTCCTGCCGAACTGCCTTAAAATTTAAAACCGACGTGTTTCTAAAAGCTTTCAATGGTGGCGGAGATTTGAAAGGCGAGTGTCAAAGAAATCGAGCCACGAAGGTTGTCGTCATCGGAACGCCTTGTTTTCACCCTCCGTCCACGCTTGCATTCAGGACGAAAAAGACAGAAGGAAATCGGTCGTACCAACGGCTGTGGAGGTGCTTCACAGAGGAGGAAGGTGGCGGAGGGGAGGAAAGGAGCAAAGAAGGAGTCTTTAAAGGAAAAAAGATGACAAAACAGTACCAGACTGTCTTCACCTCCTTTTTCCAGTACAACTGGTTAAAAACAAACGTATCTTTCTTTTTTTTTTTATACTTCACTTATATAAAAAAAAAGAAAACAACAAAGAACAGTGATCGGACAAGCGTCCAGCTCCTGCTGCAGCCCTTTGCTCATGGGCTGTAATTTAAGTAACATCCATTCATTCATCAATCCTCTCAGTAACTGTGTAAACTACATTCCTTTGCAGTGCCATAGCTTTGCTGCGTCCTCACACACCAAAACAATGAAAAAAAAGAAAAAACACGTCAGGATAACACTCACACATGCACACACAACAACAATAATAATATTAATAATAATAAAAATTAAAAAAAGGCAAAAGAAAGCTCACGTCCCACCCACTCCATGTTTCTTTTCAAGTCTGCCCCTTTGTTTCACTTTCACCAACACTCTTGCTTCTCCTGTTCCTCCTTTTTTTTTTTACGATGAAGATGAAGTGGAAGTGGCACTGGGCTTCTTTTGGTTAATTAAGTCCGAGTAAAGTTCTGAGCGCAGGAAACGGGGGTATGAGTCCTTCTCCATCAGCCCGTATATCCGCCTCTGCGCTAGGTCAAAGCAGGAACGCGTCACATTCTGCAGGTTGTCCTTAGTGTGATCTCTTGTGTAGGAGTCCAGATTCACCTGTAGAGAGAAATAAGAAACCAGGTTTTACTTTTTTTTCCCGCAACATCTAAGGCACATGAGCTGTGCTAGCCTTCTCTTACCTCTTTACAAGACTGGATAGCAATGTATTCTGCAAAGATTTTCTTGGCTTTTGAGGCCATCTTGGACTGCGACTTGATCTTCTTGTATTCCTCACATGCTAGCCAGAATTCCAGATTTTCCTCACTGAACTCTGTGCGCAGGAAAGCTCTGAAGGCTGCCAGGCCGTCTGAAGGGGAGCAGAGAAGAGGAGAATAAACAAAGGGGAGAGTTGAGTGAAGTGCCATAGCAACCTCACAGTTGAAGCCCTCCTTGGCTTAAAATAGCTCTGTGGTTGCCTTTTGAGTCATGCGGGAAGCAAAAAAAAAAGAAAAAGAAGGCTTATCAAAGTCGAATACATCCTTCATGTGACATCACCCAGTGATTCCACATTTCCTTAATACTCAGAGTAACGGCTGCTCACTCATTTAACAAAAGGGTGACTGTTTTAACGAGGGGACTGACTAACTTTAGCACCTCAGGCTCTTTCAACTTTCCGTCCAGTCAATGATTAAAGCAAGAGTGCATCTAGAAGAAAGAATTGCAGGAAGCCAAGCCCACCCAAGGCTCCTGTCTGCACCTTTCCGTTCCCATGAATCACCCACGCTGAAAAGGCAGAGCCCCGTAGCCATCATCTCTTACCTCACTCTGGTTAAAAAAAGCGGGAGTGAGGTAAGAGGTGCAGGAGAGGAAATGAGAAAACGGGGAGCAAAGTGGTCAAGAAAGCAGAATAAGAAACAGATGTAGAGCTGGATCTGTACCCCTGTTTTTATTTTTTAAAGAATTAGAAGCTGACTGGACACTTGATTTAAAAGAATAGACTACAGAGTGCAACATTTACAGCTTCACTCTGTCCTCCAGACTTTGTGAGGATTAAGGAAATGTGTCTACTAACAGAATGTGCAATCCCTGTCCCTACTATTTCTGTGCTCCGACACTAAATCTAAACTTTTCCTCCTTTTTTTGAAGATGAGCAAAAAAGATGAACTAAATCAAAGAAACTTACATTTGTGGGCCAGCAGCTTGTCAAGTGAGTCTCCCCATTTTAGTGCTTCCTCTGGGGTGGGCCTGCAGATAAAAGCAGAGCGGTTCTTCAACAAGCCCATTTCAGCCAGGTTTTTCATTGTGTGACCCATTCGCAGGACTTCGTCTATGCCAGGCAGATGAGTGGAAATGTGGAAGTAGAGGATCCCTCTCTGCTGTTTCCCCCCACTAACGTCAGACACTCAGCTTTGCCTCATGAATGGCTGGCAGCGCTCTGAGTCCTTCTGCTTCTGTCTGATGGGGGGATTGGTTTTTATTTTTGCCTCTCAATGTGAATTGGAGGGCAGTGAAGGGAGGAGCTTCAGCTGGCCAATCAGGATGTGTTGTGAGGTCTTGGGACCTCCCACCACCATCAGCTAGTGTCTGTCTGGTGCCTCCCATTCTTAGAATGAATGTCTGTTAACTCTGTCAACCTCTCAATCAAACATTTTAAGGACTTTTTTTGGGGTTTGCTATTATTTACGTTTTCTTCTGTATAGTGTAAAATGTAGTTAATATAAAATGTAGTTACTCAAAAAAAATCAGTAAATAAAAACAATGTTATGTATTATTTTTATTTCTCTATAAAAAAATTAAATTGTTGCTCTTAGCTTTTGGTATAAGCACATTTTCACATAAGTTTGATTTATAAGCAGATTTTTTCTCTTTTTCAAGAAAAGTGTCAAAATTCTATTATTATAATATATTGACTTGATTTATTTATAAGAAAAAACATAAAATACTGCAGCAGTTTTTCATATTTTTCCATAATTTTTATAAAAGCTGCACTATAACACGCTTCCATTGCCCCATCTGCCCGCATCTTCTGTTCTCCAACACAGGTCAGATGAGGCAGGATACAGAAAACTGTCTCACACTCACGCCCACTTGCACAAACTGCTAGGAAGTGGATACTTACTTGACTGACTTCATGGATTTGTCTAACTTGTTGGCCGGAGTGCTTCCTGGGGACTCATTCCTCCTCCGTAGGAAAGCCAGCCGGTTCTTCATGTCTTTGGCCCTGAGCGAAGAAAAGACAGATAAAAGGAAAAGCAAGGAAGGAGAAAGGTATAGGGAAGCAAGGGGTGGGGAAAGTTTGGGAATTATGGTAAAAAAAGAAAACAAAAGATGGAAAAAAAATTAGGTTAAGACTCAGAATCCAAAATCCAAAAGTGATGCAATCCATGGAAATCGTCTCCAACAAGGTTTTTGAACTCTATAAATCCATATGGAGTGAAACCAATAAATGCCAGAAAAGGGAAATGCAAACATGTTTACATTCTAGAGTTTTCCAGAAGTACGAATCAGGCTTTTGTCACTATCTTGTCAATCTAATGTCTCTCAGTCTTTCCTGCAGAAGTGTCCCTGGCAGGTTCCTTGGCAGGGACTGAACAAATGTTGCAAAGAAGGAGGGGAGAGACTCAGTCTTCACTCTTTGGTTTCATCACGCCGTCCTCAGTGTGCCTATAGAGGTTCCTGAGAGGGAGCTGACCCAGGGCAAAGGCAACATGCTCGTTCCTGCGCTCTTCTGCAGCTTCACTTTCAAAATTCAAATTCTCCCTAATCAACCACCTCACCTGTCTCGTGCAGAGCTGTGATAAGCTGTGCTGTATTAAAAGCCACACATTGTAACACACCAATGATGGGTACGCATGGGCTCCTCCAGGATCCTGCACATTCCCACAGTCCCTGGGTAGGTGTCCTGGCTTTTCTCGACCTGCAGCACGTGCTGCCTCATTGGGATGTGACCTCACTCAACACCCATTTCCTGAGTCCCTGCTTTTGATTTCCACTGCGGATTGACTGGCCCGCTAATAATGCAGCGCAGCGTCGTGGGCTGGATGGGCCTAATCACTACAAGATGTCCCACTGCTAACCCACAGGCCTCAGGAGAGAACGTACAACCCAAATTAAGAAACAAGCTTTCCAGTTATAGTCACTTATCACTCATCTGGAGGCTGGAGCTGCAGATTAGCAGAAATATTGCACACACGCAAAAAAAAAAAAAAGACATTTAATGGACTCACTCATGCCAACTCATCCTTGCTTAAGTTGAACTGTTATGCCAAATAAATGAAAGATGAACTGGTGGAGCTTAAATATGCATCAAAGAAAGTCACTAGAATTTGATGCAGCTGAAACGGGGAAGGTAGAAATCAGTTCTTTTCAAATCTAAGGAGTAAAGCGTAACTTTATGACAAGCTGAGGGGGGCTTATACATTTGCATGAATTTCTTAATGTATACACTTAAGACACCAGAGAAGAAGAGCCCATCATTAAAGTTAATTTAGAATGTATGGAAAAATGATGCATTAAGCCATGCGAGGAGTGAAAACCGCCTCCAGGTAACAGAATAGATGGGTTCTTTTATTCTAGGAATATCAAAACCTCCCCACCCAGTCAGATGACTCATCCACTGATTTAAATAAAACTGCAGCCCTGCATGAAGAGCCTCAAATCCAGATGCTTCAGTGCTAAACAGAATGTAGGCCTCTGGTGCAGGAGAGAAAAAAAAATAAAAAAAACAACAGGACGCTCTAATGCAGCAACCCTGGGAACAGCACACACTCACAAGCCCCAAGGTTAATAAAAACTTATAATATCAGAATTGGATTTATTAGATAATTCTAATTTTAGGTTCGGCGTTATGCAATTACAATGCATCCTGGTTTTACTAACAGACGCCTGTGTCGTGGTGGAGCATGTGAGCATTACAGACCATTTATAAAGAAATGGAAAGTATGCGCTTGGCCCGACAAAAGATGCCTTATTATTTATGTGAGGTTTAACCCAAGCAGAGCCCATGTGGAAATGATGTGACAGTGAAGTCATAACAGCTTCTACAGACACCTGTATGTTTCTCTCCTGCCACCATGTGGTCATGAGAGCAAACTGCAAATACCAGAATTATATAGTTTACTATTTATTTTTAGATAAATGAATAAAATGATGCCTCCAATAAGTCAACACACTCAAGATAGACTGGTCTGCAGTAAGGCAAGACTTATTAAAATATCAAATTTGATTTTATGGAGCAAAAATACAAAACATTTTTCTGACTTTGCACCCTTTCAATCATACCTGTGTCCTCCATGTTGAGACTACGGATGCTACGGTTCAGTACAAACTTCAATTTTTGGGTCACCGTGTTGTTTCAGTTTGACTTGTATATTTGTATATTACAAACAATGATTTTAAAATTAGCTAGTAAACAGTGGGCAGTGAAGAAAAAGCATTTAGTTGGCTTATACTAAGCCTGATAATAAAACATTATTAACTTTATTAATTTTAGCTCAACAAATGGGTTCGACCTTTTTAACATAAACTTATGTAAATGCATGCAGTAGGGATGCATCGGTACACTTTCCCTCAAATTTGGTTCAATTGTGTTCAAAGGTTTTTAAATTGAGAATTATAGCATCCATGGTGCATACTTATCCGATCGCTACAACATCAGCAAACTGTGTCTTTCTAAAACATAGAGCAAAAACCTAATTGAAAATTCTGCAAATATTAACCCTTTCCTTTCTGGAAAAGCTTACTGAGGCCTGTGAGAAGTGCATATACTGACTAATGAAATCTTCTCATTCCTCACAGCCTACGACCTTTGCAGTTTGGCATACTGTGTTGAGAACTTGGAATGTCAGAATCAATCACTCAATGTCACGGACCTGTTACCGCCTCTCAAGTGCGTTGTTTTTATTTTTAAGAGGAAGTAAAGTTGTTGGTTTTTGATGTCCTGCTTTTAGATCTCACTCTGGTCTGCTGAGAGGTCCAAAGAGATTTACTGTTATCCTAAATTCTCCCAAATGTGTCTAAACCACAGAGCCCGGGTTTGCTTGGTTTGGCCTCCAGTTGGAATAGCTCAACTAAACTGTTGTTCACCTTTTGGCATTTTTCTTTAGAAAAATGTCAGATTCCCCTGTTCCACTGAGTTGCACATTTCGTTTGGAAGAGAGTTTTACACCAGATGCCCTTCCTGACACAACCCTGTATTTTTACTGGGCTTGGGACAGGCACAGAGAGGTCCAGAATAGCTAAACTAACTGCATTTAGGAATGCTTTCCAGCTTTAAAAAAAGCGTTGATGACAAAGATGTGCAACAGTTGTCACCCCATGAAGACCAGCTAATTTTGACCAAGATTTTTATCACTACTTGATTTAACAATGGGCTTCGTGCAGCTCTGCCCTTAACAGCCCTCTGCTGTTCTTCTTTTCACATTCTGATTAACTTCTCCAAGTTCTTCCACTTCAATGCGTCTCCCCACTTTCAGCCCGCTCCGCTGTTTTAATACAATTATCCGTGTATCAGCCTCCATTTGATTTAATACAGCCAGCTTCCACCTGTACTTATCTTGATGTGCTAAGAGGCCAACACAAGCTCTGTCAACAATTATCAAATTAAGAAGATCTTTGATCTGCAGCTACAAGCCAGAACTTTCTGCTTCGCTGCCCAACACGCTTCCAGAGGCAAGGCGGTGTCTGTGGCACAGGCAGAACACACACCTGACTGAGCCCTTTACATGCCTGAATGAAAAAACCAAGAGGTCTTTCCTTCTGCAATTATCTGCAGCTTCCCAAACTCTTTATTCCCTCTTCTCTTGGCTCACATTAGCCGCGCTAATAGCACCCCTCTGGCTATTCCTGGTGTTCTGAAAAGTGGGCCGCACTCTCAGGAAAAGGCCTCAATGGGGTGGGGGTGGGGTGCATGCAGACATTAAACAGATCCGAGTGCACCCTTCATGTGCAAGGCAACATCATTGTTTCACTTCATCCTATGAAGCCATTTATCACAGCGGATTTTGTCCATCACGATGAGGAAAGCGGGTTCAGGTAAGAAATGTGCAAGCAACTCTATTGACAGGAGGCCACGTGCTTTTTAGATAAAAACAGGACACAAAACACATCTAACTATCTCAGAGTGTGAGTCTGTTTGTGTATTTGAGTCTGCAAAAGTATAAAAGGTCAAGTTTAGATTTACTGAGTCTTATCTCTTTGAATAAACAGCTTTGACTCTGGAAATGACACAGGAAAAATCCCCGGGAATTTGTGTTTAGCCTCCTCACAGACTGAACTCATCAGCTTTGCAATTGCATGGTATCCAAGTGAAAGAAAAATCTAGAAAGCTAGGAGTCACTCAGAAGTGTTCCTATTCCTAGAAGAACAATGAAAAAAGGGAATTGCCCTCAATTTTGTCCATAAATATCGAGCCATTACAGTCACAGTCTCTGACAATCAGGACAGAAATAGGAGCTCTGTTGAGCTAACTCACCTTCCCAGCCACAAAGACCACATGGGCAATCCTATTCCTGTAATCCAGGCTGGGTATAATAAGAAAAGGGGACAGCTTCAAGTAAAAAGCTAACACTTTGTCCTGGAAATAGTTTCAACATAGCACTCTCTCAGTGTCGAAATGAGATCCAAAGTTAGTTAAAAACGAGGAGCAAGGATTCCTCCAAATCCTCAAAACATCGCCTGCAAACGTTCCTTTTTCCTTTTAGTCTAAAAACAGTCTCTTGCTCTTACCTTTCCAGGTATTTCTCAGAGAAATCAACCATAGTGGGTAGCATGGGTGCTGGCATGAACACAGCAAGTGCTGCATGTAAGCGTGTGTCAAGAGTGGCAGTGGTCAGGACCCAAGGGCTTGTTTAGCAATCGCATTCCTCTAACCCCCAAAAGGCTCTGCTGGAGCTTTTTATAGTCATGGGGGTCTGGAGAGGGTGGATCCTTTTTACAGACAATTCAGATAAAAAAAGAGGATCAGGTTTACAGAATGAGTTTCTTTTACAGCAAAATCTAAAATGTAAAAAACAATCATCTTTTCAGGTCTGATTTTCAGATTGTTTGCTTTTGCTGCTACGATGTAGAATAATACTGCAGAGTAAAATCTGCTTTAGAAAAAGTCCCATCTTTATTTATTGCTCATCTGTGTGTGAAGCTTTTTGTTGTGGTGTGTTGTTTAATACATTTGATAAAAAGTTTGCAACAAAGAGTAAGGGTTTGACATTAGAATGTAAATGTAAACTAAATAATCGTAATAATGAAGTGAAAGAGATACAAGTCTAAGCCTAAGGCTCTTTTGTAAAAGAATAAATAATCAATGGGGTTTTATAATGAAAATATGATGTCAGCACCAACTAGTCCCACAAATGTACTCAAAATCATGGAAATAATCCTATTTTTACAGAATGCACACATTCAAGACTGAAAAGAACTTTTTAAATTAAGAACATTTCTAATTGACTTGATCGCTGTTGATTACTTCAGCAAAAGTATCTTGTTTATTCTGTTTATTGTGGACAATTGAAAGTCACCAGAGCTGTAGTTTCAAGCACTTCACACCTTTCTAGGACCGGCCTGATTCCATCACAAAATCTCAGCCCACTTGTCTGCATAGCAGTCATCCACCTCAGCCAGCTTTCACAAAAGGTCCTGCATTTCCCCAGGCAGCCAAAATAAGTCTTCCTGTTTTGGCAGGTCCTCAGCTCAGTTTAGCAACTTTGACATGTATTTAAATGTCATTTGTGTGGATTTATTGTGTAAGAATAATAGATCAGATCTGATCAATAAACATATCGGCTTCTAAACGTGTGTTTATGTTAGAAAAAAATGAAAAAAAGGGTGTATTTGCAAGAAAAAAAGTGGAGATATCTGACCTAAAAAAACCCCTGAAATACTGAGGTGCAGACTTATGGCTTCATTGCTACTTGTTTCTGAACACCTGGACTGATTCAAAAAAACGGGTGGTGATGAAAACAGGCGGAGGCAAGAATCATTCACACAATCCCAGGAAGACAGCTGTGCCGGATCCAGAAAACTAAACACAGGAATGTGCATAAAGATGTGGTGAAAAGGATAGAGAGGCGGATGTGGGGGAAAACAAAGTTGGCCAAAATGAAATAGAGGGGAAGGGAATGAATACTCAGGAAGCTGGGCACATTTTATAGTGGATGAGACAATTGAAAGCTTGTGTAGAAGTGAGGAGTTTCCTTTCATTGAGTGTTGATAAAGTATTTGACTATTTTTACAACATTCTTTCCTAACTAGCTGTGGATCCATCTCAAGTTCCAAAAACAGCCCAGACTGGCTAAAGCCTGTGAAGGTGCTCTGTGGTATCTAGCACCTAGATGTTAGAAGTGGATACTAACAGTCCTGTGAGTTGGGAAAGATCTGCAGTAGACAATACGTCAACCCCCTGTCCTTCTGCATCACTGTCAGTTCGCACTATCAGTGGGTATGTGTCTTTCAAACCAAGATTGTGCTGTGAAGGTGCACTCCTTCTCTGCTCTCACTCTCATTTTGCGGATTCACATTGTTTCCAAGAAGGTGTGAATCTGCCTCCCTAGTTTGTCTTTTCACAGTGTTTTTTTGTAATCCAGATGTGTGACTTGGCTGGGGTGTTACATACTATAGCTGTCATTTGTAATGACTAAATGACAGGTCGTAAACATTTACCATTTGTCTCTTAACAGCAGTGAGGGATGATCTGAATGACAAAGGGTCCTTCCTAGCTGCAAGACTTTTAAATGTTTTTTTTGTTTATTTGTTTGTCTGCTGTCATCTTGCAAATGCAGGCAGAATCTGTGAGAAACACATTTCAGTGGATTGGAATTTGAGGGACAATCTGGACTTCAAGTTTCTGAATCTGTGGTCCAGACCATTGACTGTATGACAAATAGAGGAAGCCTGTGGTCGCAGGACCTATTGCCTTGTGTTGGGCTGGTTAGAGGGCTTTTTCTTTTTTCCAGCTCTGAGGTTGTCTCTCTTTGGACCAAATATGACATACTCAAGCCTCTTCCTTCATGAACATGGGTGACTTCAGGAGAAACAGTGCTAGATGTTGGAGCATGCCCACAGAGGCCATTTTAGAGCTCACGTTTGGACAATAACATGCCAGTCAAACATCTTTAGAACCAGCTGAATCCCTTTTGGGGTCACTGGAACCAACCTAGCTAGTGTTGCAGGGCCACACAATCACACACACACACTCCTAGAAACAACAATACCGTTTAACCCACGAGGCATGTTTTTGGACTGTTGAAGGATGCCAGAGATGTGAATTAAAATGATGAAAATTGCCTGCGCTTGCCTGTCCCAGGCCCAGTAAAAATACAGGGTTGTGTCAGAAAGGGCATCAGGCGTAAAACCTATACTGGTCACTACATTTACCAACAGAAGAAAATAACAATTTGGAGCCATATGATACTGTAAGTATGTTCATTTCTGTTGTAAAATTGAACTGCTTGTTTTTAAACAAGACACCTAGTGGTTACACGGTGTGTTGCATTGACTCTGTTTATGTAGGATTTCAAACTTGCTCTGGGATGAAGTGTTGCTTCGTCAGAACATATTTGATGCAAGTTTGTGATCATTCTTTGAAAACATCTGTTCTGCTTGTTCTTTTGATATTGATATGTCCATTAAGTATGAGCAGACAGGTGAGATGGTTGCAGATTTTAAAACCCTGTTGGGCCTAACAAGAGCTTGTTAAATACATAAAAAAATAAATAAAAAATGAGGAATCATTTTGTGAAGTGCCAGTATTTTTGTTTTTGTTTTAATGACACAGAGGTGTTACAGTCATATTAAAAATGCTACGCCTTTCCACATTGGTGAAACTTTCTCCGTCGAGCAGAAAAAGTGGGTCAACAGAGCAAACGTTTACTGTTTTTGACTGTGTTATTTAACATCAGTCAATGACCCCCAGTAAAGATAATGTTATTGGGTTGCACATTTTCATTTATCAGCTTTTTACTGTCACTGAATTGGAAATCATGATAATCTAGTTCATTTCTGCTTGCAAGCACTAAAAGGTGCAAAGTATGGAGCTAAGAAAGATGAGTAAAAATCTATAGGCGGACATCTGGCAGATAAAGCATAAATCATTTGACAGGAGGTCAAGGAGTGCGTTCTTGACGCTTAAAACAGCTACATCTCAGCACCTCAGATGTATTTCTTGCATTCTCTGATGAACAGTTTTACTGATGTACATCTTCTAGCTCCCATAGCTCTTTTCTGATGTTCCATATCAGCTTCCTTCATTTAGTGGAAATAACTTCGTTCCCATTTTGCTTGGCAGCAAGCTCCAGAGTTCAGTCTATAGCAGACGCGTTAAATGTGTGTTTTCCTGGGAGTTTAACAGAAAGATATTGTGTTGAGAGGCTCTATTTTTTTTTGAAATTTAAAAACATATACATATATATTGGTTCTGCTTCTGATTTACAAAATAGCATTAAGAAATTGTCAGAAAATTGGTTGGAAATACAGAACAATGACAAAACAGAGTCATCGTCAATATATATTTATATTGACCTGTGATGACAGGTCGACAAAAGACATCTTATTCTCTAGCTTTAGCCTTCAGACTCACATGTGTCGTGCACATGGCACAGGGGAAACTGAAATCCACTGCACCTGGAAAGGTTGTCATATAAGAAACTGTTGTTTGCAAAATGTGCAGTCTAAAATGCCTCTTAGCCGCTTCAGATTCAAAAGAGTCAATATATCAGATCTATGATCTATCTCACATCTGCGCAGTGACGGGAAGTGCAAGCTAATATTTTTAGTTTGACAAACTGCGATAAAGACTCGCACATGCTGATTTGATAAAGTTTTTCTTGAATGTTTACCTACTGGTCTCAGTCAGATGCATTGGGTCATGACTTCTGATAACAAACTCTGTGGGGAAGAGTAGAAACATGAGACCATGACTGATTCAGACAAAGTGATTCAGAGGGCTTTCTGTTCTGTATACCAACACAACAGCAAACAGGCATGTGAAATTATCATCACTTTACTACTTTTTTTTTTAGAAAATTATAATTTTCTAAAATAAAAATCACATAAAGGGATCACATTTTGCTCACTTCAAGTGTCTGTTTTATTTTTAGGTTCAAATTGTTCACTGCAGTTGAGAAAAAGACAACAAGGTGCCAACTCTTGAAAGGAAACCCTTTGGAATGTTGATCCCTTAATCTGGTGTTTAACTAAACAGCACAAAGCACTGTCTGAGCCAGAGTACCGGGGCAAACAGGCCCACAGAAACTCATACTACAACTATGCTCAGTGTAACAAAGTAAACACTAAACAGACGACAAAATAAAAGTCACCAATGTCTGAGGATGTGAGGCACTCACGATGCCATACATCTCATCACCATTTACCATTGTAAGAATCATCATTGCCTGATTAGTTTCATCTTTTCTCTGTAGCCCACACTTATGTCTACCTGTATGTGTGCTGGAAGGTTTTAACAGATCAAAACCGCAGCCTACATGCTGCCATGTAAGACTACCAGTTGTAGTTACATTTCAAAGCAGAGATCTCGATGCTTTTTGTGGTTAAACGTAATCATACAAGCTAAAACATTATCACAACCTGGGGTGAAAATGCTGCCCGTGAAAGAATTTAATCTGGCCTGGAATGAATTATATTGATATTCCTTATTAATGTTTAATTTTCCCAGTAAGTTCGGTGTCGAACCATAGATGGTACACTCCAAATACACTGACCTTTGTTTAGGTTCAGAAAGTTAGTTTGCATTCATGTGATGTTGAAAGATTTTTTTGTTTTTAAAATGTTTGTGTTTTCCGAGTTCGACAGTCATTTTCCAATCATTCCAACAACATTTGAACGCAGCATTTCTTGAAATTAGCTGTTTTATCCTCAAGTTACATCAATCCACCAGTGCAATTAGCACTGAAATGAAAACAAAAGCCGCAGTTCTGAAATAAAAACTCCAAAATGTTTTGTTTTCAAAATATATGTTAGTTTTCAATCAAAATTAAAGCATGTTAAGTTTCCAATGTCTATGCAATAGGCTAACTTTCTCTTATCAGGTGGATTACCCAGACACTTCAAATATCTGCTTTTCGTCTGACCCTTTTGTCAATTTTTAACCCTTTGTATCCCACCAGTAAAAAGGTTTGCCCGCCCCTGCATCATTAGGCAAATTCCTTGAATTTCTTGACTTAAAAATGATTTAAACAATTAAAAATCGGTTGGCTAAAATAGCATGATAAAAGTTTATCCTCATCATGGATTCCAAATGCTGCTTCAATATTCTTAGTACCACCGAGGCTAACGGTAGAAACGAACAAAGAGATGTGACTCACAGGTTCTTGGATTTCTTCTTCTTTGTTCTGTCAGGCCCAACCTCGCAGCTACAGGGGGATCCGGCACTCAGCTGAGGAGAGAGGAAGAAGAGGCAACACTGCATCATCTATCCTCTACGCCGAAACAGGGCCCTGCAAGTTCATGCAGGCATTTTCCAAGATGGTAAATCCTTGGTTTGTCCAGCTGAGATACAGTCCAGGGCTCCTTCAGCATGCAAAATGGCTAATCCACTGCAGCAGCCCACATAGTGAGTCCCCAAAAGCTTTGTGAGGTGACTGTATCCTGCTCGAAAAAACTCTGCGTTTGCTAATGGCGTAAAACAATGTAAGGAAACTATGAGAAATAAAGAACGTGAGTGACCACAGCTGTTGTTTATGTTGGCCTCCAGCTGTGCATTAAGTTTGAAGTGTTGAGCCGAGACCACCAGTTTCACATTACACTTTTGGCCAAGCTGCCATTTTGATTGGTTCAGAGGAAAAGGCAAGTTCCTTCAGGGTGGGGAAAGGGTCAGTCTCCACTAATCTGATGGCGTGAAGTTGACCCATTGTATGTATGTGTGTGTGATTTTTAAATAATGAGCCATTGTATTACAGGAACACTGTTGAATCTCAGCTACTCACTGGTAACAGCTGGTACCACATGGTTTGTGTTCCTGCCTTTGTGGGAACCAACTCAAATTTCAGTCTAAAAGGTGACGACAGCTCCCTTTTTATGTTTTTTTTTTCAGAATGTATTGTCCAACTATGCTGAGTTTGTAAAGTGGTGTTTTAGAGACAGTTTGGCTTCAGTAAATTCAAGCCATCAATTAACATGAGTAAACCCTGAGGGAAAACTGATTTACCTGACAATACTGACCTCCTATAAGTGTTTAGAGCTTGTGAAAAACTCTCTTTTCAAAAAGTAAACCTAATGAAATCCCTTGGGGGCAAAAACTACATATATTTAGAATTTTTACAAATTATTTCTGTCCAATATGTTTTAAAGTCCCGTTCAAATTATATTTTGATCTATTTTTAAATTATTACTTTACTTATGCTTGAGCTTTTTAGTCACAAAAAAACTTGTGTCGTTTCCTAGGACATATTTTCTGCAGAGCAGCAAGAGTTCATTCAAAATTTGCCTCTGAGTTGTGGGTGGGACTGTTGCTGCAGAGTAAGCCTGCCTTCATCTCCCATCATTCCTTTGTTTACACTCCCACTGGCTTACTTACTCTCCAGCACAAACACAATTTTAAGCCTAATTGCATTTACACATGTCCTCCATTATCAGAAAAATACCCCAAGAACACGTTAAAGCATCAAAAAGACTATTTTCAGTAGAGTGGGTCTTTAATTTAAGTAACAAAAACTGTGCTGCTAAGGTTTGTGCCTTAAGTTTCTAGAAAAATGTTTTTAAACCAATAAAGCAACAAAGGGGGAAACATTTCAACATAGATCCACAAAAACGTGACCTAATAATCTATGGGTGATTTGTAAATGTTATTTTGAAAACAGATTAAAGCCTGGATTTCAATTAACTTAAGGTAGATTCTCTTTTTAGAAGCAGAAAATCCTCAAGTTTTTATATATGAAAAAATCTGTTCAAACATTTGTTTTGAGAGCCTCTTTTTAAAGTGTACATATTTCACAACATTGTTCTTGAATGAGTTGTGAATAGGACCTTGTCAAATGTTGATGTTGATAAGAACAGCAGGTTAAAGTCTTTAAAACAGCATTGTCCTGTTTAGAAGTTGAGATTTAACTTCTACTTTTATCTACTTTGCAATACTTTGCAGTACTACTATATTTCAGAGAGCCTGTAGCAGCTGCATCTTGCCCTTTCATAATGTCTTGAAGCTGTCATGGTAGGAAATGTACAGTGATGCAGGCGTCACACTCTGACACAAATCACAGAGCACTGTGAGAGGTCAATGAGTAAGTGTTGTGTAGGTGCGGTCTAAATATAGCTAGAAAAACAAAATAAAGTAAGAGCTGTTGCTTGATGGGTACACAGGCCTGTCCATCTGTAAAGCTCCTGTTGGTTTGGGCATGTGAGTATATTTTAGGTTCTGAAACTGTTAGTTGGGTACATTTGGAGCAAAATATGGTACAAATCACAGTTTAGCGCTTGTATTGAAAGTAAGTTAAGGGTGAAGTTGGGCATAAAATTGCTAGACTCCAGGGGAAGCAGGAAGTCTGAAGTCAGGGGTTAAGGATATTTACTATGGATTGTAGCTTTTACATTAGAATTGTCCAACAGAGTAAATGCTGGTTCACGTCCTGCAAGATATGCTTTACATGCATGCCAGGAGACGGCCATGAGAACAAAAAAAGTGGTCATTTTAGTCAGGGTGCTACACAAAAAGTTTACTGCAGATTTGGTTAGATGTCAAAAACTCCTAAGCACTGTGGGAAACAATGAGTAAGACACACAAAATGTAAAACAGATATTTTTCTTAGCAGGCAGCTAGAACATTGTATCTCTCTTATGTAAGACATTTGAAAGTCCTTTTAGTCTTTTGAAGAAAGGTTGTAAAAGTTGTGATATTGTCTGGCCACCTATACCGGCTGTTCATCATACAATCCTTATTCAAGCTACCTAATAAAAGTGGATCTAAACAGATCATTTTCACTTTTGACATCAAAATGTTATAATCTTTTAACCATCGTGCAATAATTATCTTAGGGACAAGACCACAGTTTGACTTAGGAGATCAGCCAGAACGAAACTTTTAAGAGCTCCATATTTGGGGCTACGAAACATTAAAGATCATCAGTTGTTGTCTCACAGCTGTTGTGGCCAAAGCGGCTTATGTCATGTTTCAAATTGTGTTTTAGGTTGTTGTTTCGCCAAATTTTTGTCCACATTTTTGTCTCTGTCATAGATTTGTTTAATAACTGTAGTGTATGCCTTCAGATCCTCTTGTCGTGCATTAGGGTTCTACTGGGCTGCCTTTCATAACAAGTCTTGCTCATGAAATGTTAAAAATTAATTAACAAAAATGTTTCAAATTTGCTGTATTTGTCTCACACAACTTACTCTTTGTTTTACTTATAATACATTGATCTCACTGCAAAAAAGGGCTCCTTGGAAACAAGAAAAAAAATTCTTACCCCATTAGCAAATTTTCTTTAAATAAGTAAAAAAAAAAAAGATTAAAGAATTCTTATTTTAATGGTAAAATTCTAGTCACCAAGACAAGCTTTTTTCCTACTGAGAAAATTTTAATTCTTAAAACTTTCTTGATAAGATTAGTTTTCTGCAAGAAAGAAAATAAGACCATCTTTTTTTTCTCAAAACAAGGTGCAGTGCCCTTGGAGTGTTCTTTTGCATTCCGATTGTTGTGATCTGCACCAAAGTTTACTTGCAGTGCAAACTAAGAATATGATTTCTAGTGGCCTGGGAAATAACTCGTACAATTGCATCAACATTTACATGAGTTTTTAAACTTGACAAACAAAGTGGACTATGTGAAAAAGGAACTCTACTGAGGACCAAGCAGCCCAGATTATAAGCTCTTTTGAGAAGTTCGAACTTTAAGAAGTTAGAATCCCCCATCATTTAAAACTGCAAAATCCTACATTAAGTTCTATAAGGATTAATAGTGTTTCATACCATTCTGAAAGTTTTAAATAACACATTTTTTTCCCTGTGACATTTTTTTTGCAGAACAAAAGTTCATTTAGAGTTCATAATATAAGACATGTACACACTGACAATAAATGCAATATTTGCCTTAGATTTAAAGGTGAAGTGAGATGGTTTTGTTTCTCATTTGAAACAATGGCAACTATTTCCATATTTTTTTAAAGAAATTTTATGAAAAACAGATTGGAATGTAGGTCACACTTCATATTAACAAAAGTTTCCAATAGCTCTCTTGCTGCCTTTTTAAACACGTTTCTGGGTCTTTGCAAGGTTGCAAGTTATTGGTTTGAGCGCAATTTTTAAACTAATTTCTACCAAATTAGAGAAAAAAAATGACAATGCTAAATCAATATCTTAAATAACATTTTCCAATCATGTCTTCAGCAATCATCTCCCCTTGGCCCCAAACAGACAAAAAATAGCCACACTATGCTCACATACACTCAGACAGAATAGAACTGGTCAGTGAAGCATAAAATCCTTGAGCCTGTCCTAAAAATACAGTTTAATGTGTCTGTGTGCATGCTTGTACGTGTGTGCTTTGCACGCATGGCTGCAGACAGTAAGAGAGAACAGAATCTGCCAAAGACTAAACGGCAAGCCAAACTCCCGATGCTTGAGGTGCAGATTTTGACACGGTGTTACAGGTTACAGGACGGCTGTGCAGATTCACTGATAAAGGAGTCTGATCGACTCCATGTGAGAGCCACACAAACGGTCAAACCTGTTAGAAAGCAGACCAAAATCATACAACTAAATCAATTTCATGTAAAAAAGCAACCACGACAATACTTATTTGGGCTAGTTTGAGCAGATTTTTATTTCATGGCCTATTTTTGGTTCATTTAAAAAATCTTTGACATTCTTTAGCTGTGTTGCACAAACAACCAAATAGTTGGAGGAATCCTCTAAACACAGCTTAGAAACATTCGTGAGCCTGTCAACACATACTCCAAACTGCATACATGAACCAGTTTTTGTAAGTGTATGGTTTTTTCCATTCACTGCTGTCTATTTATATATTTATTAACCCTCTCCTTTAAAAAGTGCTGTCAATCAATAAAAAAAAAATCTTATTAATCACAAAAGGCCAGAGAGAAAAATGTCCCTTCTTCTTTTTTTTATCTGAAATGTTTTAATGTGTAGAGTGTTAACTCAGATATCCCAGAAATGTAATTTGTGTGCACAAAACACAGCAGTAAGATAAGTAGAGCTATAAATACTTTTTAATTCTGCAGTATTACTCCAAGAAAACGAAAATGCTGATATACAGCCATAAGAAACAAACATTGTGTCTCTGCACTTTCAATGGGCCGAGTGGAAACTCAAATCTGACTGGCTGCTAGATGCTGACACGCACCTAGAAGAAGTTACATAGTCACACCAATCAAATAGTTTGCTTTTTGTTTAAAAAATAAAGCAATCTAAACCAAAAAAATCTGGTGTATTTAGCCAATAAGCAGTTTCAATGGCAGGTGAGTTGGACTTTCAGCAAGAATTCTATTCAAATGTCGAATTTTTTGACTATGTATCAACAGGTGCCTCTTGTAAATGCTATAACTTTGCCCATAAGACACTGTGTATGTTTGTTTTCCCCTGAAATTATAAATCCATTTCTTTGTTTTTCTTTACTTTCCTGGAAAGTAAAGTTGGAAAGTTCATGTTTTTTCAAATTGCGGTGAACCTGGATGAGTACCAAGGCTTTGTTTGGAAATCCCGTTTTTACTTCTTTTATTTTCAACAAAGCCTATTATTTAAGGATATAATCTGGTTGGATTTGAACCATTTGACTGGTGCAGGATCTATTCTGTTTGTTGATGAATGTTGCATTTTTGTAAACACATCTTTTACAATTAATTAAGTTAATTAATTAATTAAGTTTCTCTCGCAAAGAAATGAAAATGTCTTGATATGTAACATATTTTTCTGATTAAGTAATGTTGGGTCAAAATCAACAGACATGTGCTAACATCCCATAATACAAGAGTCTAATGTTACAATAGCCATGGTAACATTGAGGTATTTTTCCTAATAAAGCAGGACTTTCTTTCAAATCTAAAGCAGAGCTTTTCCAAGTTCAATTGGAAAAAAAAAACTATTTTTAGCCATATTTTAAACTTGGTAAATGGAAACCATGTGGGCTGTGGAAACAAGTGGCCTCAGCAATGTAGATTTTACTCAGAAAATATCATCAATCTGACTGAAAACTGAAATAAGATTTTGGTTACCGTCGGTTCATTTTGGTTTTGCTCATTAAAGGAAAAAATAATAACACTAATCTAGCGTTCTTTTAAAATCCAGCAAAAAGCAAGACACAGTTAATGACTTCAGCAGTTTCTTGCCATTCAAAAGGTATGGACTTCTTTTGTGTCTGTGCTAAAGAAAAACAGAAAGAGACTTATTCAGGGGCTTTTTTCAGGAACAATGAACACTTTATATGAAGCAGAAAAATTGCAAAAACAGCTTAAAATGATTTTAACAGGCAAAGACATGGGAAAAGTTCACCAAAGTACTTGGTGGGGATCTGATTATTAGAAATAAGAAAATCTAAAATTAATACATGAAGATGACCCCTTTGGAGTTTCTGAGAATCTTCTTTTTCCCACAGGTCTTTTTGCAGGATGTTTGATATCAAAACCTTTAAAAACACATTCCTGATATGTTTTGCCTCTGTATTTTCTTTCATGAGCGATTGCGTAACTGCTGGGAGCGCTTTGTTACTTTTTTCTCTTTGCATTGTTTCAAATGTCACAGGGAATATTTGTTCAGCTTCCCTTACAAATGGAAGACTAAAATAAACTCATAGCTGGGACTGTTATTGATGGAGGATGTCAATCAAACACTGAAAAGAGGATTGCGTAAAACAACTTTGGAACAAAATAATTGTTTTGATTTGATGGAAGACAGATTTCCTTTTATTTAAATTAAAGTCCTTGTTATCCAAAGTATACCTCTTTTTCGTAGTATTATACTTTTTTGTTAGTTTATAGTTGGAAACATTGTTTGAATGCAGTTTGAGCTTGATAGTTACTTAAAAAAACTCTCTTAAACTTCCTTTGACAAACTAAAAAATGGACACTTCTTGTGCATTCTTAATAAATTTGCATGTCAGACAGGATGTGTGATTTTCATCCGGCACATAAAAAAAAAGAAACAAAAAAAAACTAAAACAGCTTGACCGTGTGTCCCTGACCATGTGTTCCTGCCTCCTGCTTTTCAGCACCTCTACAAAGAAGGCTGCACCCTGCATAAGTACTTCCCATATAACAGGATGTTTATGAACAGGTTTCCTGCAACGTCACTTCTCTGAAATACTCTGAAATGTTGTCAGGTTTGTCTGTCCTGGAACTAAGCAACCCATTAGGAGCCTATTGACTTTTATAACCTGCAACCTTTCATTTCTTGGAACGTCATGATGCTGCAGCATCAAGGTCATGCACAAAGTTTTAGTACTAACAATTAAGTATTTTCTACAGTTCAAGTTGTGGCAAAAGCATAAAAAATGTCATTTTGATCTGCAGAAAATTTCAATAAAAAAATCTTTTTTCTTCTTTTCATTTTTAAAATTATAGCATGAGCCCACGATGAACAGTAAGGGCATTTTAACATTTAAAAACAGCTATGTCAAAAAATAAATAAATAAAAACAAGAGTCAGCAAAATAAAGTGTCATGTTGTGTTTTTGGATGTGTTTGGTAAATGAGATTTAGCAGCTTAAGTGAACCTCGGTACTTGCAGTACATCTGGTTCTATGAGTCCATTTGGTTAATATAAATCACAGTTTTACTGCCCTTCCGGTCTTTCTACCGGCAAATGAAAAGGGAAAAAACAAAAACTCCTTCAAGCTTTACAGAATGTCCAAGAGGCCGATATTTATTTAAGAGAAAACCATCACTGTTTTATTGATGCAACAGTAGGTTTGCAATCATGACCTCTATGTTGTAACACATTCGACAAGATATGTGTAACATCCTGTTAATGATGTTGAGTGTTGAAATACGTAAGCTTGATTTATGATAAGTTAATAAAACTGAGATTTTGGTTAAGTTACAGATTAGAAGGGATAAACTGCATTTCGGAGCAAGAGAAGAAAAGAAAGTGAAACACTATAAATATTTAAGCACAAGAAAGGAATTATGTTTCAGTTCAAATTGTTTTATTTATTTTGAAAGGTGCCTTTCATTTGGCATTATGCGTACAAATCTAGTAAACTACAACAACAAAGAAAAAGAAGCTGAAATCAAGTTAAATCCATCTATTTTCCAAGACCACTAAATCCCTTTTGTGGTCATGGGGTAGCTGGAGCCTATCCCAGGTACAGTAGGTACAGTGCTGGTACAGTACTGTTGGATGAAGGCAAGATACACCCCAGATGGGTCGCCAAACAATTGCAAGAAGTTAAAGCCACTACCAAAAATTTGAAAATGTTTCAGTTTTGTGAAAAACTGCATAAAAGATAGAAATGTGACTAATAAAGCAAAGAACAAGATTTAATTTCACGTGGAATCTTTGCATAAAATGATCTATTGTAAGTTTACAAAGCAGAACTATTTAGTGGGAGTCAGAAATCTTAACTCCATTAAAACAATTAAAAAAGTTTATGAACTTTTAACACATTTTTAAGATATGCAACTCTAATAAAAACTAGTCTTATGTACTTATTTTAGGGAGTATAACTTTTTTCTAAGACACTGGGTAAAGACTCAAAGCTCTTGTGTTTTCAGAACAGAATTTTATTCCCATGTCTGTTCCTACGAGGCAGATTTTTTTTCCTTGACCCTGATCCCTTTTGACGAAGACAGCATGTGTGCTCCTGTCATCACTCCGGCACTGCTCACCCTGACTTCTGCCTCCTGGGGAGTGAAAGTGAGCTTGCTTGTGCTTCTCTGCCCTGTTTCTCTGTGTTCTGATACACACTTACTTACATGTGTCCAAAATTCAAAGCTGCCAGAAAATTTGTGTGCGGATGCGGACCACTTAACCGGCATGCAGATGAAGCACGGCGAGTTCCTGCCACCTCACTCCGTGTACTTCGTTTTTATCCGGAGTAAGAACACAAGAAGCCTCGCACAATCACGTTCTGTCCTTTACCTGTAACAATGCTGAAGAGTGCAGAAACACTTTTCTAAAATAGGACAAGCCTGCTGATTTCAGCTCCTGGGAGTTGTGGGTGTTAATAGTTTTGTAGGGAACCGGAATGTTGATTGTCTCAGTAACTTTTCTGGCTTTTTCCTTTTTAAACAAAAATATATAATGGTGCAGCTGTAGCTCATTAAAATCAGTCTAGTTTGAACATGCATTTGGGCTTTAAAAAAGAGATGAAAAAAACCTTTTGTAAATTCAGTTTTGGACCTAGCAGTTTTTCTCACTTGCTGTTGCTTCTCCTCTGTTCTCAATTTTTAAAAGAAAAACCTTCAACAATTATACGTTTCTTAAAATTAAGGAAATAATGTGTCTATATGATAAGAGTGCCGTTTAAAGATTTATTGTTGTATATTCTCTAACTGTTACCAGTCTGTTTGCATGTGTGTAACCATCTCGTGCATCAATTCTTCTACCGTAATATTCTGACTCAGCCAAAACACTGTTATGGCAACAGGCGTTACAAATATCTTTATCGCAACACACACACACAACAACAGCAGCTTAGAAACGAGAAGCTTTCTGGGTTGTCTCATAGATCGGCCACACGTCAAGAGGGCTGTTACTGTCAGTACCACCATCAACAGTCTCGTCACTTTAAGACGTTAGTGCATACAATGTTGGTCGCAGTGGTGGGCTGGGAGAATGGATGTCCTGGGAAAAAACATCTAAGCCGGTAAATGCCACTGTGTCTTATAAATGTCTTACGAAACAGTTTAATCACAAAAAGCCTGTTTAAAGTTTAGGTTCCCTGGGAAAATAATGGTCACTGAACATGTCTGAGAAAGTTTCTTGAAACACTCACATATTCTATTCCTGAACTGTATTTGGATTTCCTCTTCTTGAAAGTTGAACAAAATAAATGGCACCATGTCACCTGCATGCCATACACCGTGGTGGGGGTAACGAATTACAAAGTCATGAATTACCGTACTGTAACTTAATTACTTTTGTCAGTAACAGAGTAACGTAATGAATTATAGAAACCCTGGTTATTTTGTCACTTCTGTTTTGTAGGCTCTGACACTTTCTCTTAGTTAAATGAAACTAAATGGAAATGAAAAAAAACAATTTAAATCCAGTTCTCAATCCAACTTCTTCTTCTTTATTCTTTCAAGTGCTTCCTTTAGGGATCTCCAAGAAGAACCATCTGTCTCCATCTCACTTAAATCAACCACACTTATGTGTTCCATGACTACATCCATGAACCTCCTCTTTGGTCTTCCTCTACTCCTCTACGTCTCATTCCCTGTAGCTCTAATGTCAGCATCCTTTTACCAATGTAACTCCACCACACAAGTTATCAACATTTCTTTTTTCCATCATGTCAGCCTAGTCTCTCTTTTTCTCTGTCAAAGTCCCTTCATTCAGAGTTGATACTTTAAGATCAGAATGATTCCCTGTGAATGCACAATGTCCATCAGGGTAACTAAGTCCACTGAGACATAACGAGCTGCACAATAACTCCCACAAACAAAGGAATGCTATCTTCATAAGGTTGGGATTAACAAGCCTTTGAAATAAGGATTCGTTAGAAACCATTGATCTACAGGCAAACCTGCATTGCATTTCAGTTTCCTAGAGAAAAGGCATGAGAAACACAAAAGAGTTTCTTAGCTATGTGGGAGCTTTCCTGGCAAAAAGGATTAGTGTGGGAAGGTCTGCTGAGATAAACCAAGAGTTGGCAAATTCGCCAAAAGAAAAACAAGTTTTATCACCAAGTTTCATTTGAGGGAAAATCGTTTTTGGAAATGCTCATTTATGAGCAACTGCATGAATTTAAATCCTCACTAGACCATGTATATGTATTTTTATGCAATGTGACATTATGATACACTGTTAGATCACGATGAGAGTTATTTAGAACTGTACCTCTTGAACCATCTATCCATATTTGTGCCAGCATGTAACTTCAGTCAAGGATGAAGGAAGTCAAAACTACAAACATTTGTACCTAAACATTTTAACAATAAGTGTGCACTGTATGAATGTGAATCTCTGTAACCACCTGACTTAGTACCTTGTCATTCATTTTGATTTTTATTTACATTTATAGAAAAATCTAGAAAATAAATCCATGTAAACGAGAGCAAACACAAATCTTTTAGTGTCATTAATAAAAAAATGATGCCACGCAAAGAATCACAAAGATACACAAAGAGACATCAGCTAAAGCTCCTAGGCTCAGTCACAACAATCAAATAGTGCCCTATAGGCCTAATGATTGACAGTACAGAATATGGCTTTTCAAAGACAGTACATGGACACGTGTGCAAACGCAGCCGACTGTTTGTGTGATAAATGTTCTTTTGGAAACTATCCAAAAGAAATCCAGCTGTCTTTGTTTATGGAGAATTCACTGCATAAATGTTGACAGTGGATGATTTCAGCTATGTTAACAAAGTCTTTTCAGAATGTTTTTTCTTGTTAAAAGCAGTACAACATGTGTCTTATTTTTAATCTTAGTATGCAGATTGTGAGTGGTTTATTAAATTACCTATTTAAACACATTTCAATATTCTACATATAAAAAAAAACAGAGGAGTTGTGAATATTTACATATTTGCTTAGTTATAGGCAACGTTTAAATAACACAATAGAGAATTATGCTTTTTATTTTTAATTTTTATATTTTTGTGACACTTTCAAAATATCTATTTTTAAAATTTCTACACATTTGCAAAAACATCTTAACATACTTTAAGGAAAACATTTATTTATACTGAATTATGTTAATGGTCATGAAGCAAATATGAAGTAAAATCAAAGTAACATTAGGCTTAAAAAATTAAAAAGTGAAATATTTTCTGTGTAACAAATATAACCTTAAAATAAAAACTGAGCTAAAAAATGAAAGAAAAAATATGGAAAAGGTCATAATGAGAGCAACGGAGAAGTCCATCACTGCCAGATTACAGAATTTGTGTTTCACAACATCTGGCAACCTTTCCTCCCTGAATGAATTTTTTTTTTTTTTTTGTTTTCATCTTATGTAACTTTCTGGTAAAATCAGTTATTTTACGTAACATCTTTCTCTGTTTAAGAAAAACGTAAATATGAAATGTTTGGAACTTGGAATCAAAATTAAAATGTGCCTAAATACAATGATATGTGAACTTCATGGTGTTTTTTAATGGTGCAAACATCAAAAAAAGGCAAAAGAAAAAATAAATCAATTGAAATAACATTATAAATTAGGTCAACAAAAATGTAGAAATCAATGTGTTAATGCAATTTTACTTTAAACAAAAAGTTTAAATGAGTAAAAAATAATCATTTTAGGCAAGAGTTTTTTTTTATTTTGTATCACATTTAAAAGAAGACAGATTTTTTTTTAGCGCTGTCTTTGTTTTAACTTGCTCCTTCACACAATTGTATGAGTAGGGTTTACTTTATAGATTACAGCAATTTAAATTTATAAGAGAATTTGTTTGTAGAAATTGATGTCACCGAAAATGTGACATGTTTCAACAAACAAAACTGAGATGATTGAAACAACAAT
This sequence comes from Oryzias celebensis, assembly GCA_014656515.1. Lineage (NCBI taxonomy): Eukaryota > Metazoa > Chordata > Actinopteri > Beloniformes > Adrianichthyidae > Oryzias > Oryzias celebensis. Next base: position 11,497,608 of record BNCR01000012.1, read on the forward strand.
AGTTGCTCCTTTCAGAAAACCAGCATCTGAAGGGCGGCCTTGAGTTTCATATTGAGCCTGATATCTGCTCTGTAATGTCCTCTAGATGTAGTGAACATTAGTCCTGTCTTCTGAGTAAATATTTACATGATGCTCATTTCGTATTTCACAGGACGTATCCTTTGAGCGAACTTCTTTTCACAGGCTTTCTGTTCCTGTAAGCCAAATTATACAGTGGAATAGAACCAAATCCTCATGTTTACTTACAGTCATGTCGACCTGTGGGGTCAGATTTACCCCAAATAACCATCAGTATCTGTTTAGTCTCTTTCTGCAGCACTTGAGATGAAGCAGGTAATCATTGGTTTCAAATTGTTTCCATGAAGCTCTTGTGCAGCAGAGTTGGTAACAAACATTGTGTGCTTTAGTCCACGTGAGGCAACAACAACCCTGCTGCAATCTAATACTATAACCTCTTAGCTAAAATTGGATAAGTGTGTAAATTGGAGCCGGGGGAATGATGACCCGCCTGCAATAACAGTGTTATTAAGGACGGCTGTTGAGAGCCTGCTGCACAGGTAACAGAAGTATTGACAGATACTTTGATAGTACACAAGGTTAGCAAAGATTGTTGTGCCTGGGTCAAAAACAGCCAAACAAAATAGCAAAAATAGCTTGGACTGGTGAAAATGTTGTTATCGCTTATCACAGGTCAGTTTTTGGAGGAGGTCAAAGTGACGAAGCGCACTCTACGGAGAAGCGGCATAACTCATTAACGTGCAGACCTGCTCGTGCGTGTTTGTCAGCTCCAAAAGAAACATTTGAAAGGTGAAAAAAAATTATTTGGGACATAAAACACTGTGGGAGTCGCTTACTAATGACCAAGTGGACATTGTTATTTGCACAAAAACAGCTCATGCAGGCTAGCTAAAACCAGACTATTACAATGTACAGTTTGAACTGGTGTGCGTCATTGTTTTTTTTAGAGTTGCCAGGTCTGAAAACCAAGCAGATATTTTGAGGTAAATCACATATGGACAAAGGTCATTCTAATAAAAAGACAGTGTACATGATCATAAAGTGGCAGCATCCAATACTTGTGAGGCTTTGCTGCAGTGTATTGGTTTGTTTACAGCAAAAATATTGGGCCGCAAGACTGTTTGGAGAGCGGAACAAATATTTTCTAACCAAAACTAAAACCAAATTTTCCCTAGTTGTTACTTTAAAAGGCTTTTATAATGTTAATACACATGTCACCAAAAATTGAAAGATAAATCATGTGTTTCCACAGTTTGTTTCTTTGGATATTTGGCTTTGTTTGGCAGGTGTGAAAGCTTGTGTGAACTCTGTTGTAGATCAAACTGATCCACCAGAAGACAAGAATTAGCTTACACAGGTAGGACCTTTCAGTGATCCCATGTCAAACCCCTCACTGAGCACTTCAGACACTTCTCAACACCTTCTTGCAAATCACATTTTTTTCCACGAGATTTTTTTTGTGGTTTAAGCTATTCAAGTTATAAACTGGCCAATGAGATGCTCCCATTTAGGTATGTGGTGCTTGTTGGCTCCCACCTGAAACGCTTGATTGACAGATTCTCCCGAGACATTTTCAGTGGCATGGGTGTGGACTTTGAACAAACGTACTCATGATTGGCGACAGTATTTGCCATAGAAACGTTCGCTCAGACCAATCACTGTCATCTGCCTCCAACATAACAACATCAGTATCGTGGAAAAAAGGCGCCTGAATTGGTTTCATTTTGCTGGAGCTGGAGGAAGTCACAACCGCTCTGTCCAGTTATCATATACAGTCAATGCCCCCAAATAAGCAGTAGTTGTACCTGAAAAGTGCTTTTTTAGGTTAGTCTTCTCTCTATCAGACTTCGTTATACCTCCTTACTACACCCTTTTTACAGCCTTAATCTAACATTTTCATGATTAATGATTCTTCATGCTGGCATGTGTTTTTTTTTTATTTGAATCATCACTTTTTCTTCTTTGGCATCTTCTTTTAGCACATTTGAGTATATTTGTTAGACCCGCACCTGAGTTCAGGTGAGCGTTCACACCTGCTAAGCCAACTTTCTAAAAAAGAATACTCTGATGTGGACCAAAAAGCCTATTCTAAAAGCAAACCAGACCAAAAATGAAGTGAAGAATAAACAAAGCTAGTCAAAGTTTGAGTCAATGTTTGAACAGAGTGGCCACTTTAGCAATCCCTGCTTCAAACTTTGTCTGTTTGCTTGTCCTTTTTCTATTTCCCAATATCCGCTTCAGTGTACACCTAACACAACACGGGAATGTAAACATCACATGACACTAAACATGTTAAATTTGTTTCTTTCAGATCTTGCAAAAAGCCCCGATATTTATTCCAATTTTAAACAAGTTTTAGGACCTCATAAACAAAATGCTCATCCTGCTGAGGCAACGACTTCCATCCATTCGAGTGTTTTTAGCTGCAGTGAAATCTTTGTGGAACATACTGAGTGTGTTTGAACTGAGAAGACAGATTATGTGACGTCTGGAGAAACAGGGAGGATATGAGGGTTTCAACAGCTTGATGAGAGCTCGGTCTGGAAATATGAGGCTGTAGTTAAAGTGATGTGCTGCCATTTCTGGATTGTGTCTTGTCACTTGGGGAAAAAAAGAACCAAGATTTATCATTACTGGTGAAGATTGGTGGGATATTGTATAAGCTCTGACCTTAAATTGCTAAAAATGTATGTTCCAAAGGGTTTCCAAGAAATGTATGGTTCACAAAAAAAAATGTGCGAGAAGTAGATTTAATTTGACAACATGTTGAATGAATTACAGAAAATTAGAAAGTCATTTTTACGAGATGTTCTTAGTCTTGTTATTATTTTACGTTAATAATAAATCACTAAAATTTAAAGTGTGAAAAAAATAGAACAGAAAGATAAGACTGGAGTTTTTATTGCTTAAAAGTTAAGTAAACAAATCCTGGCAAAAAATAAAGTACTTCAGATATGAAATTAGTGGAAGACAGTAACCACTATGTGTCTCATATAATTATGACTACTTGCACATTTCTGTGAATTATTACACAGTGCAGTTACAGTTTATAACAAAAGCTTAAAGACACTTACACCACTCCATAAGTTAGGGATACTGTGAAAACTCATTGACCTTGATGATGCAGTCATGTTCACTGATGAGTGTTTGGTCACCTTGCATATTCGTCAGCGTTACTGGGGAAGGCGAGGTGAACAAGACGCAGAGGTCAGAATGGTCCCCTGGGTTTGCTTTGGTGGAGGAGGTGCAATAGTCTGGACAGTTATCACAAGTCAATGCAAAACTGATTTGATTATTACAGATGACTCAATCACTGCACGATCTTACCCTAAAGGCATCATCGAACCCTTCATCATTCCCCAATTTCACCACCCCCCAATTTTCTGTTCATGGATGATAATGACCAAACACAATGTGCCAGAAATGTCACAGCTCAGCTTCAAGAAGTGGGAGTGGCTCATATGGTATGACCAGCAATGTCCCCTGACCTGAACCATAGTCTAGAACCTGCTAAAGCAGAGAGTAGATGATTGCACTCCATGCCCAAGTGACCGGGCAGAGCTGCATGGAAGAGTGGAACACATTGCCTCAGATGAGTCTAGTGAGGAGCGTGAGAAATCACCGTCAAGCTGCCATTACAACAAATGGTGGAAATACACCGGATTGACATGGTCATTTTTGTCACTTGGGGCTATCTATATTATTGCTTTAATTTTGGGGGTGTAATAAATGTCAAACTAATTCATTCAATTCATTCATCCAATTCATTATCAGTAAAATCAAGTGGAAATGTTACTTATTTCATTAAAATTCAGACAAAAATAAGAAAAACACTCGTGTAAATCCATATGTTGCAAATAGTAAACAGTTATTTAAATTATTGTAGAATTAATAGTAAATTCTTTATAAAAAATGTATAAATGAAATATTTTGCAAATTGCATTTTTTATACTTGTAAACAAAATTGTTTAGGATTCCTGCTCTTTGCCATTTTTTAAAAGCTAAAATACATTTTTAATTTAAAATCTTCAAGAATGATTTGACTCTACTGAAAAGTCTTGCTCTGATAAGAAGCCAACACATCGTAATATCTGATTGGATTCTGCAGCACAAGCAAGCTTGGAAAACCTTGACCATGCAATAAAATATTTTAATGGATGCACGTCAGCATACAGAGAAGTACAAGGAGGCACAATAAAGGGTTTTTGCTCAGAGGTCAGGCTCAAGCAAACAGAGACACATGTACGTGGACATCTTTGCACTCTGACATGTCGCAGGATTTGGGAATCCGGGGGTGGAAATGTGGGGGTTTGAGTCACTTAAAGTAAAGGAAACAAAGGCCTCAAAGAGCTGTGTCAGTGACGCCAATAGGTAGTAAAATGATCCTGGAGTCTGCCAAGACCAACAGGCTGCAGGCCTCTCTTCTGCATTCCTCCACACACACACTGCCATTTAAGGCTGCTGAGTGCTGACAGACTTGTAGAAACAGAGGCAGGTACAGAGGAACTGCAATTCAGACACAAGACAACCACTGCCTCACATCTGTTACCTGATAGTGGAGCTCTGATTTCACCATTTTTACTCCATCCTCTACTTAAAAAAACATGGAAGCCGGTGTGTTTTTAGAAGAGATAACAGCAGGAAAGAGAATGTGTCCACTCTCACACAAGAGTCTGAACACATTGAAAAAACTGGACCTAGTTGTGACTTTATGGCAAATGCAACTGAAGACTGTTAGGCAAGAAGAGTGAAAGGCTTGCTTCCCTCTGCTGGATGGTCATAACATCTGCCACCTGCAGTTTAAAACCTTTTAGCTGAGCTGAAACAGCATTAGCCAGTTTAAAATAAACTCAAAAAGTAAACTCTTAACGTATTGATTTAGGATATCTGCAATTATTTTGCATTTTTACAAAAAAAAAAAACCAAAAACACCATTTTGTGAACTTAAAACATTGCACTGTTTATTTGAAATATTAAACGTATCAAATATTCCTTGAAAAACAAAACTTGTGTGTAAAAAAACAAATATGACCACATGCTTCATTGTCAGGAAACAATGGCTAATAATTTATTGGAGTTTATAATGACATTGTCTTTCATTGTAAATATGGTTTTGTCTTGAGGGTTTTAAATATATCTTTAGTCAGTGAGAGGGTTTTTAAAAAGTTGAAAATACATTCATTTATTTCCCATTCCGACTTCCTTTTTTTTTTTAGTTAAGAAGCATTGCAAAATGCTTTTGTTTATCTTTTGTCGTGTGTAGAACAAAAAAACCCCAGATCTGCTTACACTTGTTATTTTGAAAATGTAGCTGCAGAAAAGCATTATTTTCATTGGTAGGGAGTGGTAAGCATTATCTAAATATTTTTGGAACCATTCTGTCAAAATAAATGTCTGCAAGTGAACAAAAAGACATTAGTTGTGTACTTGCCATATATTACCACTTGATGTCACCCTATCTACACTATTAGACTTTTTTGGAGCAATCAAATTGAACAAAGCTGAGGAAATACTTAAAGGAATGTTACCAAACTAGCTGCAATATAAACATTGAAACATTGAGAGCGCTATAAAAGCTTAAATCACAACATTTAGTGTTAGCTGGGACTTTTTTGTGTGTGTAATTCAGTCAACGTTCTTTGATCAGAGGGAAGTGTCTTACCTTTCTGCCAGAAAACAGCATGCACAGCTGATGCATGGAGCCTCCATTCTTGGTCAGCTCCTTCTTCAGGGTTTTGGGTGAAGGGAGCGTCCAGCCGCCCTTGTGGTGGCCTCCTCCAGCCTCCAGGCAGTTGATGGCGTTGTCTGAGGTGAAACAAGTTGTGCGTGGGTCCTGCAGGAGGCTACCTTCGCTGTGCGTGCGGCGGCGGAGGGAATTCTGCACACTGAGCCTCCCTCCGCCATGTTTTTCACATGTTCCACCCTCGACCATGCTACGCCGCTTACTGTCACTTCTCTCCAAGTAGGTGTCATCGCTGTCGTCTTCATCATCGTCCTCCTCTGACTCTTCATCTTCCTCTTCGTCATATTCTTCATCCGTGTTGGGGGAGGAGAGGGCATCAGCGCTGAAGGACCGATCGAGACGCAGCTCAGGGATGACAAATGAGGACGAAGACGAGGAAGGGGGCGCATTGGTATCTGGCAGCTCTGAGATGTTGTCCTCATCTGTGTTTGACACCACCATGTTTAAGTTGACCTCGTCCTTGTTACTGTCTTCTTCATTGTCTGCATCTTCCTTATCCCCAAAGTCAGTGTCTGTAGTCTTTCTGCTGGCCCTATCCTCCTCTTCTTCTTGCTTATCTTCCTCCACTTTCTTCCCTTTCCAGAAATCGTACTCATGTCCTTCTATGCTTTTGGAATCCTCCCCTTCTGTGGAAGGGGGTGGCGTAGGGGGTACCTTGTGCCGTTCGTCAGATCCAAGCAGACCCCCGAGGGGTGTGTAGACATCCTCCAAAGGGGTGAGTGGCTCTGAGGGGTGAGGACTGCCTACTGTTGGGGGTTCTGAGGGGCTGGAAGGATAAAGGCTACTGTCCTCGCCCTCTGTGCTGTGCGTGGCCATGTGCAGGCACACATCGCGGTCTCCTGCTACTCCACCCAGCTGACAGGAAGGGGCATCTACATTAGGCTCCAACATCTAGAAGAAAAGGCACAGGAGAGGATGAAAAGGGGAGATGATTAATTCTCAAAAATGAAAAGACATTTAGTCTCCAGAAAAAGGAATACATATTATGCCAACTAAAATAGATTGTGGCAGGCAGCTATTATAACCTGCACTTTTTAGTTAAAGCAAAACAAGACCAACACCTTAGACACAGTCCCTAAGTAGAAAACAAGGCTGATTTGCTCTATTTTTCATCTAAGCTCCCACAGTTTTAAACAATAAAAAAATAAACCTTTCCTCTTGGTTTCTAACATGACTTTGATCAGTGGCTTCATACTGTTTGTTCCTTCAGTTGTTCTCGCTTTGACTGTTACAATTACAATTTAGCATGCTGCAGCATTCCCGTGTAACCTGGTAATGAGACCTGAGAGAAAGAAAGAAAGATAAGAGAAACTAAAACAAAGGGAGGAAAGAAACTAAAAATTAGGATGATGTCACATTTATCCAATCACCTCAAAGAAGCATAAAAATGTAGGTCCCCATTTCCATCCCCCTTTTGTTGATCCATGATCAAAGTTCATTTCTTTATAGCACATCAGTGCTCACACTTCAATTTAACACACAAAAGACGCCAAGCCTATCTTCTCTTCTTGCCATTAGACTTTTATTTACACTATACTTTAATTTTTTTTCTGGTTTAAAGTGGTGCATTGGCCTCCTCCAGCTCACAGTGTCCAGTTCACAGAGCCCTCTGTGGGTGGCTCATTAAAAATGCACTCTGAGTGGGCCTACATCAGTCAGAGGCACCCAATTTCTGTTTAAACTTAGCTAAAGGTTGGAGGAAAAAAGGAAGCTTTAACACGATCAAAAGTCAATTTATTCTTCTATGGAGGGTTTATTTTCACAGATTTAAGCATTAAGTGATATTATTGGTTCACAGCAACCTTGGTGTACAACTAATATCACATTTGGGTTAAAAAAAAAGATTACTTTTAATTATTTGTTGATATTTAGACATGTTCTTTTATATGCCCCATTTATTAAAGATGTATTGATGGTGCCACAGTTAGTTTGAATCAAAGCAGAACATCCAGTGACCTGCAGGGATGCATGACACGTTTGAATATAAATAAGACAGGTTTTAACCGCAATGTTAACTCAGAATTTCCAAGTTACATAAGAAGTGGGTTAATCTTGTTAGTCATCAACCTAAGCCCAGAGTTCCACCACAGAAAGCGAGTCTGAAAGCATCATCACATGAAAGATTTCCATTTTGTGAAGCATTTGTTGAAAATAATCAACTTTATGTACGTGAAATATAAGCCAATTTATCACAATCGCTTCTGTCTATCTTCGGTATGCTGCTAGTCTTGTGAAGGTCATCATTGTGCTGGAACAGCTAACTCATGGTGGTGAGCTGCAGTCACAAGATGCTGTGTTTTAATCAGAAATAGTCTTGTACTCTGTAAGGCAGCTCTCATGACACAGTATCTTACAAGATGTCTGTGTAGTTTTACACTCAAATAAGAATTGCCCACACACCGCTGACCTTTGTGAACTTTTAACCTGCACTCATGTTCTCCATCAAAGGGCTTTCCAACAATCATATTGGTGGTAAATTAGTTTTTTTGTTGTTGCAAGTTTTTGTAAAACACAAATCTTTCAATACACTAATCAGGAAATCACTTTTGGAGCCTTTAAGCAAGTTAATTATGTTAAATCCTAATAAGATTACACCTTGGAGTCATATTTTTGATTTTCTGCAAAGTCTGTGGTCACAAATTTTAGTCCGGTAAAAGTACCCATTTTAACCATTTTTTTAAACTAAAGTGGAAGTAAAAAGAAGTCATCCAAACAAGCACACAAATGGAAACCGAATAAAAGGAAGAGTCTAACGTCTGTGAAAGACAAAAACACCAAACCTTTTTTTATGAACTCTGTTCTTAATTTTTACAGATCAAATTTTTTAAATCACTGTTTTTACTACTTCTTCTCCTTCTAATTTTATTAGTAGTAGTGGTAGTTGTAGTAGTATTATACTTGTATGCTACTGCTGCAAATAAGTATTTGAACACCTGAGAAAAATTGATGTTAATGTTTGGTACAGTAGTCTTTGTGATTACACAGGTAAAATGTTTCCTATAGTTTTTTACCAGGTTTGTACACACTGCAGGAGGGATCTTGGCCCACTCCTTCACACAGATCTCCCGCCAAAGATTTTCTATTGAGTCTAGGTCTAGAGACTGGCTAGGCTCCTCCAGAACCTCGATATGCTTCTTATGGAGTCACTCCTTGCTTATCCTGGATGTGTGCTGCAGGTCATTGTTATGTTGGACGACCCAGCCATCTTCAAAGCTGTAAATGAGGGAAGGAGGTTGTTCCCAAAAATCTCACAGTACATAGCTGAGGTCATCTTCTCCTTAATGCACTGCAGTCATCCTGCCCTATATGCAGAAAAACACCCCATGGCATGATGCTACCACCCCCACGCTTCACAGTATGGATGGTGTTCTTGGAATGGTACTCATCATTCTTCTTCCTCCAAACATGTGAAGTGAAATTAAGATCAAAAAGTTCTATTTTGGTCTCATCTGTTTGGTCTTGGCCAAGTTGAAGTCTCACTGATTGTATGAGGTGGGCAGGTGTCTTTATGCAACAGACAACCTCAGACAGGTGCTTCTAATTTAAAATAAGTGGATTGGAGGTGCACTTTTTAAAGGTAGACTAGCAGGCCTTTGAGAGTTAGAATTCTAGCTGATAGACTGGTGTTCAAATTATTTTCAGCAGTAGTATACAATTAAATTATTAAAAAAATATATTCAGTGTGATTTCCATATTTTTTTTAGATTCGGTCTCTCACAGTGGACCTAAGTTGAAAATTTCAGATCTCTCCATGATTTCTAAGTAGGGGAACTTGCAAAATCACAGGGTGTTCAAATACTTATCTGCCACACTGTACGCTGGCTCAAGATGAGGCAAGCCTCTGTCTTTTTCTACCCTGCTTATTGTAAATTTTTGTCTCACAACCAGGAAGCTGTGTTGTCTGAGAGGCTATTTTTAAAAATAAAGTAGCAAAGAAAGAAAATCCACCATTTGTTGTACCATTCTGGCCTCTGTTTGCCTTTCTTTTTTTTCTTTGCTTACAGCAGTATTTATTAGTGACCAGAACAGGACAACTTGTGATGATCTTATCAGACTTTAGTTTTAAATGATGTACGTATTAATTTAGACAGATACGTCATGCAATATCAGAGCTTAGCATTGTTTATTTCTATCACTGCACTTGTCCAAGTCAATTTGCCTTTTTCTTGTCTTCTTCATAAACTCTTTTTTGTTTTGAGACGCAGTGGAGCCATCTGTCCTGTCTCATAAACTTTTTTCCTCTACTGCACACTCATGCAAACAGAGTGAAGCCCCTTCACATTAGCTCTTTAAACAACCCTTCTGATTACTCATCGTATTATATAGAAAAGGAAAGAAGTAAACAAACAAACAAACAAGATGCTTTCTTCAAATCAAATTGACTTCTTTGACTAAATTTTTTAACATTTTCTCCTTGGAAAACCTGACCTGAAATGCAAAAAAATAAACAGCAACTAATGTTCAGAGTGCCGCATGAGGTTTCAGAGCTTCCATTAATGCACGTGCATTTACAATGTTCTCAAATGTGTCTAAAAGTCACAAATGATTCAACAGAATATATTATTTCTCAATGCCTCAATTAAGCAAAGGGGTAAAAGAGTAGCACTAAAAGGGCTCAGTGAAGTGAGATGCAACGTCAATGAGTGAATAGACAGAGAAGACAAAAGTGGATAAAGGAAAATGTGAAGAGCGGAGAGGAGGGATTCGGGACTTCATAATTATTATCAGTATTTTCAAAAGGTGACTAAAATAAAGAAATTACGCAAGCTTGACCAGCTGCATAGATACTTTATGTTAGAAACCGTGCCTTTATTTGCATTCACTGCCAGCAGGCAGCCATTGTGGGTACTGGCAATTGTTCCACATGAGTAAACAAGTCTAAATGCATTTCACATCCAGGTGTTTTTTTCAAACCTAACTGTCTAGTAACATCAATTGAAATAAATTACTATTAACCCCTCAGAGTCCCACTCTGATCATCTTTGGATCTATTTTAAAAGCATTCTTAGTGGTCCAAAAAAGAAAAAAAGCAAGAACAAAACAAAACGGTTTAGATTCTGCAGTAGCAGTAGTTAATTAAAAATTCGCCTCTGAGATGTGCATGGGACTGTTGGTGCGGCATAAGGCCATCCCTTCCTACCGACATCTCTCTGTTTACACTCCGTCCTGCTTGCTTACAGACCCTCACAAGCCCAACTTAACATTACTGGTGAAACAAAAATAGCGAGCAATAGCTGAGCATTCCAGCCGTGCACCTTTGACCTGAAACACATTTTTTATTGGAGCGGGTTTTTAATGCCTGACTTTATTTCCAATCTAATAAAACATATTCTATTCTTTTGGTAAAACCTAAGTCTGCAATTAAGTTTTTAAGTAAACTCATGCAGGGGAAATGATATGTTATTCCTGCACTCCTCCTAACACTTATAAATTACACACAGTGTAAACAACAAATTGGGTAAAATGGATGAGTTTTCTTCACAGCCTCTAGGAGAAACTAGCTGCTATTATTAATGTTTTATTTGTGTTCTGACACATACAGAGTTTGGGTTTCCCCTCATTTTTCCTTGTTCTTCTTCTATGTTTTATGAGTTCCACTCATCTTGTGTCCAGAAATGTTAAAATTAGAAGACGGACAATGCTTCTAAAATAAACGATTCTAAGCAGATATGTTTTCATTCAACAAAGAAGTTCACAAAAGTGCTATTTTTGAAGCAAAACAGTCTGGGGAGGAAGAATGGCCTTGACATTATTTCCTGCATTCTATCACCCAGGGATAATCATGTGACCTCTGTCCCATAGTTACCACGGCAACGGGAGCACCGTCCCAGAGGAGCAACTGAGCTGTGCTTTCTCCCAAAGCTAAAGGTGTAACTATGAACTTTGTCATCGTTGCAGCCCCTGACCCCTCCCAAGTCTCAATTGGAAAGTGCCACCTTTCATCTCCATTCCCTTCTTCTCTTTCCTTCTTTTCCTTCCTTTAATTTCCTGTGACCTTTAAGGTTTTAAGTAAGGCATTCTATTAAAAAGCATTAAAGTCCACCCCTGCTTTATTCTACTTAAGTCTAATATTGGCAGTTGTTGGTTTAATGTATCCATCATTGTGCTTGCCAAGTCCATCTCTTGGCTGAATAAATCCAGCTTCTCTTAAGTAGAAGTGCTGTCAAAAACACTTTGTAGAAGCAGAACAAGAGGACACGCAGTTTGTCTTTGCCACTCCCACTGTGCTTCTCCCCTTAATGCAGACTCGTCGATTGTTCCTTCTAGGAGTAATTTTAGTTGTTTAAGTAACTCCAGCCTGGTTTGCTTTTACGCAGCTCGATGCTCGTCTTTACTCACTTAGTACTACCATTGATTTCTTCAAAGGATGTGTAAGTTAAGGTGAGTTAGGAGAAGACGTCCTGTTTTTACACAGCCTTCAGGGAAAACAGAAAAAAGAACTTGGTGATAAAAACAAAAACTGGGAAAGCTTTATTTAAAAAAAACATATTTTTTCCTCAACTATGTATTATTTCAATGTGAAAAACTGGTGGTGTAGCAGCACCAGCTGCTGAGAACTGAATATGTCAGGAGCTGGTGATGAACTAGTGGTCATAGACTGTAGCTTGTTGCAAGTGGAATGCTACACTAAAAATGAAAGAATTTAACCAAACTTAACCCAGTAAAGATTTCAAAGAATTGAAAGAAAATTCAAATTTTGTAGGATTAAGATGTTTTTTAAAACCTATTAAAATTTATTTAAAAAAACTTCTGTAATATCATTTTGTATGAGATATAGGCTAATGTATCAATTATGATAAGTTTGTGTAAGTTTTTGCTCACAATGTTAGTTTAAGATGCAACAGTACTGAGTGTTCGGGAAAAAAGCAGCTTATTTACCCACTGTTTCAAATTTGGTCCACACATGTTTAATATGGTCTAACTGAAGAAATAATAATAATAAATAATATAATAATAATTATAAATAAAATAAATAAATAATAAACCAAAGAAATAATTTTCAACAAATATTACATACTTTCAATACAGCAAGTAGTCCTTAAAAACAGTACAACAATAAATAGGTTATTATCGTCATTAAGTTTTAAAAATTAGCAAAACCTTTCCTTCCAAAAGTGTTTTTGAGATTTCATGGAGACAGCTGTATTGAAATGACTAGGAAAAGCCCTTCTACTGCCCCTAGTGGAATGATGATAAACTACAGGGGAGAAAATATGGACAGTTATTTAAACTGGGATTTTAAGGAAAGTTTGGATCATACTAGTGGGATAGGGGGGTTTAAGAAATGCATGTGTCAAATATATTAATGTTTTTATATGGTTATGTGTTTTTTTTACACGAAAGTGTTTAAATATATTGAACTGACAAAAATAAACAGCTTTGATGTGTCCTTTTGCTGAGATATTGTGACACAATTCAATTTGTTTTTTAAAATGTAAATTTAAAAAAAGGTTTGAAACACTTTCAATTTTTAACATATCCAGCATGACACTAATATATGAAAAAAAAAGCAGTAAAGGAAATTTTCAAAGAGGCAGAGGGTAATATAAGGTAAAAAAGATAAACAAATATCAACAATAAATATAAAAGCATGGAACTGCGAAGTGAGACAAAAATTGTCATTCCTGACTATTTTGGGAGAAGAAGGATAATTTGAGTTATAATGCACCATATATGGCAAAACGCACAAGCTATATATTTAGTCAAAGTTAAATCATACGTTCTGTTTTACATCACAGGTTGTTATTTTAAGGCTCACATGCAACAGTTTATTAATCACATTCTTCTAATCACATGTCTAACATGAAGGAGGTGTGCATGTGCCTCACAGAGTATCTGATAGCAAATGTTACTTGCTAAAAACACAACACTACACTTGTCTCTTCAGGCAAAGAACTCCACACCAACTCAATATAGACAGCGTGCTTTAATGTGTGCCATCCAGAATAGTCTGTGGTCAGGAGATTTAAGAGCTGCTATTCCTTTGTGTAACACAAAAACTCCATTTAACGGCCTGACCATATAGATCATCAATCTTTGAATGGCCTTATTAGATGCACCGCGGTGCACCAGCCTCTTTTGGCCTCGTTTTTACTGAGAGCAGACTGATGAGACAGTAATTGTAATTTATCTGTCGTTGTGATCAGGCCGAGAGGCACAGGAGAAACCAAAACACGAAGGGAGCATGGAGCAAAGGAACCAGGGGGACGTGCACAAGGCACCACAGATCAAAGAGGTAAACTTCAGAAGATAAAAGCAGATGATTATCCAGAATGAGCTAAACTGCACCAAAGAGGAGCTTAAGGAAAAAGGGCTTTCGATTAAAGCAGTTTGAAATAAGGTAAATAACACAGTAAAAGAAAAAAAATGTACTTGAAAAATATTACAAGAATAAAAGAATTGTAGATGTTGGTGAAGCATGGTGCATGTCAACACTAATTGAAGCATGCCAGGGGGGATACTTGGCATTTAGTTCAACCTTGGAGATGTTGGTTAATTAAGATGGTGGTTATTCTAAGAAGTAAAGCTTCAAATTGTAACTTGTGATGCATTTTGTGTTTGTGTTGCTCAACAGTCCCTTTAACATTTTCCATTAGCTGCAGGTGATCTGTGGCCTCTCAGCCAAGGGTGCAGGACATGATGCTAAAACTACACTTAGCACTCATACTGTAGCTGGTTCATTATTTGGTCATTAAGGACTAAGTGATTTACCATTCCTGGAAAATGTCTCACACTTTTGGCATCAAGCCGTACAAACGGACGCAGGTTTACATGGAGGCTGACAAATCAGTGGTTGTGGATCATCTTCGTCACCTTGCATACTGACATACTTCTTTTTGTCAGGCCAGTCTCAAAAAGGTAACTGGAGCACAGCAAACAACACACTTTTTGTGTTTGAATATTTGGTGGAGATTTTGTGAACAGAAACTAAAAATATTGAGTCCACACAATGTTAAGTATTGCAGAATTTCACAAGAAATTTTTCAGGAAAAAGGTTCAATTTTCTTGCACTTTCTCTATTTTGTCATTACCTCTTTGTGGCAGATGGATTCTTAAGAGATTTGCAAGATCCAAGTCACAAGAGAATCCACCCAGCAAGACTTCAAGCTGTCCCTCTGGGGAGTTTTTCTTTTGTTCATTAAGCATATGGAAAGAAACTGGCAGCTTGACTACACCAATATTTACCTAAACATAATAACAGATGAGCGTATCCTTCAACCATAAGACGAACATTTTTAAAGTGCTTATCCTTTTCTGAAATGTAAAGAGGGCAATTACTTTTGTCCAAGTTGGTTGAAAGAAAAGAATATAGTTATATTTTATGTTTTCATTTTATTGAATATTTCACTCTGAGGACCTACAGAGAAGACTCAAAAATCCACTCCGATCATCTTTTAAAGTATTTTAAAAGCGTTCCAGTCTTTTGATTATGGTTATGCCCTTTTTAGCTCAAAAAAAAAAATTTACTTTCTAGGACATTTTTTTTGCAAAGCAGCAGTAGTTCATTAGAAATTCACTCTTCCCCTCCTGCTTAAGCGGAGCTGTGAGTGATTTTCTACGTCACAAATACAGTCTTTTTCAAAAAGTTTGGGTTTTTTTTCATTGATTTTAATAAAGAAATGCTCAGAAAGACAGCTTTGAGCTTAATTTTCTAAATATATGTCCTCCATCAACACAAAAATGCCACAAAAACACCCCAAACACCATTTTCATTGCAGTGGGTCTTTAAAATAAATATAAATACATACTGCTTGGTGGAAAAAAAAAGTTGGATGTACAGTATGTAAAAACACAAGTAAGCAAAGCAGTGATTAACATTAGCTGACTACCTGAATACACTGAACAAACAGGTCCCTCCATCAGCACAATTTTTATTCTGTCCTGATGTCACGGGCTTATTCTAACATGACCGTGTCAGGATTCATCAAGCTCAAACTGTGAGAGAGTGGTTCAGGGAGCATGAGACACCATTCACACACACAGACTCCTCTCCACAGAGCCTAAACCTTAACCCCACTGAGAATTTCTGGGACGTGCTGAAGAAAAATTTATACAGCTGCGCAACTCTCCTGTCGTTAATACAAGATAAAATGACGCAAACCTACCCAAAGTTTTCCTTGTCAAAAAAATATCTTTATAACTTTTTTGGCGACTGCACCGAACACAATATTTTAAAGATGATTTTTAAAAGCAGAAGCTTCTAGTTCGAGCACCCCCTTCTCCATTAAGTAAGAAAACAATGTCCCATGTAAACACTGTTATCACAAAGGCTCACTACTACATGTCATGTAATGGAAAAAGCAACTCTATTTTAGCCCAGCTGTTAAACATTTAATGTGAGAGTGAGCCCATCTTCTGTGTCTCTATTACAAAAAATATGGCGAGGCAGTAAAAAAAATGTGCATCCATGAAAAATGGCTTGCAGAGCCATTACTGATAGAAGCTGTGGGTTCAGACAGCAAATGTCATTGACGTAACTTGTCCCATGACGCCAGGCAGCTGAAGACAATGTGACCAGTGAGGAAGACTTGAAAGGGCCTTCACATAACGAGGGAAGGAAATGTGTTTGTGGCTGATGGGGGCGGGGCATAAATCAGTTTCAATAGCCGCA
This sequence comes from Oryzias celebensis, assembly GCA_014656515.1. Taxonomy (NCBI): domain Eukaryota; kingdom Metazoa; phylum Chordata; class Actinopteri; order Beloniformes; family Adrianichthyidae; genus Oryzias; species Oryzias celebensis. The sequence goes on from BNCR01000012.1 coordinate 11,513,981, forward strand.
GTATGAGGATATTCATCATGTGCAGGATTATAGACACAAAGTAAGTCATTACATTTTATAATATTGGCTAGATTTAATAAGCCTGTGTCAAAGTTAGCATAAGTCCCACGTGTGCTGGAAATGTGATGTCCTCTGAAGTAAGGGTTTAGACAAATATATATTTGTGCGTTTCTGAGGGAAAAACGTTGTAATGCGTGCAACACTGTTTCCCAGGTTATAACAAACACCTAATTTGTTCCAGCCAGGAGTGTGAACCAAGCTGATAAATCACACTCATGAGTGTGTATGTGTACACAGCGTCCCTGGATGGGCAATTGACACTGTTTACTATTAATCATAGACATGAGTAAGGTTAAAAGAAGCGCTTTAAACCTCACAGATTTAATATATTTTGAGTGATATCATGTCATGCAGTCCACTTAACAATTATCTCATTCATTATAAACAAGCACAACAGAATAGTGGACGTTCTGCATCTAATCCCATGCTGTTATTCTTTGTCTTCTACAAAGGGAATAACTCCACAATTCACCTAATGAGGAAAAGCAAAAAGCAATTTTCTCAGTGTGCTTCCTGTTGTTTTTCCCCTGTGGGTTCTCAGTTTGCTCGCTTCTCTTGTTTGTATCACTTTAGCTTCTCTGTAATACGTTATACAGTATGTCCTTTTAATGGCAATATTCTTACTGTCCTCTCTTTTTCTCTCACAGTCATCAAGATATGACTGATGAAAAAGAACCAAACAAAGGCTTGTTGCTGAAATGAGCACTGGTTCTGATCTGCCCTTACTGGGATAAAGAGGATAATATTATTGATGGGAGCTCACAAAAATAAGACACACAAAAGGAAACTAGAGAAGCTAAGCAAAACACAGAAAAAATAGGTTAAATTAATTTTAACAAGCACAAGAAGACAATAAACTGTTATACCCATTAGCATTTTATAACAATACAAATAATATATAGACTTGTATTACTTTTTCTCTATATTCCTACTAATATAACAATTAGTTTATTCATGACCAAACTGCTCCTCCCAGCCCCACCACTCAACATAAATGCACAAATTCTGTAAAATTATTTGCCTTCTATTTGTACAAAATCATTCAGATTTAATCTATAAATCAAAGTATAAAAAGGTGGGGAAACAAGTGACACAATCACAACAAAACAAGAACCCTACCTGGCAAGAAGAAGCAGTTCTAGGTTATAGTCCACTAAAGACAGATGCAAGCAGTCCACACATCCCCATTAAAGTGGCCTACTTCCGCTGTCAAACTGGTGCGCGAGTGTTTGTGGATGGCAAGCGGAGTTGGTGTGTGTGACTCTATCAGTGTGGGCTAGACCAACTGAACTGTGTTAAGATACGGAAAGAGAGGCAGAGAGAAGGAGGGAGAGAGGGAGAGAGGGAGAGAATGCCCAAGAGGCAAAGAAGGTAGACTCCCAAGCTGCACAAACAAATGAAAGAAAGAATGAAGAAAGAGGGGGATGAGGAAGAGGAGAAAAGAGGGATAACAAATAAAAGGACATGTCGGACTATACTAACTGCTCTGTAACGTCTTCGATGCTGCATGTGCATGCCGCTCTGCAAATATTGCTCACCATACTGTACTTGTGCACTTATTGCGTCCATTTGTGCCTTCGCAACACCCCCGCCCTCCACTCTCCTTTGTGAAGACATTAAGGCACTACGGCAAAGTCCCACAGGATGTACAAACAACACAATGAACACATAACTACTGTAAACAGACGCAACAGCGTGTAGTCAAGAAACACAAGCAAGTGTCCTAGAAGCAAGGACACCCTGTTTCTATTCCTAGAACTTTTGTATAAACAAATCATAAAAATAGACAATTTCCAGCAGTTAAATTAGCTAAATGAAACATAGTAAACTATCAAATTGTTTATATAAAAACCACTGAAAACATGAGTTGATAAAAAAAATAAAATGTTCCCATATTGCTTTTGTATAGTTTAAGATAATTATGCACAAAAATATGCAAAAAATTACACAAAATAAATGTATTGTTAAAGACCCATTCCAGTGAATATCGTGTTTATGGTGCTTTTAACATGTTCTTGTATCATTTTTCTGATGATATTTGAAGTGAATTCAGTTTAAAATAATGAGTAATTCTTTATTCAAATTGTTGTGAATCAGGAACAGATGAAAAAAATGATGTTTTAAAAACCTTGTACCGTAGTTGTTGTGTACAAACTACAATCAGTGTTTTGCTCCATTGTGATGGCTCTTGCAGACTAGATCAATGCATGTCTTGGTTTTCCTCATCCAAGCTAGAATCTGGTTGAAAAACCTTACGGCTGGATAGCTCCTGCATTGCTTGCCATTTTTGTTGCACAGACGATGTTAGGTCGGGAGTGTGAGGTTAGCGGAAGATAGTGTAAAGAAAGGAATGATGGGAAATGAGAGAAGGCTTACTCCGCACCAACTCAGAGGCAAATTTCTGAGGACCTACCGCTGCTTTGCATAATCTATGTCCAAGAAATAACACAAAATGTTTTTATTTTGACAAAAACCTGGATAATCATAATTAAAAGACCACTGGGAGCCTTTCTACAATAGATTAAAAGATGACTGGAGTGATACGATGATAAGCATTAGCCACGTGAGACTAATCAAATACACAAAATTAATTTATCATAAAGGGGTGTGATCACCTCTGTTAAGTCAGTTTATTACAGTTCACTGATCCGAAACATTAATTTGTGCCTGACACAATGCCGAAGAAGATACAATCAAAAGCCAGAGAGGAGCAACGGCTGCTGCCACCATTTTAAAGGCAACATTTTACAGCAGCTCCCAGACATGATAGAGCACATCCTTTCAGAATTAGGAAGATTACTTCGAAAATGAAAAACATTCAAGCCTGCAACTAATCTTCACAGGAATGGACATTCCAACAAGTTTAACCCTGAGGTCAAACCAGACAGCTAAAAGGCGAAGTGGGACGCAAAACAAAATGTAAACAGTATCTCATACTCTAGAAGCCCCAGTTAGCTGAATACATGTTAAAAGATCAAATAAGTTCTCTTGGAAAACCACTGTTTAATCCAGTTGTTTTTCAAGAGTTTTCGGAGATAAAATTTGTACTTTTCCCTTTTGTAGTGTAACATATGCTTCGTCTGAAAAATAAAAAAAAAATGATTGTTTGGTTTTCAGTGAAACTACTCAAATACTACATATTTATTTGATAACTATTAAGCAAAATTAAAGTTCAAGTTGTCTAAGATAAATAAATGTTAAAATCTGTTTTCATTTCTTTTAAGAACACATTTATAAAAAGCAGGAAAAAAAATCTAAACCAACCTTTCCCTGAAAAGGTTTCACATGTCAACAATTAACTTTTAGGAAAAAAAAAATCTACTTTAAATTGTTGATGAATGGATGGATAGAGGGATGGATGGATGGGCTTTCCTGTGATTCCTTTTCCTTTTATTTGATGTGGATTCTAGAAGCAGACAAGTGATTGACGTGCAACTAATTGCTGTCTCAGTGCAACCATGCGAAGCATCGTAACTGTGACACTTTTGACAGTTTTTGGACCTTCAGTTGTCCCAACACATTTTTTTGTGGTCAAACAAATACATAATCTTACACTCAGTATGAGAATGACCTTCGTGAAATTGTAAAAAATTTACTAGATTTGTTTCAAATATAAATGCGACATAATTAAATATGAAGGAATGCATTAAATGTATCTTACACAAACCGAGAGACTACCTGATACTTTAACACTCATATTCATTTACCAGTCATTGCTTTTACCATTCTACAAAAACAATTACAGCCTCCGCCCATATTAAACTGATCTACAGTTATCATCACAAATAAATAAAAAAATAAAATAAAAACTCTTTAAGGTGTTGCAGCTCAGCAATATAAAATTTGAGTCAAAATGTGTAAATAAAAAAAGGTTGTTTGATTCACTGATGGAGCCATCATTGCCAATTCTCCATACTGTGCAGGAACATGACAGAAGACAATTCCCATTATGAGATCGCTTGAATAAACTTCAAGGTGAAATGTAATATATGGAATCATCCAAAAAATAAAAGAAAGGACAGTTTTTCTTGGGATACCATTAACAGAAATGTAGTTTTTTGTTCATGTCATCAACCTCATTATGTTCAAAGAAGAAATAAACCACTTTGACCGACTCCATAACATCATCATGTCAAATATTAATAGAGAAACTGCATCAAAAGTTCCAGAAAGAGTTTACCTTCATGAGAAAAATAAAGAAAAAAGAAGTTACCTTAGATACCGGCATTTGCTTGCTTTCTCTTTCAGTAAGAGTAGTTTACTGCTGCAAGCACCAGACAGGAGAAGAAAGCTTCATTACACTGAACACGCATGAAACCCAAGGATCTCCTTTTTCCCTTACGCTGCTCTTCCTCCTCTGTGTTGTTGCTCCCTCTGCCCCGGCTCGGTGATAGCACGCATGCCAACGTGTGTGCGGGAGACAGGGAAGAGGTGGATAGAGGGAAAAGAGGAGAAGAAGAAGGATTTGGTTGAGGAGAGGGCAAAAGAATAACAGATGGAAATAGAAGAGGGGGGCAGAGTTGTGAAAGGAGGAGCTGCGAAAAATGTGATGTATCACAAACGTCGCAGGGGTGACGAAACGGATCAAATGCAACCAACTCTTTGGAAACCAAAGCAGCCAGTGTCCTTCATCACCTCCTTCTCTGATCCTGCACTTCTATCTCTTCCCCTTTTTCTTCCCCACCTGCTATTTTTAGACTTTGCTCTGTTGCAATCAAAGCCCCGATTCGAAACCTATCAAAGAGCAGGATGTTAAGGGCTGTGTCTTTCACACCTAATGAGACACACACACACAAAAACACACGGGCCTGATTTGTTATACACTGACCATGCGTCTGCTTTAGACCTGAAGGGAGTCATGTAAGCTATTCATCAGGCCCTATCTAATCATATCATGTGCTAATATATAATGGACTTCATAAATAGCTATTAGAAACACTGTCAATTACACTGCACAGACGCCTGTCTCCCTTTCTGTCTGTGGGCAAAGGTATTCATCCGGGTGCGGCATAAAGTAATACGTTACATTTCCAAAGTGTAATATAAACTCAAGGTAAATTAGGCTTTTGTTTTTGTGCTTGCCACACTTTAACAGCGTTCTAAAGTCCTCACTGAGGCAAACATCTTAGGTTATCAAAAATGTTTTCTAAAAATCCTTTTATACTGTTTGAATTTAAACCCTTATCACTGTTTCATTACATTCTTTGTGCAGCTGACGTCATTTTTCAGAGCAAAGAATGTGCATAATTAAAAACAAAAGGGAAGGGGTTTCATGCTCCGCATTACCTTCTTTGGAATGAGCATCCACGGCTCTTATTTACAAAGCCTCCTGTGTTGATGCACTGCCGTAATCCAACCCAGCCATAAGCCAGTGAGTCGAAAAGGGAAATCATTAATTCCAAAACCAAAAAAGTTAAAGGAATTGTTTTAGTACAACTGACCACAATGATTAACATCCTTCACCCCTGTGTAAGCGTGTGAATGACCAACTAAGACAAGCGGAGATGTGGATAGAAGAAGTGAACAAAGGCAGTGAAACAGGGCGTTCAGTAGTAAAAAAAAGGAAGAATGCAGAGTTGTATCTCAATGCAGCAATAAAATATGATAAGCTAAAGCTCTTACAGAAAGCAGAAAAAAGGGAGGAAGATGCAACAAAAAAAAAGAAACTGGAGATTTAGACAAACAGGAGGTTAGATGAGCTTTAATCTTAGACAACCTTAAAAACATTTTCCATCTTTTTTCTTCTCTGTTGAGGCTTTGAAGTTGTCAGCTGTGGACTCTAATATAAATAAAGAGTAAAATTAAATAAAATGTGTCCTTACATTACTGGCAGACTATTCAAAGAGGAGTCAGACACTGAATTTGCTTTGAACTGAAGTTGCAAATATCCGAAAAAATATTTTTTTCCCCATTCATTCAAAAACATGAACAGTAGGAGGTAGTGGATAACACATAAAGCCAGGATCAAGTTCATAGAATAATTCTGTTTTGGGGTCTCTATTTCTTTACTTTGTAGATTTCAAGTCAGAGAAATAAAATTAAAAAAATAAATTTAACATAAAGTCTGCAAAGACCCAAGAAAATTGGGTTTTTGGTGTTTTTAACACGTTCTTTTGATATTTTTCTGATAAAGGGACTTATATAAACCAAAGTAACTTCAAAATTGCATTCCTGAGAATTTCTGTTTTCAAATCAGGAACAGGGAGGTGTTTGCTCCACACTAACAGTTCCACCCATGTTTTAGAGGCAGATTTCTAATGAACTACTGCTGCTCTCCAGAAATTGTGTCCTAAAAAACAAAACTGGGCTCAAAAAATGTAAAATAATAATTTAAATACCACTGGTAATGCTTTTAAAATGGTTCAAAGGATGATCAGAGTGGGTCTTTAATAAATTAGTAGTTATAATAAATATTCACTTTGGTTTTTAAATCAAATCCCAAATAACTTTTTTGTTTAACTGCAAAAGCAAGTCCAAAACTTCCCAACAAGTTAATCTAATGCAAGTTTGACAAAATCTCACCAAAAACAAATTACAAAGCAATGAAACTGGAGGATACATTTCAGCCAGTACTTGACCTCCTTTCAAGACAAACTTTGTTGCCACCACAGCAACCTAATGAAAGCAGAACTCTCACTTATGCAAAAGGTAAGTGACAGACTGACTCCAACATACAGTATGAGACATTTCAGAAACACTGCCCACATTTGCCTCGTTTGAATGAACAAGTTCTAAATCTGGATGTCAAATGAAGGCATACCAGGAATAGCATGCAATGTGAGTGTTGTGTGTTTGTGTGTGTCTGAGGTGATGAGCAAAGAGAAGACAAACAGAATCCATCCATGTCTAATTAGAGACAGTGAAGGGGAAACAGCTTCACTGCAGAGAATCAACAAGAGCAAGCGGCATTGTGATTAGAAGAGCATGTGCCACAGAAGATCCCATCAGTCACTTCATATCAGGCATTTCATGCTGTAAACATACACTGAAGGGTACTCTTACAGCGAGGACAAAGAATTACAACTGTTTGCATCAGGCAGATAAAATCTGAAACCCAAACCATTCAGTTTTCCAGCAAAAAAAAAAAAACCAACAAAAAAACATTCTGCTCACTAACTTGCCAACTCAATAAATCTAATTCTGCACCTGGGCTGCCATAACAAGACAAAAATATTTGTTATGCTCTCATCAGTGACACCCCCCACCCCCACCCCCGCCAGGGTTTAATTCTTGGCAAATTTGTCTGAAGTCTGCATAGATGACTCTTTTGGAGCAGCAATTTGTCTTATGCACGCTGTGCATCATCCAGTATACTGCTTAAAGCCTTCCAATGAAAATGGTGTTTTTTTACCATGTTCTTGTGGTATTTTTCAGATGATGGCGGACATAAAAGGAGAGACTTGAGCTCAAAGTTGTATTTTTGAGTGTTTCTTTTTTCAAATCAATGTGAATTAGGAGCAGACAGAAAAGAAGTGGTTTAAAAAAGAGCTTATTTGTGAAGTAAAAAAATACGCTGGACAGGCCACAAACTCCATGCTGCCCATTGCTCCGCAACAGGGAGGGGATGGGGGGTGGTGGGGTTGCTCCGCACCAACAGTCCCACCTACAAGTTGAGGCAAATTACTAATGAACTCCTGCGGCTCTGCAGAAGTTATGGTCAAATTGATTATTGTCTAAAAATGTCAAAATCCTAAATAAAAGGCCAACGGGAAAGCTTTTGAAATTGATCAAAAGAGGATTGGAGTGGATCTTTCAAAGCGATCAACTTGTCAACTTTACAGCTAAAGGGAAAAATGAGATAGAGCTTTAGATGGCACTGAATGTTGGAGAACAGCTGATTCTACCATGATGCTGCCACTCTGTGTGCAGCCTCAAACTATTTTCATGAGGAATGTGACCTAAAAAAAGTTTGCTTTTTTTAGAAGAAGGAATCATTCACTGAACTGGAACAAGTAGTTTATTTTTTTATGCCTATTATTTTGTGCCACAGCTTAAAATTCAATGTGCCCCAGGGGTGAGAGGTGCCGCTTACGCACTCAGCCATCCTTATCTGTCCCATATCTAAAGGTTTTGACTGAGCACAGGCACGCTTGCCTTGAGCAGAGAGGTATGATGGAAGAAGAATGGAAGCAGAAGCCGCCATCACTTTAGTTAATTTCATTATGAATCGACAGTTTTGCATGTTCTGAGAAAGGGATGCACAGGGACAAAAAGAAAGAGGGGCCGTTGTCACACAACATCGCAGCACAAATCCTGCATCATTACCACTTCCGCAGCTAAAACAGATTCTCATAAATATAAAATGAGAGGAGAACGGAACAAGCCACACTAAAAAACTTCAGCAAGGCACGCGCTGTTCATTAGCAGTCATTTTACAGACCACTTCTCATAAAACTGTACTCTGTGTGCATTATGGGACTTGAACAGTAAATACTTTGCTTTCTTCTTCAGATATATCAAAGATAGAATCGTACATAAAACTCTGTGTGTATGTCATGAATTTCCTAACTGCAACGACTGCTTAAATTCTTGTAAAAGTGTTGTGTTAGTGTGTATGCATGTGCAGCTGTGCAAAAGGATGTTTCCATCAGCCTGATGCTGCCCAGACAAACACACCAAAAGCTTTCCAGGAGGTTGGAGACTTTTAATGGCTGTGGGACACCACTCTGAAAAGCAACGTTTTTATATCCAATCAAAACAAAAATTAACCAATTTTTCTATTAAAAAGGCCTCTTAGATTTCTGTAATGATGTCCTTCATCACAGGCTTTTTGGGGTGCCTAAAGAGGCAGCTGTGCAGTTAGATGTCACTGCATCCTCATTACTGCTACTTTAGTGGAACCATTTCCTTAACATTTTATGTGATAAACTGTGTACATGTGCTGCAAAAAATAATGCATTTTGTTGCAGTTATTACAACTGTCCACATACCAGACGGTTAGATTAACGTCTTTAAGTCAGAACCATTCATAAAAACATGTGCACAAATAAACTAATGAAGTTGGTTGGTAGAAAGACAAGCACCAAAGCACCAAGCTTGAGGAGTGCCAGTAGAAGGCAACATTTCTAACAGGGAGGTACTACTCTGGGCTGGTCCAAAAACATTAGCATAAACAGTTCACTTCAAAAATTAACAAAAAGGTCCAACAAATAAATAGGAATGTTGGTTGGTCTAAATATTTAAGATTCTAAGATTTGGGTTTAGAAGATTAGATTAGATTAGATTAGATTAGATTAGATTAGATTAGATTAGATTAGATTAAGGAATCCAATTACCTAACTTTTCACTTTAAATATGTTGCTAAGGGTGCAATACCAGGTATAAAGGTATAAGACAGAAATACAGTGCTTTCTTAGCTGAAAAGAGTGGTAAGAATCTAAAAAGTCCTCAGAGTAAAATGGGTTTTTTCAAAGTGAAAAAAAAATTAAAAATAATAAAAAAGTATACAGAATATAAATTTTTCGAGTTTGCAAACGAAGCATCAGACTTGTTTGAGTTTACAACTGGAAACAAGCTAAAGTTACTCATCAGATTGTTATACAATCCTGTTATACATCCGTTTTACAAGAAAAAAGCTCTGCACCAGACGAAAATAAGCAAATCCCCCATGAAGCTCCACTCTTTCAGCTACTAAACTATTAAAACCGTCCAAGTGAAATTGGGCCTGATTTCAAATTTTCACAAAAAGAATTATTTGTGACTTGAGAAAGTAGGGCAGCTGCTGGCATCAACACCGTGCAGCAATGAGCTAAAAACATGAGCAAAAGTGAAAAAAAAAAAATAGAACAAGAAGAATGGAGGTGAAGTCCGTGTCTGTTTTGGTTCCTGAAGGTGGACTCTGCTTTCTTTGCACACTGCATCATGACTCTTCAGTAAGGTGCATGCCTCAGTTCAGTGGATTTACTCAGCTTAGAATATGACAAGCGGGAATGGTACAATTTTGTGACACTAAGAAAAATTTTAATCTCAGGTTTAACAGTTTCTTTGCATGGTCTCACTGTCAGGAATGTAGAAAACAAATTACAAATAAGCCAGATGTGTTCCATAAATAGATGGTAGTGTTGCAACAATAATAAAGAGGCATAAATACATTTTCTTGACCTTTTGCTGCATATTCTCCAGGATTAACCTTTAAAATGCTTTAACCTCTAACCGTATCCTATTAGAAATAAGTGGGCTACTTTTTGCCATTTAGATTTTGAAAGTAATCATCTTTGCAGTCACTAAATATAAGATTTCCACATTTTAAATTGACCTAAATTATAGATATTTTCAGTTAAACTTAATCTTTTCTGTATCTGACTCTCATGTGTCGGCACACGTCTATCTTTGGGAGCATGCCCTCCTTTTATCTGCAAAATTTAAGCTACCCCAAGGATATTTCTAATTTGAAAAAAAGTAAAACATAAAGGGCACTTTACTTGTAAAATGTCTAAGAGACAAAAAAAAAATACTTAGACTTTTCCCTCAAATGTCTCATAACTAATTTATGCATAATTATACATAAATGAAAGTGACTGAACAAAAACAGTTTGCCTCTAAGGTACTCTGGAGAAATGCAATCAAAAGTGAACTAATTTATCAGAACACGAAGTGTTATGATTAAGCATGCATTCCCTTGCCTTCAGGACACCTTCCAGATTTTTAATGCTGAGATTACAAAAATAAAGTCCTAATAACCACAGAGGGGAAAAAAGGGTTATCACTGGATAAAGTGTTGATAGCAAAAAAAAAAAAACGTAGCAACATATTACTGCAAAATTTGAATATTTTTGAAAAAAGGTACATCAGAACTGAGTCACTGAAAGAGTTGAGAAAAATGCTAGTTTAGATCTCAAAGTAAACTACATGTTAATAAATATTTAGAGGCAATTTGGAACTCTTCACATAAACAAAATCATCAGCTTACAGAGCACCTCTCATGGAGGCATTTCTGAATTTCTTTAATCTACTGTTCCGTCAACTACAATAAAGTAGCAAAGCTAAAATGTTGGATTAAAAGTGCTCTACAGTTTTATTTGTTTTATAAATCCCTCCTTTTCTACGGTTAGTTTAAGAACTAACTCCAATAAAATGACATTTTCCTTTTTAGTGTTTTTGCCATGTTGTTGTGGCATTTTCTCAAGATGGACATATGTAAAGAAAATTATTCTCAAATTGCATTTCTGAGTTTTACTTTAATCAAACTCTTGTGAATCAGGAGTAGACCAAAAAAATGCTGTTTGAAAAAGCTTGTAGGTGTGATGTGGAAGCTTCAACGGCAAGCCACAAACTCCCTGCAACACTGCACTCTGATGTCCAGTTGTGGACAACTAAATACGTGTACATCGTTGTTTTTCTCATCCGAACTGACATCTGGTTCAAAACGGATAGCTGGAAAGCTCAAATGTTGCTTGCCATTTTTGTTGCACCGGTAAAGTCAGGTTGGCGTCATGACGGGCTGTGTAAGCTAGCGAGATGAATTTATAATGAACTCCTGGAGAAACTATGTCCTAGAAAACGACACTGTTTTTTTTCTTATATTTTGCATAAAAACAACAAAATCAAAATACCTCTGGGAATGCTTTTGACAAATCAAAAGATGAGTGGAAGTTATGTAAAATTTGCTTTTCATTATCATCTCTGAATACATTTAGCTAATGTAACACTGCAACTTTTTAGAGGAAAAAAGAATCCCAAAGCTGCATAAAGTTCACAAAGATAAAGATGTAAATGTGTAGAAGTTTTAGTTTTTATTTTGAAAAGGCATATGTCATTTGATGTAACAAGAATTGAATAATGTTTTCTCAAAGCCGCCTCTCTTATGCATTATAAATATGTACATTTTTCTAAAATAACTGTGTTTTAAAGAGTTTAACAAGCAATTTAAATTACCAAAAGAGAGAGAACGCTGGTCAGCGTAGTGTAAAATCCCTGCACTATTTCTATGCAGAAGCACAAACCAAACTGTCAATAGAATTTGCTTAAATAACATTGATTTTTGTGGCTTAGAATGCATGCCAACCTGTTTGGTTATTGATCCCACAGAACACCGCTGTGTGCCTAAATGCTTTCTGGTATTCAGTAGGAGGCACCTGACTGGCTTTGATCATGGGTGAACACAAGCAGAAAATAAGTAGCACGTGTCAAATGACAATAATGTTTCTGTGTAACTTTGTTACATATTTTAATGAACTCCTACAGTAAAAAAATACTTTAGATTTTTTTTCCCTGATATTTTTTTAAAGAATTGCTCCAATGGGCTTCTCAAAGTACCGCATTTTATACGAGGAAGACTCTTGAATCCCAGTAAAAGAAGAAAAGATGCATTAACAAACACACCTATATACTGAATATTTTGATAACTATTCTCATATAGAGAGAAAGTGGGATTAAAAGACTGCTTTCTTATCCATCTTTTTCCAGTCATTATTCTTTTTTTTTTTTTTTTTTTTTATGCACTGGTGAAATAAAGCCCTCATGTACAGCAGGTGTCTCATCCACACAAGACTATTTAACCCTTTTAATCACCTTTCACCAATGGAAAGTAAATGGGATATCTTTGTTGCTCATTAAATACAGAAAAAGGCAAAATGGAAGAAAAAATAAGGCAAAATTTGATTGGTGTTAAAGTAAGTGAGGCAAAGAATATGTGATCTCCTAAAATGTCAGCAATTTTACATGACAAAAAAAATATATACATCCATTCTAACAATGAAAAATGCTGCACCAGGCAATAATCTATGTATCTAGTTTGAAGCTGATCTCTAGTTTTGAGAATTCCTATTCTTCATAGTTCATACATATTATGAAAGAAAAAACATTATGCTTGAGCTATAAAGGGTAATGAAAAAGATCTCGACTTCCCTTTTAGTTTGCCAGCATTTTAAGTCAGAGTAGTTGAGGGTTAACATAGCACTTCAACTTTGGTTATATTTGGTTTGTCAATAAAGTTTTAAACTTGGTCATGCACTTAGGTTTTCTTAATCAATTCCTCCTGTAAATTTATACAATAAAGCTTATCGTCTGCTGCAGTTTGCTGAGGCTAGATGGAACTGTGGATGACAGTGTCTCATATAACATCTTACCACATCTATCACCATGTCAAAATCTGCCATATAAATCAGTATTTTCTGCTGTGTTACAGAAATGACAAAAGGAAGACAGTTCATAAAGATGATCTAAATGAAAAACAGCTTCCTGCTTTGTTTTGTTTTTTGGGCAGTTTGCTGTTAATTCCAAAACACAGCTTAAGGAGAAGTCGTGTATTTGTTAAATTTGGCTTTCGTGTCCTAAGGAAAGAATTTTAGGTCAAATTTGTGGCCATAAACACACAAGAACAGTACTATATGTGGAGAATTGAGATTAAACAGAACAACTGTCTCTTTATCCTAAAATTTTAAACAACATACTATCTTCCTTTGTAGTTTTTATGAATAAATTGTAAGGCAACAGACACACTAAGAATTTTACTTTTTTTTTTAAATGAGGCTTTGGGGATTTTCTAACACTTTTTTGCAGCAAGGACATCTTACCAACTCAACAAAGCCAAGAAAAGATTCAATTACACAGAGCTGGCATCACCTAAAGCTGTGACACTCTCTTAAGCAGGGTAACTTCAATGCAGCAATTACCTTAGCTTGAAAACCTGAAACAGATCCTGAGATTATGAAAGTGTTCGAGTTTCATCATACTGACAGTGTAAGGTGGGAAGTGTAAAACATTCACAGGGCATCTGTGATGAGGGTATGCCCAAATATATGCGTTCCCATGTTTCCATGTGCTGACTGATTCATCTTTGGCTGCAGATGAAACTGGAAAGGCTCCTAAATGTGTGTCTGTGTGTCATACCTGCTCAAAATGCGGAACGAGAGGCTCCCTCCTGTGAAGCTGAAGCTGCTTGTCAATGTTGTCCTTCAGGCACTGACATACACGGTGCTTCTGGTCTGCTGAATAGGCTTCCAGGCTGAGCAGGCAGTCACACTTCTAGAAACAGACCGAGGGAGAAAGAGTGGAGCAAAAAGGGGGTGGAGGGAAAGATAGTAGGCAATTAGGTATCAGTTGGAAAAAAAAGGATTGAGAGCATGCTGAACATAGAGTACCGTTTTTCTAGTACTAAATCTAAACCATAAGGTGCTGGTTTACTAAACACATCTTTATGATATTTACAATCTGTTCTATGAAGTCGCACAGTCCAGTAAAACGATAAAACTACAAAATGCTTACTGTAGTGAAACCAAGTAATGTTCAATATCCCCTATAGGAGTGGCTGATATGCTGACAAAATGATTATGCAGCCACATGAGAAACCGCATTGACTTTGAAAGTGTAAAAATCAAAATACCCCTTTGAAAAACACGTGAAAGAACATCTGACAGCCGAGTTAAACTAGTTAGCTGTTGGCAGAGACCGGCCAAAAAAGCTTTTCACGCAAGGGGGGCAAATATTCTCCTCTGCCATCTCCAATACATCCCCAGACTGCTTGTTGGCCGATGTTACTGATGTTTAAATTGCATCTGTTGGGAATTAATGGACCCATTTCTTTTCGGCTACAATTCAAGTCATGCTCTCTGGACAAAAATCAGATCTTGTCCCAAAAATAAACAAATAAGAGTTTTAAACTTGGATTAAGTGCAGCACTGTTTTCAAATTGAGTCCACCATTTTCAAAGAGAAATTCTATAGATGCATGTTGGGTAATGTGTTTCATCATTGTGCAGTTTTGCTTTATCAGATGTCACACTTTTTCTACTAAAAAAGACTGATATTTCACATCAAAAACAAAACGAACAAACAAACAACAAACTGGCTGTACTGTAGCACTTTCCTCTCGATGTTTCTATATAAAGAAATAATCTGCTTCTTATCAGATCTTTAACCAGTTAATGCTAACTCGGATCAAGAACACATGACATTTTCTACCAAAATTAATTTAATAAAAGTTTAGTGAAATTTTAGAAACGGTCTGTGGAAAACAAATTACACTAAGTAGATTATTCAATAACTTCTGGAACTAATTTTAACAGCAATGCCATCAAGTGACAGTTTTCTGTGTGACGTCATTAACCTCTAACAGTAATCGGAGACCATTTATTTTCATGCGCAACTCTCATGAGGTCCCATTTTTATATGTTATTAATGGCGCAACTTTGACTTCATTAGTTAACCTTCAATGTTCATGCCTGATTTAATTTTAGAAAACCTTTAGCTGTTGATCTTACACAATTAGTGACAGCAGCCAAGGACTCGGACATGTGGAACTGCGGCGTGAAAAGGCCATCCTGTTTATCAAACTTTATGATACTTTTTTTTGTATAGAAATGTTGTCTTGAAAGTTTAAAACCTCTAAATCAGAAACAACTAATTAGTCCCAATTGGCTTATCATTTCAGCAGAAATGTTTGTTTTTATTTTGACGTTTGAAACGTCACTTCTTCATTCGTTTTTATTGTGATTGTTCAGAATCAGAATCAATAATCAAAGTAACAGATCTTCAGAGGATACTTGTGTTTTCCTTCATTTGCTCAGCTTCTTAATGATTTCTAGTCTCAGGATCCTAAAGGCCTGACGTCAGAAGATGGTGCTCAGTTTTACATGAAGAAGACATATGCTTTATTATTATTTTATTAGATATTCCACTCTAAAAACATGCCTGGATTTTCAATTTTCAACATTCGGCTGTTAAAGAGCTTTAAAACAAAATGAAGCAAAGAAAGGAAGTAAAGGAAAGAGGGGCTTAATGTGGCTTAAGTGGTAAAAGAAACTCTAAAATGGACTGCATTAAGAACTAGTTCAAATGTCTTTGGGCGTACAACTCACACTAATGCTATGAAGTAGTGAGGTTTTTATTGTTTGCTTCAGGCAAATTCTGCCCCCCAAAAAAACCTATAAGCAGATTTTTATTTCAAAGTAGTATTATCTATGCATTTTTCATAGTTCTAAAGATGCAACATCAAAGCAAACAAAAACTGGCAGTCTTAGGAATTTTCCATTTGATAAAAAATTGGAATCCTGAAACTTGACTTTTCTAGCGTGAACCAAGAAATGCAAATTTAAAAAAATGTAAAAGTTCATGGTGACAGCACACTCTTGTTTGTATACTAAGCTTATTAAAGGAAATTATAATATTTATATGTATTATTTATGAACTTTCACGCTCTCAAAGGCCACCATTTGATTTCAATTTCAATTCAAAATTTGAACTGTGATGAACATGATGAAGTTTAAAAAAAATCTATCCCTGTATTTTTTTATAGATTTATATTTTTTATAGATCAAAAAGACAGACAGAAAATGTTTGCATACAATCATCTGTTTTCATAATGATGTTCTGTTGTAAAATTAAATGGTTTCACAACAAAGTAGCAAATACCAGTAAAATGATCTAAATGGACTACATAAGAATTCCCCAGATATTTAGTTTGTTTTTTTGAGTTACCCTGTGGTCTTAAAGCATATTGAATTGGTAACCAACTGCTTTGATGTTGAATTTTTCAAATTTAATATGTGCAATATCACATCTTCAACCTGTCCAGATTTGCCCAACAGTAGCCAGGACAGGCTCCAGCAACCTTGTCACCCCAAAAGTGGTGAAAAAAATGGATGGGTTGATAGATCACATCTCTTCAGCATGCAACACTTTTCATTTATGATGTTTCTTTAGCAATTTTCCAACAATTTGATTTTCTTTTTCTGAATTCTTTATAGTCTTATTTAATGACATCTCAGCATCTTCTGTCCTAATGTCTGCTGTACAGTTTCGTTTGGTTTTTTTGCATGGTCCTACAGATGTAAACTGAAGACCAGTCATGATTATGCTTTTGCATTACAGCAAAATCAAACTGCATATGTTTTAAACCAGTCAGCGTGGTGCAACTTATTCATGCTTAATAACATTTTCTCCAATTTCCTAACAACATTTTGTAATCTTTTAAACTCCCTGTGATGCTCCGTTTCCACCAGTGTCATGGAAAAACATTTATCCTGGGATTTTTGGACAAGAGTGGAGCTATAAATAGGTTGTTTCCGTTTTGTGCAAGTCTTCAGAGATTGACTCAAGTCCGTGAGGCTTTTCTTAACACTCACTACCCTGGTTAGTGGTGAGTCATGTTGCAAGTTTAGTAGTTTTGTGACAGCAAAGGCTTTCACTTGCCTGGCTATAATGGTATCAGTGTCTTTAACTGCCTCTTTCATGCACTGTGTTCCTGAGGAGGGGCGTGGTGCAGTTGAGGGTTTCAGTGGCCCAAAGTGTTACGCATTTGGAGCCAGTCAGTGATGCTGATGTGCAAGGGAAAAGAGAAGTAAAATGCAGTGAAGTGATGATAATAAGCTGTTAGTGAATGACAGCACACATGTATATTTGTTTATTTCTTCAGGGAAAAAGAAAAAAGAGATGAGAATAAAACACTTTTATGTTCTGAACAAAAAAAAATAAAATTAAATAGGTAAAAACAAAAGAAGGAGCTTTTTCGGTACACTGTAAATAAGCCTTTAAGATCCTGAGCTTGACTGTTCAGCTGCAGCACGAGATGATGAAATAGGTTCTTTTTCAGAGCAGACAGAAATCAATGCTGATGTTCTTTTATATCCATCATTTGGACTGAATTGAGTCTATATATCTGTAACAAAGGCTATAATACTTGAACACATGCACAAACAGCTGGCCTCTGGGCAAACCAATATCATGATGCTCACTCTAAAGGAGCACATTTTGAGTTCTTCTATTAAATAACTAATCTTTAACATGTCAAACAGGTCACAAAATATATGCAAAATGGAGTAAAGTGAAACAAACACTTTAATTAAGCTGGAAAATTACATTTCCTCTTAAGAGCAAAGGAGTATATTGTTGGAAGGCACAAAATTGAGTCAGCTACTTCATGTTTCAGGTTTCCACATCTGTTTCTATTTCTATTTACACCTTGAGTTTTATTCATGTCATTCTATGACTTTTTTTGGCATGTGCAAGGGGTCAGGAGAGTTGGGGGGATTTTGTGTGTTTTATAATTTTATTTTTGATAGTTTTAAACCTGTAAAGCACTTTGTGTTGCTGCTGTACGAAGAGTGCTTTTTAAAGAAAGTTTGAAGTAAAATGAATTGAATTTTTTGGATGGAAAAAAAATCTGTCAGTAAACAAGATAAAAAGGCACCAATCCACCTTAAAGAAAAAAAGGTATACACATTATATTAGTAAAGGCATTTGTTATTACCTAATGTGCTCATAATGTGTTCTCATTGATGGAGATGGACTCGAATCTGCTTAAAATAAAGTTTGTTTTTTTACTTCTCTTTGTCTTGTTTGGGATGAGCAAAAAACTAACAATGTCAGGAATTCCAGAAAACACAGCCAAATATGGTCAGATTTTTTAGTCCCACTGTCCCTCTTCAGAAAAACAAAAAAAAAAGAGGAAAGTCACATATATGCAAAGCAATTCTTAGTCCCACAAGCAGGAATGCATATTCAATAACCTACACTCAGTGTTGCAAGCTCCACACTGTCTGAATTCAGGTATACTGCAGCCCCACATTTAGAGGATATCATGATTAGTGCTGTCAAATATGTCAGAAATGTAATTTGTGTGCACTAAACTCATCAACAGTAAGATAAGCAGAACTATATACAAATTGAGCTGTTGTTACTTGAGTCTGATATAACCAAGATTAACAGATTCTAAATAACAGTGTCCCTCCAACACTAAGAGAGTGCCCAACTTTCAGTACATTCAAGAAGCAACTTAAAATTTGGCTTAATTATAAACAACGACGCACTCACTCTTGAATGAGCTCATGTCAAACAACTGCTTGAACTTGCAAATGTACAGTGGCTTGCAAAAGTATTCGTACCCCTTGAACTTCACATTTTCTCACAATACGACTGCACACATAAATACATTTTATTGAAATTTTGACACACAATTGTGAAATGGATAGAAAATTATGCAAGAGTTCAATTTTTTTACAAATTAAAAACTGAAAAGTGTAGTGCAAAAGTATTCAGTGCATCCAACTGCCTTCGGAAGTTGCTCAATGATTGGTGACTGATCATATGTTGACTTAATAGATTCCACATGTGTGTACTTTAATCTCATTATACAAATACAGCTGTTTTGTGACAGTCTCTGTGGTTTGTCAAGAGAATATTGGGGAGAAAACAGCATCATGAAGTGTAAGGAACACACCAGACAGGTCAGGGATAAAGTTGTGGAGAAATTTAAAGCAGGGTTTGGCTAGAAAAAGATTTTCACCAAACTTTGAATATCCCTCGAACCACTGTTCAGTCCATCATCTGCTAATGGAAAGAGTATGGCCACAACTGCAAACCTACCTATGGTCATCCATCTAAACAAACAGGACAAACAAGCAGAGCACTGATCAGAGATGCAGCCCATGGTGACTCTGGATAAACTGCAGAGATCTACAGCTCGGGTGGGGAATCTGTCCATAGCACAACCATCAGTCGTGAACTGCACAAATCTGGACTTTATGGAAGAGTGGCAAGAAGAAAGCCGTGGTTTAAAGAAAACCAGTTGCATTTTCCCATAAGCCATGTGAGTGACCCAGCAAACGTGTGGAAGACGGTGCTCTAACAGATGAGACCAAAATAGAACTTTTTGGTACAATTTCAAAGTGCTATGTGTGGCGGAAATCTAACACTGGGGGTTAATACTTTTGCACACTGCAGTTTTCAGTTTTTTGTTTGTAAAACAACAATTGAACTCTTGTATAATTGTCTTTCCACTTCACAATTATGTGCCACTTTGTGGTGGTCTTTCACATAAAATTCCAATAAAATATATTTATATTGTGGTCATAATGTGAGAAAATGTGGAGAAGTTCAAGGGGTATAAATACTTTTGCACTGTCCCTGTTAATAAATATTAAACAAATAAATAAAATTATGTCTGATTACTACTACTTATTACTCCAAGAAAACAAAGATTCTGATAAACAGCCATAAGAAAGTAACATTGTGTTTCTGCACTTAAATGGTCCAGGTGAATACTCAAATCTGATTGGCTTCTGGGTGTTGATGCACGCCTTAAAAAGTAGTTTTTTTATTTAACCTTTATTTAACCAGGAAGTCCTATTGAGATAAAAAAAAAAAAGTAATCTCTTTTACAAGTTCCGGTCACAAAGCCTACATTTTCTATATTACTTCGCAGGCTTCTTTGAAACAAACTATTTGCTTCATCTTCTGGACAAAATCAAGCGGTAAGAGGAGAACGTTCTCTGATCTGAGACTTTATTGAACATATCGTAACGATCAGCATATATATTGCTTTCCTTTGCCGCTGCAGCCGAGGTCTGCCGGCCCAGCAGTGTGTTCTTGTGTTACCTTGACAACGGGTCGCATCATGAATGAAATAGTGCGCTTTTTTTTGGGAAAAGCGATCTAAACCGAAACAAATAACAAGAATAAAGTACTAAAAATCGATTGAATATTCTTTCTTTCGTAAGTGACTATGGTATAAATGAAATAATGCCTGACGCAAAGGAAAAAGACTGTCACTTCTGACACATAATTAATCTACGTTTATAAATAATGACATGTTAATTTATCTAATTAATTATGTGGGTTAAACACATTAACATTGACAGCAATAATCATGATTCAAAAATAAAAACAAGAAGGCAACCAGCTGGGGCAGTGAGTCACAATGGGGCACGGGTCCCAGAGCAGCATGGAGGCTCACATCCCTAATCTGTCAAAGAGAGGAAGTGTGTCTGTGCATGCGTTTACACAGTCTTAGTAGTGTCAATAGGAAACACACAAACAGTACTGCATTGCAAAGCTAAAACTGGCATTTACTTTTGGAATTTACTTTTATTGTGAATAATGTTCCAAAAGTATGATGTCTTTTTAAAGACCCCTTTAAATGAAAATGGTGTTTTGATTTTTCAAAACGTGAAAACGTGTCCTTGTAGCATTTTTCTCATGATGGGGGACATATTTAAAAAAATATATTATGGTTAAAATTGCGTTTCTGAGTATTTCTGTATTCAAATTGTCAAAGAGGTGAAGTCATTTTTTTGGGACTTTTAGGTGGCCTTTATGATGTGGTCATTACTTTCCCTCACGGGACTGAAGCGCAGCACTCAGTTATGTTTGTACTGTACCTTTTTGTGATTGGGACACTGGAGTTTTGCAGCTCCTATTTTATTGATGTGTATTTTGAGACAGTAGCCATCCAACTGGGCTTTATAAGGTTGATAGTCATAATTAATAAAGCCACAAACACTGTTGGAATCCATGAATCCAGAATCCATGTATTTGTGAGTTTTTTGCTGCCATATCGACTTTTTCTTTCACCCATGGTCTTTCATACAACCAGTGAAGGTAAAATTATTTTCATTTTCCTTGTCCAAGCTGAGACCTAGCCTCAAAACTGTATAGCTTGATAATTCCAGTATTGCTCCACACTTTTGTTGCACCAGTAAAGTTAGGTTGGGTGTGTGAGGGGCTGTAAGCTAGTGGGAGAACATATAAACAAAGGGATGATGGGGAATGAGGACTGACTTACTCTGGGCCACCAGTCCCAACCAGAATTTCGAGGCAAATGTCTAATGAACTCTTGCCACTCTGCAGAAACTATGTCCTAGAAAACCTCACAGGTTTTTTGATTTTGCAAAAAAACGACATAATTATGATTAAAAGACCACCGTGAACAATTTTACAATAGATCAGAAGATGATTAGAGTGGGTCTTTAATATTGCAAAAAATAAATTTTGCTTTTTCCTGTTTTTATGTCAAAGTTAATTCCTAAGTATTTTCTGTTTTTGCTCAAATTGATTTTTAGTGTTTTACTATTGTGGACTTTTGCACATTTGAGTAAAGTGGTGTTTGATTTTAACCTGTCTGAACTACTTATGTGTTCAAAGATATGGTGTCTTTTTTCAATAAGAAGAAAGAGAAGAGAAAAAAATGCTAGCCTGAAACAGAAGCAAACTGCACATGTTTTATCCCTTTATTTTTTAACATATTGCTTATTCTGATTGGAAATATATTGACACAAAAAAAATAAAAACTTGACTTTCTGATTTTTTGTTGTCTAGTGAGTTCACAAATACAGCTTTTGTTCATGAAATGATACAATAACTACATAATTTTAATTGAAAAACGTCACATAAAGAAACTAGATTTACTTAAGAACAGTTAATGTTTGCTATGTAGCTCCTGCATTAGCCCCCTCTCCTCCCCATCATTTATAAATCCACCCCTGCAAGAGATAAACATAAGAGCTAATGAAACAAAATTCAATGAATGACCACTGGTCTGCAATGTAGTGGCTAAAAATACAGACAGCATTTCCCCATAATCAGATTGATTAAAGTGCTACATGGTTAAAGCCCTCCTCCTGGGCCATCTGGCAGATGAGTTTTCAGCGTAACGGCTGTGGGTACGGCTCACCTAAACTGCCAAAGCTCAGCTTTGAGTGGCTTCAGTCACAGCATTTTTTAGTTTAATTATATTACCTGCTCTTGAAAAGCAGTGTAATTTTTCCTCCTGCGAAACCCACAGCTGATCAGACGTGTAATGTACTCGTTTAATCGCTTTTTATTTTGTTAATTAGTAGCGTTGCTTGACATTTGATTGAGGACTTAAAATGCAGACATACGTATTGAAAAAAAAATCTCCATAAGTGTATTGTTTTTGTTGTGTTGTTTCTTTTTTATGCCTTTTCCTGTGTTAAATGACAGTGGAAGTTTTCTGGAGCTCATTGCCCATCGCCACTGGCGCATTAGACACACACCATGAATTAGACACATGTATAAAAAATTCTGACATGAGTCAAACCACTGTGAAATTGTCTCGTCACTTCATTAAAATACTTACCAATCACGTATAATATGAATATTAACATGTATATTGATGTAATGTATTATGATAGTCTAACCTCTGACAGATTGTCTCAATATTTTGGTCATTTTACTATGTATGCTATAAATTATTGCTTTATAAATAATAGCTTAAAAATAATGTGTGTTTAAATATAATAATAATGTATAATGTTTGAGTGCATTTTGGCTAAATAATTATCATTTGCTACTTTTTAAACATAGAGAAGGCTAAAAGATGTATCTCATAATCAACAACAATAATCTGCCACCTTAAGTGAATTATTTTTTAAGTAATTTAATTAGAGTAATTTAGGCACTAATTCTATCATTTGATACATTTCTGGTAATGCATCTTTGATAAATACACGCCCATAAATTCAAAGTTTAAGACTTTTTTTAACATTTTATTTATGTGTAGATAACATTAGATTCTAGGATTTAAGCCTTTCTTTTCTTGATTGAAAACAATTGAAAACAACTGTGGACAGAAGACTGACAGTACGATGTACCATTTTGCACCAGGGAGAAAAGTTTGTTGTAATGACTTTTACAGTGGGAGGCAATGCCAGGCCTGGTCCAGATCACCCCTGTTACCACCTTGTCTGCTCTTAGGAGATGCTCCATATTCAGCATCTACTCTGTAAGCATCTAATCTCAGGGTTGGGGTCTTCAGTTGAGTTGACCTGTAATAGTCAGATTCCATTAGGTCACCCGATCTAATTTTGCACCATCTGACCGTGTTCCCCTAACCTGGATTGAATCGCTGCTTCCAGAGTTTCTTTCACTTTGAATAGAACTGGTGGGGTTTTTTTTTTTGTTTGTTTTGTTTTGTGTTTTTGTGACCTTATTCCAGGCCACCTCCTCCCACCTGCTCTAGTTTGTCTGTAATTGCTTCAGGACATCTGGGAGCTGTCCATGAAGACGAGAAGGGGGGGTACTGTGATGATCCACAGCTAAAGTTAAGACATATTTAGTTCTTCTGCTGGTTTGTATTTTTGTTAGATCTGATTGGTGATTCTATTCAGTTATTGAGGCTTTTATTATATAAATAGAGGTTTTTGCTCAACATCTGTATTGATAATCTCATCAGGTTTCCTTTATATACAACTCCTTTTGTTTTTGGTTTTTTTTTTTGGATGACTATTAGTGCTTTTTATTGCTCTTTATCAGTCAGACTGTGTTTTTTTTTTTTTGGTCACATTTCCATTTAGTAAGTTCATGTTTCAGATTATGCACCACTAAACAACTGTCGTATCTGCTGAAGCCAGTCTCCTGCACTTGGGAGCGATGACAACCACCTTTTTTATGACATGAATATTTACACACACAGTATCACATAGGCAAATGTGAGAAAGTGTTGCTGGGTCTTATCTTAGAATTCCTTTTCCCAGTTGCTTAATACCATTAACCTACTTCTAGATCTGTCTCAACATTAATTAATCACTGCACTGTGTGAAGCCATTGCAAATAGAAATTCATTACTGGTTTTAAGATATAACTCCTGGTACCAACTCTTTGAGTGTTTGGAAAGTAAAACGAAAAGCAGTTATTTATAAAAATACATCGTTGTAAAGAGAGCTGATGATAATGGACATCAGGAATAGAAATCTTCTCTTTCAACCCGCAGATAAAAATAAATGAGTATTGATATTTTCTGAAGGGCAACTATTTTATTTGCATCTTAAACAACCAAAACAATATTTAAGTAAGAGAATAAATATGTAGAATTCTATTTTATTTATAGATATTTATAAAAGAATAAGGATGGATAAACCGTTTTAAAGCAAAGTAGTTAATTTAGTTTCTCCAGCATAATTTTTGGAGCATTTTTTTCCTTTGAAATCAATGAAAGTATTATATTGTCATTTAATAGTATGTTGTTTTTTAAACTAAGGATACAAACTAACCTTAAAACTCCACCTTTCTATGATGGCCAAAAATCTACTTATATTTCTTTTATGTAAAAAAAGAAACTTGTGGTATCAACATCACAAGTCATTCCCTAGTTTAACCTTTCTAAGAACACTGAAATGATGCAAGCTTGGGTTGTAAAATAAGGTTTTCTTTTAACTTTGTTATAACTATATATGTTTTTATAGTAGATTTCTGGACAGACTAGAAACCCAATCCCAGATGTACCCAAAATCTTTACCCAGTAAAACTGAAACAGCTCCGTGCCCCCATTGGTGAATATATTTAATTGCTTCGAAATAAATCAGTCAAGCAGGACATCCTTTCTCTTTTAAAATGATTTTTGAAGATCATTTTAAGGATGGTTGAATCTAAAAAGAAAGTACAGACTCTTTTCGGTCATAAATCACAGATTATTACAAATTATAAAAACACTTTATGTCCTTGTCGAAGATTTCAAATCAACCGTTTAGACATGTATGGTCCTACAGGGATTAGATTTAAATGTATAGCCACACAGTCCTGTCATTCTCCCCTGATGTATTAGATGAGTCAAAAAGTTAAAATGAATTTAATCTTGGCTCAAACTGGAGAAGGTATATCACAGCCCAATTAGAACCATGAGAGTCAACTCCAGCCTTCATTTCTTTATAGATAGCCTCCATAAACTGAATACTTTGCTGACTAAAGACCTCAGAGGGCTTATCATTCATGACCCGTCTGCATTCTCCGCAGTCACTGATTCACCTGAAGGTACAAATGTACATACGTACACAAAGTGTTGCACACTAGCAGGGGCCCACGGTCTTCTAAACTAAAAGACTGAAGCAAAACGTTAATAACCTTCAAATTTGATCAAACATCAGACATTCTCAATCTTTAAAGGGATGCCATAACTACTTACTCATGCCAGGCAAATGACCGAGAACTCTAATTGTTTAAACAGCATGCACACTGAGATTTCACCCAGTTTGTCTGGAGCATCCGTTTATCTTGTCTGCTCTCGATCATCACATCCACATGTTGCAGTTTGTGTGCAAAATGTATTTGATATTCAATCTGCAAACTGAAAACATGATGTAATCTTTTAAATATAACAGGGATGGCGTAGCTCTCTGCCTGTGCTGTGTTTTGGTCATTTAAGCACTATTGTCATTGGTGAGCTCTGTGTAATGCCACTTTGATTCTAATGCTGTTTAATTGAAAATTGTGGTAATTCGCGGAACAATACGGTAAATGGAATTCTTGGCTTTCAAATGTGCAAGAAGGCATTAGCAGCCTTCCATTACGAGCCATATAATGCAGATCCAAATATTCCCTTGACAAAAAAAAAAAAAAAAAAAAAATCAACATTTCCACTAAACGTCATAATGCTACTTTTCTCATATTTGTTTGTTAAAATGACATACATTTGACATACATTTGATTGTTTTTAAAACCTTGTAACTTTATAAAGATTTTATAAAAGAAAAGTTTAGGGAATCTATCAAAACTTCTTTTTTCCATCTCTTTAAAAAAAAAAAAAACATTTTCTTTCCTTTTTCATAACAAGTCTAACTTACAAGTCCCTAAAAGAAGACTGAGACTTACATCTCCAGTGTCAGAGAGCAGGTGCTGCTGAAGTGAGCTCGCCTCTCTGACGAAGCGTCTCTTAGGCCCAACTCGGTCGGCCAGATTTCCCATGATCACTTTGTGATGACCCAGATGCACTTCAGCGGTCAACGGCGTCCTGAGCTGTCTCCCGTTTTATATGTTTTTCCCGTTTATCTACACAAAGCTCTCTTTCTTTTTCCTCAGCTCTCACTGCGTCACTGACATACTTACACACACCCAACAGACAGTGAACTTTCCAGACACATAATTGTACCCCCCCTACACACCCACTCCTTCACGTATAAATCTGGGTTACATCGGTGCCATTCTGAGGAAGCGCTAAAATAGGATGACCTCCAGCTGTGGAGAAGGGCATAAATAGACAAAGGGAGAGCGGACTGGGATCAGGTCTAAGATTGAGGGCTAACTAACTACAAATTGTGCTTTATTATCCTTTTTCTCCTGATTAACTTGCATCCTGATACAATCATTCTGAAAATAATCTTGAAACAGGAGCAATAATATCCTAGTTTTTGAGAAAAATGCAGATTTAAGATCTGAAAATGCCCTGCGATCAGCGATATCTTAAACGTCTTTTTCTTCAGCCTTCTTAGTGATTGTGCATATGTGACCTTTCCACAGACAAGCAAGAAAGAGCAATTTAATTACAGACTTTCACGTTCACACACATCCTTTATTTGAGTAAACAAACGTCCATGAGTGCTGCAGCAGCAAAAAAGCACAAGCAGCCATCTTTTTGTTATCTACACAGCCCAAACACCCGGCTATTTTAAATTGACGCTCTTTTTTGGGGGTGCCTTTGTCCATTCCACTTCACACTTGCCAAGGTGTTGACCACTCCAGAAAGCCTGTCATCACTTATAGATGAGAGTGACTGCAGTTTAGCAGTCGCTTAAGTCTGAGTAAAGCAACAGAAGAAGCCTGCCTTTATCGATCCTTTTTTCCCCTCTCTTCTTAAACAGCGTGAGATAAGAAACAATGATAAATGCTAACATTATTGTATTTCCAGCAGTGCCCTTTAAGGAAACAAGAAGTGAGCTATGAGTTGAACTGCTGGCAGGTGTGTCAGCTATAATTGATCGTGAGTGCGGATGTGTGGAGCATCTGACAGAAGACGGAGGAAGCTTCTGTCAGTCCACTTGTCTGTCATTGGTGAGATGGGAAATGTTTTTAGGATCTCTGAGCACCTTTTTTGTGAAAAGGCAAGCAGTTTCATCAAACAAAAAAAAAAGCATTAAACTGTTCTATGAGGTTTAGATTAAATGTCCGTCTAAGTGATACTAATTTACAGTCTCAGAATTAAAAAGTGTAAAAGTTTAGAAAGAAACAATGCAAATTTGATTATAATCTGTGAGCTCCTGCAAATACTCAAGGGACATTTTTACTTACACTCAAATGAATCCCTTCTATCTCCCACTGTCTTATATATCTATTTATATATATGATGACTAATTGGATAGACTGAATAATAATGGAGCCTTTTCCTTCCCCAGCCTCGGGTAAAGATACCAGGCCCCTCTCATTCTGTCTGGAATTTTAGAAAAGAGGCCCTTTAAAAGATTCATAAGCTTCTAATAAGGTTACACAGCACATCTCACAGTGAAAAGTAGCTGTGTTAGTTTGTGTGTGCGTGTAAGAAGAAACAGCATTGGGATATATATATATATCTGTTCAGCAAAAGGACCAACCATGAGGAGAAATTTGCAGCGGAAACTACCTGCAAGAGTTTCACGTAGACTGAAGCGATTTAAGAACAAAAAAAGCAAAAAATGGATCAGCCGCCCCCCTCAGCTTATAATTAAACTACTTTCAAAACATTCAGCTTTAAGTTTGAAAGCACAAACTTTTTTACATAGACTTGAGTTCAAAACCGTAAACTCGAAAAGTATTAGGGGAAAAGTTTCTTTTTCTAACCATGTTTGACTGTGATCATTATGGAACAAAAACTAAATGCTAAAAAAGGCAAAAATATACCCTACAAAACTAAAAATTCCCAAAGTCAAAATGGGATTTATTTTTTCTTTAAATCACAAGATGTTCACTAGTATAATGAAACCTTTTACAAGTTTGCAATACTACTAATAAGTCTCTGTGCTTCATTGATGCACCTTATAACTTAAAACTGAGAGCCAACAGTTATTTTATTGAGGTGTGCACATTAGTGTAGTGTAATTGTTGCCTTTTATTGCAAGTATATCTCGTGTATTTTTGAAATAAAAAATTAAATATTAAATAAATAAATAAATATTAAAATACTAAAAACTTGTAGATTTATTTTATTTAAAGTAAAAATTAAATAAATCATGGGATAAAGTAACTTAAGTCAAATGAGAGTCATGTTATCTACAATATCTATGTTTTATGTTAAGCACTTTGAATTGTCTTTGTACATGAAATGTACTACACAAATAAATGCCTTGCCTTGCCTTACAACAGAGCTGCAAAAAATTAAAATGTGAAAGATAAAAAGCTCCAGAACCACTAAAGTCTCTACACATCTGACATGCATCTCATTCTTGTTTCTGTGCTTCTCAGCAGGTTTCTTTATGCTACATCTTATGCTGTTGTGCTTAGAGCAACGGGTGACACTTCTCTTTTAAAGATGAAGATGGTAGTTGTCACTTTATAATGACTTCTGGTGGAGGGAGAAGAGATATTAATGTACCAACCTGCTGTTTTCTGTACCAGGCAATAAATAAAGCTAATAAATTAAATAAGAGAAGTGAAAATGTGTTTTTGTTTCTGGTATTATCTCAATAACAACCATTTTATGTTTTGGTCACCTGGCGATATGGAACAGATTGAGGTCAGTTTTAGAAGAATCTGCAAAAGTAAACTTTTACATTTCCTTAGCAATTGGGGTTATTAGCTAGCCACGCGCACAATCCTAATATGTTTGGTATGCAGTTTAATTATATTATGTCCAGCTCCAGTCAGGGTTCAACATATTAAATATTCATAACATTCTGTCAAAAAATGTGCAAGTATTAAGTGTACGCCACTCGCCGCGTGCATGCAATTTAAAATCACCAATTTCTTTTGATTTTTTTTTTTGTCGTTTTTTTTTTGCAATTGCTTCCAAATGATGCCCAAGAAGTTACAGGGCAATCGATGAAAATCTCTAGGACGAGTTTTCGTTTATAGCTAGTACCAAAGGTGGTTTTTTTTATATATATAAAATTCAAGAAGGCCTCTTCCTGAGGTCATAGGTCAACAAAACTCCATGGGTCATTGTAGACTTAAGCTAGCAGCATGTGTGTGAAATTTTGTTAAAATTGCCAAAACAAAAGGATCGTTTTCACTTAGCTGTAAATCACCATATCTCAGATTTTTAGGCAAAATGGCCACCAAACTGCAGGTCGTGTTGCCATACCATAATAATTTTAAAAACTTACATTGGATTTCCCCGACAATTGTATCGGGGTTTCGTAAGTGGATTCACATTTTTTTTTTTTTTTTTTTTTGTGCTGAGTCAGCAGCTCTTTTACACAACGGTTTTTATTTACCCTGGCCACAATTTTAACATTGTCATGTCAAATGTTATATTGTCACCTTCAGCTTGAGGTACCAACGCGTGTATACCCTTTTTACGACATTCCGACAAAACAAGTGTGAGCTAGTTAAGACCTTAGCGGTGGCGAGCTCACCACGTGCACCCCATTTAATTTCTACAACTTCAAATTCCAACAGTTTTTCCACAGTACCTTGCCAGTGATGCTTGTGAAATTACAAGACGATCGATCGTCCCTTGGACGTGTTTTTGTTTGTAACTGGTACTAAAGGTCCTTTTTTTTAACTTCAAGATGATGGCCTCTTCCCAAGGTCAAAGATCAATGAAACTTCTGTGATAGTTGTAGACTCCAGCTGGCGGCGCATTTGTTAAGTTTTGTGAAAATAGGAAGAATCAAAGTGTCGTTTTCCCATATTGTGGAAAAGCGAGGAAAATCGCCAAATCTCAAACTTAAACAAAATGGCAGCCAAGCTGTGGGTCGTGTGGGCATCCCATAATAATTTCAAAAGTTCTCCTGGATATCCCAACACGTGTGTTTTGGTTTCGTTTGTGCATTTCGAATTTTTTTTTTTTGGATCCATAAGATATTTTTGGCCCAATCGTTTTTTTTACGATTTCTCCATGATGTCATTGGGGGTGTTCACTCTGCCAAAAAGTCATTTTCAATTTCCCCTGTGTGTGCGCAAATGTTGGTGACTTTTCGCGCATGTGGCGGGGGTTAAATTCTGACTCAAAGGCGAGAAAATGTTTACAACTGCAAAAACAATATGGTCCTTTCAGTCAGGGACTGCTGCTGCAGACTATAACTGATGTAATGTAACCAATATGTGTTTATTAGATGTTTTGTTTTAAGCCAAGTGTTACTGTCACTGTTTTGGTGTTTTTTTTTATGTTAAAATCATCAACAACATAGCAGGTGCCGATTTTTTTGTTAATTTTTTTAACTGTCTGATTAGGAACAGCTTCCTAAACATGAAACCGATTGTGCATTTTACCATTTTCTACTAATGAAAAAATGTAACAAGGTTTTTGTTCCATTTGTGAAGGAGGAAGGGCTGAGGAAACCACACAGAGAAAAGAAATTTTCATTATAGCTTTCTGCTAATCCCCAAGTCTTCCCAGTAATGTGATTTCCACCAGAGCCCAATGGCCTTCTGGCTCATGACAAGATGGGTTGTTTACATTAGACCAGTGTGTTCCTCTCTTTTCCCTCTTTCAGACACAATGTACACAGTCTTTCCTCTTACCTCTGTCATGTGGATAAGGTAGAATCTCAGCTCTTCAGCATAATCTGCAGGAAAGATAGAAGGAAAAGTTGGATTTCACTCCCTCTGAGCACAAATTCTTACATTTTGATTCAGGTTTTGTGAAAATGGTCTTATAAAAGAAAAGGTTGTATGGTTGATCAGCCAGGTGGAGATTCTCCTATAATTCATATCACCCTGGGACGCAGGCCTGAAGGTGTGGAGTCAAGATAAATGCTTTTAATCGAATGAGTCCATGCACTTAGACCGACACCCACTTTACACCACAGCATCTATCAATCTGTCTTTCTGTCTGTCTATCTATCTATAATTCAGCTTTAAACACCATCTGTATTGTCAAAAAAAACCTTATAGAATATCAATGAATTGGACACGTTTGTGTTTTAGTTGCATTCAAACATGCAGACACCCTGAGGTCAGACTTCCGCCTTGGTGAATTTAGAAAAGCTCCCAGATGTGCACTTTTCCAACAATTACTCTTCTTTGCCTCATTGCTTTCCCATCTGTGCTCATTGTTCGGTGTTTCACTCTGTTTCCCAGCCTGATAAATGTTCAAAAGATACATAGAAAAATAAAAGGAAACATTCAAAAAACAAAACATCCCAGAGGTGGCTTGATCTTACAAGTTGCTAGTCAAGTTAGCTGCAGATCTGAAATTATTTTTTTGTTATAAGGTAAAAATAAACACAAAAATTAGTTATTTTTACTGTTTCTTAGAACTTGTAAAACAGTTACATAAGAACAAGAATGCATGATAGCAGAGTGGCACACAGGACAGAAGCCTAACCACTGATCGTCAAATCCACAGGACTCTCATTGCATGTGTTTGATATAAAAACCTAAAATTAATATTTGAAGTAACGTTTGGCAGAAAGGGCTCACCTGAAATGAAATGATCACACTATCGGTTTTGTTTGGTATTGTGGACAGCCATCGGAATCGCTGAAATGGAGCTAAAAACGTGCCTCCAGCTTTTTCTTAGTTTTGTGTTCTTTTTTTTCAGCTAAACTCCAGCATTGTAAAAGTTTCTGGTGAATGAATCACAGCATTTATGGGCCCGTTTATGATGTTCACCTGAAAGTGACCAACAGCGGAGCATCTGTTTTAGATTGAGAAGTCAGTGTGAAGTGAGTGCAGGAGATTGCTGCTTCTGCATGTTGATGGTGGACAGCAGACTGCCGTTTCTTGTTTGTTTGTTTTTATGTTGTCTTCCTTTAAAAATTACACATACCACTCACAGCTAGTTTTTACTTGTTTTTCGATTCTTAATGTCTGTGCCCATTTTTTTTTTTTTTTTTTTTTTTTACACTTTCTGTACCTGTTGCACATCAACAAATCATCAAACAAAAGCTTGCCAGCATCAGCGTGTATGGTCTCAAATGAAAAACTAGAAATGGGAAATGCTTATTATGGCATCCATCTGCTCTGATGCAAACACTTTGTAAATGTGTAAATGGAAACTGAATAAAGTGGAAGAGCAGCCTGATTTCAGAATGAAATAAAACTCAGCAGTTCAGCAAAAACAGGAACTCCTGTTTGTTTCACAGTCCAGTTAGTATATATGGGACACTGCATTATATTTGTTAAATGACTCCTTTCTGTTGTCAGGTATTAAGCGATGATCCTTTTTTTAATCGCAAACACTACCTTAATGTTGTAGTTTAACTACTCAAATGTGGATAATCTATTCTTAAACAAGTGCAGAAAGATTATTTTAAACTCTTATTGAGTTAAATTTGCTTTTCACATATTTAGTCAAATACAAATTCCAGCTCTGCCTCCAAAATTCTTCATCTGGACTGCATGTTAGATAGTCAAACAAATCATTTCCTTTATAAACACTTGGGGATGTGGGGTCAGCCTGTTCTGTCCAACTTTTTTTGAGGTCGTTTTATTCCATTTGAGATCAATTATAAGGACATGCCTGTCCAAGGGAACAAATCAGGAAGGAAAACATGCTTGCTTCTTAAAACTACAGTATTGCTTTGTTTTGTCTTTTTTGTCTGTGGATCAGTGTTTTACCCGAATATTCAAGTTCACCTAAATAAAGTTTAGACAGTTTTTTTTTTTTAATGTGCAGACTGTATTTCCTTTACTTGCATTTTTCAACGGTTTGTCTATCTATATGCAATATATAAATTAAGAAATAAAAAACAAAGACCAATCTGAACAAACTAAAACACGAAGGTGCCCATTTTAAAGAGGCAATCTGGTAAAAAAAAAACAATATTTAATAAAAAGACTTAAAATTCAAACATTTAAAATAAAAAATGAAAATAAGAAAACCCACCAGAGGTCACTGTTGTATTAGTTTTTGGTTTTCAAGATACACCAGCTTGCAGTAAATGTTATTCCTATGAGAGTTTTTAAATTAGAGATTCATCTTTTCACAGTTGTATCATTTATTTCTACATTATTTTCTATATTTTGAAAAAATATTTTGGCTTTAAAAAGAATAAAATGAGTTTTTTTAGCTTAAATGAATCCCAGAAATTGTGTATGTTTTTGTAACCCACTTTTTCCATTCCTTTTTTTAAAATTTAGTGGCATAAACAATAGGAGGACATTACTGTGCCGATAAAGATGAAAAGTCTTGTGTTTTTAAAGTGTTCTTTACATTTCCATAAGCCTGTGTGTTGGGGTAATAGGAACACAGGAAAAAGCCCTTTTATTGAACTTGTCCATGTGCACACACACAAATGTGAAACATGCCCAGGCTAAAATAAACACAATCCTCCAGCACCTCTTTCCTGAGTGACGCTGCTGAAGCAAAATAACAATGACAGGCAGCAGGGTGGAGGTGGAGATCTGTGTCTGTGTGTGTGTCCTCGCATGAAAAAAGACTCACAAACCCTCCTGCCTCCCCACCCTGGTGAATGCTGATTGTTTGGGAGAAGGATGGAGGTCAGATGTGACCCAGAGGATATCAGCTGTGCCTACAGAGAATTTGTCAATTTTCAGTGGGGGATATTCTTAACACCTTTTTTTTTTCCATCGCACAAAGCATAGTGGTGGAGGGGTGATGATCTTTTGTTTTTGTAGCCACAGGACCTGACACTTTGAGTCAACAGTGAACTTCTATGTGTGTTGTAGTATTCTGGAGTCAAATGGCAGCTTTTTGTCTCAAAGTTAAAGTTCAGGAGCAACTGGAATTGTGAAAAACAAAGATAGACCGAATAAATCTGCTGCAAAACAGCATAAAAAGGCAAAAGTGTAAAAATCAAGATGTTGCAAAGGCATGTTCAAGTTTTGGCCCTTTAAAGACCCACTCCAATGAAAATCCTGTTTTGAACATGTTCTTGCAGCATTTTTTTCTAATAGTGGAGGACATGCATGCATAAAGAAAATTAAACTTAAAATTGCAATTTTAAGTATTTCTTTATTCAGATCATTGTGAATGAGGACATCAGAAAATTGCAATTAAAAAGGGCACATTTGTGACATAAAAATACATTGGGCAGGCTTCCTGCTCTGCTCCATTCTGATGCATCCACTGTAGACAATAAGATCCATGTACATCTTAGTTTTTCTCACCCAAGCTGGAATTTGGCTCAATAATGTATGCCTGAAAGCTCCAAAATTGCTTGGTATTTTTGTTAGCGTTTTGTTTAAGCTAGCGGGAGAGAGTGTAAACAGAGAGCTCTCAGCAACTGAGGAAGGGGAAGGGGCGGTGGGGTTGCTCTGCGCCCGCTATCCTGTCCAAACTTTCAATTTTGACTAAAAATGGTGTCATGATAATTAAAAGACCACTGGGAACGCTTTAGATCAAAAGAAGATCGGAGAGGCTCTTCAACTATTTTAAAGGGTGTCGGAACTGCAGTCATCTTTTAATAAAGTTTAGACACAAATACCAGTAATTCAAAGAAAGTTTTAAAAAGCTAAGAAGATAAATTCTTCGACAATTTTAATTTATTTCATGACCCTTCGCTTAAAGCTTTCTCTGCTTATATATGTCCATCATTTATCATATTCCTTTATCTCAGAACTCAAACATTATGAAACTGAAGTACCGGTAGACTCTTGTTCTGCAAAGTCATTGTCTGATTGTATCTGGAAGAACAAACTGTTAACGCAATGATGAGTTCTCACTCATATACGTGTGTCTTGTGCCTCTCATGAATTCGGAGCTTAACCCTTTTCCCTTTTACCGCAGATATTTACAGTGTGCCTTATTTATTTGATTAGCCTGGTTTCTGGGCAGACTTGGTGGCTAAGCTATTCTGTCCCGGCTGCCAGAGGAGATGGTTGTTTACACCACTGCGAGATAAGAAGATAAGAAGACAAAGCAATGGGATATTGGGCACTCATTCCATAAATATCCTTTAGTCAAAGTCATGTGAAAATCACTCTGAAAATATGGCACTGCGTGTTTGTTACTGATTATGCAGTTTATCCTTCCTTATTCTATTTCAGCTTTAACTGTGAAAGGCAGAATGTTGCTTAATCTGTCAGCACTGACAAGGGAATGTTAGGAGATTTGTAGTTTTTATATTTTTAATCAATTTCATTTTTTTTTATTAAATTGCAGGCATGTTGTGATAACTATTTAACACTTGACTGTAAGATTGATTCATTCTGTATAATCAAGATGACATACCATCCTGGAGCCGAAGGTGTCGGAGGAACAGTGGACTCTGAAGGACGTTACACCTGCCTGGTTCGGTTTCTCTTGTGACGAGCATCAAGTCATTGTAGACAAACACAGTGACCTGAAAAGAAAAATGTGAAATATTAAGATTACAAGCAGGAACAGGAAGTTCAGAAGAAAAGGGTGAGGGGCAGTGGGTGGTTAAGTGGTGAGACTTGTTTTGCAGACGTGTTCTTTTGCTCTTTTAGGCTTTACACCTTCAAAACACATCAGAAATGTCAAAGCTGTCACAAAAATCTCTCAAATTACAAAATCACACATCATTTTTTTATTTAAATGCAAGCACAAAATATTGCTAAAGTAATTTCACAACTTAAAGCAAAAGCCTAAAAAAATGTACTTTTATTGACTAAAACCTCTTCAAAAATGTTTTGTCATTTACCTTTTTTATGGATAAAATTATAAATTTCCTGAAAAGGTACTGAAGAGACATACTACAAGTACAACAAATGCATGAAAGACAAAAAATATAGTTGAAGAAGTACTTTATTGACTTAATATCCTAGTGTAGTAGAGCTATTTTGCAAAAGGTTTTGACATTTTAGCAGCTGTCACAGCTTCCTCTCAAGAGAGGAAGAGGGTGATATCGCAAAGGGGGTGTCTCAGATGAAGGCCTTCTGCGGTTAAGTGTAAGTGCAGGGGTGTGTGTGCCTGCATGTGTTTGTATGCAAGCATGAATATTTGTAGGTTTGAGTGGGCGGAAGAGATTGCAAGTCAGTAAGGGACAAAACATCAGAGAAGCGAGCAACAAAGAGCTGCACGCTCTTTTTTTGACTCAAAAAAGAAAGATGGCGTACACCACAGTTTTACACTTGATTCTAAAAATGCAGTTTTATTCTGATGAGTTATAAATGCCTCTTTGTTGGTATTTCATCAACAACTTCAGCCACATCCTCAAATAAAAAGCAACTTGATAAGTCGAACAATTAGGCGTTTGTGTTATTAGGACAAACAAATGCTTCAGTCATCACTGTCAAACGGACACGCCTTCATGAAGTCATCGAGGTTTGCTTTAAAATATATAAGATTAAACAGTTAAGTCAGAGCATTTTTGCACTTTTTTTATTTTTAGTGTAAGTGGAGAACGCTTTTGACCAATATTATTAGGTACTGAAAACTAAAGCATTTTTATATTTCAACTGCTACTGGATGAGAACATCTTGCAAAGTTTTAAGTACATTTTTCTGCACCGCATTGCTTTTAGATATTTGTTCATTTGAACTTATACATTAAATGAAGATGAAAAAAGAATTTGTTCGAATCACATAATGTTCTGGCACTGAGAAATAGAAAGGAATACAGTATGAGTTTCTGAGAGCAGCTGACCCCAAACAAACTAACTCAACTCTGATAAGAGCTGGAACAACACAAAGAGATCCTTAGAAAATAAACAGTTTGAAGCGACATCCTAGAGACTCTCTCATAAATAAATACTGGAAAAACAGTAACTTTGTGAAAAAGTATGTGCTTTAATAAAATTGTGCAAAAAATGATCAACCCCTTAATGTATTAAGGTAGCAAGGGGTAATTAATGATATTTTTGAACTGAATGCATAATTACATCAAAAGCAATCAAGGGGTTAATAAAAATAAAAAGCAAAAACAAAAATAACATTAGTTTTAAGGTTCTGTGTGTCATTAAAATCTTTAAAAAGTTTTGTTTGTGCGCTTTTCAGAGCAGAACACGGTCAGATTTTAAGACTAAGAGTATTTTTGCAATAAACTCTTTTTTTTTTGAGAGACGGATCTATATTCGACTTGATTTTAAGATATTCAATTTTCTTTAAGGTGGCCAATCCTTACATTATTTACTGCTGTATCCATCGTCATCTTTTTTTTTTTTTATCTGTTGCCATAAACTTGCATTTTCAAATCCAAATCATTTGAAGCTATAAATACACGTACATTTGTGGGGTTTATTCCCATTTTGTCATAGAAAAAAAATGCCACTAGCATATTGTGTTTTGGTTAAAGAAATGCTCAAATATGCAAAGAAAATGTGCTTTTGCAGATTTATAAGAAAAAAAAGGTTGTTAAAAACTTGGAACAACTACTTTTTTATTCAGTTTTATTTCTCGTTTAACATCTGATGCAGATCAGCAAAACACATTATCTTTGTGTGTTAGATGACGATTAAAAACAAAGAACTGTGCTTTAGACAGTCATTTCACATGCTATGTACTGATGCATGGTTAAACATATAAGAGCACATATGGATAAATCATACAATAAGCTGCTTCTACTGTAGCACAAAATGCTTTTAAAGGAGCATTAAGCTTGTTCTTGATGTTCAAACCATTGCAGAAAAAAGGGCCATTTGTAATGCCTTACATTTCTGTAGCGTTATGCATTTTCCACCATCTTTTTTGAGAAATCGGAACAACCCAAACAAAAGTGACAGTTTTGAAAGGAGGTTTTTTTTTGCTTGCAGAGTCAATTCACATCAAACCAAAATTTTTATTTTAGTCAGATCTTTGTTGCTCATCTCACTCATCCATTATTAATTCTGTTCGACTCATGTGGACCTGACGGTTCAGAGGAGTTACAGTTTTATGTTAGATGTTCAGACATCTCTCTGCAGTCTTTTCTTGTTGCAAGAAATTGCTTTACATGTGTTTTTATACCTGATTCTAAAAGTATATTTTGTCTTGCTATCAGGCAGACAAACAAATTAAAGAAATGTAATTTAGTTCTATTAATTATCAGATGAAGGGAAAAATTCCGTCTGACCAAGTTAACAGTTTCTACTATTGAGTCATAATGGCTTAAGAAATGTCATCTCTCAGTGGGAGAAGGACTTTTCCACTGATTTTTCCAGCATGTTTCCAAAATGACAAACGTCATCTTCATTTCTGATGTTTTCAAATCCCTTTTCTGGCCCTGCTTAAGTCTGTGTCAGCCATCATCAAGTGAAAGGCGTGGTGGTGCCCTCTGGCCAGGTCACACCAAGGCCACTAGTAAAGAAGTAATCACATGCATTCATGACAAGAGCAGATTTAGAATAACCCATCAACCTTACTTCAATGCTTTCAGACTGCGGGAGTAAGCCTTGGGGACCACAGGAAACCCCATAGGTGTGCTTTAAGATCACGCAAATGGCACACAGAGAAAACTCTCATTTATCTGAATGTGAACTTTCATGTTATATAAAGTTACAAAAAATCAATTATGAATCAATGTAAAGTATATTGTTTTTTATTATTGTTTTTAATAATTATTTTTTGTAATTTCGGAAAGTTGATGATTAGTCCAAATTGAGGCTAAATAGTTTAAACTAGCTTTTTAACTTTGTATGTTTGCCCAATATGTTCCTTTTTAAGCAATTGTATTGTACGTGAATATCCATGTCAAACACGGAAAAAGTCAGTCTCTAAATGATGTGACTCACCTTTGAAGAATGGTGCTTGCTCTCATGAAGAATCAGCTCCTCTGATATGATAAGCGTTCGGCTGCAAAGGTCAAGAGGCTGGACACGAAAGAAAAACACAGATGACAGTTAGGTATTAATCATAACTCCAACACCGTGTCTTTATTGCTGCCTGTAGTTTCACCAGTTAATCACAGTGCAATTTAGAAACCAAAATTAAATTTTAAAAAATGCATTGAAATACCATATTCATTTTGGTTCCTTAGCTGGCTTCAAAGAAAGATGTTCCTCTTTTATGACGAGAGAACTGAAAGCATTTCTACTTTAAGAGACAACGAGCTGCTGCTTAGGGCTGTGCAGTTGAAAGTGACGAGGTACAAACACAACAAAACCTGTTGCAACGTGGGAGGACGGCACTTCCTCATAAAGTCCAGGGTGCGATGATTGTTTGAATTTGTGTGTCTGTGCTGTACTTAAAGAGGGGTCAAAATGGCACTTCGAACACATTATTTATGATCTCTAAAAACTTAACATGTGCTTAAGTTGGTGCAGGTTGGGAAAGTCAGATAATTTGCTTTGCTGATAAATTAGCATCCCTGTTTTTTTGTTTCTTTTTTTTCTTGCATTTCAAGACTTTTTTTTTAATACAAAACCAAAAAAATGACTTAGGGAAATAATTAACTACTTTTTTAATGTTCAAATCAATGTTTAAATTACTTAAAATATTACTTGAAATGACAAAAAAGTAACAATTCAGGATTTAAAAACCTTACAAATTGTCAGACAGAAATGATCAAAGTGTTTTCTAACTGCAAACCACAACCAACCAAAAGTTTTAACATTTTATGGATGTATGTTGCAGGTCTGACAGATCAGCATGTTTAAAATGCTTTATTTTTTTAACATGACAAGTATTTACATTTTTTTAAGTCTTAAAGCTGACATCGATTAGGTTTTTACTTACAGAGCCTCGGACATGAAACCAAAAAAAAAAAGTTCCTTCAAATTTGTATTTTGTACACAGAAATTAGTATATTGTGCGCTCATATTGCAATCTTGTAGCCAGAATTAAAAATAAAATGATCATCATTTTATTTGCATCTTGTGCACACAAGTTAGTAACTTAGTTAGCATTATGTGTGCATGCACAAAATGCTAAATTGTGCACACAAAATGCAAAAAATGTGCTTCTTTATGTGCACAAAATGTCAATTTGAGTGCACTTTTTTTTTTTTTTTTTTTTTTTTTTTTTAAACTTGTCCTGTCCAACAGCTGAGCAAACAGATATGAGCTGAGAGCCTCTTGCATTAGACAGATTTTACTCTTACAATCGGGGGTTATAAATCATTGGGAACACAAAATGTATGTTGGTATAAGCCCCTTTTGTAATTTCAACGAAACTTTATTAATATTCATTTTGTTTGTGTTCTTTTTGTTGGACCGGACGGAAAAAGAAAGGGGGAAAGGGGGGGGGGGGGGGGGGGGGGGTTATAGATTTTAGAGGATGACTAATGGAACGAGAAAGTAGAATTGTAAGTCTACAGGCAACAAAATGCTGAAGCTTATACCCATTACAATAGTGAGTGTTGGTCTAAAATGGGCGGGGCCTGTCCACACACTCAGCTGTTACAAACATACCTGCCGGCTCCAAGAGTGTTCACAAACTTGTCCACAACCAGTTCACACGCACACTTGTGCATACCAACCAACACATGTAAAGCATTACATTCTGACACGCACACTATTTGAAGGTGCAAATGTGAGCTGACGCCTGTGCTCAGGTGAATGTTATGTTAAGCTGAAGTGGATGAAGGAATGGAAAAAAAAAAAAAAAAAAAAAGGAGGGAGAGCTCCCAGACATCCCCACACCAAGATCCCCGCCGAGGCAGCAGCGCCGACCAGGGCCCGCCCCCGCACCCATACTGTGGGGTAAATGGAGGTGATCCGCCCGCCAGGTAGTCCGGCCAAGCACCCAGACCAGGGCCCGCAGGACCACCACATGGGCCCCCAACACCCGAGCGCAGTGAGGTACGGAAGCGCAGAGCGCAGGGCCCAGCCCAGTCAGGAGAGCAGCCCCCCCACCGCGCCGGGCGGTCCAGCGCGGGGCCCCACCCCCGAGAGCCCCACCACCCCAGACAAGCCGCCCACCACCACCCAGGAGTTCTGAGCATCCCCCCACCCCAGCCCCAGGTACGAGCCAGGACCCCCCAAGGGAGACCCGCTCCGAAGCTCCAGGCAGTTGCGGAGATCCAGAAGAGAGCACAGCAGGGGTCGGCTACCCCCACCTAGAGGAGGGATGACCAAGAGAAGTGGGGGTCCCCGAAGGAGTACGTAGCCTGACCAGGCTCTCCTATGTTGTGACTTAGAAGGGGCCCGTCACCCGAGGGTAAGGACCAGAACCCGCACCACAAGGACACAGACACCCTCCAGGCTCAGATGGAATATGATCCCCCGCTCATGGACTTGCCAGAGGACTGAGGGATCCCTCTCCCCGCGTGGGGAGGGGGCCGCCGGGCCCAGGAGGCCGACACCCAAGAGACAAGGCCGCCACCGCTGAAGGTCCTGTTCCCCCCACCGGGGATGGGGTAGGGGACAGAAGATCAGTATTCCCATCTTCCTTGTGTAATGTATTTGTGTGTGTATGTTGAGGTGTGTTTCTTGTGGTTGAAGGGTGTGTGTCATAAAGGGTGCAGTTAAAATTGGCGAGCAGGGCACTGGGGACATCTCCTGCACTTTTTTATGTCATGTCTAGGGCTTCGTATGAAGGGATATTTGTGCCACCACATTGAGAACAAAAGTCAACATTTTAAGATAAAAATGTTCTTAATTGCAAACAAACGTTCAGTTTTAAAAATAAAACTATCACACTTGCAAATGAGAATATTAAATGTTTGCTTTAAAAATATTTGTCTTTGCTC
This sequence comes from Oryzias celebensis, assembly GCA_014656515.1. NCBI lineage: Eukaryota > Metazoa > Chordata > Actinopteri > Beloniformes > Adrianichthyidae > Oryzias > Oryzias celebensis. The sequence continues at coordinate 11,556,092 of BNCR01000012.1, forward strand.
TCAAAATACATGTTTGCAACACATAAGTCTTTAGATGAGTTGTCTTTCATCTCGCTTTCTCCTTACCTTTGAGTTTACGTTCCTAACTTTCAGTTTCAGTTTTAATATATGTGCGACCAAATGTGCACGTGTGGGAGCCACAAGGGTCGGTGGAGCATCTCCCACCCACTAGGGGTTGCCCATCCATTAAACAGACACGTTGAACAGATATGGAATCACACACTATTAAAGGGAATTTTAGAATTTCCAATAAACATATTAAACATGTTTTCAGTCATCTTTAAAAAAATCTAAGACACTACAGTATAATACAATTTTAAGTTTCAAAAAATATTTGTAACAAATAAATATTGCACACAGCAGCATCATTTAAGAATATGAGTGGCACACAAAACAAACCTACCTGTACAAATATGGGGAAGATGAGGATCTTGGGTGCTACTTTAACGTATCCATAGTTGGCATGTGGAGTATGTGAGCGAACAATGGTGCAGTTCTGGTAGTTGGCAAAATTAGCATTCTGCTGTTGATAGTTGGGCATGCCAGCATTAGTAGATGTTGACGACCCTTTTGATGTTTTGGAGTTGTTAGATCGGCGTAGGAAGCCAGTTCGGCTGGACATGCCTGACCCGCTGCTACTGACACCTCCCGGTAAAGCACCACCACCACTCTGGGATTTCTGGGACTGTTGTCCAGAAGTCTGACGTGTTGGGTATAACCTGTTGAAGCCCGATGCTGAAATAAGAATACACTATTTATTTTTCTAGAAAGACAGGAAAAATACCAATGTGCACAAGATAAGAAAACTAAGGTCTTAGTCACATGCACCCTATGGAGGATTGACCCGTACAGGTGATGCGGGTTTATGGGTGGACAGGAGTGGCTGCAGCTTAAGGGGAGCGCAAGTGTGTTTTGCAGTTCCCGTAAGGCTCACACGACCACCTTAAAGGAAGTCATGACAATGGAACGTACCATTGTCGTTAGTGTGGTAAATGTATCGCCAAGTATCTGTAAGTTGCACTTATAACATATGGGTGAAGCGGTCATATGTTGACCTACATCCACAGTCTATTGATTAGCTCCTTCGTAGCTGCACGCAAATGCTGCACACATTTGCCCGTAGGACTCTGTCTAATTTCCTTTATTCTAAAAGCCAGGTTGCATGCAAGGGGCATACACCTTTCACCTGAACAGTACTAATAGGTTCTTTGTGCAGTGTGCAGAGTTCTGGAACAATCCGTACAGTGCGCCTGCGTCTCACCTTCACCCTTACTTGACTCTTATCACAACTACTTTTTTGTTGAATTTCATTTGACTAAAGCAAGCCATTTACCATCATTTTGATAACCTAAAAGTGAAAAGAAAATCACCTGCAGTCAGATACGAGTCCATCTCTTCCCTCTATCAGATAAGTATTTACCAAAAGCAGGTCGTACTAGCGACAAAACAAAAATCCTAAATATAAAAGCAAATCCATGGGTGCAATTGAAAGAGAAAACACTAAAGGTAAATTCATGCCACTTGTCACTCTTTTATTTTTTCTATAAAGTGAAGAAAAAAAACACAACATGCTACACAATTTTAGCACCAGCTTTTTTAAAGCAGAAAGCCATTTCACCAGACTGCTTGCTGACATTTCTATCCCCACTGTTTAGGTCTTACCTAGTGTTCCCTGGTTGTCTTGATAAACAGGTCTCAGGATCTGAAAGCAGAGCAGTGTAAAATGACATTGAGAAGCATTTTCAACAAATTTAAATTATTTCTAGATGAGATTTAAACATTAAACAGACATTTTGACATTATTGTTCACTTTTTAGTTTAGATCGGTGATGACTGTTAGCTGTATATTGATAGTAATTTGGTTGCTTAAGCGTAAGTACAATTTCTTTCTTAATAAAAACAAAGATTTTTGTTATTTTGTTGAATCATAATGCTGTGCGCTGAATATTTTTAATCCTATATTTTATGTTGGTTAGATTAACACCTCATTCCGTGAAGTGTGTGATTATTTTTGAAGGCTCTTCTATGACCCTCTAAGAGCAGGGTAAGCATTATTTCTCAAGAACTATGACATAATCTAGATTACAAGTTTAAAAAAAATGGAAAGCTGCCATAACATCATGCGTGTGCATTTAAATCCATCATAGCAGGAGTACTTGGAAAGTCCCAAAAAGTGTCTCAAAATTGGCACTGCCCTTTTTTGTTGGCAGCAAATTAGGGTATTTCCTCAGCAGCGCGCATTTATTGTGAACTGAAGTGGTGTGCCCATTTAAAACGCCACCATTATGACCTATTTCCACAGGGCTTTTTGTATATATAGCCGGGTCAAAACAAGAACTCACCAAATTTTCTGCCTCGCTTTTGTTAGTAACAGAAACTGCAGCAGTTTCAATGAGAAAATTTGTTCACCGTGATGGTGCGTTTCTCTTTTCCTCAAGGGTATACAGTTTTTCTTAAAATACACTTGTGTCTTTGAACGGTTCCCTGCTCCTTCTCCTAACCGGATGTCAATGGTCGCTCTAGGTACACAACAGAGAGCTGGGCGCATTAACTTAAAGCAGAAAAGCCTACATAAAGCATGCAGACATTCATGACTCACACAAAGGCCTCAAGTCTCAGACACTCTTCAGAGCAAAGGTATAGAACATATGAAGGATGACTAAGTTGTTCCCAGCTCTGTATGAGACATCTCTGGATTTGAGAAGCACTGAACTTCCCATTGTTCCTCAGTAAAGATATCGTAAAATCATTTTGGGAATCTTATATTCTAAGTAATTTGCCACCCTAGATTGGTTTAAAGGTTAGTAGTTTTTGTTGTTTAGAAGATGTTAGCTAAGGAATTCAGATCAGCCTTTATGTTGGATTAGATTTTCTTTATTTTGTGATTAAAACTTTAATCTAAAATACAAAGAACGCACTAAATGAAACGCCTTTTACATGTCCTGCTGTACATGTACATGCGTTTGTACAAGAAATGTAAATTTCTATCGAATGCCATAACTATTCGCATTGTAGATAGTTGATAAATGTAGATTCATGACATACAAGTAGAGTATCTTTAGATTGTGCCTTTGAGATAAATTATTTACATTATTTTTTTTTTTCAAAGTTAACTTTGTTGCTTGAACATTATGAAGCAAATACAACCAAAAAAGTCCCGTGGAGCTTGATGCTGCGTTTGTTTCCTTTAGCTTTTCGTTGAATGTAATGTGTTAAAAATGTGCACACATGCTGTAAATGAGACAGCAGCATCCCAGATGACACAGACACACTGTGCATACAGTCCATCTATCTATCGGCGCTAGGGATGTATGGTAAGGAAACATATCTAGGGGGAGCCACCAAATGACCGTGGTGAAAGGGAGGAGGGCGAAGAAGATGATGAAGATGCAGTCCTCCGCTACTCTGCGGTACCTGGCTTCCAGGGTTGATGGGCGCCAGGATGATGTAGTTGTCTCCATTGGATGCTTTCACTCGGGTTCCTTTTAATGTGGCAGTAGCAGGGTGATGGAGGAGACGTGGTTTTCCATCGAGATCATCCATTGAGCCTCCCTGAGCCCCCCATGCCAGCGTACCCCTGCCTACGCCGACATTGTTTCCAGCTTCAGACCCATTGACCAATAGCCTGCGTGTGGCAGTGGCCCGGTGGTGAGCTGGGAGGGGCGGCACAGCTGGGGGGGATTTGATTGTGCCAACGTCTGGTGCGTGCCTGCGCAGAGGGGGCGATGGGGCCTCATAGTTTAAGGTGGAGGGTTTATAGGAGGGTCTGTGAATGAGACCCTCAAAATTGGGTTTTGCAGACGGTCCGGTACGCCACACAACCACTGTGATTTCATTGGCGCTGTTTCTGCAACATATAAAAAAATGGTAATTTGATCTCAACATTAAGAAATAAAATAAGCATTTATAAATGTCAGGACTTAGGCTGCATGGTAAAAAAATTGTTAAGAGTGATTACAAAATTAAGAGAACTTTAAATTACCCAATTTACGGTATATTTTTAGCTCAATCTCAAAATTGTGAAATTGTGACCTGATGGGAAAAAAGGAAAAGACTTGAGTGAAAAATCTAGTTCTTTCTTCGGGAATTCCGATTTTTTTATTTTTCAGATCAAAATTTGGGTATCAGGTGTTTCATTGTAACAATAAAAAAACAAGATTTTGTTTTCAGAATTTTATTTGATCCTTCAAATTCTCAAAAAAGCTATTTCTTTATAAACTTTTTTGCCTTCAATTAGCCTGAATCTTTTTCCCTAAAAATGTATCCACATATTTTTAAATGTATGATTTAAAACAATCATCTGACAATAATTTCCTGTTTTAAAACTATTAACTTTTGACATAAAAATTAGAAATACAATTCATTCAGATATTATTCTGTTTTCTAGCAATATTCAATCAAAACCAACATAACAATAAATTGTTTACTTTGGTTTTAGTATCCAGTAGATTTTCAAATTTATTTTTAGTTTATTTATTCTTAGTTTGCTGCTTTATCCTTCATAAGAAAAAAAATTGCTGACAGATTTATTTAACACTTCAAACTGTTTTAAAAGCTAAAAGTATAACCAAATTTGTTTACATCCTTTACTTATTCCATTAGTGTACATTCTAACGTTTTTCTCTTGTTGGTTGTAGCTATTACCTTATAGCATGAGCTAGGTCCACACATTTCCATTGCTCCACTGGCTGCCCATTTAACTGAAGGAGAGTGTCCAGTTGCTGCAGACCGGCCTGATCCGCTGGACCTCCTATCAGAATTAGAGGAAAATTGTGTATGTATCCAGCAAGCCCCAGTAATCTTTGAAGTGCAGAATGACATACTGCAGCATGGATGAAGTAATAAACTTAAACTAGCGGGTCAAAAGATCTTTGAGTTTCATGCAGTCTGACATGTTCATGCAAAACTTGCCTGGATCAACAGCTTGCACCCTCACAGGGGAATCGGAGCAGATGGTGAATCCATATCCATCCTTTCCTCGAAGGATGGTCACCTGCAAAAATGACCAAGCAGACAGACCCATACAGTCATTTTGGAATACAAAAAATGAGGTTTTCGCCTCAGACTCCCCAATACCCGAGGAACCACAAGTAGGACGCTGGCAAATTATTCAACTTCCTTCCTAAAGGGTGAGTAAGTATACTTGCATTCTACAGTTACTTCCTATTAAAATTGTCTTGACAGCAGTTTTCCGGTGAGCATAATTAATTAGTTAAGTCAGAGGAAAAACTACTTTAGAGATTAAAAAGAAAATAGTTGTGAAAGAATGAAGAAAGATCGGTCAATCAAAGGCTTTGATAGATTTGCATCTAAATGTGTATTTCAACGGAGTGTTGACATCCACTGTTAAGCTCTGAAAACACGGTGGATTGCAGAAAATGCAAAATTGCATATTTATAATGAAATGAATAGTCGGAAACCCTACACAGCTAGTGTTTTTAAAACATATTCTGTGTATTTAAGGGCTGTTAGGAGGTTTTAAGAGTTTTCGTTAAGAACTTTTATAAGATATCACCACCATAAAGGGAATTCTAACATCTAATTCATCAAATCTACTAACACACACTCTAAAACACAAAAATGTGCTGACGGCTCTTTCCTATTAACCCTTTTTTCTTGTTGCCAAACATTTTCCCCCTGCACCAGATAGCCTGAGCCAAAAGCAACATGTTTCTGTCCAAAACACTTCACTTTCCATCTCATCTGCAGATCTCTGGTTTTTGTTTCTGCAACAGAGCAAAAGAGCAAGAAGACACTACTAAATTACAAAATCTTCCCTTGAGGGGGGAGCAACAAACATGAAGATATTCAGGGATTATTAAGAGGCTTTAAGCTTGTAATGACCCTGAAATGTCGGGTGCAATTGTGGTTTTTTTACAGTCCACTGATTTTATTTTCTCTGAGATAGAATTGCTTTTATATATATATTTCTTTGAGCATTGTCTTCCGACACAATTCAGTATAACCAAATGCTCAAAACTTGAGTGTTACACCACCTAAAGCCAAGCCAATGTTTAAATCTCTCCTATGAGACACAAGAAATACTGATCAGGGAAAATCAAGAAAATGCTTTAAAAATAGTGAAGAAAATTTTTTTTTTAAAAAGTAACAAACCGATTGAGAATTTATAAGAAAAGATAAAAAAACAGTTTATAGTGTGACAAAAAGGGGAGCTGGATTTGGAAAACTGCAGAGCTGGGGAGAAAGGCAAACAGCGGAACAGATGGTCCTCAACGAAAACAATCCAATGGAATTAAGAATGAAAAACAACAGATTGTTATGGAATATTTTTAAAAGACCAGCCTGATGTGATATAAGTGGGAGAAAAAAGCCTGAAAAACTGAAAATGACCAGATGTGAGAATATCTGTCTTTTAATCAAGAGTTCCATCTTTGCTCTCCTTTTGAAAAGAAACTGCAGATCTGCCTAATTTGAACATAAAATCTCAAGCTGGCTGTTGTGACTGTCAGTGGGATTCCAAAAGCTCAGTTCTATTAGCAAATTAAGCGACTAATTTCAGTAAATCAGGATGAATTCTCTTCATGTATTTTTTTTTTTTGGCACATGACTGATGAGATCATTTATTAAGTGAATGAATATTATGTTGAAAACTTGCCAGCATTCATTTCACATTCAGCTTGTATAAGAAAAGCCTCTAAGTTCCAAAAAATAACCTGGAAAAAAAATTTTAAACCGAAACCCAAGATCTTACTGGTCCTGAATTTAGACACACACTGCAGTTAAATTGTTTGCGTGTGACAGGACTTTTTCCTCGTACTCTCACATCCTGGTCCTCACGCTGAACATGAATGCGAAGGCAGGAGCAGGTATCCTGCCATTCTTTATTTGTTGATAGCAGAACTTTTCTTATCTTCTTTCCACAAGTGCAGGAAAAAGTAGAATTAACAAGTGACTTGAAAAGACTTCCATGATATTTGTGTCATCAGTCCGAACATTAGATATATATATATTTCTTAAAACTTATCTCTTTCAACGTTCATATTTTTCCTAATTGTATTTATTTTTTATCTGGTGTATTTGACCCTACATTGATCACAAGTTGTGTTTCTAAAAGGCAAGAAGTGCACTTTCGAGAGAAAATTTTCTCCTCGGGCTATTTGTGTGCTGTCCCTCCATCAGATCTTTGTCATAGAGTATTAAGCTTCAATAATTTAAAGGATGAAGAGCTGCTTCTCCCTTTCAAAAATGAAACTCACATTTATTATATATCCCATGCCTTGACTTCATGAAATGTGTTCTTTTCTGTTCAGCTGGACAAGTAGCGAAAAGTGCTTTTTCTCCTGTGCAGGTATAAAAGGGATGTACTTGAGTGTCAAATATACAAATAAATACTGTACAATTAGTGCAGCCTCAAGTGAAACCATTATTCTTCTTTTTTTTAAATCTTTTTACACAGACACACCTGTGGTAGCCTACATCCAATGCAGAGGTGGCAAAGCCCATGAATAGTGTGTATGACACCACTTCCTCCTCTTGCTCTGTCCTCTCCAGCATTTAGGTCTGCAGACAACACGCAAACGCTGCGACGGTGACTTTCCACCTGACTGCTCCTTCTGCAGCCTGAGTATCTCCACAGCTTTCTCTGCGCAGCTGAGCATGTTCTCCTGGGGCTTTGTTCTGAAGGTTCTGTGGACTTCAAGGTGTTGTGAATCATCTCAGCTGCTGTCCACAGAGGTGAAGAGGTGACTTTCCTTAGCCTTAGGGTCCAAATGGCAAACCAGGCGAGGCGGCTGTAGAGGCAGATGCTGTGAAACTTGAAGAATCAAAAAGGGTCCGTGGACCTTGTCCTCAACCAAACTGGGATCTGTCACTGACCTCCAGATGAACTTATTCCCATGTAAAGTTCGTGAATGACTCCAGTCATTCATAAACTCTCAGCTGTGGGTGTTTTTAAGTCGCTTTCTTCTCAGCTGTAGCAGATGTTACTATCTTCTAATAAATCCCCCCCTTTCGTGTCCTTTTTCCCTTTCCCTTTCTTCTCTTCTTTGCCTCTACGCTAACACTCTGCTCCTCAGTGTGTGGCATGAACAACAGAAGCTCCAGTAGCGCCTGAAATCAGCTGTGTAAGTGTGAGTTGGCGTCACACAGGCGAGACGAGCTCCGGCTTGGCCTGCTCGGGCCCGACTGTAGCTCCTGGCAGGGGCGCTCATGGGAACTCTTCCACAGCAGAAGAATAGGAGGAAGTGCCTCCCACTGCCCCCCCCACACACACACACAAACACACCTCCACAACCCCACCCCCCCCACTCCCACCAACAAGCACATACACACACACACATACAAACACTTTTGCATACCTCGCCACTCTGAGGCAAGAAGAGCTTTGTGTGTCGGCCCCCGATAAGGTCGCTTTGCTTCCTGAGTCCTCACTGGCAGGCTGCGAGAGGTGCTATAGTTCTCTGAAGCGACCAACAAAGGTGAGGCACATGTGAATTAAAGTGCTACAGGCGGGACGCTGATGGGAAACGTCTAAAAGGTCTGACAAAAGTTAATTTCTGACCACATTAGAGCCGCCATGGGAAATGCTTCAAATTCCCTAACAGGTCTGATTTCAACACAATGACCACAACTCTTAAACAAAAGACAATTTAATTAGATTTTTTGTTTGTTTCAAGGACTCGCACTCGTATTTCTTATACGTCACAGGGCATCAGACTCTTTCCACCGTAGTTTCCCATACTCCCTGTCCAGACATTATGCGTGTTTGTTATGTTTTTAACTTCCATATTTCCTCCGCTTTTCCTTTCAGCTGTTCGCCCTCACCTCAAACTGCTCTGTGCGGAAATCTGCAGGTCTGCAAACCCTCAATGTCCAGTTATCCAAACAGTTCCATTCCTTTTGTTTTTTAAATATATAAATATGTCTAGGACAAAGATTGGAATCTACCAAATAATGACAACAAACACTTCAAAACTGGCACAAAAAAGAAGTCTGTGTAGCTGCATTGATCCTTCCAAATCCTGCCTAGCCTATTTAATCCCACCTTGCCTCCTTTTCTTTTAATCCCTTGGATTTCTGGCTCATGGATAAAACATGAACAGAAAGCTGACACAAGGACTAATCTCGTCAAGTTAATAAAGTGGCAGAAAATGCTTTTGTCTTTAGACACCTTCATGCCAGTGGTAATGACAGCTTTCCCCCTGTCTCTTTTCAAAGGAGTGAGGGTTACCCATCAAGCACACAAAAAAAACGTCCCCGCTGCGCTGTTCACCTCCGAACAGGCAGAAGGACTGATTAGAGGGAGAGGAGAAAAGGAGAGAATAAAGCATGTCTTACAGAGAGGAATGAAAAAGGAGTTTTGAAAAGCTCAACTAGAAGCCAGACAAGGCCAATCTGTTTTTTCAGTAGTGTGGGATCTCTCTCTCATTTGTGTTTCTCTTTCTGACCCAAATAAACACCCAACAAAGGGGGAGGTGCCCTCGAAGCCATTGAGCGCAAGACCGGTCCAAGACCAAGTTCAGGGTCACAGCTCAAGGTCCACTTTAAATTTAAGCACCAAAGCATCCCTCACAAGTTATTAACCAGAAACACTAACATCAGCTTTCACGGTGATGTTTGCTAAAGTTCTGCTGGATTGCATGTCAACATAGTAACATGGTATATATGTTTTATTTTATTTTTCACGTGAGAAGAATACATTAAAAATATATGAACCCAACATATCTGGACCATGAGAAATAGGACCAGTTTTTAACTTTAGCATAAATAATTGAGCAAGTTTACTGGAGCACAAAAGGCATCACATAAAGTATATTTTTCACGCACACACAAGTTATGCTTGTCCACAAATCTTTAAGCAATTCCAAGGTTTTTATTGTATTTGACGTATATTTGTCTTGTTGACAAGTAGTACTGGTGGTTAGCGCTGACAATGAAATGAATAATGAATCCTAGTAACTTTTGTAATCTAATTTTTTTTTAGGTTGTCAACCAGTTCCAGTACTTGACAGGAATTAGAACCAAGTAAAGTATGTCTATATCAAACCTTTTAAACAAGTCATAGTTATTCCACATTTAAGACAGCAAGTTTTAAAATGATACATTTGACCTACAATCTGAGAAAGTGTCTGTTAACAATTATTTCTAATGGTTCTGAAAGATTCATTATTTCACATTTTTTTAAGTGAAATTCTGTTCAGAAATATAAAGATGAATTTGTTTTTATTAATATTTTTTAAAAGCAAAACATTTAAAAAAAATAAAGCTGTCCCCTTGTAGGGGTATTGTTAAATCAATTCAAATCTTTCTCAAATCATCATCATTGGTTATTTAAAAATGTAAAACTGACAGACCAGTTGTTAAACTGAGTGTTTTATATAATGCAAATGTTTGATTTATTCGTACAGCATTTTATTTTCATAATACAATTTAAAACTATTTTAAGCATGTATTTTTAGTTCTATAATCTGGAATCAACCTTGTAAATGAAAGGAATAAGCGATTTCTTTATTTCTTAACAGTGGTTATTTCAAAGTGGAATGTAATTTTAGTATTTGTGATGTTTTCCTTTAGTTTCTTTTTTTTTTATTGCAAAATTACCAGAGAATCTGTGTAAATACATTTAAGTATTTTGCATCTTTACAAGAAAAAACATCTGAATGGATGTGGCACAAACACTGAATTTTAAAAATCAGTGATCCCAGCTGGAAAACAAAAAAGTTTTGTTTTCAGTGTTCAACACACCCTTCACTCTGTCATGATTGATGGATAAACAATGACCCAAGCACAGAAAAACCGGAGACAGTCTAGTAAAAAAAACAAAAAACTAATCAATTACATAAACTGAAAAGTCAACAGAACAGAACTGAAGCAAAGCGCAAAAAGAAACAAAATTAGGAAAACACAAGTAGAAGGAAACTACAACAATCTGAAAACAAATAAGTTATAAACACTATGGAAGACATTAACAAGAGGCAGCTGTGGTAACGTAACCTACATATGAGCAGTTATAGGAAACAATAACAGAACAAGACACGTATTAAAACAAAACAGGAGTGCAAAACTTCATTCTGAGAATCTGTACAACAAAATCTGAAAACAAAAAAGGGAAAACCAGTGAAATACAGTTTGTTTTTACATCTACACACACTTTTTTTTGTAACTGATATGCCAGGGCTTTTTACACAGAATCAATTAAGAGGCTAATACTAACTGACCAGTAAAGTACTAGAAAAAGAAATCATTTGTCCAGGGTAGAACTGCTATCAACCTCTAAAAGAAACATTCTTCTCTCCACATGTAATATGAACTAAAGATTTAACTGGAAATGTTTTGAAAAATCCTGCATGCCAAGTTTAGATCTGCACAACCTGACTTCTGATTTTTCTCTTCATAGTATTCAAAATAGCATAACTTTGAAAACTATTTTTAACTGATCAGCATTCCTAAAAATTGGTGATAATTTTCTTTACAAAAGATTATGACTAAAATAATTAGATTTTTAACTCTAATCAGGTTTCTGTTTAAAAGGGAAGTCAAACTTTATGCATGAACCAAACTGTGTTTATCTCAACTGACTAAAAGAAAAAAAAAAATGAAATAGTAGAAACTGTAGTTTTTCAAGCACAGTTTATCGCACCAAACTGTGGCAGGAAAAAGAAATAGGTCCGACAAATTGCAGAGGAAAGCTGTAAAAGGATTGTCAGAGGATAAGAAAATGTGCCTGAAATAGCTTTGGGGTTTCAGAGGGACATTCCTTGGTGGATATCATGTATCTTCACCAGAATCTGAACTCCCCAAAGCGTTTAATAACCCCTGAGTAAATCATCCAAAAAGAGCTGATATGCCAGGTGGTCATCAAACGTTGAAATCTGTTTAAATCGGTAAAGAGTGGGCAGATAATGATACCACAGAGCTCTTTGTCTGCTAAAGGGTGATAACCATGGGGTGACAAAGTGGTAGGAGAAAAAAACAGAGCACAGAAATTACTACAAAGTGGAGGAGGACAGTGCAGTCAGGGAGGAAACATGCAGTGGCGTGGAAAGGGGACAAGTTCAAGGCAACAGAAGGTGGGTAGAGAAAAGACGAGACAACCTAAAAGGTTTTTTGTTTGCCCCCAATTTCGTCTGTAAATGTGCTTTCCCCCCCTCTGTGCTTGAACTCTTCTCTGAGACAGCCCTTCATAAACGGCACAATCACATGTTACTCTAATTCACCCACAGATACAGAGGAGGGAGGAGACGTAGAAAAGGAAAGGACCATTCATAAATACGGATGTGAAACTTTTCCACAGCCAAAAAAAATCAATAGACTTAAAAAAACAACGTCCTTCCCTAAATCAAAAGATTTCTTTTGATGTAAAGTATTAAAAAAAAAACAAGATATATCTCAAATGAAGCCACTGAAGACACTACTGAAAGAGCGTGTGAACTGCTGGACTTCAAGGAAGACCTTTTTTGTGTGTTTTGTAATCATTCGCAGTCAGAATCAGGGGGAGCAAAACAGAAACTTCATTTGACCACAGCTTTCCACAGATCCACATCCTGGAGTGTTTCCAAAGCAACACGGATGAAGCTTGAAGTCACACTGATTAGCTGAATGGTTCCAACTGTCTGTCACTCCAGGAGCCCAAATCTTAATGGTTTTAATAAGTTCTGCTCAAACTGTACAAATCCAATTGATGTGGGGGTTTGTAGTTAAGAGTGTAACAAAAAAATTTTCCTTTACTAAACTCCATCTTCATTCTCTTTAGATAGAAAAAATGTGAAAAGTAAAAAAAGAAAAGCTGCTTTTAAAGCTGATATGCAAACAATGCTGCAGGTCAAATTACATCATTTTAGATTCTAAAAAAACAACTAGTCGAGCAGTTGCAGCATTGCCCCAAACAACATAGGTTTACTGTCATGTGATACAATCCTCTTTGACAGGGGCAAAGCTAGAAGTTGCTTAGCATTATTGCAGAGTGACAGGGTACAACGAAACACTCAAAGTGGAAACATGACGTTGCACTTCAACATGTGGTACAAGACAGCTTTTTGCGCAGGATTCCATCCCTAGAACATCTGCAGCATTTGCAGAAATTCTCCCAAAAATCTGAACAAACTGTTTTTAAAGACCCACTCCTATGAAAATTGTGTTTTTGGGTGTTTTCAACATTTAGCATTTTTCTCGTGATGAAGGACATATAAGGATTTAAGATTCAAACTGTGCTTATGAGTATTTATTTATTCAAATCATGTTTGATCAGGAGCAGACAAAAAAAACAACTTGCAGACAAATAGATCCACTAACATCTTCATTTCTCTCATCTACAGCTCAAAGCTGTACAGCTGGATAGCTACGATATGGCTTGCCGTCTTTTTTGCTATGCTTATGTGAGCTTGGGATTGTGAGGAGCTGGAAACTGATGGAAGAGAGTGTTAACAAAGGCATGCTGGAATTTCAACGTAGGGTTACTTCTGCACCAACAGTCCCACCTACAACTCAGAGGCAAATTTCTGATGAACTCCTGCTGCTGCAGAAAATATGAATAAAAAAATGACACAGGCTTTTTGATTTTGGCTAAAAGCATAATAATTATAATTAAAAGATCACTGGGAACGATTTCGCTACAGAAAAAAAAATAGTTGGTGTGGGACTGTAAATCACAGTAGGATACCTTGGTTTGTAACTGAGCAACAACTTTTAGGCTAAAATGCTGAAAGCTGCGTGACGGCCCCTTTTTTACATTCAAATGGCCAGCTGTATGGACTGCATGGAGCACAAAAGAATCACCCATCCTAAACCTCAGTTGCTAATTTAATCCAAGCCATACACAAAACAGTCAGATATCGAATGGTTTCTATGGGTTTTTCAAAGTAAATGTTGAACAAAGGACACTCTAAATTCTTGAACCTGAGCTTTGTTTGTCACGCGTGACTTCTGACTTAGTGATAGCTCTTTTCTGTTTGGAGTTTGTATTTTCCCTTCTGACTCCACCACACACGTTTGGAAAACTGATTAGTTCAGTGGATAAATTAGGAACATATCTCTGTATGACTGATCCGAAACTGAAGAATGAATGAAGAACAGACATTAGTATACTTATACAAACTTTTAACTCTGAGTTATGAGCTGGTGAGCCAAGGACATGTCCTTTGCTTACCTCACCTTCTTCTCTATCTTTTGTCCTTCTGAGAAAAGTGTTTGATCCAAATACACACAGACAGTTAAAGAGCTAATGCCAGCTGACAAGTAAAGTGATGCTGCAGGACTCTGTATTCAGGATATAGTTTTGTTACTATTAGTACATTTTCTTTGCTCTTTGCTAATGACACAAAGGGGTGGTTTATCAAACATCAGATGCTGGCAAAGAAAGAAATTGTTAAAAATATTACTATAAATGATGTGTATTACTTCTTACCAAAAGTGGAATGTAAAGTGGTACATGTTCTATTTCTGTTTCAGTTTATGACTGAAAATCCTGAAAAGTTCCTGTTTTGCCTCTAAATGTATTACTTTTTTCATGGTGATATGTGCGATGCATATTAACAAACATTTAAAAAAATCGTAGAGGAAAATCTTAATACCTTTGTCTTATATATTTACCAAATAAATTTGCACATTGTTGGGATTTTTTGTATCTTTTATAAAATATTTGTAGTTATGCATTAAACAAAGAAATATTTTACCAAAAGAAAAACAGCTTTTAATAAAGCTGCAAATAACTAGAATTAATTTTAAAAAGTTATTTTACCTGGATGCCTTACCATTAGAAGGTTTTTATTAATTAACAAAAAAATGTATGAGGTAAGACATTGCCAAAGATTCTCAGAAAGCTTTCGATATGCAATGATTCTAAATTTTACTTAATGCAATCGGAGGAGCAAAATCCCCTTGACTGAAAACAAAAAAACTGCACAAGTGGAAAAAATACAGAAAAAAAATATTGTAAGACATTTCTTTTAATAATTAACCATTTACACATTGACTTGTTTGTATACACAGTGCAGAGTGTAAGAAACTTTTACAAAGCTCTGTTTTATTCTCATGTGTTAAAAATCCCTCTGCTTGATAATCAAAATGTATAACTTCTCAAATTAAATTCTTCAATGCCCTAATTGTTCTTTAGTTAAGCTATTCCTCCTTTACCTAAGTGCTATACGTTGTTCCCATTTATTTTTAAATGCTTTCCAGCTTCATTATTATAAATAAAGAAAAGAATTGACTCTTAAGTGACCTTAAATCTGCAGTAATAGCAGAAAATCTAACAGAATACAAAGTATGAAAGACAGACAGTGAAAAATACTGAAAACAAACAGTGATTCACATTTGACTGCAAAGTTCTCCTTTTCTGCTCCACATGCAAATGAGTCTTTTGACGAACAGCCTTTCAAGAAAGGACATCTTGCTCCATTCACTGCTCAAAGCTGAAGCACATAATTCAATTAAGTGCTATGGCTGCCACGGAATTGTAACGTGGAATTTGTGAAGTCACCGTCTTTCCAAAAGCATGCATATGCATGATTACTTTTTTGGAGTTGGTGCAATGTCAAAGGTCAATGTTGAGAGGGCCTAGCCAATCATTGTGCACACACTTATGCAATAACTGCTGATGCAAAGCAGCAAACACAAAACTACAAAGAATCACAGAAACAAAGTTGTTATGGGTTGTACTTACTGTTAGGCATTGCATTATCTCAGGGTGATCGGTCTCGGGGGCAGCACCATGGTTTGACAGCACAGCCTCTGAAACATAAACAAAGGAATCACGAGCTGACACAGTGCTTCTGGAGCACATTTCTCCAATGCAAAACAGGTTTCTGGATGGACGAAAATAAAGTCCCCAAATAGTTGTGAGGGTCCATAAAAGTGACCAAAGACAGCTAACATCAAGTAGTTACAGCAGGGGCTGTTTCGCAAGGCAGTTGTTTGCACTTCAGAAAACACACTCGAAGGGAAAAAGAAACAACGAAAAGGTGGCTGCATGAAAGAAAACAGTATAGGATGGGAAAATCCAACAAACTGCCGAAGAGAGGAATGGAAGTGAGAACAAGTGAGAGGGAGGGAAGAAGGGAGGGAGGGGTGAAGAAGCAAAAAAGGAACTCCTCTCTCACTCTATTATCCGTCCGTCATAGGGCTCCTGGGAAGTTGCTATGGTTACAGGACTCACGCCTCAGTGTCCTTTTTAACTATCGCTCATAAAGGCAGCATTCAGCTTTGTGCCACAATGCAGATCTGCTTCTCTCTTTTTTGTCCCTCAACATCCTGTTTCCATCAGAGGACATATTTCTCTTCATATTATTAGTTTCTTAAGGACACCCTGAGCCTCTCCCTCAAACTTCATACAGGATCGATTATTTGACTCCCTCCCCTACAGTCTCAGCCGCAGTCTGATGTGTTTGATGTGTCAGTCTTTCCCATTATCCCTCTCTTTTGTGTATGGTTTCGTCACACCCCTATCTGTATCAACAAAGGAGGGGAACAATCCCAGTTCAGACTGTGAAAGGTTGTAAGCCGTGCCAACCAAATCCATACCACTTTGGGTCTTGCCTAAAGAGGCAACTCAAAAAGTGACCATCTGTTAACTGCTAGAGAAGCTGAAATAATGCATAATTATTAAAACTTAGTTATTTGATTTTTAAAACATTGAACTTTTTGGAGGGTTTACCGTATTTTTCAGACATTAGGTCAGTCTGGAGTAAAGTTGCTGCAGCCAAAAACAAAACATTATAAAGAATAATAAAAGAATAATAAAGAAAGAAAAAAATCCTATATAAGTCATGCTGAAGAATAAGTCACACTTTTGGGAGAAAAGTGCAACACTTCCCGACAACTCTGCCAAGCCTGGAGTAATGCTGCATTCTTGCTGAACTCAATTCGGCCGTCAAATTGAGCAATTATGCGTTGTTGTAAATAGCAAAAACTGATACACACCAAACTCGCCCTGTAGAGGTTGTTAGCGGGAAAATAAACATATAGGCAGATTTTTTTTAAAGTGACACATAAGTCGCACCTGAGTACAAATAGCACCCCCTGAGCAAACTATACAAAAAATGCAACTTATACTCCGAAAAGTATGGAATTTCTGTGAAAAAGTAACATATTTGCATAGGTCCATTTTTTTGCATATAACATTGTCAAATGAAATAAGCAAAAAAAGCTAAAAGGAAACATTAGAGTTTAAAACATTGCTTTTGCTTACATCAAGTGACATGCCAGATTATAAAGTGTTTGCAAAGAGTTTATGTACGTTTCCAATCTCCTGTTATTATTAAACTTTATTCTGTGTCCCAACAAAAGCAACAAAAGGCACATTTGTATTCTTAGATAGGGTCTTTATTTACAAAAAGGAAATTAAGCTAGTTTGTGAAACAAACCAAATAAAATACATTAAACTGAGACATTTTTATGGTCTCGGTTTTTTCATTTTTTTTTCCATGTTTTAAAAGGTAACATAAAGCCTCTGTTAATTTGAAATCTGAATCTGTTTTTAATTTTTAAGTTTTGAAATTCCACAGGAGAAAGCACACACGTCTATGTCTAAATTCTGTCTAAAGTCTCTTTCCTCTGCAGCCAAAATGCATGTTACTTCCACATTTAAAAAAGGGTCTGTTTCAAAAACAACTTTTTTCTCTGGTTAATCTCAACACTTCAAGTGGTGCAGCAAAAGAGAAAGGTTAACCTGGTTGGCATCGAGCTCTTTCTCTGGATAAGACAAACTTCCACAGGGCATGTAAGTGCAAAAATGTGTTGCAGAAAGCAATGTGGAAATCCAGAATTGACTAACACGAGGGAAAAAAAAAAGAAACGAACAATTGCAGACACTTGTGTTGCCTCCTTTAGCATCAATAGCAGCTTGAAGTCTCTTCTGGTCGCTGTGGATGAGGTTATTTGTTTTCTTTAATGGTAAAGTCATCCAATTCTTTATGGCAGAAACCCTCAAGTTCCTTTTAATTCTTGCACTGTCTTGCTTGAACTGCCAGTTTGAGATCTCTCCAGAGTGGCTCAATAATTATTCTTATTCTAATACTTATTCTGCTGCAACCATTGACATGTGAAATTGGCCTTGTGGTTTGGATTGTTGTCATGACGAAATGTCCAAGTGTGTCCAATACAGAACCTCAGAGCTGGAGAGTGAAAGTTTTCCTTCAGCATCTAATGTGCTCCATTCATCTTGCCACTCATTTGTGTC
Source organism: Oryzias celebensis (assembly GCA_014656515.1). Classification (NCBI taxonomy): domain Eukaryota; kingdom Metazoa; phylum Chordata; class Actinopteri; order Beloniformes; family Adrianichthyidae; genus Oryzias; species Oryzias celebensis. The sequence goes on from BNCR01000012.1 coordinate 11,574,225, forward strand.
TCTGTAGCTCACACATCCCCAAAACATCAGCAATTCATCTCCATGTTTTACAGTAGGAAAAGTGTTTTTTCATCATAGGTCTTGTTTGCTCTTCTCCAAATAAAGCATTATGGGTGTAGCCAAAAAGTTCAGTCTTGGTCTCATCACTCCAAATGACTTTGTTCCAAGCTACTCGCTCAACATCATCCATGTTTGCCATGATGTGGTCAACGAATGAAGTTTGTCAGGGGTTGTTCTGTGGGCAGGGCGTCAAGGCGTTGAGGAGTAAATTTGACGTGTATCAAAAGAGAGGCGGCAGACGTGAATTTGACACCTTGACCGCGTCCGGTGTGAATGCAGCATAAGACATAAAGTCTAGAAAGAGAAATAATTTCTTACAGCTTCATCAGAATAAAATTGTGGTTCTAGTCATCAGTTCTGAAGACAACAGCGAGCTAATTTTATAAAAACGAAAAAAATGTATGAAACTTCTCAGTGTGTGAAAAACCTAGGTGTTCTTTTTGACTCTGAGCATAAATTTGTAGAACATATTAAAATCTTAAAAACATTGCCAGAGTCCACCCATTCCGCTCTCTTGCCTGCATGGAGGTGCTAATGCTAGTAATGCTTTTGATTCTAGAAGAATAATTTATTCCAAAGCCCTGCTCTCTGGTCTTCCCAGAAAGAGCATGTTAAGCTATCAGTTAATCTGAAACTCAGTCACACGTGTACTAAAGAGGACCAGAGGGTGGGAATGCATTACAGCCATTTTAAAATCACTGCATTGACTCCGTATGCAAATTAGAATTGACTTTAAGGTTCTTTTTATTGTTTCCAAATGTCTTTAATTGAACCATTAGCTTTAGAACTTTATTATCTTCTTCTTTTCCATAAAAGACAAGAAGTCAAGATGCCAAGACTCAACTTTAAGATAACATCACCTGGATGAAAATAATCTCCATCAACAATATATTTATAAATCTTTTTTTGGTCTTGCGTCAGTCATATTATCTGATACTGGTTTACATTATCAGGGATAAAGAGACTGGCCACATTTATGACAAAAGGCTAAAGACCAACCTTTATATCGGTAATCTGACTTTTAACTGAAATTTAGAAATCAATTTCAGTATTCATCCTTTATTTTATACTTTTTCCAGTATCTTCGTATTTACGAGATTATTCAAATTTGAGTGATTATACATAGATTTAGGAACACGCAGAATTGTTCAGAGATTAAGATCCAGCTCACACAGTGTTTCAGATATCAATAAATCAAGATGTTAGGTTCAACATGATCATTACTCTATAGTTTTGAAGCTGGATCTTTAAAGTCCCACTCCAATCATCTTCTGATCTATTGTAAAATTGTTCCCAGTGGTCTTCCAATTATGATTTTGCCATTTTTAGGAAAAATTAAAAAGCTTGTGTCATTTTCCAGGAGATCAGAAACTTGTCTCTGAATTGTGGATGGGCCTATTGGCACAAAGTAAGCCTGTGCTCATTTCACATCATCCATTTGTTTACGTGTTCTCCTGCTAGCTTACAGCCCTCATAACCACAAGCTAACATTAGCAGTGCAACAAAAATGACTAGTGTTACTGGAGCTATCCAACCTGTTTTGACCCAGATGCCAGCTTTGATGAGGAAATCAAAGACGTACATGGATCTATTTGTCTGCAAGCGAATGCATCAAAACACAAAAAATGCTAGACTTTAGCAAAACCATCAGCCACATATAAGTCATACTTTCTTATTTTTTTTTCTCTATTAAATTACAATCTATTTCCATTAGGTGATGTTTTGAACCATAAAGGTCAACTGCCTGTAACACTAAAACAGGCTCACTTCACAAAGACGGTTACGTTTCAGCCGCAAGGCACCCTCTCACAGTAAATTAAAGTCCAAGCCTGAAGTGAGAAAGTCATCAGTCCACAGTGAATCACAGAGAGGTTGTAATGAATTACCTACTTCCCATTTCTCTACTTAATTTTATAAACCTGTCTGCTAACTCAAAAACACTACATATACAAGGCTTATTGCATTTATTTTTCTTTTCATTTAATTTTCACATCACAAAGCCAATAGGGCAGCATCAAAATACTGATGCATGTTTGAATAAAACACCTAACAGTAGAGGTCTATTCTAAAAAGCTAACATATCAGTCTGTAAGGACTAATAATTAGGCATTAAAAAAATGAATAGAAGGGATAATTTTCAGCAAACCAATCATTTTCTTTTGGTGGCAATTTGATCTATGATTTTCAGAATCAAAGTATAAATTAGCTAATGCTCCTTCAGGTCCTTCTTTGGACGCTCAAATCCACCATTGTTGATTGGTATAACTGCTTGAATTTGCCTTTTTTTTTTAGGTACTTTCATTATTGTTTCTTTTTCTTTTTTTTTTCTCTTCAAACTAAAAAATAAACTATAAATCTTCTAGTTTGAGTGTTTTTCTTCATAGTTAAATTATTTATTTTTAGGAAAATTATTATCCCCTAAATTATATCCAATTCTTAAAATGGGAAAGATATTTTTAAATTAATGCATTCATTTCATTTTCATTTTGTGCTTTGCGTGCTCACACTGAAGAGGGGAACGTCTTAAAAAGCAGCAGCAGAGAGCTGTGAGAGTATGACAGGGTCAAAGGCTTCACCTCGGATCAAGTGGATGCAGGCTTGGGGTCAGAGTTGCCCTTTAGAACAAGAATCACAAACATGGCTTGTCTGACCTACACATACTCACAAAAGCACTAACTGATGTGATCACATACCTAAACATGCATTTATTTTAAAGCCCATATTTAACGGTACAACTTTAGCATAAACAACACAACCTCCTCCCCCATGTTCATGTCCAATATTTGTTAATCATACGACATACAATCGTAATCTACTGACTCCAAGGGCAACCATCTGGAAAAGCTTGGCTGTGTTTCTATACGGTCATATGAAGCATCTGGATCCCCTTTCTCCCCATTGGAGAATATGAAACAAATGCGTGTATGACACTGTTTTCAGGCACAACCCCAGTGGGTCTTCTGCTATTTTAGCCGTCATGCACATACAGATCACGTGACCCACATCATAAGCTTGTTGGAGAGAAGTGCATTAGGCATGGTTGAAAACACACACACGTACAGGTCACTGTGGGTCACTTGTCTCCTGTACAGAGTAAAAGAAAATGCTGACCAACATCTTTCAGTAAGCTCTATTAATTTGGTCCTTTTTTAAATTTTATTTAGGAAACAAAATTTTTTGCTCTAATCATCCTCCCCGATGATGATCTAGATCACTTTCATTGTGAAGAAACTAAATCAATTTAAAAACAACAGTTCACTTTTTATTGTTCTTTTTCAGACAGATAGCTTAGTATACTTAAAATAACACTAAGAAGGTTGTGTCATGATGTACAACTCCAACTGACACTTTTTTGTTGTATTACCATGTACAAAAAATATCGACCAAATTTTCCCTGGAAAAAAAATCGACTCTAATTTTCTTGTCTTGTTTATGTCAGAAAATACTGTTCAGCTGCCATTCATGCACAAGCTTTCTATTTCGGTCTTTTAACTCATGTTAAGCAAAGTCAAGATGGCAGCCTTTTTATTACCGTCCTAAGGGGTAATTAGCTGTCAAAACTGAGTGGATAGGTTTTGTGGCCACGGCATAAAGGCTGAAGCATCCAAGAGGACATTCTGTCTACACATAGCAAATTACACTAAAATGAACAGGGGAGCTGAAGAACTAACAGCTCTCATTCGGAAACTGAACTTTTATCAAGTATTCTGTGTTATTTGAGGATTAAGCAAACATTTCAGCCATATTTTGATTTTCTTCCAAATATCTGTTGACTTTAGTGACTGTATGCACATTAAAGACATACTTCAGCACCACCAGCAATTTATTTTGCCATGATGGCAACGTAATGCTGTATAATTTGTAAAGAAGCTGTAGACTTTGTAGATAATCATCATTCTGCCACCAGCGACTTGACCTGCACTGCACAAGCTCTGACCTGGCACATATATGTCTGATTGAGGGATTAGCCAAACACACTGATCCACTGAGAGCACTGCTGGTGAGCACTTTATTGCAGATCAAACACTAGACTTGGGCATGAATTGATTTGGCAAATGACTTTCTCTAGCAACAGCTTCCTAGACATAATTTAAAAAGAAGGAATGTGATAAATATGAGAGTATATCTGTAATGATGAAATGCCTTTTTTGGCTATTTCAGTCTGCTGAAAAGGTGTTGCTACAAATACAGAAATACTGCTAAATACTGCAAATAAGAAACAAAAAAAATGTATAGGACAACTATAAACTGACCAAGAGGGAGTGTAAAAATCTAGCTGTCTGCTTAACTGGTAGAAAGCATGCACAACTTTTAAAATAAACAATAATACATATTTTTTTGAATTAATAAAAGTGATGATTTGTTCAGTTTATTAATTTTATTCACTTAATTTACATTGATTTTCTACAAATGCATCTTTTTGGCCTTGAGAACATTAAAATGATGGTGATTGTTGTCACTCACAAATCACATACACTGAAATATACATATACTTAAAATGACTGATCTAATCAAGCCAAAGTTGACCAAAGAGTACTTGTGTATTAGATCCCTTTTTCAGTCAGCGCACTTGCACACATTTTGGAAAGATTCATAGAAGTTGATAGATAAATGGACTTGAACTTCATAGGAAACTTTTGTATATAGGAAGCATTCTTTTAGATTCATGCTGGACCATGTAAATTGCTTCATTTTATTAATTATGCAAAAACCTACAGCTACAATTCTCACAATGATAGCTTTGTAAACAGCGAGGTGAACATTTGTCATTGACAAAAAAGTAACAATTTTGCTTCTTATGACAATAGCAAATCACATTCTTGTTTTTCCTAAATGTCAAAAGTTATGTTTTCATACATTTTTTAAGATGAAATCAATATAAAAAGTAGCACAAACCTGTTAATTATACTAGATGTAGTTTATTCAGTAATTAATTTAATTGTGGATTCAAATTATTTTAATTCAAGCCATTTGACCATTTCTAGACCTCTTATTTTCCATTACAGATTGGGCAATTTTGTATATGCAGTTATTTACAAAGAGCATGGCTGAGTAATGTTGAATGAAGGAATCTCGTTTTCAATAATGAACACTTTAAAGAACTAGAGAAGCAATATTTACACTAATATATTTTTCATCTACAAAGCCTCAGATGCCTTTAATTTAAATGAGACAATAAATCAATACAACCAAGCAGCTCCAGTCTAACTCTACAGCCTCAGTATGCATAGACATAGCATCAATCGAAAAAAAACTTAATGAACAATATTTGCAAAATATTATTTAGCCATCTGTGTGTAATGTATTTGTTTCAGGCTAGAACATTTATAACATCAAAGCCTTGTCAGGTGTTAATGCTGGTCCCTGGTTACTAACAGATGTTGGTTCATTACAAGGCTTTTGAATTTTGCCACAGCCCCGGGCATAAAGCAGAAGAAAAAACACAAAGTGGTTGCTGTGAATAAGTGATATGAGAGGAGCACAAAGGGAAATCAGATTAAATCAGAGTGAAACAGAAGCGTGTCAACAGCATAAGTGAGGTCTAAAGTCTATTCAATGTCCCCTTATAGTTACTAAAAACATTTATTATTTTTTCTATATTTAGGAAAGGTTTGGGTCCCAAAAGAATCCAGACATTTTGGAGATTTCCATGTTAGTACACACTGCTGCTGCCCCACCATGGCCTATATTCTGCCAGCTGGCAACATGCAAGTGCATGGATGAGTATGCATCCTCCACTGACACACATACGCACACGGATTAGATCAGACAGTAGTGAAGCAGGATTGCCACTGGGTAAGATGAAAACATTCCACATTCATTAATACTGCCAACATAAACTTTTACTGTAGTCTCAAAGGGGTATGCCTAAAAAAATCATAACTCCTTGCGTTGTTCTTTCCCTGCCTCATCAGACTTAACAGTTAAGAGAACTTCCTGACTTTTTAATTTCATTCTAAAAACTTAGGGTCTCCTAGTGCAGGTTTTGCAAATGTTTCCTCCTAGCTGACTCTTTTACAATCTGTCATCTCTGCCCCATTTCCATCCATGGGAGCATAAAACGTATTTTAAAGTTGCATGAAACACATTAACCTAGTTCAGCCAAGAAGTGTAAATTAGGATGAGTTAGCTAATGCCCTATGATGGGTCTTTCTTCTCAGACAGTGGAAATGTGAATAAGAATAGGTCACTGGGGGTGTGTCGGGCACTAAAGGGAATGTTTGTGTGTCACAGGGTCAACATGATGCTAGTCGATCTATAATCCAGTCAATGTGTAAATTGAGCTCCATTAAGGATCTACAGTTCAGTGTGTAGCAAAAAATATTTTAAAACCTAATAATAGTTTTTTATTCATATTAAAGGAGAGAATATAATAGAAAGAAATACAAATAAATGGCTAACAATCAGAAGGACAGGAGAGAACATTAATATAAAGCATCCCTAATGCATCCTCCATGCTTGCTAACACTGTCAATTTCTGCTTAGCTTTGCAATATCCTACTTCGTAAATAAATAGTTGCTTGCACATTTGAGAGCATGACACAAACATGGAACTAACATTATCTAGACTGACTTTAGGCTGACTCATAAAAGCCAATTATAGACAAACAGAACGCCAACTACAAACAGAAACATACCTGAAGTAGGAAAAGAAGAAGCTCTCAAAGATGGTTTGAAGAAACAAACAAATTTCCTCCAAAAAATGTCAGTATGTGACGTGTGTGTTGTGTTGTGAGGAAATCCACTCCAGCAGCGGATGGTTTGAGAGAGCTCCGTCTCATTCTTTCTCTCTCTGTGGCAACTGTGACGTGCTAGGGTTTCATCTAGACAGCTCCCTCCCTCTCTCCCATCCTCCCTCCTCTCCACTCTCTGTTTTATACCTTATTCGCTCTCCCAATCTCTTGTTCTGCCCTACTCTTAATCCCTCGCTCCAGTCGCCCCGCCTCACAATCTGAGGACCGTTAAAGCTTTACAGCCAAAACCCTATTGAACATTTGACATTTTATTCAGACCTAATCTACAACCAAACCTCCACTCTTTCCATGTGTGTCCTCACATTTTTCAGTTTTTTTATTGCTGCTCATACATTTTAACTTTCAAGTTTAATTTGTATTTCAGAGTTTACGCAACATTTTAATGATCCAAAATTGCGATTGCAATTATTTCACATAATAGTCCTGGTTCCAAATATGCCACAGTTTTGATCAAACTTTACTGAAACAAAGCTTCCATCCCGTCGGCTCGCCCTTGGAATGGGGTCTTTCTTGGCTCCTGTCAGAGGCATGTAGGACCCTTTGTGGGGGTGCCTGGACATTACTGCCAGAAAGCAGGAGACATTCTCTGAGTGCCCTACCCGCCAATTTTAACTGCAGCATTTATTACACACCCTTTACCCCACAACAATATACACTCCAACATACACACTCTCTGGCAAGACCATAAGCCAGGGATCACATCACATCTGAGCCTGGGGGTGACTGTGTCCCAGTGGCGCTGGTTCTAGTCCTTCCCCTCATGCCTGGGCCTCTTCAAAATTCTAACAGTGTTTACCTTGCTCGTAGGGGACCCCAACTTCTCTTGGCCATCCTCGATCCTCTTGAACTCTCCAAGACCTCCTGCGGGCTGGGCGGGTGGGTGCCTGGTGCGTGGGACGGGTCTCCCTTGGGGATCCCTGGTTCGTGCCTGGGGTTGGGGTAAGGGGAAGCTCAGGACTTCAGGGAGGTGGTGAGCTGCTTGTTTGGGGTTGTAGGGACTTTCCAGGGGTGGGGCCCTGTGCTGGGCCCCTTGTTGCGGCGACAGGGCTATTCTTCTGGCTAAGCTGGAGCTTGCACTCTCCGTGCTCTTGTGCCCCCCTGCTTTTTGAAGTGTTGCCCCTGTGGCAGTCCTGCTGGTCCTGGTCTGAGTGACTGACATGGTTGCCCGACGGGCATCTATCCACTGTCTGCTATACTGTGTAGGTGTCTGGGGGGCCCTAGCTGCCGCTTGTGCTTCAGCGGGGGTCTCGGTGTGGGCCTGACCGGGTGCTCTCCCTCTTTTTGCATTACATCATCCACCACAGTAGAACATAAATACTCACCTAAGCGGTGGCAGATCACCTTTGCACAAATACAATGCGTGACAGAATGGCATGCTTTACGTGTGTGTGTGTTTGTATGCTTAAGTGTGTGCATGTGAGCTGTAGTTGTACTACGTACGTATTGACATGCTTGTATGAGAAGATTTTTGGAGCCAACAGGTATTTTTGTAACATTTGATCGTGTGGGCAGGCCCCGCCCCTTTTGACTAACATCTACACCTGATAGTAATGGTGATAAAACTCCAGCAACTTGTTGCATTGTGATTCTACTCTCCCCTACTTCTTTAATAATTCTCCAACTTCCTTAACCCCCCCTCTTTTTTTCCTCCCCTATCTTGTGTACCCTCGTCCCCCATCTCTAATATTCCATTCTCTTCTTCTCTCTTCTTCATTTCCGTCCGGTCCAAAAAAAAGTATATAAACATGAGCAATATAAACAAAGTTTATGCAACTATACACCTTGTGCGTCTGAAGATTAATAACCCACTATTGTAACAGTAAAATAAGCGAGTTTAGAAAATGGATGGATGATCAAAACTGCAGTAAAATTGTTTTGAACATAAGCATTTCAACTTAACCTGTGACATACCTACAGTGTGTATATGTTGTTCAGACACTTTCAAGTGTTTCCTTCTTCCCAGTTCTTCCCCGAGCAAGTAGTACCACCCTTGAACCTCCTATGAAAACAGACACACACAGAGAAACAGTGCATCCATAAATATCTACAAAAGGTAAAAACTCCTAAACATATTAGTTTGTCACTGTCCAACACTCTTGTACTCTTCTTTTGCCTTCATAATCTTTTATTTTTTAATCATTTGATTTTCAGGTTTTGTTCTGGCAGTGACTCAATGGTTCAGCAGGTCGTCCAGTGATCAAAGGGTCAGTGGTTCGAACCCCGCCCGCCCAGTCAACTTTTGTTGTGTCCTTGGACAAGACACTTCACCATTCCTGCATCCAGCGTGGCTTCAATGGTGTGTGAATGCAAATGAATGACTTAGTGTTGGTCATTGGGGTCTGAAGGCATGTACTGGCAGCCACACCTCTGTCAGTCTGCCCCAGTCCAGCTGTGGCTACAATGGCTTTCCATCACCAAGTGTGAATGAAAAATGGATACACATTGTAAAGCATACATTTGAGTGTCAGAAAAGTGCAAAAAAATCCAATCCATTTTTTCATTATTATTAAGTTGTTGATTTCTGTTTCATTTAGTTTAATTAACTTTGACACTTTCTTTTGTTTTGATATTTATTTACATTGTGTGTAGCATATTATGTTTCTCTGCGATTCTTCTGTTTGCCCTTGATCCATCTTTTTTGTTTCTATTCATAACATCTAACACTGCACAAGACTATACTGTATTTTGTGATTTCTTGTCATTTCCCACTATTTTTGTTAATTTCTCGTCATTTGTTTCTTTCCACAGCAGTTGATGCCCCGTTTCTGCAACCCGGTCTTATGAGCCAGATGTTGTTTGTACATCTTTTAATTGCAGCATGTTCCAACATCCCAAACTTTCAAATTATGACAAAACATTAATCTCACAGATGTATCATAGTGGACACATCACTCTCTGTTCTTTTGTGCTTAGTATTGTGTTGCTATGGATGATTACAATAGTTTTCCATTTTTAAAAGCATCTTAGTGAATAGATTTCTCCAGGCTGTGGGGCATGTGGAAGAAAAGAGGAGTGAACTTGTCTAGAAGACGGGGGAAGGGAGGAAAAGGCATGTGTCCTAAAAGTAAGGAAGGGGTCTTTTACAATTGTTCAATATTACCCTGCACATGTAGCCAAGAGGTGGGAGACACCGTGACCAAAAAAAAACTTGTTAGGAAGATGGAGGACAAAGAATAACAGAAAAAACACTGGAAATAACAAAGAAAAGTGAGGAACACAAAGTGGCAAACAGGTGCAAACAGCAGATGAGATATGACAGGCAAGTAAACCAGTTACCAAAATAACGCAGCGCTCTCATGAACAAGACTGCCTTCTGAAATGCAACGAAAAAGAAGAGAGGGGTTGGACTGTGTAAAAGGGTGAATGGAAAATGAGTTGTACTGTAGAGAACAACGGATGCAGCAAAGGGGATAAAGGGACACTCTTCCTGTGACTCAAAGCTAAATCTCCTTTATTAGCATATTAAGCTAATTAAATATTAATTGATATAAATGTTAAACGAAGCAAGCAGAAAGTCTAAATTTGTATGGTTGTTGTCAGTTTATCGGGTAAATTTGGGATTTTAAAAATTACATAAAAGTAAAGTGGTAAAAAGATTAATTTATCCGTCCATTCCTTTCAAATACTGTACTTACTCTGTACAATTACCTTGTGGCTTAGCTAATAAAGTCCCCAATCACTTTCATTGTGTTGCAATTTCGCTTTAAAAATTTGACATTGAACTTGAAAATGAACTTGCTGCTGAAGTGAAAAACTGAGCGAAAACTGTTAAAATTCACTGAGGTTCTTAGAGAAGCCTGTTTTTTCACAGGTTTGCAGAATTCCCAGGTGAATAATTTTACACTCACTTAGCCACTTAAGTGATGGACCAACCTAAATATAATGATTTGGCCAAGTGAGTGAATCCTTCTGCCAATTTAGTATAAAGAAATCTAAAAAAATATATATATATTTATGTGCTGGAACTGTTAAATAATACCATGCTTTTCTACTGTGACAACACCAGAAAAAATAACCTACGCTGAAATATTCCAAAAGGCTAATATAATGTTTGTGCAATATTACCATTTGCCTTGTTGATAACCTTTTTACTGCAGACACTCAGTGATTCAGACTGTGTTGCACTCTAATATCTTGAGGCAATAGTGTGGCTCTGTAACACTGGTAACCTGAAAGTGTTTCCTCCAAACTATTGAGGTCACTGGAATTCATTCACACTGAATTAAACTCCTAAATTTATGGTCTAATGGATCCAAAACACACAGATGCAAGCGCACACAGAAAAGGAAAAAGTACACTGTTTGCAAAATGCCTTCAAATCTACGAACTCAATCTTACCTTGTCTGCATCTGTTAGGGAGCGCACACCAAAGCTCATGCATCCAAGCAGCTCACTCATTCTGTTAATAATGAGAAGACCAACAGTCAGAGTTATCCAGGTCAAAGGAAATATATAAATCAGCAAAGGAAGCAGAAAACGGTTGCTTTGCAGAGTGTAATTAATCAGCATTAATAAATAGTAACGTGTTAACTTTTTCTAATTAATCCTGTGCATTAACAGGTAACTTTGACAGCCCTACTAAACAAATGAGTGTAAGCAACTGTATACGAGTGACCAGCGCCATATAGACACAAAACATTTTGAGATCCTTAAGGCATCATGGGGAGTGTTAATTACATATTTTGTTGTCTTATTTCCATGAACATATTAGCTTCTGCAAAAACCAGCAACAGCCTTGCTTTCTTTTCCCCCTGTGTTGTCGTGATCACATCTACTATCTTATTATCTTGAAAAAACATGATGATAACATGATATTTTTCATGATAACAGACCAAGTCCCGAGTGACATGCAGTCCTTCCAGTCTGCACCTACCATGCATCATTCCTCTGTGACCATTCATCTGGTCACTAATGAAATTGTAAACAACCACTGAACTGCAGCGGCCCCCACAGCTGAAGCCAGGCAACCTCTTCCTCAAATGACAATGACTGATTTGGACATGACCGAAAACATCCAAAATATCTTCGCCTGAGTTAGACCACAAATAAAGTAATAAATTATTAATTAATCGGTTCTTCTGGTGTTTGACATTTCGGTTAAAATTTTGTTTTGTTTTGCGGAATGTAGAAAAACCAAAAAAACATATCCTTCGCTATCACGACATAAGAAAAATTGTTATCTTGAGATGATGACATCTACTGTCACATTAGCATGAGAATTTTCTCAAGACAATGTAATTGCATATGTCGTTCTCACGAGAAAACGGGAAAAAGAAAATTAAAAGTAGGTCGTTCTCAGCTTCTGTAATGACAGCTGTGTCAAATTATCACGTGAATCACAATGTATTAATTAAAGAAATTTTAGCATGACTTTTTTATAGTAAAATGTCATAATAAGATAAAAATGTCCCGCTTATACCATGGTCATAATATAAATATTGGACTATTAGATTTTAAACTATTAAATAAGTTCTTAGAACTTCAGTCCTGTCATATTTTTAAATTAAAACGTTTTTCACAAAAAACTGACTATTTAAAATATGGTGCATCTCGTTATCATAGTAACAACGACTATAGCAGCCCCCCACTGAACTCACTCTGCTCTCGCTCTTTCATGAAAAGTTAAACAAAGCATAATCTAAGAGGGAACGTTCACCTCTAAACGCTTTATTTTGTCCAGATGATAAAGCAAAGGTTTGTTTCAAAGAAACAAAGGTGTAACCTCCTTGTGCCTTATTCTTTTTTCTAATGTTCTCTTCTCTCTTTCTCTTCCGCTACATCGCAGTCTTTAAAATGATTAAATTGAAGGAATTAAAGACAGAAAACTCTTATCTACTAATTAATCAAGTTATTAAGTCTGGACCTTTATCATATTCCTAGTGGGGATCTCAAGCTACACTAGCTCCAGCTGGGAATAATAAACCGTTCAGTAAGCCACTTTAAAGACCACTTTAAAAACTTGATAGTGTCTTTAAGTTATTAATGTTTATCTAGTAAAGACAACTTGGCGTCTCTAGAGAAAATGTGTTTTTTTTTAGTTGTTCTCACCTAAAACAGGTCCAAACACCATGTTTAAAACAGCTAATGAGCTGCATTTATTATGCAAGGCTGTGGAAGAGTTCTGGTTTTGCGTGCATGAGCAGAAACTCAACAGGTGGATTTCAAGGTTTTTTCCTTCAACCTTCAAAAGCCAGATGTCCGTGGAATTGGTTGGGTGAAAGCTGCTCATTTGACGTGACAAACTGCATATGCCAAGCAGATGCTGCTCTATTTATTTCATTAAAGGAATTTTTTTGCAAGAGGTTATTTTAAGTAGTTTTGTGTCAAAATATGTGAGCAAAGCTTAATATGTACAGTATAAATGTGTGTTAGCTTATCTGCAATTACTTAGCTTTGGAGCACAGATTTTACCAAAACAAGAGGGCATATTCTCCGCAGCTTTTAATTAATCTGTTTCTGCAGGAGCGTATTTAAAAAATAGTAACTGAAGGGAACAACATACAGATTACATATAAAAAACGCAGAGTCCCACAACAAATGTGGAATTGTACTAGAAACAATATTCTACTGGATTTTATCAATTAATACCATGCAGGCATTTGGTGTGAGCAAAGCTTAACCAAAAAGAGAAAATCTCCTTTAATCTGTCTTACAGAAAGTCCCAAAAAGGTCTTAAATAATCATCCAATAAAGTCCTAACTCAGCTGTTAAGATTCCCTCTAAAAACACAGAGCCTGCATACACTATTTCAAAGCATGCAGAATGTGTATTTTTTCTATGTCCATAAAAACAATAATGAGTGAGGATAAAACAAACCGCAGGGATATTAAGTAAATCTACCTTCGTTGCAGAGAGCATCCATGTCTACAAGCATAGTGCTCTTGATGTTGGCAGCTCACATTAAAGCTCTCTGGCCCCCTTAATACAACACAGCACAAATTTGTGACTCATTCGACCAAATCTACAGCAATGACCCTGTTTTAGCTTAAGTCTGCTGATGCAGGGAAGCGAAAGGAGCACATTCACTCTGTCTGCCTCAAAGACAGGCAGCCATACAAAGAAACACTCATGTGGAGGAAAACACACGCTGCATGCAGCAGCATCAATTATAAAACAGCATTTCCTTACCCAGAAGGGAGGTTTTTTTTTATATGTAGTTCATTTAGGCTGTCCTTTTTTTAGATTAGCTGTATTTTCACTCTGATCATCATTGCTCGGAACTTTTCCAGCAGGTACCTTGTTGTAGAGTCAAAGTGCCACATTGTGATGAGCAGTCTCTTATGAAGATCTTCCTCACTTACTATACTGCCAAAAACAAAAAAAAAAAAAGAATCTGTAAACTTCAAGCAATTATTCTATGCAGAGTTCAAAGCAAATCCCAAACACAATGCAAATATGGTGGTTATTCTCTGTGAAGGCATGTTGTGTGAAGGTTCAGATTTGGCTGAGGACAGATAATTAATGAAAAATAACAGCAACAGCCAAAACATGCATAATAAAGTAAAAAAAAGTCACAAAACAAGTCGGCCAAACATTTAAAAAAAAAGCAACTTAGATTCAGTTGTATCTGAACAATTGTATTGTATTTGAACTAAATTAAGACTATCGTTCTTTTTTCTTTTTGCTGCAGAAAAACACTTAAAAAACTTTTCTTGTTTTTTTTTCCGATAGTCTCTGCATAAGTTTACCCATTAATTACACTTACTTTGCATTTGTATCATAGCATTTTGTGAAAAAGTGTAGTATAATCGATCGTCACTCAAATTTTTCAACCACTTACAAGTGAAATGTCTCTAAAAAGATTGGGTTCCTACTATCAGGAACCATCTGAGTCTTCTGCCTTCGCCCAGAGTTGGAGTCTGGAGACATACCAATCTGAAAAACAAAGCAGAAGTGAAACATCTGTCTTTTTTATTTCACAGTATGTTTTTGCACAAGTAATACCTGCAGCACATACCTTTGCATACGAGTTACATAAGCCTTGGAGTTCCTTACGGATGTTTTTTGCTTCCAACACTGCAAACATAGTTGCAAAATGTATCAAGAACTTTTAACTTTCCACACTTTGTTGAATTCAGCCTGGGGGCAATATGAATCAAAATAAGATCATAAAAAAATGAGTTTCTTAATTCTTGATTCAAAACACTCTTTTTACTTAAAACAACTTAGATTTTTTTAAGTTAAGCCGATAAAAGACATGGTTGGGATTATATAAATTAACTTCTTCCTATCCCAAGTAAACCGATTAAACTTTATTTGGCAAACATTACATTTACAAGATTTCACTTCGTAATGCCTGTATTCAATACTGCATGTATAAGTGCACATGTGTCTGTTTATGATTAGGAGCACTTTTAAGTTTAAGTTATTTTAAAATCATTGTATTCCTTTTTTTTTTTTACTAAATTTGATATATCTGTATTTTCTTTTAATGTTTATTGTTCTCCTTTCCTTTGTTTTTATAACTGAAATTGCTTGAAATAAACCATCAATTAATCAATTAAAAATTAAGTTGTCAATTATGATATAGAGGTGATTAACAACTCGTCGCTGTTTTCTATACATGCTGTTTGGGTTATGGTCTAACAGCTCAACCTCTGATTTCAGTGAACTAAGATTTTAACTCTTAGAGATGCAAGACTAGAGTGTTAAGAATTTTCCTCCTCATATCTATGTTTTAAGACAACACTCTCAAAAGTCGTGGAGTTGGTTGTCACTTAACTGTACCACCAGCACTAGCACCTTCTGTAGACCAGATGTGTGTCCTGATATTTAAGTTTGATGACATCAGTCACAACCACACATTTACTTAACTGAATGACATTAATTTCAAGATGGCACTAAATAAATCAAATAACTGTTATTACAGCTCAATAAATCCTCTAGTTTAGATAAAAAAATAAAAGCAAACCAAAAAAAAGGTGAAGTTTTTAAAAGCAACTATTTTGATGAACTGTGTAATCGCTGAAGACATGTTTTCGTGACTATCTAAAAAAATTAATGTAACTTGATTTCTAAAAGGCTAATTCTGAAAATAAAATACTGTTATACTTTTTGACAAAGGATATTTCTGTTTTACAAATTAAAACTCATTAAGTGCAAGAGGCAAAATTTACCTGAGATATAAGCCCCTCATCTTTCTAAATGATGATCCAGGAGTTATGTGCCTGTACACTAAGATTTTTTCCTTTTTCCTTATATGTTTTGGGTAGAACAGAACAGAACAGAATAGAATAGAATAGAACAGAATAGATTTACGATACCAGTATTTCTAGGGCACTTTTCCCAGAAAGAATCACAAAGTGCTTTACAAAGGATCATAAAATCAAATCAAAACACAGAGAGGTAATAAAATTCAATGATGATAATAATAATAATAATAAAAGCTAAAAACACAGTAAAACATAGGACTGAAATCAACCAAAAGCTCTCCTGAATAAAAACATTCTGACCTGGGATTTTGAACAAGGTGAAGACGATTTTGGGGCATTGTTTGGCAAAACAGGTAAAAAGAGAGTTGCCATAATCTTAACGAGAAGAAATAAAAGTATGAATTACTGCTTGCAGGTCTTATTTTATTTTTTGATTTTTACACATTCCTTAGATGATAGAAACGTTTTTTTATTATCTGTTTTGAGCGACGTTTCAGGGACATAGACTTGTCAAACAATACCCCGAGATTTCTGAGATTCAACTGGACAGAAGAGCTAAGAAAATCGAAGTGTTGTAAGATGAAAGGATTTTTGGCGGGGTTAGGGGCAAACATCAATGCCTCAGTTTTTTTAGGTGTTTAAGAGTAAATTATTATTACACGGCCATGTATTAAAGGATCTATACAATGAAAAATCCACTTTTTGAGCATGTATGTGTATTATTCTATTCATTCCTCACTATAAAGAACCCCAAAGCGGTATTCATGATTCATTCAAGCATTTTTGAGTAATCCTCCACAAACCACCGCTCTTAACTGCAGCCCCTCCCACACCCATGAAAACGAGCAGGTCCTCACCGTGTGACGTAGACCAGTGAAAACTGATATATGATCATATTCATAGATATTGTTTACTTTAAAAGGCTTTAGAAAAACATGGTATAGGCCCTTAAATGCTTCTCAAGCAATCTAACGGATTTTGTAGTTTGTAATAATTATTCTCAGGGAAGAATAAGTAAAGCTGGATATCATCTGCATAGAAATGATATAAAATATGGCTGAACTGATTCATAAGTTTCCTGAGAGGAACCACGAATAAGATAAATAAAATAAGGCCAAGTACAGAACCTTGTGGAATGCCACAAGATATGTTTTTCTATTGCAAAGATTAAGGAATCAACAGACACATTGAAATGCCTTCCACTAAGGTACAAAATAAACAAAATAAAAACTGACCCAAAGAGACAGTCGCTGTGAAGACAAAAGCAGATTCATTCATCTAATATGTTTATGGTGATTTTACTTCTGAGCAGTCATGTTAAGTGGAAGAAACTGCACTCGTTAGTGCTGCTTTTCAGTTATTTCAGACATCAGTGTCCTCAGTGCACATTCTCAGTTTCAGAACAATAACTAATTTCACTTACATAACAGCTGTTGTTCCTAATTGTA
Source organism: Oryzias celebensis (assembly GCA_014656515.1). Taxonomy (NCBI): domain Eukaryota; kingdom Metazoa; phylum Chordata; class Actinopteri; order Beloniformes; family Adrianichthyidae; genus Oryzias; species Oryzias celebensis. Next base: position 11,591,640 of record BNCR01000012.1, read on the forward strand.
ATCATTTATACCTTGCAAAAAGGTCAAAACAGCAAATGCAGACTCCTTAATTAATCAACTCTGCTTGAGATCACCACAAGTTATTATTGTACACTGAACAAAAACTGGAGAACGTCTCACTGCTGAAGTAACAAGTTGTGAAAAGAACAATGAACTGTTGGATAAATTAAAACTGTTTGCAAGCTGCTTTTACATTTAAACATGATTTGTTTGGACTTTTTGCTGTATTAATTTTTCAGTAAGTTTAACCAAAGCCCTAAACCATACCCAGGAACATTGAATTTGTCAAATACAAGGTACCAGCGGGAAATGATAAATTAAAAAAAAAGACTGGTACTAAAGATAGAAGCATGGATTGTCTTTGTTTAAATTAACAAATGATATACAGAAACATTTAGACATCTCATAGGAATGTTAAGAGGAAGGAAAAGCGGTGTTAAAAAAGATTTTTAATTTTAGATGACATATTTATTAGTCTTTCTGCCTACATCAACAAAAATAAATTTAAAAAAAACAGGTTAGATTCTGAGGAGTAATTAGTATTTTTTAAAGAGATGTCAGAAGCCAAACAGATACTGAGGGGTTGTGGAGAAAAACAAATAAAAGACAGAAGGATGCTCTGCACTGGTTGCTGGGAAACTAAAATAAACAACCCCTTTTTTTCTGGATCAATGTACCCCCTTTCAATCTGCGCTATCATCGATGATTGCTATTTATGCTTTAAACCAGTGATTTTCAACCACAGTGTGAGAGGTCATCAGGTGTATTGTCCTCTCCTGGAGATGTTTGCCTATTAGCCTGATTGGTGTTTATACTAACTGGTTTTTATCAAATCTATGCTGTCTGGATCGCCTCTGTAGGCCTCAAAGCACAGCTTCAGGAGCAGAATATTTATTTAGGATTGTAGGTTTATTTGGGATTTTTAAAAGAAATGTTTTTGTCACAGTTGTTTTCCTCTGTTTTAATACTTAACCAGCAGGTTATGATAAATTAAAAATAACTTTTAGAAGTTCACCTTGCCCTGGCTCTTCCAATCCTCTCGTGAGCATCCGCTCTATCCTTTCAGCGTCATCTGAGCACTATAAACCTGTTCTATTGGCCATCTCTCTGGCCATCATTTTAGACAGATGCAAGGCCGAAATGCTACATGCTATTTGCATGTTATTTTAGCATGGCCCCCTTTTTCCATTATATTTCTGTGTGAGGTGAATTTTCTAAGCCTACAACTATCAAAACTAGAAACAGAGAGACTAAGTGCTGTTGAAAAAAAAGCTTTGTTGTGTCTTTCTTCAATTATTAACAGAATATCAGCCTTGTGTTCAAACAGATCAGAGCTTCCTACTAAGTTAGCATAAACAAGCCCCAAGGGTTTTTTCTAAATTGCAATTATGTTTGACGGTTCAGGAAAGGTTGAAAAATCCTGATTTAAACCACAACAGTTATTATTAGTGGAATATATTAAAAAGAATTCTGTACAAGCTTGTTTTAATAGAATTTGTGAAACATTGAGTGCAGAACACTGCAAAATTCACCGTCATCAAGAAGTACAAATGAGAAGCACTGTCACAGGAATCAACAGTTTCCATCTATGTGAATACAACTCACCACTGACAGCAAGCATGTCATCCTCTGAGACCACAGACAGTTTGAGTTGACCTATGAAAATGAGAAGGTTACCATTTAGTCATCACAATTTAATTTAAAAATGTCATCTTTCCTACATAAACAATTACCATTTGTATAAAATACAAAAACAATTCAAACAGCTAGAAAGAATTGTTTCTCCAGGGATGGAACAAATGACTGAGTAGAAGGTGTTTCCTCTTTATAGATGTAGCTTTTTCCATCACCTAAACATCATTAACTAATGCTAAATTATGGTGGCGCAGAAGGGTCACAACACTTTATATTCGCAACACAACACACTACAATTTGTCACAACACCAAAAAAAATCAACTCAAAAGACAGGTCAAAACACAACACTTTAAATTAACAGCACAATACAATAAGTCACAACTCGAAATAATCAACTCACAACACCAAAAAATTAACTCACAACACAGCGGGTCACAACGCAACACAAATAGTCACAACAAGAAAAAATGAACTCACAACACAGAGAGTCTTAACACAACACAATTACTCACAACACAAAAAAATTAACTCACAACACAGGAGGTCAAAACACAACCCAACATTTTAAATTCACAAAACACTACAAATAGTCACAACACAAAAAGATTAACTTACAACACAAAAAAAATCAAGTCACAATGTGAAAAAAAAAATCAACTCACAACACAACACTTGTCACTATGTCAAAACGGAAGTATACATGCAACGGAAGTTTGACCTACAACGGAAGTGGTGCTGCTTTTATTCTGAAATTTCCATCGGGCTAAGTGGCCTTCAGAAAGTTACATCACAGTTAGTGAGCTGTGTTACTGCTCTGTATGCGGGACTCTGGGTTTCACTGCTCATCCCATATGCACGAACCATACGTAACTTATATAGCTAATCCTGATGGTTTATGTTTCCAAACATCAAAATATGACTTTGCTTTCAAAAAATCTTTAATTTTCATTTAAAAAATTACAGTTTAAAATTATTTTGCAGCTTATCTACAAAAGAGCAGACAAACCAGAATGTTAATTTTAAATGCACTGGTTTATTCAAGTACGCTTCTTTCTTTTCCAGATGTATATCAATCTTTTACCCACAACCAATAATAGTAAATGTACAATAAACACCTAAATATATCTACTTTAAAATCTACCCCAAAAAGTAATATCTCTTTTTTCTTCACTTCATTCCACTTCAACATCACAGAATAAAGATCCTTCAGAAGATATTAAACATGACATGAGCAGCAGAGCTGCAGAGACAGCACAAGCAAAGTGTTTTTTTTTCTTTGTAAATTCACTGCCTCTATGTTAACCAAAAAAGATCAAATGGCCCCCAGCTTCAAGTAACATTTGTGTGTGCCATCTTGTTTTATCTATGGGCTCTGACCGAGCCATTTGACTTAAGGTATTTAGGTTTGTTGAGACCAAAAGAAAAAAGTAAAGCACGCTGGACAATACAATTTTAAAGGACTTTTGGAAGGTTAGAGCCACCTGATTTAAAGGTTATGGTCACAATGGGGTCAAAGCTGAGTACCTTCATGAATTTCATGGTTAAGGGGCTAAAGAAGAGAAATCACAATGTCCACTGGAACTCAGGTCAAAAGGAATTTTAACAAAGAAAAACAACATTTACAGGTGGATTACTGCAACCTCCTGTCACCTGATATTGCAAAATGTGGGTAGGAACCAATGTTAATCATAAAATGTTATCATACAATACATTGTTCCCTCGTTTATCGCAGGGAATACATTCTAAAAATACGTTCTTAAATAGATGAAATCTGCAAAGTAGAATTGCAGATGTTTTAAGGCTGTCGAACTCCTCACTATGCACTTTATACACTTTTTTTCAGACAGATATAATTATTTTAACACTTTTCCCTCTTGTTTAAACTCTTAAAGTTCAAACCTTGTTGAAAAATAAGTCTGGTATTGCAGAATAGAACCAAAAATCTGCTTGCTATCTAGAAAATATGTAAATTTGTCAAACTGAACGCAATCTTAACTGGAGACGCAGCATGGAGGAGATTGATTGACAGTGGTCAACAGCCAATCAGGATGCAGTAAATAGTGTGCTGCTTTAAAAAAAAAAAAAAAAAAAAAAAAAAGCATTCAAAATTGCACTAAAATAAAAACTGCGAGCCAGGATATAGCAGGATGGGACTACTGTAGCTTGAAAACTTAAGTAGTCAATTTATGAGGAAACCACTGGATGGCTTGGTACGATCAAAGATTAAATTACATTTGGTCATTGAATCCTTGATTCTAGAAAAGACTGCTTATTCTTTTCCAACAACTGTCAGACTTGTTTCTCCCTCCTAGTGGGCCCATTATTTAAAGTTTGGGGTTTGGTATCATATCATATCCGACCACATTACCGAAAAACTGTTCAACTCCAATAATAACCAGTATATAACATCCCTGTTGACTTGTCTTCTCATTTACAATCATAGCAACCAAAAGAGTAATACTGGAGAAGGATGTCAGACAAGGAGGGACCTTTATGGTTATTTGGCAGAGGTCTTGCAAGGAGATGAGGAGAACAAGAACACATGGTCCTTCTAATTCAAAAGGACTTACAGATTCTACTTTCAAAGGATTTGGAATTTATACCTTCCAGGTATTTTGGATATAAGTTATTTTGTGGGAAACCAGGGTAAGTTGGAGAAGACTTGAGAAAAAAACGTACAAGTTCTTAATATTCGCCCTGCAGAAGCTAAATGAAGACTATGATTGCACATAAATATTAAAGGTTCATTTTGGCATCAGAAGTTGTCAATTTATTGCTAAAACACGCAATTTATTTCATGAAACTCTAATGTTTACATATTCTCCACTCAATTCTCTTTTACTTTTATCCCAGGAGTCTTTTATTTGCTAGCAACACTCTGACACTTATCAGTTGACATGGTCACTGCTAACACGGGCTTTGTGTGATTCTAAATTGAACTTGTTCAGAAGCGCATAGTCTAAGAGTAAAATGAGGGAGCCACACTGTGAGATAAAGCTGCTGGCATTTCAGAGCTTGGGTACACGGGATGTTTGTCGTTCCCACACTGAACTTGGCACTTTTTTTTTTTACTCCTGGTAGAAGAACAAAGATGTAAAAACACTATTACAGTGTTCCTCAATACTGGTTCTCAAAAACTCATGTCCTGCATGTTTTTCATTCCTCACTGGTCAAACAGGTTTCTTATAGTCAGTATCAGTTTTTAGAGGTAAATATTTGATGAAAGCGTGCTGGACAGTGGATGAAAATTGGTTAATTTATGTGAAGTCTAAAGCTGTTTTCATGAATATTTATTTTTCTCCAAGGAGGCCACAAGATGAAAATGAAACAAAGTAGATATTCATCTCAAACCTATCAGAACAGGAGCTAAGACAAACCAAGAGGTTAAAAACTGTTTGCCCTGGGCTTCAAAATTCCTTTTTTTCCACACATTATGCCTACTAATAAGCACCCAGAACCTGAGAGTCAGCACAATTCAACTGATTCACACACAAGATGTCGAAAAAGAGGTACATGGCAGTGAACAAAACTATTTCCTTAAATGTCATTAAGACTTGACAGGATAAAACTTTGCTCAGTGGGAGCTCTTTTTCATTTGAATAAAATTAAAAAAGCAATGTAAAAATGATACGACACAATTTATTGACCAGAGTTTAAAAGGTTTGACAGTAAAAAAAAGCAATTAAATAATATAATCACCTCACAACACTTGCTGTCTTTTAAACCTGAAATCTAAATCCAATATGGTGATCTGGTCTATTATTTCTTCCGTTTGCAAAGCCTAGATAAACAAACTTAACAGTTTGAGTCATTTAAGATTATTGACGTCTAACTTATTCAAAAATACTAGTTATTATGAATTACTAAATGTTTTATTGTTTTTATTACCAAAACTATTAAGCCTATGAACATTGTGTAACCTAGGTTTTCTTTAGGCCTGAGCAATTTCAGGAAAACTTGCGATTAGTGATCAATATTGCTGTAATGATATGACTTTCAATACTGTAACAAATAGCAAAACAAAAAAACAGCTAAAACATTAGTTCCATTTCACTGCAACGGCTTTATTTAAATAAAGGTAATCATAACTTGAGTGATACACCAAATGACCCACAGTCATCACGTGAAGGGGTCTATCTGATTGGTCAGATGTGTTAACGCCTCTATTTGATGCCATGACATTGTTTTAACTTGTGTGTAAATAACCTAACCATTTATCACAGTCAGGCCATCATTTGTGATATATGTTTCACAGGTTGATATTGCGAAAACGATAAATTTGTGATTTATTGTGCGGGTTTTTTTTTTTTCTGTTTTTGCAACTAGGAAATACAGAGAGCTTTATCACAAAGACTACTCTCAGAAATGGTCCTCCTGATAAGCAAAGACTGAAGCACATTGTTGCCCTTTGTGAAGAACAACTTTTTTTTGTTCATTCTAGTCATTATTTTAGCAAGATTTTTAATTTAAAAGATAAAAAATTAAAAAGTATTTTGTTTAATAAATGTTTGGAAGCCAGGATATATTTAACTTCTACCTCACTAAAAAAAAAGTCAATCTCATCAAAGTAACCACACCTCTTTAATACCTTATTCATATTAATTTTTCTTGACTGACAAATACTAGATTATGGATGAGGTTTTAGTCTCAGTAATAGTACGGGTGCACCCTCCCCCTGTTCAGATAATACCCTCCATAAATGATTCAGAGTGTCACCAGATGAGGCGGTGGGGGGGCTCATTACCAGACAAGGAGACATGTTACTACATCCCAGTTAACCTGTTGTTGCATTTGACATGCCTCTCTTCTTGGGCACTCAGCCGCATTGAGTGCTTGCAGGGATAGACCTACATGGAAAATATTATCTGAAAACTTTCCTTCAAGCACACAAGGATATTTTTTTAAGAGTTCATTTCCAGAGAAAGACTTTTTTAAACTCTTTCAGCTATTAAGCTTGTTTTTATCTAAAATGTTAAACTTTCACACTAAAACTAAGGATTATGTCTTACCGTACGTACAGAGAAGAAAAGATGATGGCTCGGGAAACAGAGGAGAGGGATTATGCAGGAAAACGTTGAGTGAGGTCATCTTGAAAAGAGCATGTAAACTGTCTCTGCAGACAGGTCGGTCTCAGGCTCGTTTGAGGACAGAAGATGGAAACTTGATGCCTGTTAGTGCATACCTGTGTGGGTCCAACAGGGTTATATAGTTAGATGACAAACATGCAAATTAACGTATTGACTCTAATTTGATTTGCAAATTTTCTATTTGATTCTACTGATCGTTCAATAAAATATTGACTTAATTTTTTCAAATTTGTATTGAAAAACAAAATATTTTTTACATAAAAGGTGATTTAAATACAGTAATAAATATAATACAGACTAAAGAATGACTTTTACTAATAAAGTTGTGAATTCTTACACTAAAACTGCCTGAAAAAATCGTATTGATAACATTTAAAGGGGATTGATAAAACTTTTTATTATTTTTATGTAAATATCAATTTGAAATAAATTATTTGAGCCCAGCCTTAATAATTCCAAAAAGATTCTTATAACACTTAACATAAAACAGTCGTGCAAAAGTAAATATGACCTGTTTTAATAAGTTTTGGGAGATTTAAATTTACATCTCCAGCACAAAACGAAATGTTATGTCTATAACTTCTGTTCCTTGAAGGAGAAGAAGGAGGAACAGATTTAAACTCTTCCAAAAGCTGGCAGGTTCATTCATTTGTTTGAAAAGTGTCGTTCATTATGGTCTCTAGAAAGTTTGAAAAGCCAAAGAAACAGCAATTGGAAACTTGTAACTGTGTTGATGAAGGCTCTCCTTTATCCAGGCGATATTGTTCTGAAGTCGAATAATGACATCTCGACCTAAAGCCTTCATTCTTGAAACGTTTTGCCACTTCTTCCAAGTGGCTTCATCAATCTGATGACTGACTTTGAGTCCAGATGTCATGACTTAACTTCAAGGCTATATGTAATTGTAGTTGTCACAGATTGAAATCCATCAGTTCGTCGACACATTTTCCTGGAAAAGCATCAAATTTACCTTGTTTTAAAAGTGGGAGGCTTTCATGAAAATTGACCCACTAGTCTGTCAGCTGTTTAACTAAGAAAATGCAGTAACAAGAAGACTAAAAGGAGTTTGGGGCAAGATCAAGTCATTTTGACCATAACTCTATCCTCTGCATTTAGGAAAAACCGAACACGTGCTTTCAGAAGACACTGAGCATCTCTACAATCAAGTGCAACAGTGAAATAATCATTTCGGATTGTTTTTCAGGACCTGGTCACATCGGAGTCGCTGATTTGACCGTAAACCCCTCAGTACACCACAAAATTTAGAGCTAAATGTGAGGCCATCTGTCCAACAGCTAAAGCTCAGTCAAATCTGGGTCATGTAGCTGAAGAAAAACCTGAAGCAAAAGAGCAGATGCATTGAAATGCCTGGAAAGGAAAAGAAGAAAAGAACAAAGTTGCTAAAGTCACTGCTGGAGATGAATGTGCTAGAAGTTAAAAGGAATTCCAGGATTTTTGTTTCCTTTAATTAAATGGCAAAAAGAAAAAAAATTAGACCTTTACATTTGAACTGTGCCTATATAAAAACCCAAACAATTTAAAGATCATTTTAATCTAAATTAACAAATGTATTTAATTCTTCCTCATTTTGTTTATTCTTCATCACTTTTAATATTAAAACATGCTAACAGATTATTTTTCCTTCAAAATATAACATCCTGAACAGAATAAACTGCTCTTTTTTACACCGTTTCAGTGTTTTGGATGAAGCAACAAAAACAAAAAATAAAATATTTTAATACCCCGATTTAAAAATTGCTGGGTAGTAAATATTGATAATCCAGTCATTCTGTGGCAATAATCCAGCTTACACTACCACTTGACTTAACACACCTCTAGGTGAAATGTGACACAACAGTAATTGATGCAGAACAGTGTTCAGACATATTGCCCAAAGGCAGTGTGCCAGTAACCCAGGGATGAACCCTCATAGTAATCTGATTACTAACAGACCTGGTGTTCCAAGACAGTTCTAATTCGAGCTTTATTTGAAAGAAAACTGAAAAAAGTGATAATTGATATATTGCACGATGTCCGTGTTCAACAGAACAATGTATTTGAAGGCATGTCTACAGAAAATAGCCTGTTCTAAAAACAGACTGTTTCATATTTATACAAATATATTTTTTTAGCTATCTGCATGTCCTCTTGTCCCATCGACTTTGCAAAGATAATTTTTCTTTTCCCCTTATTCAGCCACCCCTGGGAAGAAAACCTGATTCATTGGGTCCTTATCAGTTGCGGGAAGGAAAAACAAAGGAGTTCTCTGAAACTCACACACGGGTTTCTCTAAAGAGGAAACAGAGCAGGACTTCCACACGAAGGTCTCCCACAAGGCAACACAAAAGGCAGCTTCGGTTAAGCACATCAGTGTGAACAGCTTTTTGTCAGAAAAGGTCAAACACTCTAAAATTATAGATTTGAGCAAAAATAGTTAAGCATCTCTAATTGGGTCAAAAAAGACTGAACGCCTGTGCACATGGTGCTTTGGAAAAATGAATTTCTGTGAAAAATATTTAAAAGTTGGTGACACAAACTCTAAAGCTACAGACCCACCAGGCACATGTTCAATAACGCGCTAAACGTGGGTTCTTGAATGGGAGTATATTCCATGGTGTTCATACTTGACAAGTAGGGAGGAGCTTCTTGTTTTTCTTATTCTACTGTTTACCAGCATATGTCCGCTACATGGAAGAGGTTTGTTTGAAAAATGAAGTGGTGCAAATCTGGGAAATCTTGAGCTTTTTCAGGCCTTTTCTTTCACAGTTCTATTCCAACATAGGATAGACTTGGTGTCATTTAAATCCGGACAGGCACAAACTGCATATAATAATCTCTCCTCCATGATTAATTTTTAAACGGTTGGCATTTCCTTGAATTAAAAAGGACCCCATTAATGTCACCACCAAATCCGAGTCCCTGATTGGTCAAAGTTCGTCCTGGTTTCACTTTCAATGGGCGTTCAAATGCCAGCCATTTTGGATGTAGAGCCCAAACACAGTTGTGGAAACGTGCATGGCAACACGTGAACGTGAGAGTTTTAAATGTGGAAGCACAAAAACAGCAAATACTCATGTTTATATAGACTTAATTGAAACTGGCTGCTTGAACCTGTGTTGATGAGGGCGGTGTAAACATAGATCTCAGTAGAGTTTGTAAAACTGACATTTTACGACAACCTATTAAGCTTGAAGAGTTAAATAGGTGCAAGAGGAAGTATTTGTTAAAAATTACTTTTCAATTCACACTGATAGATTGAAAAAGACAGTGGACTTCTCACTAGAGGTCAAATCCATTATCGTGTGATAACAAGAAAATTTGCCTGTATAGAGATGCCCTTATTGCCACGCAGTGCATGTCAACAGTAGCTGAAATAGACTGAGGGCACAGCTTCAAGGGCAGTGTGGGGGAGACTAGTGTTAAATATTTAAAAACTGGGTTTTTTTTACAGTTTCAGAACTTCACATCAACCACAAAGACCACTCTAACTTCAAGCAAGAGGGGAAGCAGACATCATTTCAAGACTAAAAATCCAAGCTAAGCTTGATTAAGAACTCATCTTTTAACCAAAGTCTTAAATGTTGTCTCAAATGGGAAGCTACTCTCTAATGAAACACTTCTTAAATCTCTGCAGATCATAGAATTAGGGTTTAAAAGGGGAGGTGGCAGTTTGTGAAGTTTATGAACGCAGACAGTAGCAGTCATGGCTGGAGTACCAAGAAGCTTTCCAGAGAGAGTGAGCGCAAGGGCTTTGCTGGCACGTCAACAAACAGCCTCCTGAAGCATAAAGAAGAGTTCAAGAAGGTCATAGCAATAGGCTGCAAGAGCTGAATCAGGGGCTGCCAGGCAAAACAAAACTGAAAAGCAAATATCACCTAGAATGGAAGCTGTATAGTAAAAACGTTTGAGTTTCTGTTCTAATAAAAACTAATACTATCTCTACCTTTTTTGTATTGACTAACAGGATATACTGAGAATTTACCACTGAAATATTACCCAAAGTGCTAAAGCAAACAACTTTGGGTGAGGAGATGACTATCAGATAATCAGTTTGGGAATTTCACATGTTTTTTGTCTCAATGAGAACAGCTTTAAGACTTGGTTCTTATTTGCACCAGATGTAACTTAAATGATGTTTGCCTGTTCCTCTAAGAACTTCCCTGTCTATGACTCATTTCAAGTAAAAACACTGCTGAAAAGCAGAACATTTTCAACACAATTTGGACCACAAGAACAGATGTTTGTTTTATTATTATTAAGTGGTTTTCTAATATTGTGATAAAATATATTTAGTCAATATGTTCAGTTCTTGACCATAGGTATGTTTTACCTTGCATTTGAGTGCTACATTTTAACCCTCTTGTTTTTTTTTGTTTTTTTTTTTTGTTTTGTGCACCCGCCAATCTGTTGCAATAATAGGTCCTCACAGAAATTAAAGCATCAAAACTAACTTTCAATGTACTTAGTACAATAATTAATAATACTGTGACTTTCTGTGCACTTTAAAATTGTGACAAATACATAGAAAACAACAAATAAATACTCACACTATAATCATAGACATATTTAAAACAAGAACTGAGTGTCTCATGAGTCCTGAAGGGTTTCTGAACTCCAGTCTCAGGGCCCACCAACCTTCACGTTTTCTGGTACCCTGCTTAAACACACCTGATTTAACTCACCATTAAGCTCTGCAGAAGCCAGATAATAACAGTAATTGAAGGCAGGTGTATTGAGCAGAGAAACCAACAAAGCATCCAGGATGATGATTGCAGTTCAGACACAAACCCTAAAGTGCAATGGCATCGCCTAGCGGCCACTCTGTGACTTACAAGTACGGAAAAATCAACTTTATGTGTTCATAAATGTGAAATTATTAAAATAAAAAAATTAATAAAAATATCATCCTTAGAATGTTCTTTTTTTTTAGCTTATTCTATTTCAAATTATATGAATAAAAGCCTATCCATTTTTAGTTTAAAATGTATTAAGTTTTATGTTTAGTAATGATAAATTACTAAGAAATGATCACTTATTTTAATGCAAATAACATTGGTTAATGGAATGTTTGAAAAGGTTGACGGTCGGCAAGTGATGTTTTTAAAGCTGCTTTGCCACTCAACTCTTACTAATAACTTCGGATACTGGTTTTAAAGCCAAAGTATTGAATGACTGAGATAGTTTTTAATAAAGTTAATTTTGTAATTCTAAAGAAAAAGTTAATATTTTTTTAAGGCACTGAGAAACCCGTTTTATAAACACTTTTTGAAAACAATTAAATTGTAGGATAAACCAATATCAATTAATTCTGGGGGTTAGCCTACCTTTTCACTTAAAAAGATGTGCGTACGACTGTGGGGGATCCTTTCATTCTTCAATAAACAACAGTAAACCCCGCAGTTTGTCATTTTTTCCCCTGTAATTTATGTTGGAAAGCTGAGAATGCGAACCAAGGAACCATTAAGAGGCACTCGCGGGTCACCCGGCGCATTATTTACAACGTACAGCCTAAAAAAAAGGTTTTCTTTTTCTTTTTTTTTTTAAATCCTATTTTTTTAATTGATACGAACGATTTGGCCTATTTACGAAGTATAACCGAAATGTTTTTAAGTTTATATAAAATTGCTCCATTTTTTCTGACCAGAAAAATACCCTATCGCCCCGGAAGTAATTAGCTGATGGCTAAAATTGTAACTTATGTGCACATAAGTGGACCACTTTCTTGATTAAAGTGTTAAACAATTGATTTTTAATGACGTTTTGAAGCCACATACCTTTTTCGTTTGCGTTCGCTGTTTTACTTTACACAAAACATTTTGTAAGAGTTTTTAACTGTTATGAATGACCGCTAACCAGTTACATTATTGACAGATCGACAAGACAACAGAAATATTTGTTGGTAAAAGAAATAATTACTCTGAAAATTATGGAGTTCCTCCCTGTGCTTGACCCATTTAACCACCCTAAAGAAGGAATATGGTAAGTAACTTAAACAGATACGTTACTGATCACATAATCTGTCCTAATATTATTATTTGTTTTCTTCTTATATTTAATCGTTCTAATGTCAACAGGTACTCATTAATCCCCAATGGAAGTGCTCCAGGAGTTAGTGTGGGACATAACTGTGTCTTCCTTCCATCCAAAGTAGGAGGACTAGGAAAAATTCTGATTGTTGGTGGAGCTAATCCCAGTGGAAGCTTTTCAGATACCTATGCCATAAACCTTGGTAACAAGCATCAAATAGACATTAAACTAATAGATTTTTGCATAAATATGTGGCCTCAAAAAAAAAAAAAATCAGGTAGAGAAAATGAATATGTTAGATTAGACTTTAGAATTTGAACTGTGTCATGTGTTAACATGAAAACCATGAAACAGCTAACAATGGTTTATACCTGGACTGAGTTTGAATTTTTTGTTCTTGGATTCTTTCATTAAGCATCTATCTTTTGAAAACAGATGACTTTGAATGGGATACTTTGGAGTGGAAACATTTAAAGCCTCGCTATGAACACTGCACCTATGTGACGGAGAGCAACCCACAGACCTTGTGGGTGTTTGGTGGAGCACAGCAGTCTGGCAATCGCAACTGTCTCCAAAACATAGATCTTAATGGTAAATCTTGTTTTACATTCTTCTGATCTGCCTTCATTTGCACATTTTCACAAATGAAAAAAGACATGGTAATTTAGGTTTGCAATATAATAACTTACGAGTAATACAGCACTCTAAAATGTAAATTTTTCCAGATGACGAGCCTCAGTGGAACAATATTGTGGTAAAAGGGGAGCCACCCAGTGCCAGGACATACCACACAAACGCAGCCTGCATTGGGGACAGATTTTATGTCTTTTCTGGTGGGGAATCAGGAGCTCTACCTGTTTCAGATTCAAGGCTTCATGTCTTTGACACAGGTTTGACACAATTGAACCTTGTCGTGATCATATCTTATGTAGGGATCTTCACAAAGAGACTAAACTTGACTAAAAATTTTATTTAAATATTTTGTTGCTTCAAATGTGTACTTTTACTGATTTAGATCATTTATAATGTTAAAGAGTATATGTGAAAGGCATCTTTTCTATAATGATTGTGTTTACTAACAAAAAAAAATCAAATCCTGCATGGCTCAATGTAAAAAAAAATTGAGAAATAAAAGTAGTTTACCCCTAAACTCTATAGCTTTTTGTGCCATACTTGGCAACAACAACTGCAGTCCAGTATTTAATATGACAAAAAGTATTTCATAGATCTTTGGCCTGATTTTCTGCAGAGAATTGCTTGATATCTTTTGAGCCATTTAAAATTAAAATTTCTTCTTCTATCATTCTACTATATCATCATAATTTTGGAATATTACTCATGTTGGGCAATCTGTTTCACTGTGTTCTAGTGTCTTCTACTTGGTCTCAACCAGATACAGATGGCAGGCAGCCTTCTGCCAGACATGGACACGTTATTGTGGCTGTTGGTTCTACAATCTACATTCATGGAGGGATGGCTGGAGATAAATTCTACAATGACATGTACTCTATTGACTCGTGTACGTTTCTAAACAATTTTTATTGAGGAATACTCAACCAAAGCAATTGATTATTTTGTATTTAAAAGAGATTCATCCATAATTGTAGTGAGATTGAAATGGGAGAAAGTTCGGACCAAAGGAGATATTCCACCTGGAGTGGCTGCCCACTCAGCTGTGGCTTTGGGCCCAAATATTTACATCTTCGGAGGGATGACTGCAAATGGCACAATCAATTCTATGTACAAAATCAGCACAGGTTTGCTGACATTACTTTCCTTAAGATTTTTGTCTTTTTCACTGCAAAATACCTCATCCTACTACCAGTTAAACTAAACCAATTGTCTTGTTTTTGCTTGCAGAAAAAAAACAATGGATCTTAGTTAAATTTGAAGGAGACATGCCACCTAACCGCCTTGACCATTCTATGTGTTTGATACCCTGGCAGCTACATGGCGAGAAGAATGGAGACGAACAAAAGGCCCACAAATCAGAAGCTTCTGAAATAATAAATCTGGCTTTTGTCTTTGGAGGGATGGACACACATGGTGTAATACACAATGACTGTGTTGTAACTGTGGTGAAATAATACATTTTTGATGGAGTTTAATACACATTTCTTTTTTAAAATGCAATTGTTTTCATTTTAGTCATTCCTCTTTCACACAATAAAGATATGCCTCGAAACTTAATTCATCTGCATACAAATTCCCACTCACCCATTTAATGTTCATCAATAGTTCAATTAAAATCATCTTTTTTTAACAAGAATGTTTGAGTCAGAATTTCTGTGCTATTCAGGTTCTAATTACCCAGTGAGTTTGTCAAACAAGCTTTAAGAAATATGAAGAATTTTTTTAAAAACATACTGTAACTTTCATTAAAAGTAGAGTTTAGAAAAGTCTAAAAGGATACTCAATGCAGCATTGCTTGGCAAAATTTTAAAATATTTTTATTCAGGTACTTTTTGCTCGAGAATGATGTGACTTAGCATCCCTTGGTGCAGTTCAACCTGACAAAGCATACAAGTCAGATACCTTAGTTGTGATCTCATAAGCAATATTCTAGACAGAATACTACATAAAAAGCCTCAGAGTGGTGATAAAAAAAATCTGTTGTTGGTTCTAAAATAAGGAAGTAAACGATGCAGATTCATATAAAAAATGATTGTACACTGGGAGTAAAAGCAATATCAGTTGAAAATCACAAATGCAAACAAGGTTATGCTTGTAATAAGGTATAAAATCAGTCGGGAAGTAAATCATTGGTTTCTGTCAGTTTTCTGTTTGCTTTTTTAACAAGCTTGCCTCTACCAAGTCAGGTCAGTCACAACTGGCTAAAGGTGAACAACAGTGAAGTTTTTTCAACACACTGCAAACTCAGCTTGTATAAATCAACACCAAACTTTTAACCACAAATAAACCACCTGAAAGACCCAAAATTCAGTTTTTGTTTGAAGTTATGTCAAAGAGCTTTTGTTTTTGTAGCATAAAATAAAATGTCCCTGTAAGATTAAGTGTGTTGAAAAGATGAATTTTCACTTAATGCATGCTTGTCTTAAATGCCAAATTATATATCTAGATTGTATCATTTTAGATAAAGAATTGGACTGTATCATATTGCCAGTTAGTTGAATCTTTTACATGAACCCTGTATTGCGATGCATAAGCAATCATCTGAGAAGGGAAAGATACACACCTCTATTTTAAGATCTCCAGTAATACAAACTGATTGAAAATTATTTGCATGATTTTAAAGTATTTTACTAAAGAAATGTCTAATCAAAACCTGGAACTTTGATTCCAAAATTTTTTTCATATTAGTGGAAGAATCAAGTAGGAACCAAAGAGATTTCTTACCTGGAGTAACATTTTAACAAAGTATAACTGACCATTTTAATGAACAGTCGACATTTTGTTGAAAGAAAGACAACCGTTTGTATCAAACATTTATTTCAATGCATTTTTCAGAGGTCAATAAATAACTTTTTGCTTTGTCTGAACAGAGCAATTAATTCCAGACACCTTAATCCATCCCCAACTATGGCCCCCCCACCCCATCCCTCCCCTGTAAATCGGCACCACAAAAAACAATGGAACTGCCTGAGAACAGCAGCAACAAGCCTCATATTTGGGCTGACGAATCTCCGCCTCAAAACGAAGAGAATGCTTCACACACTGATTTTTTTTTTAAGTCTTTCAATGGGATCAGTACAGTTGCTTGTTATTACCATTCCTTCCCCACCTCTCCTCTCACTATTGAGTCCCATCAGTCTTATTTTCATAAGCAGAAGCCACTGCAATGGTGGCAAGAGGCAACAAATGAGGTCACACCGCCCTATAATTCATCTTTCTCTCCCTCGCTCTCAGCACCCTCTGGTGGTGGACCGCCTGCACTTCCGTATAGCTTGCTAATAATTGGCTGAACCACCTCTTCTAGCTCTTTCTTCTTGGCCTGGAAATCTTCCGTCTCAGCTTCTTGATGTGATTCCATCCATTCAATCTTCTCCTCCACCGCCTTCTCAATGGCCTCCTTGTCTTCATCTGAGAGTTTGCCACCAAGCTTCTCCTTGTCACCAATCTGGTTCTTCAGAGAATAGGCATAGCTCTCCAATTCATTGCGAGCGTCGATCCTCTCCTTCAGCTTCTTGTCTTCGTCAGCAAAGCGCTCTGCATCATTCACCATTCGCTCGATGTCTTCGGGTGTCAAACGGTTCTGGTCGTTTGTGATTGTGATCTTGTTCTTGTTTCCAGTGCCTTTGTCTTCAGCAGTGACACGCAGAATGCCGTTCACGTCAATCTCGAAGGTGACTTCAATCTGTGGAACGCCACGGGGTGCAGGGGGGATGCTGGTCAGGTCAAAAGTGCCCAGCAGATGGTTGTCTTTTGTCAGAGGACGTTCACCTAACAAGAACAGATAATTAGACTTGCGTAACATTTCATACGAGGAAAAAGGACATTTAAATTTGTGTCAAATCTTGCTTTAGAAACTCTGCAACGTCTGACTCTTACCTTCATAAACTTTAATGGTGACAGTTGGCTGGTTATCAGAGGCAGTAGAAAAGATCTGAGATTTCTTGGTTGGCACCACAGTGTTTCTGGGGATAAGTTTGGTCATCACTCCTCCAACAGTCTCGATGCCAAGAGTCAGGGGGCAGACATCCAGGAGAACCACATCACCTGGAAGAGGAAAAATAATTTAGAAATCAATATAACCTTGAGCAAGCAAAACAAGTCTTTCAGAGATTAAGTTAATTATGCCCTTACCAGTGTCTTCTTCTCCAGAGAGAACTCCAGCTTGCACAGCAGCTCCGTATGCAACAGCTTCATCGGGGTTGATGCCTCTAGAGGGTTCTTTTCCATTAAAGAACTCCTTGACGAGCTGCTGGATTTTAGGGATACGGGTGGAGCCTCCAACCAGCACAATTTCGTCAATTTCTGACTTCTTCAGATCAGCATCTTCAAGCACCTTCTGGACGGGCTTCATGGTAGAACGGAACAGATCCTGAAGGAAAAAATAAAGGTCAGAAAACAAAATAGTTTGGGACATGTCACAATTAAGTGTCAAAACCATGACAATAAATAAATAGATATTAAACTTACCATGTTCAGCTCTTCAAACTTGGCACGGGTGAGAGTCTCAGAGAAGTCTTCTCCCTCAAAGAAGGACTCAATCTCAATGCGCGCTTGATGTTGAGCAGACAGAGCCCTCTTCGCCTTCTCGACTTCACGGCGCAGTTTCTGCACAGCTCGGTGGTCTTTGCGCACATCTTTGCCGGTTTTCTTCTTGTACAGCTTGATGAAGTGCTCCATGACACGCTGGTCAAAGTCTTCACCTCCCAGATGAGTGTCACCGCTGGTGGCCACCACCTCAAAGACACCGTTGTCAATGGTCAAAAGGGAGACATCGAAGGTGCCGCCACCCAGGTCAAACACAAGGATGTTCTTCTCGCCGTCCTTCTTGTCCAGACCATAAGCAATAGCAGCAGCAGTTCTAAATTGAGAAAAAAAGGACAGGTTACACATTTGCAAAGAATTCTCATTTTCAAAGTGTAAACTTGATTGTTTGACACGTACGGCTCATTGATTATCCTCATCACGTTCAAACCAGCAATGGTTCCAGCATCCTTGGTGGCCTGGCGCTGAGCATCATTAAAATATGCAGGCACAGTGACCACGGCATGAGTGACCTTGAGAGGAAAAGAGAAAAAAAAAAGAAAAACTTAGTTTTTAGCTTTTATTGGTTATATTTTTCTATTTCATAAAAATGTGATGTTTTAATGTACCTTTTTGCCCAGATATGCCTCAGCAGTCTCTTTCATCTTAGTCAAAACCATAGCAGAGATCTCCTCTGGGGCAAAAGTCTTCATTTGACCACCTCCAATGTCAATCTGAATATGGGGCTTGCTTTTCTTCTCAAGAACCTTCAGAGGGACATGGGCCAAATTAATATATAGATAGACTCCTTTAAATAAATGCCTGTTTGAGCAGTCAAGAGAAAAACTCACTTTGAAGGGAAAATACTTGATATCCTGCTGAACAGAGGTGTCACCCCAAGTACGACCAATCAGCCTCTTGGCATCAAAGACCGTGTTTTCCGGGTTGGAAGTCAGCTGGTTCTTGGCGGCATCACCAATCAGACGCTCTCCCTCACTTGTGAAGGCCACATAGGAGGGAGTGATGCGGTTACCCTGGTCGTTAGCAATGATCTCCACACGTCTATCCTTGAAAACTCCAACACTGCAGAAAAGAAAGGAAGAATGTATGATCAGCTCACCCGTTTGAGTCCAATTACATAATAGACCCTTTTATTACAAAAGCGCAACCAGTCAGAAGGTGTTCCTTACCAAGAGTAGGTGGTCCCCAAGTCAATTCCGATCACTGTCCCCACGCTGTCCTTCTTGTCCTCCTCCTCGGCGAATACGGCGCCGACTACCAGCATTACCGCCCACAACAGCTTCATCTTTCGCGCGTCTGCTCACAGATATACGACAACCTGCAAAGAGGAAATACGACGTAAGACAATAACGTCCGGAATACACATGTGGCCTCTCTTTATCAACGCGCGTGCAGCCAGCAGGACTACTTTTCATCTTCACGGCGCTTAAAAACCCTTTCCAGACGATTACTTTGACCTTCAACAAAAACAGAGCTAAAACATTTCATTTTAAAACTTTTGAAACCTAAGGGTGTATTACCACAACTCTATTAACAATTAATAGCATATTTAGTCAGAGAACATTAAGCTAACAGCGCTAGCATGCATTGAATGCAGCACGAGAACAACCGTTAAAATTAACAGCTCATGTAAAAATATACGACTACAGTAAATTTCAAGTGTAAAATTAATTTTAAAAAGTAAACAGTGCCTTTAAAAAAAACTCGTCAGTTAAACAAACTGCGCCATTAAAACATTTGATTTATTTTTATGTTAAAATAATAATAATAATAATACATACCAATTTAAAGATTTGTCAGTAAATTATAGGCCTTTCGCGTAGTCTCAGCTGGAATAAACCTTTTTGGCGCAGATTCTCTCTAATATTCTTCTCCTTTCTGTGCTCTTTGCTGTGTTGAATGATGCTGAATGGAGCAGGCGATTTCCATATATAAGCCGTCAGTGCTTTCCCGTCGTGGACGGCTGCAATTGGCTGACCATCAACTCGTTGGAACTCGCTGATTGGTTGTATCCAGCATGCTGGAAGCCGCTGATTTGCACATTTCAGGTCTACGTGACGTCAGAGTCTGTGCCCACTGTAGAAGCGCTGATTGGCTGTCGGGAAAACGAAATGATGAAGGCAGTTGGTTGAACGACACGTCAATCTTAAGTCCGATGGATCCTACATTTTCACCTTTCACACATTTCAATTACTGAACCGAATTTTTTCTTAAAGTTTTGTTTTTTTATTAGCCTCAATTACATTTCTTTAGGTTGGAGTGATTGATATGGATACAGAGGAGTAGTATGTACAATAATGAGTCAGCAATAACTTACAAAACAGCTTGAGAACCCATAAAATGACTAAAGACACCAACTATTACGTTACATCACTATTGCATTAGATTTCTTGAACTTTCATCAGATGGATCAGTGAAACATTGTAATTATGTACACCTATATTCAGCTCCTAACAAAGCTTTTTATTTTGAAAACTTTCAACACATGCTCTATTTATCTTTGATTCCTGGCATTTGTTTATAGTTTCAAAAACTATTGCATATAAGACATCTACATGCAAACAATATATATAAAATATTAAGAAAATACTGGTATCATCTACCAAAAATTACATGTGTTAGGGTTAGGGTTACAAATACCTAGGCAATTTGGAATGCATTTTTTTTGCCTTAGTTTATTTTTAATAGTTATGGAAATTACTTGATTTTGTAGATAGAATTGATTGTCATGCTCATGTTACTCAATTAACCCTGACAACTGATTGCAGAA
This sequence comes from Oryzias celebensis, assembly GCA_014656515.1. Lineage (NCBI taxonomy): Eukaryota > Metazoa > Chordata > Actinopteri > Beloniformes > Adrianichthyidae > Oryzias > Oryzias celebensis. The sequence continues at coordinate 11,612,335 of BNCR01000012.1, forward strand.
TATCAGCCTATGGGGGGAATTTGGACGATTAAGCTCTTGTACTCCTCATGTTTTGTTCTTTCAAGAATGTTCTGGAATCAACAGAATCTAGAATCTTATCAGTGTTCATTTAATAATTTATTTCAGATGGAGGAGTCTTTAAAAAATCCTTGTGTGTGAAAGTATACGAGTTTGTGTGTTTGGTCATGGAGAAGTGCACAGAAAGTTCAAGTAATTATAGACAATATGTCAGTGATTGATCAAATGCATACATTTTTGGTTTCATTGCTCGTTTAAAGTCACTTTTAAGAGATTTTTAAACTTGTTTTCAAATATGTTTTTTTTTTCTCGATTTTTGGCAATGTGTTACAGCATACTCAACTACATTCATTTTGTTTTTAAAGAATGAAAATCCTTGAACACAACTTTTGGATTTTATGTTTATTTTTGTTATTATTGTTTGTATGTGTTATTACAATTTTATTTTATTTATTTAATATATTTTTGTTGGGGAAAAAAAGTACCAAAGCTTTGAAAGCATTTTCATTAAATATATATTATGAATGTCGCTTATGATTAACTTTAAACCCATAGCCCCCTTCTTAAAAATTACGTCAGATAGTGTGTGTATATAAATGATTTTTATTTGATTTTATCAGATTTTATTTTTAAATGCTTTAACTTGTCACTGAAAAATTGTATAAGGTTTTTCTAAATCTTTGTTTTACATTGTTAACTATAGATGAGTTATTTTGCAGTCTAAGCCTGAAAATCTTGTAAAATAAATAAAAATAGTGGCAGGATTCTTCATTGGGTTTCCTGTGGGAAATACAGTTTCCTGTAAAAGATTTATTTTCTACTGTCACTATCTGTAATCTGCAACTGGAAAAACGTTCATTTTCTAGGCATATAAAATCTGAAAAGATAACAATATGTGAGGTTTTAAATCTTATTTTTTTTTATGTATAGAAGTTTGTTAAAACTTGGCTAACTTCAAGTGTTATTTTATAACACAATGAAATATTACAATTATTTTATTCTGTGTTGAATTTGAAATATCAAAATGTCAGATCGTTTAAGCAGAACTCAAATAGGTCAAAGTAAAATAACAAACAAATAAAATTGTCTTGACATAATTAATCTTAATTTTGTCTTTGTCATCTCGTCTAACTGTTCTAGCTCTTTACAAAAGCTTGTTTTCTAACATCTGAATCTGTGCGTGAATGAAACTGAATCTGTGCTGTTTTGTCACTTTTTTTGTTGGTGTGTATACATATAACAGCGTAGTCTTTTGTGGTTTCCTGCCTCTACGTTTTTTTGCTTTTCTTTTGCAAAGATGCATCAGTCTTTACAGTATATTTTGATGTTTTTATGTTCAAGAAAAAGACTCCTATGTAAGCATGTATGTAGTGAGCAGTGCAAGTCAGCAGGTAAGAAAGGATAGAACTCCAAAATAAAGTGTTCATGGCCGTTAAAGGGATTTTGCTCCAACCCATAAGATGGCACGCAGAAAATTATATTTTGCTGGTGTTCTGAATGTCTAAATAAGTACTTGACATCTATAAATAGTCAAAGATTTGATGGCTACAAGTGGATGTTTAGGAGATCTCCACATGCAGATATGTGGAACAAATGTTTATCCTTAATTTTCTTGCCTGGCTGGTAAATGTTCCTTTTTTTACCTGTCAAATTAAATCTCAACAGTATTTAAATTGGTGAGTGTTAATGAGATGCCTTTGATGGAACACTTTCTTAAGGTCTTTGTGTGCAAAATATAGGTTTAATTTAGGTCTTGTTTTACACACAATGCTTTTGAACCCCTTCTTGTATTTTTTGCTTCATGATTATGATGAGGACGTTTATCGCAAAACTTGAATTTCATTACATATTTGTAATCATAGGTACATTTTTTCTTTTGTTTTGCTTTTCAGAAAACAAGATTATTCATCAGACAGACAGGATTTTAGTTGAACATTTGGATTTCTTTTATTTAAATTTTTTAAATATATTTTAATGTGATGCAGCTACAATATCACGTCACTCAGCTAGTTTAGGATATTTTATTTATTTTTTATCATTTTATTCTCCAAAAAAATTAATTATATAAATTTGTTTTTATTGCATGTAATTGTAAATTTTTTATGTGTGAAATAATTATAATACTATTTTAATAATAACATATTTGAAAAAGTATTTTATAATGGAATGCTTATAAGAGAAATTGTAACAATCCACACACAGATGGAGCTTAGCGCCACCTGCTGGCGGAGGTGCCTCCAGGCACAAGACTGATGACGTGGTGGGTTGGTTTGTTCACGAGAGTGGCAGGATGGCCGACCAGAGTAGGCAAATAAAACTCGCTGCAGCTAAAAAGAAGGTAAAACGTTTCAGAACTGATCTGTTATACTTGTCAGGGGAAACCAGGGTTTCGTGTTGTATTTGAAAATGGGTTTCACGCTTGTTGTGTTGTGTTTTGTTTCATTTCTCGGCGGTGTAGGGGTGTTGTCATTACACGTCGACCGGCCGAGGGGCTGCCTCTCGAACCACCTATCGAGCTCACTCTGAAAGCTTTATCGTGCAGGGAAAACCGGTGTTGCTTTTGGGGCCTCGACTGATGGCATTAACCTTCCCAGATTATGCAGACTATTCTTAGTTCAGAGTGGCCTTCACTGCATTTCACGCTATTTAGTTACCAAGCGATTGGCTCAATTTGCGGTGTTTAGCTAACTGTTTGACTTGTCTTCTGGCAAGCATTTTATTTAGTCTTTCAGAAAGCCTTATGTGCTAATTGTGGCAAGTTGACATTAGCAAAGTGGCTACCCACCTATAGAATAGTTCAACGCGTGTTAAAGTATACATCAAACCACAGAAATTCGGACAGTTTCCCCCGTTATTACGTAAAATGTTTGTAACCGAACAACGACGTGTTACTAATTCTCCTTTTTTTAAGCTAGCAAAGTAGCATTGTAGTGCAGTTAGCTGAATGGGATGACCCGGTCTGTTTTGACAGCTGACACCCCTCTTCCCCTTTCTGACACACAGAAAATGCCTCCATCAGCCTTGAAATGGTAATTTTTGGTCACGAATGCTCAAAGATCTCGGTCCAGACTACATATATGTGGTGCCCTACGAATTCTAAGTCATACAAACGGCTTTTAGCACGTAAATGAATTAGCATCACTTGGTATATGTCAGCTTTTAAACAGCACATGTTCGAATTTACTATAGCTAATCAAGACTCTGTACATGCAAGCATCAATCATTTGAACTTTTCTTGTCAATATTTGCATTTTTAGATTTTATTTTGTGTATGTTTGTTTCTATATTACTGTAAGGAATACATTTTTCTGCTTTCGTGAATTTAAAATATTTTGCCTTGAGCCCTTTTGGTGACAGAACAACTACACTGCAATTTAAATACTTTAAAACATTAAATTTAGCTTTAAAATATGTATTAATTTGAAAATGTATAATCTAAACACTATGATCTAAAATATTTGAATTGTCGTTTACTTCTACATTTTGGACATATTCATAATTTGCTTTCTATCACCAGAAAAAGTTGCCTTGAATATAATTTGGTTTTGGATATCAAGCCCCTTGTACTGGTTTAGTCTAGGAGCATGTTGGTTATGGAATATGCCATCATGTTTCAAGTGAATAAATGTCTGAATCTTATTGAATCATGATGTCAACATTCTTGAGTTATTGACCAAGACTGGGAGGAGTATCTTTTGATTTCCTTCTAGTCTAATGTATGTCTGTAGGCATTTGACAGAAAGGGGTGAATATAGAGCCCTTCTACTACATTTGTTGCAATCAGTAAGATTTGTTATACCAAAGGAAGTTGGCAACAGTAACATGTAATCTTAGTGCAAAATCTTTAGAAAGATTATTTGTGGTTTCACAAGTTTATGATTACTCTGCTATTAGAAATTCTGAAGTTTGGTTAGCATTATATTTTTTTTCTTCAAAGCATACAGTACATTGTATAACAAGCAAACAAAAAGGATCATGTGTATAAAAATTAAAAGTAAATCTTATTTTTTTCTTATGAAATGTTTTCTTTCAAAGCTAAAAAAAAAAGAATCTAACTATTTAACTCGTTTTAATGATATATTTTTATCATATGGGTTCAGTTGTATTCTGTTGCTTCAATAGGAAAGTCAGCTCATCTCTATACAGGCTGCTGATGTTGAACAAGAGAGTAAAGCCCTGATTTCAGTCTACTTCAGGGTCTGTGAAGAAGATTCAATAGAGAGCTGTGTGGTTTGGTCAGTTGGAGGGAATGCAGTGCAGTAATTCACAAAGGGCAGTTTCAAAGTTAGGAAGACGGTTGGCGCCTGGCGGATAACCTCCACACGTCAGGTGACCTATAGTTGTTATGAAACCCAAACGGATGATAGAAACAACAGCTATAACCTAAGGAGTTCAGTAAATGAACTGATAAAGTTTTTGCTGTTTTGGTCTGTATTTATACACATTAACTTTTTTCAAATATTTATTTAGAAATGCAGCTTTTATAGGGTAGAAGTCAAATGTTTTATTTAGTGATATTTAGAAATTATTTCCATATCATGATAGAGGGATTTCAAGAGTACAAGTTACTTTTATATCTGCCTGGGTGACATTATATGCTCAAAGTAGACATGTTTTCTTAAAATGTAATCATGTTGAGTCTAATCTCTGTACTCTGAGAAGAAGGCATCTTTTCTAGTTCCAAAATGAGATAAAAATGACATTGGATTTTTACTGAACTCATATGGATATCATTCTTGCATCTGCTGCACTTTTGGTTTAAATATTAATCTTTAGTTCTGGAACTGTCAGTACTTTTGATAGGCTATGCACCTGATCATTTATCAATCTCACCATTATAGTAAGTTTGACCAGGGTTTACATTGAATTTGGTGAAGGTCTAAGCTAGATTTAACATGTGTGTTGTTACTGTTAAGACTGCAATTATTTTATGACACAAGTTGTCGTAAATTCTCAATATTTTAATATGTAGCAACTTGGTGGTTTGTGCATCCTTGTTCACCTGGGCATGCTTTCCTTCACAAATGTGTCTCCCAGCTGAAGGAGTTTCAACAGAAGAGCTCTCCCGCTCCTGGAGGAGGAGAAAAGGGAGGTGGTGGTGGAGCAGGGGCCAAGAAGAAACGGAAAATGAAGGGCCAAGCTGATGCACCTTCAGCAGACAGAGACTCTCCTGACACAGTAAGTTTGTGAAATGCGTTTTATACATGTGTCTTCAATGGTCAAACTACTCTGTTTCATAGTTTATTCAAACAAGAGATTTAAAATAAAAAACATAATTGTCATTAAATATTTTTAAATTAGATTTCAAGTTAAAAGGTGGACAACTATTAAGGGGGCCTATTCCTTTTAGAAGCCACTTTATGTATTTGTTTCTTTAGTTGTACTGCTTTGTGTTCTAAGTGCATAATATTTGGTTAGTTTTATAACTATATTGTGTATCTACTCAAAAGTTGGTGTATAGTTTTATAACACTGCCAAGGACACACACATATCAAACAAAGTTGGAAGCAGTCATTGCCAGACTGTGGGATTAGCAATTTTTGAAAACGTTTTCACCTTAATGTGCATGTAAAAGGGAATAGAAGCCAATATTACACTCAAACTGATACACTGTTGTATATATTTAAGCCTGCAGCAACAACAGCAAAAAAACCAATTACAAGAAATATATTAACTTTTGTAAAAATATAGATTTGCAAAGCATCAGGCTCAGTTATTGAAGTTTTAGTTATGAGGAACTCTAAATTCTCTAGAAACCAACACATTAAGTTGAGATTGTGCTGCACAGTTGGTTAGCTTTTCTGCTGTGTCGCCTTGATTACATATTAACATTTGTTACCCTTTTTTTCCTGCAACTAAATAAAAAGCTCCGTCTAGGAAACCTGTACCTCATTTAAATACATATTTATACGACTGACTTGACAGTAATTTGAAAAACGTTTGAGTTTTTTCTTCTTTTCTCACTCGCTTTTTGACCAAATAGTGGCAGCCGCTTCTCTGTCTTTTTTCTTTACCTACCCCGTCACCCATAATACTTCCTTGCTCTTCCACATCTCTCTGTCTTTTGCTCTTTTTCCTGTAGTTTGACAGTTTTCTGAAAGCTCTTAGTCAAAGCAATGGAGTAGTCCTCTCACCTAATGGCAACTGTCAGGTGAGCATCTGTCTCTTCCCGCTCTGCCCCTTCCATTTATTACAACTCCTGATGTAAATGGAGTACTTTTTTATGTTTGATATGCTATCGATCTGTATTTTTTTGCACCTTAATGAAGCGAATAGATCTTTTAATTAAAAAAAAAAAGTGAAGGCACGTGAAGTGGACTCTTCTCTGGTGTTTTCCTTTTTGTATCTATATCAAGAATCTGCTGAGAGTAGTGTGCATGTTTTTTTTTCCTACTAAATGTTTGCTTTGTGTGATGTTCAAGAGATGTTCTTTGAGAAAATTAAAGATAACATAATCCTAGATGATCTCAAACATCTTGAACTTGAGTCACATGGTAGAAATGGCGCCTGAACATCCTTGTTTCCCAATTTTCATTCCGGCATGTTGGCTATTTTTATTTTTAATACTAACTTTACAGATTTTGTGCCTACAGGTTTGACAAGAAAAAGAGGTTTTGAGCTTTGTGTGTTCTGCATTTTGAATTTGAAGAATGCATTTAGGAATTTAAAAATAAAACTTGCTCACCTCTATTTTGTTGTCATGAAATTCCAAAAAAAACATGGTTTGGCACTTACATCTTTATTGTTATATGACATAGTTCACAGAGTAAATACATGTTGGTTGACAGTTGCTCTGCAATTAACACACTATTATTGCACCTCATTTTTTTGTTGTCACCATGGTAATTGTTGTTTCAAACATTAACCCTTTGTTTACCATTATATTGAAGAAGTTCTTAATTAGTGTTGCTGCACACTGCTTATCGTGAGAGCTTTTAGTGAATGTGTGACTTTTTCTTTGTATGTTGCCTCAGACGTCTGCTGATATAGAGCCTACAAGGTTGCCAGGTCCCCAGTTTTTGGAGGAGCCAAACCGCGAGCCTGAGCATGACGCTCCTGTGTTAAACCCCACTGTTTCTAACCCTGCTATTAACCCCAAGTCTGAGAGTCACATCACTGACCTGCAGGTGTGTTGCCCATCGTGTACTCATACCTCTCTGCTCCGCTTCTTCAAACACGTTTGTCCTGTTATTGTGCAAAAATGTGTCCAACAGCAAAGTCTGTGCAGGGATTTGTGCAGTGATTGATTGCTTTATTTTCAATTTATTCGAACCCACAATAAGTACACAACCACGTTGTACTTTAAAGTAATCTTTAAAGATGTGTATTATTACATGAAAATCTATGTTAAAATAATGCAATTAAATGGTAATCTATGAACAATTTATTCTATTTGTGAGACTTTAGAAAGTTGTTCCTTAAATTCTAACAATGTTTTCTACAGGTTGGTGGTCAGAATAACTTTTCTATAGAAAAGCAAAGCTGTCCCTCATAGTATTGGAATTGTTTTTTTTTCCACGCAAAAAAAAAAATAAAACAAAAAAAACCTAAGGATGGCAAACAGAGAGAAAATATGCAACTTTTTTTGTTTTTCTTGTTGAAAGGGAGATGGAAGAAGCAAATTTGTATTATCTCACCTCTGTTGTGTTTTACTTTTTTTTTTTACATAGTTACACTGATCCAGCTCTTAACTTCTATTTAGAGTTATTTATACTTTACCAGTTCAAGTACAGATCATTTATTAAATCCATATGTATTAATAATATCAAATAAGCTCATCATTTTAAACTGTTGAGTAGCTGAGAAAACTCAGTGTTTTTTTTTTTAATAGTCTAAAGTTTGTATTATTTGAGTGATAAATTGGTTGTTATTAAGAAGGCTCCAGGAAAATTTTACCAAGTTTTCTTACAGTATTTCTTCTTTTTGTATCTTTGTGTTTCTCCCCTCTGCTTTTGTCCTGCCTGTAGGAGTATCCTGATACCAACGGCAACGAAAGTCTGAAGGAGGAAAACAGGTGGGTGTTTGCTACTTTGTATTTTTACATTTTTGTGTAGTCATAGAACACGTTTCTTTTTTTTGCTGAACAATTGATACTGTACCAAAAAAGTTGTTTATGCAGTATTAAAATTATATTTGTAAATTTAAATGTTAAAAGATCTACAGCCATTCTTTTGCTTATCGTCAGTGAAATGCTAAATCAAGGTTAGCTTTAAATGCTGTCTCTGCATTATCCTGCAGGCCACTGTCTTCCACAGAGAGCCTGCGGCAGCTCTCACAGCAACTGAATGGTCTGCTTTCTGAGGTATCAACCTTCATTCTGTCTTTTCTTATCCTTTGTCTCCAAATGGCACGCTTTTTGTTTTGTTTTCCTCAAGTACAGTTCAGGTTTTACCTTTTAAGCTTGCTTTATGCATGGTTTGAATGTTGAGTAGAAATGCTTAATGATGTCAGGGTTTCAATCATATTTGTATGTCTTGAATTACATTTTATTTCAAACTCTTTAAAGTTTTGTAAATAAAGTTTTTGGTAGGACATCTGATACATCTGGCCGTCTTTATTTCCTTCCAGTCATCTGCTGCGTATGTGAACGGGGAGGCTGCACCTTCTTTCAGTGAAAAGGAAGTGGAGGTAATACAGGAATCTTTCATTTCCTTTCTGTCATGTTCGAAAAAGGCAGTGGAAATCAAAGCAGTAGCATTTGATGAGACATGTTTATATTGCAATACAGCTATCAGCTAGGATATGATTATGGAACAAAAAATAACCTCAGTACTAATATTTTATTAAATATGTAAAAGTAAGATTATTTTGTGTTTTTCAAGAATTCTATTTTTGAATAGTGTTTAAAATAAACATAAAATGCAACAAATATGACAGTTTCTGATTAAAAGGTTTGTTTCAAGGGATTAAATCAAGTAAGACTAATACACTGCTCACAAGAATAAAGGGAACACTAAGAAAACACATCCTATACCCTTTTGAATGCTTTTTCTTTACAAAGTTACGTCTTCTGCAAACGCAACTATATAAATAATTAATAGAAATGAAATGTATTAGCTTAGGGAGGTCTGGATGTGGAATCGTACTCAAAATGAAATTGTAAAAACCCACCACAAGTTGATCCAACTTCAAAGTAATGTCTTTGAAACAAATCAAAATGAGGATCAGTAGAGTGTGCGGCCTTCGTGTGCCCGTATGACTTCACTGCAACGCCTGGTTTAGGCTTCTAATGAGGTGGCTGATGGTTTGCTGGGGATCTCCTCCAACTCCTGGAAAGTTTGTGGTGCAAACTGGTGTTGGTGGTTGAACTGAGACATGATGTGCTGAATTGGATTCAGGTCTGGGGAACGGTTGGGCCAGTCCATTACATCAATACCTTCATCTAGCAGAAACTGCTGACACACTCCAGCCACATGAGGTGTAGCAATGGCTTGCATTAGGAGGAACTCGGGGCCAATCACACCACCATATGGTCTCACAAGGGATCTGAGAATCTCATCTCGGTACTTAATGGTAGTCAGGCTACCTTTGGTGAGCACGTGGAGAGCTGTGCGCCCCTCCACAGAAATGCTACCCCCAAACTATTACTGACCCACTGCCAAACCGGTCACATTAGACGATGTTGCAGGCAGCAGAACATTCTCCACGGCGTCTCCAGACTCTCATGTCCATCAAAGGTGCTCAGTCTGAATCTGCTTTCATCTGTAAAGAGCACAGGGTGCTGGTGATGAATTTGGCAATCTCTGTGTTCTCTAGCAAATGCCAAACATCTTGCACGGTGTTGGGCTATAAGCACAACTCCTACCTGTGGATGTCAGGCCGTCATACCAACCTCATGGAGCGCGTTTCTAACAGTTTCAGCAGACAACTGCACATTTGTTGCCTGCTAGAGGTCATTGCATTGCTCTGGCAGTGCTACTCCTTTTTCTCCTTTAATCAAGGCAGAGGTGGTGGTCCTGATGCAAGGTTGTTGCCCTTCTATGGCCTCCTCCAACACTTCTGATGGAGTGGCCTGTCTCCTGGTAGCACCTCCATGCTCTGGACACTACACTGACAGACACAGCAAACCTTTTTGCGACAGCTCACATTGATGAGCCATCCTGGATGAGTTGCACTACCTGGGCCACGCTCATGATACCACACTGTCGGCATTCAAAAGTTTCCAAAACATTAGTCAGAAAGCATAAGAACGGAGAAGATGTATGTGGTCACTACTTACAGAACCACTCCTTTATTGGAGGTGTCTTGCTGATTGCCTATTATTTCCGCCTATTGTCTATTCAATTTGCACAAAAACATGTGAAATTGACAGTTAGTGTTGCTCCCTAATTGGACAGTTTGAATTCATAGAACTGTGATTGACTTAGAGTAACATTGAGTTGTTTTGGTGTTACCTTTATTTTTGTGATTAGTGTAATTTTAACATTTATTTTCTTTTAAATTATGCTACAAAAAACAGTCTTAAACCTCACATCAATAATCAGTTTAGTACTCAATCATTTTTTATGATTTGTGTCACTTCTCATCAGTTATAGTATTTGTTTACGATGCTGTCGTCTCACTCATGTTTTTTACTCGCTTTTGAATATTCGTCCTCTGTCACGTGCTTTCCTTGACTTTTGTTCCTGCACTTTATCCATCTGTTTTATTTTTATTTTTATGTTTTTCCTTTTTCCTCGATGCATGTGTGCACGTGATAGAGTCGGAACCAGGAGCTTGCGGCTGCCCTGGAGTCCAGCAAGCTAACAAACTTTCAGCTCAATACCAAGCTAGACCAGCTGGTAAGAAGCTGCGTTGTTATGCATGTTTGTGTCTGTGTCACTTTCCTTCCTTTCACTTTTCTTTTCATTATGTTATGCATGCCTTTTGAAAGAACCATATTCTAAAAAAAATAAATAACATTAAATTAAGAAAGTGGCTTCTCAAGTTGACCTAATGTGAATATATTCACACTTAAACAGGCATGTCAACAAAATGCTTTAATTGTATTTGTCAGTAAATAAAAAACATGTGAATACCTCAGATGACCAATAACACAATTAGATTTCTTATTAAACAGAAAATAAGGCTGAGTATGAAGCAGACACTGTCTCTTAATGAAATGACTGCAAATGAGCAAAAAGGGCTGATTACTTCTCTGTAGCAGTTTGACTGCTGTTAACTATTTCAAGGAAGAAAAACTGCAGTGATCATGAAGAATCAGCTGTTTCTGTCATGAGGATTTTACTAGTGCATTTTCCTGATGGAGAAGCTTTTAATTTTAGGAAACATTCAAGATGGCATTTTATTCTAATTTTTTCCTCTAAATTTTGTGATAATTTGGTTTGTTTATTCACAGGACATGCAACCCGTTGCAGTCATCCGTTTAACCTTTTGTTACATGCTCACAAAAACGAATGAAAAGTTGTAAAACACAACGCTCTTCTTTCACAAGAATACCGTGTTATATATTAAATCATAATGTGCTCCATAATTATTTTACAACCTACTTTTTAGTCAATAAATATTAAGATCATGAGTTGGTGTTATCAATCATCTGATCTTGCTTGTCTTATTTTAACTGTAGTGACCTAGTTAACTTATTTTGTCCTGAAAAAGGGAACATTGAACGAGTGGATTTTTAATTTTTCACGATGCAAGCAGACTTTTGTGTTTTGTTTGGCATTTGCTTTCATCTAGTAAATGGTTTACTTAATGTCAAGTTTTTCACAAGTCATTCAAGTAGAAACTTTAATTATAATTAAAGTATGAGCAAAAATTTAAGTAAAGCAAAAATAAAAATAAAAAAAGAAAATTTTGCAGAATTATCTAAACAGCATTTATTTTTCCTTTCTGGCATGCTTAATAGGTATATTTATAGCTACCTTTCCTTGCAAAGTGTTTGATATTTTATATATTTTTTTATGTAGAAAATGATTTTTATTCATTTTGTTTTAAATGTGTGTGCTGTTCCTCTGGCAGGCACAACAAACTCAGGAACTCACAGATCAACTTCAAAAGGTTGGATAGTTTTCTCTCGTATCATTTTCTAGTCTGCTGTACCTTTATTGCGCTGGTCATTCATCATGTTTACTTTGTTCTAGGAGCGAAAAGAATTTGAACAGAGATTTTCTAAAGAGCAGGGAGCCATGCGGGAACAGTTACAGGTACATTTTTATTTTATCCTAAAGGAAATTGATTTTTAGCATTCCTGCAACGTATCAAAAGATTTCCAAAAAGGCCTTTGTGCATTGGTATTCAAACGCACTCCTTCTCTTTAACTAGAGTCCGGAAGACTCAATCTTTGTAAATCTTGACAGAAAAACTGAACTGTTTTCACTGATTCACCTTTATCTTATTCCACCAGTGATCTAATTAGGGCCTTGTAGTTAAACCACATGCTACTGTTTAGCTCTAAACTCATGTGCACTTTCCTTAGGTTCATATCCAGACCATTGGTATTCTAGTATCTGAGAAATCAGAGCTGCAAACGGCACTACAGTACACACAACAGGCTGCACGTCAAAAAACAGGTGTGTTTGTGCATGCTTTTCATTATACATTTGCAGAGAACTTAATTACGCAGCAGTCATTTGACTATGTGCTTTTGCATGTGTTTCTCTTTGTGTGTGTAGTTGAAGCAGAGGAGCTGAATAACCGTCTGCAGGCAACGAAACAAAGAGTGTCAGAGCTGGAACGTACTCTTTCTTCTGTCTCCACTCAGCAGAAGCAGTTAGAAAAGGTGATAAACCCCTAATTTGTTTGTCAGTGAGTTGCTCTAATGCAAGCTAACATACGCTCACTGGCTACTTAAAAATATGTGCAAAATCAACAGCAGTTCATGAATTCTTCCTTTACAATTTTCAGTTATATATGATTTAAGGAATACCTTTTTTTTTAAAAGAGTTGTTTACTTGTTTTTGAAGCTTTAAAAATGTGCTTTATTCCTGGTGCCAGAGGGCTTCATATTAAGAGATTTGGCAACTTTTCTCAAAACATGCTGCATCAAAATGCCTTGATCTTTGTAGGTGTTACCATTGAAGGTCCAGTACAATGACATATGAAAAGTATTTTTCTTTCCAGTCTTATATTTTTCTGTTACTATTTACGCCTTTTAAAAATTCTACTTAAGTTACACATTTTTTCATATTTATTCGTAGTCCCAAAAAGAACTGGAAAAGGAAAGGGACAGCCTCCGACTTGAAGTTTTAAGATTGAAGTAAGTATTTACACTGCAATATGTGCAGTTCGAAGACTTAGCTCAACATAAAGTTGTTTTTAAATTGTATTGGTAATAGAACAGGTGTATCAGGTTGTCTACAGAAGTAGACAGTGGTAGATTCAGTTCCTGATAAATAACCTGTTTCCATGTTTTCAGCAACTTGAGTGAAGAGTCAAAACAGCAGAGCTTAGAGCTGTTGGAGCAACTGAAGTTGAGTACGCAGGAAAATAGTGCAATGAAGCTGGAGGTGGAAGATCTTCGCAAGAAGCTAGAGATTTCTTATCTCATGTTGCAACATGTGAGTCCAAATTGTCAGATTGTGTTCATTAAAATTGTGTTTTTGTGAGATTTATTTGCTTACAGATATAGTTTTTTTGGAAAAAAAAAAGTCTGCGTTAGCATCATTGGAGCTCCATTTATGAGTTGGTGCCAGCTTGACTTAATCACGTAGAATTTTTATGGATGTTTTCTTCTGTATTTCAATCAAAATGTCTTTTCAGTCTTCAGAAACCTCAGATCCCACCATCAATAACCAGCAAGCTAATTTACTGCTGGAGGAGAAGCAACAGTTGGAGGTTCTAAATCACCAGGTCTGTTAGGATTTTGTTGATACAATAGCAAAATATTTTTTCCAAACTGCAGATTCTGATTCCGTTTACATAACACCATTTTATATTTTTGTTGTAGCTGATGGAGTCCGTCTCCCAGCTGAGGACGGAGAGAGACTGTTATGCGGAACAGATCCAGAAGGAGGGTCTCGTATGGAAGGACAAAACAGAGCAGCTGCTAACGCAGGTCCAGAGCAGCTGACATTTTTGTGGATTTCTCTTTAACTATTGTTCGTGTGCAAGTAATGTTTTTCACTCTTTATGTGAAGGTGACTTTGGTGGCAGAGGAGAGGGATAAAAACATTAACCGAGTGCAAGAGCTGGAAGCCAGCATTGCTGAGCTAAAAAATGCTGCAGGTGAGTTGTGCCCACTCACTTCTGAGGTTTCATATCTTCCTGCTGTGAACTTATAACTTTAAGAAGCACAAGGATATAATTGTTCATATAGACAGGGCAGACTAGTTTACACCCACAAATCAAACAGACTGTTAACTAGTGGAAGAATGTTTTTCAAGGATGTACAAATACTTCACTCAGCTACTTCAGAATGTTGTTTCCTGTTAAATTTGATAAATGTCATCTTTCTGTTGTAGCCTTATTATCTGCAGAGAAAGAAACTCGAGATCATCCAGAGCCTCAGACCTCAGGACCGTCAGAGCAGGAGGTGGCTCTGCAGGAGGCCCTCAGCAGCTTACAAGAAGAGAAAGAAGCTATTGCTGCACAGTACCAGGCACAGGTACAACCTGCTTTTGCAAGTAATGACTGATTGTTTTACATTCCCAGGCATACATTTTTTCTAATCATTCTCTGTGATATTTTCCCTTTTAGCTGCGAGATAACGAGCAGCTGAGTCGTCTGTGTGCCGAGCAGGAGGCACGTCTGGGGGAGCTAGAGCGTCGGGTTGAGAGCCAAGCCCAGGAGGAGGAGGACCGCCGGCGCATGTTGGAGGATGTTCAGTCGGACAAAGCCACTATCAGCCGTGCTCTCACCCAGAACCGCACGCTGAAGGATCAGCTGGCTGAACTGCAGAACGGATTTGTCAAACTGGTAAACTTAAAAAGTTGACCTGGTGGTGTTTTTTTTCCATAGTCTTCAGCTTATACAGATGTGCAAATTAAAGATAATAAATTAAGCTATAAACATTGGTTTATTGTGGGCTCTCTCAGAGCTTTGTGCTGTATGTCAAACCAAATCTTGTTTTGCTTCTTTGAAATTTCTAGACAAATGAGAACATGGAGCTCACCACTGCCATCCAGTCAGAACATCATGTAAAGAAGGAGTTAGCTCGCAGAATGGGAGAGCTGCAAGAGGAACTGCACAATGTGAAAGAGCAGGTACACAACAAAGACTGCTGATGGGTTATTAGTGATCAAACACATCTCTTACTCGAAGTTTCATAAAAAGATCTGTCTAATGCATCAGTACTTATTAATAACACTCATTTCTCTGTTGTTTTGCCTCTAGCTGGAGCTGAAATTTCAGGAGGTCCAAGGTGTAGTGGAACAGAGGGATCAGGTGGTGGCCCACCTGCAGCAGTACTCTGCTGCCTACCAAACGCTGGTCTCAGAGCGGGAGCAGCTCCACAAACAGTATCTGCAGCAGTGCCAGCTTCTGGACCGGCTGCAGCATGACGAAAGCCATGGGCGTACGCAGCTAGAGATCAGTCACAATCAGCTCAAGCAAGCACAGGTACGTTTCACTAGTGGGTTATTAGTATGTGCCAAATACTGTTTAACTCTCTGAGTTTTTTTTTTTATACAGGAGCATTTGGAAAAGCTAGTGAAGGACAACGAGCAGCTGAAGGCTGAGGTGATGGAGCTTCTCAACAGCTCAGCTCTCATGTCATCATCCAGAGACCAGGGTAAGAATCCCCTATCAGGGTGCGGTAGTGCTTTATTTACCCACATATATGTTTCACTTTCACTATCACTGAGATAAAAAAAATCTGTGAATGTGTTTCACTGTCATTCTCAGACCATTTCTCAGAGTATTTTTTTTTTCAGATGACGTTACCTTCAGGAATTATGATAATAGATACCCTTTTTTGCTTTATTTCTTTCTTTTTTTGTAAAAAAACAACCTGAATATTACTACTCTTTAGGGATGCAACAATTTACTCTTCCCACAATTCGGAGCAAACCTCAATTTTTGGGTCAGTTTTGTTCCTGTTCAAAACAATGACAAAAACCCAAAAATTCCTTAAAATCGTTTTTTTTAATTTGCATAATAAATCCATATACTTGGCTCAAGAATTGTTTGACATTTTCACTGTAAATAAACTGGTGGAAAGAGATCCAACAGTTCACTTTCCACACGTTTTGGTTTAATGGTGTAACAGAACAGTTCAGTTTTGAATTGTGGAATCCCTAATACATATTTAAAGTGTTCAAATGCTGGCACAATTGTAAAATAGGGACTTATTTATGTATCGCTTTTCTCTATGGTTCACCTTTTAGGAGATGGAATCGAAAGTCAATCATTGCAAGAGATTCCGGAAGAGTCACCCTCCATAGTTATTCCAGAAGACTTTGAAAGCCGAAAAGAAATGGTAGTCTGTTATGGATATATACTTTATACATTTTTCTTTAAAAACATTTGGTATATCTTTTTTCTGCTGTCTGTCCACTGCATTATAAGTTGCACCTTAATCTGTGCCATAAACAAAAGTGATACTTGTTTATGGCACTGAGGTTTTAATTGTTTACAGATAAAATAATGTAATAGTTTCTTGAGAATAACTTGGCATTACAGGTTGAGGCTTCAATCTTCGTATCTAATTTTTATAGGAGGATTTTATCCATGGTGCTTTGGCACAGTTGAAAGCAGAGAGGGATGAGACCAGGAGGCAGCTGGAGGAGGAGCACAGACTCCACATGGCGGCCAGACAGCAGGCTGCTGTGGCTGTCAGACTGGAGCAGCAACATCACAGCCACAGTGCTGCTCATAAACAGGAGCACAGCAGCAGCCAGGAACAGTGCGGTGATTGTGAGCACACACATGAGCATTCAGGTCAGAGGAAAAACAAAGAAAAAGCATTTAATTAAAACACTTATGGGAAACCTAAAATACTTTGTGCTACAACTTGATCAGATGGAGTGCCAGTAGAAATACATCAGGCCCTGCAAACTGCAATGGAGAAACTCCAGCAGCGGTTTACGTCACTCATGCAGGAGAAAGCTGATCTGAAGGAGCGGGTGGAAGAGCTGGAGCACCGCTGCATCCAGTTATCTGGAGAGACAGACACTATAGGTAACAGGGGAAGCTCCAATTTCCATCTACTGTTCTGAATGTTGATTTTTTTTTTTTTATTTAGTTCTAAAAACACAGATAAAAATGTTTGTATCTTTACCCCCTCCCTTTTTTCCCTTGTCTTTTCAGGAGAGTACATCGCTCTTTACCAGAGTCAAAGAGCCATCATGAAGCAGAAGCATCAGGAGAAGGAGCAGTACATCAGCATGCTCGCCCAGGACAAAGAGGAGATGAAGGTTTGCTAAATGAACATTTTAGCGGCTCACTTCAAAACAAGGAAGACTTCGTCCACATTTTGTGAAATTTTCTTCTAAATTCGACGTATTGATAGCGCTTTAGTTTATTCCAAATATCATGGTTTGTATTTAATTCTTATTATTAAAGGAATGGTTGTCATAGTACAAGCCAATCAAAATCAGTTAGATGTTGATTTTAAAAGCATTGCTCAAATCCAAATAAAAATAAAACAGGAAAGTATGGCTTTTAAAGCTGACATGCTGATCCTGTGTGACGGCTGTTTATTAGGCAAAGCTGGCGGAGCTGCAAAACCTGGTGATGAGGCTGGTGGCTGAGAGGAACGAGTGGTACAACCGCTACACTGGAGCTGCAGCAGGTGTGGGAACAGTGAACCCTGACCTGCTGCCTGTCGGAGAGGATCATATGCTTTCAGAGCAGCAACAACATACACACACTGAACTCAGGGGAACAGGTAAAAGGCAAAAATACAGGCCTCTGTGAGAAGAACATTTGGATTTAAAAGGTTTTTGTACAGATTCAAGTTTCAGCAAGTTTCTTTGCATGGCTGTCATAAATGTGTAAGAACAATCTAAAATGTCCATGCCAACATATGGCAGAGATGACTTTTTAATGGCTTTTCCTTTGCTATCATTTGGAATAAGTCAACAATTACTCCTTGTTTTTGCTTTCCATAGATGCCATGGAGGCTGCCCCTTCTTCTGAGCCCTCATCAGGTCTTGAAGCCTCCTCCTTTCACACCCCATCATCTGGGTTTGTTCAGACTGAGCCCAAGCCCCCGATGCCCAAAGAGGACGGTACAGCCCAGCAAATAATGCAACTCCTCCACGAGATCCAGAACCCCCAGGGTGCTCCCAGATCACCCCCATTCCTCGGAGAGAACCCCTGCATCCCGTTCTTTTATCGACCTGATGAACAGGATGAAGTCAAGATACTGGTGGTGTGAGTGTGTGTGTGCCAGAGTGTGAGCATGAGAGTAAGTCCACATGTCTTTAAATTTGGGAAATATTAAACACTGCAGTTTACTACATTTGTAAGTCATTAATACTCTGAAAATCATTTGGAGTGTGGGTGTCCACACAGCCCTTGGCCCTGGAATCCATTTATTTAGCCTGTTGCCACATTTTCATTGTAAAAGGACTTAACTGCACTTTTGTTTGTTACCATGACAACAGTGTCTTTACAAACACACATCCACTAACACAGAAAAACTCTTCCATTTACCTTTTGTTGTTTAACTCTCTCCACTGATAGTATTAGAGTTTGCTCTGATTGCTGTGATGCAAGGAAGTTTTCAGTGGACGTGATGTTGAGAGCATTTTTGTAAATATCAGCAATAGTTACTGAGAAAGAGGCCTGATTCTGGGCTTGATTCAACTAAAGAAACAGGAACGTTCGAAAGTGATGTCAACTCCAGTCCCTTATACACACAGTTTTTTTAAATTGGCGCTCAAGCATCCTTTTAAAACACCAATAAGACAGACTGCTCCATTTTGAGTAACACAGTCCCTATCACATCAGCATTTTGCCTCTCCAGTCGTTTTTCCCTACTATGTAAATGGCTCAGGATACATATTCCCCTTTTGTTCCCCAAATTTAGGATCTTTCTGACCATTTTTGTTGCGCGTTTATTTATTTATTTTTTCAAAAGGGTGTGTTAACAGTTGTTTCCTCTAGGGGGCAACACCCTTTTCTCATGGAAAACGGCTAGAGAAAAAGACAGTGGACATATTTCTCAAAATGCACCATCCCTTGTTTTTTGTGTTGTGTGTGTTTACACGTGAGGCTGTAATCCAAAATAACTTTTATTTTTTTTGTTGTGAGGAGAAGATAACTGATATCTCTACACGCATTCGGATCCCTCTCCTAACATCAATTTCGAATCTCTTCCTCGCCCGCCTCACACGTATGTGCAATAAAAAGGGGGTCATGTAGTTTGTTCCCCGTCCAATGCCGTATTATTATAGCTCTCTAAAAGAAGCAGCTTTTGTACAATTGTGTTGAAGTGTAAGTCTCAGTTCAGATTCACTGCACACATGCCAAAAATAAAACATCTCTCTTGAATGTAATAACTCTAATATTTAAAGTATGTGAGCCTGAGGAGGTTGGAGAAAAGTGCAGAGAGAGGATGTCGGGTTTCGGTGGCCATTTATTTATTCTACTTGAGAAATAAAGGTGGAAAGAAGGAAGATGAAGTTAAAATAAAAAGAAACACGTAGAAGCGTTTGAGCTTCAGCAGCTGTTCTGCCCACTAACTGACGCAGATTCTGGAAGTTAACGGAGGCGTTCAAGACTGGTACTGTTCATAAAAACTACCTTGTGATTTTTGTAGTCCAACACTGAAGGCAATCCGTTGTCGTGCATGCATAGCGATCACGAAATATATTGTAACTCATCACTAGACTGAAAAAACCATGAAAGCACGGTGATTCATAAAACTATTATTGATGCAATTAAAAGACCGTGAAGTCGTTTATGTTTAAGTCAAGTTAAGGGTCTTTTTTTTGACAAATTTTACAGTTTGGGTTGCTGTGTTGTTTTTTTCCAATGTTTCCAGAGATTTTTCTACTCTACACATTCCGGTCCCTTTCCCCCCTGCATTTCATTTGGTAGAATCGCTGTCCATCTTGACAGATTTTATGGGATTAAACTAGATTTTTCTGTTTGTTTTTTAAGAGTTATCTGAACTTCTATGCACATAAATCAGGGATCCCCAGTGTGTTTCCAGATAAACTCCATTGGGATCAGAAAGAAATTAAGTGGGTTGTATAAATATGAAAAATGGGGGTTCCTTACTAATATTTTCTCTTTTATGCTTGCCTTTGTCATCTTCCAACTAATCCCAAACACAACCCACAAGCACCCTCACAAAATCTATTAAACACAGGTGTTTTCAAACATCCTAGTTTTAAAAAATACAATTTTACGTTCAAAAACTGGCTACTTTTGGTATAAAAAGTTGGAAATGTGTGCTCCAAATTTAGAAATAGTCTACTTTGACCTAAAGTCGAAAAAAATTCTAAAAAACAAAACTAAACGAAATCCTTGACAATATACTGCTGGTTTATTTGTAGTTGAACATATCAGAGATGTTTTAATGCACTTTTGTGACAACTGGACTGTGGGGTTGTGTCTGTCAGATGCTCCTCATTTGGACTGTGACGTTTCTGCCACAGAGGCTATAACCTTCAAAGGAGGAGGGGGTGGTCCTATGAAGCTCGCTGCTGAAGCTGAGGATCCCAGTGAACTCCTCAGTGTCTTTGTGCTGCTCTGAGGATGAGAATGATGTGCAAGTAGGGGAAGAAGGTAAAATATTTTCTTTTTTTGTGGTTTTCTTCAAAGCTTTGATGAGAAGGAACAAGTCTGTCTTTAGCACACTTCTTCATGAAACTGAAGAGAAGTTCTTTGGGGCATTATGAAGCAGAACTGAAGTGATGGCCAAGAAAAATATTTGATTCTTTCAGCAATTAGGAGCAAATACCATTTCAGTTTGACTCTCATTACTCTGTTTCTGAACAGTTTCTGTTTTTAAGGTCTTTATATAATAAATAAATAGTTTTATTGTGATTATCATACAAGGTGACTGAGCAGAAGTTGGATAAAAATGACAAGTTTGATTACAAAATAAAAGTCTTGCTGCTGTTAAGTGAGCCTTTGGGTGTCGACTGGAGAAGTGAACAGCGTTTCCACTGAAACCCAGCACTTTGGTGTTGGGAGTGAAATGATTTAGTCATTTTCTCCACTAGAATTCCCCACATCCTTGTTCCGTCTGGTTTCAGCTTTTATCATGCCACATCTTTTTTTGTGAATTATTTACTTTATTTTGGGGTTTTGTGGTCAAAGATGTACACATTTAAATCTTTTTGGAGCTTGTGAAATACAAAAATGGGGATTTTTGGATACTTTAATCTTCAGCTTAACGTTTAAAGCAGTTAAAGCATTTATTGTCCTTGATGTAACAGCAGTGGTGTATATACTGTAACTGTGTAATATATTGTACATTCATTATGCCTGGTGTGTGTTTGGGGGACTCTGCTCTGCCTGTATGAGTGTGTGTTAGTACAGGGCTGGGGTGTTGGCTGTTACTGACTGGTGTGGTTTAATACGAAGATGGGGAGAAAAAAGAAAATATTTATTTGGAATAAGTCAGTACTGAAACTAATCAGTTTGTTGAAAACTAATAAAGAGTAGAATGGGAATGAAGGATCATTAAGAGACCTGGTTAAATATTTTTGAATGCTGCTTCTGACAGGAGCTCTTTTGATTTTTTTTTGTTTTGTTTTTCTTGAGTAATATTTTCTCTTGATTCTCCTGAATAAAACCGATTGAGCATCTTGGTGTCCTGTTATTTTTGGCCTTTTCATATGCAAATGCATTTACAATAAAAGTTTGCAAAAAAATAAGAATTTCTTTTATTTGACTTAAATTGTTTTTCTACATTCCCAGCTGTTTAAGTATGTTAGTCTCTGCTTGACATTTTTTATTTCTTGCTACTTAAGGCAAAATATTGTTTTTAGATTATATTCAGTGGCTTGCAAAAGTATTGATACTCCTTGAACTTCTCCACATTTTCTCACATTATGAACACAAAGATAAACATATTTTATTAGAATTGTATATGAAAGACCAACACAAAGTGACACACGCTTGTAAAGTGGAAAGAAAATTCTACAACAGTTTTTTTTTATTCAGAAATGCAATTCTTGGATTTCTTTCAATATATACGTCCTCAGAAAATGCCAAAAAGTTAAAAACATGATTTTAACCGAAGTGGGTCTTTAACAAACAATTATATTTAACAATTATGTTTCTCCAGTTCTTCTCTGAGTTCCTGGTATTTCTCCAGTTTCTCATGTTCCTTCTTCTTGATGTTACCATCACTTGGTTCTGCCACATCCACCACTACAATGTCTGGTTGGTTCTCCATTACCATCCTGTCTGTATCTGGAAGTCCCATATTCTGCACACATGTTCCTGTATTCTATTCCAGCCACGTGGTTGTGGTGCTCCATGTATTCTTTCCCGGCCAGCATCTTACACCCTACAATTATGTGCAGGATTGTTTCAGGTGCTACTTGGCATAAGCTACACTTGGATCTTGTCTGATGTGGTAGATCTGAGCCTCTATCGCTCTGGTGTTCAGGTGTCCTGTCCTGTAGTCCAGCCCTTTCTAGCCATTGGTAGGACTTCTTGATATCAGACACTTCAGTTATGGTTCGATGGTACATCCCATGCAGGGGCTTGTCCTCCAATGAAGATCTGTCCTCCAACACCACATCCTCTGCTGTCCATTGCCTGAGACATTCACTGAGCACACTGTCAGTTGGGGCCTTGAACTTGATGTTTGATGTTTTCTGTTTATTGCCTGGGTCTTGTTCTTGCCACTGAGCTGGCTTCTCAGGACTTGCCTTACTTATCGACTTGACTTACCTTATTGTGGAAAGCACTTTGAGATGCTTTGTAGCAGGAAAAGTGCTTTACAAATGAAGTTGAATTTGAAAATATACTCAAGAGATTTTTTTAATGTTCTCTTCCACTTCAGTAAAGCTTAAGACCTGTGACTCGCTCTTATTGTGTTACTGATCAAGTATCAAATCAATTGGTGCTTAATGAAGACACTACATTAGTACTTTCTCCAGAAGTCTGAGTGTACTCTGGCGCCCTACTGTGGTGCGACACATACTCACATCTGTTTCTTAATCTTGGTCCTGCCTGTTGACTGCATGGTGATAAAAATGCTTATTTTTTACAGCACACTTAAGGTTTTGATATGTACATAGAACATAACAGTCCTGCTGACAAATTACACAATCTTAATGCATCAGTTTGAAAGGAAAGCCAAAAATGATCTGCCAGTGTTCACTTCTTTATTTATTTTTTTATTCATTTGAAGCTGTATTTCATACACATATTAGTAATAATTTAAATATTGAGCTGTTTCACACAGTGGAGACTAAACTTTCTAAACATTGGGAGTATAATTCTGATAGGATGCACCGTACACATACATTAGTTCACATAAGGATATGCAAACTAACTTAAAGTTGCAAAATACGCTTTGCTGTGTTTGCCATAAGGACATGGGGCACAAAGAAGTGGATATTCTTAAAACAACTTACAAAGGTCTTGTGTTTTTTAAGTGCAATGGAGACAAAGTACAATCAATCACAACAAGCTCAGTGGTTACATAAAAAAAAAAAACAGGTTTGACTCAGCAATACGAGGATGAAACACATGGAGCACAAGCTAGTTCAATGCATAGACAGAGGCAGACTCTCACTCACCCCCGTGACCACTGAGAGGAGGAAGAGAAGAACAAAAGAAGAGCAGAAAAAAAAGAAAAGCAGCAGATCATCAACCGTTCTGAATATCAAAAAACTCTTGTGATCGACTTTGACTTAAAGGTCACAAGGGCGTGGGTTGCCCTTTAGGCACCTCTAACAGGTTGTCATTGCAATCTAGAAGTCAAAGTTCTGTTCTTTCAAGTGTAAATATGTTTGATTCCTGCATGTTTGGACTTATCCAAAGATCAATTTGTACATATTCTTTTACATTCTATTATATTTATGTAGTAAATAGTGTTCCCTGAACAAGAGTGGAGGAAATTAAGGGAAAAAGGCAGCTTTTTTTTTTTACTTTTTTTTTTTTGCATAGGTTTTGAGAAAAACTTGGAGGAAAAGGTTAACATGAGTTTTAGGGTGAAAAGTTGTGATGTACCAAGTTTTTGAAGGTTATGACAATTCAGGTGATTCTTTAAATCCTTTTTATCTATTGTTAGGAAAGGGAAAGGCAATGTTTATGCATCCCTATGTATCTATATTTTATTTTAGTTTATATTATTTTATTCATATATAAAAAGAAAAACAAAAACTTGACAAGTATAGCAGATGGTAAAAAAACTAGTATCTGTACTTATTTTGAACTCTAAAACACCTAACAAATGTTAGCGCTACAAAATAAAAGCTTCTTATTAATTTGTCTAACGAAAACTAATCAATAAATGTTTTTGCAAAAATATGGGGGGAAAATGGGGAAAGATTAAAATATAAAACAAATCTAAAAACCTACAGTTGCAGGACTGCACATTTACACTTCACCTTAGCGTTCCATCACTTCATTTGAGGAAATACTTCACATGAGGTTTGCATCACTTTTAATGTTGCACAGCAAAAATAAAAAATAAAAATCTAGGAAAAATTAATTATTCAAATTCCTTCTGCTTAACAAGCAATGCAGCATAATGAAGCACAGTACACAATTTTTATTTTTAGGCAAAGTGTTTCTCTAACTAACTTCAAAAAATAAAAATGGTAGAATACTTCTTCAAAATATTACATCATGCTAAATATGTGAAGGTTTACCCTGCTTGGTTTAAAAAGACAAATGCCTGTGTTGTTTTTGTGTGTCTAGTCTATAAATGTACATATGTGTTCATTCTGTAACCCCTCCGTCTCCTTTAACAGTCTAAATATGAGGGTAAAATGTGTTTGCAGATCGTGCAAATGGGGTTCAAGTATTCAGCATGTGCATCAGAAAAAGAGGAAAAGAAGAGATAGTTTCTACAGGTGAGACGGGAACAGGAGAGGCGCGGTTCAGGTGAGGCAGAAGGCAACAGGGAGGTGATGTCGTTCTCTTTGGGCCTTTCGCTAGGAGGAGGGACAGAGTGTTGGAGGAAGGAGGAGGAAGGAGCTCCCAGGTTTAGTGGGTTGGAGAGGGCGGGGGTCTCCGGCTGCAATGGACACATACAGGAAAAACAAATCAAAAGTAGTTGTTGTTTACCTCAAGAGGGATTGTGGGAGAATTCACATATGAAACACATTCTAAAAGCAACATCTTGAAAATAAATGAATTTAATCTTCACTGCAAAAACTCCTAAGAAAGCAGCGAGAAAAAAAATGTCAAAAGTAAAATAATCTTAGTTTGAGAAAATGCGTCTCAGTGACTAGAATTTTTCTCTTAAAATAAGAATTCTTGGTAAGACCATTTTTCTTTCCCCATTTGCAGATTTTTTTTTCTCGTTTATAGAAAATCTGCCAATGTGGTAAGAATTTTTACTTATTTCTAAAGGGTCTGTTTTTGCAGTGAATGAATTTGTAATATTCATATTCACAGCTAACTTCAATATTGATTTTGTCCTTAAATGGGCAGGACATCACAACTTACTTTCAGAAATCTTACCAAGACAAATTCTACTTGTTCAATTGGCAGATTTTGTCACTTAAAACAATGGGAAAATGTCCTGTATTCTTTATTTTTTAGCTTGTTTGAAAAGGATATGTTTTCCAGTGTTTAAACTGAGCATAGATGAAGGAACTGCATGTTCACGGCTGGTTTGGAGGAACATGTTCTGTCAAAGATCACTGATGAGGCTCTGTCACATACTTGCATGGGTGCTGTATACAAGCTAACCCTAGTTGTTGTTGTTTAACCTCTTTAATTGCTGCACCACACAAACCCCAAGCAGACCTCTGAATGCAAAAGTGGGGAAATGCCATGCAGTAGAGAGAATGGAGATGCTGGCAAAACAGCTCTTTTTAAACCAAGAAGTCGTCACTGGTCAGTGACAGTTATTCATTTGTTTTCTTTTGGCAAGAACTTTGCTTGGCGACGTTAGTGTCCACCTTATTAAAAGAGCAAAGCTGCTAGTCAAGGTTGGAAAAAGACAGAGGTGTGATCTATGAGGAGCAGATGCAGGCGGATGAGATGGAGGAAAGTATTTTTGATGTTCTGTGGTGGGGTTGAACGCAAGTGAAGAACTGCGTGTTGCACACAACAATGTTTGTTTGCAAAAAGTTCAAAAGCAAAAAAGTTAGACGTTACCTTAAAGAAAACCAAATGAAATAGGGAAATTATAATTAATGCATCTATTGTGGGGTTGCTAGCTTTTCGTTTCTCCACTAATCTATCTTCTATCACAATCAGCGCTTGTTAATTTAATTTACCTCTTTCTTTTTCACTCATCCAAGTGTCTTCACATCCCCCTAACATCAAAATGCCATTAAGTATCATTTGAATCACAGCTTCCTCAGAGAGTTTAGTGTTAGGAAGGGGCCAAAAAGTCCTCTTGATGGTTTTCTCACCTCGGGACACTCGGGGGTGCGCGGTTCGGGCGGGATGGTACAGTGGGTGGTGGCCCGGCATGAGGGTCCATAGACGCTCCTGGGCGAGACGGAACAGGAGGACCTCCAGCAGGAGGAGGCCCGGGTGGAGGGCCGCGGGAGCCGGGACGAGCTGGAGGCCCCGGTGGAGCCCTTCGGTTTGGAGTGGGACTAGTTGCTGGAGATCTGAAGAAAACAAGGAAGAATGACAGCGGACACTGCAGGAATTAGAGGGTTTCTGTAACCTCAAATCTCATCCAGTCGGTGGATCTCACTGAGATTAGATCTTGATTGAAATCAGTAAAAATTCAAATAATAAAATCATAATTTTTCAGCATTTCTTGCACTTGACCTTAAATCCTTTCGTTTCTCGAGTGGCGTACCTTCCCCCAGGGCTGCCACGCTGCACCTGCAGCCAGGAGTCATCCACGGGTGGTGGGTTGGCTGTGCTCACGGTAGTTGTGCTGATGTCCCCGATGATGCGGAGAGCCTCGCGCAGGGCGTGGTACATCCGCAGCATCTCATCACGGTGCTGCGCCTGCTCCTGAGACTCCTCCATCAAGGAGTTTTGGTCTCCACAGGAGTACAGCTGTGCCAGCAGCTCAGCATTGATGAACTCCTTAGTCTGCAGACACATACAGAAGGTTACTGTTGAGAAAACTTATCATTTCATTAACATAACAACCTCAAACGCAAGATTTGTTTGTATTTATTTTGACTTAAGCAGTGGTGCGTCCTATTAAAGGAGGCTTACGTTGTTGATCATGAGGTGCATGATGGTCTTTGGCATCAGGTCCCGCACAGTCTTGTTGACGATGGCCATGTAGGAGTCAACCAGGTTGCGGATGGTCTCCACCTGCCGCTCCAGCTGAGGGTCCATGCTGTGCATCAAGCTGTCCGAGTCGTTTTCTTCCCCACCATCACTCTGAAGAAACAAAACGAAGGATTCAAACCGAAGGCGTCACGTCACATTACAGAAAGAACAGACGGGGCTTTTGTCTGGAAATTCTATCAGCACATGGATGAGAAGTCAAAAACATACTTTGCAGATGCAAACAGTATACATTTTGTGTGCAAATACAGCATTACAACTCAGAAATCTTTTTCGTTCAGTGAAATGAATAAATAAAATAATTTTAATTTGCTCCCAAGCGGACGTCTTAAATGCTCAACTTTTAATGATAGAAAAACACAAACTAATGAGGTTCACTTGTGGAGAAAAAAGTTTGTTCTGAAAATGATAACCTTGAGAATAAATGTATCTCATACAAAAGCAGAAACTGAAATGTTGATATTTTCAATGCGATGGCACAAAGGCTACAAGTGTTTTTGCTTTTTAGTAAAGATTAGCTATGAGCGAGCATTGTACGTTTTTAAGATCACAAGTGAGTCATTTTTTGCAATTTTCATGGTTATTTTTGGACTAAACTGATGGAAATAATGTATCTCCAAAAAATTAGGCAACTTTCACATTTTTTTTGTTGATCATATCTTAAATTTTGCAATAAGACATTAAATGTTTGTCCTGCAGGGGGGAAAAAACAATAAAAGGAAATGATGAAATTGAGATACAGACAGAAGTGACATACCTTCCCTTCTTTTTCCTACAAGATGCAACAGCAGTGAAAGAAAAGATTGATGAACACAACATGAGAGATTCAACAACATAGAATAGACAACATGACAAAGCTACGGCAATGTGTAAAAATGTGATCACTTCAAATTCCCTGCATTACCTACTTTACATGTCGTCTCCTTTTAAATGTAAAATATAGTTTAAATATATTAAAAGTCTTTTTTTTAATTTGATTTTGTGTTAAATATTTTAAATTGCTGCACATTTATTTATCCCATCCAAAACAGTCAGGATTAATCTGTTACTTTTACAAAAGAATATAACCAAAATTTAATGTCCCAAGATAAAAAACAATTTCATATAAAAAAAGGAAAATTAAAAGTAAAATGCATGTAAAATTAAATGCTGAAATATACTATAAGATAACTATATTGTGCTTCATAAACTACAGTTCCTTTTCCAATGGACATTAACATTGAACTCTTATATAGTAATGATTAAATACTGTGAAATTCTGAAAATTATTGCTCCCAAAATCATATATAATACACTCAAAAGTGTGTACTTTCAAATATGTTTTAACATAATTTCTATTTCCCGAATCAGTGTTTTAATCTTTTAAATCATACCGTGACACGCTCAGGATAAACTCCAGCTCTGAGGAAGGAGGCCTTCCAGGCATCTACATCTTCCTGACTCTCGCAGGCCAGCTCCAGCTGACGGTAGTCCTTATACACATTTCTGTACAAATTCAAAACGCAGGTCATGCAAAGATGCATAATTAATAGACAAAATACTTACAAATGCATCAGAGCTTAAATGTAAGCTTTTTTTGTACAAAATATTTGATGAAAATTCAATTTTTCTTCTTGCTAAGATGCTCCTGTCATGTGATCTGTAATAGTTGTTAGTTCAACAATACCTCTGCTCAGTGTTGAAGAGGGCAAAGATATGCTTGCTGGACATGAAACCCTTCTCGACATCCCTCAGCTTTAAGTTGTCCACCTGCAGCATGTACTTCTTCTCTTTCTCCTGCAGGGGGCGACAAAGCAACACTTTTACTCCAGGAAGAAGTAAAAACTGCATTTAAGAGGCGCCACTTAGATCAGAGCAGAGTCCTGCAGATGACAGGTCAGAGGCATTTAAAATAAGAGTTATAAAAGGAAAAAAAATATGCTGGGGAAAAAAAAGTAAAACAAAAAGAAGAAATAAAAGTTTAATAAAAAAAAGTCTTACAGTTGAATAAATAGGTTAGCAACCTATTTAGAAATACCAAAATATGTTAGGCTTCAGTAAATTTGTACTTATAAATCTGCACACAACAAACAATACTGAGACAGGCCCTTATTTATAGTGCAGAGATCTCCAACGTGAGTCACTCAGTCGTACTATAGTGTTAACTCTTAAGGTTTTACTATCGAGTCAATGTTTTTATGTCAAAAACCCACAAAGATGCATAAATAAGAATAAACAAAACAACTATAAATAGATCAGAATATGTGAGTTTCTAAAAACATGCAAAAAAAAACATAAACACACATGTAAGAAAACGCAGTTGGGCTAAAAAAAAAGTACCTTCTGAGCACAGTCTCCAACTAAACTTAAAACCATCTGGATGCCTAACCACAAGCTCGCCCTGCCCAACCTAGCAAGTGTGTTGGTGTGTGTGTGCATGTTCACAGGGGTGTGTGCGCGCATGCACAACAGCAGGAGAAAGGCAGGGGATTTCTTCTGAGGCCAAGCTCCTTAATCAAAGGATTTATGACCTGTGCAGCCAAACAGTCAAATCCACTAAATGTGTGTAAAATCTGCACTTTCAAAGAACAACAGACACACAATAATATAAAAGGCGACATAAACAGATGCAACTGGCAGTGCAGGGTGGCTTTGACACACACAAAAAATAAAAACCCTAAAAATAAAAACACGAGCACAGCAGTGGACTGCTGAAGGCTGACTTCATCATTTGCAGACTCTTCATTCTGCACTTTTTTCTTTTCTTTACTTTTTAAACCTTATATTCCATCTATCTTTCTCTTTTCAACTTTTTTTCTCCCCATGTTTCCCCCTTTGCTCTGGTTTTCCCTCTCCCAGGGAGTGAGCTGCCTTGGATTGATTCATATATTTTCCTCTCTTCTGGCCAGTAAATTCAGTCTGGAGAATTTTTTGGAAAGACAAGGATAAAGGAGGAGGAGGTGTTGGGCTTTTGGAGCATGTAGATGATAACCTAAGAAAAAAAATGGTTAAACCAGTGAAGTAAAGACCAATCATATTGGGGGGAAAAGAAGTAAATGAAGGGGTCTAAGGTTGGTCCCACGCCAAATTTTTCAAGAAAATGTTTTTGCATTGTGTTTCCCTGCTATTGTTCACATTTGATTTGCACGCGCATGTTCTTAATTTTGGAGAGCCGTAAGTGATTTTCCATATGCTCCTCTGAAATCCAGTCAGCAGGACTGGGCAGCGGTACAGGTTTCAGATATTAAACACACACGGGGATGCATTAAAAAAAAAGATTTTGAACACACACACAAAAAATCCACCCATGAGGAAAGATCCAAAACTATTTATCTACCGTAAACTGCTTGTATGGGACCCTTTTTGTGTTTCTCTGAACAGACAGACAATAGCAAGCACTATCAGTGGGGTATGAAAATATGAATATGCAACTGGATTGTCAGGAAACTTTGCCTGGATTAAAAGTACCCTGGAAACGGCTTTGAAGTAACACAAAGCAGTGTGTGTCTGTGGTCATCTGTGATTGCATCCATGTGTGGAGTGTCATTAATGTGCAAGAGAAAGTTATGCGCAACGCAGAGCAACAACTCTCCAAAATGTTAAGAACATTATAAGAATGTTTTTTAAAAAAAAAGACTATTTGAAAAGTTTGAGCAGACACAAGCAGGTCACAATTGAAAAAGGACACATTTCATTTTAAATGTCTATTCGGGATGTTTGTGGATCAACATTTGAATCTGAATGAATTGATGTAAAATGTATTTCCATTTTATGATCAAAAATAAAAACTGGGGAAAAAAAACAAAGAAAAAGAAGCTTTATGGTCCACGTGAACTCTGTGACCTTCTGACTATTCTATTGAAGTCTGACACATGTCTAGAATAGAAGTCATTAACTTTTAGGGTTTTTTTGTGCTCCATAAAAACATGGAGATATTAAAGACCCATTGTGTTTATAACATGTTCTTGTGGCATTTTTCTTACAGTGGAAAATATTTAAAGAAAATTAATAATAATATGCTATTCTGAGTATTTTTCTTAATTCAAATTGGTTTGAATCAGGAGCAGAGAAAAAACTCAAATTGGGAAAAACTGTAGCAGTGACGCAGGAGCTGCAATCGGCATGACACAAGCTCTCTGCTCCTCTTCATTCCGATGCCTCCACTAGCTGACAAATGGATCCATGTACGCCTTTGTTTTCCTCATCTGAGCTGGCATCTGGCTCAAAACTGTGCGGATGGATAGCTGCAATATCACTCACCGTTTTTGTTGGATGGCTAATGTTAGGTTGGGATTATACAGGGCTGTAAGTCAGCCGAAGCGTGAGTGAACAGATGGATGATGGGAAGTCATGGCAGGCTTACTCAACACTAACAGTCCTGCCCATAACCCAGAGGTGAATTTCTAATGAACCCTTGCTGTTCTGCAAGAACTGTGTTCTAGAAAACAAGACAGGTTTCTTAATTTTGCTTAAAAACATCATAATCCTAATTAAAAGACCACTGGTAATGCTTTTAGAATAGAAAAGATGATTGGAGTGGGACTTTCAGATGTTATGTTAGTCATTTGTTGCAGACTTCCCATATAAACTTCTTTCAACCTCAAAAGAAATGTTTTTTCCAGTTCTTCAGAGATTCAGAAGGTCAAACAGTTCTTGACTTTTTCTGTAATCAGAAAAGTTGATCCCAGATAAATTCCCAGCTTTGCAAATAGAACTAATTAAAAACAATAAAGAATTAATAACATCTTTTTTTTTTAAGAAACATGACATGAACCCATTTAAGATGATTTATTTTATGTGCAAAAGTTCAAAAGTAGATCAAATGTCCATTCAGGTGAGAAAAAAGGCACACGCACAGGATTACATGACTTTCCTCTTTGTCTGAACTTCCACACGGTTCCAGCACTGCTCTCATTGGTGCAGGAATAAAGTATTTTCCATGGGTTTTGTTTGCTTTGTGAGTAATAGTGGACTCATTTTAAGAAAAGGCAAAGGAAGTTCACCTCTCAGCACCCCTTCTAACAAACATCTCAAAGACGTATTTAGAATTTTAAAATGTTCATGGAATATGACCACAGTGACTCACAATCCCCCAGAAAAATGAATATAGAAAAAAAAAAAAAAAAAAAAAAGGATTCTTGCACCAAAACATCACTAAGTTCTGCAAAACCAAGGAGATGCTTTTATAGCATTCACTGTGTTTTAAGAGTTGGCATGACTTTTGTGTGTGTGTGTTGATGAGACTCTGACAGAAAAGTCCTGGGCCGTGCATCAAAGCGGTGCGGAAAAGCCGCACGGCATCTGGGAGCAATAATGCCGCTTCTAGCCCTTCATTACCGCAAAGACTGGGCCCTGGGTGGCAGCCAGCGCCAATTTTCACAACCCTCCTCCTTACCTCCCTTCATTTTTTTCTTTCCTTGCTGTCGTCTTGCATTCTCCTGTTGCGCTGTGTTTTTCAGAAAAAAAACACAGTCATTTTTCTATTAGCCTTGCATGTTAGCATTGCAGACACTTTTTGTTGAACCCACAGAACTTTTAAAGACCAAATTTGCTGCATGGAAAATGATCAAACAAAGTGGAAAATGATGAGAAAACATGTATTTAAAGTCTTTATCTTTGTGAGAAAGAAGCCTAAAACTTCATTTAAAAAAGAAATGCGTAGCTAACATTTAAATCAAGAACAGAAATCCTAGAGAAGTGCAATGGGAGGCTAGTTGACTGGAGGTATTTAAGGAAAAAGTGTAAAAACCTCCTAGCTGTTGATGCGTCACCATGCTGCAAGTTGTGCTAAAACACTCGTAATAAATAACCTGAAGGCGTTACACCAGCGTCCACAGCACTACAGCTGTAAGTCAAAGAGCTCCCTGATAATCTCAGACAAGAAAGACAGGAAACCTCTGCAGTTTTCCAAAAAAAATCCTAACATTTTCACCTTTTTCATTTTGCAACACATTTTTCAGCTCTTCCTGTGGGAATAATAGGAAGAAATTACTGCAACAGGATGGGAAAAACACATCCACAGCTAAACTGGTAATTGCCAGTTTGGCTATTACCTATTCTTCATTTGCTCCTGCAGAACGTTTTTCCCCAGAATATGTGATCAATCACCGGACCACCACAACGCTTCGGCAAAAAGAGAGGGCATACGAGACACTCTGAGTACATCAGAGAAGGCTCAACGAGGGCCTGAAACTCTAACCTTCTACAATGATACATCTGTAGGACTGTTTGGGTGTTTTTCTAATGTGTCAAAATGACAAATGAGACAAAGCAAAAAGGCTCCTACAGGCCTGACGTGCACATGCTAAAAGCAAGAAGCTTCAAATGACAGAGCAAATAAAGGAAACCATTGACTTTTCAGCAAAGTAGAAAACATATTTTAAGGTATTTATTTTTTTAAACATATGTTTTTGAGTCAAAACTATATGTTTAAGCTAAAAAAAATGTAAAAAAAATATCAAAACAAAGAAAAAAAATGTCTACATGTATATAAACATGGAGTCATGCTTTAAAAGTACACATAAGCAACTTTCTGTTTAAAAAATATTAACCTAATTTTCTTTCCTGGATGCTTAGCATATATTTTAGACTCATTGCGTTATCTAAAACAGTCAGGTAATCTACCATTTAATCTGAACTGGTTATGTTTAAAGACATAAAGTCTTGTGTACTGTACTGCAATTTCTTTTAACCGTGTTACAGAAAATAGTGGTGCCTGAAATGAGTATGCTACCTTGGTATATCATAGAACAAAAAAGGGATAGAAGTAGCTAAACTTCTAAGTTTGCAGCTAAAACCAACTGTACCCAGGTGCAGTTCCACAAGTAACCACTAGTAGTTACTTAGAACCACACTTATCAAACAAGCAACCCTGATTTGCTGATATATAAAATGATCCAACAGAAATATATCTTTTTTTGCCACTGTGGCTAAATTAAATTAACATACTATATGTGTTAGTCTTATTTTTATATATTTATCTTTAAAAAGGTGATTTAATGTTTCTTCCTGTTTCTCTGTTCCTATTGGCTAATTGTGGGAAAGTTATGGGATTTGGTTTAAATAGGATCTATTAAAACCTGTGTCTTTTGCGACCACATTCAACATCTGTGGCTTTTACAGTTTTAGCATTAACTATTTCAAATTTAAAGTGAACTTAAAAAATAAATAAATAAAACTTCATATTTGACAGAAGAAAACTTAACATGTAAAAACAAGGTTTGTCAATATTTGGTAATAAACTAGTTTGTAATTATGCCAAAACGTGGCCACTACAGAATGCAAAACAACAGGAAGAATTATGGAATATAAAAGATAATATCGAAATAAACAAGGGCTAAATTGCGGAATCCGTGAATGGGCTATCTTGGCTTAATTTTTTTCGTCTGTTTTCTCGTGATAGCAACATCTACTTTTCTTTTCTTTTTTTCCTAACTGCAGCCTCCTGTGCAGCTGTAGCCAGACCGGCCTTCTCCTCAAATGACAACGGCTGATTTGGACGTTGTTTATGATCGACAACATCAGCACGATTTCGGCTACGATTAAAGTAAACAATTATAAATTGATCAGTTCTCCTGGTGCTCGACATTTCTCTCTGACAAACTGCTTTGTTTTGCCGCGGATTGTAGAAAAATGAAAATATATTCTTTGTTATCTCATTATCACAACATAACATAATTTGCTGTCTTGTGATAACGACATCTACTATCTCGTTATGAGAAAACAAATTCTCGCGATAACATGATAGTAGATCACAAGAGAGCAGGTAAAAATGCAAGGTGGGTCGTTTTCAACTTCCATGCTAAATCTCAGCAACATAACAATAAAATGATGACAGTTTTGTATTAAGTGAATCTAAAATCCTACATAATTTAAACCAGCCCATTCTGTTTCTGAGGGCAGTAAACATGTTAATCCACTCGTTTGTGTGCGATTGATGTGCATACAACAGATCCACAATCTAAGTGTAAGAGGCTGAAACAACTTTACAAGTTTTAAAGTGCTTCAGACTTAGGTTAAAAAGTCCTATCTAAAAGTACACAAATACAGTTGTGTTTCC
The DNA here is from genome assembly GCA_014656515.1 of Oryzias celebensis. Lineage (NCBI taxonomy): Eukaryota > Metazoa > Chordata > Actinopteri > Beloniformes > Adrianichthyidae > Oryzias > Oryzias celebensis. The sequence goes on from BNCR01000012.1 coordinate 11,647,634, forward strand.
ATCTTGTCACAGGAAATTACACAGAAACGTTACACTTGGGCTAAACCCTGCCTTTACACCACACCTTAAACCCTGTATTAACATACTAACCTACAATGAAAGCAGATCCTAGTGTGACTCACACACTAACACTAAACCAGGAGCTTTTTACTCATCTTTTCTGTGTTTGTTTGGGACCAAACCCAGGCTTTCTTTCTTTATTTTCTCCCAAAGAACTACTCATAACCAACAATCACTAAAATATGATAATTAACGGGACATAAAAGCTACCATAACTTTTTTTTTTCGTCACAACGGTCAGCTAGAGAAAACATTTTAATTCAAATCCTCAGTCTACTGTCTCATCTTGCAGCCATCACTCATTTTTTGTCTATTTTACAATTTTCAACCATGTTTTCTTTCACGAGAGAAAGTGTTATTTATTCATTTCTTATAAGTCTTTGTTTGCTGTCATAATAACCACTAAATTTCATTATTCATCAAAACAGTTTCAGTTTCTTTTAGATGTCATTAAAATCTACTTAAATATACAATTATCATAGAAATATCTTCTTTACTTTTCCATCATAAACTGGGAAGGAATTACATTTTTTCAAGCCTATTTTTAAGGAAATGCTTGTGTTCTGTTAAAAGATCAGAAAGATCTTGCCTGAAGCGGTCTGCAATGTTTTTGATTAACTTTTATTTCTTTTTTGATTAATTTTTAGTGGTTTAACCCAGAGGTCTGCAACCTTCAAAACTTAAAGAGCCATTGGAGTCGATTTCTCACTGACTACAACCCAGCCACAAAGTCTTACTTCACCCTTCAGAAAAATAAAACACTGATCGTGTTTTTGTTACTATTATGATCAATAGAAATGAACTTTGTCTTTTATTTGGCATAAATATATCTATTGTTAATATATGTTGTTAATGCAGTAACTTGTAAATCTAACTAAATAAAATAAATCAGAGGTAATTAAGTGACCCCCTAGCCATTTTTTCTGAACCATTAACCAAACTTGAAAGTCCTTGAATTTGTTGAAGGCAGCACGCAAAATCGACTTGTGATACAAAGTGCTCTTCAACTGTTTGTGAATGAGTTGAATAAAGTTTTAGTTAGTTTAGTTTTACTTTATTTTTCTTCACTAAAAACGTTTTATTTTCGTTTAACCGTGAGAACCACAATGGAAGGGTTATGGTAATGGAGGTTGCAGACCTCTGATTTAACCAAAATACATAAAAAAACAGAGTCAAATGCTGTTCACATTCGCACTATTCTAAAGAAATAACAGAGAAAGAAAACAAAAAAGGCTGACATTTGTGGGAAATACGTCTGGACGGAGTTTAGCTTGTAACACCTTCCAAAATAAAAGTGCAGCATGATGTTAACAGTTTCCCACACTCGTGCAAACACATAAAACATCCAGTTTTTAGGGGCGTAGCTGTAAATAACAAAGAGTTTCTCTAAAGTATTATGGAAAAACGGTGTGCGCTTTTCATATTTCCTTTCTGCATGTTCTGAGTTTAAGGGAGCCCGGTCATCCAAACAGTGGAAACAATGTTGGTGCGACCACAGAACTCCTCCCTTCCATCCGTTGAAATCCACTCTTTCCAGTCTCGGAGCTCCGAACCCCAAAATGATCTGCAAAATTTCACGTGAGGATTGATTTCTGTCCCTCACAGCCTCCTGTACTCCCTGGACATCGCTTCACCTCCTTGCATTTCTCTCCCCCGTCTCTCCTGCTTCCCCTCTGCAGCAGGACTGCTGACTTTCTCCTCCTGGGATTGCGCCTGCTTTGATTGCCACCACTAAAACAAACACTCGGCCGCACACATGCACACACCTGGAAACTTGAGTACTGATTACTTCTGTCAGCCAGAAGTCAGAATGGGACAGAAAAGTATAAGAGGGCAAGGAAAGCAAACTTTGGGTCTTTGTTTCTCCGCACACACAGCATCTTTGCTCTGGTTCTGATTTACCAGTAGTGTGTCACCTTTTCGAGTTGTAGTCGCCCCTCCCTCCATCGCTCTGTGTGTGTGTGTTGGAAGGGCAGCATAAAGGGCCCTTTATTTCAGTCGGACAGGGAGAGGAAATCAGCTTTAGAAGTAAAAACAGAGGGAGCAAGAAAGAGACGGAGACCACAAGGCTGCACATCTGGAGTTATTACAAGGCTTCCTCCTGCTTGCCAAAAAAGCGCCGACATTCCTGCCCTCGCTACAAAGACCGTGGAGTTTCTGCTCTCATCCAGCCCAACTCCTAAACACACATCCATCACTCAGATGTCCAAAACCACACATGCGCTCACGTTTACCCTACGCTGGGCTGCATGCACAAGCTGGATTATTAAAGAGGAGCTTACAAAGAATACATGTGTCTCTGTGGAAGAGCACCCTACCATCAGGGTTCCACCAAAAAGTTCCCTCCCTCTGCTGCAAATGCTGCACTACTTTTCCAAACTTTACAGCACACATGACAAATGAAAGCATTTCACTTCTTGTTCACCTCTGACCTTGCACTTTCTCTCCATAAGCCAGAGAAGAAAGGCATAAAAAAGTAAAGGGGTGAAGGGGGATGCAGACAGAAGGAGGGGAGACAGAAAGAAAAGAGGTGAAAAGGAAAAATGGGGGGCCGGAGAGCTCCGCCTCTTTCCTTCTCCATATCTCCTCTCTGCCTCCTTCCTTTACTCCTTCTGTCTGGAAGCAGGACCTCCGTAGCCAGTCCGTCTGCCACGTCAAACCTTCAGCCGGTCCACCTTCCTCACTAACGTTCTGGTCTTTTTTTGGTTATTTTTTATTTTTGAATCCCCTTTTCTGCGACACAGAGCAGCATTGACCAAGAAGATGTAGAAACTTTGCGGCAGAGATGGAGGAAAAATGGAGACGATGAAATTCTCCAAAACCAGAGGAGATCTCGCCAAGTTGAAGGTATTCCATCTCCAAGCTAAACTTCTGCCTTTGTGGATTCGCTGAAGAAAAACGTTAATGTATAACCGTGCTTTAGTGGAAAGTGTTGGGCCAGGATTACACGATCCCAGCTGACCACAAATATTCCAACACAAGATCGTCTCCAAGAGAGACTCCTTGGAGGCAAACGTGTTTTTTTATCACTTATGAAATATCCTGCGCTATTTGTTTAGCCTAGGCCTGGGTTTAGAGGGGTCAAGCATAGATTAACTTTACAAATGTGGGCTTTATGGGATATGACCCTTCGTGTGTGTTTTCTCTGTGCCTATTTAATCCCATTTGTTCTAGAAAACTAAATGTTGGAGATTGTTTTGCATCTCTTTGTCTAAAGGAAGTAAAGTTTGGATAAAAACTAACAATTATTGTAAATAATACAAATAAATATAAATAAAAAATGCATATTTATTTGGAGTGTGTATAACATCGCTGAGAGTCTTGTGCTTTTCCCGCAGAGGATGATGATGTGGAATGTTGCTTCTCGCTGCGGGAAACTGGAGGGAATGTCGTAGAGTCTGCCAATCAGTGGCTATAACCTTTGACTAACCTGTCCTACTCCTCTACCTCCATGTTCCTCTCATCCATCGATTACACAACTAGTTAGATCAGCACTTTGTAGTGGTCAGGCTGAGAATTGGAACCCAAATGTCTGATTTTAGAATCACAGTGAGTACAATGTCTCTAGTGTGAAAGTTTATCTACAAATGAAAAGTTCTTCTCTTTAGCAAATTTACCCTCCCAGCCCGCCTGCCCAGTGTTCAGACTACCTGTTCAGGAAGTAGTGGTTGTACAGTAGTCTGCACATTGGTTAGGCTGGTTAGGGAAGTGCGCAGATGCCTTTAAAAGCTTCAGGAACGACAGACTGGGAATCAAGGAGACATCCAGGAGCGCCACTCTTGGTCCAGCTGGACCTCTGTACACAAGCCAGGATGAAGCACTTAAAGGCTCCACCACCTCAGAGGCCCAACACCCACCTGGGATGGATTTAACTAAAACTAAAATAAACTGCTGTTTCATGTAATGTCATCTATGAGTTCAAAACTTGTAATAACTAATAAAAAACTAAAAATTTTGTGTGACAATGTTTCTGTCTTTATTTTCTCAGAGAACATGGAATGAAAGAAACACCATTTTTTTAAAAACACAAAAACAGATGCAAAACTAGAATAATTCAACCAGAGGTATGTCGAATCTGATTTAAGTACGGAGTAAATCTGAGGTATTAAACTGAATAATCTTTAATTATCATCAGATTTTACTGCATCAGCTCGAATTTGCTTTCTCTAACATGACCATGTAACGTGTGAGGAGGCAAGGGAAAAAAAACAACAAAAAAAACAGCAACTCTGTCAACATTCCTAAAGAAAAACGGTCAGAAAATAGTTTTTATGACGTGGGGGTAAAGGGACAGAAGTTTAGAGCCCCTGGTTGTCCTAAAAAAACAGAATGTCATTGTGTCCCGCCATTTTTTTTCTCATTTATTCTGAGGTTACCGGCTTGCTTTTGGGCTTTGCCTGTGTTTGATAGAGCGAAGCGACGACACACAGTTTTGAACCCTTCAAACATACAAAAGCGGAAAAGGCAAAAACATTTGCACAGTGTCCCATCACAGAGCATAGTGCGTGTGCAGGGAGGAGGAAAAAAAAACCCACAACCCAACCTGTTTTCATTTAAAGGCCCGCCACCACATACTCAAGGGTTTTTTTTTTTGTTTTTTTTAGGCTGCTGCAGCTCCTGGAACATGCATACAATCACACCCCCCACATAAGTGCAGACTCACATCTACACATCTTGTGGACATTCTGTCAGGGTGCACTGAAAGCAGCAATCGACTGTGTCCCCCCCCCAAGGATGTTTACAGCTGGGATCACCAGGAGAGTCTGGCTTTCTGGCAGCTTTACAGCTGGAGCAGGGAAACCCAGACACACACAACACACACAGCACACACACATGTGAGCAGACTCATAGGAATACACACCCTACAACAACTCAAGGGCAGCACTTGTCATTAATCTTATTTTGAAAGGGCTTTTCATGACAATTCTACTCTAAGTGCATTTTTTTGGCCTTTTTTTAATGAATCAGTTTTTACTACACCGACCTAAAACGAAAGGGCAGTTTGATTCAAACTTTTGGCATCTGCTGTGGTAACACGGACCAGAAGGTTTCCAAAAGTGCATGAACACACTAACCAAAACATCCTGGCACCGATAATCGGGTTTAAATGTATTATTAGTGTCTGAAGGTGGTTGTAGCTTGTGTTTCTGTGTGTGCGTTGCCAGTCTTGAGGAAGGGTTTTCCCCATGACGAGAGGCAGCCAGTAAAACAGAAATGCCCTGCCTTTTTGAGCAAAAAAGAAAGAAACTTGTCCTCTACTAAAACAGCAAAAAAGATGCACAAAACCTGCTTGCGCTGACATTTTTCCGGCTTAAACTAAACATTAAATTTCAGGAACTGTGTGTTTTTTGGCAAAAATTCCCCCTGGCTCACAGTATGGGTCCTCCAGAGTGTTCCAGCCTCTGGTGTGAGCGTGGGTTTATGATTAAGGGGCTCATGTAAAATCTTGAAGTCAGACAAAAAAAAACAAAAACAAAGGAATGAGTCTTTTTTCCTCCTTCTTTTTGACTTTTGAAAAATGTTTGTAAGTGCATGGGGCGCTGCTATGCCCTCCAGCCTTGGCACCAGTGTTGATTTTTGATTTCTATACACCCTCTCGCAGCTCCGTGTTCAAATAAATACAGGGGGGGGGGATTGAAGGCAATGATGGAGGGAGGAGACAGTAAGGAGGGAGAGGGTGACAGAGAAGATCGGAACATTCAAAGAAACGTTTTTTTAGGATTGAGAGCTGACATTAACGAGTCATTTCTCCGTCTTATTCATCAGAGCCACTTCTTTTTCACACTTTTCCTTCACATGGACCTTGTTATTCCTTCTGCTGACCATTTAGACGATCCTACCCCCCAACTGCAACCCAGTACCTCTAGTGCCCCGTGCCCCTTCTTTGAAATCAAGTAAGTTTATTGGAAGCAGCTTGTGTGTGTATGTGTGTAATTGGGAACAGGGCAGGGTTGGGGGGCTCTGGTATGCACATGTGGGCTCCAGCTTTGGTGTCTGACATGCTGGGGGGTCTTGACTTTTTCGAAAGGCCTTTCTCAACCCTAAACACATACCAACACACACACTCTCGCACAACGGCTGCGGCTGAGGCCTGGAGACAGCGAGACTGTGGCTAGCTTCTAATAGTTCTGTGAAGCATCATGGGACACCACTTTGACCAGTAGATGCTGAAGGAAAGCAGGTCAAATCATTCCAGCGTGCAGAAGACAACCTCCCAACTTAAATGATGATCATTTTTGCCAAAGAAATCGGCTGGAATTAATTTAGTTGAAGAAAGTGGATCCTGAGTATGAACAGCCGTCTTGATGAAACAGTTCTGGTTTTGTAATTAGTTAGAAAATATTCTAAAAGTAGAAGTCGATGGGTGATTCAGAAGACCCAGTCAGTGATGATAAAATCCTTTTGACAAAATCATTTAAAGATCCACTCCAATGAAAATCATGTTTTTGGTGCTTTTAACATGTTTTTTTTTCCATGGAGCAGAACATACATAAAGAAAATTAATATTAAAACGGCATTTTGGAGAATTTCTCTATTCAAATCATGATGTATCAGGAGCAAATGAAAACTTGCAATTTGAAAAAGTTCAGGTTTGTGAAGCAGCAACTGCAATGGGTGGGCCAAAGTCTCCCTTCTGTCCTACAATTCTGAAGCATCTACTTGCAGACATGTAAATCCATTAAGTTCTTCATTTTTCTAGTCTGAGCTGCCATCTGGCTCTGTGCGGCTGGATAGCTTTGTTGTTGCTCACCTTTCTTTTTTGCTTCCATTCTGTTTTTTGTTCTTTAGTTCTGGAGTTAATATAAAGCCAAAGGTGAGATAAAATTTACAAAGTAAGCGCTACTGGGGAGACTTCTACATGAATCTCATGTCTGCTATGCTACGTTAATGCTTAGAAACATACGTTCAATCGACCACTTCCAACTAAAAGACCATGTTAGAGCATGGTCTTCCATGTTCAAAACTCTTGCATTTATGTGTTGTGACCCAAGGTTTTCAGTCAGCTGAGGTGCCACCCAGCCAGCATCTGTCTGACACTGCAGGCAGGAAGAGGCGCCATCACAGACTCTGGAAACTCTCAACATCTCAGTGTTCTCCAGGAACAGGAGCATGCTCGAAAAGTACAAACTCCAACAAGCAACAGACAACTAGCAGCGTTAAAACAACACGCACATCCCCCTTTTCTTTTGTGTGTTTGGATATCTCTCTGTGAGCTCACCTCATCATCTTTGTACCAGGACAGAGACTCGGCAGTGAGGACGAACCAGTACTCCTTGGCTCCGCCCTTCATGATGCCGATGTTGTTGATGGTTAGCCATCCCTTTCTGATGACCTGAGAAACAGATGAGCCAACAAGCACAAGTTAACCCAGTGAGAAGCAACATAGCAGTTCAAATGAACTCAACTCAAACTTATTCCAAAAGTTTATCTATAGCACTACAAGATCCTCACAACAAAATGCATAGCAGTTATTTTAGAGTCTGCTACAAAGACTTTCATTCACAAGACAAGCCACACTTCCTTGCACCCCAATTTCAATCCACTTGACTCTTTGCCAGCTCATTTTCTCCTACTGAAAGAAACTAGAGACAAATCATGATGAGTGAGTTCTTTACCTTGAACCGATCGTTAACTCCTCTCTCCGGCTAAATGAGAATGTGGAGAGAATATTACAAAAGCTACGCCGACGCAGAACATGGCACAAAGGCCACGTGCACAAGGTTGCTTGTTTGCCAGCAACTTAAAGCTGGCAAGCTCTGGGTTACAGCAAGGATACAGCAAGCGGTGTAGGGATGAGAAAGGGGAAAGACGGATGCTTCAAGGCTAGCTCGTACCTGTTTTCAGTTCATGCACTAAGATGCAGAGGCTTAGATTTTCTTTAGTGCACGATATGTACTGTTCAAATATTTCTTGTTTTTTTTTTTTTTTTTTTAATTCTTACATTTTTATTTTTAAGAAGCCATAAAGCTGATTATTATTGTTGCAAAAAAATGCTACATTTATTTTACAATTGCATTTCATGTAACATCTGGGCTGAGAAAGGGGATATGTTCATTTTACTTGAAATTGTGAATATCCATCCGTGCATTATTGGTCCAGTAAACAACCTCGTTAAGTGAAAAAACAAGGCAATAAATTCCCCAAACTAATCTGATCCACTAATGGACTTCAACTTTCCTTCTGGAAGCATAATTATAAAACTTGTATTTACATTCTTAGTTTATGCAGCCAATACTTATTAGTTGTTGAAAATAAAAGCTTAAAAAGAACCAAAAAAAGTACAAAAAACTCAATTACCTAAATGCAAATTCAACATCTGCATCATAAAATGTTTTACGCCGTGCTCCTGATTTAACTAAAACCAAATGTGTCGCAGAGAGGTATGTGACCAGATGTGTCCAAAACATTGTCATAGACGGAATTTAAAAAAAAAAGAACTGTTTTGCTTCACAGTTGCCTGCATGATTTCGCTGGACGACAAAAAGCAAAAGCTGTGAGGTCTTAAGCTGCAAAAAAGGTCCATATATACACAGGAAGTGAAGTTCACTGCTTTGTTTACTATGCCTGACCTCCAAGGCCTCGTCCAGGTGGTTACCATGACAACTGAAAGGGGGGGACCGTGTGTGTATCACATTTTAGGACTTCATTAATTATCTTTAGTTACTTTAGATAAGTTAAACAAAGACTTAAAATATATTTACGTTTGATAAAAATGCTAACTATCCTCCAATGGGAAAGATGAGCATTTTCCTGCAGGCCTTTCTGCCCCTCTAAAATGACAAGATAATATTGGCAAGGCATAAATGCAAATGTAATGTGTGGTGAAAAGTGTGTATGGGGGGTGGCGTGGACTTGGCCGAGAAAAGAGAGGAAAGGGAAGCAGCCAAGCGTCGCTCTCTACAGCCGCTTGCCATCAAATAGCACTCACTGAAGTTGTCACACACATGAAAAATAAAAAAAAACTCCATTATCTGCTGCCAGTCATTTTCCAAAATAAATGTAAACATGTATAAATCTTGAGTTTGTTTGAAGCAGGAGCTCATACAAATAGAAGCCTACCTCCAGACATGCAGACATCCCAAACACATGTTACAGTGCACACCCCGTACTCACCATGATTTCATCCTGAAGCAGAAAAGCCACAGAGAGGAAGTAGAAGAGAAGAAAAAGCAACAAAAAAAAAAGAAAGGAAAAGCTCTGAAGAACTATGTGGAAAGAATTGACAGCTCAGAAGCAGTACAGTGAGAGTAAAACTGAAAAGAAATAATAGTTTTAAAGGTGTTTTCAAAATGCACCCTATAGCAGAAGCATTTCATGCAAAATATGTCTTTGTTCCATTAATATCTATGTTTCTCCTTTCATGAATGGATAATTCTTCATTGGCTGTTTCATTTCTTCTTTTTTTGTGTGAAAGCTCATATTTTAAGCTATTTCTATTCTCAAAAAATGAGATTTGAGTCTTTGCACAGCAGATAACTATGCTGTGGAACCTCCACCGCAGAAACAGTCGTGATTCCCTGACTTTTTTGCGACATGCTTTAGCTGCGCTGACACAACAGTTTGGTTTCAGCAAAAGCCACAAGCCTGAATCAGTTTCACACAACTGCTGTCCATCAGTTTTTAAACATTAACTGCAGCATTTCGTAGGCTCACTCGTGTGAACTAAACACAATGCAACCATGCATTGTGACTACATTAAAAACGGCATTAATCTGCTTAACCACACAAGTCACTACCTGATTGCCGGCTGCCTTCTTCTTGTTTATTTGGTTGATCCTCTGCTGAGCGCTGAACATCGGATGAAAAGATCATGATGAGCACGCAGAACATTGAAGTGACCGAGGATCTCGTGATTCTTTAGTAGAAAACACTCACTTGGCAAATCCAATGAAGTCTTCATGATTGGTGTTCATGTATGATAACTCAATATCTATTAATAGCAGAACCTAAACAAAGAGGGAAATAGTATCAGGGAAACAATAGCACTTTTTTTGGGATCAATTCACCTCAGAAAACAGAATTTCTGGAAAAATAAAAAGTTGTTTGGTTTTACAGAAAAAACTCAGATACAATGAAATGAAATCAATACTATCTCATTTAGAGTATTGGAAAAATATCAGGATTTTAAATACATCCATGTTATATTTCTAATTGATGTACGAAGACACTCAGTGATACATAAAAAATGAAATAAAAAGGAAAAATGTAATGGTATTGTAATTACAGCAAATGCGTTTTGTTAAAAAAATCTTTTCATGTCTGTGACAGAAATACTAATAAACAAAACACTTTTACTAATGTTATTAAGTTGATCAAATGTTATGACACTGCTTAAATGCAGGAAGTCAGAAAACAGAATTTTAAGTTTAAAAGAAGAGGTGTAGTTATATAAACCTAACAGCTAATTTGTTTTCTGGTTATTTTATGGTAAATAGCGTTTTTATTCTAATTCTCAAACTTTTTCTCCAACCAAAATGTTGTTACTATTGACAAATAAGGAATTCTTATAAATTACCACATTTTTGGATGAAGACAGATTGAAAAATTAGTAAATTTGTAGGATCTGGCATTTTTATGCATTCATCTTTAAATAAAAATAGTAGGATTTAATTAAACAAGAGATATTAAAAATGTATTCTAGAAAGTGTAAATTGGATTTTTTTTTTACTACATTTATACATTAATGTGAAATCTAGGGTTATAAATCAATGGAGATCTGAAAAAAATCCAGTTTATTTCACATTAGTAAATGTTTCTGTATTTGGAAGAGAGAAATGCAGAAAAAAGCTCCTTCTTTTGATTGGGTTTGCTTTTTCACTAAATAAACCAAAAGACCTGGAGTCACCAATCAATTAGAACAGCTGCTCCTTTAAGGGAACGATAGTCTAAACAAGCTATGACCCATGCAAAGAGGAGGAAAACCTAATCAAATGCACCTCTTTATCACGACACTTTACAGAATAAATATTCATCAGTTTTTCCTGATTCTCTATTTTTTTTGTATGCAAACTTTGTTTTTTTCTCTTGAAACCGCTTATACCTGTTCCTTTGTGTCTCTTTCTCTGTCTCTGATGTGCTGGGTAACAATTCTCTCCATCTCCTCTCTCAGCATAGGATACTGAGCCAGCTGTGAGCACAGGAAACAGTAGGTAGGTAAAGAGTAAACAGACTCATGTGGGACATCACTTTTGCACACTATGACAACAACACAGAAGCTACGGTACACCACGAAACCACTCGTCTGACTGAACTACAACACCCTGCCATCAATGAAATACATCACACCAAGATCCTAACAAAACCCAAATGAAACATGGTGTGTTCTGAAGGCTCTGGGCTTCACAGGCTCAGCCCTAACCCCAGAACATGCCGTCCAAACTGAACAGGGTTCTGTTGGGTTTCATGAACAAAGCGTCTATTTGTTGTGGATATGTGACAAATGAAAAAGGATAGGGCAGAGTCTGTGATATTACCACACAAGCACAGAATAAACAATGTTTCGGGCTGAAATGTGTTTCCTTTTCAGCACGCCATGGGTCTTTTTCCATGAGCTCATTGCAAACCCACAAATGCAGACACTAGTGGGCCTCCAATGTGACACAAACACAATTTTAGAAGTGTGAGGAAAGAAGAAAAATCATAACCAAAGCACAGTACAAAGAGAAACTTGTTGCAAGCTGCAATGCATCTTTCATTCTTCGAGACGGGCTGTGTTCATTTTGTTTAGTAGATTGGTATTCTGCTTCTGCTATTTGCTATGATTGATTATATTGTTTGAAATTTTAGGTACATTTTACCCAGATCACTTGGATTCTAACATTTAAACTGTTAATATTTTCTTCTGATGCAGTTACACTGAAAACTATTTGATTCTTGCAAAAAATAAAAACCTTGCTTTTAGCAAGTCAAGATATTTCACCAGGTTTTAATTTTGTTTTAACTTTTTTTTTATATTAAATCCTGACAATTGAACAACTTGATTTAAGACTCAAAAAAACTAAAATTGTAATTTTTAGTTCAATTTTAAGCATGTTATTTTAAAGGTCAACACATGCTTATTAGTTTGACTGCATTGTTATTGTTTTTGAAACAAAAATATAGATTTATGTTTTAAGAATAAGTGCTGGTTTTAGATTTTACGAGGATTTATTAAGACGGGCCAATTTATGCTAAGATTATATTCTCATTTTGTTAATTTTTTTGTTCTAAAATGAGTTATTTCTACCTAATAAACTATTTTTTTTCACTGTAATTAAAATGAATGACAATCAGGTACATAAAAGCTGAAAAATTACAAATCTTTTCCTTTCCAAGCAAAAATACTAATTATGGGATGTATAACAATTTAATATAATTTTTCTTCACCCAATAAAAAGAAATGAAGATCAACAAAACCTGACTTCAGTGTTTGAAATGGACTAATTTGTTTTAACTAAAGTCGATCTCTTTTGGGTCTTTGTTTCACCAGATCAGACATTTTAAATAAATAATATCACAAAATATTATAGTTTATGAACTTGAAAGATGCATAGCAAGCAGCTTTAAAACAAAAAAGGCTTTGAAAATCTGTATATTATGACAGAGAAACATCACTAAACACAAAACGTGATTGATATTCATGGTTACTGAGAGTCATCATCATGCAGAGGAATTGATCTTGATTAAGACATGCAATGCAAAGAGGCAGGGAGTGGAATAAAGGATAATGGCAGACAGGGAGAAGACAGAACATCAGACTGACCCCACTGTGGATTTTTCCCCAAACACTGTACTCTGTGATGCAGTATCAGAGTGAAAACTAAACAAAACTTTGACACAGCAGAGAAATCCAAAGGAGGTCACACTTTGGTGAGGAAGTAACCTTAAAGATTCAGAGAATGAGAGGATGGGAGGACAGAGAGGGAATGAAAAGTGAAAGAAAACGTTCTGTGTGTGTCAGTTAGTCACGGAGTTCATTTCTACAGACACTCTGGTTCATTAAACGCACTGACAGAGACAGAAAAAAAACCAAACCTGTTTCCAAAAAGTTTAAAAATCTAGATTTTAGAAAGAATTTGGACAGAAACTAAGTTAAACTAAAAACTGGTTCTTATAAAATGAATGTTATTTTAAATTATAAATGACTGTTAAAAATTATTATTAAGTGAATATGAATGCAACCTAAACTTTATAAAAAATTAAGTAGACCTGGAGCAAATGAAATAATTAACTGTACCTAAATGAAAACAACAATAAGAGCTAGAAGGGTTTCTAACAGTTTCCTGTGGTTACCAGTGTGTGTCAATCAGGAGAATCACTCAAGTTTATGAAACTCATTCATCTGTGCAAACTGCATCCATCCTTGAGGTCTTTATACACAATCAAAATCTATATTACCTGACATCATTTAAAAATACACCAAAGGTTAAAAAAAATGCCATTATTATTAATCCATTTTGGGTTTAAAAGAGTTGATACTGAAAAAATGAAATTAAAATTATGCAGAATGTGAACATTTTTGGAAATAGGTTTGTGTGAGAAAAATTAGTTTTCAATCATAAAATAAATTATGAAAATAAAAAAACTAGCATGCAGTCAAATTATTTACAGTTTAAAGCCAAATATAACTGACTAAAGACAAATGACAAAAAAGGTCTTAGTGAAATTAAGGGTAAGGATAGACGGATATTCACTGGATGAAATATTCTCCTTACTTTTTTAATAGTTTGTACATCTCTATGACATTTTTATGCAATAATATTTTCATAAAAGCTATATTAAAATATTTAACTGAATGCTCATTTGCTGACTTTGTTGAGATCCAAATAAAACCTGTTGTTGTGTAACCGTTGTTGTTCATTTATGTTGTGGTTTAGTGGTCTTCTTGTTGCGCCATAACTAGGATAATCTTTGAGATTTTTAACCAGCAAAAATAAATCTTAATTTCAATTTCGGTAAAAACGGAAAATATTTGATGTATAGACATTTTAAAGTGGGGAATTGTGTTATTTTGTGTGTTTATGTTTTTAATCAACTATTTAATCAACTACAATTGAACTTTTTAGGTTAATGGTTTAAGGATATATTGAATTTGCACATAAAGCAGATTCCCTGCACTCATATTAGTAAAAAAAACGACCGCTTTTGTAATTGAGACGTGTCCAGCCATCAGTCTACCCTTACATATGAGTAAATCAGACAAAAATAAAACTCTTCTTTTGGGACTTTTACCTTTTGACTACACTTGTGTATGGTGGAGGTGAGTTCGCTCACTACCATATCTACACACTTCAGTATGGGCTCCTTCAGCTTTTGGATCTGTTTTTTTACTATGGCCTCAAAGGCCAAGTCAGGGGTGAATAGCCCCGTCCTGTTGGAATAAGCAGGCGGAACAAGAGAGAGGAGCAAAAAAACATAACATAAAGTGGAAAAAAGGGGAGTTAAGACATAATGTGAATGGTAAGAAAAAGGTTAAAAACAAAAGGAAAAATGTAGAGAGGAGTAATAAACATGAAACCCAAAGAAATCGGAGATGGAAAAAGGGAAAATGACCGAGGAGGAAAAAGATGGGAAGAGGTGAGGGGGTTGGACGGGTAAACAGCACAGAAGGAAAAAGAAAAGCAAGTGAGATTATTTTTTCCCCTGAAGCCATTCTACAGCACAGCGTTTGACTCTTTCAGGACAGAGTTAACATCAAGACATAAAGACACTCCCTGCAGCCTGCTGGACTTAACCAGTCAAAAAAAACGTACAATTTGCACCGAAAGACTGCAGCTGTACACCTCCATGTCCACCCAAAACTCCCGATCCAAGTCCCCCCCCCTCATTGTTGACCCTTTTTTCACTCGTCTTCCCATAAAAAACGTAATATTACCAATTCTTTCTCACAGGGCTACATGTCATTGTAGCCAAGCCGCTCCTGCATTTCACAGCAGATCCTTTTGAAAAGAGAAGACTGCCATTTATTTTGGCCCAACTTGAAAGAGAGTGACCTCTGAGGCAAACCTAAGAGCCCCTGAGCAGGAAAAGTTTTGACTGTAGGTGCAAAGCCGCCGTCCTCGACACAAGGGAGTCTGGAAACTGATGTCACTCAGTACAGCTGCCGGAAAAAAAGTATTTTTGTTTTCAAAAATAAGAAACTGTAATTAAAAAAAATGTTTGGATGAAACTTTATTGTAGCCTTAGACAATGGTCACATATCCAACAATGCTACAGCGCAGCAACCTAAAAGCAAGTTTTTTGGAATATTCGGCAGGTGGCCGAGCGGCGGCATTTATAACCGGGAGTCACATTTTTACACGCCGCGGGATGACCACGCAGGTTTTAAGAAAAGTTTACATTTTAAAGCGATCAGACAATTCTTTGACATTAGTCAGTGGCCACTCTGGCCCATTTTGATGTCGCACGGTGGGAGTCCAAAGACAGGAGAGTGGCAGGAAGGCAGCAGCACCATAATTGACTGATAGGAGGCTCTCCAAGATCCCCGAAATCGTCTGACAATCTGCCGATTTCAGACTCCCACCCTGGAGCCAAACCGTGCTGCTGTCTCACTGCCTCCGTCCGATTGGTAGAAATGTTATGGTAGAAGCGGGGCACTCGGGGAAGGCCGTTGACATGAGCTGGGGACCTGGTGATGACCAGACGTCAATCTGGCAATCCTGTGGATCTAATTGGAAGACGAAATTGGTGCTGCTCAAAACTCATCATGGCGCTGATAGCGGCACAGCGACTCTGAGACCTGTGTATTTTCGAGTTGTGGTTGATGCTGAGAAGAATATGAAGAATGCCCCGCTTTTTGTTTAACCCCGGGGTACCGGACGGCTAGTGGCCATCCAGTCAGAGCTGCTGCCAGCCAGCGATCCGGCTGTCACCGCCATGGGACCGCCCAGCTGTCACTCGATTTTGTAATGGCGTCATCCCCAAAGCCTAACAACCGCATGACTGCCACGTCTAAATTCATGACTACGCCAACAATTTTAGAAAAGCATGAAATCTTGAAAATTCTGCCCCATCACATGGTCGTAGTTGTATTTGTGACCGTAGCATTGTAGGAATATTGTGTGATGCTAATTTTCAACTGTATTTTGGTGACTTTTCAGCTTCCAAACTAGAATTATTCGGCACAACTATCCACCGCAGCAGGCTTGGCCAGCCAGTCACATCCGAAGCCGTACAGCAGGCACAACGGCAGGCAGACAGATAAACCACAGCCCACTCGGTCACTACAACTAATCAGGGATGGGTAGGATCCAAACAGGGAGCAGCTCAAAGAAGAGTGGACAAGGGATTTTAAAAGCATCGACAGCAGCAAACCACTGTTTACTTTCTCTATTCTTTTACCTTCTTGGTACACTGCCTAACTGTACTGACTAGCTCAGAAATGACCATGTCCACGCATTTGGTGCAAGGTTCTTTTATCTTCCCGATCTGCCTTTTCACAATGGTCTCAAAGGCCATGTCTGGGGTGAAGAGGCCGGTTCTGCCCGACGCAGAAAAGAACAGCCACCGGGGCCAAAAGAGGAGAGGGACGGCAGAAAAAAGAAGACAAAAGAAGGGAGGAGGGAAAATTAATGAAAAGAAAAAAGTTAATTGTCAAAATTTAACATCCATTTTTCAGCTTTTTTTTTGTCATCATATGAAGAGTAGTTGGTGAAATCTAACTTGACTTGATTAAAATTTTGTTTAAATTATTAGTTTTGTTCAGGGGTCTGCACCCTTCAACAGATAAAGAGCCTTTTTCTTTCTGATCAAAACCTAGTAGGAGCCACAAAGTTGTATTTTACCCTTAAGGAAAATTTGATACTGCTTTGAATTTATTACACTTTTATAATACATATGAATTATATTTCTATTTTGATTTGAATAAGAACAGAAATATAAGGAGCAACTAGCATTTTTACAAAATCAGACTTTTTTTTTGTTTGACAAAATCTTGGATGATTTCCTTTCAAAATAAAGGACTTCCTGTCCCACACAGGCTCATCCTTAGGTCTACTTTGGTGAGCCATCATCCTTTTTTCTATACTGCTGTTAACCTAAATATAAACATGACGTCATTGGTTTATGATCCAGTAGAAAAAAGTATTTTTACATTTAAATATACTTTAGCATCTTCCTTTTAGATATCTGCTAGCTATAGTTGTGGAGCATAAGATAATGTGATTTTAAACTCATAAAATAAGCAGAAAAATTTAAAAAAATCAGAATTTTTACCAACGTTTTGCGTAGTATGAATCTGTGCATTCCGGAGATACGTTGAGCAAACAGGGCCTCTGGATTTCAGCAGGGATGCAAGTACCTTTAGTTTATCATGCGTTGAGGTGCACCTCTACCAGACATTAAAAACGTATCAAATCTAAATTAAATTAAAGCTAATTTAGAAACCCTTACTTTTAAAAAGTACAATTGTTTCATTCTTCAGCCAGAGAGTCACTATGGAGGGGGTCAAACAGCTACATGTGGCTCCGGAGCCTCAGGTTGCAGACCACTGGTACAGTTATCACAATTTTAAGAAAAACTTCAAATAAATATGATTTTCTGCACAGGTCTGAATGTTTCACACAATAAAGTTGCCAATTATTAACACAAATAATAAAAGTTTTGTCTAAAAATTGTTAAAGTTGTGCTGCTTTATATTTCTGTACACATGTTACCTTTATATTCAAATAGGTACAGAAAAACTGAGCAGCAACACATCCAAGGTTAAAAATAAATGCAAGATTTCACCAACTAGAAAGGTGGAGAAGCCACACACCAGCATTGACTCAAAAGCAAAGAATAGTGCATGAAAAAGCAAGAATATTTGTTGTCATGTGACAAATACCCCCTCTGGTTAGTGTTTTGCTATCAATTCAGAAGTTTTCCAAGCACAAGTGCTGATTAAGACACAGAGACAAGAGGAGATGAAGTGAAGGAGTGATGAAGGAGTCAAAGGGCGGACGTGCCTGATGCCATGAATGTTCTTGATAGCATAGCTGATTTCCTTGCGGAGCTCCTTCTCATTGAACTCCATCTGAAAAACAGACGGAGGGGAGATGAAACACAAACAGTCTGCCAGACAAGTCAGCTGATTATTCTTTCAGCAGCTGCTTCTTGTGTATTTGTCCAAGTCCGTCTTTTGTTTACTGAAACATATATATTGTCCCTGTTTTCTTTATTATCTTTTTTCTTCCAGAGCATGTTATAAAAAATCAGTGATGAATAGAGCTGAAGCACGTCTGTGTTTTAAGTCAGTTCTCTGGTTCGGACACAACTGCTCCGTCTCAGACGGTAAGCTTTGTATCCTCAGAGGGAAGGAAGGAGAGTGCTGCTGAGAGAGGAGTGGAAGAAAACGGAGCGGTTGATGGCTTTCACCCAGGAGGAGGAAAACAGGGATCAGCCATGTAAGTGGGGGAGTGAGGTAAGAGATTACATGGACATACGCCTGGAAAGATATCTGGATAAAAAAAAAAGGTGGGAGATTAAAAAAAAAACGGGGAGGTAGCACATACAATCATTAGGAAATAAAATAATACTCCTTAAGGCTGATAAAGAAGTTCATTTGTCTTTTTTAACATGTCAAGGTGCGACTTGCAGATGTTATGGCTGCTTTTCATTTTGGGAAAGTCCTGCTGTAGAGCTAACTCGCACATTATCTTTATTTAAAAATGAATGGAGCAATCTTAACATTAATATCTCCCTTTGAATGTCAAGTGCTGTGTAAACAAAATGGTTGGCAAGTTTGTTGCACAAAATAGTCAGTCCTTAATCGCCAACGGTCCCGCCCACAACTTAGAGGCAAATTTAAAATTTAGAGGCAAATTTATAAAAACCTAAAAATACAATTCAAAAAGTCTCCTTTAATTTATAATGTTTGCCTTTTTCCCTCTTTTAACAATGACAAGAATTTTCTGAAATCAGGACAAAAAAGACATCTTTATCATATGTTCAGGACTCAACTTTTTTACAATGCTTTCTTGCAAAGGGAATAATAAAAACAGACTAACAGCAAACCAGGCCTTCACAAAAGAATTAAAGTTGTGGCATCTCAACACCTTCGGGTGCCAGCCCTAAAAGATAAATCTGTTTTGATGTTGTGATAAAATGCTGTGATGTCCTATTTTAGCTATTTGCATAGTGTTTGTATAAGTAGTTTGTATCATATATACGCCTGTGGGCTTTTTTACATCATGGCACCCCAGATCAAGCGAACACACCTTGACCAGTTCAAAGGGGAATCGCTCATGGAAGATGCGATTGATCCTGGCGCCTCCTGACAGTTCTGCCGTGTCAATCTGGTCTCCAGAGCCCTCTATGCACTTGTCAAAATCCACAGAGAACTGCTGCACCATCCTACAAGGACCAAGGAAAAATGAAGTTTTTTTCGTTCTGCCTAATTATCTGCCCTCATAGCTGTCTACTCACTGGAGGAGAGCCTTGGTTTTGCGAGACGGATCATCAGGCCGGAAGTTTTTATACTCCTCTACCTCCTTCTCTATAGAGAGGAGCTGACTCTGCAGCTTGGACCGCAGAGCTGGCAGCGTGTCCCGAATGTGGTTGGTCAGTTGCTGTTAAAAGCAAAGTGTCACCATCAAATCACTAGGAATACTGTAAATGTTACAAAACAGTTCTGCTGGGCTAAGGTAAACACTTTTTCCACACCTGATTGAGGATTTTCTGGAGATAGGGAGTGCCCATGCGGTCAGCCAGGTGTCTGTACGCAGGATGAGAGAGGAAGAACTTTCTCTCGGCAGCAATGGCAGCATTTATGTCCTTCTTTCCATCTATGTCCTTCTGGCTTCTGTTCACCACACCGATATAGCCTACACAAGCAAGCGTTAAAACATAACAGTCTGTAAGGCTACAAGATTCACAGTGAAAATAAAAACACATCCAGCTCTTTTATTGAGTTTCTCAAGTTTGTGAAACATTTTTGGACAAAATAATGACAAAATTCACAAGTGTCACATGATCTCTCCTTGTTTTTGCTTTCTAGACATGGACTCCTTTCCCAACATATAATAAAAAAACAGTTTTTAAAGTGTCTTTACTCATTTATTTAAAAAAGAAACACAATTTTGGGGACCAAATGACAGATAAGGGGACATAAGATTAGGTGACAGGCATCCGAGTTCACCTCCAGTTAGGTTTCCTCATGCATCACTCTGCTAAAGCCATTTCATGCCCCATAACCAAGACAACTCTGAGCCAGCAGGCTTTTAAATCTGAGCATCTACAACATCACGCAGAGAGAAGGAAGGAGAAAAATACAAAAAAGCTGTGGAAAATATTTTAAAAACACATTCCTGGGGTTTAACCATGCACAAATGGAAAAGAAAAGCTCTGCATCAGCACATAACAACACCGACTAACCACAAAATACTTGAAAGCTCTAATCCAAGAAACTTATTCTTCCTTTCTTTCAACAGTTTCTTTCTTCCACACTTTTCATGTCTTTTGATTTGTTACTCGGTTCATCACTACCTCCCACATCCCCTCGTCTCACTGTGACTGTGGTCTCCCCCAGCGGTCGGACTATTGAACAGCCCCGTGTTTGCTTTTGACCACAAGAGGGAAACAGCGCGTCCCTGCACCAAGGAGCGTGTCTGTGCAAAATACAACATGTATGTTAGAGCTCACCCCTCCGGAGAGGAAGGAGTTTGTTCTCCAGGATGTCTTTAGCGTCTGTCCCCTCGTCCATCAGGTCAAGCTTGGTGATCACGCCAATCGTCCTTAAGCCTAAACAAATGCATTTGTAGCAGTTGGACACACAATAAAAATATCCACAGCTTCAACATCTGGTGTATTTCAGAAGCAAGTTGGATTGTAAAATCTTTTCAGTTTCATGATGCTACGGCATGAACAGCACAAAACAGCAGAAAATCCAAAAACATACATTAAGTAAGAAGAATTTTTAATAACTTTGTAAGTTTGTGCCAGAATTTTGGATCTATTAAGAAATCAGGGTGAATATAACACAAATACACAACAGAACAAGGGAATGGGTTTTTCAAATGTATGCTTGCCTGCATCCACTCACCCTGAGGGTCGACCTCTTTGGCAATCTTTAAAGCATCTGAGTTGGCGAGATCCGAGTTAGCCGGGGACACGGCCAACATCAGACAATTCTCCTTGGTGACAAACTGCAGCAGCATGTCCCTGATCTGGGTCTCAATGTCTGCGGGCTGATCGCCCACAGGCACCTTGGTCATTCCTGGCAGGTCCACCAGCGTCAGGTTCAACACTGTGAGCACGAAAACCAAAAAAAGGAGCAAGAGAGCTGTAAGACAGTCGTTCCTATTAACTCGTGATCACATTTTTGATCAATCAAATCAAAGTAGAAATAATGTCAAGATCAAGAAGGTGTGAGTGAAGTGGTGTTTGACGCACCATGAGGTGAATAGACTCGCAGGTTAATTGGAACTGGGGAGATGCCCTTGTTGGCCCCTGTCACGCGATCAGTTTCAGCCTCAATCTCCTGCCGGACTTCATCAAAGTCTATGAACTTTTTGCCCTTGCAGTGCAGAAATTCAGCATATTCTGGGTGATGCAAAATAGGAGACATTACCAAAAAGGAATTGGCAAAAAAAGGCAAGTGGATTAAAATTCTGACTTTAAAAACTCAAACTGCACTAAAAACTGCAGTAAAACGCTGATGTAAGAATACATGCTGTTTTATCATCATTTAAATAGTATACATTTATTTACAGCCATTTATTAGTTTTAAAATGTTTCTCTAAAATTAGGATTAACAGTCATGTTAACGTAATGAGACATTTTTTGACCTAATATCTATCTGGGTACCTTAAAATGAGCCTCATTAAAATTGTCTTGTTTGTTTTTATTTAACAACAATAAAAAGAACTATCCAGCAAATGCAAATATTCCAGTATTTTTTAAACAGTTACAAATAGACATGCACAACACACACATTATTGTAACTATGTTTAGGAAACCCTACTTTTTATTAAAGCCTTATAAAAAAAAAGTATACAACATTTCTAAAGTAGCTGATCATTTAGAGTTTGTTTTTGGTACATTTTTGTGTTTGAAGTAAATAAATGTAAAAAGAAGACAAAAGAATTTGAGTTCCATCAAAAGCATATACATGGATAACCTGTGGGGCTGTTCATCAGCTGCAGAACCAAAGGACGACGAGTCACGATGCCAGACCCACGGGGAAGGAAATCCCTGGAACACACACAGATTGAATGATTAAAAAGCTGTCGAAAAAAGTTAATGAGAGTAATTAATTAAACTAAATTAGAGTTGTGAGACCTAACAACAAAAACAAATTACAAAAATTAAATTAAAAGTATATTTACATTTGTTTGACTAAACTAAAGATTTCTATTGTAAAAAATGGATACCCGTGTTTATTTTTAAGGCATTTTCAAAATATTGTATAATGTGAAACGCTGAGGCTGGGTGTCTCACAGGTACGAAGATTGTCTTCTATGTTCCAACTTTACCTTTGTAGTTTTTACAAAAAACAGAAACAAACAAAAACCCCAAATAAATAGCTCAATGGCTATGACGATGTTGGATATCATATTATTGTGGTATGGCTAGTTGATAGAAATTTTTATTGAGTAATAGTTTTGCACTTTCAAAAGATAAATACACCTTAAATTTTTGTGTCGTAACAATTTTGAAATAAATAGAAAGTAAGAGACGTAATTATCTAACAATGGAAATAATGGTTTTTGACCAAGAAAAAAGATGGTGCAATGTGGATTTAACAAGACATCCTTGTGTTTTTTTTTTATGCTTTTATATAGTTTATCATTTATTAATGTTTGTTTAGAGGTTATATATACATTCTTTTAAGAACTGATAGATTTAGAGTGGTTACAGTCAATAGCTAACTTTGGTCTATGTCACCTCAGATCAACCAACAAACACAATCCATATTAGTCCATCCAAAAATTACATGAAGGTTTGTCTAGAAAATAGTTGTTAAAGCCCTCGATGAAGAAGCAGGCTGTTCCCAGAGTGTTGTGTCCAAACACATTAAAAAGTGCACAGGTTACACAAATACATGCATATATGAGGGGAAATTAGCACAAGTGGACCACTCAGTACTTTAAAAGAAACCATTTATTGGTGTATCTAGAGGGTGTGCTTCCATTATTACGCTCCTCATGTAAATCCACTCTCAAATCAGTGATGTCAAATGCCTTTCATAATGACAGAGAAAAAAGAACCGGAGTAAAGCTCAATTTCTACACTCAGATTATGAACATTTTTTTTGTATTTCTTTTGAAATCAAATCCCAGACTACAAAGAAAAAGAGGCACAGAATTCAAGTTGCTAAAGGTCCAGTATAAGTAAGTCCTCACTAAGTGGTAATTTGGGGGGGGTCATTTGTCGTTGGTCCATTGAGTTTGACCAGGTCCAAAGTCAGCAATCCGTCAAGTTCATTTAAAGCGTTCATGCTGATTTCCTTTTCCTTTTTGGGGATTATGGCATCCCTTTGGTTAACCAGCAAAATGACTAGACCTAAACCCCATAGAAAAGTTACACTGAAAGAGAAAAGTATGATTCAACCTGCCAACCAACAACACTGTACATGTTCAATAGCCACTTCCTCTTTTATCTTAGTGTTCTTAAGTCTTTTTTTGTCAGAGGAATGTCCTAGGATGGATTATGTCTCTCGGCTGGCCTGGGAAAGCCTTAGGATTCCCCCAGAGGAGCACTAGGAAGTAGCCCATGGAGAGGAACGTATGGGGATCTTTACTTAAACTGCTGCATGAGCATATTTGTCTAAATTAAATCATTGATCTGCTAATCCACCTGTATTTCTCAGCCATGTGCCGATTTTCTTTTCTTTGGTCTGAAATAAAAGAACAGATGGTCTTAACTGCAGCTCTTCACTCACTTTCCTCACCCTGCCACAACAGTGCCGTTCCAATTAAAGAGATTAAGCATAGACACACTATTTTTACAAGTTAGTTTAGTTTATGAAATAACTTAAACAAAGACATTATTGTGAAAAGTATAAAAACAAATGAAAGGGCTGCGAGCCTCAATTTTCTAATCATTTAAGTCGTCCTTTCAAGGTATCACAGCTTTAGCCATCAGGCTGTTGGACCTGATTTCAATCAAGTTAGAATGGAAATGATAATGCATACATACATAGTATTGATGTATTTTTATGTTCAGATATTTAAAATATGTTTGTTACACATATATGCCTAAATGCACTTTGAATTCATCATCAAATGTAGTCTTGTGCTTAATTTGATAGATAAACGTTAATACGGATCTTCCAACTCAAAATAAAGATTAAATGTTTTCAAAGTATCTAAGACAAACTGGAGGCAAACACTTGCTATTCCTGCTAAAGTAGGATAAATATTCAGTTAACAAACACTAAGTGTTCATTTGAATTCCAGACGGTAATTTATGACAGTTACAGGGCTAAAAGCATTCCCTACTGAAGTCCTAACATTGATAAATGGAAAGGAATCAGTCCTTCCTGGAAGTTTTAACTATAACAGGTACCATACTGTAGGTTAAAAATGCTTTAAAATGCTTTTAAACATTAAAGTAGATCGTTGGTAATATTGTAACTGTGAAGAACTCCTAGTGGCTTACAGTGAGAAAAAAAAACATGGAGCCCTCTGCAGTGGTTGTATATTTTTTTTAATCCATACCAAAGGTATAACATTTGTTAACTTATTTACTCCTCTTTTAGACAGCATCACTGTCAAGAAACCAAATGTTTAGTATGCATCTAAAAAGTGACATCACATTTAATTGTTAAAGAAACGTATTTTTTGCACATTATTTTTCTTGGAAAGTAAAACTGAATTTATTGAGGGCAATAAATAACCCAATCACTGTCTGCTCCTGGGAACAAATTAAGGTCTTCTGTTTTTTTCTTTAATTTGTCAAGTTTTACTAAAAAAGACAAAGACACAAAAATACTAAAAGGCCCACTCTGATGAAAATCTTGTTTTTGGTGCTTTAAACATGTTATTGTGGCATTTTTCTCATGATGGAAGACATGAGTAAAGCCAATTTTAAATCATTAATGACACTTTTATTTATTTATTTATTTATTTGATATTAAAAAAAAATATTTCAATGTGTCTCTTTCAGCCCACATTGGACAATGAAATAAATAAATATGTCATTAAATGTTTAAAAGTGCTTTTTAATGGCAATTTTAATATTTTAATGCAATCCAATCGAGGGTCCCAAAGTGTTGAGGACCCCAGGCATTCTCCCACCTTTGCCTAATAGTAAATCTGTCCAAGGCGGCTCATTTTAAGAAAGGAAACACCTCTGTATATTTTGTAACATTCATGTCTGAAAAAAGTGTGTTAGTGTGTGTGTGTGTGTGGGGGGGGGGGGGGGGGGGGACTGCACTCACTAATGCAGGTCACTTAGCATTTACACAGCGTTACCAATAGCTAAGCATGAGCAGATTAGTTTGACTAATGGATATTAAGTTAGTATCCTATCACTTGAAAGATTGCGTCCCTGATTATTATTATTTTTATTTTTTTTTACTTTATTTTGCTTTTTTTTTTACCACACGCACACAAGTGTGCAGGCATTAAGTAAGCACTAGAGTCAGTCAGTGATACAAGAACAAAACAAGCATTTTAGGCAGGGTGTACACTGCTGTATTTGCTCTGAAGTCAAACAAGAGCATGCTTGAATTTCTGCAGCTGAATAAAAGAGGTGTTGAGGAATTTAATCTTCTTTTTATTTCTTCTATGTGTTTACTGATCTGTTAGGACCGTCAAATATGTTCTGTTGGGCACAGCCATCCTAGTGCAAACTCAAAGTCAGCATGCAGCTAAGCTCGCCCTACTATGTGTGTTGACACACTTCCGATCCCCAGACACAGTCTGAGCCTCCTCTAACGCTGTGATGTGTGCAGCATTGCGAGCATTGACAGCGTAGAACAAACACGACCAGGGAAATGAGCTCCATGAAAGGGCCAAACACGGCAGAAAGGGCTTTGTTGATGAATAATGTACTAAAACACACATATCTGAACATGTAGCAACAATAAACCACAGCAGAAAGTGGTGCCAATGAGAGTTGAAATTACTGGATGGTCAGGCTCGAGATTAGAACTGAACCAATGAAAGAATGTGTTGCAGGGCAGAATACAGCCCAAACAGAGATTAGTGGTAATCCTCTGCAGCAGTGTCAGAACAAATAAAGCTCCCTCTCTGTTTTTTAATCATCGTTTCCTCACTCCTGCTGAACAACGTTTTATCATCCTCCTCAGTCTTTGAAAAATACTTCAATTAGTGTTTTTTACAACTCTCAGAATTAGGAGTTTCCTGAAAAATTTTCATCAGGAAGTTTTAATTATGTGACTTTCCAGAGCTAAACTTAAATTTGTTTTTGGTGTCAGGCAAATATCAGATTTAGCACTTCATTATTGTTAACATTGATTTTAATTGACATGCTGTTGCCACAATTATTGAATTTATTAAATGGTTTATCAATATCTATAGAGAAAAGTCAAAACATTATACTTTTTCAGTTCGGTAGAAAATTAAAAAATTAAAGGAAGTAGCAAGTTTTGTTTTTGCTTTAATAATGGAACTGATGTTGATAATAACAAATACATTTCTTTGATTTACTTCATCAAACTTCAAAAGCATAATCTTCAAAATTTAGATGGATTTATCAAAAAGTTAATTTGCAAAAATGCTAAAATACTACAGTACTTGGAAAATGTAGCAAACTTTTGGTGCTTAAACATTGAGGGAAATATGCTCATCTACAGATTAAGCAAAAGATATATAATTACACTTCACATAGTACCTTGAATTTTCTTAAAAGGAAACAAGGAAGTCTAAAGAAAGATGGGGACCCAAATATAATTTTAGATATTAAAAGTAGGAAACAAAAAGCAGGTGTTTTACCTTTTTGTCGTTTATGGGCAGACTTTTTTTGCTGAAAAAATTAGGAAGAACTACTCAAAACTTTTTTAAAAACAACAGTTTTTTATTTTTTTTTTATTAGTCATTTTAATTGTAAATTATTTAATAAACAAACACTAAATATTAAAGCTAACCACTGGATTCTCCAGTAAACGTAAAGACACATTTTATGTGTTTGTTATTTTAATAATACTTTTATGGTAACTTGTGAGCAAACGTTTATTTAAGCTAAATGTTTTAAGGTAAATTTAGTCCAAAGCATGCCTTATACTTTATGAAATAACTCACTCATGAGCATCAAGAGTTGCCCACTTTGATGACCTTTATTTATTATAAACATTACTTTTATGATGTTCAAATTTTAAAAATACTAGCTAGAAATTAATATAAAATAAATAAAGGATTCTATTAAAGTGAATGTATTAATATCTCCTTCTGTCTTTTGAAGAAACTGCCAAAACATTTACATTAAGTCTCGGGAGAAACACTATTCAGCAGACAAGAAAATTAATCTTTAATTGTGTGAGAGCCAAACATTAAGTCTTAGTTATTCTTCATTTTGTGAGTTGTTAAGTGATTACTCACATCCTTTGCTAATTCACTCACACCTCCTTAGGGCAAGCAGATAAATGCTTCAGTGCATCTATGTGCATTGACTCACAGCAAACCTCCTTATAGCACTACCAGCACTCTTTGTGTCATACAATACACCAGGTGTATAATATTTAATGTAGAAACAATTATGGCAGCAGAAGAGGAGTAGCTGATTAAGTTTGTCTCCTGCACCAAACATTTCGATATAGCATAGAGAAATCACACCTTCCTGCAACAAGCACAAGAAATACATGGGTCATTATTGATCTGTCCTGTATCTGAAGGATTTCTAAGTTTTGATTGTAGCTCTAATCCTGTGATCTTATGTCCTAACATTCTGAGTTTGCTTCATTATAAGGATTTCACCATCAGCAGTTTTTTTAAAGGAGCTGTCCGTGGTGCTGAAGCTGCCCCTAAAACTGTTTCAACAAGCAGGTCACAACACAAACCACCTACTAAATAGTGTGTATCTAAGCCCCAGTGAAACAAGCAGATAAACAACTATGTCAGGTTATTTTATATAAGAGCCTTTCACACAGTGTCATAAGTGGATTTGGTCCGCCTTGAGGATCCTAATCTCTAAAGACAGCTCAGTTTGAGTCTTGACACAAAATAACTACCGCTTTGATTCCCACAAATTTTCATTTTGACAATGTTTTTATAACCTGCTATAGTTCTGTTTGGTTTTGTGTTTCTGCCAATTTCTTTCCTCCTAAATTTAACTTGATTTTTTTTTTTTATTTCATTGTAAATATTTACAACATTTAATAAGAGAACAAAGATTTCCAATCCGCCTCCAGTATGTGCTCACAGGGATTCACCTGGTTTTGCCTCTGGAGACCAGTTCTGTCTGACATAATTAAACTCATGGGACTCTACAGTAAAAGCTAGGTGGTTTTGAAAACATTGTAGTTGGGCTCCGATACGGAGCTTTAAGATGTCTATATTCCCTAAAAAAAACATTTTCAGATCAGTAGATTGTGACCAGAGAATGTGATAGTAGCACAGCGTAAGGCTGAAGGATGTTTTTTAGCTCACTATAGTGCATTTTGCAAAAATACTTTCAAAAAACAAACATTAGCCATGCAAAATTTAAAGAGGAGTGACACAAATATCAAAAAAGATAAAGTGGAAGAAAAAGTAGAATATCTTGAGATTTGCTGTGAGTCAATGCACATAGATGCACTGAAGCATTTATTCTGTTTGTCCTAAGAGTTGCGAGTGAATTAGCAAAGGATGTGAGTAATCCCTTAGCAACTAACAATATGAAGAATAATTAAGACTTAATGAAATTTTCTCTGTAAGGTGTTTCACACCTACCAGAGAGGTAATAACACAAAGAAGCCTATAAATTTCTTTAAACAAAATTGATTCTAAGCCCATTCTAACTCAGTTTCCACAGCAATGATAAAATAAAAATATACATATTTTGCCAAACCAAATGCTATGTGCTCTGGTATAAAAAGAAACAACTCTAAATCAGAAATGTAGTTGAAATATTTGTGCTTGAGAAAAAACAGTAAAAGGAAGATTTTCTAAGCGCAAAGGCTTATTTGTGCAAATGAAAGAAATTACTGTTTTAAGGAATTTAAAGGAGTATTTGTTACATCACTTAGACAGGAGACTAAGAGAATGAATGAACACAGATGGCACTGGAAGGGTGTACCTTGGGTAGACAAATTAAGCATCTGGTTGGTGACAATCACAAATAATAACTACACAGAAAGCAAGATTTTTCAGAAAAAAATGATCTGATTTCTCTTGTTACAATACTTGAGTAAAAGCTTAAGCCATGGATTCCCTGGGTAGAAAGACAGACTTAGCCACAGCCTGTTTCTTTGACTACAAACGAGTAAGTGCTATACAGCATTGAGAGTAAAGGAATCATTAATACTGAAAAGATCTTTATGTGGAGAGTAATTTGAAAAGAAGCGCAGCAAAGGGAGTAAAAATATAAAAAAGGAAACTGTGTATGCAATTTTGCAATATATTTTAATAAAACTTTAATGCCATAAAAGATGCAAGCAATATATAAATCAATAGAGTTTGTGGAGGACCTCAAAGTGTGCGGGGTATTTGGGTTTAACAGCAGGCATCCCTTACCTTTTCGCACTTAAGATGGAGATTAGCAGCAATGAACTTTGGTCAAACTGTGAGGTTGATGGATCTGTTGCAAATCTCATCTGTCCTCTTACTGTGCAGATGGATCCCATCCCCTCCAATAAGATAAGGAAGATTTTACAATTCAAAAGCCATGCATGAGGCGGATGGGGTGGTGAGTTGGCTCATAGCCAGGGTGGACATTCCCTCCAACCTTAGTTGTGCAAAGAATACTGCTGAATCACAGTCAACGGGAAATAGTAGACATTAGAATCAACTTAAACAGGCGCTTCACAGCTCCTATGTTTTTGCCTAAATAAAGTAACAGCAGCCGAATGGGTGAGCTGGAAGAGCTTCCGGCTCAGGTGGTCATTCTCTTATCACAAGGTCATGAGGGACTGCAGCATGACAGATCAGATTTGCCCTCCTTTGCGCTGTTTTGTACCACCATCAGCAGAAGAAGCAGCTTCTGGAGCGCACAAAAAAAAGGAAAAAAGGAGTAGATGCTTGCACAGCTAAAACCTATGTTAGTTTTTTTTAGGTTTACATAGCCAGAGGGCAATGCATTTATAGCCCTGCCCCAAAAAACACCACAAGCAGCCTGAAACCGTGTCTGGTTAACTGTAAATAACGCCTATCTCTACTCTAATAGACATAAAAAGTCATTTTTTACATATATATTTGTAATAATACCAAACATTTTAGTTCTAATAAGTACAATAGTTTATTATATATGTTAAAGCATTTTAGCAGGGATCTGTGACACCTGAACGCATCATGCAGTAGTAAACAGATGAACTTCGCCAGGGGATTTATGTAGGCCACACAGAATAATCTCCCTGTCATGGTGCTGTGAGAATACATGTAAGATGCTCTTTGGAGCTTTAAAACAACGGCAAAAAAGCGCTGGTTTCAGTTGTATCTCAACGAGTGTGGTGCATTTGAACCTGTCCATAAGGAGGACAGAGACCGGGCCGCTTGCGTGATGCGCCAGAACGCGCTTAGATCCCCTGGATCCCGGAAAAGCTACTTACTTCCCGACGAAGTTCTCCAGCACCGAGCTTTTCCCTGCGCTCTGACCGCCCACCACGGCGATCTGCGGCAGGTCCAGGTTGGCGTTTTGTCCGATGGCGGTGAAGGCATCCTGCATTCGGTTTACCATCGGAATCAAATCCTCCATTCCCCGGTTCCCCATCCTTGCGCAGCCAGAGGGAGGAATCTCCTCCGAGTTTGTTTGTTTGTCTCTTGTCTTCCTGTCTCGCGCACAAAACCGGGCAGCTTTAGATGATTTCTTTCTTCACTTATCGGTTTCCTTCCTCATCGATCGCGCTTCCTTGTTGTCAGATAGGACTCTCTCCTCCACACTCCTCTCCAAGCGCCACAGGGGAGGTGGAGGAGGAGGATGATCTCGTTTATTTCCTCAGGAAATCCTTGCAATACTCTAAGTATACCGTTGGGTGACGTTGTATCTCTCTGTTGCTTATTGTTTTGAGAACACAGAAATGTGACATTTCACACATTGACTTCAGGATACAGGTTATGCAAATATATATTTATATATAAAATAAATATGAAACGGATGTAAACACAAAACAGATGCCACTTCTGAAAAATACTACATTAATTAAAGAGCCACTCCGATGAAAATGGTTTCAAACATGTTCTAGTGTGATTTTTCTCATGATGGAAGATAAATTTTAACCTAATTACGCTAAAAATTGAATTTATGTGTATTTCTTAATCCAGATCGTTGTGAATCTGTCACCTGCTACAGCATTATATATATATATATATATATATATATATATATATATGTGTGTGTGTGTGTGTGTGTGTGTGTGTGTATGTGTGTTTTGACAACAAAGCACTTGTCACTTTGGAAAAATACGGCATTATTTAAAGTTATTCGTTCTGCAGACGTGTTCTGGTGTTTTGACACTAGGGGGAGACAGAGTTCACTAACAGAAACTGTTTGGGTTTCTGCTCCTAGCAAGTTGCAGCCAGCGCAGCTCTCGCGGCGAGTTAACTCTGCGGCATGACTTCGGTTGGATAATATATGAGCGTTGGCTGTTTCCCCCCCCCCAGAAGTATTACCTCTTTAAAGGGAACTCGAGGTAAAGTGCGGAACTGTTCTTTACGTTGGGCATGTCTACGAAGCTTTGTAAAGGCTATGCTAAGCTAACCAGTTCTAACACCGTCAGATTAGCTTTGTTCGTGTCAAAGCGGGGGTTGCTATTTGCAACTGATTCCCAGTTATTTGTTTGCTATTTGTGGTTTTTGTTTTAGTGAATAGATATGACTTAGATTTTCGATAAAAACGCTGGTAAGCAGGTTTTTTTTCTTTAGATATTTGCGGTGTGAATAAATCAACATAAACTGTTTAGCCCATTGTGATTAGCATGTTTGCTAACGCAGCTACTTGTGAAATATGAGAGCGACCTGTTGTCTCAGGAGGTGCGCACTGGCAATAAAAGACTGTATTTACATTTCGGTGTTTTGCCAACAAGATCCACCATCACATCTGCATTTCCTTGCCCACTTCTTCCAGGGGGTTTAATGCTGTAGCAGGTGACAGACGTAGGCTCCTCGCAGGTCAGTTTGAAAGCTCTGGGGCAACTTGACGGATGATATAAGAGTCCGTGATGTTCAACCCACACATCCATCAGCAGCAGCAGCAGCAGCAACAGCTTCAGCAACACTTGCGCCATTTACATCAACTTTTCCAGCAGCAACCGCCACCTCCTCCTCCACCGCAGCCACCCCCGGCGCACCATGTGGCCCATCACCACCAGACGCCGCGGTAAGGCTGTGTACTCGAAACCCAGGATTAATCGGGGCCTTCGGAGTAAACCATTCTTTGAATAAATCTAAATTTGTGGTTTAAAGGAGAAAAAAATCTCACTGTTTTGAACTAAGTTCGCTTGCTTGACATGTTTTTGTTTTTTATTTAACAGTTTTAAATTTTCTGGCTTCCGCTGCCATTGTTATCTCGTTTGCATTGTTGTTATTGTTGTGTACTTTTCATTTACCGGTATACAAACTCCTGTCCTTTAGGTTGTTACTTGAGGAATAGTCTTGACAGATATTTTAAAATGTTTTAAAAATAAGCATTTTAAAGATAATTCAAACTGCTGATATGTCTCATTTGAGTAATAAGAAACATGCAGGATTTATCTGGTTTTCCTTTCAAACAAAACTTAGGTTGCAGATTTTATTGAAGGTGTCCTCACTCTTGATCTGACTTTTGTCTCTCAGAGCAATTCCTGTTCCAGCTCAAGCCGCCCCTCCTCCAAGAATGGTCAACCTGTGCCAGACAAACCAGACGACCATTATTGCCCCCAATCCAATGCTGCAGGGTGCTCTGCTGATGCAACAGATGCAGGGTACAGTGTTATGTTACATACATACTGAGCTTGTGTGGCACGTTCAAGAACACGTTAAATGTGTGTTAGTGAACAAGCTTTGAGTATACTGTGTTCACACTGTTCTGTTATTACGGTATACTAGCGCATGTACTCACAGTTAGAAGTGGCTTGGTGCAGAATGTCAAAGTGGTTCAATTCTTGCTCCAGGCTTTTTCTTTCACAGCTCTATTCCAATAGATGAAAGACTTCGTGTCATATAATTCTGCCCGGACACAGACCGCAATTATTAATTTCTCATCGATTTTGACACATTTAACAATTGTGTTTTTTGAAAATGATGCTACCCATACATCAACATCAAATCTGAGTCCCTGATTGGTCAAAGTGCAATGGGTTTAACTTTCAGTGGACGCTCAGTTGCTGCGCCTTTCGTACGTAGAGCCTACAGACGCGTGATGCAAGATTTTAGAATTTAGAAGCCAGAAAAGCTCACAAATGCAGGTTTACATAGAATTTTCACTGGAAGTGGTCAATTGAACACAGAACACACCTTTCTGAGCCCGGTGAGACTACAAAAAGCAGATATTTATGTAAAACAAGCATAAATCGTGACTAGTTTGGTAAAATAAGAGTAAAAATACTACCTGAATAACAGTGCATACTTGTTTGTTGATCCCTTGGTTTTATCCAGGCAACATGCGGAGTTTTGGCATGGGTGGGCAGCAGTTCCGACAGTTCTACGCTGCAGGAAGCAGGTCGTCCCTGCTCGGGCCAGTTCCCATGGGCATGGCCATCAAGACCCCAATAATGGGTTTCCCAGCTGCGCGACCCTTCCACCCACACACTCGCTTCTTCAACCCTTCCACCTCAGCCTCGGCCATCTCTGCCACAGTAATAGCTGTTTTTATTTTATTATTTCTATTTTTATTTAGGCCACTTTTTAAATTATTTTTGGTGTATCAGTTTATCAACAAATTAAGAATTAGGGAATTTATTTTTAGTCAAAAGTTGGCTTTAAAATCTTAATGTTTACCTCTATAAAATTTGGATTTATAGAATTTATCAAATGGAGGCTATTTGAGCCAACCTATAATAGCATGTCTTTTTTCTTAAGGGTATATTTAGAGTTCTGTTGTGTTTATGTGCAGGATGTTGCAGCTCGCCATGCAGACAGAAAGAGGGACAGTGAACAGATGGCAGGAGGGAGCACAGATGACCAGCCAGCTGCTGCTGCAGCCAGCAGTACAAGTGCAGCTGCTGACAAGACTCAAGCAGGTATCACTGCATAGTGCTGAAATATGTTTTAAATGGAAATACTAGGAGAAGAGCACACATACCCTGCAAAATGCTCCTCAAGCACTTAAAGGAAAGAAGTTTGAGTGATATTTCACTTGTTTATTTGCACCTTTCTTACATTTTCTGCCCACAGATGCTTCTGTGGGATTGGTGGAGGAGCAGAACTCTGAGGAGCAGTTCAAGGAGCCATTAATGAAAAAGCAGAGGACAGAAGGGTGGGTGATAATATAAAATATATACTTTATGATCATGGTGTCCTGATCTGGGTTTTTTTTTTTTTGTTCTGATCAGATTTTGAGTCGTTTATTTTGAGTATCTGCAGAGACCGAGTCCCAATTCGATCTGATCCTTTTTTTTGTGCTAATGCTTTAAGTTTTAAACTGGACCCAGCACTCTGTTGATCTACACAAACCCAAGGCATTTCCATATCGCCATGACAACAGGGATATTGCATTGTGCAGCTGTCACAACCAAAGTTTCTTTTTTAAATATTTTCTGCAGTGGAAGCGCTTTGGTAACTTTATCCAAGAAAAGGAAACTCATATTTGTTTATTGAGACCGTCAATGTTCTCTACTGGAAACACAAATCATGAATTAGCTAATTAATTTATATTTAAAAAAAATGAACCGGATTAAAAATGTAGGTAGGTTATTGCTGCAGATTCTGAATGTTTTGGTGCTGCTTAAAGGAGGTGTTAATATAATTAATGTAGTCTTTAAGCCAAAATAAATAAATAAATCTGCTTAAAACTTAAAGTTTGTGATTTCTTGTTTGTCTCAGGTCAGAAAAGCCTAAATTAGAAACCGAGGGTGAAACAACCACTGCCTCTCATTCGGAGGTTAACAGCAACACAGAGGAAGTCCTGCCTGAAGGTAAAGCTTACAAAATAGATGCAGTCAAATTCCTTTTTAATTTACACAATTTAAAATGACAAAGAAACATCTGACAAAACATATGTATGCTTTTTCAGGAATCGTACAGGAAGATTCTGGCTCCAGCAAAGGATCAGATGTTGCTGAAGTACTGGAAGACACAATAGAAAATCAGGTAAGAGAAATAGTTTCTTTTAATGGTCATAAAATACAGTAACTCCTTAAAGCGCCTCCCAACAGTAAATGGTGGTTTAACTGTAGGATTACAGCTGTTCGTCAGTCAATTCACCCTCCGGTCAGCCCAACGAGGTGGATGAGAAAGCAAACCCACCAGCAGAAGAGACCAAAGATACCTCTTTGGCTTCACCAGCCAGCCAGGAAGAAGATGATGAAGGTGTAGCGGAAGGCTCAAACAAGTTCTACTGCTACCTCTGCAGCATCACCTGCCACAACCAGCAAGTAGGATGGATGAAAACACAAAAAAGTTAGTAACCTTAGTGCTTAGCTCTATTCAGTCTTAATTCTTTGTTGGTTGTATTTTTTTTCAGAACTTCAGGAGTCACATGAACAGCATTTCTCACCAGCAAAGGATGATGGAGATACAGTATATGAGTAATGCCTGTCTGGTCACCTTGCTGCCACGAGTGCAGGAGTCTCTTCAGGGAGCAAACAAAGATGGGTCAGTTGTGTTTAAATGTTTTTTTTTGTCATAGGAGTTATGATATATATATATATATTTTTTTTTCTTTTCTGTTTATCCTGCAGAGAAAAAAAATCAGATTCAAAGCAATGGTGTGCAACATGCCACACCCATTTTACCTGTAGTACCACGGAGCACCGCTGCTCAGAGGAGCATAAAGTAATGATCTAAAACTCTTATTTTTAATAGACATGTATATACATTTTCTTTTAAAAGTTAGAAAACTGATCACCCCTGTTGTTTCCACAGCTTGCTACTACAACAAATCTCACATTCTGCATCGTCTGCAAGAAACACTTCAAGGCATCCCAACATTTTTTGGAGCACTTGCACTCTCAGGGACACAGACAGAAGGTAAAAAAAGTCAAATATATTTTGATTCGGACATAGAAAATGTTTCCTGCTGTTAAAATTATATTCACCTCAGTCGCTTTCCTCATCGACGTTCTGTATTGTTGCATGATAGCTACAAGAAAAAGGCTGTGACGCCTTGATGAAGCTGGCGGCGTCGGACACGGACGAGTTTTCGTTAGAAAACGAGGAGGGAAGTGGAGAGGAAGGAGAGCGTGAGACTGAAGGAATTCCAGGAGACACACAGGTGATCTACATTTCATATGTTGTTGCATTGTGTTATCAATGTTCATCTTCAATTATTCCATGAATAAAGATGCGTTCCGTACATGACTTTTACTTTTACAGGATGGCTGGTCGTCCGTTAAAGAAGTGACCTTAAATGACATTTCGAGTGATGAGCAGTATGATCCTGACACAGTTTATGGTTAGTAAAATTGTCAGTCAACGTTTTTGACCTTTATAAAAAGTTATTTTAACTCTGGTTGATTTTTGTCTCCAACAGGATCTAGTTTTTTAGTTCCTGTCGCAGGTTTCATCTGCAAACTTTGCAACAAGTTTTACCACTTTGAATCCTCGGCTGCACACACCCACTGCAAATCATTGAAGCACTTTGAGAACCTCAGGGTGAGTTTGGCCTCACTTTCAAGAGTTTGATAAAATGGTTTTATTCTCGTTGATCCGGTTTATGCTTCTGTTTTCAGAGCTACAGAGAGTTGGTGATTCAGAAAGGTGAAGGGGCTCAGTCCTCCAGGAAGTCTTTTGTAGCAGCGGACGGCGGCGGGCCTGTAACACAGAGTTACACAGACTGTTCAGAAAAAAGCTTGCTCTCTGTTGAAAAAGATGTAGCTTCGAACCTGAACTCTTTGCAGTCTAGTATTTCTGTTAACCGGCTGGAAATGCAGAAGGAAAAGCAGCCAGCAGAAACTGACTCTAACCCACAAGACTTCTCCACGTTAAGCACTGGCAGCCCAGACGAAGCCCTCTGCACGCATCACAAAGATGAAGAAAACTCGCCCTATGCATCTGCAGCTCTGGAGTGTGAAGCGGATTTGCTTCGTAGCAGCACGGAGGAGGCAGACTCAGAACCTGCCGCAGCGACTGAGAATTTAAAGGAAGAGGAGGATGCTCCTGCTGGTCCAGGAAAGAAGAACAGCACAGGGAAAGCCAAAACGGCGCCCAAACGCAGGTCAGGGAGAGCCACAAACAGGCGCTGAGTTCAAGAAGTAGCGACGACTGGAAACCACGTTGTTTTGTTACAACAGAGGACATTGATGAGAAGAGGTGCTTTCATGTAACTGAGACAAGTGAGTTTACAGACCATTATCTCTATGCTGGAAGGTCAGAGTTGTAAAACACAACTAATTTGCCAATAGTGAGACTGATTGTAAAGTTAGATTGGTTTCCCTGGTGGGAAATTGACTGATAAAGACTGAAATTATCTACTGAGGGTAAGTCTGTATTTTCAGCTCACAGTTGGAAAACTGTACTGGCCAAACCGAAGTAATT
Organism: Oryzias celebensis; assembly: GCA_014656515.1. Lineage (NCBI taxonomy): Eukaryota > Metazoa > Chordata > Actinopteri > Beloniformes > Adrianichthyidae > Oryzias > Oryzias celebensis. Next base: position 11,685,358 of record BNCR01000012.1, read on the forward strand.
AAAATTGGATCCATTTAAATTTAATTTTAAAAGTAAATGCTTTTGATCCTTGAAGTGAAATTTGATTGTAGCAGTTGTGCGCATCAATCAGATTTAAAGTTGTTAGATTGCTCTAGAGACTCAGTATGGGGTTGTAGTAACTGCAGACATAAATGGACTTCATTAGGTGTTGGAGGAGATCTGATGAAGTCCAATTAAAGACACTGTTATTTCATTTGTATGTTGTGCAGAACGTGTGCTGTGTTGTTCATCATGTTGTGCATTTTTATGAAGCATTATTCTTTGCAAAAGCAGCTCCAGAAAGTTCCATTCTCATCCCCAGCTCTGATGCTGCTGCCCTGACAGATGATTGCATAGAAAACCCCATTCTCCACTTCAGACCTGTAGAAGATTCAACACAATATGTTGCAACCATTAAAGGATATGAACTTCCTCAAAAATTGAAGTCAACTGGGCTTTTTTTGGTCCACAGTCACCATTTATTTCCATTTCAGTTTAGCGTCTAGCTTAACTCCCAAGTTTCTTTAAATTTGTCCCCACTTTTTGGAAGTGCTCTTGAGCATCATCTCACCTCTTCTCTTAAATCATGACAGTTTATCTAGAGCAGGGGTCTGCAACCTGTGGCTCCAGAGCCACGTGTGGTTCTTTTACCGTTCCAAAATAAAATGTTTTTAAAAAGTCACAAATATTTTGGACTACAAGGTGGAAGCAAAAGTAAACAGTCAGATCAGAATAAAACCAAGCTCTATTCAACTCATTTACAAAGCGTTGAAGCATAGTGCATCACTACTTGAGGCTATGTGCTACATTTAGACACATTTTGTACGCAGTCTGAAAATCCATTGGAGGTCAATAAGCACAGCCGGAATTCATATTTACGGTGCACCAGAATTTAAGGCAGAACGTTTTTTGTTTTGGAAAAAAAAAATCAAGGATTTTAAGTGCATCATGTGGTCTAAAAATCTGGTAAGAGCCACTTAATTTGCTCTGATTTTATTTTAGCCAGAGTTCTAAATTTCTGACAGAAATATAACACAAACGGTAAAATAAATGGTCTCATTTTTTGTTTCTGTTTATTCAATCACTGTTGACATTCTATTACCTAGCACTACATCTGCTGCACTGAAATGATCCTATTTGGCACAGGGTGTCTTCTTTTGATACGCCATGTAAACCTCTGTCAAAAGGCTCTTTAAGTTTTGAAAGTTGCAGACCCCTGATCCAAAGCAACGTCTATGTGTAAAGAAGCCTTGGGTGAGCTCTGATCCTCGGATGGAGGACCATCTGCTGTATAACACAGTTACATTTACAAGCTCAATCATTACTGAACAGAAAACATATAAAAATATATAATCTTACTAATTGAATCCAGAAATTTGGAAGGAAAGTGTATTTTTACATCTTTGAAAGTTTGATCTCTTCAGTTGTGAAAACACATCTGAAAAACTGCAGACAAACTGGCATTTCATATTGGCACAAATTGCTGATTATTGCCGACACTGTTCTTAGCTGTTTGAGGATGATCCTCTTAATCACATTAGTCACTTCAGGGTTTTTTTATTCCCTAGTGAAGGTTTTATCTATTTCATGAAGTTCCTTCACATGTTCAAGTACAAAATAAAGAAGTTGTTCATTTTGACATGACTGGTGTCTATCAACAATGGACTCTTTTAGAACAACTTAAAAGATATAAATTCATATGAAGTTCTTCAAGTAGAAAAAGTAAAGTGACTTCCTTTATTTTGATACATCTGACTTTTTTTTTTTAATCATTTCCACTTAAAATACACATTTCAAATTTGAGCAATAGCCCAAAATAAAACAAATATAAATTAAAAAGCACAATCTGGACCATCACAACGACAGAATCTAAGACAATTCACAAACATCTGGAATATTTATTTTGCGTACACTAATTACATAGCATGGAGCTTTTTCCACAGCAAATAAGGTTAGTAAATGGAACCGAGTACCAAGGTATAGAAACTATCCAAAGAGGAAAAGATGGATTGTAATCTGGGAAAACATTGAAGCACATCTCATAGGTGACGGCCATGAAATAAAGATTGCTTATTTAGCATAGATTAGGAGTTGAAACCACGTTTTCTACCCTAAAACAGCAGATCTATGCACTCCTGTCGCTACATTTGTGAGCCTTTGCTGTCTGTATTTTGGTCTTCCTTGTTGCCTGGAGAAGCTGACAGCTCCGTAGATTGGTTCTCGCCCTGGATGGACTGCCCCTCTTGGTTTTGAGATTCAAGAAACTGGGCCCTGAACTCGAGGCGAGCTTGCCGGTTTGACTCCAGCAGTTCATGCAGTTTTCCATTAAGTGCATCATTCCGCTCCTCCAGGTCATCCAAGTAGGAGTTGATCTGATCCAGCATTGAATTTATGGCAGCATACTCTGTGGAGAAGCACAACAGTCCAACATGAACTCCTACTGAAAGACTTTGAGATTTTATAAACACAGGAAGGAGGTGGAAAAATAAAATAAGAACTACAATGGCTGCATTAAAATTTAAACTTAAAAAGATGGCAACAGAATTTAGTACATTTTCCTGCATTTTTAGTTGCAATTCTCCTGTTTTCAAATAAGGTTTGATGCACTTAATGGAAAACTGCATTGGAGTGCACTTATTTTTTTCACCTGCTAATCTATTTAAGTCAATGTCAAAATAAATGTGTACAAGTGGACATGTATTTTGGTATAACAGTTGGACTTTAAGGTAAAATTTGATAAATTGAAAAAGCAAGTAACAGAAAAAGCTATATTTGTGAGGCTCATTCACTACTAACTCATGTAAAATAAATCAGTTAGTCAAATTACAACGAACGGAAACATTACCTTCCTCGCCAAATTCGTCATCGTCGTTAATAATCCCACTCTCAGTAGAGATATTTGGATCACCATTTGGTCCAGACATGACTAAAATAGGAACAAATATTGCTTTTGGACACCGATTACGTTTCCTTTGCTGTTGTATTGCTAGCTAGATGCTTGCAGGCTAGCATTGATTATCTGCAAGCACCGGGTCATCAGCATTAACAACTTCAATTCGATTTATCTTTAGGTAATCTGATTCAGGTTGAAATAGTTTATATTAAAAGCAGCTCATCGGCTAGCCTGACATCTGTTGTCGACAGACGTTTTTAGGATCCAATTGAGTGCAGGAAATAAATTGTGCTAAAGCTGCCCAAAGCATGATGATTCACTACTCATTTGTTGTTTGAGTGGTTGATCATTTTAAATCTGCTATTCTATGGCTCATTATTATTTTTAATATTAAGCATTTGGTCGATTACTGTCAATTAGGCTTGTATTTAGTAGTAAAAATTGAAAACGATTGGTTTTTCCGACTACATTTGGAGTTTTGTGAAATTTACAAAGAGTGATGCCTCTTTCTCCTCACACAATCTTGGTCTTTGAACTGTCGCAGTCAGCTGACGATGCTCACATGACTTTAGACAACCTGTGGTTATTTTTACTGTGTGGGGTTTTTAAAGTATTTTAATTCCATACCTTAGACTCAAAATAAGTAGATTAATACATTTACTAAACAGTATACTTTTACGTAATTAAAGTCCCCGTATGTTGTTGTTTTTTTTCGCACAGAATACTATCACACACAACACTGAAATAAATAACGTAAGGTTCAGACATTTTATCATAGTAGTTTTTTTTCATCATATTTTTTATATATATTATAAGTATATAACCCTTCACGTTCTAGTTTTGACCAGTGGGTGGCGCTTGTTTTAAACCAATACGTTTGCATAGAAGACCGCGTGTAGTTAGCTTCCGGTGGAAGGGGTGGGTGATATTTCTCACTGGGAACTTTGTCTTGAAGATTTTGTTCTTGTTTTGTCATGGATGATTTACCTGCGGACCTCAGAGCCTTTCTCGTCAGTCAACCTTTTTTTGAGCTTACAGATAAGGAAAAGGTTAGCAAACTTTTTGCATGCATCACTCGAAACACACGTGCACCCGAACAACTTTATGCTAGCCCAATGCTAATTCCAATGGAAGCCCCGAAGGTTTTATTTAACTATTTTTATTGTTTAATTGGCCGCATCGATGGGTGGGTGGGGGTTTAGTTTTGTATTGTTTTAATGTATAATCACTTATAAATGTCAATCAATCAGCAGCACTGCCTCGTTTTAACCATTTACATCATGTTTGTAGATCAAGTGCACCCTGAATGGCCATGAACTCCCTTGTAACCTGATTGAGCTGCAGAAATTCACCGAAGGGAAAAAGTACAAGATTCTGAGTTCTAGAGCCGAGTTTAACTACAGTCAGTATGAACCACATATCATTCCAAGCACAAAACAACCGTAAGACTATGCCTTTCTTTTCCAGTCGCTTATTGTTGTAGTTTAAGCCAAATAAATGTTCAAAATTGCACAGTATGGAACAGGATAATATGGAGTTTTGAATGTGTCCTCTGATGGTGATTGTTTTTCAGCAATCAGCTTTTCTGCAAGTTGACTCTCAGGCACCTGAACCGGGATCCACACCATGTCCTCATCCATGTTAATGGGAAACGCTTCAGGAAAGCCCTTGCTAAATGTTAGTGCATCACCTTTTATTTTACTTAAACTTAAGAATTGTAACATTTTACAGCAACAATCATAAACATCAAAATCAAACGAAGAAAGAAAACACACACACACACTGTCATCAATATAGTGCATCACTTATTTTATGCACTTCCTAGTGAGCAACAGGGAAGTGACCAGGATTCTAGACAAATAAATCTGCACCAGTCATATAAACTTGTTTAAACAGATGCCATTCAAAAACATGTAGGAACAGATAGATAAAGATGGGGAAAAACAGTGAATGGATTACAGTTTTCCCAGTCCCACACAATCTAATTGGTAACTCGTCTGTATTTTTCTTTTCTTTTAGATGAGGAGTGTGTAAAACAAGGGATTGCATATGTTCCAGAAAGGCTGAAAAATAAAAAGCCCAAAGAAAAAAATGAAGATTTTAGTCGAGGGATGTCCTCAAAGCACTCGAGCAACATGTGGGAACCCTCATCCAGCAACGACGAAGAGCACAGCGACTCTGAAGACAGTATGAGTGACCTCTACCCTTGTAAGTATATTTAATTTACTTACTGCTGATCTATCTTTTTGTTAGAACATTCAAATTTGCAGATTTTTTTTCTTAATGTTGTTGTTTATTGGTCCCACAGCCTCTATGTTTACTTTAAAAAATCCAGTGGAAGAAAATATGGAAGACAATGGAGAAGAAGATGAGGATGAGTTCCAAACCGATGAGGAGATGGAAGAGCAAGTTGTACAGAAACGCAAAAAGGCATCTAACTTTTTTTTTTTTAATATGTTTGTTGAAAAGGAATTTTGTCTTTGGAAAATATTTGGGTGACAGAATTTAATGCTCTTTTAATTTTATTTTTTATAGGTACAGACTGGTGGTTTTCAGAAAAGGTTTAGAAATAATCGGTGGAAATCAGGACGCAAGAAACAACGAAAAGTTCAAAATGGAAAGTAAAAATGGAAAGACACTGTTAGATGGCAACATTGATCCATTCATTCTTCTAGTTATTTAATATAATTTACAACAGTATTTTTTGTTTTCTCTCAGTCTGTGCAGAAGACTTGGAAAGCATGTGAGTTTATTGCTTGAAGTTGCAACTTCCAGTTTAAACTCTTGTTAAAAAATAAAAAATAAATTCTATTTAATTTGGATTTGCCAATGTTCTGTCTTTTTTTCCCATTATATTAAGATGGTGCACTTCCTTTTTTGCATTAGATCAATTAAGATTTAAAAGAAAACAAAGCTGTTCTTTAACCTAAGTAAAAGGTTGAAGACAATAGAATAAAATAAAAACTCCGAAAAAAATCAAACCAAACAATTTCACTAAATTCTTCCAAGTTTCCTGATCTTATTTGAAGTTATTGCAATTTTCTTTTGGTGTTCTACATTTTGACTCAAATTCTACATTTGTTAGTTTTTTAAAAAGTTCATTTACACTAGAGCTACACTGTAATAGCAGGTATAACAACTGTAGTGGTAAATGATTTGTGACTTATAACTCTATTAAATTAACTAATTACAAGCTCTTTCTGGATGGATGTATATATAGATATTTGTATATGTGAAGTACCGTATTGCACTTTTTCTTAAAAAAATAAAATAAAAAACTTTGAAATGTTGAATCATGCATGTTAAATGAAACAGATTATGACCAAATTGAGAAAAGACTACACACAGTGTTACCATACAGTCTGGTATAATGTATATAATGTAATCCATTTGTATTGTTTTTATGTGGAAAACAGTATGTTAAACTTTATTGAACTAAAATTCAAATGGATTTTCCATTAATTCTTGTTTACTTGCTTGTACACGTATTTAATACACATTTGATTACCTTGCAAGGAATCTGGAAAACGTCACCTGCACTGTTCAGTACCAAGTTTTTATCTCCGAGTTACACTGTTGAATTTTAAAGATGCCCTGGATCACATTTAGAAAGGTGAATCAAATGGCTCAAAATGAACCAAAATCGAGTATAAACCATAAAACCACAAATACGAGCCGAATTGTTAAAACGGTTTATATATATTTTTTTAGTGTTTGATAAGAGTTAAAATAAAATATGAATGTGACTTCTTAGGTTTTTTTTTTTTTTTTTTAATTAAACTTTGGCATAACTTTTTGAGGCGTAACAGTTTTGATATTGCAAAGCTGGAACTGAAGTTTGCTTTGTACATCTTCCATTACTGTTGGTGGCAGCTTAACCTGCGCCTGTTTACCTGTGTTGTTCGGCCCTACGCAGTGCTGGGCGTCCGCCTAAATCCCCCGCTTGATTCGGCATACGTGGCAGGCAGCGGTTGCAGTACCATGTAGGGGGGCTCCGCTGTGTCGCTCGTCAAATCGCGGGGCATTGTGGGGCGGAGGCGGCCTTTCTCTGCGTTCAGACGATCGGAAATCTTCAAGTAAATAACGGGAGGAGGAACGGTCTGAACGCGGCTTCCAGAAAACGCAAAGCTCAACTTGAAGTCGCGTCCATTCTCCGATAGTAATAACTTGAATAATACACAAACATGGGGCAGGAAGATTTTATGAACAAAGCCGAAGACGTGGCAGACCAGGTAACTTCATTTCTAGCATTACAAGGCTAGCTCTCGTTAGCATGTTAGCCGCTAACTAGTTTGCAAAGAACTAAGTTAAGCTGCGGAGTGATTTCCGCAACTCTTTGACGACTTTTGATTGATTAAGCGTCATTTATGTTTTGTATGCGAACATAACAGCTAACTGACTTGCGTTTTAACCTGTACGAGTGAAATCTGTTGAGATGACTGGTCCTGTCATGTGTCCCAAGAATAGATTTGCTGGTGTTATTACAAACAAACAAACAACTCGTTAGGTTAGCTTAGAGTTGAGTTGACGGGTTCAAATGTGGCTGCTTAATTTAAGAAACTACTTTACAATCCACTTGGTGCATTTAATAGCTTTATGTGTGAGCTCAGCCACACAGTGCCAGGAAACAGTTGTGAAATCCCCTCGATAAGAACACAAATATTAGCGAACTTTTTTGTAGCCTTAATGCGGTTTGACATGAATTGTCAGTTGGCTTTGCTGCTGTTTTTATACATGCGCAACATAAAGTAATGACCGCGTGGTGTGTTGCTCGTATCCTCATTCAAACAACCTGAATGTCCATTTTTTTTCTGTGGCTTATTTTCTGCATGTGATTCTGTAGCTTTTTTTTTTTTTTGTTTTCTTTTCTTTTCTTTTGGTGTTTGTTCTTAAGTCTGTTTTCAGTGGCAGTAACTGTAATCTGATTTCAGGTGACTCATGTTGTACCCTTTTGGGAAACTCCAAAAGATGGCATATCTTTTCATTCTTTAGTGTTTATCTGAAGACTTACAATCTTCAAGTGTTTGTGTGCTTAGTGCTACTGCTTTAGTAACCTAATTTCCCTATTCTGTCTTCAGTCCATTGATTTATTGTCAGCTTTGACCAAATGGCACACCTAAAGGGTCAGACATGTGTGAAACACAGTGCTTGCTTTTCCTTTTAAACAAACACCATGTGGTGTTTGCACAGGGATGCATCTTGCTTTTAATGACTGCATTTATTTGGACATAACAGGTCAGAAGTATCCATTTCAAGGCAACCCTGGGTTTGTTCCGATTGGCCCCAGGTTTGCCCATTCATGTCTCGCACAGCATCTTTAGAGGGAGTTGGTGATTGCTGATAGGCCGTGGAGGTTTGGCTGTGCTGATGTGGACCGCTGAATGGGCGGGACGAGGGAGGCCACTGCTGCTCTGATGAGAAGTATCTGATTAAAGCACAAATTGTGTTAGGAACAAATGTAGGACAGTTTTGTTTGTCCAAGTACTGATTTTGTCATTCTCCTTATCTTTTTGTTTTGTTTTTTTAATCCAACAGTATCAAGAGCATGTTCCTTATGTTCTGCCTTCTGATAAATTGAGAAGAGTAATCTATCATTATGTAATATTAACGACAGAATTGTGCAAGAAAACCAAGTCTGTAGAGGATATTTGCCCTACTTACCAGTAGCCTAGTTCATTTGACTAAGATTGCAGTAAGTGTACTGCTCATGATGGCTATTATAACTTTTTAAATACCAGGCTTTTTAACTAATAAATATTGTAAAAACATCAGAAAGGGTGAAATCAATATACATTTTTATTCTAATTTATTCATGGTGGTTTTGGTTCAAGTGTTAGAAAGTCCCCTCAGTATAAGAAAGCATAACAGCCACAGCCTCAGGAACCGCTGTGCTCTATTTCCTACTTTACAAGGAGATCCAGCTGTTGTAACACAACTTGTTGGGAATTGTTGCTCGTCTTTGTGTTGCAATGCCAAGCTCAGACACCGGTTGAGAAACTTTTGTTGCATTTTGTGTTTCATGCTTTGTTTCTAGATACAAGAGTCAGTTTTTAAAATGGTATAACTTAAAATGTGTTTGTCTTTTTTGTGAATACACCTTTGATGGTTTTTCAGTATGTTCATTTTAACTGAAGCCAAAATATAATTTAAAAAATATTTTAGAGATTTGTTTGTGTTTTTTAAAACTGTTTTATATAAGCAGTATTGCTAAAGCATCTGAAAGATCCACTCCAATCATCTTTTGATCTATTTTAAAAGCATTCCGAGTGACTTTTTAATTATGATGATGGTGAATTTTTTTTAGCCAAAATCAAAAACCTTGTAATTTTCTAGGACTTAACTTCTGCAGAGTGGCAGTAGTTTCTTAGAAATTAGTCTCTGAGTTGTAGGCCAGACTCACCTCTGGCCTCGCTCGCTCTGACTCTTCCTGTTATTGAGAGTTCTGTTTACGGGCTCTCCCGCTAGTTTACAGCCCCTACACCCCAACATTCCCAGTTGCTGAGAGTTTGGAGCAGGGAGCTTGTGGACCGCCCAGCCTATTTTCTGTCACAAATGAGCTCTTTTTCTTGCTGAATTTTTTTCCTGCTTCCGATTTGCTACTTTAAATAAAAAATACCCCAAAAAGAAAAATTTGAGGTTAAAATATGTCCCCCATCATCAGAAAAATGCCACAAGAACATGTTAAACACCAAAAACACAATTTTCATAGGAATGGGTCTTTATAAATTATTTTACGCTTTATTTTTTTTGTCACTGATGTTATCTCCAGGCAGCTATTGTATGCATCTTAATTTGATCTCAATTGTAACTCGTACTTTTACTGTGTATTTCAGTTCTTGCGGGTCACCAAACAGTACCTGCCCCATTTGGCGCGCCTGTGTCTTATCAGCACTTTCCTTGAAGATGGCATCCGCATGTGGTTCCAGTGGAATGAGCAGAGAGACTACATTGAGGCCACCTGGAACTGTGGCTACTTCTTGGCTACATGTTTTGTGTTGCTTAACCTTATTGGACAGCTAGGTTAGTAAATGGATGATGTGTCGGAGTCCAATTTTATTTAGAACAAAGACAAAAAGGTTATTTTTTTTCCTGATCACACTCTGTGTTTTATACTTAATAAATAATGGAAACAACAGATTTTTGCCAGTTTAATATAAATTATAAATACTTATCACACGTCTTTCAAGTTGCCCCATTGTAAAACAAAGTTTGTTTACTTAATCATTTTTGATTCAAAAGTGTTGTGGTTGATTTTAAAAAGGAAGTTAATGGTGTAGCTTTTACTTAAGTTTTTAATTAATTTTTTTATAGAGGTTAAATGGTCACAAGCTTTCTTTTTTTAAAATAATGAATGCCAAAAAATACTTTAATTCTTAGTCAGACTATTAAATATGGAAAGGAATTCATTTGGATTTGATATGTTTTGTGACCTCAAATCAGAAAATCTGTTGAATATATTGAAGTTCATGAAGGTTCATTCATCCAGATTATCTTATCACATTTAGATCAGCAGTTATGACATGCAGTTATGACATGCAGTTAAGATCAAGTTAAAAAAAAGAAAACAATATCAACATTCTGTCTTTGCTTTCATTTAATTGTGGGCTGCATAGATCCAATGTATTTACAGTTTTTAGTCAATCGTGTTAGGTATTAATTTCTGAAAATGTCACAATGTTAATTAAAAATATGACCCTTTTATAGTGTTGTCAAATACTCTAATAGTGTGATTTAAAAACCTTGTATTCTGGTTTTAAACAGTAGAACTCTGTGAATAAAAGGGTAAAAATTTGCAAACTGAATTTCTTTTTTAATAACTGGTGTTATATGAGGGTTTTAGGAAGGAATTACATTATTTAATATATTGGATGGGAAATTATAATCTGGATGGAGTAGATACTAACTCTACAGTATTTATAGGTTTTATATTTTAGGGTAAACGAAGGACTTACCGTTTGTACAGACCCCTGGTTGTACAATGAGTTACTTTTAAAGTGGCATATCCTATATCCATTTACTGTTAAATTGATGAATAGTGCATAAATGCTTGGCTTGTTTCCTTTATCGAAAACAGTAAAAAGTTTTTAAAAACCGTGTCTGCAGTGGAGCAATTTTTTTTTCCCTAAAGATCTGGATGTAAGCAACCTGATCACCAAGCAACTGTTTACATTGAATCCTTTTATTACATGAGGATTCTAATGATAGTTGTAAAAGTACTGTTACTGTGAATGATAACAGTATTTGAAATAATATTTTATCTCTTCCTAACAGGTGGCTGCGTCCTCATCCTGAGTAGGAATTTTGTACAGTACGCCTGCTTCGGATTATTTGGCATAATAGCTCTACAGGTAAACAAACTTGTGTTATAATCATTAAAGTTACATACCAATAGCTTTTTAAACTAATCTGAATTGTCTCTTTTTGTCAATAGACTATTGCATACAGCATTTTATGGGACCTTAAATTTTTGATGAGGTGCGTATCTCTTATGAACATTCCAGTTTAAGGTAAAACATTATGGTAGAACTTCAACAATTTGTTTTCAATGGGGTTTGTTCCCATCGCAGCATCTGATTAAATCCAAACAAACAAAGCATTTCAAACTAGATCATTATTAGCATATTTCTTGGGTATTTTTCCCACACTGCACATGCTCAATCTCGGCTCACTGTTTCAGAGCAAATAAGTATAATATATATATTTTTTGTTTTCTTTTTGGAAATGCACAAATGTTTTAATTTGCTTACAGTGGCATTGGACCTGAAAGGATGCCTACTATTACACCAGCTCTAATAACTGTAATTACTTGTGTCAAGACCGGCTACATATTGAAATGTCAGCAAGACGAATGAGTCATCCGCCTAGGTTCATCTCTTAAACAGTGTTATCAGTTTCTCCAGTTTTTTATTTTCTATATTTTACATGTATTTGCTGTTTGTTAGTAAAAAAATAGTCAACTCAAAAATTGCTGATGAAACAAAAATTAAAATTATTAATTGATAGGTGTTTTTTTTCAGGACTTTGAGTCTTAATAAGTACTTCAGAATATTTACATTTCAAATTAGAATTTCTTATTAATTTAACACTGATGTTGCGGCATTGTATAACTTTTTAAAGTAGCTTTTTTTTAATGAAATGAATATCCTTGTCTCTTCTTTTGTAAGGAACCTGGCCCTGGGAGGTGGTCTGCTTCTGCTGCTGGCAGAGTCTCGTTCAGAAGGAAAGAGCATGTTTGCCGGTGTCCCCTCCATGGGGGAGAGTTCACCAAAGCAGTACATGCAGCTGGGTGGCAGAGTTCTGCTTGTGCTCATGTTCATGACCCTGTTGCACTTCGACTCAAACTTTTTCTCTGTGAGTGTTACAATATCGTTTTTGAAGCCATTCTATGTGCTTGAATTTCTTTTATAAAAAGGTATTCAGTTATCGATGGGATCAAAAGCATAATTTTCACTGTGAAAGCAAAAAGTTTTGTTAAATCGTAGAGGTTGGGCTAGTGTGCCTAAACACAACTGTTGGGGCTAGATGTACAAACTAAAATTATTCTAACAATTGTTTTCTTTAAAAAAAAAATCACGTTTTGCACAGAGGTTTTATTAAAAAAATATTTAATATTTATCCAAAATCAGGTATAAATGTTTCATCCATGATCATTTCTTCACCATCTGTGTGTTGTATTCATTCAGATTTACCTAACTTGTTCTTGTTTCAGTTTACTAATGTTGTAAAAAATCTCACCAAAAAGAGACAGAGCACAGAAAAAAGTGGGCTCTGCCAAAGGTCAGCAACGGATCAGATGTCACCTCACTCCATGAGTGCCAACTAGTGGGCTGACTTACAGAAGGGTCCAATAATAGAACCAGCTTTCTTTTATAATTAGACTAAAAAGTAGTAACACTGAGTCAAACAGGAGTTTCATGAGGTAAAAATGATTATTGTAGAATATTTATCACATTTTACAATGACACAGATCTCAACCTGAATGTTGGGAAAACATCCTACACCTCCACTACATAAATGTAGCAGAGACTTAACCGGATATATTGTTTGAAAAATTAATCATGCTCGTTTTCATTGGCCTTGTTTCTATAAATGGAAGTATTTACTGTTTTTATCCTTATATTGCTTTGTCAATGAAGATTATTTTATGTAGATTAATGCACTTTGCATTGCATACAAAAGTTAGACTCACTAACTTCGGTCAAAACACAGAGATGCAATGCATTTTAATAAAGAAAACTGATATTTGACCTTATTCAAGTCTGTAATTGGTTACTTCTGTTAGAGATGGCTAACCAATCGGGGATCTGGGTATATTTTAGTATCTTTTTTTTGTCCCTCTACAGTCTTTTTTTCTTGCTTATTGCAGGGTTTACATGCTAAAAATAGCTGGCAATAGGTGAAGTCTCCAGTGTAGGGTTATTGATATTTTAAGGCTGTAAAGCTCCTCACTTACCAACTTTATACACTTTTTATTAGACAGACATGAACATTTTTGCAATTTTCACTGTTGTTTAAACTTTCAAAGTTCTAGCCTTTTTAGAAAATCAACTCCAGTTTTATAAAATGAAAATCTCAGATTTGATTGCAATTAAATATTTTTGTAACTCTGACAAGCCAAATACATTTTGTACAGGAGACAGCACAGAGAAGATTGATTGACGAGTCTTCAGCCTGTCAGGATACAGAACGTGGTGCACCGTTTAAAAAAAAAAAAAACTTTAAAAAAATCCCTAAACAGCAAGGCCATGAAAGCCGAACCACGATATAGTTAGGGAACACTGGACTTTAAGGCCACTAAAGTGTCACACAAAAAACAAAAATGGAGATTTTGCAAAGAGGACTCGTGAATCCTGTAGGCCAGAGAAAATACAGTAAAGAAACAAAAGGCAATTCCCTGTTTTTAAGCAATGAAATGATAGAAAAAAAATTAAGGAAAAAAAGCAATTTAGGAATTGAGTCGTAAATTTATTTGGACATAATATGTATCAGCTAATTGATAAAATAAAATTCCCCTTTTAAAGTGCAATTTACAATGTGGAACTGCAAAAAACTTTGCCATGTATTATATTTATTTGGATATTTAAGTTTTTAATTAGAAATGATATTTACTTATCTTTAATTTACAATTTATAACTGATCATAAAGACCTCATAGCTGTTAGCTTCTGATCAAATTTGCCAAAATGAATTTAAACCCATGTTTATCTTTTTCATGGTTTACTGTTCTCCTTCATTCTCGATTGCTTTTTACAGATCCTGCAGAACATTGTCGGGACCGCACTCATCATCCTGGTAGCCATCGGATTCAAAACCAAGCTCGCAGCTTTGACTCTGGTGGTGTGGCTCATGACTATCAATGTCTACTTCAATGCCTTTTGGACCATCCCTGCCTACAAGCCAATGCACGATTTCCTGAAGTACGATTTCTTCCAAACCACTTCAGTCATCGGTGGTCTTCTGTTGGTGGTGGCTCTCGGGCCCGGTGGAGTGTCCATGGACGAGAAGAAAAAGGAGTGGTAGGGTAACGGAGGAAGGGGATCCCTACCAGCTGGAACACAAAGACCTTCCCTCTGTTAATGTTCGGCCCACTGGGCTACGCAGTTCTGTTTGTTTTACCTATTTGGCCAATTCCCAAGAAAAAAAAAACATCACCAGTGGACTTTGTTTTTTTTCTCACAGTATCAACCCCTGCAAAAAAAACAATTCTTGTTACTGTCATTGACTGTGCCAGTTTTGCCCCCTCTTAATAACTTTTCTTGTATGTCAATTTTTTGACATCAAGACTAGGAATTGCCTGTTTATTTTCAAATGCAAGTTAAAAAAAAATATATATATTTTGTGAGCTGAAAAAAAAAAGTCATGATTTTGTTTTAGGTGTTATGTCATAAGTTATATTTTCACTTTGATATTTTTTAAATAAACCGGCAATTGAATTCAAGCGGGATCCGTTGAGTTCCCCACAATGTTGACCCTTCTGAAATAGTGGAGTTTAGTGGACTTGGTCCTTTTGAACTTGGGCACTGATTTGATACCAACTCCAGGTTTTTTTGTGCCCTCTGTTTTCTTTTTGCAGCACTATAATGTCTCTTACATTCGTACAATTTTCGCTGTCAAATGTCAGATATCAATAATTCATGCAGAGTTGAATCTGAAGACGTCTACATGGAAATCATAAGCGGTGAATGGCAGTCATTGAAATGTTCCAAACGGTTATTAATTCCAGGACTTATTGGGAACTTTGTACAATACATGTCTGGCAAATGCCGAACTAGTAAACTGTCTATGATTTCTTTAAGCAGTTGTGAAACCTCATATTTTCCTATCTAGAACAGTAAAGAGCATCAAGCAGAGTCATTGCCCACCAGTACTTTGGTCTCTGCTTGGTGTTTTTTTTTTTTTTTTTTTTCTTTGCTTTGTGAGAGAATAATCTTTAAAAAAAAAAAGTGTTCATCGTAAGACTTTTCAGAAGTTTATATTGTATTTTTGGTCATGTTTTTTTTTTTTTTTTTTTTTTAAATTGGAAGTTCATGGAGACAATAAATATTCAGAAATATAAAAAAACAAATGCTGAGAGTGGGTTTTAATGTGTTGTTTAGACCAGTGAGGAACCAAAGATTTAATGCAGACAAACAATTTTTTTTGTGTGAAACTAACTCAAAAACTCAAGTTTCAACTAAAAACTCTACAGTCGCAATGATTGTAATTATTAGAAAACAATGACACCTAGAGGTTTATTTTAGTAGTTTACCCAACTTAATTTTAGATTTTTTTTTCTGAGGTCTAAACAAAATCCACATTTTTGGAGCATTATATTTAGTTTTGGTGCATCTTGGAAGTAATTACAGGCATCATTGTCACGGACTTCAGTGATATACCTCACATAATTTTCCAATTGTGATGAGACCTGTTGCTGGTTGCTTCCTGGTAACTGGGTAATGGATTTATGCAAGTCCTTCTCTCCTTTAGGGAATCTAATTTATCCCATTGCAGATGAGGCTTTAATGCTGTTGTCAGGCGGATGGTCTGATGGCATCCTGAACAGCTGCTACAGCCTGTTGTGAACACATGTCTGATGGTCAACTGTGGTGACCTGATAGTCACATCAGTAGTCACATCCGGCTGTCTTTGAGCAGCTGTAGCTTTATAGGTGCAGTTGGTGAACATCTCAGCTAATTCTATAATAAGGTAATATTCTATAATAATGAAAAATACAGTTCCACATTAATCTTTTGTAAACTTTAAGTTATGGATTGTGATCTTAGAAACACTACCATTGCTTGATATAATCTAAACTATGCACAAAATTTTTTTTAATTTAGATAAAATTGTCAATTTGAGATTCTAAAAACAAATACTTAGTTTTGTTCTCTGTGAAGTGTTAACGAACAACACTTAGACATAGAAAACATACAACAAATGGGCACTAAATATGGATTACATTTGAAAGCAACTTTTTTAAACAGCTTTTTTATAGATTACAATTATGTGCTTCAAATCTTTTGTAGGTTATATTCATGGACATGGATTACATTTTGTGTGAAGAATTCACGTAAGCCCATAGCAGCTTAAAAACTTTATTGAAAACAAAATATAATGTGACCATACAGTGTGGTAGAATGTTCTTAAAATGTTCCGTTTATGTGAAAATACAACAATGGGCTGAACTTTATGAAACTAAAATGTTAATGGATTTGCCATTAATTCTTGTTTACTTATTCGTAAACATAATTAATTTACACTTGATTATCTTACAAGAAATGGAAGGAATTTGGAAAACTTCACCTGCACTGTTCAGCACCAGGTCTTGACCTCTGAATGACACTGGTTGAATTTTTGGCTAAAGATGCTGGATCGATTTCAGGTCAGTGAATCGGATCGTTCGAAATGAATTTAATGAATTTGTATTAAATATTAATTGCGTCAACAACCAAAATAATGATATGAATCGTCACACCTCCAGTTTTTATCACCAAAACTAAAAAAGGATGTTATAATGTTTGTTTTTTTTTTTTTATTTACTATTTGTAATGTTAAAATGTTACTTATTTGTTGGTTGAATATGATGTGGGTTTTTTGTGAATTTATTTGACTGTATTGGCCTTTTAGTGCCAAACTGTCAGGTTTTCACCATGCTTTATTCCATCTTCCATCTGATAAAACTGAAGAGAATATTCCAGAAAATTACACCTGTAGCTCTAGGCATGCTGTTTTCTTCGTATTTATTTATTTTCTACACATTGCATTTTGAATGTGTTGATTGTTGCTTTTTTTTTTTTTTTTTTTTTTTGGATGAATGTTTTTGGAGGAGGCTCCCTGGTTGAGTGACGTAGAGAAGGAGGTGCACAACATTCACGGTGAACCGAACTCGGCGTTGCGCCTCGTCGCTCCCCCGTGCAGACCGACGCTCAGCCCACAGCGGATGAGAGCTCCCTCCAGCCTCTGTCAGTACACTCTGCCTTCAGATCCGTATCTGTCAGGTAGGTTGGTGTCAAAATCTCCGCGTCGGTTTCCTCTCGAAGGCAGCCGGTCGCCTCGCGGCGCCGTCGGTGTCACACAGCCTCGTGCATCTTGCGAAAGGCTCGATCAAATTAAAACCAGTAAAAACCGGGTTATCAGCCCCTACTGGTTCTCCTTAAGGCGCTGTTACATCACATTGTGCCAACGGTAAAAAGTGACTCGTAGTTAGAAAACTAGATACATAGCATTACCTACGATAATGCGGGTGTGAATGGTGTAAGCTGAATTTGGCAGCTGAAAATGCTGAAACTGATTTTGCTAAAATTTTAGCTAAATGCCAAATTAGCAAAAGAAACTGGCAAACTGTCAAATTGAATTAAAACAATGAGCATAATACTAAAATATTAGCTAAACTGCAAATTAGCTGAAATAACTGGAAAAAACTTTAATTTAGCCAAAACACTTAGTATAATACTAAAATATTAGCTAAACTCTGAATTAGCTGAAATAATTTGAAAAATGTCTAATTTAGCCAAAACAGCTAGTATACTGCTAAAATATTAGCTAAAGTTAATAGCTTGTGGTTGTGAGATGTTGTTTCAAGACAGAGATGATGGGAAATGAAGGAGGGATTACTCAGTCCCCCTCAGATCTCAGTGAATTTCTATCGAACTACTGTTGCTCTGTAGAAATTATGTCCTAGAAAATGACACTTTTTTAAAAGAATTTGCCTCAAAGCGTTAAAATCACATTTAAAAGAGCACTAGCAACGCTTTTAAACTATTTAAAAGGATGATCGGAATGGGACTTTGAAAGCAGTGCAAGAACTGATTTCTTTCTTTTGGTTCGACAGCTGTTTTTGACGCTCACATACACCATCATCATCATGTCTAAGGGGACCGTGGTTCTGGCATACAGCGGCGGGCTGGACACCTCCTGCATTCTGGTGTGGCTCAAGGAGCAAGGCTATGACGTCATCACATACTTGGTAAAGTTCTGTGACAACAGCAGGTGTCTGGGTGATGGTTGACCAGCTGCTGCCTCTCTGGACGTCAAGTATTGTTGAAGTGTACTGCTTGGTTAACTGCAGCATCAACAGCTCACACAGGCTTTGTCCAACTGTCAGCCCTCATCCCTGGATTTAGCTTTATAAAAGGAACCTAAATCTGGCTAGATTTACGTTTTGACCCAGAGGGCAAATTAGAAATGCAAAGGCAGCAGATTTTATGGTCCGTCTTAATGAAGTGTTATCATAGTGCTAGGTTGGTGTCTATCATTGTCTACTTCAAGACCCACTCCAATCAAAATATATAAAGAAAAATAAGGTTACATTTGCATTTCCGAGTTTCTCTTTATTCAAATCATTGTGATTTTGAAAAAAAAAATATTTGTGATGTACAAAATACGCTGTGGAGGACACTTGCTGATCCATCCATTGGTAGAGGACTAAGAGTGTGTAAACAGACAGCTCTCAGCAAGGGAAGGGGAAGGCAAGACTGCTTTGCTCTGTGCCAATAGTAATTCTGAGTTTAATTTTATTTAAAAATGTCATAAAATGCAACAGGTTAAAAACACAAACTTCATTGGAGTGGGTCTTTAAGGATTCTTCGAGTTATTTAATGGGTCCTTGGGAAGCATCAGTACTTAAAAAGTGATTTCTTCATGTCAGAAATGTACACAATGTACATTTAGATTAATTGTCAAACATTAGAACACAGTACACCATGGTGTAAGTACATTTGCTGCTGACTGGTTACACCTGATAACATTTTACAGGAATGTGTTTCCTTCTAGCTGAAAGGACTTCTGGCAGCGTCTTCATGCTCTTGAGCATGTTTCATTTCCTCTGCACACCTGATCGGAATGACAAGCTGGTGGATTCTCAGAAATAACGCTTGCTCGGTCACGTGTCTGTGTGCTCTTTCATTAAGTGAGGATGTTTGAAGAAGTTTTTATTGCAATTCTGTTAAATTGGATTTTAATTGCAAGCATGAACTCATGCATTTGCTGAGATCTAGGGTGATTTGTTGCATAATTTCTGCCACTACTTCAAACAAATGCATTTCTGGAAGCGGTTCAGTTTAGTGCAGTTGAACAATGTGTAGATAGAAGTTCTGGTTTTGGACTTATAAGGAAAAATCTATGAAAGTTGCAGCTTAGCTTCTCAGCAATAAGGAGAAAAAAGTCAGGTTAGTATCTTAAAACTATAGTTGTTTCAGACTAAAACTGAATAAAAATGTTTTATCTGTTTTACTTGGATGTGTGATTTAAATGTTTCAAAATTTCATTCATGCCTTCATCTCCAACAAAGTGTTTTAAATAATGCTGGTCATTGTAGCAGCACCCAAAAACCACACTTAAGTAAGGCTACACTTACATTAAAATAAGTAAAATATCCTTTGAGCAGTTGCAACTGCAATAAATTAACTGCTTCAAGGTAAAATTTAATGTTTGACTTAGAAAAGTCCGTCACGTGAAATATGACTCTGTTCTCAAAAGTTCTTCAACATTACCCAACTTTTAGGTCCAAACCAAAAACTTTTCCTTTTTTCTTATATGTTACTTTGAAATAGTGAAAATTCTGCATTGGTTTCTTTTTGTTTTTTAAAGTTTTATCAGTAATAATATTGTTTTATTGCTGCCAGTGATGCATGTATCTCTGTAAGGCACCTTGTAGTGACTGAGTGTAAATGGTTCTGTGCAAATAAAGGGCTCTGCCGGTAATTATTTGTGTTGTGCCAGGCCAACATTGGACAAGATGAAGATTTTGAAGCTGCAAGAAAAAAGGCAGAAAGTCTTGGTGCAAAGAAGGTGAGTAAAAGGAAATGCTTTGATTGAGCCTTCAGAATAAAATCCCAATAGATCATCTTTAATGTTACTGTTATTAACGGATTACCAAATCCTGTTCATGTTTGTTCCTAATCTAATGTTGAAGCCATTTTTTTAAATGTAAATAAATTATTCAATAATTGACTCACTAATGGACTAAGTTTCAAGTCTCCAAGTCTTGTATTAGCAGTTAGATTAATTTCTTCAATAAATTTGCCATAGTTGTATTACACGACCATATTATTAAAAAATAAACTAATACTGGTATTCTAATTTTTTATAAATTTTTTGGCTTATGTTAATTTAAAGGGGACACTCTTAAAATTGTCATTAAATTTGCGCCCTATGTATGTGAAAGTAATGATGCGGGATCTGCTCTGTAGATTTTCATTGAAGATCTGCGCAAAGAGTTTGTTGAGGACTTCATCTGGCCTTCAGTTCAGGCCAATGCAGTCTATGAGGACCGGTACCTGATGGGCACTGCGATAGCAAGGCCTTGCATTGCCCGTCGTCAAGTTGAGATTGCACGAAAAGAAGGTGCCCAGTTTGTCTCCCATGGTGCCACCGGGAAGGTTAGTCATGCACACAACAACAATCTCCAATTTTCTTGTAATCCCAAGATTTAACTTTGCTGTACTGTTGAAAAGCAGATGGTGAAGTTTAAAAATTAGCGATAAGTATAGCTTTTACACATTATTTTACAAGTTCAGTGACTGATTTACTTCTGTGTCGTCCCAAACAGCCTTTTCTTAAATAGGTCACAGAAAAATGTGGGACACCTGTTGACAATGTTGAATATTAACCCTTTTTCATAAAAATGCAACCATGTGTACAAAAGATTTTACTTTTGAGAAATATCAATATTTATTAGCGCTGGGCAACTGTTACAATTTTCAACTGAAATGAATCGCATGTTTTTCTGTGATAAATCCTGATTATTCACATTGAAACCATAACATTTAATAATAAATCTAAGCATATTTGTTATCATGTGTAGTTTTGGCACACCATTGTCATTGTATAATATTAAAATACTATTATAATGCAATGCAATTTATTCAGAATATAGTCTATATGTGAGAAATGAGAAAAAACAACAGAAGATAAAGATAAAGGTGATTCGAGAAAAGATATCCAACTTTAAAATGTTCTGATGCAATAACATGTTTTGTCCTGTAGATGGAAACAGACACCACTCATTATATTGATCAACAAGCTAGTAGACTCAATTAATAAACATAAACAAAGAATCTTTTAGTCGTAATTCTAACTATGCGCTAAAACTCGGATGAACTAAAGTGACTTAATATGGAACAAATTAAAACTTAGTTATCTGATAAAGACTCATGATCAGATTGAATTTATTAATGAAATAGTTGTTTGTTTTTTGTTTGTTTGTTTTTCATGACTGTTTTTATCTGTAACATTAAAGTGAATATTGGAAAAAAAACAAGGTTTTTTAATGTTACAGATGAGAAACAATGGAGATCATTCATTTTTGTATATTTCAGGGAAATGACCAGATACGCTTTGAACTCACCTGCTACGCCCTATACCCTGAGGTCAAGGTTAGTTTGTGTTGCTGTCTGAACAAATAGATCCTAAAAAAATATGTTAAACAATATTGCTGCTGTTTCTGTTTCTGTTTTCTTAGATCATTGCACCATGGAGAATCCCTGAGTTTTACAATCGCTTCAGAGGGAGAAAAGACCTGATGGAATATGCGCAGGTGTTTGCTACAACTATACACACTGTTTAAGTAATCATAGTTATGTGTTGAAATAAGTTATAAACTGCCTAGCAAAGTTAAGATACAGATTTAGCAACAAACAAGTAAAAAAAAAGCTTGAAAGTGTTTCAGAAAATCTATTCAAACTGACTTATAACCCCAAAACAGAACATGTATATACAGCTTCATCCACTAGAGGGCGGTAATGATGTTTTATTTAAAACTGTAAAAATCTTAAAAATAAAACTTCTGAACACTAGATTTGGTACAATTAAAAAAATGTATTCTAACATTTTCATAGATAGCAGAAAAAAACGAATTTTTTGTTGATGTTTTACGTAACTGTTGCTTTGTTGAATTGTAGAAATTTGGCATTCCAGTTCCTGTCACTCCAAAGGCACCCTGGAGCATGGATGCTAATCTCATGCACATAAGGTGAGAGGAGCACATGTGGCCTTGTCGACAACTTTAATTTTAAGTTAGTAACAAAACAGCTGCAGTTCATTTAAAAAAAAATATTGTTTCCCTTTTTTACAGTTATGAGTCTGGTATTCTGGAAAATCCCAAGGTAAGGAACGGTTTTTACTGAAATTCCACTTTTTGTCCTCCTTGTCAAAGAGAAACCATCTTCAGACCACTTTGCTTTTGCTTTGCTGAGTACATTGAACAACTTTGTGACACAGATGTAAAACCTTTATTCTCTCTGCTGAATTCAACTTGTTCTTTTTATGGTACCACAGTGGAGACATGGGTTTGATCCTCGCTGGGGTCATAGATCAGTGCAGTACATACAGGTTGCCCTAAATGACCCCCAAAGCTCCCATCCCTTGGTCAATGTGTCTGTGTGTCTCTTTCTCCTCACCCCGGGTCCTCGCCGGGCCCTGGGAAGAACCTGGGACACACAGACACTGACTTGTCGTCAGCAACGCTTCTACTAATTCCCAATTTCATGGGAGCCTCAGAGGGGGAAGGGTTAGAGCGTTGCACCCAGCTGGGGCCTCCTGAGTTCTAGCCCCAACTCCTCGGGACTTCATTGTTCCACTGGTTGTGCTGCCGCAGGCTGCGACGTGGGAGGGGAGCCACTTCACCGTGACACCGTGACACCAAAATGTCACCAATAACAGTAAAGTACAAAGACAGTTTGCCAGACAGATGAGTCCCCATGCATAGAGTATCATAGAGAGAAGAAGGCTCCCGCTCTATTGGAGAGGAGGTGCAGGGACAAGGCCACTGTAACTCACAGACCTCTGGGGGCTCTCTGTCCCTTTCCCACCCTTCACTGCCTCTTTAGTGCTCATCCTGTGAAGAAATGTTTTGAAAAGAATGAAACAACCCAGCTCAAAAGCATAGCGATGTATCATAGGGTTGCGTAACGGATTTTATTCAGGGATTTTGTGTTGGGCCAGTTTCTCCAATATTGCATCAATTAATGGTATTAAATACAATAAAATATTTATGGTCCCCAGACCTGAACGCCTAAAAGGATTTGAGAATCAGCACAGCCACAAAAACACATTTGAAGTTTCTTAAAGGGGTTTAATTATTAAAAAAATGTATTTAAATAGTGTTTACTACAACAAATAGAAGATTTAAAAAGATGAAACACAGAATATTAATGAACGGTTATATGAGAAAATTAAAAACAAAATTACATTTTTTTTCCTAATATTTTCTTTATTTGGACGTATACCAACTACTTATAGATAAAAACGTTTGTTGAAAGTGTATTTTTTAATTGAAAATGAGCAAATCCAATGTTTTTTAGCAATTGATGTTTTGTCATTAACCAAAACTAGTAATTGATAAAGTTCATGTGATTGACAGAAATTCTGGAAATCAAAGTCAATTTTATTACAAGTTGTCAAACAAACAGAGAAAATGTTGATGCATCTGGACAACCATTAGAAAGAGCCCACTTTTTCCTGAACGTCTCCCTCCGTGTACCAGCGTCCACCTCTCCTCCAGTTACAGCCCTGAAGGCTGAGCCCAGGCCGAACGGGAGCCTGGCTCCACCCACCTGTGACACAATGCTCCCTCTTTGCTCAACGCCGTCAGATTAGGAAATGTCTAAATGGTCACTCACGGGTTTCCCCGTAGATAAGAGAGTTCAGATTACCGTGTGATTAACGCTGGATCCATCCTGATAACCCACATTGTTTCCTTTGACCTACAGATTTTTACTTACTCATCTGCATTTGCTAAAATTAACCTTAATCTTAAGAAAGGTTGTTATTCACTCAATTGAAATTAAATTTTCTAAGATCTAAAATTGCAAGAAAAAGATATTTTTTTTCAAGAAACATCCTATTTTTTATATAATCTGTAATTTATGAAAAACTGGATGCTCGATGAATTCTGGATTTTGAGTTTTAACTATTAATAAGATTAGGAGATAAAAGCTGAAATAATACCAACACACCTTTGCACACAAGTCAGACTTTGTCATGTAATTGCATTCTTCATTTCTCCACACACGAGCATCCAGTGAGCGTCCAGAGGCAGCTCGACACCTGTCTCGACTCATTAACACATCATCTCAGCGGTAATTACAGTCTCTGTCACAGAGTGTCCCCAAGCCCACTTAATTCTTTGATCAGGGAGGTGATGGGCCACTGCTCGCGTTGACCAGAGGTAAATGAGCGAAACGCCGAACCTTGGCTCACAGGGGAGGAAATGAAAACTTGTGTGCCGCTGGTCGCATGGCTAGCTGGGAAGATGAATGGTTGGAGAGCTGCCTGTAGGGGTAGGAAGTGGATTCATAGGTGAACATGTGGATGTGAATGTGTGCTTTGAAGCAAAGAGGTCAGGGCTGGTCCTGTGCCCCCGCTGCCCCCAGGGCTGATAAGGTTGACCTGCAGTACTTAGCAAGTGGTGTCCCTCTCTCAGCATCCCCTCATTTGTCTGTTGACTCAGATAAAGGGTAAAAAAAAAAAAGAACAAAACCTATTTTTTTGTTTTACGTATTATTTTATCTTTTACTCAGTTTGCTGCTTTTGCATTTCAATAAAACAAATGGACTTGAAATGTAGAGAATTAAGCATCACTACAAACCCGGTGGGCTATCTTACTTTTCCTTTTTTCCCCCTCGTCTTCCCTCCTGCTACCTCTGCCTCTTTTTAGGCCTTTTGGCTTTGATTGAAAACCAATGAGGCAACTAATAAGAGGAAAGAAGTGGAATTTTACTTGCTTTGGGTTCATGCGTCAGCCGTCTTTTTTCTTTCTTTTTTTTTTTTTTTTTTTTTTTGCTGGATGGGGGCACGTTTTGCACAACAATATCGCCAAAGCAAAGACTGCCAAAGGAGCTGTTCCGTGCTACATGATGGTGCGCTTCACGCCCCATTTCCTACCAATACCCTCGGCCCCCCGCCTCCTCCATCTTTACCTTTTTCCTTTTTTTCGGGGCCACGGCTTTGGGACGGGTCCACCTGCAGGGGGTTTGAATTGAAATGCATTGATCTCCTGGATGGATGGATGATCTCTTGCTAACTGAAAGCAACCCCTATTCCTTTATTTTTTTGTTCGAATCCAGTAGCTTGTGTATTTGGTAAGGTTGCTGTTAGATTGTGGTATGTTACTGTTTACAGTTACAAAAATGCATTTTTTAAAAACCAGATTCTACATAAACTTCTACCTTTGAGGAGCAATCCACTTTAAATGAACATTTTTACATCTTTTTTTACAGAATGATAAAGAAAGTAACAAAACAAAAAATGGATTGTTTAAACAGTTATATGTAGTGAAGTTAATGTTTTAAAAGAAAAAAAAACGTACTCAACCTTAAATTATTTGTTCTTTTCTCAATAAATCACCACCACCATCAATTATATAACAATAAAAAAGTCTTAAATGTAAAACTGTTTATCCAATAACTCAAATATTCCTTTTTGTTTTTATCTTAAGACCCAAAAAAAAGCCAAATCAGTATGTTGGTTTCCTTATTTCTGTCCTGGTAGAATAAGCATCTGAAAGCTTTTTAGAGTTGTCATCATGCCCGTCTTTCACCGGCTCTCATTTGGGATCTTTCAGAGCACTGAGGCAGAAAATAAAGAAGAAGAAGACGGCCGCCTTCACAGTCAATTTTGGTGTTTAGTTAAAAGGAAGGAAAGTGATTGCGCTGCTCGTTTTCCCCTCAGTGACAGGCGGCGAGCAGATGCCCGTTTAGTTATTGTATGATGATTTAGACTCTGGTAAAGCTTTCCATTTAAATGCACCCAGTAGTTATTTTGCATGCTCCCCCCTGCAATTTGCTTCAGCTCAGGAGACATTGGCCATCGTCTTGTCCTAATGCTGTGTAATTGTTGCAAGCACAAATTGGTGGATGGACTCACGCTCCCTTAGGTCCCAACCATGACTTACTGAAATCACTTCCTGCACCCAGCAACTGGGAGAGTGACAAATATCTGTCAACTAGAACAACTTAAGTGGGCTTTGGTTTTAGGTTTGGTTGCTTGATGGCCATGTAAGAAATGTCTTTGCTGAAAATGGATCAAAATTGGAATGTCACTCAGAAAGTAAGCCTTGGAAAAATATCGGAGACAAGAATAGCTTTAAAAAAAAAACCCTACGCATGATGGATGTTTTTTGGCTCATCTGATGAGTATGTGAGCTGTGTTGCTGTAGACTTTCCTCTGCCTTTCACTATAGTGAAGAGCCTCCTGGAGAGAGGGTAGCCAAACTGCTAAAAGCTCACTCGTCTTTCAATGCTGTCAGATTTTCTTTTTTTGTTGGTTTTTCACTTGTCGTGTGTTGACTTTTTCTGTTACTTTTTAAAAGGCAGCCAAAAAACACTTTTATTAATACAGACCTATGCTGTCATTTGAGAGTGAAAATGAGTTTGTTTTTTTTTTCAGAGTCAAGCTCCACCTGACCTGTACTTGATGACCAAAAACCCAGCGGATTCTCCCAATGACTCGGATGTGCTGGAGATAGAGTTCAGAAATGGTTAGTTATTATTTTGCTCCTCAGTTCTAAGTAGTAGAAACAACAGCCAAGTCAACCATTGTCATATACTGGGGTTTACTATTCTAAACCATTTTGTGACAAAACTCACCTGGGCATCTCAGTGAAATGATCCCATCACAACATTTCAGACACACTGATCTATACTTGGGTGATTGCAAACCCATTGATCCATTTGTTAAAAAGGTCTACATTTCTGGGCTGCATGGTGGTTAGCACTCATCCCATAGTGAGGAGGCCCTGGTTTAAATCTAACTGGGTCCTTTTGTCTGGAGTTTGCATGCTCTCCCCTCGGATGTATGAGTTTTTTCTGGGCATTCAGCCTACCTCTAACTATCCAAAAACATGCTGCTTGACTTAAATGATTATTCCAAATTTGCCTTACGTGACTTTTGTGTCCTTGCAACGGACTGGCAACCTGTTCAGGGTGTTCCCTGCCTTTGGCCTACAGTATCCAGGTTAGGCTTTGGTAACTCACTGCAACAGCGATTAAGCCAGTTCAAAAGATGGACGGATGGTCAGACCGCCTCATAAATAATAAATTCTGCTTTGATTAAGAGTTCATGGTTAGCATCCTAATTCCAGGCCCAGTGGCTGCAAAGAAAACTCAAATGTAATAATGGATTTATAAACCATTGTATTCAGTTTTTGTTGACATTTACGACTTATTAGTGAGAATATTGGTCAGATTTTCTTATGACTTAAAAATGACAGTTATCTCTAGAGTGCTACATCTTTTTAGACTGACCTCCGTGCACTTTTTTATCTCCTCTTCTGACCACCCAGACTTATCCTTAACTCCTGACAGTTATTCAGACCAAAGCTGTGATGTTTGGCCCAAGGGCACACTCTAAGTCCGGAAGTAATAACTCCAGTGAATACCAGGCCCTGAGGCTCAGAGAAGTGCTCATTAGATAATGTTGCTGCAAGGGCCTAGGCTGAATAGTGGAAAGTGTCACTTGTTTGTGCATAAAAAGTAAATGGCAGAATACATCCAGGCCTGAGGCAAACCTCACAGATGTTCCTTCATGTCTGGTCAGCAGGGGAGGCTGAAGCGCAATCATCTGCGAGGTAGAGTCTTATCGGATCAACTTTTCTTGCCCTATAGGAGCAAAACTAAAAAGGCAAAATGAATGAGTGTAAGGTGAAGTGTCCTACTCTGTGCGGTTGCAGGTTGAAAAAGGTGTTCTCAATCTTTTTACCAGCTGCCCAAATAAAATGTTAACTGTGAAACAAGTTAGTTTCACTTCAGCTTGTGATGAGATGTGCTTTTGTAAAACAGCGATGCGCTAGACTGGTTTTGCTGGGTTTTTTTTTTTTTTTTTTTTTTTTTTTGCAGGCCTGGGCTCCATTTTCACACATTTTCTCTGCCCCTTTTATTGAGTGCCCGATGACAAAAGCTGTTTTAGTTGTCCACACAAAGGGCCAAGCCTACTCCTCCCTCTGAGCACAAGAATGTTTCATTTAATTCTCCCTCCCACCTTTTCATCCCTGCCTTTCTCACCAGAGTTTTCTCATTGATTAAAAAAGAATATTTTAACAACAGGAACCTTTTACCCCCGTCAAACGCTCCATTCCCCGGTGCTCTCCCTTTTTTGAGGGGAAAACATCATCCCTCCCTCCTGTCATGCTAAAAAAGAGAGGAGGGAAAAGAGACAGAGTGGAAAAATGTAAAGCAGTAATTTTTCCTACAACTGTGTCTGCACTACCATTGTTTGCACTGTTAGGGAGTAGAAAAAAAATGAAGAAAAAGAATCATGTGGAGAGAAAGAGCCGATGAATGATGGAACCTGCAACATGGGCAGAGCGAGAAAAAGAGCACAGCCACTGAAAGCTGCACTCTCACGTTCAGCCTCTCAGTTTAAATATTAAAACTTTGAATCTAATTATGACACCTCAGGAATGGTGGCAGTATTTTAGAAAAGCACAACACATAGGGCTCTAGATTTTGCACAGGGAGGAGCTCATTTTTATTGCACATGAGCAACATTCTCCGTTTAAGGATGAGCCATCAGAAAATCTTGCTGTAAGTCAATCAGGAGTTCTTCTCTTCACATGTCTTCACTGACATCTGTGTACATGTGTGTGTTGAAACCCACGACATGGATGTACTTTTCCTTTATCTTCCCTTTACAAACATCAAACCTCCATCACGTCTCTTTTTCATTCCCTTGCTTCCTTCATCCACTGAGGTTGCTTATTGAAAACCATGAACGAGAAGCTTTTTTTTTTATTTTTTATTTTGACAGTGACTGATGTGCACTTGGTTTAAGTGGCTGTGGAGAGGAAGTGAGGGTGTCTTCAAGTGAAGTTCTCACTGTGTTAGACACCATAATAGTCTGGAGAATGATGGATCGGCAGGTGGTTCTGTCTTCTGCACGTGCGCATGAGCACACTGGGGAAAAAAAATCTAAGCATTGAAGACCAGAAACCAAACTGTGTGTAATTGAATTAGGTTGAGGTCTGCCCACAATTTCACAGCTTTAAGATGAGAAGTCTTTGGGTTCATCAGGATTTCTCACTAGTGCTTTTACAAATATTTTCCTTTTTGCTGTCTGAAATTAACGATGAATTTTTCTAGCAGAATTCATGAACTGTTTTTATAGAACTTAAATTCATTTTTATCTCTTTTTTCATCTGTCTTGAGTATGTAAAATGTGGAAAAAAGTCATGTCAAAACAAAGTATCTGTCAGGTGATAAAAAATGTGCTTTTTTTATTAGCATGTTTATGTTTTTAACAGCTGAAATTCCTATAAAGCCAATTGAAAGAACATGCTCAGTGAAAATCTTTCAAATGATTTATTTTTCGGTGGAGTCCTGAAAGGGTTTTTTGGTAATATTTCGAGTTTTTCAAAATAATTTGTTCTGTTTTCAGGGGTCCCTGTCAAAGTGACCAACGAGACCAATGGCACCTCCAAAAACGCACCGCTGGAAATTTTCTCCTACCTAAATGAAATAGGGTAAGCTTCATCATGTGGTTTTAAACCTGCAATATTGATAAACCAGTATCAACTTCATTTTCAGTGTTTATCTGTGGAGATTTAGATTAGCATCATTATTTTAATCAAACTCCTGCAAAACAAAACAAAGCAACAGGTTTTCAATCTGATTTCTCTTTTTTTTTTTTAGCTTCAATTTGTTGTAATGTAAAGTTAATGTATGCTCCTAAAATAACCCCCCCCTCCACTAATTTTCATTTTAGGGAAAAGAAAAATAGTTATTTTGGTGACTACACACTGTTTTTTTTTCTCTTTTCCCTTTTTTCAAGTTACAGATGTGCATCTTCACTTGTTGACATGTAAGATTACATGTCAACAAGAAACTCTATGTCTTACCTTTCTCTCACAGCCACCTATAGACAGAACTGTCATGATAAGAGGTTACAATATTTTTTTTTTGCCTTTTTAATGGTGATCTATTGTTATCCATGTCCCTTCTTCTTGTCAAAAAAGTTTTTGTGGCACCAGACTAATTTGGACTGAGGTTGTGTCTGAATCCACTCAATACTTAGTCACTATAAAGGGTGTTTGCCATTTTGCAGAGCTGTCTGAATCTACAGTTCCAAAATCCAGCATGTCCTGAAATTTCCCAGAAGTCTTTGCAAAAAACTAGTGTGCATCAATGCTCACTAGATTGGTGACTATAGATCACAATTTAAAAGATTTGTCAGTTTCTTCATAATTAATCTTAGTAAAATGTTCGTATTTATTAGAATTTTATATCTGCAAATGGGTGACATCATATTTGCTGTTTTAAAAAAAAAAGCACTGAGCTTGTGTCCGAATGACATTAAAGTCCACAGCACTAAAGTCGCACACATAGTGCCTTTCAGGTGTTTAGGAGTAGCGAGGGAGTTCAGACACAGCCTGAAGGGTATGAAAAACTTGGACGCCAGTTTTACCACATGACTCTACATCCACATATATACATTTTCAGTGTTTCACGTCACAGTGCTGCACAAAGTCAAAAAAAGGCAAACTTTCAGAACAATAGCATTTGTGTACTGTTTTCCTCTTCTAGAGGAAAGCACGGGGTGGGCCGCATTGACATAGTGGAGAACCGGTTCATCGGCATGAAGTCACGAGGTAACGATGGTTTTGCATGTCTGTTGTTTCTGTCACTTTACCCTTTGTTTCTTTCACTTATTTAACTTTATATCCTTTTAAAACTATATTTTTTCCTAATATTTGGAGCAGTCTTGCACTTTAAAATGAAATATTTATTTTCACGCCAGTGCCCATTCTCTCTTTTTTTTTTTTAATTTCTTCTGCTGTCATGAACCTGGATAAATCAAATGTATTTCTGTTCATCTTTGCCATAAATTCTCTTTTGTCAGGCTGAGCAGTAAATATAAAAAGCTGGAGTGCGGTGTGCATAGCCTGACATGACACACAAACACACAGGCGTGTGAACACAAACTCCGCTTCCCTCAAGACACTATGTTCTGTGATTGGCAAATTGACTGGCCGGCAGACTGTGGCTGCAGCGCGACTTGGCAGGTAGAAATTGGAAAATGGGAAGCCCATTTTTCTGTCCCCTCAGTTGAACAAAAGATCAAAGCTGTTTCCTGCTCTGAAGGCGATGGGAGGGGAGGAAAGCACAAGGTGCCCAAGTGGTTGAATAACTACCATCGAGGGTACTTGCTGGTCCTCTCTAGAGCGGCAGCCGTGTCAGCACAATAGATGATGGGAGGGATCGAATAGGAACGTGTCATACTTATTTGTGCTGGGTCATATTTATTTGTGTTGGGTCAGAGAGGCGGGAGGAGGGCGATTGAAATGGTTTGTCAAGAATGTTGTCAGTGTGCAACAAAACATTTGACATCCTCTGTGCCAGACTAACATTTCCCAGCTGTCACTGCACTGTCAAACCTCTGACTTGTGCACCTGATGGACTCAACACAAACACAGTTTTGATGTTTCTTGTAAAACTGCTGTGAAACTTTAAAACATTTGTTCAAAAAGAGATTCTCATTTTCTTTTTGTATTTAACTGATGAAAATACTCAGGTATGAATTTGCTTATGTGTTTTTTTTTTTTTGTATTTTAAAAATCTACATTTATTCGCGTGAGCTGCTGGGTTTTGCCCAAAAGAGTAGCTTCAGAAGACCTCATCCCAGACCTGAAGCCCTGCAGGCGTTGACATGGTTTGCATACCTTTAGTGACTAAATGTAAAAAAAAAAGGTTAAAACCCCTAAAACCATCAGAGTCTTGGGGGTTTAACCCCTTTAAGCACAACTAAACTGCCACAGTTTGGAGCTTAACCAGATAGCCTTGCATTGTTTGCTTCTCCCTGTTAAGCTAGTTTCCTTTTGGAGCTCTTAAGCCAAACTGTGTTTGTCAGGTAGTTTTAAGTCATTAGTCTGATAGAGCCAGCAGGAAATGTCCGTACGTGCCCTCTGCAGCCCAGGAGCACCAAAAACGCCACAAGCAGTTGCATCTCAGGCGTCAATCTTTTGAAGTTTTTGACAATTAGCAGCATCATTGTGTTTTTACCCAGAAGCACAGACTAAGTGATTTTTCAGATCATGCATTTGTAAAAGATGTAACTTTGATTTAAAAATCTATTTTGCAACATTTCCCCCCTTTTTTGACATTTTATGACATTTTATTATTGCCAATATGTATTTTTTCTAAATTTCTTGAGGGGTACATTTTTTTGATGGCTACACAGAATTATGGTCCACATTTCAGACTGTCACTGGACTCCTACCTTATTCACTTAAGGAAGGCACATTGCTCTTAAAGACCTATGTTAATGAAAAATAGTGTTTTGGATGTTTTTAACATGTTATTGTGGCGTTTTTCTCAAGCTGAAGGACATAAAGAAAATTAAGATTAAAATAGCATTTTTGGTTATTTCTCTATTCAGATTGTAGTGAATCAGGAGCAGACAAATAAATCCCATTTCAAAAAGCCTGTAGTTACTACAATCCACAAGCCACAAGCTCCCTGCAGTGCTCCATTCCGATGCATCAACTTGCAGACAAATAGATCCATTAACGTCTTCCTTTTCCTCGTCTGAGCTGCCATCTGCCTCAAAATTGTGAGGCTGAATTGCTCCGGTATTGCTCCCCATTTTTGTTGCACCATTAATGTTAGGTCGGGGTTGAGAGGGGCTGTAAGCTAGTGGAAGAGAGTGAAGAACGGATGGATGACGGGAAATGAAAGTAGGCTCACTCAGGACCAACAGTACCGCTCACAACCCGGAGGCAAATTTCTGATGAACTCCTGCTGCTTTGCAGAAAATATGTCCAAGAAAACGAAATACTTTTTTTAATTTTGACTAAAAATGGCATAATTATAATTTTAAAACCACTGGGAACACTTTTACAATGGATCAAAAGATGATTGGAGTGGGACATTTACTATTGGGGTTCTTTGCTACTCTGTAAGTGTGTCAATATAAACCCTTTTTGATATAGAAGCTGAACTTTATTGAGTTTTAGCCATTAAGACAGTAAAGGGAAGGGGGGGGGGGGGTGAAAATACAAGCTCATGGGATAAGATGAGTGTCATACGTGAATTACATTACATGTGTTGATGCTTGTACACGCGCACACTCACCATCACACAGCACCCAGACAACTGTTTACTAGACTTAAGCATATCAATGCAAATTTACAGTGTCAATAGAAGACTTCCTGCCACACATCACTCCAACACACAGACATGAACACATGAGATTGCTCGTGCTGCAAATAAAAAACAAGACATCCATCATGCTCATGTTCAAACAGAAAGAATGAGCATGTAAATTGAATGACTGTGTGTCTCCTGAGGTGGACTTGATCACATTGAATGCTCCAGTGAGAGCAGGGAGTCCCCCCCCACCCCGTGACATGACATCTGTATTAATTGTGGTGATGAAGAGGATGGGCGTCTATTTACCTATTTCACTATTTTAATTTGTAAATTTGACTGTATATTCATTTGTTTTGTTTTTTCAGGGATATATGAAACTCCTGGAGGCACAATCCTGCTGAAGGCCCATCTCGATATCGAGACGTTCACCATGGACAAAGAGGTGCGCCGCATCAAACAGGGACTCGGTATCAAATTCTCTGAACTTGTCTACAATGGTAAGTAGCAGAAATGCATCATCTTAACTACAAAATGTAACTCCATTTTAGCTGTTCTTTTTAAAAATTTTCTATAAATGTATGAAAGCACAGGCCATATGTAACGTGTGTTTCTCTTCTATATGTGTGTGTGTTTGCACATGTGAGAGCTTTCTGTGGCTCAGGTGTCTTAATCCTCCCTTATGCCCAATCCACAGTCGTCTGCACCTTCATTCACATAATAGGATCAGTGCTATTACAGACTGACTGGTAGGCTGCTTCACTTATACCCTGCAGACACAAGAACACCTCCCACCCCCACCCCCCCACACACACACACATACGATGGTGCTACCTTTAGAGATTAAACCCATAGTGGGTTTAATTCATTAAGAAGTGCAGACTGTACATGGAAGGGGATATAAGTTAACAATCCGTCTGTCCTGGATGTGTTTTCTGCACCATTTATCAAAACCACAATATATTGTGACTCCTCAGGCTATTAAACACTGTGTTGCAAATAAAATCTCAGACCAAAGAGGAAAAAAGAGTGCATCAATTCAAAGTTTGACGCAGATCCATTTTTAAAGTTAAAAAAAGCTATTTCTGTCTCTTATCGAAAAAATTCTGACATGAAAATCACTTAAAATCAAGTTTATTCCCAAAGGTGAGGTTGTAATTGTACAACACATTGTGCCAAATCAGCAACAATGAAAGCAGGAGGGCCTCGTGTCTTTGAACATGGGCAGATGATGAGGTGGAGGTTGGCCGCTGATGGGTGGAGGACCCCCGCTGACTGGGGTGTGCCTGACCTCTGAACAAATAGAGACATCCCTCGCCCATCTGTCCCACAGACTTGACGGTTCAGGTCAGAGATGAGTGCATAAACACCTCATGAAATGAGTTTCTGTGGGGCGATGAAGAAGAAAGAAATCTGAGCCAAAATGTCAGGATTTTGTTGTCAATCAAGCCTTAGATAAAAGGAGGGACGGGTCCCAAAGCAGCCTGAGTGCTGGGACCATGCCTGCCTCCCTTAAAAGAGATTTACACAAATGTCGTAAGTAGAAATTTGCTTTAAATAACATAGAGGGATGCCTCCTCCCTTGTGCTCTGGAGAAACATTCACCTCAGATGGGTAAGAAATGGTAAAAATAAAAACTTGTGATGTATTTGGGAAAACAGCATTACTGTCTTTGATACAGTACATAAGTTAAAGCAGAATTACAGTTGTTACTCTCAGGTGTGGTTTATCAAAGGTTTCATGGCAAATTTGATCAGAAGTCGCCTTTTTTATGTCTGTTGCAGGTTTTTGGTACAGTCCTGAATGTGATTTTATTCGGCACTGCATAGCCAAATCCCAGGAAAACGTGGAGGGGAAAGTGCAGTTGTCTGTCTTCAAGGGTCAGGTCTACATCCTGGGACGGGAGTCACCCAAGTCCCTGTACAATGAAGAGCTGGTCAGGTGGGTGAACTTTGGAGGAAGTGTGTGTGTGTGTTTGGAAAGCTGCTGTGTGTCCGTGAATCAAAGTGTGTGCTTGTTCTAGCTTGACAGATGTTGCTTTGCTGCTCCAGGCAGAGTGCAGCTATTTCACTTGTTGACCAGTCCGCTTGTCCAAGTTCTCTGATGACCTCCCCATATCAGCATACCAAAGTGACCCATCTTTATAAAGACATCAGAGAAGTGTCCTTGTAGGGTCCCCCCTGACCCCAACCTCTCCACCTCCACAGCCCCCTGCCCTTCTCGCTGCAGTAACAGTGGGTTAGTTCAGGAGGATGACCTTTGAAGCCCTCTGGGCAGGCTCAGCACTGACCAAAGAGAAAAAAACCCTCCATATGGCTCTCCATCTCCACTTAAGTCACACACTCCACTTGTACCCTAGAGTCAGGGAGCTAATGGTGTTTTCTGCTGGAGGAGAGAGGTGATTTCAATGAGCTTTTAAGAGAGAAGAACCAGGGTGTCATGGTAGTTAGGCAGGTCAGAAAGTGCGAGGCAAAAAAAAAAAAAACCCAGCTCACACAGTCCGGCATTCATCAGCCAGTTTGGCAAGTGGACAAGAAACCAGAAAGTCAATACAGTTCAAGAGAAAGAAACAGAAGCACTGTACTCGGATACATTTCTTCAGGTTCTGTAAGAATGACCATGTGTACAATAGGAAGAAAAACGAGGTCACTCCCTTATTTGTTATCTCATTTCAACTCTTTGGCACATACCTAAGCTTGGTCACATCTGTCTACATGGGGCCACTGACAGATGGGTCCAGTTCCTTATAAAGACACTCATTACAAACGCCACACAGACAGAAAAAAGAAAATAATACAGAAATGTAAGTCCTTCTGTCATTTGTGAGGAGTTTAGTTTTTACGCATCTCTGTTTCATTTACACCTTTTGATAGGTGCACCTGTACAGTTTAACACAACCCAGCATGCTTTAACATAATAGTCATTTTTTGTAGTTTACATGTAGAAATTTTAGAAAGGAAAATCTTTTTTTAACCTTAGTTACACTAGAATGCATTCTAATGAGAGCAAGTATAACTGTGTATGAAAAAAATAGCAAAAAATGTTTGTATATCACTTTAATATAACTAAAACAAATTCTGATGTCCCACTCCAGCTATATTCATAAAATCGTTCCCAGTGGGGTTTTTTTTCATTATGATTATGCAGTTTTTAGCCAAAACATTTTTTATTTAAATTGTGCTATTTTTTAAAAACATTTTATCCTAAAAAAATAGCTAAAAATTCACAAAGTTTCATTTGAATCCAGAGTTTTAGGTCTGGAACAAAAATTACTCTGGTCTTCTCAGGATTTCTCAGCAAGCTTTGATTGTTATTTATGTTATTTTTAAAAATATTTATCGGCTAATGCAAAACTTAGAAAATTATGTTATTTTATCATGTTTCCCTGATCAACAAAAGAAACATTTTTTAGAAAAACGTCCCAATAACATATAGGTTTTAGATTTAGCAAATGCTCAGGAGTGTAGCACTTGTTGCAATGAATTTATAGAAATAAAATAAATGAAAGATAATTTTTTTTTAATCTCACAAGCATAAATAGATGTTATCTAGATGAAATAAATAATTACTCTAAACAAAACACCTGCAAAGAGATGCACTGTTAGGATAAACTGTTAAAATATCTTCCCTTTACAACAAAACAGGTAAAAAGATTACTCAATAAACGTTTTTAAAAAACTCGGATACACCTGAAGACGGACAGGATCTCACATTTTTAATTCTTTGCAGCTACACAAAAATCTGCTACAGTCGCACACACACGGACCAGATTAGGCATGAAACCCCCGCTGACATCCTGTTGGCTCTCCACAGGCAACAGTAATCGGCGTCATTAACACAGTGGTAATACAGCCCGTTGGCGCACCCATCAGAGACATAAATGTCACCCTGCACACACTCGGCTGGCTCCGCTCTCAATTATTCTGCAGGGTTTCTTCGAGGAATACACAAACACACACACACACAGACACAAAATGCCATATTCTTTGCAGCCACTCACTCATAATGGTGCTCAGGTGCCGGGTAGGGAGCCTTGTATTGAGAGTTGATGATTTAGTTGTCGGTCTTTCTTTTTTTATAATGTTTATCCTATCATTTGTTGGCAATTTCCTTTTTGCTAAGTGCTTCTGAAGATTGAGCGTAAGCTGTACACCCAGAGTTGGGCGGTGTCACGAGAAGAAGAGGACTCCGTAAGGGAGTGTATTAAACGCTGCAGGTAGAAACTGCTGTAATTACTCGGCGCTCATTGTGAGGCGCTCGCACACACAAAGCAGAGGTATCCACACAAAGACCAGCCTCAACGCCAAACGCGCACAAGTTCTAGATTTACTACTTTCTTAGAAGAAGTGGGTAAACCAAAGGACGACATCGGATTACAAAATCGTTTCAGCTCTTAGCTTACAGCTGATATGATGGGATTGTTTTTTAAAGGAGTTATGTTGGCTTTTGTGTTTCTGTAAATGAGGGTGTTTTCATCTGTTTGGATTGATTTTCTATTATTTCTACGACCAGAAGTAAAAGTAGGGCGCTTAGAGAAAAATCAATCCAAGCATCATTTGAAGAGAAATGATCAGCGATCCAGCTCTCGCAGCAGATAAAAACACTTCATATGCTGCTATCAGAGGCGTTGCCCAATATTTCAATTAGTTTTTAATGCTTTTTTGTTTCGCACAGCAATCTTTTGATTTTTTTCTAGTCTTCCAAACCTCTTTTTTGACTTCTCTGCAGCATGGACGTGCAGGGAGACTACGACCCGTGCGACGCCTCTGGATTCATCAGGATCAATGCCGTCAGGTTTGCACCTGACATCTTAAAAAATATATATATCAAATTTTTCCTAACGGCTAGGCAGATCTTTTTTACAAAAACTAATTTTCTTCTTTGTGCTCCACAGGTTAAGGGAGCACCACCGTTTGCAGGGCTTCTCTGGCAAAAAGCAGTAACTGTGGGAAACCAGTGAATCATCATTTTCACTTCCCTTTTTCTTCCCACTGTGTCTTAACTCCTAAAAGGTCAATATCGTGCCTCTAGTGTCTACCTTCTGCCTTACTGTAAGTAGTGTTAGGTTGTAAGCAAAATGAGTAAACAAGTTTATCGCACTGGAATCAGAAAAGGTCAATAGTCTAAATTCTATATTTAGTGTTTTTGCAGGCCTTTTAGATGTGTTTATCTTCTGATTTTGCTCTCACATAATTAATCAATTAATCAATATCGGAATCATGTTGAATAAAAGAATTAAAATGTCTTTTCTGTGTCATGTTTTTAAGAGTATACATTAATTTGCACACAAACTCTTCTCTAAAGCATCATCCATTTATTACTTTGAGTCTTTAAGCGCTCTTTCATTCATTAATGCCTGCCTGGTTAACTCCTGGGGCTGTCCTGGCTCACCTCTGCAGTATATTCGCTGTATGCAGATGGAGCTGCACGCCGGACGAAGCGATCATGGCGGCTCGTTCGCATTCACTCGACTGGAAGCGATGAGGCTGTTTGTGAGCTGAAATGGTGCAAGTCAAATGGAAGGGGGAAAAAAAGAAAAACAATCTGCCAGATAGGTATATTTCACAGCTCAGCACGGGGTCCCGACATTAAGAGAAGGTGGGAAAGCATTTAAGAGACAAAGACATGGTGCTGGTTTTCACCTTTAAAGCAGGAAAGACAGTAGTAACTCATTAACATCATTCAAGAGAACTGTCTTCAGTGAAAGTATATCCAAGAGAATTTCAGCATCAGCTAATTGCACAAAATCCAAACCTAATCGTTATAAAAACTGGAAAACTTTAAATTCATTTAGATGCACATACTGATAAAAAATACTGATGTCAATAGACTGACCAGAAAACTGAATCTAAAAAGTTGTTAAGAAATGCCTTAAAAGGCATTTGAACACAATAAAAACAAATCTACACATAAATCAAGGTCTAAAACGTAATACATTTGAATTGAATGGCT
Source organism: Oryzias celebensis (assembly GCA_014656515.1). Classification (NCBI taxonomy): domain Eukaryota; kingdom Metazoa; phylum Chordata; class Actinopteri; order Beloniformes; family Adrianichthyidae; genus Oryzias; species Oryzias celebensis. The sequence continues at coordinate 11,724,759 of BNCR01000012.1, forward strand.
ATTTATCTTTGTCTCATACTAAAAAAATAAAAATAAATTACACTGAAGCATCTCTAAACCATGAAGTACATTTTTTTTCTTTAGCTCAGAACAAAAGAGCACATAAATACTCATCCAATGTTTCATTCATTACTCTGCCCATAATCTGATTTATTAATTGGGCCAATTGCTTTTCAGCTTTTTACCTTCTTAAGTCATGAAAATCTTAAGGATCGTAAATATATATTCCTGGCAGTAGTGTTGCTTTTGTGTCGGTCATGCTTTACACAGGTTCAGCCCTTACAGCTGCCTCTCCTTTGTCCCAGCCGCTGAAAGGTGTTAGTCCTTCTTCCGAATGCCGTGTACTTTGTGGGGCTCAATATTCAAGTCCACAGGAGACCCCCTGCTGGGTCTAATGGGCAGTGAGGAACCTTCGGACCCTTTCAGTCCTGTGAGAGCCCCTCCACCCCCGCTCAATTACACGGCAGGCGTCTCAGACTTTGCCTGGTCAATTACAAGCCAGGCCCCTGCATTTATGTCACACGCACACACAGGTTGCAAGAAAATCAGTGTCCAAAATTGCCCGGTTCGAATTGAGGGATGGATGGAGGGGCATTCAAATTAGTTATTCAAGCTGAAGGGGAGGCAGGAGGGATGGGGACAGCTACCAATCTCAAGCTTGCATCAAGAGCTTGGTAGGGAGAAATCCCGGTGACCTTTCAACTCTCCTTTGGAAAAAAATATGATCCAGTGGAATTTCTGCTGATGCAGCAGCTGCCCAGTATATGTGCCAACATGAGACCATTTTTGAGTATACGTAACAGAAAGTACACATCTCCCTAAGATACTAAGTTTAAAATATGGCACAGCACTGCTGTATAGTTGTAGTTGTCAAGATTATCTTTGAATTCTTTTAAAACATTTTCTGAAAATGAGCATTTGTGTCATTTGTTTGTCTTCTGTAGACCAAGGGTCTACTTTCATTTGCAATTAAAAATATATTTTCTCTTTTTATTTCAAATTTTGTTATGTTTCAATTCAGTTTTATTTATTTAGCCCAATATCACACAATATAGATGTCTTAATGGGCTTCACTCCAGTATTTATAAAAAAGAATATAAAATCAGTCATAAAATATAAACAATAGCTGGTTGTTGAACTAAACTAAACAGACTAAGCCAAACTGGTATCCCTCCTCTTAGACCCTTATTTCTCATGATTAATCACAATATTTTCCTAGGTACATTTTATTTATTTTAATTTTTATTGTCTGAAATGTTTACATTTATAAAGTGTTAACTCAGAAATGTAATTTGTGTGCACAAAACACAACAACAGTAAGATAAGCAGAACTGTAAAGACTTTTTATGTCTGCAGTATTACTCCAAGAAAACAAAGATGCTGATACGAGAGCCATACGAAACAAACATTGTGTTTCTGCACTTTAAATGGTCCTGGTGAATACTCTATTCTGATTGGCTGCTGGGTGTGGAAGAAGTCACACCCGGTCGTATTGTCCTATATATGCAGGCATCTTCAAAACAAAATTTTCCTTCATGATTTTGACAAAAACAAGCGGACAGAGATGAACTTTTTCTCTGAACTGATGCTTTATTGAACCTATTGTGACGATCAGCACATACATACTGTATGTCACTTTCCTTTGCCACTGCAGTTGAGGTCTGCCAGCCCAGTGACATATTTTTCACCTTTGTCCTAATGTTTTTTCATATTTGTCTTCTTTTTATGATTGTTTCCATTTTTTTTGCATCTTGGGAGTTTTGCAACTTTTTTCATAATTTTGGACCGATTTGGGTTTTTTTTTTTTTTTTGTTTAGCATCTCTTTGTAAACTTTCTTAAGTCAGATTTTATCTATATACACATTTTTATGTATTTTTTTCTGCAGACTTGTGGCATTAGTTTGACAGTTTGTATTCCTTTATAAGTTTGCAAAACTAAGTAGCTACATGCTTATGATGAGAGGTTTTTTTCATTCATAAATTTTAAACTTGTATCTTCATCTGTCATCCATTTTCTTGTCCTTTTCTGGATATTTTTAAGCATTACCTTCTGATAATCATATTTTCTTATTGTTACCATCGTTTCTAGGGTGGCCTTTTGAAGATGAACCTCCAAAATCACATTATTTTAGGCCCATATTCCTCTTTAACCTGTATTGAAGTCCAGGCTTCTGTTTTTGAGCTATCCCTCTACTTTCTCACTCATTTGCTGCATCTCATATTCCATCCATCTTCCCCTCCCTCCTAGCTGCCTGCTCAGCTTGCCAGGTATGAAAACGGGCTGACACCTGACCATGGGAATTAATCATCCTTGACCCTGGACCAATTACCCCTCATTACCCACTCTGGGGCTGCCTCTCATGGGAGAACGGAGTAACAATAGCGCAACATGAAAGTTGGCGGCAGCGCAGGGCTGAGTCCTAATGGACACTCCTGTGCAACCATGTCTCCTCAGGAGTCCAGGTCGCCTAACCTTGAAGTCCTTGTCACTCTGATGGGACATGTACAAAGTAGGCTATTGTTGGGGTTCAGGGTCTGTGACCTCTTTAGATGAAGTGCGCAGGGCACGGCTGCTGGCAAAGAAAGGGCAGCCATGCTAAAAATCATTGAATTAAGGTTTTGTGTTTACCAGGAAAGTAAAAAGTTGGTTTTGTTTTTTAAAAAAATGACAGTTGCACTCATAAATTTAAAAAAAAAAGTTTTTCAGAATAAGTTTTAAATATTGAATAAATACAGTTCACCTGATCTTTTTTGGGCAAATTTTCACATTATTAATAGTGTGGCTTGCTTTAAAAGAAAATAGTTTCAAAACCACACGATTGATTGGATTCTGCCAGTTTTTAGGACTTTCCAGACATCAGCAGTTGGAAAAACAAAATAATAAATCGGAATGTGCCGTGTCCATGGGTTTCAGTCAATATGTCACCGTGAACATTGTTCTCATTTTTACTGGTCTGCTCCTTCAAGCCACAATAAGACAGGAACGGTAACCATAGGAAGTTAATTATCACCAATTATAAGGCAAACCAGTTCTTCCCTGCCATGGTTTGTGTGTAACCTCAGAAATTGGAGGCTCTTATGTCAGGTTTCTACCTTACAGAAACAGTAAAAAATATCCGATAATTGGGTAACTCCAGCTTTTTTCTTGTCTGTTTTGCATCCCTTTTCAATAAACTGTTGAACCCTCTTTATTGAGTTTTGCCACCCATTGTTTGAAAAAAAACATAGGTTTCAATAAACTGCCAGTTGTACCTTTCAGTATTTCACTTAATGCTCCTTTACTTAGCAGGTATGAGGGGTTAATGGACCAGTCCCTGGAGGTTGGCGCAGAAAGCTAATGGGCCTGGCAAGATGATGAGGTCACCCTCAACAAGGAGTGATTTGTAGTCCAGGATACTAAATCTACCATCTTATTATTGATCAATTATTCATACGTGTATGTTTGATATTCATTGGTAGCCTCATATGGACCAAGATGTATGTTTTAATTGAGGAGGTGTGGTCAGCAGTGGAGGAGAGGCTGTTTTTGCAAACTTCTTTTGATGTAATGGATGAGTTTGAATGAATTTGTTCTGTGAAAAAGGAAAGCAAGCTAATACTTAAGGAGGAAAAGCCCATATTTATTTTGAAATTAAATAAATATGTGGATATACTGATTGTCAATGTCATTTGTGTTTCGTGAAGAAACTGATGTGTCTTTATAGCTTCATTCATACTCCTGAAACTTGATCTCCTGCTGCAACCTTAAGAGACCATCTGTGAGGAATCATCAAAATAAAGAAGGGTGCTCTTTGCCTTCCAGGCTTTCTGACAGCCTCCGTTCCTGTGTATGTGTGTTGCAGGAGGGGGTTTACCTTGATGTCAAGGCTTATTTTCTGGTGTCAAAGGACACTCATACAGTGATGTCTGGACAATCTATAGACAGATGGACCATTACGGTCAAAGCCCCTGGCTTTGTTTGTCCTGAGCTGGTGCTGAAATATTGATGGAAAAATAGAAATATTTTGCCTGCTGCTCAATGTCGGCCATCTAAAAGGGTTAATGAGCGTGAGGACTTCCCTGTCTCCTGTTACAACAAAATGCAGGTCGACTACCCACTTGCATTGACTAGTCTGGAGTTTGTAGACTTTACTGGGCCGAATGAAAATCAATAATTTTTCTTGATGTCAGATTGAGTTTCTCTAGTATAATGGCTTTGTGAGACAAAATCCTGATCTCAAGTATAAAAGATTAAAAGTTCCATGCTAACCATGTTTTGATCTATTTCCAAAGTGTTCCTAGTGTTTATTATTAGTATTATTATTATTATTATATGACATTTTTTGTCAAAATTGGAAAATGGTTTTGGTTTTTAGGACAGCAGCAGGAGTTTATTAAAAAATTTTTGCTGAGTTGTGGGCCGGACTGTTAGATTTGAATAAAGAAATATTCAGAAAAGCAGTTTTAATCTTAATTTTCACTGTCCTCCATCGTTAAAAAAAAAAAACTGCAACAAGAACATCCAACACCAAAAGCAAATTTTTCTATGGAGTGGGTCTTTAAAAGTTCTCACCAAATTCATTTTTAAAATATTTTGCATTTATTGCATGGGTATGTGACATTAGGTGTAAAGTGTTGTTAACTGTATCTATAATAAACAAGACTTGTTAAGTAGTGAACATTATTTTAGAAATAAAACTTCAGAATGCATGTAACTGATTGGGCTTTTTCATTACTTTTAGTGAAAATCTTGAATTTCTTTACCTGAAATCAGAATCAAACAACCTATGCTGTCTCTGATCATCTGGATCAAAGCTTTTAGAAAGCATCCTGTCCTTTATGTTTCCTGTGACAGCAGAAATGCAGCAGTATGTTGATCTCAAATAAACAGATTCATTCATCCCGTCCCCCCCCTCCTCTTTCCTTCCCCTGCCCTCCCAGGGGTCCACTGGTGGGATTTGTTTGGGAGCACACACTTTTATGTTCTTCGATCTGCTGCTCTATGACTCTGTGAATGGATGTGGGCTCTTTCAGGCTCTGGGCCGGGAGCTTTGTGTGCAGCAGTCTAATTGAACCCCTCAGATGATGTAAATGTTTAATGGTTCTTTGGTCCTTATGGCGTGTGTTATGATGGATCGTAATGCAGTGTTTTCCGATGGTGCCTGAATTACACCACAACTTTGGGACGGGTGTTTAACTGGCCTTGATTATGGAGCCTGGTAAAACTGCTCAGAAATACTGTTAGGAGTTTTGTGTTTTAGCAATTCTGGATAATTTTAGGAAAATGTTGTTTCTGGTTTTATCTTTTTGTCATTTTTTAGCTTTTTCTATTTTTTAATTGTTTTTTTTTTTCTTATTAAATGAGCTTATAAAATGTAAAAAAATGTTTTACTGTGATAGACAACACTGTCTACTGGTGTTGAATTTTTAGATAAAATTCCTGAAAATGTGTTTTTTTTTAATGTTTTTTTTTTTTTTTATCATTTTAAAAAATTAAGTTACCCTCTGTGTGAACAATGCAGGAACGCTTTTGAAATTTAAAACATCTCATAGTCTTGTTTCTTTAGATATTTTTCACCCTTTGTGGAGTCAAAGCAAATCAAAGCAGTTACAGTTACACATTGACTATTGTTTTGCTTTTTAGTGCACAAAGAGATGCTAAATTACACTTGGTAAATGTTAGAAAAGCCTGTAACACCTGGGTGTTCAACAAAACAGACTTCACGTGCTTTGAGAGACTCGTGGCTGAAGTGCCACCTCAGATCTGGATGCTCCATTCGAGCATCACTTGCCTCTTTGCACCTCAGTGAGTTTGAGCAACACAGCAGTGGGTGAAGGTTTTGTCTTGAAAGCAGATTCAACACCAGCAGAGAGCATGAATACTTGGCTCCACTCTTAAAAGCCCTGTGGGCTTAAAGTGCTGAAAAGAATCCCATGTTTGCTTTGCATCGAATGAATAAAAAAAGGAAAAGAAAAATATTATTTCCATCTCTGTGGCTCTGCCTGCTGATATTCTTTTATTACTGTCACGCCTGGTGTTTGGGTTTGGAGCAGTACTTCGTGTCATCCTTAAGAAAGTCTTTTCGAAGACTTGTTTTGTGGTGACAGCAGAGGCATTACCTGCAAAGCGCTTTTGTCAGCTCACCATGCAGAGAGCTCACAAACAAGACCATTTAGCTATTATTTCCTCTCAGTCGCCGATACTCCCACCAAAGTGAATGTTTATCAAGAAGAAAAGGGCGACAGTGGGAGCAGAGCAAAATAGGACAGGTGGAGAGAGTGGCAAGAATGGGAGCACAGAGGAAAAGGAGGGGATGTACAGGAGCTAGGCAAGGGGGTCATAGTGTCTCAGTGGAAAGAAATAGTGAAAAACATCCGTAATTTTCACTGCGGGATCCCATGTAATTGTGTCATTTAAAATACAGATAGAGAGCTGAATCCAAGCAAAGGGACTTGTGGTGGCAAAGAAAGAAGAGGCTGCAAAGTAAAATGGTAAAAGAGGCTATGTAAAAAAAAAATATTAGGATGAAAAACTGCAGCCTCCAATTACTGAGCAAAGCCAGTCTGTTTATCCCTTTCATCTGTCAGTCAAGGCAGGATAGCTTTTTCTTGGTTTGTCTTTTATGGTATACACTTTGAGTCACTATGATACGGCTACTTTCACCATTTTTTTTAAAAGAATCGATGCTGACATGTAAACAATTTACCTTGTTTGTAATGGAACAACAGAAATGTGGCTTGGGCTGCAAAGGCGGTACAATGGGTTTCTATTTTGGCCTCACATGAAAAAGTGCTGGTTCAAATCCTAGCATAGTTCTTACAGAATGGAGTTTGCACATTCTACAAATACAAGAGTGGGTTTTCTCCATACATTGGCCCACCGTCCAAAGCATTCATCCATTCATCTTCATAACCTGTTAAATTTCTTTTGGTTTCGTTGGGTTGCTGGCGCCAACGTTGTTGCTCATTTATCGTGTTAACATAAATTTAAGTTCCAGAAGCGCATGGAACACAAAAAAACTGGATTTCAGAAAATTACAATACTACCCAAATCTGCCCAGATTTTGCAGGGCACGAATGTTTTAAACAGTTTCACCAACTTATCAGCTACTACACTCACCTGCACAGACACTTGCTTTTTCTTTTCTTTTCTTTTCTTTTTTAAGAAAAGATGTAGCTTTCATTTTTTTTAAGAGTGCAAATTATTTCTGCCTGCAATACTGAATAGGACACTCTTTTTTTTTTTTTTTTTAAAAGAAAATCCACTTTTTGCATCTTCCCTTCAGAGGTTTCTCACCCTTGGGATGGCCATTGCAATTACAAAGCAATTACTGTTTCATATTGGTTGTATTTTGGAGACAGAGGTAAAATCTCTAAGTGAATAATGATGCTCTTTTTCTAATTGTCCAGCAGGGCATTTCAATTTAAGTGTCCATGAAAACATCACCTTTTTAGTTCATTAAAATCAAAATCAAAGGGGATTAATTACTCAACTTCAATTTGACAATTTTGTTGAACTTTCAATTCCTCAGAGACTTTGATAAACCTGTGCTCAGATGCTCTCACTTTCCTGCAAATCAACCGGCTCTGAGAACAGACATCTATTCTTCACAATCCTATTACACTGAGGAATCTGTGTGTGTTTATATGTGTGGATGTGAGTGACACTTCATCAGCCTCCTATAGTAACCGTAGCTCCACACACACAAACATGCACAATTATAACTAAACTCTCAGTGCTTGATTGGCAGGACTCCAGGGCCCCCACACCTGCTTTGAGTGCCTTTACTCTCTAGGCTGTCTGACCCACTGTGGGCTGAATTAATTTACACTGTATGTAGGCATTTGATCATGCATGATCTGGCTGTGTGTGATGAACACCGGTTGACTCACTCTTTGATACTGCAGCTAAAATAATTTCCCAGCTTCCTCCGGGTAAAGAATTGGAATGATTTGCATCACAGCACATGGTTGCAATATGTGCGCAAACCAGATCAAACTTCACTCATGTGAAACTGGAGGTCTTCATTCAGAGGGATGCTTGTCTGGGAACAGTTCTCAGCTGCCACTTAATTTCTCTACTTATTTTTTGGAAGGTGATAACATGCCCAGGGGCTGATGACAAGCAGAGGATCTTATTTTTGCCAAAAAATTGGAAAATAAAGTGTTGTTTTTTTCCTCAAAAGTTAGGTTCCCCTTCAATAACTGTGCAAACCTTTTGCACGAGACTGTTCAAAACGTGCCTACACACCTCAAAAACATTCCAGCAACATCAAAAACTTTAAAATATTTTCTAGAAAATTAACCTGAAAGTTAAAGCTCATAAAAAGTGTTTTACAAAAAATAAGCAAGTAATTTCTTTACAAATTAATTTCAGACCTCTCTAGCTGCTTTCACTGATTGAAGTTTGTTCCAGTTTATCAAGAAAGGAACTATTTTACATAAATTCCCAGCGATTTTACTTTTTATGTCTGGCTGCTGGCATTTTCCAGATGTGAAACCATATATTGCCACATGTGGAGAAAAAGAGTGAATCAATAATCCCTTTCTTTAATCTGTCGTGGGGCAAGATTTTCTTTCTTCTCGATGAAATAATATCAAATAAATTAAAACTTTCAACAACAACTCACATAAAAATATGCAAGCTAAACAATCTTTGTATGGACTTTTATTTAATCAAGATACATTGTTTTAGTTAAACACAACATGTTCTTGTGCCTGTTTGTTCAGTTGGAAAATTAAGACAGATTTTTTATTTTTCCAAAAGAAAAACTTCATGTTTTATTAAAATGTGTTTTGCAGAGAAAATGAAAACAGTGGGTGAGTGTCTTGCTTTAGAGGGACTCTGACACTGAGAGAAAAGGCAGACTGTGAGTTGGCATCACAGTCATGTGTAAATCTTACTATCTTGATCTGTTGATATTATATGTGCGTTATTTTTTTTTATAAAAATGTCTTAAATGCCTAATCACAGAAATTAAAGGTATTTAAATGTCATATTTGGTCATGAAAAAAACTTTCTTCTTGTTAGTGTAACAGTGATTAGTCAAAACAAAAACATGTTCTTTAAGCTCCCATTAAAAACAAACAAACAAACAAACGAACAAAAAAACCTAAATCTGCATTCATTGCTTAAAGAGATGTACATTTGTGTGGAAGAAGCTTGGCCCATTGTTCTTTACAACACCATCATTTTTGAATTGCGATGGAACTTACATTTGACAGTTATTCAATTTATTTGTTTTTTTTAGAAAAACTTATACATTTGCAGATGTTCATTTAATTTTGTTTAGTCTTTGAACAGTTAGTCTGTATTTGTGCAACATGAACAGTTTGGTTGGGTTTAGTGACAGCAGAAAAGGTAGCCCAAAGTTTTTTACTGGGGTCCACTCAGTAGCTGAAGCTCATTCAACAGTTAACTCTGATATTTACCAAAGCTTCAAATTTTAAATAGTACATCGCTTTTTGACCATTGGTTTCAGCTTGTTCTCTTAATATATGTTAGCAATCACAATTGCATGATTGCAATTCACTTAGGCTAATCTGTTCCACAAATACGAAAATTAGGTTTTTTTATTAAACAAATAATAGGATAAGCCATAAACTAGTTTGATTTACTGTCAACTTGAGCTGAATATAACATTTGTGCCTACAGCTGCCCCTTTAACAAAAGGGACTACATTACAACAAATTTTGTTTAATGAAATTGTTGTTATTTTAATATTTATTTGCTAATTTAGTTTTAATAAGGACTTATAGTTTTATTTTTTAATGGGATTTAAAATAAATAGTTTTGGTTGCACGTGGGATTCCCTATCCACTCGCGAGATCATAAGGCTCGCGGAGCTTTGACTTGGCACGTGTGCGCTTCTTCTTCTTCTTCTTCTTCTTTTTAAAGTGTGGCTCTCAGCTGCCGAGGCGGATGATGATGATGGCGGAGCTGATTCAGGGACAGGCCTCGGTGGCTCAGCCTGGAACGAAAGATGATTTTGCAGACATGATACGCCGGGTCCGACAGGTAACACGCTCATAGCAGACACGAGCGTCAGTTTTTAAAGAACCATGCAGGCGAACCGGGCCGGGGATTCGGTCTGCGTGCTCGGTACTCCCCCATAAACATTCCTCATGGAGCGGCTAGCTAAGAGGCTAACACGGAGCAGCAAAGGCAGCCTAGCTGAGCGGACAGATTAGAGTTTACATTCAACGGGGGACGCATTAACTCGATATCAGAGCCTGTACAATGACCACACGAGCCGTGTAAGGCGAACAGCACGGAGGCCTCCTGCGGTGACGAAGTTTGTACTACTTTTGTTAAAGTAAAAGTCTATCCGCTGCAACCTGTTGTCAACTCCCAGAAGTTGCAGCTAGCATCGCCTGTCGAGTTGGTAATAAAGGTCAGACTCCGTATAATTTAATCCAAGTACAACACAACGTTTAGTTTCGACACGACAGTTGAACAGCTGGTAGTTTCAAATTCCACGCTAGCGTCTTCAGAACTTGTTGCCGCAGTTAGAGAGGCTTCCCACGAGCCACCTAAAGCATAATTTTGTAGTTCAATTAATGTAAACTTCTTAATCTTCTGCTAATACACCATTGGCGCGTGTTGTTTTAAATTACGAACTTTGTTTTTCTGTTTTTAAAAAGGTTTTTAGTCTGCTAGCGCGTGTCCTCGTTGCAGCCTTGGATTTAGGCCACACAACGTAACGTCATCTGTTGAAATAAGCCCCCTCTTGTTTACCACACTTGGATTTTTCCATTACTACCTTTAAAAAGCTGCGTGGAATGTCATTTACCACAACATAATATTGTTTTTTCACAGCATTACGTGCATATTTGTCTAATTTATCACTTTTGGATTAAAAAAAGAGGCTTAAAAAATAGATGTTAAGTGGTATAGTCTAGTGTATTTTGTATTTGGTGAACTACTATCACTCAAAAATGTTAATAGCGTGTAAACTGGACTTTGGTCTTGAATTACTCCTGCCTTCCACTCTCTAGATTACTGTAGTCTCTGTATTTTAGTGTTTTGAAAGTAGTAACCAGATTAGTTTTCAAGTTAGTATATTTTGTTCTACAGTATCATGTAGAACATAAAAAAAATGTTTTGAGGCATTGAATACATGTTAACACACATCTTCTAGTATTGACCAAAAGTCTCACTCAAACAATCTTTTTCATTGTAAAATAGTTTCTAGATTTCAATTTTGATTATGCAGTTTTTAGACAAAATCAAAATGCCTAGTCGTTTTTATGACAAATTCTCACGTTCATTAGAAATTCGCCTCTGGTTTGTGGGCGGGGCTTATGGTGCGGAAGTCGTCTTACATTGATATCCCAGCATGCTTCTGTTTACGCTCTTTATGGTGATCTTACAGCTCACCGTAACCCTAAGCTAACATTACAGTGGAAATAGCAGCTCAGGCGAGGAAAATGAAGATATTAATGGATCTATTTGTCTTCAAGTGGAGGATTTAGATTTGTTGCGGTTTTGTTGTTTCCCTACCCCTTCTGGCTAATCAAAACCCCTCCAATTGAAGGGCCATTAGGAGCTTTAGGGGTGTCCAGACTTGTTTTTTTAAGGGAAGGGGTAAGAACATAGTGCTAACTATCCCTCCGCCAGTAGGGTGATCTTGCTTTTCTGCAGAGGAGCAATTCAGTTCTTCACGTGGGTGTGCTCTTAAGCACAGAAGTTTATATTTAAATGTAAGTAAAGACTTTTTGTTTTGGCATTAATTTTTTTTTTAAGTATATAAAACCAATATTATGTATTTTCCAAGCACTGGCAGTTGCACACTAACGTAGATGACGGGCAACTATTAAGGACATAATCAAGTGGTAGTAAACTCCAAAATTGAAGACACTATTTTGACATATTGTTCTGTTTGGAGGGTAAGTGTAGAAGGAGTAGGGAGAAAACAGAGTGGTAGGGGAAGAACTTGGATTTAGCCCTAATCTTAATTTCTTTTCTATATGTCCTACATCATGGTATTTTTATTGGTGTGGGTCTTTTAAGAGTACAGACAAAACAAGTACAGCTCCAACAGTCCCACCCACAACTCAGAGGCAAATTTCTAAATGAGCTTCTGATGCGCTGCAGAAAATATCTTTACCAGCATAGCTTGGTTTATTACAGCTTTGTCAGCTTTGAACCTGTAAGACAGTTTTAAGTTGTTTGGATGCATTGAACTTTTAGCTTAAGGCTGTGGTTGTTGAAACTAGTTGTACCACCTAAACGAGTTTGTTAGAAACGTGTATTGGTCATATTACCCAAACCTTATCTATACACATTTTCACTATACTATATTGACATACAGATCTATGAAAAGCAAGGCCTTCTATCACCAGTTTTACATTTATATGATGAAACAAATGTTTGAAATACAATGTAAGACCTCCTTTGCCCTAAAATCCTCTTTCTTCACGCATACCTAAAGACCCACTCCAATAAAAATCATGTATTTTAGCATGTTGCATTTTTGCATCTTTTTGCATTTTTATTGTGATGGAGGAAATTTGTGAATAATTTAAGATTAAAAGTCCATTTCTGGGTATTTATTCAAATCGTGTTGAGTCAGAAACAGAAAACCTGTGACTTGAAAAGGCTGTTTTGTGAAGCAGCAACTGCCATGTCTTCCTTCTCCATTACAATTCTGAAGCATCCACTTGCAGATAAATAGATCCGTTATCGTCTTCATTTTTCCTTATCTGAGCTGGCATTTGGCTGAAAACTCTGAGGCTGGGTAGCTCTGAAATTGCAGGGTTTTTTTTCTCTATCAAATGATGTGTGGAAAAGGCTTCCTTGGATGTGGTAGATGGAGACCCTGTGGCCATGTTAAACATGTTTCTTTACCCTTGTGTGTTTTGTGACAACTGATTCTTTTTAGGCTTTTAGTTGCTTCAGGAGGAGCTTTAGGCAGCAACTGACTTTCAAATCTTTAAACCAATTCTTGACGGAAGAATTGTTTTCTGCTTTTTTATGGTTTCACTTATGCTTAGACTTTAATGCTATAAATTGACAATGATTAAAAGGTCAGAGTACACACATCAAAGAAGCAAACTAAAGGAAGTGCATAGATGTGCCTCAGAATGTTAAGTTGAGATGTTGGCTAGTTATGTCACGTGATGCCATTTTGTTATGACTGTGAAAATAAGAAGTGGGTTATGTTCAACTTTCATGACAACCAATGGTTTAATCATTCCCGTACTTAGTGAGACTGTATCCATGTAAAGACGAAAGACAAACTATATGCTGTTGTTGTTTCTCAGCTCTGAATAGGAAGCTTTGGCAGTTTACATTTTTGTCTTATGTTCTTCAGCATGTTTTGTGTGATTGGTCAAACATTTGTAGTAGGTGGAGTTGACAGAAAGTAAAGCTTTGTGAGGGGGTGCATGCTTAACCCACAATGACCTGGATTGCGGGATCTGATCGACATCTTCTGTGCGTTTTTCGTTTTCTGCTGGTGCTAAAGTAACTATTCTTTACCGCACTGTAATGTGGTTTTTTTTTTTGTTACTGTTGTGTTGTTGGTGCCTGTTCACCATGGATACATTTCTACTGAGAGACAAAACAAATGGAATCCAGGAAATTGCGTTGTATGATTATGAATGAGTGTATTTGTGTAATTGTGCAGAAACAAAGTATTTTGTAATAATAATTTCCATCAATGTTTCATAATGTTACCTTGTTTGGCAATGACAGAGATCAAATATTTCCTATAGGTCTTCACCAGGTTTGCATTCACTGTAGTTGCGATTTTGGTCCATTCCTCCATTCAGATCTCCTCAAGAAATGTGATGATCTGGGGCTGTTGCTGGGCAACTCAGACGTTTAACTCCCTTTGATTTTCTATTGGATTGAATCCAGAGACTGGCTAGACCACATCTGAATCTTGACATTCTTTTTACCTAGCCACTCCTTTGCTTTGTGATCATTGTCATTCTGGAAGATCCAGCCATGTTTCATTCTTAATGCTCTTACTGATGGAAGGAGTTTGTTTTTTTCCCAAAAATTCATTATACCTGGCACCATTTAATATTTTTAATTTAATTTTCTTAATAAGGATGAGTCGTCCCCTTCCTCTTTCTGAAAAGCAGTCCCAAAGCATCTCCAATCATGACCACCTTGCTTTTAGTGGTTATGGTGTTCTTGGGATCGAACTCTGCATTCGTTCTCTTCCAAACACTAAATGTGATTATTATACTAAACTGTTCAATTTTGGTCTCATCTGATCAAATGACATTCTCCCAATCCTCCTCTGGACCGTATAGATCAGGGATGGGCAACTCCAGGCCTCAAGGGCCGCATTCCTGTGTGTTTTGCAACATACCATGCTCTGGTGGCATGTTCTAAATTGGCTGGACACACCTGAAGCAGGTAAGCAGTCATGAGTAGGGCTTGGATATCTTGAAATCATGCAGACACTGCGGCCCTCGAGCCCTGGAGTCACCCATCCCTGGTCTAGATGGTCTCTGGTCAACATTAGTTGGGGCTTCGACGTGCTGGTTCAAGCAGGGGAACATTTTTGAGCCCTGCAGGATTTGAATCCATGATGATGATGTTACTATAGTCACCTTTGTTACTGTGGTCCCTGCTCTTTCAGGTCATTGAAGAGTTCCCCTGTGTTTATAAGATAATTTGTACCCAATAACGTGAGATCTTTCAAAGAGCACGAGGTGGAGGGAGATTGTCAGTGTGTTTGGATTTCTTTCATGTTTTAATAATTGCACCAACAGTTGATCTCTTCTCACCAAGTTGCTTGCTTATTGTAGATTCTTTCATCAGCCCCTTGAAATGACACATCTCGTTTTCAAGGGGTTCCTCATTAAGCAGAAAAAAAGAAAAAAAACAGAATATAGTGTAAATTTTAAACTAAGTAGTAGTTGATGTACAAATAAGTATACAGCCAACACTCTCATACACACGTGGACAAAATTGTTGGTACCCCTCAGTTAAAGAAGGAAAAACCCACAATTCTCACTGAAATCACTTGAAACTTACAAAAGTAACAATAAATAAAAATTTATAGAAAATTAAATAATCAAAAATCAGCCATCACTTTTGAATTGCTGATTAACATAATTATTTAAAAAAACAAACTAATGAAACAGGCCAGGACAAAAATGATGGCACCTCTATAAAAGATTGAAAACTATTTGACCAGACTGACATGATTAACTCAGGTGTGTCCTTTAATTGACATCACAGGTGTTACCAAACTCATAATCAGTCAGTCTGCCTATTTAAAGGGAGACAAGTAGTCACTCTGCTGTTTGGTGAAAAGGTGTGAACCACACTGAACATGGACAACAGAAAGCCAAGGAGAGAATTGTCCCAGGACATCCGCAAAAAAATTATAGATAAACATCTTAAAGGTAAAGGCTATAAGACCATCTCTAAACAGCTTGAACTTCCTGTGACAACAGTGGCTCATATTATTCAGAAGTTCAAGACCCACTGGACAGTAGCCAACCTCTCTGGACGTGGCCGCAAGAGGGAAATTGATGACAAATTGAAGAGACGGATCGTTCGAATTGTATCCAAAGAGCCCAGAACAACCTCCAAAGAAATTAAAGGTGAACTCCAAGGCCAAGGTACATCAGTGTCAGATCGCACCATTCGTCATTGTTTGAACCAAAGTGGACTTCATGGGAGACGACCAAGGAGGACACCACTGCTGAAAAACAATCCTAAAAAAGCCAGACTGGAATTTGCAAAAATGCATGTTGACAAGCCCCAAAGCTTCTGGGAGAATGTCCTTTGGACAGATGAGACCAAACTGGAGCTTTTTGGTAAGGCACATCAACTCTATGTTCATAGACTCAAAAACCAAGCATACGAAGAAAAGAACACTGTCCTTACGGTGAAACATGGAGGAGGCTCAGTCATGTTTTGGGGCTGCTTTGCTGCATCTGGCACAGGGTGTCTTGAATGTGTGCAAGGTACAATGAAATCTGTAGACTATCGAGGCATTCTGGAGAGAAATGTGCTGCCTTGTGTCAGAAAGCTTGGTCTCAGTCGCAGGTCATGGGTCTTCCAACAGGACAACGATCCAAAACACACAGCCAAAAACACCCAAGAATGGCTGAGAGAAAAGCGTTGGACTATTCTAAAGTGGCCTTCCATGAGCCCAGATCTGAATCCCATTGAACATCTGTGGAAGGAGCTGAAACATGCCATTTGGAGAAGACTCCCATCAAACCTGAGACAACTGGAGCAGTTTGCTCATGAGGAGTGGGCCAAAATACCTGTTGACAGCTGCAGAACGCTCATTGACAAATACAGAAATCGCTTCATTGCAGTGATTGCTTCAAAAGGTTGTGCAACAAAATATTAAGTTATGAGTACCATCATTTTTGTCCAGGCCTGTTTCATTAGTTACCATCATTTTTGTCCAGGCCTGTTTCATTAGTTACCATCATTTTTGTCCAGGCCTGTTTCATTAGTTTGTTTTTTTAAAATAATTATGTTAATCAGCAATTCAAAAGTGATGGCTGATTTTGATTATTTAATTTTCTATAAATTTTTATTTATTGTTACTTTTGTAAGTTTCATGTGATTTCAGTGAGAATTGTGGGTTTTTCCTTCTTTAACTGAGGGGTACCAACAATTTTGTCCACGTGTGTACATCCACATTCACACACACACACATGAGAGCTCTCAGCTTTTACCCCATCATAATGCATTTACAAAACAAATTCAGTCAAAGCACAGAACACTGATATTGACAACACCTTATGAATTAAGTCGTAATGAAAACAAGTGCAAATATCTTGTAAATGTAATAACGGCGCTCTCTTAAAGAATGCTAAAGATGTAAATGAAAGTACTGAGTAGGGAAGGTTATTCCATTTGCTTGGGACTCGATTGCTAAAGGCTTCTTTTCCTGGTTTTCTGTTAAATCTTGGCAAAAGAAAATAAATTTGACCAGTGTGACGGAAGTTGTGTTGTGAATTGAATGGGACTAGATACTGCTTCAAATATGGGGGAAATTAAAATGAAAGTATTTGAAAATAAACTGCAAATAATGATACCTTCCTCTAACTCAGGGGTGTCAAACTCCAGGCCTCCAGGGCCGGTGTCCTACATGTTTTTCAACCAACTGGCCATTGAAGCTCCTGATAGGCTAAACACACCTGATCCAGGTAATCACCAGCAAATTGAGCAGGATTTCTGGAAAATCGGCAGGAGGCCGGCCCTTGAGGACTGGATTCTGACACCCCTGCTCTAACTGATGGTGAAAAGTCAAGTGTAGGAAGCAAGAGTGGAGAAATTAGTGTTTTTCTGACAGGTAGATTAAAGCTGTTGATCGATACAATGATTTAAGACGGTAGTTTATTTTATTTGTAATAGATTACACATGTCTTAAAAGATAAGTCAGTTTCTAGCCAAACACCAAGGTATTTGAAAGTATCAGTTTTCTCAAGTGGAGCTGAATCTAGGAATATGATTTTGTTTTATTCAAAAGAAACTTATCAGATGACATCCGGTTTTGTACAGAATCAAAGTCTTGCTACAATGTAATGCAGGTATCTGAAATACTAGGTTTAGAACACTATATTGTGGTGTCATCAGCATACAAATGAATATTAAATTTGGAACAACAGTTTGGCAGGTCAATAATATGGGAAATAACAAAAAATTGAATTAAGAAATACTCAAATGCTGTTTATTTATCATAAATTATTTTATAAATGTTCTCTATTATGAGAAGAATGCTTTTTTTACATCCTGTCTCAGTTGAAGCGCATCAATGATGAACATTACAGACCTTTCATTTTTGTAAGAGAGACAACTTGCAGAATCTGTAACTCCCAAATACTTTTTTTTATCCTCATTGCATAAGTAGTGGAAGGCTCTGAGGTCTGCAGTTGAACTGGCAAAACATGAAATGTTTTGAATGAATAGATTGTTGGTTTTCTTGCAGCTTTTGTTCTTCATATGAATCATTTTAAATGCTTTAAACTCGAGTAAAAACACTGTATACATCAATTTTTTGGTGCATTTTGTGTACATTCTAATATATTTAATGTTGACAAAATGAGCACTTGGTACAGTATTTGTAAACTTCACATGAGGGGCACTGACTTTCAAGTTGGAAGTGTTAAGATGTGCCCTGTTTCTTATGCTGCTGCTGGTGTAGAAAACAACTTTGTATAAATTAAAGGGAAATTGTATTAACTAAGACTTTTCTATCTGAATGTGTGAAAAGCGTTGGTGTTTGAAAGCGTTTTGAGTTGTCCACCAGACTAAAGGAAGTCCATTTACATAGTTTCAGTAATGGCATGGTAACAGTTCCCCACACCTGCTTCCTTTTATGCCCCTTATTTCCATTGCCCCCTCTTACTTCCATCAGTGGATTCTGAAGTAGATAATCATCCCTGAAGGTGATGGGAGACTAATTTCCATGAGCATATTTTCATACATATTGTGAACGAAATCCGTCAGGCACACATCAATTTAGTGTAATTTTCTGAAACGCTATACTTTTGTATGGAAGTGGCAGTCTTGAGGCTGAATAGCAAATGCTGCTGCAATCCTCAAATAAAACATGTAAATGTTAGTTTGAAAGTGCATATATTTTCTTTTTAACTGCAATACAAATATACATCTTTTCTACAAGTTTTGTGTAGGTTGAAATATTTTGTCAACAGTGTAAAGCATATGTAAAATTGATCAAATAGGGCAGCACAATATGTTAGTGCTGTTGTCAATAATAGGACTTTGTGCCACTGCCAAACAGCTCTATTGATTCTGTTCACAAGTTTACAACTCAAATTCAAACTCAAAATGTTTGTTTTTCCAAAAATAAATGTACTTATGAATAGTGTTGACAAACAGCAAAATTTAAACTAAACAAATGTGAATGAATGACTATTAGGGGGAAAAATAGTTTTGCTAAAAATTGCTTTAAACCAAAAACAATCAATGAAAATGACAAATTATTCTTGTTTTTTTTCCACTATAGTTATGATGGCTGTAATGCTGCACTGGGGCAACACTTTAGAAATTCACATTACAGGGATTTTCTTATGTTAATGAGCAGTAATCAACATATTCACACTCCCCTAATTGAAATAGCATGAAGGGCCACACTACAGGTAAAGGGGGTAAGAAGAATGTCCCCCATTTCTTTATAATGGTAATTTAAGACCCACTCCAATCTTTTTTTAATCAATTTAAGTGTTCCCAGTGGTCTTTAATGATGATTATGCCATCCTTAGCTAAAATTAAAAATAATAAAAACCTGTGTCGTTTTCAACGACATTTCTGTAGCGGCACGAGGTCATTAGTCATTTGCCTGTCACGTGTGGGTGGGACTGTTGGCGTAGAGCAACCCACCCCATTACTGAGAGCTCCCTATTTACACACTGTCCTGTTAACTTACAACACCTCACTCGCCCAGCCTCTTTACCAGTGCAACAAAAATGGCGAGCAATATTGGAGCTATCCAGCCATACAGTTGAGCCAGATGCCAGCTCGGACAAAGAAAATGAAGACGTACAGGGATTCAGTCTACAAATTGATGCATCAGAATGGAGCAAAGCAGGGAGCTTGTGGCCCGCCTAGTGAAATTTATATGCCACAAATTCTGTATTTTTTATATTATCCTTACAAGTCCTTCATCATGAGAAAAATGCCACAAAAACATGTTAAAAATTGCGAAAAAGCCATTTTAGTCAGTGAGTATTCAAATTGATAATTTATTTTCTTTGCTTCTTTTCCTACTCATTATTTGTACAGTTTTTAAAATCCCGGAAATACCTTTTATTTTAAGATAAGATGTACTAATGTCGCAAATATCATTACTGTCATTTTCTTTTGTGCGTGGCATGTTTGCACATTTAATCTCTGAACAGAAGTGAATAAATGTAACATTTTTAAAGCAAAATATTTACTTTTTATACATCAACTAGGGATGCTAGACCGATTTGCTTCCCAACTAGAGAATCACAAGTAATTTCTGAAACTAATGTGTCTTGATTACTGCATTAATGTATTTTAAAGTATTTTAAATCTAGAGCTATGGGATTGGAATAAAGGGTTAAACTGAAACACTAGTACTAGAAGAACAGTCATTACTCAGGCATTATGGTGTCCTTGAGATTTACCACTCTGCTTGTTCCCATCTCCCTGTACTACTCGCTGCTGATTAGCTAAACCAGATGATTCCATGATCCGATTGGCTGAACACATTTGATCTAAGTAATCTCCACCAAGCAGAGCAAGGATATCTATAAACAAGCAAGATCTTTAGAACCAGGACAAACAAAGTCTTCAAACTAGTTTTGTTTTCCATTTCACAGCAGTCTTTTACACATATTTCATTAGCTTAACAATAAATCCATATCAATGTTGAGTATTTGTTTCTGTAGTACTTGCATAATACTTTTTCTATTAAAAAACATTCATATGTATATTTTTTTTTGGTAAATGAGAACTGCTCTATTTTTGTTTACATTTCAGAAACCAAATTTTCACAGAATTTGGAATAGATACAAAGTTAATATACCTGTGAATTAGAGCTGGGCAATGTGGCAAAAAAATGAAATCTCAGATTTTTTTTCACACCAAATTCAATTTACAATTTGAATCGATTTTTTTTTTTCCTCTCTCCTTTTATTTCTTTAAAAAACACAAAAGAAAGAATATATTTAATAAAGCCAATTTTATTTTAACATCTACTTTGGAAATCTACTCAAACAAAAAGTTCCATTAAATACAAGCTGAAAGCATGTTTGTAAATCAATGCAGCAGATGTTTTGTGAGCTACTACTAGCTTAAGCATCTCATAAAGAGAAACACTTCTCGCACTTGGCACTTTTGCAGCTCAACACCGGATGTGTAATGTTGGATATTGTTGATAAAGTTTCATTTAAAGTGGATTCACATCTGTTATTGTATTTAGAAAATAGTTTTTTATGAATGTTCCATTTGTTGTATTTATTATCTATTTTATAAGTCCGCTCTGTGAAAACATTCTGACTTTCAACCAGTTTGTGGTCAAACTGGGGACGAGTGGTGCAGCTTGTTAGCGTAGCTTATAGCATCGTAGCATGACGACATCAGAGTGCAACAACACCGCTTTCTCCAACACTTTACCAAACTCTATTGCTGCTGTGAGTCCAGCTGGTTTATGCTCAATTTCTGTTAGGATCAAGTTAAAAACCGCCATGTCTTACTGCTCCATCAGCCTAAGCTTTAAGCTACAGTGAGAAGTGTACAGACGCTACCAGAATGAGTGTGGGGGGGCGCTTTACGTGTCACTTGCACGTGAAAATATTGTGCAAGAAGCTTTTTTTTTCTCAGCCTTGCGGAAAAAACTGACTTTGCTCTGAACAGCGGAAGGCCAAAAAAGCAGAGCACTGGGAAAATAAAATCTTTCTTAATTTTTTTCCAAAAATAAATGGTCTAAAGCAAATATTTTAATTAATAGATTATATCAATATTATGCCCAGCCCTACTGTGAATACTTTAAACCTCACCATCTGCCCTTGTGTGTTGTATCTACAGGTGGCCGCAAAAATGGGAGGAGACCAGATGCCCAACATGAATTCGTCTGCAGTCATAGACCCCTCCCTCTATGGCTTTGTTAGCCAAAACTGTTCTCTTGACAATGGAAGTAAGTCGTCACTATAACCCTGAAGTCAAAGGGTTTTCTCTATTTATCTATTTATTTTGTTTTATCCTTTCTTGACAGAAGCATAGTGGATGTGTCACATTAAGATTCATATTACTCAAATTAGTCTTCAAATAATTGATAAAAAAGGGGTCGTGAACTAATTTGGATTGATTTAAAACGTTTCTCACAATGTGACTATCTAATGCTTCTATATTTTAACGTGTTGTTCATTTACACAATATCTTTAAATGAGTAAATGCATTTGAGATCTGAATAAACTGTTTACAAAAAAAATATTTTGTTTTAGAAAAACAAACCATTGCTTCAATTCCTAGTTCAGTTTCAAAACAGGTTAGATTCCTGATGTTTGTCTAACTTGGCGCTTATCTGTTTTCTTAGTTGAAATATTTGCTTTAAAACCCGCAGCTCATGTTTGAGCTTTCAGCCGAGTGACTGATGTGTTGTTGGTGTAGAGAATTAACTGCAGTCCTGTAAAAGAAATGTTTGCCTGCAACACATTCACAACAGAGATTTGATCCCTTTCATATCCACAAAGTGGAAACTCAAGTCATTTATCCAATCCTCCTCTTATCTTGTCACTGTGGTTTGTGTAAGCTTTGAATGCATGAATGCCAAACTTGTTAATTTAGGTTTGTTTGATGACCTCATGTTGTTGTCAACAGTTTGTCCTCAGTTTTTCTTGAGTCATAAATTGTTCAATTCAGGAGAGTAGATTGATTGAAAATCTAAATGTAGAAGTTAGGCTGCAGGAATTATTTATCAGTGCAAGAACTTTACCCACATCCTGCAATGCAGTTATTTCACCTCCTCTTTTAGCTTATTTTTTGTCCCTCAAATTTATCCCTGGAATCTTTTCTTTTTGTCAGAAGTGGCATCAGGGCACCGAAGCATAAAAATTGGTTGAACCTGCAAGATATGAACTCCATGTGCACACATCCGTGGCAGCACACCCTCTGGTGACCTTGCAGGACCCTTGCCTGTTGCTACCTGTCAAAATTCAATTCAGTATCAGCAGTCACTGACCCGGCTGCCTCTCTTTTTTTTGGGGGGGGCGGCGGCTCAGATTGAAAAGCTCAATCATTTAGTCGCAGGCCTGATTTTCATGAGGGTCAGAGCTCCCCGCTGTGGGTCAGACATTGACATGAAGAATAGGCTGCTTCATGTCCATCTGCTCCCATCTCCTCCAGCACCGTGACTCACTTTTGTTTGTGTTGCTGCTACATTTGACAACAGCATGAAACATCTTTTTTGTGTTTTACCTGTATTTGTGACAAGATTTCTGATCACATTTGCGTTTTCCTTTTCTCTTTAGTTGGGAACCATCTTGGTGCAATGGTACATCAAAGGTGAGCAGAAACTGTTGGTCATCTTAGAATTGTGATCATTTGTTCTTCTCCCAAGTTAAAATACTGTAACCTTTTTGAAACATAACCCTGATCATATTTCACAGCTCTCTGATATTCAGTTATTTTAGAAATTCAACTATTCAGGACATCAATGCTTGCAATCAAAATTTACTGTATAGTGATCTGTTCCTCTCATAGGGCTCTTACTACAGAAGACTTCAAAGTGCCTGATAAGATGGTGGGATTTAGTAAGTATTTGTTTTTAGCACTGATGAATACAAATATTTACAAACTGTTTTCAGATCAAGCCTTCAATTTGAAAAAGCAAATGTTTTGAATATATATTTTTCTTATTTAGTTATTGGAAAAGGAGGGGAGCAGATCTCTAGAATTCAGCAGGAATCTGGCTGTAAGATCCAGATCGCTTCAGGTAAATTCATCCACATCACAAGACACATTTTATTGAATCCAAAATGTTCTTTTCATTAATTTTTTTTTTCTATCTATTATCCTTTTAATCCAAGAGCTTTAGCTCCTGTGTTTACATTCTTTGAACTAGCTACCATATGTCTTTAGCCGTTTACACAATTTATGTAATTCCAAAGGATGTAGAAATGGAGGAAAGTAGCCTTATGCTGAGATGCAACACTTTAACGCAGTAAAGTGTCTGCTCACTTAACGAAAATCAGCTGAACTTGTTGCGGAGTAAAGCATTTTTGCACTGTTATACAGCACTATAATGTGTAGTAATGTTTCATATTGGTACAAAGCCTCTTTTCTCAGCGTCAGAATCAGCTGATTGATCTGGTAAAAGATTTACGGTGCGTCAAATAGTGTGCGTTATTTAGACGTCGCCAGCGACATCTCCAGTGTTAAAGGGTTAATACCCTTTTTTTTCCAATTGTCAACAAATAAAGGTTTAATAAAAACTGTCCTGCTTCATAAAAATGCAGTGTCCACACACTAAATCCGTTGAACTACTATACTTTTAATGCTGCTACTGCAGCTGTTGTTGTGTATCTCCTTTCAGTTTTATGGGTTTAAGTTTATTGTTTTTCAGCTGCTTACCTGTAGCATTTGTACACATTTTTAGCTGTCAACCATCATATGTTTTTCTGTTTTGAAATTATGTTTACATTTTTTTCTTTTGCTTTTCCTTATGCTTCTTTTATTTTATTTTTTTTTGATGGGCTTGAAGAATTTCTTCACTTTCACCTCAAATTATTGTCGATAGATGTTAAATAAAAAAAAAAAAGTAGTTATTTGTTTCTTTATTCTGTTATTTACTTGTAAATTGCCTTGTTTTAATTAGCAAGAATGATTTTCTTTTCTTAATGCCATAGACAGTGGAGGCATGTTGGACAGACCCTGCACACTGACTGGAAGCCCAGAAAACATCGAGTAAGCCTAATCACAACATAAAACCTCAGTGAAAAGAGACCTTTGTTGTTACCGAGACCACAAACTCACACCTGTCCCATCACAGAAAAATCTGACCCAGCAGAGTTTTTTTTCTAAATGTTCTGCTTTTTTCTCCGCTTCACAGGCAGGCCAAGAGACTGCTGAGTGAGATTATTGAGCAGTGTCGCTATGGTCCCGGCTTCCACAACGACATGGACGGGAACGGTTCCATCCAACAGATGCTCATCCCTGCCAACAAAGTTGGCCTGGTCATCGGCAAGGGTGGAGAGACCATCAAACAACTGCAGGTCTGCTTGAAGGCAACACTCAGTCAACAGCACGTCAAGCCAAAGGACAAGGAAGTCCTATTTGTAACTGAACATAATCGACTTTAAATGACTGTAAAATAAGATTACTATGAAGGGCAGTGGTTTTCTCATTGAGAAAGGAACTGTAGTGACTTCAGAAGTCGCCATAGCTTAAAAAGCAATCTTCCTGCTTAAAAAAATTATAGAAATGTCCTAAAATAAAACCAGTGATAGGTTTAGGATGCTAAACCTTCAGTATTTTGCTATTTTTTTTAACCAATATTTGCATATTTATTGTATAATATGTGCAGTATGACTCATCTTACATTGTTTCAACTGTTTAATGTAAGATAATGTATATACAATAGACTTACAAGACACTTCATATTGAATTCTATTTTTTTATTTTATACATTTGGCAGACAGGAAATGTTGTAGTTGGGTTCATTTATACTTTACACTTCATTTATAACCTCTGTATTGTTAAACTATAACATCCAAATGTTGAGAGAATGAAGAATTGTTTTTATAACATTTCAAAAGTAAATTGAGGAAATCATATTTTAATTTATTGCATTAAAAATAAAGCTGTCTGGAAGCATGTTTTTGTCTCTGGGGTTTTTAGCTGAATCTCTTGATTAGAACATGGCTGAATCTGGTCCATTCAGAGTAAATAGTACTTTGGACTTTAGCTAACTCTGTGCTGGTTTCTGCTCCTGTTCAATTGTAACCTTGCAGGAGAGGACAGGTGTACAGATGATGATGATTCAGGATGACCCCATGCCCACCGGAGCTGACAAACCCCTGAGAATCACTGGAGATCCTCTCAAAGTCCAGGTCAGTCTCTGAATATTCCACTATGTCTAAACTTTTTATTTATTGGTTTTCTCAACCTTTTCATCCATCCTTTTTTTGTTTTTGTTTTGTTTTTTTGTAGCAAGCCCGTGAACTTGTGGTGAAACTCATCAGGGACAAAGATCAAGGAGACTTCAGGGCTGGAAGGGCAGAATTTGGATCCAAAATGGGTGGAACTAGTCTGGATGTAAAAAATGTTTCTGCTTGGAGATTCATAGCTATTGATGTACAAACCTCTTAAATTGTATATTTAACTTTCCTGATTGTCCTCATTATCAAGGTTGTAGTACCAAGATTTGCAGTTGGAATAATCATCGGCAGGAACGGAGAGATGATCAAAAAAATTCAGAACGATGCTGGCGTCCGGATCCAGTTCAAACAAGGTAAGAGAAGACATTTTCAAGTTTGTGCTTTGAAAAATAGTATGATTTTTTTTTTTTTTTTTTTTTTTTTACACTTGGCCTGTAATTCTTTTTGGGAATTTTTTCATTTATAGAATTGTGTAAATCCTTTGCTCATCAACCGTGAGGCAGTGTTTAGTTTATAACCAATCAGTTCTCACACAATGTATCTCTGTATGCTGTTATCAAGAGATGTGGTGTTTCCTTCTGCATCATAAAATGTGACAAAGGTCATAGCCTGTACACATGAGATTAAAACAATGGATGTGTTTAGATATTCTTGGTACAAAAAATCAGTAGGCATTCCTGGTTAACTCTGTTTTCGTTCAAAAATGAAATTTTTTTTTTTTTTCTGCTCCTTGTGTTCTCTGAGATTCTGTACTAAAGGACATGTTGGATAAACATCTTTTCATGCGGTTTTGCAGATGATGGAATCAGCCCTGACCGCGTTGCTCAGGTGATGGGTCAGCCTGAGCACTGCCACCATGCTGTTCACCTTATCAACGAACTGGTTCAGACCGCTCAAGTATGTTCCCAAATGCTGTAAAAAATACTGAGTTGAGCAAATGATAACATGTTGCCCATTTTATTTATTTTTTCAAAATAAATATTGCAAATGAATATCGGCCTAATTATCGGCTATCGGCCACTCAGACTCTAAATTATGGGTATTGTATTGGCCTTGAAAAAAACATATGTCGATCCCTAGTTCGCACATCTCTTGGAAACGTGCGTTCAAGCAGCTACTACTAAAGAAAAAGTCTAGGTAAATGAGCGTTTCGGCTTTCTTCGTTTAAAACTTGTATTCACATGTAGCCACGCAAGTGGTTACAACTGTTTTCAAGCTTTACGAGCAAATTGCGTGTTCACTGAATGTGCGTTGCCAGTTAAACAAGATTAAACTTTGACCAATCAGAGACTTGGATTTTGTAGTGGCATATAGATTGGATTTATCTGGTGAACCAAAACACAACGACAAACCTAACGACGTCTGCATTTGTCAGTCAAATAAAGGCAAACCGAGGCCACTCTCATGACTGACAGTTATCAATACTCGCCATTGCAAGGATCCTACATGTACATCATGGTCTAAATCCACATTCAACACGTTCTGGAATGTCAAATGCACCCAGTAACTGTCAATATTTTCCTTATCACAGGAGCGAGACGGCTATGGCGTGATGGGGCGTCGAGGACGGGTTGACTGTAACGCAGGTGGGCCTGGAGGTCTTCAGGAAGTCACATATGCAGTTCCTGCTGACAAGTGTGGCCTTGTTATTGGAAAAGGTACAAAAAAAATGGTTTTTTACTATACATTATGTAAAATGTACTTTATTTAGATCATTTGATTAAGATAGTAACCAGGGGGCCTTCCTCCAGCTTGTGCCGGACTGCTGGCCGATTCAAAAAAAAAAAAAAAAAAAAAATATTTGGTTTCTCAAAATGAAAACAAGTGAACCCAACTGAACAGATTGCAGATTCTCTTCATTCACGACAAACTGATGAGAAGAGGTTGGGGGGAGCATGTGACCACCCTCTTATTCTGTCTAGGACTCATGTATACAGCACAAGTGGCATTCATTGGCTTCACTAAGGGCTTAATGACGGGGATAATGCGTGTAATGTGACATTAATTGTTAAAGGTGCATAATAACAGCCCTCAATCATGTGGAAGGCTGCCCGGCATCTAATGAGGCTCTTTCAGTCCAATAGAGTGCAGCAAGGGAATGAAAAGGAGGAATTAGCTTATTGGCTATTCATGCCCACTCTATTGGCAGCTATTTAAAAGTCATTGACCACTGCTTTGGATAGGGCTCCATGAGTGTGTGTGTAGTATGGTGGTATGCATGTTGCTTCAGTGCGTATGTGCAGCAGTAGGCGGATCGAAGGAGGCCTCTTTACCTAAGATAAAAACATGGCAATAGAAATGTCAAGTGGCTTTTGTGCACACAGCGGAGCGAGGGAAACAAATAAACCTGGGCGTTGCGTTCCCCCCTCTCACTGCATTAGCATATGAAGTGGCCCAATATGGTGGAGATGGCGGTGGGTCTGGGTGCTGTCAGCCAGTCCTTAAAGAGTGCAGTGATTAATATCTTTACGATGCCATATGCAGCCTGTTGGCCCTCTGTGTTGACCCCCAAGCGCGCACACAGCCTGGATGGATCAAACCACCCACCAACCTGCCCAGAACCCAAAGCGAGCAAGAAATTACCACAAGCCTCCAAATAGGCATCTGTGTAACCCAGAGCATTTCAGCCCAGGCTTCACTGTGGAGATTCACATCTTTGAGTTTATATTTAGTTTGTGTTGCAAAAAAAATGTTCATTTCACCTTTAGTGGCTGCAACAGGCGTGCTTTTGCTCTTCACAGATCAAAATTTATGTAAGTGAGGTTTATTTTTGTCCCTCAAAAATTCAAAACCGTCTTTACATTTTTAAGTGTTTTTGTTTTTGTCCTGATATAATCAAAACACTTTATTTGAAAAAAGATTTTATTTTGAAGCCCTTTCAATTAACCCTTTAACACCAGAGCTTGAGCTCAACTATTCTTTCCACTCCTGTAACTTTTCAACTGTTTACACAATCACTGTGAATCAGCCGTTCTTTAGAAACATGTATATCGGTGCAATGCTGACATGAAAAGCCTCTTTCTCTGCGTCAGAATCAGCTGATTCGTGTTGATCGTATAAACGGGAGAAGAGTTATGGTATGTTGAGTGGGTTAGTCAAGTGATGCCGGTGACATCTCCGGTGTTAAAGAGTTAAACTTTCTCAGACTTTTAATAGCTGGAGAAAACACTTGTCCAGTTTTGTAAAAGTTTTTTCAAAAGTGAATGTTAATGTGTGAAGTCAAAGGGAAATATTAGCCTAACTTTATGTTGGAACCCATGCAGAATTCATGTTGTCGCAGTCTTTCAGGATGCTGGGATTAAAATTATTAGTTTTAGTGAACCAGACAAGAAATCAAAAATATTTGCTTTCCCAATTTTCATCTGCAGATTTCTGCATTTGATCTGTGGTTATCTTTTATTTTTGATGTATTAAAATGTGAGGTTTTTATTGCGTCAGAGGTAAATGTTGCGTACTCTGGCACTTTTTGTGTGACTGTCTAACATTTCGCCAATCGCTTGGCTTTGCCTTGAATGGTGTCACCAGTTGTACTTTTGTATCCTTCCCTTTGCTGCCGCTCACTAAATCAGTCTCATTATTGAGGCCTGTATTATCTGCCCTTACTAAAGGCCAGTCCATGAAATGAATGGCTGGGTCTTCATTGCTCTCTGCCGTCTGACCAGAAGAGATCATAATGGCTTTATTAAGGCAGAAGTTTCATTTGCTTGACAATGGTTTAATGGCCCATGTGCAGTCTGTTGGCAGCAAGGAATGAGGCACCAGAGGAGGAGCGGTTTCTGATGAGCGTTTTTATTCAAGAGGGGGGGTCAGGAAGGGTCGTCAGAGTGTCAGCCACCAGTGAACAAATGTGTAATTGATGTTGGGACATCCCCAGTGTCCTCACCCCGGGATCTACCCCTCGCTCCTTCCTCTCATAACAGGCTACGACACCGAGTCAAGAATGAAAAAGACTAAAGGAGACAAACGACGTCCCGGAAGGAGGATACGCTTGAATTTCGTCCCCTTGTCTCTTGCCAGCGATGTTTCGCTTCTCCCTGCTGGTGTAATTGCTCCCAACACACGTCTGGAAGCTGGCGTCTGATGTAGAGAAGGGGGTGGTGCGCAGGAGGTGTCCTCTTTTGTTTCCTGATTTTGCATGGATGTTACAGAACATGGATTTTTTTTTTTTTTTTTTTTTTTTTTTTTTACTGAAGGTAGCGCTTAATTTGACGAGTCAACTTCTGTAAGGAGAGTTTGGTTTGGAAGATGTTCCCCGTCTAGCAGTGTGTGAGTCTGTTGCTCGTAGCTGAAGGTCTCGGTTCTGGTTTATTCACTTAAGAGTCTTTTTAAAATTATAAATCTGAAACGACAGTCATGTTGAGTTAAAATCAACGTTGGTTCCTTTAGGCATAAAATAAAGTGCTCCTTCAGAAACAGCATACAGTTGAAAAACATTGTGGGTAAAGCTTTCTTTTTAAGATTTCTAAAGAAACCAATCCAATAAAAAATTAACATGTTTTTGTGGCATTTTGGCGTTTTAAAATTTTTATTATTCAAAGTGTTGTGAATCAGGAGCAGACAGAAAAATGCAGCTGAAAAAATATTGTATTTTTTTACATAGAAACTATGCTGAACGGGCAACAAGCTCCCTGCTCCGCTCCATTCCGATGCATCCACCTGTAGATGACTAGATTCGTGTACGTCTTTGTTTTCCTCATCTGAGCTGACATCTGGCTCAAAACTGGATAGCTCCAACATTGCTCACCTTATTTTGTTGCACGGGTAATGCTAGGTTGGGGTTGTGAGGAGCTGTAGGCCAGCAGCTATTTTGTTTTGTAAGATTTTAGCTCAATATAAACACAACCATTAAAATGTGTCATGGTTTCCTCAGGTGGAGAAACCATAAAGAACATCAAAGAGCAGTCTCGTGCTCACGTGGAGCTGCAGAGAAACCCGCCGCCCAGCACCGACCCCAACGTGCGCATCTTCTCCATCCGAGGCACCCCGCAGCAGTTGGAGAAAGCTCGTCAACTGATCGATGAGAGAATTGGGGTAGGTGGTCTGTCCTTAGGCCCCACAGTACGGCCTTCAAAAATGCTTTTGTTGGGCTTGATATTCATGAGCACACATGTCAATGCGGGGAGCTGCTGTGGTCCCGGTGGCCAGCACGATGTCACCAGAGGTTAAACATGAAGAATCCATCAAATGGACTTAATGGAGTGCATCAGCGCTTGCCCCTGCCCTTTGACCTTGTCTGTTGGCTCCCTTTAAACACAAGTGTGGTCTTTCACTCACCTCTTCCTTCTCTCTTCTTCAGGGTCCAGGGATTGGGGGTAACAGCAACTTCAGTATGAATCTTTACAACCAAGGACCAACCACTCCTCCCCAACAGTAAGGTTCCATTCCTGCCTTCAGATCATAGTTGGTGGAAGCTGAACTGGAGGATAGCTGCTCACATGCTTTATCTTGCTTAAAGTGGGCCTCAGCCGTTCATGACTGGAGGATGGGGGACAACTTTTCAGATCTGGCAACCTCAAGGCCAGCAGGACCACAGTAAGTCACAAGTATTGATCATGTTTGAATAAAATCCAAATTTGTATTGTTAAAAAGATACAAATCCTCTTTTTTTTTTTTTGGTTCTTTTTAAAATAAATCGGAGCACAAACTCATTTGCAGCTCAAACTTTTCTGTTCTGCCTTCACTGGTCCGCTTCCCCAAGGCTAACCACATGTTTCCTGTACAGACAACTTTTTTATGTGCTGTCCGTGGAACTTGATAGGAAAGCAGAGTCTTAGATGAGAACAGAAGGCTGAAAGCGGAAAAGTAAAACCCACTTTCTGCAACTCTTGTTGTGTGTCTGGTTTCAGATCACAATGGATCCCAGACGGGCCAGATGGACTGGGAGCAGTATTATAAAAAGCTAGGTGAATGTCACTCAGCTACAGGAGTGTTTATGAACCGCTTCCAGCTTGAATGAAGATCTACCTTTTAAGATCTCACTGAGACCATTTTTAAAAAAAAACAAATTTGAAATGTTTTCTGTTTGAAGAAAACTAAATAAGCATCTGAAACATCTGCTTCCAGGTCAGCAAAACCAACCCCAGAACTCTGCTCCGGAATACAACAAAGTGTGGGGTAAGTCCTTTTTTATCAACCTAATTAAAACTTTAAAAAGTTTCCATGTGGGTCACTCTCATTTCTGATTTTCTCCTCTTCATATTTTTTCTTTTCAAAGGCCAGACAGCTGGTCCTGCCACTCAGCAGACTTCTAATCCCGACTACAACACCTGGGTCGACTTCTACAGACAGCCGATGGCCTTCTTCAACCAGGGTTCTCAGCAGACTCAAGCTCCTGGTCTCCAGGTGAGACAGGATTTCTTAGCACTGCTGTTTGAAACAAAACTTTTGTGGTTAGTTTTACCCTTTTACTGCATAAAAAGAACTGGACAGGAGGGTGGTAGTGACGTCACCCATAGAAAATGCCATACCTCCAGCCAATTGGGTCGCCATTTTTTTCATTTGACCGTGATTGGTGCAAGTTGGTCTAAGTCAACGTTTCTATGGCAACTACTGTCCCCGATCTTGAATAAGCTTGTTCGAAGTCCACACCCTTTCCACTGAAAGCAGGCTCAGGATAATCTGTCAAACATTCTAGTTTGGGGCCAGTGGGCACACATGCTTTTAATAAGATATTTGATCGGTCAGTTTATAACTGAGAAAAAAAGTTAGGAAAACACTATCAGAACAAGAAAATAAAGTCTATGGGATTTTGGCTTCTCTGAGCCAGCAGGTACTTTCTGTTTGGAACATGAGAGGGTAGGGATCACCTAGTCCAGTTCTTGTACAGTCAATGGTCTTACCTACAGAACCTAAGAACAGTCATCTGCAAAGAATCGGACAATGAGACACGAAACAAAACATTTTTGAAAAGGTCCAGTGTGCAGCTCATCTATAAAATCCTTTCATAATGATTGAAAACAAGTTTTTCAGCTTTTGAATTTATAAGTAAATGTTTTTAAATTACTATCGGTCAGCTCTGATCTTTACTTATGAAATAATTCAACCAGATTTAAGAAAAAGCTGTTTGATTTTTTTTAAACACTAGCATCAGTATCTGAAGTATCATTTTAGACCACTAGACTCGAGACATAATTATTCAGTGATCATAAAGATGAAACAGAAAAAGCGTTTCACGTCACCCTTGCAGGAATTCGTTTAAAAGAACATGTTATCTGCTTTTGTTCTGCAGGATTAAGAAGACGCTCGGATAAACAAGACGCTCGGGTGAAAGACTTGAATCACTGCGAGGCTGAAAAAGACCTTTTTTTGTTTGTTTGTTTTCTAGCTGAGGGGTTCTAGATTTACAACGCCTTGAATACTTTTCTTTTTCTTAGTGAGAAACACTAGCTGTAGAACGACTTGTATGATAAAGTAATATTTCTAAAATCAGGAACATTTATTTGTTACTAAATGCTAATGCACACTGTTATTTTGGATAGACAGTTATGTGGGATCCCTTTTTGGACTTGAGAGAGCTGTTTTTTTGTTTTTCTATTTTTTTTTCTGTCTTGACTCAGATTGTAACTGCCAAAATGAACCCAAGAGTTGTAACATTTCAGAAGGCAATATGATCTATTTTTGTTTTCTAGTTATATCTAAATGAAACAATGATATGTGCTTAGCAGTCTTGAATACTTTCCTTTTTTTTGTCATTTGTCATAAAAATGTGTAAAGTGTTTTTGTTTTACATGATTCAGTGAAATGAAACTGTGATGTTTTGTTACAGGAAATGTCTCTTTTTTTTTTTGGTTTTGTTTTGTTTTTGTTACAAGGTTGAAAGAAAAAAAGGATTAATGTAAGCCAGTGGCAGTAGTTCTAATTTAATTCCTGTTGTGGTTTGTATCCTGTTTTTCAATGTCATTTTATTGTACTCTGGTTTAAAAAAAGAAAGAAAAAAGGTGCAATATCTTATTTCACTTTTGAAACAAAGATGGGTTTTCTGATATTTTGACAAACTTTTTAACTTGTAGTTTTAAGATTTTTTTTTTTTTTTCAAATGGAAATTAAAAATGATAATTTATTACCGTAATAGGATTTAGGGGGATGTTGCAGATAGCTTTTGCCTTTACTACCTTGTAAAACTATGTATATATGCTCATATATTTGACTGTTAATTTAAGATATATGTTTCATATATATAATTATATATATAAATATATCAAAAACACTTTTTTTGTTTTTCCTGTGGTCACTGTTGCAGGAAATGGTCCCTCTTTTTCTGTTTTCATACTGAAAATGTCAAAGATTGTGAATGTGTGATTTTTGAAATTCGATGTTGCATCTTGTTATGAAGAAAAACAAGAAATGGTAGATTTTTTTTTTTTTTTTTCCTGTGCGTGTGCATACTTTGTACCTAAACTATTCAAGACTGCTAAGCTTCTGCGATTCGTACCTGTGTAATAATTTAATATTTTTATGTTTTAAATATGAGAAAGAAAATTTGTCTTATTTGGTACCTCCCAGTTCACCAGCACCCCACTGAGCCCCTCATTGTGGACTCAGTGGGGCGTTTGACTCAGTCCATTGCTTATAACTTTTAATTAATTTTTATTTCTTTGTGTGATCTAATATAAATGATGCATTATTGTGGAGAATGATTCTGATAATGTCATTTCTTAATGAAAAGGGATATAATTTCAAAATTGTCTAATTATGGTGTTTGTTTTTTTTTCCTCCTTTTGTGTGTACAGTTAACCATGTATTAAAAACATCCAGACTACCTTTATGTGTACTGTTTAAACTGATTTTCAGTGGATGAATATTCTATACATATGGATGTCTTATGTTGTATTCTGCTACTTAAAGTGTTCAAACGAAGAGCTCTATTGTGTGTACTAACAGATGAAACTGAGGATATATAGGCCAAATGTATGTTTTCATGTTTTATAAGCAGAAATTCTATATTTTCTATAGTCTGCCAGTTCTCAAATTCAAATAAATCTTCCGCAAGCCTCCCTTGTGGTTTGAGTTCCAGTATTTTTATACGTTTGTCTTTTTCTGGTCACTGTGGTTTCTGCTTCTTTAAATATCCTTAAATGTTTAATTTTTCACAGCTTGATGATGTTCTATTAGTCTTTGACTAAGTTCTAACATTTTATGTAAGATTAAATTAGTGCTAATGTACAAATGATAAACTTAAGCTTTTGGTATCCTCATTGCTTCCTTTCTTTTTTAAGACTCGCGAGCGTGCCGTCCCACAGGCTCTGGTCCACTGAGATGTTCTCCTCCTCCACCCCTTTCAGACCCACTCTAGCTTTGTCACTGCACATCTTTGCACTCAGCAGGGAGGCTCCTGCCACTCTGGATGCTCCCTGGCCCCATACGGGTCTTGGCTTTGATGCCGTGCAGCTGTTTCCAAATCCGACCCTCGATTTTTGATCCTTTCGCTCCTAAATGTGTCGTCCCTGAGGACACGTCAGACCTGCTGGTTCTTTGGCGACTGTCTTCATAGTTTAGCTAGTTCGTTGATGGGAGTTTTTGGCTCAATCTTTCTTTTTTTTTTATGTATTAAAATTGAATGTTTTCTAAAACGAAGTGTTTTTGGTTTAGTTTTGAACCTAATAGGCTGGTAAAAGATGGGTTTTAGGATGCAGACTGAAAGGTTAAGTCTCATTTTAGCAAAAGAAAAACAAAAATTGGAAAAACTTGTTTGGCATTTATGTTATGCTTTTTCCTGACTTTATTTTTTTTTCCTTTTCTCGTAGAGAAATTGAAAGTTTTCTAAAACAAAATGATGCATTTTTGGTTTTTGGTCACATGCTACAAACAAATAACTTGAAAATGAATTTTTCATTTTTGGATTTTTGTTTTCTAAAACACGGCTCATTTTTGGTTTAGTTTTACACCTTATAGACTGGTCAAAATCTTTTATGATGCAAACTGAAACTTGAATTGCATTTAAACAAAAAAAAAAAAAAACATTGACAATCTTCTAATAATTAGCTTTTTTGCTATTGCCTTTATTTTTTGTTTCAAGGCTAACTTACACCATTTAGTGTAAATATTTAAAATTAGAATCAATTACTTAAATTATGTCCTTTTTACTATGTGGATATTATTTCATTAAGTGTAAAAAAGAAGAGGAAAATGTTTTTGGTGACTTTAAGAACTTGCAGCTTTTATTTTTACATTTTTTTTAATATATTTTTTGGAATACAAATTCCTAAAAAATATGGAATTCATTTCTGACTACAAGAGTTTCGACATTTTCTGCATTTACACTTGAAATTCAGTGGGCCACTCTGATTTCGAGTATGGAGGGGAAAAGGCCTAGAGCTTCATGGGGGCGCATGCCACATATAATCTTCATACCCATACGCCATCTATGAACCCTGTGGGGCATTTTTCTCTGACATGTATCCACTTGATAGGTTATAAGGAGAAGGACGGAATGAACCATTTTGAAGTAGTTTCCTTGCTGTGTAAATAAAGGCGCACCTCCACCTCCTGCGCATCCAGCAGGTGTCCTGATCTCTCCTCCTCCTCCAGTCCATCAACCTAAAAAGGGGATGTTTGGGGTGGGGTGTGCTCCACTCTCACCTCTGCAGCAGATAAGCCGGTGGTGAGTGTCTCACACACTGTGGCAGCTACCTTAATCTGTTTTTAATGACGGCGCGGAGGATCCCCAGAGACCGCGCGCTCCTCCATCCCCGCTGCGCACACGCTGGCGCTTGTGCGCGCAAAGGCCCGAGGCTCTCAGTCACAATGTGTCCCAAAAGGAAAAAAAAAAAAAAAAAAGCAATTTATCTGGATAAAAACATACATTTCGATTTTTTTTGTTGGTTTTTCCCCCCAAAAACTGAACCCTCCAAACGGTTTCCCACCAGCTCTTTGAAATCCAACAATAGTGCAATAATTGTCAATCATCCCCATTAAATTGATAAGCTTTAAATAGGCAGAATAATAGCTTAAATTGTCCTACAATGGAACGGCTAAGCAGGATGATTTGCTATTGCTGACATGCCCGCGGCTTTACCAGCTCCAAATAATGCCATAGGTTAATGCATAAATAAGCAAATCAAATCCATGCGTTACCCCAATTCAATTCATTTAATTCCTCTTTAATAAAGAAACGGCCCACCCCCCTTTTACCCTCCACCTCCCCCACGAGCCATTTACCTCGGAGGGTTTTTTTTTTTCTTTTTTTGTGATGAATGCTATAAATGTAAATCAATCTAGATGAGAAAGAATCCCATTGAAAGCGCGGAGAAATTTCATCTGGGAAAAGGGAGACAAACGTGGGAGGGGCGCGCTCATAAAAAGCAGCTGTTTCTCAGTAATCTTTTTTCGTGCCCTGTCACTCACCTTGCCTTTTCACTATCTCTGCTGCGCACAAAACTCTCCACCATTGTATTTACTTGCCATATCTTCTTTCCCATTACTTTGCCCGTGCACAGTCCATATCCGCGAGGAGAAAGACAGAAAGCACAACTTGCCCACTATTTTTTTTTTTCGGACAATCCCCTTGTAGTTGCTGGAGTGAAAAGAAGAGTGCATGGATGTCAAATTGCCCTCAAAACACCATGAAAGATTGATTTGCAGCACTTTTCAGGGTCCTGACATTACTCCAGGGGGAGCTGAATGGGAAACCTGTGAGCCTGGGATGGAATAAAGATGTCCTCTCTGCTGGAAAAGAAGGAAAACTGCCCATTTAGCCCCAGTCCATCAAGCCCGAAAAATAGGCAACAGAGGAAAAAACACAGAAGACTGCGGCTATAGAGAAGAAAGGGGCCCGTATATACTCATCTAAACGTCTCCACAATACCGAGGGGGCTCCGAACATCCATGAATATTAAACCGCTTACCTCAACAAGGGTTTGGAGAAGAAAAAAAAGTGCAGCACGTCAAAGAAGCTTTGCATTTTTCTGGACGTGAATAATGCCGGACAAAAAAAAAATAAAGGTTTCCATTCTTATTATTCCCGCGCTAACTCTTGACAAAAAAATTAATATTACTAGCGCATGAATACGAAATGCATGAGAAAAAAACCGGCGAACAACTCCCAGACTCGATGACCCACTTTTGTGCGTAAATGCGCAACTTCTGGTGCGCCCTAAAAACGTCTTCTCTTGTCCATTTTTCTCCTCACATATTTTGGCGCTTAATTTTGACAAACACGTGTCCAATCTCTTTAAAATATTTTTTGTCTTTTATTTGACATCGACATTTATTTAAAAACAAGTGGTAATTTAATGTAGGGATAATTACTTCAAGTTTTGCCCCCTCCTCCCCAGCAGGCAGGTCTGCACCGTGAGGGGTGTGTCGTTAATAAGTAATTAGACAGGGGTCACAGTGGGCACTTATATAAAGAGATCCTCACAGGCAGGCAGCGCAGCTTTACGCGCACAGTTTTGGAGCAGTTGGGCGGACTGAGAAGCAGCAGCTCTGCGCACGTGTGTCCACTTGTTCTCCGTCTTCACTCCTCCCGGCGTCTCTTCTCTGCATGATGGGCTCCGTGCTGCCCGCCGATACTTTGGCTCTCAAGTCTGGATTTAAGTGCCCCGGCCGCGCGCTCTCGGACGTGATCACTTCGGACATCCTGCACAGCTTCCTGTACGGCAGGTGGAGGAACGTGCTGGGCGAGCACCTGGCTGAGGAGCGGCACAGCGGCAGCGTCAGCAGCACAAAAACCGCCTTCACGGCCGAAGTTCTGGCCCAGTCCTTCGCTGGAGGTAAACCGGCCTGCTGTTTCGCATGAAATGTGTTTTTATAACAGATTACTGTACTTAAGTGGAACGAACTGTGCGGATACGTTGTTATATTTAAGCCATTCGTGCGTAAAAGCGCAAACGTCAGTGCGTTTTTGCACACAAAACTCAAATATTGAACTAAACTCCAACCCCCGAGGTGCACTTTTTAGAAAAAATAAAACATTCCAACATAAATAATGATAATCTGTAATAATGACAAATCTGTATTCTAAAAGAGAGATTCCCAATGTGTTCAGAAACAATTGGCGCATTTTTCCGCTCAAGAGTCCAGCGACGTGTTGTCTGCAGCTGACTGAAAGACGCGGGGCATTTAATTCATTTGGTTAACTTTGTGCTTGACCTGGGAAAGTTTCCACTTAAACCTTGCGCAGGAAAAATGAAAGAGTGTCCGTTCTTTGAGATGTCCAGAGGTTTTTTCTCCCGCATTCATCAATCTCCGGACAGTCTCTTTTCCTCTCTTGTCAGCTATGGGGCTCCCGAGCTTTTCTCTTTCTCTGTCCTTAAAAGATTT
Source organism: Oryzias celebensis (assembly GCA_014656515.1). Taxonomy (NCBI): domain Eukaryota; kingdom Metazoa; phylum Chordata; class Actinopteri; order Beloniformes; family Adrianichthyidae; genus Oryzias; species Oryzias celebensis. Next base: position 11,763,579 of record BNCR01000012.1, read on the forward strand.
GCTGTTCCTCGCATAATGCAGCGTGAAGGCTAAATCTAATGCTATTCATTGCATGTCAAGCATCTAATCGCCTTTCCATTTTTTTGTTGCAGAAATTCCCCAGCCTTTTAAACAAGCCCTCGTTTCATTCAGCGCAAATTTATTGCTACAAAGTTCTTAAAAGGATAATGAATTTGGAATTAGCCGTTCCTTTTCCAGTAAACTTTAATGAATATCACATCTGAAGCATGACAAATTGCTGGACCCTGAGCAATAGAGGACCATTTAACCCCCATTCGGCGGGGCTTTTTCTTTCTTTCTTTTCTCTTTTTTTCTCCAATCTTTAAAAGAAATCTTTGATTTTGATCTTAAAGGAGCACCTTTTTTTTCTTCTTCCTTTCACCCCTTTCTGTTGTGAAGAAAAATGCTTTCCGAGGGGTTTTTTGCACAACAAAAACCTTCAATTCAGCCAGATAATCGAATTAAACGGAGGATAAGGTGTAGCTTAATATTTCGTGACTGAAATAAGATCCAGTTCATTTGTTGCTTTTGGTATCTCTGAAAAAAAAAAGTCCTGCGTTCTGGTGACGCGCACCACCAGCTCGCACTTTTACCTTCAATCTGAAGCACTTTTATCCACTTTTCTAACAAAAAAAAACCGTCTGCTCTGATAGAAGTGCAGAAGCTGTCCAGCCTGGTTCTGCCCAGTGAGGTGATCATCGCTCAGAGCTCGATCCCTGGAGAAGGTCTGGGCATCTTCTCGAAGACATGGATCAAAGCAGGAACCGAGATGGGGCCCTTCACCGGGAGACTCCTTTCCCCGGAACACGTGGATCTACTCAAGAACAACAACCTCATGTGGGAGGTGAGCAACCACACTCCAACCTTTTTCCTCCTTGATGCTTCTTTCATTGAAATTGTGCGTTTGTTCTGTGCGCTCAGGTGTTCAACGAAGACGGAACGGTGCGTTATTTCATCGATGCCAGCCAGGAGGACCAGCGCAGCTGGATGACTTACATCAAGTGCGCACGGAACGAGCAGGAGCAGAACCTGGAGGTGGTGCAGATCGGCAGCAGCATCTTCTACAAGGCTGTGGAGGTGAGAATTGAGGACACACTTCAGTTCCACCAGACTTTACATCATTTCTGCTCAGATGAACAAACAAACACTGTCATGGATGGAGGGAAACGCGCAACAACATGAGCATCTTGTTTTCTTCTTAAATTTGCAACTTAGTGGTGGCCCTAAAAGAACAGAAACTCTGCAGGCCCAGGGGAACCACTTCGGGCCAAATAAATACATAACTAAATCGCTTGTTTTTTTTCTGCTCTCAGACTATTCCACCAGACCAGGAGCTCCTTGTCTGGTATGGAAACACACACAACACCTTCTTGGGAATTCCCGGAGTTCCAGGAACTGATGAAGAACAGCATAAGAAAAACAGAAACGGTGAGATTGACCATCTTTGAAAGTGACTAAAACGCGTGTCTGATCATTGAATGGTTATTTGATCAAAGAAGCTACAGGTTTTTCTCTGCTTCCATACTTTTTGATCTCAAGTGGACTGAGAAAAGCTGGAAAATGTTGTTTCATTCCACTTAGTTGTCTGTTAAAATCAGAAACTTGACTAACTGCATGAAAACATGAAGAAAATTGTAGATTTGTAACACTCCTCTTTTTTCTTTTTCCAGACGACTCTCACACTCTTGATGGATCTTCCTCCTGCTCTCCCTCTTCCTCCTCCTCCTCCTCCTTCTCCTCCTCCTCCTCCACCACCAGCAGTGGGCGGATGCGCTGCGTCATCTGCCACCGCGGCTTCAACTCCCGCAGCAACCTGCGCTCTCACATGCGCATCCACACTCTGGACAAGCCCTTCGTCTGCCGCTTCTGCAATCGCCGCTTCAGCCAGTCGTCCACGCTGCGCAATCACGTGCGCTTACACACCGGTGAGCGGCCCTACAAGTGCCACGTGTGTCAGAGCGCGTACTCGCAGCTGGCGGGCCTCAGGGCGCACCAGAAGAGCGCGCGGCACAAGCCGGCGTCGCCTGGCGTGGCCGACGCGGCGCCTCAAGCGTCTCCTCCTCCGCCGCAGATGACTGCCATGGCGCACCAGATGCCCCTGGTGCGGCACATCCCCACTGTGGTGCTATGATGACTGTCACACGCGCGGCACGACGTTGCACTTTAGGCCCAGAACTGTGTATCTGCAGCCGTAAAGCGTGCTCTTAAAATCACAAGCCTTCATGATGATTGTCAATTTCTGTTCTCCGCCTTTTTCGTGGCCAAATGACATCGTGGGAATTGTTGATATTTGTATTTTGGAATCTTAAATATTCGGACAAAACTGTAGATGATAAAAAAAGATTTCTTTTCTTGTAGTGACTTCAAACCAGGCTGGATTTAAAAAAAAAAACATGTTTCAGCCTCATCTCATCCCACCAGCTCAGGTCTGTCCTCAGTTTTCCAACTGTCACTTTAGCATTTTACAGACTTGGAAGAAAAATGGAATTCTAAAGCTGCATTTGTACATGTGAATGTAAATATATTTGTTCATTCTTCTATTGAAACAAATAAAAGATGCAATATTGTTAAAAAAAAAAAAAGTTTTTTTATGTTTCTCTTCTTATCATTTAGTCCAGTCTATTTTTCTTAATCCTGAACTGTATTGAGTATCTGAGTATCTTTCTCCTGTTCAATTTCCTTCCAATATACTCCACCTACAAAATAGTGTGCATGTGTGTTTACTCCTACCTGATCACTGAAGTAAATTTCCAATATCACCAATGTTTTAAATGTTTTAAATTTAAAATTAATTTAGTGACACAATTATTATTACAGAAATTTAGATATCGTTTGATTAAATATTTGTAAATAAATTCGATGGTCAAAGATATATAAAGATTATTCTTAGTATTTCACATTTTTAAAATCTTTTTTTTACTATTTGATACTGTATACAAGTATACAGTGGGGATTGAAAGTTTGGGCACCCTAGTTAAAATGTTATATTTTTTTGCATAAAGAATCCAATGAAAGATTGAAAAATCTTCTAAAGGCATCACTTTACAGGTGAGACATCCTTTAAATATGTCAAAAATTAGCTTTATTTCCATCATTTACATTTCAAAATAACAGAAAACAAAGTGATGGTGTGTGCAAAAGTTTGGGCCTCCAGCAGAGTTAGTGTGCAGTTTGTAAACACTTTTTGTATTCAGCCAAGAGTCTCTCCATTCTTTTTTGAGGTTTCTTCATCCACTTTTCTTTACTAAAGTCTGGGATGTCTGTTACACACTGCTCTTTTCAGGTCTATCCATAGATTTTTAATTATGTTGAGGTCAGGTAATCAGGAAGGTCACTGCAAAACCTTCAGTTTATGTCTTATAATGTAAGACAGCCTGTATTTGGAGGTGTGTTTAGGATCATTATCCAACTTTTTCAGAGATAGAATCAAGAATGTGTCCAAAATTTGCTTACATTTTGTGGAATCTATTCTTCCTTCTACTGGTGAAATGTTTCCTGTGCCGCTGGCTACAACACAAGCCCAAACCATGATTGATCCACCCTCATGCTTAACAGTTGGACAGAAGTTCTTTTCAATAAACTCTGCTCCCTTTCTTCTCCAAACGTACCTTTGCTCAATGCAGCCAAAAAGTTCAATTTGAGTCTTGTTGGTCCACAGAACTTGTTTCCAAAATGCATCAGGCTCGTTTATACGTTCATTTGTGAACTTCAAACATTGAATTTTGTGGTGAGGACATAGAAAGGGTTTTCCTCTGATGACTCTTCCATGAAGACCATATTTGTACAAGTATCTCTTGACAGTAAAAATGTAGCACAACTCCAGAGTCTGCAGGTCTTTCTGGAGGGATGGTTCAGTCAAACGTAGGTTTTTACTTACTTTTCTCACAATCCTGCGAGCTGATATGTCTGAGATTTTTCTTGGTCTTCCAGATCTCACTTTAACTTCCACTGTTCCTGTTGACCACCATTTCTTAATGACATTCTGAACAGAGGAGATTGGCATCTAAAAACACCATCTTCTTCTAGCCTTTTGCTGCTTTGTGAGCATCAACTATTTTCAGTTTCATTGTTTTGAACAACTGCTTGGAAGAATCCATGATACTGATTGTGGGGCAAGGTCACATGACTCAGATTATTTCAAATCTTTGAGATTGAAATCACCTGGTCTTTGCAAACAATGATTGTGAACAACCCATGACACTGTCAGGTCTCAGCTTTTCCAAGGGGGCCATGCTTACTATAAGTTCTGCAGGGTGCCCAAACTTTTGCACACGCCATTATTTAGTTTTCTGTTATTTTGAAAGGATAGATGATGGAAATAAAGCCTGTTTTTGACATATTAAAAGAATGTCTCTTCTGTTGCCTTTAGAAGATTTTTCAATCTGTCATTGGATTCTTTATGCACAATAATATAGCATTTTATCTGGGGTGCCCAAACATTCGATCCCCACTGTAAATTCAAAAATGTATTAAAAATAAACACATCTACAAAAGTGAAGTGTGTTAGTTCATTAAGAACCTGAAAATCCACCCTCACCTTTAACATGGCAGAAGAAATTTGTCCAGGATTTATATGAAGGTTCAATATAAAAAGTGTGCAACATGAATTACCATAAAAAAGCTTTTTTTAAATGAATAAAACGTTAGATGTTAGCATTTTAATTTGAAAAGGTTTCTCAGGTTTTATGTCTTTAATGTGTGGGAAAAAGTTAAACTAATAACAAAAAAATAAATAAAAGTTTGGGGATTTTTTTTTTCTTCTTAGAAATTTCTGAAATAAAGTGCACCAAAATAACATTTTCAATATTATCCAATAGCTGATCTGGTAAAACACTAAAAAAAAAAGGAAACTTTCATTTTCTGTCAATTTGCTTCTCAAGACAAAATGAGATGGTGGGAATATATTGCTAGACAAAAAGAGATCATTTTCCTAGTTTTATAATAATGTAATTTTTTGATGATATCTTTTTATCATAATTGAGTAAACGTTGATGAATGGCTCCTTAACTTGTAATTGTCAGAGCTACTCTTTGATGCAGTTGCGTTTAGTTTCCACAGGATGGCGACAAACAGGAGAGAAAAGATGGAGGAGCAGAAACGACATCCTCTGGTGGAGGGACACGTTTGACAGTTTTGTGAAGTAACATCATCAGAGGTTTTTTTTCCTCAAATTAATTTATGCATTCAGGATGTCAGGCTTTCAGCATTCAGGTAAATGAGATACATAGTGGAGCACTTAACAGCTTTCAGACATTATCCATCTTCCAAATAAGAAGTTTTCAGACAGGTCATCATTATTTTAAGTGCAGCACAACAATTTTCAATTGTACAGCCATTTTTAAAATCCTATATTGGAATGCATTTTTTTATGCATGTATGTTTGCTTTTATCCATCTTTCTGAGGACTGTAAGTAGAGGCTTTTTCATCACCACAGACTGTCCGCACTGATCCTCCTGCGCAAGAAGAGAAGTCAATAAGCATTTTTATTTTCTTCAAAATTAAATTAAACCATTTTATTTCTGAAAATCACCTTGACGCTGGTATCCTGTTGATGTTTTCTTCTTCCCAGAGGATCCACAGAAAGAGCATACCCACACAGCTGCATTGTGCAGGGCTGAAAAAGGTCAGGAAGATGTTTTATCAGACACATTGAGACAATGCTGGAACAGGTAATCTGATCCTGTTCCTATCAGATTACACATTTGTCAAAATAGCATTCAATGATTTAAAACTAGCTTTCTTGGATCCATTGTGTGAACCAGAACTGTAAACTGTGTAATTTTGCTAACGATAATAGGGTTTGTAAATTGATCCATTCATTCATTCAGTATATCCTTTGGGGTCACGAGAATGCCAGAGCCTAACCTGGTTACCGTTGGGCGAAGGCTGGGTACACCCTGGACAGGTCGTCAGCCCGTCACAGGGCCACACAATCACGCACCCCTACACACTCACAGTCACACCTTGGGACAATTTAGAGGAAGGTTTGTCACATTCGATCACAACAAAAAACTAGCTTTTTGGAACTCACCAGAAAATAGTAGTCACAGCATGGCTTCTCAGGTTATAATTTCTCACCCTGGTCCATCTGGAGATGCAGGTCCTCACTTTGTTTTTTTCCCTGGTGCACTGACCCTGAAACACAGTGACTCTGCAGTTTATCAATCTCCTGTTATCTCCACTGACGGATGTTGATACGCTGAACCAAGAGCTGCCACACACGTAAGGTGTACAGTTACTCTTTAGCCGTCCGATAGGTTAATTAAACATGTATGATAACAGTGTTCAGGAGAAGAAAAAGGAAAAACAGCTGACCGTATATTGTGACTTTATTGATGTGTTACAAATTAAATTGTCAGAAAAACAGATCTACATTTAGTTTTTCTTGAAGAATCAATGGCTGTAAAAAAAATGTTAGTTTTTATTTTTTGTGGTGCTGTATGTACAATTACCGGCCACTTTCTTTGACACACCTGTCTAACTGTTTGTTGACGCAAATTTCTAACCAACCAGTCACATGGCAGCAACGCAATGCATTTAGGCATGTAGACCATGTCTACAAGACGATCTGCTGCAGTTCAAACCGAGCATCAGAATAAGGAAGAAAGGATTGAAGTGACTTTGAACGTGACATGGTTGCTGGTGCTAAACGGGCTGGTCTGAATATTTCAATAACTACTGATCTACTGGGATTTCCTGCACAACCATGTGTAGAGTTTACAGAGAAAATATCCAGTGAGTGCCAGTGCTGTGGGAGGAAATGAATTGTTGATATCAGAGGTCAGAGGAAAATGGCCAGACTGGTTTTAGCTGATAGAAAGGCAACAGTAACTCAAATAACCACTGGTTACAACCAATGCATGCAGAAGAGCATCTCTGAACACACAACACGTCCAGCCTTGAGGCAGATGGGCTGCAGAGGTCCAATCCAATACTAGCAAGGTGTACCTGATAAATATTAGACTATACATACATTTTACAATAAAACAGCCTAAACAAAATCACAAAATCTTTGTTTCACTGATTAAAATAGTACTTTTTTAGTGTATTGGTGAAAAAATGGGGGGAAACCCTGTATTTATAAATAACATTTTAAAAAAATGTGAAAAAAGAGGGGAATCATGGGAGGAAGAAACATCACTTTACTACAAAATAAAATAAAATAAAATAATTGAACTAACTTTCAGCAGGGACAATCTTGAATCGATTGAGTTGGTCTGTTTCCTCATCGATGCTTCTGTTCTCTGCTAGTTAAGCTCCGCTGTTGCTGGACGATTGTTGTCATTTTTGTGCGGTTAGCCTTCAACGCAGCCCAAATGCTTCTCTTCAACAAACTTTGATTAGCAGGTGAGTCACATTTGACATCTCTCGTTTTTAATTTAGCCGAAACTAACTCGTGAGGTGACACTGCTAGTTAGTGAGCCAAAGCGCTTGTCGCGAGGATTTAGCCTCGTTAGCTAAAAGTTGAAACAAACGTCAGCTAGCAGCCTGTTAGCTCGTTAACAAGTTAGCCGGTTTAACTAGCTCGATAGATGTATTCGTTGGTGTTAGTTGCGAAGAAATATCATAATTTTAAATAAAAACGAGCTCAAATTGATTTATATTTGAGTAGTTAATGTTGATACAGACAATAACCGAGTTTACTGTTGGTGTAAACAGGACACAGCACTGAACTAAGTAAAAAAAACACACACATTTGAGGTCATTTGAACGAAACATGTTGTGCCACAAAGCTATGAAGGGAACTGTTAATCTCCATTAACAAGCCATTTGTGAATATAATTGTAGTTAAACGATTAAAATAAAAAAAAAAAGGGGGGGGGGGGGCTTAAAAAGCTTTTTTTTTTTTAGTTTCGTGTTTTTATTTTTGCTTTATTTTTAAACTCAGCAAGAGCCGCTACGTCGCACATCATAATTAAGAAAAGTAAACCTGTTTTTTTTTTGTGGCTCTTAAGCTATTCGTTCGTAAAATGTAGTTTTAAAATATTTACAATAAATGAATTATAGCAGTGTTATATTTTTCCGATGTGTCACCATTTACATTTATTTTATTCTTGACAGCAGCACGTACAAGTACCTTTCAAAATAAAATACACCCTGTGTCACATACGATTGTGTTATTGCAGTAAACTTGAATTAAAAATGCAATAATGTCAAACATGACAATTTCTATCAATATGAATTTGGTGTTCCTTCAACCTTGTTCTCCTTTTACTATTGAATATAAATAAACAAGACAGCAAACACCTAATATACTAAAAACAAACAAGCAAAGAAGCCCTTTTCTGTGTTAAACATGAATTATTTTTGTTAGTTTGGGTTCACTTACAGTATTTTTTTTTAAAAAGTGCTTGTATAAATAGCAAAGAAATTGATTTATTGGGAAAGATGGATACACATTTATAGGTAGAGCATATAAATAAATACTTTATTCTGTTGCAGTAAAACCATTTTGTTTTTTTAGAGGTCAGCTTGGAGTTTTTATTGGCAGAAGCATGGCTTTGGTTTAGCTCTTGAAATCATTTTTTCTGATTGTGGAGAAAGCTGCTATAATTGCAGGTCAATTCCAAAACAGACAACATTTAAGATAAAGACACTTATGAGAAGAGATTTGCAGCAGAGCTTTGGAAAAGAGCCGACCTGGATTAAAAAAAAAATAAAAAGAAGAAGTTATGTATTTAATGTGAGGGTGTTTTTGTGACTTTTGCAGGATGTTAGAATGGAGGGTTCTCGACTTCTGCCCGACAGCTTGGTTTTGGAGATCTTCTTGCGTCTGCCTCACAATGCTGTACTGAGAGCCGGTCTGACCTGCAGACAGTGGCAGGCCGTCTCCAGAGATGAGTTCCTGTGGAAGGAGCTGTTCTACAGCTATTTCCGTATACCACGCTCCGTACCTAGACACCCCTGTAAATACTTCTTGTGTTTTTCTAGGAATCATCTCAACTCAAAGTTTCCAACTTTTTTTCTGGCAAAGACTCACTTTTTAAGTAACTCTGATTCTGTGTGCAGCTGCTTTCTCGTGGTACAAGGAGTTCAAGCGTCTCTTTGACTGTATCCCCTGTGTGGAAGTTCAGACGCTCAGAGAGCACAGCGACCAGGTTCTTCACTTAGCTTTTTCTCATAGAGGTCACCGGTTCTCCTCCTGTTCCAAAGACTGTACAGTTAAGGTAGGGAACAGTTATTGATGTCACTTTTCTGTTGTCTTCTTTTTTTTCTCTCTCAAAGTGAGCACTGACTGCGTTCTATGTTTGATCATAAAACACAGTGACAAAGGTTTTATACTTTTCAATAGAATATGCGTTTTGCAACTGTAATAGAAAAGATACACTGTTAGTTTCCAGAAAATATCATTTACCAGTGAATTCAAATCCTGGACATTTCCTAGCGATCCACTCTGTTTGCTTTCAACCTGTATTCTTGCAGCTGTGGGACACAGAGAGGCCAGATGGAGTTATTTCAGTGGTACACAGCTCAAGCATGCGGCAATTCAACTGGGGCTATACCCAGTTCTCCCAGTTTAACGCAGATGACAGCCTGCTGTTGGTGTCCGGAGTCTATTTGGGCCCCCACCACTCATCGTCAGGGGAAATCGCCGTCATTAGCATGGGTAAGAGTGAAAAAGCTTTTTCCACATTTAACTAGAAGATGAATTTTAAGTTTCTCATTATTTATTAGTTGTCATGCTTTTCACCACAATTCTTTTGGAATTATTTTAAAGACCCACGCCAATGAAAACTTTCTTTCTTTTTTTTTTTTCTTTTACATGTTCCTGTGGTATTTTTCTGATGATGAACAACACATATAAACACAATTAAGCTCAAAATTGCATTTCTGAGTAATTTTTAAATTTAATTTGTTGTGAATAAGAAGCAGACAAAAAATTGGTGTCTGAATAAGAGCTTATTTTTGGTGTAGAAAATACACTGGACGGTCAACAAACTCCCTGATCTGCTCCACAACACGGGAGGGGAAATGGAGCAGGTCAGCTGCTCTGCAGAAACTATGTTCTAGAAAACAACTGTCTTTTTTTTTATTATTTTGGCTAAAAATGGCACAATCATAAAATACATCTGGGAACGCTTTTAAAATATTTGTAAAAAATCCAAGCTAAAGGTTTACAGTCAACTGAAATATAGTTTTCAATAATTTTTGCCATTTTCAGGATGACAGTCGAGCACCAAACAAATATGAGCTATTTGGACCTTTTTTTCATAGAAAGCAAACTTTAGAAGTATGAGATTTTGTGCTCATCTGCTTTATTTCAACGCACCCATTCAGAAAACTACACGCTGTTGTCGCGGGTTAGAAACAAGCCGTACGATGTCTTTGGCTGCTGGTTAAATGAGACTCACCTGATCTCTGGAAACTTGCACTGGATCGGCAACATGACATCCTGCTCGGTTCTCTGGCTCAACAAAGCCTTCCAGGTGAGACAGAACCACAAGTGTATTATTTTTTTATTGCTGAAACCCAAACTACAATATATATATATGTATTTTTCCTTTAGGACATCGAGTCAGAAAATGTCAATGTAGTCAAGCGCCTCTTCAAGATCCAAAACGTCAATGCCAGCACCATTCGCACGGTGATGGTGGCCCACTGCCATCGCCATGACAACCCAGACCTGCTGCTGGACTATGAGGCTCAGTCTCAGGCCAGGAGGCAGAAAGGGGAGCAGCAGCCTCAGCACCAACCGCTCCTCTTCGACCTGGGAGCCTCTGGCAGTGAAGAGGAGCTGGAGGAAGGAGAGGAGGAGGAAGATTGTCATCCGGACTCCAGAAGTCACAGCTTCTCTGCCCGTCGTCCCCAACCCTCTATCTCAAGCCTGGAGCATGTCATTCATGTAAAATAAATGTTTAGCAAAAGCGATTCCTGTCATTATATCTTGACTCGGAAGCTCATTTTTACTTGTTTTTCTTTCAGAGTTGTAAAAATGTGAGAAGCAGTGATCGAGAACTAGAGTCCAAGGTAGCTCAGATGATGGGCCGAGTCCACACAAAAGCCCCGGAGTCCAGCCTCATCCAGTCTGCCGACTCTGGCGACGAAGAAGATAAAACATATTTACTCTTTACCACCGGCAGCCTTACATACTCTCCTCACCAGATTGGTAAGATTTTACATATTCTGGAGCAAAAGCAGGTTCAGATGCTCAGTTTAACTCTCATGTGAGTTTTTTTTCTTATCTTCTAGGCATTAAGAGAATCAAACCAGACCAGATGACAACTTCTGGTCCTGTTCTTGGGGAAGAGCGAAGCTCAGAGTTTTTTGATTCTCTGGACCATGTTATTGATATCCACGGCCACATCATTGGTATGGGGTTATCACCTGACCACAGGTAAGGTTATGAAAACCTCTTAATGGCATCCTTGGACCAATGGGCTACACCTTCACTTCTTAAAGTTCTGATAGGAAAACACCAAATACTTGGATATCTTGAGCTTCTCTCCTGTCATCGTTCAGGTACCTTTACGTGAATAGCCGGGCATGGCCAGCGGGATGTGTAATCTCTGACCCCATGTCTCCGCCTCCCATCGCTGAAGAGATAGACCTCCACGTCATTGACCTTAAGAGCTTAAGGGAGGAAAGGAGGAGCCTGCGGGCTCACCGGGCTTTCACGCCCAACGATGAGTGCTTCTTCATCTTCCTAGATGTCAGTAGAGACTTTGTTGCCAGGTCAGTGGTCAAAATTCAGCTTTTCAAATACACTGGTCCTTTTTTTTTCCCATAGCTGGTTAAATCGTGTCGAATCACATAAAAATGACATGTTGGCATATCATAAATTTTTTAGACTAAAGAAAGAGGAAGTTTCTTTTCTAGAAATTTCTATTTCTAAATTTCTATTAATTTCTATTCTCTTAAGTGTTGTTTGTGTGTGTTTTTATTTACATACATTTTAAATTATATTTCACAATAATTCCACAATGAACAAGGAACTGCGAAAAAAAAGTTCAGTTCCAAGTGGCAAATTTTGTCTTTTTTTTTTCTCTAAAAATCAAGAAAAAATGTTTGTTTTAAAGCAAAAATATCAAGCATGTAGAGACAAAATAACAATGTAGAAGTCCGCAAACAAAGTGAAGGCAAAGTCAAAACAATGAAAAAATACTAAGCGAAGCTTATATGCAAAGTTCCGAGGAGTATCATAGAGTCATAACTTTAAACGAAACATTTCAAAGCTCAAACCTTTTAAACATTTTCTCGTTCAATTTTGAATGAAAACGATGCTAATGGGGGTTGGTTTAACGCCTACGTCATTGTAAACAGCTGATGGGATTGGTAAACTCACCAGTGAGTTTAGATTCTACCAAGGGTTAAAGTCTCTGGTGTTAAATTGACCTCTTGACGTTGTTCCACCAATTTACCGCTCCGATCTCCATCCGCAGTGGAGCCGAAGACAAGCACGGCTACATCTGGGACAGACACTACAACATCTGTCTGGCCCGACTCGCTCACGACGACGTTGTAAATTCGGTGGCGTTCAGCCCAGCGGATCAGGAGCTGCTGCTGTCCGCCAGTGACGACTCCACCATTAAGGTGTGGCGCTCCCCGCGGATGGTCCGGCTCGCTCAAGCATCTCCTCGGAAGCTGAGGCACCGCAAGCTCCTGCCGTCATGGCTGACTCGCACCAGAAACTCCACAGCCGCCGGCAGCGTGAACGGAAAGCCCTGAGCCATAGTGGAGAAGCTCTCCGGGAGGTATGGAGTGGGGTGAGGAAGCTTCTTCCCCCCCAGCGGTCAGACATACACTCCCTGTTTTTGTACAGTGTGGTTACAACTTTGTGGTTTTGCTTGAGTCTCTGTCGTGACCTAATGGCATCAGGAGATAAGTGACACAAGTTTTTACACAAGGGGGCGCCATTTCACCACACAAGGAGAACCCACTACAGAAGCTGCTGAAAGAAAGCTGAAGTCACCGAAACGGAAACAGTCATGTGCTGCTGCCTAAATGCACATCACCAATGTCCTGAAGGGTCTCCTAAGGTCATCAAGACCAGGTCAGACTGATCTACAGAGGAAGCCACTGCTGCAGCATAACTCATGCCAACTGCAGCCGTTTCTTTCTTTACTGTCCTCATTATTGGGCCGGTAACTGATTTATGTTTATTTGCTGCAATTAAGAGAAAGATTTAATAAGTTTCCAGATTAAAACTTTACAAATTTTGATTTAAGAGTTAGAAGAAAAGGAGAAAGCCAGTTTGAGCTGTATTTACTGTGATCTTCCTTGGTTTTACAGATGTCAGGTTTTTATGTTTTTTTTTTTGGCCCTCAAACTTTTGTTCTATGTAGATTTACCAAATAATTTATTCAAAAAGATTTGTCCAAGAGTATTTGGCGTAAAGCATGACTGTATAAAAAGATCTCTTTGTGGCTGATTATTACTCCATCGGTTCAATATGAATATGTATTTATAAGCCTCCTTATGAGAAGAATTAGAATTTCTTCTAAGAAAGGAACTTTCGACACTAAATCTTGTTTGACAGTCAAAATTAAAAATGCAAAAGTAGAAGCTGGTGACTTTTTTTCAACTGTCCCTAATTATGTCCACTCGAACATTTTAAACACAATTTAAGTGTGGCAAAAGATAGAAGATACGCTTTTTATGCCCCTTCAACGCAGTTTGAACGCTGATAAAATTCACTGTTTGAAAACTTTTTATGATGCAACTCTCAAATTAACACAAAACTGCGAAAAATGATTTTATCACAATAAAAAATAGTTGTATTTTAATATGTAAGGCTGCATAGACGTAACACAATTTTGTAAGGAAAACATACGTACATTAGAAGTGAATCCAGCAGCACATCAGAAATAGGTCAAAAAACAGTGAAAGTTTGGTCAAATCTTTTGTCTTTAGACATTTTTTGCGTACATTTTTCATGTTATATTTGACTCTTTTGCTACAGAAACTCTTAAGCCCATTAAAAAGGAAAATTGCAGAATTACTGATGACAATTGCAGCTTATTAATCTGGTTCTTTGCTCAAAGGATTTACAAAACATAACGGAGAATATGACAGAATAATGCACACTTTAATATTCACTGCATTTATCTTGGGGAAACCACCTTTAATGTAGCGTTTTTCACCACTTTCTGAAATGTGTTAGTTTGAACACTTTTCCTCCTGGTCTGTTCTCCCTCCACTTTAATGAAACTTTTTCCTAAACTTCTATAATTAATATAAATCTTTCACAATTCCTGAAGTAAAGAAAAAAAAAAACCCTGCTATGTCGATGTTTGTCTTTACTGTTGAGCAACTTTTAGGTTTGTTGGACATATTTTTAGATGAGTCTGTGCATTATTTGAATGTCTCCAATGACACATGCCAAATAAAAACAAGAAATCAGTTTTGTACCTCAGGTCTGAAAATGTCTGTTTCTAACTGCTGAATTTTCCAGTTTCTGCAAGTTTATGTCCTCTCTGAATAAAAGCTCTTTGAATTAAAATGTGTTAATTATTGTTAAAAAGTCATATTTCCTTTTTTTTTTTTTTTATAGAAAAACAAAATAGTTTTTTTGCCAGACAAAATAAGACAAGGGTGGCTCATATTGCAAAGTCATGTTTGTCTCCACACTTGGATTGAGTTTTTTTTCTATGTAAATATAGGCAAACAAACATAATTTGGATTTTTTTTCTTTGCTTTTTTAAAAAATAAATGTTTAGGTAGGTAAAGTTTTAAGATAATAACCCCAAATCCAGGTAGTTTCCAACAGTTTCTGTTGGTTTTGGATGTTCTTTGAATGAATAGTGAGGTACTTCCAGCATTTGGTAATGCACAAGTCGACGTGTTTTCACTTTTCCTTATGGATTTTTAAAGATGATTTAGAAAACATTTGGGTTTAACGTCAAGTGAATTTTCAAAACGTTATTGTAGGTTATTTTTTTTTAACTCTAACAACCACACCAGGATAAAAAAATCAATTCTAAAAATGTTGTTTCTATTGCTTATTGCCATCCTTTACTTAAGTGAAATATATATATATATATATATATATATATATATATATATATATATATATATTTTTTTTTTTTATTTTTATTTTTTTAATTTAGATCGTCGATTTGTTCACTTTCAGTTTTGGTAAAAAAAGTTTCAGGCAGAGCCTTATTTTCTCCCTTCTAAGGTTGGGTTTTCCTCCAGTCAGTCTTGGTCAACCGAATGACTGCATCCTCTATTGTTCACATGATGAGTTAGTGGTCTCCTAAATCAAAGCCCATCTCCTATGAGTCAGTTTTACCTTTTGAATGGTTCATGGTGTCTGGCTCTGTAAACGCTGCTTATGTGATGGAAATTCTAACCACATGGCTTCTACGTGGGCGAGAAAATATGAAGTAGCTGTTACAAAATGACGTAATGAGTAACCTTTGACTGACAGGTCGTTTTAATCAGACTACAAACACTGTATGAACCGGAAAAAAAACCCTGGAAAGTTTGTTTAAATTTCTTGAAGTGTTTTACTAAAAAAAGGAACTCACCTGCTTTATTTAAAAGCAGAGACTGTTTCTTTTTGAATAAAAGTAATCAGTAGGAAGACCATACAAGTATTTAACTGATCTACGTGTTGAATGGAGGGAGTTCCCTAAAGCACAAAGAACACGTTTCATTGTAAAAGCTTTTAAGAACTGAAACAAACAGAACATTGGGGCCAACACCCTGCTGTTAGTGGGTGCAATTCCAAGAAAAGCAAGTACGTTTGGTTTCAATAACTGGTTCACCCTCCTTTGGCATGATTGACCACGGCCCTCCAGAAGTGGGTATTAAGTTAAGTTTTGTGTTGGGCTGTGTTTTAGTTTCATCTTAGCTCATAGTTCTTTGGAACATCCAGGTGCTCTTCTACAAACTTCAAATGTTCTCCCTCATTTTTTAAACTTCTAGTGTTTTTCCACAAACTCTCTTCTCATTTAAGGTTTTTGTAATGTAAATGTGTCAACAAGAATGTTTCATTTCTGTGGGATCTATGATCAGCTCCTCGTTGATGGTTCCCTGCTGTTCTCTTAGTCAACATCTTGAAAAGACAACCACCGGCACAGTAACTCATCACATTGCTTGCATTCCAGATGGACTGACTCCTGGCTCCGATGAGCTCAAAGCAGTCTCGACCCTGCGGGCTCACATACTTCTTCATCCCTGCAGCATGAATTCTAATCAGTAAAGAAGTCGTTTTAGTTTCATGTTTTTCTTTTGTTGTGATGTAGCAAAGGATCAGAATATATCTTCTGTTCGATGTCTTTATCAAAACCAAAGTTTCTAATACTTTTTAATAACTACACATTCATTCATTCGATGTAACCTAGAGGACTGAAGATTCCAGGAGAGGGGATTGTGGGAATAATTCCAAATTTGAGCGGCTCCAAAGACTCAAGGCCACTACCATCAACAATTAGATTAAAGGGAGGGTTAAATTAGGACAAAAGTTTTTTGAGCTCATCAAATTTTTAAAAAAGTAATAAGTATTAAGTAAAATCTCTAACTAAAAGAACATTCATTAGGTTGACAAGATGACCGTTTCTGTTGACATAAACATATTTAGATTTGACTGATGCAATAGAATGAAACATTTGTCCAATTGTCCCACAATGTGCGGTGTTTATTACAGAGAACGGAAACACAGAGTACATTTCTTTCATTGGTATTAAATATATAGTAGTTTATTCACTATTTTTCCACAAACAAAAAAATAAAGATAATCTTACGATGGAAAACCAGATTACACTGTATTACCTGGTTAAAGGGTTAAAATGCTAAAATATTTCTGCATTTAAACGTTTTATTAATAAAAAAAACTGTGAAAGTTACATTTGTTAAATTATTTATTTAAAAGAATGTATATGTGATAGCATGTATACTGCCTGAAGTAGAAGGTCATCATGCAGAAATTTCTATCATGGCCTCCACTATATAGACTTGTTTTATTATAGGCGATGCTACTGCAACAGAATAAGGCAGATATAAGAAATGAGTGGGTTAATCATTTGTATTACTAAGAGTTTATATACTTTGTCTACAGTTTAATTAGGATGACTCCACGCCAGTAGCGGGGGTATCTATATTATAGCAGCATATAAGATATGTTTAATATAATAGTTTTCTATCATAGTATGTTTGTGTTCATATTTATATATGTATCAGGTTTAATTTGTACTTATATATTAAGACTTTGGTGTAGCTTCCACAGCCTGCACCTTATAAGCCTGACAGATCAACAATGGCTTTGATGAAAATGGTGTCATCTCTAAGATACGGGCTCTTTCCGGCCAGTTTGGCCAGCGGACAGAAGAGTGGGCAGCCGCTGGCGATGTTCATCTCGCTGACGGGCCGCTGGAAGGAGGTGGAGGTGATGTCGGGGCGGAAAGCATCAATAATGTGCTCCCTGTTGTTCTGGTCCAACAGCATCAGCGTCACCTGAGGGCCGAAAGAAGCTCGTTTTACCCCCTTGGCTGGGCTTTGATGCTGCCTGGATCGTTCTTTGAGCTTCTCCTCACCTTCTGACTGAACGGCCATTTCAGCAAGGCGTCATATTTGCTCCTCATGACGACGAAGAAGAGCGAGAGGTGGGTGCCGCGACCAGTCCCGTCGCCATTCAAATACAGCCTCAGACACATTTTGTAGCCGTACTTGCTGGAGTAAAATGCTGCAGAGGGAGGAGGAATTTTTAGTTGAGAAGTCAGAAGAGCCTGGAAGTCATGGACACTCCCCAAAGAACAACAAGCGGAGTTTCCCTTCTCTGAGAGCCAAGAACATCTCCCTGACCACATGATCGCTGAGCTGGATCACATTCTGTGAGCTCATTCTCCTAGAACGTTCTGAAACAGAAAACCATTTCACATCTCCTTTTTACCTGGTGAGAACATGGCTGGTGCTCGGCCGCTCACTGCCTCCTGCCTGCGGTGCGAGAAATCTGTGATCTTCCACACAAATATCCCGTCGTAGGTGCAGTACTGGAGCTCCCGCACCATCTGTTCGGCCTCGGACAGCTGCAGGTCCTTCACGGTCAGGGATCTCTCCAGCTGCCGTATTTTGTTGGATACATTTTCAATCTTTTCTTGGTCTAAACGGTGTTGGTGCGAGAACGCCTCCAGCGTCAGGGAGCTGCGCTCCACCTCACGATTCAGGACGCACACAATGTTTTCTAAAGCGCTCACCTGTCAGAGATGAGGAGGAAACAGGTGAATGTTCTCTTGTTGCAAAACAAACAGCAGAGGATTTAAAAAGTGCTTCATTTGGCTGGGCTCACTTTTTTGTCCAGGTCCACTGATGGTGCAGAGGCTGCAGCTCCGCACCCGTCATCAGGAGCCCTGTAGAGACCCAGTCCGGAATCCTCCTGCCACTCCCCGGATGCAGAAGTGTCCGAGCGGGTCCGGGTCATGGAGAGCACCATGGGCAGCAGAAGACGCAAATGCTCCATGGTGCTGCTGTGCTCATGTTCACTAATTTTCCCATTTTCTACCTGACAGAAAAACAAAGTTCATTCAATACGATTGCTGAGTCTAACCTAGAGTCTAATCTTCTTAAGCACAAACTAGAAGTACAAGATCTTTAGCGGTTTGTTAAAAGTCTCACTTTGTTTACGTTCTTCTTGAGTTACTTGTGTGGGAATCCCAGGACAGGCCTGGGAGCATTAAATGTACGGATTTGACAGAAAACATGTTTTCTTTTGAATTGGTGCGAGTGATTAAATGAGCTGCATCGATCAACCTGACTGCTGGTAATTCAGAAGTGAATGCATCATGGGAAAAACTACTCAAAGAACTTGTGCTTTACAAGATTCCACAAAAATGCAATCTAGAT
This sequence comes from Oryzias celebensis, assembly GCA_014656515.1. NCBI lineage: Eukaryota > Metazoa > Chordata > Actinopteri > Beloniformes > Adrianichthyidae > Oryzias > Oryzias celebensis. Next base: position 11,782,363 of record BNCR01000012.1, read on the forward strand.
TTAATTCTAGGAATACAGAAGCTTTTGTGTGGTTCATTTAGTTTTACATCAAATTAGATGCTTTCTCCATCCAGTTCAGACCATGAGTGAAACAGCATATAGCATATGCTTCGTTTTAAAATGTCTCCACTCTGCTGTTCTACAAAGAGGTCTGTAAGTTATAAGGAATCTCAAAGTTAAGCTTTATGACTGTTTTTATAATAGGGAGCTTTGTCTAGACTGCTTTTGTTTGTGATCAAATTTAAGCTGGATCTACCAGAAAACCATCTTAAATCAGAAAGTGTTTTGACTGGCCAGGAGTCTGCTGAAAGAACTAATGAAAGTATAGTTTGGAGTAAACCTGAGCTATTTTTAAGACTTTCACATGGTTACTTAGATTAAAGGAGTGTGTAACTATTTTACATACATAAACTAAAAATTATTTCAGAATCCCAAAAAATGTGTGTTGTTTTTTGGTACCAGAAGAATGAAATTACACAAAATAAATTGTATGATCATCAATAGCAAAAAAACACATTTAGAATGAATTGACAAACATACCACAGACTTACAGCCCACTTCACTGAAGGGGCAGGCACTCTTTGACTTGGCGCAGGACTTAGCATGGTCATTAAACTGCAGACAAGATGGACAACGGGGAAAGGAGAAAAAGGTCATTGAACTTTTCTTAGTAAAGAAAGCAAAAGCATCTTGCAGTTCACTCAAACAGAAAGCAATGAGTAAAATCACCAAGATTCTATCTAAGGCATGCGTGGCCTGTAGGGAATGATCAACGAAAACAAAGAATTAGAAGCAGCTCAAACCTTTTCTCTGGGAATCTTTTTTTTGCCACAATCTTTGCATTGTAAAGGAAACTTCTGACAGATTTCATCATGAGCCTGAAAGGTTCCAAAGAGCAAATTATTGATGGATGGCTCATCTTTTAACACTGGCGCATGTTTTTAAAAAAACAAACAAAAAAAAAAAAAAACGATGTCTCACCTTGATGTCTTTAAAGTTGAATGTTACTTTACAGTATTTACAGTTGAGGGTTCTCTCTTCACACTCCCTCTCATTGTGCCTTTCCTTGTCTTTGCGGAGGACGAAGGCCTGGCAGGCTTCGCACCGGATCTGCTCGAATTCACAGCGGCCTTCGTGCTTTGCCTTTGAAAACATACGCATGGTATGAGAACGCTGCTTTGTTGTCATTCAGAACCTTCAAGTGAAACAGACAGCTTTCCGCTGACGCGAAACGAGTTCCAGTGTAATGTAGGAACACATTTATCTTCAGTTAAACTCAAGCTACTAAAAGAACACATGAAACTATTGAGCACAGAGAAATGACATATGGAAATAAACAGAAATATTAAAAGAAGAGGAATCAAACTTTATTTATAAAACAGGTTTCAAACTTTAGGTATCACAAAGTGCTTTGCAGAATAATAACTTCTTTAAAAACTTAAAAAAACAATAACTTGCTTTTTTAATATGGGAAAAAAAATCTGTTTTTTTAGCGAGGATGCTGCAAGAGAAGAGGCGGAGCTTGCCAACCATAAACAAGTTACATAATGGCTAGTGGCTGCATGTGGATACTGCAAGGTCCAGCACCAGCAGGTATGTTGGTGCACTTTTAACATGCTTTTCTGCTCCTGCCAGGTACTTGTCCATGTTTTTTTGCTCTCCATTACCTCACATTATTATTGCATCAGTGTAGACGGGTGTACTTTGTTAGTTGAGTAATATGGAGTTTTCGTAACACTGGGAGTTACGGAGCAACAACTTCCAGATGTTCACACAAACGTAGGTGTAAAGCATGAATACATAAGCAGCTTTTTTAGAATTTTTCATTTGCTCGTGGAAATGTTGCTTATTTTAAGAAAACTATGGTATAAATGTGCAAGTTAGCAAAAAAACTTCATGAGCCAGCAGTGATTCTATCTGATGTGATGGGTTAACACGTCATTTTTCAAAGTTCTGATAGAATCAAGAGGACAGCACGCTATCCTTTGATATGGCTTTGCAAATTGCAAAGTCTTCAAAAGCCTAAGAGATCCACAGCAGAGATATTTACAGCTGCAAAGCTAGACAGTGATTCATTTATTTGAATATGAAACAATTGACACAGCTGTCATAGTTTAATATTTAAACTACATCTTTTACACTCTAATCTGGATTTAACTCAGTACTTCCCCACCACCCACTTGAAAATAAAACCTGAATTGAAGGGACTTTCCAGCCCACGTGTCTCGTTTCACTTCCTGTTTCCTTTTCAACCCTTTTTCATTGTGACAGTAGCCTGCTGATAAACCGGATGAGGGGAAAACCATGTTTGCTGCACAACTTCATCAGCTCACACAAAAGCTTTATTGTGAAAAACAGGAGAAACGTTTGTAAAAGACAGTTTTTATACTTCACCTCATACTCCTTAATGGATCCAGTCCAGTTACAGCCTTGGTTTAAACATCTGGCGGGAAGACTCGCTATTTCCCGCCCAGCTGCATTGTCAGGAAATGCCTGGAAAGAAGCCAAGAAGGAAATAGGAGCTTTCATTCACTGCACAAAGGATCCCGTTCCAAACCAGTTTTTCTTTATATAAAAAGTGCCAGTGGACACCAGCATAGCTTACCTCACTACTATTTAGAATAGACATGGGTTCCTCATAAATCTCTTCGTTTCGACAGGCTTGACAAGGCTTTGGGCCAGAACTAAAAATAAAAACCAAGCTAGGTTGTGATCAGACTGTTTTTGAATGTGTACCCTCAACAGTCGACTTAGTTGGAGTTACACCGTCTAGCAGCTGAGCTCAAACTGATACAAGATTCAGAACAGATTTAGTAGTGATAAGACCAACAAAAAACAAAAAAGACGAGCGAGTAGAAATGCCTCCTAAGCAAAAGCGGTTTGGTGCTTTTTAAAACATGCCACGCAATGACCAGAGGGCACCATAGTTTAACCTTTTATACATTTAAAAAAACATGTATTTCACAAGTCTGTCATGCTGTTCTGCAAGTGCTAAAGGATTACAAACGTTTTCAATATTTTGGCACTATCAGCTATGTTACTTAAGCAATTGCACAGTTTTATTATTGGTGTACACAAATTGAGCACATAAGACTGATTCATTTGTGTAGCAGCCTATATGGATGGAAAATTTGAAGTGCTTCATAGAATAAATTAGCATGACCACATCCCCATGACTCACTAACATCCACATTAGGAATCTACCATGTCAGGGCGTGAGTGCGTTGAGTTAAGTGTCCTATGTGAAAAGCAAGTGGAAATATAAACGTACAGCATGCTGTGTGTTCAGCTAAAACAAAAAAAGGGTTTGTTGACAGTCAACAGGGCTTGTGGTGTACCTTGTGAGCTGCCTGAAGCAGTGCACACAAAAGCGGTGACCGCACTGCGCCTGCACAGGCTTCCTCAGGACCTGGAGACATTGCTGACATTTGTATTTATCTTCCATAGGCACCGACAGCACACTGAGGGGAATGCCCGGTAATGAGGTTAAACTTTCCAATGAGATGCGAGCCATTTTTCTCCATTAATCTTTGTGGGAGAGTCTGTGAACAACAACAAAACAAAAAAAAAAAAAAAAAACAGTTTACAATAAAGATCAAGTCATGTTTTTAGAAAAACACAAATGATGAAAGAATTGAATCATTTGCTCAAGCAATCCTAGTCATTATGAGTTGCCTCAAAACATTACATTAGAACTGCAAAGCAATGATGAGTCATTGATGCTTTGGTAACACACCGTGTAAATGCTGTAAAACCCAAACTACATTGGAAAAGCCTAAAGATATTTGTGTTATTTTAGGGGAAAAAGAGGTTAACGGAAAAAAAAAAAATATTCGATCAGGCATAAAGGCAAAATTTATATATAAATTGACGAAAAGATGATCTGTGTTTTCAAGGAAAGAAACGATCCCCAAAAGACTTGGGCGCACCACAGAAATGTTTTCCTTTTCTATTGTCTACATCTCCTAATTCAGTAGCGGAGCATAACGTTTTTTTTTTCTCCAAAATTTGGTGCATGCCTCATTCTTTTCTCTTTTTTTTAAAACATTTTTTAAATTGTGCATTTATCTTAAAAAAATCGTGGTGTGCTGCCATCTACTGTTTAATCTGTTAACTGCATTGGTTGACAATTGTAAAGACGTAAAAAAAAAACTAAAAAAAAAAGATTCTTAGCCATGTTGTCTGGCTTTTTAAGCACATCTTTATGCTTCCTTTCATACTTTATACAGAAATGTTTACATGTTGTCACTAGGAAAAAGCTTTCAGTCAAAGCAATTTGGACTCAGCGCATTATAAGGTAAGCACTGGTAAAAATGTCTCAATTGTATGAAAGGAGGAAAATAGTTTTAATACTTTTTGTTCTACACACAGCAGAAGTCTGCTATTAGCTTTTTAAACAATTTTGTATATATATTTTTACATTTTCAATAATTGTGGGATCATAACAGATACTTTTTTTTAAATTATGCAGTGACTGAAGTGAATGAATGAGTTCTAGTGGGAGGTATTGTCGCCCTGACAATATGCAAGTTAATGGAGGAGCTCAGGAGCAGGGTAAGAAGAGAAGGGGGCCACAAACAAAACCTTGTTGAACACCAGTGGAGAAGCAGCTAGATTCCTCTTCTTGCCACTTCTTGCTACTTCAAAAATTAATCCAGTTCAGGACTTTATCACAGGAGTTGAGATCTTAGAGCTCAGACAAAAGGATTTGATGATTTGCAGAGTAGAAGGCTTCAGAAAGATCAAGCTGGATTAAAACAAGAGCTTGTCCCTATGTTTTAGCAAAAAACACAAGAGATAACATCTTTTTTTTTTTTTTTTTTAAATCTGTGGACATTTAAAAGCACCTTCTGCTTCTTGTGCTGGATCGTACAGCAGCATTTAGACACTCAAGATCATTCAAGTCCAATCTGGCAAATGGAACCTTTGATGCAACAATGATGTTTCTTCCACCACTGGAATCCCTCAAGGCTCCAATTTAGGTCCACTGCAGTTTTGCTATACTTGTTGCCATTAGGTTCAGTTATTGCAGAACACAATGTTTCGTATTATATTAATGCAGATGATCTACAGTTTCAAAATGACCTGAATTCTTTATTTATGATGGTTTAATGACATCAAACAAAGAATATTTTAAAAACTTTGTATTTGATCCTTATTCTTCTTAGTAAAAGCAATAAAAATGTAATTAACACACACCAGTCCATTGATATAAAGAAACAACATGAACGTTGTTTTCTTTCTGAAATCACACCTCTCACAGTCAAATAAAAATGTCAAAAATGATGAATTTACAACAAAAGCAAAAGATGATTGCTGAAAAGGCAAAACATTTCCCATGCCTGAAATGAGATGAAGCAGCTTTTAGTCGTCTATCTATACTGGTTATTGTAGCAGCATGTAAATATTTAAACAGACTTATCTTAAGTTTAATTTGATAAAGTTCAAATACAGGGAGAACAATATATCCCAGGTGTATATTTGTAACTTTAAGTTTGACATAAAATGTTTTAATTTAAAAGTATGTAATTGCTTTTTTAAGCAAATGGCAACATATTTATTGCCAACGTTTTGCAGTTTATTACTGATTTAATGCAAAAATTAAGATTATTCTGACTTATTTTCAGTCGTTAAAAACGTAAAAAGTTCCCAACTCAAGGCTGATAAACAAGTCAGTGACAGGACTGCTGCTAAGCCTGCATAACCATCAACGTGTCCTTAAAGATTATGAAACCTGCCATTAACTGACTTTGTGTCGTCAAAAATTCAAAGTCTAACAAAAAAAAGCGCATACTATCTTCCATCAGATAATCAGTCTTACACAACCAAACTTAAAAAGATTGAGAAATGAATGTAAAAGTCCCAAACGTCAACGTGGAAAACACTTCAGTTTTGCAGTTACGTTCGCGATTAATTTACCCAAATATTTAATAGTGCTTTAAAAAAAAGAGTTGTTTACAAGCAAACATCTAAATTCCTTTTAGCACGAGGCTGCTTTTGTTTAGAAAACCACGCGCAGTTGCCTAAAGAAACTTCTAACAGCGACCAAACTCAAACTATCTCTAATGTGCGTCAGCATAAGACGCTGTTGCACAACTTTGCTCCGTTCTGTTCGTGTCAAAGGAAAGTATAGTTTACTCACCCAACAGTACTGCTCGTTTTATAAAGCGTCCTTCTACACACTCTTCTTTTATCAAATGCTTGGGGCGTTGGTAATCACTTCCGCCGGATATTCGGTAGTTAACTTTAGACCCAATAGTTTGCATTGCATTGACGTGAGTCTTATATATATTATTATATACACGCACACACACACAAAGTTTCTGCAGTTAGGTTTTATGTTTGATAACATGCTAGAAAAGGTTGAAGTTTTGTCTTCCGACCTTCACGAATGTATCGCCGTAACAGAAACCGAAACAGCTCCTCTTAGCTATTTTTTTACAAATGTTGAAACGGTTAGCATCGCATACGTTTGAAAAGAGACGAACAGCAACGCTCAACCCCAATCGATATCGTCCGACCAGAACAGGTGGGAAAAGCAGAAAAAAATGGATATGTAGTTATGGGTACCTGTGTCTTCAACAATTAAACGCTTGCTTACTTACGTTGCCATCTACATTTACTGATCGACGTACATAATAAAGACGGTATAGCGACAGTATAGTACATCTGCATTGGTAAATCAAGCTAATCTCAAACCGCAAAGAATCGTGGGATTTATTCACTTTCCTCCTGTATTTTCTAGGGTTTGAAATAAATACTTTAGAAAAATTCCCTACGTGACATCATTAGTCAATAACAGTTTTACCCTCAATGGTATTTTCGGGAAGGCAGAATGTCCTTACCACTTTCGATGATAAATCATTTGTGGAAAAACGACACATTCCAAGACACTAAGTGTCTTACATGCAGTTTCTGATTACTCGCGCCTCGCCTGGATCGTCTGTGAGACCAGGGGAAAGACGCACCCCGATCCGTATTTGGGTTTGTTTTTTTTTTGTGTATTTTTTAAACCACACACTCCGCGACGCGCATTTATATTGCGTTACTTCCTCTAAAGCGTTTGACGGCCGTTGCAGATCAGAGGGTTCAATAAAGTTTATTGGAAAAAAAACCTAGACCAGAATACACAATATACTGTCAGATTATTATCTCCTGAGATATTCTTGACAATAATAGCGTCGTAAGATGTTAATGACAGTGAACAATCGCCAAGGTTACAGATTATTGGTTGCAGTTTCATAGATTTAACACAAAAATATTTTCAAACAAAAAATGGATCATAGTTACAACCAAGCTTCGTTTGACATATATATTTTAAAGTAAATCTCCAATAATCAATGGGGCCATTGAATGTTGTCTATTAAATATCCTATTTTACCCAGAGTCAAAGAAACCCAAATAAAAAATAATTAATAACATTTATCCTTTCTTCAAACCAGATTTAAATTTCATGTTGAACCTTATTTCTTGGTTATTTGAATGATGAAACTGTGGAGCATTTGTTTTTTCTCATGAACACGTTCCAGCATTTTATTATTTATGGAGAGTCCGGATGATTCATTTTCAATTATTATTAATATTATTTTATTACTGAGCAAATATCATATTAATTGTTATAAATAGAGAGGTTGTAAACCGTCATTTCTATGTTGTATAAACACATTCAAAATATACTATAGCTCATTAAAAACCCTATAATCCTGGAAAGATGCCTAAATAACATTTCAACAAATCTCTACTTGTTATTGTTTGTTTCCTTCTATTTATTGTTTGACTTTTTTTATTCTTATTTTTTGTATTTAATTTTGTTTCAAGTATTTTGTAATTGTGATAATCAAAAAAGAAATAATTATTGTTAGGCCTCAAGCTTTAATGGAAAACATGATTATCACATGACATGAAGATGATTACCATGTATTAAACCTGCATTGTGCTGAAGAGTCTCAACATTTACATTGTGTGGGCACATTCTATAGTTGTAACTGTTAGGCCCCTCTCACCTGTCTGATTCGCTTAAGGTTTGGCCGTGGTTGTCTTTGGAACACTGAATATCGGCTGGAGAGTTCCCTGGAGAACCAGCAATGCTTCTTCTGTCCAGAAGGAGAACTCTACATCCATACCTTAGAGAAAAGCCTGTGTGAATGGACTTGTTCAATGCAGCTCTCTTCGGTGTGTTCACTCGGGTTATTGTGACTGTAGTAAACAGCTTTCTCTAACATTTGCATGACCTGATGTCTGCCGTGTGCTAGAACTGCAAAAAAAAAAAAAAAACAGTTTTGAAAACTGTGACTATGACGTCACCGCAGTACCAGCCATACCTGTCTGTGCAAATCTTTCCATCATCAGAATGCACCACCACATTGGAATTGGTGGTATTTCCCCCTTGAGACAAATGCAATATAATCTTTATCATAACTGAAGACTGGCACTGGTATTTAGGTTATACTTTCTGAAAAAAACTTTCTTTAGTGAAGGTTTCAAATGAGGTGCTTATGAAGAGAGCATATTGTAATGTAAAAATTAACTTTTTTTTAAATATATTATGTATTTTTCATGTTGATACATTATACTGAAGTGACGGGGGGAAAAACTCACCATCAGCATGAAAATACTGTAACAATTACCTGAATACTGCTGGGGAAAGAACTGAGAAAGAAAAGGTGAACATTTAAATGAAGAAAGATTATGTGCACCTGCTAGTTTTCAATTGCATTAATATGTACTTAATGAGCTTTCAAAAGTTTGAACTGATAACACACCTCAAGCTCTCTTTCTGGTTTCTACAGCCAAGGTCCAGGGTCAGTCAGAGATGCTGTTCTCCTATTTTTTGCAGAGAATACACAACACACAAACCAAATATTTGACATTCAAAATAGATGAACAAATAAACTAGGCTGAGAACGTGGCTCCAATAATTTCTGAAAATATATAAATTATATCCAGAAGAACCGAAAAAGGATCAGATATGCAATAAAAAGGGAAGATTTTTGACACCACATTCTCGATTTTCCCCTCAATTAATGTCCTCTCCCTGTTAGTTACCTCCTGAAATGTACAGACCTTTTCATTCAGAGTAGTCAAATCTGCTACTCTGATCTCGATTTCTTTTTCTGGGTCTGCATCTTCAAAGTCATCATCTATTGGAGAGGTGTTCATCACAGCAGTAAGATGGGAATGTTGATGGAAGAGAAGGAAATATGGACTGGCGGGTGGCAGGTTTTTGGCAGTTGGACCGAGGATGATTTGTGATTCCTGTCCTTTCGTAGCATAAATGCAAACGTCTGGAGGATGTTTCCCATTAAAACCAAAATGATTATCAGTAGAAAAAAATGATGAAAATGTTTCAAGTAAAATATTTTAAATGAAAAAATAATCTGAGCGATGTTGAATTCAATTACTACAACCATAAATAAAAAGGAATCTTTTGTATTTTTTATTAGTGATTCACTATTTGCAGAAAGGGTTTCAAAATACAGATTTTCTTCATTGAGCGCCAGTCATTTCTGATCAGCATATAATAACTACAAGAACTGACCAGACACTGTTTCCCACAATGCATTGTTTTGTAGTCTACAAGGCGGCTCTTCAGCGCAGCGCTGCGTCCCCCTGGTTGAGGAAGCGGTCCACACATGCGCACTGCGTGTTTACAAATTAGCAATGTGGCTACGTTGTTGTTCACGCTTCATTCTACGGAAGCAGCACATCGAATTAACCACCTCAGGTACAAAGTCAAACCGGTTTGCTGTATGCGGTGCTTTTAATAAATACATATATTGCTAAATAGGTTAGATTTTGTGTTAGATTAAGTATTTTGTTGCGTCGGAGATGGAAACGGGTGAATGAAATGTTAAACATTAGCAAAAAGAAGTTGTATCAAGAGTATACTTAGTCTATACTAAAAGTGAGGCAGTATATTAAAGTTAACTTTAAAAAATGTATATTATTTATATATTGTAAACTTAAAATGTTTCAATTTAGTCTAAAGAAGTATTCAGTTACTATACTCCCTACTTATACTCAAGTATACTTCATTGAATACATTTAGTGTACTACTTTTTGCAAAAGGAAGCTAAATCAAAGTAGAAACAAAATATCTTATATACTCACGTAATAAATGTTTATAGAAGTCACTCTGTGAAAACACGTTCATTGTTTTAGTGTTAATTTTGTCAAACAGCTTCTGTAAAGTTTTTATTAAAAAAACAAACTTAAACTTTAACAACTCACTGAGTCCAAGCGCCATTTTTCTATGAATCCTATATTATCTCTTATGTCTATTTAAAAGATCACTTTTTAAATGTATTTAAACTTTTTTTTAGATTGACAATTTTTTATGTCTTCCCTGCAACTACTGCATATCCATATGGAAAATAGATGGCAACATTAAATAAAGTTTGCCTTGAGAATGAGTTTTTGTAATGCATACTTTGTTGAGTCCTCAAATGTAGTTAAAAAAACTGTCTTAACAGATAAAATTGCTCATTCACTTTGTTTTCTTGAAGATGGACTACACCATCTTCTTTAGTGATGCGCAGACGACCTCTGGTCCCCAAAAACTGCAAAGCTGCATGTTTTTCCAAACTACCTGGAACAGGTGTGCTCAGTCATTAAAAATGTGAAATCACCGTAATTAGCTAACCAGCAGCAAGTTTAGCCGGGAAATAGGCAGGGTTGAGGACAAGCCCTAAAGCCAAACTAATGCTTGTTTTGAAGTTGAGTTACAGCAAATGGACTTAAAGTCTTCTTCCTTGAAATGTGTTGCTGCTCATCCAAGTGGTTTCATCAGTCTCTTCATCAGATTTCATCAGACTCTATTAGTCTTTGTCACCAGACTTGGATGAGCAGCAAAACATTTCAATGAAGGGGATTCTAAGTCCACTTGCAATGACTCAACTTCAAGACAATATCACCTGGATGAATTTGATGATTCATCAACAACACAATGGTTGAGGATTAGATGCAGGTCATGAATCACAAACATTATTTGTTGTTCTATTTCATCCCTCTTGACCGCCAGAGGCGGTGCTTCAAGCACTGAATGATCCTTCTTGCACTTAGTTCGAGAATTTAATGAACAAAAAAAGTCACCTGTGACCTCCTGGTGACCCACGTGAGGCTATAAAGTCATGTGGAACCAGGAGCACGGTCCCAACACTTCTCTGGAGAACGCAAGGAACCCGAGGGACCGGGAACTCCGGCGGTCATTCGGGATTCATAGATCTGTAGTTACATATGTAACTTTTGTTTTCAATCCACACTCACCCTTAAGTGCAGTCTGCATGAACTTTAATGATCTGAAATGGCCAAAACAGTTTTAGTGACACCTTTTTATCTGGAGTTATGAGAGTACTAATTTAATAAGTGTTATGTGTGCAAAAGATTGTTTCTTTTGGTACTTCCATAGAACAAAGGTTGTCTCCTTTACGCTTTAAAAAAATCACTTAAAGATTAAACTGATCGGAATTGTTCCCATCAGACTTAAATACACTTAATTGCAAAGATGCCTAACTTTACTACTGATAACATTTGCTGTGAAACTCTTTCAAAATGTAGCATAATATTAGCCTCTGAATTTAAATTCATTATATACTATCCAAATTTATGTTTTTAGCAGAGGCAGTAATGTTTTATATTCCTTATTTTTTTCCAATTCATGAGAGCTTGAAACTGTGGCAAAACCAACACATTTAAAGATTTATTCTAAAGAACTTTCCCTAATAATTAAATAATCTTACTTTATCAGTTTCCTTTCTCTGGAAATGTCCATTTTTGTTTCGTCATAAAACAGTGCAGCAATGTCTTACTTTTATTCCTTTAAAAGTTTAAGATCTATTAAATATTTAATTTAATTTTTTAATGATCATATTTCATAAACTTGTGTGCAGCATCATGTTCTAAGTACAGCATTGTTGCTTTCTTAAGTTGTGCAACATTTTTCTGCCTAAATTCCTAAAGTGCCCCAAATCTTAAATATTTCTATTTTAGAGCCATCTTTACTTCATTTGTTGTCTTTGTCCAAATTGTAATTCACTCACTTTTTTCAGCAGCGTTTGTCCACCAGTTTCATACCAGTCAGGGTGATCGTTCTCACAGCTACTACGATGGCCTTTACCACGGACACATCCAGACTACTCCCTTTCAGAAAGCCTTGCTGGCTGTTTGCTCCGGTGTGGCAGCTCTGCAGGACCCATATAGACACGGTGAGACTTTCTGCATTAATAACTAGGTTTAAATGTTCCCACATTTCTATTTTTATTTTTTTTTAAACAGAATTGATATGTATTCTCTATTTTCATAACTGCCCTACTTATAGTAGCAAAGCAGCAAAAATATATTTCTAAATGTTAGAACATAGCCTTTCATGATGGAACTATAGCAAATGTCTTATTAAATTTCATGTTTTTAGTTGATATTTATAAATGACAATAGAGTATTTTCGATTCAGCCAGGAACTGGAAAAATGTATTTACCGGTAAGTGGTTTCCTCTCATTTAAGTAAAAAAAAAAAAAAACGAAAACATAGAATCTTACCAAAACAAAGTTATCAAAGTTACCAAAATGTTACTTGTAAAATTGAAACTGTATCGCCTCAATACAGTACAGAAAATGTAAGAAATCATAATGCAGATTTTTTTTAACTTCATGTTTTGCTAAGAATAGGGAGAAATAGTTTTACCCCATCATTCATTTACCCGAAATGTTGTCATTTTGTATCCGGTTCTCATTAGTTAACAGACCGGAACATTCTTGTCATTTGTTTCATTTTTTCAAGAAAAAGAAATGAGAATAAATAGCCCACCAAGTCAGCTGCTGTATCTGAAACCTCTCTTACAGGAACACATGTTCACACCTGTCAGCTGACGTTCAGTCATGGGTTTAGACCACACATAACTACTCCTGACTACAATGATTTGCAGCATGCGACCTCTTTTGTTTTGACTTCTCCAAAATAAACCTTTTGGCAGTGATGCTTTGGAAAACCTAAAGGAAATGTAGAAGTTCTTGAAAAGTATTTGCACAAAGTAAAGCTCTTTTTTTTTTGCTCTGTTTTTAGTGACAGCAAAGAATACTGTTATTATTGGTACAAATGACTCAATCCTTTAAGGAAAATGCAAGCGGCTCTCATTAGTCAGACAATCCAAGGCAGCAGTGGTGTTCACATTTTGATTATTTTTGTTTACATGCGCCGCTCTGCAAACTCAGACATGGTTGCAGTGCTCGGAGAGACTACAGGTCACCTTGCTCTCGTCAACCTCAGGGACGGAATGAGAAATGACCCTGAAGGCTGCACAATCCTGACGTGAGTCAAGTCTCATCTCAAGCTTTCAAAGTTTAGTCATAGTTTCCTGTTTTGTGAATAGACAGATTATGTCCCGATTTGATGTCAAATGATTCTCCAGAGAAAGACCAAGGATTCGGCTCTCTACTCTAGACCTGAAAAACATGGCCTCTTTACCGGTCGGGTCTTTAGGAAGAGAATACCTCCATTTTCTGGAGGACAATGTGAGTCTCTGCCTCAGTGTCAAATACTGCTTCTCTTGTTACTTCTTGGCTTTATGTTTTGCTTTCATCTGTCCTGGTTCCGTGACAGAACGTGACCCCTGACTCCAGAGCACAGGTGAAGTTCGTGGACGATGAAGAGTTGGCCTACGTCATGCTAAGATACAGAGAAGTTCATGACTTGTTGCACACGTTGCTGGGAATGCCCACGAATATGCTGGGTGAACATACTCTACATAAAACATGTCATGAGATTACGACGATATACAACACCTTTTTGGTTACATTTCATTATTACAAAGTGAATAAATGATTATTAGTCAACTAGATTGATGTGATTGGTCACAGATTGGCTCACTGCAGTTTTCTTTCTGAAATTTCACTTCAATGTATACGTTTAGCAAATCAGGGTTTTCAGAATAAAATAAGTGTTATTATATTTGCACACTAATACCTCTTTCTCATGTTTCTTTCATTATAGGTGAGGTGGTAGTGAAATGGTTTGAAGCGGCACAGACTGGTCTTCCGATGTGTGCTTTGGGAGCTGTGTTGGGCCCACTTCGACTTAATTCAAGGTGCTATATCCATACAGTGTTGGGCCACGACAATATATCTAATCCAACTATATTTGTAAATCATTTAAGTTATGCAAAGGTGGTCAGAAAACCACGTAAAAACAACCAAAATGAAACGTAGGACAAATAAAATTCAGTTCATCAAAATATAATTCGTTAAATAGGGTTCAAATTAACAAAAAGCAACAAAATAAAATAGACTGATGAGAATTTGTGACAACATGAGATGAAAGCAATAAAATTTTCATTTAAAAGCCAAATAAGACATGGGTTATAGTAGAAGACATAAAACCAGACAGAAAATGAGTCTTTCTGGTTGAATGTCAGATTTTGTGATAGTTAGTATGATAGGATCAGCTTACCACAGAGAGGGGTCTGGGAACTTTGAAAGGGATGTAGGTGCCTAACCACTTAATGATTTTAAAATGGATAAAATAAGCCTTAAACTGGTGCTCAAAATGTGATAAATATGATTGGAATTTCTGCGTTGCTCATTTTAAAACAGCAGCTGCTATTAAGGTTAAAGGCAATTCACTGCAGCCACAGGTTTGTTTATTTTTGATGTATCAGTGTTAGAATTGTAAAGGGTTTAATTTAAAAATAACAAAATAACTACAAAAGCAGATTTCCCAGCATCATTTGCATTGCAGTGAATAATGCAAACCTGATGAACAAATATATACATTTATATACATATATATATTTATTTATATATATATATATATATATATATATGGCTACAGACCCATTTATTTACAAAATTGTTCACAGTAAGTGGAAATCACCATCACGTACGAGAAAGATCACATGTACGTCATAAACCTTTTTTTACCTGTAAATCATTAAGCCTTAATTATTTTACAGTAGGAGTTTCCCACTTTAGTTCATTGTTGAGTTTAACTGCCGTGTTTTTACTAAGCTGTATTTCCTGGGGTTTTTTTTTGGTTTTTTTTGGGGGACTCACAGCCGCCTGCAGTCACTGTTCACCTCTTTGGGTCCTTGGGCTTTGCGGAACGGCAGGAGGGCGCGCTGCGTCCTTAACATTTTCTACGAGAGGCGATGGGATCAGAACCTCGAAGATCTCCGGCAGGAGCTCCACATTGAGCCTCCTCCTCCTGTCACACTCCACTCTTCAAGGAAGACCTAAAATAACTTAAGGAAATGAGGGTGATAATAACTAATATTTTCAGTGAGCTGCTGTGGAACTGTTTATGTAAAGATGTTATTAATTGGAGGGAAAAAATGGAAAACTCTAGTTTTTGCTAATTGTGGCTTTTTTTAGCTGAAAATGTTATTTGAACCTTAACCTTTTATCAGGTAAATGACCTGTTATCAACTATTTATCTGTTTTTTTCCTTCTTTTTTTTGCAGTGGTGGGAAATATTGATCATTTAAGCTGTATCTTCTGGTTAGTTTGTCACACATTGTTTTCTCTTTATTGCAATAGTAGTGTCAGCAGGATATAACATATGGTTTTGACAATTAAATTATGACTTGTTTACAAAATGTGACCTTTTTTAACCCATTTAAGCTCTTCTTGGTGAAAACCATCTACACTTTTAGTGTGATGTAACAATGAAATTAGAATCATTTTTATTTAGTTAGAATAAAATAAGATGAATCTAGAATAGCATTGATAGTTTTGTGTAAAAAGTGATTTACTCTTCATAAAAGCGGAAATATAGACTCAGCTATTTGCATATTTTTTGTCTTTATACTTGACTGAGAAATGAGAATCATGAAGGATTTTATGTGAAGGACATACACTAAAGATAACATTTTAAAAATGTGAAATCTGTAAAGAATTCAAGAAATAGAATTGTTGATGTGCTGGGAACAAGCTTTCTTGCCGTTAGAGAGCTCGCTTTCCAAAAATATTTGTTCCCCCAAACTACAGATTCTAATTAGAATTCGATCTTTTAATTCTGTTTTTCATACAGTGTTATTTTGTTTGAATTTGCTTTTACGTTTGATGGACTTCCCAGCAAAGCTCTTTTCTAATCCCTTTCTGGGTTACAGGGCTGCTGGAGCCTATCTTATCTACTGTTGGGTAAAGGTGGAGTGTACTTTACAGGTTGCCAGTCAACTGCACAGCCACACAACCACACATTCACACACAGTGTCACCAATCAGCCAATGACGTTTTTGGACTGGGAAAAAGCTGGATTCCCAGACAAAGCCCACGCATACACTGGGAGAAAGTGAAACCTAGACCCAGAGAAAACCTAACCACTATATCACTATGCAACCCCTTCCTGACAACCATTTGTATTTATCCAGACTTTAGACACATCACAGACAAACGTGACGGAAAGATTGTTTGAATTTTTCATAAATAAAGGTGGGCATAGTCTGTTAATGATCATTGTAACTCATTTGAGGGTAATGTTTTTCAAACTTGGAGAGGGAAATGGGTTCCAAAACATTTCATTTACTGTTGAAAAGGATGGCTGAAATGTTCATTTAGTTAAAAAGTGTCACCTTTTTTAAAACTTTTTTTTTTCTTTTAAGAAAAAAAAACAGATTTTTATTTTCAGAATTCTTCCAATTCAAAGTCCAATTTTTTTCTTTCCCACATTTAAAGGATTAGGTTTCAGGGCACATTTTTGTATACAATACTTAGTGAAATTTTACGTTTGGAAATGTACATTTTTGTCAGTAACTAAAAGGAAAGTCACTTTTATGTTTAAGTTGTCCTCTAAAGCTCTTGTAGGTCGAAACAAATGACTTATTTGGAACATGTGACTGTGAAGCTAAATTACACCAAGAACAGGAATAGACATATGTTCGCACCTTTTAGATTAGTAAATGACACAGTCATTTACCCTACGAATGGGACGGGTGCTTTTACATTTTTTGTGAGTGTGTGTTAAAACTGGTTTTGGGTGTGGAACTTATGTGAAAACTCAAGACTGTCCCGTGGCATTGAGTGAAATGTTTGACAATACTGCCCTCTAGTGGTTTTATGAAGAAGCAGTGACAGTTCAGATGGTGAATGAGGTTTTTGAGAAAAAACAGCAGAAGTATTCTTTTCAATAAACAACTCCTTCTATAGTTCTGTGTGATTTTTTTTTGTATACTATGAACAACTTTTTGGAAATATTTGATAAAACCTTTTAGAAGATTTTTCAAAAAGTTCCTGCAATAAACATTACTGGAACTTCATCCAGAAGTAGTTTTGCTTCCCTTTTTTTATTATTACTCTTATTCACATATAGATTTTAAACTATATTCTGCTAGCTTTAGCAATATTTGGGGCAGACAAATAGACACTAGTATAAATAAAGTGAAAACATGTTTTTTTATTCAAAAAAGCCATCACATTTAATCAACTGTTTTTTTTAAAAAGCTGCTTTGGACACATTTCTCTCTTCAGTTAGATTGATAATTTTCTAAAAAAAAACAATTTTACTGTATAATCATTTTTACAAATCATTATACAGTAAAATTGTGCAAAGTGACAATTATATTCAACATTTTAAGTCTGAATACTGTTAAAAATCTCACTAAAAATCTAAAAAATAAATACAAATTGAAAATGTTTGGGGTTTTCATTATTGCACAGGTCTTTTCTGCTCATCTCACATTAGACAACTTTTAATGTTGCTTTCATTTCAGTGCACAATGGTGATGCTGTCGTCAGTAACAGCACAAGCGAGCAGCAGGGGGGCGCTGAACTGCTGTGTGGTGGAGCACAGCACAGCATTAGAGTCCGGCTCATAAAACAGCAGCGTCTGACTTGGCCAGTCCAGCAGCAGACCGATCTTCTGTGGCCTCTTCACCACCTGCAGGGGGACCTTCTTTCCTGCATGGCAGTAGGAGTAGTCTCCATCGTAGTGGGACAGCACCCAGGACTGGCTGTTGTAACCCAGCCGAGCCTCGTTCCCGGAGCCCTTCCGCTCCAGAGAGGCGTAGCAGACCCCGACCTTAAAGGCCCCGCTCTTCCCCACGTCCAACACCCAAGTGTGGGTTCCGGAGGACATGGCCATTGAGCCCAGAGCGTTGGGCCAAGAGTCGAAACGTGCTGGGTCATAAGTTAGAGGCTGGCGGGATTTTTTGTGGAGGAAAGTCAATGTGCAGGAATCCTCAGACAGGGAGAGGAGAGGACTAACTGTGCGCTCATCAAACTTCAGATGTGGCAACCCGTAAGCTGTGGGGAGAAGGCAAAGGTGATACTATTATGTTTGCCTCTGCAGGGTTATACTGACTTTCTACACTGAAATGCTCCTCTTTAAACTCTTTTATTTAAAAAAAAAAGAGCAGCCCTCTTCAACAGGAATGTTTGTTCAAAATAAAATCCAAATATCATGGTAAATTTGCAATCATTAGGACACGAAGAACCTCAGTGCTCTGCTGGAACAGTCACATTTCCTTCACATTTCCAAGACATAATCTAATCCAAGACCCTAAAGTCTATCCACATTTCATTTTTTATCCCAATATTAGTGGAATCTTTTGGAAAATGTTGTCATCGCCACTAAAACAGACTGACAGAAAGACAAAAAATAGTCTCTGATTTTAAAAAAACCTGCTATAAAATAACCCAAACACAACAAGGTTTAAAAAGGATTTGTGAATTATTATCTTCTAATCTCTCAAAGGAAAAGTCTGTTACAATAGCTTTACTTACTTATATGGTATTACTGTTTAATTTAGATAAATCTTTAAATAAAACAGAAACGATTTAATGTTTATACCCTGATTTGTTTTGGATATAACACCCCCCCCACCCCCCAAAAAAAAAGAAAGAAAGTTTTAAAAAGTTTTATCTAAAACCAAAAAAGATTTGTTGTTAAAAAAAAAGAACAACAGAAATTATACGTTTGATTCTTCTTAATGAGCATGAGACACAGGAGTCGCATGTTACCGGGTATTTATGATGGCATTTTTATGGATTCACATAACAGAATAACCTATTTGAAAATATCATCATTTCTTAAACACGTGACACTAAATTCTTATGTTGTTGTCGGTCTTTGATTGTAAAATGTTTTGATTTTAGGGAACAGAAAATCATTGAGCATCCAAATCTCTTTTATAGAACCTTTTTTATAAGCACTTAAAAAGCAGACATATTTTATCTCTGTGTTTTAAAGAACATTAAAAGACAAGTAAAATGCAGAACAAATCAATGACTACAATTGAAGGAAAGTTAAATAATGTTTAAAAAGCTCAACAAAAGTTGAGACTCAAAAATGTAAGATTACAGAATAAATAAAATATTTTTATTAACTCAAAAATGTTTAGGTTCTAAAGCCTAAAAGCAATTAGTTTTAGGAAAAAATATTAAAAGCAGACAGTAAGAGCTTATTTGATACAGATTGAAATCTAATCTGGTTTTACTTACAATAGAAATTGCAAAAGCAGACAAAAAGAAAGGCTTAAAACCGGACCTCCCAGAGATAAAACTAAAGAGGGTCAGTCAGAAACTAAAGCAGAATGCTGTTAGCCACTATCGTAGTATCTAATAAACCGTAGAATCTCCGTGTTTCTGGACAAACCTTTTGGCCCCAGCAGCAGCGCTGAAGCCCACAGGCCTCTCAGAAGTTTGCTGTCACTGCAGGCCGTTTTCAGGCTAAGCTGCTCGGTGTCACAGGGTTCCCCGACTCCCTCTGCCTCCTCCACTCTGATTCCAGCAGAAAAATGAGATAGGATTATTTCTATGCCAACAAAAGAACAGTAAGAATTTTTATGGTTAGAGAAAGAAAAAAAATCCACGCACCTTTCAGCAATCTTGTGCAAGCTGGTCTGAAAAGCAGAACAGGTGATTACTGTCTGTATCAGTGCTGTCAGGCTGTTGTTTTTTGATTGTGAGTTCTACAGTCCTCCCACAACAGCCTGCAGTAAAAAAAAAAACCTCCTTCGGTTTCTCACCACTAGCTGTGCGTCCGGAGTGTGCGTCAGCGTGTGCACCAAGTGGGAGCGTGTCTGCGTCAGACTGGTCAAAGCCTGGTTCCAGTGGGCCCTCTGGGTGAGAAGGCACTGCTCCACCCGTTCCTCTTCCCTCTGCACTTCCTCAAGGAGGCGCTGCTCCTCCTCCTCCAGGACTTCACGCACAGCACTGATCTGGGCCAGCACCTGCTCCCTGGCCCTGCTCGCCGCCGACTGCATAAAAGTGTAGGAGGAGCAGGTCAATATTTACATGGTAGTCATGTTCAAACCTTATTTTCCTGCACTATAGAATTCTTTATTAAAATGTAGCGGAGGCTCAATTAGACATGCTTCACATTTTTATTTTATTTGACATGAAATACTACCTGCCCAGAGTGAACATTGCCTTCGTCCTACAGTAGCTGGGATAGGCTCCAGCAACTCTGTGAGCCCAAAAACGATTATGCAGGTTTAGAAAATGGATGGACGGACTTTTGGAATTTTCTTTTATTTATTTTTTTTTGACATTTTTCATTTTCTTTACCTTTTATTCTCTAATAGAGTATTGCTTTTTTTCTTTCCTTTTTTTATCAGCCTGTCAATCAGCAGTTTACAGCAAAAGTAAGATTATTGTGTGTGCAATCAGATTCACCATTTCAGATTGTTTTCAAATGGATATATATGATCATTTTTGCCTTTCAAACAATGACTATCTGCAGACTTTAAAAGCTTATTTAACTATAGATGCAAATCTTTGAGCTAAGGAACTCATGTGACTATTTTGCTTAGTGCTGTTTAGCTTCTGTGGAAATGAATGGGACCCAGCAGCAGGCCGGTGAGCTGGTCAGCATATTCCCCACCTTCACCCAACGGGCTGTTGACTCCAATGGCCCCAAAAAGGATTCAGTGGGTTCAGGTGAAGGATGGATAGAAATAAATGGCTTTGAACAGCTACTAGGTAAAGGAAAGGTTCTCCCTCATGAACTTCACAGTATAGATGCAAAAACGAGTACTGCTATAGAAACTTTCTTGGTTGCTATCAATTTTGAACAGGAAAGACAGTAGTTAATGCATATTTTCTTTACTTCTGTTCATTTCTGCAATACTAAACATGTCTGTGTTCAACAATAAACAAAGGGTTATGCTAAGCACAAAATGACAGAACAAGAAATACATTACACTATTTTTTCTTAGAAAATGAGGCTAAACTGCAAATAACTCACTTTTTTCTTTTGTTTTTACAAAATTTAAACAACATTTTAGCAAATTTGTAAAGAAACTTTGTTTAATGGAATTGTCAGATTCTTCTTATTTGAAAACTATAGACTAATATTTATTTTAATGGATTAATTAACAGCAAGTAGAATTCTTATAAGGCTGACTTATGCTATTAACAAATGATAAAATAAACAAGTTTATAAACATTGTATATTTTTATGTTTTCAAAACTATACCTGGTAATAGGCTTGTTTTTACCAATAAACTGATTATTAATATAAAACAAACTAATAAACAAAGCATAATTTTAACATGTTACAGAAAATTAGCTTTTTTCTTCTTTCTTTTGGTCAAAAATGACATTTAATGAACTGCTTTTAATACCTTCAGTTCTCCAGGTTTAGTACCAGCTTATAACAAAGCTACTTTTTCTCATTAAAATACTTTTTCACACATGGTCATACTTCAAAATAAATGACCCACTTTCAAAATAAATCTCCACTTCCTGCTGTGAAAGTCAACGTAAGCAAAATTGTACCTTCAATGCTTTATCACAATAACATGCATCAGTAAAAAATATACAATTTTGTTCTTGTCTGAGAGAAGTATCAACATTTTAAGTTGATATGTTCCGTAACCTGCATGCTGTTAGCAAAGTATCCCAATGACAAACTTAGTGAGGGTCAAACATGTAAGTGGGCGCTAATCTTATTTATAAAAAAAACTAAACTGGACAATAAAATATGATTCTACACTACTAGAATTTCACCTGTCCAGAGCTAAAACTGCACATAGATGATAAAAATAAAGGCTTTTACTTTACTGACTTCCATTCTGTGCCGGAAGAATCATAAGAATGGGAACATATTTTGTAAAAATATTTGTTTTGTTAATATTTGTTTATTTTGAAACAGTTTAATCCCAAGTGAACCAGTGAAAGATGAAGTTTGGTTTTGTTAAAATTGATTTTAAGTAAATAAGACTTTTAGATAAAAAGAACAAACAAAACAATGATGTCACTCTGAAACCCAATGATATTCAAGGAGTGGCAATTACTCAAAACATTGGCTATTTTCACTATAAATATGACTTTTTAAATGATTCAACGGTGTTCAGATATGTCATTCTTTAACGCTTGCTTTTAGCATGCTTTGTCAAATAGGAGTCCTAAGGGCTCATCTGACTCCTGAGAACAGGTGAGTCAGCTAAAATCAGGTAAAACTGGCTCTGCCTGGAGCACTATTCCTGGGAGTGCGTGTTTGTGTGCACCATGATCCATGACATCCCGAGTGGAGCAGCAGCTCTCACCTGCAGCTTTTGCTCTTTGGTGCTCAACGTCTGCTCCATGAACCTTTCGATCCTCTTAGCCTGCAGCTGCATTTTTTCACACACGTCCACCAGTTGGTTCTGGTTGAAGGAAAACCACAAAACACAGTCACTTTGCCAGCTTTTGGAATGATCAGACACATGTTGCTGAGCATCATTAGCTGGAAAAACAAAATGAAAATCCCGTTTTTCTGGGCAAATCAGTTTAGGGAAGCACCATGCAAACTCTGACACACCCCTGGAGAACAAAAGAAATATTAACATGGCAGGCTTTCCACACATCTCTGACTCACAGCTCCCATCTTATCCTAACCCATGCTAATGATTAACAGATTAGTAAAAATACACATTTGTTGTTCAATTTTGTCACTTCTAATTGGAAGTAGATAAACAGAAAGGAAAATGGTGATTGAAAAAAGTCAATATAATGTTTTACATAATATATTTATTATATGAAGATTTAATATATTTTACGTGTTTTCACGTTTTGGGAAGTAATACTGAAATGTGTCACATTTTGACTCCCTTGAGGCTACAAATATGCATTTTTCACCATTTTCAAAGGAAGTGGTGTTTGGACCACTGAGCGCTCACCCTCACTGCGGTCACTCTGGTCGCCAGAGGGGTGACCGCGTGCCCGCGGCACGAGCCCGAGTTGGCGCACTGAGAACACACGGGCTTCTGTTCGGTCCCGCAGAACCAGTCCAGCTCGCTGTCGTGCTCCACGCAGAGCTCGGAGTCCGCGGAGAAGATCCCGGACTCGGTGTCTGTCACCGCGGGGCCCCCCGCCTGCTGCGCCCTCAAACCCCCGGTCAACACGGAGAAAATGTGCTGCTCGAAGTCCATCCCGCCGCCGTTTGAAGCCTTCTTCGGTGGGGTCGAGCATGAGAAATCGCAGGCGGTGAAGCCTTCCGTCATGGCAGAAAAGAAGAGCAGGTGCACCGGCGGAGGTGGAATGTAGTCCTGTAACACAGGTGTAACAGGTGAGCGGAACACGGAAGTACCGACGTCACGAAAGCTCAGAGCCGCTGCAGTTTCTGCCCCACTGCTGTTCTCGGATAACCGCCTATTCTTGGACGCAAGCAAGCCTTTGAGTGTTCAACCAGCTCCCAAGACGGCTTATGGATGTAGTGATATAGTAATATAATTATACTTTCAATTATTCCCAACTTTTTTTTTTCCCAGGGTCCAAAATATTTCTGCCTCGTGGTCCTGAAAACGTGAATATTCTAGAACTTCAACCAGAAACTGTTTATTAAATAAGGTTAAAGACACACTCCAATAAAAATCGTATTTTTGGCCCATTTAACATGTTATTTTGCATTCCTTTAATGATGGAGGACAAATATAAAAAATAAATAAATTCATGTGATGAAAACAAGTGTAAATATCTTGTAAATGTGCTGAGAGCTCTCTTTTTCTGACAAGGAGATTAAAGCTCTTAACTAATTGATAAATAATTGCTACAAGGATTTAAGACTGTAGTTTATTTTACTTGTCTTAGATTGTGTATGAGTTTTAAAAGATACATCAGTTTCTAGCCAAACACTGAGGTATTTGAATGTCTCAGTTTTTCTCAAGTGAAGGAGGAATCTAAAAAATGCAAATTTCATATTATTCCATCAGCATTCATGTTTTGTTTCTGGAAAAGCATCAAGCATGATTGTGTTGTATTTAAATTTAACATGCTACTCATTTTGTGCTGAGTTGAAATCTTGCTGTAACGAAAGGTTGATATCCAGAATACTTGGTTTGGAACATTGTAATATGGTGTCATCCACATACAGAATATTAAATTTGAAGCAGTTGTTTGTGCAGAGAAGAGCCCTGTTGGGGTCTTTTACTTATCCCAATAAATTTAGACTGACTCCCTTATATGACACAGCCAAAGTATCCCTGCTCCGCTACAATTGTGATGCATTCATTTGCAGACAAATAGATCCATTAACGTCTTCATTTTCCTCGCCTGAACTGCCATTTGCTCAAAAGCGTGTAGCTGTTTAGTTCTGATAATGCTCGTCGTGTCTTTTTTTTCTACGCTAATGTTAGCTTGGGCTTTGAGGTGCTATAAGAGTGGAAGAGAGTGTACACAAAAGGCTGATGGGAAATTAGTGGAGGCTATTAGTCCCGCCCACAACTCAGTGGGGATTTCTAATGAGCTCCTGCTGCTCTACAGAAAACGACTCAGGCTTTTGGAGTTTGGCTAAAAATCAGATAATCATGAGAAACAACCACTGAGGAAGCTTTTTGATTTGAAAAAAATTCCACCGGTAAATATTAGGTTGGGGTGTGAGAGGCTGTAAGCCAGCAGGAAACGATGGGAATGATGGGATATCAGCACTGGCTTACTCCATACCAACAGTCCCACCCACAAGTCAAAGGCAAATGTCTGATGAACTACTGCAGGTCTGCAAAAATGATCTCCTAGAAAATAACACAGGTTTGTTGATTTTCGCTAAAAACAGCATAAACATGATTAAAAGGACCGCTGGGAATGGTTTTTAAATAGTTTAAGAAATAATTTGAGCGGCACTACCTCTGCGTAGACCTACTTTATATATTTAATCTATAAAAAAAAAAAGAAATTACTTTAACACAAGTTTTTTTTCCCTTGTACAGGGTTAAAAAAATGCCTCCCCCCAGATTTTTTTGTTTTTGACATTTTACTTCTTAAAATATTTTATATTTATTTATTTGTTTGCTTATTTATTGTATTTATTGTTATATATATAACCACAAAAAAAAAGTAAAAACTAATTATAATTATACAACAAGTACATAACATTATGCAGTTTTACGAAGCATATTCAATCATGTTTACTTTTTGTGTTCCCCACAATGGTTTGAATAAAGGCGATAAGTTGGGTGTTTTACAAACTTTAGGGAGTTTTCAAAAAGTAATTTGTCTCACATAAAGTGTCATGTATTTTTATTTCTGTATTTGTCTTGTTATTTTTGAACATTTTTTGTTTTCTGAATATTACCACTCATTTTTTGGTTTTTTATTTTAACACTTGTAGTTTAAGCTGTGTCAAAGCTTTTTCTCTCTGGAGTTTTCTATGTGCGCTAAAGCTGTTTTGTGCTGAAAAGGGAATGCTTAGCCATAAACTATTTTATTTGTTACACTTAGCTGACAGAATGTTGAGAATCCTTATTTTATGATCTAATAATGGTTGATATGATTGCCATATGTCTACCAGGTTTAATATAAAAAAATATATAAAAACTGTTTAAAAAGTCAAACAAAACATGTGCTATTCAATGTGAATTTGTTCCCATTAGAAAAGATGAGCATTATGACACTTAATCATATACTCCAAGTATGTGCTCAGAGATTAGTGATACACCTCTGTTTTGCAATATCGAGCTACACCCAGTATCTGGAAAAATCCACATTCCAGAATATCTTGAAGGACATATTCAAAGAGGATTTTAAAAGACAAAGTGTGTCATTCTTCAATGACTCGATGCCTTCATCTACAAAAAACAGAAAACCCACAAAGCTTTGGAAACGCAACCAAACAAGAAATCTATAAAGTAGTAATGTCAGTGCAGTAGTGATTTTTTTAACCAATTCTGTTTTTAAAAAATAGTGCTGTTTTCTTGTTGTTGCATTTTCCTGTTAATAAACACCAGGTTTCATTGACAATGGCTTTGTGTTATCTTTGTAACCCCAGGCCACTTTGACCTACTCTGAAATCAAAGACTTTTGTCAAATCTAAAGTCAATCCTAACAGGAAACAGATCAAATCTCAAGAAACTCAAACCAGCAAAAAGAACGTCAACCCCCATCTTGATTGTCTGTTTGTAACCGAATAGGAGTGATTGATAGAAGGACGTCAGGCTTCCCAGCTCTGACAAGGTGGGCTTCCACACATCAGACACAGATCTGCCATTGTTACAGGAACATAAAAAACCTGTTGTGTAAAGCAGCAAACACAAGGACAGAGGTGTTTACACCAGGACACGAAACAGGGGGTTTGTCTGCAAAACAGGAAACTATAGGTGACCTTCAACAAAGAGAAATTGAATTTACACTCTTTATTTACTCAAAGCAGATTCAAGAGAAATTTTAATTATTTGAAAATTAAATCAATTTTACTTTGGAACTGTTAATTCATCTTTTTACCATACAATGCACAATTATTCCACACCAAATTGTGCTTATGCTGATATGTTAACTTAGTGTAACAACTGTAATTCTTTATTTACATAGAAAAGTTTTGATGGCTGTTGTTTTTATAAGCCAGATTTATAGAAATAACTGATGTTTAATATCTTAAAAAATGCTTTTTACTACACAATAAACAAACCCACAGTTTTCAGTGTGTTAACACACTAAAGAGTAATTAGAGTTAATAGACTTTTCAATTTTTAAAGAGTATAGAAATCTGTAAAAGATGAGAAAAGCAAATGCAGTACAGTTGCTGTCCTCCAGTGGGCAATGTTCACAAGCACAAAGGTCTTTTTTTAATGAGTCTTATGTTCTAATTGAGAAATTAAGGACCAAAAACAATCCCACATATCTTTAAAATATATGAATTTTAGAGTTTTTTTGCAGGCCATTCACAGTTAACATATTTTGATCTCAGAAGACAAATGTATGAAGTACATTTAATGTTTTAGTTATGCATGAACGTCTTTTTTGAAGCAAGGAGTTCATGCTTGTGTAGCATCTTTTGTTGTATTTAACACAAATGGCTGTAGATTGGAGGGCAAAAGAGAAAATATTAATGAACTATATGTCTAACTTAGTTATCAAAGTTACCATGGTACTAATTGGGCTTAACAAAATGTAAATAGAATTATATACAATAGAATTTGGGGAAATTGTTTCTACATATCAAAAGGTTAGTTACTTTGACTTTCTGCTTTCATGTTTTCTTTAAAGAACAGGACAACTTAAAGTAAATTACACTCTTCAAATAATAAAAGAGTTTTTTTTTTGACAATACTGAAAAAAATGTTTAAAGTCCAAGACATTTGTTAAACATTTTTCTTATTGAAAGTTGTAGTTCTGCATATTTTGTGGAGCATCAGACTTCATAGGTTACTGCCAGATTCTCACATGTGAGCTGCTGAAGTCACACGTGTCTGTGACTCAACTGCCCACAGGGGTAGTGACAATTAACCATTGAAATCAACCATGGGGAGTCATGTGTTAACTGCCTAAAAGAACCAATGCCGGATCATACCGGTGAACACCTCCTTTCAACGTTTTTTTAAACACTGGAGGCATTTCTCCGAAATTTGTACATTATAATCCTGAAACGAGTATTCCTTTTTCTAGAAAGGGTTAATTCTTGTTCTGAGGGAGCTGTTTTTCTTGTTTGGAGCCATGCTGTCTTAGTTGCTTAGTTTCCCTGAATATTGATGCAGAACATCAATATTTGAGGAAAATTCCCTCAATTATACCTTGTGTTGTACTTTTGCTCATATTCCATAGTGAATTTCCTTTTGTGCATAACTATATCATTTTGAAGATGTTAAGTTGATAAAAGTAGCAAGATTTTTCTCCAGTTGCAATAGATTTAAACTATAGAGATCAAGACACATATATAACAAGGAAAGCCTGTATTTGTATTTCAAAGAAAACAAGTCAATTGATGCAGTTTTGGTCAGAAAATAAGTGAAAGGCAAAGTAGTTTTAGTGTGAAAATCTGGAAGATTTAAAGGAATGACATTTTTTGGACAACCATTTTATTTAAAAAAAAAATAATTATTGAATAGATAATTTAATATTTTTTTAATACAATGGATCAAATGTTTTTTGGGCAAGCCTGGTTTAAAGAAACATTTCCAGATGATTCATATGCTGATTTAAACCCAGTTGAAGACACTTAAACTAGGCTAGACTAATAATATATTAAACTTATTTAAAACATTGATTTTTTTGTGTGTGTAAAATATTAAAATATTAAATAGAACAGACGCTGATTTACACCCACCTGAGTCTATAGCTAACCTCACCAGAACAGGCTTTGATTTAAGCGAAAACCTTCACCTCCACCCATGCTCATCATATGAGCTGTGTGTATCCCAGTTTAAAAACAAGGCGAGCAATATTGTAGCTAAGCAACCCTACAGTATGAGCCAGGTGGCAACTGAGACGAGGAAAACAAAGACGTACATGGATCTATATGTCTGCAAATGGATGTATTGGAATGGAGTGGAGGAGCTTGCCTGCCAATTATAGTTTGTACATAACAACTACAACCTTTTTCTAACAGCTTGTTTTGTCTGGTCCTGAATTATGACTTAAAAAATGTTCTTTGGATTGGATAGGGTCTTTTAAAGCTCACAAAAATCACCAGAATTTTATAGAAGCAAACCTATGTGCTGAGATGTAGGGCATCAAAATATAAACCACTTCTCCAATCTATCTGGAATCGTTTGAATACGATTATCAGGTTATTTGTAGTTTCATTGGAAATCACTTGCTTACTTATCTTTTTTTTTTCGCGCGCAAATCTCTGTGGATGGTCACGAGAGTTCAATGGCGTCATATCTGAAATGGGAGGCCTTTGAACGTTCTCGTTTCCTATTGGTCTGCATGACCTCACTTCTGGCACCAAACTCGCATGCCATTGGTTGATTCACCAGTGACTAGTTCCTCTCCCGGGTCCCGCCCCCTCTCACAGCAGCTCGCTCGGATCTCCTGCGCCAGCGGTGGTGGTGTGTCACCGAGGTAGGGCTGCGGCCGGATAGACCCGGACACAGGTCAATTACCGCTCGCTCGGTCCCAAAGTGGCATCGCTGAGGAGCTTCCTCGGCGAGCTTTTCATCCCGGTTCCGGTTCAGTTGGACCCCCTTCCTCCCGGTGTCACTGAAAGCCCATCCTACCCATGTCGGATTTCAAGCTCGGGATCGTACGGCTCGGCCGTGTGGCCGGGAAGGTGAGCTGGATCTCAGGGCTGCCATGTGCGGCCGTGGGAGGGCCCGCGGGGATTACAGAAACACGCTCGAAGAAACAGTCACAGATATTAGTCGGTCGTAGTTTGGAGCGATAATGACCATGTATTCATTGTGGACTCCGGTGTCGTTTCGCTTTATTTTTTTTAGCCGTGTTTGAGCAGAGAAGCCGGCCGTGTCGAGCCAGACAGCTCCTCTGAATGCTGCCGCTATCACTCTTGATTAGAGCTAGCGCTAGCTAGCAGGTTACATTAGCTGTATCTAATTTCAAAATAACTGTGGCGCAAATGAAAGCACTAACTCGTGTTTTTCATTTGTATTGTCGGTGTTGTTGTTACTAGTGTTGAAAATGCGAACATTTTATTGTCAAGTGGCGCAAATTTACCCGCCGTTGATAGTTAGCACTATGCTAACGGCTGTATGTGGATTACACTCAACTGTTTGCTGATGAAGAAAGTGTTGCCACGCTTATCAACTGACTTTTGCCGGACGGAACTGCGCCGTGTTGTTTGATTTGTGAGACGGAGATTGGTGATTTATTTAAAGGAAAAGATGATGTCAACCCCAAGTATTTGTTCCACGAGGATGTGACGTGAAAGAAGGGCTGGATGCTGGTCTGGAAACGCCGCTGGTGTCACAAGACACCCGGGATGAACCGGACAGTTTTTAGTGTGAGCCCTGTTGGGTCGAGCTGCCCAGCTGTTGAATGACGACACCCAGCAGCTCGAGACACCTAACGCACGCGCGCACAACACACACTCGGCTATCTGTCACATTTTGGTCGTGAGCTCACTGCAGCCTGGAGCTTTAGTGTTGGAACGTTGCATTTCTGATTATTTTGGTCCCCCCTAATGTCCCCATAATATATATGCATTGTTGTGCAGTAGTGGGTTGTTTAACCACTTACACCCAAGTATTTTCTCTTTTTAATCAAATTTTTTTTGTAAAACACTAAAGAAAAACCTCAGTTTTGGAACTTTGCTACGCATTTATCTAGTTACTGGTTTTTGACACTTTCTTGTTTGTATTGGCTGATAATGCAAAGAAAGGAAATCATATGCATTTGGCCTATATATCCGATAATGACAATTTGACCCAATGTATTCTTATTCTCTGATAACAAATCCCCAATTCCAAACAGTATTTGATAAATGACCAATTGTGGTTCTGCTATCACAAAGCTTTCAAGTAATTACTGGCCATTGAGAAAATAAAAAAAATAGATTGATTTTGAAGTTTGGATTTGAACCTTCAAGTGTAATACTCTTGTAGTTTCTTTCCCCCACATTCAGATCTAAAAAGGTCATTTTTGCTTTCTAGATAAAAATGATTGCAAATTATACTTCAATTTGTAACTGCTGACAGATTGTCATTGATGTTTTCTATTATTATTTTAGACAAAATACACTCTAATTGATGAGCAGGACATACCACTGGTGGAAAACTACGCTTTTGAGGTAAAACATTTTGATTTTTGCACCTGTAATTAGA
Source organism: Oryzias celebensis (assembly GCA_014656515.1). NCBI lineage: Eukaryota > Metazoa > Chordata > Actinopteri > Beloniformes > Adrianichthyidae > Oryzias > Oryzias celebensis. Next base: position 11,813,259 of record BNCR01000012.1, read on the forward strand.
ATGCCTTGTGTAATTTTTTTCCCGATAATACAACTGTAGCTGGTTCAAAAACAAACAAAAAAACCCAGCTATTGCTCAATTTTCAGGCACGCATGGAGGTAGATGCAGATGGCAATGGTGCTAAGATCTTTGCCTATGCTTTTGATATCGGCAAAGGACGTTGGGCAGGCAGACCGCTGCACGAGCTGCTGTGGTGAGTACTTTTAGGTGAAATTAAACCTTTTTTTAGTAGGTACAGGTATGTAGTGATATGTTTCATATTATCTACAACACGTTACCAAATTGACTTTGTCAAGTTAAAAAGGATATGGATAAATGGACACCAATCCAAGCATTTATGTGAAACACTCAATTTACATTAATGCTCTTCCTTATCACCATGGAATTATGCAATAATTCCCTAAAAATGACAGAATTATTAATGAAGGAATTATCTTGGAAGTGTCTGACGGATTTCCAATAAGGCAACACACACGAACAAATTCCCTGATCAGAACAGGGAATGCCAGTCAGGCCACTTTGCTTTACTGGATGAATCTTCGGGTCCAACCAGTACAACTTGACGTTCCATTGCTCTTTAAGCCAACTCCCATATGACCTTTTCAGGATTTTCCTAATGGGATCAAGTGAGGTTGGCTTCCTGTGTTTCCTGGACTGCTTAGACATAACTAGAGTCAGCTTGGGTAGCACATGTGTTATCAATACATTTAATTCTAAATAAAAATGTGTGATTGATTGTCTTTAATTCAAGAAATATCATCTTAAAGCCTACAGTTCTAGATGTAATACTTTTTTTGTAATCCTGGTAACACAATTGTTGTGTCCACACTCAGGGAGAAACATAGAGGAGGCATTGCTCCTAGTTTCCAAGTCATCCACATTAATTCTGTGACGGTGGACAACAGACTAGACAACCTACGGCTGGTGCCGGTGGGCTGGAGCCCCAAGCCTGAAGAGATTTCAAGCAAGCAGAGGTAGGAAGAAGATTTGGTCATTTCACTTGAAGTCTCTTTTGCCTGCTAAAGGCAAGGAAGTCAGTCAGTAGAAATGTCTTTTCTTCACAATGCTGACATTCCTCTTCTGAAAACTCAACTTTATGATTTTTGATCCGTGAGATTCAAACATCATCTTTTTCCCCGTCCAGAGAGCAGTCTCTGTACTGGCTGGCCATCCAGCAGGTCCCCGCGGACCCTGTGGAAGAGCAGTACCTGGAGCTGAGTCGCACACGCTACTACAATGCTAACGGGGAGCTGGTGGAGGAGGAGGAGTGCTCCTGTACTTATTACGAGTGCCATTACCCTCCTTGTTCACTCATTGAGAGGAGGGTATGTCTTTCTTAACCCTGCAGATACTTAATGCCATAGTTAAACTAAATGTCAGAGGGTAATAAATGATGCTTTGTGTCTTTGGACAGCTGCGGGAGTTTAACATCTGCGGTCGCTGTCAGGTGGCTCGCTACTGTGGCTCCCAGTGCCAGCAGAGAGACTGGCCCGCCCACAAGAAGCAATGCCGCGAGCGCAAGCGAGTGCTGGCCCTGGAGTCGGAGCCTGAACGATGATCTGGTCCTCCACTGAGGGCGAGGGAGAACAGAGGGACAGGGGGACACTTGTAGGGTGGGAGTGGGGCGAACGTGGAAAGTCGTGGAACGTTGCTTTACAAGAGACTATGGAAAGAGGACAACGTGGACTTGACAGTTCAGGGGGTAAGAAGATGGCAGAGGGGAGAAGGAGAGTAAAGCAAAGACATCTGCCACTTTCCAAAAACCTTTCCCCTGAAAAGGTTTTTTTTTTGTTGTTGTTTTTCCCCCCTTCTTTTTGGGCTTCATTGTTCTTGAGGAGGGAGAACCTCAAGCTCAACCTGCTGCTATGTTTTTTTTTCTTCAAAAGAGGAGAAACTATTGCATTCACAAACTGGACCAGCTTCTTTGGACCACACTCAAACAGATCGTTGTCGTCATCCACTTGTATTCCTCCACCCAGCCACTGGGTGCCACAACGTCTGCAACAACAGTGGGGGAAGACCTTGGGGCCACAGTATCTGTTGCTCAGCTGGTACAATGGGACATGGACCTTTTCACTGTATCGTGCCCCCTTCTGATCCCTCACAGCTGCTGCGTTCATGGTCATCAACACCATCGCCACCTCCTGGTCTTATCTTATTCCCTACTCCGCCGATTATAACACAGACCAGATCAAGTCACACTACCAGTATTGAAGCGTGTGAAGGAGTGTTCGTGGATGTATGAATATGTGCTGCCAGTCTGCTGAAGACATGGAAGTTGACGTTGCTTCCAGGTTTGGTTAATATGCGTCTTTGCGCTTCTTAACGGGGCCACGAATACTCAGATTTTTAAAGTCATTTAATCAGAAATTGGTGATTTTTTTTTTGAGATTTTTTTCACTGTTTCTAAGTAGTAGCCAAATAAAGGCTTGATTTAAAGTTTTCTCTCCCCCCCCCACCCCCCATTTAAGCAGGGTTTTTTTTGTTGGATTGTCCAGGTACAGTTTACAAAAGCTGGTGGTGATCTTACTTTCAAAGGCCTTGAAGAGAATTTTCCACATAGAAAAAAAGCAGATGTTTCCACAAGAAGACATTCTTCCCGTGATCGAACGCGTTTCTCACAATAAACCTTGCCGGTGATCACACACAAACGAGATGTGAAAGTTGTCTTTACCAAAGTGTTGTCTCACCCGTTTTAGTGAAAAATTCCTGCAGTCGTTCTAATTTTTGCTGGTTATTGACGAACATTTTCTCCTCGTCTGTATGTTTGCCAGGTTGTTCTGAATGCATTCTGTGAGGTGCTAGGTGTTTTGTGTAAGAATCTTTTTTTTTTTTTTTTTAGGTTTTCAGTTATGTATTTATTTAATTTGATTGTGAAACATGTTTTTGTGATTATTTGAAGGAGAGCTTTAGAAGTAATTGCTGAACATTGGGCGTATGGTGGATGAGGGACTGAACACTGACCTGTTACTGGATTTTTCTTCTTTTGCTTCCAACCTCTTTCTTTTTCCTCTCATGTTTGAATGAGTGAGTCCTCACAGTTGCATTTTGGTTGTTGTTCCACAACACAACAGAAAAGTCACTAAAATCTTCCATTTGAGGGATGTCGTGGAGTGAAAAACTTGAAGACCCCCCCCCCTCACTCTCTAGCAAACGTGCATTTTATTTTGAAAGATTGCTTTCCTTCCTTCTTTGTTACCAGCAAACACTTACACAATGGGTCCGTACGTTTGTGTCTTTGCGGCTGGTTAGGTGTTTTCCTGTAAGCAAGACGCATTTTCAACACTGCACTAAAAGTTTGGCTCTGATGTTGGGATACTTGGGGGGTAAGAGTGCAAACTTTTTTTTTTTGGACTGTACAGATTGTCAGATTTTTTTTTTTAAAAATATAAGCATTAATTACATTGAATTTAGGAGCTGCCGTATGTGAATGGAAGTGAAGTTGGAGATAACTGACGGTTGCTTTTCCAGTGTAAAATTATAATAAAATGAAATGATCCTAACTTGCTGTGCGGTCTGCTTTCAAGCCTGTGTTTGGACAGGAAGCTGAAGAAGATAAAATCTAGAGAATCTGAGCTCCATCCTGGACATTTAACCCTTTAGGATTTTTTTCTTTATCAATGTGGGCGGAGGGCTGTTTATTTTCAGTTTATACAATGCAACCTCTTAACAATAGCCAAAGAGTTGTGTTTTATCCTCTGATTTGATAAGTGTGCAAAGGTTTACAACAGTATGTCAGGTTCTCACCATCTGCTTGCTCCTAAACTTCAGGGCTCTGATAAAAAAAAAAAATCCCAGGTTTCTAATGTCATTTTGGTGTCAAAGCTCACAGTTGTTAGTGATGGATTCACAGGATATAGTATTTTTAAACTGACTTTCTTGTTCTTCCTTTGTATTTTATTTTCACTTATGAACGATTAACAAATCAACACTAACATTTCAGAACGGATAGATTGCTTGGTTACATGGCCATACTGCATTTCTTTTATGAAAACGAAAAGAAAAAGATTTTTATAAAACATAAAAAAAAGAGACTGATTTTAAAAAATAAATGTAATCTTATCTTACGCTTAAAAAAAAAGTGTGTAACTTCTGTACATTTCTGTCCACAAAAACACAGCTTACAGTGTTCAAAGGAATTGGACGAAACAAACATTACATAAAATCTAAAATATCAATATCTGTTCTTTACAAAGTTTACAAACTTTTTTGAAAAAAATCAGTCATCACTGGACAGTGTCTTGTTCCTTCTTTCTTCCATACATGATCTATTGTGTTGAGGTGTGAGGAAACAGCAGAAAACAACAGTAAACTCTGTTTCTCTTCTTCCAGAAAAAGCTATAAGAACAATCACAAGATCATCTTACTGTATATAGAGCTGACTAGCTTCCTGATTAATAAATGAAAACTAATAAAATTTGGAGACCTGGATATTTTCAAAATAATTCAAATCGTATTAAAACTTAAAAATACCCGAAAAGCTTCCAAAGATTCTTTCATTCAAGAGTAAGTACAGTGGATTTATCATCATGCTTCTGGTTATGATGTTTGTTTTATATTTTATCAGTTTTAAGCAAATAAAGAAGGAAATTGAGGGGACTACAATTAGAACTGCAATTAATACTATGCATTATGTAATGTATGTAATCTGGAAAAAAAAAAAGTCCCAGTAATGATCAAATCTGATTTGTTTATTTGTTTTTTTTTAATCTGACATTGTGGTTTCACCTGAGCTGCAGTACACCCAAGATTCCTATAGATGTCGCTACAGCTTTGAACAGACTATTTTTCTTCTGTCTTCTTCTGTGGTCGCAGATGCGGATGTTTCACAACTGTGAACAGTTGAAGATTCTGGACCTTAGGTGACCGGGTCCCCAGAGTTTAATCGGGTCTTTACTGTCTTTGATCTCGACAAAATGGTAAATCTCGGTTTGTCCAAAGTAGATGACAAAGTGGCCGCTAAACACCCGGTGAGTTCATGTTTGTTTGTCATCATTATAATGAACTTGACTTCCAGAGGACGCGGAACATTGTTGATGAAAACTATGACAGATCTGTTGTCTACTACAAGATGACAGCTTCGACCTGTTTTAGACTTTTTTCTGTTTGTATTTCAGGGCTTAGAGACCTACGCTGCATGTCAGTCTCATGCCTTCATGAAGGGGTCTGGGACCTTTTTACTGGGTAATGCTTAATATTGTTATTTCTATATAAAACACAGACTTTTGTTTATTATCTTCAAATTAATCAAAACAGATTCATATAAAGTGTCAGAGCACTAGCCCCTCTTACATAAATTAGACTCATAATTACATATCTGCAACATTTCATGACATAATAATGACTGAATATACTGTATGACCTGAGAAAAAACAAACAATTTGTTCATTAAAGATATTTGAATGGGTCAAATAATATTATTTACAAACCTGTTGTTATCCAGGAAATTAGCAAACATTAAATTGTGGAAGTTTGTATTAATGCATCTCTGAAAATTAATATTTGAAACAATCCAACTAATGCCTGAGAAAAATAATACAAAGTGCACTTTTTTTTGGCATTTCTATCTTGTTGAATTTGTTGCTTGTAGATGTTTTTTAGTTGCTGTGCACAATCTGCACTGATGGTTTCTGATGAAATCTTATTGGAGGTTTCAAAATTTGTGTCCAACATATTCTTTTTACATTGATCTGGTGGAAAATATATGACCGTGTCTCCAATGCAGCATTGATGTTATCTGATGCCAGCACATCAGACAGACTCAGGCATCAGCAGTTGGTTTACTGTGTTTTAATAAGACAGATCGCTTTATTAAGTCAATAAGAATTAAGTAGAATTAGTTTCTCGCCATAACAGTGAAATAGTTCACATCCTTAAGAATTTCTTGTGGTCCATGGTGCAAACATTCAGTTGCAACAAATATAAAAGCTTAAAAATCAAAAGAATGATGACTGTAAAGATGAACAGTAATTAAGTATAAATATGTACAAGTTCTTCTGCAAAAGGAAGCCAAAAGTACAGGTGAAAAAAAGTGATCAAGTGACAGTACCAGTAGGATTATCTGATGTTTACACCACAGAAGGGGAAGAAACTGTTCTTGTGATTGGAGGTCCGAGTCCAGAGGAACAAAAACCTCCTTCCTGAGAAGAGAAGTTCAAAAAACTATAATGAAAGTATATAGTTTTTCTTTGTGTAATTAATTATGCTAAATGCAGTTTATTTCTCTTATTTTTTTTTTATGACTGCAGCATTTTCAGTATTTTGAGTTCATTTTTTTTAATTTAGTTTAAAAAAATGTTTATCAACACTTGTTGACATGTTTTGAAGTAGGATTAAAGCTTTTTTTAAAGAAAATATTGTTTTTTTTTTTTTAGTTTCCATTGCTTAGAATGTGCCAGTTTTTCACCTGGAAATCAAAATATTTAAAAATGACACTGAACTGATTCAATTTATTACATAATATATCAAATGTAGTGTTGAAACTTGTGTTTAGTAAATATTGTGCTGTGAATCTTTCCTCTTCATCACCTCCTGGTCTTCTTCCACAGGTATAGCAGGATTATTTGCTCTTCAGAATGTTATCCAAAGGAAGCTCCCTTACCCTCTACAATGGAATCTCCTTATTTCAATACGTGAGAGGCTTGATAACTTAACAGCACTTTGCAGAATGATTCTGCTTTGTCACTACTGTTTTATGTTTTTTGCAGTCGGCTCATCATTGGGGAGTTATGCAGTGACCCGCTGGGAAACACAGAAATGCTCTGACCTTTGGATATTGTTGGAGACCGGTAAAGTTCCAGACAGATCACCGGCAGAGAGTAAGAACCAGAGTTTTCTGTATCAAACCATGGATAAAAATATATATATACATATAGATATATATTTGTTCTACCAAAGATCTCTGTTAATGATGCTCTGTTTAGGACATTCTCCAGTTTTATTGTTCCCTTTCTCTTGTATCTGACTTTCAGTTCTTCAACCAGAAAAACCAAAAGGACCCCAGACAACAAAATACGGCGATGTAATTGAGTGAACCATCATTTATCCATAACTTTTTTTTCCCAGAATGTCCATACAGAGAACTTTGAATCATAAAGTGCAATCTACATATTGCTGGATTTTTATTTCATTTATGTGGGTTTTATAAAGTGTTTTAATATATAATAGGTTTCTTATTTTGACAGGAAAAATATGTGTCTTTAATCACAGGTCAAGACGTTTTATTGTTCTTTTAAAATGATCTTTTGTGTTTTGGCTATTAACAAATAAATTGTACTGCCAAAAAAAAGCCACTAGATGACGCTGTAGACTCTGTAAAATTTATTTGAGGTATTTTCAGGGCCATAGAAGACTAAACAAATAATGAACAGTTGATGTTTTGGAAAAATGTAAGTAATGAATTACAGTTCGGCATAAAGCTTTCTCTTACTTATATGGTGTTTTAGTGAACCTAATTTATATAACAAAGGAAAAAAAACTTTATTCAATTTGCAGATTCTGATGGTTAAAAACTAAATCAAACAAAAGCAAATGTCTATTAAACTTGAAATGCCTTTTTTGACTTAAACTATTACCTGTTCTTTATTATTTTAAACACTTTTGGAGATTTTATCATAAAGTGTCTGCAAACATAAGTTTTCATTTATTTGATTTCTTTTGTCTAAACAGTTGATGTCCATGCTGATTTTTAACATAGAAAAGAAAGACAAAGCAGCATAAGTGTGAAAGAAAACGCTATTGACTTACTACAGGGCCTGTTTTGACCTTCATTGGTTATAAACTGAACTCATGTAGAGATGCTTAATATTAACCTAAAGTAAGATTTGCCTTTGATTGTTGTCTTTGCAGTCAGGATAGCAGGACAAGAAGAATACATCTAAAATGTAATTGATGTCTTGATTGCTTTGTCATTTATTTGTTTTCTCATCAATAGTGAACACCAGGCCAAAAAAGGGGGAAAAAACAAAAAAACCCACAAAAAATATATCCTCAGCTTACAAAAAGTACAACCGAATAGGATTCATGTGAACATCTGTGAAGGGTTAAGTTATAGTTGGATCTTTGCCTGTCCTCTGAGCTATTTACAAACATCTCTGTGGTATTTATTAAATGCATGTTTTTTTGTTTTTATGAAAAATAGGCAATTCAGTCTTTCTGTCATAATCAGTGCAAAAACTCCTACATGTTGGTGTTCCTGGCCAAAAGAAGGAGCAGCTTTCAGATTAGTTCTCCAGTATCAGTATTTGAGAAAAATACATTGTGTGGAGACCGCAATAGATCATTTGCTCAAAGAGAAACAGCAATATGACACTTATCCTGTACAAACGTTGTATATTTAATAAAGCAGAGGGAATAAATGTAAAATATTTACCTGTTTGGAACCAGAATAATAACTAAACTGTGATCCAGCAAATGCTCACACTGCTTTTTGACTCAATTTCAAGTTGAACTTTTAGTAAGCATCAACACATTTTATGCCCCATTATTTGGCAATATAAGAAATGTCTATCACCTTAGTGGAAATTTATTTTCATGTGGAACTTGAACATGTTGGGGATCAAGTAAATAGTCATTTCCCTGATATTCTGCATTGTATTTTTTTTCTTTGTCAAAATATATTTTTTGACAGTTGCGGCAGCACCCAAGTACACAGAAATCAAAGGGTTCTGTGCAGCGGTTTTTAAAATCATAGCAAAAAAATGTTGTCTACAAACTTGTGTCATGAGAAAAAATGTCAAAAACACAACCTGCCTGTCTAGTTTTAACCTCATAAAAAATTTTAAATTTTTCTCCATGAAGTAAAACGCTTGAATTTTACTTTCTGTTGATGTCTTTAGCCAATATAGATTGGGGTTAGAATTTCACAAAAGCCAATTTTTTCTGGCATAGCTAACTCTGCAGCAGTTATTACAAACATGGATGTTGTACTGTGTCTCTCAAGCTGGAGAAACAATGGAGTCTTTCAGGAAATCTTAAGCAATGGATACAAAGTCCAAGCTCTTGATTTGTAGTACAAGTCATAGAGGTGACAGCAGAAATAGCTCAATTTGCTTTCGGTTCTGATGTAATGTTTTTTTTTTCCTTCTCCCTCTTTGCTCTCTGACCGTTTCCCCCACTGCAATTCAAACCTGACTTATCACATGTAGAGTTAATGGTTCTGGACTCCCTTTATGTATCTCGAGAGGGAATAAGCTCTGAAATCCTTTGTCACGTGCACACTGATAACGCTCAGGGGAAGATGCAGAGAGACTGGCAGCAAACTGGAGATAATGATGGGGGGAGCAGCGTTTGTGTTTGAGCGAAGGCAGAAGAGAAGGAAGGTCAGTAGACAGTAATTATACCTTTATCAGGCAGGACTGGTTTTTGACATGTCTAAAAGAAAAGTGGGATTAACCCCTTCAAGGCTGAAAGGATTTCCAATTGTGAAAACATTTTTTTTCCTTTCAAGGTGTTACTATATTTCGGCAGCAGTCTAGGATTAATTAATACACTGTACTAAAAGTATTGGCTCATATGCCTTGACTCACATATAAACTGAAGTGCCATCACATTCCTAACCCATAGAGTTCAGTTTGATGTTGGTCCGTCTTTTGCAGCTGGAAGCTCTCTGCGTACTGTACTTGGGCTAATCTGAAGGTCGCATTGAAGTTTGGACTGTGCAGAAAGTTGACGACCTCTTTGCACTATGAGCTTCAACATCCGCCGTCTCCGTCAGTTTACGTTACTTCGAGGCTGAGTTGCTGTTGTTCCCAAACTCTTCCCTTTTGTTACGATAGAGCTGACAGTTGGCTGTGGAATATTTAGGAGCAAGGACATTACTCTAAATAGTCCCTAGGTGTGAATGCGAGTGTGCATTGGAGTGTGATTGTGGCCCTGCGACAGACTAGCAACCTGTCCAGGGTGTCCTCTGCCTTCGCCCACAAGTGGCCGGGTCAGGCTCCGGCACCCCCATGACCCCAAAAGAGACAAAAAGTGGGTTTAGAAAACGAATGACTGAAATTTCACGAATGGATTTGTTGCACAGGTGGCGTCCTATGACACTTCAGCGCTGGAATTCACTGAGCTCCTGAGAGCGGCTCACTATTTCACAAATGTTTGTGAAAACAGTCTGAGTGCTTGAATTTATACACCTGTGGCCAGACCAAGTGATTAGGATGCTAAATGGCGTATACTTATATAGCGTTTTCACGCGCACGCACACGCACACACACACGATGCCAAATTCTGATCATTTGGATGAGTGAGCCAATACTTTTGGTAATAAAGTGTATATTGCGAATTAGTGAAATATGGCGTGAAGGGTTAAACATATAAAACATGTCTGTATTTTTTGAGGGTCTTTATGCAACCGTTATAGAGGGTAGGAGTGAAAGCTCATCCTATAAGTTGAATAGTTACCCTCTGCTAACTAAATTTGGTAATGTAAACAATTGAACATGCTTTCACTTTTAAAAAATCTCATCCTCTTAAATGAAAAAAAAATGTGTATGTGTTTCATGGTTTACTACTGCAGTCAATTTTCACAAATTATGTAGCTATAAATTGTAATATTAAGTCCTGCAAATTGAATCAAGTCCAAAGCAACAATAAGGAATATATCTGGTCTGACAAGAAAGCTTAAGATCTTGGCAACATCTTGTGAGAGCATCTATGGTTTTACACCTCCGAATTTTTTTTAGATGACGATAATGGTTCATGTCTGGGCAGGTTGGGAGTTAACACAGGTCTCTGTGGAGGCAGTTTCTCCACATGTCAGGAAGGTTTCATGTAAGTGTTCTGCAAACTTGTACTAGAGAAACTCTTAAATAACAAGAAACGTAGATACTGTATTCAGAGAAGATCCACTTGTTCTCATTTGACATTTGTTTTCAAGGATTCTCAGTGTGTTATTGCGCAATAAAACAGATGTTGGCATTGTAAGTATATGTCTAGTTGGCACAGTACATACAAGACAAATTGCATAATTTACTCGTGTGTATCATATGTATTAGTTCTTTGGTGGAAAAAAGCCTAATAACATATGGATAGTGGACAAAATGGCTCATTTTCAATAGGTGTTGCAAATGTAAACAAAGCAATACATCATATGTATTACAAAAATGAAAACTTGAGCTACACAAATTTGACTCTTTGGAATTTATTCTTCCAATCTTTATAGGTTAAAAAGAGGTTATCGTTCCTAAATACAGTAACTTCATCTTTACAGTGACCTAAGACTTTAAAGTCTTTCTTTTATGGCAGTTGTGGAATATACTCCTGAGGCAATTTAAGGCTCTTTAGAGCGTCTAGTTTTACATTTAAAAAAAAATCACATATTGTTTCATCAATTAGTACTTAGTTGCTCTAAATAAGTCACATAAATGCATCTTGTAAATAGAAAACCAATTAATTTTTAAACGTTAATGTCATGATCCCAGAGTTTTGTCCCTAACATTACAGGTATTACAAATGGTTACCAACAGTCGTTCAAGATTAATAAATGTGTATGTTCCCTTCCTAACTTTCCAACTTAAATGTCTTCTGCTGTTTAAGTATTTCATTTCAGTGAACCTGCCTTGAAACTGTCAATGCTTTTGCTGTTTTTTTTTGTTATTTTATGTAATTAAAAAATATTTTTATGCAACTTTGGCCTATTTCTGTAAAGTTCTCTGAATTCTGTATGACTGGTTTCAAAATTAGAGGATACCTGACCAAAAAAAACAGGCTCTTTCACAAGAGGCACACCTTTAAAGAAAGTGGAGAACCATACACTCTAACAAAAGAGTTAAGTTTCCTTTCCTTCCTTTTGAAACAGTATATTTTATGAAAAGTAAAAGTATTCTGTGAGACGAGAGCTGTGGAAAACATAATCAAAAGCAGGTTTCACGAATAACGTCTCTGCATTAATATTAACAAAAGCTCAACTCAAACTTAAGCCTACCTCGGACGCCAACCAATCAGTGACAAGCATGTGCAGATGTCAGCCAATGGCTGACACGGAGAGCCGTTTGTAGGCGGAGCTTGTGGTAAAACAGAAAGTACGGGTCACAGCATTGGACAGTGTCGGAGCGGAGGGGCTCAGTTCAAACCAGCAGTGTTAGGACGGGAGAGTTCATACAAATTTGGAGTTTACACCGCAAGAAAATATTTATTTGGGCGGTTGGACAGTGACATAATTTAGAATTCACTAATTTTGTAGAAGTTTTTTTTTGTTGGCTTTTGAGACCTCCATGGCTTTAATAGCGACCGACCAGAGCTACAAGCTAAACGGCACTTCAGGGGTTTATGGCAAAGTTGGGTCAAGAAAAGAGGTGATTCAGAATCCCGCGGACAGCTTAAAAAATACTAAAATGCAGCTCACGGAGGCGGATTACTCCACTGATGGACTCCCGAAAGCCTTCCTACACAGCTTGAGGACGTTGTTTGACATCCTGGATGACGGGGGTCGCGGTTTTGTCCACATCTCGGAGATTGAGAGCCGCTGGCAGGGCGCGGACACCCGGGACCTGCCCGGCGGGGTGCTGAGCTGCCTCAGGAGGGTCACCCCGCCGCATGGCTGTCTCACCTTCGAGAGGTTCGTGGCGGGGTTGCGTTACTCCATGCTCAACCCGGAGAACGGCCCCCACCACCTGAAGGCCCAGCAGTTCCTGAAGGAGCCCGGGAAACCCGCCCCGCTGTCCGCGTGCGGCGTCGGAACGCGGGTGGAGAACAAAGTCCGCCCGTTGAGGCCGAGCAACATCACCAACACCCACCAGAACCGGCCCGCCTCTCTGCAGAGCCGAGCCAGGCCAGAGGAGGGACCCGGCTACTCCGAATGCGGACCGGCGCTGTACGGTTCGGGCTCGGAGAGGTCCGGGCGCAGTTTGGAGCGCATCCCGGTACCCCCGGAGGGTGGAGGGTACCGACCCGACCTGGGTCACCCTACCAAACTAGGACATCCGCAGAGGAGCGGAGTCAGGTCCATCGAGTCTCTGGCTCTGGAGGCTTCACAGATGCAGGAACCAGGTGAGGAATCGAACCTTTTTCTTTTTTTCCTGGCCCAGTCTTTATAAGGGCTGTACAAGGAGAAGATGACAGCTGGCTTTTATCTCCAAGCATCTGTCGTTGGTCATTTGGTTTCTGCTCCAGCTGTGACAGCCACCATTCACTGTGATTCTATTACACACAGGTCAGAGAAGAGCTCAGACATGTCAAAAGAAAACCAGATTATTATTGATACATCAGATTTATTCAAATCAGTGTAAAAAGAACACCAGGAATATCAGATTATCCAGTTTGACTATAGATTTAGATGCAGTGAAGGTCAATTAAAAGTAGAGTTCTCAAATCAAGCAGATTCACACAGTTTAGCATTACATTTCCAGATGTTGGATTACACAAGAACCCTTTATGTTTTTGCTGTGAAACACGCAACCAAAACCTGAACAGATGTTTCATACATTTGCACACCTGGGTGCCTTTAAATCTCTTTTTTTCCCCAGTAGTGTAACAATTAATAGATGAATCGATTTTTATTCCTTCGATGAAACCAGATCAACTTGCGGAAGACAGATTATACCTGTACCGTTTACAAAAATAATCATTTCAAAATGGAATAAATTTAATCGAATATATATTGGAAAATACGACTTAGATTGAGACATGGTAGGTTTATTTTACTGTAATGTAAAAACGACCTGGTGTACGGTGGCCCTGAAGTGCAAATCACCTGACACAAAAACATAAAAAAATTATATTGACAGTTTAAAACAAAAAAAAACCCCAAATAATAATAACGGCATTTTATTTTAGGAAACAAACCAAAACTTTTATCATCCAGCCAGCATGTCCCACATTACCTCTTCTGGTTTCTCATTATGTTTTGTTTTTCTAACATTTCATTTTGTTTTCTTTAGTTGCTTTTTTTAACTGTTGTATTCTTTAAAATAGTTTTGCCTAGAGCATGGTTTAAATTTATGTTGAGTACAATTGTGTGGGCGAATATGTGTTTTTTTTTTTGTGATGAGGTGATTTCTTCTATTACTTATGCTTTGTAGATCCTCTTCTGGTTGACTCAACCTATCCAGTCACTATAGCTGAAAACGAGACGTTTTGTTTTTGCTTATAGAACAAGCTTTTCCATGTTTTAAGGCCGTAAATGCTTTGACATCATCTCCAGATATAACTACATTTAGTTTATTTATTTATATTAGTTTATTTCAAAAATATAAAAACAACAACGGATAAATCAAAACCCTCACTGATAACAATAATAATTCATTCAGTGGTCAGACCCTTTTCAGTTAAGTAAAAAAGTAGTCTTCATTTGGCAAAACTTTAGAAAAAAAATGTTTGAAAAGGAAATGGGCAAAAGCTGTAGCTTATTAAAGCTTACTCCTTAATACCCATTTAACTATGACATAAAAGCATATTGCTGACAATTTATTATTCACCATCAATCACTTTATAAATGTCTGACATTCATTACAATGAAACAAATAAAAACTTTCCACCAAAGCCTACCTCAATGCCACCAAAACCCATATACGATTGCTCAAATGATCTGATTACTTAGGAAATCAGATAATCTGCTTTTTTTTTTTTTTAAGCATGGAACCTTGCAAACCTTACATGCAAATGCCTGTTCTAAGGAATTTTTAGGAATGTTAGAAAGAATATACTACACTAGTTATGAATTCTATTTGTCTTTTATGGATTGTTTTTTAATTTCTAAGAAAAATTGGGTAAAGGTAAAAATTAAAAAAATGCAAAAAGACCGTTATTCTTTTACTCGTTGCTTTGCCCCGCCTTTATAATTCCTGACCAAAGAGTGAAGAGATCTGTTGTCACATGCTTTTTTTTTTTTTTTTTTTTTTTTTTTTTTTGGTTCGGAGCAGGATAGTCCGCTGTACGGGAGTCTGAAAACAGACCACATGCAAGGTTTAGGACTCGATCTGGACCAACGGACTTCTCAAGTCTGAAAACCCTCTTAGGTTCTTCCCTTAAAGCATATAACTGGATGCACTGAGACTCCAAGTCATGACAAGTCAGTCGTATCAGAAAAGTTTTTATGGTGACGGCAATGAAGAGTCCATAATTGTATCACAGTGAAAGTCTGTGCTTGACTTAAAGATCTTGCTCCTCATTTACTACTATTATGTCACAGTTTAAACAAGGCCCAGTTTAGAAGACCCCTCTCTCTTAACCAGTTGAGTGCGCGATTAGCCAGTTGACATTGTTAACCTCAGCCAGGGTCAAAAGAAAGGCAAATATTCATGCAGGAGATCATTTTTTTTCCCTCTGAAAGTGGATGTTCAGGACCAGCACTCAGCCCTTTTAAATCAAATACAAATATTCAGTCATCTGTATGATAGCATCTCTTGGACAAACACCTCCCCTACCGAACAGCATGTATACAGTTGTATATTCATGCTTGTCATCTTGCAATGAATGAGTCCAAGTCAAGGATGTTAAGTTTGGGAGTTTAAATCCTCTGGGCTGACCATCATGAGCGTTCCTGCCTGTGATATAACCTTTCACACGCAGCCAAACCCTGCTGGATTAGTGCGTACTAAAGCAGACAGAGCAGGGCTCACTGAATCACTGTTGCAATGAAATCCTCCCCGACGCCCCCAGCTTCAGCACGGATTCCTAACATTCATGCTTGATAACTCTGTCATCGTGCTGTGCGCGCACACATTGAATTTGACAGTGAGATGGGGTAGAATTTTACATCTCCTGCCTCCTCCTTGTTAGAGGGACATCCAAGTAATCTGCACATCCAAGTAAATTGCAGATGAATCTAGTTGGAAATTACAACGCTGATTTGAGAGGTGTTCTCTATAATCAGGGGACAAAGATGAGGAGCAAATAGCATCATTTACCTTCTCTGTACTAAATGTCGCCCTCCTTTGTTTCTAATGATTGCAGCTCCCTCCAGTGGTGTGATAAGGCAGCTAAAAATGTTAGTTATTTAAACTGATTCTATTTTCATGTTATTTCTTAATGCATGTATGAATTAGCTCAGAGTTTAATTTACATGTTTTTTGTATTTAAAAGAAAAAAAAAAGTGCTTCTGCCTTTGAAGGTCAGTCTGTGTTAAGGATATTGACAGCATTCCAGGTTGTCCTTAAACTGTTGGGTTCACATTTTTCCAGGTGTTGTGAAATCCAGTTTGCCCAGATCTCAGAGTGAATCGGCCACAGGGTTTACCGGAGGCTCCAGGCGACATGGGCGGAGTCGGGAAGAGCAGAGGAGGCACACCATCTCCAACGGAGTTGACTATGGAATGGTTGGTCTGCTTTCTCACTCAGAATCAGACTTTTTATCTGATTTGGAATTGCTGGAGGTTTCCTCCTGTTTATCTACTTATATGAGGTGCTTTTTCCTATTCCCAAATGGCCAATTATCAGCTCCATCCATCTTCTGATCCCAGTGAGTTCCTTTTGCGGTCACAGGGTTGCTAGAGCCCGTCCCAGCGTCTGTTGGGTAAAGGTGGGGTACACCCTGGACAGGTTTCCAGTTGGTTGCAAGGCCACGCAATCTGACACACACCTAGGAAGAATGTAGAATTTTCAGTTGCCTCATGAAACATGTTTTTGGACTGCAGGAGTCTTCACAGAAAGTTGACACGTGTACAGGAAGAACATGCAATCTCCACACGGAAAGGTTCCAGCCGGGCTTCAAACTAGAGCTTCCTCATTGTGAGGCGAGAGCGCTTAACCACTGGGCCATCATGCAGCTCCTAACAAGCTTGTAATGTTTTTCCATTCCATTCCATAAGTCTCCAGTAGTGTATTTTTCACTCACATCACATTTCTGTTTATAAAATAACACTGGATCATCGATTCTCTATGGAAACAGGACGTTTTTAACTCGGATCAGTTAAAGAAAAGGCTTTCAAAATGCATTCCAATTTTGAAAGAACTCTACAGCAAAACGGTTCCGTCAAAACAAAAGTTGTGAAATAAATCATCAAGAAATCAAACAATGGAATTTTTTATTTTTATTTTTACAAGTTCAAAAGCAACTCTCCCAAAAAAGCAACCTATTTGTTCAAGACATGACCTCTTGTTATGCAAAAGAGTAGTTATGTTGGTAAATGGATGCTGAGGTTGGAGCTGCCGTGAAAGAAACCCAGAGGAAAACCGAAGAGGAGTTCATGGATGCAGTGAAGGAGAACATGAGGGTGGTTGATGTCATTGAGGAGGATGCAGAGGAGAGAGTTGGATGAAGACAGATGAATAAACCTATTAAAGAAGATGGAACATAGAACCTTACAAGGACAAGTCCTAAAACTGTGATTTTGAGTTTGTATCTGTACTTTGTTTTTAGTATTTACTCTGTTAAGTTAGCAAATGTTGTTAATGAAGTGTTGAGTGTACAGAATGTTTTTGGGCAGACTTTTGCCTGATTATGGTTAAAGTCCCACACCAATCATCTCTTGATCTATTCTCAAAGTGTTCCCAGAGGTCTTTTATTTATGATTATGCCATTTTTAACCAAAATAAGAAAACCTGTGTCGTTTTTTAGGACATCGTTTGTGCAGAGCAGCAGTAGTTCATCAGAAGTTCACCTCTGACGCGTGGGCGGTACTGTTAGCATGGAGTGAGCTCGCCCCCACTTCCCATCATTCATTTGTGTACACTCTCTCCCACTAGCTTACGGTCTTTATATATCTCCTCTATCATCAGCATAAATGTCACAAGAACATATTAAAACCACCAAAACCGTGATTTTCAATAGAGTGGTTCTTTAAACAACCTTTTACTCTTAGATTTATTACTATTTTGGGGGATTAAGTTGTGTTAATTATCTAAAGTTGTGGAATAGTTTGTTTGCAGACTCTCAGCACTGTCAGAGACTGAGACCAGAGTGAATTTAAATCATTTTAAGTCTGGATTTTTCACTTAAACAAGAAGAAATAAGCTGCTTTACATCCTATTGGTCCAGGCACTCTCCTCCTATCTCTCTGTCCCCTGCTAAGCCCCTCCCACCATCCAGTCAGGAGCTCATGCCTCCTCTCACTTTCCTGCCTGATCTTTCCTCAGTCGTTCTTACTCATCTGTTCTCCCTCTCTTTTCCGTCTTTGTGTCTCCGTCTCTTCTCCTCCCTTTGACCTCTGTGTTTGAAGAGGTTGACTGACCGACTCCCCACCTTCTTCTTCCGTCCCTGCCCCTGTCCTCCTCCCCCTTCCCCTCGTCCCTCCCACCCAGGCTGACTTGGCTCGCTGCTGCCCCGATGGTAGTGAGCCGGGTCGGGCCCAGGGGCCTGGTAGAGGTAGAGGACTCGATCAGCCCACCCAGTCCAGCCTGGACGGCTGTCTGGGCTGCCTACACAACTGTCTTCATCCCCCTCAGCAGTAGCCTCTACAGCAGCAAGGCCCTGCACTTTTTCCTCTGGGTGAGTAGAAGGAGGCAGGAGGAGGAAAGAAACAAGAGAAGGGCTGTGAGGGACAGGGAACAGTTTCAACAGGAGTTTTCCAAACCTGGAATTGGGTATCGAGATGTTTGGATTATTACCGACTCTTTGAGGGAAAAGCTTGAGATTGTGCTCTTTTTAGGTTCTTTTTTTTGGTATATTTGCCTAAAAGACAAGATTAAAGATGGAAGATGTTGTCATTATTTATTAAAGAGTTCTTTAATAGCACAAATTTGATCCAAAAAGTTTGGAATCATGCATCACGGGAGCGTAATTTCTTGAAAGCATTTGAAAGATGGGTTCTAAACTGCTTGATAAACCCTAAATAATCTCCAGATATGCTGGATGTTAAGGTTACTATTATTATTCAATTAAAAATCTTATCTTCTGATTGTTTCATCTAACCTGCCATAATTTCAAGACTTTGGTCTTCATCTCTCTTTCTGGAGCACAAGTTTTTTTGTGTTGTACTTTTGTGTTGTTGTTCATCATCCTTGTGTGTCTATTTGCCATTCATCCCAAAGGAAGCTCACATCTGCGTTCATTCAATCTTTCTGACACCCCGGAACATATTTGTAATTTTTAGTTATAGATCTCTTCTTGTCTTTTGTGTTACTCTATTTATAGGCTTTGTTGTTTGTTTGTGTTGCTTTTTTTATTAGTAGACTTTGTTGTCAGTTTCCATCATTTCTGGTGCAGAAGTGATGATGGGTGGATGTAATGAGCAGCACATGCTCACAGGGATGCTGGGATGGGATGACACACAGGGTGGATGAATGCCAGCATTGAGGCCTGGCCTGTGGCAACGTGCCGCATGGACAGCCTGGTCAGCACAACTCAATACAGCGCTGCTGGACTGCAAACACATACACACACTGGGGGTACCCATAGTTGAAGTGGATCCAGTGTTTACTCCATTCTTAGGTTGCCGTGTGGTTGCCATGGCGCTGGAGTCGCTGCTCTTCTAAACATTGTTTTTGATGGGAGGGAGTTTAGCAGAAATGGTGTGGCGCCATTGTCCCGACCAGCACAAAGGAGTGTACTGCAGATGCTTTTGTGAAAAGATGGACTGCATTTTTGCACAAGTTCGAAAAGTTATGGCACAAAGCAAAATGTTTTCTGTCCATGAGAATACCAAGACTAAAAGTACTTCTCTTTCCTGTGTACTGTTATCCTCCTTTCCTGCCTTTCCCTTTTTACTTCTCTTTCAACATTTCCACCTTTTAACTTTCCCTTCATGCAGCTGAAGCAAATGAAAGAGCTGGAGCAAGAAAAGGACTCCCTGCTGGCCGGCTTGGAGGTGGTGGAACGGGCTCGAGATTGGTATCAGTGCCAGATCCACAACGTCACAGAGCGACAGCGACAAGTTGGACAAAGCTCTGCGTGCACGGTGAGAGCTTCCCAAAAACACACAACTTCTCAGCTCATTTTTAATAAAATTCATCTTAGGGAAGCTGATGATGATTGTTCCAGCAAGCAAATGGCAATTATCTGATGGGAAATGCACACCAAAAACAGAGAGAGCTTTTACAGAAAACCACATGCAGTTTTTTTTAGGAAAGATAACAAAAAAAGGATCTAAATCTTAGTTTGAATTTGCATATTCTTTAAGGACTAGAGGTTCCAACACTCTTCTACTTTTTCACCTCAAAGCTTTACTTGCTCTTTATTTCAAGAAAAACCTAAACAGACCTGATTGATATTTGCATTGGTATTAAAACATGACAAACTGCTCACCTAGATAATTAGAACATTATGAAAATACTAATATTCACTTGTGGGACAATCAAATATTTTCTTAATCCATGTAACTAAACTTTCATTAAATTAATAGCTAAATTCCTGGGATAGTCAGACCATTACCACGTTAAAAAACGTCTTTAAAAAGGCTGGTGAGAAGCAATAAAGTGAGATACTACGTCACGTAGTTTTACTTTTACGTTGTTGCACACGTCTCTAAACTAATAAAATAAACGTATAGAACAGCTGATTTAAAGGGTACTTAAAAACCGTAGCATAGAACACACATTTTTTGTGTTTTTAGTAATGATGCTTTTTTTTTAGCCACAGAAGATGCAGACACAGTGGAATGTACAATTTAAACCATTATGGATCTTCTGATCCCATATAAACAGTTTACTTGGGATATTCCAATTCCCAGGAGGCATTCCAAAAGAAAATCCCTCTAAACTCTTATTTTCGTCTTGTAATACGCATCATAAAACATTTTTTTAAATCATTTATATCTTAGTCTGTCTGAGTTGAGTTTTAAAGTGAGATCTATTGAATACTGTTGAATCATTGATCACTCAGACCCACAAAATGTGCTGTTTGTGCTTTGAATGCTGATCCTTTTCTAAATGTAACTAGATTTTTTATTTTTTCTGTTATGAGTCTTTGCTCATATCTAAAGAAGGATACTTTTCTCACTTTTTTCACACTACGATGTGATGTTAACAGTATTTTTATTTGTATGTGTTTTGTTGAAACCACAGGATTTCTTTACTGAGGCCAGTCAGAGTCGCATGAATGTTCTCATTCCTAAACTACAAGAAGTCAACCGCTGTCTCAATGACCTGATTTCCTGCACTGGAATGGTGAGTTTGCAAAACATTTGTGTTCTATAGTTTAACATATTTGCTGGTTAAAAGCCGATTTATTAGTCTGATACCAAACAGCTCAGAAATGGAGTGACACAAAGATATTAATTTAATTAAATCAGTGCATAAGTGGACCAGAATTAGTTCAAATCTCATTGAAATTAAATATAAATATTTGTATTTTTTTCATTATCTGTGAAACTTTTGTAATGTAAGTGTTAAAAACATGTATTAGAACATAAAACTAAACTCCTCATGATGTTTTATAATCAAAAAGATGACTGCTATTAGTCATTAACATTCTGACCAAGGATAGTTTTTTTTATTTTTTGCATTTTTCCTGTCTGCTCCTGATTCACAACGAGTTGAATAAAGTAATACTCGTAAATGCAATTTTGAGAACAATTTTCTTTATGTATGTCCTCCATCGTGAGAAAACTGCCACAAGGACATGTCAAAAACACCATTTAGTAATAAATGAACCTTTGGCAAAGCTGTAGTATAATAGTTTCTCTTCATATTGGTCGCTCTGCAGTCTTTTCCTTCCACCGGCACTCAGACACCAGCACTGTCAGCTAACACTCAGCCCCCACCTCCCGCTCCTCCACAAGCCATCCAGAGACTGAAGGACCAGAACAGACTTCTCACTCAGGTGCGTCTCAGTGTAACTGTCTTTTCATTAATTTACCCCCAAATACCTTCATCTTTTGCCAAATTGTTTCTTCTTTTCCTGAAGGAGGTGACAGAGAAAAGTGAGCGGATTGCCCAGCTGGAGCAGGAGAAGTCGGCCTTAATAAAGCAGCTTTTTGAGGCACGAGCTCGCAGCGCACAAGACACGAGCACCATGGATTCCACCTTCATCTGAAAGCGGCTGTCCTCCACCCAAAACCTCAGTTAGCACCAAACATCAAATAGGAATCGTCTTGTCGGCACGCCTGAGGAAAGCTGATGACGCTGACGCTTGTTTACCTGACTGACCAGTCACTTTACCTACACGCCTTTAGCCATAACAGGCCCTCAACTGCAACATGTGAACCACTCCACCGTAAAACCCACCGTGCACTATCTAGTCTCAATCACTCTTCACCTGACCCGAATGGCCGGAGATTAAGCACTTTTAGTTGACGTTTTCTGGCTTTCTACAGAAACACTCCAGTTTCTCCAAAGACTGGAATATTCTCTGGAGAAACCAGAGGGATCCCACAATCCCTGTCACTCCATTTATTGACGGGTTACACAGAAAACGGCACATAAAGCTTCTGATGGAATGAAAATGCCATAATCGGATGAAAACAAATCAGCTGCTCCTGCTTGCTGTGATCTTTACCTTTTTTTAAACTTTCCTTTTAAAGTTTAAAGTTTGTTTGAGAGGAATAACTAGAAGAGAATGATGCATCTACTATAGGCATGTAAAGAAATATTAATAGTTTCTGACTGTTGTTTCACGCTGAATGCACAAACTGCATGGGATCATGGGAAACTGACTTGGTTGAATCTCCTTTTCCAAGAGGGGAAACCTTCACTGCTGCTGCTGCAGTGCACGTGTGAACGTGGATCATGAACGGAGAAACGGTCTACGGAGATGCAGAGGCAGGGCAGAGAAATCTAAAGGTTTGCACACGGAAAACACAAAAAGCTGCGGGAGGTACGAGTGGTAGATGGTGAGTTCGTCAGGGGACGATTCAGAAAAGTCAGAGACCGTTTTTTTTAAATATTCCCCTTTACGGAATTATTGATTTAAAAAAATCTGCATGTATTTATTGTATTTCATCAACTTTGATCCGAAATTTTTGTGAAAAATGTAGACTCTGCAGATTAAGTTTAGTTACAGTTACAAACTCCTTCTACAAGCTCCCTTTCAGCAGCATTAGCCTGCAAACAGATGGTTTCAAGACTTTGAAAGCCGTCTATATGTTTAGGAAAACTTGCTATAAGTTAGGACAGAAAGAAAAACATAATTTTCTCATGTGTTTGTGTGGAACTGGTGGGAAATCTACACATGTACATGTTACCCACATTTTGTAACTTCCTTTTTGCTGCTCAAATTTCACAAATGTCAAAATAAAACCTCCAAACAACATTGACTACATTTATTTGCTCTTTCATTTTGCACTGCATTTTAAAGTCAGATTTTAAACAATCTGTGAAAACCAAAGAAAACAATAGAACTGATACTTGAAAAATTTCATTTTTCTCTTTAAATATCCTTTTAGCTTTAATTTTTGCTTCCTTTTTTGGAGAAGTTAAACTACTTGTAACTTACAAGCTAGAATTCGTAAAACTTCGATCATCTTTAACTTCAGTTTTTTTTTTGGTTTATACATTTCTATACATTTTTTAGTTGTAGTGAATTCAAAGTAATCTTTAGTTTAAAAAACATTTTATATCATTTTCAAAGATGTTGCTGTCTGAGTTGCAGACCTGATTGTGAGACAAAAATCGAACAACAACCTCTTAACTTGAATTTTTTTTCCTTTTTGGTAAAAAACCTCATCTAAATCCAATTTGCACAAATTAAGACAATTTGATCATGAGACAAATCCTTTCAGTTGGAGTTTTCTGCTTGCATTTGTGCAGCGTTTTCCAGCTTTGCTGCAGAACCCATTATACCGTAGACGTGCTTCTGCGGGTGGGTGGAGAAGAGTCTTTTGTGGACTGACATCAGCGCAAACAAGTCCACACACAGAAAAGCAAACAAAGCGGGTCAAGCTAAGACACTAAAACTGTTTAAATAAGCTGAAACTCTCCTGGTAAAAGTCACTACAATACCACAAACCAATTACACCTGACAGAAGTGGAAAGAAGAACTAATAGATGGCTGAATAATCAACACGGTTTCTTTGCAAATACTTCATGAAATATAATGAATTCTCAATATTACCAGTGTATTCTCTTAAAACAGTAACTCTAAAACTCAACAGCCTTTTTAGATTTATCATAGGAAAAAATAGAAAGGTCAAAGGCCAAAGAAGAGTGCAGTGGAGCGAAGAGAATCAGAGAAACGTTTGTCTCATGTAACATCCTACACACTATTACAGCCAATTTAATCAGATACGATTTCCATGATGGTTGCATCAGTTGTTTACTGATGATTTTCCGTCAGACACCATTGTTTAGTTGCATCATTGCCAATCGGCACAAAAAGGATGTTGCTTTCTCCACATTTTGTCCCTTTCGGATCTGCTGCACCGGCTCCCCTTTGAGTTCTTGATAGATTTTTCTTCTCACTTTCTCAGGATTCTTACCATTAAAAGTTTTATCAAATTTTTGTTTTTCTAAGCGTGATGGTTCCACTGGGGCCACGTCAGACATCCAGGGGGAGACATGCAGCTTCCACACCCTCACCCACACCCTGTGTGATTGGACCATCCCTAAACTGCTTTCTACAGAAGATCTCACTTGTTCATTCTGAAGTGAATTTGCAAACTCAAACACAGTGGCTGTTGTGTCCCGGTGAAAAGGTGAGTGACACTCATCCTCTGCAGAAAGGTAGCTGATTTCCATATCAGCTGTAGAGATATTGTTATATTGGAGCTCCAGGAACTCCAAATTCAGGTCTGTGGAGCATTTTCCTGGAAACAATTTTTAAACGCATCTGCATAGGCTGTGTGGTTAGCAGAGCTCAGTAAAGGCGACAGTCTGAAAGAGGGAAATGGTTAAAAGTCCTTCTAGCACAAGCGTGAGAAAGCTTTTTGCATAACTAAGATCAGTTCAACCCAAGAGCCGATTAAAGGTGAGTTCCTAAAAAGTCAAAACTTTTGATAAACCAAGTTTGATATGATCTTAGAGAAGGACTTGAACTATCTGTTTTATAAATAGTTGGTACCTCAGTGGTTTTATGGATGAAGTTAATATTTCCTTTATGATTTGTTCTAAAAATGTGTTACAATTGAGCAAACTGAGTACATGAGTAGCATGTCTCACATTTCACATGTGTGAAGTCCAAAAAGTCCTTCTTTAAAACAGACTCCTGTTTCTCATGTTAGTTGTTAGCCATTTCTTCGCACTGACTATTTACTGGAACAAAGTTTGTCGCGTCACAGAAAACACACTATAACTGTATTTTTGTATATTTTGAGATAATAGGAAAAGTCACGTGTTTAGTAGGTTTTTTTTTAGGCTTTCCATTAAACAATCAGTAAGCTTTACTAATAAGAACAATCACAGCTGCACCTCTCTGCAGTAAACTTATTGTTCATCTTCAAGGCATTTCATCCTAAGCCTTATCTTCAACGTCGCTTTCTTTACTTCTAGTGGAAACAATAAAACGATCCTAAAAGCAGCTGTGGAATATGCACAAAAGTATATCAAATTTAATTTTCAAATGATATAGTTTGCTTTTCATTTTTGGGAAATTCCAAAAAGCAGAGAGATGCTTGTTTCTGAAGCACTTTTAATGTAAAATATGAGAAACTTAAGGACCCACTCCAATGAAAATGGTGTTATTAACATGTTCTTGGAGCATTTTTCTCATGATGGAGGTCATACATTTAGAAAATTAGGATTAAAACTCAGTTTCTAAGTATTTTTTTGTTCTAATTCTGGTGAATCAGAAGAAATACGATTTGAAAAAACTTGTAATTGTTACATACAAACTACATTTGGAAACAAGCTCCCTGCTCTGCTCCATTTCCAGTGCATCCACTTGCAGACAAATAGATCCATTCATTTAGATCTCCTTCTCAGAGAATGTTTCAATAAAAATATGATATTTTGCGAAAGCTGTTGTATTTAGCTACACCGTGGTGACTAAAACATAACATGCACTGTTCAAGTTTGAAACAAAAATGATTTAATGATTGAATCTGCTACCCTAAAGTACCTGCAAAAGGCTTCACAAATTGTGTTTGGCTTTGTATGTGATATAAGGCTGCAGTTACATCATTGTAAAAAGATATTGGCTTTTAAATGTATTATACTTTAAATGTTTAGTTTTGTAATTTTTATTGTAGTATTCCATTAACTTTTATAACCAATTAAAATAAAATAAAATTAATTGTCAATATTTGCATTTGAACAAAAACACATGACAAAAAAACGATTTTAAAACACTATGGGTGCCCAGATTTGTCATTTTAAAAGACATTTTACAATAGAAGAAAGATTGTACAAAAGAAGCTGAAGTTGAAGACGTTAAGACTATTCAAGCTGTTGTGATGCATGAGGCTATAATTTTCATCATATCCTTCAGCAAAAACAAACAATTAAAAAAAAAGCTCTAACACAGTAAGTGTGCAGTGTCATAAAATAAGGGGATTTTCATTAAGATTTGGTGTTAATTAAATATTCTTTATTTAAACATGACCAAAAACCTAATTACACAAATGTTGACTTTTTAGGACTGTTTTCAAAGTGTTTTGTAGAAAATAAACGTATTTGTTTTGTTTGTTTGTGTTTTTAACAGCTGATTCTGATTTAAGCTTCTCTTGCTTGGCGCAGTTCATCCAACCAGCAGTCATGGAGGATCTGCCCTTAAACTCCTCCCTGATCTTCATCTCTCACAGATCTCTGAACAGGTCTGAGACCGTATACGAGCAGTGCAAAGACATGCCCGCTGTTCTCATCTGGTATCTGAGTCTGCAGGTCACAAACATGTTGCTGGGCATCCCCACCAACCTCATGGTGCTTTGGCTCATCCACAAGAACAAAAACGACTCATCGACTTCAGACATCTTCATCTCACAGCTGGCTGTTTTAGATGTCCTCTTCTGCCTCATCCCTCCTTTGGAGCTGGTCAGCCTGGTCTTTTTCAACCACAGCAACTCCTGGTATGTCCTGCGCTTCTTTTATGGAATCAAAGACTGCTCGCCCCTCTTCCTGTCTTGCATCTGCCTGGACCGCTACATGGCGGTGATCCACCCCGTCATGTTCACAAAGCTCAGAGACCGTGATTACAGATCACTCCTAGCTGTGCTGGTGTGGCTCATCATCTTGGCATACGCCGCTGGTAAATGCTTGGGAAACATCCCCAACTTTGACAAAGTCTTCACCGCAATGATCCTGATAGTTTTTACCTTCATGGTGATGTGTAACATCACAATCATGTGGGCTCTGAAACAGTCTGGGCCTAACAGAGATGAGATGCATCCTGTGAAGAAGAGAGCGTTCAAGATGGTCCTCATCATCCTGGCCATCATTCTCTTCAACTACCTCCCAGCAGTTGCACTGTTCCCCTTCCAAAAGTACTTCACTGCGGGGGTGTTTCACTGCTACATTCATTATATTGCTTTTGGCCTGATGGACTTCAGCAGCAGTATTCAGCCTATACTCTACCTGTCCAAGGAGAAGCTGAGGTGGAAACACACCTGCTGTTCTAACAGGGAGACAGAGACTTCTTAGAAACAAAAACCTTCTTCTTTCAGGAAGTAAACGACTGCACAAAACTGCAGAACATAAAACAAGAAGTCCTGATTGTGGTTGAACCTAAACTTTAACACAAGTCTTAAAAGCCCAACTTCTGCTTTCAAGTTGTTCTTGTTCTCTGCAAAAGGAAACTTCCCCCTTTGTGATTTTTTTGGCACACAAATAAACTAAATTATTTACCTAATTTTATTTATTGAAGATTTTGCAGAAAGGGAACTAAAAAAATATTTTTTTTCTTCACAAAAAAATATTATTTTGATGATGAGAACTGGATTATCTCAAATTGCTGAAATTGTGAAAAGTAATATACGGACCGTGGATGTTAAGACACGAAAGCCTCACCATACATGGAGGGTTCCATCCCAAATCCAGAACCCTGAGATTGTATGCTAGCCGCAAGGAAGGAGGCTGAGGATTAGTGAGCGTGGAAGCCACTATCCAGGATGAAGCATCCAAGATCCATGAAAACATCAAGTTCAAGGCCCCAACTGACAGTGTGCTCAGTGAATGTCTCAGGCAATGGACAGCAGAGGATGCAGTGTTGGAGGACAGATCTTCATTGGAGGACAAGCCCTTCATGGGATGTACCACCGAACCATAACGGAAGTGGCTGATATCAAGAAGTCCTGTGGTGGCCTACAGGACAGCACAGAAGTGATAATCCTGGCAGCTCAGGAACAAGACCTGAACACCAGAGCGATAGAGGCTCAGATCTACCACACCAGACAAGATCCAAGTGTAGGTTGTGCAAAGAGGCACCTGAAACAATCCAGCACATAGCTGTGGGGTGTAATTCTGGCCGGGAAAGCATACATGGAGCACCACAACCAAGAGGCTGGAATAATATACAGGAACATGTGTGCAGAATATGGACTGGAAACCCCAAAGTCAAAATGAGGAAACACCTCAGAAAGTGGTAGAGAATGAGAGAGCAAAGATCCTGTGGGACTTCCAGATACAGACAGGATGGTAATGATGAACCAACCAGACATTGTAGTGGTGGAAAAAGAACAGAGGAAAGCTGTTGTGGTGGATGTGAAAGTACAAAGTGATGGTAACAGCTAGAAGAAGGAGCACGAGAAACTGGAGAATCAGGGACTCAGAGACGAACTTGAGAAAGCTTGAAAGGTGAAGGTGACAGTGGTGTCTTTGGTAATCGGAGCACTCTGGGCTGTAACCCCCAAACTGGAGGAGTGGCTACAGCAGATCCCTGGAAAGACCTCAGACATCTCAGTCCAGAAAAGCTCAGTGCAAGGAACAGCTAAAATACTGCAGGACCCTCAAGCTCCCAGACCTCTGGTAGAGGACCTGAGCTTGTAGTGAGGTACCACCCGCAGAGGGTGAGAGGGGCTTTTTTTTTATGTTTGATTTTTAATTTATATATACATGTATATATATATATATATATATATATATTAGAACACATTTGTCACACTGTCATTGGAGTTAATGATGAACTGATGTCAAACATGTTACCCATTTTTACAACAATCCGTTCATGCTTAAACATAGTTCCAATAATGTAAAAAAAATATTCTTCAGTGTTTTTTCATTTCCAGGTAATGCAAAAGCAAGTGGAGTCCTGGATTTATTGGTATTTCTGCAAATAAGTGATATACGGCATGCAGGAGTTAAAAATCTGCAGGATACTAAAGCTTTTATGGTGCATTTGGCATGAAGAGGATTAACTTACAGGACAAAAACAGAAAAACAGATGTGACAAGTGTCTCCATATTTACCCCTAATTTTTCAGAAACATTTAAGTAATCTTAAAATTCTCTGTTTTTATCAAGACACTGATAAAACAATCAGGTTTTTCAGAATTGTGCCACTCTTCTAAACAACACACATCGACTTTTGGGGTCTCAGCATCTTCTTGTATGCTCACAAGTACGTTAACGACAGCATAAATGCTTTCTTAAATCATCCCAACCATGCTCATCTGTGGTTGGACTACATATAGTTAGAATTAACCTCCTGTTGTTACAAAAAGCTATGAATGAACGTGGCGCAGCAGCTGAGATGACTGCTCACCACTAGGGGGCAGCAAAAATCGCACTAAACACACTTTTGAAGCATCAAGTTTCCATCAAACCAAGATGTTTGCTTATAAAATGTTCTTTGCACAACCAGTAGTTATAGTAATAGTTATAGTTTATATTAATTAATTAGTTACGTTTTTGTTTGCTTTTGCAAAGTGATTTGCTGCAAAAAAGTCAGCGTGAACAAAGGAATTATCCAAAGGCAGACTCCTATGGAGGCTCGGTCTCTTCAAGTCTGTGTTTTTAATTATTTAACTATGTGAAAGAAAGGTATTTAAAGTAAAAATTCTTGCTGATATGACAAAAAAGAAAGAAAGAAAGATATGCCTTGTACTACAAAAGTGTGATTGTTTTGTCTTGCCGTTTGTTTTGTTTTCTGGTTGCAATTAATGGATGATTTTGTTGGTTCACTGTGTTGAGCCATGTTCTGTAATATTCAATAAAAATGCTTTCTTTTTCAGACCTATTCCTCTGTTTGATATTGCGATACTCCAACAATATCCGGTCCATGTATGAATGTATTGCATGATGCTCTGTATGTGTGTGCTCTGCACCTGTAAGGCTGCAAAACAAATGGGTTTTGAATGAAAAGGTCAAAGAGGTATCTTTTAAAATCTTATGTAGGTTTTACCCAACAAATCAGTGCATGCAGAAGTTGAAGAAAGATCTTTATAAAAACTGTACATGCACATATTTTCTGTTTGGTTTTGATAATTAAGATATTAATAAGCAACCTTAACAATCCTGATAAAGCTACTGTTTTTTTTTTTTAACAAAATACCTTATTCATAAAACTCAATTTGGCAATAAAATCAGATTTTTTTTTTACAGTTTCTCCCTGTACCAGCAAAAAAATTGACACAATGTTTCATTTATTTGTTTTTACTTTTGAAACCTCCCCCACACTCCTGGTGTTTTAAAATGGATGTAGGCTACAGTTTATTTTCTCTGTTCTTTATGTTATAGAAATGCTCTAAATAAAGCTTTTTTTAAAGATCTGTATGCATAGCATTAGGCAATAAAGTTCGTTTTAAAAAAAGAGTCCATAATTGTATTAACTGTCGCCTTTAAAACTTGATTTAGGGAATGCCAAGAGATCATTTTGAGTAAAATGAACTTGATGCTCTGAGTACAGCCACCTGAAAAAATAAACGTAGATTAGTCGTGAGGAAAAGAAGAAAAGGCCCGCGGTAAGTGTCCAGCCCGATGGGCGGAACAAATAAAGATGAGTGACATCTGAAGCGAGTCAAGCGACTGGTGGGGTCTTTCGCTTGCCTGACCCCTTCTGACGAGGAGTGGAACTGCACCACCTCCAAACTTCAGCACTGCCTGATGAGGGGCTGAAAGGTCTTGGTTAAGGGGGCCTGCGGGTCAATAGTTATTACACTACATCACACAAGAATTATCTTTAAGCTTGACATTGTGATAATTTTAGATATAACTTACAAGGTAAAACATAAAAAACACAACTATTTTAACTTATATATAATGGGTCTAGCAATGAAATATTTTTAAATGTAAATAATGTATTGTGGAAATAATAATTTACTCATACATTATTAAGTACATTTAAATTAATGTAATGTTCTGTAATGTAATAATTAAAAAATGTAATATAATTTCACTAAAACACTGATTTTTGAATTAAAAATAAGGAATGAGTGAATCTTGTCAATAAAGTCCATATTTTTACCACTGTTTAAGCTAAATCTGACACTGAGAAGGTTGGAAATCAAACCACAGCTCACTGGTATACCCCTTGAATCTAATTTTTTTTTAAACTGTAATGTTTAAAGAAAAAACCCAAAGAAAACCTCGTAATATGTCCTATTAAACAGTTTAAGTAGTTATAGATAATTAGTTTTAATATGTAGTAGGAACTAATGAACTGATCTTGACATTTGGAATGTGAAAGGTGAAATCCTTTCCCATTTGTCTGATCAAAACGGTCCGTGAATGGTTTCCATTTGAACAAACTCTCTTGCCAAAGAAGAAGACAAAGGGTTACCAACAATGATATGTTCAAATCTAATCTAAATTCATCTGGTTTGGCCACATACTGTAGTGTCTTGGAATGAAGCTGGGCCACTCCTGTCATCTGACCAAAATGTGCATGCATGCATGCATGCCTTCAGGGCTGTGGGTGTGGGCTGAGGCTTCTCAGGTGTCTTTTGAGCTCCTGAGTCATTTGCCAATCAGAAAGTATGTTTTCTTCCTCTTCGTTGCCACTCAGTAGATTTTTTTTCTCTCTTCCACAGAGAAACTAAAAGCAGGGAGGGACGCAAATGTCTGGACATGTATGGGAATCCTAAAGAGGGACTATGATTGAGATTCGGGGCCTGGTTGTTCTTAATTTCATTTTGCGGCAACTTCAAGAACCCCTTGTTTAAAGAGAGCGGATATGGGGCTTGTTTGTTGAGTGTAGCAGGTTCAAACAAACAGCTTGGTGTTAAATATCTGAGTGAGTTACTCTTTGAAGGCAAGGTGTATCTACATCGAGGTGGAGCTTTGCCCTCCCACATTCAAAGCCCCACAAGCTGATTGATCACATGATGTTGCTTTTAGGTGCCCAGAAGGGGTAAGTCTTGCTTTACCTCCCTTTCTTTTCAGCTTTATGCTTACATTTGTTTATGTTTTTGAGTAGAATTTGATCACGATTTCGCTCTTTTGAACTTTTCTGGACTATTGTTACCAAACACCTGAATGTAAATCATGTTCATCTTTCACTTCTCTGCATGTTCCTCTTTTTATGTTTTTTCCTCTCTCTGGTATTGTTCATTATGTTTCAACTTCCTAATTCTGACACACGGTTGCCACGTTACCGCCAGCTCTCTGCACAGATATTCCCAAGTTCTGGCAAGTTCATCCTGATACAAAAAATGTCCAATCCAAACAAAAGATTTGAAGGTTTCTTTCAGTTTGATGGTCAACAATGCTTTCAGAGATACGACTGCACTCTGGAGACCAGTGTTGTTATATGAAACACTCAATATTTCATTATGAATCAGTGAAGGGTCAAAGACATGCTTTTTGTTTCAATGACCCCAAAAGTAAATGTCTTTTTATTTACTTAACTTCTATTTACTTGGCTTAGTTTTATCTTAACAAAAATTTAACTAAACTCATCTCTAAGATAAATAAAAACTTTTTTAGTGAAGAAAGGCATTTCATCTTTTTGTGTTCCTAATATGAGATTTTATTTTTCCACCCTGTGCTTTTTGCACCCTGTCAGGAACTGAAACTGAAGCACTCACACAGGAAGTGCGGTCAGGCTCTATACCGGATGCCGTGCTTACACGACGTGAATGCAATAATGAAGGCAAAAGATAGATATTTGTGAAAAAAAAATAGATGAAGTGAAGATCAAATTAAAACAGCAGGACGTAAACTATAATGTATTACTCGTCTGCATCTCCAGCAGCATTGCAAAAAGCAACTTTTGTACTTTTGAGGGTTTTCTTGGTGCTAGTATGGCAGAAAAGTTTATGTTTGTGTTTGCAGCACACTGAAGTCAACTGAGCTTTGTTCAGTCACATTGTGACTAAAGTGATAAACTCCGGACTCAGACAGTTGAACTGCTCACCAGAAAGCCCTCCTCTTGTCATCACTTTTCACTGTACACCTCTCTGCCGCTCTCATTCAGTCTTTGCTCATCGTTTGTGGTCAGGAAGTTCTTGTCTGACATTTCCCTGACAGTGTGTTCCACTGCAGTAGCACGCCAAGAGGAGGTTTTCACTTCAGCAGAATGACAACAAATTTGACCAAATTTGGATTATATAGCAGCATATTCATGGAGGGTAATTTTACATTTTTTTTTAAATCATAGATGTTGTATTTATAACTTTTTGACACGTTTGGGCTTTTGTAGCAGGAAGAACGACTGTGGGAGGAACAGAGTAAATGTAATGCAGGGCAGATAAGACCGTTTTTGACTAAAGCCCACTGGTAATCACAAGGTCTTCTCTTCCAGCTCATGCTCAATGGTGTGTGTTGCAATTTCCAGCCATGTGATTCTGCAGATGTGAAAGAACTGAAGACAGAGAAGAAAGATTCTGCACATGAGCAGAACGGTACGTCATGCTCAGAGCAACTCTTTTAAAATGGCAATTTCTATTTTTGTTGTTGTTTTGGAATCAGCCTTTTCTGACCATATCTGTTTATTTCTTTAATGTCTTTCAGATATCTCGTGGAAGACTCACAAAGAGGAGGATACCCAAAACTTGGTTACGTCTGCTCCCATTGAAACAGAGGACTGAAAAAAAAGGCTGTGAGGCGGACTCCTCTGTTCATATAGAACCAGAAGAAAAACAGGAGGAGGTCAGCAGTTATCTCACAGGACAGGAAGAGCCAAAAGGAGGAGAAACTTCAACAAAAGGGTGTTGAGACTGAACAAGAAATTGATAAAACACCAAGCGAGAGTACATCTCCAAGATGTTCCCAGCCTCCAGGTGGACTCAGCTCAAGTAAAACCTAGAAATTGGAACAAAAGGGGATTGGTATTAATCTGAACAGACAGGAAGAGCCTGAAAGAGGAGAAACTTCAGCAAACAGTGTTGAAACTCACAAGGTCAGACTCAGTCAAAAATACTTGTAGGGGAGGTTCAAGGCTCCAAGAACGAGGAAGACTGTTTTTAGGCAAAGAAAAACGACCTGACTGGACAGTAAGAATCAACAGATCAGTGATGAAACTGAACTAAGGCTTTTGAGAGTGAGGCTCGATCGGAACAGAGAGGGGATGAAGAAAGCGAGGAGCCACACATCAGCTGTGTCAGAGACGTGTGAGTATTTCTGACAGATCATTAAATCACCACATATCTAAGATATGGGTTTGTAGTACTGATCTGTTTGATTCTGATATGTTTCAACTCCATGACACTGCAACCACCAGCGTTTTGCAAAGTACTTGCACACAGTAATGCGTTAAAGATTACTTGCTAGTTTATGATTGGTTAATGAAAACACAGGAAGAACAACTGGAGGACCAACCCATGAACTTTTTTCACAAAAATTAAAGTTTCCTTCTTTTAAAAAAGAGAAAACAGAACCAAAAAGAGAACTTTAGGCCTCCCTCAGCAAAAAGTAGGGCGCTTGAACTTTATTTTCTTAAGTATACTTGAGAATAAGTACAGCAAGGATTCTATCGACTATGTACAGTACATTTAGTGTAGAAAGTATACAAGCTAGATACTTCTTCTGAATAAATTGGAGCAATTTAAGTTTACAATATATGATAGCATATAAAAAGTAAACTTCAAGTATTCTGCCTCACTGTTAGCATTGACTAATTGAGTTTGTACACTCAAATAAACTATTTTTGTAGCGTCTGTGTGCCTCAGAAAGTCTACAACAAATGCTACTTCATTAAAACAGGTTACTAGTATAATGATATACATAATGGACTGTGACAAAACAGGACAAGATATGCTTATTTAGAAAGCAAAAAAGAACTAAAGGTGTTTGAGTTCAAGAAGCCCAACAGGAAATTTGATTTTTTAAGTTAAAATGACTAAACTGAAACAGAAAAGAGAAAAAAGGGATTTTTGGTGGCATTTTTTCATGTGTTAATGCCTCTTAGTCTGGCTGCTTTAGGCAATACAGTTACTTTTGTAATACAGAAGCTACTGAACATACTCAGTACTTCAAATTCAAAGCAACGCCTTTGATTATTGTGTTACAGCAAAAAGTAATGTGCTGCTTAACTATATTACTTTTGTAAGGGATTCCTCCCTGACAATTACACTAGCCTAAATTAAAAAGGAAAACTTTTCCAGCCAATCTTTATCTAAACAACAATAAAATATCAGCTGTCCAAAGACACAGGTAGTTTCGTTTTTTTTTTTTAATTTTCCAATCATGAGGGCTGTTAATTTCCCTAAATTTATATCTAACAAAAAGTTGATGCAGTTAAATTAGATATATTTTAAGGTTTATTTATTGAAACAGCACAGAAATGTTCAGTATTCAGTTTGGTTTGACTAAATTTAGATTTATGTACATTTTATGATGTAGATGAGATCATCTCTCACCTTTTTTTTTAGCATCACGTGCTTAAAGTGTTGGAAGTATTGTGGGT
Organism: Oryzias celebensis; assembly: GCA_014656515.1. Taxonomy (NCBI): domain Eukaryota; kingdom Metazoa; phylum Chordata; class Actinopteri; order Beloniformes; family Adrianichthyidae; genus Oryzias; species Oryzias celebensis. The sequence goes on from BNCR01000012.1 coordinate 11,848,715, forward strand.
AAAATTAGTACCAAGTAGTGGGGTTGTAGTTCCTGCTTAGTGTGGGTTGTGTTACTTGTGTCGTCACGGAGCGGCCGTGTGGCAGAGGTAGAGCGGTTGACCTCTGATCAGAACATCGCAGGCCTGTTTCCTGTTCTGCCCATGTGTTGAAGTGACCTTGAGCAAGACGCTGTTGCTCCTGGTGGTGATCAATGTGTGACTGTGTGTGTGAATGGACGAATGAGACTGTGAAATAAGTGCTTTGGGCCTGATAGTGAAGTTCTACATAAGAATATGCCATCACCATGACTTTTATTTGTGCTTTAAAAACCACGTCTCTTGAAATGGTTAAACTGATAATTGATCAAGTCAGCTCTGAGATTTAAAATTGATATTTTAAACTGTGTGAATGATTATGAACATATCAACAAGTTTTTATTATCATATGGAAGTATCTCAAAGCCTTTCTTTTCTATTTTGAAATGCTTTTGCGATGATATGAAACATTTATCTGAAACTACTCTTTTTTTTTTTTCACGCTTTGTAGGGAGATAGCTGCAGAACCGGACGGAGCTTTGATATCTACACTTTCAGAGGAGCTCGGATAATCTGCATTCAGGGGCTGAAGTGGACAGAAGAATACCAGAACCAATACCCAATGTGGTTCAGACTAAAGAGGCGGGATTGTAGGTCAGGATGTGGAGCCTGAAAAGTCAAATGATGCAAAAAGCAAAAAAGAAATATTGATAATTGTAGAAGAGGATATCAAGCAAAGGTACTGGAAAATCTTAATGGGACAAGAGCAACAATAGAGTTCACATTTTTTAGGCGATCAAGGGGATTTTGAGTCTTAGACATGAATGAAGAATCTGGACTTATGGAGGTGTCTCATCACACTGAAGAATGTGAACAGTTGGGGCAGCAAGAAGACCAAGAGCAAGACGTGGAGCTTAGAGAGCAACCTGCACAATCAGAAACCCAACAGCAGATCGAGGAGACGGTTGGTGTGGACCCAGAGCAGGTGGAGACAATGCAACCGGTGTTAGATTTACCGACGCAGATGTGCTCAGAGCAGCCAGAGAAGACATGCGAGTCAGAATTTAAAGAACAGCTGTCTCCTGAGCCCGAGGTCACGCAGCAGATACAGATACAGGACGTCAGCCTAAAACAGGCCGACACAACGGTGGGCGAGTCCAATCAAGCTGAAGAGTCAGAGCCTACTGACAGTGAAGACGTAAAAAGAGTTGAAGCCAACGGAGAACAACACAAAGACCCGAGATCGGCTTGGATGAATGGAAAAGTGGACAAAGCCATGGCCAGGAGCCTGGCTGAACGGCTCTTCAACCTGGATGGAATACAGCGTGCAGATGTGGTGAAACACTTAGACAAAGAGTAAGCACACTAAAAATGTTCTTTAGTCGTAAAACAGTAAATAGCTTATGTTTTATTGTTTCTGATCAGCTGTGTGATCACTGATGAACAACATGAAAACCAAAATACACAAAACCTGAAGCTTTTGGGTGGCCAGGTTACTGCCACAGTAAATCAGATTGTCATCTTCATATTTTTTGAAAAAAAGAAAAAACCCTTTGCATGAAACATATGCCGCAGACTGTTTTACTGGCATAAAATGTTCGAAAAGGGAAGGACTGAAGCGCAAACGACTATCCTGATTCAGCAAATCTGGAGCCTTGCAAACACTATTCTAAAGTGAAGGAGCAAAAGTTCAAAGTGATGACTGGAATGTATTCCAAACTGAAAAACTGTTTTTGGAAATGCAGCTGTTTAAGTTCTCAATAACAGCTTTGCAGGTATCACTGCTGTGGATTTGTGCCTTAATTTAACAAACCAACACTAAAAAAAGGATTTTCTATTGGAAAAACTGCAAGTCGTGACTGCCAGCAGAGTGTGAAGATATTATAAAGATTTAAAGCTATAATGATACAAAGCCTGCCAGACCCAGAAGTAGAAAAGCACATGCATTTATTGGAGAAATCAAGTTTCTCTGGGGGGGAGTATGAATTCAGAATTAAAATGTGAAACATTGCTAATTTTCAATTTTAAAAAAGTTTCAAAATGTTGTTTTGGCCTCTGTCAATAATTCAATATTTTCATTGTTGTTTTTTGTAGCATCATGCAATATATATTTTACTTTTTAGACTAGAATAGTATTCATTTAAAGGTGAACAGTGGTAGTTTGATAGGATTACGTAATAACAACCTAATCTTTTTGTCATTTATATAAAAACCTCCATAGAAAATGAGGCTTTTCAGAATCACTTTCAATAATAACTTGCTTTTCTCTACCCAGTAATGACTTTAGCCATGCTGTTGGAGAAGAATACCTTCAATTCTTTGACTTTACTGGGCAAACTCTGGACCAAGCCCTTAGGTAAGAAGAAAAAAAACGGAATCTTGGGCTCCATTATTTTGTTAAACACTCTCAGAAACCGTCTTCTACTTTTCTTTTTTTTTTGTCCCTTAGGTCCTTCCTGAAAGTGGTGGTACTGATAGGAGAGAGCCAGGAGAGAGAACGAGTCCTGCAGCACTTCTCTTCCCGTTTCCTGCAGTGTAATCCTTCCACGTATTCCTGCTCAGGTGAATTTGGGAAGCACACATGGCAATGTCAAGGATGCAGTAGTGAGAGGTGAAGGATTAATCCCTCTTTTTGGTATCCCCAGAGTCCGTGTTGGCTCTGACATGTGCTTTGATGCTTCTCAACACCGACTTGCACGGACAGGTAAGGATTTATATCCCTGTGCTTTGGGCCGTTTCCGTCAACCATTTAGTCACTGGCATGTTTGTGAACAGCATGTAGGAAAGCCCATGTCATCCTCAAAGTTTGTATCAAACCTGGATGGGATGAACGAAGGAGGAAACTTCAACAAGGACCTGTTGAAAGTAATTTTATCGCACATTTATTTCCTCAAAGCATTATAATCATACACAAAACTGAATCTTTTCCGGTTCTTTTTACGCTGCAGAGTTTTTATAACTCCATAAAGAATGCGCCACTGGAGTGGGCCGTGTAAGTAACCATGCAGAAAAACATAGTCATCACCTGACCCGCTATCATCTCATTGGTGTCGTTCCTCCTTCATCTGATAAAGTAATGAAGAGGAGCTGAAGAACAGTGTGATGCTGGAGGAAAATGCAGGTGAAGATGCACCTCTCCGGTCAAAAGCCAACCCCTTCCAGGATGTCCTCCAGGACAAGAAGGCCTCTGTGGTCATACAGGGTTTTCTGAAGAGGAAGCTGCATGCTGACATTGATGGCAAACGCAGTGAGTGCGGCAAAAAAACTTTCCATAACAGCAGTTTTTCTGTTTTTAACAAGCACATGTTGGTTGAAGAAATAAATGTACACTTTCATTTAGTGACGCACATTTCCTGAATACAGAAAAAGCTTTCAGGCGAACTCTTGATTATTATAACTGATCTGTGCTGGAAGTAATTGTTGAAATTGTTGCTGCATGTGTCTTTGGGGCAGCTCCTTGGGGTAAAAGAGGCTGGAAGGCTTTCTATGGAGTCCTAAAGGGAATGGTTCTGTACTTACAGAAGGTGAGTCAGTCAGATCCTTATTTATATTTGAGCAATCATTTTCTAAGTAGGGCTACACGGTGGCGAGAAGGTTTGAATCCCGGCTGTGTTCTTTCTGTGTGCACGTTCTCCCTGTTTTCTCCAGGCACGTTGCTGCCTTCTTCCCACAATCCAAAAGCATGTTTCATAGGTGACTCTAAATTGCCCCCAGGTGTGCATGTGTGTGTGCAGCCCTGCGACAGACTGGCAACTTGTTCAGGATGTGTCTCGCCTTTGCCCTACAGTACCATGGCTGGCTCCAGTGACCTCGTGACCCCAAAAGGGATTCAGGAGGTTCTCTAGATGGATGAATGGATTTTCTAAGTACATTTTTTTTTTCACAAGGGCCAGGACAATAATCGCGGCGATGAGCATAGTTTTGAGGAAGTGGTGAGCGTGCATCACTCTCTGGCTGAGCAGGCAGCCGACTACCCTAAGAGCCCGTTCGTCTTTCGCCTGCAGACAGCCGACTGGAGAGTTTTTCTCTTTAAAGCTTCGTAAGTCCAATCGTTCCAGAACCGAGTGAGCAAACACGCCTTTCAGAGTTGCAACAGTTTGAACAAACGTTTTGTCTCAGTTCCACCGTGGAGATGAATTCGTGGATCAGCCGCATCAACCTGGTTTCGGCGCTTCATTCCTCCCCCCCGTTACCGGCTGCCGTAGGCTCCCAAAGGAGGTTCTGCAGACCCACCCTTCCTGTCAAACAGTCGGCTCAAACTCTGGTAATCAACTTTCCTTCCTTTTCACTGTTCATCTTTTCCGTTTTCTCCTCGTCCATCCATCTGTTTTCAATTTTCTTTGCTTACAAATAATACAATCAAGTACAAAATTATATTTTATCTATGCATTTTCTATAAACAGAGTATATATATTATAGAAATATTAATATATTAATATTTTAAAAAAATTACCCTTTCATTCTTGAAGAAAATGATCACTTTTACTGGGATTGCATCAAAAAAGGGTAAGATTACAGAAACATTTCATGAGAATTGTTTTGGTTTGTGAATAATGTTCTCATGTTCTCAGCACTCTATAAACATTCTTGGGATTTGGTGATTTAAGCACACAGCTTACAGGTTTCTTAGAACTGAGGGGAATGTAAGGTTACACGCCTTTACTTAAGGGCACTAAACGGACTACGTCATTTTTAAAAATAGGTTAAATTGCAGTGGGACTATGAAATATGTTACTTCTGACTGTGTCGGAGTTTATTCAAATCAGTGAAATAGCCAAAACATGAATCTAAAACTTGTTTGTTTTTGTTTTTAAGTTAAAGAAAACAGAATTTTTATTCTCTCTGAATAACACAGGCATATTTTGAATAGTTCACTGCATATACTCAAAATTCAACTTTTTATAACCCTATAAAATAGCACGAGAACAAGACTAAGTTAGTTGTATCCTCGGTTTGGTATAAGTCATCAACAACTCCTCCCGTCATCTTCCTCTGTGCTAGCCGATCCTTTCTAGCCCGCTCCAGGTGTGACTGATGCCAGTCTCCAAGTCTCTTCTCCATGTGTTTCTTTGTCTTCCTCCTTTTTCCTGCTCCTGGGGATTCCAGGTCAGGGTCTGATGGGTAAAGCTGCATATTGGTTTCCTCAGGACGTGAAAAAAAAACACCCAGGATGCCACAAAATTAAGTTGTCCCACGTAGTTGAGAAAACCAGACACCACTAATGCAAAAAAGGGGGCTTGACCTGGTTTTGATTTGATGTTAGGTGTCACATTAAGACCACTTCCTGAACAGGTGTAGAAATCCAAGGAGCAATGTCAAACAGGTGGTTGTTGTGAACAGAGTAGTTGTGTAATCAGCAGAACTCAGACCTGAGAGGTGTTGCAAAGAAGCAGGATGCAGACATCCAGGATAAGTTCAAAATCCCAGTTTGACCTAGTTTGATGAGCTTATTATTGCATGTTTGCCACACCGGGAAAAGAAGCTGCAGTTACATCAAGCCAGATGTAGAAAAATTGCAGGTTCACATTACTGATGGAGAGACTGCATATGTTCACAGATATATATAAAAAAAATAGAATACATGTAGAGTCCTATTTATGGTGCAGAAGAGAAGCTCATCGTGGAGAAAACATGAAGCAGAACAAACAGGAACAAGCTAAATGTCTGAAAAATTTGGTTAAATTTGTTGTCAAAAAATGTTTTAGGTGGAATGAAAGCAAACATACATATATGTATATATATATATATATATATATATATGCTTTTAGAAAAATGTACATGAATTCCAAATAAAGAAAAAGGTTTTATATCAGTCTAAAAATAGATAGACTCCATTCAGTGTCGTGTTAAACTAAAACAGACACTTTTTGTTTGCTTAAAGATGCTTTTTTTCATTCCGAATTGCCATGTGACATGTGCTTGCTGTCACTGAATTTTATTTATTAAAAGTAAACAAAATCTTTTCCCTTGTGAATATGGCATTGGTTAGGACTTTGTCTCAACCTAGAATAAAGACATTTTCTCCAAATGTGACTTTTATCAATATTTTTCACATTTTTCCCACCAAAATAGAATTTTTGAACATTGTGCTTTAACACGTTGTGTTATGTAAAAAATTTCATTAGAGTACTTAATCATCAACTTAATATTATCTGAAATAAATAAACCTGATTCTGGTTTACTGAAGACTAGATTGGGTTTCCTATTTTTTTAACGAACGTGCTTTCGTGTAAATTTAAATGACCTCGATTTTATCTGTAAAATGTAAAATATTGGTACATGCACAACATAAACGAAGGTGACAGTTAGTGAAGCCAAAGTTAAAGTCATTTGCTGTCATGGATTTCCCTGTCAAGGAACGCCAGCTGCAGTGCCACAAAGGAATGTTGGAGTCTTTCAAGGCTGACCTGTCATACCAGCAGGAAAATGCTCCCGAGGGCAAGAAGGCAAAAGCCAAGGACGTGGAGGAACACCGGGTCAGAACAGAGTACTTACGTCACGAGGTACTGAAACCCCTAAGAACACTGTAAACCCTTATTTTAATTCAAAATGAAGTGCAAAATCTCAGGAAACTTTTATTTGTCTGAGGCTCTATTTGTGTTATAAAAAGACCTGCTGTGATCAAATAACTCATTGACTCTCAAAGCTTTATTTAAAAGACAGTTTTTACGCGTTTGAGTGTAATAAGAATTACAACTGATTCAGTGTCTGCTGTCCAACCACAGGTGTGCCGCTATGAGATCTACATCCAAGTGCTGGAAGCTTGGAAGAAAGTGAAGACGGCAGATCAGAGTCAACTGAGCACCAGTGACCTGCACCAGTTTGACAAATGTGTGTGGGGGTACTCTGTAGAAAACAAGCAAGATGAGGAAGGTGAGCTGCAAAGGTCTCACTCCAGTCCTTCTCTGGAAGTGGACTTAGCTCCTCCAACGGTGATCAAAGTCCGGCGCAACATCTCTGAGAGACGACCATATCGCAAGGCCATCGTTCCAAGGTGGACCAAAGAAGCTTGAGACCGTTTTCAAAGTCTTATTTATGCACTTATGCAAAGTATTGCCCATAGTTGTGCACTCTTGTTGCAAACTCACGAAGTCCACAGCTCTCTCAGGAAGGAATCCAGACACAAGCCTAACAAATGTAGATCATTACTCAGAAGAGTAACTTCTACACTGTGGTTTGTTTGGCCTAAGCGTGTTTAATCCACTAGAGGGTGCTGTTAAACAGTCCTTTTCTGTGAAAGTCAAGCTCTGCTGGCTCAGTTTTGTTTGAAATTGCACTTTTTCTCCTTTTTTTTAATATTGTATAAGAACATTCAGTTGAATTATGGCTGCATCTGTCCAACATTGTTTGAATAAATGAAGGATTGTTTTATAAAATATAATTTGCTCCACTTTTGTATTGAAAAGAGAAATTTTTTATTTTTGACAGCACAAAACAACAGAAACTGTCAAACTTATGTCAGGTTAGGTTTAAATCTATGGACTTTGACCCATAAAATTTAGATTTTGAGTTTGATTTATTCTGTTTTCTGTGTAAAAAATGTGTCAATGGGATAATTACATTCCCTCTGTTGATGTAGTGAGAGGATGTTCCTATGTTTGTTTAAAAAAACGTGTTTTAGTTTGAAAAATAAAAACACGTTGGTCAGTCGAATAAGGAAATTCCAACAACGTTTCTCATAAAAGCTTGAAACGGTTTTGAGAGCTGAACTGCTCTATTTCCACCTCTACCAGGACAGATGTGTGTTTTAAATCTATCATCTGATCCTGCGGTATTCCCATGAACAGAACCCCTCATGAAGGTTGCAGTATTTATCAGCGACTTCCAGGCTGACGCAGACTGGTTAAACCAATAAACTAACTCCGAACTGAAGATGAGCCGGTGATGCACTCGCCTGTGAAATTGCTGATTTGGTTGAGTATTTTTTGAAGCCTAAAAACAAGACTTGAATTTGAAGCCAAGGTGTGTTTCTTTGTGTTCATGAATGCAAGTTCTTATGTTTGATATCCTGAAGCAAAATAGCAGCATTCTGTACTTTTGAGGTGCACCCCTTAGCGTGTCTCCTTTTAGTCATCCTGCAGGAACTCCACACATCAGCTTAAGTAAGTTGGAGGAACAAAGCAACCTTCGAATGGAAACCTTCTTTTTCGCAGCTCTCTCTTGTGCATTCTTTTGGGGAAAACAACGCCCCAATTCATTTAAAGAACAACAAGCACTCATTAAGATAAAGTTAGATTTGGCAGATGTGGGTGACTGATTGGCAGCCATGAGTGACAAGCCCCCAAGGCCGCCACAACACCTTCAGAAGGGTGGGAGGCGTGGTTAAGTGACAATGATCCCAAAAAAAATGTGGTACCGAGCAGCAGCCATGAACACTGACTGCAATATTTAATTTTCAACGGCGAAGGTGCAGGTTTGACGGTGATAGGAGCTCTTGGGAGGAAGCGCTTCTCACATGGCTTGTGGACCATGACTTCTGCTGTGGTGGTGGCCTTGTTTATCCCCCGTGCCATCGCTCTCCTCCTCTCCAACAACGATAATGACCGGCCAGAGCAGCAGGGGCTGCATAAGCTCCTGGGTTCAGAGGGCATCCGTCCCAAGGAAGTGGCCTGTTTTTGTTCCATTTGCTCCACTCCATTCTGGAGCTTTGTGCAGCTCAGTCAGGCCTGGGTGGGTAATTAAAAAGGCAAGACCTCAAGTTGTAATCATTAGTGGCTTGTCTAGCGTGGGCTCCAAAACAGACCCTCGACAGGTCAATTCTTTTGCTCCCCCACTTGTTTTTACATTGTACTGCCCTGCTTCTTCACCGACTGGTTCCATTAAAGTCACAAATGCCTGAAAACACTTCCTGCTAACACATGATGTACTGTAAACACTCACATTTATCCTCCTGGTGCAGCTAGCGCTTTGCACGCTCTACTTGGTACTCTTTACATTTACTCTGCTCAACTTGACTTCTCCGAGTGGAAAAAATATTCTTCCCGTCTCACCTGATGTTCCTCTTTCCTTCTCGGTTCCTCTCTTCTTTTTCTTTGCTGTTGCAGTGATGAGTCCTTCACTGTTGAGGGTCCTTGAAGTCTATCAGCAGCTTTCAAAGGAGTTTTTTTACACTTGAGCAGAGCTCCACTCAAAGCGTTTCCACAAGCCTTTTCTTGGTTTCTTTTTCGTCGTAAAAGTAAACAAAACCATTTTTTAAAAATTTTGCTAAAAATAAATGACAAATTTACATTGACTTGTGCAGCATTTCTAACGGCCAGACATTTTAATTTTATTTTAAACACTCCAAAGAGTACAGCTTTTGAAATTCCTCTCATTGCAGAAGTTTAAGCAAGTGCCTTGCTTAAGGGCATTTCAACGCGTGACCTCTTCTTGCCCTCTCCTTTCAGTGCACTCACTCATACACTGCTGCCTGTAACAACACTCCTCAGGCGCAGACTCTGCTTTCAGGACAAACAGACCGGGCGGGACATTAAAGTCAGAGCTTCATGGGTTAACGCAGCATCTAGAATGGAGACAGAATGTTTGTGGTCAAATCTGCTCCATCTTATCTCAGTCCATCGTTCTACTTGTGGAGGAGTCGGCCGTTACACAGCACTCAGGGAGGATGTTTTATTCTTTTTCCGCCTTTCCGAGTAACTTTTGATCTTCAGAAATAACCATGCAAACACTAAAATCCTCGAAGTAATTAAAAGACATCCTCTAGAATTTTTGATCAATGCTCCTTTACAATTAGGGGTTAGGCGAGATTTGCTAAAAAGTGTGGATTTTATTGTAAAGCCAATCAAAGATCCATCATTTTTTGCTGTGAAGGGCAGCTACATGTCTTTAGATGATGCTACCTTGATAAAGGTAACAAATAAAGTGGTTTTGTAGAAAAAACAAATGAAAAAGATAACCTCACAGAAACCTTAAAAACTCTAATAAACAAAAAAACAGTTAAGCTAAAGTAAACCTAAACTGCTGCAGAAAAGAAAGGTTAAGAAGAGCATTGAACAAGTATAGCAACAGGCTAAAGCATGTGGAAGATAAAACACATGGGTGTAATGATTCATTTTAACGAGAACTGGATTCATATTTTAATGATGTATTTTATGTGAATTTTTTGTAATAATATAGGTCAATTTGATTCGAGTTGATTAAAAATTTGCCTCAGACAGATCAATCCAGTTGGACAAATTGATTAATCGTTTCACCGCTGCCAAATAACTGAAGCAGGTGATTTTAAATTTTAATCAAGTTTGGTTATGAGTTTTATTTCTTAAAAAATATATATATATATATTTAGCAAATGTAATCAAATGTGTTGTAAAAACCAAACTGCTTTTTGGCACAAATGGCTCACATCAGCTGTAAAGCACGGTGGTGGAAGAAGAGTGATTTGGACTGCTTCTTTTCTTCTTCTGAGGATTCCTGCAGAAACAGTGCCAACCACACTCTTCCCTGTAGTTTCCTGGAAAACCTGGAAGATCTTGTCCTTTTGGTGCCAAACCCAGCAGGAGACAGCCCACATTTCTAATGTCACCTCCTGAGGATCCTAACCAAAGCTTTGCAAAAATCCATGCAAGAAAAATTTTGTGATATGAAATTCCTTCAAAACGAAAGGATTGGTGTGTAAAGCTTGCTGCACTCTCTTTCTGATAGCCGGTGATGCTGAATGAAGCATTTGTCAGTTATGTGTTTGACTTCTTCTGTGGCTGCAGGTCACCTCTCTCCTTGGGGCCAGTACCCGATACCTGAAAGATTTTATCCAGCTTGCTGTGTGTGTGTGAGTCCTTTGAAAGGTGCGTTTTTCTTGATGTCTCCCAGTCAACAGTAGCTTCCTGCCTTCAGGCTCTGTGTGTTGTTTAATGGGCCGCTCTGACACAGGGCACCTGCCTGTTCCTGCACAGAAACACTCTCTGTTTGACCACTTTGCTCTGTTTGACTGGCACATTTGTTCAGGAGCTTCATAGTAAAAGGTGGGGGAGATTGGGTGGCTTCTTGAAATATGAGAGGTCCCATCATCTGAAGTTCCCTCCGGTGTTCTCTGGTCTTTTTTATTGGCCCTTGATTGGGCTGTTTTAGCTTCTCGCTGTGGGATTTTGTGTTGGCGATGAGCATTTTTTTAATCTGTCTCCTTCTATCTAATCATAGGATCAAATCCTTTTATCCATTTATTTACATTAATGGACACGAGAAGAGACAATATCAATATTACCACAAAATCTTAAGACTTTTCCTTTAAAAAACAAATGTTTCCCACCTTTTTTAATGGTTCCTTTGGACTTTCTCTCTCGAAGCAAAAACAGTTGCTATGAATGTGTTCAATCTGCCCCAGGCCAGAACCTTAATATCTACCTTAACTAGTTGTGAATTCTTAAGTCTGTTTAAATGTAACCAGAAACAAATGAAAGCAAAACTAAACGTAAACTCGAGTGTGTCTCAGTTAGACGCAAACCTTTTCTTTGGAAAAACAAATTTAAGTTCACATATGAAAAAAATATCTATCTAGAGGACTGTGTTTGTGTAATTATTGTGTAGGAAGCAGTTCAACAGCGGCTACATCATGTAAAACTACACACCTGTTTATTGGTTTTTGCATTGTGATTTTTAAAAAGTGTTTAAGGTGTTTTTCCATCAGCACATACTGGTGATAGTGGGTTCGGATGCTGAGTAGAGAGAGTGAAGAAAGAGTGCAGTTGGTAGAATTATAATATACGTCTGAGTTAATTGGATTCTTTTTTGTATTATTAAATTGAGAAGATGATTTGGTGTCAAACTTTTCTGAATACTAACTAGACATTAGTTTGAAAACATGATTTTCCCTTGATAATTTCAACTGCTTTAAGCTGGTTTTAAACTTTAAGATGTTCATTTATTCTATCTTGTTTAAGGATTGATATAACAAAGCTGTCAATTATGAATGTTGGAATTATTTTACTTAGTGGCGATAAAAAATGCCTTTGCAATGTTTTGTGAAGAAGAAGTAAAAGCTTGTGATTTTTAAAACATCTGAGCAGCTGATTATTGTGTAAAATAAGTTTAATTGTCAGAAAATAATTTTCAAATGGGCTCAAATGCCTGGAAATGGTTGAAAATTAGAGTTCATGAGCTTCAAATTCACTTAAATCCACCAATCTTTTAATCTGTGCAGCAAACATGTCAAATCAGCAAAGAGTCAGTGCAAACGACACACAGGTTTTCATACTGATCCTCTCCTTTAAATCCAGACACTCCAGATTCACAATCTGTGTCTTTTTGGGAGCCAAAAAAAGGCCCAAAACAGGCGGCGACGCTGCAGCAGTCACAGCAACGGTGCTGCAGCTCATTTGGAAGGACAAATTCTGTCAGCCCACATAATACTTATTTGCAGACCTCAATTGCTTGGCCTGCATTTTGGACCCAGAGATAAGTGGAGAAGTTTCCAGATGACTGGCGCAGAACAACCCCAACCCGTCATCCCTCTCATTGCCACACACTCCTCTGTTGCCTTTCTGGCAGGAATCTCTCCAGCGGCCCCTCAATACTGTCTTTTGGTTTGTCCTCATAATAGGACACACAAACACACTCTTACAGTAGATACACATTCCGTCATTCTGCTTCGCACACACACTCTGTTATATCTGTGTTGAACCTAAGTCCTGGTCGCTCCATCCTGCCAGCTTTGTCTGCCCTCAGCTGTTCTGGCCCGTTGCCTGTATTGTGCTGCCGGGCTCATTACCAGAAGCACTGTGGCCCGAATCCTCCTCACTAATAGGCCCAAAGAGAGACAGAGAGAAGTTTTTTTTTCTCTGCTGCGGCTTTTGTGCACACCAGGGTGCTTTCTTCTGAGCTCTCCTATAGCAGAAGCGTTAATGTTTAACGTTTGCTTAACATATTTCTCTGGATAAGGTTCACTTTGTCCTCATCCCAGCGACACAACTTAAAAGCTGTTCATGAATGCGCACGGATGTGCGCATTCCTTCATGCCTGACCAAGGACAGACACGAAGCCCATCAACTGGCTCTGCTGATGGGCTGTCTGGAATGGGCAGGGCCTCCTGGACAACAATGAGATGAAATGGAGCTATTGTTTGAAGGTTACACAGCTTGGCTGCTTGTACATATTGCAGGTGGGTGATCTGATCTTCATTGGTACAAAACAGATGATGAAGATGGCTGATGGGGACTTGTATAGGAGAGGGTTTTTTTTCTACAGAAGAACTGACATTTGTTTGACCTGCACTGGTTTAACAAAAAAAAAAAAAAAAAAAGAAATGTTTATTTTGGAGAATTAAACTGTAAACAGCTTGACATGCTTGGAAATTTTAAGAAAAACAACAACAATAATTAAATTTGGCTTGAAATAAATATAATCTCACAAACATTTTTTTCCCTCATAAATCGTAATTATTATTACATTTTTGTGTTTTCAGATGAATACAAAGTCAACTCCAAAGCTCGGCTCCATGTGCTGCAGACTGTCATGCGCGCCAGCGCAGCGCCCCAAACGTCTCCTCGCTGCGCCCTGCGCGCGCGCAGGCACCAGGTGGGCCGCGGCACCACCGAACCGTGGCCTCGTTAACGCGCCGCGGTAATGGGACCGCAAAGAGGGGCGAAATGATTGCAAATAAAACTACATGATGCAGAAAATAATAATAATAAAAAAAAGAAATTAGACAGATGCGCGCTTTTTCAGGATCATTGAGTGCGTCCTTTTAGAATGCTGAGAAGCGCAAAAAAATAGGTAAAGTCTCAGGTTTAGCACCATGCACGATTATAGTAATATTTATAGTAGTGATGATAATTAAAAAATAATAAGAGTTAAAAAACAATGGAAACAGCATCAGTTTGTCATGCTTTAATTAAAATAATTCTTTAGAAATTCCATATTTACATCTGCAATAATATTAATAACAGCATAAGAAAAAATAGTTACATTTTTATTTTGATTTGATTTTTTATATCAAACATCAGAACATCCGCATGACATTAAACAAACTGTATTTGAAGCAAGAAAAAAAAAACAAAGTTCAAGCCTCAACTGCTTGCAACCCCACCTCACCCCCATAGCTGATTACTGATTTACATTATGTACATGTTCAAAAGGATCCTTTATTATTATTATCCCTTTTGGGGCATTTACATTTTTTTTTAATTCGGTGTAGTTCTCTAACCCCCACTGCAGAAGCTCAAAGCTTTAACCAAAATTCTATCAAAAACTTGATTTGGAAGCAGATGAAGAAGAGAAGTTTGATTTATAATGGTCTAAAACAACAAATAAAAAAGATAAATGTAAACACAAAAGTTAACAAAGTTGCATATCCCTATTTCCTCAGTCAGTTTGAAGATGCACCAGAAAATAAAAGTCTTTGGGTAAAACTGCGTGAGAGTGTGCACTGTAACACAACATCAGCAGGAGTGTTGTTATCGAAACAGGCCCAGGAAGGACATGTAAACGGGTCTGAATCACCCTGCAGAAAGGGAACGGTTCGAACAAATCAACAGCAAAAGCTGGAGTGGATGACCACAGGAGGAAAGATTGGGTTCCTGGTTCTTCAGTAGAGTTCTTGGTCCAAAGTCAAGTGTCAGTCAAATCAAGGCCTTTCCGTTGTGTGCAGGTCTTCTCGCTGTGGAGTCCCTGCAGCAGACACTAGAGGTGGTCATAGGCGGCTGCAGAAGGAGGACCTGTGCGGGAGGCCGAGCTGTAGTAGTATGGCGATCCTGCAGGGGGGTGGGGGGGTGGGGGGGTGGAGAAGATCACACTATGACTGCAAATCCAAGTTTTACAAAAGTAACCAACATTTTGAAGGAGTGAGCAAGATATTGTGAAATAATTCTTTAAAGAGCCACTTCAATGAAAATTGTGGGGTTTTTTGTGTGTCATTAACTGTAGCATTTTTCTTGTGATTATAGGACAAATACAAAAGAATTAAAGATTAAAACATTGTTTGAGTATGTCTTTATTCAAGTCATGGTGGATCAGGAGTAAACAAGACCCAATTGTGCGTGCGTTTGCACTCTTTTTTCTTCTAAAAGTTAGCTTTAATTTACTTTTGATGTCAGTAAAATTTGTTGCAATACATTAGCTAAATAATCCAAAATGGAATCTTAGGAAACAAAGCAGAGATGACAAAATATCAGCCTGAAAATGAGAATATATGCTAAAAATTAAAAAGAGAAATTCTCTTTTCCTGTATTTCAATCCATGGTTGGTGTTTGGTCCATTTACTGCAAAGGGTATTTCAAAACAAATTCAAAATAAAGCTTAAACTAATGTTTTTGTTCATGTCTTCAATGTTCTTTTCAAGAAAAATTAGAGTTTCAAATAAATAAAATAAACTCAAGAAGTGAATATGTATACATAATATTGAAAATACGTTTGGCCAATGCTGTACTTTTTTCTTGTCGGCACACCGGAGGAAGGGTTACGGTTAGGGTTAAGTTAACACGTGCAACCATTAACATAATTTATCCTTGGACGCACTTAAAATAAGTGCGGACGCACATAGAACATGTGTCCAATGTGAATTTCCATCAGTTTCTGTGGAATAACGTTTGCCTAAATTGAAATTTTTTTGAAACTATGGCAGATCTTGCTTTATTAACAGGTTTCTCTGCAGGTAAACAGTGCAGCAACAAGCTGTTTGCTCTGTTTTTTCCGACATTTCAAGTCAAATGTTTGACAGTCACAAGGTCAGGCGAAGTGGGTCCTTCGTAGTTCGCAGAAAACCTCGCTGAACTTCGGCGCGTGAATGTTTTCACAGCCAAGGTCACTTTTGATTCGCAAAAGGGGATTTGCCAGGAGCTTCGGAACAGGAAAATGTCTACGAGTGGCAGTTTGAGGTGGAATCTCACCCAGAATGCTGGAGTTGGTGAACCTCCAGGCTTCGCTGTAGGAGGTGTAGGGTGAGTGACTGTAGGACTGACCCGAGTAGTCTGCACCTGCTGCAAAAAAAAAAAAAAAAAAAGTTCAGGACACACATCTTTTCTGTATCGATCACATTTATGAAGAAGTTTGCTGCTAAAACGGCAGAGTTGAGACGTGCCCTGCAGAGTTAGGCGGTTTGTCTGCGCGCCAGCATCTGCTCAGCCTTAGCTCATAATTCACCAGCGGTTAGTGCAGCATGTAAACCATTAATCTCTGTGCAGGTGGATAGCTGAGGGTAAAATCCCTCAGCCCAGTGGTGCGTGCATCCAGCCAGCCTCTACGCCCTCTTTTTCCAGCACTTGTCCACTCCCATCATCCTTTAGCTCGCGCCCTTTGAAATGCCCTCTTCCTCCTTCCTCCATCCGGCACTTCCTGCTTCTTCATCCTCTCCTCCTCTTTTCTTGATGTGTCTCTTTTTTTCAACATTCCAATATCTAATTGGTAATTATGTTGGCTGGAATGAATCCCTGAGCTCCCCACCTCTTCCTCCTCCTCCTCTCAGTTCTACCCCCAAACTCGTGCACACGTACACACACACACACCCTTTCGCTCAGTAATTGTGTATCAACGCTCTCCTCACAGCGATCCCACCAGAAAAATAATAAATCAGACCCTCTCATTTCGCGCTTCGGAGGGCAGACTTCAAATAAAAAAGGCACATCGCGCACACACACATACACACTCTTGTCACATGCAAACATCTTGACACATACAACACACACAACCGCCAGAAAGACTACGTTCAGACTTTGCACCCGCCCACCCCTGCAACTCCCTCCTGGGCCCCCTGGTTCCCATGGCGATATGTGGTCAGAGGTGTCTGGGTGGGGGGTGTGGGCAGCAGGGCGGAACCCCCAGCCTGTTCCCTGTATCCCTGGGGCCCGAGTGCGCCCACGAGCACCACCGCACACACAGCTCGCAGACCTGGCAAGGCTACTGATTAACTCAGCCTGTCTCACTGTTAATCTGCAAACCTCCATCCAAGCCTCTTTTGCTTCCCTTCCTGCTTTCACCCTCCCAATCTCTGCCTGACTCACCCGTTGGCCACTGCTATTTTATTTGCCATTTTTTGATCATATATCTTACCTGCTACCATGCCTGTGATGGCTGAGGAGGAGTATCCCGTCTGGGCTGGGGAGGGGATGTGGGGCGGGTAACCTGGCAGGGTGGAGCTCATCATGTCACGTCCTAAAAAACACAAAAAATTTAATTATGTTGGCATCAAATTGACTACATTAAAACTCAGTCTTTGTACATTGATTCATGAGTTCCATAATTGTGATTTAAAACATTTTGACCCAAAAAAAATGGTTAAAAACGACAATTTGTAGTGCTATGTTATGATTTTCGAGCATGGATGAGATGGAGGGCCACAATACCTGCGATTATAGACTGACTGCTGAACTGCCCGTATGCTGGTGCATGATGGGAGAATGAGTTGAAGGTGTTGGGAAAATGGTTGGAGCTGCTGCTGCCGTTGCAGCTGCTGCTGCTGCTGACGGAAACAGGTTTCTGCAGTGCTTGCAGGTCCACAAACGCCAGGTTGGGCACTGCAATGTTTGGGGAGGGACTTGTGCTGGTCACTTCTGGGGACATTTCCTGTTTCAGACACAGCGGCAGGGTCTGAAGGGGCTCTGAAGTGGTGCGAGCCAGTATGTCGTGGGTGGATGAGAAAATGGAAAACGAGAGGTGAACGTGAGTGGTGTCACAAGGCGAAAAGTGATACGGCAAAAACAAAGATGGAGTGAATGTGGACGTGAGCGGTTAAGCCTTTCACTCCAGAATATGCTGACGTTTTCAGCTTTGACCTAAGTGGAGTGGGGGATTATTTTAAGAGTCTCACCAGTCACCATGGTGTAGCTCTGATGTGCCGAAAGATTCCGTCCAATGACGGAGGTGGACGGCAGGGTCGTCTTGGCTTCGTCGAGGCTGCCATTAACGAGGGAGAGTGGGTACAAAGTCTGAGAATAACAAACCTCAGTTAATTATTGGTCTAAACATAGAAAAGAACACATGCAGAAATGACTGGTTTGATACTCCACGACTACCTGTTCTGTCTTATTGCCGGAGGATGAGCTGAACGATTCTGGAGGGTAGTGGTGGCGATCAAAGCCACAGTCCAGATGTGTTGAGAACTGGTCCAGTCTCATCTGTTTTCTCTGTACACTTCCACTGCCCTGAGAGTCCACACTGTGCCGGCAGCTTTCCTGATCACCTGGGAAACATACCAAGGACAATGCACAAAGGGAAATGTGAAAATGCAAATTCAGCAATGGAAATCATTAAAGATTACCTTTGTGTTTGTTCAGTTTGGTTTTTAAATGAACCACAAAGATAAAGTTGTAGATCGTAATTCCGAGGTGGATTTACTAAAACTTTTTTGAGGAGGTCCAAGTTTCCTTCTTGCAACTTGTTTTTTTTTTTTGATTGTTTTTGTTTTTAGGGTCTACAAGGATGTCCATTTTCTTTTTCATAATCTACTGTGTGCACCTCAAAAGAAATTGCCCCTCGAGGATAAGTAAACTTGTGAATTTGAATTCCACCGATTGACAGCTGAAGATTTCTACTGGACTTGTGGTGTCCCTCAGGGGTCTGTCTTAGGACATTTTTTTGTAGTTTGGTACATAAAATCAGTAGAATTTACAAATCAAATCTAGCAGATGCACCCAAGCCTTTTAGATCTATGAATATGCCCTAAAAGGTTGTCCTACAGGCAGACTAAAATGCATCTGACAGAATGTGACTGATAAACACGTCTACATTTGGGACAAGTTCAGATTTTACCTAGAAAAATGACTGTAATGAGTTGAATAAAACAAACTAAAATCAAATGAGTAAATCTTAATTTTCAGTGAAAAAGAAGTTTTTTATTGTTTACAAACACATGTTTTAGCACGCCTTGGCCTCTTTTAACAAAGATTTTTCTTATGTTTCTTTAAAAACTGTTTATTCTGCTTCCATTGACTTCGTATCTATTTTTAATGGCATGATCTTACCATAAAATATGTAACTATTAAACTGGAGTTGTTTCAAATATGCAGAATACTGTCTCTCTCAAGTTCTATTTGCCTTACTGTGACAAAAGCATCATTTAAAGTAAAGTCTTGCTTTCTTCATTCAGATCTTTCCATATATGTATTTATATTTATATATATTCTGGCTTCCTGATGTAATTCTTACTGTCGTCGTGGCTCCTCTTGCCATCTGAGTTGGGTTGAGCGATACCCAACAAGCCGTTGATGGAGTAGGTGGAGCCCACTGAGTCTGACTGTGGAGACTCTGGGGGGGTGACAGCTGAGCTGGGTACTGAAAAGAAAAGAAAACATTTGAAACTACAACTTTTTTAAATCTGAGCTTTTGCTCCTTCAATGCCATTAACCTAATCCCTTTGAGGAATCAGAAGAATCCTAATCTTAATCCTTGTGTTAAGGCTAAGGCGGTAGGACAACCTCAGCTGTTTGTATGTTTGAAAACACTCACTTAAAGTTTGACCAGGACTCAAGCCTTTCCCGTCCAGCGGGAGGTTAAACGGCTGCTGGACCTTTGTTCGGATAATTCTGAAACAAACACATGTTTAAATCCCTTTGGAAGAAGTGGCAAAACATGTACCTAAATAAATATAAATGGGCCCGACCTGTTGATGGAGCTTACGCTGGGCACTGTGTCGCTGTCGCATACTCCCTCTGCTAGCAGCCGGTCTCTGATTTCCCAAGCAAACATGGTGGGATTCTGCCTCTTATATTCTGCAATTTTCTCCACAACTTTTGGCGTAGCCACTTTTGGCTTGGAGCCTCCAATCACGCCGGGCTTGATGCTGCCTGTCTCGTAGTAGCTGATGAAGAAGATAGTTGAGGATGTCAGGCATCGATGAAGGTCTCAGAGTACGTAAACAAGTCAGGAAACAAGTGGAGGCTGATTAACAGAAGATGGACGTTGAGCAGGAAGCCTATTACACTCACCGTCCCAGGATCTTGCTGACACAGCCGTGACTGACCCGGAGCTGCCGTGAGATGTCGCAGGGCCGAACACCCTGGTGGGCCATGTCCACGATGCGCTGCCGGATCACTTCCGGAAGTGGGCGACCATTAACAAACATTCCACCTAGTTGGTTAAGACCCCCATGACCTGGGGGAAAGGGGGGGATGAACACTCATAAATGTCAAGGAACCAAACACAATCCATCACATATGCACACACGAGATTTACAATGGAATATTGAATTGTAGCAACAAAACACTTTTTGTGGAAGTTACACATTATTTGGAATCGGCAAACAGAATTTTGTTTTATTTTCTATTTAAGCTGTTAAATTAAAAATGTATTTCTTTTTCAAGGAGGTCCTCTAACATACCAGCACATGAAGAGAAGCAAAAGAAAAAAAACAATAACATTTGATTTACAGTATAGCTTAACAGACACACACCCACAAACATACTGACTCTCGATCTATACTCCAACACAATATTCTGAAAGCTAGTAATGCAGCATTCAAGTGATTCATAGAGAATGCTGCTCTTATCCCAAAGTGTTTGACTTACAGAGCAAAAGACGAGATGTTTTTCAAAAATAGTCCATGGAAGTCAGGTTTGTATTCCTGAAAAAAGGTGTTAGCAGCAGAAAAAAGTGACACAACTAATTTGAAATGGTAAATGGCGTATACTTCTATAGCGCTTTTCTACCTTCACTGAAGGCCCAAAGCGCTTTACAGTCACAGACCCACTCACCCATTCACACACACATTCATACACTGATGAAATCTGCTAAATGTTTCCATGGAAAAAAACGCTTTCCAATTTTAATGAAAAGAAAATGCTGTCCCAGATCCATCAATAAAGTTCAACTTTGATGCGAGTTAGTTGAAATGATAGTAAATTGGTATAATATCAGTGATCAGTGAGTGAACTTGTGCAGAAAACACTAGATTTCTAGCTTTAAGGTGTTGCATCAGCATGTAAGACAATTCAGAGTTCAGCTGGGTTTATTTCCAACAACTCATTAGCCTTTAATGTTTTGATAGGATGGGACTTCTAAGATTGACAGTATTTTACAATTATATTTATTTTTAAGGTAAAAAGAAAAACACACGTTTTATCACTTTTAGAAACTAGTAAAAAATATGTATCTTTTCTCACAACTTTTTGATTTTTTTAAATGTATTTTATTTATTGAGGTGTGGGGTTTTGGTTCTCATGACTGTAAGGTCGTATTTTAAAAGTGTCATTTATTATTAGTTGAAATAAATTGAAACGTTAAAAAAACAGTTTTAGCCCGCATACTCCGCATTTTCGTGATTGACGTAAACGCCTCAGTAAACTGTCAACATTCAAGATTTCTGATGGACACTTCAGGGACTCGACCAAAAAATCTGTAAAAAATTTAACTTCAAAGCCAACGACATTAACTTAAAAAAACATTATTTTTTTTTGGACAAACCACAACCGTCGTTGTCAGAGAACACTCCCGCTTTTCATTCAACAGCGACTCGCTGGTTTCTCTCGGCTTCTTTCCCCCAGCTTTCATTTCCACATCAAACGGCAGCCGGACGAAGGAGGGCCGCCTCTATTAACGCCACCAGCGAAGTGTGGCAAAAAAAATCTCCCCGCCAAGCTTCATCAACCTGCAGGATATTAAAGCGGAACAGCCCCGGGGGGGTTAAGCGCGCGCCCCGAGTGTGCACGGCGCACCGAGGAGGCGCGCGCTTAACAAAACAAAGCTCGAAGTCATCATTATGATGGATGGATGGATGGATGGATGGATGGATGGATGGATGGATGGATGGATAGATGGATGGATAGATAGATAGATAGATAGATAGATAGATAGATAGATAGATAGATAGATAGATAGATAGATAGAGTGTATTATTTTAGGATGTGTATAGTTTCTTCTTCATTTATGAGCATAAACATGTCATCTGCATTCATTTATTTTACATTATAAAGTACTAGTACTGGGAGGTGTTATATTGCTATAGTCCTAAACACCTTGTGCACAGACTTGTGTTTTTGTTAATTCTAAAAAAAAAAAAAAAAAAAAGACTAATTTACCATAGAAATTGTACTAATATTGTTTTCACATGTGCGTTGTTGTGTTGGACTGTCGTTTGAGTGAGCCGGTCAGGCTTATAGAAGAAGGACAGGTGGGATTCAGAGAAGATCCTTTGTTGCATATTTACCTCTTCCAGTGTTGGACATATCCCTGAGTTTTCTTTCCTTGATCCACCAGCCAAATGGGACGCTCTGCTCCACTTTGAAAGCTAAAGTGCTTTTGCTGTGGGGCCTGCCTTGGCGGACATGAGTGGGCTCCCAGGCGCTCCGCCGATCACCACCTTCAGGACAACAGGAAGTATGTGAGTAACATGATTATATATTTAACAATTTTAACACACTGTCCATGAATTTTTATTCTACCTGATGCTATAACATAAAATCCTGCCTGATGTCTAACAGTACGCTCTTGTGCATGTGCGCTGTTTTGTATCACAGAGTCAAACTTTAGACAGAAGAAATCCTTGTATTGGAATACAACCTTCAAATATAGATGTAAAATCACCCAAACTCGCTGAATCAATCAGATCTGTGATATTCTCCTCTCAGTTTTAAGTAGAAGAGAACAAGATCATTTCAAATGCATTTTTTCTTGAAGACAGAAAGTTAAAAAAATCAATGAGTGATGTGTTTTTGTTTTAAAAAAAGCTTTATGTGGGTGGAAAAAGTAATCATTTTGGGGTAGAAGTGTATCAAGTTTGATTAGATTGTTGTTGAAAATGACAGAATGTAATCAGAAAAAAGGGTTTTTTATTGAAGATCAAGTGGTAAATCTTTTCGTTTTCATTGAGTTAAACACTTATTCAATTAAAAATGATAGAGATTTAAATGTTAGAGAAAGGTTTGATTTTATAAATGTTTGATTTGACTAACATTATTCTGTCCTTGTGGAAGTTTCTGGCATTTTGTCATGTCTCAACTCCTTCACTATTTAAAGCTACTCGAACGTATATGAAATCCTGTAACACGGGTACATACATTATAGATTTATTTATTTTTACTAAAGTCCCAAAAATTATCTTGAAGTATTCTTTTTTTTATACAGAAACGTTTGAGTCATTCTTTCAGAAAGTGTTACTTGAATTATTTCATTACTGCTTGTTTGGAATTTGATAGAAATGGAAGCAAGGACCGGTAAGGATGATTTATAAAATGGAAAAAAAATGATACTATAAAATATGCATTTAAAGTAATTGTCAAACGTGGAGTATTTTCAGAAGCGCCTCATGAAGTCATGTCCTTTTGGATGGCAGCTTAAATAATTAGCAGGTTGTCACAACATTTACCAAATGTGACAAAACAACATTGTCACACTCGTTCTGGCCTCTGGCTAATATGTTGTACAATGAACTATTAGCTTTTCATGTTTTTTTTCTATCAAAATACATCATAGAATTGAGCTGGGTGGGTTAAAGTTTCATACTCAGTTACTGAGAACATTATCAGAGTAGTCATTTCTTCAAGTAT
This sequence comes from Oryzias celebensis, assembly GCA_014656515.1. NCBI lineage: Eukaryota > Metazoa > Chordata > Actinopteri > Beloniformes > Adrianichthyidae > Oryzias > Oryzias celebensis. Next base: position 11,872,132 of record BNCR01000012.1, read on the forward strand.
TGTCATTTAAAAATTATTTTCAAAAATAGATTCGCTTTATTTTGAAAATGTTAAGAGTAAAATATTAGAAATACGCACATCATTTAAAGGAAAATCTGAAGTAAAACAATTATATATATAAAATTGTTTGACAAATGTAGATCCCACACTGAAAATAATTTTAGTTTTGTAATTTTTGTCCCAAGAAATAATAAATTATAAAGGTGCAATCACTTTATATATTTCTACAAAAGAAGGGTGAAGAAATTAACCAGGCAAATGTAAACATGCATGAGGCCGATCCATTAAAATTAGGTTATGTTAACTGTAATTTTAAAACATTAACGATTCGAAAGAACTTTTTTTCTGCTTGGTTTACATTTTTACTCGACTATTAAACTGAGATATTCCGTTTAATTCCATTCAAATAACAGGGACGATGGAGAAGCGCCACTCTTCCCTTTGCGGCGGTTTTCTGGATGAAATTTCTCCCTTATTGTCTCCTTGTCAACTCCGTGTTTAGTCGTCTCCTCCAAAGACAACATGAGGTTTATTACCTTTATTTAGCGCGCGGCTCCACGGGAAAACAGCTGCGTCAATATTATCCAAAAATGATGGGAACGCTGGTCTGCTCCGCTTCCAGGCTGCGTTTGAGGAGGCAGGACCGGATTGCCGCCGTGCCTCTCCTGTGGTGTGTGTGCGCGCAGGAAAACTGAGCGAGGATTTATCCAACCGGGACTGCGCGGAGGAGTGCGCGCCGCGGCCATTGGATGGCAATTAGAAAAGGGGCGCGGTTTATTGCGAAAAGAACACCTTCAGATTAAAATAATAGAAAAAAGGAAAGAAGAGAACGACTGACCCTGAGTTTTGGTGGTGTTACACCCACTGACATACAGACGTTCAGAAACACTTGTCAGGGAGCCGCTCGCTCTCATTCATATCTGAAAAGTGGATATTTGAAACTAAAGGTCAATGAGACAGTAAACTACGTCCAATTAGCAAATATAAAGCGGAAAAAGCAATATTTCTACGCATATTTTCTTCTAAAAGCGCGTTTCTTACTCCAAAGAAATGATACAACCATAAAACATCTTTATTCAAATGACGCAGAAATTTTTATTTAACACATGAGGGCCTCGCCGCCTTAAGGGCTTGTTGACGTGCTTCTTTAATACTTTATTGAACTATTAAATAAACAATTCTGATGAAAAGAAAAGCTTGCTTTGAAAAAAGTTTCTTTGCGCACGTGTTGGAGTGCGCGCCGTGCGTCACGCAGGCGACCCGAGCGCGCGTCATGCCACAACCCGGGTGTCACGATCCCTGCAGGTTTCAAACATTGTCAAAGTTGTTGTCACAAGCCTGCCAAAAACAAACACAAACACCTCATCCGCGCCACAGCGGCGTCTGACGCCCATAAAGACGGCTTTGGGGAGAAAATGCTCAAAAAAACGAAACAAACAAACTTGACAAATTAAAATTTACTGTAGATTTTATGGCAGCAAGAAAAAATAAAGGGGACGGAATGTGTTTTTTTTAAGTCCTTATCTTGTCTCTTTGTGATTGAAATGGATCTTTGAAAAACTGTAAGATCGGTGTCTGCAGGACAAAAGGCAACTTGTTTTAAAATAAATAAACGTGTCAGGAGAGTAAAGGAGAACAACAGTGAGGTGGAAACGGTGGAGCGGCCACAGCTCACAGAAAATGACGTGTGCCTGCAGGGCGAGGAGGCTGAGGCGCAGGGGTTACAGGGAGCTGATCGAGGAATTAAAAGTCCGATTGGAATCTCTTCGCTTTGCTCTGAGCAAACGTGGCTTTAAACGAAACACGTGGGAGCACTGACATGATTTAATGAAGTTTAAACTCTGAGCCGAAGCGTTTTATTGAAAGGTTTTATTTTATCAGTGGAATACTTGAGAAAAATCTAAAAGATTAAAGAAAAAAGTAAAGGACGCACCTTTTAAAGCATGAAAATATTTTTTTCATTTTGAAGAAAAATAAAACCTTAAAAGAAAGTCCATCAGTCATTTTTAGATAAACTAAAGACGAACAAAGTCAAAGAATTTTACAATGTTGCTATAGTTGACTTGCTTTTTATGACTAAATAAGTCTTTCCACGAATAAAAAACAAATGAAACACATTTTGTAACAAAATTAGACACATTTTAACTTTATTTTATTCTGTGTTCAAGTGATATTGGATTGTTCCTCAAGTCAGTCTTCAATTCAACTGCAAGGATAGAAAAAAAAGCTCTTTTCTATAAACTTTCTTGTGAAACCTTCATTTTCCCGGATATGTTCTGTAGTTCGTGTTTGTGTGTCCGAACGCAGCAAAGGTGGGTCACCTGCGGCGACAGGTGGCAACCGGAACTGGGGGGGGGGGGGGGGGGGGGGGGGGGGGGGGGGGGGGGGGGGGGGGGGGGGGGGGGGGGGGGTGGGGGGGGGGGGGGGGGGGGGGGGGGGGGGGGGGGTATAGAGGAAAGGTCAGAGGCGCAAACATTTCCGACTCCAGAGATAAGACATCATGCATACCCAAACATTTGTCCGGTTTCTACTGTAGGGCTAAGTGTTTGGGGTCAACCTGGAAGTGGAAACGGATGCTTCTCTCTTTAAGAAGGCTATAATTTAAAGTCACGTGCGGAAATCTTGAACAGTTTGGCGCAAAGCCGCGCATTTGGAAAAGAAACTGTATTATTTTAACGAAAAACTAGGGGGGGGGGTGTTCAAAAAAACTTTTGTGAAACGCATATTTATTGACATAAATATTTTTGATCAAATACATTGTATTTTATTTAATTTAAGACATGAAATTGGTCTGACGCGCGCCCCCGCGGTGATGAGTCGCTTCCCGACTGTTTCTGTGCGCGCTCCCGTGAAGACAACTGAGAAAGACGTTTGGAAAAAACGCGTTTGTGATCAGGATAATTGAGTCAAATCATTTGGCAAAAACAGCAGGATTGATGAAGTCATTAATCAGTCCATACACATCCAAAAAAAAAAAAGAAAAGAAAATCTGATCATTATTTGGATAATCCAGTGATCATGTACACAAGATTTTATGATATTTACTTTCATAATGACATGCATCCAATTTTTATAAATGTGAATAACACAATAAGAATTAAGTTTCATAATCTTTTCTGCAAAGAAAACTGGTTATTTAGTTGTTTTGTGCTTACAAATGTGTAAAAAAAGATTTAAAATATTTAGAAATCAAAACAACCATTCATTGAAAGGGATTAACCTTTTGCATGAGAGCCAAGCATTGTTTTTATTTTTATTTATTTGTTCATGGAAACACAACTCAGATTAAAGAAATTCAAAAATATGAGATCAAATTAGAAAAGAACACCAGAAATGATTAAAGTAATCTAGTAATCTAGTAATGGACTCAGCCACATAATCCGGGCATTTAGGTTTATTGCTCTGAACACTTCAAATCTGTTTCCTCTCCAGGTTTGTGTGGTCATGTAAACAGACTCAGTTACTTTTGGAAACTACGGAGTTATTTTTACTCTGAGGAGTGACGTGCAGTAACAGTACTTTGCATTTAGTGGAGAAACTTCTTCTTCAGCTTTGCCCCCCCCTCTCCTTCTCAATGCACTTCTGTCCGACCAGCCTTTGCCATCTGCTGCGGCACCCCTCCATTCTGTCCCCTCATCTTTTTCCCCTCATCTTCCTGTGTTTTGTGAACTGTCCACCTTCCCTCCAGCTTTGTCTGTCTTAGCCCGGCCCTGTCTTTTGTTCCCCCTGTGTCCCCCATTTCCTTTTTGGTGTTACCCTCTGACCTCACTCCAAACACCCCCCACACATACACATCTTTTCCCTTTCCATTTTGCTCACCCTCCCTCCTTACCCACCCCCACCCTTCAATTCTGACCCCAAATCTTCTTGTTCTTCTCTTGACTGCTTCCCTTTTAGATTTCTTTTGGGGGGCTAATAACTGTTGCCAACAAGAACCACACAAAATCCCAGCATGACTCCCATTGTGAGGCCTACAATGGCATACAGGCAGTAATAGCCTTTAGCTGAACATGATGTTTAGCTGTGTTTAGTCCACATGCAACCTGGACCGGTGGTCATAGGTGACCTGCGTCTCGACTCTGCACCTTCTGTCACTCATTCTGCGCAAAACCTTTCCACGTTTCCAGCGCAAGTGGCGTGAAGGTGCAGGAATCTTTCAAATTGTGTGGTCTTTACCTTCACGGCCGACATGAGTGAGCTCAATGTGGGAAATGGTGACCACAAACACACACACAGATACACACATACACATGCTCCTTGATCCTCACAAACTGGTAATTGCAGGACACTTTGATCAGAGAGCCTGGTGGACCTTGTCGTCATGCCTGTCAGTCAGAGGCGATCGCCATAGAAACAGCCATCACAAAGATGGCTATTGGCTGCAGTGTTTGGAGCGGCGTGGAGTCGAATGTCCTCGTGGGAACTCAGGTGTTCCTATGCGTCAAATGGAAAGTAAGTGAGCCTCTTTATCAGAGTGAAGATGGAGAAAATGACAAAACATTCAAACAGCCTTCTCTGGTGCACTTTGCAAAAGTCACACAGGAGTTTTCACAACATTCAATTCATGTAAAGTTTTAACAATATGATTTTGCATCACAATTTGTGTTGCTTGTAACACTGGTGTTACTGTTAACCTATTTTCCTGAGAGTAAAAATGTGCAGCTGGAAAATGAGAGGAAAACCAATACACTGTTCTTGTTTTTAAACCTTTTCAATGATAAAATTATTTTCACCACTTTTAAATTCATTTTTTGCATGGAATTTCTTACTCATCAACTCATAGATTTTTAAAGATATTTCAGGTCTTCATTTAGTGAGTTGCTTTCCCTAACTAATAGTAATTAAAAAAAAAAACCTCAGGAAAACTTTTTTCCAATCAAAAGTGTCAGTTTTTCATTTCCCACAGTGCAGACATGATAATTTCCCAATAATGAACCGAACACAGACATTATCTGTTCAGTTTCTAATTTTTCCACCAAACGACCTGCAAAATTAACCACAACCCCATCAGTGTCAGCTGAATTTCTGTTCAGGTCTTGCAAACACTCATTGGGCTCTTTTGTTAAAATATTCATGAAACTGTTTTCTGTCAAAACATGAACAACAGTGTGGTCTTAAAATCCAGCAAACATTAGCTGCCTGTTCATGACTCAGCAGTAACAAAGAATCTGGACCAAAAACGTCCTTCCATCCTCATCCTCACTACATCCATAATCTTTGAATTAATATCCTGAAGGCAGAAGTTTTTTTCATGATAGCCAGAACTGAAACAAAAAATGGTAATAAAAGGTAACAGTCAAACAGGGGGGTGGCAGTGTGATGGTATGGGGATCCTGAAGAGCTTGTTGTCTCTGATGGTAAAATCATTGACTTTATCAGGCAGGGGTGTTGAACTCCAGGCCTCAAAGGCCAGCATCCTGCTGTTTTGTTTTTTGTTTTTTTTTTAGAAATCCTGCCTTATCTGCTGCTGATTACCTGGGTCAGGTGTGTTGCAGACTTGTCATAAGTGACCAGTGTACAGTTCTTGCTGCTATGTGTGGCACACATTCTATGTATGTCATGAAATCCCTGTTTATCCCTACAGTTTCCATTGTGACTGTAAGGAACTGCACCACAATGCAAGTAAAACAAGTAGCTTTATTTTAAGGCAAACAGAGTTTGCTTGTTTGGTTTGAAGTAAACTTCAAGTGGGCTTTCACTCATTGCCAAATAAAGTAAAGTATACTTTCTGGAGAAAAGAACGCTACTGTGACAACCGACCTTTCCCCTTTATCATGTTAAAGACCCACTTCAATGAAAGTTGTGTTTTAACATGCTCTTGTAGCATTTTTCTCATGATGGAGGACATATATAAAGAAAATTATGATTAAAATTGCATTTCGGTGTATTTGGCAGTGAGTCCTGCCCACAACTCAGAGGTAAATTTCTAATGAACTCCTGCCGCTCTGTAGAAACTATGTCCTATAGAAAACGGCATAGGGTTTTTAAAATTTTGCCTAAAAACTACAGTTTTTAGAGTGAGACTTCAAATAATAATATTGTTTTTAATCTAAAAAGTAGTTTATTTCTATTTTTTCTATTATTGTTGTTGCTTGCTTGCATGTATGAGCCTACATGTGTCTGATACAAAGTTCTGCTTCTGTTAAGTCACTTCCGAGTCTGACTTCCATAAATGTGCCCGATTCCCACAGACAGTAACGTGAAAAAGACATGTTAACTCGGTAATGACAGCAGGCATTAACAGAGACAGAGAGAGCTCCTGCAGATTTACAGCTGAGATGTTCCACTGTTGATCCATCTATGAGGATTATGAATAGCCCAGGGTAATAGCAATGTAATTAGGCCTTTACTGTCGTGTAATTTTCCGTCAAGCACTCTGTCGATATCTTGGTTGATGAGGTTGAAAGTGAGATTGGAATCCAGTGACCCGGTCTAGCGGCGCACACACTCGCCAACATGCTGGGCTGCAGTGTGGATGTTGTGATATTTGCTTTTGTCCCACTGTTGATCTAAGCTGACATTATGCTGCATGGCCCCGATCGCTGTTTGTCTGAGTGTTGCATTTGTCATCTGTGGGAGGGCAAATGAGGGATCAGGAGGAAAGTGTGCGAGGGTGGGAGGCAGGTGGAAAAAGGAAGAACAGCGAGTGTGTGTGTGTGTGTGTGTAAGATCACCTTTGTGTGTCAGTTGCAGATCTGCTGGTGTGGAAGCAGATCTTTTCCCTCAGTGACTCTATTAATTTACCTCATTTATCTTAACCACCCCCCCTCCCCCCAGTAAATACTGGAGATCTCACAAGTGTGCTCGTGTGTGCACAGGAGCACACACACATCTGGATGTGTGTGTGTGTGTGTGGTGGAATAAAAACACAGCAGCTCCCCTTTCTATTCCCAGAGGACAAATCCGTGGCGGAAAAACTCATTTTCCTGCAAATAGTTTGTCAGCCAAGCTAGAAGTGATAAATTATCACAGACGTTAGGTGAAGGAGGACGACTTGAAGAAGAGGGAAGCCCTCTTTCCCACACACACACACACACACACAGACACAGACACACATTTTTTTCCCTCATCTCATTCTCACAATCTCCAACATCTCATCCAAATCTGTTTCTCACATTTATTTCTATTTACCTCCGATTCTCCTCATCCTTCGTCCGGCTTCCGACACAACGGGACACAATCACTTCTAACGCGTGCCTGATACACATACATTCACGGACACACAACATTACACAATCCAAGTTGGGGAAAGAGTGGCTGCCCCTACAACTGAAGTGTGACTCCCCCCATTCCAAATGATGAATTGATAGCCAGAAAAATGGATTTGTTTTTCAACTAGTAACACATCAAAGAAATAATAATTCTGTGAGGGGGAGAGTGGCGGGATGATGAATGGGGTGGACAGCTGGATCACAGCGGCACGCAATGGACTGAGTGACTGAGTGAGCTATGCAGGAGAGACGTGAAGGAGGAAAAAGTAAAATCAAGCACGGCTCCATAGGTTTGGCGTGCTTAACAGCAGTTCCCATGATCTAATTTTGCATCACGTTCTGTGAAATATTCGCCAAACTGGAAGCATATCAGGTTGAACACTTTATAACAAGTCTGAGCTTTTAGTTTATATCATTTATTAATTACCTTGAAAATGCACACTAATGTGCATATGTTTGATCAGCTGCTATTGAACGTGTTTAAAAACTCACCAAAATTTCAAAACTCCTTGAAAACTTTTGATGTAAAATTCAACAACATACAATAGATTTTAGTGCTTTTATTTCAGGGGTGTGTGAAAGTTTAAGTGCTGCAAATATTTAGCACAAAAGAGTCAGCAAAATAATACTTGACTAACTTTATTTTACAAAGAAATGTCAAACTTTTTAACTCCAAAAGGGGATAGCCTTAATCCTAAAATAAAATGACAGATAATCTGAGTGTGTGTGCGTAAAATAATGTGTTTTGGTGAGAAAAAAATAGATTGTTGTTTGTTAACGAGTTCTTGCTCATCTATCAATCAACTTTTCTTTAAGCTTAATTATTCCAATAGTTTTAAAAAGAAGGTGCAAACAACATGTAGATATAAAACTATGACAATTTATGGATAAAAGATGAAATCTGGTTTGTTTGCGTTGTTTCAAGGTTCTGCAGGTGTGCTTCTTTAGTGTTCATTCTGAAGAGGATCACAGAGTTTCAAAAATAAATTTCTAAATGTGGAAAAAAGTGGTTCAAAATTAAGATAAGTGCTGAAATTTTGTGCCTTTGTTTCAACACAAACTACTAAAATGTCTGTTTTATTTCAAAGGATCATGTTTACTGCATGTGAAATCCAACTTTAAACTTTTGTTTATGTTGTAAAAATGCAATTTATCCAAACTAAGATCTCTGATTTAGTTTGTGAGTAATGTATAAAGACTTCTCTAACTTTTCTTACAAACTGGAATAGTGATTCTATTTATTTAGGCTCAGACTTGAACTAGTAAAATGTTAAATCCATGAAAGTCAGACTTCTATAAAGGATTCGGTACAAATACAAATGTATAGATCTTTAATTTTAAGTCATTGTTTAAGACTTTTTTGGAAAGTGATCGGTTAACAAACGCAACAATAAATCAGTAAATAAAATAGTTTCAGAGAAATGGGTTGTTGGCAGAAAAAAGTTTATTAATTTAACTTGTACAACAACAAAAAAAAGAACCTAATTTACATAAATGTGGCAAAAAGCTGTTAAGAACAAAAAAAAAGACTAAAAACCAAAAGAGCGGCAAAAATTTAAAATCACTTTAAAAAAAATCATAAACTAAAACTCACTGAAGACTAATTAACCAAAACAGAAACAGCTGTGGATAATTACCACTATATTTTAGTGTGAAAGAGAAAGAGGAAGGAGATAAAAAGACATGAAAACAAAACCTAGCTTGGAAAAAAAACATAATTAAACAAAACCAAAAAAAGAAATATCACATTTTTGCCAAAAGTCAAATTTCTATCTAAAACATTACCATCATACAAACAGGATGTATCGCCGACGGTCATCTCTGCAAAAACGGAAGGTTATAACACCATTTAAATTTAATTTCTTGGTAATTCTGATGTTGACGTTTAATAGAAAAATCCTTCAATGTCCTCCCACTCAAGTCATTATTTTGTTCAGGCAATAGTAAAACTTAGATCCCATCATCACAATTATCATTATCATTTGTCCTTGTTTTTGCTCAGTTTGACGTAGATATAACACAATTGTTTCCATGTAAGCACAGGAACTCATTCAGACCAACACACAGCGCTTTGCTAAACGTGAAAGGTGTTCCTCTCATTTGTTCACTTCTCTTCAGCTTGCTTTTTTAAAATTATTATTATTATTCTTCAGCATCTTTCCACAGCGGCTGTTATCAGTTTTCATCTCCCTCATTTCTTCCCGTTTTTATCACACCTTTCCTCATCCCCTCCACACATGCATCCTTTCCTCTCTGCTCACAGTGATTGATGGAGTTAGGCAACAGAACACAGAGCAACGTGTGGCCAACAGTCCAAGACAGCCGGCATCAGAGGGAAGGAGAGAGGCTGGGGAGGAGGAGGAAGAGGGTGGGGATTAAACGCAAAGAGAGGTGAGGAAGAGAGGGAACCGAAGAGGAAGGGAGTGTGTGTGTGTGTTTGAAAAGAGAGGAGGGAGGAAGAGGAGTGTATGAGAGAGAAGGGAGCTCAGCTGAAAGCCACAGACTTAATTCTATGCATCATTAAGCAGTCTCACTCAATGCAACATCCCCTATACATCATCCACGCTCGGTAAACACAACGATGACATTACATTAGCAACTGCAAATGAATTTTCTTTTTAGAAAGGAAATTGAGAATACTCTCCTTCTCTCCCCATTGTACCGTCTCTGGAAAGCTTCAGAGATGTAAAACGCAGGGAGATAAAAGCAAAATAAAAGCACAAACACAATATTTTCCTTCCAGGCGCACACTCGTAGGACTCAAGCACAGATGTGTGCGCAAATGTCTCACCCCCAAATGTGTTTATAATGTGCAACCAACAACTTAACATGAACCTTTCATTGGTGCACAGCTGCAAAAGCATGTCGTTTTTATTTAAAAATAAACTAACTTTGAAAAGATGCATAAAAACTGAGTGCAATTTGTTGGCAGCTTATTTAATCCTGAGAATGACAACTTTGGCTCAGTTTGTCAGATGTTATTTATCTAGTTTGTTTTGGTGATTTTTAAGCAATAAAACTTCCACACAGTTTTTATGATGATGGGCAATAGAGGCAGTGTTTAAATGAATAAGAAGGCCCTGAAAGATACTTTAAAACTGCAAACTGTGATGTCTGAAACTTTGTGCTGAGGAAGTTTGAGAAAATCCTCTTCACATCCAGGTGCTACCATGGTAACCGCTCATTTGAGGGTCGCAGGGGAGGTTCCTAACATTTTTACGTCTTGTTTGCTGCATAAACCTTGCATGTCATGCCACTAGTGTATCTATGTCTCAGACTTAAACTGTTTCTGCTTTATTCAGCTTTTATTAGGATTTGCTTCACAAAAATAAAAACATCTGAGGACAATAGTAACCACAGGAAACAACTTCTGGGAATCATCTCGTCTGATATTACATTTCTTGCAGTAAGATTTTTAAGGAAGACAAAAAAAATAGAGAGATCTGGATCTTAACTGTAAGGCTGGATAGCGCCAATATTGCTCGCCATTTTTGTTGCACTGCTAATGTTGTCTTGGGGTTGTGAGGAGCTGTATGCTAGTGAGAGAGAATGTAAACAGAAGGATGATGGGAAGTGAGGTTGGAGTTACTTCGGGCCACACACAACTCTATTTCTAACAAATTTCTAATTCCACTTTACAAAAACTATGTCCTAGAAAATGCAGGTTTTTTTTAATTTTGATTAAAACAGCATAATCCTAATTAAAAGACTACTATTTTTAAAGCAGTTTAAAAATAAATCAAAAGATAATTGGAATGGGACTTTAATTAGTTGATTCTACAGTCATCAGATTTGAATTGAAAGTGTTTTTCAGCTGATTGTTGTGTCTACATATTTTTGTCAACTGAATGTCTTTAGGTAATGCAGCAAACCAATTTCCCTTAAGAGAAAAATAAAGTGCCATATTCCATAACCATTGGAACAATCTTTTTCATTTTGCAAACCATTATTTAATTTTCAAATGTAAAAACGGCACATCTTTCGTCAATAACTTATTTTCTCTTAAATCCAAGCTCAAATTATGCCAAATAAGTCTTTGCTGGTCTGGTGCAGCAGCTTCCAAAAATGAGTTGTTTGAGAAAGTGATGCCAATCTCTGCTGATACACAATAGTCTTTAGTGATCTTAATGGATGCCACAATTCTTGCTTTGAAACAAAACTGTGTCCTGAACAAGTTTTGAGGGAAAGTGATCTCTGCATCCCGACTGATCTTTTAATTTTGGCTTCAACCTTTCTCAGGTTAGCTCTTAACTCTTACCTGTGTCCAGAATAACAGAAATGGGAGCCATTTGTTCCTCTTTTTGTAATTTTTGACTGGTTGGTCTGCTGCAACATTTGCATTTTGGTGGTTTTTCACTGACATGCACACTTCTACACAATGCTTCAACTCTCCCAGGGTTACTTCTGCTTCAATATTTTAATGGGCATTGCATCAAAAAGTAATGAGAAGAACATACCTTTATGACTGCATTAATTAATGAGATATCCTAAGGTTTGGGAGGACAGTTTACACAGCTTCCTCAAAAGCTTTATTTAGGCAATAAACACTGGATGACTGAAGAAAACTGGGTCTGCCTGTAAGTCAACCCCAATAAAAAAAGCAGTTTTGCGCAGTTTACAAACGTAATTGCATATCAGCGCAGAGCCGAAATAAAAGCCACTTTTCTCTACGTTAGAATTAGCTGATTCACGTTGATGAGTGCAACTGTAACTGGTTGAAGACTCGCGGTAAGTCAAAGAGCATGTTAGGTGTTAAGCACAACTGACTCTGTTTTTAAACAAAATTAAAACATTGATTGAAAACAAAAAAGAAACAATCCATTGCTTTAATAAAAAAAGTGAGATTCTCAAATGAGAGCTATCAAAAAAGTTGTCTTGTTCTTGAATATATATTATCCAAAATCGCCTCCCTACTCAGGGAAGTATTCTAGCGCCCTGGATTTTAAAAGCAATTCGGACTCTGGTTTTTGTTTTTTAAGGTAGAAAATATGGCGTCATTGATTTCCTGAAGTAAAAATCTAATGAACATGAACATTTTACAAGGCTATTTATGAATCCACTGTTTTCTGATAATGAAAAGGAATTAACATATTTTTGTTTACTTGAAAAAAAATTCAAACACAATGCATTGTGGTCTATATTTGTCAATCTAGTGAGAATCGATGCACACTGGTTTTTCACAGACTTCTCTGAAACTTTTAGGGGATCCCAAAATTGGAATTGCAGATTCGGACACCCTGACAAAATGCTGAAAGCATCATATAGTGCACTATGTAGAGAGTGATGAAGGGATTCAGACAGAACCTCTGTGTGACTGGATTTCTTCTTTCATTTTCGTAACTGATTAAGGGTTTTGAATGCTCAATACTGCCCCCTAACAGGCTCCTGCTGTAACTGCGTGATGTTATCAAGCCATTTGGTTCTCTCTCATCTTACACAGATTGAAAGCAAGCCAAACCAAGGTGAGAACTGGCATTTACTTCCATTCTAAGTGAGTTCATCAGAGTTTCATGGCACTCAAAAATTCTCCTCTTCAATAAACTTTTGAGCGCCGAACAATTCACAACTTTGTGTTGTCGTCAAAAAACTTAGGAGCTATCTAAACTTCTTTCTTTCAAAGCTTGTGGTCTTGTTGGAATTTGGAGAGTTTTTGGTGTCTATTGTTTCAGAAAAAAACATATATCCCAACATACCTTTGGTCGCAATTAAAGAAACTCATCAGCAGTTTTTTTGTACTTGTACAGGTATTTTTGGTCGAGCACCTCCCAAACAATTTGCAGTTTGCTTTGGTGAAATGCAGGAGCTAATGCAGTGATAGATTCTTGGATGTCCTGTTAGCACGCAGAAAATTGTGAGGGCGCACACACATCCAGACACCGCAACACACAAGTGTGTGCTTGAGAACATGTGGGGAATATAAATTATCAAGCAATTTGAATGAATAATCGTGTTTTTATTGCACAGATTATGCCCTCTTCCCCTACACTAGCTGGGCTCTGAGGCCTGGGAAATCTATTAAGGCGATGCCATAGATCATCCCATCCGCCGTGGCGTGCATGCAGATCGGTCGGCTCATTTGAGAAATACTGAATCGGTTACAGTAAAGTAAGCTCCGGATTGAGTCAAATGTAAAAATCCAAGCATGTGTGAGGACCTGTCAGGGCGTGCTGTAATGACGGATGAGGCCGGGCCTGTGCTTCTGCGATATAAAAATAAAATGATGGTGCCGTGGAGGGACGGGCGGAGCAGGAGGGGGGGTGTAAAGGGAGTCGATTGAACCAGATCAGTCAACTGATAAGGCCAATCAGTTAGTGTGCTGAGGTTTGGGACGGCGGAAAGTGTTGTTTCCTCCCTGAGGAGGGGTCACCGAGGGGTCAAGAGTATGACCTCTCACCTTATGCATGAGGAGAGTGAGACACCACTCGGGCAGTTATCGATTCACAATTTTACTTACTCTCCAGTCCACTTGCGGTGTGAGTGAAAGCGTGAGAACAGGAGAAACGCACCAACTTTTGCTCAATTTGAATGTGTTTTCTAAGAAACAAACAGTTTGAAAAATTTGAAATGATTATTTTACCTTAAAACTGTCAAAAACTATGATGTCAGAAATTTCTAATAAAATGTTAAGAAAAACCACAAAAACCAAAGGATCCGTTCTGATCATTGCAGCCTCTGAATGTGTTCTGAGACAATCTCCTCTGCTTTCTGTCTTACAGTCATCAAAACGAAAGCCGTGGACCCCCTCCTAGGCTGACCCCACGACCGACCCCTTCCACGCTCTGAAACTGACCTGCTCCAAGGTGTGAACTGCTGCCTCCCGAACCCCCCGATCATTTTTATAATCCCCGTCCCTCGCTGTTTATGACTCTGCGGCTTGATTATAGCAAAGAGGGACACGTGGAGGTAAGAGTCCTGCAGAGGCACACACACATCAAAGAGGCTGTCACAGGAATGTGGTCATTTGTTGTTTGTTCTATCATCTGCTATCAGCACTTATCTTCTTCATCATAAAGGACTGAGTCGGGACAGATGCTGCGATGGTTGTGCCGCTTGAAGAACACACTGGATTCTTTTCACTTAATTAAGTAAGTGAACAATTAAAAAAAACAATTTTTTAAAACCAAAGAAACAGATGAGCCGTATGAGAGCCAGAGTAAGCTGTACTTCCCTAAAAGAAATATAAAGAAGCCAATAGGAATATTGTTTTATTAAAAATCATTGATTTGTCGCTGCGACACTGACCACAGGTTAGAAACTATTTTTTGTGTTTCACACAACAATTTTTTATTGTTAGATTAAAAATACAAACAAACAAATGAATAAGATAAAAAAAGTACATTATTTAATTTAAAATAATCATTATTTGATCAAAAATGTGATTAGGTTTCCTTGAAGGTAAACATAAATTACGGATATTTTGCGTGTGGACATCAGGAGCATGTTAGAAACTTTAAAAATGCTTTAACTGCCATTTTAATTCATGAAAAAACACTTTTTTATTAGTAATAATATGTAAATGGAGTTCTTCATATCAAGTATAAAATAAAATTGTGATGATTAATAAATATTTTCTCTCTATTTGATTCCCAAAACCTCACCTTGTGTTCCTTTGTTCTCGTTTTGTTACTCTCCTATCAATCAAGCATAACATGGATTCATTCTTCATTATCTCTACTTGGTCAGCTATAATTTGCTGAATTTTAAGCAAATACATAGTTGTCTAGTTTGGCAGTAAAAAAAACAATAATTATCAGTGTAACAGAGCCGTCACAAGGACAAAAAACAAAATTCTTTCACATTCTTTGCCACCATGATCATGCTGTTTGATCATTTTTACAAAAATGTTTAGAACAATTCAATATGTCCGCATAGTTCATCAGGAATTAACATTCAATGACCGCAAAAAGCAATTCACTTGGAAGTTTTACATTAAAATTCACTATTTTCAAATAAAATAAAAGTAGTCGCTGCATTAGTTCAAATCAATGACAAACATTCAATATTTCTTTTTGAGGATATTTTTGTTACATTTCATTTTGTTGCTGTTTATTTCCAAAGCATTAGCATTTTGTTTAACAATTCAAAATTTTAAAATGCCGTCCAAGGGCAGAGCTTGTAAATATGGAAGTGTTTTAGAGAAAAATTCAAGAAAGAAAATAAATATTTGTTAAATATTCCTCGTTTGACCGATTCAATATCACCTGTTATTTTTTTTTACACCTTAAAGATTTGATATTTATTTAAAATTTAATGCATACGTTTTTCATTTTGAATTCTTTTTAGGTGCACATATTGTGATATAATTTTTTCTTACTGTTTTTGTGTATTTGTTTACAATAAACAAACAAACAATGTGATTTTGTAGACAAGTTTTATTAACTTACTGCATTTATTTGTCACAACAAAAGACAATTGTGTCATTTTTAATCTTTCCCACATTTACTGCATTTAACCTTTTTTTTGACACTCTCTTTGTGGTTTGCTGGTTCTTTAAAAGTCACCCATGCTTCATTCTGAAATAAAACACTGTGATTATGCACATAATCTCTATCCCTCAGTTACGTTGGCCGCATGAGTCAATCAGACTCTGTGCTCTTGGTTTCTCCTGCGTGGAAGTAGGGCTGGTTGGCCTGAGAGGCTGAGAAAATCTCGTGATTTATGGCCTTAAGCAGGCCTGACTGCCTCTTTGATGATAGAGCTAGAGGTAACTAGGACTGGTTGCTCCAATTCACTCCTCTGTTTGGCAATTGCACTTTTATTCATTTGAGTTTAAGAGCATTTCACAGCATTTGCCATCTGATTTCCATTCCATTTTTCAGGAAACGAATCAGCCCTGTCGTGCTGAATTGAACATGAAGAGATTGTGTTTATAAACGTATATATATGGTATATACATATATATATATATATATATATATATATATATATATATATATATATATATATATATATATATATATATATATATATATATATATATATATATATATATATATATATATATATATATGATGATTCAGCAATGGAAATAAAGATAAAATCGATTCATAATATTCTACTTGTATAAATATTTGTTTTCTCAACAAACAAAAAGTTGTTAAAGTTTTTTTTGCTCAATTTAAAAAAGTAAAAAATAAAACCGAAATAAGTATTCAACTGTTTAAGTATCTCTTTTAAAAATTTGAATAAAATAGTTATCGTCCAGCTTGACTTTTCTCAACTCAACACAAAGGCTACAGAAGGAACGAGTTTGCAGAAAGTAAAACCTCAAACTCCCTGTGGCGCCCACAGTTACCATGACGCCCATTCTGAGCGGTTCTGCGCTCATTCCAGGCTCCATCAGAGGACTGGGCAGCTCTGATATATTAAAATCAGCCAACCTTACACATGCAGAGTAAGAGGAACACACAAATGCGCACACAGCAGAAGCAACAGCAGCAGCAGGGCAGTCACTCAAGGCCAAAGAAGGAGGTTTATTTTTATCATGGGCAAAGGTGCCAAATCATGTTGGTATGAAGGGGACTATATAAATGCAAATTGTATTGGAGACCTATTAGTCCTGGAAAAGGTCTGTATGTAAATGCCCTCTTTGATCACAGTGGTGCATCCATCCAATTCAGATTAGAAGCTTTTTTAGCAAATGTAGAGCAAAAAAAAAAAAAACAAAAAGACAAAAGGACTTTCTGGGAAATCATGATGAACACGATGGAAACCGGACGAGTTGGATGAACGAGGTGTTTGAGGTTCATTACACGATGCAGGAGGGTGCCGGCTTCGTTTTTGGGTGATTCTATGTTTTGGGGACTTTTGAGTTTTCTGTATGGCAGAACTCAAGAATACATAAGAAACACATAAGGCTCTGTTGATTACTGATTAGGGCTGATAACGGCCTCCTCTAATCAGCAGAGTGAGTTTAAATCCACCAAACGTGAATAGAAAAAGTGAATTTTTTGCTTTAATTATCTCTATTGGAGAACAAATGTCAAAAGAAAAAGTCAAAGGACGCAAAAAAGACTGGAGTGATGTCGCCCTCTAGCGTTTACAAGATATACCTGTAGAGCTCCAAACCAACTTAATGTCAACTCATCACAGAGAATCTTTGAAAAACAAAACAATAACACAACAAAAAAGGGAACAAACTTCAAATTAGATAGCAGCTGAATTTGATTTGAACTGTTGAGTTATCATAAGAGATAGGTTGACAATTTTGATTGGTTACAGAGTTCTGCCTAATGCAGATTTTGCAGAAATGAAAACAGTGGCAAGCAATGAAAAAAAGAGTCTATATAGCTGGGCATGTTACTGTCCAAAAAAAAAAAAACAAAAAAGGAGAGAATCAAAGAAACCAAAATGTGTTATCCCTGAAAATGTTCTTTGATTCCTGAAGGATTTCTTCCAAAATTTTACGTTTCTGCCCACCCACGTCATGCCATCCTAAAAAAGAGACAAGAAAAATGTTATGAAACATAGGTGCTATATGTTTCTAGTAAAATAACTGTATGAAATAAAATAAATTAAAACAATACAAACATATACAATTTTTGATTTCTTAAAGAAGTTGATTGTAAGGAGGATTTTTCTATTTTTATTTATTTTTTTTACAGTTTTTGAGCTGTTTACTACTACTTTGAAGAACTGTATTGGACTTCAGCTTGGATAAAAGACACTTAAATCTTAATTCTTTAAGTGCCCTTTGTTCATATACTGTATTAGACCTATACACTATGACAAACTTTTCAGCTTTAATTTCCCTAAAGAACCCAACCCTTTTTACCAACACAGATACGTAAAAATGTGTTTTCCTTTAATATTTTTGTGACTTTAAAGACAATAAGTTATAGTCAAACTAGCACAGAAATGAAAATACTGAAAATACTAAAACCAAGCAGTCTAGCAGGATAGAATAGATGAAATGCATTCAAGAGCTGTGTGATGATTAAATCTACCTACTCAGTTACATTTAAAAGTACTGTAATTCTTCTAAGTCACAACATAGGAGAGCCTGGTCAGGCTACGTACTCCTTCGGGGACCCCCACTTCTATTGGTCATCCCTCCTCTAGGTGGGGGTAGCCGACCCCTGCTGTGCTCTCTTCTGGATCTCCGCAACTGCCTGGAGCTTCGGAGCGGGTCTCCCTTGGGGGGTCCTGGCTCGTACCTGGGGCTGGGGTGGGGGGATGCTCAGAACTCCTGGGTGGTGGTGGGCGGCTTGTCTGGGGTGGTGGGGCTCTCGGGGGTGGGGCCCCGCGCTGGACCGCCCGGCGCGGTGGGGGGGCTGCTCTCCTGACTGGGCTGGGCCCTGCGCTCTGCGCTTCCGTACCTCACTGCGCTCGGGTGTTGGGGGCCCATGTGGTGGTCCTGCGGGCCCTGGTCTGGGTGCTTGGCCGGACTACCTGGCGGGCGGATCACCTCCATTGACCTCACAGTATGGGTGCGGGGGCGGGCCCTGGTCGGCGCTGCTGCCTCGGCGGGGGTCTTGGTGTGGGGATGTCTGGGAGCTCTCCCTCCTTTTTTTCTTTCCATTCCTTCATCCACTTCAGCTTAACATAACATTCACCTGAGCACAGGCGTCAGCTCACATTTGCACCTTCAAACAGTGTGCGTGTCAGAATGTAATGCTTTACATGTGTGGGTTGGTATGCACAAGTGTGCGTGTAAACTGGTTGTGGACAAGTTTGTGAACACTCTTGGAGCCGGCAGGTATGTTTGTAACAGCTGAGTGTGTGGACAGGCCCCGCCCATTTTAGACCAACACTCACTATTGTAATGGGTATAAGCTTCAGCATT
Source organism: Oryzias celebensis (assembly GCA_014656515.1). Lineage (NCBI taxonomy): Eukaryota > Metazoa > Chordata > Actinopteri > Beloniformes > Adrianichthyidae > Oryzias > Oryzias celebensis. The sequence goes on from BNCR01000012.1 coordinate 11,891,128, forward strand.
TTGTTGCCTGTAGACTTGCAATTCTACTTTCTCCTTCCATTGGTCATCCTCTGGAATCTATACCACCCCCCCCCCACCCCCCTCTTTTCCCCCTTTCTTTTTCCGTCCGGTCCAACAAAAAGAACACAAACAAAATTAATATTAATAAAGTTTCGTTGAAATTACAAAAGGGGCTTATACCAACATACATTTTGTGTTCCCAATGATTTATAACCCCCGATTGTGAGAGTAAAATCTGTCTAATGCAAGAGGCTCTCAGCTCATATCTGTTTGCTCAGCTGTTGGACAGGACAAGTTTAAAAAAAAAAAAAAAAAAAAAAAAAAAAAAAAAAAAAAAAGTACTGTAATTCTCAGAGAAATGTTTCTGCACAATATGTTTTATTTTAATCAAATAGATTCATGATGATAGACATTCTCCTACTCAGTTACACTGTAACTGAGAAGTTACTTTTTTCCCTGTTTTTGTTTCTTTTACACACAATGAAATCAGTGCTATATCAGCATTGGCAGATACAATTTATTAAAAGGCAGTATAAAGAAATCACACTGGGATGTGGAAGGGATGCTAAAATCTCAGATAGAGACAACAATCTTTTTAGTAATGTTTGTAAAGCAGCAGGGATGTGTGTTGCAGTTTTTCTCCAATAAAAGACACAACAAGTCATTTTTAGTGTGTTTTACTGTAGCAAGAGTCTGGTGATACAATACACATCACAATACACATGCCACAATATGATGCATATTCCAGTAAATCCCAAGACCAGAGACATTATTTCACTATTTTTCTTAAATTCTTTGACTTAGAAATTGTTGTCCAATTACTTGTACACTTTTCACGTAAATTAAATTTTAAAATAAATGTTTAACGGTCAGAACATTTAGTACTGCAACTGTATCATTTACAAGTTTTCTATGAGTGCTTTTCTTTTAGTAACATTTAGTAAATATTTTTTTCAATAATCAACGTTGTCTGATTTTCACTACAAAATATTTTTCAGTAAATAAAAGAAAACAAAGAAAAAGAATAAATGTTGCTTTAGCATTGCTAAATGTAACCGAATCAGCACCTAAACATGTGCTTCAAAATAAATAAATAAAATAAAATAATAATAACAATAATATTTGTGTTCTTCTTTTGGATATTCTACTACACTGTTTTCAATCAGTTTTCAACCACTTCACACATCAGAAGTCACAAAGCTGTAACTCTGGTTTTATTTTAGGCACAACATTCATTAAAAGAAATGGAAAACTGATTTTTTTTCCCTATAACTTTATTGTAACGTATTATGTGCACACATTCTATCAAGTTTAAAGCTATTGTTGCCACACAGGGGCCCATTCTGTTTCCAGCTTCTGAGTTTGCATGCAGTGTTTGTTGCATCTACCTGGACTCCCTCTGCAGTGAGTGCTGAGCAGGCCTGCATCTGCCACATGCGATCCCTGATAGTGTGCAGGTTGAGACTCTCTGCCAGCTCTGATGCAGGAGTGGCGGTCAGTAAGTCCTGTTTGTTGGCAAAGATTAGCAGCGGCACGCCAGCAAGTTATTCCTCCTCCAGCAACTCAGCGAGCTCCTGGATGGACAGACAAAAACTCAAATTCTGAGCATCCACACATGTGCTATTGTTGCATATTATCCTTTCAGAATGCCATGCTGTGACCAGTGATCACATAGACAAAAAAACACGTGAAAATCTTACCAAACTTGTCTCTTCAAACCTTTTCCTGTCTGAGCTGTCAATGACATAGATCTGTGAACAATCCAGCAGAACAGGGGTTGAGAGGACTGGCAGCAAATAGTCCTTTCCTGGTAAGTAAAACAGGCAGCTTAAGCTTTTCAAATTAAAAGTACCAGCACATCTGTGTTGTCAAAGTAATTTCTCCAGTAAGGACGGATCTTGCGCTGCCCTCCAATGTCCCAAACGTTCAGCTTGAACCCAGAAGCTTGCACGCTCTTTATGTTAAAGCCCTGTTAAAAGATTACAAGGTTCATGATTTAATTCCAGACTGGCTTACTTTGGATTTGCTTTTGAAAGGAAGTGAAATTCGGTGGAAACATGAACGCACTTGCGTTGGGGCGATGTGGCTGATGTCTTCAGCTGCCAGTTGCTTTAGCAGGGTGGTTTTGCCGGCGTTGTCCAGTCCAAGAAGCAGTAGGCGCACCTCATGGTCTGGAGACTGCTTCAGTCTCCGAAGAATGGACAACAAGCCCTGCAGGGAGCAGCAGAAAACAAAAAACACGTGTGGGAATGTCCTCACTACAAACATGAAGTACATGAAGTCCATACCTCCCTCGGGCTTAGAGCTAGCACCTTCTACTGGACAAGAATGTATCCCTTGACCTCTACGGTCACTAATAAATCTATAAATATAGCCGGTCAGAAGTGCCAAGAATAGGTTTCTGCACAGTAAGTGGCTTGTTTCCAATGTTGCAAAGAAGGCTTTAGCTCAAGGTGTTTGTGTTGCTCTGGATTATGTTAAAGGAGAGCTAATCGCTCTATTATATGAAGCCAATTCAACAGCTCTAACAACAGAATCAAAAGAAAAGATTATTATTTTCCTTTTTTTTTTTTTGGTGTAGGTTGCATTGAAAAACAATTTTACAAATCAGAGAAGTCTTTTATTTTAATACATGTTGATAAAAATGTTTTTAAATCAACATGGAACGAATGGAATGTTTTTTGAATTTTCTATTTTGTTTCTTTTCACTTTAAAAGCTTACAGGTTCTCTTCAAAATAATTTAAGAAAGTAACCCACAAAAAAGGACCAAACATCAGCATAAAGTGGACCTCTATAAGCTTAACTACTCCAGATACTAGCTTCCAGCAAAAGCACAACCATTCTTGATCTAAATACGGGCCAGACAGTAAGTCATATCTAAATGTCAACGACAGGGCTAAACAAACTCACCATGTCTTCTTCTCTTTGGGTGCTCTAGTTGCTGTTGCTCATGCTGAGTGGATTAACATCCTTCCTACCATGCCACTTGGGTAAACAGCTGTCAATGGTCGTTGCCAGGGAAACGGTGACGTCAGATTAAACAGGCAGATTAGAAAAGAGGAAAATTTCACAAAACTGTAAACCCCTCTATTTTTGTTGTTTAGTTTTTCTCACACTTCAATCCTTACAAGTTTTTTTTAAGACCGTTTGCACCAAAAATAAAATAACATATTTGAACTAAATTACTTTGAAAAAAAAGCATGGTAGATGCAATTGAACAAATGGTTGTTTGAAACAAATGCTTCTTTTTTCTTATGTGTTCTAAGTCTAATTACTAGACATTTTTCTTAAGTTTGTAAGTGGAAAGTCTGTAGTACTAAATAGATGTGTCCATTTATTTTGATTATAACAGTTTAGGTCAGACATGTCCAAAGTCCGGCCAAATGCAGCCAGCATTCTCTTGTGAAATCAACTAAATGTGGCCCCCAGCACTTTCTAAATACAGTATGTATTGATTGTGTATTGATGGTGTTTATCTCCAGACCTAAATTCTGTTATGAGTCGTCATAAATCTGTGGCAACAACTTGTGGGTATTTGACCTTCATAGCCTCAAGGGCCGAACAACAAGAACAGATTTTTTTTGTTTCTGTAATCCAAACTACGATGGTTTGTACTTTTGTTTTTGTACTTAAGAATAAGTATTTGTTTTATTTTCCTGTTCACATGAGTTAAATGTATATGTTTAAAGTGAAAATGTATTAGTGAATAAAATAAATAAATAATAAATAAATAATAATAAAGGATGTAAAATAGGATGAGAAAAATGTAAACGTTTTCAAATACATTTAAAAGATTGTGACGTCCATATGTTGAAAACATTTAAAATAAATGTAAAATATAAAATGACTATAAAATGAAAGGAAACTGAACGGCTCAGATCATGTTTTCTTTTGACTTTACAGGTGGAAACAGCGCCCTCTACCGTTGAGTCGGTGACTCTGAATACATATTAGCCCGACCCGTCTTCTCGGTCAGACAACAAAAACATGTCTGAGGGTGACTGAGCAGCTACTAGTTTCAGCCACCTGTCTCGCCTCTTTAACTGGCTGCTTTATGGTTGCCGTCGTATTCTCGGCCGAAAACCCAGAAAAATGCCGCAGAAAGCGCTGGGATCCATTGTAGGTCTTCTTTGTACCGGGACCTGTCTGGTGCAGGTAAGCCGCGCTGGAGCTCATAAACTCGGCGCAAGCTTCTAGCATAGGCCCTGGCTTCGGGGCTGGGCGAAGGCCTCTCGTACCGTTCTTTTTGTCTTCCCCACAAAGAAAACGGAGCACACTCCCGTGTAGTGCAGATGACGTCAGTTTTCAAAAGTTTGCAAATACTTTTTTAAAAATGAAAAGCTAATATGATGGAAAATGTTAGTTTCCTAACCCGGATATGTGCGTGTCGTATGAATTCAGTGTCACAATTTTGGGTAGATTAACATTAGCTCGTGCTAACGGGACTCCGTTAAATCGACATGGTTCTTTCCTGTTGCAGCCGCTGACTTAGTAAACCATTCAAAGGCATCGAGTTTAAATGCTAACAAAGGTAAATCTATATTAATTCTTTGTTTTTGACGACATTGTATGGCCATTATGATTATTGAAAATGGTAATTTTGTAGTTTTTAAATGACATTTCAAACAACTTGAATAGGTTTTTTTGTTTGTTTTTTTGTATTGAGTAATAAAAAAAAAAGGATTTCTGGTTGAAAAAACGTCTTTAAATAAAACAATGTTACTCTGATTTTTTTATTCATTTGTTTAACTGTTTATTATTTTAAATTATACTTACTTTTTCACTAAACATCAGAACATTTATTCTTCTGTAACCAGTTAAATCTGTTTACAAACTGCAGTAATGTGAAAATACATAAAACCACGTTAACATCCAGACAGTTCGAGGTATTGTGTCGTTTATTTTTCCATTGTGGGTTTGTGTGTTGACTTAGGGCTTCTTTGTGTCTTATTTGTGTATTTCAGGGCAAAGAGTTTTGTTTTGGGGTAACGGATAAGGAGTATCGCTGTGAAATGGGATACTGCTGTGCCGACTCACAGTGTTGCACATACTATTATGAACTCTGGTGTAAGTATAACTGCATTTACATTTCTATTTCTTCTTCTTTTATTTTTTATTTTTTAAATTTTGTTTTAGTAACTAAGGCTTTTGAAAAGCTTGTGCTAGTAGTACATCTGAACACCTGACATATAAATAAGTGCTTTTATCCATTGACTGTATGCTTTTGAAGCTTAGATTCTTCATGACTGCTTTCAAATTAGTTTCACTTTCACATCAGTCAGTTACTTTCTGTGGTTTTTCAATCGGTTTTATTTTTAGTTCTTGGAGTGGTCTCCATTTTGTCTGCAAATGCATCTGCAGTTCTGGTGTCGGTTCTTACATCCAGGCTGTCTTTGTCCCGCAGGGTTTTGGTTGGTGTGGACGCTCATCATAATGCTCAGCTGCTGCTGCGCCTACAGACACCGCAGGGTTAAAATGCGCCTGCAGCAGGAGCAGCGACAACGTGAGATCAGCCTCATGGCATATCAAGGAGCCTCCAGCTCCTTCATTTCGCCTCCTCCTTTAAATTTAAGTGAGTTTTTATATCCTTTTATATAAAACTGATTCAATCGTTTTTGACGTTCACACCAACATCATACTTCATGCTCTCCAGCCTTCCTAAAAACAGTCTGAGTTTCTTTCTGACAGTCACAACTTCATTAGAAGTTCACTTGATTTGGCTCCAAATTGTCTAAGTTTGTATTAAAGATTGTGTTTATGACTAAAGCTAGAGCTCCCCTAATGTGGGAGGTTACTCTGCACTTTGGCAGAAACAGGATATCAAGTCCACTAATATCACAAGTTAGGAGTTGGATAAGATGTGTGCCCGACTGAGTCTCAAACCTGTGGTAAACATGTTTGACTTCAAGTCAAGAATGAGAACACGACTCTTGACTGTGCACAAACATATAAAGTGACACAGGCAGAAATCCCAACATCTTTTCTTGGCCATCTTCATGTTTAATCATCTCCATGGTAACTTAATAAAGTACGAACTTTTAATAATTCTTTTTAGGCTTGGGACTGAAAATTATGACTGGAACATGTGCTTTGCTCAGGCGAATGCTTTTGTTTCTGTTGACTTTCAGGGTTCTGGAATGACTGCAAGCTTCCAGACTACGAGGAGGTGGTCGGCCACCCCCCGACTCCACCTCCTCCGTACTCAGAAGACCCTCCGGAGTCTGCCCCAGCCTTACCTCCACAGCTACGCCAGACAGACACCTCCTTCGCACAACAGCCCCCGCCTCAGGCTCAGTCCGGGGTGGCCTCCAGCTCCTCATCAAGCCAGGAGGCGTGTGTGCTCCTGCCTCAAGCTCAGCATCAGGCAGAAGGGAGCGCAGAGGAGGATGAGGAGCTTGTCACCCGGCGCAGGCATGTCACCGGCGACTCAGGGATTGAGGTGTGCGTTTGCCAGCTGGATATCTGTGAGGGCTCGGGGCTTGAAGAGGAGAGCGATGGGGAGCACCGGACGTGCAACATCTCCAACAGAGACTGCTGCTCCGCCTCTCAGCAAGAACCTTTCGGACCCAAGGAGGGCAACTCGGATGTGCCCAGCCAAACCAGCTCTGGAGACCACCTGGTGTGATCTGCAGCAGAACTAACCTGACAACAAGTGCAGGTTCTTGCATCCCACAGGGTGGTAACCGTTGCCATCATCGTCGCCACAGGCGCCGTCTGTGCTTTGGTTCTTTGAACAAACACAGACATTTGCCACTAAGGATGATGATAACCGGTCTGTTACAGCGCTGTTGAGGCTTCTCCTCCTTTTTCTTCTCAGTGGGAGAAACAACAAACACCTGCTGTTGCTCTCTCTCTTTTTTTCACACACCTATTGGTGTGAGAACATCACAAAGCAGTGAGAAGACAGCAGTTGATTGTGACTTCAACCAAAACTCAGCGTTCTCCTTGCTGTCTCCTTCAGCACTGCTGTCGGCTTTCCTTTTCTGTCCTGCCACCCTCATAGGTCAGAACATTTCCGCTCATCCTTCCAGTTGGCATCACACCTCCTGCGGGGGAGGGGGGCATGCCAACACGGTCAGCAGCACATCTCCCCGCGCCCCCTACTGCGAGTGACCAGCCTAAAACGAGCCGCACAGTACGGGACATAGCTAAAAGTAAAAACGCGTATTTTCTTTTCCTGAGAATGGAGGACGCAGCTGCACTGACGTCAACTCTGAGGACACGGAAACCAGCATTTCTTATTTTTATTTTATTTTGAAGGTTGTGGGACTCCTCTGGGGAGACTCAACACTCAAACAGAGCAGAGATCAGGCTGTTGTTTGAAGTTTTAAATGTTACTCCGACCAGTCCTCCCTTTCCTCTGTTTTTTTTTTTTTTTTGACATCCACGTTGATGTCACCACAGCTGACTATCCGCTAATTAGCATGATGTAAGAGGTGCTCAGCACTTCAGTGATTTATTGATTGTGTGCATGCAAACAACCCCCCCCTCTCCTCCTCGCTCCAGTCCCTGACTGAAGTAAACAGTAAAGTAATAGAGCAGCCTGGGATTTTCTATTGAATAGAAACGCCTTAGGGTGGCTCTTTGCGTTTCTCAGTGAACAAACATTAACAGGAATTGATCGCGCACGATGTCGTTTGTGTTCTACTCTTGAAAGATGTACGTGCTCTTTGGGTTTTCCTCTTTTAACCAGATGTTCGTCAGCGAATGCCACAAGTGTCACCATTATTTGCAGCAAACGTTTGTGAAGGCCTGTGTGTGCATTGTGGACTGTTTTTGTTTGTTTTTTGTGCTGCAGCATCTGCCTGAAAGAATTAAGGGAAAAAAGTAATTTGATGCTTTTTTTTTTTTTGACAATTCTTTTGTTCATATAAATTAGCATCTTTTTTGCCACCTGTTTTGCCGCTCACCTAGAAAAGATCACCTGCTCAGCACGCCTCTTCGTTTGAGGTCAGGAAATGGACGGAGGTCGACCCTTTTTCGTGTCTGGATATAGCTGCATTTTGTTTTTAGGGGCGTGTAAGCCGGGATATTTTGGTATGCAGTGCTGGTAGCTAGGTTGCCGGTGCAGTCTTGAGTCTGTTGTTCTGTCTAGCACTTGCCAGTATGTGTTTGGGTTGGGGGGGGGGATTTGCGGTGGTATTTTCCACTGACAGCGGAGGGCCGGTGTTAGCGAATCAAGATGGTTGCAAACTTTACTCTGCAGTTTCTTTCAGTTAACACAGCGACAGACTCTGATCACATTCAGGCCACTATTTCATTTTCTCATACAGAAACCACTCAAATCAAAAGATAATCCTCACTTGAGAATGGTAATTAACAAAAGAAATATATGCTAACATATTGACAGAGCCTCTGTTGTAATAATTTTGGGTTAGAACAATTCCTCTTATTTATTTTATTTTGTTTTTGTCTGTTCTGACTGTGTTTTCCAAAACGAGCACAGTGTAAGACTCAGGACACTTCACCCACCCACAAAGATCTACTTCCTTTAAGCTATTATTAGCTATTATCACCATCTCGATACGATCTAGTCTGCAAACGTTTTCAAAATGCCACAGCCTGAATAGCACGTCGATTGTAACCTTTATATAGCTTTATCCCAGAGTACAGTCAGGTTTTTCCTGAAACTTTGTACTGATCTGCACTGAAATCTGTTGAAAGACTCCATCTTTCCTTTTATACAAACCTGTTGCTTTCAGGAGCATGAACAGTGCTGTCTGGTGTGGCTCAAATGTAGAAAAGAGAGAATAAATGGCAAAATAAACGGTCAACAACCAGAGGCGGAGACTGCTAACCAGCGTGTGTCTGTGCCGCATCAGTTTGGCAGGTGCTTGAACGTGAAGCCATGCTAACTCATTGACCTTTTCAGAGGAGCAGTTACACTGTGAGCATGGCTTCACACGTGTTAGCAGAAGTAACAGAATGGTTTTTTTTTTCCCTTCTGACTGCATGTGTCAAGCGGCCTTGTTGCATTTCTGTAGAGCGGATGTCTCGATTGTTGAGGCGCGGAATACAACCGAGCCTCTGTATGTGGCGATACTGCCTTATTAGAGTAGTTAAGTGCTTGTCTTCTCTTGGAATTGTAAAGTTTGTGTAGTCGTGAGCATGGGTCTTAAAGCCGGAATAGGAGAGGCTTTGTGTCTAGATAATAGCGTCTGATCTTGAGAATTTGTGAATAAAGGATGTGGTATGTAAACTTAAAATAAAGCCCTCGGACTGAAGCTGTCAGATGTTTCCTCACAGCTTTCACCTGAGGCTGGTTTTGTAACTGAGAAGTTTAAAATACTAGTTAGCTGTGGCACTGATGTATTTCTTTTTGCCAGATTGTTGAGTTGTGGTCGATTTGGATGTTGTTTCTAAATGTCTGACTGCAGTTAGATTGTGGACTTGAAAGAGATTAAATGAGAAAAACAAATAAAAAAAACCAACCTTTTTTATTGGATTTATTGTGAATTATGTTGTGTTTTTGGGGGCTGTTGAAAACAAGAACATGAACAGAATTGACCTTTATGCTAAGGCACACCTTTGCTTATTTGCAAACTTGGAGCAACAACTTTGTGGGGAGGGAAAGATCAGGGGGATTTTGTGCATGAGTGAACTTGGGGGGGTGTCATAAAATCATGATAACCTAACTAAGCTATGCCTCCTTGTTTTTCACATGTTTACTGAGAGTAAGGGCTATCAAAGTGTTGAATTGTTGGCAGACGTCAATTCATCCTAGAAGACTCTTAAACCACATTTGCAGAAATCCACTTCCTAACTTGGATGTGTGCGGCGTGAAATAAGTCGGGTCTCTGAATGTTGTGGTGGAGTTCACATTTACAGTGGGTACAGAAAGTATTCGGACCCCCTTCAATTTTTCGCTCTTGGCTGCTTATATTGCAGCCATTTGCTAAAATCATTTAAGTTCTTTTTTTTCCCTCATTAATGTACACACAGTACCCCATATTGACAAAAAAAACCCACAAAATTTCACATTTTTGCAGATTCATTTAAAAAGAAAAACTGAAATATCACATGGTCAAAAGTATTCAGTCTTTTTGCTCAGTATTTAGTAGCAGCATCCTTTTGATCTAATACAGCCATGAGTCTTTTTGGGAAAGATGCAGCAAGTTTTTCACACCTGGATCCTCTCCCATTCCTCCTTGCGGATCCTCTCCAGTTCTGACAGGTTGGATGGTAAATGTTGGTGCACAGCCATTTTCAGGTCTCTCCAGAGATGCTCATTGGGTTTAAGTCAGGGCTCTGGTTGGGCCATTCAAGAACAGTCACGTAATTGTTGTGAAGCCACTTCTTGGTTATTTTAGCTGTGTTCTTAGAGTCATTGTCTTGCTGCAAGGTGAACCTTCGGCCCAGTCTGAGGTCCTGGTCTCTCTGGAGAAGGTTTTCGTCCAGGATTCCCCTGTACTTGGCCGCATTCATCTTTCCCTCGATTGCAACCAGTCGTCCTGTCCCTGCAGCTAAAAAACACCCCCACAGCATGATGCTACCACCACCATGCTTCACTGTTGGGACTGTATTGAACAGGTGATGAGCTGTGCCTAAATACTGCTTAGAATTAAGGCCAAAAAGTTCTATCTTGGTCTCATCAGACCAGATAATTTTATTTCTTAACATCTTTGAGTCCTTCGGGTGTTTTATTTTTTAGCAAACTCTATACGAATGAAGGTGTGGAACCTTCTCAAGGATGGTCAGAAGAAATGGACAGCACCTGAGTTAAATATGAGTGTCACAACAAAGGGTCTGAATACTTAGGACCGTGTGATATTTCAGTTTTTATTTTTAAAAAAACCTGCAATAATGTCAAAAATTCTGTGTTTTGTGAGGAAAAAAATGAATGTGAGTGAAAAATTTAAGGAGTTTGAATACTTTCTGTACCCACTGTATCTATCAGCTGATTGTACATGACTCTTTGTGTTTTAACTTTTGCCTTCTAGTTTTGTAAACCTCCACAGAGGTGTGTGATGCAGTCAGAGCTGCACTCGCTGCATGTGTGGATGTGACACCTCATGCTGCTCCTCCACCAGCTTAGTAACACAAACCAGCGGCTTGCTCGTTTTGCTCAGCTGTGCTGGGAATCCTTGGTAACAAAGACGCCGTTGCATCCACCCATGCAGGACTGACTGTCGACTGAATCACCTAACCAAAATCTTCTCTGTTTCCACGCTCGGTGGCGGCCATAGCTCTCTGCGCGCTTGGTTTGTTGTCACTTTGGTCCGTTTGACTTCACACTCTCAGGGTTACTGTTAATGAGCAACACGTTGTCGACCCGCGCGTCTCCAGAAGCCAAAGCAGTTTGTGTCAGCGTTCTGTCTGCATCACACATCTCTGTAAACTGTTTTCTACTGGGCTATGCAAGAAACAGAAAACGTGCTGATAAATGCTGCGACCCCTTTCTCTGTCCTCTGTCTGTGGGCCCCAGTGCAAGCAATAGAACTCTCAGTACTCATGGCACTGCACTGTACTGTAATTTACTTTGGTTGGTCTGTGTAATACATGTTTGTTTAAAAGAGTTTGTAAAATATATATATATATATACTTAAAAGGCTACCACAATGACAAGGCTGTTAATTCCTGTGTCCATTTTATTAAGTTTACATGAGTTTGTGGGGTGTTTTCAGCTGGTGCAAAATACTGAACCTGTTTGAATCTCAAGATTATAGTTGGATTTTATTCATGAGTTAACATGGTTTGATTTAAGACAAAACATTTTTGAACAGATAAAACGAGTTTTGTTTGGTTGAGACAATCAGTTTCCAAATGAGCGGTTTTAAATGGATCAAGATGGAGCCCCAAACTGTTCATAATTGCAGAAATAAATATGATATTGTGCAGACATTCAACCAATAAATATCTCATAAATATATTAAAAGATCATTATATTGTTAAAAGCCTGCACACATATATTAAATTAGTCATAACATTATTAAATATATTTCATTCAGCTTTAAAACCTGCTCATTATTTCATACCAGCATTAAAAAAAAACTATTTTAAAATAATTTCTTATATGACTAGAAGTATATAAACTATTGGATTTCAAAATCAGTATGAAATGAGAATGAGTGTCAATCAAACCAGACAAGGTGGCTAATCCTTTACTAAGAGAAAAGCAGCAGAAAAAAAGCCTAATAGTAATATTCAACATGATTTAAAAAAACATTTTAAAAATATGTTATGAAATAATGTGCAGGTTTAAAAGCGGAATTAAATACATTTCGTAATATGACTAATTGAATACATGTGTGCAGGTTTTTCACAATTTAATGATCTTTTAATATATTTATGAAATATGTATTGGTTGAGTGTTTGCACAAGTTCATATTTATTTATTTAATTATGAACAGTTTGGGGCTCCATAGATCAAAAAGTGGAATTTTTATTCATAAAATTGGGAATTCTTACATAAAATTACGTTTTCTAAAGAAAAATATGCAAGAAATATATTTCAAAATATATTTGATACAAAACTACTCAAAAGAACAATTTCAAAAAGTTTTGTATAAAAGTAGATAAAAATGTTTGGAGAAAAAACTAACAACATGGCAAGAATGTGTTTTTGTCCGGTCTTTTCTCTGGAAGTGTTTGAAGGTCGATTTCAGTCGGGTAGAGGAAAAGCTATTTACACGTAGGATGGAAAACACTCAAGGCAGCTGGGATAACTCAAGGTCAAACAGAAAGTTCCTGATCAAAGACAGCCAGCAAGTACAGCCTCGCTTACTTCTGCTGTAATTTTGCACCAGCCGAATTCAAATGAAATATTGGTATTTTGGTAGATGGTAGATATTGTATTTCAACCAACAGTCACTTTGTTTTTGCACAAAAACACTTTGTCCCAAGCATGCTGGTTAATACATGATGTTTCTGACTTCTGCAGCCACATTCAGAGTCTGATCATCAAATATAAGTCCAGCAGTGAAGCGCGACTATGACTAACAATGTCTGACGCAAAAACGGAAGAAGAGATTCAGCCAAAGTCCAAGCTTTGATTGAAATGCCACGAAGAGACGTCAGAAGAGCTGTTGCTAAACAAAAAGTCTGCAAACATCAATGCACTCAAGCAAAGCTGGAAAAGAAGCATTGAATATTACATTTGCCTGATTTAAAATAAAAAAAAGTACAAAACAAGTATTAAGATAATTAGAAATGGAAAAGAAGTATTTTATTAGGCAAACATGCTCATCTTAATTTCACGCTACTTTACAATCAAAGAAAACCAAGATTTTTTCCTCATCATTAATCGCAAGGTTCCACATTTTTAGAATATGATGCACAGACTCCACTTTTTCTGCTTAAATTAAAAATGGGCACATTAAAATAAACATATAATCCATTGAAAGAAAGATTTGGTTTTGGAAGAAACAAACCCGTTTGGGTTAAGGTTTTATTTGCTATTTGCTATTTGCATTTTTTATTCAATATAAAAAAAGAATTGACTGTGGTGGTGTCATAAATTAGCAAATGTATTTTTTTATATTTATTATCCTTTCAGAATAAAGGCGCATTCCATTCATAAATAATAAGAGACGGAGGTTTGCCAACTTCAGCGTGTCATAAAACACATGAATTAGTCTAGTATTTCAGATCATTTTTTGTGCTTTAATTTGCAAACACACTCATAAATCTTGTCATAAAGACGAACATGGAGCCCTAAAGTATCAAATGGACACAACGCTGGAAAGCTGGAAAAACACTGAGATTAAAAAAAAAAGTCCCAGAGGTCAAGTATTCATGATAAAGACAAAAAAACAGCAACTTTTTTTTAATTTTAAAACTTTTCAAGCATTGCCATATGTTATTTACAATCAACCATGATCTTTCTTTTGTATATTTTTACTTTTAACAAAAAGATAAATAAACAGATTAAAAAATATAGTTTTCATATTTAAAAAAAAGCAGCCAGACTTTACACTGCAAACCTTAAATAAACAGGAAAAAAATAATGGAAAATAAACACATTCTTCGTATGTTAAAACTAGCATCAGTCACACGGTAGAATGGGATAAATATATAAGGCGAGCTGTAAGAGACGCTGTTTTGACTACAGGAAATAAACAAACGTCTATACAAACTTTGTGAAAAAACTGGACAAACCTGTGTGTGACTTATAGGTTCATTGCACAGGATATTTGGCTTATTCAGCAAAGAAGCTGCGGTGATATTTGTACAAAAAACATATGAAGCCAAACAAAGGTCATGGTAGTGTTCAAGCACAAAGAGAAGCCTCCACCTTTGAAATATTATATTCATATTGTTTAGAAAAATATTCAAATATAAAGCAGGTTGGAAAGCACATTCAGTAAATAGGATTGGCTTCTTACACAAACTAAAAATGCACAATTGAAACATTTTTAAAGGGATTGTTGTTTCTCAGTGGCTGCTTTCCACTTAGTTTCTGGTTCAAATCCTCGGTTTGACAGTGTATATGAGCAAAACCCCTAACCCTACAATGCCCCCTAAGGGATGCATAAAAACATGCTTTGTCTCACATCTATTGGCCATTTTTGGAAGGATGTTAGAAGGATATAAGCTCACTATCACCAGACAAGGAAATGCAAATTATATCCTTCTGCCTCTTTATACTCCCAAATATAGATACATGTTAAATGCTTTAGCTGTAAGTTGCTTAAAATAAAAATTATTATTACTAATTATTACTAACTCGTGATGTTGGATTTTTTCCAAAAGAAAAAAAGAGTAACTTCTCTAGTTTAATCTTAAAATTGGAATTTTTGTTTTATTTGAAGAAATTACTTCTTTTTACTGATGTAATATTATATAAAAAATTGTTCCTGTTTTAGTGACATTATATGATTGAACTGCAGTTATTCTGGAATGTCACGATCTGATCGGTAGAATTTCCTGATCAACCAAACGTTGATCATATCTAAACAATATTCTTCACAATTACAATATATTTCCTTTAATTTAACACAATCTTTAATAGTTCCACACAAAAAAACTATGAATAATTAGCCAAAACAAACATGATGTGTTTTTCTATTGCTGTGGCAAAAACTTTGGAAATGTTGTCAAGCTCTACTGGTGCTTGTGACACAGAGGTGGAGTGGCTGTCTCCTATAAAAGTTGGCGGTTCAATTCCTTGTTAACCCAGTCATGTTCTTGGGAAAGACACTGAAACATATTGTAGGTTAGTTTATGTGGCATCAGTGGGTGAATTGAGGAACCCAAAAAATTAGCCAGCAAGCCAGACATGTTGTACTGAGAACTGAGGGTAACACTTTAAAACAAAAAAAACCCCAGAAGTATTAATAAAGTTTACAACAAAAACAATAAATAAGAGCAGCACGTAAAAATCCTTGCAGGTAAATGTTTTTTTCACATAGATCTGGCAAAAGTTGACACTTTTATTGTTTCTTATCTATTATTAGCCATCCATCTTTGTTTTTTTGTTAGGTCAATCTAAATAAAATCCCTTAGATTTGTAGACTAAAAGACAAATACCATCTTTATTTAGAACTCCAACTATAATGCTGTGTGCACGTTATAAGTTCATCAAGTATGTCTTAATGCCCATAATCTTCAAAGACGTGGTAGCTTTATAAATTAAGATTTTAATATGGATGCTATGTTTCTTCCCACCCTGACAATTTGATTTAGCTTCCTAAATGACAAATACAATAAAAAACATGTACAAAGCAAATGACAAAATAAAACAACACAAAAAAAATGTCCACCTAACCTAGTTGATGAAAAAAAACCCATGTCAATGTTTGGTGGTCAGACAGGAGCTGCTTGTTGGTTTTAAAACTGGCAGTTGGGTTTGTTTAGAACTTCACATGGCAGGTTGGGTACAGGAGCAATAAAAAAAGGACAATAAATAAAAACGTCATAGTCATCAAAACGAACACACATCCCAGAAAATAAAGGGAAACTTCCACACAAATGTAGTGAACCTCAACACAATCATAGGAAGTTGCATCAGTGCAGTGCGACTGGTCCAGAGGTGGAGATGGTAAGGCTGAGCTGGTGTGACAGGCAGAAGTCAGATGACCAGACAGGGAACCAGGAGCAGCGAGTAAGACGCGAGCTCCTCTTTCCTGTTGAGTAAAGCTCCTCGTCTGCTGCTCCACCTCCTGCTGACGGAGCTCCAGATCAGATGGTTCTGCGTTGGCTCTGAAGCGGTCACCACGGTCACTGCCGCTTGTTTTTGGTGCATCAGTAGAAGCGCTTGCGTCGGCTCTCGTTCCAGTGGCTGTAAACCACCAGACCGATGACCACGAGGAAGATGCAGCCCAGCAAGGAGAACAGCACAGTGAAAAAAATGGCTATCCCACTCATCCCTTCTTCATTCTGGCTCACTGGAAAGGAGATCAAGAAAGGAGAAGGCCTCTCAACAGGTGTTACAAATAATAAAAGGAGAAAGTGAAACTGTCTGATGGACCTTACATCTGAGGAGGTCCAGGTTATCTACACTGGGTATAGTTATTTCTTCCTCCTCCTCTTCCTCCTCTTCCTTTCGACTCCGTATTACAGTCAGTTGGTAGAGTTTCAGGGAAATGATGTCATGATTATCTATCAATGGGATAAAAAAAAAGAACATAGGAACTTTTAGCGCATTCCAAACCAATAAGAAGCAGTTGTGTGTGAGTCTCAAACATGAAGCTAAAAAGAACAATGTGTCACCTATCTCAAGGTCTATGCACATTTTCTCAAAATCAAAGCTTCTTTCCAATGCTTTTAGGAGATCTTTTTACAACTTTGGAATTCAGTAAAACCGTTTTTAATCACATGAAAGGAGATCAAATTAGGCTGTGAAACTGTGATTTAAAGCACTAGAAAAAAAAGGACTTGGTTCTTGCTTAGGTAGATGAATGGAAACACCTGTTGGAAGCTTGCAATTTAAAACCCTGACATCCACCATGGTTAGTCTACAGTATTTAGGATCTTAGACCATTGACTGTATATGAGAACGTCCGTATCACCAAAAAATGGCGACTGAATTGACTTAATTTTGTTGAAATCAGAAGTAAGACATTTTTAATGGGTGACATCACACTGACTCTGTCCAGTTCTTACATACAGTCAATGGTTTAGACTAGTGATTTCAGCTGCACGTTTGTGACAAACGATGAATCCATTCAGTTTCATTTACTCCCTTTGGAGTTCTGGTTCAAACAATTTTATTATTGTCTAACTTTTTTCTAAAATTTTTCCCAAACTGTCATTTAAATGAACTGAAAGTGAAATCCTCATGAATATGCCACTGAATTCTGAAGGTAAAATGAACAAAAAATCATTTTTGGCCAATAAGAAAATTCGTTTAAAAAGATGTGTTTGCTCTTGTCCATTTAATGCATTTGTCTGGTTTTAAAATATGAGGATCATTAGTTTGTTTGTCATAGCTTTTATACAATGAAACTCTGACATTTAGTAACCCTAACACGAGCTTTTTTTTTCCTTTGGAGAGTGGCTGCAGACAGTTACATCATGATTACCTCACACTTGTTTGTGATACATGAAACAAAAAGGAGATTTACATTTTAGGCGTGGAGGTGTGCAGCAAGGTCATTTTAAACAATAAAGAAATATTGAAAAGTTAAATAAATATCAAAAGATCTAAATAAAGAACATTCCTGTTATAGCTGCATGTGGATCTAAAAATGTGATCATGCTCAACACACTACATTATTCTAATGCTTTCTTTTTCATAAACAAACAGAAAAAAAACACACTTGCATAACAAAATAGTTGAAGCTTTACATAACAGAATTTCCATGTCTCCTGCTTGTTTTGACAAGCACTGGGTGTTTAGTCAAGCAGGCTGAGCGATAAAAACTCACTCCTGTCTTTAGTTTCATTTTAATGCAGAGCACTTCTTTTTATGTATTCTAGCTGGTCTAATGAATGCTGCTCAAATCTATAAATATGAATAGTCACTAAATACGAAGAGATATTTGGATACATCGATTCTTCTATGAATCAGTCAAATTTAGATTAACTGGAGCAATAGCTTTTTTAACAGTTTTTTAACAGTTTAGAGGGATGAAAACAGGCAGAAACTCAGAAGTGTTGCAGAATCTGTTTGTGGTTTACCTGAGAGATCTCCAGTGATTGCCGTTGCTCCAAAATAATAACCCTGAGGCAGACGCACCCCAGGAATGTCCAGGCAGTCCCTCCACTCGTGCATGCCATCGATGTCTATCATTACCTGCTCAGCAGACACATTCGATTAAGACATTCAGGACGTCTGGGGTTTTTACAGCCAGTTGTGCACAAACCGAAAATCTCACCGTAAGCCTGCGGCGGATGTATCTGATGAAGAGGAAGCTGTCGTGCTTGAGATTGCGCACCATGGCGTTGCAGCCGCCGAGCTCTGTGGGCCGACCGTCCCGCTCATGGTCGTAGCTGATGCTGCCGTTCCCTACCATGGCCAGAACGAAGGGGAAGATCCTCTTGTGGAAAGAGGAGGGAAGGTGGAGAATAAAACATGAGTAAATAAAGCTGATATAAACAATACTGTCACCTTTTTTTCACATGACTTTGTGATTTTCAGTGATACAAACTGAAAAGGCTTCTAAGGAAAGTTGTTTTTGTAAACCTCCACTCTATTTAAAGGGTATAAAGACAGATCAATCCTGCTTGGCAATGACATTTTTTTCTACCAGTCTCTTTACAAAAGATGTAATTATGTGGAAGTGCATTGGTTCACATGCTACATTTAAACAATTCATTCTTTTTTGCTTTTGGCTTTAAAAAACATTTAACAATTTGAAAAAAAATATTGTTCATTTGTTTTAGTTAATTCCTGGTAAGTTTTGCTATTTATGTTCACGCTGAATGTTTTATCTACTCTCAAAGAGGTTTATTATTCGAATAAGGTTAAAGTTCATATTCTGATCTTCCACAGCACAACAGTGTCTAGTTTCTCCTCAGAGAAAAAGTTCTTAAAGTATTTAATCACATTTATATGTATAGACTTTATATTTTTATATTTGACTTTTATATTTGATAGTAAAAGGAGAAAAAGGATGATGGCACACCAAAGCGATAATGATAAAATACCATGTTTGACTTTCTTGTATTTTTTATTTAAGTAAATCTGCTACATCTTTTTTGACAGAGTGTATTTTATTTTGAAAGGAACTTGTATGAGCTGATGTCAAAATGACAAAGAAGTTAAAATTGCAATAGAAGGACAAATATAACACTGTTATTATTCAAATGTTGTAAATATTTAAAAGCTTCATTTTATAACAAAATGGCTTAATGGCACAAAAAACCAGTATATTTTTTAAACAGAGAAATGAAATCTCATCTGTCGGCCTGTCCATCATCATTGCAAACAGTAAAGGGCTCAGAGCTGATCCCTGATGTAATCCTACCTCCACCCTGGACTCCCACAGCACACCTCACTAACATAGTTCTGTCGCTCCAGACTTCCTCCTTTAATCCCACAGTTCCTCTCTGGGCATCATTATAACGTTCATCAGTTTTATTCCTCTGTAGTTGCCACAACTCTGCACATCTCCAGTATTCTTAAAAATGGGTACCATCACACTTCTCCATTCCTCTGGTTTTTTTTCACCACCTAAGATCCTGTTGAACAACCCAGTCAAAAACTCCACTGCCATATCTTCTAGACACTTCCACAGTGCCACAGATATATCATCAGGACCAAGTGGCTTTCCACTCTTCATCCTCTTCAATGCCCCCTTTACTAATCTTTGTTGCTACCTGCTCCACAACAGTCACCTCTTCTATTCTTTGTTCTCTCTTATTTTCTTAGTCATCAACACTTCTAAGTATTCTTTCCATCTTATGAAGTCTAAAAACTCCTATTTGGACTCACATTAAAAAAAAAAAAAAAAAAAAAAAAGATTAACCCTGTGACGCCTGAATTTCTTTCAAGCCATTAAAACAATCTATTTTGTTTTTATGTAGATGGTAAAGTGAGGTCATTTTGTAGCAGATGTGGTTTGATGCACATTTGCATCAATAGACATCAATGGGTTAAAACAATATGAAAATGGCTTTTTTATTTGATTGTTTTTTTGTATTTCACTCTGAGCACAGCAATTTGCAAAACACACAGCACACCATGCAGCTAGGACAGAGTCATGCCATCAGAGAATGGTTCTTCTTCATGATATTATAGGTTTAAGCAGGGAGCCTGGTTACCTGAGTGCGCGGCGTGTATCTCTTCTTCTGCGCCTGTCTCCAAATGGTTGCACAAAAGAACACAGATGCATCTTCTTTACACATTTCTGCATTAAAACCCTTTCAGTTTGCGGCACTTCTTCTGCTACCCAGGCTTTGCGCTCACACACTGGCTGTGGTCTACTGTGACGTACCTCGATGTATTTCTCCTCATTGGGATACGTGTCCACAAACACCCCCAACCCGGTGAAGTTGTCCATATTTCCAAATACAGGCCCTGGAAATGTGTGGAAAGATAAAGCTGATGAAATAAACAAAATATTAAGCTATTTACCACCATGCGTTCTCTTTTTTATTAACCTTTCTGCATGCGTTCCTTAGTGAACCATATGGCCATGCCGTCACCATTCAGGTTCTTCTTTCCTTGTCCGTGAATCTTAAAGTGCACCTGCATCTCCCAGTCCTTCAGATTGCATGGCTACAGACATAAAGATGAACATGGTCACTGTAAAATAATTAAAACATAATAATCTTCAATCGAAACACCAGAAATAAAAAAAAAAAATTACTAGTATACTGGTATGTAAACCCAGGTTGTGGAATCTAGGAAGTATCAAGTAGATCCTTTTTAAACTCTTTTAAAGGCCTTTGACTGTTGTGTAAAAATCACACGTTCTTCTAAATCTGCGTTGTTGCCAGGTAAAAATAAACAGAATGTGCGTTTTTATTTAGATTCTTCCTTTCTTTTTTGAAGTGACAAAGGGAGTCCCTCAGGGATGTATATTAGGTTTACTGTACAAACCATATTTTTAAAGACGTGAAATATCGAAATGAATTCATTTTTTAATCGTTTTATAAATAATTTACTGGTTTTCTTTGTCTGTTTTATCAAACTT
Source organism: Oryzias celebensis (assembly GCA_014656515.1). NCBI lineage: Eukaryota > Metazoa > Chordata > Actinopteri > Beloniformes > Adrianichthyidae > Oryzias > Oryzias celebensis. The sequence goes on from BNCR01000012.1 coordinate 11,912,149, forward strand.
TGCAATATGAATTTACTTCTATATGTTGACAAATGAGTTTTTTATACAAGCGAGCAGATCTTAAATTTAAGATCATGTTGACTGATATCCCATTAAAACAAGTACTTTACTATTTGATTGCAGGTTTTGACAAGCAAAAAGTACCCCAGAAAGTAGTACATTTCTTGTCTTTTTTGTACAAAAAAAAGAAAACATAAATGCAAAAACATTTTTAAAAATTGGACCATCAAACTCCAGTACATTATGCAGTTTAAATCAATTGGAAAATAAAGATACAATAGTATATCTGTTTTCCTTCATAATTGTTTTAATATTCCTGTTTTTTAATTACACTTGATAATATTACCTTTTTAAATCTATAACAATGTTTGAAATGATTTTTAGTCAGGTTCCTCCTCAAAAAACATGGTCTAATCCAAAAATAAGGATATTCCAGACAGAAATAAAGGATAATGATGACAATTTGTGTTTTACCACAGAAGAAAAGCTATGATAAATATGAAAAAATACCTGTTTTTTTGTTTTTGTTTTAAAAGTAAATTTGTAATAAATAACTAGATTAAGGATGAAGCTACAGATAAGTTAATCTTGGAATTAAAGTCAGTGAGATCCTGATAGTTTAGCAAAGCTATTTTGGTCAAAGAAAAGACAAGTCTAGTTAAATTAGAACTTTGACATTTTTTTCTTATTATTTATATGGAAGTTATTATTCAAAAACTTTTTTTAATAAGATCTCAGCGGAAGTTGACAAAAAAAACATTGCAAATGATTAAATAATAATATTTCATTTTAAAAGCAAGTATTTTCTAACATAACTTTCCTCCTGAACTGAATTTTTTAGCTGTAATCTCCGCCATACCTTTCACAGTTAAAGACATTTTTGACTGCAGTGATCAGCCGTACACTATTTGACAGGGCTCTTTGTTAAGTTACAAATAAGGATATTTATCTGAAGAGGTTCTTAACTCAGGAAATACCATCTAGTCTGTAGAAGTTACAAGAAATCAGTTCTATCTCTAGTGAAATCTGGTGGATCAAAAAGATGTCAAAAAAGTGTCAAAAAAAAAAGCAATGAATTCTCACTTCATTACTCGCGCAATGACTGCTATCTGACAAGCTGCCTTCAGATCAGGAGCTATTGCTTTTTTAAACACAAATAACACTTTTTTCATATATTAATATCATTCTACATCAGGATACCGAGTGATCCTAATACATACAAAAAACAAAACACTTCCTTTTACATTATTGTACTTACTGGGTATATAGTACCTACGAGGTACTTACCTACTGGGTATTTACATAGGTATTTATGTTACACTTCCATTGTTCCTACGTGCTACTTACATAGCACCTACTGAGTTTGAATGAGGTACTTACATGGTAAGTTAATGTCTCCATTGGTGGTTTGCATTTATGTGCTACTTTTGTGGTTTCTTATTATGTGATGCATGGCACTCACCATGTGAAAGAAGAAAGTAATTAAGTACCATGATACTCACTTAAAGTCACCTCATGAATTTAAGGTACTCAAAGGTACTTTGTGTGTACCAAGGTGTAGGTGCTATGTACAGTAAGTAGCACCCATCTATGTTGTTCCTACTGTGTTATGTAATAAGACAGTAGGTACTTCGTAAATACAATGCAACTACCTTATGGTACCATTTGTAACATAATACCCAGTGAGTATTGTACTGTAAGTTAACATTAAAGTATATTTAAAGTTAACATTTGTATTCAAACATAAAAAATAGGAGTTGGGCAAATTGTATATGTCGAAATGACTGCGATCTTAGATGCACACAAAATAAAAATATATATTTTACAAGGCCTGTTGAAGATGCATGGTGGTTTGGTTTTGTTGTTAGCTTGTTCTGTCTGTTTAATGTTTTTCCACCACCAAAATATGTTGCATCACATGTAAATGTGAAGTAAAAATGATTTAAAAATATACGATCAACTTATATTACAAGCAAAACTGTAATTTCGCACGTAAACACTAAGCTCTGGGAGCTGTGATTCAGTCTGCTGTCGTAGTTTACTCACTATGCGGCTCCACACTGCCCCCTGCCGGCTCTGCATGTCGGGTGTGAGTCGAATATAGTCCGTGGTTACCATGGCATCCCCCATCAGTTCCCAGTGGGAGGAGCCTAAAGATCCCACACCTGCAAAAATGGACAAATGACACCCTTGCTTTGACAAAAGCTGACAAAAGGTCTCTCTTAGACCTGACGTCAATTCAGTTCTGCTAACTCAACAAATAAAGACAGTGGTAAAATGGACAATACATAATAATCGACCAAAAGAAGATTAAAATATATTTGTCATAGAGGCTTCATTTTCGTTTTTAGATTCCACGAAAACAACAACAAGATAATTAAATACTGGTTAAACAAACAAACAAACAAAAACTGCACAGATGCGTTAAGACTACCAGATGCATCCTTCTGGAAGCATCTGTGTCCCAGCATGCAGCAGTATTCCTGTACGGACGGTGTACCTTGGTAAGGCTTGGAAAGAGAATACTCCCGCTTCAGAAACTCCTCCATTTCGTGATCATCCTCAGAAAAACATCGGTCTATTGTAAACAATAACAATATAAACATAAAAAACGATCTAAAAGACATTATATTCCCTCTGTAAAGAAAGCAGGAATCGCAGGGACGAGTGCTGCTGTCAACGGTGGCCATCGTAGTACAAAAATCCTTCCGCGATTCACAAAAAGAAAAGAGTGTTCTTGTTGGTGTAACCGTTTTTGCTTCACTCTTTTCGATTGGTCAGTTTAGTTGTCAATCATAATAAAGCTTTTTTTTATTGGTTATTGGAAATTGTATATTGATGTTGTTTAAGGTGATGAGTTTACAAAAAATAATCATGGAAAACATTCAGTGCGGGTACTTTTTTAAACTAAAGAATGAATCAAAAGAGCGTAAGTATCATAGTATCAATAAAAAACAGTAGTAGTAATACTGTTATACTGAATGTATTGCACAACATTTGATGTGCAAATACTTCGTGCACATCATATTATTGTTTTTGCAACATACAGTAGAATAAAATGCAGTGATTTGGTTCAGCATATTTTTCTAGAACATGCTTTGAAAATCTCCCGTTAGTTCTAGAAAATAGAACATTATGAAATAGATTTTTTTAAAGCAAGAATCTGAAAAACGAAATAATGTAAATAAAAAAATATCAGGATGAAACTCGGTTGTTTGTATGTTCTGGACCATTTGAATTCTGGGATGAAGACCACGCCCCCAAACAACCTTACAGTCCGGAACACTTTTGGGGGATGCAGTAAAGAAGTATGGATTCCAGTGGAGACACAGCTAAAGCTGTCGATATTTACCGTGATACGTGGGTCCGCTTCCTTGGTAAGCGTCGTGTACTTGAAGTTGTCGTGTGTTTAGGTACAAAGTGGAGTTCCTCTGTACTGTCATCATACTCGTAGCTAGCTAACAAAACGTTAGCCATGATATCTACGATAACCCTCATAAACCGCTGTTTAAATTCTCGATCGAGGCTAACTTGACCTTTTAGGTAAACATTTCCTTCAGGAATAAAATAAATGCCGCTTCCACAGCTTTTAGGCCACGCGAGTGTTCAGGAGTTAAGTTTGTCCTTGTGTAAGTTCATAGTTACTGAGCAAGTTGAGGCAGGGACTCACAACCGTAAAAAATATTCATCGGGTGATTCATTTTTTCAATTAAACATTAAAATGACTATTTCCTCACCTAAATTTAGAATTAATTTAAAGTCCCTGTATTTATCAGAGTCTCAAACGTGTGAGTTTATAACACCAGCGTGGCTGTGGGCATGCGCAGTGTCTGATCTGAAGGGCATTTATTCAGCAGCAGAGAAGCTCGTGCTTCTTGATCTTTTATGACTTGCACGTGGGAACAATAACCATGTTCTGCCATCCAAATCAGTTTATCTCAATCACCAAATTGTAATCTCTTATCTCCCATCTCTAATCCCGTCTGTAGACGATTATCTGCTTTTATTTGGTGTTGTTTACAAAGAAATGCAAGACATTTGTTTGTAATGTTAGCTCATGCTCTGGTTGTATCAGCTTTGTACTAACACATTGTAATGTTTTAATTTGTGTCACAACAAACAGAGAGAACAAATGCATTGAAAATTACTCTCAGACAAAACGATACAATTTTTGGTTGCAATTGTGTTCATATCATTTATTAATGGGTCTTTTTCTACCACTGATAAACACTGATAAACACAATCCGCAGATTCTAGCTTTAATGCTAAAAGAGCCATTTGGTCTAGTTTCTAGCACCAGAACCTAGTAAAAGCCACAAAGTCCCGCCTCATGATATAAAAAAAACATTTAAAAAATGTTTTTATTACTATAAAGCCGTTTGTTTATAAAATATATTTTTGTGTTTTTATTATTTTAACATTAACCGAATCATAACAGTGTTTTGGCTTTCTTTTCTTTTTGACAGCAGCAAATACACGCCCTTTCAAAATAAACCACATTCTGTATTGAATAAGATCATCTTGCTGCAGCAGATTTACTTGAAATAAAAATGCAAGAAAGCCAAACTTGGTGTTTTCTGTTGTTATTTCTGGTCCTACTTTTTCTCCTTTGACTGTCAAATATTGACATTAAAACACTGGTTTATAGTCACAAAAATGCAAATGTATACTGTAAGGAATTTGTCTTTGCACAGCAACACTGTTGTGTAGTTTTATAGTCAGACTTAGTTTTAAAATTATTCTAATAATAAACCACTCTGAGAGTAGAAAAAACCTTTTACTGTCATTTTAGTCATTTGTCTGACATGTTAAAAATCTAAAATTAAATTACAAAACTTAATTTACCAAAACAAATAATCGAAATCACAAACGCTTTATTCATTCAAATCGTTAGCATTTTTTTTCAGAACCAAAGAGCCACAATTGAGAGATAAAAGAGCTGCATGTAGCTCCGGGGCAAAGGAACAAAAAAACAGTCTTTTAAATTTTTGTCTAGATTAGTGAACAAACTTCAATGAAATCTTGACATTTTTTTCAAGACAATTTTATATTTGATTTAAAAGATATAAATATTTCTTTGAAAGAGGATGGATAGTTGTTGTTTTCCACATCCTCCTCATGAACTTAGAAAAAGTTTGAGAAAAGTGGTTAAATAGATTAGAAAAACATACATATGTTTGCTAACATAACCATTTTGTGTTGTTTGCGCGGCCAGAAAAATTTAAAGCAAGCTAAAAAATAAAGCAATAACGTAGGAGTTGTTATTTTCTGTGTGTAAATAATATAATAGAAGTGCAGCTTATCCACTGGCTCAGAAAATGTTCAAAAAACCTTGTAGTGCACTATAGCATGTGTCAGTATCGCTTCAAATCAAATTTAATCGTTAAAAAAGTACTTAAACTGCAAGTAAAAGTGTCTTCATGAGCCACTATTTTTCTGTGTAATTGACCTGTTTATGTTTAGCCTATTAGGATCCTAAGAAACTCATCAGGATGTGCTCAAAGTATGTGTAAAAATTCTGTTTTCAGAGTCTGAGCAGAGGCCTCTGTTTTGCCAGCAGCAGCAGCTGTGATAGATTCATGCGATGGCAGCAGAGTTTGATTCTGGCACGCTCTGATGCTTCTGTTGTCATTGAAGCAAAAACAGGGTTCCCTGTGCGACTGGAGTTAATTTTACCAGCGCTTCACGTGCTCTGTGGAGAACAGCACAGGGGAATTCTTATTAAGGCATCAAGGACATTAAAGTCATTACATTCTCTTGGAGTTCATAGTGTATAATTTTCCTAATGTTGCTTTGTTTTGTACGAAGGCATCGTAAGTGATGAAGATGAAACATAGCTTTTGATTCTTTTAATGCACTGACACAGAAAACCTTGATTTATCCTTTGAATCGTTGCATCCTACAAAAGTCTTGGTTGGTTTATATTCCTTAGTTTTATTTTTTCTTTAAAGTACCTAAAGGGGTCAAAGTTGGAGGCTTAAGTGCATCTGTGTTTGCTTTTCTCCAGGATATGCCAATGAAGTTGGGGAGGCCTTCCGTGCTTTGGTGCCAGTGAGTTTGGTGTGGGGCAGCTATGCTGTGGCCACTGCTTATGTCACTGCTGATGCCGTGGATAAAGGGAAGAAAGCAGCTGCTGTAAGATTATAGCATTTGTTTGTCCTAAATTATCTAGTATTCATAATCATAATTGGATAAATTAACTAGCAGCCAGTTGATTTTTTTGTTTCTAAACTTTTTAAAAATATTCAATTAAGATTTGTGGGTTTTTTTGTGATTTTGTGAATAACAGAATATGTATATGTGCTGTGAATGTAAAATTGTGGTTTTTGTTCCTCCAGACACATGGGGACAACCCAGGGAAGACGACCCGGGTAGCTGTTGCAGTTGTGGACACTTTTGTGTGGCAGGCGCTGGCCTCTGTGATCATCCCCGGTTTCACAATTAACCGCGTCTGTGCTGCTTCCCTGTACCTGTTGGGCAAAACCACAAGGTGGCCCTTACCAGTTCGGAAATGGACCACTACGGCTATAGGACTCTCCACAATCCCTTTCATCATCACTCCAATTGACAGGTTGGTAAATGTCATTTTAAGTATAGACGTTTCCTTTTTTATGACTTATTTGACCTTAATTTATGCAGTAGATCAGGGGTGGCGCCAGGATTTTTTCTCTGCAGTAGCTTAGAGGTTGCTAAGTGACTGTAAGGAGTTGCTAATTCATTTTTATGTAAAATGACATGTCAGAGAAGGAAAGCAGCAGGAATTATTATGCTAAATAATACTAGATTCAACCAATCAGTGACTTAGTTTTGTGCATGTGACGTTTTCAGTGACTCGATCAGCGGGTAGAACAAGTTCAATATGGCTAATCGATGCGAGTGTTCTCATTCGGAGCTTTCAACCATTTTCCTAACCGGCTGGGACTGCGGGGTTGCTGGAGCCTGTCCTGGCTACTGTTGAGCAAAAGTGGGATTCACATGGACAGGTCACCAGCTTGTGGCAGGGCTCATGGAGCTGGAACGATTGCTCTCATCACCCGAGCGAGTCTCCAGTCTTCCAGCCATGCATGTAGCGAGCGAGCGAGCTCCGCAGACAGAGAGAGAGTTGCTGCGGGAAGGGAAGGCAGCTTGTTCAGGCCTCCTGAACCTTATAATATTTTTATTATTTGGATTGAGACAGTGATAGAAAAAGGTTCTCTAGTTTAATTTCTCCAATTATTAATCAAATTATTAACATGTTTAAAAAAATAAACAACACTCATAGATAAGCATTCCCATACTTCATACCTTACTCCATAGTTTATCAAAACAGCAAGACAGTAGAAAAGACAAGGGATGTTATAGATTCCTTTAACCTGTTTGGTTAAGTTGGTTATTTTGAAGACTGCGATGCAGCATAACAGAAAAAGAAAAGAATCCAAGAAGGAGAAAATAAGACTCGAGGAGGGATTTAACTATTTAGACTTTTGGATTTGTTTTTTCAAAAGAAACTTTTGCTTCATCATCTGGACAAAAACCAGTGGTAACAGAAGAACTTTCTCTTTCAAGTGACGCTTTATCTAACCAATCAAAACTTATATAACAATATGTCGCTTTCCTTTGCTGCTGCAGTTGAGCTGTGCACCGGTTACCACAACAATGCGCCGCACCACATATCAAATAGTCCGCTTTTTGTGAAAAACTGATTTAAACCGAAAAAAATAACAAGAATAAACTATGAAAAAGTGACTGAATACGTATTTCTTTTGGAACAGTATAAGTGGGATAATGCTCTTCCAAATGTGCAATATCAGAAATGACCACTTCCCAAAAGCAACTGTCCTCCGCTTCGGTTCAGGCTTCCTTGGTGTGCGTTAATTATGATAATGCGCACTCCGTTGAGCATTATCCCTTACTTAAGACAGTTTGACTTTAGATGTTTAAGCCAAAGCATCAGCCAGGTTTTTGGAATTGGAAGGAATTGACTGCGTCTCCAGGAATATCCTGGGTGCCAGGATATGTTGTTGTAAATTTTATTTAGCTCTACATTATGTGTCTAACATTTCTTTTTCCTCTTTGTTTTTTTTTAGGTCAGTGGATTTCCTGCTGGACTCCAGCCTACGGAAGGTCTACAATGAGGGGAAGAAGCATGACTAACCGTCATGAAGTACAGACCGTCCCTATTTGGAATGAAACTATCTGTAAACCCGCAAAAAAAAACTCATGGAGAGGGTCCATGGAGACAGATTCTGTGCATACTTAATAATGCCTATAATTATAATTTTATTCCAAATTTGAAACCTTTTTTTCCACATTGCATAGTTGTTTAAAGGGGAAGCTTTCTGTACAAAGGAACCACCTGGAGGTGCTGTATTTTTCGTTACTGAACTGAGTCGCCTCATTAAAAAGAGATTGAAATGAAAACGTAACAGTTCACACAGAGAAGCTCTGCTCCTTTGTTTGGGTTTTAGTATCCTCATATATTTTAGTGTGGTGATGTTCTCCTCTTACATAGTGTGCAGTATGGTACAGTTGTTTTTGTCTTCCGTTGTAAGCGGCAGAGCTGATAATGACAGGTTTTCCTTCAGTGCCTCACACTAAGCTTTAATCAAGCTTTTCTCAGTAACCAGTCATAACACTTAGCGGGCTAGAGACTGAAATGGCATTAGAGACAGTGAACATTTTTACCTGGAAAAAAGCTGCCAGCACTTAGTATGTCTTTAATCTGAGGACAGCTTTTATTTTTAAAAACTTTTTTTTTTTTTCAAAAAGAATAAAAATGTGCACAAATCCATGATATGATCAACTCAAAAGCACAAATATGTGCTCCTTTTGTGTTTAGCAAAAACATTTTTTGTCACAAAATTATTAGAGTAGTGCCAAACCCCACTTTACTGTACCGTACTGTACCGTTGAATGAAGAGCTGCTGTTACACAAAAAGAAAATCTCCTATGCTATCCTCTCAGGCCACAGCTGGATGTCTGGACTTGGGAGCACTGTGTAATGTCTGTAGATCACGGTTGTTACTGTGTTTTTATTAACCATGTTCAAAGTTACTGGAACAGCAGGCCAAAAAACCCACTTCTCTTTTAGTCACTTGCCTTTAAAAGCTTTAATTTTTCATTTTTAAGTACCATTTTGTATGGGTTGCAACAGGGAAATTACTCATTTTAGAGAGACAACATTTTATGAACGTTTTTTCATTAAACATAAGGGATTCTGTTTGTACTTAAGTTTACTAGATGTTTAGATGATTTTATTTACTTTATGGGATCAGTGAGTGCTGTACCTCAATGTATTGTTCACAATAGTGCGATGTAAACAATTGGAAAATAATTGATAAAATAAAATTATACATATTCAGTGTCTTTTAAGCTGAAATGAATTTACATCCTATTGTTAAAGCACATTTACTTTAGTGGTGCACTTTTTAAAAGCCTGTAAAGGTCAATTCAATATCTATGCACGCATTTAATTTAACAAGGACATTAACAGCTTCCGTATTCTTTTAAAAAGCCCAATTAAGGGGTTTGAAGAAAGCAGATATGATGCTGTATTTTATTTCCTGCTACATGATCTCAGCACAACACCTGTAGCAACAGGTCTGCAGTTTTTGTAACAAAAAAAAAAGACAAATTCATGTGCAGTTACTGAGGCCACTGTGAAACACATCGAAGAACCCTAACATTCTTGTGTTTTGTGCCAGTTTACAGATCATTTCAAAATGTGTTTGTTTCAGCTTTTTCTGTCATTGAAAAGGTGCTGAATAAAAGTCTTTTAAAACTGGGTGCTCTGTTCAGTTCTCTTTTGTTGTATAAAATCCAAAAATGAGATTATTATTATTTTCAAACAACAAAAAAAGAGAAAGATGTTGCTAGAGTTTCAACATCGTTTTACAAATGATTGCTATAACATACAAAAGCAGTTTTTGGTTTGAAGGCTGACATAAAATCTTTTTTGGGGGGATTTAAAAAAAAGACAGTTGTTTACTGTAAAACTTCCTATTTAAAAATTGCAATTTAAAAACGTCTTGACGTATTTCTAAAAATAAAACTACACTTTACACTAACGTAATTTAGGAAATTGACCAGGAAAACACATCAAATGTCTTCTAATTTAACCAAAGATAATACAGTGATTTGAAATCCAGACACAAATTCCTATCAGAGAAAACACATTTCTATAATGTGAAATTGATGTACTAAGTTTATGCTTCACAAAGACATATTTTAGACAAATTCACAACTTTGAAATTAAAAGCTCAACCCATAAAACTAAAGATCCTAAAGGAACAGAACTTGAGTCTTTCTGCTCTAATCAGTCCTGATTGAGGTAAAGCTCAGCTGATCCTACTTGGGCTCATCAAGACCCCACATAAAAAGCAAAGGCAAAGCTGCCTCTGTTCTACAGAATCATGTTTGTGTTTTATTTAATGGTTTTGGGACATGTTACCATGTCAGTGGGTCAAACGGGTGAGATGAAGTGAACATTCATGTTTTGGGTTGCTAGGTACAGCTTTATCTTACCTGTGAATTGTTTGGTTTCATAGGCATCCCCAGGTATGGGAAAGGCCACTGGGTCACGGATGAGAATGCCCAGTATGATGACACAGATGAAGGCTTTCCTCTGGAACAAAATCTGTCCAATGAAAACTCATTAGACGAGGTTCCGTTCCCAACTGCTGATGACCAGAACTCGCTCACCACTCAAGAGTCTTCTCTTCTGATGGGCCAAGGTAAGTGTCTGAAGTCTCCAGGCCTCCAGAAAGTGTATCGGAACTTGACTTTTGGTTTCTTTTTGGATAGATTCTACAGAAGTTAATGACTCAAAAGTGTGGAAGATCGTCCTGGTGACAGTCATCCTGCTGGTGTCTGTGGTGGGATCTATGGCCACTGCATATTACCTGTGTGTCTGGAGAGGGGGCAGGATTCACTACCAGCCCCAGAAGACGTACACATGATTATCAATAAATCTATAACTCTATATTGTTTTTGCACTCTGTCCGTCCAGTATAAAAGTACAGCTCATTTGTGTTCATTTCAGGGTGAAGTTTCAAAAAATGGTGCAAGAGAGACTACAACCACCCCATTTATGGAGTTGATGGTGTTTGCTTTTGTCAGACTGCAATTCCTGCACTAAACTCTATTAAACAAACTCTTTATCATTTTATTTTCTCCAGCCTCAATGTCAATGATGCCACTTTTTTTTTTCTCTCTCTTCTTTCTCTCAAGAACATTGAAGTTTTAAGGCTCTTGCAGTTTTATAATTTGGTCACTAGATGTCATCCCTAATGTTCCAATGCTTTTGGTTGGCTGTTTAAATTTCAATATGGAGGAAAGAAGTAAATTGGACTTTAAATGTTTTAGTTGCAGACTAAGTTTCAGGAGGGTTTTTTTTTTTTTTTTTTTTTTTTTTTTTTTTTTTTTTTTTTTTTTAATTAAAGGAAGTGGACAATTAGCTGAGTGAACTGAACTAATTTCCTGCAAATGTAAATTGTCATTACACTGCTTTTATACATTCTTTTAACACAATTTGTCTACACCTTAGGAAGGTTCTAATTTTACATAAGTTCCCCCCTCCTCATCAAATGGATGTTTTGTCTAAATCGGGCATGTCCAAAGTCTGGCCTGTGGGCCAAATGCCCTCCACGCTAAATTGGCTCCTGCCATAAAATCAATGTGGCCCCCTGCATTTTCTAAAAATTGCACTTTTTTTTTTTTTTTTTGTTTTTTTTTTTTTGATTGTGGTCGGCTAAATTGCATTTTTGAGGTATAAACATGTGGCAGTAGAACCTTTCAGTGATTTTCAAGTCATTTCTAAAATGTCAACTGTAAATATAAAGTTGACATAGGGGCACTGCTTGCAGGGTAAGTGGAAATTTGCTTTTTCTTCTCTTAGAAAACAAAACTGCCTAATATGCCAAGAAATGTGGCTGGTTTCAATAAGTTTAATATCAAGAGGCACTACCATCCAAGACATTAACTACAGCAAGTTGAATGATGTAAAAACTGGAAAATTTAACAATACATTTGTTTAAAATTTATTTTCTTTGAAGAAATGAATAGTATGTCATTGCAATAAGATGTTCATTATGTAGTTCATTTGCATTTAATGTTATGGTTACAGTGTTGGGCATAATTTGATTACAAAGTAACAAATTACCATAATTTTATTACTTTTCTCAGTAACGGAGTAACGTAAAGAATTACAGTTCAAACTTTAATTAAATTACAATTACTAGACTAAAGGAACCTTCATGACTTCATTACTCACATTTTGATGCAGTGAAGCCATGAGTGACTAATAAAACAAATTAATTTGTGTAAACAGTTGGCTCTGACATAGTACGTATGCGTGCTAATGCAGAATTGGAGATTGGTGAAAGAAACAGGAAGAGAGTGGAAATATGGAGGTGGACAGAGATATTTGAATTACTTCCAATTTGTTGAAAACAAAGACTAAAACATTTCAGTTAAGTGCAAGTTATGTCCTGGAGATGAAGTAAACTCAAGAGTAGTGAAATACTTTTTAAATTAGGTAACGAGTAAAGTAATTTAATTACAATTTCATCTAGTAACTACAGTAAAGTAATCAATTACACTTTAAACGTAATTTACCCAACACTGCATAGTTCAATGAATGTCAGCTTTACCACATGTTCACCTCACTAAATCCAGTCCCCTTTGTAAAAAGTTTTGACACCCCTGGTCTTTCTTGAAATTCTATAGTTTTTAACTTTTTTAATTTATGTTTTTTCATTCAGGTCTGCATTTGAAAATCATTTGACTAAAATCCCTGTTACACTCAAAGCAGCAGCAGCAGCTGTCCTGTTGATAATGGGTGCAATGTTTTAGGCTGTGTCAAGCCAGCAAGCACAGATCAAATTCAAAAACATTTATAAGTCCTGTGTGAGCAATATCAGGTGGTATTAGGGGGCCCAGGGAGACAAAAAGCTGATGAATTGAATTAATCTCCCCTGTTGTGATGGATGGGCCTGTTCACAGGGGGTTGGAAAATGGGAGCATTGTTCATCTGTCACTCCAATTGCCGTGTCCCTCTATGATTTGTGCCTGTGTTGTGAAGGCCACAAGTGGTCAAAGACCCCCCGCCCCCCTTTACTCGATTGTCTCCCTGTCCCCCCTTTTTTTTGCCTTAGAAACTCACTGCCTTTCAATTACGTCTGTGCACCCCCCACTTGTATTCAAACAGCTAAATGGAATAACCAGCTTTCAATCACGACAAGAAGGCATCCAAGACTGTCTTTGTTAAATGTAGTTTTTGAGGGTTTATTGCAGACGATGTAATGATCAATACTGGGATCCTGGTTGTTAAGACTGCTCGACAACGAGGTTTTAGTTCTGCTGCTTCACAGCCTGATGCTTCTTGTTTCCAAACTCATTTAAGAGCTGTTAGTCTTCAAATTAACTGACAACTCGGAAGTTTAAATCATGCATTCTTAGGAAACTTAAAAAATAAACCCAAAAAGCTGGAGTTTCTAATTCTTTGTGTTAAACTCTAAAGTCCTGCATTTAGAAAAAGCTAGATGTCTTGGCTTGTGTTGGGATAAAAAAGTGTTTTCTGTATTTCAGTATTTTTCACAGAAAATGCATAGTGTCATTGAAAACACAGCGTTGGCTTGAAATAAGTAGACAAACTTTTGATCCACATAATCTGAACAAGTTTTTGTACAAAAGTGACCGTAAAGTTACCAGCTTTTGAGGAGTGCACATCTGAGGTTTCATTGACCAAATTGGAAGACCTGATAAATAATTTTACAAATTATATGCAGATAAATCCTCTAGAAGAAAAAAAAAGAGTTCTTTATTTTAAATGATTGAATGTTGTCAGCATAAAAAAAACAAAAAGAACAAGCGCATGCGAATCCATATAACACTATATTTCAGACAGATGGCTGCAAATAACATTGGTATTCATTGGTCTTTTTGTTTTAATGTGTTTGGTTCCAAGGTTATATTTGCTCTTTCATACTCGAGGCCTTCTGTTTGAGCTCAAGTGCATTATTCCATTCTATTAAAATATGCAGTAGACACAGAGAAAGCCATCTCATAATGTCTTCTCCTATTCTTCTTTTTTCCTGATCAGTGCGAGGCAGGCAAACTTGGCTTTTAACAAGAGCTCTTGTTGATTTAAAAAGCTGATAGTGTGTTTTGTGTAACCATGTGGTTTCATATTGCCATCTGTCTTGGTGGCTTTGGTTAGTTTTCTTTGTGAACTGTCAGTAATGGCTGCAGAACTGAACGACAACTGTACTTTTGAGACGCAAATCTTGCTTTAACTAAAAGCTCCTGTGCTGTTTAAAGCCTCAGTTTGTGCAAACATACGCTTACAGGTGATTCACTGAATAAAAGTGAGTGATTTTTATAGAATACAAATGAAGAACTAATCAGCTTCCAGATAACAGCTGTTGCCAGGGAGCTAACAGCAATGCAGGGTGCTTAAAGCAACTGCAGGTAAATTGGAGGTAAAGCAATAAAAAGACTGCATTCCAGACAGAAGCATTTCTATTGCTTTAGTGTATGTGTGGGTCTTCTCCAGCTTTCTCCCACAGTCCAAAAACATGCTGCATAGGATATTTGATGACTCTCAATTTTCCCTCAGTCAGGTGTAAATGTGTTTGTGTGGAAAAATACACAAAATATATATTGTTGGATCTTTAAGCATCTGAATTTCTACCTTCTTTAATACCCAAACATTTCACATGCACATCTACACACTGATGGTAGCAGAGGTGCTATCCAAGGCGCAAGCCAGACCACCAGCACCAGGAGGGTGGGGTTTAGAGAAGGACGTGTGTGGGCAGGGCGGCAACTGAACCTGTGACTTTCTAATAAGAGGTTGAGTGCTCTACCTCTGTTTGCCCAAGCAAACATAATTAAGGTAAGCGTTTTTAACAAAAGTGAGAAAAGTCCTATTGATTCATGAATGCATCAACAGACGTTAGTCTTTTCAGGGACATGGCAACCAAATTAACCCCACATGATGACGCTGAAGACATTTATTGCAGCATAAACAACCGTCTTCTCATGCTTTCTATGCACAAAGGTTCATTTAGAACACTTGTTTACTCATTTGTGGGATATTCTCAATGCGTTCCCTATCCTGCTTGATATCTGCTTTTTTATTGAGTTGCACAAAAATGGTTTGGTTTTCATGTAAAACATTTAAAACTAGTCGTTAATAAACAATATTTGAATGCATCTGAAAAAGAGATTATTTCCACAAAGACCGCTTTTGCATAAGAAAGACAAAGTTAAACATTTATTTCTTTTTTTCTGGGAAGTTTGCATTTGCTGTCTGATCCCAGGAAGTTTGATTCTCCCAAGAGCCTAAAATCACAGGGGAACTGAATAAACTTTGATTCTGGTTCACCGAGCAAACACAGATTTGTATCAAACGATAACAAAGCTAACACAATTAGGATAAAAAAAAGCTTTGAGAAATTGCTCAAAACAATAAAGATGTTGACTTTTGATGATTATGAATAAAAAAAAAAGTCATCTATTTGACCCCTAAATAAAAGGAGCTGGAGCGGGCTCTTTAAAATACCATAGACTGAAATGAACACACACAGTCATTAGTTACCACTAATGGGCCATAATTTTATTACGTCACAGTAGTGGATACCACACAGCCCCCTCTCAATGCAGACATGCACGCACACACACACCAGCACACAGCCAGCTAGCTCTAAGTGCCCCCTTTGGCGAAGGACAATGTTTGTGGAAAGGCCACTTTAAGGGCACTAACTGAAATGTTTAACATACTGGTGAATTTATTGAGGTCAGCAAAAGGCTACGTTTTGTAACGCAGGAAAAGGAGGGAGTGCGTTTAGATTGATTTTCATGAATGATTTTATGCCGAGAGTGAAAAAAAACAAAACAAAAGACAATCACGGCACATCAAATCACACCACAAAAGAAACGCGAGAAGACAAGATAAAAAATGAAGGGCAAGGCCAGCGCTGTGTCACTGAGTGTTAAACTAATAGATATCACAGAGTGTTGCAGAAATGTGAAGACAAAAGAGCACCGAGGATTCTTGCTGGATAAGCTGTTATGTTGATCTGATCAAAGCCTGCACTCTGTGACATTAACACATTAATTATTGATATTGGACTGTTTGTGATTTATTATACAATAATAAAACTACAAAATGATGGCTAAACACACTTTTACAAATAGAAATATGGAGGTCAAGTTAGGTCGAAATCAAGGAGTCGATGTTATTCTTTTTTTTTTTCAGAGAAAACAAATTGCTGATGAAACAGTGTTCAGTGCATGTACAGAGTTATGTGCAGGCAGGACCTTCCTTTCACGTGGAACCAATGAGAAGGACATAAAAACTGAGCATACCTTCTGCCATGCATTATGTATGAAGACCTTGAAGGCTGCTGCTGAAACCTGTTCAGGTAGCATCAGAGGGGGCAGCCAAGTGGAAATGCTGGGCGGTCACTTGAAAGCCTGCTCTCTGTGGTGATCGTTCCACTTGAAAGTGGCCCCGCACGGCTTTGTCTACACAGGTTAAAACATTACAAACCCCTTGGTTTCTGCAGTTACCACAGAGGAGGCTTGCTAGAGCAGATTAATACCTCGGTTTGTACCTACAGGCTGCCTCCTGGCTGCACGACTGTAAACCAATATTTGCAATGTAACTTAATCTCTACATTCTGTTTACAATCTAGAACTTCACCTACTAATCACATTATGCGCGGTTGCCATCTTTGTCAGCAGTCCCAGAGCCTCGCCGGGCAAGTATAATAATCTGTGTATCTGCAAGTATGACATAATTCCAAAATCAGACCGTACCATTGTGATGCTCTGTTGTAATGAGATAGCATCTAATTTCCCATCTCGAGTCATCTTGGGAAGACACTGTCTACTCATTAGAAATCCATTTACAGTAAAGCGTGATCGACACGCACACACAAGCAGTTAAAGATGCTCAAGCCACTCAATTGATAATTATGATAATTTTCAACAATTTGTTTGAAGTAGTATTTTCACATAAATTACTGATATGATTTCCTGTCACACTAACTCAGTGGATCGCTTAAGTCTTCTGTCTGAACTTTGAACCAAGAGAAGTCACTGGTTTTTCTCCTGGAAAA
Organism: Oryzias celebensis; assembly: GCA_014656515.1. Lineage (NCBI taxonomy): Eukaryota > Metazoa > Chordata > Actinopteri > Beloniformes > Adrianichthyidae > Oryzias > Oryzias celebensis. The sequence goes on from BNCR01000012.1 coordinate 11,929,254, forward strand.
ACTGATAACTTTTTCATTCAAATTTTTTTTTTGTTAATCTTTTGTTGTTTGTCACCTTTCAGTGAGTCATTTATTGCTGGACAAGCTGGATGTTTTTGCAGTAAATGTAAGTGGATCATACAATGTCACTGATACACGTTCAAGTCCATCTCCCATCATCTTTTGATCGCATTTCAAAGCATTCCCAGTGGTTTTTAATTATGATTATGCCTTTTTTTTTAGCCAAAATCTAAAAATCTCTGTTGTTTTCTAGGACATAATTTCTGCAGAGCTGCGGGAGTTTATTAGAAATTCAACCTCTGAGTTGTGGGCGGGACTAGGAGTCCCTTTGTTTACACTCTCCCCCTCTAACTTACAGCCCCTTACATCCCCAACCTAACATTACCGGTGCAACAACACCGGCAAGAAGTTTTGGAGCTATCCAGCTGTACAGTTTTGCACCAGATGCCAACTCATCTCAGATTTTTTCAGAACAATGAATCTAACTGTTTGGAAGTGAATGCATCCGAATGAAGCGGAACAGACAGCTTATGGCTTGCCGTAGTAGCTTCTACGTCACACCTGCAAGCTTTTTCAAACGTGCAATTTTTCCTCTGCTCCTGATTCACAACGATTCCAATAAGACGTACCAAGAAAAGGAATTTTAATCCTGATTTTCCTTTGATATGTCCTCAAATTAAACAAACTCAAGTGAGTGTTTCACGCAACAATTTGACCGTGACACAAACAGAAGAAAGCCAGATCTAGACTGAGCACTTAAAACAAGAACAACAAGGTGACAGTCTAGGAGGAGTTAGACCTGTAGACAATCTGTGATTTAAAGTCTCTCTTTTTCCCTCTGCCTCCCTAGCACTGCTATAATTTTCCCGGGTGGAATGATGGATGAGGCAATGTCAGCCCATGTTCATTATAATGCACACCATCTATTCTTCTCAGCCAGACTCTGTGCGCTCTAGGAAATGCCAGAGCAGTATTGGACCCACAAAGAGAGGCGAGACTCCCATCTGATTTTAGGGAGAGAATTTGCTTCTAGGGGTGTGTTAAGTCAGCACGCAGAAATCCATCAATCACTAATGAAGATACTGTGAGGCTACCGATTGTTCTAAGAAGAACCCCCCCCCCCCCCCCCCCCCCTTTTACGGGTCTGAGCGGTTAACACCCTTTGATGACCATCATCCTTCACAAAATGTTCATTTGAAATTGATAGTAATGCTTTTTATTTTTGTACCTTTTGCCCTATAAGTGTCACACTCATATAGACATTATTTTCTACTGGTAGTAAAAACTTAAGTAATGTGTGAATTTGATTCAAAATGTCTGACAGAAACAAATACAAATGTATCAACTTCCAGATTGAAGCTTTTTTAAAAATGAAAGTGATGTAAATCAGTTTATTTCACCAAGTAATGGCAAAATCTTCCAACTCCTCAACAAAAAATAGAATATACATAAGCAGCTGGATGGCTTGGTTAGCCGGGTGTAGGATTGGTGCATTGGAAACCAGGGCTTTCAAAAGCAAGGTATTAAGGCTATGTCCACTTCTAATGTATATTGCCGATCCTTTCAAGTGTACACTGATAACAGTTGAATCCTCCTTCTCCTCTTTAGGCTTGGGGGGAGGTGTCCCAGCATTAGCTCTTTTCAGAAAGAATGGTAAATATTGATTTGCCAGACCACAGAGCAGTTTTCCACTTTGCCTCAGTCCATCTAAAAATGAGCCCCAGACACTCAACAGCACTGCTGGATTTTGTTGAAATGTCTCTGTTCCTACTGAAGTGGAAGCTGCTTTTCCTGGAAAGGGTTCTAATGTTAGAACCACCGATTTGTAAGACAGAATCCTGTCACTTGATGGTGATATCTGTTCCATATTGGTGCAGATTCTGTCCTCGTAAAAAAAAAAAAAGTTTTTTTAATTCTGAAATTCCAATTAATACTATGCTTTTAACTTGCAAAATTCTTAGGGCAATATGGCAACAAACAGGAAAAAGTTATAACTTGGTTTGAATCCTGGCTGTGTGGAGTTTGCATGTTCTTCCCGTTCATGCGTTGGTTTTCTCCAGGTACTCTGACTTCCAACACTAGCCAGGACAGGGATTGGCGACCCAGTGACCCCGAAAGGTATCTAGCAGGTTAAGAAAGCTATGCTTCTCTCCCTTGCTGCAGCATAGCCTTCAAGGGGGCAAGTCTGGATCTCACTGTGTCGTTCCCCAGCCCAGATAAAATACAGAGGTGTATCAGGAAGGGCATCTGGTGTAAAAATCTCTACCAAATCACCTATGCAAATTAGTGAAAGTTGATTTGCTGAAGTGACCTCTGACAGTATGTAACGGAAGGTGAACAACAACCCTTTAAGATGTAATATTTTGTGTGAAAATTTGAGCCTAGCCACAGCAAGAATACCTGCTGGATCAAAACATGCATTAAACATTAAAATTCTTCATAGGATAGTTCAAAATTCATAACTGACTTATTATCTTTAGGCAAAACACTCTATCTGCTGTATTTCCCAACCAAGTGAATTATTTTATGTCTCTCAATAAAATCATACTGCATAAAAGAGAAAATTCTTTAAAAATATGAGTAGGTTTCAATTGGAATCACAAGTTTAAATGTTTTTCTATTGGCAAAATTACATTAAGGTTTTTGAAACAACTTAACTTGAACTATGTACTGCATGTGTTTAACATCATAACATCAATGTATTAAGAAACAGAACACACGTAACTGTGTTAATTTAAATGCCTGTCAATCTGGGAAAACTGTAGATGTTCCACCAATACAACAGAGATTATCTTAAGACGCACAGGATGTCCCCTTCGATTTACAGTAAGATTTAAAGAGCTTTCATAGAAGGCATTTGATTATGAGGTCTCAAACTGGTGTCCCGTACAACGAACACAAATGAACTGTCGTGTCTCAAGACAAAGGAGACTAAATTAAGGAACTATAAATAATGCAACAAAGCCTCATGCTCATTGAAATACACACACACACACATGTGTCTCCACTCCAAGCTGAACGCGCCTGAGCAAACTGTCTGGAGAAATATGTTCTCTTTAATCAGAACAGTAATGCATCTTTTCTCCTCGCCCCACATCAGGTCAGTGGGGGCCTGATGAGTGGAAGCGTGCGGCATATTGAAATAGATTTATTCAAACTGATAGCATCTCAGCTCCACACCAAGTGTGTCAAACTGTGCACAAGTCTTTTCAAAGCCCTCTAAGGATGTATTGAACAAAAGCAGGGGGACAAAAGTCTCCAAATGAGCTCTGGATCATTCCTGGAGCAAAGGGATCAATAACCACAAGGCTAAGCCATCGCTCATCCATCTGATTCATATCTTTCACATATCCCTTGCCATACCATTTATTCCCATCTGATGCTTTTTTCAGATGTAAGAATCGGCATCTCAAGTTGACTCTGACCCTGTTTGTACTAGCCACAATACTTTTATTCAATCCATACAGAGACAGTTTTGAATTTGACCTTAGAATCTTGAAAAGAGATAAAATCAACCTGAGATGAACACAAAAACGCAGCAATTTATTGGTTTTTAGTTACTAAGTGAAAACAACAATTTAAAAAAAACAAAGTAACCCCCTCCCATAACTTTTCCATCAGAATTAAGTGAGTAAGTGGGAGCCAGGTGCTCCTAATCAAATGCACATGATAATTATTGATCATCTGCGCCTTTGAGCACTGCGATAAAAGCACTAGTTTTGGCAGTTTGCCCACCAGAGGAATCCAGGTGTGATAACATGGTGCCAAGAAGGAAAGACATCAAGAATTAGCTTAGAGAAGCAATTATTGCTGCCCATCATTCCATGAGCAATTATGGAGCCATTTCGTAATAATAAAGACTCCATCATTCTGCGCTGAGAATTTTTGCAAAGCAGAAAACATCAGTCAATTGTCATTTTTTGTCAAAAGTGAGGTTCCCTTCAATGTTGTTAACATCTGCTGCAGAATGTGAATTAATGGATCTAAATAAGTAAAAAAAAAAAAAACACACACACACATGAAGATCTCTGAAAAGGTCACCATTGGCGCAGAGGTAAAAGGTCAAATGTGAGCCCTAGCGTGTTTGACTGCATGATCAAAAAAATGTCATGCAATGAGACAATAATCTCAAGTGCGTCAAACAATCTACAACAAACTGACAGCAGCGGTTTCACAACTCTTTAATCAAAATGCAGCTCACAGAAATTTAACTGGGAGCTGTTTGTAGCTCAAAAAAGCAAGTAATGCTGGAAAAAAAAAGAGCAAGCAAATATTTCTCCATAGTAATGTAAGCAATTGATGAGCTCTTAATCAAAACTAGGAGTTCATGGTTTTTTTTTAAATCAAAGTGTCATGAAAACATTTGAATTGTTAGTTCAGTATCTTTTTAAATTAACTCATACAGACATAATTTAAACTGACCAAGACACAACTTTTCAAAGATGCATAAATCAAATATTATCTTTGACAAGCTGATTTTTTTTTATTTTACCTCTTTTCAAACAAGAGGCATAAAATTCCACAAATCTCAGAGAGAGAAACATTGTGGTTGTTTACAACTAACAGGATGAAAACACAGACAAATTGTTTAAAATACGGTAAGTGCTAATAATACATGCTGTATATTATTTTAGAATGAAAAGCTCTTTTGAATTATTAAAAATGACACAAATATTTGATGCACTGACTTCTGAATGACCCCTTAGGTCTATTATAGGAAAGAGGAAAAAACATTTCTTTGTTCCCCCACTGTAAAAAGATGTGTCCAGAGACTTGGATATAAAAAACATAAAAGCTCAGAGGAAAAAATTTAAATTTTACTTCTAATGTAAGGGAGTACACATTACGGTGAAATCTTTGCGAGAAGTTATACTTGACCAAGGTTTAATTAAGAAAATATAAGCCTGCCACTTGCCTTCATCATTGAAAACTGAAATTATGTCATAAATAAAGTTTTTAAAATATCCTGGTGATCCTATTTTTCTATCAATTTTTAAATGAAGACAGTGAATTAGGTTAAAATAATGAATTCACAAAACATTCTTCAATAGACTACTAGACCTCTACCAGAGGTCTGGGAGTTTGAGTGTCATGCGCGGTATTTTGCTGTTTTTAATTCAACTCAATTCAGTTTCATTTATATAGCCCAATACGACAGCTACAGCCGTCTTATTGGATTAACATCAGTTTATTGCAAAAACAAAAAGTCAAACATAAAAATGTAAACAATAGCTGGTTGTGAAACAAACTCAGCTGTAAACATCTCTGCCCTTACACCCTCCTTCTCGGTGAGAAAAAACTCATTAAAAAAACCCTGTCTCTTTTTGGGGAAAATATAGGAAACCTCAGGGTTGCCCACATGAAGGAGGGATTCTCAACCCCAGACGGACAGGTTATGAGTTAGAAATATTAAAGAAACATGAGTTTAATTAATTCTATAACTAAATTATTGAAAAACAAGAATATGTCTAATAAACAAACACATGTCTAGATAAAGATCTACAAGTTAAGATAACAGCTAAATATTTAAATAAACAACGATATGTTTGAATAGTGTAGCAGATGGGCTTCATCCAGCTGGAGTTGTGGAACAGCTGGGGTTGCGGGTAGAGCCAGAGGCAAGATCACAGCCAAAGACAGGAACACAGATGATCCACCTGGAATCAGAAATCTCTCCCGCTCCTCCGTAGGGTAGTGGAAAAGAGGGACAACATGTGAATTGCACTGCACCAAATGGAAGCATGATGAACCAAATAAAATACAGCATTGGCAAATGACAATGGATGTATTGAAGATTGCAGGTGAGGGGAGTGGGGGTGGGAGAAGGATACAGACACTGGTTAGGGTGGGGGGAGAATGCGAGAAGGATACAGACCCTGGTTAGGGTGGGGGGAAGAGGGATACAGACCCTAGTTAGGGTAGGGTAGAGAGGAAGGGGGGGTGTCTTCATTCTTAGCACTGCACTTTTCTCGACTGAGATGTCTATAGTTTTTCCAGGGATCTGCTGTAGCCATTCTTCCAGTTTGGGCTTTTGGATCACCAAGAGCACCACGATCATCTTCAACTACAATGGCTTCTTCAGTTCAATTTCACCCTGAGTCCTTGTTATTTCTTTGGTTTCTCTTGTTTCTTCTTCACTTGGTCACTTGGTATTGCCACATCCACCATAAAGGCTTTCTTTTATTCTTTACCTCTTACCACAATGTTTGGTTGGTTCACCATTACCGTTTTATCAGTCTGTATCTATAAGCTCCAGTGGATCTTTGCTCTCTAATTCTCTAATACTACTTTCATTCTCCAATGTGAATGAATGGTGCTTGGACATTACTGCCAGCAAGCAGGAGATGTCCTCTCAGTGCCCTACCCTCCAATTTTAACTGCACCATAGACATCTAGGGTCCCTTGGTGAGAGAGTGACCGGACATCATTGTGAGCAATCTGGAGGTATCCTCTCAGTGCCCTACTCGCCAATTTTAACTGCACCTTTTAGTTCACACACCCTTAAGCCTAAACAAACACACCCCAACAACGCACACACTAATAAATTACACAAGGAAGGTGGGACTAGTGATCTTCCGTCCCCTACCCCATCCCTGGTGGAGGGAACAAGGCCCTCAGCAGCGGTGACCTTGTCTCTTGGGTGTGGGCCTACTGGACCCTACGGCCACCTCCCCACACAGGGAGAGGGATCCCTCAGTCCTCTGGCAAACACCATGAGCATGGGATCACATTCTACCTGAGCCTGGAGGACGTCCGTGTTTTTATGGTGCGGGTTCTGGTCTTTGCCCTTGGGTGCCGGGCCCTTTCTAAATTCCAACATTGGGAAAGCCTTGTTGGGCTATGTTCTCAACACCTTTTGGGGAACCCCACTTCTCTTGGTCGTCCCTCCTCTAGGTGGGGGTGGCTAGCCCCTGCCGTGCTCTCTTGTAGATCTCCTGCGGTTGCCTGGAGCTTGGGGCGTGGGTCTCCCTTGGCCTACCAGCCTCATTTGTTTGCCTCCCAGGAGGGGGAGGTCTCTGTGCCTTCAGCCCATGCTTCTGTTCGGCGATGTCAGCAGGCCTGGCATCTTACCGCACCACTGCCAACAGATGACGTGTTCCTGCCCCTCCCTACCAGGTGGGCCAAAAGGTTTGACTTTGCTCGGCTGATTTGCCCCTTTGTCTGGAGAACAGGAAACCCGCGCCACTGTTTGTTGGTCCCTTCCCCATCTCTAAAGTGGTCAATCCGGTTGCTGTCCGCCTGCGTCTGCCCAGATTTCTCTGTATACACCCCACCTTCCATGTCTCCAAGCCTGTCAAGCCCCTTTGTTCCTCCTCCTGATGCCCCGCCTTCGGTTTGGTTCATTGACAGGGGTCCTGCTTACATGGTCAGGTGCCTACTCCCTTCCAGATGCCGAGGACGGTGTTTGCAGTACCTGGTCAAATGGGAGGGTTATCGGCCTGAGGAACGCTCCCGGGTGCCGGCGCGCTTCATCCTCGATCCTGGTTCTCGAACCTGATCTCCCGGTTCCACCGGGACCAGCCTGGGTGACCGTCAGTTGCCGGACGTTGAGGAGGGGGTACTGTCATGGCAGCTGCAGCCTACGTTCTGGCAACAGCTGCTCATTATGCTGATGACTTCCACCTGCGCACCTCCCTATAAATTACTGCCACCCTGCTTTACTCACTGCCAGAACGTCTAGCTATTCAGCCCGACTACCAGCCTGCTTTCTTGCCTGTGTTCATGCTTCAGGATCTCAAGCTGTCTGCCTGCTTACCTGCTCCGTGTCCTCCGCCACAACGCTGCCATTCTGCTGGGGCTTGCTTCCTGTTCCATGATGCTGCAAAGTATTTTCCAGTGACCTCACTCTTCAAGCACTCTCCCCTAACAGACTTTCTCATTTGAGGCCGACATTGCGTCCGACATCGAAGCTATAGACTCTTCTTCTCCTCCATTGACCCTACACTGCCCTCCTTCTACTAGTCTGCTCCACTCATCTTCAGCACCCTCTGGTGTCTAGTAACACCTCTGCACCCTGCATGCTCCAGTCTCCTCATCAGTCAAATCAACTTAAGATAGATAGATAGATAGATAGATAGATAGATAGATAGATAGATAGATAGATAGATAGATAGATAGATAGATAGACTAATTATTATTAACAAAATAAAAAACTTCACTTTTATGTGTTCATGTGGCATTAAAGCTCGCATCAAATAAGCATGAATTGTAAAAGCCAGACTCAGGTCACGTGACGACAAAGTTGGCCAACTGGAAAAAGCGATTCTCAGCTTCAGACCTCCATTACATCACAATGCGTGATGGATTAGACGGTTCGCGACAGAAAACAAGAAGCTATGGAGCTTCGAGTAAAAACAAGCCCTCTCTCTCTCTCTCTCTCTCTCTCTCTCTGTGTCTCACACACATACACACCCACACGCACAGGGTGACACATTCGGGCTGCGCACGCCCATCTCAGTGTAATAACGCCGCTGCGAGACATAAACAATGAGGAAGGAGCAACCGCGGTTGAGGAAATCATGCACATGTCTGAGGATTTAAATCAACAATCAATTCATTTCTCTTGAAGAAGGAGGACGCGCTTCATTTGGGGAAATCGAAAGCATATTTTTTCCTGTCAATAAATTCGGCGCCAGACGAGGAGGGCCACTTTTTTCTCTGTGTGTGTGCTTCGAGTGTACCCTTTTTTAAATTTTTTTTTTTAGTAGAAATAGTGCTGGATGTTTTTGAACAAGAACTGAGGCTTTTGTGGCCGCGTGAGGACGTTTCGTAATGATAGAAAACTGAAAGGAAGGAAGGATTTTTTTCCTCTAACCTCCGTCTACAGCCGTTTTCCTGCTGGTGGACTTTTTTCTTGCCTGAGCGGTTTGACTCGTGGTTCTGAGCTCGACTTTGTCCTTTTTTTTCTCCCCCCCCCTCCTTCTCCAGCCTGCCCGATCGTTTGATTCCAAAGCAACAGAGGGATTAAAACCTTCGTGCTCGCAGCGCCTGTTTGTGTGAGCCTTGGCTGGGTTACATTGTGAGAGGAACGGTTGTGGCAAGAAAGAAGGCTATAAATAGCGCATGCAATTCTCGAAAACTATCACAAGTGGTGCATCAGCTTGTTGGAGCAGACGGAATCAGATATCCTGCATGTGATATCTGCGCCTTTTTTTGGGGGTGTAATTTCTCAACGTGCATTCGACTCGTCTAAAGAACAAAGTTGATGCGTAAATTTCGCATTTTTCTGCTCCTCGAGCGCAGAAGACGGGACTCGATCTCTGATGGATTATGGTGATTTAATTACGAAACTATCCGCGGACAGACCGCTCTGGAAAGGGTCTGGTCTTTTGTGCGTGGATTGAAATGGATCCGTGCGTCAACGATCAGATGCGTGGAATCGCTTGGACCGGATTGTAATGTTGTGATCCCCGCACATGCTTGGATTTACTGCGTTCAGCAGGCTACAAGAAAAGCTCGGGCTTTATTGGATGCATTCTGCACTTCTTTCTGAATACGCCCATCCCGTCCAGCCCGCGATCCGGACCTCCTTGTGAGGTTTGAAGCCTGCTGGTTTCGGCAGACTCCTAAGGGAACCGATTCGTCACCCCTGCTCGGTGTTAGCAACCGATGTAGGATTTCGACATGCCATGCGCTGACGACCCCAAAGGCGGACGATTATGACTGCATCGGCGAATTGGGTGGCTAACGGGGCAAGCCTTGAGGACTGCCACTCCAACATCTTCTCTCTGGTACGGTATCCATAAATCATGCTCATCCCGGTTGTGATCGACAAAGTCATAAGACCGTGGGAGGCACGCGTCAATGTGCGCAGAAGTGATCCAAACGCTGATGTTATGAGGCAATCATTAACAAAAGATCTCCAGTAAAGCTGTTATTATGGCACACTCTCCACACCTAACCAGCAAGAACTCCTATTTTGATCCAATTTTGGCACGATTTAAGCATTTGTTCATTGCCAACATTTAGGGGTGGGGAAATGAAGATATAACAAGCTTAAATGTATGTCTATAGAACTATTTCCTAGTTTAAAGTGTGAGAATAATTTGATGACCTCAGGAACACTGAGGAAACACACATGTCACACAAACAAAGATGGCTTTTGACAATCGGAAGCAGCACTTTCAGTTCATGTGTATGATAAGAAGGTTGTTTTTTGGTCTATGTGCAGTGTCATGCATTTTTTTTTTGTGCACAGATCTGGTTTTTGAGGGTGGAGAAGAAAAGAGCAGAGTGTTTTCACAGTTTTCATCCTGTAGTCAGCGAGTTAACTGTCTTACCACAACAGGCAGCCAAGTGGAAAGGCATGCAGTGGACTGGGCTCATGCAGGCTGCTGAGAAGAACCACAACAACATAGGGGTCCTGGGGGCTTTTAAGGTGATGGTGCAGGTTGAGGAGCAACAACAACCCCCATTGCATTAAGCAAATCACAGCAAGGCTACATAAAACATATTACTAAAGGAGATTTTGAAGGAATGATCACAGTTTTTTACTTCTACAGCACTGTAAAAGCAGGGAGTGTGTGGGACTTATAGCTGCCCCATTAACTTTTTAAAAGCATCTTGTGTGACTTTCTACGCATTCACAGTGAGATGCATCCCAATATAAGCGGTCTTAAATCTTCTCGGCTTGACACAATAGAAAACAGCGATTGCATTTCTGTCACCGTCTCATTCGAGGCTATTCCCTTGTGGAAAAAAAAAAAGCTCTCATTCACTCACTGTGGCTTTATTGGCCATCGTGAACATCCCTTTCAAACTGAGGGTGAAAGAAACCATCCATCAGCCGGCTTGTTGAGAATATTTATGACTGGCGAGTGCCTCAGCAGTTACTCACTGGCAGGGTTCCTGCAGGGGAGTCCTGGATGGGACAAAACACTAATGACACACCAAGTGTCCTGGTTAGAGGCTACAATGACAAATGCAGGGATGGAAAAATGTATCTTTTGGTTTACGGTGAAAGAATGCGCAGGGAGGAGTTAGAGGTACAGGTTGAGATACTGCAACAGATTTTTTTAGCATGTTTGCAGTTGTTGGGTATATATTTTAAAGTTTTTAATGTGTGTCATTCATCCATTAACCGTATTTTCACGCATTAGGCGAACAACTTGGTTGGCTGTAGACTTGCGTGTTTGAGCTCCGGGTTGATTTAATTGTCTTTTATGACTCTTCTACTTAAGATGTGCAATTTTTACTCTGCCTCTATAGCTGCACGTGGCTTTTACCAGGGAGGCCACAATTCTCAAACGAAAACTTAACCGTACACACTTTAAACTTAATTGTTCAAATTAACCCAAGTTGGGTTGTTTTTAACCCAACTCCAAGGAAAAAAGCATAATTTGGGTTAAGATGAAACCACGACAACCCAAAACATTAGTATTGCTCCATGAAGTAAGACAACAATATATCCCCAAGAATGTAAAATATAACCCAAGAATCGAGTTGAAAAATAATCAAAATGTTTTAAGAGTATATATATCACACCATCAAATCCAATTGTAGGGAAAGTGAATTGTTCTATCTCTACTTTACACCACAGTGGCCGAATCCAAATTCATTCCCTATCCTTATGGCTTCCCCCTACCCCTATTTATCCCTCTAAGCGAGAGATATGAAAAAAATAGTGGATTCAAACCCAGACATTACTACCACTAGATTAACTCATCAATAGTCGCCGGTCATCTACGTTAGCGCGTAGCTGCCAGCGCTTGGAAAATACATAACATTTTTACATTGAATGTGTCACACAATTGTGCAAAGTTTAAAAAGGATTCAGTAATTATTGTTTTATTGCATGACACCAGGCTTAGTATAAGCCAACTAATGGGCTTTTCTTCATTGTTTCTTGCTTTGAAGCAAAACAAAAAAAGAATTTTTCATATTTTTTTGTTGTTGTTTTGTTTCACAAAAATCAGACAGAAACAAAACCTTGACCTGAAAATTGAGGTTTGAACCAAATTGTGGGAAAAGTAAATCGTTGCATCTCTACAACTTACTTTAAGTAACAGAGAGGGCACGGCTGGTTAGCATTGCTATCACCTTTTCCAAGTCAGTTCGTGCCTGACTTGCTTGGCCCTCTGTCTGGATTGAGTCTTCAAATAGATGTCGCTCAAAGTGCATGCGGCTTGCACGGTTCACACTGTGCAGGAAGCTCCATTCATTGTTTTGTAGTAACCTGAACAGTTTCTTTCATCATCCTGGAAGCTTCTCGTTAGCAGACGTCATCTTTTTTTTCCTTTTTTTTTTCCAAAGGATAACAGCTGTCAAACGGCAGTTATGCTTTGCTGCACAAAGCTTACTGTGCATTGTGTGTTGTAAAACAAAAATGGAAACAATTAGCCTGTCAACACTACAGCATGGAAAATAGACTCTTAATAAGAAGAGAGTCCTTAAGATAAAGTTTTTTTGCTTTTTTTTTTTTTTCTCACGGTGGCTTTGTTCCTACATAAGCATGTTGTCATCAGCTGTTGAGTATTGTAGACTGATAGCATGTTCAACAGCATTCTAGCTTTGCACTGTCTTGCAACAGGGAAAGGTGCCTTATTAGAAAGCAAAAGTGCCCACATCGTGGGACTTTCTAGGGGCCACAGCAGATTACTGTCAACTGCTCTGGGAGGTCAGTGTCAGTTACTTGGGATTGCTACAATCACACAACCCACAAAACAACTGTCTTGCGTGTTGGTGATCAGCCATCTGTGACCAAAAGCAAACTAGACTCTTGTAAGTGGGAGAAAATCACCAAGCTGGTGAGCTGAAGTGGCAGGGAAGGAGGGAAAAGGGTGGAGGAGGAAAGGAAAGGCAGTGAGAGGTTTTTTGAAGGACTGCAGCAGAATCTGTTTTCATTTTAGGAAAGTATTATGACTGATGAGCATTTCCTGACTGCGAGCCTCGACCTATTTGAGACAGAAGCCGACAGTGAAAGGGTGAAACAGAGCGAGGCATAACATTAAAGAGGGAGGAGGTAATGAAATAGACGAGGAGGAGACAGACATCTTTCTGTGGACTGCGCAGATTCCTTTCAACAAAGAGTCCCAGTTTGTAAAGCAAAGATGAGACGTTCAAGGACCTCACAACGTGGGAAGCTTCTGTTCTTGTGTGTCTGTTTGTAGTGGGCACATTATAAACCAAGCAGGCTCAGGAGACTTTCTTCAAAGGGCCATCATTTTACACACACAGACATATATAGATATACACACAGAGATGCATTCATTTGTGCCTTCGTTCGTTCCCCAAACACACAGTAAGGGAAACACCTTGTTTCCCTCATAAACACACATACCACAGATACAAAGCACACTTTTCCCCACCTCCCGTTTCATGCACGTACACACCACAGTGTTTAATCGTCTATATTTGGGCTGTGAATACATCTTGCATCCCAATGCTTGTGCAACCATAGGTGGGATGCAGAGGCCTTAATTAAAGGACTTCTCCCTGTCCCCTTGACACAGGCGCACAGGTCTAACACTGGTAATTAAGTGTCCTCAAGTAGAGATCTAATGTGATCACCTAAGATGTGCTCATTAGCCAAACTGTATTCCAATGTAGATCTTGCTTGTGTAACGATGATGCTAGTATGGTGTGGAAATAAAGTGCTGCAAGATGAGACCGAGGGAGATAGCAGAATCATGATTTATGGCAGGTGAGTGGCCATGGCTTGTAAGAAGAAGCAGGTAATCAGGAGTGGTGCCTTTTTAATACAGCCTGTTTGCATTTCCGTGTTATTAATGGCAGTGGATAGTGAAAGAATGCTTAGGGATAAGAAAAAAAAAGGCAGCAGTTGGGCAGAGTGTGTGCTGGAACAATGAATCATTTGGACTTAATGCAGAACTGGGAGACATTATAAAATGTTGTTATGTTAGTGTTGACACAGAGTTGGAGAAGCAAAATAGATGCAACATTAGTCTTTATACCTTATGCTGAGAAATGCTAAAATACTTCACTGCATTGAAATTGAATGGAAACATTACAGGTGATGGGATTTTTTTGCTAATTTTATCCACTCAAATTCAAAGACAAATTGGAAGATAATTTTCAGTTCAATCGATGTTTAACTAGGATATTGTGAGGCGGTATCAGCACCTATACTAGCAGCAGATAAAACTTGGATATCGTTGAGTTTCATTAAGTAGGAGATTGGATACGGAAGCCAAGTTAAAGTAAGAGGAAATTCTTTGACTTCCTGTTTGAAGCTTGCTTGAAAATGGGAAAAAAAATCACTCTGAACTTGTTGAATAGGAAAGTCATTCTTCATTCATAGAAGTGTAAAACAGTCAAACTTTACGACATACTGTAAATAAATAAAACCTAATATTATCTGATCTAAGGACCCCAGTAAATATTTATGACAGCTATTCTCTGGGTGATTTTTATTCATATAAATCTTTTTTTTTTTTATATTTGACTTTAAAATAGTTGTTGGGCTTCTTGTTCTTAATTAGAAAGACTGAGATGCAGTCATGAATATTTGGCCAAAGTGGTGCCAAGAAAAAATAAGGAGTAACTCTTTCACTTCCAGATTGAAGCCTGTCTGAAAACAAAAATATCGGGATTAGAACTTCCTTTTATTTCCTATGGTTTGATATATATATATCAGAAAATTTGATATATATATATATATCAAATTTTCTTTTTACAAGAAATGAGCAGTGCTGCAACTGTGTACTGTACCTTTAAAAGTCTTTTAGTTATTTAATGCTTTCTGGAGAAGATATGTCACCCTTTACTCTTAAAGAAAATGCGGAACAAAAGTTTGAGACACTTCCAACTTAAAACTTCCACTTGTTGTGGATAAGTTTCACTGTGAGACACATGGTCACACTCCATGTCTATGCAGATGGAGAGAATACTGTTTAAAAAGCAAGATTTCTTTGTCTGAATGTATCAAATATCAAAATGGGCATGGAATTAGAAAAAAAGAAAGGAAGACGTGCTTACAAAACTGGAATTCTGCAGACTGATGAGGGAAGTCAATTTGTTCATTTAATATCAGTGTCAGCAGACCCTCCCATGAGATCATTCTCATTTATTATATACTTGTGCTCAGGGTGTAGGCCACCTGAGACCTAAAGACAACTGTCTCTGTCCCATGGTGAGAAGGGCCGGGCGGGTGTATTCATCCTCTCTCTGTATGACAGTCTTCCGCTCTCCTACTGACAGTTCACTGCCTAGAATAGTTGCATTTCTGCAACCTTCTAAGTCTCTAATTGGACAGGACGCTGAGAAGCAGTTACAATTCCACATGGAGAGGAGCAGTAATAATGGTCTCTCAGTCAGAGGAACAGAGGGCCTTCCTCTGCTCTATGTGTCTGGTGAGGTAAAAGCAGCTGCATGGCCTTTGAAATCAAAACATGCACAAAAAGAAGTTCATGAGCAAAGACACACTCTCCTTCTAAACCACCTCATCAAACTTTCAATTTACAACATTCTCACAAAAAAAACGAATATTTTGAGGACCAGGTTTGTCAAAAAGCAAAAAAAAAAAAAAAAAAAAACCCATAAAACTTGATGGTTTTTTATCTTCTAGAAACAGTATCTCAAATGTTAGACAAAGCATCTGAAGAAAAACACTGTTTTTTTTTTTTGTTTTTTTTTTGCTTGTACATGCATTTTTCTGTGCACTATATTAAGAATGACATTGAAACAGCAACTGCATCAAGGAGAACATCATTGCACGTTTCCAAGGCAGCATCTCTGTTTTCTGCTGCATGCCCCATGGAGCATCTCCATCTGGCCAACTTTCACTAAACAGTCCACCCCCTACGCTCAACCTGTGCTTTTGGCTCTGCTCGCTTGCCATTCAGACAGCTAGAGCTGGCTTCACCTTGAGTCTATGCGAGGCAGCTCCCACTAATCCGCCCATGTCACTGCTGTGGGAATTCCTTGTCATGGCAATGGGACACATCTTGACACTGGCCCACCTGTGTGAACACTGCATGTCAAGAGCACAGATATGGAGGCTTGATGCCATGACGAAGTGAGGGTTTAAGTAGGTTACAGCGGCCCGGGTGGAGCGTTCACTGGAAACAGGAAGATCGGGATCTTCTCACTTTTTTGTTTTCATTGCATGACTGTTTTGTTGTAAATTCTCTGGAGTGTAGTCATGGATCTTATCTGAGCTGCAGGCTTGTCGGAGACCTGCCAGGGAGGTGAAGAACAGTTCAAAGACGGACTAGGAGGGGAGGGGACGGGATGGCGAGGAGTGGGGGGGAACCACCTCTGGTCCCAGAGCTGAAAATGGGACAGGATGGGCAGAAGTGTTCTGGAGCATGTTGGCTTGAGTGTGAAATATGTAAGCCCTGCAGTGCCAGCTGTGTTCTATTCTTAGTGCCTGCTGGTGTTCTCGCATGTGTGCGGGGCGACACAGGGCTGAGTGGGAAAGGAGGATTGGCAGGAATGGGCAGTGAAGCCCACGCCTTCAAGTGGCTGCAATAGCTGGAAAATGAGCCAATTATCTGACTTGTACAGAAATGCATTATGACTGCATCTCTGTCACCAAGCTCTATGCTACTTTTTTTGGTAAAAAGCAAAAAAATAAATAAAAATTGGATGGATGCTGCAGCATCACTATAAATATATATAAATACATATTAAATAATAAATATATATATATATATATATATATATATATATATATATATATGATGGTGTAATGTGTGCAAATCTGTTTTATGATTTCTGACATGTGAGAATTTGATTAAATATTTAGGCTTTTTCCGCCTTGTATAACGAAGCTCTCCTGTATTAGCAACACAATTGTTTGTCAGTTATTACCAGTTAAAAAATGTTTTTAAAATTTTTTAGTGTTTGTTAAAAAAAAGTATTAATCTGTCAACATGTGTTAAAATTACTTTTTAAATACCTGCTCCAATCATCTTTTGATTTATTTCTAATTACGATGATGCGAATAGTTTCTGCAGAGTGGCAAGAGTTCAACAGAAATTCACCTACAAGTTGTTGGCACGGGGCAACCCCGTCCCCTCTTCCTCTCCCAGTTGTGGAGCGGAGCAGGAAGCTCCAACGTATTTTCCACATCACAAGTACAGTACACTCTGTTTGAAATGGAATTGTTTTTCTGCTCCTGATTCACAATGATTACAATTAAGAAATACTCGGGAATGGAATTTTAAGCTTAATTGTATGTATACATGTCATCCATCATCAGAAAAATGCCACAAGAACATGTTAAAAACACAGTTTTCATCAAAGTGGAAGTTTTTGCACAGTATCATTGAAGAAACAATGTGCTGAGACATTGAAATGAAAAAGACAGGAAAGTGAAACTAAAAAAAAACATAATAGTGTGATCATAATCTAATGGGACTAAACAAACAAGTTTAAACAAGTTTAATTGCTCCCCATTTGTAGTCTATTCACAACATTAAGTCACTCAGTGTATTAATGTTAGTTTGACACATGTTGCATTTTTGCAAAGTAGGTTAAGCTGTACAAGCTTTTGAGATGCTTTAAGTTGGATAACATGAGACTTTGTTTCTTGGAAGTGTAATATAGGGTCTGCTTTGTTTCCATAATTGACAGGGTCAACAGAGAACAAGAAAGCAAATGAAGCAATAGTACATTTTCAGTCTCATGTCCACAAAATAGTTGAAAAAAGCTAATTAATAAAAATAAATCTTATTTATACATATGAACAATATTGTTAGAATGTATTTGATTTGAACCCAGGAGTAGCAAACTTTTTGACTCGTGGACCACAAAGGGTTCTAAAATATCCCAGATGCTTGGAGTGTTTTGGTGTTCTATCCAATGAAAGAAATAAACAGCATGAAATCTGGACAAGAACATGCTTTAAGATTATGATTGAAAATGAATATATATCTATATATTTTAAAACAGAAAATGTTTACATTTTTAATGCAAAAGTCAGACTTTTTGTCAGGAGTCTTGAGGAGATCAGGTTGCAGTCTCTCCATCTAGCTGCAGGCATTTGACAAAGAGAATTTCTCCAGAGGAGATATTGCCCTCCTTGTAGCTGGGCAAATATTTTCCACAAGCCAGGCAGCTTTGCCACTATCATGGCTGGCTGGATATCAACTGCAGTTAGTGCACACTTTGGGTTAAAGAGCAGAGAAAAAAAACAGAGAAAAAGAAAGCATTAATATGGTCCAAGGTTCTGCTGTAGTCTAATTATCATGCCTCCGTCTTCCATTGGGAGATTATCTGCGACCAATCAGACGGATACTTGAAGAGAACAAACACATTATGCTCAGACTGTTGATTCCCAGCCGTTTGTGGTGCATTGATTCTCATTGCTTGGCCAAGCAGCTCTTTCTCTCATTCTGAATTAGGCAGATGCTCATGATTTTTCAGATGCTAATGAAAATTTGTACAGCTCATTTTCAGTCCTGACTTGCCTCGCTGAATAAATGGACACTGCAGCAGAGGAGAGAGGCACAAAGGATTCCATCACCTTTTTACCTGTCTGCCTGCCTGCGCCTGGAGCTGTGGGGTTAAAGGAGCACACACACACACAATATAAACATATCTGCACGAATGCATACAACTAGGGAGCTTTAGCTAGATTACACTTAATTATGTGTGAGTTCACATGCCTTTTATGGTGCTAGTGGTTTTCTAGCTCTGATTGGCTACCACGCCTTCTTGGTGAGCGCACAACAGATACAGGACAGAGCTGGGATGGGTTGCAAGTCAAGACCTGTAGTAGTGTGACCCACAGCAGACGTTTAAAGACCCTCCCTCCCCTAGCACCCAGCATGCACACAGTCACACACACACGTTAGCTATTTTTCCCCTCATATTTATTACATCATATTATCAAACAAGCAAATCTACTTGCCGACTTGTGCTGGTGCTGTCATTCAACTTGAAAAAGCATCCCTTTAGAACAATTTAGTTCAGAAAATTACAAACCAAATGAGGTATTTTTCAAACAGCTTATGCTCCATTTTCCTCGTTTCAAGAACAATCAGGCCAATAACTACTTGTGGCCATTACTGATGCTGTCATGCAGCGCTAACTGTTCAATTACTGCTCAGAATTTTTTATTTTTAGCTAAATATGACTTTTTACTGCTTTGCAGGGACTAATTCTACAAATCTTAACTCACAAGCTACATAAACGCATCCAAGTTCACACAGGTTCTCTGCAATAGTATTTGTCATTTGCACTCACTACTTGATGTAGTCATATTACATCTCTTGAAGTTCCACTTTTGATCTATTGTAAAAACGTTCTTAGTGGCCTTTTGATTGTGATTATTGTGAAAAACCGGTCGTTTTCTGGGACATAGTTGCTGCAGAGCAGCAGGAGTTCATTAGAAATTTGCCTCTGAAGTGTGGGTGGGACCATTGGCGCTGAGTAAGCCTACCCCATTTCCCGTCATCCATCTGTTTACATGCTGTCCCGCTAGCTTACAGCCTCTCAACCTAACATTACAGGTGCAAAAAAAAATGGTAAGCAGTATTGAAGCTATCCAGGTGTACAGTTTGAAGGCAGATGTCATAGAAGAAAACAAAGATGTTAATTGAACTATCTGCCTTCAAGTGGATGCATCAGAATGGAATGAAACAAGGAGTTCGCGACCCGCCGACTGTAGCATCTACGTCGCTGGTACAAGTTTTTACCAACTGCATTTTTTTCGTCAAACAATTCGAATAAAGAAATACTCAGAAATGCAATTTAGAGCTTGTATGTCCTCCATGAGAACATTCTAAAAACATAAAAGACCAGGGGCGGAGCTAGAAAATTTTTTATGGGGGGGCAGAAGACTTTGGAAGAGTGGCAAAAAAGAACGGTAGAACGGTTACAAATGAAATGATCATCTGTGTTTCTAACAGTTTTATTAATAGTTTTGTCTTTGTTTTGTCTTTGTTCAGTGTTACTTAAAAGCCTTTAGAACTGAGTGTGTCGCCCGCGACACATTTGGACAAGCCCTCTTTGAATTACCTTAATTTCTTGACAGTTTGCTCTATTTGAAAAATTCCAACAGTTTCTGAAAGCTGAGACGTTGCTCTTGATTGTCAAAATTGTGTCGTTACGGTTATCGCACTCGGAAGCAGCTCCTTTGTTTACCAGGAAGACACACAGAGCGGTAGAGAGGTACTAAGAGCAGTGCAAAGAGCATTTTTACAACAGCGAAAAACGAAGGAAATATCAGCAAGATGACCCTCCCGTGTAATAAAACCTCCATGGAAGTTCAGAGAAGATTTTGAGACCGAAGGAGCAGCAGAAGGAGTCACTTCTGGCGAGAAAAGGTAACGTTTGAGGAGCTCTATATCCGCGTTGATTTTCTGCATGAATCACTCCCTTTCTAGCTATTTTTTTACTCTGAAACACTTACTGTATGAGAGAAATTTAATTCACATGTATGTTACCTTATTTTATACTTATAAGTTATAAGTTATCTTATAATATCATCATATATTTACCTTTGTTCAGTAAAGCTATACTGTGAAATCGTAATAAGTGAATTCTATTTTTTTAAATGTCCTATGAGGGACTATGGGCTGGTGCTGATGAAGAACTGGAAGGACAAAGAGGAAGAAAACTTGGGGATGCTGGAGGTTCTGGTGATGTGGTCAGAGACCAAAGCAGATTTACACATCAACAAAGGTGGAAGACAGATGCAGAGCCTGATGATGGAGACCGTCACCCACTGATGCATCCCATGTGTTCAACCACCTCTAAATACAGAAAACCCATCACCAAGTTAAATCTTTTACCACTGATGCTGCAAACTCTGCATGAAGATCACTCCCTGAAAGTCAGACGTAAGATACCGTATGTGTGTCCATACCTGTGCCCACAGCTAGACAGTAATATATATATATATATATATATATATATATTTAAACAGTTCTATACTTGTCCAATTTAAACTTTTAACATACAAAACCTGTTGTTCAGGTGCAACTGCACTGTTTTTCTCACAAAAAATCTAAAAATCATATTTCGATTTTGTGCTTTATTTATTTTGAAATTGTTATTACACGCTTATGACCTGCAGTAAATTGTGAAATAATGCTAGATATTACAGATTCTATGTTTTCTGGTTTAACGGGCAAAAGCACACATTTACAGGACATTCTCTGACCCCTTTATAATCAAAATTAGCAGAAAAGCCCAGGTGGACATTTTGAGGCTTAGGTGTTAAAAGGTTAAAAATTATTTAGTAATCTCTGTCAATAATGAGACAAATATTGACTTTTTTTGTGCCAAAAACATGATGTTCTTGGACTAGGTCTTTAACCTAAGTTCTGCTTTGTTACAAACAAAGAGGGCTCGGTCATTTTTCCACTAAAGTCTTAGTATGTTAACAAAAAGCACACAATTGCTTTGAAAACCGTATAGATTTATTGATGTGCAGTGAAGAACATATACATACACAAAGTGTTATTTTCTCTGTAACCCAGGAGACGGAAATCTCCAAACTTGAATATGTTTCTGAATTGCTACGGATGTTATATGTTGCCTAGCAACTGTTTTTACCTCTGCCTTGTTTTTCTTCTTTGTGTCTCTCAGTGTTTTTGTCGATTTTTAAAAAAAATAATTTGTATCTTATACTTTGTCAAGCCACACCACAATAAAAATGAAAAAAATAAATAAAAAAATAGCAGGACCTGTTTTATTTATTTATTTATTTTTGTGTAAATAATTTATTAGAAGCAGGACAACTGGCTGTGTCCCGAACACCACACAAGCATTCTGATGCATCACCTTTTTGTGTTGTTTTATTTGCCACTGCACACAGAGTCTCGCCCTTCTTTTTTTGGTCTCTCACTGGTGTTCCTCCTGTTTATTTCTCCTTGTTGTGTCAGGTGAGAAGTTGAGGCGTGATTGGCAGGTCTATCCGTCACTCAGCCCTCGGGACTCTGGCTGCTCTAATTAGGTCGCTTGGCTTGCTCACCTCCCAGGGCAGGATGCTGCGGCAGAACACAGATCAAATGACGGTCTCTTGTTTTGTTGGGGCTTGTAAAGGTGGTGGCAGGAGGCGGAGGAAAGGCATCTGTTTAGTGTCTGCCGCGCGTGAGAGCTTCCCTCGCTACACCTGTTCTGGCACTTTTTGTGTCACTTTTACTCCCTTACAAGTGTGATATTTTGTGCTGCTCTTCATTTGTGGCACGAAATGCCAGAGGGGAATTCAAATCTTTGTGGGTTAATTTGATTTCAGTGGGTTAATTGATGATGGGGCAGTTATTGCCTTCTCTGATTTCTACCACTGAGTCCCTTAAACGATGACTCCTTCATGCATCAGTTTTGTTTATGTTTTTTCATGGATTTTATCAGACTTCCTGCTTTTTTATTGTTATACTGCAAACAGTGACATAGTAATTACTAGAAGAAAGAAAACATAGGAGAAGCAGCTCCTCCTGTTTACATTATAATCAGATAAAACCAAGCTTTTAAACAGTGTATCTGACCATAAAACAGCAGTATTTTTTTATGCAGGAAGCCTTTTTGTGCTTCTAACTAATCTGCCTTTAAAAGATGTCCTTTTGCTCTGTAGTTTCCCCTCCTGTCTCTTTCACAATGGAAATGAACAAAGTGGCATGGCAGCTGAATGCTTTAATGTGAACTCCCTCTGATATAGCAGAAGGAGCAGAAAACGGCGAGGAGATAAACTCACAACTAGACAATTAGAACAGGAACAGCGGTGGAACAGTAAACAAACGGCTGAGCAGATAAAAAATTCCAATCCAATAAAAATCTCATATTTGACACCAGGAACGATTTCTTTAACTTCTAAACAAGTAAATTCCTGCTATCGTTGGAAATCCACCTTAAAAGTCACACTTTTCTTAAGGTCTGAGGGAAACAAAGGCAACATGTCTTATCTAGAGGCAAGCAGGCATCTCAAACAAACTGAATACGCCCCAAATATTGGCAGCCTCCCAAGTCTCTAAACAGATTTTGACGTTTATGAGAAAGTAGTGGGACTCTGACGGAGTCGATGTTTTGCATGTGCCAGAGAAGGTGAAACTGCTGATACAAGCTGTCTTTCAATAGCCTAAAGTGCCTTCTTTGTCAGACTGTGAGGCTCTTATGCTCTTTGTGAGATATCTTAAGAACCGGCACGCCTCTTCGACAAGCTTTCTCATAGGCTTTTCTGTGTGCTGTGATACTGCATTAGCCACACACTTTTTTGATGGAATCTGAAATGATCATATCTCCTGATTTAAAAGTGGCTTTAGAAAGCTAAAGTGAGAAGCCTCCTGAACATCAGACGTGCACAGGGTGTCCCTCTTTGCTGTCTTTTACGGAAACACTAACAAAAGTTCAAGAGCACTTTTTAAAAGGTTTACACCTATATTTAAAAGAAAGAATAGAAAGCTAAAGGGAACTCATATCAACCCTTTGACTTGTGTGTTTTTAGTAATGAAAGCTGCATTATGAGGCATGTTTGAAACGTTGAGAATTACAGAGTGAAAGAAACTTTTGAACTCTGATTCAATTTGTGTTCTATAGTCCCCTTTTATGACAGTTCTGACTTCTATATTTTACCATTAATACCTCATGCATTGAGGTTGACCTTTGGTTAAGATGCAGATTTTGTTTTTTAAGGATGAACTTGACTCGTAAAACATGCTAAAAAACTGATTTTGAAACAGAAAGAAGCAAAGACAATTTTGAAATTTAAGGAGCTATAACTTAAGACTTCACACAAAATGCAACGCTCAATCCCAGTTTATTTATGGGAATAATGATTCAAACATAAAAAAAAGCACAAGTCAGTTTTAAAAGCCAAAAGAGAGCATGAAATACTCCAGGGTGCATTCAATAGGCATCCGTGACAGCAAGTGAGTGCCGAGAGATGAGAGGGAGAGTGAAGACGGGATAGATAATAGAGGTGAGGATGGGGTCAAAGCCTCGGCCCGTCTTGGCAATTGAAGGAAAAGCTCTTGTTTTCGTTTCAGCACTCAATCAGAGATTGAACCAGCGAACCAACGGAACACGGGGTCCTGGACGAATGCTGGCTTTATTCACAGTGAAACAAAATCCAGCAGCTTTTCTCTTGATGCCTTCACCCTCTTGAAGTTTTTTTTAGTTTCTTTTCTGGACGGCAAATAATTTTCCACCTTTGTGCATCACTATCAAAAAAGTATCCTTAGTATGTTTGTCTAATATTTAAAGTCCCACTCCAGTCGGCTTTTAATCTCTTTTAAATGTGTTTCCAGTGTTTTTTAAAAAATTATTCAGTTCATTTTCTTGAACATAGTTTCTGCAGAGTGGCAGTAGTTTATTAGAAATTTGAGTTGTAGGTGTGACCACTGGCACTTAGCAACCCCGCCCCCTTTCCCCTCTCCATTGTTTACGGCTCAGAGCAGGGAGCTTGTGGCCTGTCCAGCGAATTTTCCATCCATCCATCCATTCTCTAAGCCCGTTTTACTTCTTTCAAGGTCACGGGGCTGCCGGAGCCTAACACGGCCAATCGCCTCAGTGTATTTTCTACATCACAAATCTGCTCTTTTTTTGTCTGCTCCTGATTCACAATGATTTGAATAATAAAAAAAAAAAAACTCAAAAAATGCAATCTTGAGTTTAATTTCCTTTCTATATGTCCTCCATAATCAGAAAAAAAAGCCAGTGGATCTGACTCCAAATTGTCAGGGTGAAATTGGCTCATCATCTAAAAACAGATTTTTGTATTTTTAAATTATTTAATACATAATATGCACTTATGCAAATTATTCTCCAAACTCTCAGTTTAAGCCACAAGAAAAACGTCCCTAACAATAATAGAACAAGTGAAAGGCTTCTGTTTGTCTCATTCACTGCAGTGATTTCCCACAGATAATAACTCTGCTTTTTCTCCCAGATTCAGTTTTAATATCTGTTAATGTCTCATTCCTTACAGGTTTTCTCTTAGGTGTTGCAGGTGTTATATATTTGTTTGTTAGCACTTTAGTTAATGATTTTAAAAGTGTGAATGTATCATCATTTGCGCTCGCTCCAATCACTGAAATCCAGTAGACAGACAGACAGGCAGGTTGTGCAATGTAAGTGGACATCAGCAGGAATTTATATCTGCCCTTTGATGCTTGTCACTCTTTTCGAGCGCTTCTGGTGTGCAGCACGCAGCTGCTCTGCGTGATGTTGGCATGCTTCAGTGTTTGTGTGTGCAGGCATGTGTTGGGATCTGCCTGCGAACATGTAGCTGCAGTTTCCTGCAACTGTGCCACAGCTAATCCCCTCACAGGAGTGCAGCAGATAGTGCCTCTCCACATGTGAGATAAATGCCCAACACCTGTGTTTGTGCAGCATCTCCCCGCTAATTTAAAACACAAATAACGGCAGACTTTTTAAGCCTTATATATGCGCTTTATTACCAAACAGATGCTGCTCCTGTCTGTGCTGGGTGGCAGGAGGAAGGGCAAAGTGTTTGTGCTGAGTATCTTGCTATCAGAGTGAAATATCAACCACAGGCTTTAGTTCAGAAGAGTGCTTCTCTCCAGCTTGTTGTTTCTTTGAAAGAAAAAAATTTAAAGCAGTTTCCAAGCTGAGCATTTTTCTGTCTTAAACATGTCTGGAGGGGCCTATTTATCATTCAGTTCACGAGAGACAGAGCATGTTTTACTTCATAACACTACTGGAAGCCTTCACTGTGAATATATTTTCTGACATCTTGCTTCTCCTCTTCGTCGCTCCATATTCAGCAGCGGCAGACAGCTGTGCCAAACACTGAAGGAACTTTTGACATTGACTGGGAGTGACGAGGCAGTACAAGCAGATGTCTTCCTCTCTGCTTTGGGACAAACAGCATCCTTGACCTTGTCACGGCTAATTTTAGGGCTTGGCTTATCACAGCGCCAATGTTTATATCTTCCATTACACACGCTGTCATTACGGGAGGGACATGCTTGTAATTATGGGTGCATTCTGCAGTTTGGATGCTCGTGGGTGTCGTCTGCATACCTCAGTGTGCGCTCACTTTTAAGATGCTGCTTTCCATGCTGTGAAGTCTTGGGAAGAAAGGGCAATGTGGATCTGTTGATTAGAACATAAGCTTTGACTGCGTATGCAGATCCACTCCTACATGTGTCTTTTTTGAGGTAATCTCTCAAAAATAAGCTAAGAATTTACTCAAGCATCTTTAGCTGTCAAAGCTGTGGAACTGCCTTTTTTTTTTTTTTTTTACCTGTCTCCGTGTTAAAATGGGTCAGTGTTCCCAGTCTTGAACGTCTCAGTGTGCCCAACGCGACCCTCACAGCTGGCTAAACACAGTGGAGAAGAGGAGGAGGGCAGTGCAGCACGCTGACCCCCCCCCAACCTCCTTTTCTTTCTCCTCCTCCTCCTCCTCCTCTTCCTCCTGCCAAATCTCTTTCCAGCTCAACAATGCCTTTGTGCATCCGGCTCATCTATGCACAAATGTAAACACAAACAGGCAAATAAATGCAATTGGAAAAGTTTCCAAAGCATGAACGTCACAGGGACGTTTGCTTGGTTTATCTGATGAAGGATTCTTGCAAAAAGCAGCATAAACACTTCTTCATCTAAACATAATTTTATGAGATCAAGTGGATACTAGGATGTCAGCTGCTGGGCCGCAGTCCAAACATTGACCCCAGCACTTTTTCCCTCACGTGTGTCAACCCCTGCTCATTCATTCATGCATTTCTTCCTTTAAGTCTAGCTGCCACTCTTCAGCACATCTCCCAAATGGCGCTCCATTGCAGCAGCGCGGTTAGCAACATCTCTGACAGCACAACGGGGAGGCATTAAACAATCATAGCCGGCACTAAACAGGAAGAGTACCAAAATATAGCGCTGTCATTGATTAAATCAGCATTGTCCGACAGACTCTTTTCATGTGAAACACAATGTCTACGCGCCTTGTGAAAACCATACTTCACACCGCAATCTCATAATAGATTAATGCACAGCAACTGTTTCATTTAACCTCCTCTGCCTACGACGTGTAAAAGTGATCATTGCAGTTGTTGCACTTTATCAGGTGAACATCTGCTAAACTGCGAGAGTTTCACATTCATTTTAAATTCTAATATCTACTGACATTTTTACATTGCAAATATGGATTTTCTCTCTCCCCCTTGCAATCTTGTAAAAATGATTAAGTTCATTTGTTTTCCCACTCATTTACTGTTAGTCAATTTAGCAGTTTCCTGGAGAAAGTCAAACAGATGCTGAGAATTTTTACGGATTTAACAGCTAATGAAATATGCATGGCGTGATCACGCTGCAAGAATATAATTGTGACGTTTGCACATTTAACCAAGAAAGCGCTTTTTC
Source organism: Oryzias celebensis (assembly GCA_014656515.1). Lineage (NCBI taxonomy): Eukaryota > Metazoa > Chordata > Actinopteri > Beloniformes > Adrianichthyidae > Oryzias > Oryzias celebensis. The sequence continues at coordinate 11,956,482 of BNCR01000012.1, forward strand.
TGGTTTTGCCTGTTAGCTGTTTTCTTCTTCTGCTTCCTTTTGGCCCCACTGTTGCTGCCCGCTTGCATTGGCACATTTGGCGGTGACAATTGCAAAATGTCCTTAAACCCTCTATGAAGGCACCACCGCTGCCCCCCACCCCACCCCCCAGCCCCCCCTGAAGTGGGGCCCCCTTTAGCTGCCATGTCACAGAGCACCTAAAAGAGGCCCCACTTTGGTGTGTAGAAGACCAGCTGTGTCCCGAGACTTAAAGCTGAGTCTAGTTCTAGCACAAATAAAAGATTTTATGCAAGCTTTGACTCTTTTATGGAGTGTTTCTGAGAGTTTTCTGCTCATTTGAATGCTTGAGCAAGTTATCAACAGCATTTTTCTCTGTAGCCACGAGCTTTTGTTGTGCGAGGAAACTGTAAGTTTCCATGTTTTTACAAAAGCTCACTTATTCTTCTCAAAGCGTGGACTTTTTTTTTCCTCTTTTGTGTACATGTGTGTGTTAGCTTTTCTCCTCAGGCTCACTTGGGGGATTTTCTGTTCATTGCAGTAACACAAACACACACACACTGTACAGACAACAGTGATCACCCTGTTCTGCACATGCTTTACACTCGTCTGACAGCATTATTTAATGATTCCTTTTTGGGGTGTTTATTGGTTAAAAATTCACCGCCTCCATGCATTAACCATCGCGCCTCTCTTTCAGGCGGAGTTGACCGGCATTAAATGGCGTTGCTACAGCTTCCGCAGTGGGGGGGAATTCGGGCCTTTGATCTCTGCCCCGGCCCAGGACGACCCGGTCCTGCGCAGCTTCATGCGCTGCGTGCACGCCAACCTGCTCTGCGTGTGGCGACGCAAAATCAAGCCTGACGCCAAGGAGTTGTGGATCTTCTGGTGGGGAGAGGAGCCCAACCTCTCTGATGTCATTCATCATGAGCTGGAAGGTAAGCGAGCTTAAGGATTATGTTCGCCTCTCCCCTTTATCCATCTGAATCGTTGTTTTTTTATCCCGTTGATCTTTACCTTCGCCTCCTTTGTGCTTTTGAACTTTGCTTTAGAGGCTTGCACATACTTCATGATTTTAATGGCATTTCTATATTATGATTTAGTAGATTATAATAGAACTATTACATGGCACTGAGCCACAGAGGATTTTCATGAGAAAAAAAAGATTCAGAAATATGTATTAAATATAATCTGCAAGTGCCAAATGGATTTGAGATTTTGCAGAGTGGGACCTCGTGCATTTTATGTAAGATGCAGTGGCGAACATGCAGCAGTCCAATATTCAGGCCGTTTAGAGTAAAGCTCATTGGAGGCATGTTGCATCTGAAAATGTGTTTGTTTTGCATCTCAAGCATTTGTACGCCTTTTCAGGAGTTATGATGAAGCGCAGAGAAATCAAGTCAATTTTTCTTGCTGGTACTTAGTGGCTGCGTGCACTGAAAATTACACGGGGATATCTCACTTGAGAGAATGCCACTGTCAGCAAAATTGTCCCTATTTATAGAGACATTTGCATTATCTTCCTGCGCACGTGTGTGAAGGTCCAACATATTGACTAAGCCTCAGGAAGACAGGGGAGTGGAGGAAACAGGGGAGGGATGTTAATGGGTTTGGTTTTGCAGAACAACAGTCAGGAGGGAAAAAAAACAAACAAACAAAAAAAAAAAACTGGTTTGAGAGTTTCAGTCTTCAGTCATCTATTTAAACTGCCGTGGAAAGACCTCTAAGGTGCTGCAGTAAGTGTTTGTCAAATATTCCTAGAGCTTTTTAAGCTGCACAAATGTGGAACTGAGAGACATATTTGCATTAAACTGGAGCATTTGGCCTTCACTGATTTTAGAAAATCCCCCACAGGTTCATGAGAGCCGTGGCAACAATTAGGCTTTTAGATCTAAAACTTTAACATTTGAAGCCACGAAGCCAGAATCTAAAATTTCATTAATTTAAAGGAAAACTGTGAAAAACTGTTTGTACATTGCAGTGATGTGAATTAAACTTGATCAGATCTGTTCGGCTCCCTTTTTATGGATATCGATTCCTAACTGTCGCTATTTTCAGAACCGTGTCTTTGTTTGTGTATTTAACAGCTCAGATCATGAAGATGTTATCAGTGAATCAATATTTATCTCTCAGTTTAACACATGCACTGAGAAAAACACACAAAGCAAGCAAATCTACTTGCAAATCTACTGCTCATTCATGTTTCCTATCAGCTCTTTCAACATGAAAAGCACTAATTCAAATCTCCACGACAGCATTTTCTTTTTCCTCTACGCACGTGTGGTCAAAACATTCAACACCAATGTATTTGCATCTATCAGATCATGAATAAAGGCAGAAAACGTCACTGTTTAAAGACGCACTCCAAAGAAAATCTTGTGGCATTTTTCCTCATGATGAAGGACATATATAAAGAAAATTCATTGTGAATCAGATGAAAGAAAATTATGTTTTGGCTAAAAACGGCACAATCATACTTAAAAGAGCACTGGAAACACTTCAAGAATCTTCAAGATTTCATCCGATTTTTTGGAAAAATCATTGACGTGGTCATGAATGTGTACGGCAGCAGTCAAGCGGCCATCAGGCATGCAGAATGGCCCGGTTTTTTATATATCCCCGGGCTACCAGGCGGCTGGAGGCTGGAGATCGCCTGAATGGAGTCATTTATGGCCAACTTTTACAGAAAAATTGTCCGGTTGCAATAACATTTTCTTAAATGACATGTAAATATTTGATGGCAATCTTGCATTTAAATTGTTTGGTGGCATTTAGGAAATTGTCACTGTAGTCTAACTGGAATGGCATGGAGCAATATCTGTGTCTTTTTAAACTCTGAACCAAAATGAGGAATTTTGCATGTATTTTCTAGTTGATATAATCAAACTCAGATTTTTTTACAAGCTTTAAAGTCAGTCTTTGCATTCAAAATATGCCACAACACCAACATATCACTGAAGTCTTAGCTTCAGTCTGATTGATGCTGATTCCCTCTATTCAGATCACCACGTCTGTTGCAAAAAGCAAATGAAAATTTAAAGGATTTGGAGGATTTTATAGGAAAGTAGTGCAGTTTTACCAGGTCGGTTTAATCCTTTAACAGCTCAAGCTTTTTTTGTGTCGTATACTTGAATCGTGAATGTTGATTAACACAAATGAACCAAAGTGGTGTGTGTCATCTGCTAATGGCTTCCAACACACAAAGGATTTTTCATTTTTTCCTAGAAAATAATGTGATTTTTTTTTTTTTTTTTTCCCAGCGCAGATTAGAAAACTAGTCTTTCAGCCTTGTAAATTGTGTTTGCAGCTAAGGGCCTCAAATGTAACTCCATACAATGTAAGCTCCCATCCTCAGTTATGAAGAGCATGTGTTTGCATGGAGGGGCTCTTGAGGAGGATTTCTCTGCAACATAACAGATGGCTGCACACATGTGTGCACAAAACCATACCGCATTGCTGTGCAGTGACAAGACTGACTAACTTGTAAAATCTCCTCTCTTGTATTCACTGCTGTTTCCTGTGGAGAATAGGTCTGTGATTGATGAGGATTTTGATTCTGCCAATTAACAGAAAGCTAGTTTTTAAAAAAAAATTTAAAATCCATGTTAGAATCAGTTGTGACACAAAGAATGCAAAAAAATGTACACCTTCGTATTTATTTGCCATGTTAGCGTTCTCTGTCCTGCAGTTCCATTTATCTCTGTCTCCCTCGTGAATTTTTTTTTTCCTCTCACGTGTGATCATTTGTTCTCCCTGGGATTTCTCCATCATTCGTCTCTTTGTTCCTTGCTGTTCTCATCCCTGCTGCAATTGACCTTGCCATTGTGTGCACTATATATTGACTTGATGCACGAGGTGATGTGCGTTTTATTTTGTTTTTTTTAAGACAAACCGAGCTGCTGCCTCGGTTTTTTTTCTCTGAGCTCAGACAAAGGCAAACATGCACTGAAACATTTTTCTTGGTTTTACAGGCTTTTGGACAGATGGTTTTGGGCTGTACTGGCACGTAGAAATTCTCTCAGAAATTTCACCCTCACAGCTTTATCAGTCAGCTTAAATCCAAATAACTACCCTAGAGATTTAAGAAAAAATGAACCGATGGTGGTTTTGGCCTAGGATTGTCCTGGATTTCATCAGTTATAGGAAAATATTTCCAAAATACTAAGCATGCAGCAGCAAAAGCACCATCCTTTTCTAGTTTTGAAGTCTTTCTGAATCTGCGTGCCATCTTTGTGAAGGTCTCAATTAAACACAAGGGTGCTTTCATCTAAACCAACACAGCCAATTTAAAATGATAGTTCAGCTACTTAGAATCCTGCATTTATGAGATGCCTCCATGCTCCATTGTGCATTACCCTCAATAAATTACATTTAGTACTCATGTAATTTGGAGAAGCTGGCAAGAGTACAAGTTTCCATAGTTTAGTGCTTTAAATCTGTTTGCATAAACAGTCTTTTTAGAGTTTTCTAAAAAAATACACACATCACTGGATTTGTGTTAGTAATTTTAGATTTTTTTCTCTCATAATAAGTGACATTTGTATTTTAAAGTGTATTTTTCTGAGCACTTGCTCCTGTAAGGAAATAAGAGGGAGAAAAGAAGGTTGCTGGAAGCAACCAGACATCCACATTTGACATGAATTGTATTAAAACAGACTTCGATTTACATTTTCTTGCTAATCCACAACGTGACAGCAATTCTCTAAAGGTATTGCATTGAACGTCTTTGTTCTCACAGAGCTGTCTGTTTAAAAGAACAATTATAGTCATCAGATTGTTGACAAGACAGCTTAATTGTGTTGGTTTGACTCCTGTCACACCGTTTTTGCCGAGCGAAAACCAGCAGATTTAAAAGTGTCTAATTGAAGACAAACTACTATGTTTAGTGTTGATCTAATTTACTTCACCTCTGGAGTTGCAAGCATTTATTACAGCTATTTATGAGTTTGAGTGTATATCAAATGATATCATTTTAAAAATAAAGAATTCTGGTCATAATAAAAAAAACAGTGAAGAATTGTTGGACAGCAGACGCAACATCCAGCCAGAAATCTGGATTTTATACATTTATATGTAAAATTCTTTGCCAGAAATTTTCCCAAAAGAAATCTTTGAATATCATCATTGCCAAAAGTTTCAGTGAAGAATAACTTGTAACAGTCATTTTTCCCCCTTTTTTTTAAACATTCATAAATAGAAAACTGATTTAGTAACCACTGGTTTGTGGTCAAAAGTAAAAAATACAATTCAGGTTATTGTGACTTTCGCTGTTGTACATTTTTTATCCAGGACTAAAAAAATTGACAACAACAAGAGATGTTTGACTTTATCAGAAGTTTAAAGACCCACTCCAATGAAAATAGTTTGTATTTAAGTTCTTGTAGCTTTTTTTAAAATAGATGTTTATTAGAAAAAAAAGTCAAATTTAAAAGTTCTAATGAAAAAAAAGAAAGTAGAGTAAAAAAGTTTGTCATTTTTTTTGGACCTGCTACGGCATGTCAAAGTATCTTAGCACACTCGAAAAGGTCACCTTGTTTGTTTTAAGACGCTGATGGATTATGATAAACACTTAGACAGCACAATGAAATGAGGTGAAAGAAGGATCGATACAATTTAACTTCTCAGCTTCATGAAAATGTAATTTCTTCAGAGAACCACAACAATCTTCTAAGATGTGTTCCAAATTGCTGTTTCACTGGTCGTGTTCTGTACTGCACTGTTGAGTGGAATTTATGGGATGCTGCATCAATGGCTTTTTCATTGTTTTCCGTAAAGAAGAAAAAAAAAATAGCTGACTTGCTGCTGATAAATGACAAATGATGTGAGTCGATTACAATAGTGGAGATGCTCTTTATTACAGAAAGAGCCCTTTAAGTTAAGCACGTTTGATAAAAACAGGAACAGCTGCGTAATTAAAGTACTATAACGGTTTTCAGTGGGAAAATCACCCGACTGCTGTCTTTTAAAGGTGTTTTTGTCTTATAGTGGGTGAGTGTTCCGGATGACTTTCACAAAAATCTGAAAAAAATGGTTAAATGGTTTACAGTAAAGAACAAGAAACTTGAGGCCAAAGTCATTAGTCAGAAGAAGGTGGATTGTCCTCTTTATGTTGATGATAAATTTGTTTCACAACAGCAGGAATACATTTCAGTTTGTTGTTCACAACTTAGATTAAAGACAAATAGTGAGTTTTGAAAAAGAGAATAATGTATTGACCAATCACTTAAAAAAAATCATAAAGGTGTTTAATTTCATATGATGAATAAGTCTATTTGTTTTCTTTTAAAGTCCCACTTCGATCATCATTTAATATATTATAAAAGCTTTCATAGTGGTCTTTTAATTATGATTTTATACCCTTTTTTAAGACAAAAAAACCTTTTCTAGGACATAGCTTCTGCAAAGCGGAAGTTCCTTCATTCAAAATTTGCCTCTGAGTTGTCAGTGGGACGGTTGGAGTGGAGTAAGCCTACCACTATTTCCCATCATCTATTTGCTTACACTCTACAGCCCCTCACAGAGCGGAGCAGGGAGCATGTGGCTATTTTTTCGTCTTCTCCTGAGTCATAAAGATTTGATTAAATAGATACTCAGAAATGCAATTTTAAGCTTAATTTTAGTATTATATGTCCTTCGTCATGAGAAGACTGCTACAAAAACATGTTAGAAGTACCAACAAGATATATATATTCAAGAGATATATTTTCTTGAAGATGTTTTGGAATGCCCTAAATTAAGTGGCAGGCTCTCACAAATCATTTGCTCTTCTGCTGCATCAGGAGGAGACAGCTCCCAATATGAGCAGCATTTCCCACTGAGCAGTCCAGTAACTCACTGAGAAGTCTATTTTTCTTGGCTGGTTTGGGATTCTCTCCATCTGTTGGCCTATGATCCTGCAACCAAACAGTAAATAGTGAACAAAACTACAAATCCAACTCTAAAATGACCACAGAACACGTTATATATGACCTGAATCTGGACGGAGGGGTTGTTGATAAAGCAGAGGAAAGACTCAAGCAGCCAGATGATGACGAACCAGATGAGGACTACAATTTTTTGGACTCTGTTTAATCATGGCTTTGAGATGATCAGCCAAGAGCATTTAGAGTTGTGATCCCTGAAACCTCTTAGGATTGACAGCACGACAAGATAAAGAATATAAGAAAAGACAGACAGCAAGTGAAGTCTCAAACCTGGAACAAAAGATTTGAGTCTACAGAACAAAAAAGGAGCCGTCGATTACATCTGATTGTCATTTTATGTCAAAAAAATTCAAAGAAAATTTCAAAAATAGCGCCGCGTACCAACCAATGTGCTTTCTTTTGCGATAGATATTTAAAAGTAAATGTTTTATTACTAAAGCAGTAATGGCTTGTAGTCAGAACCATTTTATCTTGTCTTGTTACTGCAGCATTCTGACATTTTCTTTGGACTTGTGATGAGCTTTCAATTGTTGAGCCTGTATAAAAAGCAGGTGTCAGTGGCCTGTAATGTATGCATGCGGCATATTAAAGCATCAGTGTGGGCTGAGGAGAGCCTGAGCGGAAACCGGACAGAAATTGTGTTGAATGGGCTGAGTCATCAGCGAGTCGCCAGCACAGCCGGAGAGAAAGTGACATATTTTGGACAAGGAGTCATAAATATGAATGCACATTCACAAGCACATATGCAGTCTGTCATAGGGATACACACGCATGCAAATGCAAACACAGACGGTGGTTAATGTGATGATGAAGCTCACAGTTTGGATCGTATGAGTATTTCACAGAGGCGTCACCTACAGAGGCAGTGTAGTGCAGTGTCACTGCGATGTCAACACAAATCTCAAAAGCCATAAAAATTGTACACACTTTAATTTATACCATTTGTTAGTAAAGAAAAACAGAAGGCTGTTGTCATTTTTTTAAATATATATGAACATAACTGCAACTAGGTGGTCAGTGTTGTTGGGCCTATAAACATTACATTTTACAATTGTGCTTTTATGTAATTATAGACTCCGCAGAAACAAGCTGCATTAGTGGCTCATTATTTTAAGTATATTTAACAGTTAGTTTTGATTGAGCAATTTGATTGAAACAAAAGGCACTTCATGAGTGCACTGCTCCACCGTATCCCTCCGTCTTACAAATGTTCCAATATGAGTTCATTTTTGTTGTTAGTTTTTGCTGAAAAAACAGGATTTTATTGGGAGAAGTGTTATTAAAGTTTCTACAATAGTACATTCTGGCAAAGCAGTTTGGTTCAATGAATCACAGTGGAACATAAAGTGCATCACTTTGATTAATGGTCTATTTAATAATGTTAAATAATGCTAACTGTTGGTTACTATCTCAGAGCTTTACTTACTTTAACATTTTAGTGGACATTAGTGGTCATTTGAAAGCCTGTACTAAAGTGTTTTTAAAGTCTAAAGTCCTACTCTAACTATATTTTTTCCATTGTAAAATTGTTTCCAGTAGGCTAGTCTTTTAAATATGATTATGCAACTTTTTAATCAAAGTCAAAAAATGTCTGTTTGTTGTCCAAATCGCAAGGTTTTGCACCGCTTTGACATTTCATATACCAAAGCTCTTCCGACGGTATGTGGCGGACATGCGCTAGTAAACAGTAAAAAAATGTCCAGTGGAAACAGCATTGGCTTAACAATTAAGAATGTATGTTAAAATCCAGGCAAGTACACTGACTGTTGATTTTATGTATTTCATTTTATCATTTAATATTACTTTCATTTATTTATGTATTTATTATCATTTTTTTATCTTATTTAGACTCATGTTATGCTATCTCACAGCTTACAAACTGCACTGAATAGATATATAGTTTTATTTAAACCAAAGCTAACTTTCAGTGGTCTGTCCGTGTATACGTTGCTTGGCAACAACAACTTTAGGTACAATTTCTAACTTATTTTTAGCAAAAAAGTTATTTATTGTGTCCATTGTAAACCTTTGTCATTGTTTAGGTTGGGAACTAAAACATGGCATAAAAATAATTTTCAGTAAGATATCTAACGCGAACTCCCCCTCATGTAACATTCCCATCATATTAAAACATAGATGAATGATAAAACAACTATTACAATAACTGTATGCCCTTGGTAACACTTTACAGTCAGCTAACAGGATTTGACACACCTAAATGGAATGCAGCTATCATTAATGTGATTACTTACACCTTTTCCGGCTTTGACGCGAGAACTTATCTGTAGTGAGAACAGACTCACTAGAAAAATATTAAAGCTGTAATGAAGCGAGTTAAGCCGAAGCTTTAGCTCTCTGTGATGTCTATGTAGACATGTCGGTCACGGTGATGGCTCATGGGCTCGAAATAGCAGGTATGAACTCAGCATGTAGTTAAAATCAAGGTGTTTCTCTGTTTAAAAACGAACGGCGAAAAAATGGTGTCTGAGTCCTGTCCGGTGTAAACAAGGCTATACAGTCACAGCCGGCTGCTGTCACCCACGCAGGCAGCAGCCACATCACAGCGACCAAAAACATCCACAGTGAGACCAAATAACAACCCAGTCAGCCTTCAAAGGAAACATGCAAATGAGTGCTTTTCAAACTACATTTTTGGAAACACAAAGAATAAAATAGACACGTGCATATCAAGTGTGTTTGAAGTTTTCCAGATTTTGTGGAAAGTCTTTTGGCATTGAAGCAAAATAAATCAATAAATCATTGTATCAAATAGTTTAAAACCATTATGGTATCAATTGCAAATCAAATCAGAAGCAATCATTCAAATATCTATACTCTGTAAGGCGTCAAAAAAGAACATGCTACAGGATATATTTGTTCACTAAAGCTTAATTTATGCTTTGAGAAAATTTGTCTCACTTCTGTTGCAAGCTGTGGTTTTATTTGACAAGAATTTGGTTAAGTCGAGTAAATATTGTAATAAATGAAAAAGTTCTACTATAAGTGCATACTTCAAACTGATAAAAAATATGTTGGAGCATCACTTAAGGAAAAAAAACTCCACTCATATAAAAGCTTGCAGTCTACTTTAACCTGTGATTCACTGCAATATTTATACACTGCTGGTCTATTCAGTTAAAAAAGAAAAAGATACGTAGGCCAGTACAGTCAGCAAATGCTATATTTTCGTTGCAGTTAAAGGGTTAGTCTTTACTTAGCTTACAACTGACTGCCCTTTCTTTGCACTCCATCATCTTACAGCAGTAAAAATGACACACAGAATCTGATAAAGCTTCATCTCTGCTGAGCTGGGCCCCTGTCTGTGAGACTGACATCATAGCAACATTTCCAGATTCCATCCACCAATGCATTCTGCCAGCGCTCGTCATCCTCTCATCCAAACATTTGGCCCGTGTGAGGCCCTGTGTGGACACGCTGACTTTTGAGACAAGTCTAAACACTTTCAGGTCATTGAACAGATGCCTTTATTGAATCTTCAGGTACACCCCCAAACCTGGTACAACCCTTTTCAGCGTGGTGACCTCAGAGTTTCCTGTTTCTTGCAGTGGAATGACTTTCACACGGATGTTTTGTAAAAGTCACATGTAGATCTGGATCTATGATACGGTAGAGGAAAAAGAAATTTCAAATTTTTCTTTGAAAAAAGATGTTTCTGTGTTCCTCCAAAAGCAGCTTACCTGGATATTTGTAGACACTTAGCCAGTTGTCATATAATTAAAAAAATGACACTTCATTGGCAAATATTTTGCTTTAATCTGTTTTTAACTATTAAGGGCATTTGTTGAAAAAACTGTACATTTTTCTCTTTATATGTATAGTAACATCAGAGATACTAAAATGAAGAATTTCCTTAGCAGATACCTTGAAGCTGAAACCTTTGAACACTACAGGGGGTGCTCCTTTGTGCCATCAAGCAATTTGTGGTCTGGGTGAATCACTGAGCGACAGGAAGTATTAGCGATTTAATCTGTTTTGCTTTGAAAAAAAGAATCATTCAAAATGAAGCAGCTGAGGTATTTATTATGTGCATTCCAATCAGATTATATTTTTTTCTACTTAAAGTAATGCTTCCGCTGAGAGTTTTTCTGTTTTTTCGTCTCAAAACGCTTCAAAGCAGTGAAATGAAAGCTCTCTTTTGTGAGGTAAATGTGGCAGAAACAATTGGCTTAATGTCGAGTGCATGTTTGATTTAAAAGTGATTTTAATTTCATGAAGGGAATTTGTAAACAAAGCTAAAAAGATGGATCGTCTGCAAAGCTTGTGACCTTTTATGCTTTGAAATGTCTCACTGTGTCTCCTCCGTAAAGCTGCTGTCATTCACAGTCACTGGTGTGAGTGATATAAAGTGGCATGCAGAAATACTGAAATATAAAAACCCGTATATACATTATTGGCAGTGGCAGTTTGGAGGAATGCAGAAATGTGACTAACACATGGATTAGAGCAATTCTTTTGAGAAGTTAAAAACAACAAAAGAGCCACAACGCTTTACAAGGTGACTCTGAAAATATTAGGTGCGTTGGAATCTGACTGTCTTTTGTGCTTGAAAGCTGCACCTGGGAGCTGTGCCCTCCAGAAACAGAGCTGCCGGCCATATTTCATTCTCCTGCAGGCTTGTGTATGCACACAAGTTTTATGAGAAGCTCAACTGTGACTGTTATCATACCTTCAGTGTGATAGTAATTGGTCAAGCATGTGCATGTTCATGTGTGTGGGCTGCCAGAGGTCGTGAGGTAATTGCCCAGTGAAAAAGGAGTTGCCAAATGCTTGTTTGTGCAGCTCAGGAGGGAGGGCTAACCTCTGCCTCCATCTGTCCACGTCCGGCTGCGAACTCATAATCTGGCCTGTGGAGACAAACTCTCCTCACCACTTGCCACCTGCTTCAGAAATACAGGTTAGATTCAGGTTATTACTGTGGTGGATCTGCTGGCAAGAAATCTCAGATATTAAAGTGTCCTCCATAATTTCCTGTTTATTTTTGCAGCTCTGGCTTTCCCTGCTGGATTTACATTTGACTCAAAACAGTCTGGAGTTTTTATTTAAGGTGTTTTTTTTGTGATTGCCGTTAGACGAAGTGTTGTCTCGGGTGGATGGATGTAATGCAAACAGCAGATAGGTAGCTGATTAGTTTTAACTGCATCCTCCTGGCATACTTGTGAAGAAGAAATAGAAGCTGTGATGGCATTTGTTTAGTATTTTTTTAATGTCACCAAAAATAATTAAGAGGGAAAAAAACGGCACACTGTACAAACACTTTTTTTTACATTTAATTTTAAATATTTGATTATTTAAATGCTGTCACAGTTAAATTTGTCTATACTTAAGATAAAAAACAAAAAAAATATTATTTTCTATTGTTAGATTTGTATATACATTTGTACTTTTTTTTCCTATTTGCAATATGTTTATTACTCTATAGTGTATACATTAATTTTTTTTACATTTTTATTATTATTGGCTCACAATTTTTCTTGTAATAAGACTTTATTTTGATTTAAATGAATTAGATATTATTGCAAAATGCTCCACAAACACATGTACGTTTCAGTTTTACATTTAATTGATGCACTTTATGTGTTTATTTCTGCCTGACAAACACTGAAAAACAAATGGGAACCACACTCAAAACTGACAACTGCTTTCAAAGTTGTCAAAATGATATAAAAAAAAATGGCATAATTAGTTTTCATCTGGTGTTCATGAAAACATTGATAACGAAGGGTTACAGTCAGACAGATCCTGCATAAGCCACTGTGAAGGAGCATCTGTGTTCACTACATAATGATTACCGTGTTTTCCAACAAGAGAGTCCAACTGTCTGATCCGCTGATGGGCCACATGATGCTGGTACCTCGTCAAATTTCCTATTGGAGAAAAATTTGGTAACATTAGATGCAATACGTTTTTATTACATCTTGACAAAACACTCAACCAGCTCCCTGCCGCATCCTGTGGGAAGGCTTGTACTTGCGGCTTCCTTGAACCAGTGTGCTCAAGCGTTCAAGTGTTTTGCTGAAGTGCATCTCGGCGTCTGTTATTAAACGACTGGTGACCACTTTGCTTTCCAGATTATCACCACCAGAATTCAAATCCCCAAGTGCTTCCTCCTTTAGCTGTGACTAGAACTGTTAGATGGTTGAGGAAAACACTGCCCACTCTGGTTCACAACGGTTTGTAGATTTTCATGGCTGAACAGGTATAATGATCGCTCAGTCTCCACCTCCCTTCGGTTGCTTTGTAATCTCTGATTCTGAACTGAACAGTTGCTATAGATAATTGTAATAATCAGAATGTTACCAGAGGGTTGAAAATGATCTGCTAAGGAGAAGAGTCATCTGTGATGTTGCTCTGTGTAAAATCCCTGAATGTACATTGTGGAAATGCTATAAATCAATCCCCATTGTGTTGCAAGATAAAAGTTAACAATAAGCTGAGAAGAAAGTGTGTTTGTGATTGTGAGTGAAGGTAGAGACTTCCAGTTTTGCTTGAAAAACTCTTTAAAGACCCACTCTGGTGATAAATACAGTTTTTCTGGTGTTTTTAACATGTTCTTGTGGCATTTTTCTAATGATGAAGGACATACATAAATAAAATTAGGCTTAAATTACATTTCTGAGTTTTACTTTAATCAAATCAATGTGAATCAGGAGCAGACAAAAAATAAAGCCATTTGGAAAAGCTTGTAATTATGACAACGAATCTTCAACCAGCAGACCACAAGCTCCCTGCTCCATTCTGATGCACCCACCAGCAGTTATAACAAATAGATGTATAACAAATAGATCCATGAACATCTTTGTTTCCCTCATTTGAGGTGGTAACTGTTGAGTGGGAGAGTGTAAAGAAATTAATTATGCCAAAAGGGGGGGCGGACTCAGTCTGCAGCAAAATCTCTGCCCACAACTTAGAGGCAAATTATGGTTGAAGTACTGCCACTCTGTAGAAACTACGTCCTATAAAATGACAAAGGTTTATGGATTTTGCCTAAAAATAGCAGATTCAAAATTAAAAGACCAGTGGGAGCGCTCAAACAATAGATCAAAAAAAGGATTGGAGTGAGGCTGTAAGTGTTTGGCGTATCAGAAAGAAGTAAAAATGCAGCAACAGATTAACAGAAAAGTGTCAACATGGATCAATTAGGGCAAACTAATGGATGCAGAAAGCGAGTAAAGGCTGTCGGTGGAAGTGAGAGATGTCTTTGAGTGCATTGTGGTTTTACAAGCACAGCAATATGCTGCCAACGTACACTATAGACTAGCTGCAGTTCTTATTCAGTAATATGATACTAGAGGAAGAAGCAGATCTGGTTTCATAATATATCTTTAGGATATTAATACAAAAAGGCTAAAAATTCTTCTATAATTTATAACTATAGCTCCCTTTCTGTGTCAACAAGTTTGACTGGGCATTTCTCCTTCCTCTGACGCCCCCCTTTCCGAACCTTCTTTTCATCATCCCCCCCCTCCTTCTCTCGCTAGTTCTCCTCCTTTCATCCTTTGTTGTGCCCCCCCCCCCTTTTTTTTTGGGGGGGGGGGGGGTGTCGCTCTCTGTAATGTTAGGGTGGTGAACGTCTGCGAGCGCGCTCAGTTCCCTGGAAAATAAAAGGTGTGGGTGTACGGTTGCCAATCAAGGCCTACCCCTTCTCTTTACTCCTTCAGGGTTTGGCTTATGGGAGCTGCTGAAACACAAACCTGGGGAATGAATAATTAGCCTCCCAAAATTTGCTTGAACCCAAAATTAGGTCACCGTCTGACATATGTCTCGGTTGGGACTGACTTTGTTTAAAGAAGGGGACCTATGGCGGTTACGGGAGTCTCCTGAAGGAATTCTGCTTTACCAACAGGGACCAAGAGGCTGAGAGAAGACTCATGCATCTGACTACATTTTTTATTTTATTCTTAACACCTTTCTTGCACAAGCTGCTGAAAAATTGAGTCTTGTGCAGATAGCAATAATTCTATGACATTACAAATAAACTTCACAGATGCAAGAATTTAAAGTCTCACTTTTCGTCTATTGTAAAAGCATTCCTAGTGGTCTTTTATTTATGATTATGCAGTTTTCAGCCAAAGAAAACCTTTGTCCTGTTCTTGGACATAATCTCTGCAGAGTGGCAGGAGGAAATTAACCTCTGAGTTGTGAGCAGAACTGTTGTTAGTAAGCCTTCCCTCATTTCCTATCATCCTTTTATTTACACTCCCTCTTGCTAGCTTACAGCTGTACCATTACCGGTGCAACAAAAATGACGAGCAATATCAAAGTTAGCTGTACAATTTTATTGTAAATGGATTTGTCTGCAAGTGGATGCATCAGAATAAGGTGGAGGAGGGAGCCTGTTGCCCTCCGATTGTTGGCTCCTAAGTCTCTTCCATTGACTGTATATAGAGAACTGGACGAGCAAGTGAGACGACACCTAAAGAAAATGACTTACTTCTGGTTTCATCTAAATGAAGTCGATTCGTTGCCATGTTGGAACCAGACCTCCTCAGTAAGATACCTTGAAGCTGATTGGTCTGTGTTGGTCTTAGTATAAATCTCTATGGCAACCAGTTACTCCAATCAGTAGTAAACAAGTTAGAAGTCCACATCCCTTTCACAGAAAGTGGGCTTGGGAGAATCTGTTAATTAAGCGCTACCTACTTTGATTGAGGCATTGGATTGATCAATTTATAACTTAAATAACTTGCGTTATTTATTATTATTATTATTATTATTATTATTTATTAAAAATTATGAATAAAGTAGGATTAACTTGTTAAAAAGATGCATTATAGCAAGAAGGGCTATTCTGACATGTGGAATGACTGAATAATATCTGTTTATTTCTTAATAGAAGTCTATGGGGTTTCAGGCTTCTGGTGGTCACTGAGTCCAGTTCTTCATATACAGTCAACATGCACTGCTACAAGCTTTTCCAACAGCTTTTCCATTTTATTTTGTCTGCTCCTGGTTCATTTGAATGAAGAAATACTCAGAAATGCTGTTTTAATCTGGATTTACTTGATATCCTCTATCATGAGAAAAATGCCACAAGAACGTGTTTAAAATACCAAAAACATGAATTTCATTGGAGTGAGTCTTTAAAGGAGGAGGGAGAGAAAAGTAGGAAAATGAAAAGGGAGGGGAAGGACGAGGCAGATATACATGTAATGAGAAAGAGGAAGAAAGGGAGTGTGTGTTTGTATTTGAGGGGAATTCATGCTTCAAAAGAAGAAAAGAGGTGGTTTGTTTTTGAAGGAGGGATGAACATCTGCAATTTCTCTTTAGGCAGTGAGATATTCTGGTGGTGTGGTGTTCTGTACATGTTTCTTTTTCTTGGTTTGTTGAATTTTTGCTGCATTGCCAGCAAAAACAACAAGTCTTGCTAAATTGATCATTTGGCACCCTCTGTTTCACATCTCTCATCCATGTGAAAGGATCAGTCAGCCGGGACTCTTTGGAACTGGATGGACAGTTGCAAGGATGGAAATCGTGCTCCTTTTGAGGAAAAAAAAAAAGACTTTCAGACTTCTCTTTGACGGACAGGGCAGTTACTTAGAGGGGGAGAGGGGAAAATGAGCTTGGAAACGAGGACTGTGGGGAAAAAATTGCCTCAGCCATGTTTACTTGCCTGTAAATTTGTGGGGCAGGATGAAGAATCTCTGATTCCCCTCCTCTTCTTTTGCTCTCCTCCCCTTGTGGGCTGTCAGGGTGTGGACCATGACCTCCTGAACCTCTGCCGCGTCAGTGTGTCTACACACATGCACGTGTGTGTTAGAGGAAGAGTTGGTGTTAGGGCTGAAGTCTCCCAGCTGCAGGGAGTGAAGGGGTGGGAGTGGACTCTTTTCCCCCTGCAAGCTTTCAGTTTTGAAAGAAAAGTCACAAACTGAAAGAACGAGAGCTTTGTGTGTCATTTGTGTGTGTGTTTGTGGAAAAAAAAGAATCTAAATGAGGAATAGAAAGGATCTGGGAGTTTTTGTGAGTTAGCAGTATGAACGCCAACAGTTGGTATAAAGTGTAACTGTATTTGATTGATGAAGGAAGTTCTAAAAAAGACCAAAAAAACACACACAAGGAAATGTTGACCTTTCTGTCATCTTCAGTTCTATCTTCTTCAGTTCACTGGATTTATTGACAAGTAGGTGCAGTTTTTTTGGGTTTTTTTTTATTTTCACAATTCGACAAGGAAATCGTGATGTAATGTTGGATGGGAAAAGCATAAAGCAGGCTGGAAATGTGCTCCAAAAAGTGATCCAAACCTGTGTTGTTGCCAGGATTTGTGTTCTCTCTGCATTTGATTTTATGTGATACAGCATCAGTGTTATATCTTGTATCACATGTGTGAAATGTGGAAACAATGAAAACAATATCCAATACAGGCTTGACAACTATGAAGATACATAATGTTGTCTTAGGTAATTGTAGAAAAGCCAAACTGTGTTCAGACTGCAGACTCAAATATGTCTGGAATGCTTCATGATTTTAGAGAAGAATCCTAATTTTCAGTGACCCCTTTAAGTCTTTCTCATTGAAAAGTTTTTAATTCAAGTTTTCACAAATCTTGATGGGATAAAGCCATTAAACTATGAATGATATAACTCAATTCCTGTGTGTAAACTTGTGTGGTGCAAAAAAGAGATGAGCTTTTAATTCCAGTCCAGGGTTTTCTTTAAGGATCCACTACTATGAAAAATATTTTTGTTTTTTGTTTGTAACATGTTCTTGTTGTATTTCTTTCACGGTGGAGGACATATACAAAGAAAATTGCGTTAAAAATTGCATTTTTGAGTATTTCTTTGTTAAAATTGTTGTGAAACAGGAACAGAATGCTGTTGGAAAAGGCTTGTAGCAGCAGATCACAAGCTCCCTGCTCCCCTCCATTCGGATGCATCCTCTTGCATGTCTTAGTTTTCCTCATCTGAGCAGGCATGTGGCCCAAAGCTGTACAACTGGATAGCTGCAGTATTGTTCACCATTTTTGTTGCACTGATAATATTAGATTGGGGTTGTGACGCGCTGTAAGCTAGCGAGAGAGAGAGAGTTAACAAAGGGATAATGGGAAATGAGGGCAGGCTTACTACGCACCAAGAGTTCTGCCCACAACTCAGAGGTGAATTTCTGATGAACTCCTGCCGCTGTGCAGAATCTATGTTCTAGAAAACGAAACCCTTTTTTTGGGTCTAAAAATGATCTTAATCCAACACCCATGGCAATGCTTTCAAAATTGATCAAAAGATGATCGGAATGGGAGTTTGACACAAAAATCTATGCACTAACATAATTAAATACAGAAACACTTTTTTATTGTGTCTTTGTTGCTCCTTTTTGGTTCTACTCAAAGTGAAACTAGAAACTAGAATAGCTGATTTTCCAATATATAGTCAGTGTCTGCCTCCAAGCACCGTCAAATTGGATAGAATCTAGACCAATCAGCATGAAAAGCTTCTTGTCTGTGATTGGCTGTTTAGATTACGCTAAACTGATACTTATGAAGGTAAAATCAAAGATAGAGCGAAAGGGAAATGAGAGGCAACACACATGAAAACATTTGTTTTGCAAACGCTAAAAGATTTTTGGAAAGCAGAAAGAAACGTTTTTGAAAGCAAAACAATTTTTTAAAGCAAATTTCTAATATTTTTGTTTGCAAATTATAAGGTTTTTTTTATTTTACATTTATCTTGTAATTTAGGACATTTTGATCTCGAAACTGTGACTTTTCCTTGCAATATGGGGACACAAAAATCACTTCATAGTATTTTTTCTGGGCACAGGGACACCCAGACTTAAGCCCCCCTGTGGCTGCATAGGCAGTAACACAGTGTCTTGCCCAAGGACTCACATTGGATGAAGCTCATTGCACCTCCTGGGTAACATACCCTAATTCCCAACATTCCAATCCTGCACTTAATCAACTGAGCTATCCAGCCACACTTTAGTTTCATAGAGTAAATAAAAAAAATCAAATGTTATCATCAACTTTTTTTTTCTTTAACAACTGGATCAAATGGATTTTCCTTTGATGTTTTTATAACAAGCACAGAAATGTAGATTTTGAGGAAAATTTGTGTCAACCAAACAGACTTTTTTTTCTCCAGGAGGGACTACTACTGCTGTTTGTTGAAACAAATGACAGACATTTAAAAAAATATAGTTAGGAGGAAAAAAAAGAACTAACAGTGCACAAAATGTATTGCACTCTCTTAAATGTATTATGTAACCTCCAATTTTACTAAATGGAATTCTCACAAAAGGTCTCTGCTTGCAGAAATATTCAATATTGCTCATTTACACAAATATAAAACAAATCGTAGACATTACCCCCAGATTATCTGAAATGATATAACATATTTACAGTATGTTTAACTTGTCTGATTATTACACGCGGTGGTGACACACATATTAACCAGCAGCTGCTTTGGGAGGAATACAAAATGACAGGTTTACCTGTTGTGCTTCACCCAGTTGATTGATAAGTGCCAACCTAACCCACGGGGAGCATGATGGGTAGTGATTCGGTGATGTCAGAGAGCAAATATATTTCCTGTTTTGACTTTTTAAGTATTGATCTAAGCCTTACCAAAGAGGACTTCATAAGAAATGAGTCTTCTTAATGCAGAAGGGCCCCCAGGGCCAGGCAGGGACTAACAGAGTCACCCCAGGTGCTGCCATTAATGAACTGCCACTGGGCCCGCCTTGGAGGAGAGCAAAACTATTGGTCTCTCCATGTCTTTGAGAGAGGGCTCTGCTGACACTGGCTCCGTCTCCCTCTCTCCTCCCTATAGTGGCAGTTAGGAAGCCCTGTGGAGTCCTGCTAAGCCTCTCAATAGCTGCCATGCCTCCCACCTCGAGGCCCATTCACTTCTAATGAGGTGCTCAAGTGTCTGTGGCTTAATGTGCGGGTCAACACACAGGACTGGTTCTGTTTTACACTGGTAGCTTTTTCACTCTATAAAAAAGTACTTAGGAAATTAGTGGTTACCTGCTTTTTTAGTTCAATTTAAAAGTAATTTAGTGTCATATGCAAAAATTACAGTGCATGCATATGCATTTCCCGTAAACAAGACATTAATTGCTAAAAAACTTTTACAAGAGTCAAATTATTCATGATGTAATGTAGGATCCTAAAGGACAAGCTTCTCAACTATAGGTTCCCAAAGTAAATATACATCAAATTGGTCATTGTATAACACAAACAACATTATGATTTACCATAATGGGGGCTCTAAACTGATATTTCAGATGGCATAAACAAAAACGGATCAAGTTTCAGTTCTCTAGAACTTCTGACTCCACAAACCCTCACAAAGTTTTGTGTTGCAGACTCTCAGAGGTGACTTTTAGTGCCATCTAGGAAAACTCCTCTCCATGTTTTCTGCCTGAAACATATAGAAGAGGAAGAAAAAATAGCAACAATTACAGGAAATATTGACAGTTCTTTGTAGATTTTGGATTTGATCTCTCTGATCACTAGATTATTACTTTTGCCATGAAGGAACTGCTTTAATTTTTTTGAGTACTTATGCTCAAAATCTTACTCTTAGAAATTATCTAATAAAAAAGAAATACATTAAATGTTGCAGCACCAATATACTTTTTTAGAGTTGCTTGTTGAATGATTCTGCTATATATCTGTGGGTTTGTGGGATTTGATTTTTGCAGCACTACTGAACCTGTTCTCACAAGCAGCAACACATTAAAACAAGTTGTTCTCACTTTGTTTTGTGAATGAAATGCAGTTTCCCCCGTGTAATCAGATGCAAAGAATTATTTCAATACTTCTGAAATACCTTATCAGTGAGTGACTGCATCAGTTAGTGGTGAATTTCAACTGTGTTAAAGGTTTAGTTAAATGTCATTTTTTAAAGGATTTCAATTAGACTATGTGTTAAGCTATATCAGTAAATCACAGATGAATGTAAATCAATTATTGGGGAAAATATCCACTTTTGCTGATAAAGTTTAGCAAAAAAGCTGATGCTCAACTTTAATTTATTAAAAATTCAGCTTTTAGTTTAAGTTCTGCTGCAAAAGAAGTAAGCTGTGATCGCTTCTAGAACACAATGACAAATGTGTTTTTATGGTGGTTTGAGCAAAACTGTTCAGACACCAGCGCTCATTTATTTACTTTCCTGTGACCCCTGGGAAAGCACTTAGCATTCAGCATCTATCCATCCGCAGCATCCCAGACATCAAAAGATGTGCGTGTCGAGTCGCTTTGTGAGCATGAGCGCGTGTGGGTTTCAAGCGACTAGGGGCTGTCAAATTACGTAAGGATGTCGGATAATTCTTTTGGCTTTTCTGTGCACAGTTGGTTCTTCTGATTTTTTTTAAATTTATTTTTAAAAATTGCGATTGGCAGGGTCGGCAAAAGGCCAGTATACGCCCTCTAAGCAACACAAAAACACATTGCTTTTTTATTTCCTTCATCCTCAGACAAAGCAATTTTGGATTTCCTGCCATCCCTTCAATGCATCTTTTTGGTCTTACGTCATCTCTCTTTTAGCTTTTCACTAGGAAGCGTTTTCTTAATTGCTATCTTTAACCGTTGCACCAAAATGTGTTGAAACATTTTGTAGCTGACACCAAAATGATCTCATTTGGGTTTTCATACTCGTATGACACTACATTTTTACACAGTAAAATTAAATTGCACACATCTGCTGATTAGGAAACACAAAAATCACAAGATCTGACCCAATTAAAATAGCACATTAATGACATTTTATTGACAGAATTAAAAAAATTCAGCTCACACATCAGTGTAACAAGAAAGAAATGATGCAACTTACACACTGTGATCAAAAACACTTCGTTTTGGCAAATAAAAATGGCAACTGTTTTGATTGACAGATAAAGAATTTCATGAGTTTTCCAAAAAGTTGGGTGAATTTTTTTAGCTTTCAGAAATAACTGTCTTTTTTTTTCTTTTGGCGTCAACTTTTGGGTCATTGTGACATTTTGCCAAAGGAGCTATTGGGGAATGAAGTACAGTGAAACGGGTGTAGATCTGAAATGCATTGCATGTGTGCACTTTCTTCTTCGTCACTATATCTTTTCTCATCAGTTTGTTTTTTTGCATACTGGGTCTGCATTTCTAGCTTTATCTCTTGAAACAAGGCTTTATCAACATGGCAGATCAGTTTTTTTATTATGGATTTGCATGTTTTGTGTCCTTGCGTGCACAGTTCCTGCAGGAGTTAGTTTATATTTACACTGGGTTTGAAATACATGACACATTGTAATGATTGTTAGTAATAATAACAAGAATGAAAAAAAATACATATGTAGTAAAGGAAAGGCCTGAAGGATAAATTGCATCTGTCTCTAAGCCGACTTTTTGCATCTTTAGGTGTCTATAAATGTGTGTTTACTAAACCGACCACAGACACATTGATTTCAACATAACAGCCATCAGAAACTTCCTGTTTTTGCTTCATTCTCACTTTTCCAAGACAAATAACCCCCAATGGCGACACACAACGGAGAACAGTGGATGTGGAGCAGAGAAAAAACAAGGGAGAAGTTGTGAAAGGGATCAGTGAGGGCTGCTGTGTTGACATTGGCTGGATCTCTGCCAGCCATTCGTTCTTACCCTCCACTTTGACCTCAGCTGAGGAGAGGTGGTGCTTTTTTGGCTGCAACTTGACTCCACCACTTCAAGCTGGGTAGTTTTTGTTTTGTTTTTAGGATTAAGAAATACTAAAAGCAATAGAACAAACAAACAAAAGAAATGCAGTCAATTTTCTTTTACTTTTGCTTAGATGAGAACACTTACGGCACAACATGCACAACCTGGTCCCTTTCTTTGCCTCCTTGCCTGACTCACCCCCACAACTATGCAAGCAGCTTTGGCTCAGTCACCTAATTGATTCCAGATTTCCCCTTCATCCATTCACTTTTTTGGAGACTCTAGTTTCTCCTCCTCATTGTCACCACTGCCCTTCATTTCCTTCATCACTGGGGGCCTTCTGGGTCTTAGAGCGAATCATTCATTTACATTAACAAGCACAATATCATTCAAAAGACATAGTATAAAAAAGTAATTAAGCAGAAGTTGTTAATTTAACCTTTTGCAGGCAGAACTAGAAGAGATGGAGATTGTGCCAACAGTTTAGAGGCCGTAAAAATGTTGTGTTTCCTCTTAACTACCCCATGAAGTCTGCAGTGCCAGTGGTGTGTTTAGAGACATGCTTTCCTCTCTGCCGTGTAAATGTGTGGCTTGCTGTCACAAGGAGGAAGCCAACTGAGAAGGTAATTTGCCCCTCTCTTTATTTTGACGTAAAATCATATACTGGCTCAAACATGGATGTTTAATGTAAATACATTTTCGTTGGTACTTAAAGCATCCTGAGTGAAAAATGGTATCTAAGGTGACAGACGATGATGTTAAGCTGCGGCAAAAGATAAAAAGCAGTATTTGACTTTCTAACTATGTTGCTCCTCAGGCTCCAGGGGGAACAAGGATGTTATGCATTCACTTTTTCACCTCTTATTTTGTTTTTGTGTTCACCCACCTGATGGTTTTTTTGTCACTTTATCCTGCTTGAGTTTGAAAACAGAGAAAAATCACGGATGACGAAAATAGATCTCCGCTACTACTGCTGCAAATCCAGGCTTTTTCTTTCATTTGTTCCTTCAGGTTTGAACTGCTGGAGCCAGAAGAGGGCAAAAGCAAAGAGCGAGCTGTTCTCTAAGAACTCAAAACTCACTGGAGTTATGCAACACTCCTTCACTGTATCAGAGCAATCTTAAAAGGAAACACTGAACAAATACGTCGATTGTAAAAGTGACGACCATGCTATCTTCCTGTTGTGCAAATACTGATATGTGTTGGAAGAAAGTAGATCATGTTTGACTAAAGAGATTGCAGAGAACTTTAAACATATTTTTTTAAAGAAAAGTGTCTTGATAATCTAGTAAAAGAAGCAAAACATTTTATAAAGTTACATTTTAGAGTAATAGATGTGGACACCAGTTTCATAGCTAGCATGAATAAATATGAAAATAAGTTGATATATTATCAGCAAGAATTTTTTTGTTACACTGAAATTCTTTATTTGTTTGTTGAT
Source organism: Oryzias celebensis (assembly GCA_014656515.1). Lineage (NCBI taxonomy): Eukaryota > Metazoa > Chordata > Actinopteri > Beloniformes > Adrianichthyidae > Oryzias > Oryzias celebensis. Next base: position 11,980,471 of record BNCR01000012.1, read on the forward strand.
AAATATCATAATCAATGTTGTAGTCAATTTTACAACTGCTGTGTAATTATAACAGTTTTCTTCCGTGTCAGATATGGAGACTCTCTGCCTGAGTCTGAGCTGCAGATTGACATGCGTGTAGCCAGAAAGAATACCCACACATCGGAATTGGAAGGATTTTAACAAACTGATATAGTTTGGCAGCATTGCACATGCTTCTGCTTATATCTCTAAATGCTTTTCTTTTTTTTTTTTGGTTTCTCAGCTGAAGTATTTGCTCTTTCATTCCTTGTTTCATCTGGCATTCAGCTAAAATGACAGTTTTTTGTGGCAAAAGCTGAGTTGCACATGTAGAAGTGTAAATGCAGAAATGCAATGAGGTCACATTATAAGGGGCTTTATGGCAGCTCGACACAACATCCAGGTCTTAGTGCTCATTTTCTGCAAGTCTTTAGTGCCCATTTGCATCCCGTCTAGGCTTACCTGTTGACCAACAAGCTAATTTAGGGAGGAAAGTCACCAAGAAAAATCTCTTTCTCCAACGCAGTTATACGCAAATTGTGGCTTGACATCTGGGCCGAAAAAGCAGATTCTTTGAAAGCTGATTAAAGCATTTTCCAAGAAAGATTAAAAGATTAGTTTGATTAATGTAAAAAAGGAGAACGGGATCCCTTCCTTTTAAACTTTTTGAGCTTGTAAACCATTTGGATGTATTCTTCACTAAGACCCTTTTCTTTTGAAAACTTTTATCTTTGGTAAGAAAAAAATATATATTTTATTGATTTTTTTTTTAAATGAAATGTTCACCTTAAGTTGGATTTCTAGAGTTAAAATCACAGACTTATATCAACATGAGCAATTTTTATTTGATGTCAAAGAGGAAAAATGAAGCTTTAAATGACACGTTGACTTATGTTTCATGAATGGGTAAAGTAAAGCTGTGCACAGGAGAATTTTTTGACATGGTGCTGGACTTTTTATCAGAGTTTAAATAGGAAAATACACCTTTCTGAAACCAGCCTCCTGTGGTCGTTAAAGGAATTGACTTTTCCAACGTGGCTTCAAATTTGGGAAGGAATTTTCGGGGTTTGGTTAGAACAGTTTTGTTTAACGGGGTGGAATCATCATAAAAATGATGTCTTAGATTGTCTGAAATCACAACAGGATTTTAGCAGCTGCTAGGTGGGAAGATCATTTAAAGATTCCCCCAAAAATTTCAGATTTCATATACAACCAACTAATTTATAATTTGAAAAGAAAATTAGTTTAAAATAGTTTGATTAAAAAATAAATAAAAATGAGCAAGCCGTTCAGGTTTAAATGTGTTCAGTTTTGCAAAATAGCCCATCAAACCATTTTTTCTGCTTGTCCCAATGGGGGGAAGCAGAGATGCCCAGACTTCCTTCTCCAGAGAAACTTAAGTTGCTCCCAGTCTAGCCAAGAGACACAGTCCCGCCAGCACATCTTGGGCTTTCCTTGGGGCCTCATCCCAGTGGGACATGCCCAGAATGGCTCCCCAAGGAGGCAACCAGCTAAATCTTTTTTAACAAATCTGTATGCATGCATTCACATCCCACCAGGAAAGAGACACCAGCTCAGGTACTTAGCTATGTAGCAGTGAGGTTTGCATGAAATCTCACATACGTCTTAACCCCCCCCTCACAATAAGTCGACGAAGCTGATGGCGTGCACTCAGCAAAGACACAACTGGACATCACAGCTGCCCGAGTTATCGATCCAAGTCAAATGAACAAATGAGACTGAGGGAAAGAGGGGGGAAGGAAACGAGCTGATCGAAGTCATCTTGTGTGAGATAGAGTGTTGTCACAGCTCAACTCCCGTCTTCTCTCCCTTACAAATCAAGACCATGCTTTTTTTTAACATATAGTGATGAAATGGTGAACGGTCAGTCCCTCTAGTGGTCTAAAATCAACACAGTCTAGAGAAGTGAAAGGACGATGCATACATAGTCAGGGAGGTGGGAAAGGTAGAGAAATGAAGGAAAAGAGAGAAAGAAAGGCGACCCAGTTCCATCACTGCTTGTTTGTGTTTGGAGTGGAGTGGAAGTTAAAAGCACGGTGGCACAAGCAGCGGCGGGGGGGTTTAAAGGAAACATGCGTGTGAGAGAGTGTGACCTCAAAGTTGCAAAGTTGGATGCAGCGTGTGCAAGGTCACTTTGGAAGTTGCAACCTACTTTTGTCCAAATTTGATGAATCACTTGTCAATGTTTTGACACACTTGCATACATTTTCTTGCAGGTTAAATGCTATGTGGTTAGTTAGGAAAACTTGAAAGTGATCAGTAATCAAACTGACAGTATTTTTTTGAGAGTTTCTTTTTCTTTCCCATTTACGTACAACTGCAGGAAAGCACAACTGAAGTCTCATGCTTGTGGTTATCAGCACGGCGTGTAGGAGCATGTGGCTACTTCCTTTTCTTTTCTACAGTCAGTAGTTTCCTGTCGTTTTTCAAAATTCTTTCAGATAGTTTTTGAGTCACAGGCTTTTGGGGATTCCCATAGTTCTCTGCACGTTAAAAGACATGAGTTCATATCGGCTGCAGAGCATGTGAAAATGATGCAGACCCGCTGTTGTTTAACCATTAAGTGTCAGAGAGAGATCTTAATTGTTTCCTTGAATTATTTCAGCCTTGTTCCACTTTCTTGTATATTGGGATGAAAAGTTGATGCTACAAAGCCATCCTGCACTTTTAGCAGGATGCTTTTCTCTCTTGATTAGCTAGCAAAGAGAAAAATGTCATGGAAACTGACTGACTGTTGGTGAAATGTCAGTTTCATGGTGTGTCTCACACCCCTTTGGGATATTACTGCTCTAAAATATCAGATAAATGTTTTATTTCACACTCTATTTTTGTGGATGCCTGACCTTGATTTCTTGCTACAGCGATTTGTCACACCTTGTGTTGATATGGTGCAGTGAGCTGGCTCTTTGACAAATCCACTACAGTGTAAACATGAGCTTCTGATGAGGGTTGCATGTTTTTTGGCCTCTAAAAAAAGGCTCCTGTCGCCGTTGTGGACCCCTGACCCTCAAATGTCAAAAGTAGAAGAACAAAATGAGAAAAGGCTTCTATGAGTCAGCGCTGGACAGTTAGGTTTGTTGAAGAGTCTTATTATGGAGGTGTGAAGCTATGTTCACACGCTCATTCAAGCGCCCTCTTTCAATGTATGTAAATGCATGTTTCGGGCTTCTCATTTTCACGAGTTACACACATTTCTACCACAGTTTTCAGGCTCTACGTACAAAATAAAAAAAAAATCAAGTTAAACCAGATCAAACTTTGACCAATCAGGTACTTGGGTTTGGTAATGACATATGAAAATAAATCATGGAAGTGCCAACTTTAAAATTGAGACATTAATAATTGCAGTTTGTGCCCGTCTGGAACTAAAAAACACTAAGTCTTTCATATTTCGGAATAAGAAGAAAACCGGGAGCAAGATTTGCGAGATTTGCTCCGCTTCAACATTTCGTAGAAAAAGAAAAAGAAGAAGAAAAGAAGCTTTTCCAGCGTAAACGCAGATTCTTAAACGGGCACATGCCTAGTGTCTGTAGCTTCAGTCTCATCGTTTTTGGAGTTAGCATCAGCAGCTGGTCCAATCCGGCCATGACAGATAGCAATGTGGATGGCTTTTTAAATGTTGGGAAAGTTTTTGAAAGAAAAAAAAAGTTTTTTAGAAACAAAAAAAAAAAAAGAAGGAAGAAATTTAGGCAGTGGGAGCTAATGAGAGGGATTTTCTGGAGACTTGGCGTTCTGCTCGTGGTGCCTGCTGTATCTCTCTCCTCTGTCGAAGAGCTGGCTCGAGCGAGCTTCCTGTCTGAGCCCTGAAGCAGGAGTAAATGAGGGGTGGGCGGGAGGAGGAAAGGGGCGAGGGTGGGGTGGCGGAGGGGTGTTGGAAGAAAAAAGAACAGAAGACGGAGGAGAAGGAGGAGGGTGAAGGGCGGGAGGGACCAGTGCTGAAATTGAATCCCAGGGCGCCATGTTCTCACAGCCAGCGTTTCCATGGTTACAGGGTAATTCTGGCGAGTAAGGAAATTTCATTCACTCTGGTATTAAGAAGAAGAAGGAGGAAAAATAAATAAATAAAAGAGGGAAATAAAAACATAACAAGTGGAAAAATAGCCTACATAAATTACTTTAGAAAACAAAAAAAAAGAACAAAAAATGTTGAAAATAAAAGAAGACTGAAAAAGAGGAAGAAAGAGGAAACATCCAGAGGGTTTATGCCACCCATCCCCCAGGCGAATTGCCTCTGCCTGTCTGCCATTCTTTTTTTTTTTTCTTTTCATGTGTATTTCTGTGATGCTGGGTTTGTTTGCCACCACCCTATAAGCAAACACTACTCCCACCCACAATCCTCCACTTCTTCCAGTAGCCCTGCAGGTATATGACAGAGAACAAAGAGAAACACAGTGCTAACTGGCCATTTTCTATGCATTTGTCAGTGTGTATCTCCTCACTGGGAAGAAAGAAAGCAATGGGAGTTTGTTCCAGTGGAGTTTCAGGAAGGGGTTCGAGAAATCAGGAAGCAGCAGGATTGTTCGCAACATATTTGGCACGTTTGTGAAGCGGCTGACAATATATCTGGAGCCTGGGAAAAGTGATTTTCAACACATTTGTCAGTAATTTCAAGGAAATAAACAGTGTTGACCCAAAACTGCTTGTGCATGTGAAAACCTGAGCGCACAGCCATGTGTGTCAGCCTGTAAAGATAGAGGCACACTCTCACTCTCCAGCTAACAAGGACTGACAACTGCATGGGGTTTGACAGGGCTGTTGCTGCAGCCAATGTGACATCTGTACAGCCAAGCAACCTCTGCACACACACCTCACACACACGCTTCTGTGCACGAGCATCATCTCGATTTTTGAAATGATGTGTTATCATCAGACCATGAGGGAATTGTCTGTCTGCCATTTACACACACATGCAGCTGACAATCCACCAAGGATATGTGTTCCTATATTCAATTAATTCAGAAAATATGGTTAAAACTGTAACTTCTTTTTTCTCTCATTTGACTTTTTAGTGGCCGAGGAGGGGCTATGGGAGTGTGGATTATCCTACGAGTGCAGGACCCTTCTGTTCAAGGCGATACACAACCTGCTAGAAAGGTAAACCTCATTTAAAAAAATAACAAGATACTCAAAATAAATACTTTTTTCAGGATTTGTTACCTTAAAGGGCCTATATAATGCTATTCTTAAGCCTTTCAGAGTAAACTATGTCAACATATGTAATAATATATTACCTTTGGCACACTAAAGAATATTTTTCTAATGAAATACGAGTTATTTTCACAAGCTCTTTTACTGACTCGTAAGTAAGATGTCTTAATGTTTGAGGCACCGCCTTTCGCTCCTTTCATGACGTCATTCTAGAGCTGGCCTCAGTAGAGTGTCTGCGTTTTCCTCACAGAAAAAAAACAAACATCCGAACTTTTCCAAAATGAATGTGCATATTGTCCATATAAAATGAAAGCACTTTGCCAGTGTTTTTGTCTGGGAATGATGCTGGCCGCACAGACTCTTTCTGGAAGGGGCTGTTCTCACTTTGTGATGTCACAATGTGAATTTGAATGTGAATTGGGAGGGACTGGTGCTCAAAGCGCAAGATTTTAGAGGAATGCTCAGTAATGCGTGAATGGAGCAAAGTACCACTTTGGGGTTGTTTTTAGTAAGGATTTCACATTATAATTCTCTTAAAAGCTCAAAAAAGTTGATTTTGCTTGATATTTGTTGCAGAAATTTAGTGGAAAGGTGCTTCAGAATTAAAAATTATAGAATAAATAATCTTTTAAATGAAGCATGTTAAAATTAATATCTTGGGTTGTGCCAATGCTAGAATATTTTAAATGGCTAGAGGGAGACCATAACAAATAAAAGGATAAAAAATAATTGATCATTTGAAGGGCTTGAGATTTCTTTTTAAATATTGCTTTGGTTATTCTTGCAATGCTTAAAGAAGCTTGTTTCGCTAATTTCTTAAGCTTTGTCAATAATGATAAAAATATTGACTCCAAAAGGGGCAAGTAAGTGTGTGTGTGTGTGTGTGGGGGGGTTTGTAACTGCCCCCTTGCTCCTTGAAGCTTTGCCCCTAATTTTCGGCAATATGCCCAAGGGGTGTAAGAGCCAAAGAGCCCCTAATGGGGCTCTTATGACAGTTTTACCAACTACAGCACAGTTCCTTGCAAAAACGTAAAATCAGGTTGTAAAAATAATTCCTTACAAAGTGAAATGTGGAAACATTTTGAGAAAAGTATATATTTTTTTGCTTTATATTAAATAAATGTTATCAAAGAACATAATAAAAATAAATAAAAGGGAAATTGATTTTCACCTTTGGTTTTCTTTTATACTTTTCACCCTAATGAAAATATAATCTGAGACCAGAATCACTTGCTAAGCTTTATTTTCTGAGTCGAAGCCATCTGTTAAATGAAGCAGCACATATTTCCTCTCTATTAAGTTAAGCATCAGTAATCATCATAGGGGGCAGGCTGAATTAACCTTCCTATTACCTTGAAGCTGGCTCCTTTTATAGCGCACTATTTCAACACTAGAGAGATCACTTTCACTTCCTCTTTCATATCGTACAGATAAAAGTGATCCCTGGCTCTAGCTGGTACCATGATCCAAACAAAGTATTGTACATTTTTCATCATGTCAAGAATGCAAACATGTAACGTCATTAAAACACTCTTTAAAGATGTGATAATAGGTATAAAACTGTATTGGATAATAGGTTTTTTTATCTTTTTTTTGTAAATTGCATGCAAAACATTATTTTTAAACATTTTCCATATGTATTAATTGAGCTGCATATAATAAAAAAGTGTGTGGAGAAAACTAAACAATGTGAAACTACAGATATTCAGTCAAGAAAGTTTAATCTAAATTGTAAAAAGCAACACTTTCTTCACAAAACAAACAAACAAGATAGAAATTGAAGTTATTATTGGATATCCTATTGGAAATATTCTTTTAATTAAAGAATGAAAGCATAAAACTAAGATTTTTTCTGTTAAAAAGCATGCAGAAATGATTGGGTATTACTTTGCATATATGGATGCACGTGTTGTGTGTGGGTTTGTTTTCATATTTGATTAATTACATTTTGTCAAAATGAACCTCAGGTGGAGAATAACACAAACCTTTCTGTTGTTTTGTAAGTGATGTCCCACAAATGCACACTTTTAGAATCACTTGCTCAAAGAACACTTATTTTGAAAGAGACATTAAAAAAAGGAATTATTAGCTTTCCCTACCTTTCTCGTAGTATTTCACAGTAAAAACAATTACAACTGAGCCCATTCAGTAGAATGAAGGGCTTGTAACCAGCAGGTCACCTCCTGCAGACTAAAATCAAACCTGTTTTGTTGTGATTTTTGAAAAGCATGTCAAAGCCCAAACAGAAACAACATGCAACTTATGAAATTGTTGCATGTTGGAGACAGAAATGTGATTTCTTTTTCCTTCACGAAAATTGTTGAGCAACTCCGGTGTAGTATTAACATAAAGTATGATATGATTCAGCTATCTCACAACATGGATGTTTGTGCCATCGAGGCAACTCAGAATGTATGAAGTCAAGAAGAAATAAAAACAATATACATTTGAGTATTTTGTTTTTCTGATGTATGATGTTTTTTAAATAAGCCAATATTATAAAAGCATTTTTTTAATTTAGTTGTTCTCCTCTACACCACAGGTGCTTGATGGATAAGGGCTTCGTAAGGATTGGGAAATGGTTCTTTAAACCACATGATGTAGAAGAAAAGTCTTTGGGCAACAGGTAAGACATGTTCTCCTTTTTAAAAAGTTGTGATGGGACTTCTCCAGCAAGCCTTTCTCCTTTTGTTACATGCTGTTTTTGGCCATGGGTTCACAGATCACAGCGATGTCTGGTTTTCATGTAACTCGGCATATGTTCTCCTGACGTTCCCACAGTGGCTTGATGGTGTTAGACTGTTACAAGTCAGAGCAGTGAATGACATCCAGAGGTGAGAGCATAACTGAGTTCATACAGCTCTCTGTCTCTGGATATGGATCTGTTAAATGTGTGTGTATGGTGGGGGTGTGTATGTGTCATGCTGTGTGACTGTGTTGTCAGCGTGGCAGACAGGCAGAGACAGGCGGAAAAGGAGTAAAAAACAAGAGAGGTGGGTGTTATGATCGTTCAACTTGTTGCTTCAGCAACGATAGTTCCCTCTCACAGCTCAGGCTGCCCACTTCAGCTTTTTTTTCTGCTGGTGATGAAGCAACATTCCTCACATCTCTATTATAGCGCAGTTCAAAAGCGGGCTCCAAGGAAATTACTTAGCTCCTAAACGTCTTTCTTCAAAATCTCTTCAGAGCCCACGAAGGGAAAAAAACAAAGAGATTTATAGAGAAATGTTTCAACAGACATGGCTGATTGTTTTGTCATTCAGATGTTGTGCAAATTAAATGTTGGACAGGAAACTCAAAGTAGAAAGTTGCTGACAAGAGTGCAGGTTGGTTTGTAGCGAAGCGAAGTTTCGCTGAGAGCAGGTGGAAGTCCCTCTGTAAGGCAAAGAGTGGGTGGTAGCTACTTGCACTGATAATATCTGGGGAATATGGCAAAGAGAGCAGACATGATTGTGACATCGGTGTATTTGAAAGCACCTTCATGGGAAATATGCTGCAGGGCTGAGGTGATGTCATCAACAGAAAAAGGACACAAAAGGAAATAATGAATGCAGGTGAGGAAGGTCATTGAAGTAAGAAAAGAAAAAAAGGAAAGTTTTAGTCAGGGTTAGTAATTTACATTTGAGAGCTGTTTAAAATAGCAAGACTTTCAAACTTTTATTTAATGTAATTTGTTGTAATAATAACTTGTTAGCCTTAGAAGTCATAATGGCATGGTTCAGCCTGTGTTATACTTATTTTTTTTTATTATTTTACAATAATTGAGACCTTTTTCTTATAGAAAAACATTTAAAATAATTTGTGTTTAGAAAAGTATAAGCTGCCTCAAAAATGAGATCATTACATCACTGTTGAATGTTCCATACCTTCACACCTTTACAATAAGAGCCATATAAGCACTCACAAAACTACAAATCACTCAACACAAAAACATATTGAAGATTGCAATGACAGTTAAAAAAACAAAACTAATACTAAAAAAAACAATATTACATTTCAGAAATCAAAACTAAATTGTAAAATCCAGAAAACAAATTGTAAAAATCAAACAAACTTTGGAAAACAAAAGGAATTTACGGAAATCAAAATGAAATATAAAAAATGAAACAAAAGAAGAAACCAGAACAAGTAGATTATGAAGGAAATCACTGATTGAATGATGACGTCTGTTCACCGTTTTGGCAGAAAGTTATTTGTCATGACAAAATCTTCCAACAAAAGATATTTCTTTAAGCTTCTGGCAAAGTTTGGTGATTGATCACCAAAAAACCTCCTTCTGCTTCCTCTCTTCTTCAAAACTCAAACGTCATCATCCAGTCAGTGATGTCGCATAATACAGGCCTTCCTTTTGCAGTTTCTTCTTTTGTTTCATTTTTTTAACATTTCATTTGGATTTCTTTTGCTGAAATGTTTTTTTTTTTTTTTTGCTTGTTTTCTGGAAATTTGTTTTGATTGCTGAAATGTGATGTTCTTTAATTGCTTTTACAATTGTTGCGATCTTCAAAATGTTTTTGCGTCGAGTGATTTGTTAATGTGATTTGCACTTCAGGGCCACCGTACAAATCAAAATATGCTTCAACAACCAGACTTTTCAAGCTGTTCTATAATAAACGCACAGAGAAAGCCAGAATTACCATGACATTTTATCTCTATGTTAATTTCTTTATTCTTGTATTTCTAAAATAAAAATTCAAACGTTATTTGACAAGACTCGTGCAAAACAAAAAGATGAATTGAAGTTAGTGTAGGAAGTTCTGAGATGCAAACATGCCAAGCTGCGAGTGTCTATATCTGCACAGATTCTCCTTTGAAAGTTACACCCAGTGTGCATCTGTGTGCCAGAGAGACTTCTATACATGTTAATTCCCCTTCATTTCAAAAGCTCCTCCAGAATATGTTGTACGCCCCCTGCTGGGTCAACCCAGTCTAGTTCTTTCTTTGAATTATTGAATATCCGAGAGGCAAAGCGTAAAAGGGAGATGGATAGACATGCAGAGATGTTCTGGAATACTGACGTTCAAATAATGCAGATTTATTGATGCCTTTATGCCTGTTCCTCTTTGCTTACATCTGGACGGATGCACAGTAGTTTTAATGTTCAGACACCTGTTCTGCTTCTTCCAGCACATGCGTTCTTTTTTTCCCGCTTTCATAATGTTAGAAGAATCCCCTGCAAATGCATGTGCATCAGTATTGAGCATTCAGATAGACTCAAGAACCCCCTCACTGAACACCTTCTTTGTCTTTTGTTTGCTTGAATTGCATCCCCAACAGGGGGCGCTTTAGCGCAAACGTCTCTGCCACATTTATGCCAACTCCTTGCCCTGGCACTGCTGTCTTTGTTTTTATCTTGCATGTGTCCCTGGGGAGCAGCAGGGATTGGTACATCCAGGAGATGAATCCCTAACTACCCCCCCTGCCCCCCCTTTCTGCCCACCCCTCTTTACTAGCCCAGCCCTCCTGCTCTCTTTGTGTCTGAATGGCAGGAAAGCACTCTGGGTTGGTAACGCATTGCATCAGACGCTGAGGGGAATGAAAGCGAGAGTTACAGGGATACACAGCGAGCAGAGGAGAGACGGCTTCAGAGAGAGAAAGAGCAGGGAGGAGGCTCAGTGTGGGTGGTGGTGTGGAGGGGATCAGTGAAGGCGGGGGGTCATAAATTAATCATTACTATAGACAGCTGAATGGATGTATTAGAGTCTGTCGCTCTCATTAGTTCAGTCAATTCTTTGCATGCCAAGTGGAGTGCACAGTATGTGTTTTTTTATATAGCTGCTTTCATTTCACTAATGGCCATAAAGTCATGCATAAATAATATTCACAGTTTAGCCCAACAGACCTGTTCTCTTTTATAAAAACAAAAAACAAACCATGTTTAAGGACCTCTTTTTAAAAAAAAAAAAAAAAAAATCTGAAAATTCTAACGCACTAGACTAAAAGTTTCTACATTCTTCCCCCTCTTCTGCTCTCCTCCCATATTGTCTCTATGTCAAGTGACAATAAGACATTAACTATCTCCTAGGCAACAGACTTAGACTTTTGGTGTTGGGGCACATAATCGCAGCAGGTCAAAGAGGAAAAGTGCATGCGTGATTTAAGCGCGCCACATCAGAAGTTAAAACAACTTTATGGTCAAAGGGTTAAAGTAAACTCCAATCATCTTTTGATCTATTGTAAAAGTGTTCCCAGTGGTCTTTTAATTGTAATTATACTTTTAAATAAAGACATTTGGGTCATTTTCTAGGACATAGTTTCTGCACAGTGGTAGTAGTATATTCTTGGTGGGACAGGTTTGAGCCAGATTCCAGCTCGGAGGAGAAAAACAACGATGTACGTTGCTCTAGTCACCTACAAGAGGATGTATCAGAATGGAGAGGAGCAGGGAGCTTGTGGCTTGCTATAGTAGTTTCTATATCCCACTTGCAAGCTTTTCCAAGAGCATTCTTTTCGTCTGCTCCTGGTTCACAACGATTTGAATAAAAACATACTTAGAAATGCAATTTTAAGGTTATTTTTCTTATATTTGCCCTCCATCATGAGAAAAATTCTACAAGAACATGTTAAAAACACCTAAAATACGATTTTATTTGGAGTGGGTCTTTAAAAAAATGAAATATTTCTGTTTGTTTAAATGAAAAAAAAAACATTAAACTCACTTGCACAAAAGTAGGAAATATATATATATATATATATATATATATATATATATATATATATATATATATACTTTAGTGTTTGTTTTTTATCTAATTTACTTTGTAAAACTAGTTTGCTTAAACATGGGACTTAGATAAATTGCAACCAATGGAATCTAAAAGCTTAATTCTACATAAATGTTTACCTGGCAGATGTGGTTAAAGTCTTAAGGAAGAAAGGATGTGAGTTCCTAAATATAGCATAATTATAGGCCAGGAGACATCTGACATGCTTAAAGTGGAAAATATTACTCGGAGAATCAAAGTGTTGTATGAACAGCCAGATTAGATGTGTAAGTATTAGCCGGCTGTCTGAACGGTGGAGTAGTGATTGGCAGAATAAAACAACTCCTCATAACTCCACTTTAGCAGTCACTTACAGTATCAATTTGGCTTTTGTGCTAAAGGTTTATATAGCAGCTCATTGACTGACTACACATTCTGTGAGCCATAATTGGAAATGCACCTCGGGGGACTAATAAGTGTTGTCAGACCAGGACGCAGGAGGATGTATCTCCGCTTGTTTTCTGAACTGCAAAGAATGTCCAGACTCACCAAATACCAACTATAATTATATTTAGTTAGGTTTATCAGCAAGGAATAATCAAATAAAACGAATGCATTGACAAAATCTTATGATGTGGTGCTTTTCCAGTGCAATTTTAGCATAATTGTCAAAGTGTCAAGCAAATTTTAGAAGTTAAATAGGAACATTTTTTAACTACAACTCTTCTTGACCCAAGGTGAGGTGATAGCAAGAGTTGTTTTAGGTGCAACCATTGACTGTATAAGAAAACTGGACCGAGTGAGTGGGATGTCATCCATATAAAAATCCAGTAGGTTACTGATTTGGTGCCATATAATTCTGACCGGACACAAACCACATGATTAATTTTCAAACAGTTGGCCATTTTGGGAACTTATAAAAGACGCTACCCCATACTTCACTCTTCATTGTCTGTGCATTTTGTATATAGAACTCGAAAACAAACTTCAAAACTTGCAGAGCGATCAGTGAATGCGAGAGTTTTGAATGAGGGAGGCATGTGGACAAGTTTACATAGATTTTTCATTGCAAGTGGCCACTTACATGCGTGTTGCTAAGCCCGGTGTGACTGTAGCATAAGTCATTGTTTCTCGCCAATCAGGCAAGAGCTTATTGTCTGTCAATCAAACATTTCAAATGTTCAACATGTGGGCCACCAGGCTCCACTTACTTTTATCTTATTTATTTTATTTGATTGGTCAGCTTATAACTTGAATAACTTCCAGAAAAGAAGAAAAAAAAAATCTCTTTATATGGCTGTGTCAGTTTATTTTAACTTTTTAACACACCAGTAATGAAATAAATTTTAGATAAAAAAAATTCCAAAGTTTTAAGCCTCCAAGTCTTACATATCCTAACTACGCCCCTAAGGGCAATTAGGCTGATAGTAACAAAGCCATTTAATCTTTAGCTATAATTACCAGAGGAATGAAAGTTTGAGACAAAACTCTGCTTGAAATCTTGGATAGCTTGCATCATACCAGTAGTCATTTGCACCTTCTCATTTGAAAACATGCTCTATAATTGTGAGAATAAAGGGGGAAAATGGGTGATGTACTCGCCCCCACAGATTTCTCCTGTTACCTGATGGGAAACCACTGTGAGTCTGTGAGAGCCATAGAGAAGGAGGGGAGAAAAACACACGGATCAATAGGCGGGGTGGTGATACATCACAGAAGCAACCTGCGATCGGATCTTCTTCCTGTTTTTAATTAGGCCAACAGATATGAAGTAAACGTTGGCTGCAGCGTTCATTGATGTGCTTGTTTATGGAGCAAGATAGCTGTCAATAGGAAACTTATTCATAAAGAAAAAGTTGTATTCAGAAAGACAAAATTGTGCGCAAATTTATATTTTGTGCACATTTTGCTGAAAAATTGTAAATACATTTAATTTTTTGTTTAACTTGTCTCTTTTGAATACAACTTATTTTTGTCTTGAAAACGAATCTTTTCTGTTAACAAACTGTCAAAAATACGTCACAGGGTCACAGGCCCATTCATCGAGTCCTGGAACATTGATTGTTCAAACAGTGTACGCGTCTTAAAGTTCTATCAAAGTAAAATAAAATAGAACTTCTCAGAATGTTTTTGCTCCCGTAACCGGAAATGATCTCTTGGTAGTCATAGCTCTGTTGAAAATTGAATAAAACAGATCAAAATACAGCGATGTCCGACCGCATTTTGTGGTTGTCAGGTCACAACAGCCGATCGTGTAAACAGTGCTGCAGCGGATCGTTTTAGACCCAGATGTAGTGGAAAACAGCCTGAAAGGGAGTAGCAGACATGACACTCCACTCATTAGGTGTAAAAAGAAATAACATGTAAAACATGTCTGTCAAAATTGGTTGATTGATGTTTCATTATTCAAAAATGTTAAAATTTTTGACATTTTGTTAACAGGAGAAATCCGTATTCAAGGCAAGAAAATTTGTATTGAAAACAAAGACAAAAGTTTTATTCAAAACATATACGTCAAATGTAAAACTAAATGTATTCATATTTTAATCAAAAGTTGTGCATAAAGTATTAATTTGTGCACAAATTTGTCTTTATGAATTTTTTCTTTTTGAAAGTTATCTTATCCCATACTAATTTTAGTAGAGATTGGCTCGATCAAAAAGGTCTGGGAATCCGTCTGCAAAACTTTATTGACTCTAATTTCAATTCCAATATACTAGCTTTTTTATATTTTGTTTTGTTGTCTTTTTCCGTGCACAGTTTGTGGCCTTGAGCTTTTTATTGTGAATCCAATGTTAGTGCTCAAACATTGTGATAGCAACACTGCGTACAGCCACCCACTAGGGGCCACTGAATAATACATCAAACTTAGAGCTTCTGCATTATGTTACTTTTAATAGTGTTGTGTACTGCAGATTGTGTACACTCACCCCAAACTGACAGCGCCCGGCATAAGCCTGAGCATCATTATGCGTGTTCGGTAGATATTTGTTTATATGGACTAAACTCAACACTTGTGTTAGGAATTTTGGCGGATGTGTGTACACGATGCTCACAAGAGCTTTCAAAAGGGTAAACATCCTCCACGATGGTGCGCATGCACCAGAGGAGTGTCTGCTCGTGTGCGGTTGTGTGGGAAGGAAGGAGCTCGCATCGGTGCCGCTCTGGTGGCAAACATAACATTTAAGGTGGAGATTACCAGATAAATCCCCCAGATTTGAGCTAATCTTAAGAAAATGCCTTCATACCAACTTAGCAGATACAACTGTATTTACAGTCTAAACACTCTTATCACTCCATAGGATTTAGATGCCTTTTATAGTGAAGATAAAACCCTGTGGATAATCCATGTCTATTGATAATTGTTGTTTTTTTTTCTTAAAGAGAACCTAATAAACAAGTGTGGCTGTCTGTAAAGCATGTCAGACAGGAACCAGCTCCCCTGCTGGCTGTCTGGCTGGTTGTTAGTGCTGTGATGAGGTGAGAAGATGTGTTACATAAATCCAACGCAGAGCCTTTTTTTTTCTTAATGTCACTGACATTTAAACACAACTCTCGTCTGCTGTACATGTGCTCAGATGTTGTCATTGTAGGTTAATGTTGTGTCATCTAGGAGCTGCTGTGGCTTTTCTTCTCGTAAATGTAGATACATCTCCAGACCCTGTTTAAGGCTCATCTGTACACGTGAGGCCAAAGGAAAATGAAGCACTTCCACAGACAGTCTGTAATGTGTCTGTGTTCTCTGCATTACCTGATTGATTTCACCATAAAATCAGGCTCAGTAGCTGGCCATTAAAACTCTGATCTCATCGATATGTGTGAAGCAATTGCAGCGTGGCACTGAATTATTCACTTCTTCCTCCCTCTGAGTCTTTCTTTCCTCTTCTTCCCCATTTCCCCTCCTGCTCTCACACTCTGTCCCTCTCCCGCTCTCGCATGTCCCTAATTTCCAGCGTATCCATCTACTTCTGTTGCTGGCTGTGCTTTCTTCCTCCTCACAGTCGGTTATTTCTCTTTCTCCTGTACTGTCAGCCCTCAGGCATGTCTCAGCCATCACTTCTCTTCATTTATTAATACCTGTACTCGTACAGCCAAACTCACACAACCACTTCACATCTCTGCTTGCCATTCACAGGCACACACACACACGTGCTTACATTTGTCGACTGCACAGAAGCCCCAGAGGATGCGAGTAGCCCGATGTATCCACATACTCACAGCAGCTTACTGTGCAGGAAAATGCCCTTTGTAAAAGGACAGGAAGTATCAATCTCTTCAGCTGGGTCAGGCTGCAGTTTGATGCTCTTTTGCTCTGCTGTCCTCTGGCTTGCATGTGGTTGCAATTTATGCCACTTATAGAGTAAAGCTCTTATTACATTTGGCATGCTTTAGTTATTGGTTTAACTGTGCAATAATAATAGCTCATCAGATGTGCTTGTTTCCACCCATCATCACCTTAAACATATATATGGTTTTTTTTTAAGTAGGTCTGGATGTATATGTGAGTGAATGTATTGATTAATAAGTGCATTTGGATGAAATCAGATTAAGTAGTGATAGAAATGATAACGTACATGTTGACTGTGCAGAACATACTGACTTGCAGCTGTTTCAGTCAGCTTCCTTGTGAAGCTATATATAGATCTTCATATGGTGGAATGATGCACTGAGGACAAGGTTGGAGGGCAGTGACATTGAAAGTGTTTTGACTCATGTGTTGTGGAGATGTAAGCCGCAAAGATGAACCGCTGCTGTGTTTATGTTTGTGTGTGTGGACTGCACCCGAAGACCAGGAGGCATCCTCTGCCTGAGTGTTGCAGGATTGTATATGCACACACTTTAGCAGCGCTCTTCCTCCCCTGATTGAGGAGACCGGTGTTCAAACCACCTGCTGTCAGCTGTGTATGTTTTTTTATCCACCACCATCAGGGAAGTTTATGAAGCAGAGAAATTTGCTTCCTTTTTTCCTCTGGGTGCTTTCAACGCCATCTGGAGGCTGTCTTGGTCAACATCAGCTCGAAAAGACGCCGTATGGTTGTGGCCATGAGCGTGGAACTGGCCATTTTATTGAATTTGATGATCCATTACAGCTCAAATGGAGGTCCAACTCCCTCAGGGCAAAGGGGATATTGCATAGGCAGCAGGGTAATCACAAAGCGATTACAGTACCTGCTCACTTTATTGTCATTCTGATGTATATAAACCAAGGTAGCGAAAAGGCTTATAGATTAAAAATATACATCAGTGAAACTGTCGAGGTGGTTAATGACGTCCAGCACGCCCACTGCTGCATGGATTGCAATAAAGCGCCAACAATTACTCCTCTGCGATTAAACAACAAGCATGCACGATGAGCTATGCCCATGCAGTGTAACACAGAGATTGTTGCATATGTAAACATGTAACCAACCCAATCAATCACAAACAAACAAGGATTTATACCTGCAATAAAGAGCATATGCAGAAGCTGGTGTATAAGATCGCTGCCAGTACAGCTTAGTGAGGCTTTAGCCATACAAAAAATGTTCTCTCAAATGCTGTTTATGAGAAATGCTCTTATTTGTCATATTGCCTTATACTGTATAATATAGCTAAAGTAATGGTGCTAAAGGTAAACCTTTCAGATGTGTTTATATTGAAATAAAACTGACAGCATGGCAGCACAAACTCATGTCGACATCATTTTTGTTGGTTAACACATATGGGGTTCAAAAAGTTGCCAGCATGTTTGCATAATCAGCTCAGGCTTCTAACTGTGTTCCCAGCACCACCACATTTTTGTACTTTCATGTGTGCCTGTGGTTTGGTTGTCCTTAATCTCAACTCTCTTGTCTCTGCAGCGAGCACCTCTCATGCTGCTTCTCCTTCTTCCTTCACGGGGAGAGCAACGTGTGCACGAGCGTGGAGATTGTCCAGCACCAGGCTACATACCACATCACAGATCACCACATCCGCCTCGCACAGACCTCTACTACCCCAGTTCAGGGTAATATGACAAAGCAGTTGCTTTTCAAGTACTTTGATGTTTGAACCTGATGTTAGACTCGCAGAACATATGTTTTCTATGGTACCAAAGAAGTCAGACTTCATTTTTTTGTCCTACAATGATTAAAACATTCAGTAAAGAGTTGACAAAAGTTATTCTGTTGACAAAAGTTATTCTGAAGTCCTGTTTTGTGGGTTTAATGACCTGGAACCCCAGTTCATGTAAAAATATAAATATATACTTGAAATCAATTAAACATTGGGCCCTTAATCTATATTCTATGAAAGTTTAAAGTTTTTGAAATGAATTATGGAAATGAATACACTGTTATATGATATTTTAATTTTTTGAAAGCTTTATGTAAGAAATACATATATTTAAAATTGTTATATTTTGTCAGTTTGTTTTGTGATTATTCCTTTTTTTCTTTTTCTCTTTTATAATTGCAGTTGTGCTGAGTCCGTACAGTCTGAGTGGCACTCTGACCGGTCAGGCCTACAAAATGAGTGACCCGGCAGTACGAAAGCTTATGGAAGAGTGGAGCTACTTTTATCCTATGGTTCATCCACAAAAAGAGGGAAGTGGTGAGAAGGAGAAAGGAGAGGCCAGCCAGGCTTGTGATCGCTGCAGTCATGTGGCAGTGGAGGTCATCGTAGGTACGGTCAACAAAAGAATAAAACAAATGTTATAGCCTGAAAGCACTTTATTCCATTTAAGCCACAATTAAGAACTGGAGATTTTTCTTTTACAAACATCACAGAACATTTACAATAGTCCACATTCATTTGATGTTCTCTGTTAAACCAAATGGGGAAGGATCTGCACCTCACTGATAACCCTGGTGTAGACTCTCAGACATTTTGAGCTGTGGTATTACTGAATAGAGAAGCTTTGACTGCAAAGATCCTTTCAATCTTTGTAATACATCTGAAAGTGGAAAAGGGGAAATAGCTGGAAGGCAGGAGAGGAGCAGTCGGGAAGCTGAGGTACAAACTCCAGGGAGTTTCTCTAACAGCCTAATCAGTCTGATCCCACAGCGTCGACTTGACCTGATTACAATTAAAACTCCTCTGGATACCGTTGGTGCTACATCTAAAGAGCAATGATACTAACAAAGGAAGTGTGGAAACCTTTTTTTGTTTGACTTATCTTATAAGGACCGTGTGATAAAATGATTGAAAGATTCAAGTACATCAGTGGTGATCAACATTTTGTCAATACAGCTATTTTTATTTGTTTTAGGGGGAGTAAGAATGACCTACCCAGCTGCCTTTGTGCTGATTACCCAAGGAGACCTACCAGCCGAGCAGCCTCCTGTTTCTGTGGCACAGGGCCTTAGCAAGGAGCCAAACAACTGCAGTGTGCCGCTGACTCCACCAACATCGCCTGAGCAGCCCTGCTCTGGTAAAAAAAAAAACAACAACAACAAAAAAATCCAGACATGAGCATTTGTGTTGAACCTTTTATTATAAAATCAATAAAACATCACTAAATCTCAGAAAACTAAACTTTATTTACAAATTCAAGCACAAAGTTACTCGGCAAAAAAAATAGTTATGTTGTCAGTAAATATATATATATATATATATATATATATATATATATATATATATATATACTTGCACATGCCAGAGATCTTTCTGTGACGTCACACCATATTTTTTTCTTTCAGCGGACAGCGGTTTTGTGACCTCCATCTCAAGTGTCCCCACGCCAGACAGCAGCACAGGAATCACCAGCATTAGCCCAAAGCATTCTGGGAAGAAGCTTACGTGTCATGTGGTCCATCAAGCCTGGAAGGAGTGCTATCTAAACCAGCCACAGCATCTGTATGTGCAACTAAATTTATTACCTTGTTTCTGAAGCAACCGGAACTATTAGCTGGTTAAAGCAGTTTAGCTGCCCCCCCACCTCATGGATTTGTTTGTCCTCTGCAGAGCAACTGAGCTATCGCAGAGGAAGGAAGCGCCAAACGGGGTTACGACGTGGAATTTTAATGATCTGGGATCAAGAGCGCCCTGTAGCTGTTCCAGGTATCTTTAAGTCACAATCAAACATTGCTGTTTTTGGAACGTAGTTTAATACTCACAAGTAATCAGATACTCTTTTTCTGTATTTTTTGAGCATTGTTTATAACTTTTTTTATAGTGATTGTTAAATCTATTTATACATATTCAAAAAACATATAATATAATTTTTCTGATGTTTTTTTCAGAAGGTTTTGAATATCTTATTTGCTCTTTGTTTTGTAGGTTAAAGCAGCAAAAGTTAAACATGGCCATCACCTCTGTAACAAACACCCAGACTATCGCCAGCTCCACACCGTCCTCTGGCCCGTCGTTGTATCCTCCCTCGCTGCCTAAACACAAGACCAGTGACAAGACAGAAAAAGCTGACAAACAGTCCAAGAAACCCTCTGTGATCCCTTTTCACCATCGTCTAACTGTCACGCAGGACGGCCCCTTAGAACAGGACTCACCTGGAGGGCCTCAAATCGGTGGTATTGTTGCACTCGATCCACCTATGGAGACTCTGGCCTCTCTGCCGACCTGCAAATATTCCAAACCCCTTTCAAATGGCAGGAAACCCCCAGAGTCCCTTCTTCATTCACCAATGTCTCCTCTTCCTCCCACTCTGAGTCCGCACCCCCGGATGCAGGATCCAGAAGGTTTGGATGTGCCTCTGGATGTTACTGTGTGTCCGGATGGGGGTTTGGGAGTGGGAGCAATTACCAGCGAGACAGCTGCGTACACGGACCTTCTGAGGCAGCGGGAGAACGGGGTCGGCTGGTGGAGAGGCTTCAGGACTCCCACAACTGATAAGACAGAATTTAGTACACCTGGACTTCCCTTAAACAACCTGGAGGAAATGAACTCAGAGGTGGCTGGAGATGCAGTTCCACTCAAAAGGTAGGACATGCAAAAAAATGTATTGGAATTGCATAAAGGTGTAAAAAACTAGACGTATGAGGATGTGTCTTTTGCTTCCACACATGTTTCTTTGCCTCCTCCAGACTCTACACACAGACTCACAAGAGGTTTAAAATCTCAGAAGAGAGAGTGAGGGACCACATTAAAGCACTTGGCTTGTTTGAGCAGCCGGGTGTGGAGGCACTGAGGGAGAATGGGGAAGATCCCTATGACTTCAAGGAAGGAGACATTGAGTATACGTTTTCCTCTTCCAAAAGGTTAAAGGGTCCAGGACGAGAACCAAGCAAGAAGGCCAAGGTATCTTAATACACACTCAGTTTGTTTGTTTGTTTGTTCGGGACCATGTACGAATACATAAATCTCACTGGAAATGGGATGTTTTGTACCAGATTTAGCTATAAGATACTTTCCATCTGCAGTTCTCCAGTGTGCCAGCACATGTAAGAATTTGTAATAGAACTGTTAAAATGCATTTTATGACTATCCATGGTGGCATTATAAAGCATGTTTTTCTTTTTTTCCAAATGTAAGGGGAAGTCAAGAAAGTCTGTGGACAACTTAATTGATATCTTGGATCCAAAGCAGTTGTTCTAAAATGTGGACCCTGATGTTCTGATCGTCTGCTCAAAGCAGAGTTGAACAATTCCTTGGGGCAATCGAGTTTACAGTTTTCAATCACACATTTAGAATACTTCTTGCAGCTATCAAAAAAGCACCAATTACATTTACTAATCAAAGCAGTTTCTCATCAAAAGCCTTTAAGGCTGTTATCCAGAAAGCTCAACGGTATTTGTGGACCAGTAGGAGATGATAAAAAGAATAATTAGTTCACATCCAGTTTGGATTTTAATGACTCATATCACAAAAAGTTCTCTCAAAGTGTAAATGTATGGTATGGGTTAAGTTTTGAATTCAGTTTTGTTTTCTTGTTGAATGTGGGGTTATCTTTTCATAGGTAAGGAACTTACCTATGAAAAGATAAGATGTACATATGCTCATGCAGATGTGACATTTAGAGCCATCATAGTGTTAAATGATGTGTTTGTTTCTTTTTAGTGTTTGTGTTTTGGGTTGTCTGAACATATTTCTCATATTTTTCTTTTGGGAAAAAACGATCTTGCATTATTTAGAATTATTCAAGTAAAGCACAAATGTTGCAGTTTTTGGTCAATCTTTTATTTCTTAGTTATTTATGTCAATTTTTTTAAAAAGACAATGTGCACTATGTTTGCCAACATAAAGCAAAAGAACAACTTTAACGGATTTAATGGCTTTCAAACTGTGCTTTCTATCATATATATTTAAAAGTAACAAAAGTAATTGAAGCAGTCTGGATCCTTGGTTGTAATAAAGTCCTTAAAGTTTTTATTTGAAACATTTTGTTTTTGTTAAGATGTTTTTATTGGTGTAGACAAAAGAACATAATGTCCTTTACGTGTGTTCTGAGAAAGTAAGTATAATCTATAAAAAAATAAGCCATTTGTGAAGGGAGACCTTAAAAAGGCTTCCAAAAGCAACTATCTGATCAAACCACTTCAGATTACAAAAAGTGTATTTTACTGTTTTTTACAGTTTTTCTTTTACTCAGTGGAAGATTTCATACTTTGATTTTTACATTTTTTTTAAATAAAAGGTGGCCTAAAAATTATATTGTTGCCGTTTGTTAAAGGGGGAAGAGATCTCTAATGATGCATCAACTGTGCCTGATGGAAAAGACGCTATGTCCATTTTTAACTCTGCTCCGAAATCAGGTAAAGATGTCTGCACCAACACACTCTACACTTTACCCAGTAGCTAGAGTGCTGCTTCTTCTCTTCAACATTTTTTACATTGTTCCACTGATGCTATTGTCCATTTCAGAGGAATCAGGTCAAGATGATGCTGCTGCTAAAGCCAATCCTTCTCTGACCAGAGAAAAAGATCTGGTGGTCAACATCTCTGATCTGGATAACATATTCGATGAAGACGAAGAAGAGTTGGGCGTAAGACACAGTCATTTATCCCTTACAGTTGTGTTTTTAACCAACATTGGAAGTCGTACTATTGATTCAGTAAAACGCATTTATTCTCTGTGGTATTTGCTCTTTAAATGGGATGTCTTTGTCTTTCGATGGACTCATTTTTCTCTGTAATAATCTGTAGACTGTTTACCCGAACCAGCATCAGACCAAGCTACTCGTGCCAACAGAAGATCGTCCTGCTGGCAAAGAAGGGAGAGTTAATGTCCCTTATCCATCAAGTGAGTAATAAGTCTTTTGTTTTCAAAAGCTCTGTAAAATATCTTTACTATCTGGATCATATAATGTGTAGATGAAATCTTTTATTATTGTTTGAAACTATATGTACTATATAATACCCTTTTCTTTGTTGCTATATTTGTATCTGTGTCATTTTAGCAGTCGCAGATCTCCAGCGGATGTTTCCAACCCCACCTTCGCTAGAACAGCACCCGGCTTTCTCTCCCATCACACCCCATCGTGACACCCCAAGTCTGGAGCCTCCAGCGCCCAGCGGAGTGGCGGACCACCTTCCATCCTTGGCTTCTTTTCAGCTTGCTGAATGTAGAATGGAGATGGAGGAGAGTGTGGCCAGTCCGGGGCAAGATGATATCAAAGTGAGCGGAAATTTAGCCGAAGCAGTTTGACACGGGCTGACGAAGACGTGTGCCAAACTGCAGTTAACAAGCATATGTTTTCCTCTCTTCCCAGCTGCAGATAAGTTCCTCCATGTTTGCTCCTTTATCCTGCCTTCCCAGCCAGAATCTGCCACCGTTAAAGATTCCTGATCAGTGTTATTACCGTCCATCCTGGGCCGTCTTACCCAAAATGGAACATTTCACCACCGTCATACATCCTCGGAATGTTTTCTCCAAGGATGGTTACACGTGAGTTTCTCTAGACAGAATGTACACTTAAAAACATTCCGAGTGTAAGTGTATGTTTTTGACTCAACGTTTGATCTGACCCCGTTTTTTAATAATACAGAAACATTCCTAGTGTCAACACCCTCACCGACCAAGAATACGGCCAGATGAGTGGTATGACCACCTCTGTGAGCACCACCATCCTTCCTTCTCCTGCCATGCCCCAATTTTCTGTGCCCACCCCACGGACTCCCCGTACGCCCAGAGGGATTAACGCTGCGAGCTCAGGGCAGGGTTCAGTGAAGCAGGACGGCACTGAGCTGAGCTCACCAGTTTCTACCCCATCCACCAGCCTGCCCCTTAGCTCTGTGGAGCCCCTGGCCCGGCCTGGGCCCTCTCTGCCTGAGGCCCACAGCCTGTATGTTGTCCTTTTGCTCTCAGACTCTGTCCTTAGCGTATTTAAGGATCGCAACTTTGACAGCTGCTGCATCTGTGCCTGCAATATGAATGTCAAAGGGGCAGACGTGGGGGTGTACATCCCAGATTCCACCTGTGAAGATCAGTACCGCTGTATGTGCGGCTTCAGCGCGATCATCAACAGGCGGCTGGCTCATGGTACGGGCCTCTTCCTGGAAGACGAACTGGATATATTTGGTCGGACGTCTGAAGTGGGCCAAGCAGCCCAGAGGAGGCTGGCTTTATGTCGGCGGGACCCAATCATGGGGGACTCCAGAGCCAAGCAGCCTCAGGATGCTACCCCTGCCTCTCCATCAGTCATGATCGTTTTGCAGGAGCAGTGCTCACATCCCATTTCCTCCCTAGCATCACTTCACCTCCCTCTCAGCTGCTCTTGCCATGGACGCAAGGGGGCACTTCTACAAAGTTGGATGTCTGAAAAGCAGTGGGCGGATGAGAGTGACGCCTGTGTGGAGTGTTACAATGCTTTGATGCAGGGGCTGCAGTATGTGGACAACCCCACAGGGGGAAAAGTGGATCTAGCTGTTGTCAGAAGTAGTGCCCTTCATTCATGGCCACACACGAACGGTAAGAAACATTTTTTGGCTGCAAGGGAAGACAGTTTATAGATTTCATCTATTATGAGCAAAGCTTTATATTACCAAGAAATGATTTTTGTTTTTAAATGTATGATACGATTTGTGATTGTTTTGTTTCTTTAGTGTGCAGAATCAATTGTACATTTTTAATATAACCGTCTCTGTGTATGTGTGTGTGTGTTTCTGGCAATTTCCAAAGTGGTGGATATGAGCATGTTGTCGTCACAGGATATGGTTCGTATGCTGCTATCTTTGCAGCCTTTCCTGCAGGATGCCATCCAGAAGAAGCGAACAGGTCGGACCTGGGAAAACATCCAGCACGTTCAGGGTCCGCTGACCTGGCAGCAGTTTCACAAGATGGCTGGAAGAGGCTCTTATGGTGCTCTTTTTTTTTCTTTACTAAAAGTATAATTTCATGCCACTTGCAATGTAATACAGCTTTTGAAAAATGATTTCCAGAGTAAACCTGATAATTTGTATAACCACAGGTTCAGAGGAGTCTCCAGAGCCACTGCCCATTCCTACAGTGTTAGTAGGCTATGACCGGGAGCGGGACTTCTTGGCGTTGTCTCCTTTGGCATTACCTTTTTGGGAGAAACTTCTGCTTGAGCCATATGGAGGCCAGCGAGATGTTGCCTACATTGTGCTTTGCCCTAATAGCCCCTCCCTGCTGACTGCTGCGCGGTCTTTCTTCCTGGAGCTCAGTGCTGTATACGAGGTAGGATCAGAATTAGAAATGTGATTCAAATCGGTTGAATATGTAGATTACCAAAACTCTCCAACAGTAAAAGGAGGTGCACTCACTGGTCGCTTTCTTGGGCACACCTGTCCAACTGCTCGCCTAATCAGCCAATCACATGGCAGCAACTTCATGCATTCAGAAACCGCTGATCTACTGGGATTTTCACGCACAACCATGTCTAGGGTTTACAGAGAATGGTCCGAATAATAAATATTGTTCAGTGAGCTAAAGTTTTGTTGGAGGAAATGCCTTTTTGGTAACAGAGGTCAGAGGAGAATGACCAGACTGATAGAAAGGCAACAGGAACTGAAATAACTACTGGTTACCATCGAAGTATGAAGACCAAACTCTCTGAGGAA
Organism: Oryzias celebensis; assembly: GCA_014656515.1. NCBI lineage: Eukaryota > Metazoa > Chordata > Actinopteri > Beloniformes > Adrianichthyidae > Oryzias > Oryzias celebensis. The sequence continues at coordinate 12,006,276 of BNCR01000012.1, forward strand.
AGTTTCCAGTATATAGTTGAATAAATGTCATCAAAGATTAAGGGAATTTTAAAGGTGAAAGGGGGTCCAACCTGCTACCTGTGCCTAATAAAATGGCCGGAGTGAATAAGATACAAATGAGGTCATGTGCTTCCTTCAGACATGCCGGCTTGGGAAGCACCGCCCCCTGGCGAAGGTGTCCAGAGATGGTCTTCTTCAGGTCGGGGAGGACGTGGAGCCAGAAAAGCTGGAGGACTTGGATGTTGACCGGTGGTTGACCGGACCCTGGGCTGGACAGCAGCACACTGACAACCTCGTCAAACTTAAACTCTATGCTTACACCTGCAAAAAACAACTAGGTGAGAATCCCTGACATCAGATTGTTTTTGATTGCCTTTATAGATAAGAGCACTGATTGTTTGTGTTTTTTTCCCTTCAGGTCCCCAATTATCAGCCCTTACTTTGGACAGCAGTCTTCTGTTGCCCCCTAAAGCTCAGCCTCATGTTAACAACTCTTCCCCGGCTCAGTCTGCATCTTCAGGGCAGCCTCAGAGTTGGCCTGCTGATGGAGAGCAGGTTGCAGGTGCTGTGAATGCAGCAAATGCTTCCACCCCAACAGGAGCCACGGGCCTGACTGGGGAGGCAACCCAAGCTGGATCCAGCAGCTCTAAAGCGTTCCCTTCTGCCACACCATCAGCCAATATGACAGCAGAACATCCTGAAATGTAAAACGGAATTCCCCTGGAAATAATCAAATTTGAAATGTCATTTAGGTTAACTTTGGTTTTCTTTTTTTCAGCTCCTCTGATCAGTCAAGAGTTGGCATTCCAACATTGGCTGACTCGGTAGACAGTCATGTTAACCCCCCAGCTGTCGTCGTTTACATCGTGGACGCCTTTCTCAGCTCAGGTGCGACGAGAAACGACGGAGGAGAAGAAGAACAAGGTGAAGAGGTGGAATTGAGTAGTATCTGGCTGCTGGGGCTTCTTCGCTGCTACACAGAGATGCTACAGACTCTACCTGAGAAGATTAGACCAGCAGTGGTGCTTCAGGTACAAATCTAAAAGGATTTACAGTAGAATTAAACAATGTTCAGTGGCTAAAATGTGCTCCCTTTTGCTTCAGGTTGTGCCCTGTCAGTATCTTCTCCAGCCAGCTAGTGGAGAAAGCCATTTGTACATGCAGCACCTGCGCTCTTTGGCCTTCTCTTGTTATTCTCAGAGCAGACGACTTCTCCGTCAGCAAACACACATCAAGTCCCTCACTGGTTTTGGCCCAGTGTCTTCTGTTGGTTCAGTGCTCAAGAGTCCAGAAGTAAGCTTTTTTTAACTACAAGCAGAAAAAGTATATGCAGACTAAAAGTCACATTCGACTAACTTGCTTACTTTTTGATTATTTAGCACCCCAGCCCATTACAACTTTACTCTCCACCATTTATTCTTGGCCCAAATCGGCCCAAGCAGCCAGAGCCAGGGGAGGTCTGGGCAGAACTCCCTCCCAAATACAACGTGCTCTTTGTTGGATATTGCCTATCACACGACCAGCGCTGGATACTGGTCTCCTGTACTGATCAGCAGGGGGAGCTTTTGGAGACTTGCATCATTAACATTGATGTTCCCAACAGGTGAGAGACAGTTGGTTGAGCTCCTAGCGCTGACTGTGCTTATCTTGTCTGATCTGATCTTATAAAATTGACATAATATGATGCTAAATGCATTTTAAAAGGATGAACTTTGACACAATCCTTCTTTATTTTTTCAGAAAAAGGCGTCCAAAAGTATCACCTCGAAAGATGGGACTGCAGAAGCTGTGGGACTGGTGTATTGGTATCATTCAGATGACTTCTCAACCTTGGAGAATTGTCATCGGCCGTCTAGGCAGACTTGGTCACGGGGAGCTGAAAGGTGACGTCGCTTTTAAGAGAAATTCACCTTCTCTTTGTCACTCATATGATTTTTTGCAAGCTTGGCAAATCTACTCCATATTAATTAGAAACCTGGAAACGTAAAAGCATCAAATGAAAGGTTTTTATGTTTTTTATTTTCTCTCAAACAGACTGGAGTTCTCTCCTTGGAGAACATTCGTTGCATTCAATAGGACGTCAGCTGAGGGAAGCCTGCCGAATGTGTGGGATCTCGGCTGCTGACTCCCCATCTATCCTCAGCGCATGTCTGGTAGCCATGGAGCCACAAGGTTCTTTTGTAATCATGCCTGGTATGTAATGTATTCCTTATATTTCACCATTATTTAAAATCCCCTCATAGAACTGGTGTTGCAGAAACGCAAAAAAATGAGCACGTATTCGTCTCAAAGGATTATGGGAAAAGAGAACAAGATTGAATTCTTGTCTTTTTTCGCTTTGCAATGCAGATGCTGTGACCATGGGCTCTGTGTTTGGACGCAGTACCGCTTTGAACCTGCAGACGTCGCAGCTAAATACGCCCCAAGATGCTTCCTGTACACACATTTTAGTCTTCCCTACTTCTGCCACCACCCAGCTGGCAGCTAGCTCCTACCCAACAGAGGACAATAATGGTAGCAAACATCTCACACAAGATTGTATATCATGACTGAATGAAGACATTGAACTAAGCCCGTTTGTGTAATAAAGTTTGATGGCTTTACTAATTTATTTTATACCTTGTGCTGTTTTATGTTTGGAAATAAAAAAAAGTAGAAGCATAGATTGTCTTTGTCACAGTCAGTGTCTGAAGTCTATTCACAGCCTTCTTCTTTCCTCAGATGACATGTTTGACCTCCCCTTCCCCGACGAGCTGGAGAACGACATTGGCCATGACATGATGCTGATCACAGGCAATCTTCACTCTTCCCCTAACCCGTCGCCGGTGCCGTCGCCTGGTTCGCTGGAGATGGGATCACATTTCCAGCACACCAGGGTGAGAGTGGAAAAAGGAGTCTTCCGGTGACTTCTGACAAATGAAACAAAATGAAAAACCAGCAAAAAAAAAAATAAAGTCCATTATATTTAAGTGTTTATAAGTATTCTTTAAAAAACGACTGGAAATTATTTTACAATTGATAAGATACAGAGAAGTAAAAACAGACTGAGGAGAAATCGCACTTTTCTGGGAACTGTTTAAAGTCAGAAGACTGCAATTCTGTGCAGTTTTGATGTAGCAGTTTGAAACTCGAGTTTTTTATCTGAAAGCTTAAGTGACACTTTATACTTCCCATCATCAAATGAGAATCAGAACTATAAAAGGTGGTAATGGAATTATCTTGGGGCAAAGCAGAAGAGTGGAGCTGACAGCCTTTTTTCCACCATATTTCATAGAATACAGATTAAAAAAACAAAAAAACAAAACAAGTATGATCGAATAAGCAAAGCAAAGAGTATATTTGTGCGGGACTTATAGCTTTTGAGGAAAAAAAATAATCGAATGATTTCTTCATCTGCAGAAAATTATAGATGAACAAATATCTCTCAATTGTTTCTTTTTTTAAATTATCTTCTTCCCATTTGTGTTGCATGAGGCTAATTAAGCCCAGGAGAGACAGAAAAGTAAAGGCGACAAACATTAAGATGGTAAAGATTCAGGTCAGACGTACATTTTTATTACTAGTGAAAGCAAAAAGAAGACGTTTGCAAAAACCCATGGGCAAAATATTCTGCTCTCAGAAAGATTTGATCTGTTTTCCAACTTTAAAAAAATGTTTGTTTGAAGCAACTTTACTTAGTTTAAAATACTTTAAATACGTGTTTTGATATAAATGTCTCAATCCGATCATCTTTTGATCTATTTTGAAAATGTCCACTGTGGTTTTTTTCACTAAGATTATGAAGCTTTGAGTAAAAAAAAAAAAAAGCTGTGTCGTCTACTAAGACGTAGTTTCTGCAGAGCGGCAGTAATTATTAAAAAAAATTACCTCTGAGTTGTGGGTAGGATTGTTAGCCTGGAGTAAGCCCACCCCCCACTTCCCATCATGTTTACGAGCTCTCCCCCTAGTTTACAGCCCCTCTCAACCCCAACCTAACATTGTCATTGTAGCAAGAATAATATTGGAGCTATCCAGCCGTACAGTTTTGAGCCACATACCAGCTCAGACGAGGGAAACAAAGACGCACATGGATTTAGTCGTCTAAAAGTGGATGTATCAGAATGGAGTGGAGCAGGGAGCTTATTGCCTGCTGACTGTAGCTTCTACATCACAGCTGCATGCTTTTTCCAACAGCAATTTGTTGTCTGCTCCTGATTCACAATGATTTAAATAAAGAAATACTCGGGCCATTTTAAGCATCATTATGTACATCCTACATCATGAGAAAAATGCTACAAGACCACGTTAAAACCACCTTTAACAATTTTCATCAGAGTGGGTCTTTAAAGTAATTGTAGTCTTTTTTCAATCACTGACCTCTAATGATTTTAACAGGATAAGTAAGTTATATTCTTAGCTATTTTTTAAAGGAAATGTTTTTTCTTATGACTCAGTCAGAACTGCTGTATGCTGGAAATGGTTGGATAAGGGAATTCTTTAAAGTCCCAGGATGATATTAAAGCAATTATCTGATGTCCGGTGTTTGCAGAGCCAAGGGGAGCGCCTCCTGTCCAGGGACAATCCTCCAGAGGAGCTTAAGCAGCAGCCGCTGGCTCTAGGTTACTATGTCTCCACTGCACAGGCAAATGGGATTCCTCATTGGTTCTGGGCCTCCTGCCCACAAGCTGAAAGCCAGTGCCCACTTTTCCTTAAGGTACTCTAAGATGCTGCACATGCCAAGTGCGAGTGAAGTTTGAAATGAAAATTATTAGTTTCATAATTGATTGCTTCAATTACTGGGTCGATTGAGAAGGCTTGCAAGCATTTTTTCATCTGCAAGATACTGTGTTTGACTAATGCTTTGTGTTCCTCCACTTCAGGCCTCTCTCCACCACCACATTTCCATAGCGCAGTCAGATGAGATAGTGTCTGATAAAACTAAGAGGGCTCCTCACCCCTTAGACTCAAAGACCACCTCTGATGTGCTCAGGTAAACCAATTTGATCAAAATACAATTTAAATTAAAATGTCATGTTTATGAATGCTGTTTAACTTCAGGTCAGATTTGATCAAATTGATAGAATTTTCTAGGAGTGACAGCTGTATATATACTTTTTTCCCATGCAGGTTTGTGTTGGAGCAGTACAACGCCCTCTCTTGGCTGACATGTACTCCTGCAACCCAAGACCGCCAGTCCTGCCTGCCTGTTCACTTGGCTGTGCTGATCCAGATGTACAATGCCATACTGAACATGCTTTAGCTGTGTGGGTTGACGGTAACCTGCAGTTTGCCTGTGCCTCTTTCAGCCACCAGAGAGCAGCAGAGCTCTTCTCCTGTTTTCCGGTAGACACTGATTTAATAGTCAAAAACAGGAAAACACTTTACAGATTATTCAAAGACTGAAATGCAATGAATTCAAAGAGTGAAACAGACAGTTTTCACATCAGGAGGAACTTGGAGCAGCTTGTACATTTTGAAAAAGTGGAGAAACATCCATCTATTCCCAACATAAAATCATCAAGAAGACCGGCTCCTATAAGCATCTGTGAATGACATCAATGGAGAAGATCCTTTTGTGACACCTGTGAAAGGGGACATCCCCACAAGTCTGCATGACTCCATGTTGCGCAACCAGCAAACTGGCATGAAAACACAAACATGGGAGTTTTTGTATAGAACCGCACTATAGAGCTTCTTTGAACATTGAGCTGGTCGCTGAACCCTTTGTTTCTTTTTAAAGATGGACACATTTGATAATGGCACTTTTTACTTAACTTCCAAAGTGTTGTAGATAGGAACACAATGGAAACTTTTTGACCAGAGATGTGTTGTTTATAATGTAATGCATTCATTTGCAAAGAATTAAGACTTATTTTTAATATTTAAAACCATAAAAAGGAGAAACACAGCCTTTATTCCCAACTGACTGATAAATGTCTTGGGATCTTGGGAAATAAAATTTGTCAATTTAATGCAATTGTAAAAAAAAAAAAAAAAAAAAAAAGAAAGGCCATATTTATACAAATTATATCACATCATAGAATTTGATATATATGAATATAAATATATGTAAATGTATATACCTAAATGAATCTTACCTCTTCCAAGCAGGCACTTATGTGGGGATGGGCACAGTTGTCTTTTTAGAAGTGGGTGCATTATGAACGTTTATCAAAGAGGACTCACTTTTGTTTTGTTTTCTACACATACCGAAAATTTTACATTTTTTATTTAATGACTAAGTTAAAATAAAGCAGGAAATACAGTATAATGTATATTTATAATGTATTCCTATACTGAAAAAAAAAAAACTTGAAAGAGACAGTTGAAAACCATGCTGTTTCCAGATATATTTAAGGATGACGCTTTATTTCATTGGCTTTCCTAAGTGAAAACCATTAGAAAGGCTTGTTTCTTGAACCTCCCTCTAACTGCTCTTTGTTAAAGTTCTGGCATGTTTGTACATAACATTTTTGCGATGTGTTTCTGTTTTGTTATTTCTTGGTAGAGCTGTACATTTGACGCTGGTTGGTTTATTTTAAATTATACAATTTTAAGTTCGATTTGTTTGCTTAAGAATTTTTATGTATGAGAACCATTATAAAGTGCAAACACATTTAATTCCAGCTAAGAGATTCTGTTGTGAAGTAAACACAAATGTACAGACAAGTTCAAAAATTTGTTACATCTTTCATCACTTTGAATATTAAACAGATCCACTTTAGTGGGAGTGATCTGTTACTTTTACACTCTTTTTTTAGTAAATTATTAAAACTCTTTAAAATGATGTGGTGTTCTGTGCTGACTTTAAATGTGCAGTAGATGACAGTTTAACCTACCTTAGGTTTAGGGGTTTTTTTTGGACTTTATTTTATTGGCAAGAACAGTTTCTTCAAATCCAGATAATTTAAACATTTTTAAGGAAGATTTTTTTGAAGCATCTACTCATTATTTTTTACTTTTGAGCTAAGTTCGAGAGTTAGTAGTGAAGAAAAATACTTTTTATGAGCAAATCATTAAAAATGTCTTAACTTTATTTAGCTTATGCCTCATCATCTATAGCAGGAGCCTGGAACCAGAGGCTCATGTGGCTCTTTGACCCCTCCATTGTGGCTCTCTGGTTATAGAAAAAAATAAAAGTTTTATTTTAAAAAGTAACTGTAAAGTAAAAATTAAAGTAAACTAACTCAAACGTGCTTCAATCCATTCACAAATGGCTGAAAACAGTATGTATCACTCCACAATCCTCCTGACAACAGTACCTATAATACTCCATCAATCCATCAAGTAGTTTGGCTTGGCGAAAGCATTTTGACAGATATTTTTGTATCACAGAAAATCAATTTGAGGTCAGCAAGTACAACCAGAATTTATACCTGAGGCTGAAAATTCCAGTGATGCCATATAGTAGAATACATATGGTAAGGGTCACTGAATTAGCTCTGGTTTCATTTTGGTTTGTTAGATTTATGAATTTCTGACAAAGATGCATCACAAACAGTAAAATAAACTGTGTGTGATCGTGAGTGTGTTTGAATTTACTGCTGACATGACATTATACCTCTACATTTACTGATTGAGATGATGTGACACAAGGTGCCTTTTATTTTGAAAAGAATTCATAGGAACATTTGTAATTGTTATAAGTTACTTAATATTTCTTTTTAAAAAATGTTCTTTATGTTTTATTTATGTTAAAAGAAAAATCATGGTAGCAACAATGACATAAATGCAAATCAGTGTTTTCTGAGTTTCTGGCTCCTATTGGGTTGTGGTCAGTAAGAAATCGACCCAAATTCCTTTTACAGAGTTGAAGGTTGCCGATCCCTGATCTAGATATACCAACACATTTACCTTTATTGTAGCTTATTTTAATAAATAAAAAGAAAAAAGTTGTTAAAATCAAGTTTACTGAAACATGAATTTGTATACATACGTTTTTCTGAAATAGCAATAATGTCCTAAATCTTTTTATTCTAAGATTTGAAAGTAAATACATAATTTATAGTACATTTGCTTAATTATTACATGACCATTTAAAGAAGAGCCGATAGCAGGAGATTCTTTCTAAGATTAATTCAGTAACGTTATTCAAAAAATGATTGCAACACAATGGAAAAATATCTGACACATTCTTCAGAGTACCGTAGTAAATACAGATTTTAGCACCAAGTAAAAAAACATGTTATCTTAAAGGCTTAACTTGACATTGTGCGAAGAGTTAGAACATCCAGTAAAACAAGCTGTGCGTGTTGCAGATAAAATCTTCGCTGAGAGGTGAAAATCGCCTTTTTCCCCAACAATCTTTTTTTTTATTTGAGGCTTTGCTATGACAACAAGCCTGACAGCTTTCTTTTTGAACATTAAAAAACATGGTTCAAACAATTTCAAAGTGGGATCAACATTTGCTGTTGGCTTCATTGGAGCAAATGAAAACAACACTTGCCGATACTGACTGACTGTTCATACTATTTTGCTGTAGGACAATTTTATTTTGAAGGCTACAAATATACCATCCATCCATTTTATAACCCGTTTTTATCCCCGTCAGGGTCATGGGGTTGCTGGTCCCAATCCCAGCTGCTGTTGGGTAAAGGTGAGGTACATTCTGAGTGTATTTGAGCATGACATGAGAGGGTGCCCGTTTGCCCAGCATATTCCAGTGAGACCTGCAGGGAAAGTTTGAAGCAGGATAGGATTTAGACAAAAGTTCAGCCTAAACACAAAATAAAGCAACGAGAGAATCAGAGTAATTTCATTTTCTATAGGTCGGTCGATACTGTGGACAGGCTGAGGATCTTCGGGTTGTGAAGGACTACATGTAGTGCCTTTTTCTAATAAAATGTAAATGTTTTTCACATTTTTATTTTGTGTACATGTAATAGTTCAAGAGGATGTTCTCTCTAGGCTACTTTCATGTGATGCAGACAGGGAGAATATTGGAGAGAATAAAAGGGGGGGGAAAGCTTTTGGTAGAGTTTATATTTGACCTTCAAGGTCACATACAATCGTTTAGCGAAAAACTGCGTCACTGGAGCTTCAGGAGAAGCCTAGTGGACTTCCAAACTAGAAAAAAAAAAGTACTTCAGTAAAGGATTGGACAACTCGAGGACGCCATGAATGACACAGACTGAAGAGTAAAAGCCACTGAAGAGTCAATTGTCGTGGTTGGCCTGTCTAATGGCCATCACAGCTGGAGGAAGTGGACTCTTAATTGACTCCAACGTTTTCCACAGATGGCCTATTAGACCATGGCCATTCACCTGTTATATGGCTTGCCAAGTGCTCTTTTGCAGCCAAATAGCCTGCAGACTGGACAATTTAAACCAGGGTCTGCCTTGACATAGCATTAATGTGAACACGGTCGATTGCATTTTATGCCACTCAGGGCAGCAAACAAAACAGCAAGGTTGTTCAAAAAAGCTCTAAAATCTGAATGTGGATAAACTGCATCATTTAGTGTAATATTTAGACAATCCAAGCTGAATAGATTAACTCTGTCTATAGTGCAACACGGTGACGGGGAAGAGCTAAATCCATGGTTTTTACAAACAACCTTGGCGGAGACTTGCGCAGTTTTATTAGAGTGTGGCTGATTTGAATCATTGTGCATAATCCTGAAGGTACATTATTGTCAACGTAGGCTACAACAGTTGATCACTTAGTCACTCAACTGTGGAGTGATGAGAAATCTCGCTCATGCTTTAAAAACTACAAAGATTTAAGGCATGATTACAGAACATTTCTGCAGAATCTCGCCTTCAGCCTCAACCATGCAATGTGTAAAAAAAACAAACAACAAAAGGTTTTGAGTTCTGTCTAATCTAACACAAAAAGACTGAAGGACAGTGGCCAGACAGGAAGGAAAGCAGACACTTGCCAATTTGTTTTGTGGAGAAATGCAAATTTTGAAGGTCAGGCACCCACCAATCAGAGTTGCAGAGTGGTCAGACACAAACCATTCATCACTGAAGGTGTCGAGCTGCAGGAAGCTCGACCTTCACCACCGTGGTAGCAAAATATTCAGATGATACAAGTTTTATTTCCAGTGATGTTGGTGCACAGTTTGCTGCCAGTTTCCACACAAACAGGCCATACTTTGAATCGTTTACTGGTTTGTGCTTCCTACCACGCAACTTGAGAAAAAACAACTTTTTAAAATAAGATTTTGCCAGGAACCAGCAGTGTGAAGTTAAACGTGAGGAACAAAAGGGTAACAAAGGAGATGAGCTGACAATGACAAAACGAAAACAAGAAACGAATAAAGGCTAAGGACAATGAACAGAAATGAAAGCGGCAGTGCATGATTATTCACATGAACTTGCAGTGACTGACAGGTCAAACAAAACACAACTAAAACATCACTGAAAAACCTGATTGCACTTCACAATCCTGACAGATCTGAAAGAGAGAAGCCAACAATATATGGAGGTTGTGTCCAGAACCCTTCACTGCACACTACTTAGTGCACTTTAGTGCATTTGCTTTGGCTTTCCGAATCTACAATTCCAAAATCCAGTGCCCTAGAAATCTCCCAGTGGTCGCTGCAAAAAACTAGAGGATATCCTTTCTAGATTTGTGAAAATAGACCACAAATCATTTTGTTTGCATGATTTTTCACTGATTTTAATTTTATTTTTTATAAACCATCCAATTTTTCATCAACAGAACACCGTGGATTCACATTTAGGTTTATACTTCAAGAAATCAGTGTCATATTTCAAAATAAATAAATAACGTACTGAACATGGTGTCCGAACTGCTTTTCAAATCCAGGGCGCTCAATAGTCCAGCACTACATAGAGGGAATTTGGACATAGTGAAAGCTTAAAACATTTTACTGGTTTTACAGTAATATATTAAAAAAATGTTTAAATTTAAAAAACTGAGTATTTCAGCATTGTGTTGCTAGTTTTGTGAACTATTTGGGTTTACTGGGCTAAATGCACGCCAGAATCTCATTAAAAACTTTAATTTCAGCAATCTGATTCAAAACTGTAAAAGCCATGACTGCCTTATTCTGTATTTTTTCCTGTTTTCTCCTTTTTGGCAAATTTCTTACTAGAGCAGAGGCGAGTTAGGTTTTTTTTAAATATATATCTTATCTTATCTATGTTTAAGAAAAAAAAAAGGAAAAAGGAAACGAAGCTACAGCAAGTACGCCCTTATAAACTACAAACCTGTAGAAAATGTTTAATTAAAACTAGCAAAAAACTAACACTTCAGTCTTGAGTAAAGTTGGATTTTTGAAACTGCTCTACTTATGTAGGTTGTGCATTTTCTTCTAATATAATTTAATATAAAAATGAAAATAAATGAATAAACATGTTTGTTTTTTGGAAAATGACCTTTTTTCATCAGTTAAGTATCTTTGACACTTGAAGATGTCACCTCAGGAAATCTAAAGTCCTTCTACCAACCAGGATTGTGCATGAATGGTCAAATTTGATGCATTTGCCATGAAAACTTGCTGAAAGCTTCTTACATTTATAGCTAAGACGTGCAAACATGCATATATTTATACTATATGTGTATTTTTTGTCTTATTAGGAGAAAATTACTGTAAAAATAAAGACATAAATATATTTATTTTGTCAGAAGAAAAGAGATTTGGCTGAAATAAAATGGTCTAAAACCTCCGACTGACCGCCACACGCACGACTTTAATAGCATCATCAATGTAATGGTGTATCCATGGAGATGCACGCAAACAACCAACCTGTATTCCAACCTTCATAATAGGGAATCACCATGAAAACATTCAAAAGCAGGATGTCGCTGCCTCACTCAACCAGAAATATTAAAATAATTCTTTCAAAGAAGGAAAATTGATGCATTTTAAGCTTTACCGAAACAGCACGTCATTAAGTTATTTCACAAAATACTCTTAGCATACTTTATTGCAATTCAAGCGTTCTTGTTAATTTGTATTTTGAAAGTTTGATTAGTTTGTTTGCCAGCACTGCCTTAGACAAAGAGGAGGGGGATGAAGTGGCAGTGGTGTATCACACGTCTCCACTCTGTGACATAACTCTGGCAGAGCGGAGCTGCTTTGACATGCCCACGCTGTCTAAAGTGGAGACAGCTGCGGGCTGCAGCTTTGTGGATGGTTAGAATGCAGCTAAGCATCCAAGGGTTAAAGCGAGAGGTAAAGAGACACCCTTCTTGAATTACTTTCTGTCTGTCATGGTAGCCTTTAACCAGTGTTCATTGGGGAGGAGGAGGTGGTGGTTCTACCAATGTGGTAGGTCCTGCATTGACATGACCCACGGTGTGCCCTCCAGGTCAGGGGGGGTTTAGGCTTTACTAGAGCTGTGGGTGGTGCAGGTCAGCCGGCTGACCATCCAAAAAAAAAGGTGCCAAAAAACTCTAATCACTACAAAGTATGCCTTTTCTGCTAAATATGAGTGTCATCAGCCCTGTCTAAAAGCCCAAACTACTTCTACAACCTAAAATATGTCAGTTTACTGATACTCTGTGGAAAAAAATAGAATATAGAATCATAAAACAACAGGCAACAAGATGCTGGAAGTTTATAATCATTTCAATCAGGTGTGAATGTTTGTCTAGAATGGGCGGGGCCTTTTCACACACTCAGATGTCTCCAATAGTCTACACATATGACATGTACACAATACAACTAGAGTTCACACACATATGCATACAAACCAACACATGTAAAGCATTTCATTCTGTCATGTTAAGTTTCAAAGGTGAGCTGACACCTGTGCTCAGGTGAGGGTTTAAATTAAGCCCATACACTCACACACACACACATAACACTGTAGAGCCATGGGGGGAAATCGGCCCATCTGGCAGTCTGACCAAACAGATGCAGATGGCCAGCCCCCCCAGCGCAAGCAAAAAGTCCACCACCTCTACGCCCAAGCCCGGGCGACCGTACATCCCCCACGCCCGCCCCACCCAGGTGCCCCACCAAACCCCCCCAGCCAACAAAGCCCCCCACCGGGCACCATGGAGGCACGGTGACGCCCAAGAACCCCGCCCCCTTAAGTCATGGCGTTAGCTATGGGAGACAAGAAAGACTGAATTGTTTCCAAGTTGCTTGAACTCTTGGCTGACATTTTTTCTAAGCTGATATGATCAAACAGCAGATTCCTGTAATGACTTACATGAATATTTTTCTATCGTTTTTTTTTTCTATTATGTTTACGCTACATTTTCTAAAAACATGTTTGATCCCAGTTAATGCTACCTGATAAACTGACCCCATGTCAAGTTAACTTTATTAGAAATAATGCAAATACTCTTATTAAGACTTCGATCTTTTGAAGAGTATATTTAGTTTCTGTGGGTAGATCCACCTAAATCTTTCCAGCTGTGCATAAAGTTAGACTTTCTCTGGCCCTCTCATCAGCAGTGGAGTTAAGTGGATATCTGTAGATGGTGAGAGCTCTTTAAGACGTAGATCATCACTGGATAGGGAAATCCTTCATCATTTCTTTCACCATTTAGTGGAAATTCTGCTCATGTTGCAACTCAGACCCAATGCAGGGATTGACACATGTTGGGTCTTTGTTGAAGTGACAATTTTTTTTAGAGCAGAGTGCTTTCCACTCTCACCTTGTCATTTGGGGACAGAATTGCTCTTGCTAGAAACCTCACAGTTGTGCACTTCAGGGATGCCGACATTACAAATTTCAAGCCCAAGGAAAACTCCACTTAACACCTAATAACCTCTGTAAATTGAGGGGCATAAAAGCTTTGGAGTCCACAAAGAAGCAATCCTCAGTTCTTCACATCAAAACGGCTCTGAAAACCGAATTGTTCGCTTATGACAAATATAAATCTTTGTTAAACAGTAATTATATTAATGACTGAAATTTACTATAAGTCCAGAAAAAATTGAGCACGAAACCATGGGATTTGCCAAAATTAGGGATTGAGATATAAAGTTTGCAATTATTTTCTGAAGCTAAAAAGGACAAATCAAAATAGAGTCCTGTTGAAACTACGAATAAAAATTTTGTGTTTGGTCTTTTGCATGAACTGTTGAATTTTACCAGTCAAGAGATATGTTTTTGCAAGAAATTGTGCATGCAAACCCTAGATTCCTGTTTTCTTAAACATCTTATATCATGATTTAAAAAAGAAGAAACTCTGTCCAGGTTAAGTGTAATGCTTTAGCATGGATGACCACTAGACACTTGCACATACATGCACATAACTTGTTTTAGACATTGATTTTCTCATCCAGGAAATGTAAAAGCCCTGCTCCCACTGGATGAGCAAGAAGCACACAAATTAAGCACACTTTTTACTTTTTGTCTTTGAAACAAAACATACAAAAAAAAAAAAAAATAGGGAGTGTTTTGATGACTCTTAAAACCAATAAGCCATTGGACACTTCAGTCCCCCCACTCGGCATCCCGATGAGGCCTATCAACGCCTCTGAGATGTAAAACACAGCCTCTTGAGGCTCATTGTTTCATTATTTCATTCATTATTTGACCCAGTTATTAAAAGGAGCCCCTGCTAAGCAGCAGTGATTGGTTGATGCATGTTTGAAGCTGCTTGAAAAAAAAAGAAAAACCAAACCAGCAACAACAGTACACCTGTGACTGAATGACTATGAATTTCAATGTTTCGTACACCGATGGAAAGCTGCCACTAACACTGGTAATTATGCACTCTGGCTCTGTTGCCCGGCAACTGCAGTGTTTTCTCCAACAACAGCCCATTTTTGATCGCATCTTTTGTAGTTTTAATGATAATTTTATTTTAAAATACAACAAGAAAGCAGCTCATTTGACTTTTTTCAGAATTTCAGAATATGTTGTCAGAATATAGTTTCTCAGAAAGTACATTGAATATTTTTCTGAATGGGCAACCTTTCTTAATGTGTCACAGGATACATAAATACCTAATACAGGAATAAATGTATTCAGGTTTTAAAATGTTTATGAACAAAAGCCTAAATTACTTTGAAAAACCGTATAAATTAAAAAAATAAAGTACAAATTCTCCAGATTACATTTGCAGATTAGGAAAGAGCACAAAACATGAAAAACCCTTTGGTTTTTTTGTAGTGTAATGTCCCCCATGCCCACAAGGGAGAGTTCTAAGTCAAGACATGTCATCCATTTGTTTGTAGACATAAAAAGGCTGGTCTAAAGCAAAGAATTAATTTCAGAACATTCCTTAGTTAGAAAAAATATCCACTGGATTACAGCAATCTGCAGAGACTATTGAGAAAGAGCATCCTTAAACTTTTGGAGGAAAGAGCAAACGGAAAAAAGAAAACCCCACTGTGGGACAGTGAAGGAAATACAAGAGCGGGGTGAGTCTTTAATAACAAACATTCAACCACACTGCCGTTCAATGTCATATTGAATATTTTAAAAAATATTGGTTCCTTAAGTCCCATGAGATCATATGAAACCACATTACAGGACAATAATTGTACCACATGTTCATTGTTGGATGGGAATAAAACACAATCTGTTTTTTTTCTTAACTTTATTACTTATTTTGAACTTAAATTGACATTTATGCTTTAAAAACAAATTGAAATAATATAAAATTTACCGAAAAAAAAAAGAAAAAAATTCATTGTTGTATATTTGCTCCCAAACTGAAGAGATGATAAGAGTCAAGTGCTGCATAAATATGAAAGGTTTGCTAGAGGCCTTTACTGTGCAATCTTCTGGAGAGTGGGTTTTTGCTCAGCTCCTCAGGTAACGGTGTAGAAATTGCTCCAAATCAAAGCCAGAACTGCTAAGGCCTGCAGTCATTAGACAGACAGGGAGTGAGGAACACATAATAATGATCCATTAGCCTTCATTTCTTGCATATTGTCGTGATCTGGCCCTTTTGGTGGGAGTAAATCAGCTTACTGAGTAAAACACACCCATCATTTGCTGCCTTTTAGTTGCCTTCTGTTGTTCACATGCAGGACTCAAAATTGCATGTATATCAACACTATTATGTGGGGATATTTGATAAAACATTATTGGAGCCAACGTTGGGCCTTTTTGTCAACTGGTTCATAGCAAATGATGTGCCATGAAGGGATGGAGAGCTTCATCCATGAGCTCCAAAAAAGTGATTATCATAACAACAACAGCAGCAGCAGCAGATAGTGCCTTTTTGAAACAAAGGCTTTGTGTGCGAGACCTGGGAAAGCGTGGAGGCAGAGGTGACCCTTACCTGGCTGTTCCAGCGTTTTCACTCTTCTTCTCAGTCTGTCTCCTCTTTCGCCTTCTCTGGTTCCAATTTAGCTGGCCTAATCATAAAAGCATCAACGAGCTGCTGTTGCAGAGTAAACGACAAGGTGAAATGTGCTCCTAAAAATTCCATTTTCACTCAAGTAGACCAACACAACAAGGAACATGGAGTCGACGCAGGCAGACTTCTCAGCTGCCAGATCAAATGCATGAGAGGTTCATTATTAGAGGCTGACAACAAACAGCTCTGCTTATGTGGGTTTTGTTGTGGTCGACCCTGTGAGAACACAAGGTGAACTGCACTTTGAAATAATGTGGATCCACTTTGGGTCAACACATACCAGCGGATTCTTTGAAGTTTCATCCTCACGCACACATAGATCCGTTGAGTCCACTTTACAGTGTCTTTAGGACGAGGGTTGCATTTTGAAGGCTTTGAGCTCTTTTTCTCTGTGCTGTTTCACTGGCAGCCCCTCATATAACTGAGCCATCAGTCTTTATTTCAATGCAGCAGATGCCCCTCCATGTCAGCAGGCCTCCTGAGAAAGCAAGATGGAGAACCCCGTCTTTTTCAAAGTGTTAATTATGAGATTCTTCCTTCCCTTTTTTTCCTCCTTCACCTTCTTGGACTATTGATATTGGAAAAATATACTTTAATATGCGTTTGGGTTCTGCACCTTTAAGAAGTCTACTGGAGGGACATGAAGGAACAAAAGGCAGATGGTTATTGTATTTTTGATGATCAATTAATCTTGATACGTGGACTGGGATGTGGAATCCCACTGAAAGCTCGATAAAAGACTCTAATGGAAAGTGATTAATTGGTGATGGGATAAATGACTGCAGTGATTCTGATATTATCATTGACCGTGATAATGTAGAATCTCATAGTCTTTACACAGTAATGAGAGGTACAGAAAAACAGCATTTTATGTTAGTTTAAAGAAAAGAAAAGGAAAAGGAAGATATTAAACAACTAAATGTATTTAAAAAAAGTTTTTTTAATAAGACTAATGTTAGAACTAAATTTCTCATTTTATTTTACTAATAAAATGGATGCACCCATAAACTATACATTAATAACAATTGTTGAAAACTTGAACTTTACTTTTTTCCTTGGCTTCTAATGTGCATTATTTTTAATAGAATATATGAATAGTGTGACCCTTTTATTTGTAAGAATTTTTTTTTAGTAACTATTTGACAATATAAACTAATATAGTTAAAAATGCCATAGTTGGGTTATATTCACCCAACTCAAAGGTCAAAAAGGGATGAATAGAATAGAATAGAATAGACTTTATTGTATCTACCAGCAGCAGTTAAATTAGATGAATTAAATTAAAGAATGAATAAAATAAAACCACTGCAAAAAAAAAAAAAAAAAAAGAAACTCTAAAATGTAAAAACCACAAATTTAGGAGTTGTTTTGGTGCGCTTTTTTAAAGAAACAACCCCCCCCAAAGTTTTCATTTATTTATTTTAAAGAATGAATTGGTATTCTTTAATTTGCCATCACTTCCCAACAGAACGCCCCCCCGTTCTTGCGCGATGTTTGAAGCGCTAATTGGGCCTGACATGTTTTCAAACTCCCCCCCCCCAGGAGCGAGCTGAAGAAAGTGTTTCAAAGCAAAAACCTTCTCAGATGGTCCCATGTAATATTTCCTCCTCTTGCGCCGTAAATGGATCAGGGTGGACAAAAATTGCAGGGGTCATTTGAGGAGGGAGATTTAGGTAAAAAAAAAAGGAAAAAAATAAAAAAAACAAAAAACGTTGGGTTTTCTTTGGGAATTCTTTGAACCCAGCGGATGGATGTTATTGTATCCATTTTTCTGGATAATCCCAATTAACCCCCCACCCCCATCCCCCCCAAAAAAGAAGAAGCGAAAAAAAGCCCGTTTAGTACTAAAATACTTTTGACAGTTGGACATCAAAGTGGCCTGTTTCCCCGTTTCTGAAGCGTTTTTGAAGCGTTTGATTGCTTGATTCAACTAGGAAAAAAAAGAGGGGAAAAAGGGTAAATTATCGGCCATCAAGACATCAACCACAGCCTTCTTCAAGAAATATATTTAACATTTTTGTTCTTCAGACACATCTGCTTGGGTAACTGAGCCTTAATAATAAATAAAATGTCTTAAAGTAGATAAACAGAGATGTTTGGAATAAAAAGGTTATGAAGCTTCTACGGCCACTGCATGGCGCTCAGGGACTGCGCGTCCAAAGCGCTTCAGTCACAACAACAATAATAATAATAACAATTATTACTTTTATTATGTATAATAATTGTTATTATTTTTAATAGGAATTTTGCGTGGCTGCCCGTTTAAGTAGGGTATTTAATTTCGGTTAAAACGACAAAAATAAGTTTTACCTTCTTGGAATTTGTGTGTCAGAAATCAGGCTCCATGCAGCTGCGTTTATGAATAAATTTAAACTTTCAGAAATCTAAAAGACGTAAAAAAAGCAAGAGCTGCTAACAATCATCAGGAACAAATCTATATTTTCAATTATAAATCGAGATAGATTTACGCGCCTGCTGCGCGCCTTTTACGCGTCGCCGGGCTGACGCGTGCGCTCCGCGGAGGCTGTGTGCGCCGGCTGCTGTACCTGCCGAAGCTGCAGCCTGCGAGCGGCTCCACGGTTAACACTCCCACACACACACACACACACACACTGATACACACATCACGCAGACATAACTGTGCGCGCCATTATAACGCCAAACCTCAAAGTGCCACTGGATTTTGTGTTGAAGAAAAACTTATTTCATACCCTGATGTGTCTCAATATAGTTTTTTGCCCTCCACCTTTGTGTCTGCTTAATCCTCAGAATCCTTGTGATTTTGTGCATCAAGTGTTGCTGCAACAATGAGAAGTATTTTAAACTTAAATCCAAAACAGAAACAGGTTGCCTCTTTATCTAAATATTAGCTTAAAAAAAAAAAAGAAAAAGGAAATGTGTTCATAAGAAACCACATTACAGAATGTGTTCATAAATAAAAGTATTTATCAGAAAAATATTTAGCTGAATGTTGCTTACAATGCACTTTATTTAAACGTATAGTTTCCCCCCATTGTTCTGTTCTGCAAAAACAACAGTTATGCCAAATCCCACAAATACTAACATGTTTGAAAAATGTCATGGAGCCTTGAAGGTAAAGCTAAATACTATATGTGCATCAAAGGGTTGTCGGTAGGCTGCTTTTTAACTAAAATATCATAATTGGGGTTGCAGACTCTTGTCCAAACATGCTCTGTCTTAGTTGGATGAATCACACACTCCGCTGACTCATGCCTCATCCACCATAGATCTCACGTTTCATTAAACCATTGCAGATGTCATTTGAAAATGTATGCAAACAGTCAGCAGCAGACCAAGTGAAAGGAAGTGTGTGTGATAAGAGCTGAAGCTGAGGTGTTCTTGTTAAGAGGAAAGGTGGTCATGCTTCTGGTTTTTTTTTTTTTTGTGTAAATTTTGCAAGTTCAATAATCAGAAATAAACTTCACATGCTTGTTTGCAGGCAAGAAACGAAGTGCTGCAGAGCTTATAAAGTCGCCTTTATGCACACCAAGGAGACACAACCATGTGAAAATGCGATACAACTAATTTATCTGTCAGCCCTTCGGTTTCTCTGCCCTTATCAGACCCACAAATCATGCAACTCATCCTTGAAGCCTTCACAAAGAACTTCATTTTTTCCCCCTTCCTCTGTGTCTTTTCACCAAGCTGCTCCGGGGATCGTGTCAGGGGAAAAGACCCTTAACTCCCCTCCCCTTACAGAGGTGCCTTGTTGGGAGCTGTCCATCATTCAGAGAAAAAGTGTTCCTTGTCCCGCCTGTTCAGCTCATGTCATCACCAGGCGCTCCCCTCTTTTCTCTCAGAGTTTGCACTCCTGAAAAACGTCTGCAAATCTGATTACGCTTATGTTTCACCAGGTTGAGAGCTTTGGCCGATGGCGTTTTGGCATTTGAATTCTGATTTATCCTCTACTGACTCCAACACACAAGTGCTGCAGTTGGCTTCAGCTGAATAGGTTCGCTTTTATTAAATGCCAAATGAATTAATAGCAGGATTCTTTTTCTCTTCACTTTATCGCCTTGTTTAAGCCCAAAAATGCTTTCCCTCTATGCATGCGCTCCTGATATTTTAGTTATTATGCAAACTAACTCGAGCAAGTCTGTAAATGCAATAAACCACTAAAATAATTGAGAAAAAATTACACAAAATGACTCAAACTTCATGGTTGAGATAAATTTAAGCAGTACACTAACATATTTCAATATTTTATTTTATTTTACCTGTGCCTCATTTCAGCGCCACACCTCCACGCCCTCTTTCAAAGAGGAGCAGATAGTCTGGATCTGCAGCGACAGAGAAGATGAATATTTTTGCACAAATAAAAGAAGAATCTTGAGTTTCCGTTCTTTATGTGCTTTAAAAGATTTAAAAATAAGTTTGAGAACTCCTTTGTTTTTATCATCTCTGTTTGGTACAATCTTCTATGCTTCTCTGTGAAACATTTGACCACAACTGTGCCCAGTTTTGAACGCAGGCCATCATGAACGTATTGACTTTATTTTCTGTAACATCTGCCACTGGAATCTTAAGTGAGATTAATGCTTCTGTGCTCAGTCGATGCTCTCGTTTATGGTCAGGGATAGACAGTGATCCCTAATGTTCAAGTGACAAAATCCTCCAGCAGCTGCAAGAATTATGATCGCTCTGCACTGACAAGCCAAAGGAGGGAAGTAGGTGGCGTTGGGCCGGTCGGTGAATCAGTTTACTTTCTTGGCAGATTGCTGTTTTCCTTTTGAAATCATCACTGCTGACTAAAAGAAGTCATGATCTCTGATTTTTCAAGTTGACCAAATTCTCTGATGTCTGAAGTACATTTTTGTCAAAGAGAAATATAATACTTCACCTCTGTTCTCAGCCATGTCACTCCTAATAAATGCTTTTATTTGCAATACTTAAATTTAAAACGTATTTGCAAAACATTTGAAATAAATAAAGTAATTTCCAATTATTCTATCAATGTAAGCTTTTCTGTCTCTTTTATGTGTGCAGACATATATCCTTTCACCTAGAGTGTCTAAGATGACCCAGATTTCTTCATCTTTGGCCTGAATGAAAGCACCACCCTGCTCATTACCTCACACCTCTCCATCCTCTGCCTCCAGCTTCATTCTGCTCTCCAACCAAAGCATCAGCTTTTATGCCACACTGTCTGCCTGCTCTTCCCATCTCGGAAAACCCACGTTGACCCTCGAAATCCTCCTTCAGCAGTTTCATTGATCAAAGACACTAACATTTAGAGCGAACACCTACCAGTACTGAGCTGAAAGTGCATGCATTCGACTAGTTTGTTTACATGTTTGTTCATTGCGATCATGCCTGGTTTGTTTGTGGATGTTTATCTTCTCATTTATTACTATATTTCAACACACAACCCCAATGTGACAAGCTACTGGACAAGTTCTGTCTTTGAATAGCCGCAGAAGATGGTAAAAAGACAGATCATATTGCAGTAAATCAACAGCAAACATAAAACATTGCATACTTAGATTCTTATATTTTGCTTCAGTGGTTGACACTTGCTAACCTGATTGTGGGTTGTTGGATGAAACGGCCCTGTTCAAATTTTTGGGTTTGCTGGGGCAGCCAAGTGCAACCAAATCATGGCACAACCCCATATTGCTTTCTCCACAATGACTATGGTGCAATCACAAAGCGTGCACTGGATTGAAAGTCTCCTCTTATCATGACTACATTTTAAAATAAAGTGGTTGCACTCTTCATGTCTGTGGGTTTGTTTGGCTGAACCCTCTCCAAGGGGATGGAGGTTTACTGTCTTACCTCTTTCTTTCTTGACTATCCCATAAACATTGAAGACCAATGAAGCATAGTTAAGGACAAAAAATGAGCAGGGAAGGTTGTTGTAATGAACATCCCCTTTAAATCGTCTATTTTCTATTAGATTTCATACTCGACTCAAGAGCTTCTTGCCAGCTGGGACCCTTAAAGTTGGACCAAATGTTCTCAACTTAATCTTTTTTTTTTTTAGTTTTAGGTTTTCCAACATTCAGCTTGTGACAGCAATAGTGACTGCGACGGTCCGAGCGGACAAATGAGAACATAAACAAAATACAACTGAGCCTTTGAAAGAGGTCAGTAGAAACATAGTCAATTGAGGCAATTAACCAGGTGAAGAGAACAACTGCACAAAGACAAACTGACAAACTCAGCTGCAAAACCAAGCACAATGAGGAACACACTCAGTGGCTGCTAGGACCACTTTCCAAACATGGGAGAAACTCAAAAAACATTCTAAAGACTACAGACAAGACCAAACGAAAGGCTTGGTTATTCATTGGAAAGGAAAATAAGCATAAAAAACCCAAGAAAATAAACAAACCAGAATCAAAATAAACATTTTTTTATGTTTCTCCCTTGGGGGAATTGGGTAAATGGCATCTGCCCAATTGCGTGGCTTGTGTATATAATGGCTGGGCTCCTTGGATTGCCTCTCTTGGCCTCGCAGATCAGCTCCAGGAGCAGAACCCAATACAGCAGCCAGCATCCCCCCCAACCCAGCACTGGAACTCAAAACAGGCGGCATTGATTAAACTGAGCAAACTGTACGAAGGTGTCTACATGTGCGTGCCTCAAATAAACACTATTGCACTTTGAAAATGCTATATACATGTTCATATTTCAATTCAACGGAATGTGTGTGCTTCACTTAAGAACTTAAATAAATGAAAAAGTCTGAAAATGTAAACTTGTTAAACCAGGAGTGTCCAAACGTTTTGCAAAGAAGGACATCTTTGATGAAGTCAATTTTTGTGGGGCCAACCATCAGGCCAGCGTTCTTTAAACCTTCATTTAACATTAAATGCAAATGAACTATTTGATGAACATTTTATTGCAATGGCATACTTTTATTTTCTTCACGCAGAACACAAAATGTGTGTTTTAAAAATCACTGGAATTTCATGTTTAAAGATAGTGCACCATTCAGCTTGACGTGGTTAGCATGTATCGTCTTGTAGTGCCTCTTGATATTAAACTCCATGAAAACAGCGAGTCTCTTGGCATTATAGGCAAACATGCATGCTTATGAATGAAATGAATGAAGTGTCACAAATGGGTTGTGCTATAGTGTTGCTACAGGTTTTAAAGTCCCACTCCAACTATATTTTTCAATTGTAAAATCGTTAATCCGCTAATTTCCCATCAGCCTTTTGTTTACACAATCTCCCGCTAGCTTAGCCTATAGTTGTGAGTCCTGACAATAGTACCTCACACAATGAGTTATGTATAGGCTGGAGATGGCACTTATATTGGAATGGTATAGACGGCGCTTTACTGCTGTGCTACAATTAAACAAAAAGAGCCAGAAAAACAAGGATGTGACTTTTCACAAGTAAATTATTACTGTCAGCTAATAAAGGAGAACGTCTAGAATACATTTTAGGAAGATCTGAGTGAGTTCATCAGAACAGTGAATGTTTAGGCAGATCTTGTAGCCTATTCAAAGTTAATGGTAGCTTTAGACTTTGTATGTGCACCATGTTTTCTGGCAGGACCACCTATGTTTTCTGTTTTATGGAGGATGGCCATGGTGGTGTTTGTATGAATTTGACCTCAGATCAGTCCAAATGATCACCTAATTTAAGCATGTTAATAAGCTGAGGAAAAGAAACTAACCAGTATTTCCTCAGAAGAAGAGAGAAGAGCCCAGTGCCGAATCCCCCACTGGTGGGTGGACAGGGCGTAGGGAAAACTGCCTGCCCGGTGTTGCCCGGGGGCGTGAGTCCTTCTCTTAGAGACTGTGTGGGATTTACCTGAAGAACAGGACCCCAGGAAAGTTTTAATCTTAAAGTATTTCATGCATTTTCTCCATTATGATAAAAATGCTACAAGAGCATGCTAAAAACACCAAAAAGACAATTTTCTTTGAAGTGGTTCTTTCAATGGATTATAACACAATTTAGCCAATCTAGAAATTGTATGCACATTTTTAGAAAGTGCTGGGGCCACATAGAATTAATTTTGTGACAGGAGCCTGCGGGCAGGTGGGAATTTTAACGCGAGCTGCATTTGGCCAATAGTGTTAAACATTTCACTTGTGGAAATGAAAAACTGTGATGAGGACTCCACCTTACTGCAGTGAAGATGAAATAAAAAGCTGATTTTTTTTTGACAGTTTTTACTTTTCGAATGTAAAAAACCTTCCCAGCATAAAATGATAGCCTTTTCCCTTCTATGTAATACAGAACATGTATCGAACTGTTAACCAAAAACAGCAACCCCCCCCCCCCCCCCCCCCCCCCCCCCCCCCCCCCCCCCCCCCCCCCCCCCCCCCCAAAAAAAAAAAAAAAAAAAACCTGAAGATTAAAGACTAAAGAACTGCCTTAAATTCATTCTTTGTTTCCAGCACATTGAAAGCAGCAAGTGGAGTGAATCTCCATTACTTGTGATACCATTAGTCAGGTAATAGTAGGATTCAAACTTGCTCTGCCTCTCCCCTTTGAGAGTTCAAGAGGGGCTGGCACATGAGGAAATGAGAGTGAGGAAGAGCAGAGCAAAAGTGGGCATACAGGGGGCTAAAAGCATGCTTCCTTTTTTCTTCCACTCCTTGTCATCCTACTCTAAGCCTTCAGGAGATAATGAGAGCTTTGGCTTTGTAAACATTATTTCTGGCATATTGAGGCAGCAATCAGCTATTATTTATGGCCTGAATTTTAATCATGTGAGAGCTGATACTCCTCAGAATGAAGAGAAGCTGGCGCACAACAAACAAATATTGCTTTTCCACACTCTGAGAGGAGGCTACTCCAAAGCAACATCAAAGCTCACTCTCCAGTGCCTGGTTTACGTTAATTCTGCGTCTATTGTTCCTATCCCGGAAACCGCTCTGAGCACGAGCAGAGGGAGCTGACGATACTAAAGCTGGATAAAAAACAAAACGAGGAGTCACTCGTTAAAGCAAATACTCTGTAAAAACAAGTAAATCGAAAGAAGTTTTATGGAGTTTTAAATGTTAATCACAAGTCTCTGAAAACCAGAGAACAGTTTGAAAACATTCCTTTTTGAAGCAACTTGTTCCACCACAAGTGTCATTTCCTCATTAAATAAATGTAACGTTTGGCCCGAGGAAATAATCTTCCAGACTTTTAAAAAATGTTTTTACAACTTCATGTAATAATAAAATATTTTTATTGCCTTGTCACATTAAAAATCGACACACAGTGGTGATTTTTTGTGGTGAAATATTCCAATTTGTCTGATAAAACCATTTGTGTGTTCCAAAACATTTTAATTCGTATTTTCTGTCGCAGTAAAAGTTAACTTTTCTGCAAAGATAAAAAGAAAATTATAAACTTGATTACAAAAAGCTACATCCAGGTTTAAACATGATTTAAAATATTATTCCTCACTGGGCTTTTAGAAAAACATAAGCAGGGGCTTCGTGCAATGTTATTCTCCTAAATAAAGAAAAACAGCAACAAGAGCGATAGTCTGGCAATATATATATTTCTCTTTTACAGCAGAACCTGCAAGCAGATGGAATGTAAGGGAAAATTATTCTTTATATGAATAAAGCAGACTTTAATCTAAATATATTTGAATGATTGTTCTAAAAGACCCCAGCTTCCTCCCACAGTCCAAAAACATGCTTTATGGTTTAGTTGAAGATTCCAAATGGCTCCTAGGTGTGAATGTGTGTGTTCTTGTGTGGTTCTGCAACAGACTTTTTTTTTTTAAAAAGGCATTTAACTGTGCAGTAAAATTGTTGGTTTTACTGTTGGTAAATTGTTCAAACTTAAATAAAATAATATATAATATAAAAGTGAAGATGTACTGCTATGAACTATTTAAATTGAAAACTATATTCTCTAATTATGAACAGCCAAGTGACTTGTTCTGTTGAGTCTCATTTGGTTGATTCTTTTCTTCAGAGGAAAATCAGTCATGAAAAAAAGGCATAATTTCCAAACATAATCAGCCTCTCAAGAATTGGCATATTATATTTAAACAGTATAGGGCAGTTCTGACAATGACCTAGGCGATGATTATATAGGCGTGACCCTCATTTGGTGGAGCAAACAGGTTTCCTGTTCTCAGATGAATTCATAATTTCATGACAAATGTTGCCAAAATGACATGCACTTGTTTTGTTAAAGAGAACACTAGAAAAAAAGAAAAGAAGACCAGTGCACGGATGTTTGTTTTCCAGACTGCCACTCAGGCTGAGTGAACAAGCTAACAGGCAGTCAGCACCACAGCTAAGGTAACAGCAAGTTTAAAGGGCAAGGTTCAGGAAAGTATCCTTCCTTGCGCTGCCTCACACACTCTCTCTTGTCTATATTTACGAGGTGTAACTTTTATGTAAGAGTCGGGCAACAACAGGTTTAAGAGGGCTAGTGTAACCTTCGAGGGGCCCTGGGTGACCTGCACCCCGGCTACAATGGTCTCCCTGGGCCACAATTAGGACCCAAGCTTCAGTGAGTCACCCCAACGTCATGTCCTGTGGAGAGTCATTTTATTCCAAACTCCCCCTGCCCCCAAGTCACCAGCTGGCTCCAAACTGTGACATCGTCTGTATCTTTGGGCGGGAGATCCTTTTATGCTAAGAATAAGATATCAACTATTACTTTGAAGTAAATAAAAGGAGGAGAAAACATGCGTTAGACCTTCTTAGCTCTAGTTTTTTCTTTTCCTCCACTTAGTGGCCCTTTGACTGTTTCTGTCAGTGAGAGTTTCAACATAAAGCAGGGGCTCACTGGGTACGGACACAGCAGCTTGTCATCACCACTCACCATCAAACCCCAAACTACCAATTAACTCCAGAGCCCTCCCCTACCTGCCCAAAGGCACAATGACCCCCCACCCCCCACCTCTTAGCCAGTTCTGTTCTATACAGAACAAACCTCCATATACTCTCATCTCACCCCTGTTCTATAGTCTCCAAACGGAACTTTGAAGGCAATCCTTCCCCATCTGTGTGGCTGTCTGTTTGCTTCACTCTTACATTGCTCGTTGGAGCAGTCCAAACCAACTCAACGTTATATTTTTGAAGCTACGGCTTACTTGTGTCCTGCTTTGCCTAAAATGAGCGCTGATCAGGAGGATAAAACTCTAGGAAATGTAGGAAATTGTTGATATTTGATCAGATCCTTTTATACAACTCCTTACAAACCGCCCGGCCACAAAAATGTCCAAATTATTTAGAAGTTGTGCTTCTTTAGGCATATTTCTCTGCAGAATGACATTTATGTTAATGTTTTTTTATTTTTTTGTTTTCACTTGTTAACCCTTTAACATCGGAGCTTTAGCTCCAGTGTTGGCATTCTTTGAATTCTCTTCATGCAATTTCTGTAATTCCACCAGATTCTGAAGCTAAGAAAAGCCGCTTTGTGCTGCTGTGCATCTATTGTACAGTAGAAAAGTGTTTGCCCAATCAACGTAAAACAATTATGACGTAGAGAAAAGTGGCTTGGAATGAATTGAAATTACGTTAATTGCGTAAATGGTTGAAGAGTTACAGTAGTTCAAAAAACTTGCGTTATATAATTATTTTGCTGGTGCCAGTGTTAAAGGGTTAATTTGCTTGATGGTTCCCTAGTGTTATCATTGCACCAGGGTTCATTTGAAAGTAAATAATGTTTTGATATTCTAAGGTGCAATGCTCCATAATTGCATTTTACATCTGAGCGGAAATTCACTCCAAGCTGAACCAAGCAGCCATGATATGAATGCAGTTTTAGCTTTATTTTAACACCTTCGTCTTACTTATGGTTACCCCTCTGGTTCCAGATTGTGGAGGTCTCCAGGGTCCAGTGTCTTCCTGGTCCCTCAGGGAACATTTTAGATTAACATGGTCATGTTACATGGGAGAGGAGGAAG
The DNA here is from genome assembly GCA_014656515.1 of Oryzias celebensis. Taxonomy (NCBI): domain Eukaryota; kingdom Metazoa; phylum Chordata; class Actinopteri; order Beloniformes; family Adrianichthyidae; genus Oryzias; species Oryzias celebensis. The sequence goes on from BNCR01000012.1 coordinate 12,034,356, forward strand.
TCCCACTGCTGCCGTTCAGGCATCAGCCTGCACCACCCAAGAGGTCATCCCCCTTTGCAATCAACAATCACTTTCACTCTCTGAGTGGCCCTAATCACAACATCCCTGGATTTGGAGAAAGACTTGCTTGGTAAAATCTAGAAAGGCAAACCAAAATGACTGTAAAGACTATATATTTTTTGCAGTTGGTCTGGGAGAATGTTGAACAGGACTCATATGTGGGTTGAACATGTTGTACAACATTATTGCAGATTCTTGTAGGTCTATCAGCGCATCCACATTTTCAATCCAGCTGAGCGGAGCTGCTTGAAGACCATTTCTATGATGAGTCTCAAGTGGTGAGAGGCCCTCTCAATACCATCCATTAGCTTACAGTGCCTGATTCCCTGATGGCACAAAAAAGAAGGGCAAAAGAGGCATGCTGTACAAAAATCACGAGAAACCTTTGCTCATTAAGACAAATTAATTCACTTCTGCCACGAGGATTCAGTTTTGAGATGGCAAACACAAGAAGCCTTGTTTGGTTCAGATTGATGGTCACAGAATAGAAGCAAATGACTCATGACAAGCTAAGTAAATATTTAGTTTTAAGTTTGAGGATTTTTTTTTAACTTAATCACATGTTTTTTCATGTTTTTTCATGAAATAAAATTTGAACTGTTTTTTGGAGGCAACATATAGGATTCTGAAATATTCCATAAGCTTTACAGCAATCTCTAAGAGGGCTTTGCCATTTTCACTCTTTCTGAGACAGACTCAGTTATGGCTCCAAACTGGGGCTTCTAGTCTACGTTAGGAGACTGAGGAAAAAAAAAAAAAACAATACAGCAGATAAAATTGGAAACAGGAAATCAGATACAATAGAGTGGACCTTTGATCCATGATCAGGGGGAAGACTTCCCCTCTCGGTGCAAACTATTAATGTGAAAGTGACTCTGCCCATTGCACATTTGTTACAGCAAATAATGGAGCTAAAATTAACACACAATGGCAGGCAGATGGGCTACACTTGTATCCAGCCATGTGCAGGAAGGGAGCGGGAGGTAATTGTATTAAAATGAGTGATTTGTTGAGGTCCTGGACAGTTTGGAGCGCCAGCTAGTCAGTATGAAAGGGCAAAGGAGAAGAGGTGAGATTGGTGTGGAGACCATAGATGCTGATCTAAAAGGTCTTAAGATCTTAAAAAAAATGTACAGAAGAGATTTTTTTTGTGGTCCACCTTGTTTAGAACCAACTAAGTTTAGGTGGGATGAGTGAGGTGGATGGATTGGGTCTTATGATGGAGCACCTTCCAGATCCTCTTTCCTCTTTCTTACGCCATCAGATGATGGTCTCAGTGAGACAAACCAGATGTAACTGAGTGTCTTTATGAAGCTTTTCAGCCGCTACACTAATTCAAGTGTTTTTTTGGGTTGATGGGAAAGGATACCAGAGCACCCATGAACTATCACAGTGCCCATCGGCTTTAAGGCAGGAAGCACAGATGCGATGCTCATCCCCGATCTAACCCTCAAAGACTCAGCTGTTGAAACCAAGACTGAAAAAAGTCAGGGGAATATCCAGGCTGCTGAGTGAACCCTATGTGTTATCAAATCTCACCATCTGGCTGTCCGGTGATTCCAGTTCTGATTTCCTTGCAGCACTTTGACCACAAAGACTTAATTCACAGTCTCTTCTGGCTACTTCTTGAACTTTGGGAAATCTAAAATACTTTTAAGCATTTTTAAACCAAGGTCCTCTTTTTTTTTTTTAGCATGTTTGTCTCTGTAAGCATTATTCTTCTACAGTTTGTGATCATTTTGATGAATTGGGAATGTTCAAAAGTGAATGACTCTCTGGCTTACTGTGTTGAAGGACCAACAAAAAAGGAGTAAAATCAGATTAATAGGAATTGGTTTACCTCCTAAATAAGTGGTAATGTGGATTTACAAACAAACATTGTTTAACTGGACTTTAAACACACACACACACACACACACACACACACACATATATATACATATAGTGCTAATAACTGTGTTCTTGACTGCTTTGTCCTACATACCGGTGTGTGTTTGATTATTTTCCTCCCCATTTACAGGACAAATAATGAAGGTCTGATGTTACAAGTCCCAAGTAAAGTTTAAAGTAATCTTTGCTTTAAAGTCCTACTGAGAGAGCTGTGGAAAGCCTCCAGTCTTCATGTCCATGGAAGGCGTTCACCACAAGACAGCCTGCGCTCAACACTGGTGCACAGCTTAAAATAATAATCACACAGGAGCAGACATTTTATCTAGCTGAAAGACAAGCTATTAAAGCACTCAGAGATGTGTTCTCTTAACAAAAACAACAATTACAAATCCTCGATGGAAAACGGATCTGACTTACAGTTTTATGGTGAGAAAGGGGGTGGAAGTGAGAGTGATCTGTTGTGCATTAAGTTTTTTTTTTTGGACGGCAGCGAATTTTCTCCCAGGTGCTGAGCGATTCCAGAGGTCGACGGGAGACGGTGTTTGTTTGCTCTTGTGTGTTTCTTTAACGATTTATCGCCACAACTAGGAGGATTCTTTCGAGAAGGGTCATCTTATTGTTCAGTCTCATAAAATCCCTGTGCATACCAATTTCTCCAAGCACTCAACTGTTTTTCCTGAATCTTTTTCAAGACGTTTTCCAGCTGCAGTCCTTTGCGAGATCTTAATGCCACTTAACAGCGGCTACAGAAAACGTCTTCATAATGAGGCGAGCAGGAATGCATGGACACACACTCGCTATAATACTAAGCTGTAAACTGTTTATTTATAGTGGTGGATGTAAAACTGTTAAATGCTGTTGTGCATGAAGCAGAGAAGCTACAGTTACGTTTATGTTCAGGAAAAGAGCCTCAAGCTACACAACTTGCTCCTGAGGATACTTTCCATGACCTTCTGTAATGAAAGCTCCAAAGTATGTCCTGCAATTTGGTTTTGGAAGCAGACAATAGGTTTTTTGGAACCATAAAAACATGTAGCAGTCTGATGAGGAAGAAAGCAAGTATTCACTTATGGGTGCGTTATCTATCAAAGTGCTACAATTTACCAGCAACAGTGTAATAAATAGCATTTGGTTAACATTAATTTCCTCTGAACTTTTCTTCTTGCTTAGGTCAGTGTTATCCATTAGGATTTAAGTGAGTATCAGATGTTCTCAAACTACAGTCTGCTAATGAAGACATTTTTTTCTTAACAGAGAGTGTTTGAAGCATCCGAATTTATGGCAGAGGGAGAAGTAGGGAAGGATGGAATAAGTGGGCAGGTGGGCGGGCTGATGAACAAAAAGATGAACACGCACAAAAACGCAATGGATTTTTTTTTTCTTTTTCAGAATTGTCCTCGACTCTGACAGTAAATGCAAGACTGAGAAAGAGGGAGAGCTGGAAATCTGTGTCCCCAGCTGGTTTTGGCTATCTAATAAACATGTAAACACTCTGCGTTCTCTACCTCATTAGGTGATTGCAGAGGCTGCTTGCTCTCCATAAATCAGGGCCCAGGTTATCAAGGCCTCTGATCTTAACTGTAGCGGGCGCCCAGCTGTCTACAGGAGCACAGACTAGGAACAGCAGGCTCGGAGGAATCCAATTCCTCCTACCTCTCTCACCTTTTTCATTTTGCTAATAAAAGATGAGATACGCTCGTAAGTCCACAAATATCTACCCCGAGTGGTCAAACCTTAAAGAATATTATGTGTCGTCCTTAAACGTTAACTGACATTTACTTTTTTTTTTTTTTTTTTATTACCATCATATCCCAAAGGTGGTGCTGGGGCATCAAGGAACAGCTTTGTTCATCACAATCGTGAGAAAAGCATGAACTCCATAGGGGAAGCTTGCCTGAAAGATGAATAGTTAAAAGAATGAAAAACGGCTGTGTGCGTTTGACTTTAAGCACCTCTCATACCACCATAAAGGTTACTACATGCCAGGTTCAAGCAAAGTGTCACTCTCTTATTCTCTAATGTAAAACACACTCAGCGGGTTTTGCCAGTCCACCAAACGTTACGGCGCTGACAGACCTGCTGAGGCATTTGCAAAACCGTTGGGAGATTTTTTTAACTCGGCCTGTCTAAAAATTAGAAATATTATTTATTAAAAATAGCCAAATTGATGGACACAAAGTGACAGGATAGCTGTTACAAAAGGACAGAAACTGAGAAAAGCTAAAAAAAAGAAAAGAACATTACAAGCATCTTACTGGATGTGTAGACATGATTTAAAAGCTACGGTGTTAACTAATAGTTCACAGTCCTACGGGTGTATTTAACCTAAACCGCTAATCAAGATGCACTTCATATCGTTATACTGAAAACAGAGAACTAAATAAGTTCCCAGATTTTTCTGCAAATTGCTTCCAGTTGCAGGTAAAGGTGTGATGGATAAACTTCTCATAATTACTCCATTACTAGTTAATGGAGTAAGGATATGAAGTAGCATTTTCAGTGACCTGTGCTTTATTAAAGGCATTTTGGTTATTATTAAACACCCTGGTTTGTTGAATGTAAGACTGAAATGGAAGTGTAAATGGCTCAGTGAAGCTATCGTGGGCCCCTCAGAGCTTCAAACTTACAGTATTAAAGTCTTTAAATACCTTTTAGAGAGCTGTTGAGGTGAAAGCATTCCTCTGTGGACTTAAAATTCAGGGTTCAAGTTTCGGTGCAAAAAGTGTGAAATAAACCTTTTCCTAAGCTGGGTCTCAGGAGAGGCAGCCTGATGCAGAAACAGGTGGAGGGAAATATTAACTGCTTGGAGTGATTAAGTCATTTTGCTGAACATATAGAGGATACCTTTATTTTGTGAAGTCAGTTAAAGCTGCAGCCGGAGATTATCTTCTTAAACTTGGAATATTGAGTTTGCTGAAAGAGGGACTATGCCACATACCTCCTTTCTCTGACCAAAAGTTTCCTGTTTCATATGTTGTATCGTTTCCAAAAATGGATTGATGTCGTATTTTTCAAGAGTTTAAAATGAATGCATTAAGACAAAAAATGCGACTGAATTCGCCGCTTCCTTAGTTGCTGCAAAAAGACAAGTCAGACTCATTTGAGATTTCAAAGAAGTTTGAATTGGGTAAGGACACTGTTAATAAGAAATGTATTCATAAAGACATAGTTGTATTTATAAATTTGTGCACAACTTTGCAAATAAATATAGGAATACATCATTTTTTTACAGTTGTGAAACAACTGATAAATGCTGATAAAGTGATAAAGGCTCACATTTCCTCTTCTCACCAACTCAACCAAAAAAGTGAACTTGCATCCTTATACAAACCGTTTAATTGGAAGAGAACCCTGGTGTGGTTTATCGAGGAAAGAACACAAATTCAGATAAATAAGAAAAAAAAATGAAAAATTTCTCATTGGTACATGTCTTCAATACTCCTATAACTGTTTGTCAATTCAAGTTAGGCACATTACTACCAGGACCAACAGGGTTTTCTCAAACTATTTTTCTTTTCTGAATTTAAATTAAAATCAGAGAATATCCCCCTACCAGAGAACTGTTGTAACTATTTCCAGATTTGGTTAACTCTTGTTAACTCCCAAAAGTGCAGTATTTATTTATTTATTTTTTTTGTTTTTATTTTTTAATCTGGAAAAGCTGTAGACTGCAAATTATTCTAAACCTTTAGGAGTTAAGACATTTTAATTGAAAAAAAAAAGAACAGAAAAATCTCCAGATTGGTCTAAAATACTCAATCTCAATGAACAGATGGACTAAAGGAAGGTCCTTCACCTGCTTCATATAAAAACATATTAAAAAGGATGAAGCAAATTAAAAAAGGCAGGGAAAAGAAAACAATGTATATTTCCCTTTGTCTTTTATATTACAAGCATTTTATTTGTATAACTCACTTTTTTGCATAAGTTGATTTGATAAGTTGATTAAAGAATGACAGTATAAACAGTCAAACTACGATATCTTGGCTTGAACAGTAGTTATATAACATCTTCAAATACGTTTGCCTTTTGCTTTTTTGCAATTCTGTTTTTTTTTGTTTTGATTTGTGTTGCATGCAAATTTAAAGGGTCAAGATCAGACAAAGATCATGGGTGAAATTAGATTATTGCCAAGATTATCGGTGTCTGAAGACATACAAAACAGCGAGTTATATGTACGACTTGGTAAGAAGAGAAGATCCACAGTTCAAATCAGTCTCTGTTTAAATACTTAAACCAGGGGATGCAAAGTTAACAACTATTGACAGACTCTGCAGGTCTCAGCTACTCTTCTCCTCTAATCAGCCTAAACCTTTAATCAAGTCTGAAGCTGAACGCCATCCTCAAACTAATGACTGGATGAAATATTGAATTACCTCACGGCTTGAATGTAGCATAGCAATCTGAATTTTCTGAACACCAACAGATTCAATTTTATGTAAAATAAAGAAATCCTAACATGCAAAGTTTAACCTATACAGCTTAACTGGTAGTTTTGTGGTTCCAGGTTTTACTTCTTTCGGTAAATGCCTGCAGTCTTTTCATGCAGCTTGCAACATGTAATGCATGTAATTTGATGGAGGGCTGCATAAGAAAGGAAGTAGGGAATATCCTGGCCACATCTTTAACCCATTCAAGCAAGATGATGTCATGATTAGAAGAGGAAATTGGGATCCCTCCAGAACCTAAACACCCCAAGGCTGTCAGGTCCAGCAAACCAGACGGCTGGAGGGAGAGAGACAGAGAAAGTGTAAGGGAGGACAGTCTGGGGGGGGGGGGGGGGGGGGGGGGGGGGGGGGGGGGGGGGGGGGGGGGGGGGGGGGGGATGCGAGAGATTGAGGGTTGAGTTGACCCACAGTGGGAAGATCAAAGCATAGCACCACTTGGCTGACAACAAGGGCATACTCTAGGGGTAAGTGTGTGCATACATGTTTTGCTGTGTGTATCTGCACAGTATATGATGTCTCATTCAGTCTACCCCTTCATCTGATGCTAAAATATGCCTCAAACATGCTGTGTCTTTAAATATACCTGCTGTTATCCCATGTGGACACATCTCACACACAAACCAACAGATTGGGCGGTGGCGGCTTCCTTCCCGAGGAGTTGTGAGACACCAGAGATGATGAGGTGATGGAGACAGAGAGCAGAGATGGGAGGGAAAGAAATTTAAAGAAAGAGACTCATGGTTAAAAGATTCCCTTGCTGAGCCCCTGAAACTCACATACATACAGTTTACAATAAAATCACATGTGTGAACTCCATTTATGAGCTAGCCACAAGACACTCTGCTCTGTGCATAAGAAACAGCTTGTGGTTATGCACAGAGCAGAGCTGTTTTGACTTCTGTTTGTTTTTAGTAACACTAAATCTCTCATACAGTCATCACTGGAGCAATTATCCCTTCCTTGTCCGAGAACTCAGCTGAGTTGAACTGGCTGAAGGCCAAAATGGGCACAAGGGATTGCAAACACTATGCAGTTTCTGCTCTACACTTATCTATTTGCCCTTTCTTGTGTTACTTTGATTCCTGCAGTAGGAAAACCCCAACTGTGCTTTCCCAGACAGGCTTCTTCTTCGTTTTTCTTTAGGATAGCTATGGTAGTGTTTGGGAGTCAGAGGGTCGTGTCCCAAAAATGAACTTTTTATCAGCAGAAAAAGAAAGAGGTCTTTTCAGAAGCAGATTTTAGTTAATAAGAAGCATTCTGTACTTGCCCAAAGGACGACGGTAGGTGCAGAGCAGCCATCCAGCCATCAGGTGATTGAAAATGTGTGAGTCCTTGAAACTCCTGTTGCACAATGTGATCTTATTAAAAGCCCAACAACAATTTCATGCTTTCCTTCAGTCTTTGACCACATGTTGCCCTCAACAAACATTCACAAATTACTTCCATGTATCTTCAGGCCTTTCTGGGCTTGGGTGTGTTGAAACAAGTCTGGCTTTGCCCCGAGGCTGAGATAGAGAGGGAATCGCTTAAAGAGCTTTAAAGGCTCACATTTCCTCTTCTCATCACATAGAATTTGACTTGCCTTATGACCTCCAACACCGTGAAATATGTTCTCGCCTCCAACTAAAACAAACAAAGCATAATTCTTCATCAACATTTTCTCTGGCAACCTGAAGAAAAACGAGGAAAGGACGGGAAGACTCTTTCCAGGCTGAACAAGTCAAGTCTGCAATCACAGGTCCATTTGGAAGCCTCGTTTTAGGTGTTAGTCAGGTGTCCATGTAGAGAAAAATTTACATCCAGCATCCAGATTCAAGACATGGTTATTTTTTGTGCCTTTCTTTGTTGATACTGCACTTGAGTCAAATAATTTAGGACTGAAGACAAGTCTGCTATTAGTACTGAAAACTTTTTTTTTTGCTGTTTGGGACATAAAGGACGAATCCAAATTCTGCACTTCTCCCTACCCCTACAACTCCCTACAACTCCATTTGCAGGGGCATATGAAGTGGAAGGGGTGTCCAAAATAGTTTTCTTAAGGGCCAAACCTCCAAACGGAGGGATACAGAGTAGGTTGCAACAATTAATTGTAGAAATAGCTCTTGTTTATTAACACCCTTACAGTAGGTATTTATGGTTAGTGGTGGAATTCCGTCACATTTTGCTGAAGCTGGACTAAACGGCAGAAACACAAACTATCAATTGCCCATTTTCTGTAGGTTGTTAAAATGAGGGTAGGGAGCTCTGGTAAATGTGCAAGTCCCATTTCAGGCTTAATTTTTCACCACTCAAAATCATAAAGGTGACGTCAGCAATCATCCGACCAGCATTTTATGTCCATGGTTAAAACCCACGCTCCTTAAATTCCGAGGGATAATGTGTTTGCACAGCAACGTTCAGAAGGTAATTTTGACTTTAAAATCAATACTGTAAGATAGCTTTAAGGTGTATGGTTGTAATTGCCCTTCAAAGCACACATTCCAGCAAAACATTGGGTAAATATCCATTTTGTTTTCTTAGCTGAGTCAGTTTCACCTGAAATTAACAGGTTTGGGGAGGTAGAAAAGCAACTCGACCAAACTCTGGAAGCTATTTAACATCAGAGCAAAGTGATTGGCCCATGTCAGGCGGGTGTAATGAAGGTTGAAAGAGGTTGCTAGTGGAGCCGAAGAAGTGGGGGGCACGAGGGAGCTCTGATTATGTGTCATGACTGATTAAAGAGATCCTGGCTCCACTGTGCAGTCAAAAGAGAGAATATGTATATGACACAGATGCAGTGCTACTGAAGAAATAGAAAAATTCAAAGTGTAGTTGTCAGTGACTTACCCCTAACATTTTGAGTAAATTTGTGGTTCTTCTTGCAAAAAATTAGAGAAAGCATTCCTAAAAACTGTGACAGGGTTGCTAAATGCAAAATTTCAACTGATTGTGTGAATTTGCAAACACACTGAGCATGTTTGCTGCATTCAAGGTCGTGATGAACATAGATTTTTGAATGTGGTGTTCACACTGGTCAGCTGCTACCCAATACTGGAACATGTACACAGGTATGTTGAAGCGGTGCAAGTCTCGTGGATCTTGCTCCAGATCTTTCCTTTCACAGCTCTATTCTAATATATGAAAGAGTTAGTGTCATAATTCCAGCCGGCCACAAATCACCACTATTAAATTCTCTGCCACGATCAATTCTTAAACGGTTGGCACTTTTGTGTTTTGAAAAAGATGCGATCCATAGTCACAACTAAAGGTCAAAGTTCAACAGGTTTAACTTTTAGTACTTTTTAGTATTCGTATAAAGTAATAAAGTAATAAAACATTAGGAACCAAATCAAAAGTCACAGAGATTAATGCAAAAAGTATTTGTTTTTGGAAATTTTGTACAACACCAATAGTAAAAATTCTCCCAAAAATGTATACATGCATTATAAAACAAATGAGCTTTTATTTTTGTTTTAATATCACAAAAAGTTCAGTTTTCCTGCCTTTTCTCATTCTGCCTTTTCAGCGCAGCTTCACGTCAGAAATATACGACAGACAAATGTGAAATGCATTACAAATCTAATAGAAAAGGATTACATGTACCAATAATGTCAAGAAAGAAAAAATAATAATGATAAAGCATTATATTATTATCATACGCTTAGTAAACTAAAGGGATAATCAAACCCACTCCACATGGGATTGTGTAATCTCCATGTGGCAGAGCTCGCTGCCCCACGCTGAAATTGAACAGGAAAAATGCAAAATACTGCGATTTTCAGGATAAATGATTAAAAAATGATTCATATCAAACAAATAAATTGCATTTATGGAACCCCCGACCACTGCTTCCTGGTTGAAACATTTCAAAAAGGAACCACAATTATGTCCACCCGCCTAAAGTGTTTCTTGTCACACTGGTGTTCACACTGGTGAGACTGGTCAGAAAAAAACAGCCCAAATGAGCTGGAAACTACCCAATCTGGCAAAACTGTCTTTGCTCCAAACTTGCAAGTTTCTCAACTTGCTGTTCACTGGAATATACCACTGCTGCAGAGGGACGGGGGAGAACGAAACACTTTCAAATGATAAGTCTTTTTTCCATTTCAGTGATGTTGGGCTTTTTTTATGGCAGAGTTAAATAATGATGGGCCTGATAGTTATTTTCTACACTTTTATTAAGTGTTTAGCTCGGGGCCCACAGATGGATGGGGGCTCAGGCGATCGCCTACCTTTGTCTAATGCTAAGTCCGCCTCTGATTTCAGAGCCCAGTGTGAACGTAGCTTGAGATGGAAATCAGTGTAATTGCTGTTCCATCAGAACAATTGATTTCACAGGTGTAATAATTACCTTACACATCATGAAGATATACACACTTTCCCCCTTGTTTCTTTCTTTCCCTATTATAAAAAACCTCATTTTCATTAAAGTAATCCAAGAAGCCACAGCAAACGTTTGGGTAGCCAAAAGCATTGTGTCATCAGGCTAAGTAAGAAACAATCATATCTTACAATTAGTGTTTACATGTTTGTTTGTTTGTTTGTTTGCAAGTAAAAGCACAAGAGTGTACTCATGAGGCTTCATGGTTCTGAATTTTGGCGTTTAGTGGCATTCTTTGTCAACTATTGAGTTACTTCAGCAGTTCACATATGCAAGAAGAAGGTGTCTGCTTTGTAACTGCTTTGCTATAAAGGTTTTTTCTTTTTTTTCTGGATAAGTAAAAGGGAAAAAAAGGATAAAAGACTGGCAGAAGAGTCTTAAAATGTTCTAACCAATCCAGTCCACTAACTCTTTCTTATATTCCCAACAGTGCCTGCACAGCCAAACTCAATTTTACTTGAAAATGTCTATGACAATCTAAGGTTTGCAAGAACTACTTTTTTATTTTGTCAAAACATGTCACAAAAGCAAATTCTTTAAAAACAACAAAAAACTAACGGAGTACGTTTTCTTTTTAAGATTAAAAAAAGCCGGGACACTGTGAAAAATGATCCTAATTCCAGTTGAATCTCTGGAACTTTTTTTGCTGGAAATCAAAATAGAAATGCTTTAGAAATGTGTTGGAACTGCCAGCTATAATATAAGTCTTGACACACAAGTGGAGCACATGTCCGACTGTTAGCCCATGAAAGGCAGGGTGATTACACTTCTTACAATTACAGGAGACATTACTGTCGTTTCTGCTCAAGACATGAATCCAGTTTAAATGGGTTTTTTTCACACACACACATACCCCCAAGTACATGAAGAGGTAGCGGATGTTTCTGGAAGAAATTTAGGATAAAGTTCTTAGTTGATTTTAAGGAGAAAATATTCCAAAAAAAAGAGAAGCGACTATTATCTAGTAAGAAGTGAAAAGTGTCATTATGAGGAAGAAAAAGCCTTTTTATTTATCAATTGGCTATGTTAATAAGTGTGAAAGTACACAGATCGGCCGCATGGGATACGTTCAAGAACATGCAATACGTGGTTTTATGAATGTGAAGTCAGAAGGTGGCATTCACACCGGATTCTTCTTCTGTTTTGTTTTTACTGTTTACTAGCACTCATCCACCACCTACATTAGGTAGCGACTCAGTGCACAAAGTCAAAGCGGTGCCATTCCAACCAGCCTTACTCCAGGCTTATTTGTTTTCACAGCTCTTTTCCTTTAAATCTCCGTCTTGGAGTGATATTAACCTGACAGGGGGACAAGGCAATAATTTCTCTTTTGTGATCATGTTTACAACAGTTGGCAATTCCGTGTCTTGAAGCGGACGCTATTCACTCCCAAATCGGAATCTCTGATTGGTCAAAGTGCTGCGTTGATGCGATTCTGCATGAAAACGTTCAGCCGGGTTAAGATTCAGCGTGCGCTCAATGAGTGCCTGATTTATACGTAGAGCTCGCGACCCAACTTAAAAACTTGCGTAGCAACGCACCAACACATGCGTTCCAGACGCAGTGGCCAAGAATTCTGGTGTGTGGGCGTTTGCATTGACTTTTCATTGAAAGTGGTAGCTTGCTGTTCTGTAAGCACCTTAAGAGATCCTTAACTTTTATGTTGATTGAAATTCACCCCAAAATTGATACTTAGAGCATTATAAGCTAATATTTTTAGCATGTTAGCTACACGGAGCTAGTAGCTAATGTTTTTAGCATGTTAGCTACACGGAGCGATGTCTGGTTTATCTCATTTACTATGCACGAAAAGACATGGATGATGTTAAGAGATCAGGATGATATATTTTGAAAAGCTCTACAAAAACATCAGTGATCATGCCTTAAGGTTTAGGTTCATGAAAACATTTAGAATTTGCTACAAGTTACCCAGAGCTTCTCTCCACTGTGTCTGAACGGCTGCTTCCTGGTGTTTCCTCTCTCTCTCTTACGGAGTTTGACAGCTTTCTGTCCCGCATCAACCAGAAGAATAAAATGAAGGTACCTTTCAGGAGGCCCGAGCAGACGGCTTTCCCATCCCGCGCCACCTCTCTGCCTGGCTGCCAGCTCCTCCTCGGTAGCCGGGTGGCGAGCTCCAGCTCTAAAGTGTACCGCCTTCGTCCAAAAGCAGCAGACTGGACGGTTCCAGAAATCTTGCTGCCCCGAAAGGGATCCAGTGGGATAAGAAAATGAATGAAGTTCAGGAGAATCCAGGGACTGATGGACTATAAAAACCAGGAAATGGGTTTGCTTCCTTTCTTTCTGCAGTCGTCTTGCTCATTTGCTTCTTTTGCTCCTTCCTCCTTCATCCATGTGCTTGCAACATTCTCTGATGTGTTTAGGATTAATCCCAAAATGTGGTTTAGAGTCCTCAACAGAATGTTCTTTGGTATATTCCAAAAGTTTCAATAAAATGGAATGATCCAAAATGTTCATGCTACACTGGCTGAATGCCACAGACACCTAGCCCCCACCCTCTGCCTCTGCGAGGCACGCGGGCAGGAAGGGCGGCAGGTGGTGGTGGTGGTGGTGGTGGGGTGGGGGGGTCTTAAAGGAGCCGGCCACTATTAGAGACCATTACAACTAACACCTGTTAGACACTGCTTTTATTGGAAGATATACGATATATATACATGTATATTCTATGAAAAAAATATACATTTTACAACTTAAAATGTCTTTATTATTATTATTTTTTTTTTTACTATTATAAGACAATCTCTGTTATATAGCAAAACTACCCATGGCTTTTTTCTGTAAAAATAGAAGTTGTTGAGACTGAGTAAAATGCAATGCACAACCATGTACAGTTTCACTGGAAGCAACCCCACAGAATATTCAGTTTTCTGAGCATGTGTTTTCCTTGGTGAAATGTATTATCGAAATCTTATCAAAGTCGTTAATTGTCATGTTTCAAATTTGTAAATGTTTTATTCGTTTTTTTTGCAAATTAATGTAAATTTGCATGTAAACCAAGAATTGATACTTTCGCTTCTTGTGGCTAAAATTAGTAAAGTATTGATGTGAAAGAAGAGCAGGTAGAAAGCACCATGGAGACATCAGAGCCAACTGACTAAAAAGAAAAGGCCAGCATGGAAACTTTAACAGTGGATTCTCTTGGAGTTATTTCAAACAGTAAAACTTCAACATTCAAAACCAAAGACAAAACTGTTAATCTTAATAATATTCCAACTGTACTAAATGATTAAACAGAGTTTATACAATAAATAAAAATAGCTGAAGCAGACATAAAGTAAGAGCTTTGACAGCCTGGCAGATTTAGTTTTACTAAAGTTTTTTAGATTACTAATGCCTAAATTTGGGACATAATTGAATTATCAAAATACAAATGTTTGAGTGTTTTCTGATTAACATAACCACCAAGTAATAAAGAAAAACTGAAGTTGTAGCTTTCAAAATTTAGTCATCTAAAAAAAAAAAAAAAAAAACCTCACAACACACCCCAAACATACAATGGAAACAAGACAAAAACAAACTTGAACCTCAAATTACAAGCAAAACTAAACAAAAAAGACCAAACACCAGCAAATCAATTGGATCCTGATGATCAGATCCCAGACAAGCCCCCAATTTATGTTATGCCTCTTTTTGTCTAGGGGAGGGTAGAGCACAACATCAAGGTAAACTAATGAGAATGTATAACAACAGCAAAAAAATATAGAAGGCCCTCTCTGACAGAAAACTACAGGATATAAAGAAAAACGAAACCATATACGACTGGGGCCGTAACAAAATATTTAAAGCATATTTGCATTTATATTTTCATTTAGAATGAAGTTGATTAATACATCAATGGCAATGTTTTTTTTCATCCGCATTTTGTCCTAATCAGCATTTGCTGTACAGATATGACTTTTTAGCATTGTCAAACGAAGGCTCAAAACAAATTGTCTATTGTGTCATTCTAAGGTGGACAAGGGGTATTTTTAACATAATTTTTTTTATTACAACTTTAAGCTCACTCCATCAGGCAGAGCTCTTAGTTAGCTTAAGCCACAGACATGAAGCAGAAGTTTTTACCTTCTGGCTTTATCCCCAAGAAAGAAGGGAGGATGTCTGAGACTTTTTACAAATACTTTTTCTCAAACTATATTCCTTACCACACTGATAAGAACATCTGCAACTCTTTTTGACTCAAGTTTTGTTTTTTTCCATCTACCTTAAAAATCTTTACCACATCTCATTACTGCAGGGTACAGCCGAGCAGGTTTATGCATGGTTGTTTCTGTTCTGCTTTATCTCTAGCATCCAGATCAAACAGCAGCCTAGGGTAAGTTAAAATAAAAACCTACTGCTTGCCTGACATTTTAGTGTTGTCTTTTGGTAAGTTTTGCTGTGTTTTTTTTTTTTTTTTTACCTTTTAATGGAAGCTTTTATGCGTCTCTTGTTTGCAAGAAACACAAGTGTTTAATATATTTTCAAAGTTTTGTTGTCAAATTACTTATTGGTTTTGGCCACTTTTGATGCTCTGCCCTCATCACCTTCTTAGACAGCTGTACTGCCACCAAATAGAGTTTTCTGAGCTTTACAGTTGTTGGAACTTGCCAGAAAAAGGAGGTTTAAATGCATGTAAGTTCACTCAGTCATATAGACAAATAACCATCTCTAGATGTTTTTCGAATGTGTTTGGTAAAGATAAATAATAAAGTCCTATGTTAGTAAAATGTTTTTGTTGAATTAAGTGAAGGTGTTGAGATAAAAAAGGGTTTTCCAGCTCTTTTCTGCAAGCCATCCTCTTGTACAAGCAATTTTATTTTTCAGAGTTTTTCAACATTCTTTAGATTAATTAAAATGTACTGACATAGGTTGCAGTTTTAGGTTTATGTTGCTGGATTTTACATGACAAAAATACATATTTTTCCCTAGAAAATGCTTAATAATCACTTTTACAGCTTTACATTTCCTTGGATTCAACTAACGTGTTGCATTGGAAGAGATTATTTAAAAACAAAATACCAGCCAAAAATCAGGATTTTTTTTTTTTTTTTTGCTTTCCTAACATTGCAATCAGAGAATTTGATGAGACTGATATGACCTAATCAGTTATCCTGTGGTAATGGGCTATTGAGCTGGTATATGGTAAGCATTGAGCCCTAAAATCCAGTAAAGGTTGTGGATGGCGCCAGAAATATCTCGTCAGTCTCCCCATCTGCCTTCCTCCCACCTCCTTTGTGAGGAGCACTCAGGGCCGAGGTCCAGGAATTATCCCCAGCACCCGGCCAGACAACAGATCAATGGGCTTGGTCCTGTATTGATAGGGCCACTTGGGCTCCAGAAGTGCTTACTAATCCCCGTAGTTTATCAGTCACACTGGCTGCTAGTCGTCTGGTACAGTCGTCTGCGGAGCAGACAGGCTAATGTTTTCTGACAGACGTTCTTAAAAACCCACTTTCCTGTACGCACGTTTTCGTGGTCACTTCACCCTAACCAGCCACTCACACATGTCCCCGCCTCTGTCATCATCTTCCTGATTTTTCCTTGGCCATGGCGTCAATTGCATTACCAGGGGTGTTAGGGCTGCAGCTACCTTACAGCTGCCTTGCTTGAGTTAGCTGTGGCTGAATGCCTGTAAGCATATCCAGTGTCCTGCTAGAGGGGCAGGAGGTTGGCTGGCTGGTAGACAGAATGTCTGACTGGAGTGTGGACCATTGATTCTAATGGGGTTTTTAGAGGGCCTAATGATGGAAATCTGTTCACGCCTCACTTCTCACACCTAATTAACCCAAAGCAACAATGAGTCCATTCACACTGGCTCAAGTTACCACCCTTGTCCATCCCGTAAGACCTGGTTTAGGTCACTTTAGCCAGGATAACATAACTTGTTTCTAGTTTATGTCCACCTATGAAATGGAGGCTGGTTATTGTGGGGCCATTTTGGCTTTACAACCCTTTTTTGTAGCTTATAGGTCTTTTGCAATTTTCACAAACTCTTTTTCTGTGCTGTCAAATTCTATTTTTTATGGTGTAGTTTGCTATATAGTTTATTCAAAAATGTCTAAAGTGAAACTTTGTTGACAGCATACCTGGGCATACTTTTTTTTTATCAATGACTTGCACAAATACTGGAATATTGAAGGACTTACACAGATGCATTCATACATATTGATTTAAGGTCATACTAAGAGCAAATGAACACATTTGGTCTCTCGCTACTGTAAAATGTCACAAATAATTTAACCGTATCGATTACAAATGTCAGCGGAAAATGTAGTCAGTCGGCTCTCCGTCTGCGTGCATGTAGGTGTGAGCGTATGCAAGCATGCACAGTGCCTCTAGCGCAACTCACCTGTGAGGTCAGATAGAGTCGCTCCCTTTCAAGCCTTCAAATGGCTATCTATCATGTGTGACGGGTATGACAGATAAATGGTGTGCACAGCCTTTCTGTTTGTGTACTGTTTGTGTACACATGCTTTTAGCCTGCCACTTAACCACCAAAATTAGGCCTACGAGTAGATAATTGCATGGTGAATGAAAACAGTGGTTGGTGCGTGTGAGCATGTGACTCAAAAGATCCATACACACTTTTTTAACCTTCCGCTGTCCTTTTGTCTCAGGGTTGGTTGGAGTGTGTCTCTCCATTTGAGAAGAGAGAAGAGGGTGTACTTTTGCCTGTGCGAGTTTGCAACACAGTGCGTGGGCTGAACAATACCTTTGCAGTGAGTCTGTTTGTTTTTTTCTGACATAAATGCTGTCTAAACCAGGGGAGTGTCTGCAAATATTGATCTTCTGTCTGTTAGTGGATGAGGGACTCTGACAGAGACCAATTCACTCTCTGGGTTTTCTCAGTTCGTCTGCCATTCTGCTTTTCAGGTTGTTTGAGATGGAGACAACAGTTCAAAATGACATAATGAGGTCTACAGTATGTGGAGCCTTTGCTAAGATCATAGGGCAATTTAGGCATTAAAAAAAAAGGATTGTGCAAACACAGCTCCCTTTTACCCCCCCCCCCCCCCCCCCCCAAAAAAAAAAAAAAAAAAAAAATCCACCTTATTGTAAAGAATTTCTTTGAGGACTCACCCAGGTGTCATGCAAATGGAGATTCACATGGATGAATGTAGCATCATTCAAAGGCGACCAAAGATTTCTGTGTGTGTGCTGTACTGTTGGCAGGAAGCAGTGTGATGCTTCTACTGTACATCATCTGACCTTGCACCAACGCTTCTCAAAAGCAGGTCTTGTGATTGCAATCCAGACAGAAGCGGCAGCCACTATTTAGGGGTCCTGACCGTGACTTCAACCCTGAAACTTCTCATGCGGGATGGAGAAAAACCTAAAGGATAGAGTTGTATGGCTGTCGATAGCAGGTACTAATTCATAAGCGCCTCCAGCTATCATTAAACTTTTCAGTCACCGGCAGGCTGTGATTTTTAAAAGGGATGGGTTTTGGGTAAACACTGATGTTGCAAATAAAAGGAAAAGGGTGGGAAGGGGTGGAGTTTATCGTTGTGTTAACATTGCCTTTGTTTGTTCCAAAATCTCTTAATTTGTCTGGTTGTGCATGGAGTCTGTGCAAAGCAAGTATCTGTTTGAAAAGAATTGTGTGAGGTCTATGTGCTGACAGGCATTGCGAGGAAAACACTGAAGAGGATGCCCTCATCTCAGAGTTCACATGACGCCTCAAGCATGGCCCTGAGGTGCTGTGCTCAGTTTGGGGCCTTGATGTCTTCACTTTTGCTGCGTCTGGAGTATGTCCAACAGATTGTACTGATAACACTTGTCTTTCACCATGCCCTGTGTTGGGTTGTGTGGTTGGATGCCTGGGGTCGTTTGATCACACCAAACATGACTTTTGACACTGTAAATGCATAAATTCATCTTCACCGGACTCATGGATCACACAACACAGCAGCAGTGACAGAATCGGGCTGGACAGACAGTCACGCCTGCTTAGCGTGGAAGATTGACATGACTAAAAGACAATGTTTAGTTTCTAGCGATACAGATTGAAAACATTTCAGTGTTATGCTCCTGGTTTCTTCCTTGTGAATTCCGTCAGAATTTTTTAGACAGAAGTTTAAGAAACTTGCCTTAATATGAACCCATTGCTTTGTTCTTTAGTCATAGAAGTAGTCAAGCATAGACAACAAGCGCTGGATTCACAGGCCTCTGACCGTTGGAAGTGTTTGGAAAGTTCTGAACACATTTTTATCCTCATTTCGTCTCAGCATTTCAGCTCCTGTTCTCTCCGATAACAAATCAAAGTATTAAGCTACTTTGTTCACAGACTCTTTGTTTAAGTGGATACTTGGCTCAATGGGAAGTAAAACAAGTTAAATAAAGGCAAAATTATCATGAAAAAATGTGGAGATCGTTTCCAAATATAGATATGTTTTTAGGACAAAAAAAAAAGAAAGCTTTCCCTCACAAACACATCAGTATAATATAGTCAACAAGATCATATGTGCAGAAAAGCTTTTCATATATAATCCACTGACTTGAAACATTGGCTGAGAGAAATTAGTGTCTAATGTTGCTTTAAAATCCTGATGAGAGCATTTCAAGGCATCACTTCTCCGGGCTGAACTTCTCTGAGTTTGAAAACTATCTTAAACCTGCAGCTTCTTGCTCTTTTGCTGGAGGAATTTAAAGGGTGTTCCAAAGCTCTTGAAACAAAAATTCTTTCGAAACACTTAAAAAATGGTCTCGGTTGTTTTGAATCCATCTTGAACTGCTGTCAATTTATCTTTTGAGTCAGACATCAAGAAAAATGTGATCACCTTTTAAAGGAGGTGGCGAAATATATATATGTGTGTGTGTGTATATATATGTGTGTGTGTAAAAACGATGGTTGCACAAATATAGCACTTCTTAAAATCATTTTTACACAGTGAGTTACAGCTTAAAAACTGTGACAGTCACTCAGTGTGAACACTGGGATATTTTTCTTTCCATTTTTTGCATTGTGCAAACTTGGTCATTAAACAAATCAATAACCTGTTTTCAGACTCTCCTTTAAATCATATACTATTCTGCTTTAGTTGCATTTTAATTTTTCTTACTCATTCTTACACAGGTTTTTTCAGACATCTTTAAGCACTTAGCACAAAGACTGAAAAGCTAATACAGATAAGTTTCAGCTATTTTCTTTTATACGCTGAGAATCACTTATTCTATGAAAGCATGAGAAGACTTGCAATGTGAACTTAAGGATTCCATAATCCCAACAAGATTCTACAGAAGGAAGAAGTTTGCCATCTTCCAAAAACAAGCTCACTGGTCTCACGAAATAACTTGTCATATCTTGCTGTCCGTATTTAAGAGTCCAACTAGTTATTTAAACACAGTAGTTCACATTCATCAAGTGTGTTGTCACTCTAAATTCTTCTCTGATCCATCCACTCCTGCCTGGTTCTAAATCTCAAATCTGCAGAGAAAGATTGACATCAGCTTGTTTTCTAAACTATTTCTGATGTATTGCCTCAGGGGTGTTGAAATGCTGCTCTGGAAGCACGTATTTTAAGTTTGTCGACTCCATCACAACACAAACTGTTTTGTCTCATTTGTGTAGTTTACTAAAGAACTTAGAGCTGTTTAAACTTGGGGTTAAGTTTGTATCAAACTGAGAAAAGTAACTTTTTTTACCCCATAAATAATCATGATCAGCAATATGATATATTACCCAAGGATCATTGCTAGAACAAAAACACTACTGTCGGAAAAGTTTCATGACCCTGAGCTTGAAAAATGTGTGTTTGCATTACGTGTGAACATTTTCTGGTCAGCTGATGTCTGTGGCAGAGCCTCGACACACAAGAAATGTACACTTAAAATACAATAAACTTTAGAGCCTTCTTACATCTGTGTAGGAGCAGCAAAATTGAAAAATGCGGCGTCTGTTCAACATGGTGAACACAACGTCTTGTCCTAGCGTTTTCCTTTTTGACAGCCCCTGTTTCTTGTCACCCCAACACCATCCTGCCTGCTTTCATAACCTGTTGGACCACACTGCACGTCTCAGGCTGCCCTGTCAGTGTGTCGCAGGGTGATCAACCCAGTGTGGCAGCTACCTGACGCCCTGTCTGGCGGCTCACCTCCATCACTGTCACGCTTTTTGCATTCCAGCTTCTCAAGGCCTCATCACCAACATGATTCATACTCTGAACCTTGAACAGTTGCTTGGATTTCTTTTTTTCCAATCACTTCCTGGAAAAACTCTGTACAAATGCATTACATATTGCCCTTGTTAAAATCATCAAAATTCCCCATGCTTATTTAGTCCTTTGATGATCTGCTAAATTACTCCCTGGGTCCTCAGCGACATGATAAATGTGGAAAATTGATGTCTGAACATTCAGCCTCAAGCTTACAAAGCCTCCAGAGCATCTTAGCATTTTTTTGTGTTTGACAACTAGGGTCATCTTGATGACTGACCTCTGTGTTGCCGGGTTTATCCTTAACAGCAAATGTGTGTGTTTAGGTGCATCTTTCTAGCCCACCCTCAACCGCAGCAGGGTCGTGGTGAGAGATAAGGAGCTAGGCCAGCCTTGACTTGTCACAGCTTCGATCACGATGTGACCCACAATTAGTGGTCTGTGTGTGTTTTTTTTTCACTCAAAACCACACGTTAAGAAAGAACCATGTGAGCCGGGCTTTGGTAGAAATAAATTTTATCAAGCATAAGTCTTCTTAAGAGTCGCCATTCGTCAACACTTCCATACACTTTAATCTTTGTCTGATTCTGCTGTGGTTTTCTTGCTTAAAATGCCATGGTAACATGTCCTCACCCACCCTCATAAAGCAAAGGAGGCAATTGAGATGATCAACAGCTCCATAAAGACCGTGTTAAAAAAGCCAGATTTTGATTTTGCCTATTCATTCACATTGTATTTCCTGAGGCACATTTGACTCCACAGTGATGAGGTTAGCAACTGGTCATGTCTCTGCAGTGCTTCACATGATATAGCTAGTGTGAATAGACCTGTTTGTTGGGTGAGGGGAAGGAATGGACTTTTGTCGAACTTGGGGGATTTCTGAGAGCAGGGCAAAAAAAGTAAAAAACGTTCCACCATAATTTCACATTTTCATAAGGAAGCTTTATGAACGGCACCAATCTGTTTATTGAATAACAACACATTTTGTTTTATGGCAAATAAAATAATAATCCACACATTTTTGCTGCACAACTCCCCAATCACTTGAAGATTGGGAGTTCATAGCATACTGATGTTGTGCGCACTGAAACAAAATGTTTTGTAAAGGGATTTTACACCACAAACCACTATCTTTGACATGTAACCAAAAGTACATGATTCTTATTATTTTGTTTTAACCATAGACATGTATACTGGACAGAACATTTCTGATAACACCTATTATTCATCTTACCTGCTAATCAAAAAACACACCTCCAATAATGAGGTTTAGTAAAAAGGCCAAACCCTCCTTCCCATGAAAAAAAAGGAAGTAGCTCCACTAAAGTATCGGAAATCAGAGGTTAAATAGGTTTACTTTAGGAAGTAAAGTTGGAATTTTTTACATCAGAGTCAAGAGGAAGCATTTGATACTCTCAATCACAACATCATACTTGACAAACTGGAAATATATGGAATGAGAGAAAAGCTATTTCAAAAGCGATTTAACAGGAAGTAAACTATTTTTCAAAGTTGACGAATTTACATCAGAGGCCCAGGAGATTAGTTGTGGTGTCCCACAAGGATCAACTCTGGGCCCACTGCCATTTTAATATTTACATAAATTATATCTTTAATGTTTTAAAACGTTTAAAACTCATATTATTTGCTGACAGTACAAATATATTTAATTCCACAGACATTCATCAAAAACTTAGCAAAGTAGTGAATGCAGAACTAATCAAATACAAATGAGGGTAAATTACATCAAGATATCTTTAAACAAAAAAAAAAAAAAGTAATATATTTGTTAGTTAAAATAGCAAAGCAGAGCTGTCAATTCAATTAAATAATGTCTCCATCTCTATGATTATGTGGAATTCTGTAAAGAGAATGGCATCTTCTTACATTACTGCAGACATTAAAGTCTTTACAGTTCTGCTTATCTTACTTTTGATGTGTTTTGTGCACAGAAATTAAACTTCTGAGTTAACACTTCATAGATTTAAATATTTCCGACAATAAAAATAAAGGGAAACATTTTTTCTCTTTTTTTTGTTTGAAAGCTGCATGTTCCTGTATAAAATTTAACTGTTTAAAAACAGTGTGATTAATTGTGATTAATTACAATCCAAAAGTGTGATTAATCTGAATCATTTTTTTAATCGATTGACAACACCACTTGTAACTGAAGACTGTTTCTCAGCCAGCAACATTACCTTCTTCCTCGCCAACCCTCTGAGTTCAGTTGGCACTAAGTCCACAGGGGAGATGAGTATGAAATGCTTTGCTTGCCTCACAGCTTTTGCAGCCTCTGTGATTAGATTTTAGACTGAAGTGCCTGGTAAGCTGATCTGTAGGTATAGAGTTGGATTGCCACTCTTAAGTGAGTGGCCTAACATGTATCAAACTCAGTTTATTACTGTTGTGGTGGAGTTTATGGTCTCGAGAGATTCTAACACCAATACCCTTGGTGTTGGAATTTTCATAATGATGTTTCCTAGAGGGCAAATCTTTGCCCTTAATCTCACAAATCTGCAACTTCTCTGAGCTTGCTAACAGCATCCCTGTTTGGTTATATTATATCCATCATAATCATAATGAGCTCAATCACAGCAGACAAGCTCTTTCCAGAAGCAACAAGCTTTGCAGTCACCTTTTGCCTCCCTCTAACCCATACAACTACCGCCATTCCAGCCCTTTTTGACTTAACTGCCTCCACAGAGACTGTTTCAGAGACTGGATGGGAATTGCATCCGCTAAACCATGTAGCTGTCACTGCAGTTTAACCACCAGTATCTCAGATATGGCCCAGGGGAAGCTGTCCTTTCTGGGCCACTGAAGCCAGATTTCATTTCAGGGCGTCATCGTGCCTAGATGTCTGTTGATGCACACAATAATGACTAGTATTGGTGTAAAAATACTAATTTGGCCTCATTTTGCACTGCTCAAATGTAAGCGCCAGCCTTACTTGAAGTTGCTTCAAATGCAGCCACTGCTGGCAGAGCAGAGGTGGATGCCATTTAGAGGGGATAGAATTCCTGCGGTTTGATGGTGTTGATCATTTTGTGGTTCTTTAACTCAGTGTTTCTAACATACACAGTGGCTTAGGATTTTCAAGTGCTTTCAGATGGAAATTTGACACGCAAACCCTTGTGCAGCAGCAGCAGTAAACTGTGATTAGATCTTTTACCTTTGTGTAGAATAAATGGTTCAAGTAGGTCTGATCCATCTCAAAGAAATACTTTGCTTCCAAGACACTCAGGAACATTTGTCTGAAGTTCAAAATTGTGTGTTTTACAAAGAGATAATCTGTGAAAGAGGAAGAAACTGACTGACTACCAGATTAAATTGTGAAACATTTTGAGTTTTTGCACATGGCCCATTTCTTTCCTCTCAACCATGACCTCCTTCAGAAACAGGTGTCATCCAGGGGATTTGCCACACGGATTACAAAAAGTTGAGGAAAGATGGTCAGTAAAGACTTGAGATTACACATATGGGCGGGAGAAGACACAGTGGAGGAAATTCACACTTTAATCCGCATGAAGAGGATATAGATTATAGTAAGATTTTCCATTTGTGTCAGGGATGCTTGGATAATGCCACCTAAGATGTCAAATCTAAGCTCACCATTGCAGTTTGTGAGACAGTTACATAATGCAGATGTTATGCACCGCAGTGGATTGAAACTATCATCTTTAACAGAATGCATGCACAAGTTTCTATCTTGATCATCCATAGATTTGATTTTAGATTTATGAATTTTGATTCAACTAAAGCATCCCAATTTCACAACAGAAAAATACATGGGGGCCTACTTGAAGTCGGGTTTACAAACCTGACTTAGCATTACTAGCAAATGTACGATGACAAATGTATGATGTATGAGTTTGATTATTACAAGTCATTACATACTGATTCATCTTTTACATTGAACCTGATCTGACAAGGGGCGTGACCTTTTGATTGACATGTAACCGTTTAGTAGAACTAATTTTGTTGGATATGTTCCCACAACTGTTTGCCTCACCCAGTTGCTCATTTTTGGAGAGGACAGGCTTTGCTAACTTTAAATGCAGGTAAAACAGAAAAAATGGTCCAGTACAATTAACCAGGTGTTGTCACTGCAGCTTCTAAATGCAGTCACTAGCTGCAACATACTTCACTGGAAACAAGTGCATTTTCAAGACACACTTTGGAGTAAAGTCAAAACAAAAACCTAAAACCTTATGATTAAAAAAATCCACCTGTAACTCAGGGTGTATTCAGACTAGAAAAGTCTTTTGTTCTGGACAGAGTCTGTTTAATTTGGTCTGGATCAAGTCCTGAATCTTGCATTTGGTCTGTCTTCTGACTGCCTTTCAACCGGATATTTATGTTTCAAACTAAAGCCTTTCAACAAAACCACATGACTACAGATCTCTTCAGTCAGGCCAGAATTTACAAGGTCGGGGCAAAGCAACGAGAGAAGGAATATTGGAAATCCTACTCTTTGCAGTTTTTGTGGAGATAGTTTACTTATTCAAACTTTAAATTTTGCTGACAGATTTTGAATGTCTGAATCAACTTCATATACGAAACATTTTCCTGCTGCTTTGGTACGGCGGAGACATGCTGCAAGGTGGTTACTAAGGGGCGACGGCTAAGAAGGTGCACTGATACAGTAAGTGTTCATGACATAGATTGTCAGAAAAACAGAAGCATTGTGCATCCTGTTAAAAGTTGTTTTAATGAGTTGCTGTGTCTCCTTGCTGCTTTACATTTGTTAGAGACTCATGTTGTTACGTTCCTACTCTGTTTACATCGTGTAAAGCCCTTGGGTGACTTGGGTATATTCAGACTGAAAATTTGTTCCGGATTTTATGGGGAAACAAACTCTAGTTCACTTTAAACAAACCAAATGTGACAATAAAGCCAATTAAAGCACCAATTAAGTAGTTTTTGCTTTCTGCAATGTAAACATTTGGTGTTTTGAAAACAAATCCTTGTCAAATCCACATGTTTGTATGTCAATGTGACTGAAAATGTTGTTTTTATCAAAATCTGCGTCTGTATAGATTCTGAGAAGACGGGAGAAGATAATATAACGGACAGTTTTATGTGCTGAAATCTTATGACTCATAATGCGATCCTCTAGTATGGTATATAATGGCAATGGCTACTATAACAATGTCAATTTCATTTCTCCAATTGGCTGGCTTGTAGCTGCATAAACTGATGCCATTTTTCCACAACTGACTGCAGAGTGCCTTAGAAGAGGCTGCAGTTGAAGAGAGTCAATATCAACATATTACTAGGCTCTAACAGGGCTGCAGACAGGCACAATGGGACAAGATCAGCAAGTCAGCAGCACCTGCAGCTCTCTGCACAAGGCCAAGGGCGCACAACTAATACACTGACACAAACACAGACAAATAAACACACACACACAGACAGTTGCACACACATACACATGCACATGCAGAGCTCAGGCTCAGCTTAATCTAATCAACTGCGATGGCTAGCTCGATTAATAAAGCCAGCTATTGACTTCTAATTGGCGCCGCTCTGCTCTGCTAATTTCCTGGGACGAAATTACACTAATGCGGTTTGCCTGATGGAGTACTTATACTTGGCTCCCGGGAGAGACAGGCCTTCGAGACGGATAGATAGCAAGGTTGAGGGGAGAAAGAGAGAGAGAGAAGGGGGAGGAAGAGGAAGAGAGAGGATAGGTGGGGGTGGAGGAGCGTGGGCGTTAAACTTTGATAAGGATCGGAGGCTGTTGTTTCAGCGCAAACCCTTTTTCTAATCAGTAGCTTGGTGTATTTTAAAATCTCATCCAGGCTGGTGTAGCCTTACTGCATGCACGGAGAGGGAATAAGAACCTCAGAGAGTCGAGTACAGGCCAGCTTTGGCTGCTAAATTTCACTGGTGGAGTGTAACTCTAGACACTTGCCCACTCACTAATGAATTCACTTCAAACCACTCAATTGCACATCTCCACGCCTGCATGGACACTCAAACACTCTGTCTGTGATCTTATCACACTAGAAAAGTAAACCTCAGATACAGTACAGATTTTTAAACTTCATTATACATGTCACATTTTGTGATAATAAAAAATATGGAATATATTGTGTGGATAGATTTGCCCATGTTGTGAATACTTTATTTGAATTGCTGCTTTTCAAGCAAATAATGAAGCAATTTTTGACAAATTTTACATTTAGTGGATTCAATGCTTTACATGTTGCATCTAAAAGATATATAATGGTGTCATTCACATGTGTTTGTGTTATAGATATGGATATGTAACCTCTTCTACTTTAATTTTTTCTCACAATGAATCATCTAAAATTGGATACATCTATGCATAGATACTGTATATCTTTTTTGTCTTCTTTAGTATTTCTCTTTTAAATGATTCATATTCTAATATCACATTGCAGTTGTTCTTAGGATTTTGTGCTTTTTCTTATCATTTGTCTTCAGTGTATTTAAGACAAAATATTTTCTATTAGCTTATGTCAGCTTCTGTCTTTTTAACACTTTGTTGCTTCATGCTCTTGAGTTGTCACATTTTAGTTAATGTTTTGTTTTTTGTCAAATTAAGATCAATTTTTTAAACAAGTTTCTCCTTTAAATTTTTTTTGTTGCTGTGCTACCATTTCTGAAAACAATTACAGATATCTAGCATAATTCCTTTTAAATTAAAGGTTAGGATTAAAGGTCACCTCTGCAATTTTTACCCAAAAAGCAAACAGAATTTTTATGTTTTCAAATAAAGTAAAGAGGACATTTGTCTTCTGTGTTCACCATATTCAGCCAAATAAATAGTTGATGTCACATTCAACACAACAATAAATGTCTAAATTGTTCTTCCTAATAGAGAGCGAGCCCATCCTGAGTCTTAAAATCTAAGTGTTATTAAATCTCTGTATTCTGTCAGACAACAAACTGATGGCAACAGGACAGCTACTGGTCAGTCAGTGAACAAGTTCTACTGTGTTAAGACTTATTGGCTTTTATTTAAGAAAATAAAACAAAAATAGCACACAGCCACAGCCAAATTTGCATAATCGGCAGCCCAAATGGTACAAGTTTCCTGCTATATTTGACTTTCAGAAACTATACATGAATGTTTTTAATTTAAATTCCCAAACACTAAATGATTTCAAGGTAATAAAAACATAATTTTTTAGGTGAGCACAAATAACTCAACTGAGAATGTATTTCTGTAAGCCAAAGAGACATTGAAAAAAATGTTGTGTAACTTTTCAAAGGTATCTTTTGCATTACCACACATACATCTTCATTTCCGCTTCTTCTACAAACATATTCACACAGACTCATGCTGCAGTTAATACTGTTTTCACATCAGGAATATTATGTTCAAGGGAAGCTGACAGATTATCCTGCGACTTTAGCACTTATCAGCGTCTTGTGCTCCTAATCCATATTTGTAATCTTAGTTTCTATGACAGTAATTTACGAGTTGCAGCCACAATCCTTTGGAAACACATGCGATAATCCCCGGTTGACACGGATCCGAGGAGCAAGCGGCACCTGTTCCATCTTAAGATTGGAGAAAACACACTTCACTTTCTTTTGTTGACTTTTCCTCCACTTTTTTAATCCAAAATTGAACAAAAACTCTTGTTATCACTAGCTTCCTTTTCCTACGTTTCACCATTGTAAACATTACATTTTAAAATGGATGACCTTTCTTTCTTGTGTCACGTTTATTTCTTTTCTACACCTGTTAGCCTATTCAGAATTGATGAAATCTACTGGAGATCCTCTCCAGGTGAAAGGCAGGTTACAAATGTCTGTGAAGATTCTCAGTTATTCACGTCACAATATCGCAGGATTCTGTTCTTTAAAGTGATCGGACTTTAAAAGGCTGAGCTTTTTGATCAGTACTCAACAGAAGCTCTGATGAGTTCTTCAGCTACTGCAGTCGCTACTGTTAGGCTTACTGATAAGTAGCAAAACATCCTCTAGATCAACCTTTGAAAGTCCTGTTGCCCTGAAGAGCAGAACCAAGCAGCAGGTTAAACACTTGAAACTGGCACTAGATCACAGAAACAAACACTCATACATGCTCACACGTACTTTTTAGGGGACATTTTGGATCACTAGTCTACTTCACACGTGTTTCTGAATAATTGTGACAAAGCACTACACCACTGTTCAGCCACTCTTCTGTGTTGTTCTGCATCATTTTTAGTTTCAGTATACACTGCATCAAAGCACAAATTTAAAAAACACATGGATGCATTTTGATATGACCTCAAAATGTGAATGAACAGTCACAACCAAAACTATTAAAACCCCTTGTCGCCTGTTGATGCAGAACTACATCAAACCACTTCAAAATTATCTTAACTTAGCATCTACAACACATATTTTTGTGCAACTCGTGCATCTCTGATTAATCACAGTCAATTATGTGAAGTTTATATTATATGACAACAATTTTTTCATCATGCACATAAACTGTTAAAAACATGTAAAATTTAAACAAGATATCATGAATTCTAAAACCTTTTTGCACATGGATTTAGCATTGCAACAGAGAAATGCCCCCTTATTTAAAGACCCACAAAACTTTTTTATTTAGTGAAAGTTGGAATATCTTGAATGTGTTTTTGTCCTAATCTTTATACCCTCACTTGTGACCTGGATTGTGACAAATTGTGTTTATCTGGTGTTAAGATCACCCCATTTAGAGGAGGATTGGTGCGTCTTTGATGCCCTAGATTATCGGTAATCTTATCCTTTCAGATTAGAAAAGATAATGACAGAGGTACTTATAAGTATTTTGCCATAAACTTGTATTAAAAAAAAAACCAAACATTTCTGTAAAGATGTAAAAATACAAACTAAATATATCAATGTAAAAAAAAAAGTTTCTATTAAGCACTGAGAATGATTTCAAATCAATTAAGATTCAAACAGCTGTAAATAGCAAACATGTTTTGCTAAAAAAAAACTATTTAATAAAAAAATAAGCTCAAATACCTATATTATGTTTGGGTGAATTAAACTGGAAATCCTTTTGATGTTTATAACAGAATTTACAAAAATGTGGGCAAATATAAACAGAATTGTTTGTGTTGATTTAATCTTTCTCCAAAGCAGATAAGCCAGCAGTGGCCATCTAATCTTAGCTTCTCAATCACAGAAGGTTACGGCTGATTTGAAATAAACACAAAACATAAGCTTTGACTGTAGATTTGAGAAAGAATAGAAAAACACATGCGTGTGTACACACACACACACACAAAATGAAGAAAAAGAAAAGCGCCACTTCCTCTTGAACCGGGTCCAAACACACACTCTCTCAATTAGGTGGGGCCGCCAAGGCGACGTCAACGCAAACTTCCAAACAATAGGCACAAGGGATTTATAAAGCATAAGGAGGAAACATGAGCTTATAGCACTATTCCAATTAAAGAAACATTTGTTGCCTCTGACACTTAAATGTGATTCTCCACAGCTGCGGCGCGCTCCAGTACAATAGTAGGTCTGCAAGGGGCAGGGTTTGTTGTATTGTTGGCTGTCGATTGTGTGAAAGGTTGAGTCAGGCCCAGGCCCGGTCTCTTGAGAGGTGTGCTTTATCACAACAGAGGAGACCTTTTGTTTTCCCTTTTCAAAGGATTTCCACCACTCCCTGGCCCAATCATACATGCTATTCATTAAAAAAAGCAGAAAGTTCAAGTGGACGGAGATGGAACATGTAAATATTTGACTCTGACATTTACTAGTGATCTTCATCTGGAGGGAAAGCTGTTGGTTTAAAGGCCCACAGCCTGAAGCAGGCGGATTATTGATTAGTTTACTCATTTCTTTTTTTTTTGGTTTGTTTTGCAAGCGTTAGTAGATACTCTGAAGTCATGATCATTAAAACATTTTAGGAAAATGATGCCCCCATCCTGTGCATCCCCAGGATAAGGAGCTGATGTGTAGGATCTTTAACAGTAGGGGTCACTCTTCTCTCCTGCCATGTGGAGATGTTATCCTGAAGAAATTCCTCATAGACACACACAATCCTGCTAAAAAAGAATCCACCTTTCTTGTAAGCATGAGCTTTTGTTTACAGCTCTGCAAGTATCAAACAAATTCAAACCAACTCTAGACGTTCTTCCCACAGGAAGGTCTGTGTGTCTTGTATCAAGTAATAGTCTCCAACAGCAACAGCAGGCTGCTTGTCTTGTGGTAGCTGTGGTTAGTGTCATACAAGAACAGCTATTGAGGTGCCTATGGACTCTATGAAGCTTCCTGCCAGGGGCCTGTCACAGGCTAACCAGGGCTTGTGTGTCAGCTTTCTCCTGGCCTGAATGGGAGGGGTTTTACTCAAATCACCCCCACGCACACCACATGCAAGTGGAGCAAATCACTACCTACCACTAAAACAACACATTTTTTTACTATAATAAAATCCCTTGATATGTTTTGCAACATCTTGATATTCATTTTAATTTTTTTCCATATTGTACTCTGTGCCTCAACTTTGTCTTTCCAGCCTCTCAAAATGGATTAAGTTGACTTTTCGGACAAATAATAAAACACAATGTTCCAAAATAACTCAAGTAGTCGTGGCTGTGAAATGCGCTCTTAAACTTTTCCATCATGTTGCAGAAAGACACTGATAAAATCCAGAGGTAAAATATCTTTGGTGGGTGCTTTCCTCTTCAAATCTTTCATCTCAGGCTGGCTAACCTGATCCCATGCAGCTAGACACTGAGCCGGAGATCTCTGCACTTCCTGGTGTCCCAGTAATGATTGTTAATGATGTCATCTGATCAGGAGGAGAGGATGTGTGTGAGCGTCTGTGCCTGCGTGCTCAAAATGTGGACTGTGTGTGTCTGCCTGTAGTCATGGGTGAAGATACCTCATCAGATGAAGTAGGAGGTCATTTCATGTTGGCGAGGGGAGGGGGGCAGGAAACATTGAAGACAATGAGCTCCTGTGTGTGCGTCTTCTGTCTAAGCAAATGCCATCCCTTCGCTATGATTTCTTCCAAGAAAGACCATAGGGTTTTTGTGAATTCAGCTTTTAGCATAAAGAACAGCAAACATTAAAATAATTTGTAGTATGAAGCTCCAAAACTGGAAGTTTATGAACCATTTCTCAATAGACTCCTAAGTTCTTCCTTCTTAAAAAATATATTCTCTAGATAAAAATCCTTTTCCGAATTTACATTCTAACGTTCCTGCAATCTTTGGATGTGAGAAAGAACAGACCTTCTTTTGATCTAGTTTCATGTGTTTTCTGCTTCTGAAGACAAATGCCACATATTGAATCGACTCTAGATATATTTTGTCAGCGTTCACTTTGGCTGATCGGCAGAGTTTCTGTTTGGATCGAGAGAAAACTTCCAGATGACCAGCAATGAATGTGGCACTCTATCAATTTGGGTTTAAAAGCAGTGTGGTCAGCCTTCATCCCTGCCTCCATAGAAGAAATATGAAAGCCAGCTTGATGTCTGGTACTTAAAGTACTTAAATATCTTCCAGACAGAGAGTAACAAGATTCCTTTCTCAGTTTGGTGTGTAAGCCCTGTGTAGGGATTTTGTGTTCTGAATGAAAAGTGACTGTATAATGCTCAGCACCTCATTTTACATCAAAGTTTCCGTTTCAAACTAGGAGTGGACAATAAGTACCGACTGAACAACACTGTAATTGTTTTTGAGTAAAGCGGTGAGATCTCTGAATAGACACCGGACCATCGGTCCCGCTGCAACTAGTCAAGGTTGAAAGAATCTGCAGAAATGGAGACAAAAAAATCACAAATTTACATATTCTAACTAGTTATTTTGGATTGTGGAAAACTACATCTTGACAGGACTTTGGTTACACAACAAGCAAAAACTCTGCACAATTTTCTTTGTTAGTTTTTGCCTTCTCAAATTTGCAAATGCAAAACAATCATACAAGACTATTCTTGTATGATCTAGAGAGAACTATCAGCGGTTTGATTTAAAGTCAACCCAAATATTAATGTTGTCTCATTCACTTATACTGTACCAAAAAAAAAGGATTTCAAACTTTATTTCTCTTTTGGTACAGAACAGAAATCCAATTACTCTCCATATCCTCCAGAGGGACCCTAGAGAACACAACCTAGTCATTACATAGCTATAAATGCAGCACGTGTCTCACACAAACAATGTTTAATGATTTCCTCTTCCAAACATACAGATGTGGGCAGACAAGGCATCATAAAAGGCTTGCAGATAGTGCTAATGGAGCCATGGTTGTTAATGGGCCGGCAGCACTCTCGTTGATAAATGATGCTTATCATATCCAAAGCACCCAGGATTTGTTACACTTTTCCCACTGTCCATTCTTTGATTGAGCCACGGATAGCAGGCTGATGACCAGCACTGTTTTCTGATGCTAATTATATAAAACGTGTAATATCAGTTCTATGGTGTAAACTGTAAAAAAAAATGTAAAACAAAAATGATCAAGACAATAAATAAAAAACACATTCGGTCATTACATGGAGATGACAACTTGACAACAAAATATTTTAAAAAAAATAGCAGAAAATGTTACTGCTGATGCAAATCCCCGCTTGGTCCACCATGCAAAATGTTTCTTCCCCCACATGTTCACTGTTTTTAAGGGAACGTGTTTTGACCTTTGGAAAGCAATTATAAGCTCTTTAGTGTTTCTCATATCTATCTGAAGGTGGTTTCACTGGAATCAGTTCACCTGATTCACCCTTTTCAGATGAGGATGAAGGTGAATACAGAGAACCCACCCCTGGTGAAGGGTTTGCTGGTAAGGGAGTAAATAAAATATTGAAGATGTCTGGACCTGCAGCATGATGGAGACTGCTGGTGGAGTTTATGGGGTTCTTACCGAAGATGTAGTTGCTGACGTACTATTGGCTTGATGCATTTTCACACATACAATAATTGTCTCTATAAGAAATCAGCTAAGTGAAGTACAATGCTACGTTCACACAGGCTTGGAAATGAGAATTCAAGTGACCGTTTACTATGTAAATCTATGTAAATATGCATTTATGCTCGTTTTCTGCGTTTAAAACACTCGCGTTTATGCATCATCGAGTCTTTTAGTCCATTTTTGGGCTCTACGTGCAAACCAGGTGGCAATTCAACATGCCTTGAAAGTTAAATTAGTTCAACTTTGACCATTCAGGGATTCTGATTTGATAGTGACATATGGGTATTGTCCTTTTCAAAACACACAAGTGTTTGAAAAGTCATCATATAAAAGAAGAT
Source organism: Oryzias celebensis (assembly GCA_014656515.1). Lineage (NCBI taxonomy): Eukaryota > Metazoa > Chordata > Actinopteri > Beloniformes > Adrianichthyidae > Oryzias > Oryzias celebensis. Next base: position 12,068,488 of record BNCR01000012.1, read on the forward strand.
AATAACTGTGGTTTTTGCCCAGCTGGAATCATATGACACCAAGTTAGTGAGGTGCGGTCTGAAAATAATACATAGGCCTAAATAAAATAAAATGAACATACTTTTTAAAATTAGAAATAAAAATCAAATATTAATTTCTAGACATGTCTATTCTATGAATACTTTTTTCTGTTTGGGATTTCAAAGTTTCTTAAAAAAAATAGTAGGAAATTTACAATTGTCGTGTTAAAGTACACGAGAGAGAGGCAGGAGAGGCACAGGTAGCCTGTGCCTCTCCTGCACTCAGCCTACACCGCACACATTGACTGGAGCTACAATTGACGCATGTGGTTTACTGTTTTGGTCTCTCTATCATCATAAAATACACTTTATACTTGAAATTTCTATTTATCTCCAACTGTCTGAATCCATTGGTGCCAGTTTGTAACCCATTTTGTCTTTTTAATCTGCTAAAAACACACAAGGTGAAGCATGTACACGTGTAGAGAATGTGACATTGCGACTAAAAAATAATAGAGTTTGCGGTAGCAATTTAAGTGCAGCCGTTGGGTTATTCTTTAATATTGCTTAGCATAATTTTCTAAATAGAGGATTACATGTCCAAACTCAGGGATTTGTTTATACACGTCACACAGAAGGAGCGGTGCATGGACCTCATTCATTAGTAAATGTAAGACAATCATGACAATTTTGGTGATTTTTTTTCCATTGCTACAGTTGGCATACTGAAGAAATATGCTGGCATGACATTTTAAAGAACACTTTAACTGTTGCCAATCTAATAGTAAAAAAAAGCTGCTCCGTTATGTTTGTAAATCTGACTGATGACATCCGTGCCTCACCAGCCGTGAACCTCACCGCACGTCACTGCATCCACTATTTTATACAACATAATAAAGCTATGAAAGAAAAAAGCCCGGAGCAAAAATAGTAAGATCTGCACCACTTCAACATTTTGCACCAAGCTTTTTCCAACTGTGAGTACACGTGCTGATTGGGTAGTGACAGTCCAGAGTCAGCACCGAAAGCTAAAAGCACGTTCAAGAACCCTCGTCTCGTTCAGGGCATTCTTGAATGCGTATCTATCCTGGTGTGCATGTAGCATGAGTCTAACTTTCTAGAACAGGTTCAAGAAGAGTACACAATATACAAAGTACAGCAATAAAGTTGATTTAATAGTCTGGAAAGAGGTGCAGAGGGAGGGTTTTGAAGAACTGGTTCTCATCATTCACCCACTTGTGGTGACCCACAGTTTGGGAGCAGGGTTCCCAGTGGCCATGGTTACTTTTCAAGCCTTTCCAGAGGATCCTTGTATTAGTTTGCTGTAACTGATCCTCCAGCGTCCTCCTGGAGTTACTTTTCCCTCCTTAATCTTTTTCCTAAGCGCCTACTGCAACGCCTCGAGCTACTTCTTGTTTCCTTCCTCAAATGGTCTTTTTGTCTAATCCTTCAACTGAGTTTAATATCAGGATTTTACTCAGGGTTTGGTGTTCCCATATGTATAATGCAAAAAAAAAACATTTTTGCAGCTTTCTCTGCACACAGAGAGCAATTATGAAAGAAAACCAGCTCAGGATGTAGCTATCATTTCCATGGTTTTATTTCATTTGCTTTTAGAATTACAGAGGTTCATTTCATCAAAGAGGTATCTGATAAAAAAATATATTCTGTATGAAAAACTTTGATTTTAAAATTCCTAAATAAGCGTGCAGTACAATGAAAAAAATGGGGACAGTCTTAAACAAAAGGAAAAAAAGGATATCCACTCATTGTCTAAACTTTTAAAGTCAACTTTCATCCAAAGTACAATTTTGGTACAAGTTGCATTAACTAAAAATCTCAATTTTAAAATTTTGTTTGATCAAAACACTAAAAAAAAAGCAACCTTTTGTGTTACTTTCAAAGGATATTTTTGTTTATTAATCATAAGGTATTTTTTCATTACACATGCTATTGTTGCTTGAACAGGTAAAAAATATTAGATTTCGTTATGAAACAGCTACATTCTTTTGCTCAATATTCCAATGTTGAACTGTCTTTCTATACATTTTCAAAGTAACTCTTTCTACCAACATGCTGGCTGGTCTTTACTTGGTCCTTTTACACTGGTCCTTTGATCAGGGAATGTACTGAAACTATTAAAAAAAGTTTGTCTCTGAAAAAAAAGAGTGATAAAAGAGCACACATTTGAATCCCAAAACAACAAAAGCAACAAAAGTAAATTACATATAAAAAAAACAAAAAAAACAAGATATTACAAATGACAACAATGGGGAGGGAGCAAGTCTTAGGAACAGGAGCTTTGGAGATGTATGGAAAGCAATATTCAAAACAATACACTTTTCACTCTATTCTTTCTTTTGAAATATAATTTTCAAAATAAAGTTGAAAGGAAAGAGAGACATTTGTCCATAATGACAAGAAAGTTTACTGCTCATTTAAAATTTCTTCCAAATATTAATATACTGGGAAGGAGAGCAAATGCACTCATTCGTCAAAATACGTTTTTACCATTTGTACACTGATGCAAAAACCATATATCGTCATTAAAGCAAACACACCAATGCAATTTATATCATTTTGTACAATATGTTCCTCTTTTGATCCTCGATAAACCATTAGTGCTATTTTTTATGTACTGCTTTATGCTGCACTCAGTACCTACAACATGATTATGATCAAAATGATCAATATCCCCTCATATGTGATTCTGGAGGTATAGAGTGTTTTCCTCCTTTCAAAGTAAATTGAGCCCAAACTTCTCTGTCAAAGCGGTAAAAGACATCTTGAAAATTTGTGGTAAATGAGTGACAGATGTGTGTGTTTATGCAGATAAATTGAATTAAAGGGGAGTCCGTACTTTGTTGCCCAGACATTGGGTCCTCAGAGGCTTTCTAATCATGCTGTCAGTGATTTAACTGGCTTCAATGTGTAATGCCATTTGAGGGGAACTAAGGCAGGCACCAGGAAATGAAACACGGTTGCCTTAGCTTGGGTTGTTTAAGTGGTGGCTCCCGCCGATCCAACCCCACAAACAGACAAACACACACAAACACCACAACCCACCAAAGAGCATAAAGAACAGAGAAAAAAACAGAAAATGAATTTCTTTACATTTTATTTTGTATACGTGGTCAAGGACATTTTACATAAAAGCTGTAACATTGAGAATATCAACACTTTTCATGTCTGTAAATATTTGCTTTATGTTGGTTACATCATTGACAACAGACCATAAGACCAAGCTGATCATCAACCAAGAAATGTGTGCAAACAGTGAGGTTAAATGGATTTATAGCTACAAATCTTTTGATTTTGGTTCTCTGTACAAAGGTAATTTGCTAAAGACACATTTTCCAACACGTGTGCCTATAATGTTCCAATCTTTGCATTTAGGCTGTTATTATGTGAGCACGCAAGCATTGGAAAAGCATTTGGAGGTCACTTGCTGAAAGAATAAGGGACAAACATCTTTCTATAATAACAAATTATAGTGTGACAATAAATGAACCGAAAGGCTGGCAGGAACCAAAAAAAGTACAGTTTTGTCAGGGGTGCGACTTGCAGGCACGACCTTATGAGATTAAAAAAAATAAATAAATACATAAATAAACAGGTTCGTGTGTTTATTATTTTCTTACTACCAGCGGATGTGAGTATCAGCATTGTTACTAATGGCAACACAGAAGATATAACAGCCCTGGCGGAATTGTTCCAAAGCAATACAGACAATGAAGAATTGAAGGATTTGGTGATTTAAAGAGCTCACTTGACTTGTTGGTATGTTGTTTACGCTATGGTTATATTAAATTGTTTATATGTTACGCTCACAAACTAGACCCTAATTTAAGTCCTCCATCTTTTTATGAAGCTTCATACGGTTACAGTAGAAAATGTGTGTATATTTGCAGTCTATTATTGCTATTTATCCCGTTTTGTTTTCAAGATGAAATGTTTGTTCTTGCTCCCGTATTTAGTTAAATACATCTCTCTCAAAAGTGCAACTTATAGTCCAGTGAAACTAGTACATTATTTTTTTATTTTTTTATTTTTTTGCGTCTGCGATTTATACTATGAAATGACTTATAGTCCAAAAAATAAAGCATTTTTGGCCCTTAATGGGTCCCAAGCTGTTGACTTCAGCAAATAAAAATGAAAAACCTCATTTTACATTCTGTAGCCTAAATTGGACACAACTGTACTTCTTTATGTGATTGTCAACTGTTTAAACTGCTATCTGTTGAAAAAAGAAAAAAAAGTCATGGCCAAAAAAGCCAGAGGAGCAGTGACCACAGAGTAAAGCTTCTAAATATTTGGATCATTTGTGTCCAGACTGCTGGGTTAGAGCAGACCCCCCCTTCTCACTGACAAAGCTTGTGTCAAGGTCCCGCTCCGTCTCTCAGACAGACCCAACCCTCATCCAGAGGAAGGCCCTTCCACATCAGGTCTGCCATTTTTCACCTTTGTCTAAAAATACAATGGAGGAGGTGGAGAAGTCTGAAAGATTGCTCAAGAATTGCCGGAACAACGGGAGCAAACTTGGACCTGCTAAAAATACAGCACAGCGTGTGAATACGATAAAGGCTACAGGAGGGGACGCTGACAAAGCTTCGCTGACTTTCAAGTGGGAGAACAATGCGGCAGACACTTTCAGGGCGTTTGGCTACACACTATGGCGGCTGGACAGGCTGTGAAGCAGGATGTCGACATCGGCCCCCGCGGAGAGAACTGAAAGCTGTCACAAGAAGCACATGAAGCAAAAATGAAGAAACCATTATTCAATTTTGGTTTCTGCTAACATTTAACATTTGTTCACTCCAGAGAAGGTAATTTAACAAACACATTGCATTCATGTGTGGTTTTAAAAAATAGGGACTGGGATAGATAGAGAGCTGAGAGGAGGTTTAACAGGGAGGTGCAATAGGAGAAGGGCCTGCGACCCCTCATCTCATTGATTCAGACAAGGAGGGCTGGACTTAATTACCTTCAATTTTCCCCCAGCAATCACTTTCCCTGTTGATCACTTTTCCCTTCAAGTGAAAGTGCATGTGTGTGTGTGTGTGAATTATTGTGTGTCTGTCAGAGAGGAAAGAAACAGAAATAAAGAGGTGTATGTTTTCAAGGCTGAAGCTTTTGCGGTGGGTGCTGTGTTCTGGAAATTGTGGGTTCCCTCATCAGTAATCTGATTTCTTTGGCACTGCCTTTGGAGGTTAAATCAATCAGACTTCTTTTTTTCTTCTTTGACTCACTGATATATGTGTGGGTTTACGTGTGTGCGTCCATTCCACTATGTTAAACACTTACAAGGCACCACTCAGTCAGCCCGTCTCGTTCCTGGTGAGGCATCATGGGAGCGTTTGATTGGGTGAGCCGCCGAGAGTGGAGTCAATTAGACAGCATGGAGTCATGTGAGACTGTAAGAGGAATCATGCAGTCGCAGGTCAAATCTACAGGTGGCTACTTCCTCTCATCACACATTTTTGAGTCGCATCTATCATAGAAAGCAAAGCATTCCAGCTATATTTTTTTCAGTTGTAAAACCGTTCCCAGTTTAACAATTATGCAGATTTTAGCCCAAATCAAAAAGCCTGTGTGTTTTTTTAAAGACATTTTCTGCAGCGCAGCAGGAGTTCATTAGAAATTCACGTCTGAGTCATGGGAGAGACTGTAGGCATGGAAGTTAGCCTTGGTCAATTTCCCAACAACCCTTTGTTTACACCCTCTTCTGCTAGCTTATAGCTTCTCACAAGCCTAACATTACAGTACAAAAAAAACAGCGAGCAATATTGGAGCTATGGAGCACTTCTCAAACTGCTCCTGATCCAACAAGATTTAAATACTCAAAAATGCTGTTTTAAGTTTTATCTTCTTTATATATTCTCTCTATCGTGAGAAGAAATGCAACAAAAACATGTTAAAAACACCAAAAACATCATTTTCGTTGGAGTGGGTCTTCAAACCTACTATCTGATGCTCAAATATCCAGGAAATTATGATAAACTGAACAAGAAAAAAGACAAGAATCTTGATTTAAATCGTCAACATCCTCTGTCATGCAGGATGATCAACATGAACAACAGCCAGAATTGCTGCTTAGGGCTTATATGGGGGGGGTCCCTTTTCCGTGAATTAAACTTGTCCAGCTTCACTGCTTGCATGCACGCATGCATGCAAACTCACTTTAAGACACACATTCTGGGAAGTGCTGGTGTTTACTGTAATTAGTATCAGTTCATTTACAGCCTACTGACCCAGGGTGACCTAGGGGATTTGGGTCAACGGGGACAACCAGCACCACAGTAAAGACAGGTGGGGCCCAAGGTAAAAGCTGGCTGGGCGCGTGGGAGCGCATTGTTTTGTGCGTCAGCGAGGGGTGGAGGATGGATGTCTGGCGCTGAACTGAAGAGTGTGTCTCGCGTTGTCTGTCGGCAGGTGACAAAAGTGGTTGTGCGTGTGTTTGGAACACACACGCGGGCGACTCTGTGACCGTGCATGTGTTAGCTTGCTCCTCATTGTGCTGGACTTCAGAGGCCAAAGCGTCTCCTGCTTCCTCTCGGAGGCAGCGGGTTAAAAATAATGTGGTGTGCAATGAGCGGCGGGGAGCAAGGCGCAGACAGCGAGGAGCCAGAGCGTCACACATGCACACACGCAAACACACACACATGCACCATACAGTGGTGCAATGAAGATTTTTTTTTTCTCTTTTATGGGTATCTATCTCACAGACTAAGTATCCTCATAAATGTTAGTGTACACAAACAGAAAGAGATGGTCATCAATTTACTCACACTTCATCTGATCATTTCTTCCTGAATAGATAAAGAACGTTTGTTTCTTTAGTGTTTTTACTTATTTTGGAATCTTAGCCCTTTGTTCTTACTATTATTAGGCTGAAAGCGAATAATTGATACTGCCTGAATGAAGCAAGGCCTTTAAATACATTTTGAATTAAATAAGTTCTCTGTACCAGGGCAGCGAGTTTGCCACTTCATAGGTGTTTCAATAGATAACCTTGTAAAGCATTGCTCAGTCCTCAATGAACCGAAGGTTAAATTTTATCAAAAATTCAAGGTTAATTGATTTCTCAGCTTGTTAAAACCGATTCTCAATCAGCAACTGGAGAGCTGCAATGCAAAGTGGCACTGAGCTCTTCTGGGAAACTGAGTAAACCTTTGACATCAAAGCAACATGATAAAGTTTGCTCCAACTATCAGAAAAACTTGTGAAGAAGAGATTCCAAATGATGACTCACACGTGAAGAGCCTTTTTGCAGCTTCGTCTACCCCTCCCTCTACTTCACGAGGAAGCCAGGGCGGCTGCGGTCTTTCTCCGCTCACAGATAAGCCTGACTCCAGCTGGCCTCATGCACCTCCTGTCATCTGTCTACTTTTCTTATCAGCTTGACTGTGCAGCACAGCACTGTTGACGCTCTAATTAAGTCCATACTGTTTTTACCTGCCCACACACTACCTTTGATCTTTGGCTGTGTAGAAGGTTCTCATCTGAGCACCAAAACTCTGAATAATTTCCGCAGTTTGTTTTTAAGAAGTTAGTGGTTAAGCAAAATGTCAAGTAATATTATTGGTCATTTTTTGCCATTTATTTTTAAGTAATAAAATTAAAAAGAAAGCATCACTGAATTGGTGAATATGCATTTTTTATAATGTTCAACCAGTATTCAGCCATGGAGCCTCCATCAGTGTGTTAATGTGTGTATGCACGGGTGAATGGGACTGTGACTGTAACGCGCTTTGGGCCTTATAAAGAGGTAGTAAAGTGCTATTCAATACGTTATTTGCCATTTTAATTCATAACTTGTCACAGAAATGTACCAAAATATTCACTGATCACTTCTTGAGATGAAAAAAGTGTTAAAATAAAAAAAACAAGCCTTTTTAATAAGATTTTGTTTAGATACTGTTTGCAGACTTGCTCACTTCAAGAGATATGCATTCATAAATCACAGACTTTTATAAGTTAAAGTAGTTAAAGTCCCAAACATGCTAATAGACCATTAGTACATCAAAGTACACCAATATACCTTCATTATTTAATGCCATTTTTCTTCATGTTCATAACTGGTAAAACTGATTGGATAAAGTAAACAACTCAAACAAACTGAATGTGAGCAGAATTTTGAGGTTTAGCATCTCAATAACAACTAATGCTTTTAGTTTGGGCCTTTTTGCCACTTTGTTTTTCACACTTTTATGTCCCCTGTATTAAGATTGCAGCACAAACTTTGGTACAGTAGGTATTTTGGGAAATTACAAATATTAACATTGCATTAGAAAAACCCTCCATTCACAGAAACTGCTGAACCCCTTTCAGGGTCACTAGAGCCAACCCAGCTACTCTTTTATAAAGGTGGGGTCCACACTAAAGTGGTTGCCAGTTTGTTTCAGGGCCATAGCTGGGACTTGAACCAGGGCCTTCTCACTGTGAAGCAAGAGCACCAGCCACTGTGCAGTCCCTTAGAAAACCCAGTTTAACCAAAACTTAAAACGCTAAAAAGTAAAAAGAAATGTTTAACACTTGGTCTGCACACATTTCTAAAATAATATTTAAATTTATATTAATTTAATCATTAATTTATCATTTATTAATTAATTATTAATTTATCATCTGTGGTTAGATGCCTAACCCTTGCAAGAACACATTTCTACTTGCCATCAACATGGTTTGTTTCAACACAGCATCTCAGTTAGAGATGCTGTGCAAATAAAGAACATACAGGAAAGAGGTAAGTGGGAAAATGATACAAATAATGGTTAAAGATGATTTGGGTATCACACTTGCACAAAGGAAAGCAAAAAAAAGCCTGAGTAGACCACCAAATAACAGCTTACGAATGCAAGATTTAGCAGGAAAATACAGGTTAGAAACAATGACAAAAAGTAAAATGGCAAAAAACATCTATCGTCTCTAAATAAAATGGGGAAACTTAACCTGGGACTAGACTGTGCAAACAGAACATACACCAAAAACGATCTAATACAATCAGCTGATTTGGGCAAAAACTATCATAAAGCTGCCATTCTCTCATTGCCTGGTGCGTGCCGTACTTAATATGGAGTTCCACAAACATTTCTTATGCTAAAATCTTATGCTAAAATAAAATAAAAGTGTGAATCATATGATTTACAACACTAATACAGTAACACCTATTATTAAAACACTTTTGCTGTCATTTTGTTGCATAAAAAATGGTCAATTTATGTTTCAAATGCACGTTTTTACTGTCATATCTTTTAAAAGCGCATGTATTTTCTTTAAAGGCCTTTGCTGATCTAAAAACCTATTACCCTAGAAAGCACCTTTGACAGCTGGCTGATAAACAGTCGTGTTGGCAGAGTTGTAAAAACGAATCGCTTTGACCATTTTATATTCCTCTAAGAACAAATGCCTCATGCTTTGCAAAGAAGCATTTTCACACCTTTCTGTGATCTTATCAGTGCCTTCGACCCACGCCAATTCAAATCACCTAGTTAGACAAAAATCAATACGCATTGGAAAGACTTTTGTCTTAAGCAACTGGTTTTGTCAGCCCAAGCATTTGAAGCATTCAACAAAACAGCCTCTTTAGGCTCTATTCACTGTACCTGTGACACTGTGTGCATGATAAGAAGATGCTGATAGAGATGGAGAGAGATACTCCAGCCGAGAGGCACACACACAAAAGGTATACTAATAAAGGTTTATTGCTCGCCATTAAACTTTGCTTAGATGTTGAATGTGTCACTCGCTGATAGCGGACCCTGCCAGCCGATTTATGACCATCACTGAAATTGCCTTAGTGACGCCTGGAAAGGATTACTAACCAACTCAGGTAGGTTGAACAAGCTCAGACAGTCAGATAAGGGAAAGACAGACACAAAGACAGAGACAGTGAGGCCTTTGTATAGACAAGAGGAATGAGGGTCAGTCCACTTCAAAATGGCAGACATCTCTCAATCTACCCTGAAGACGCAAGAACAGACGCAAGCTATTTTATCTGATCATCCCGCCGTTTGCCTTGTTCTGATAGAGAGAACACGCTTGTTAATCCTTAAGGTTTTTGATCAATTCCGAACCTTTATTTTCTATAATTACACATGAGCATTTCAAGGTATGTTTTGGTTTGTTCTTACAGGCAGCAAAGGCACGAATGCGGCATTTATCCAGCTTGATGTCATTACACAGAGTGTGTTCATCTTTTGCACCCTCTCCCTCCCAGCTGAGTTGTCAGGCCTCAAAACCATTTGTCTCAATCAGCTGCCATAGCCTCCATTTGGCCTGTACACCCATTCAATATCCAGGCCAGCAGCTTCTAGTTTAGGCATTAGAACTTGTACACCCCCACCCCCACCACCACCACCAGAGGGACACCAGCATCTTCCAGCCAAACGTCCCACCATAATGCCATTTAGAATAATAGCACTGCGAGCAAATAGCAGTTAACTGTGTTAACGTCAGAATCTGGTTCACCGTGCCTACACAAACATCTGTCATCTTTATTAATAAGCAGAAGGTCTGACGTGAATCCAATTTACTCATGGAAACCTCTTGTTCCTATGTCATCTGGATTCAGATACAAACACATGCAGACAATAATGTCACAGGTGCTTGAGCCGTCCTCTGACCTCAAAAGTATGTGTATTTGCAAAGATGGACTTCCTCTTCTCCCAATTAAGGCATGACGAATCTTGTCAGTGTGCCCCAGCTGAACCCTGACCATAAAATCAACACAAATTTTAGTGAGGGTTTCTCTTGCTCCGTGTGTGTGTTTATTTTTTTTCCGTGTTGTCGTGCCGTCGTTGCCTCTGAAAGGGTGGAGGAGCCAGGCCTTCCCCCCCGACACTGACCTCCTGACCTTCTTGACCTGTGAGATGGTTTGGACAAAGGAAGCCTTTCCCTTTTAATTCTGCCCAGAGAGCGTTATATGGGGCCTGACCTGGCGCTCCTCTTAACCTTTTGGACCTCCGGCCTGATGTCCATGATTTAGAGCAAATTTCATTACATACATTCTCCGGATGGGACTGCTGGGTAAGAGGATGTGGCACTGCAACAGCTCAGCCTGATTAAAATGTCAGGTAGGGCAGACAGCTAATATGACGTGTTCAGCTCTATTGACAGAGCAACATGTGTGATCTTTCTGTTAACGGGTGACATGCAAAATATTCACATGACTGTAAAAAAAATAACAAAATGCTAAAAAAATGGACTTTTGTTTTTGTATTTGTTCGTCTTGAAGGAAACGATTCTTGTTTGGCCCAGATTGATAGCACTACGCTCCTGCTAACATGTCACCTGGACGACCTGTGAAGTTTTAAGAAGCGGAACAGGATGCCAACACCATGGAGACAGAAGATGAGTGAGAAGCGAAAGAAGACGAAGCCTCTTAAGAGCTCCTGCCGTGATAGGCGCCTGAGTCTGTGTGGTGTCTACCTAACTCTCTTCCTAACTCCCATGTTCTTGTCAGTGCTGACACCCTGTCAGCCCCACCTCACTAGGACCGTGTGGGTTAGTGGGCAGGCAGCTGAGGTGGAGGTACAAAGCAGGCGGTCTGAATGGAACTAACTAGGCTTGGCTGTGATGGAGCCAGCCTTCCAGACAGAGACAATAGCGGGGCCCGAGGCCGGGGCCTGAAACCTGAAGCCTTGGCCTGGTATTTTAAGAGGCCTGAGTGGCTCTGGAGCCAGTTGTCAATCAATAGCAAGCACAATCAGGCAAAGCAAGACTTGGATTGGTGGAAAAAATTGAGACGATAACAGAAGACAGAATATTGACAGAAATCCTATTTTTGCCATTGTTTTTCTGCAATCCTGATGCACACCTTTGAGTCTTTTCACTCGCTTTGTCAAACACATGGACTTTTCTATTCAAGCCAAGGTTGCTCCTAACAGACTGTTGTCTTATTACTGCAGGCGTCATAGTAAAAAGGATGGCATAGATGCATTTATGTGCACAGAAGGCCCATCAATACAACACATGATGTATGCTTTTAGAATTGAGTCCTTTTGACCGATATATACAAAACAAGAAACACCACCATTCCTTTTTATTTACCTTGCAGACATCTGTGGGGATGTCAGAAGGTCTGAAGATGTGGCTGTCTGTGACAAAGATGGTCAGGAAAAACAGCAATGCTGCAAGCACTCAAGTGCCACCGTCTAGTCTCTATTGTAATGCTGTTGTCCTTCACTATGTTTTCTCTTTTTTTCTTTTGATCAGTGTGTTGTTCTACCTGTCCACAAGATGCCCCCAGTGCCTTCCCCATGAACAGTTTAGTGTCCACCTTCACCTTCTTGTTTATGTCCCTTATGTTCAAATTATATTGCTCAGATTATCTTTATATTTTTATTTATTTATTTTTTGTTGCTGGTAAAAATGTATGGCAGCTACAATAAATCTGTCAGTTGTCATTGAATTCTTGCTCGTGAGACTAATTTACTTTCGCAATTGCATTTTTTTTCATCTATAACTCTTTAGTTTGTTGAGTATCAAGTGTCATTTGGTATAGAAATTGACACTTAACTTCAAGTCCAAATGGGAACACGGGCGGCTTATGGGAAGCTAGATTGTTGCACAACACCTAGTGAAACCAGATCTAATTCTACTAGAAATATAACTACCTTAATTTGTAAACACTAGCATGACAATGTAATGTAGAGAAATGTTTGGAAAAGGCTCTTTCTGCAAAAAAAATGAAATAATCAACAGAAAAGTACTTTAAAAACTGTCATGATCTGTGGTGAGCTTTGCTCTGCATGCTCCCCATTCTCCACCTGGTTCACCTAATCATTGTCATTCATCCCTCTGCAGTATTTAGAACTGACAGTAGTGCCTTAGCTCATGTTCCAGTGTTTCATAGTTCTCATGGTTTTTGCTCGCCTGTTTTTCTTTTAAACCCCCTTTTTTTAGTCCTTAAGATTTAGTCTGTCCCCTTGGTCTATCTGTCTGCCTTTTCTGCTTGAGTTTTTGCCTTAGGATCAGATTCTGAATTTGTTGCTTTCCCTGACTGGATTCCTCCTCTTTCCATGACGTTTCCAGTGTGCTCCTTCTCCATTAGGGTCTCCTTCTTTGTTATTATGATTCAGCGTGAGAAGAAACTGGATTATTATTTGTTTGGAGGTGGACATATGTTAAAGTTTTTTTTTTCCGGTGTGAGGCCCCCATGTGCAACCGGAGGCGCATTTCTCTCTTGGATAAATTATAAATAGTCCTGCATATGCTTCAAGTTTGTGTTGTCCCACTCAGAACTTTACAAAAACCATGTATTGGTCAACAAATGCCAAGCTAAAACAGTCGAACTGGGTGTACAAAACATCAATTCTCTTTCCATTCAATCATAAAAGTTTTATTTATGAATCTGTCTTTTAATCTATTCTGAAGAAGAAAATTCCACGGTTTAGCCACTAAAACTATCAAATGAATAATTGCAAATGGCATACATTTGTTCTTTCCTAGCTTTCTTAATGGCCTTGGCCTTCAGGAGTCTAGAAAGTAAGGCGTTTTACCTACAACCGCTGGGGACAATGTGGGGTACAGCTTCTTGGCCAAGGACACTTCAACACATGGGAGGGCAGGACTGGAATTGAACCTGCAATCTTCCAATCAGAGGTTGACTGTCCTACCTCTGCGCCATAGCTGCTACTCATTATTTATGTATTTATTTATTTTCCAATACATCTTAAGGCCGAGTCAGGAGTGCTGCAGTGTGTTACCTCATTGTTAAAAGGGTTACATAAGGCTAGCATAAAAGTCGGACAAAAAGAGAAGATAAAATCCGACACCAACCAAAATGAAAGATAGTGGTGGTTGTGATTTATCCATGCACTTCAACAACAGAATGTTGTCCTTTTACTCTGATTTTACCAAATAAAACTTTTTTGCATGTCTGTACTAAAAAAAGGGGTTAATCATTTTTATACTCAATAAAATGCTGGTAAGCTGAACAAAAATGCTTTGGTCAGAACCATGGAAGGACTTAGCTACGATGCTATGGGATGGCCTAGCATGTTGATCAAACCTAAAGAAAATTATAATAATCAGGTTTAAATTTGCAATGAAAATCGCTTTAAAAGACTAGTGTCTTCTTGTGTACATTAGTCTTCCTCTTTTTTTATCAGGCTCCCCTCGTTTGGAACTAACTTCCTGTTTTAGTTTAGAACATCTCTGAAGCTTTCCTTCTTTAACAATCTTTTTCTATGTAATGTGTCCTGTTTACTCTAAGCTGTTAAGCTGCCTTAGACATGAACTATTGAGGGTTATCCCAGAATGCACTAGTTACCTTGCTGTGGTTGCTGTGACTCTCACGCCTCAACAGATAACGCAATGCATCTGTTTTTATGCGTCTCTTTTTAAGTTTTAGTTCTTCAAAGTGCAATCAGTCACCTGTCTAACAGTCACCCAAATACCATAATGCAGGCTATGGGGTATTAAACCACAAACCTTGTTGTAAATAGATCACCGTGTAGTTGCAGTTACAGGGTGCACAAAGAAGAGTTATGGTTTTAAGTAACAAAATCTTAAACAGTTTTTAAGATTTGGTGCTCAGCTGAACTGCACTAAAATACTAATGTTGTCATTGTTGTGTTAAATATGTTGATTATGAATAGATAATTAAATCTGATCTACTTCCTCCCACAAGAGCCTAACTCTTCAGGAGATTGGTCACAACAATCAGTAAAGAGCCAGACGCACTTGAAGTGGATGTCTGAGATTAAACACACTTGTTCTGACTCCAGTGTTGCAGCTCTTTCTGCCAGCAAGATGTAGATTAAATGTGACCAGTGGTAGCATCAGAGCACGGCGCCTGCCACGTGTTGGTCTGTGAAACATGCGTCCAGACACATCTGTAAGCAGTTGACGGGGCCTTTTCCTGCCGCGCTGTTTTTTGAGAGGTCTGGAAGGGTGACACAACGATGCTGACCTTATTGTGCCCCACCTGTCACTTAACCTTCATGTTAGATGTCAGTTCCCCTGCCACTGCCATTCAATCGCTCCAACCTTGCTGCCAAACGCAATGCATGCGCCGTTCAAAGTTGTGACCTCAAACTTAAGAAGGTAAATGGAAACAGTTGGAGATCAGTCAAAAATCCAGTCAAACTGTTTAAAAAAAGAAATCAGAGAAGAGCCAACGAATGTGAGAAAAAGTCTTGGTGGTTTAGATATTTCACATTTTGTGCAATGAGCTAAAAGTCAGCTAACTAACAACTAACAACTGTGCGTTTGATGCTGATTTATGGCTCTCATATTAACCTTTCTTTTATTGAATGTTTGAGAAATCTTTCTGTTAGTTCTTGCCAAACTTAAACTGACTTGTAAAGATAAATCAGAAACTGCAAAAACAACCAGTTTCTCACTTCCAGCAGTTATGATCTGCAGTCTTTGAAACGGCACCGGTGCACATGATAAACTGTTTAAAAAGTTTACATTTTCTGGAGCCTCTGCAACTCAAGCTTTTGCTGTATAAATCTGTCAGGGTTGCACAGTTGAGCATATACAGAATCTTGATTTACACATTCCAGATGACTGGACTGCATTAAGGCATTGGAGCATCACACGCCCAACTCCATCCACTGCCTTGCTCCCCTTTGATGGAGATCTCCCGTGTTTTGGTAGTGAACATAACGATCTTCCCACCAAACAAACAAAGGCACATAAGAGATTTTAACTTGGGCTTTTGGGGAAGTACAGACCAACAATGAAACACATCTGTTCTGCTTGGGTTAGAACACTGTATTTTATGAGCCTCCAACAGCTGAAGTGCATTGCAGACTGTGACTTTATAAAGATTTTCCAGCATAATAAGACGTTGTTGATTATGCATTCAGAGATTTCTCAACCGCTCTCTGCTAGGTGAACTTTGCTAATAACACTTTTCAGAAACAAAGGGCTCACAGAGATGCAAAGAAGGCTTGTATTGAGAAGTCTATGCGTGTCTGCATGTGCTTATGTGGTGTAGCTAGTGCTCTTTCTTCCCTGAGGGCTAAGCCAGGGGTGCATAAACAGTGATCCTATGGTGCTGGGCAGAACAATTCTGTGTCAGTGAAAAGGTCAGCTATCGCTGTTGAGCTCCATCAGGTCAGACAAAAACACAGAAAGTGAACCAGAGACCAGGCTAAAGTGGCGAGGGCCAAAAGAATATGTTTCCAATAGACCCCAGTCAGGCTGTGTTAGCATCTGTGTACAATACATGCACCCCAGGGATCGTGACCCTTTACTTCCCTTTCCATTTTTCTCCCCAGTGGGCATAACCGCCCTGCAAGGTCACCACAGGGCTGAATGGGGCAGAGAAAGGCACAATTTAAACTGACTCCTAACAAGCACCTTCCCCTAAACACCCGCCTCAAAGCCACACACACCCTCTGGTGTGATGAAGAGAAAGAGAACCACAAGTCCCAGCCAATCCCTTTCAGGGTCACTGTCAGCCTGCAAAATCACACCAGCGCCCCAAGTTTCCGGCTGGAGGGCAAAAGGCAAGTGAGTTCAGGGGGCAACTTGTGCCTTTGCAGTCTTCAAAGGCAGAGTATAGAGAAATGCTTTAGAGGAAGAGAGAGGGTTGAAAATTTGAGCAAAAATATGCAATTTACATAGTATGCTGTAACTGGAGGCACCATGCTGATCTTACTGTAGAAGGTGCTTCTGTCGGCCACAATCACTGTACACAGAGCCAGGGCACGGCCTACACACAGACAGGCCACAGAGACCTTTATGTCCTCTTTACCTGCAGAAACACGACTCATGTGTGGCATTAAAGAGCAGTAATAGAAACTGAAGGGCTAACAGAGAGGATAAAGATCACCTTCTAAGTACTCTGCTTTGGGCCAGTGCTATAACACTAGATTCAATGTAATACATAGTTGTTCATGAGTTTTGTACTTGATGTTCACCAACAGCTTCTACAGTTAGTGTTGTTCTGTGTTGTTCCTTCTAAGAAATTGCTGTACAAAGTCCAAATCGACGCTAAAGATAAGTCATTTTAAAGCTTTCACACTCTAGTCCATTATCTTATCTTTGCATTCGTCATTAAATTGGGAGGAGGGATTTATGACAAGCTGTATTTCTGTATTAGAAAATGATACATGGGTAAGAGGGGTCTTTTCATGTTACTGCATAATAATATTTTCTTTATTTGATAGTAGATTTGGATCATCCTTCCTCTAAAGCATTTCACAAGACAATGTCTTCAGAAGTCAATAACCTAAATGATATCTTAGAATGTTTTCAATAATGTAAAAATTTCTTTTAATATTGACAAATAAAACAAAGGAAAAAAGAAATGATTTGGATCAGGACTGCATGAAACTGTACTTATGCTGGGTCTACCGATCCAGCTTCACAAGCAGCTGCAGTGGTCCAGGGGGCATCTCCTCAGAGTCAAATGTCCTCAGATCTCCTTTTTCCATTGTCAACATATAAAAAAATGAAACAATCTAACAGGGAGAATGTTTCCAAGCTGTGAAGTTTTCATTCTAGCATTGAGATTTTCTTTATATGTCCTTACAACAACATACAATGTACCGTTTAGGTAACTTTTTTTTTTTTTTTCGGCGCTGTAATTCAGTTTGGGGAAGATCTCCATTGTTGAGGAAAACATAAATCTGTGTTTTATTCTTTGTTTAAATAGCTCAGACAGTCGTAAAGAAGACAGGACTGTTGGAAAATGCTACCTGGAGCTTATCTTTTTTCATTTTACATATTTATAACAAGAACTACAAGTTTTACTATCTTGGAACAACACAAGTACAAAAAAATGTGTGAACTGCAGGAACTAATCTAATTCAAGTTACTTAACTGCCACAGTGTTGGCCACAAAGAGGAAGTGACATAAAATTTGGGGATGTGGGGATCACTCGTGTAGCGACATGCATCGATGCTCACTATATAGGCTAACATAGACCACAATGCATTGTGGCATTGTACTTGAACAGGTATTCATGTAAAAAATATATATTTTCATTTATTTTTTTTTAATAAACCAAGTTTTCCTTTTCAGAACAGTAGATTCATAAATGTTTTTTGTAAAATGTTCCTATTTATTAAGTTTTTACTTCGTGAAATTGGTGAAGTCATATTTGTTTAAAAAAAAGTAGTGAGCATGGTGTCAGAAATGCTTGAAAAATCTACGATTGGCCAATGCTGCATAGTTTTTAGTAGTTAGAAACGTAGAGAAAAAATTCAGAAAAAGCCTTGGACTTTTTTTTTTTATATCTGTCTGTCTTGTTTTTCTTTTGTTCTTTATCAAAATAGCATCATATATGCCATGTTTGACACAAAGAGAAAACATGACCACGTTCAAAAAAATAGTAAGGATGCTCAAACATCAAATTAAATATAAATAAATCATTCCGCTTCACGTGGGAAATATAATTGTTAATTAAGAAGAAAAGTCCTTATTTAATTTGCTCTTTTGTTGGGAAAATGAACGGGAAGGAAGTCTGATCAAAATCCGTTTTTTCGAATGCTTGACCGTGAGAGTAACAGGAAGGCTTGGAGGAGGGGGTGGAGGAAAAAAAGAGAAGAGGAAAAAAAACATCCCTGGCTAATTTAAATACAGTCTTATTAGTCTAATGACCAGAGTCCGTGATCACTACTCATCACCATTAATGCCACAACTCTCTCCTGCTTTGATTGCCCAAGGCTTAGCTTTTTCCCCTTAGCCCACATTCGGCTGAGGAACCAACGCTTTTTCCCTTCCGCTACACATGAAATGTGACATGAGGACACTAATGTATGTGGAAAAGGGACGGAAAGCAGGGATGTGAGACACTCTGCACTCCTCCTTTCGCAGTTAATGATATGACGTGCTGCACGAAAGCCAAAAACTCCTCTTCTTTTAAAAGCCATCAGCTCTGAGGCATGTTTTTATTAAGCACACTCCTAAATGTTATAATAGGTGGCCCTAACGAGCTTTGGCCTCGCTCTCCTTTCTGCTTTCCTCAACTAACATATTGGCTTATCAGAACGATGAATGCAGCATTAAGTTTAAATGGGTTGGAAGATTGAAAAAGGGGGGAAAAGTCGAGTTTAACGTTGCATGATTTGGTCCTGTTTTCTGCTTCACATTGTACAAAGACTGCTTGTTATTTTAACTATATGTTTTTAGAAATCCACAATTGTGTAATGAGACTATAATATTAAAGCAGCATGCAAGCCTTCTGTGAACAACAGTGGAAATTGAGGGGAAAAAGTCTTTTAGTTGGAAAAGATGGGCAGAGGATGGAGAATCGATGCGGATTAGTCCAAAATGTGAAGATGCAGACTTTTCAGATACTACTTGTATTCATTCAACAACTTGCATTCAATTTAATATATTTTGAATTTTAAGAATTCTGTCCATTGTGTGTGGCCTTATTCATACTGACTTAACAACTCTACTTCCACTGATAAGCTTAAATACAATTTAAATGATGCCTATAATTTAAAAAATATGTGAGAAAACACTTTGTATTTCGTTAAAAGACCCACTCCACTGAAAATCCTGTTTTGGGCGTTTTTAAGATGTTTTTGTAGCATTGTACCATTTTTGTTGCACCTGTAATGTTAGGCTGGGGGTGTGAGGGGCTGTAAGCTAATGGAAGAGCGTAAACAAAAGATGATGAAATAATGAAAATGATGAAAAATAGGAGGAGGTTTACGTTCTAACCCACAACAGAGATGAATTTCTATTGAACTATTGTCCTTCTGCAGAAACAATGTCTTAGAAAAGGACTCAGATTTTTTTTTTTTTTTTTTTTTTTTTTTTTGTAGTTTGACTAAAAACGGCATAATCTTAATTAAAAGGCCACTGGGAACGATTTTAATATAGATCAAGAGATAATCAGAGTGGAACTTCTTTTGACAAGCTTTACCTTTTATTAGTTTCATTGTGTTATGAACTTGCAAGAAAGAAAATAGTTTTATTTATGTTTAAAAGTAATATTTGAATTACTCACTGGTTTGTATTTTCCAATCAATTTTACGACCAATTGTTCCATGTTTGATGTAACTTGTATAGATATAAACCTTTTTTTTTGCATTATTCTTTCTTTGATTGCTTGAAATAAACTGCTTCCAATCTAATCCAATTGCCGAGTTCTTCCCTATTTCTTCACTTGTTTCTTTTCTTGTTGTAAGCGCAAACCCCGACATTGTAGAATCTATCATCTGTTGCCCATTGCACTCTAAGACATTGTAAAAAGACTATGTCCTATGTCCCTCTGTCAGTACCGCATCCTTAGACGTAACTTTCTGTTAGCCGCGTAGCCGGATGGAAATTTCCGAATAAAAGCAGTGTTTCCGTAGTAGGTCAAACTTTCGTTACAACTATATTTCCCTTTTGACGTACCTAATGTGTTGTGGGTAAATTTTTTTGTATTGTGAATTTAAAGTGTTGTGACCATTCTGGGCCACCGTAAAAATCCTATTTTCTTTCATCTTTTTTTGTAAAATTTTGGTTTAAAGAAGATTTCCTGAACGTGACCTTTCCCTCTTCTGAATCTAAACAAACAGGCTGCCAAACATTAGGTGAAAATCTGAAAGTCACCTACTCCGTCTAAAGCAGGCGTGATTCCGCTCTGCCAGGCAAAGTGGCACAGCTGGCAGAGAAAAGAGCAAGCAGAAAGCAGGCAGCGTGTTAAATGACCTCAGGATGTGAACAACCTTGGTGGCTGGGGAAGGCCGGCACTAATTAACGCTGGGCAGCAATGTTGCCTGTCAGGGATTGTTGGAGGGGCACAATCTTTAGACCCCCCCATCCCACCCCAGTGGGTGTCCTCATCACTCCCCCTTCTACTACCATAATCAAAACCCTGGGGAGGACTGTTCACCCCCTCTCACGCCAGCCTTGACCCCATGCATAATAATGAGGGGATGTTTGTGGGACTGACCCAAACTGTGTCAGTTAAATGCCAGTCTGCCAACACCCCATCATCATTACTGTCGCCTTATTTTGCCACCACTCCAACAGTGATTCAGCGTTCTGCTTTTTCAGGTTCAGACAAAAAAAAACAAAACTCATTGATTAGATGTTTTCTTCTGTACAGGACATAATCACACCACATTTCTGCCTCTACAACAAGAAATCGAATGTTTTCATTAGCATAGATATTAACACCCAATTATAAATGTCAATCATTTATTCTGACCGTTTAATTTGCATAGTTCTGCATGAATTGATGCTTTCCTGTTGTTTGAAGATAGTGGAACTAATATTCGTGACTGGCAGTTTATGGATTAATTTATCACCCACATCTTATTTGTTTCCTTCAATCCAGCTCAAGGGTCCGACTTTGGCGTTGGCTGGCCACCAGTGCTGGAGCGTTATTCCTCTTCACACAGGCTTAGTGTTAACGCCTCTGGCCAAGTTCACAGATTTGACTGACTGTGGACTTAATGCTGCTTGCCTTGTTTTCAGCACTTGTCCCTCCAGATTTGCCACCCTGGCTGCACAATTTCCTCCTATTCTAATTATTCATCAGCTCAATATGCCTGTTCCAGGGCGCCTCCTCTAATTAGAGGTGACATGGGGTTGGGTCCCAGGCTAGCCCCAAGTGAGGGAACCAGTCCAGAACCAGTCTAAGGCGTGTGCTCATGGAGGACTGGGTAACTGCCAGCTCCTCAAAGTGAGGAGGAGAAAGGGAAAGCCTGTCTTCACAGTGTGATGTGATGTGCCTTCACACAATTTCTCCCTCTCACACACATTAATCATACATCTATGTCGCATAACCTCTAGATATGTGTAGATGCCCAAAAACGACAGAAATTCTCTCAATCACTGGTGTAATAACCTGCTTATGCAGTGTGATTTTTTATAAATGTATTTATGTTGGCGTTTTACAGTGCCATGAGGCAGAAATATGAAGATGCTGTAGCAGAAAACAGTTTCAATGAGCAGGGTAGAGGAGCGTAAATTATTAAATCATTGTTTTCTAATTAACCTCAGGACTTAGACATAAAAAAGCTCACAAGCTTGGAACAATCCGGCTGTTTTTTCAAAGTAAATGGAACGTTGGTGCTCCTGATGGTCAGCAAAGTCAAATGTTTGCATGTATGTGTGGCAGCAAGTACATGACACATACTATCTATAATATCATAGAGAGGTATTTGTTGTGATCGTTTTTAGTATATGTATTTAGTTATTTATTATTTTGTTATTTTATGCAAGCTAAGATAAGTGTTGAATCCATTTTTGTGTTGCCACCACTTATGTGGTCATACTGAGTTTTTTTTTCTTGTATTTTTATTGATATTTTATATAGATACTTGGTATTCTTTTCTATTTAAACAAAAAATGATTATTTTTTTTTAAATTATGGTTTCAGAAATGAAATATTTCTGAATTAGGACCAAAATTTCCTAATGAATATTTCAAGACAATTCCAAAAGAAATATGAGGAAACAACAGCAAAATGGAGCAGACACCACTATTGACCACTAACGAGAGGATTTGTGAATAAAGTTACGTTTTATTAATTTAATTCTTTCAATAGTTTCCCTCCTGTTGTATTATATTCGTGTACGGTTGTCAAGGTTTTTTTATCATTTTTTGTTCCCTGTTACTGTTGGTTTGCGTGTGTGATCACCACATCTGGTTTCTGTTAGTCTGACTGCCCCACGTTGTGCTGATTCATTTGCTGTTTGTCAAACAGTTTGGTAACTTCAGTTTTTTTTTTTCCTATCATGCGACGCTGCCATTTTTGTTTAAGTTTCCATCAGTTTTGAATGAATAATTTTATTTCATAAAGTTATTCAAGTTTGCACTTCAGGCTATGCACGCATGACGATACACAAGCAGCAACCCAAGTAAACAGCATTTATTTCCCCATGTGGAAGTTAGCTTCTGCCAAATGTTAGCTGAATCTTACAACAGTCTCAAATGTGATTCAGTGGCGTTCGGGGAGGAGGCAGGAGGGTTCTTAATTTACTTTAAATGAGTTGTAGAGCCTCCTACTCCTTTTCCTGAAATTTTGTACAGTCGCAAACAATTTGCTAGATAAATTCATGCTCAGAGATTTCACAGGTCAAACTAACATATGTTGAACCTGTGCTGTAAAAATAACTGTCTGCAGAGTAAAAAATACAAGGTAAGTGTGAGGCACTGGCCAAACTTTGAGAATAAACTGTGAGTGAATGAAGAAAAAATGGGGAAGAATTAGGTTATTCTAAAGATACAAAATCCGTTAGTTGTTTTGTCGTTTTGAGTGAAGAAAATTCTACTCATTTTCTATTTTTTTTCTAGTTGTAACATCTCAATGAATCGCAGCTTTAAACCATCAGATCATTTATTTCTGTCTATTTTACTGTGGAGCAATATCTGTAAGTTTTTCCTAGTACCCCTTTGGATTGTGAATTTCTATTCACGTTGTTCACATGAGAGGCTTTTGCTCAGCAGCTAAAGCTACTAGATTAGTTATTGAATGCTGCAGTGCTGTAACGATGAATCGATTAATTGATTTCCGATTCTACGATTCAACCAAATCCATCTGAGGCAACTTGTTCATTAAATCGAATCAAATCAAATCCACTTATACCATTAAAAAATAATTTTAAAATGAAATAAAGCAACAATCAATACTGGAACATACGGACTGAAGCACGGTAGGTTTATTTTACTATAATGTAAAAAAGTGCCATCACAGCGGACAATGCACATGTGATGGCAGCAAATAAATGATAAAACCAAAACAACAGCGGCGTGGACTTTATTAAAACTGTGAATGGAAGTGTCATCAATTCTTCTGAACTTGTTTGTTTGCACACATATTTAATTTACCTTTGAATATCTCACAAGAAATACAAGGAAACTGGGAAGTTCCCCAGCGCTTTTCAGTACCCAGGTATTTATCTCTGATTTAGACTGGTTGAATTTTGGGTTCTGTGGTCCGGATTATGTTCCGGATTGATTTTAGGTCAGTGATATGTATGATGTGAATCAAATAATTGTTAAAAGGGAATTGTTACACCCCTGGAATGCGGTTAAGTTTAGGTATTGAAAAAGCATGTAAACATGATTGCAAAAAACAAACAAAAAAATCCCTTATATACATTGTTGTGCAAATGCATATCAGCCAAGCAAAAGTGAGATGTTTAAACTCTAAATTTGGGTTTGAATGTAAAAATGACAAGCAAAAAGTCAAAAGCTTTGAGGGGGACTTTGTACAAGATTATTTCAATATACATAAGAAATTTTAAATCTGATTAAAATTCTGACTTTAATGATAGAGGTCACAATGTTGAATAAACCACTAACATTGATTATTCCATTTCTTCTTTTTCTAGACTTGTAACAAAGAAATAATACAATATATATATATATATATATAACATTTTATTGTGTTGTTTGACATCACCAAGAAGCTAAGCTGTTAAGTAAAAATGTTGTTTCCTATCTTATATATGTGTTAAACAGCTGAATGAACACAGTGATGATTCCATATTTTTTGCCAAAGGTTGTCTTTATCCTTCCATTTAGATTGGCTTGTGCATTGGCTAACCTTATAACTGTTAGTCACCACGCCTGAATTGACACTTAAACTAACAGATCTGGCGAAATAGAATTAACTGTGACATTTGTGTGTGTGTGTCGCTCTACTTGCCTCAGGTTTTTGTGTGTTGCGGCGTTCACGTACACATGTGCATGCATGTTTGTTCGTCATAATTTTTGTACATTAGCAGATTTGCTACCACTGTTGAGTGTGATTCTCCATCTTTTTCTCACCTTTCTTTGCCTTCCCATTTTACCTTACTCGTCTTGTCAGCTTGCTTTGGCCTCAAGTCAAAGAGTTTGCAGGACGCTGCATGGAGAATCTGCTCAGTACACAGGTTCATGCTATCAAGTGGCAAGCGCTTATGGTTGCAAGAGAGAATGTGACACACACCTAGATGCAGCAAAGTGGCCATTTTTTTCACCCTTTCAAACACATTTGCGCACAAACAAACTCTCACGTCTGCGCACGCAGTAGCGCTAATTAAAGCCTTCGGTGTGAGCAGAGAAATGTGTAATCCTGACATTTAGTCAAGGAAGATTTGGGGAGTTGAAGAGAAATTCTAGCGCTCATCTTGAGCTGGGCCTGGGGCAGGCTGGCAGACAAAAGGACAGCGGCAGGCAGAGGAGCTGGGATACGGAGCGGTGGAAAGGTCATCTCCGTGAAAAGGCTAACGTGTCAGTGCTTTTGTTCCTGGCCCTTGGAACATATGTTTGTCCCTCCTCCGCGGCTGCCCCTGCTATCGGGATGAAATCTAACCCCCAGCCCCCCAAATGCAGGAACAAAACACACTTACACAGTAAGACAAACTGATACACACACACACACACACACACACACACACACACACACACACACAGTTGTTGTGTTGCTTTACCACAGTTGTTTAGGGTACAGGGATGAAAGTTGGGCTAAAGGTGTTGTCTTACCATTCTTGGTGGTGGAACACCTGTCTGCTGCTGCACTCAGAAATCAAGATAAGAGGTGACAAAAGAGTAGAAATGGACAAATGTGTTAGTCTGACTTACAGACTGAAAATTGAATAAAGCTACATTTACACTAGAAATCCTTTATGTCTGAAATCAAGTGGATCAAACCGTTAATTTTCCTGTCTGTTCATTTAGAGCAGACACACATGAACTCTGTTCAGATTTGTTTTCAGTTTTAAATGTGGACCAGCTCTAAAACTGTTCGTTTCCACCGGTCTTCTTCTGGTCAGATTTCATCTTCCTACTTTATGGGTACCAAATTGGTACTCCACACCCCATTCAAATACTAAATACATGACTCATCCATCCATCTTTTTCCACTCTTAGAGGACCGGATTGCGGGGGCAGCAGTCTAAGCAAAGATGCCTTGACTTCCCTCTCCACGGCCACTTCCTCCAGCTCCTCTGGAGGAACCCAAGGCGCTCCCAGGCCAGTTAAGAGATGTAGTCTCTTCAGTGTGTCCTGGGTCTTTTCCCTGGGGCCTCCGCCTAGTGGGACATGCCTGGAACACCTCCCCAGGGATGCTCTCTCTTCACAACAGACCAGTACAGCGGCCGCATAAGGGTGGACACCGAGCCAATCCATCTGTTGATCTCATGCTCCGATCTTCTCTCACTCGTGAACAAGACTCCAAGATGATTAAACTCCTCCACCTGGAAAAGGAGCACTTCACCCACCGAGAGAGGGTAAACTACCTTTCTCCAGTCAAGAATGACTCATTAATACCCACATAAGTGGGGTTAGAGATACTGGTGAGAAGAACACGTCAGGGTGCATTCACTGGTACGGACCGAGTCCTCTTAATTTGGTCTGGATCACGTCCTGAACCTTGCATTTGGTCTGTAGTCAGACTGCTGTCGAGCGGACTTTCCAGTTCCGGTCTAAAGTCTGTAAACAAAAGCACGTGACTAAAGATCTCTTCAGTCACTGGCCAGCAATTACAAGGGCGGGAAAAAGCAACAAGAGAAGGAATAGTGGGAGTCATTTTGCAATCCTTGTTTTGGATAGTTCACTTATTCAGACTTTATATTTCACTGACAAATTTTGGATTTCTGTATCAAGTTCAGGTTATATACTTTTTATTGCTGCTTTTGTACAATGGAGTCATTCTGCAAAGCAGTTACTGAGGAGGCAAAGCATAAGACGGTACGCTGATGAGTGTTTCTGACATATTGATTATCGGGAAAGTGTGAGAAGCAATGTGTATCAGGTTAAAAGTTATTTTAGTGAGCCTGCATTTATCCAAGCACATTTTAATCATTCCATAATTGCTGCAGAGCCTTGTTACGAAACTTAGTGAATTGCCACATAAATGCAAAATGGTCAAATTTCATATTTTAAAAACTGCCTTATTTACAAAAATATTTCTTTTGCTTTTGGGGGCAATGAAAAACGAATCTGGGAGATGTTTCACAAACTTTGTATCAGTTTCCTGATTAAATAAAGTGAGACATGATCTTTCGTTTGACAGTTGACCAACAGAACTTTTCCCATTTGGAAAATGTTCAATATAGTCTCATTCTCAATATAAAGAGTATTTTTAATAGGACAAATAAGAATTTAAAACAAACTGAGAAGTCACTTTTTTAGTCACTGGAAGGACCATTGCAGAAATCTTTGTATAAAACAGGTTCATTCATGTTGATTCAGCTGGTTATGGAGATGGATAAAAACTGTGCTATGAGTTTTATTAGTCAGTTACCAGAGTTCAGTTGATCGGCAAAAGCAGAACTGACAGACAGAACAAAAGCACAATGACCAATGTGCACTAATCCCTCATTTATAGTGGGGATTACATTCTGACAATTACTTCCGATGGTTGACATTGACAAACAAATAGATGTTTTAAGGCTGAAAAACTCTTCACTACACACTTTATAGACCTTTCTCAGACAGACATTAACATTGTCACATCTTTCCCTCTTGTTTAAACTCTCAAAGTTTTGTAGAGAAATAAGTCCGGTGTTGCAGAAGAAAGCAAAGATCTGATTGTGGCTAATTTTCTAAATGTGGCAAACTGAAGGCATTTTGTACAGGAGACATGGCATGGAAGAGATTGATTGACAAGGTCGTCAGCCAATCAGATGTAAAGCACAGTGAGCGGTTTAAAAAAAAAAAGGAAAAAAGCTTGCAAAATTGCACTGAAAAAAAATCTATGAAACAACAAAACAGTGAAAGGTGATGTAGAGAGGGACTACTGTACATGAAATACAAAAATCAAATGCTCTTTGACAGTAGGCTCAATAAGTATGTACCCTTTATGTTGCTACCAGTGAACTTATTGTATATTATAGCCCTGAGGCTTTGTCTTTCTCCTGCCACACAGTGACCTTCCCAACTCAGTAATCTCCACCTTTTCAGCCCTTCAATTCATCAAGCAAACGTCAAAGGTCTCCCATGTTTCTGTTAGATTACCACAATAACTAAAGGAAGAAAGCCATTCTTTCTGTAATCTATTCATCAAAAGGCACCTAACAGTTTAGTGGTACGTATAGTTATTCCACACACTGCCAACATGACCCCACACTGTTATCTCTTTGCAGCAATTACGAGTGCAAGACAGATGACCCATTTTAGTATGATCTCTGTGCTGGCAGGTTGATATGTCCTTCCAGTAATAATTCCAACATCTGAACATTAAGCATTGCATTTAGAATTGGTGAGATTAAATGTTTTTCAGTCCTCCTGAATGTAGTCCTCTTCATCCCTGTTTTTTTTTTTTTTTAAGACCCCAACATCACACCATTTGTGCCATCCTGGATCTTTGCTTTGCAAATCCAGAAGACTCAGAGTGCTCACCACACAGCAACACCAGAAAAAGAATAAATAAATAAATGATGGTGTGGGAAGAAAGCGCAAATGCAGATAGCAGCAAAGATGCTAAGGGGGAGGTGGAGGGGGGAGAGATGGTGATTAAGGGAACAGAGCACTGGTGATAGGCCTTCCTCCACCGTCTCTGTGGACCCTGGAGATGAGTCTGAGAGGCAGAATGCGGCCGACATGGCAGCAACTCAACTTGCATCAGGCTGTCGCCAACTGCAGCGCCCACCCAGGAGACCAGAGTGTGCTCTCTGTGAGCAGCAAGAAAACTCATAAAAGCTATTATTGCACAGATGGTTTGTGCTCTTTTTTAACTCAAAAACTGTCAGAGCTCCGCATGTAATGGGATCTTTGGAAAACAACAAAGACATTATAAAAGAGAAGGAGGTCAGGAAATGTATTTTGACGCTGACATGACATTTCATTTATTCTTATTACTGCTGCTTCCTGTGGTTTTAACTCCACAATGGGATTTTTCTTAAGTGGACTGAGTCCTCCATGTTTTTCTAAACTCAAAATATGTTGCATACTTACTGCTGACCAAATAAGCCATCTCACAATCAGGGCGTGAAATGCTAAAGAGCTCCTAGCCAACAAGCCTGCATGGTATTTTCTCTCCACCACTATTCATTCGACATTTAGTAAATCATTACTGCAGTCGTTCCCTCAGGGAACAATCACGCACACACACAAACACCACGCGTGAACATAAGCAAACACATTCACATGCTACTTGATAAGAAATCTCCATTTTAAACGTCCTGTGACCTGATTTTCTATTTTCCCCAAATAATGACATGCAACCAAGCCCCAAGAATTGCTGTCATTTATGTGTAAGTGAAAAGTTATTAATAAAGAAAAAAAAGTTAGTTTAGAGAAAAGCAAAACTGATGTGAATTTTTGAAACAAACATTAAAGTGTTTGTTGCAAACATTCACATCAGTTTTGTGAATTATCTTCTGGGTCCTGTCAGACTTTCACACATCACATGTGTGTTAAACTTCCTCCAAGCTCTTTTGTCATTGCTCGGCGCGTGTTGAGGGGTTGATAAATGATAAAAACCCAAGTGATACAATGGCTGCAAATGCATGTGTTTGTCTCTCATCTTCTCACACTTTCAATAGACGTTTTTTTTCCATTTTGACAGGTGACTGGAAATCTCAGTCTTTTTAATTCTACAATTTCTTCAGTAACGCCACAAATGCTGGCTTTATGTACTGATACTTTACTTATGACCATTTTATCACCCACTTGATGTTTGCTTTTGCTTGCATTACATAAAAGCATTGGATTCCTATGCATCCATCCTAACTGTACTTTCTTAGCAGCGCTTAAAGCAGGCTCTGCCCTCAATTTATCAGCAGTACTTGCTTGATTGCTGCAATACAAATCACCACCCTCTTAATTAATGCAAATGGACCCAGAAAACATTGAGTCTTGCAGATAATCCTTTGCCTTTGTCATTATATTGTTTTATCAAAGTGCTTTAAGCCCTTTGTCTGCACGATTAGCTAATAAAGAGCTCCTAATGCCTTGTCTTGCACTCACAGTGCACATCCTTCTTTTAATCCATAAGCTCTTAAGGCGTCCATAACTTCCTTAATCATATCAAAACCAGCAAAGGGCACTGAGGCAGCCTTTACAGACCATACACATTTACACACACTTAATATCAGGCAGGGAGGAGCAGGGAATTGAGTGTGTGTGTATATGAGAGCAATACCCACCATCAAATAAAGATGATGATTGGAAGCGAGACATTTTAATGTTGGCCTTGAGAGCCTTGAGTGGCCAGAGACACTGAATCAATAGTATAAGTAAACATAATATATTTTCCTTTTGCAAAATTTGACAAGAAGAGCAAAAAGAATATTCTTTTGAAATTCAATTAGGTCTTTGAATGACAGAAATATGAACAAATATTCTCTCTTTTTAACATTTCACTGCAAAATAAAAAAGAAGTCCGGTACAAATGGTTCTGAACAGGCCCATATGATCTTAAGAATGGGGACCTTTTTTTTGCCTTGCAGCACTGAAGAGATGAACCCAAACCTTGTCATCAAAGATGAGATAAATCAAGCCTCCACCTTTATCTCAGCTTCCGAAAAAACTGCCCCAACACCTCATCATCACAACAGCTCTGAGGAAGACCTTGAGCACTCGCTTTTCCATTTCAGTGACAGAGATTATTATTTGCAGCTTTTGCTGCCCTGTCCGACACATAAGGGCTATGAGGACGGGATGAAGAAGAAGCTGAGGACAGTGACCGTGTTCAAGCCCCAGAGGCAGGATGGAGAGAAACACGCTGAGGTGGGGAATCGAGAGAGAAGACGCCACGACTCACACATGGCAGGCCTATTGCAGTTACCCTCAGGGCTCAAGGCTATATGAGTATGTCTTGTTTGAGGGTAGAAAGGGGTGTGTTTAGCCGTCTCTGATGTGGTGGAAGTAACACGGAAAAACTCTGTAGATAGACAGAGGGGGGTAGGGGGTCAGGGTGGAGAAGGAAAAGAAACAGAATGAAGTAGAAATGAGGCTCATCAAGCTTATTGTGAAAGGTGGGAGCTGACATAATGATATTGCTTCAAGGTTACGTAATTTTATCAAAACAGATCAAAGTAGGAGGAAACACGGGAACGATAGAGTTATACCATTTATGACATATACCATTTTTACTGTATTCACCTTCATGTTCTACTGAACTCTATAGCTTAGGCTATTGTAAGTGTATATAGAGGAATATGCTTTAGAATGTTGATGTTATTTAATGTACAAAAGCTTTCAGCCTATGAGAGCACACAATCTTTTTTCCTTTCATGCAGCCCTGCATATATCAGAGTTTAAACCAAAATCCTAGCTGTATAATACACAGCTTTGTGTCGTCCAGTACAATGGTAAATGTACTTTTTCAGATCCAAGCAGATTGTTAACAACTGTGAACTCTGACCTGCTCCATGCTGGGCTGCAACTAGCCTAGTTGCTACATTTCATTGGGTCAGAAGTTCACAGTATATTCATCATTGTCCTGAGAGGCTTATGTTGAATCCAAAAGGACTCAGAGGCTAAATAAGTGGGTCAGTTGTCATAAATGGCCAAAACTTTGTATTTCAGCACAAATTTTATTTGATATTTTGGCTTTCACCTTTGACCTGATTTCAATGCAAATGTACCAACGATGCTCTGATTTAAAAACTTGCGAGGCTTGAAAACACTCGGTTTAAAAAGGATTCATTCTGAGCATTTAAGCAGCAAATGTTCACTAACAATCAAGTAGGAAAATGGGATTTAAAAAACAATCAAACACAGATTAGAAAATGTATATGAACAATGACTGAACAGACCGTTGTATTTATGTGAAATCCATTTTTATGAGATTTTTTTTAATCTACTAAGGGTAATCCATCATAAATTAAAAAGTACAGGTTGGCTGCATTAATGGCATGAGGGAGGGATGTAAAAATGGACAGACTGGGATGAAGATTCAAAAGTATATTTTTGGGAAATTTGTGCAGCAACTGTTTCAAATATATAAATAATTCATATCCTAGACTCTTTGATTTGGAAGACTGTGCAGTAAAACATTTTCCCTTTTTTTGTTTTGTATACATATCTGCTTACCTTATGATGGTCCTATTTTATTGTTTTGTCAATAGTGGAGTCAATAACGTGTAAACCTGGGAGTAAAGTGACTAAATGCAGCTGATGAAATTCAGCTGGGAATCAGACAGGGGTTCAGTAGATCTCAGCACTGAGACACTCTCCAAATATGGAATCCTCTGTGATCTGGCTTCTTCGATTATGCACCGACTGAGGCCCACATGTATGCAACCTAAGATCCCTCCACTCCAGCATGGATGTGCCAAAACAGAATCAAAGTATGTGCAATTACATACAAATGAAATGACAGACAGACGCTCTAACAGAGAGGCTATGGAGAGGAAGACACACCGTCGCAATATAAATTTTTTATAACTTCATGCTCAATACAAAATGCAATAAGTGGTTCTTGTAAGACGACTCCCAGGCACTTATAGCACTTGTGTGTGGCAAGGTTCTCCTCAGAGGTCCAGGCTGGATGTTTCTCTGGCTTACTTTGCCTACAGCAGGATGATATCTGATGCTCAGTTTGTACATTAAACACAACATACTGCAGTCTGAGAACGTATATGAAAATGTACAAACAAGGAGTGTTGAGAGAAAAAAGTAGCATATTCAAAAGTTTTTGAATGTTGACATAAATTCTTGAGTTATTCAGAGCCACAATTGAGCAAAAAGGTCCTCACAAATCTATCAACCGATAATCGATTGATAATTTTATGCCTAAATTATTTTTAAAGTGACCGATGTGCAGAGCTGATGACACTTTTAAAAATTAAGACTAAAGACAAAAATGCTTTCCTGATCCCTGCTGGAATATTATATTCTCTTTGGCTTAAAACAAGTCTTTCCACAAACAAAGCAATCAGAGTGCATGAAAATCCTCTGAGGAGGGGAGTGTAGCGTCCGTATGGTTAATAAAATGGATTTTGTAATTTATGATTGGAAAAGCTTTCCGTTGGATTCTCACATAGTGGGAAATCTTTCCCCTCTCAAACACACATTTTACAGATGTCTTGTGATTTCACAAGTACAGTACCAGGGCTAGATCCTGGGTTGACTAAACCATAGCATCCCCTTTTTTTAAATTTGCATTGATGTAGAGTTATTTAATATCTCCATAAAATATGATGGGAATATCAAAGCTGGAAATACTTGCACCCTTGTAAAACTAGATGGCTCTCATCAATCCACAGCCTTTCATGAGCCACTCCGGTGTTTTCTTGGCATTGTGCTTTATTCATTGACTTCTTAAAATGTA
This sequence comes from Oryzias celebensis, assembly GCA_014656515.1. Lineage (NCBI taxonomy): Eukaryota > Metazoa > Chordata > Actinopteri > Beloniformes > Adrianichthyidae > Oryzias > Oryzias celebensis. The sequence continues at coordinate 12,101,607 of BNCR01000012.1, forward strand.
CGTTTTTTGTCAGATTCAAAATATACAAGAGACGTTTTTTTTTTCTTCCATGGGATGTTCCTATGGTTTTCTGCACTACGTTTTATTTTTAACTGACGAGTCTCTTTACATTTGAGTTTTCAGTATTTAAAATAGCTATTTTTTTCACTCATTGATTGAGGAATTTGGATTTTGTATCTGATGATTTAATGATCTACTCTGACTGAAAAAAAATATTTTCTGCTTGATTAATCTTTTTAAAATTTAAAATGTAAATATCTAATCCAAACCCAGAGTCTCTAAATGAAGAGCCAATGAAGTGACCAATCCGAATGTCCTTATTTGTCAATGTATTCCAAGGCAATACCATCAAATCTGCTCAAACCTGCCCAGCAGCTAATCTCCTGATCACAGTTTGTGGGTTTTGTTTGAGTGAAATTCACCTGTTGAGCAATTGAAACTTCATCCTTTCCTTAAAGAGAAACACAGATAATAATCTATTCGCTGACTAACAGGCCCACTTTAACTTGGGGTGTGAAAAGCTAAAAAAAGAAAAAGGTCAAGCCCTCAAATCAAGGTTGAAGGCAAAAGCAACTGTTTTTGGAGCCAAATTTCAAGCCCTGTCTTGAAAATAAGCAACATTCCTGTTCTTTCTGTTCATTTTAATGAGAAATTGCAATATTTTCAGACAAAATCCACCTACACTGTAGATTCAAATGTTTTGATCAACATTTTAAAGAATACAATCTATTTTAATAGAGCAGGGAGAACATATTTGTAACAAAAAAACACAGACAAATGAAACCTGCTGGAATTAATCCTGATATCCTATCATTGTTGAAATACATACAATTTCATAATCAATAATGATTAATTTTCTTTAGAAAGTTATCTTTTTTGTTTCTGAGAAAAAAAGTCTTGTGATTTAACTAATTACAAAATTACTTGTTTTGCATCAAAGTATAAAGTATGCATTAAATAATATGGAGTCAGACCATTTAAATCCTACATAATCAGATTCCTAGCACTGAAGAGGAACAACGTTAATCCTGTTGTCTGATATCATGACATGAATGGATTGATATGTTCCTGTTCTGTCTTTGTTCATCTGCATAGGTAAGGCTTTCAATCCATGATATTTTAATTCGGCCTGGAATACCGTCTGAAGAAATACATAAAGTCTACTATTTAAGCGTCTGTTCTGTCATCATTAGTGCCTCTTTGTTGTATTTCAGTCCAGCTTCGTCCCACCATTGGTTTGATTTTTCTGATATCAGCCAGTAAACTTGTATTTGTCAAGATGGTTCATGTTCTTCCAGTCTTTCTCCTCAGATTTTTGCTGCCTTAGGTATTCACCAAGCAAGTTCTCCTTTGGAGTCATCTTCCTGATGATCTTTGTTTTTTTCCTTGGAACTCTGAACTTAATTGTTATATATTTTTCTCACTTTATTATTATTGAAACAGTTTTTCAAGCTTGAAAGTAATCTATACATTTTAAAAACCTGCTTAATCTCTTTTGGGCTCACAAAGCTGCTGGAGCCTATCCCTTGTCGGGCAAACGTTCATCGTATGGAAACACAGAGAAAAAAATAATCATATTCTCACCTAAGGAGTAACCAATTAGCCTATGAAACTTATTTTTTGGCTGTTGGAGGAATCCAGAGGGCCCAGAGAAAACCCAAGCATGCACAGGGAGAACATGTAAACTCCACAAAGAAAGGTCCCAACTGGGATTTGAACCAAGAGAGCAAACCTCTACTCTTACCATGCAGTATAACTACTATAAACTTAAATGTCAGCAAAGCTGGCTTTATGCATTTGTTTTTGGACACAACAAAAATTGTGATTTTCTAACACATTTGGAATGTATTTTCGTGAAAGAAAAGTTATATTTATTTATCTTGTGTTTTGATCTGAGAATGCAACATTTTGTTTCCTTAAATGACCTTTTCAATTAGCTCTTTGGGTAATTGCTATTAGTGCAAAAGAATCTCAGCAATCTTAGGATTTGCACCAGTCAGCTGTATGTTTGGGAAGGCCTTGAGAGAAGAAGGACATTGACATGCAAATGATTGTCTTGAACTCTATTGAGCGGGTACATTTAAGTTAATTTGCCGTTGGGAGTGGCTAATGGAAGTAGGCTACTCCAGTAACTCTTAAGGAGACAATCCACCTGATTTAGAGGAAGCAAGTCCATAGATCTCTTGATTGACTGAGCTGTTACTCCGTGTGTGACATAAGTGACAGACAGGGAGGCAGATGGGGTGGAGGTGAGGGTTGAGAGTAAAGGAGTGTTGAGGAGGACACCCTCATGTTCAGTTTGTCCCAGATGTTAGTGTTATCCTGCTGGGAAAAGCAGTCAAGTATTGTTTTGCAGCCTGCAGGATGAATCATAAATGTTGCAAGGAGTTTTTATGAAAAATGCAACACATACACCCCCTCAGCTGAAACAGAGCACTGATGGACCTAAGGGAGTAAAGCAGGCTAGTGTTGTATCATGCTACAAGTCAAAACAACAACAGGGATTTTTCAGGTTGATGGTTGAAGTGCAGAAAGTTAGACGGGTCTATGATGAAGCTGGAAAATACTTTTATCTGAAATAGTTTAACTACAAGACTCCCTTGAAGACGCCTGTGAGGTTAAACTGCCCGCGTAACCATAAATGTGTGCACAAATATACTTTTCTCAAATACGCTTGTCTGTGACCAAGTGTGTGTTTGTGTGTATTTAAGAGTGTGTGTGCCGGTTTGCCCTTTTATAGATGTCTGTGAAAGACCCAGCAGAGGAGCTAAAAGTAAAGCATCAGGCCATAATTGGGTTACGGGGACCAGTGATGGATTAAAGCACAGCTACGGAGACGCTGCAGCAACATTAGGGTGTCTGAGATGTCAGGGGCAGAGCGCTCTCATTAATCGCCTCGGCCCTTACATTACTGCATTAGTTGTATTAGCAGCTAGGAGTCAGCAAGCACTTTGGGATTTCTCGCTGAGGCAGGCCACGTGCTTCCTCCTTTCTGGTTGCTGATCTGAAACGGGCAGGATGTCTACTTTTTCATAAAACAGATGGCATTGAAGAACATGAGATGATTTATGTGCTTTGTTTTCGGTAAAATGTGGAATGTGAAAATGCTACGGTGATGCATCGGTCTGAAGCACCTTCAAAGTCAAGAGTGTAAAGTTTCAGTATGAAGTCTTCCAGTTATTTACAGCAAGTTCACGCACATACAAACACACGGATACAGCTGCACGCTCAAATGCCCAATCAGTCATCCCTCTTTTCAATATCCTAATAGTCCTCCTGTGTTAAGATTGATTTTTTTTGGAGCCTGCTGCATTATCCATACCGCTGCCACACCACCACAATCTCTGTATAGTTTTTTTTATTTCCAGATCCATCCATCTTTTTTGCAGTACATAGATTTACACTATATCTGTAATTAATGAGCAGAAATTGATTTTGATGTGGAGAACAAACAAGGATTTAGAGTGGTCAGAGGTTTCACCGTTGTCTGATGGAATGGCGTAAACGGCAGCAGTCATGATAGAAATGCTGATGAGGACGTATAAAGCAAAGAGGATGCAAAATTTCAGATTTGTCCAGTTCTTGTAATGTAATGCATGTATTTCACCAACTAACCTCTACCCATTATCCAGCAGGAGATAATCAGAGATAAAGTGTTTCTGATTCCCTTCAAAGGTTCCTGTACTTTTCATGAAATTAAAATTCTAGATTGTATTTTTTTTTTATTTGGCATCAATATTCCAAATACATTTTTGTTTTAAAAACCTGCCTATGCAAATCAATACTTGTTTTTCTGGACAGAGTTTGCTTCATCATCGTATACTCTAGTCGCTCAAAATAAATTCAGGTCAAATGGCACGATTTGCACACGATATGACAGCTCTGATGGGACATGGTTACTCTAAATTTAGAGGATCCATCAACTTCCTATTGATTAACATTACTCCTGTGTTAGCTTCACTTCACTGGCTCCCAGTTAAATCTAGAAACAAGTTCAAAATCCCCTTGCTAACCTATAAGGCCTGTCAGTAACCTATAACCTGCAACCTATAACCTGTCAGAACAAACATGAAACTCCACTGCATCTCCACAAGGAGGGTGCAGTTATGGAACACTTGTAGGGCAGATATTAAAAATAGTCAAACCGTACATAAATTAAAGGCACTCATAAAGGTAGCTTAGTTTGTCTAGCAACCAGCTTTTGTATTTTATCACTGACTTCATGTTCTTTTGCATAAATACCTCTGTGAAGCCCACTGAGAGGGCTATGGTTGTGATATTGGGCTAAATAAATAAAATTGAATAGAACTTCCTCAAAAGCATTGTCTAGAGTAAATAAGTCAAGGTAGGTCAAGTCAAGCAATTCAAGTTTATACATAGTTTTTAAAAAAGTAAATAAGAATGACTGACCCCCAATCACTTAATATCCTTTTATCTTGGTAAGAAGATCAAAAACTGTTCATTACATTTTCTCATGAAATTATTACATTATGTGCAAATGGACAAAAGCAAGATTCTTGGAGGATCACAATTGAATTGACCGCTTTGTCTCAGGTGAGCCCTGGAGTACGGGATATTTGAAAAGAAACACCTGATCCCCATTGTCCCCCACACATATGAATACACAAGCAAACACATCCAGCACTATTGCACTCAGGCACAGGTAACTATTTGACTCGCAAGCACCTCCGTTCACATGGAAAGGGTTGTCCTCCTGTTCAGGGGTGAAGTATTACCTTTCCCCTGAGGGGGAGTTCTAATTAGGTAATTGACTGATGTATAAAGCAGGTGCATGTATCTGTTACAGCCGGCTCGACCTGTTCATTATTAAACAGTGACCCTCTCCGCAACTCGTGCCAAAGCCATCGAAACAGAGGAGAAAGTGGCTAGTAAGAGCTTTCACAGGGATCAGACATATTGGTAATTACACTTGCTGGTTACCTGAGTCTTACCCCATTACTGATGCATTTTCAACAAGAGGCCCAGCGCTCTTTTTCCCACAGATTGACTTATATGCAGTAATATTAACACTCAGGTCGTTGCAACACTTCCTTTAATTTGCAAATTGAATGTTTTAGTTTCTTTTTAGAGAATGAATAACATTTCACAGTAAGGAACTAGAAAGATTGATACATTTCTGAAAATAGAAACCATATGACAGGTCAAGAAAACTTCCCTTCCTCACATATTTGCTCATTGACCGTCAAATGAAATTCTTGTATCAAAAGGCCACAAAGGAAGGAGGGTTTACCACTTGCCAGTGCACAGCACTTCATTCTGACACTTTGACATCCGTATGGCATCAGAAAAATATATAAAGTATTGGGTTGCTGCAAAGCCTGTAAGTCACTTTATTCACATCAGGAGGTTCAATGATCAGGATATGGATTGATAGCGGAGACAGGAATTGATTCAAAGTGTGTATGTGTGCCAGCATGCGTATGTGTGTATGCTTGGGACTGCAGTTTCAAAGTACGAGCCAGCCAGTCCATTTTAATTCAGCAAGTTACACATTTCCGAGAGTGCAAGAGGAGAAATCTGTTATGTGGGTGGCAACATTTTTTTTAACGTAATTTGGATTCTGATAATTTATAGAGTGGGGGAATGAAATACCATAATTGGCTCAACATTTTTAAAGTGACGCCTTCGGATTTTCTTGTCTTTATGCTTGCTGTTAAAATGATGAAGCTGTGCATGGAACTACAACAAATATATGACCTGCAAGCGCAAAAATCAGCCAATTGTATTTATTTATTTTTTGGCCCTCATTTTTTGTCTATGATGGTAAAATATATTATATGTACTATTATATATATTTAATATACTATAATATCATTATATATACTATATATTACAGCTCACCTACTTTGAAACTAAGTTGCAGCTTTTCTTTTCTTTTCTAATTTATTGCTGCATTTTAATTATTTTTTTTATTATTTGTATGGACAATATACGCAGTCGAACAAGGCTATCTGACAGCACATAGCCTCAGTGAAATATGTTTACTGTTGATTTAACTTGTTATCTACACAACCTTGATCTTCAACATCAGCATTCAAGTATATAGGCCGTGCCATGAACTGGTGACCTCTCCGTGGTGTACCCCAGCTTTGCCTAGCACTAGCTAAAACGGACCTGTTAGCCCAAATCAGATTCCCGCCAGTATGAAATATGGATGACTTACAGGTGAGGGATCATGCTTACTGAAGTGAGCACTTTCAGAAATGAATGCACGCCATGGGAACCTGAACAGCCTGATGCGAAGTTGGTTCCAGGAAGGTTGCTTCCAGGAAGTTCCTTACCAGTAATTTGTCATTTGAAAAAAAAGCACATTCAATCTAATCAGAGTGGAATTCTGAAAACTACGCAAAGAACGAAAGAACGAAATAATTCAGAAGGGGTTTGATAATGTAAATTTGCTTCTTTTCGCTTGCTTTTCAAGCAACAAAAACAAGCTCTGCTTGACTTTAATTAATAATCACTAAATTTAATGAATCAAATGTGACTCAAGCGTGTCTTTTTTATTTAATGAATTTCACTTTTTCTATAATGAGTTTGATAAATCTGTGTGATTTTCTTCTTGTACTGTTTACAATAAATGCTTGAAAGAAACTAAATCAATCAATTAATGAGAACAATGTTATTGAACAATGTTACTGTTTGTTTGTTTGTTTGTTCAGCTTAGTCTATTTAACAACTAGCTATTGTGTACATTTTTATGATTGACTTTATGTTCTTTGCAAATATCGGCGTAAGCCCAATGAGATGGCTATGGTTGTCATATTGCGCTATATAAATAAAATTGAATTGAATTGAACAGACAGCTTTAATGCTCGATTAATAGAAATTAGGTCAGTAAATGCAAAAGACCAAAGGTCTGTGACCTCAAATTCTAATGAACTCTAATCAGATCATCAAAATCCTTTATAGCTTGTGTAACTAAAGATCCATTCTAATGTAAAAAGTGTTTTTTGGTGTTTTAAAAATGTTCTTGTACAATTTTTCTTAAATTAAAGGACATAAATAGGAAAATAACGATTAAATCTTCATTAAAATCATTGTGAATCAGGCGGAGACGAATAATTTGGAAAAAGCTTTTAGATGTGACAAGCCGCAAGCTTCCGGCTCTGCTCCATTCCAATGCCTTCACTTGTAGACAATGGATACATCTTTGTTTTCCTCATCTGAGCTGACATCTAGCTGTAAAACTATACAGCTGGATGGCTCCAACATTGTCGCTATGCAGAAACAATGTCCAAGAAAACGACCGCGACATTTTCTTTTACAATAAATCAAAAGATAATCGCATAGGGACTTTAAAAAGCTTGAAACTTTTAATTTTAAAACCCTCCCTGCCCATTAGGGTTTACAGTGTGGAGTCACAACAAATCATTACAAAAAGCTTAACAAAGCTGATGATGCTTAAATAAGATGCAACTTTTATAATTGAAATGGTTAGTGGCATGTACTGGTAAGATTGATGTCCAAAACCACAAATATCAAACAAAAAGTAATTACATTTTCAACTGTGATGAGAAAATGTTGTGCCTGTTTAATGATAATATTTAAATTAAAAAATGGTTTATAAATGCTCCTGGTGTTGACATGACTCTGGTTTGATACATGTATCTATTATACATATATTATCTTTTTTATGTAAACATAATTTATCTTAGCAAAGCAAAAACGCTGCACTGATGGAATACATGTATTTTTGGGTCTTGGACACAGTAATGTTTAGAGGTATTAATGTCAGTGTTGGAATCAGAGCCATCGGCTTTACTAAAGATCAGATCAAAAAGAAAATCATTGAAATGCTGTTGGGATTGGTTTTTCTTTCTCATATTGAATGTTTATTTTCATACAATTTCTTATCTGTTCTGTCCTAATCTAATCCAATCTGCAGTGATCAGAGGGAGATCACATCTTCACCCACCCTCACTGACACCGCCACCCATCAAACCACAGGGATTAGTTGTAAAGTGTACATTTCATTGCTGCTTTGCATGGACTGAGACCGAACAGCATTTAAATGTATCCACAATTGTGTTGTATTACCTTTGTTTGAGATTGTATACTTGTATTTAAACTGTTCTGTCAACAAAGCTCAAATAAAAATATATACTCTTTTACCTCAAACGTGTTGTCACAGTTTTGCTAGTGTTTAATGCTTTTCTCTGAAAACTGGAGCATGCTCTCAAAGACAGTCATTTAACTTCTGAGCCTTTGTCATGCAGAACCAGAAAATGATCACTTTCAGCCGTCTTTGCACTAATCCACTTCTTTTTTTCATTAGTGCATCAATAGAAATAATACTCACCATTTCCTTTTGTACAGCAGTTGTGGTCTACAAACTGGTGATGTGCTCATACCTTTTTTTTTTATTTTGTTCCTATCCAATCATAAAGGTTTAGCAGTTATAGATGCTATTCATCAGACAGATGCAGCCACTCGACTGCTGATGATCACTTCTTAATCCAGTCAAGCCTGTCCTGAGTTTGGTCAGATCAAAACGTAAATCTTCTGTGATTTTACAATAATAGTGTTCTATATCTTATATCCTTTGTTAAGCTTTGAACTGTTTGCCTTTTAAATCCAAGTCTGCAAAGTTATGTAAATGTAGTTATCACTGACCGAACTAAGCAGGAGACTGAGGTTTTGACACTGATCACAGGTAAGTTTTTATTAACTCAGGGAGTTTACTTTTGTTTTTACACAGAGTTGAATTTTTTTAAGGAGTTCTGTTAAGATCAACCATACCTCTTCAACTCAATATTTAAATAACTTGTCTAAAAGCTCAAAGAAGCACCTCTAAAGTTTTTTTTTTTTTTAAATAAAGCCGAGGCCAACCTTTCAACAGGTATGAATCGGACAACATGCAAATTCTTATCTGATTTTAGATTTGAGTGATAGATTGGGGCAAAGATCAAGAACATGCAAATCTAATAGATTTACTGTAATATGGCTAAATAAGCCTCCAGCTGAACTGTTTAATTACGGTTTTTAGAAGAAGATGGCTAAAGATTTCCACAACAGTTTTGCTCTTATGAAGCATCCAGATTAGACAATCTGCTCCAGAGGGACCTAACAAGAAAAAAGAATAAAACTAGCTTTTAGTTTGTTGTTTGCCGTAGACAATCCTACAGCTGGATTGCGTAAAGCGAGTTTTGAGTCTGCCCATCTATGCATTAGACAATCTAGAAAGCACGGCATGCATTTCGTGCAAAATTTGTAAAAACAAAAAAAAAAAGAGAAAACCCCCTTGCTCCAACAGTTATCCTAATAAAAAAATAGAGCTATAACAGTCAAAAAAGTTTGAGAGTTTGTTGGAACAGGAAATTCCTACTTTGTGAACCAGCCATTAATGCTCATTTAAAGACTCACCCCAATCATCATTCGATCTATTATAAAAGTGCTCCCGGTGGTCCTTTAATTATGAATATGCTGTTTTAAGCCTAAAAAGGAAAATGAAAACATAGACATAGCAGAGCAGCAGTAGTTCATTGGAAATTTACCTCTGACTTGTGGGCAGGACTTTTGGTGCAAAGCAAACCCCGCCTCCCCTTCCCAATCCTTGTTGCTAAGAGCTCTCCACTAGCTTACAGCCCCCCGCAACCCCAACCTAACATTGCCGATGCAACCAAAATGGCGAGTAATATCAGAGCTTTACAGCCATGCCAGATGCCAGCTCAGACGAAGAAAACAAAGTCTATGGATCTAGTTGTTTATAAGCGAGTACGTTAAAATGAAGTGGAGCAGTTTTATACATAGAAAATACAATCTTTTGTAAAAAGAATGTTTTGCCTGCTCCTGATTTACATCAATTTGATTAACAAAATACTCAGAAGTGCAATCTTTGGCTTATTTATGTCCTCCATCATGAGAAAAATGTTGCAAATTTGGGAAAACTAATGTGGATTTTCAAAAGCTGAAATTTGTTAAAAGGCAGATCTAGGGTAGTTGTTTGAAACATTTTGGAAATCCACATTTCCTGCTGCAAAGAGTTCTTCATCTCCTAATTTTCCAAATGTTCATGGAAGTATGTGGTTCAGTGTTTTGGGATTTTAGATGTGTCTTTTCTTTACTAGGTCAGTTTATTCCTTTGTAAACACTGAAATGTTTAAATGCCTGTTTACAGGTAACCATTATTTAGGATTCTGAGTGGACCAAACAAAAATCTTTAATACCTTCATACACTGAACTTTTATTGCACTATGAGCTTAAACTTTAACCTTTTGGAGGTCCTGAACTCCCCTGAACTTACTCATTATCCTTTTTTCATGCAACCACTTTGTCCTAACCCTTAAAGATAGAAAGATAGAGCTGTGTATACTCCCTTACGCTGCTTTCAAATGTCTGGCTGTAGGCACAGAGACGGTTGTAAAAGTGGAAAAGTGCAAATAAAAATCATTTTTATGAGACTGTAGAAGGAAGAAGGAGCCCCTGCTTTGTGGGCCTTGTCAAGTTTGGATTTGACCATAATGTACCGACTTTCTGGATCTGTCTTGAAAGTGTCGGCGAGGACGCCCAGCAACTATATCATAATACTAAAATCAAAGAGTAAATCCCGATCGTCAATTTGATTTATTTTTTTGACATTTATCACACTCAAAGAATTAAAAACTCTAGCTGCTTCGAACATCCTCGAAGTGAGGTAAGCAGCAAAGGATTTAATCTCTGCGTCCCAGATATGAAATGCAAACGATTCTTGCCAAATGAATCTGGAGTTCATGGCTCTGTGAAGAAAGAAAACGACATCTCTATGATTAAAACAATAAATCTGATTAAGTCTCTCCTTCTTGGTCTTGGTAGGACTCTACGATGTGTGGGAAGCCAGTGGGCATGCTGGACACAGATTATTTCATTCCTATCCCCGCAGGTGTGCCTGTCCTGCATGTGAAACCTGAGAGTAGATTAAAGTGCCAGTCCTGAGGAGGAAAAATGCTTTTAGGAACTTTTAAAACTGAGTTTAACAGTGTGTTTTTAGTGCCCACTAAAACCAACACACTATACCACATGGCCAAGAAGCAGAGGGTCCTACAGGATAAAAGAAAGAAGGAGAGAGATAGAGAAAGAACAGGAGGATTTTTTCAACAAAGACACAGGAAATAGACTAGGGCTGGCTTGGTTTTAGTTAGCAAAAAGTAGAACATAGTATTTTATATTGCACACGGTCCAATATTTCACTTAACGCACACTATCTTCAAAGATAAAGATAAAAATGCATAGACATGATTTATAATGTGCACAAAGTTAATCACGTGGGACTTTTGTTAAACTCTCATCAGTTGTCATGCAACTATGTATGTGAAATTTGTTCTCTGCATTTGACCCATCCCCTGGGGGAGCTGCAGTCACAGCTGTGCTCGGGATCCATTTTTTAACCTCCCAGTCCAACCCATAAATGCTGAGCGTCAAGCAGGGAGAGTCAAGCATTGGAGTCTTTGGTATAACGCAGCATGGATTTGAACTCACGACCTCTCAGTCTCAGAGCAGACACTCTCTCACAAGGCCACTGAGCTGCTCCTAATCTGCCAAATTTTACATGTTATTTTGTATCGCTTTTTATTGTAAAGCACTTTGATACCCTGAGGGAGTTGTAAAGTGATATTTAAATAAAGCGTCATTCATTCATTCAATATTGTTTGCCATGCATACACCACTCTTTAAAAACACAGCAATGAGGTGACTTGGACTGCAACAAAGTTGGTTAAACGATATTACCATTATTCTTTTGTTGTTGTTATTTAATGTTTGTATTCATGAGAAATAGACAAGCCGTTTCTTTGCAAGTCTAAGATAGGTCTCAAGTGTCTAGTCCCAAATTAAGCTAAAACTTGTTGTTAAAATGAGCACCACCATGTTACTGATATTCTCCATGGCAACAATAGCAACATTTGTAGCTACTGTGGGTGTAGTGATAGTCATTACCATTTTTAAAATTAAGATAGTTAATTTTTGTAGATTTTAAGTCTTTGGAGGGCACGTCTGAAGATAAACCGTTTTAAGATTTTGTATACATGGCGTTCAAAGAAAGGAGGATCTATTTCCTTCAATTATCATTGGAAGTCACAAGTCAAAGAAAATTAGTTGTAAATGAGGAGATGATATAAAATATAATAACTATTTATTTATTATCATTATTATTCATTCATGCAAAGAATTGCTCAATTCAAGCAGCAAAAGGAGGTGTTTTCCATTGATTGAGCCAGTGATCCATGGGACTAATGGATCATTTATAATCTTGAGGTGGGAAGACATGGCGCTTCTGAGCAGTGTTTATAAAGAGCTTCACAAGAAGCCAATTCTTTCAGGAAAAAAAAGTAATAAAAAAAGGCTTTTCAGTGTTTGAAGTAAAATATGAACATCTTCTGTTCTTTTACTCTGTGGTATGTTTTTTATCATTCGGTCATGTGCTAAAGCACATGAGGCAGCAGTATAAGCAGAGTTTATGACTGAAAGAAACTGAACAAACTGATAAAAATGCTGGCTTTTTGCTGTGAAATGTTCTAGAGCTCCTCAAGGTTATTCCGAAAAAAAAGTGGATTGTTGCATGAGCCCTAAAGCATGCTGGTCAATATAGTGTAAAATACTCTGCTTAAACACCACAGTGTTACCAAGCCTGCTCTGATGAGAAAAGAAAAAAAAAAAACCAATTAAAACTATGAGTTTTGTACCAGAATTTGGTTAAATCTTAAACATAAAGTTGAACATTTTGCGTTTTTATGTGACATCACACCAGTTTAATAAAAGCCAGAATAACAAGACAACGAAGGCATCAAATGTCATTTTGCCCAACAAATGAGTGTATAATTTGAGATGAAATCATACTTTGTGTCTTAAAGTAAAACAACTATTTTGACTTAAAGTTTAACCTAAAAGAAAAATACTGGAAGAAAATTGTGCATGAAAGGTTCAGAGGGCTATGTGACAAAATCACTGACAAGGGAGCTTTTGACCTTTTCGTACCTGTGCTCATAAAAGCAACTACAGGGGGTCCCAACAAGGGAAGAAATAGAAGCCATGTGACACAAGACAGTGCCTATAAATATGGTCAAGATCAGAGGGCGACTTTATGCAGTGTAGTGGGCAGACTGCCTTTTTACCAGCGCGTCTACAACATCTTAAAAACTTTCTGTCGTGTCATATGAAACCAGTAAAAGCCAAATGCTTCCTCCCTTGCCGTGAAAGGACTTCTAACGTACCACAACTAAACTTTGTCATCCTGCCAGAGGCTCTTTTGTTTTGAATTAATCTTTTTGTATCATTTGTATTGTTTTTTTATGAGAACGTCTAGCCATTGTTTTACTGTTGTCCTCAATTTTTCTATTTAACTTTCTTTTTATTGCTTCAGACCCAAATATATATATATTGTGCTTTTTCTATATGAAAAATATTAGCTTTAATACATTCTGATTTAACAAGCAGATTTTTCAATTTGGTCTTATTAAATTTGGTCTGATCGATTGATGTTAATTGAATTATTTTATTGAATAGGGGCAAATAAAAAGAAATAGACATTCTACAGAACACCAGTCCCATCATGATGCTTTTAGCTGAAGTTAATTCACAGGATTTGTCACACAATGGGCTTTTTTACAAGGGAGTTCTAAAAATGAAATAAAGAACCAGAAATAAATGAGGAGTTAATGATAAAAGTCACATTAAGCAATTTAAAAACACAAAGGGAGAACACGCACTAACATTACAGGTTTTATTGTTCACCCACCAAATATGGTTTATAACAAAGTTGTCTTTTATTGTTTAGGGGATTCTCCAATTACCATTTGTCAGTCATAACTAATTCTTTCATAACAGGTGTTCTTATACTAAAGGCAAAGTAAACAGAAACTCATCTGATACCAATAAAGTTTTCAATGAAGTCTTGCTCCTGCTTAAAGGAGACTTTTGTAAGAAACAAACTCCAGTCTGGACGAAACAGTCTTGAAGTGAATCTTCTTCATAAACTACCAGCTGTAACCTCAGATTCTACTATTAAACTTTTTAATATACATTTGGTCTAAAACTAACATATCATTAGATCTTGTTGCTTCCTTTTAACTCCCTTTGAGGACCTGATCACCTTAAATATTGTGTTTCAGGAAATCAATGCTGAAGGACAGCTCGTGCTCCTTCAGAAATTCTAAGAAAGCCTTCCACAGCACCATTGTGTGAGATGGTGCGGCACTGAATGGTACTCTTTTGTTATAAAAGAAAATGGTAGCTAGGGGCTAAAATAACCTTAAAATGAAGTTTAAGGGCCAACGTGTCCTCTGGTGTGTCTGTGTGAAGGTAAAGGTTTAGGAAAAATTGTAATTTGAGCATTTCAGTGTACAAGGTTGTGGTGGGTTATTTGTTTATTTCATATTTTCCGATAAACACACACATTTGAAAATATGTTATGCTTTAACAACACAGCACTCCTAAAATCCATGAGGGGTTTTTGTGTTTGTTACAAAAAAGTAATAGAAATATTAAAGCATTAAAGAGCAAAAAAAAAAAACAACAATACTTTGCTTGGTTAAATGAAAGTGTGTTACCAGGCCATGGCCTGCTGATGAATGGAAGCAGGGACACAGCTCCAGGAGAGGAGGAGCAAAGAGAAAGGCAATTTCCAGAAATCATTACAGACTCATTTGCTTGTTTATCCTGGCTTTGAAAACGTAAAGAAAAGACTCCCACCCCACCAAGCGCACAGGTTCCCACTTGTGTTACAACTGTCAACTGAAATCCTCTCCCTACCCTGCCTGCAGCACCTGTTCTGATCCCTCATTGGTCCGTCTTAAACCAAGCTCACTCTGAGCTCTTTCACCCTAACTCCTGAGCTTTGGCAGATTTGTTTCACTCTTTAAATTACCAGGTTTTTTTTCTCCATTTGCCATCTTTTCTTTTGCATTTTTCATGTTGTCCTTCTTTCTTCCACTCTCGTCTATTGGAGGAAATGAGGGTCCCACTTGTAAACAATTTCTGCACGAGATCAAGCTGGGCCCCCTTCCCTTTCTTATTGGGGCTCTGGCCTGGCCCAGCTCTTGTCTGCTTCAAGTGGACAAGCTGTCTTGGCCCAAAGCTAATGGCTGGAAATCTCCAACTAACCTCTCCAACAGCTGTCTCCAGAGACCTCTCTTTTTGTGCCCTCTACTTCAGCCTTGTGTTCGCTGTTTTTTTTTTCTTCCTCGCCCTTTTGCTCTCTCCGTCCCTGCCAAAAAGTAGAGGAGGAGTGTAGTAGTTGATTGGTGGAATAACCTCAAGGAATTTTTCCATAAATTTGCCTCTTTCCTCCAACAAGGAGCTCAAGGCCGGAAGAAAACGAAAGTGGTGTAGCAGGAGGGAAAATAGGGTTCCAAAGCTTCTTTTTTTCCCCTCCCTATTCCTTTCTTTTCTCTCCATTCCATTCAGTGAAAGAAGAATAAGAAAAGACCCTCCATTGGACATGTCTTTCATTTTGAAACACAGGTTCAAAGACGCAGGGAGATTTGGGCCCTTTGTGAGGGCTTGAGGGTAATGACGAGAGGGGAGGAACAACATTCATTTCCAAACAGCTTCCTGGCCTATTCTGCAGAGAATCTCTTCAAACCCTCGGTTGTAGAGCTGAGGACTAATCCACACAAATCTACACTAGCCCGAAAAAAGCTGTTTCTAGTCTTCAAGTGGGTAAAAGTACTGCTGGAGTGGAGTCTGCTGGCTGACTGCTGAATCCTGGTGGCTGCCTGTTTAGCTTTCGAGCAAACACATAAATGAAAGGTCAACAGCTCCTCTGGATTTATAAGGTAATGGGCATTAACAAAACAATGAGTTATCATAGGCAATCAATGCAATTACTCTGTGCCCGGATAAAACAGAGACAGGAAGAAATAACTACAGAAAATGAATCTCAACAACTTGTTTTATAATTTACCATAAACTCTTACCGACATGTGCATCATTGATTTGTCAACATAACCACTGTGCAAGTCACCCGTTAAAATGTTTAGAAAAGGCTGTGTGTATTGAAGGAGGCATCGGAAACCACGGTAACTCAAGCCTGTGCCAAACTAATCAAGAAAAATGGAAAAGTCTTCTGATTTCCTGTTGTTTTATTAATCAATAAACATTTCAAGTCTGATCACCAAATTTCCCCAAAAGACCAAGAACTTTATTTATACTTAAGAGGGTTTAGCCTCTTCGATGGGCTTATGGGATGTGTGTCTTATCTTAACACTGTGTTGCAGGTCATACTTCCTTAACACTGACTACATTACCTTTTGTATTTTACTCATAAGTCTGTCTAAATTTTAACATTTGTTTCCATTAGTAAAACTCTATGCTTTAGTATGGCTGCCATACATCTAGATGTACTCTGTTTGTTCTCTGCACTTGACTAATGTAACATTCAAATCCAGTCCTTAATGTCGAGAACCCAAGAAGGAGACTGTTTTTGAGCCTTTGGTTTGACCTGACTGTGGGTGGATTCAAACCCACAACCTCCACTCTCAGAGAGAACACCTGACTATGTAGTAAATGAGCTTTTTAAAATAATTACAAAGCTAGTTAGCAGTGTTTCTCTACCATTGTCCCACTGTAGCGCACTTGAGGAAGGTTCTTCACCCAAATCTCTCTGGTGAAGCTTCTCTGTAGCCTCAGGTGGGTTTCAGGTTATTCTAGGTACCATTCTGGTGTCAACATGTAACTTTTGCCCTCAAAAACCATCCTTATTTGAAGAAATGCCTTTGCCAACTTTAAAGAATCAGGACAAAAAAAAATGCTTGCATCGACTTTTCTTTGAAAAGATTAACCTAAATTTGGTTTCTACTGAAACAAACAAGAATTAAAAAAGGAATTCAGAAAAGATAAAAAGTAAGAAGGAAAATAAAGGAAATAAAATGAGTTCACAGCTAATACTTGTGTTTGTATGTGACATCAGAGTTTTGTGCATGTCTCTGAAATGTTTTAATTGTTTAAATATTCTTTTTACAGCAGAAATCCCCTTCCAAAACCATTTTTAGAAAGTATATCATATTATCAATCTGCTTTTAAATCTTGAGCATATCACATTAAAACAAAGCATAATTTAAAAAGTAACACATTACTTTTTGTTTCAACATTTTCCTATTATAAAAGTCTTCTGTGCTAAAATGAAATGATGTTCATTTAAAACCTGACAGTAGACCTTTGTTTTCCTATTAGTGTTTTTTGACATATAATTTTAACAAAATAAAAGGTTGAGTAAATCTCACATCAGCTCAATGCAACAGCTGATACACAGATTATATTCTGTAAATAAAACACTATTCCTTTGACTCCATTCCATTTCAATCCCACTTTAAATTGCTTCCGTTTTTAAAAGGCACTTCACACAAAAAGTGTTTCAAAATAAACTTTAGTAATAATTTAATTTATGTTAAACATTTATACTGTCAGATAAGAGCTGTGTGCAGATCTTAATGCCTTGTGGACAAAGATGACAGCCTCTCATCAAGCCACATCCCGCCCTCTCCATGCTCGTGACACACTTAATTTGGCCTGGCAAATTCTGTAAGCATTTAACCTAAGGTTACATTAATTGACAAGCCATGAAGGCATGTACTGCACGAAGACTCGAGTACCTGTACATGCTGCAACATTTGCTCTGATAGAATCAGACAATAGTTCTTTTTGTGTACATGCACACACAAAAAGTTTATATTATCCATAACATGTATTGTGAAGTTTTCTCCACAATTTAAATAAAATATATACATATGAATATGAATATATATATATTTACTTTTCCCCAACAGCAAACAGTGGAAAGACAGAAAGTGCACTTCTGCACAAACAGTATTTGATTATAAGATATTGGCTGCGAGCATATGGTAGCGTTCAGCACCTACATTCTGATGCACATGACAAAACAAGTTTAAAAAAGTGTAAATATGTACGAGCACACTCACACTAGCACTGTGTTGTCACGGTGATGGTGGTTACAGGCCATGAAGACTGATGAGCAAGATCCTGGCTGACATGCCCTGAAAGAACAGATTTGTTGTCCTCCTTCATCACACCTACCTGTTTTTTTCACACTTGGCTTCTTTTACTCGTTTCCTTGCCGTCTTTCTCCCCAGCCCTCTTTCCATTTTTCTTTCACCTTGCTGAGCACATATTTCAGTGCCGCGAGACCTTTCAGAGTGCCACCCCTCCACCCCCTCGCCCGTACCCTGCACCCTGCTCTGGCTGGTGTTGGCACCAGCCTACAGTGCCATTCAATTGCCACCTGCAAAAAACAAACAAAACCCCCTTTCTTCTTCTGTCCTCAAATTGATACAGCCATCCCACACACAAACCCACACACACACACACCCGCCCTTGCATTGTCAGTCCTGTCCAGCTTTTCACTTACAATTAGCCGTGGCGGGCCTCGCACTCGTCAACTGTCATGAGTTTAGCACCCAGTCATGAGGGGCTTGACAGATCAAGTTAAAGCGCACTGACACCACTGGTGTGAAAGAAGATTCTAATTCTGTATAATTAGCTGACGAGAGCACAGAGGGGGAAGGGGGGGTTGCTCAGGCGAAGAGGCAGTGCGTCGTAAGCGCTTTCTGTCAACTTAGTGTTAATCTCAATTGTGCTTCGCTGTCATTCATCCATCTATCTATTTCTCAGTCTTGCTGCCCATTTATCTCATTAATGGCCCCTTTTCTTTTTCTTTCACTTACACCTCCCTGAAATTGTATTTTACTACATCTCCAGCTCATGGTTTGGTGTTCTCATTAGATGCCCATAGCTTGTTTGTAGAATCTGAAAAGATTCGAGTTGTTAAAAACACTTTTTAATGATTGTTTTCCACATATGTTTACTGCTATTGCAGTATTTTTCAAATGTAAGTCTTTATAAACACTTTAATATTCTATAATTTATACCACAAGTCATAAGCTGGCAAATGTAAACATGTTTATATGAAGTACTGACGCAGTGACATGTAAATTTGCAAACAGAATAAACGACCTTGTTATTTGCTGGTGGCATATTGAAACTTGTCAATTCTTTAAGCAGATTATTATTTGTTGTTTGGGTGGCCTACTTCTTTTAGTGTTCCGGTGATCATGGAGAAGGCAGCATGACCATGCTGCGGCTTTACTTGTTTAAGTATAGTAGGCCATCGAGGCCAACAACATAGCCTGCCACAACTGGATTGTCAGAGGCTCAGAAATGTCTCTTCTCTGTATAATGTAACTTAGCAGTTGTTTGCACTAAATAGAATGACAGAGCGGGGCAGTGAAGGAAACAAGAAATGCACATGCAAGCATGTACACAGTCCATCCTCAGTGCCAAAACATGCCCTCCATCTTGGCACGTGCAAGACATACATGCAGGATGAAAAATGTAGCCACACACACACATTATAGAAGAACCTAGTTACCCTGAGGACATGTAGGATGATGTAAAGTGACATTGTGATGCCAAATTCTTTGCACTACCGGCTGGGTAGTTAAAAGATATTAGAGGTCGTACACGGGGCTTCAGTTGGTGTAGGAAGATGATGTGACAAGCTGCATGCATGTGTGTGCGAATCAGTGACACTTCCATTTGCAACCAAGGATCACCAGATATGGACCATATCAGCGCATTTACCCCAACATTTTGAAATCCACATCACATGATTATGTCTGAGCATAGTTTCAACCGTCCCCTTAATTCAGCCTTCTGACCATAACAACATGTTTCCCGAGTTAACCACCCGTGAGCGTCTACATATCATACCGTGACCCAACAGTTAAGCCCGGCGCCGGGGCCCCCGTGCGCCGTGCACAGAGTGAGCCCATCCAGCCGTGGTTAAGGTGGGTCCCGGCCATAGGGTCGAGCCAGACACAATAAGCAGGACCACTGATTTTTGAAATGATATCTATTACTGTTAGTGACAGCCGTCCCAGACAGTGAGCTTTGATGCTCCTGGGGACTGACAACCCGAACAGAGTGACACTGATGACTGTGGGCACAAATCAGAATTGCTTTACCGCATCGGCAGCACCCTAACTCTGTTTCGTTCTCCCTAAACCTATACCCGCTTCCTGAACTGTTATCTCACAAAACTCAGGGCAAGAAGTACAGAATCAAGATGGTGTGAAAAGAAAGCTGATTAGAAAAAGAACAAGTTATGAAATGGGCAGCGGGTAATATCGTTTTATTATGGTATCTAAGGGCAGTACAGTAGAAAGGATAATATCTGGGGGGAATTAGGTCCTGAATAAGCATTTTGTAAGTTCTACATTTTTTTATCGAAGGATAAAAATAACAAAAGTGTTTTTCTTAGACAGATGATAGATTGGCTGTAGGAGTTGCATAAAAAGAAAGAGATCAGAACTGTCAAGATATCTCTAGAATGAGGCATACCACAGAAAGGAAATTCCTGAGTTTAGTAGTTTTGAAGAGGGTTTGTGTGTGTGTGCGTGTGGGGGGGGGGTTAAAATGTGTGGACGTTTCTTTGGCTTGAGGCTTTTCTGTTTCCACCTGTAATTGAAAACATCTTAAAAAGAGCGGATCTCATCAAACATTCCTTGAAATTCATTTTCATATTGTAACATCTTCTCATTCTTCCTTGAATATGTAAAATAACTGTTTGTTTTAAAATATTAAAGGATGTGAATACATTTCAGTGAAAATCTTCTGGTTTAGACGTGTCAAATTTCATGAAAAACAGGTACATTAAGATCGGGAGAAATTCAGGAGAAAAAGCTTAAAAATCTTAAAATGTTAAATTTAAAAATAGTAAAATCATTTCAAATGTGCCTGTTTTGTTTCCATACTTATTCACTTGACCCATACTTATTAGGGCGGCTGTGGTGCAGTGGTAGAATGATTGACCTATAATTGGAAGATTGCAGGTTCAATTCCTGCTTTGCCAACCCATTTGTCAAAGTGTCCTTGGGCAAGACATAAAACCCCACATTGCCTCTGGTGGAAGGTTGGTGCCAATGTTCAGCAGCAGAGCTGCCATCAGCATGTGAATATGACAGTAAAAGCACTTTCACCTTCAGGGAAAGTAGAAAATCACTAAATAAGAATTTACCATTTTTTGTGCTTTCCTGCAATATTTTCTCCCATGGGATTTATGTATTAACTGTGACCTGTAAATAATTAGTCTAAATAATTGATTTTAATCACAATAACATTTTATTTAATTGCTGTGAAAAGCTTCATTTTGAGGCATTTTATTTAAATGTGTGACATTGAGGCACAGTAAAAGATCAAAATAAAACTAAAAGCGTGGTTTTAAGACATTTTCTATTATTAAAAAAACTTCCAATCTTTACTTTGATACCACAGAGAGGTATCTTTTCAATCTTACAATTAACAAAACAAAGAAACCCCACTAAAATAATGCATCCAGAATGATTTAATTTACCACATCAAAAAACAGTAGGAACACGTTTCTGAACCAGTCAAAAAATATTGAGCACTAACTTCTTATGAATACCATGGTTCAAATGTTGACATACCTTACTCAGCAGTTTACCACGGCAACAAAACAGTAGAAAAGACATGGGAGTGATTTCATAGTTTCCTTTAACCTATTTGAGTGACTTTGATCATCTTAACAATGATGGGATGAAACAGAAAATAAATAAAGAACAAAATCCAAGAAGGAAGAAATGAAACACAGCAGAGGAATATAACTATTTAGACTTTGGACTTTGTTTTTTTTAATTAACTTTTGCTTCATCATTTCAGCATGAACATTTTGGGCAGAGAAGAACCTGGTGAGGAGGACCCCGGCCTGAAATATCAGCTGATGGAGATGATTGTGACAGCAGCAGCAGTCATTCTAGTCTGGGTGAGTAACATAACATCCTCCAGATTGGAATAAGTGACGTAGAATGCCCCATGCTACGACCTAAATAAAACTTCCCAATGTGGAATGAGAGCCTCTACACAACATTTTTACTTTTATGTGTTTGTAAACGGGCATGCTGCATTGGCTTTAAAGAATATGAAAAAAAAGGGGGAAAGAAAAAGCTTCAGACACTCGGGGTTTGTGCCCGTTTGTCGCTGAGGGTGGCATTATTTTTATGACTGAAGTACCGAAATCATCACCGAATAGGAACCGAAAACCGAATAAAACCCAATCGGCGCCCAACCCTATTTATGAATCGTTTAAAAAAAATTCTAAATTTCATGCTATACACAACCTACAATAAATAAAGGGCTACATAAAACTTTACAAGTGAAGATATACAACAGTATTAGAGAAGTAGAAGTTTATTTTATGAAGTGGGAGGAGTATTCTTATTTTTAAAGATGCTTAAGAAGTATAGAGTGCATTCTGTCTACTAAAATGCACTGCCTATTGTTCAGAGAGGAACTCCCAGCCAAGCTAAGTCTTTATATGTTTGATGAAAATAGATACGGGATGCAAAATCAGTCTTTTTCATACATTACATAGAAAAAAGTAGAAAGAATATGTAGTTGTGGATGTTTGCAAGTACATGCTTAATTACTGTATATACTCAACTTATATCAGTACAATGGGGCAGTTAAGGTGGTATGATCGAAAGCATCTTCTGTCACCGTGACAATGGGAAAATGTAAATTCATTAGTAATCTGAAATAATTATTTTCTCTCTTAAGAAGAGAGGGGAAAGTAAACTTAGAAAACCTAAAAGTTTAATTAGACAATCTTATTTGGTAAATGGAATATTTACATATCGTGCTTTTCTACCATCCTTGAAGGCCAAAATCATCTCGCAGTCACAGTCTCATTCACTCATGCATTCACACCAGGAGAAATTTGGGGTTCAGTGTCTTGCCAAAGGACGCTTCAACTTCTGAACCACTCCGAGTTCTAAGTTGTAAAATTATGTTTTAAAACCATCTCATATTATACTGAAAGAAGTAGTTCAATCTTAAAGGTTAGACTAAAGGATTCTGCAAGAGTTAAACAAGAAATTAGCATAGACAAATTGAAAAAATTGAGGTCACACAAGGAATATTAGATGCTGGATACAATTTGTATTTTTATCTGTAGCACAGATAAGGCACTACTTTGCCCACCATGCTTGTCTCATGTTGTTGGTGTCAGCCTTTCTATCTTTTTTTATAGTTCAGTAGTAATGGATTACATGGTGGGCAACTCCAGGCCATGAGGCTAAACTCTTTTTTGAGTCTAAGTCTAGAAAAAAAGTACAGGTAACAAGATTCATTAAAATATTGTAAATATTTGGTTAGCTACCAACAGTCTCTGGATACAGGATTGGTTTCCATCTCTGCTCCTGAAATGCTCAGGATTTTTAAAGTCTCATGGCTCATAAAAACTACGGTTGAAAGCAAATAGATGATGAGAAAACAGATCCTTAAGTGAGGATCCTTGAGTGAGTCTTAGCAAACAATGAAACCAATCTGCACATGGGGAGAACCTGAGCAGGGCCCTAAATACTGTGGTGACTGAGTGATTAGAGGAAGCTGACAGGTGCAAGTGAGCTGGCCGAAATGAAGGAAATAAAGGACTGGAGGTAACTATCAAAAATGAGTTGTGATTACATGATTTTAGGCATTAAAAAGATGGTTAATTTTTGTCATGGCCCCCCACTCCCAGTTTTATGGCTTAGACTACATAAAATAAATCAATGAAACATTATTGTGACCCTTTCAAAGAACACTCACATTATTGTGTGAACAGTAACTGTGTTTTTTACTGAGTTAACATGGTTTGCTGAGACTGCTTTCTGTTCTTCCTTAAATTCCACTCAACACTCCACCTTTTTTTCTGGAACCATGGGTTATCCATAAATGCTTATCTTTATAAAGGACACTAGCACACGTGAGATAAGTACAAAGGAGAAAACAATTCCAGCTATGGTGTTTGTCAGTGCATGCAGCACCAGCAGACAGATCCTCAGAGGGTGGAGGAAGAGGTAGTGGTTTCCACTCAGCAGAAAGGCCTCTGGCCACCATGCCAGCACAATCTCTTCAGCACTAGGGACCCCCATTGCTCTCTACATCTCTTCCTCTCTGCCTCTTGCCTCTCCCCCAACCCACATTTATTTCTGTCAGCTTCCATATTCTTGTCTTCACAGCACGATTGCCCACACTCAAAAGACGTTTCTAGTTCGTCTAGACGAGGCGCTGCTGTCGACTGTAGGGACCCCTGGTGAGTTGGTAAACAGGCACACCAGCTTTTGCAGGCAGGCAATCCAGTTCTACACAGGGCCTGGGGACACTTCGGAGTCAGACCTTCCTCTGATCCTTGTTCTCTACAGGGACGATCAACATGCCTGTTTAGGCC
The DNA here is from genome assembly GCA_014656515.1 of Oryzias celebensis. Classification (NCBI taxonomy): domain Eukaryota; kingdom Metazoa; phylum Chordata; class Actinopteri; order Beloniformes; family Adrianichthyidae; genus Oryzias; species Oryzias celebensis. The sequence goes on from BNCR01000012.1 coordinate 12,125,842, forward strand.
CTGGTGTGACACCACATGTCCTATAAGATACACCAACACAGGCACCCACTCTTCCCCTGCAGTCCTATGGCCTCCATATGCACACATCACTACAATGAGCGTCCTTTGGTGAAGACGCCAGCATTCCCAATTTCAGAGATATTATCTGAGAAGATAGTTGCCGGTGGATAACAGCAAAAGGTCAGAGAAAGATTCACTGATCATGACAATGACAAATTCAATACCTAGTAGCACTTATGGCTTAAAATTTGGTTGTGCAATTGAAACACACACTTGTACTTGGTTATGTTTTCAGATTCTTTGCAATAACAGCAGTAAAACAGCAAATTGTGTAGATAAATGGAATAGAGACAAAGCTAATTCAGTCAAGACATTTGACAGATTCTTATACACAAATAATCCTGTTTTCCAGGTTATTTACTGTACAGTAGGATGTGTTCATGCAAAAAGGACCATAGTTCTAACAAAAATCAAATACTGAAACATTGCTATTTGGACAGGAACATTACATTTGGCACCAAAAGTGGTCCAGTCCGAGTCCACCTTAGTTGTTTCGAATCAAGTCCTGAACGTTGCCTTTGGTCTGTGTTCAAACTGCCATTACATGGACTATTCTGTTCCGGAACAAAGCTTGTAAACAAAACCATGTGACCAAAGATCTCTTCACTCATTGGCCAGGAATTACGAGAACGGGGCAAAGCAACTATAGGTGCAAAATATGGAAGTCCTGCTCTTTACTATCCTTATTGGGATATTAACATCAGACACAACACTTGTTACGGCTGCTTTGGTACGGCAGAGGCATGCTGTGAGGTGGTTATTGCGAAGACAATGGCTATGAAGGTGGGATGATAAATGTTAATGACATATAGATTGTAGATAAAACAGTGACAAGCAGTGTGTTTCCACTTTTCAGTGAGTTGCTGTGTTTCGTTGTTGTGGTGAAACAGAGTTGCTTTCAAGAGAATTCTGTTAGGAAAGTAAAAGGTAGCTTTTAGATGACGTTACAGCAGCAGCAAGAACGGGTGTGTGCCATGTGACAAGACAGAAAAGTAAGCAAGAAGGGTTTTTAGCGTTGTTTAAGTAAGGTTATAACAAGTAGGGAGTTGGACCACTTTTTTCCTGTCTGATAACACAACAATCATTGCTTGCATCACGTGACTAACGGTTACGGTGGTCATTTTGGTACAGTTATTCTTCTCCTGGTGTGAACTGTTTTCAGACTGAGGAATCTCAGATCAAACCAAAGCTCGGTCCGGTTGGAAACTAAACAAGACCACCTCTAAAGATGGGTCAGAGAGCGGTTCCTGGTCCCGGAACAGGGTTCGCTCGAGTGTTTCAGGTCTGATTTTTGTCAACATTTCTTTATTTCTGTTGTAACAGGAAAACTCATGTAGCAAGACATGAAAAAGGGCGATTGTACTTTTTTTTTTTTTTAAAGAAATCAGCATTTAATAACTGTGTAATAAATATGGCTTTACATGTACAATCATTTGTTTGTGAGGTTGGCCTGACAAAACCAGAAAGACTGGATCTCATCGTCCTCAGCCTTACAGCCTTCCACTATAAGGCCCAGAAGTGGACCTCCCCACAGCCGGTCTTTTCTGGCAGGTCGTAAAAGATAATTGCGTTGCCTGTGCTTTTTTAAGGTATTGCCAACAAGTGCTCCGGGGTGGCCAAGAGAAGCTGATGTGTGTTTAAAATGACACAGAAACAGTGAGGCTTCACCTATGTCTCAGCAGACAACAAATCGGGCATCAATCTTTCCCACCACTGCAAAAAGAAATCAGAAGTAGGAACTAAAGTTTGTAAAAAGAAGGGTTGTTTCACGAATAGGTACAACATGCATCTTCCAATATGTTGTGTTCCACAATACAAAGCAGTGTAAGACAGTGTATATGTTCGTGTGTACAACAATGTGTGTGGGCCACGGCAGACCCAGACCTGCCAATCTACAGGGAGTTGTTGCCTTGTAGCTCCAGCACTGTTATAACTTCATTAGGTGTAGGTAGCGACACCGTGGTCCAGGAACTCGTAACACAGACTAAGAGGCTGGTGGACTGCTCGCCAATCAAGCTTGGATATTGCACAGGTATGTGCACAGTTTGTTGATGTGGTAGTGCAAGTGCTTTCTGGGGAAAAACAAAAACCTAGTGGGAAGATTGAAAGTGAAATTTAGAACTTCAAACGATAAAAGAATTGAACAAGCAAATGAATACCCACTGAAATTGGAGCTGAATTATGTCTCCCAGTTAATTCAGAAGAAGCAATTAATGAGTGTAAACTCATACCAATCCATACCATTTACACCTCAGACAATATAAAGCTTGTACAAATGCTCTACAAATTCTGCTAACAAACATATTGCAGTTATTTCTTTGCTAAGGTCTACAACAAAGTGAATTTCCTGCTTCTTTAAAAAAAACATCTTAAACTCCTGGGTAAAGCAATATAATCCTAAAACTTTGAAAACAAAGTTGTAGCAAGTGATTTTAAGTGAAAATGAATAAACTGGATTATCTCCTTGTCTGTTCAGTCAGATGTCGATCGAGTTATCCAGACACAAACAGATTCTGGAGCAGGAGGGAATTTTTATTAGTCAGTCGTTTTATCAAATTTTGTAAATTGTAGTTTTTTTTCCCTATTTGACACTTTTGGGAATGTACATTTTTCCCATATTAATAATTTTTAACACCCCCCTTTGTAGAGCCAATGCAGAAGAAAAGAAATCTAAAGCTAGAATGTTTCATAATGTTTTCATGTATCACTGGCCAACACTTGTCTTTTCTAATTGTATCAGTACGTTAAAAGGCAGAACTTATTTGAATAATCAGCCTTGGCATGAACAGACACACACTGACCGAAGCATACATCCCATTTCCAAGGGAAAAGCCCCAGTTTATTTATTTGTTAGATGTCTGAACTTGCCTGTCTTGATGCTGTTGTGCTGTAAGTGAGTCAGAGAGGTGCCCTTAATTAAATCAGTGGGCCCTCCTGTTGGGCCGAGACTATCCCACAGATCTATGGTAATACACAGCCTGGGGTGGAGGACAATTCCATTAGTGTAGGACAGGGGTTGGAGCTGATAGCACTACAGATAGGGCCCCCGACTTGATCCAATACATCCTGGCTGGCTGGCTGGCTTTAGCTTGTTTAGCCTAAAGTTTTATAGAGCTAATCAGCACTGTTTGCAAAAGTCAGGATACATCATTCTCCTTCCCTCTGAGTCGTATACGTACAGTAAAGTATTGTTAGCAGTATTTAACTATGCAGTTCTTTTTAAAATTCATCATAGAGCATTTGAAAACATCAACCAATGAGAGACATAACAGCATTTGGATATTATTTCCTTTCTGCAGCTCTAAATCACATCAATTTCTATCAATATTATGGCACATACCGATTTAATAACTAAAAACGGGGTTTCCAAGGGACTTCCTGGCTACAATCTGTGGAAAAGAACTGAACTATTCATGCCCTTTTGGGCACTGTCTTTTTTTTTTTTAGTTTACTTTTACATAAACATGGTAGGACTTTGGTATTTGACACTTCATCTCAGTGTTTAAATAATGAACATTTGTTTCAATTTACTTCTCGAGATCCTTAGAATATGTGAAATACACCAAGTTCATTTGGAGCCGCGCCCAACATATCATTGATGTTGTTGTGCATTTTTCGACTAACCTGTGGACAGTTAGGCCACAAGAGTGAGACAGAGTCGGCGTGCTTTGGCAAAGCTTGTGATGAAAGCAAACCACTCTTGTTTTTATTGTCCACTCTCCACCAAGCAGAGTGTTGTGGGAACTCTGGAGAGTTGTGGCTGGTGTTTGATCACACTCTGGCAGTCTGACCTGTCATTAAGTGGTGGCAAACATGGCCCACACACAGAGCAGTGACTGGAGATGCATGTACATGCGTATGTGTTTCCCACACACAGCGCCACATACCTCATGAGAGAAGGCAGGTCACAACGTGTTGGGGTGTTGAGGATTCATAATGGCCATTTACTCTTCAACAGCTAATATTGGCACTGCTGATTTACAAGGAATTAGGCTGCTCAGACTCAGGACGGGCCTCCATCAAACTTTGACACAGAAGAACACCTAACTTTGAAACTTAAGGACAAACACAGACATACACATATACTATTTTATATACATAGACATTATAATTATCAATTGTCCAGTTTTATAAGAAAACTTCTGGGTTATTTCCAAATATTTTTTTCAGTTATATTTAATATTCTATTGATGGTAAGTCTCCTGAAGGCAAATTTTAATTTACTTCTTGATTTTAATCTGTATTTATCATAGAGTTTTAAAAGTTTTCACCGGTAGTTAATGTTCATTCTTAGCTTTGTGGCTTACTTGACATGTTTAGAACAATGATTGGGCCTATTTCCTGCATTTGCGTACATTTCTGAAAAGACCAATTATTTATGGTATGGGTTACATCCTGTGAAAACAGCATCAACCACAGAGCTCAACAACAGTAATCAAATCAGCTTTGTACAAGCTGTGTTTTTCAAGACCATATCTTTGATCCATCCTAACTTGAATGATTGGAACATGGCCATCTTTGCATTTAATTTGACACAAAAGCAAAACTTTTTCTATGCATTTAGCCTGTTCCCCTTATGATACCCTCACACCAAGATTGGGAATGCACTTTCGAGTGAATGCTTCCGGTGAAAGGTTTACATAAACGCGTGCATATGCATGTTTTGGGCTTCCGTGTTCATTCCGCTCTAGTTCACACGTCACTACGCAACTTTTTTAAGTCATTTTTTGGGCTCAACGTACAAAATAAACGAAGGTCTAAAGTTAAACCAGTTGAACTTTGACCAGTCAGGGACTCTGAGTTGGTAGTGACGTTTGGGTAATGTCCTTTACAAAACACCGAAGTGCCAACCGTTTGAACATTGATAACGAAAGAGGAGTCTTTCATATACTGGAATAGAACTGTGACAGAAAAAGTCTGGAGCAAGATTTCCAAGATTTGAAAGATTAGCAAGATTTGCACTGCTTTAACATTTCGCACAAAGCTGCTTCCAACTGTGAGTACATGTGCTCGTATCGGGTTGCAACAGACTTGTGTGAACACCATATGTTAAAAGTGCATACAAAAACCCACATTCAGTAAGAGCTGTATGTACATAGCATTACGGTTTGCCAGAGTTCCATCTAACTTTTTCTTCTGCATCCTCATTTACACCAACTACTCTAATGTCCTCCTTGACTATATCCATGAGCCATGTCTTTGGTCCTTAATGTTAGAGCTACACGTGGTGGAGTAAATGCAGTAGTTGTCCTGCTGATGTATTTCTGATCCTATCCATCCTCATTACTCCCTAAAAGAACAGCTACATCTTCAGTTCTGAAACCTCCAGCTCTGTGGAATGTAATGTTACTCCAAAAAAAATCTTTAAAGTGCTCACACTGAGTTAGATGAGAGTGGTATGTGAAATTACAAAATTACAATTACAATAAATGCTTCCCTTTTTTTCTTCCCCATCAACAAAATTGTTTTGAGGCTAGACGTTAAAACAGTCTTTCAATCCAATATTTTTTAAAGACATTCTTTAAATTTGAAATAAGGCAAATGTTATGCACTCTTCAGATTGCGGAACGCTGTGCTTAAAACAAGTATACACTTACCTATGTTCGGTAGCACAGCAGTAATTCTGTTGAACAGCTGTTTGCAGCCAGGAAGAATGACAGGGACCGCAGGGAGCCAGTGGAACTCTAGGGACTGTGACAGAAACATGGTGACAAGTGATGGCGATGCCTTCCTCATGCGTGTGTCCCTAAACTGCTTAGGACAGCACCCTCAGCATCAAGACAAGATGGAGATCACGCACCAAGCAAGGCTAATAGCCGCAATATATCCTGCTGAAGTCAGCTCTGATAGAGGTTGTGCTTTGTGATCACATCTGTTGGGGGGGAGCAACGTGACTTGTAGATGTCAGATTGGATACATCAGAATGGCAACTTGTCTACTAAGTACTTTCAGGATTCTGTGAATAAAATGTAGAAAAGAATTGATAAAATTGTTAGACAAATAAGGAGTACTAATAGCTTTGTGCTGGCAATCCTCATAATTTGACCTCAAATTCAACTTCAAAAGAAATAGTTTGGAAGTCTCATACTGGTGCTAATGGAGACTTTGTTTGCTGTTTGTTCAACCTATTTGTTGCAGGGGCAACATGTACACAACAAGTGCATGAAGGTTTGACCAGACACAAACAAAAACTTCAGTCTCCGCTCTTAGATCTTGAATTCCTCACAAACAAAAATGTGCACTTTACAAGCCTCTATGACCAACTGGAGACCAGAGAGACATTGACATGACCCAGATAATGGGCCCAAAGCCTTGCCTCCACAATTTGATCAATTTGCAGTTTCTTCACAATCGTAGGCACCGCACTGTCCCCCGCAGCTACTATATGCCCCCCTCCCCACGCCCAGCCATGCAGACACATCACTGCTTGCCACAGCAAGATGCGCTGCCTTTCTCCCCTTTTCCCCCCAAATCACTGTTAAGCCTGCCTGATGCCTGCTGCCGGGACACAAACATGCTATTCCTCCTGTCATCTCTTAGCAAGCACAGACAGGAGGGAAAAAGGCTGACAGTTTGTCTTGTACCATATGCCACGTGGCAGCAAAGCCTAACTGATATGGCCAGAGTTTGGGCCACAGCCAAAGGCTCTTCTTGTTGTAATCATTTCCGTGTGTCTGAAAATGTGAAATAAAACTACTGCTCGTCTGTCATCAGGACGGACTCTACCTTCTAGACCCAGCATGTTGGGAGAACTGCAGTGTTGGTGGTTTAACTCATCCCAAAACTTCCTTATTAAAGAGCTGCTGCGGTGAGAGGAAGAAAATAGTTTTCCCCTTTTTTTTCTCTCAAGAAGAGAAAAGCATAGGTGAGGAAGACTACAGCCACTCCCCTCTCTTCGCCTCGAGAAATGTTCGTCTTCAGCAAAGACTCTCAATCATATTTTCACCTGTGGAGTCTTCACACACTCAACACAGGAGGTGGAATTTGAGCAATGTTGTCATTAGTTTAAAATTGACTTGTTCAGTTTAGGCTTAGTGTAGGGAAATTTGTTGCTGATTATGTTTTTAACCCTTAAGGTAGCACTGCTTTGATCACTTTACTCAGAGTAGAAAGAGAGGGGAAACACCCTGAGGTTCCCAACAGATGTCAGAAACATCTAGTGCCTGCTTACACCTGTACAGGATACAGAGATAAACATGTGGAATTATTTGTGGCATTTTGCTGGAAATAATAGACGACAATACTTTTTTAATGTTTTCAATAAAAAGAATCTACAGTTTTTCATTCTAAAGCTGCATTCACAACAAAAATAATTCGAGCACCAGGAGTGTCCAGTTTCAGTGGTACGTCAACGTAACGCGTCGGGCGCATCGTGTTTGTCTTGCAGCCGCGCAATATGGGCATCACGACATATAAAGAGTTCCAAAATCTGAACATAGGCAAAGAAAACGCATCTCGTCAACCAATTTGGGACTCAGCTTTGGCCCGTGACGTGTTGATGACATAATCAGTGTGTGAACTCCAAAACCAACTTGAAGGAGAATCTTACCATTCTCCTGTTAAACTTCATAATATTATTTTTCAATCAAGACAATAATTAAAAGATCTTCTAATTTTATTCTGAGTTTTATTTTTTCCTTTCTCAGACTATTCCTTTCTCAGGCTACAAGTCGTCAAACTGTACATGTGTGCACACATAGAGGTAATAACACACTGGAATCAGTAGGTTTTTACTTGAAATAAAGTGAAAACAAACCAATGTTTTCATATAAAAACAATACAAAAAAACTGAAAAAAATATGTTATGAATGTACATTTTCAAGTTTGGAAAAAGTAATAATATTACAGTTCAAAGTACTTTCTTTGTTAAACATAACATTGTAAAATAGACATACAGCTAAATATTAAGTAGTAATGGAAGATCTAGGCACTTCAAGATTTCCCTCATTAATCTTTGTTTCTTCTGGAAAAATTTGCAAGAACTAGAAACCTCACACTTTTCCTCCCTCAAGCACAGATTTAAAAACAGAACTGGTATTTAAATTAATAATTGTACACCAACATTGTGCCATGCAATGTACAGCCTGTTAAAAATGTTTCTTACAATGAGTCAAATATTGAATTGGTAGAATATTAAGCATTTCCAAAAGGGTACACCTGCTTTAGAGTAAGGTGGCTGTCAGTCATCAGCTCTGGGATGCATCATCCTCAGCAGCTGGGTAGATCAGGATATAATGGTTGCCATTTACGCTCCAGCGATTCCCTTCCCACCTTCAGAGCGACTGTTGAGGAAAAACAGGAAGAAACAAGGAGTTGATGAAAAAAATGACAGGTGAGTGACAGATGCCTTAGGTTATGAGAGGTAAAATGGGTGGGTGAGGGTAAAGGCGTGTAAACCGGTGAGAAACTGTGCAGTGCCACAGGTGAAAAGGTGCCAAAGTAGACGGCTGACGCACCTTGATGGCCCTAACGGGCAGAGGTGACACAGGTGAGGGGCGAAGCACCGGGCGACCTTCCGGGCTCTTCACAGCTGCTTCTTCGTCCCTGTCAGACAAATGCATGTGAAAGCAGTTTGAGAAAACCTAATCACGTGTCTCTTAAAGCTAAGATGACACATTGCTAAAGAAAAAGTCAATTTGGAACTTTCTGTGTTGTTGAATCATTTGACACATCAACTTTTAGAAGATGCAACCTTTCCTTTAAAGCGTTGTTTTCATGTGTAGTCCTGTTACACAGCACGTCATGACTTAGTTTATCATGACTCAAAGATAAGTATTGGGTATTGACCAGATTTTACCACCCTTTTCATTCATTTAGGAACTCAACATTTGTAGCTGATACCTTAAAGTTCCAAACCCATTTTTTGTCATGGGGCTGCCGGAACCTAACCCGGCCACTTGTGGGCGAAGGCAGTATACACTTTGGACACGTCACCAGTCTGTCACAGGGCCACAATCAGACACCTTAGTTTAGAGTGACCAATTAACCTATGAAGCATGTTTTTGGACGGTGGGAGGAAGCCAGAGTCCCTGGAGAAAACCCACGCATCCACAGGGAGAACATGCAAACTCCACACAGAAAGGTCCCCCACTAGTGATGCTGTTTCAGGTCCCGCAGTCATGACTTGAACCAGGGGCCTTCTTGCTGTGAGACAAGGGCGCTAACCACTTCTCCACCGTGTCAACCCTACCTAAGAGATCTAAACAAGATTGAATGAGACCATTGACCACCACCCACTCCATCTACTCCTCATTTTACACGCATTTTAACCCTCATGTTGTGTTCGGGTCAAAAATGACCCGTTTCTATGTGAAAATGCCTCAATTTCCACCGGAACACAATTTAAGACTGAAATAAAAATCCTGTTTATTTAACTATAACTAACCAAACATTAGGGTGATTCATACCATCTTACATAACATTAACCTTAATGTGGCATTTGGAAATGTTACAAATATAAATATTTTACTCCACCTAAACCATATATGGGCTTTTTCTTTAAACATCACAAAAAAATAACACAGCAGCGTGACAAAAATAAAAGAAGAGGACACAAGTAAAATGCACTTGAACTGTCTTGACAACCCACTGGATATGTACATATTGATAAAAACAACAATAAAACAAACAAAAAAACTTGGATTGTTGAGCATCAATGGTCCATAGCATTAAAGACACTAAAATGTAGTTATAAAGCAGTTTCACTGGAGGAATTCATTGAAATTTAGAGCCAAAAGATTTCCCTAAAGGTGTCTATTTAAGGTGGATTTTATGTAAAACATTTTATATGGAGGGAATTAGATGATATAGTTTTTTGTTGGATAAATAGTAAAGTTTTTTTTGTACTCTTTATAAGGGCTTTGGGTTTCTCTTTTATTTTATGGACAGCTTGACTCTTTCAGTTGTTGGTTTTCTAAAATCTTAAAAATATTTCTAATTCCTAAGAAAATGTAACGAAGGGGTATGCTTTAACAGTGCAGTTACAATACATTTGAGGAGAATTGAAAAACAGTGATGCTCTGCTCCCTGCAGATAAAATATAAATTAATCAGAGGTGTGATATTTTATTCAAGGGTAGCAGCAAACCAGCCACCCATCTGTCTCTCATCTTCCTAGTCAGCCATGTCATGTGGGACCCGAGTGAAAGAGAATGAGAGCTTCTCTGACTGTTTGCCACGCAGCTCTTTACTTGCTGCTAAGTGTCACTGCCACTCACCCGCCATTCTGATGTATTCACTCCCCTCCACCTCCATTAATGTCACCAGCACACTTGCAAATGCAAAGCAGTACAGGCCTCCAAAATAAAGAGAAAAGGAAATGCTTCATTTATGTTTTAGGTGTACATGGACATTTGAAAGGCAGAACAAGAGTGATACATATCATTTTTGCCCCTTTAAGTAGGCCTCCATTAACAAATAATTGTACTTCGAAACACTGCTCTTATACTCTGATGACCTCGTCTACAGATAGACTCCAGCTGTTACCATGGCTGGCTTGTTTTTAGGCCTCACTGTCAGTGAATGGAGATGTTTCAAGCAGACTGAGTGACAACATGAGAGGTCGGCATTCTGAAGGGGCGACCAATTGGATCATGACCCATGAGGGACAGATATGGGCAAGGGATTTAGCCTCAAAGGTTGCAGTGGGGTCAAGGAGTGTCTTGCATTCCAGACCTCTAATCCTTTCCCTGCAGTCTGAAACACCAGCCTTCACTGCTCTACTTTAAAACAGGGAGATGCGCACTTCCCTCATTATATTTGCCACATTGCCTACATGAGGTCAGGTTGGATGATAGCATCTTTAACAAAAGTACGTATAGGTTTCCTGATTTCAAATCTTTCTGCAAAAAGAAACCAATGGCTCAACTTGTCCTCCCAACTCATTGTCCCAATTTTCTACTTAGCCAGTCACCCCCCACAGGGCTTTGGGTTTCTCTGCTGCAAAGACTCTAAAGTGCCTTGGATGTAAGTAATTTGTCAGGTCCCAACCCCTTGCTTTTCATGTTTGCTTTTTTTTTGTGTGTCAGCAGAAGAGCATTTCTGTACATCACGTCTTTGTCAGGGAATCTCTCAGACTCTGTCGCCAGAGCAAGCAATCCCACACTGTTCGGTGTCAGCGCCTGTGTAAGCAATGACCATGCTGGTAGGCATCAATTGGAAGCTGGGGCATCCTTGTCATGGCAATCTGAGCCATCCATCAGCCCAATGTGACACACTGCCATCCAACACCGGGCAACATTTGTGACGCCTTTTCTAAAACACTGCTTCACATGCTGACACTTTACACCATCGATGATTATAGAAAGAGAACCTGTTGACGCTCAGTCTAATAAAATCTTGAATATCCTCAAAACCATAAAGCATTTGGTGAAGTTATTGCATCTGAGTCTTAAACTGCATGAAACTTGACATTCACTTACTAACATCAGGCTTCTAGTGTTTGTGTTGGAGTGGCCCTTCTGTCGGGCCTTCAGTTGTACCCCTCCACCCCCCTGGCCTCACTTCCCATTCCACTGCAGTATACCAAACTGAGCCAAATAAAACACAGGCTAACATAATGTAGCAGCATGTCATCTGCGGACCCTGGAGCAAGGGTGAAATATGACCCACTCTGTACCAGCCATTTGGACAAGAGTTAAAGCAGCTACAATTTCGCCCAAGCTACAGCCCTTCTGTTGCCCAGTGTGGGACCTAAGTGTGTGTGCTAGCAACAGATTGAGTAATGCATCCTGTGTGGTTGTGGTGTGCTCAGTGGGCCAGAGAGCAGTCTTAGCAGGGGGCGACTTTTCCCTTGGCTCCAGGCCACTGCACTTCATCGATTTGTCCGCTGGGAAAAGTCTGCCATTAGATCTTAAGAGTTGATGGAGCTCACACAGAGAAAAGACCCAAACCAGACAAACCAAAACAAAGACAAAAATGAAATAATAACAACAATAACTTAAAAAAAAAGATGAATGTGTCTTTATATGCATGTGTGTAGCACTGTGAAGCAGTTAACAAAGTCTGCAGGATGCATGATCATATTTTTTTCATTTTTTTTGTAGAATTATGGAGTGTTAATTATCCCAAGTCAGTGGGAGGGAACACAGTATGTGAAAGTAGAGCAAAATTCTGGCACTGGATCTTGTAACTGGTTGGAATGACATTAATGAGGTGAGAGCTGATGCTTAGCTACTGTATTCTTACTAAAACCTTCTCACGGCAAGTTTGCATGATGCAAGAACGTGGCTACATTACATTGCTGATGATGCTTGGGAAAAAGTTTTAGAGATGATCAAAACATGATCTGGTTATTTGTTTTCACTTGAGTTGCTATGTTGGGAGAAATCCTGCCAATGTGGCGATCTCTCTGACATTCTCCTTTGAGACGGAGCTAACAGGAAACATGCACACACTGGCACATGTGCTAGAATATTGCCTGGCACGGTTCCTGGTCCCAGATACAAGACGGGTGGATTTATTTAGTGAACGTGAGAAATAGCTAAACTCCCCTAGTCTTGACAGTGACTCTTAAACATGTGAAGCATGTAAAAAATGTCTCATGCCTCAGCAGGAAGCATGGATCTACTCTTACTCCTTTGCTAAGTTCCTAGCATAGAAAGATCTTGCAGGGATGCCAGGAAGGAACTTTCCCCGGCTTAGATTATACACTATTGCCACATGGTGTCAAGTAAAAGCAGGTTAAATGAGCCACATTTTTACTTTAAAAAGGCAAGAATGTGTGGCTGTTCATTACACGACAGCAAACTCTGAAGAAATCCAGATTATTTTTTTTCAACCTCTTAAGAGTTGAATCATTGCTTTTCAAAGTGAAGGAAAAGCTGTGGAAGGAAGGCGAAAAGGAATGAACAAGCAAAACAGAACTCAAGCCAGAGTGGGTGAGGAGAGTTGGTTTACAGTGCAATCAGCATTAAGGAAATTGGTTTGCACTAGCACTGCGAGTGGAGAGAGGTGATTGATGCTAAGTTGGGCTAGCAGGAAGGAAGTGGAGAAATTAGCAGCAGGCCAGGGCACAGAGAGCTGTCAACTACTTCCTGGTTAATCTGGGGTGTGAGGTGCTGCGCCTTAACTGCCAGCTCCATTTCTGTTTGTGCAGATTTTACACATGAACACAAAAGAAAATTGTTGGAAAAGAAGATTTTGATGAATTTCAAAGAACGTGACACGTTTTTTTTTTCAAATCTCATTTGTCTTGTCTCCACATACACATCTTTAACAACACATCTCCACAACAGCAGTCTTGAGGGCACTGTGTCAAAACTTGGCCCTGCACACGCCAATAGTGTAGCCACGTCAAACCCTGACAATAGTACTGCTTGCATACATGCAATATAATTAAGCAGGGCAACAGAAGACAGGAACAGTAGAGAAGACAAAGATGCCCTTGATACTTGGGTGTCACTGGGTGGTGACAGCATTTCCTCTGACAGCCTCATCTTGTAGACCAGCACAGAAGCCCTTACGTCTCCTGACATGTGCTTTACTCATCCCAATCTCCTCTCTCTGTTTCTCCGACATGAAGGAACAGAAGGAATCAAATGAAGGAGGCTAAACGGATGGATATTGTGGTGGCAAGAGGATTCAGTTGTTAAAGGTTGAGGTGAACATTTGTAGACAGTTTGCTTTAAATTAAATGTGGAATTGTCGTGGAAAATGCACTGCAACAACAGTTTTCCTGGGCCAGAAACTAAGGTGCAACCCAGGGGTCATCCACCTGTTCCCCGAAAGGTTATAGTTGAAAGAACACTCATGACAATACCAAGACCTTCAAAATGGATAAGAATATAAGAAAAATATCCAAGGCACCTAACATGATTTTTTTAATGATCCAGGTTAGGTCAGACAAGCTCACAAACATTTAATTAATTGTTTGGTCAAGTTAAACAAGATAAATTAGGAAATAAAAAAAAATCCTTAAACTCAAATAACACAAAAATGAGAAATAGACAAAATAGCAGATGTAGTGTAAAGGCATATAGTAGTTTATTTTTCTGTAAACAACTTTGTCATTACCCAGGATATGTCACAGAATTGCAACTAAATGTTTCCTACGGTGGCCCTGAGGTGCAAATCAAACCAGCAAATCAACTAATGCAAAAAATATATTAAAGATCCCAACAACAATGAAAAAGCAAGACAAATAACAAAAGAAACAACATGACATTTTAGAACTCAAAATTCCAGGAACCAAAACAAAATTTTAAAAAAGAAACATTTTGGAAAACAAAAGTAATTTCCTGAAATCAAAATGAAATGTTCAAAAACGTAACACAATAAGAAAGTGGAAAAGGTAGGTACTATGGGACTTTGCTGATTGGAAGACAATATTTGATTTTTACCGTTTGAGTTTTTTCAAATGTGTTTTTAATGTCTAACTTTTAACAACAGTTTTTTGATTAGTAAGTATCGCTTCACGCCAAATAACTTTCAGTTGAAATGATGGGAAAATGTCATCATCCAATCAGCGATGTCCCATAACACCTACCTTTTCTGGTTTCTTCTTTAGTTTTAGTTTTTAACGTTACTTTCTGATTTCTGGAAATTTAAATGTAAGTTTGTTTTAAATTTGTATTGTATATATATATATATATATATTCTGAGCATTCAAAATTAAAAAGTCTACATGCCTGGTGTGCTCCTGTGAGCTTTGATCTCCAAACTGGTTACATAAAACAATATACAAGCCGAACAATCAGATATGAAGATCACACAACTAAAGAAAAAGGCCTTTTGTCTAAATGATGATAACTGATGCTTTAGAGAGAGATTGTGCGAGATCAAGTAAAAAAGATGGCCATCTTTTAAAAAAGTGCTCTTTCCTCTCATGCAGGACTGGGTTAATGTCACTCTCCTCCCTCCTCTCATCCCTCTGCCGCCTGTTCCGCGTTGCCGTGACTTGCTGGCTTGATTTATCTGATGGAAGGAATTCTGAATAGAGCTCTGGCTCTGGTAGGATCCCTATACTGTAACCTTTTCCCCCCACCAGATGTTCATCTCTCAAAACATGGTAATGCTCACCCCCCCTTAAACATATCGAGTGGTCGCTACATGTTTACGTGGTCGACACAAGCAACACCGACGGTGACATGGGGGGTGGAGTTGGAAAAATAGGCAAAAGGAAAAAATGGAAAGAGGAGCAGGCAGACAGAGACGGAGATGTCAGACATATGCTTGCGCCAGCTGATGACACCGGGATGACCCGAAGGAGTAAGTGGAGATAGGGGGCACAGAGGGGCTGATAACTCCCACAAATGCTGTGATGGGTGATACTTTGAGTTCAACAGTTTGTGGGGATCTGAGCACCCAGACTGATTTATTGCATCCTACCTTTTTACACAGCATTTTCTTTTAACATGCTTTGGTGATTCTGTGCTGCACATTCCAACAAGAGATGTAAAGGGCTTTGGAGTCACTGTTAAATCCTCTTTTACTAGGAAAGAAGAACTCAAAGTACTGGAAGGTCAACTCAAAAGAATTAAGGATAAATCCCATTTTTCTATGTGTTTTGCAATGTGCCCAAAGAGAAAAACAGGTAATATGTTTTGCTGCATTGGAAGCAACATTAAAAGAATCCAAACATTTTTGTTCAGGTTAAGTAAAATGTCTTCACAGGTGTTGCGCACTCAAGTTCTGGCCAAAATAAACCAGCATGTCTATGTGAGTGATGTGTTTGAATACTTGTTGTCTAAATGCATGAAAATAAGAATTGTATGACAGGGAAAACAAAGAAGACCAAAAACACAGATGATGACAAGGATGGGGAGGATCAGGGTTAAGCTACTGTATGTCAAGGTCTTGACAGCTTTAACTGTCCACACCAATATTTGTCACTTTCAGCATGTATGAATTCTTGATTTGATGTGGCCTGATTGATTCAGCTCCATCTGACCCCATCCCTTTGTCTTCCCTGCTCACACACCCTTCATCCTTACAATTCTCTAGCTATCGAATACTGCAAAGGATATAAAGTCTAGGCAGGAAAAAAATGAATGGATTGCAGGGGGGAAAAGCAGCCAGTGATGCTGCCCTACCTGTGACCTCGTACTTGACATAGTGAGCCCCAAATGGCATACTTGATGGAGGATCGAGTACTTCAAAGTAAGCCAAACAGAGATAAAACCCTACAGGCCCCTCAGATGATGAACGAGTCGCATTGGAAGAAAAAGCCATCATGTAGCCTCTGTAACACCTTGGCTTTGGAGCATCGTGTCACATCGTGCAGCTTAAAAGAGAATGATCACAAAATAAACAAACTAAGATGACAGTCAATGTAATTTTAGCACTATAAAAACAAATCTAAAAACATAACTTTATCTCAACTCCCATTTTGTCTAACTTTCCAGTGCTGTTTTGTGCATTTAAAAAAAAACCCACAAACATCCTTTTAGGTCCATGTCCCCTGCCATCGTGGTGTTCAGACCAAGGCTACCATTCTGTTTCCATATTGTGTGCATGTGTGTGTGTGTGTTCTCTGGGCTCTTTTGTTGCTTGGCACATTCACCTTGGTTGTTTTCATATAATTTAGGCCTGTCAAAGCAAAAAATGGATTTTCCTCTTTGCTCATTGTGATGTTAGGAGCATGCAGGGTTTTGAGTGGTTCCCACTAGAAGTGACGCCCTCCTCCTTTTCTTAGCCTTGAACTAAATGAATGCTAAGGGACAGAAAGGAATCAACAAAAACTTGTTTTGTACTTTTGTTTGTGTGTGCCCGTGCATCCAAGGGGCTGTTAGGTCTTTTCAATATGGAACACAACCCACCCCCAGAAATATGACCACAATCCCTGATTGCAGCATGTCATGTTTGCTTGCATCGCCAAATTTTGTAGGTAAATCAGTTATTTGAAGCCCTTTCCGTGATGTTGGCAAGTCAAGGCTCAGAACATGATGCCCCAACTTTTTCTCTGAGCCAAATGCTGTTCTCCAAAGTTGATGGTAACTAGAAGATGTGCAAAAAGAATCCTTTCTGTTTTCAGGTCTTCATGTTTTGTTTTCCTATTACTTCCTGTTTACTACCAGTTTCGGCCAGTTGGGGTTTTAACAACGATTTGGTAAGATTTGAGTTAAGCGAAGTTACTAAAATCCCCATTTTTTATTTGTATTTATTTCTTACCATTGTGTGATGAGTGAGAGCTATGTCAATGCAGAGAAAACCAGAACTATGACAGACAGAACAGAAACTGTCAGTTTGAAGTTTAAATGCACAAAATTGCTTTTAAAGCGGGTGACACTGATGTCCCATCATGAAGCCTGAGAAACAACTTCCTTCCAGAAGAGATCAAGAAGGTGTAATCGCAAAAGAACAAGTTACAGTATTATTAAAAAGAGCATCTTGTGTTCCACTTCCCTCCAACCCCCGTGCATTATGCTGCTGTGCTGATGTCACATTGATTATGCTGATTGTAAACTGCCTTTGTTTGCCCCTTGCTTTCTCCCGTCAGTCATCCATCTGCGAGTATGAACAGAAGTCACACTAAAAGCCATCTTTTCCATGTTTTCCGCATTTCCCGGTCGTACTGCAGATACACCCAGTCCCACTGGAGGCCGAGGCGGCTTTCTTTTTCTTTTGCACTCCGGTGTATTAATTGCGTTTTAATGTTTCCCTCCCCTTCTGAAAGTTGTTGCATACTAACAAATCAACAACAATAAGGTTCTTTTTTTGCCATTTCAGTCCAAAGCCAAGCCTAAAAGGGTATGGAGTCACTAAATAATCCATGAATGGTGCATTGGAATGAAAGCTTCAAGCTGGTAAAAGAGTAGTTGGAACAGGAGGCCATTTGGGTTTCTTTCTGCTTTTTCCCATGTGTCCCATGCTCCCAGCTGTGTGCATGTCACAAAGTGGGACTGTGATGCAAAAAAAAATGGGAAGATGAAATACTGATCCAACTAATCTGCCTTAGTAAATGAACTACTGTGACATGTGCTGTCCCCTTTAAGCCACAACTTCAAGCAAAATTAAAGTTTTAGCATTTATTATTAATCTGAAGAATTATAAAGAATTTTACAGATGACTTTTTAAACACTATTATGCTTAGAATTCCAGAAAAGAGATCATATCATATCCCCAAATTGTTTAGGTTTTTTCTTATAATCTGAACCATTTCATAAATGTTAGGTTTTTTTTTTTTTCATTTTCTGAAAAATAAAGCAGTGAACGTTGTTTTTTTCATTCGATATGCACTTTTTAGAGTTACATCCATGCCTGTTTAAGATTATGTACAGACAAAAGCAAAACACAAATTCTACTTGAAATAAAACTATTACAGGCTTAAGCAACTCTTTGAAATTCTGCTCAGCTGCCTGCAGGAGAAACAAGAGCTCTCCCTTCTTAAGCTGCGAATCTCCAACCTGCCACTGTAACGTGATTCCTGCTCATAAGTCACAGAAAAAGCAAAGATGAAGTCAATCTACATTTTGTCATGGAAAAGGCATGCAACAGAACCAAGGAAATGTAGCCACTTCATTCATTTTCTTCAGTGTTTAGCCTCTGCTTTCATTTATTGTAGAATTTATTATACTAGAAAACAGCATGAGATACATTTTTTTATCCAGCATTACAATAACTTCAATGAAGTGTTAATTGCACAAGAAACCTGCAAATTAACTATATTTCTGTTTTTGTCGCACAAAACTTTGCTTAATTTGTGTTTTGTTGCTCCATAATAACATAAATACACATGAAGCATGTCAATGATAACTTGGGCCTGCGAAATAAAAGCCTAGCTCTATCAAAAGCACAAGTTTGCAGAAACATTGCGTTGAGTGAGGAGCACGAGTGCAAAGGGGGTCATCAGCAAGAGTTTGGAGCTTGAGTTACAGGGCCAGCATCTGCCATCCGGCCATCAGGCCCTCTTATCCATCACTGGCCGATGGCGTGGTGCAACCCAACGTTTGTAAAAACACCCAGAGGAAATGGAGTCTCTGGGCCAGACAAGAATAAAATTAGCTTGATGACTAAGTTCCTCCTCAGGACCCTGTGGGAATAGAACTCTGCCATTTGTTTTCATTACTTCCTTTGGCTGTAGAAGGGAGGACGGCGTGTGCAACTCTGTTTGTGTGCTTGTATGTTTGAAGTCGGATGTGTATATACACAGCAATCACTGCAAAAAGAGGAATAAAAAAACTCAAAGAAAAATAATAATCATAGAACAGAAGTTTGTGTTTTATCACTTCCAGTCCTGTGTGGCTTTAATCAAACATATTTGCTCATAAACACACCAATTCAATACCAAAGCTCAGTCCATGTGCAGTATTTGAGCTCTGTTCATAGAGGTGACATTACGGTTTGGAACTGTTCCACCACTTTTCATGGCAAACAATATTGGCTTTGGCCACTTTATTGCATTTGCCTTGGAATATCTAATAAACACGCAAAGGTTATAAAAATTGATTTGCTCGCAAATGTGTTTTCATTCATTACCAATGCTATGACCTAAGCCAAGTTTTGCTGCACTAAAGGTAGCTTTAGGAGGGTTACTTCAATGGTCAAGCACAAAACATAGACTTGTCATTTTAAGAAAAACAAAGAAAATGACATTTTGCAGATTTTCCCTTTATCAAATTCAAGCTAAACAACAGAATGTGGGGAATTTATTTGTTGGCTTTAACAGAAGAAATGCAGAAAATGCAAAAAAAGAGGATAAATCAAAGACCCAAACTGCACACCATGAATGTTCAATTCAAATGCAGGGTTTTCCATTTTTAGAAATACATCACAATAATAATTCTTCTTGGCTCTACCTCTTTAGACATGCAGTGTGCTGCTTTGAGTCTTTTTGCTCTCTTTTGCACACTTTGTCATGCTTTCTCCTGCCCACACACCTCAGATTAGTTCCAGCTTTTACCCAGGGTGCCTGTTAGAGGCTGAAGTGAAGACATCTTGTACTTCTTTAAAGCATGTAGCATTAACACCTTTGCCCCCTGTGTAAACCTTGAGTACTGACCCACAGCGGAGAGTGAGAAGCACTCAGCTCTTTGTGATGCAGTGGTGTGTGACTCTAAGACCTGTGTGTGTAAGAGTGTTTGGCCTCGGAAGAAACTAGCACTTTCAGTAATCGCTCCATGGGAAGGACAGCGTCAGGGAAGGGGATGTTGGAGGTGAAAGAGAGAAAGCGTGGGGATGTGTGACTAAACGTGTGTGACTCTGCGTGCACAACCCGGGAGACAAGTTCACAAAACATGGCAGGAGACTGGTGAGGCAGAGGCCTTGAACTAGACGTGCGAACAGAGAGATCCGCTCACACTTTCTGCCGGTAAATAATTTTCCCTGTCCTCCAACACAATGACAGATTTAGTTTGAAAATGGTTCATATGTAAATATACAATTAAAGGCAAACGAACAAGTTATTTTTGATGGTTTTTTTTTTTTGTCTTTTATCAACCAAAAACCTGAATAGATGCATTTCAAACTATTCCTTTTTTTAAAAAAAAATAAATGCTTTAAAACAATTCTCCAGAATCTCATGAAAAACATCATGTTTTAGATGTTCTGGGTACATTTTCAATTGCAATTCAAGCAGAATTCTTAACTGTTTTCTTTCTGTGCTTGTAAAATAAGAGTGAATGACCAAAAATGTTTCCTGATTCACAAAATTCGCTGTTGCAATAGTTTTGTGTGAAAATAATGTCTACCGGAACATTAATAATAATAATCTGGTACTCCCCTTTTTTCAGGAAAGACTGCTGCAGATCCATGTCATGTTTAAAGATAAAACCTCACAGATGAAAAACACAGCCTGCAATAATAAAAAGCCTTGAGGTGAGTATTGCTTTGATTGTTGCACCTTAAGTTGTCTCTATGTTTGCAGCATTTGAACAAAGAGAACATGCTGTGTTTCAACCAGAGGAAAAACAACCCTATTAACTGCTTGGATAGTTATATTGTCCAAGTTAATAGATCATTAAAAAGGCTTACGTCACCCCTTTCAGTTTAATAAAAGCTAATCAATGTGTATTTTATCAGGGTTGCATGAATTCTAATTGCACCACAAATCTCCAAATGTTAAGATTCAAACCTTGATGGTTATTTTTAAATAAGAGTCAAAGCAGGATGAATTCCCATTTGTTCTCCGAAGATTGCAACAGTTTTGTATTTTGTAAAATATTCCAGATTTATTATTATTATTATTTGTTTTATTTTTGTTGTATCTAAAATCTTCCTTAAAAATAAAATCCTATGATGTCAGAAACCAACGTCTTGCTATTCTAACTATGGTCGTCAAGACAAAAACAGAAGTGGACAATACAAACTCCAGTCTATAGATGCAGACTGTCCATAGAATAATGCAATTAAAAAGGCATTTATGGACAGACAGAAGGAAAGCAGGCCGCGGAAGAATTACACAACTTCCTAGAGCCATTGTTGCTGAAAGGGGGAAGTGATTTTCTCTAATGTATCTCTGTGTTGTGTCCTTGTCCTCCCACAACAGACCAGCACAGACATAGTTAGGGGGTTCTGCAAAATTAGGGTCAAAGTGAATGTGAGCGCATATGTGTGCATGGGTGTGTGTGTAGGTGTGTGTGCGAAAGGCAGACAAAAAGAAGGAGAGTTTGCCAGCGATGAGGAAGTCAAATAAAGGAAAGAAAAGCTCTATTTCTTCAGCTAAATGTACCCCGGGGAGGTTTAAGGGAGGGACCAAGAGGCAAAAAGAAAGGTTACGAACCGACACTGCTCTTGGAAGGCTCCAGATTTACAGCTACCAAGCCCCGAGAGCTCTGCCATGCTTACTTCCAAAGCCAGTTAAAACAAATTGCAGCCATGTTTCAATCACCCACATCCTTTACTTGCTCATCAGCTCAGGCTTAGCTTTTTTGGCTGTGGAGTTGTTTCTCAATTACTCCAGAAAAAGTGAGGCAACCTCCATCTGCAGGAAAGTTTCCAAAGGCAGCACAAACTCCTCAAAATCAAATCTTTAAATGTCTTTTATCTCGCGCTTCCAAAACAAAATGAAGGAAAAACAACTCTGAGACGTAAAACTTGTGATTGATATGTCTGTGGGTGACAGCGCACACACAGCCAGCACAAGCTGGCTCTGAAAGTTTGATTGCAAGTTATGGTAGAAATCTTGTGTAACTTGAGCCACTGTTTGATTGAAGCTGAAACGACAGTGAACAACATCGGGCAAAAGGAACAGGGTGGGGGTAGAGGATGGTTGGGGGCAAGTGAGGGGTCATAAGAGTGTCTTTTTCATCTAGCAGATTTGAAGCAGATGTCAGTGGAATTACACCACCAGTGTCATCACTCACACCACAGCTCCACCTCCATCCATACAGATAATACATGCACACTAATACGGAAACAAGAAACTTCTCGCAGTGCTTTATACCATCCGTGGGGGAGCTATAGAGAGCAGAAATGATGGAATTGAATTAAGGTTTATTGTGCATTAAACTGACCATTGATAAAATCTTCCCACAGAATATGTTCTTTGCATAAAATCACCTCAATTATTGAAAAAAGCATAGAATAAAATGTTGGTTGTGGAGCTGGAGTGAATTTATAAGAAAAGCAACTTCTGAAAGATATTTATCTACAAAAAATGACTTATTGTATGGCTTTTTATCCAAGTCAATAGCAGTTTTGTTGATTGTATGGATCTACCAATATAAAGCATTGTAAAAGAAAGGAAAGAAGTAAAGCCCAGCCCTTATTTTATATAGGTGGAAAACCTATAGAATAGAAAATTCATGCTTAGAAGACCAAATTTTCTCAGCTTTAAAATGACTAAATTCACCAGAAAACTACCTTGTGATTAACCAAATTTTATTTAAAAAAAAAAAGTTTTTTGTTTCTTTTTAAAAAGCAAACAATGAAAGTGAGAAATTAAGAAAAAAGTTTTTTTTTTTTTTTTTTTTTTTTTAAAGCAAACAATGAAAGTGAGCAATTAAGAAAAATACAAATGTATACTTATATAGCACTTTTCTACCTTCATTGAATGGCCAAGGTGCTTGACCCTCACAGTCCCATTCACCCATTCACACACACACAGTGGCTCCGCTGCTGAAAACTGGCGCCAGCCTTCCATCAGCGGCAATGTGGGGTTTGGTATATTGCCCAAGGACACTTTGACACATGGTCAGGCAAGGTGGGAATTGAACCTGCAATATTCCTATCAGAGGACAACCACCCTACCGCTGCACCACAGCCGCCCCAGCAAGAACAGCATGTTTAAACCTGATGCAACCATATGATGTGATTGCGCACACTTGACCATACAGGACATGCTACTTTGAACAGCACCTTCTGGCGAGTAAATGCTTTAAAAGAAAAAAAGTTAGAATCATATTTTGGAATAAATCCAAAATGAAACCCAAAAAAGAAACTGACCCGTTGTCTCTGTGCTGTCTGAATTGTTCTTTCCTTCACATGTAGATTTGAAAAAAAAAAAAAGTAAAAGACTTTCCAAAATGTTTCCAAAGGCTGTGGAGCAGCTAACATAACAATCTAACTAAGAAAGGATCAGGAGAAAGATTACAGTATTTATTGGAACTGGAGTCTGTTGCACTCAGAGCCTGCATCCTTTAAAAGGAGGAAACTGATTGGAAACCTTCAGAAAACCAGGAACAAAGTGGCTACTAAAAGTAATGCAAGTTAGATGGTGAGAAAAAAAAAAGTTTAACACCGAACAGCAAATAGACTGGATATCACTGGACAGTGTGACTCCCCTCAAAGGCAAACAATATGTGACAAAGAGGTCAGGAACAAGAACAAAAAAGGTGATGCGTGTGTAGCTAAACAGCATTCAACAGACTGACAAGAAAAAGCAGAAAAATATATTATGTGGAAAACAGTTCATTTCACTGATGATTAGTGTTGACAGTCTTCCGACTACCGTAACTCTTCAACAATTTACGCAATCAACGATGCTGCACGGCAGTGATGCGCTCATGCAGTCGGCGTAAATGAGCTAATTCTGTTATGGAGAAAAGCAGCTTTGCGCCGTTTTGCAATACTTTGCGTTAGCAATGTGTTGCATATCGGTGCAAAACTGCTTTTCTCCATGACAGAATCAGCTGATTCACATTGATCGTGTGAACAGTCAAAGAACTTGTGTCGTTTAGGTGTTGGCGGTGACATCTCTGGTGTTAAAGAGAGAAAACTGAACCAGTAGTCAGTTACTGGAGTGGTTAGGAATGTTGACATTAGGAACTCTGGTTGCCAGCAATCAACATAAAAATGGGCATAAACGTGTTGATACCCACTCATATGGGTTTACAACACTTACCGCCTTATGCCTCTCTCACACCCGTACATCTTCAGACCCTAACCCAACACCCCCACCACCACCATGACCTCAGTACCATGCATCTCTGAGGGCCTTGAAGTGCTCGTGGTCTGGAAGATAAATGAAGTGACTGAGGAAGTGCTGTCCACAGAAAGCTTATTGGAGTACTTCTGAAGGGCTCATGGGGTCTAATCTTTAGATGTCTCGTCTCCGGGGTGTTCAAATATGCCTGCATGTGGACATTTTACATATGAACAAATAAGATTGATAATGTACCTGTTTGTAAACAAAGCCTTTAAGTGGTCATTAGCAGATATGGAGTGCCCAGTCTTAACTGCTTAGCTGCCAGTAGCAGTGTGGAGTTGTTTGGTGCTGGTTGAGTAGATAGGCAGCCGAGAGGCTCCAAGCTTCCTCCACAATGGCGACAAAGCTGACAGCGACATAAACCACACGTTCCAGTATGAACAGTCATAACCATTGAGAAAAAAAACATATTCTACTATGGTTTAAGGTCTTCAACACATGTTAGAGGCAACAGGAAATCAACTATGACCACAGAGGCTAGTAAAGGATTTGTTTAAAGGGAATCCATGTTTCACATACACAAGCCTAACATGATATATTTTGACAATTCAACACAAAAAATGCTTAAATAAAATTAATTTGTAATCTTTGTTTTATTAACTTTTTAGGTTCATTTATGCTTGTTTAAGTTTAGAGAAGTTGAAGTTAAGCCTGCAAAAAAATAATTTTGAAAACGTAAACCACATGACATTCATTGAATATCATCAAGTTTCCATTTTCAAACTGATGAACACAGGGAATGATTTTGTTGTTTCAGTCCCTGTGAAAAACAACCATCCCTTATCGCAAAAGACATTTAAGCTAATAATAAAATTGTGCTCTGTTTACTCCAATCATCTTTTAATCTCTTGTTAAATTGTTCCCAGTGGTCTTTTAATTATGATTAGGCCATTTTAGCTATATTTAAAAAAAAGAAAAACAGTAGTTCTTTTAGGTTGTAGTTTCTGCAGAGTGGCAATAGTTCATTCGAAATTTAATGAGATGTGGGTTGGACGCTTGGCGCAGAGTAAACCTGCCTTTATTTCCCATCATCCATTTGTCTACACTCTTTCCTGATAGCCCCCATACAACTCCAACTTTACATTAGCAGTGCGACAAAAATAGCGAGCAACATTGGAGCTATCCAGCAGTACAGTTTTGAGCTAGATGCCAAGTCGGACAAGGAAAACAAAAACTTACATGAATCTAGTAGTCTGCACATAGATGCATCAGAATGGAGCTTTTTCTAACAGCCTTATTTTGCCGCTTCTGATTCACCATTTAAATAAAGAAACTCAGAAATGCCATTTATATTGGAGTGAGTTTTTAATCAAATAAAAGACTGAGAAAAAAATCTAAAACTGAAAATAAAAGTTAAGGTTTTTGTTGTGTGTGTTTTTTTTTTTTTGCGTGTGTGTGTTTTGAGATCAGAGAGTGAAGAGATTTAAGGTTCCAGTCACCGTCCAAAGGTGGGGGTTGATTTAGAGGTGCTGCTGTGGAAGCAGACAGGCTGGAGGAGATTAAAAAACTTAAGATAGACAATCATTCAGTAAAGTTCAAAGACTTGAATAGAGCAATAAAGCTTTAACACTGCAGCACTTAAAACCCACATTACTTTCAACAATTGTCATTTTAATGTTTTTATTGTTTGCTTTTCTCAGACCTCTCAGTGAACACAACCTCTGTAACACAAATTGAACATGTTTCATCCATCCGTATATGTTGTGAAAATTGATGTTTTTATATTATGTTTACTTTGCAATGAAAAAAAAATCTAATTACACAGATGTTAAGAATATATTTGGAATACAGTGTAGATTTTTTTTTTTAGATCGAGTGACTAAATGCTACTTGCTATGACTTATTTTTAGTTTCAAAGGACTGCTCTATCCTCTCTTATCTCCTCCACTACATGGTGACTGTGTGCAAACCTTGAGTGCTTGAGTATGAGGAACAACACTAGAACCCAGAGAGCATGCTCTTGAGTGACTGTCTCCAAGCCCTTGACCCAGCAGCACAGGATGCAGACAGACTTAGCTATGGTAAGTGATGCACAGCAACAACATTAATCTTTTAAATGCTCATTAGTAAACTCTTTATGAAGAAATGCTCCATTTTCAAGCATTTTATTTGGGTATTTACTCCTGTTTAGCATTGTTTTGTTGATTTAATTACAGTAACAAATAGTGGAGAAAAAAATAGGAAACGGAATAAAAGGCTAAGCTAAAAGAAATCCATCTAGCCAAGCTAAAAGCAAATAATAAAGCCAGCATGGAGCAACTCTACAACTTCTATTGACTCATGTAAGGTGCAACATCAGGAAAACAAACTAACATTTTGCATAGCAATATAAATTGCAATGCATTACATAATAATACAAAGTTTTACACAGTTTATTTATTATTCATGAGCTACATGTACAACAAATTTAGACCAAGACAAAGAGATGTGGAAGCAATTCTTCACTCCTAAACAAAGGTTGTTTTAGTTTCTTGACAAGAGGAATGATTTGGGGGCAAACCAATCACATGGTATGGTACCTTCCCTTAATAGCAATTACTGAAGCAGTGAAATGAAGCTAAATGCCATTAATTCATGTTTAATTCCCCCTCATAGCCTTGACCTGCACCCATATCCTGGATTTATATCTAAAATCTGCTCCCTCTGACCCACAATTAACCTTAATGAAATCAGGAAGACACACAGTCTCTTTGTGCTGCTATATGTCTTATAAGTGTGCAAGTGCGGGTCCACATGCATGTGTGCACATTTGTCTACATCCTCTCCCTCCCCTTTTTGCTTTTTAGTTCCTCCATGTTACTTTTCAGCAATTGAAATCAAGGTAATGACTGGGCAAGGAAAAAGAATGTTCTTTCAATAGATAATTAGGGAGATTGGTTTACCAGGGCCACTCAAAGCCTATTCAAATGCGGGGCTGAGGCCAGGCCTTGTTGTCTGCTCAGTCCAAAAGGCTCCCAGGAGAGGCATTTGCCTTGGCTTCATTTCTCAGAGCAGGTGCCTGGCAGGTAGTCAATGGAGACGGCCAGTCGAAATATTTAAGAGACCCTCCCCCCAAACCATAAGGTCAACATCACAGGTCAGGGGTCATGAGCAGAGGTCACAAGGTCAATGTTTAGCACACAGGACTGGTCAAATGACTAGAATGGTTTCCTGGACAGTCAAAAATCAGAGTGGATGTATAAAAGGAAATCAAAATGACTATGTCTGAGTTCCCAAAAGCTTAAAATAACTTGCAAACATACATACATATTCAAATTTTGGTTAAAACATAGAAATAGATCCAATTGAACTTTTGCAACAAAGCTTTGTATGAGTCGTAATAGAACTAGGGCTGTCAACGTTAACACATTAACGCACAGGATGAATTAAAAAATAGTGCGTCACTATTTATTAATGCAGAATAATTACATGTCATAAGCCATGGTCTTCCACTTTGCGTCAGGCATCATTCAACCTATACCATGGTCATTTACAAAGGAAATAAATATTCCATCAATTTGTAGTATTATATTCTTGCTATTTTTTTTCACAAAAAGTGGACTATGTCATAAATGGTGCAGTCCATTGTCACTGTAACACGAGAATGCGTTGCCGGGCCGGCAGACAGCGCCTGCAGCAGGAGAGGAAAACGATATATAAGCTGATCGTCACAATAGGTTCAGTAAAGCATCAGTTCAGAGAGAAAGTTCACCTCTTACCGCTTGTTTTTGTCCAGAAGATGAAGCAAAAAGTTAGTTTTAAAGAAACCTGTGCAGTGATATGGAATATTTGGGCTATGTGAACAGAACTACTTTTTAAGGTGTGCATCAATACCCAGCAGCCAATCAGATTTGAGGATCTCACCCGGACGATTTAAAGCGCAGAAACACAATGTTTGTTTCTTATGGCTGTTTATCAGCATCTTTGTTTTCTTGGAGTAATACTGCAGACATTAAAGTCTTTATAGCTCTATAGAGTTCTACTTATCTAGCTGTTGATTTGTTTTGTGCTCACAAATTACATTTCTGGGATATCTGAGTTAACACTTTACAAATGAAAACATTTCAGACAATCATAATGAAGGAGAAATGTTCTCTCTTGGCTTTTTTTTTTTTTCAAAAGCTGCATATTGTATATAATTTAACCAATTTCAAAGGGAATAAAAGTGGCAAATGTATCTATGTAAAAAGGATTCTATATTTTCTCTTGGTTTGTTTGTTTTTTTCCACTAAAAAGGGTAAAAGAGCAAGAGATTCTTAACATCTTCACATTGATTGTCAGAGCACAAGATGTGCGTTGACATCTTCATTGGACAATGATTATTTTACATTGAATGGGACCCCTGGTCCCAGTTCACATATAAATATGGCAAGAGTTTCTTCCTGTGACAAGAGCAGGAACAGAGTTAGGGGTCAGAGGTGATCTGCTCTCTAATTTCTAATTAAATCTCGGTGTGGAAAAGTGATCAGTCATTGCACGTAGGCTGCTATTGACAGGAGCTGAGCAACTAAGTGAAGGGATCAACCCTCCACCTTTATATTTCTTCCAACCGCCACACTAAGCTCTTGAGCTGCACCCCAAGGGAACCGCTATATAACTGTCAATGCACTGACTACTGGAACACAGCTGCCATTGAGAAAACGCATGGCGCACAGGTGACTCTTCCTAGTGTCTCTCTAGTGGGGGTCTCAGGAACTGCAGCCTTTTTTTCTTTCATCTTGCTGGACGTGAGCTTCTGGGATATGAATAGAAAGCCGAGTTGAACCTGCAAAAATGTGCACTGAGTTGTCCACTCAGCCATGCTCATGTAAGAGAACAGTTTTAGAAGGAGCAAAACAACTCCCAGTTCCAACTCCACACATTTACAACCAACCCTGATTAGCATTTCTCTTAATAAACACAGCTACATATATGATATGCATGTCAATTTTTCCCTTCAGCAATCAAATAGAAAGCCTGAGAAGTAAATATCTATTTTCTTAAAGCCTAGCTGTTTACAACAGGGGGGTGTACATAAACACTGTGTGGCAAATGAAGAATTTCTTTTAAGGAATCGGTGCGGTCGGCATATGTCCGATATAGGAAACCCATAGCATCAGTAGCTCCGTATTGGCTGCTGAGGTCAAAGGCTAGAGAAGGTCAAAGGTGTCATCCTCCTTTCTCATCATGAAGTGCATTAACATCTTCTCCTTGTCCCTTCTTATCCAGATGGCTGACCAAGCCACAGGACAGATGCCCCATTTTAAAATATCTGTGGGATCAAAAGAAAAAAAAATGGACCATCGAGAATAAATATCAATTTTTGAGACATCATATTTCAAAGGGCGATGGATGAAGTGGGGGGGTGAGTACGCCCACACTGTGTTAACTTTGCATCCATTGATTTAGGGTACAGTTTTAACAAAGTCGAGTAACTACTTTGTGTTTTGACTCGTTTAATGTTTGCTCATTTGAAGTAACTGACGGGTTGAAGAAATGCAGCCAAAGAAAAGAATAAGAAAAAAAACCCAGTTGTGATGACAAAAGAGCTAATTATGTTTCAGAAATAAAGAGAAACAGTTTATAAAAGCCAAAACTTTTTGTAGTTATCACATTGGTCACTACTTTTTATGTGTGTTGCATCATTGTTAAAATCAGCAGACTAACATATACATGCTGCTGCTAGTGGCAACTGATTATGATCTGTTTTTTCTTGAAAAAACAAAGAAAAACCAAGAATGTCTGCAAACACCTTAGCAGGAGGCAGTGACTTCACTCGTATGCCTGAGTAATTAGATCATGCGGTCTAGGGATATATCTACCGCATTCTTTCTGGCATGAATTGGTCACATGATAGCTAAATCCACATGATTAATGTTGCAGGGAAGTTGGTTGCTTTTAAACTGCCAAAACAAATGCTTGCATGCGTGATGATTTTTCTCTTTATTCCTTAAAAGTTTTTCTGTCGTCAAAGCCCATCCTTCATTGTCACTCCTAGACCAATCAACACAGCTCATAGACAGATGACCCCTCCTCCTGACGCGAGGTATTATTTTTACTGCACTGAAACCCTGCGAGGTATGTTCACAGTCAAACAAATGGAGCCTCTCCAAGCCAAATAGTTTTGGGCTCCCCACTGAGAGCGCATGCTTGGCCTTAATTCAGCTTCTCAGAGTACACACTTAGTTGTGTTGGAGAGAAAAGCAATGTCTTGTCCATAGCTGCATATCTAAACACACACACAAACAAATATGGCACTCTACCCTGTCCAGAATCCTCTGACTTGAACCTGCTGCTCTCACTCAGCAACACATAAATCACTGGGCTCTCAGCAGCGCCGCTGGCTCTCAGTGCCATGATGAACTGGACTCCACAGGAATAACAGTTCGTAACAAGATACAAAAACTAATCCAGGGCCGAGACAATTGCTGGCATACAGAGGCCCTGGAGGTGCTGATACCTCCCTTGGACAATTTGTTGTCTCTACCATGAGACCTTTGACTTCTACACCAAGGCCTGCTGGGTGCTACTGGTCAGAAACTTAGAGGCGGAGGAACGAGTGAAGACATGAGGAATGGTGACAGCATAACTTCTCAAGTCAGCATTACTCTTGGATTGACTAGACATTTCTGCCCCACCAATCCAAACCTTTTTAAGCTTGTTAAGACACTTGGAGACCAAACATCTAAGCAGGTCATCCGTTTAATTTACGTCAAACAACGTCAACAAATTCCCAATTTTCACTTACAGGCTAGCAAAATTTGCATAAAGCACTTGTTATTCAGACCATGTTTACTTTCCATAACATTGAGATTTTATTACAGGTCTCAACAGGCAGCTCAGCATACTTCAGATATCATTACAGCAAGAAACTATGTATGACGTCTGAGTGAAGATTTATGCAGATGTTACGCAATGATAAAAAAACCTCTGTATTTAAACCTGAGAAGCTCTACTTACATGGAAACTACTATAACCAAACACAGTATCAAGTTTGTTCTGGTTTCTGCTTCTTTAAAAACCCTTTGCAAAAGGATCTCCCCAATTGGCTACATTTATGGTCAAATACAATGAATTCAAACCAAGATTCCATAAATGCATTTTTGTAAAAGTTATGTCTAAGGCAAGTTTTGCTATTTCCCCAAACTGTTAAAAAGCAGGAGAAAAATAATCGACAGTTTGACCTGTTCCATAGAAAGACTTTCTCCAGTTTGTTGCCACGTTGAATTCTGGAATCCCAGAATCCACTGCAAAAAACTGATTTTGCAAATTGTGCAGAAAAAACTTTAGTTTTTCTCATGTTATTTTGCTTTGACTATAAAAATGAGAAAAATGTTAATGAAGATCCTCCTGCTTACTTGTATTAAAAATGCAAGAAAGTCAAGCCAAACATCTTTTTTTACTATCGAATATAAACATGACAACATTAAAGTAGAAAACATTTCTTTTGTCTAAACATGTAAACGCAATTATATACCTTAAAAAAATCCTTGTCTCTGAACAGCAACAAAACACTGTTGTGCAGCACAAAATAAGAATGTGAGCTGTCAATTTATTCCTGCAATAAAACACTTTTTAACATAATTTTGCTCAGTTATCTGGCGTATTAAACATTTAAACATAAACGACTAAACTTCATTACATAAAAAAATGAAAAAAAATGAACCAAAACTACTAACACATTATTTATTAGTATAATTTAATTGTTAGCTTTTTCTTAAAAAAAAAACAAAAAAACAAAGAGCCTCAATGGAGGGACAAAAGAGCTGTATGTGGCTCTGGAGCCTCAGATTGCAGACCCCTGACCCAGGAGCTAGTGCTGGTTTGTAACTTCTTCACACAGCATTTACAAGCTTCTTCCCAGTAGCAGATTGCAACTCTCCAATCATACATGTTTTATTCAATAAACCAACACATGGATGTCTGTATACTCCTTCATCCTACAAGAGAAGCTACTGTTTACCCAGCCTCAGGGCTCCAAGACATGACTGAAGCACCTTAGAGACTTCAGCACAAACTTCTACCAAAACATGGTATAAATGCATGAATGTGAACATTTACCTGTCAACCTTAACGTGGTAACGCACGATTAATTTAAAAAAATGAAAGTGTTCTTCTTTATTAAGGCAGATTAATTACACATCAAAAGCGACGGTCTACCACTTTGCGTCGGGCAGTTCAGCTTCCACGGCGTGCGTTAATTTCTGAAAATACACACTTCGTCGGGCATCATTCCACTTATAACATGGCCAAAGAAATAAATAAGTCACTGATGTCACGTGCCCAATCCTGAGTTCCTGATTGGTTGAAGCGAGGCGCCAACCTCGCCAAAGATAACATTTTATGGACTCTTGACTCACTGCGTCTGATGCCCAAATGACGCCGTGCCGCTCAAATTGCACTGCTGTCAGAAAAACACGCCACGCCGACACTAGAATCACGCCGCAGGACCTCAGATTGCGTGCATTGACTTAGCATGAAAACTCAACGCCCCTGCCGCGCAAAATTCGTCCGGTTTGAATGCAGCTTAATAGAGTTTCTGTTAACAATTAACTTGTTCTAAGTTTTGTTTATCATCAATTTAACCAAGGTAACATTTAGGCTCAGAGAGCCACAATGTAATTTATTTTTCTGCAGCAAAAAAAGGTTTTTTGTTCTCTATTTTAAAAGACCTAATACTAGTGTATGTGATTCTTCCTATGAATTTTGTTGAAACACTCATTTTGAGCAAAGTTTATTTGAAAAATAAAAGACTTTTTCTCTGAGTGTGATTGCAACACAGATAGCTTTTCCTTCTCCTTGACCTAAAAAAGAAAAGGCAGTGTGTTTCTTTTGATGGACAGCACCACTTCACTCTTCCACATTGATGGTCAGTCACACAAACAAAAAGAGGGATGAGATGAGTTTCTCAGGGGAGTGAGGATAATAAAATCAGGGTGTCTGTGTGTCCAGAGAGGGGGCAATATTTGATGCTCTAACAGAATGAAAGTCTTTGGCAGCCCAGCCTGGTAGTCTTTTAGCTAAAGCAAGCAGATTTCTTTGAAGCCTGGCCACCTTGACTGAAGAGTCATTACTCGGGTTTTTCTATACATTAGCCATGCTACAGCAGCACAAGTGCATTACAGGCTGCCGCCCCAACAGGGCCCAATTGTACTCCCTCTTGTTAAATATTACCCCAACAGAGCTTTTGATTTTAATTTCATTTTTTTCCTCCCAGAGCCTCTTATCCTCCTCCCACCTCGATCAGATTAGGATCGATTGCTGCGTGGCTGAGCTGGCCCAGACATGAGGACCAGAACAACGCTCCAGCATGATTGTGCTCCTTAGGCCCCGCCTTGGAGACTATTCAGGCGACTAAATAGAATGATTTGCCCTTAGATGTCAAATTTCCTCCAAGACAAGGATGTCAATACCAATTAGATTGTCTGCAGTTGCCGTAGTTACTCCAGCCTGTCCCTCACCACCGCAGCCGCCACCCCAGCATCTTTCCCTCTAAAGATACACTTGCTCTCTTTTAACATCTCACTCACATCTCTTTTTTGTAAGCAGAGTGGTGGTCTCGGCACCAAGCCTTTAGCCTCAAATCAGTTTTATGGCTGGCACTGTGCAGACATTAGGCTAACTCCATTAGCCTCTCTGAAGGAGATGGCCTGAGGGGATACTGAGGGGCCAAGAAAGGACTGAGCAGGGGTGTGTGTCTTTATACGTGTGTGCGCGCACTGGGCAAAAAGGGTGAAGGGGTAACATTGTCTTACAGAGTCTTCTGGCATTTTCTTAAAGGTCACTGTCTGCTAGTTGGAGGAGGTGCAAACCCACTGGAGCAAGGACATAAACAAGAAAGAGAAGTGGGCAGAAAATGGATTAATGAACAAATGCAATTAGGAGAAAGGGTGGATGGAGAGAGTGAGAGAGAGGACTCTGTCTCCACTTAGTACTGTGGCTCCTGCAGGCGCTTAAGTGCTAACATGACAAACAGATGTGGCCACGGCTGGCCAAACATGGGACTACAGGCTCATCCACATGCAACCATTTCAATATTCAAATGTACAAATACAGTTTTTACATGCAACACATATTTCAGCCTGGTGATATTCATTATCTACTTTTCATTATATCAATATTAACCCATTAGAACCCAGAAACATTTTTTTAAAGACCTACTCTGATGGGAGTTGTGTTTTGTACATGTTCTCG
This sequence comes from Oryzias celebensis, assembly GCA_014656515.1. Classification (NCBI taxonomy): domain Eukaryota; kingdom Metazoa; phylum Chordata; class Actinopteri; order Beloniformes; family Adrianichthyidae; genus Oryzias; species Oryzias celebensis. Next base: position 12,160,357 of record BNCR01000012.1, read on the forward strand.
TAGCCTTTTTCTGATGATGGAGGACACATAAAGAAAATCAAGCTGAAAAATGCATATCTTTTTTGAGTTTTTCTTTTTTCAATTCATTGTGAATCAGGAACAGGCAAAATAACGCTGTTGGAAACTGTTTGTAAGTAGACCCTACAAGCAAGCTCCCTGCTCCGCTCCATTCTAATGCACCCATGTGTACATCTTTGTTTTTCTCGTCTAAGCTGGCATCTGGCTCAAAACTGTATGGCTGGATAGCTCCAGTATTGCTCGTCATTTTTGTTGCACTGGTAGTTTTAGGTTGGGGTTGTAAGGGACAGTAAGCTAGCGGGGAAACGCGTTAGCAGATGGATGATAGGAAATCGGGCTGGGCTTATTCCACTCCAACAGTCCACAACTCAGAAGCATTTCTAATGAACTACTGCAGAAACTATGTCCTATAAAACAACCAAGGCTCTTTTTTAGTTTATTTTGGCTAAAAACAGTATAATCATGCTAAAAAGACCCCAGAGAATGCTTTTACAATAGAAAAAAAAGGGAGAGAGGGACTTTAAAAGAGGATTGTGTGGAATATACCACAGACCAAGAGGACCACCTAACACGTTTTTATGTTCTTCTGTTACAATGATGTCACCATGGGCTCTTATGGGTGAAAAGATAAGCTCAAAACTGGTTCAGTGGGTGGCCATTTGGACTGTCTCTGATCCGAAATCAATTCTGTGAAAAAATAAATAAATAAGGCAAATTTCCCCTAAAAATCAGGATTTTCAGGGTGACTCTGGAACGTTAAACATTCCATCATTTGGAATGATTTAATACAACCAACTAAACAACAAAACATTCAAAGAAACCCAGACTATAAAGGCACACGGAGGAGTGCCTCTGAAATTCCACTTTGGGCCTTTATGAAAATGAGTTATGAAGTCATACAACCACTGAACACAGGTTAGGTGATGAGATCTTAGACAGCAAAGGCATCATCTCTCCCTTTGCTTTGCCCATTAACCTTGGGCCTCCTGACTGATTGAAGAATTTCAGTTTCAACATCAAGCTCCATTTAGGATCTTTTTTTAATGGTCAGAATCATGATGGTCAGAATCTATCAAATCCGAAGAAAGCACCTAGGAATGACACTGAATAAGTGAAGAATAAAGTCCTGGGAAGGACTATCACTCCACGTGTTGACCCATGCCAGGATGTATATCAGACATCATTAAACCAGATCTGAGGAGCTGTTGTTTTCATGAGAATTCGTCTGAAGAAAAGTACACATCTTAAAGTCCCACTGCAACAATCTTTTGATCTTCTGTAACGGGAGTTCCCACTGGTCTTTTAATTATGATTTTAAGGCTTAATCAAAAATCCTGTGTCGTTTTCTGGGACATAGTCTTTGCAGAGCAGCAGCAGTTGAAGTAAGCCTGCATTTCCCAACATCCCTTTGTTTACATGCTCTTTCGCTAGCTCACAGCCCCTCACAAACTTATCCTGACATTAGCGTTGCAACAAAAATGACGAGCAATACTGGAGCAGTCCAATCATACGGTTTTGAGCCAGATGCCAGCATCAGAATGGAAGGGAGCAGGGAGCTTGTGACCTGCCGATCACAGATTTTAGCTTTTTCAAACAGTTTTTTTTTTGTCTGCTCCTGATTCCTCGATTTGAATAAAGTAGAACTCAGAGATGCTGTTTTAATCTTAATTTTCTTTATACTTGTAAAAATGCCACAAGAACATGTTAAAAACCTCAAAAAGCCCATTTCCATTAGAATGGATCTAATTATTTGTGTTTAAAGAAATATTGAACCTGTTTTTAAATAGTTTTTTTTTTTGTTTTTGAGTAGTCTTTTACTAGTATAGTTGAAGTTTACAGAGTATAGATCTTCAAAGAGAACATTAATGCAGCAAAAGAAGGTGTTTTACTCATAGTTATGCTTGAATATAAAAGAAGTTGGAGTACAAAAATGGTTTTACCACATTCAAAAAATGTAAACTTCGGTTTAACTTTTAGATTGTACGGTTTAGAAAAGGGTGTACAATACAGCGTCTAATGAAAATGTTTGAGATATATTTAAACTTGTCTTTTTTTCCTTCTTCCAAGTATGTTCCAGGGTTTTTTTCTGTTTTGTACCCCCACTTTCATGTGGAAAGTACACTGTGCACAACCAACATGCACTTAGCAAACTAATGCAAGCCATGACTGTGATTGCAGAACTCATTCTTCAAACACTTCTCTTTTTTTCTGAGGGCATGGGGTTCTGCAACCGAGCAGTGAGAAGTCGAAACACCACTTGCATTTTGAAGTTGGTTTAACCTAGCAGTGACACCTACTGCAGATGGTTTGAAACGTTTAAGAAGAATAGTTTCCGCATGGTGGAATGCACAATTAGCACATCTGCTGCAGCAGCAACAGAACATCCCCCCACAACCTTAAAACCTGGCCTTCTCTGAGCTTGCTGTTGGTTTGCAGCCAACACAAACAGTTCTCACCACACAACTGCGGATAATTCAGCAAGATGGATTTCAACTGGGCAGTTTGCTGAATTTCCTCCTCGAATGTTGTAGTAGTGTCCTGCTTTTCTCTACCTAATCAAGAAAAAAATGGCAGATTGTGGACAGAACTGAGTGAAGAGGCAAAAGAGGATAAATAAAGGATCAGAGGAGAGGAGGAGAAATACTCACAGCCATGACACAGAAATTTACTACCAGATCATCAGTTAACCACACCAGGCACAATGGATCAAGCCGTTTAGGGTTCATTTTAGTCTTAACAATGCCCCTAACTGACAGTGACTGTAGAGAATAGTAATAATAGCGGGTTTAGCTTCAAAGTCTAAGAAGTTTGATGTCTTTCGCGGTAATTCAGCACAATGTCAACCCTCTCTTCCTGCATAGACCTTGTAAAATACAAACTAGTTGTTTCAATCTTTAAAACTAATGCTACTCATGGAGACATGTTTATCTTGCTCCCTTTTGTCTTGTGCTGAATAAGCAGAGAATGTGACCATTAAATATATTGCTGATCAAGAGACAAGGGCAGGAAAACATCAATATTTAAGCAAACTGGAGGAACTGCTGTCAGTGTGACGTAAGAAACCCCGTCAACATGACCTTATCAGCAAGTTACAGGAGATAAAGAGATGAATTTCCATAAAAATTAAAGCTTAAATGGAAATTATAGATGGCGATGCTTAAATCTCTGGATACTCATGCTGGTTGACGAGTAAAACTATACATTTACATTTGAAACCTTGCAATTAATCCCACATTTGAATGCATTCACTATCAGTAGGCCACTGATAATTGAAAAAATATGTGAAAGAAAAGGATCTTTGGACGCAGCAAACTCCATAAAATCCTACTTTCAGCACCTCTGAAATTAGACCTAAAGTCTCCCCAGAGGGGTTATTAGATGACAAATCCTTGCTATTGACCAAGTCCTGCCCTCTACTTGCTCATGACTCACATCTCTTTGATGTCCTACGCCACAACAACATCAGCTCCACTTCCTCTTCTCAAGCAGGGGGAAATGTAAGTTTCTCCTTTCCAGAAGACCAAGAAAAAAACGAAGAAATAAAAGAAAAGGGAGACAAAATATTCCAGGTAATCCAGATGTTTGCATCCCCTGTTAACATGTGGAAACATGAGCTCGCCGTGGGCTTGCATTAATGAATGTAGGGATCCATCTGGGGGTGCTGATAGGGAGCGGGATGCGGTGTGATAGGCCATGCACACGTTCACCCGGCCACATGTGCTAGCAATAAGTTTAGCCTCGCTGCTACTATGGTCAGGCACAAAGATGGAACTGAACCGATGACCTTTCGCTGAGATGAAAAGCAGAAAAAAAGTTTCTGCATCAAACCACTGCTGGTCGTGTGAACCTCAGAATAATTCGAGTTTTTCAGGGTGAAAAGCAAAGAAACAAAACATGATCAAGACTATTTTGATCAAATGAACGTAGTTTTCTGTAAATGTACATTCAATATAATGTTTTTATCATCATTTTTTAATTCAATTTGTTTGGTAAAACAATTTTTGAAAAAAGGTAACTACCCATGTATGATCTTTAAAAATTGGGGTTGAAAATATTATTATCATGGTAGCTAAAAAATATGTACAATTTACAATTATTGCCAACTTATTTTTCCTTTTTGGACATAATGATGTTTTTTTCAACCCAAAGTGATAAAAGATCCGGCAAAACAAAGAAATGTCAACTTTTCAAAGAAAACATTCGCTATTGCTTCAACTAATGAGCAAAATACACTATAATGCTTCAAAAAAGACCATTTAAAAACTTGTAATTTTCATAATGTGCATTTTTATTTTTAGCAAACAAATTCGTATCCTCAAAAATAAATATTCTTGTTGCCAAAAATGCATGTACCTGCATCTTCTTTTGATTAAACAAGTCTTTTACTCATAGCACATCTGCTTCATTTGTGCTAAGCGTGCTTCAAAAATTATTGACAAGGTAAATAACTGGCTGCTCTGGTGTCATCCTGCTTGGAAGAGATTAAATCTTTGACTGTATGAAGTGATCATATTGCAGCAGAGCTAAGCCGATTCACGTGACGCATTTTGGAGTAATTAGAAATCGATACAAGAGACCAAATACAGAAAATAAGCTGCAGCGTGCTGAGTAATCTTGAGTGACAGAATAACTGTGAATTAAACACTGTCCAGAACATGTGTCCTACAGTCAAGGAAAAACTGTGTGCAGTCGCCAGGATAGCATTTCATTAGGGGAGCAGAAAAAACGGCAACAGCTGAAGGGGAGAAGAAATCACCAAGGGCAGATGAAAATGTAAAGATCAAATGAATTGCTCCTGCCTGAACTGTAAATGAACCCCTGATCCTCAACCTCCCTTTGGCACTTGAAGTGCTCGCAGCTATCCGGCAGGAATGTCATGAAAAAAAAAATCGTCACAAGGATTAAAAATAAATGTTTTATTCCCGATTTAAGCCTATAACATAAAAAGCACAAACTAGCATCAGGGATTATTAGCAATTACCCCATCACTCTGGTTTATTGTGTTAGTTTAACTTGGGCTAAAGTTTCCAAAGAAAGCTGTTGACAGTTTAAGTGTGCTTGTTTAATATAAAAGTGTTATACAGTTTTGTTTTTTTTTCTGAATTGGAATGACACAAAAGGAGAAACTTTTAAACAGTCATCTAACATTTTTGCACCTCTGCATTGTTTAACTTAGGATCTCTCTTCAGCGATCAGCCGTCACCCAACAAATTAGGCTGCAGCCGGCCCGAGGTAATGACAACCACAGCAGCGTGGTTAAAATGGGATTTAAGAAGCCTAATGCTCTGTTTGTTTTCTTATGTGCTCTAGCGGAGGTGCTCTTAATGCAGCCAGAGTGTGGTGATTGGTTTGTTTTTTGTCTGTGTTTGTATATGTAGACACTCCCTCCTCTCTTAAGCTGCTGGAGGACGTTTCTGCCCGTCCATCTCCCTCCTTCACGCACTTTCTCTGGCAGTCTTTTTTTTCCTCTTTCCCTTTATCCTTCCCCTGTTCTGTCTGCTTCTTTCTTCCTCCTCCTTTCTTCTGCCTCTCTCCTCCCACTGGAACTGATTGCATTCCTGCCAGAAGGGGCAGAGGTGTCTGTGATCCAGTTGAGGACCACTCTTCTTCTCTTCCACTGTTCTCTCCCTCATGTTGTTCTCCGCACCCCCTCCCTGGGAAAATGGGAGCACCCTCCTTTCTGGTAGGGTACAAATCTCCTTTAAATATGCTGCCAGCAGTGGCAGCAAAGACCTAATATAACTTTATCTGTCGGCTGCTGTGTGCTTGCACCAGTCCCCCTGTTGTTCCTGCTTGAGTCCCTGCAGCTCCCGGAGGCTGCAGGGGCGGCTGTTTAAAGGGGTGTTAAGAGAGTGAGGTAAGGACTGCAGGGAATGTGTGGGGTAAAATAAGATTATAATATAATCCACAGGCTAAAAACATTCCACTTTTCAAAGTACTTCAAGCTGTACAATAGCAAGAAATGCACATCTCACAAATGTCACAATTTGCATTCATAAAGACTGACGTTTTTGTCATTTCTCCGTTTCTTCACTGATGTTTTGTAATTGGCTTGCTTCCTGGTGCAGTGGCAGACAAGCAGCGGCAGCCTAGCCGGTCCCATTGATGTCCCATTGAAGGCATGAGGGAAAAGCCGGAGAGGCAGCCCCTCTTTTTTATGGCAGCCCGCTGGAGCCTGCCTAAGATTGTTGCCCGTTTCCTCGAATTGTTCCTGGTTTACTCGGAGTGCAGCGCTGTGCCGCTGTGAGGTGGAGTGTCGCAGACATTTAGGGGAGCAGCCAAAAAGGGGAGGTGGACACAATAGGATACGAGGATGTTCGGTTTCTGTGAGCTTGACTTTTTTTTTTCTTTTTTTGCTGTATGGGTTACTTTAATCGTGGGGTTATATGACATTTGTACAAGCCTCCCTGCTCCAAAGCACAGATTAAATGACCTGGAGGCCTGTGATTGGAAGAGGTCGGGACAGCTGATCTGCAACTGATAATCTTACACTCAGCTTTAGCAGATGTCATAATAAAGAATTATTTTTAAGCAAACAAAATCAGTCAAGAGGCAGTTAAGTTTACCTTTAACATACATATATCTCTTAAATTTAATTGATTATTTTGTCCAAAGAAATACTTTAAAGCACACAAATTAACTTTCACTAAAGAGGCTAAAATTACCTTGTTGAATTTGCATGAGCTCGTCAAATCATCCATGTGACATGCAGTCAGGTCTAAAGTGTGCTCCTTTGCATCCTCAATAATATCCGACTGATTTTGAACGCCGGCAGTCATGCGGGCCCTACCTTTGTCATCCAACTGACACGTGATACTGGGATCCTTCTCCGAGGCAGCCCCGCCGGGATCTGGTCAGAGAGAGGTAGTGAAACACACTTCAGACCAGCAGATCCATTTTCACTGGACTTTGAATATTTCATGCGGGGAGTCATGCAGCAGACACACAAACAGGCTAAATAACAACAACGACGCACACATAATCAATGTGCCTGATTAAATATGACATGTCTTAAAAGTGTGTAAAAGCATCTTTAATTTACAGCCCAAAAAAACAAAAATGCAGAGCATCTGGGAGGGATTTTACTACTCATAGTCAGTGAAATGCTTAAAAAATATGTAAAAATAAATAAAATAAAGGCACATGCGAGCACATGTGGCCACCTCAGCAAAAAGGGTTAGAGGAATCATGTCTGGATTATGTTTCTGGGTGAAGCGCACATGTGGTCAATGTGAAGCTCTGATACTGAGTCAATCCTCTGGTCGTAAATGTGGACACAAAAGATAACGGGCTCAAACAGACCGCAGTGTAGATATGAGGCACATACCTGTGTTTGTTCATGGGCTTATTTGTACATTTGGCTATTTCGCGTGTAGGGTTTCTACGCCATTTGTCTTGGTGCAAGATCATAAAATCTTTTAGACATAAATGTCAGATATAGCTGAAGAAACACTTACATTACGACCTGTGTAAAACAGACAGTAAATCTATCCCGAGGATCAGCGGCAACAGCACAACGAGATGACGTGGTCTTACAGCAAAACCCACACCTGACCCCTAAACCTTCACCCTCAGAAAGGATGCTGTTTCACCAACTGTCTTCAAATACTTTCCTCTCGGAAAGACATCAATGAAACTAGAGCTTGCCGGGCTCTGTATGTGTTTATTAAGTATGCTCATGGACTGGCTTACTCCCAGGATGGCTGTAACTGAGAGATTTGTTCATGTAGGCATTAGGTCTGGCTATCGCTGGTGAATTATTTATTGTAAAAATCTTCCCTCTCCTTGAAGGATGAGAAAATGAGTAGGGCTGCTGTCTTACAGTCCCATACGTTTAAGAAATATACACAACTTGGTGGTGTGAATCAAAAACCAAACATAAAAAAATTAAAAGACAAACTATGGAATATATAAATAACTGTCATATTACAAATGTTGAATAGTGCAGTTACATAAAGGGAAAATAACTCATTTAGTGCACTGGGTGGAAGACAATTTTTGTTGAACAAATAAGTTTGTCTTTTTACTTTTCAAAATGTCACATAAAACTAAAAGTGCACCCTGTATGTGATCTATAGGGGATATATTTTTTTTACACAGTCTTAGATTTAACTTTAAAGAAAAATATCTTGACAGCAGTTTTAGCAAAGTAATTTTCAAAAAAAATCAACCAAATATGCAAAACAAATGGAAATTCTTACTTGGATGACAAATGTTTCTATTGAAATCTCAACTGACAAATTGTCTAATTTTCTCCAATCTAAACAAATCACATTTAATTGTTTTTTTTTCTTGTTTGCCCTTTTGTATTCTGTTAGAAGGTTTTTTTTTGTCTGATGTAGAAAGAAAAAGAGACAGGCATAAAGGTCTGGCTATTGTCTTTCAATAGGAGAGCCATTTTGGAAATCACCGCTCTCTGTTGGCTCCTGCTGCTCCCATTCAGTATTCCCTCATGGATTCACTGGATGCAAGGCTTCCTTTTATAATTTCCAGGTTGCACATACGCTGCCAGTCCCACAGCTTTCCAGAAAAGTTTGCTAATGTAAAATGACTGAATGGCTCGATGACAAAATGAAACATAAAACAATCTGAAGAAAAATCTGCATTTGTCCTCCAACTTACTCTGAGCTGCACTTTGCTACGCAGAATGTCTATTTCTTGCCTGAAACCAAACTATTTGTGTTTATTCAAGATTGCTCCATTTGGAATTTGGTTTGGAAAATTATCAAAGAACGTTTTTACGACTTTTAAATACATACCCCCCCCATCAAATTCAGTGTAAAGCATAAACACATAAAATAATTTTAATTAAAATTCAAGACTTTACAATACATTCTCCAAGAAAAAAATGAAGATTTTGCTGCTCAAAATCGATTCTAATTGGATTATTATTTTTCTAGTGCTGTGAAATCAGCTAAATAAAGTCACTCCGGCAAAACTAATTACAAAAAAAGAAGCTCAGGTCTTAGTCTTTATCTTCACACATCTCAAAAATTGTATTATCTGAGAATTTGCATCTTAATTTTGTAAGAAAAAATCTGCAAATACTGAACAGATTAACAACATGAAACTCTGTGTAAAATCCAAAATAATTTTGGGAGAGTCCGGCAAGTGAATGCTGACAACTTTAGGAAAGCTTTTAATATGTAGCCATCAAGCAGAACCTCAACAGTCCTCCAGTTCTCAAGTTGAAGGAAACTTTTTTTCACACCAGTGGGGCGTAGAATTCACTGACAGGACTGTTGGACACCCGCCCTGCTCATGGACATCAGAGTGACCACAGGCTAATGTTCCAGCGAGTGTGGTTGGTGTTTAAATTGAGCATTAAAAAAAAAAAAAGCTTGAGAGAAAAGTGAAAAGAAAAGCCGGAGTGTGTTTGAGTGAAGTCTGAAATTGTGCCGACTACTTGGCCAGGAAAAAACTGGAGGGTTTTAAACCAGCTTCTGAAGCAGTTTCATGCAGGGTGAACTGGAAGAGTGTATGCTCAGTTTTTTACCCTCAAATTTCTCATTCAAGTTTAGGCTCTTAAGACGTGACGTCCACATGCGTGGGCATCGCTTTTTGGGTTTTATTACCATAGTAGTTCACTCTGCTCAACTTGGTGTTAGATCCAAATAGTAGCTTGGGTCTCAAGAGGTTAAATAATGACGGAAAATCTCAAATCAAATCTTTTATTTATTTTCTGATTTATTTTCACAGAGTTTTATCTGGTGACCTTCAAAAAGTCAAACATTATTCACATTTCAAGATGACTAAAAGCTTGAACTTAGAATGCATTAAAACACAATAGAGCTGCCTTGGTCACATACCAAAAATTGTAAAAATGGTTTCCAAAGGCATGAAGGAAATGTCCACACACACTTAGCAGAGCCTCATCAACGATATTTTTACAGTTGCTCTTAATCCTCATGTAATTTTGTTACTACATTCGGTTTCAGTTACAAGTTATAATATGTGGAAATTGTCAGGAAGTACAATAGAAGAAATGTGAGATATACTTTTGTGAAATTTTGAAAAATTAAAACAAAGCATGTAATATAAGACTTGACTAACTTTAATTAGCTAAAAATGTAGAAATACAATTTTAAATAAGCTGTGGTCTGATTAAAACAGTGAACTAAATTCAAGTAAAGCATGTGATATGTTTTGCAAATGCCTGCAGGTTTGACAACTTTGCAGATATGAGCAACAGGTAAAACCGGGGTAAAAGGAACAGTGTGCAGCTTGTCATCTATGGATTATTTTCAAATGTGTTCATCCATGGTCTCAAAGATCCACAGATTTAAAAACAAAACAAAAAACTCTTGTGCAATAGCTGCGGCTCCTTATCTGGTAGATGTCCATCAGCAGCCTCCCACAAGTCTGTCAAACCTGCAGCAGCGACATCAAACGCTCCTCAGTGTTTACATGGCCCGGAAAGTGTCCAAAGAAGTGTGTGGAAAAACGCAAGGCGCAGGAAGCACTCTGCACCCCGTCCTTTGCTGCATACGCGAGAGCTTTGCGCGCCATGCGCCCAGGAGAATTGTCTGTTTGCACTGTGCGCGTTGATGGTCAATTTTTTATTATGTTGTTTAATCCACACTGGAGAAAAAAGGGGGTGGGCTGTCTAGCACGGCCCCAGACAAGCTGGCTCCAGTGGCCATCTCTGTAGGCTATAGGCTTCTCCATTTGAGCGGAGAGACAGGTGTAAATCTCTCCTGCGATCTTTACTCTGCACTCTGTGCGGCACTCACCTGGAGGTAAATAAATGCTTTATGGCCGCACAAAGGAACCAACTCATCTCTGGTTTTGCGGGCTTGTGCAAATAGAGCGCACAGCCCCGCGGGGTGGATGTCATCACTGTCTTGCACCAAGAGGCGCGCGCAGAAGATATGGTGGATCAAGCCCAATTTACAGCCCTTTAATAATCTATCGATTAGGAAGAAACCATTGAATTATCTATAGTCTGCAAATAAAAAAATACATTTTTAATTTCAAATAAATCAAGTTCAATTATTCAGAAAATAAAATACTTCAAAACAAGTGAAAACCTGTTTCAGATTATTAAAGTAATCTCAGATTAATTACTTGACGCAAAATGTGTTTAATGGATGCGTGAAATTGTGGTCATAAAAGCGAGAGAAGTGAGTGTGTGCGTGTTTTAGGGGAAAGTGAGGGGTGGAAAGGGGGTAGTTTTTTGTGCGCCAAAGTTCTGCAAAGTAGGTCTGTGCCATGTTTGATTAGGGCTTATTCTCAAAAGATGGTCGCAGACATGAGATAATGAGGTCCTGTGATAACGCGGGCCGCCTTTAAGTTTTTCCCATGAAAGGAGACTGTCGCCAGTCCACAAAACGACACTGTGCATTGGCACCACGCTACTCACTTCTCATTTGTCAAGCACAAAAGCTGATCCACCCCAAATCCGCACTAACAAACCGGGGAGCGGGAGCAAATCATATAATGTTCAGTCGTATTCACTTCGCCACTAATTAACTGGAATCCCAACTTATTCTTAAATACAGTGACCAATTAAACAGCGATGCATGCCAAAGGTCTCCGGGGCCACATTCGGTCGCCAGGAACATTTGTGAAGGTCTGCGGCTTCACTATAGGCAATGGATCTTATTAGGTGTATGACCTCAGCGAGGAAAGGTTACGGGCTTTTCACTGCCCTGCGCTGGACAACTCAGAAGCTTCCTAATCGGATTTTAATTGGTTGGTTGTGCGCTAAGATTGGGTCTTCTGGGTGCGCACTGGCGGTGTTTGAGCGCGCGGATCCACAAAAAGCGGACGCAGATGAATAAAATTGAGCTAAGTTATTTATTTATGTTTTAAAAATATATTTGCAAAAGCAGACGTGGATATCAGAATCAACAGGTGTTACATGCCATAGCAAATAAAATGCTAGCCTTTTTGAATTGCGCAAAGGAAATCCATGCGTAAAAAGCAGTAAAACAACACAATATAGAAAGGTAAACAACAGAATTGCCTACTTGATAAAATATGTATTTCTTTTTTATTTCTCCAACTACTTTTTTTTATCTATTTGGTTTGATGCAAAAGTTGCATGAATTCAGCCTCTTGCGCGTTTCCTCGTTTTTACCCCCCAAAAAACGTTTAAGTTAACCCAACCAAGTTTAGTATACGTTCAACAAGTCCCTCTCATTACCCCAAAAAACGTCTTCATGCAAAACATCTGTAGTGACTTCAATAAATGACCCTCCCCTCCTCTCCCCTCCCCGTTAACCGCATCCCTTCTCATTTTGATTTTCATGTGGTTTGGGTGTATTGTCTAACTTTAAATACGACCAGTCTCATATTTCAAATGTCGTAAGTATCCGAGCACTGGCAATTTAGAGATGAAAAAAGCACCAGAGGCAAACAGGCAGTTAAAGGGGAAAAGAAGAGGGAAAAAAAACGTCTCTCGGGTCACGCTGAAGTCAGATCTGAGCAGAGAAAGTTTTAATCCACGGTGGCTGATCAAGCTTGTTTCCAGACTGGATTTTATGGGATGGAGGTATAGATATTTAGATAAAACTATAGACCAAAAAAAAGTGTATTTTTGGTTTTGACTAAGAGGCCTGACAAACCTGTGAATGTCCAACTCAAGAATGACATTTAGCACAAATACATTAAAAAATAAATAAATAAATAAATACATAAAAAAAACATGAATTTGTGATTTTTAAAACAAAACTTTATTTTTGTCACTTGAATCATGCCTCAATGCCAGGCCCTTTGTGAGGTTTTCATATATAATTACAAGGTTACAAACAGAAGCTTTCTGCAAAGATTGGACTGACCGCACTCAGCTGTGCCGCCACCCGAACAAGCCGCATTTTAAAGTGCTGCTCCCGCTCCTGACAACTCCGTTAAATCACCCTGAAACGAAAAGTCAAGTTTCGGCAAAAGCAGAGCAGGAAAGTGGCCGAAAGCACCCATAAAGAATGGTGTCAACAGGTTGAGAAAAGTTCCCCAAAATACAACACTTGTTGACTGTGAATTTTATTTTAACTTTATTGTGAAAATTCGGCATTTATTTTGAAATACGCATTGCATTCGCAAAAGATTAAAAGCACAAACAATACATTTTTCCTGCACTTTCACGATAAAAACTATGTTTTTTTCATGAGATGTGCACCGTGTCATTTTCCTGATCTTCACAGGATTTACAACAAACAAACCCAAAACAAGTGGGTTGTGGTGCAGCAAAATCCACACTGAATGGTGCAGATTAGGGACTCAAGCCTGCACACAGCACCTGCAGGGAGTGGTTGGGGAATCTCTCTTCAAATAGCAGAAAAACGTATCCCAATAGGTCTGCAATGAAGCTGAGCAGGAAAAATGACAGACCACCTGAGGCACACATCCAGGGAAACCTGGCTTACCTTGAGGGTAACTCACACCTAAGTTAGTTTTTACAAGGTCATTTAGGATGGAGTGCACTGCAGTTTATCTTGTATAACCGTGCTGCAAAATTTCTTAAGTGCTTTTAAGGAGCTCCCTTAAAAACTAAAGCCCCATCTGGGATATGGTATATGCCTAAAACGTCCTTATTTCCTATTAAATGTCAATCTCGGGTCTTTTAGAACAGATTTAGTTAAAGGGTTTACATTGCACTTGATCCAGTTTCCTCCATCATCATTGTCTTTAATAAAATGTCTGATTGTAGTGCAGACAGATGAAAAAGACATGTTTTCAACCATCCTGTCGTTGAAAATCACTGCTGGTTTCTTTTACCAGGCTCTCCAGACTGCATGGCACTTGCTTTTCCGCCTATGGTTTTCCATTTCAAAGCCTTATGTCTCCATGTAAATACCAAAACACAGTAATCCAATCTGACCCCTTTGCAAAATTTCCAGAGACTATTGGGGGGTAGTGGGGTTGACATGAGCCACGCACTGATCCCACTTAACCTCCAAGGAGAGGCTGCCCTAACCCCCTTAGACCGAGACTCCCTCATTGGAGGAGTCCCTCCGCTTTTCTAGCACTCTCTTCTTAAAAGCATCAAGACTTGAGGTTGGAATCAACGCTTAAACCTTCTAACATCGTGCGGTTGAAGTCAAAGCTTCACAAAGTTTGATGCCTGCGGTGGAGAAGCTTAACGGACAGCAGAAACCCACATCAGGGCACCTCACTGTGCAAACCCCAAGACATTTTGACTCTAACCTATAACTGATGGCTCTCGTGAAGGAACGCGCTGTGTTTACACTGCGCTAACTTGATGACAAATAACCAGAGGATTCCTCTGTTTCCCATTTGCCATTGTTTGCCGTTTAGCATCCAAAACCAGATCCAGACCAATTCCCCGTCCTCGGAACACAGAAAGATGCTTATCTCGCATGCTGGCGAGTGGTGGCACGTAAGGCAAGCTAAATGCTCCTGACACATGGTCCACATCTGAGGCTTTTCCAGTGAGTATCTTGATCACACAGTCTGTAGCTTACAGAAAAACCCTGACGGCTGTTTATGGGGCTGAGCAGACAAATCCCTCGCATTATGCTCTACAGGTGATGCATGCCACTGGACTGGTTTGTTCTAATGGAGCTGTGTACAACGTACTCTCAAAATGCAGCTGTCATGACTCTATTCTGCAGAAACACGCAATAATGAGGTTTTTTTTCTTCCTTCTCCCATGAATTGGAACCATTAACAAAGCTTTTAGCAGGCTTCTAGCCAACGTGATGCAAACCTACATTTATTTGAACAGATTTCTCATTATTTGTACCCAAATGTGGTTCTGTAAAACACTTAAAACCTTGTATAATATGACAACATCTGATTCTTCTGAGCCACTGAAAAGTGATTTTCTTACCTATAGATTATGCATCAAACACCAGACACTCAAAGCTTCCCTTTCAATCCACCTCTTCCTAACTACAAGGTAATAAGGTAAAAGATATGAGCCTGACTCGCGGCTGATTAACAACTGCAACCAAAGCAGCAAATGTCTTCCTTGCCCATACCATTTTCCCTGTCAATCTGTAGTCAATGCGCTGCCATCAATAAGCACATCCCCTAATTAACAAAAATAGTATTTCATCAATAGCCATAACTGGCTGCTACAAGAATTGATGGGAGCAAGGGTTGAATCGGCTCAAAAGGGCCTGACAGAGATATTTCGTGGACAGGTAGAGTTTATTGTTCTTCTAGCCCTTTGACTAAAGTGTGTGTAGCTGTAAAAGCCCGGTTTGTGGTCACCGTTTGGGGGGGGTCGCAGCAGTATGAGCTGATCAATTTTAGCTCCATCTTCGAGGGGAACAGCCTTCGTTTACAAAGTCATTACGCTGCCAATTGAACATCCCATCCGCTTCACGTCAGGACGGACACAGCGGCGTTTGGAATCAGTGCGTTTGTTGAATAAACTAATCTGGCGATGTTTCCTCTCCCTATCATGTCGTGTTAGGGCTGATGACTCTCACCAGACAATCTCCTCCATTCAGGAGCGGTGCCACCAAGTCTGTCCTTGCTTATCATTAACAATCTGCAAATAAACAGGACAGCATACATTACATCACTTGCAGCTCCATGATCAATTCCAGGAATGTCTTTGAAGCTTTGCTTAATGAACCTACACAGCCTGGCTGTTAGTGGCAGCCGGGGCATGGAAGCCTCATAACCAAAGACCCTACTGCTGCTCTGTTTTCTTCACCACTGATATTGTGAGATTAGAAAAGGAGCAAAATGTCAGTGTGGTTATTCAAGAACACAAACAGCATGTTCAAGTTGGACAAGCAAACTGCACGATGCTTCAAATTATCAGTCAGATTAAAAGCATGAGTCATCAATTCCTTCTGCCAGAGATCACCTCTGCACGAGCAGGAAGAATTTTTAGATTTACCACCTCTGTTCATTTTGATGTGCATCTTCCTTGATGCATAAAGGGAAGCGCTGACAAAGTTTGCTTCATCAATCAGTCGCGTCAGCTCAGACCCTTTTATAGCCTCTTCCAAGTCCCTGTGAGCCCTAACCCTGTAAAAGTTTATATAGTGTATTGACCACTCTCCACTGCTTAGCTAATGAAGCCAGCTTGGCCACAGATACTGAGGGGCTGAGACAGTGTCAACAGTGCTTCCTATTTGATGACACCTTCCACTAAATTGAAATGTGCCGCTAATGGGGCTGAGTGTTTAAAGAAGAATAAGCCCCGGCAATTGACACAGACCTGACCCCATGCTGACACAAAAGGAAGGCTGTGAGGTTCCACCAAGTCAAAACGGAAAGTGCATCTAAAGTTTTGCTCTGATGAATCATGGACTGGCCTCGGCTGCTGGCGCTTTGGGATACTTTTCAGGCAGTAAGATGCAGCAGCAGCTTTTTAACAGTGTTGCATTTGTTTTCTGTTGCAAATCAATATCACAGAGCACATGCCAGATACCCCGTCCGCCTGGGGGGAATATGCTGTATTATGTGCAGAGCACTACCCTCTGCACACATGCATGCACATGCACAAGGACGAGTCTTCTTAATGACAACACCCATCCGTATAGGCAGAATGACATTTGACTGCGATTGTGATCGACAACGTGCAGAAGCTGTCGAGCTCTCACACTAACACTTGGAAAATGTGAAATCTGTTGAAGTTATGCCGCCACTGCGGCCCGGATTGAGCCCCGAGGCTTCAACTGACATGTTCCAGCCCTAAACTTCAAAACAATACAGGCGCCCATAAATGTTTTTTATGTGTGCAACAAGTGCATCACACCTTTTAACAAAGTCAAAAGAATTTTGACCAGGTTGCACAATTAAAAAGAGCACAAAGGCAGAACATCAGAGGAAATAAACTCTTGAACAGTAAGGTAACCCTGTTTCTTTTGCTAGAATGTGAACCCCATCCCAAACACCACCCGCCTTATGACTCAAGAAAGAATACCTTGGTTTCAGGCAAGACTGAGAAAGGTCAATGTTTGTCCGGTGGCTATAGCAGCCCAAAACACTCTAGTTTACCTGTGAATTTGTGGCTGACTTCAACATTTCTGATGCTTGACTGACTGCATCAAACAAGACGGCGCCTTTTTCAAAAGCGCAGTGACTTCATTTCTAAATAATGATGGACTCTAACACAAAAAAACACATAAAAAGCACTTTGTCAGGCTTAAACGAAATAAATAAAAAGTGTTGAAATGGACTCTTCTGCCAGTATCACCTGGTTATTGCTGCAGCGTGTGACTGTCATTTTACAAAAGGCTGAAGATGTTTCCCCGCAGAGACACTTGTGCTGGGAAAGTGTTCTATATTTAACAAGAGAATTGATCGGCAAATCATCAACGTTTTGATAGATAGTTCGTAGGCATGAACGTTGCATCGTGGCTGAAGGGCTCATGCGCAACTTTTTCCAAACTTTGGCGCTTTGTGCACACATCAGGGGAAGCGAAACGCCTGTTTTTGAAAATAGTTTTTACATTATTTGTTTATTGCCAAAAAGAAAACATTTTAAAGTAGTTCCCAAAACAAATAGTCGAGACAGTAAATTGTAGACTTTAGAGAAAAAAGTCTAAATACTAATTATGCATGCATAGATCAATAGCTTGTAATTGTTGGTGTTGCATTAACTTGTAAATTCTTTGCTTTTATCTGGAAAATCCGCATCTGAAAACTAAATAAACCGAGAATTAACAGAGCAAGTCTGAAAACACCCAGAAGAAGATCGCCGGCCAGCGGAGCAGAGCGCAACATCTCCCCCGCTGGAGAGAGCCGGCTGCCCGGCTTGGCTGTGCTGTTCGTCAGCGCAGCATCTGCCCCGCTGTTGACAGATTCACACGATACTGACCGAGGATGGGTGGCGTTTCACGGGGGTAAAAAAAGAAAAGAAAGGAGAAAAAAAAACCTTTTCCGAGTGTCCAAACACCTTTTTATAAGTCTGAAGTCTGTCCCCTCCGCCCGACCTGTCAAAACCACGCCCACAGCGCCTCACAATTGGTCGGAAAGCGTGAAAGAGCCAATCAAACGGAGCGCTGCTCCTCGTAACACGCAACACATCCATACACTATGAAGCCCTATGGGCCACAGAGGCGCTAGGAAAATCACGGAGCTGGGACCTTACCACCTCTTTCTCTCTTCCTCTCTCCGGACTCCCTTCTCTGCACACGTCTTCCTCTGAAAAAGTGTGTGCGCGCGCGGCAGGGAGAGGAGGAATAGAGTGAGCGTGTGCGCATCAGAGTGCATGTCCGGAGCGCGTAAAGGCAGAGAGAGGGGGGGGGATTGTACGGCGCTAACGAAATATTTCAACACTCGCAGCAGGACCGAAGCCAATAAGAAGGAACGCTTTTTAACAGGAATGCCGATATTTTGAACGGCGGCGGAGGAGGAAGAATGCGCCGCGGACAATTAAGTGACTCACCCCGGTCTGTCCAGATCAACTAATGTCCGAAAGCCAGCGCGACAACACGGGAGTGTCAGATGAGTGTCAGCCTCCGAAGTGAAGCGGCTCTGAAGATTAATGGAGATCCTTTTTTGCTTTTCAAACTTTTCATCCTAATCCTCAACAGCGGACTATTTCACAACTTGTGAAAAATATCGGATTTGTTTTGTTCCCGTGGCGCCAAAAGAGGAATTCTGGTTGGTTTCAAAACTTTTTTTTTTTTTATTATTATTATTTGCTTTTTATCTTATTTTCACTCCAAGCTGCTGCTCTTCTTGAAAGCTTCCGCTGCTCCAAGAAACCCTGCGCACGATCGTCTCCATTTGTTGCCTGCACTTGGATGAACTTCCTGATGAGAGATCCAGTCATACAAGGCTCAAGTATGGCATATCATCCGTTTATACCTCACCGGGGTCCGGAATTTGCCATGAGTGCAATGCTGGGTCACCAGCCTCCCTTCTTCCCGGCTCTGGCTCTGCCTCCCAACGGCTCCCTGTCTCTGCCGGGCGCGCTGGGGAAGCCGATCATGGACCAGCTCATGGGAGCCGCGGAGACCGGCCTCCACTTCTCCTCGCTGGGACACCAGGCTGCAGCCGCCCACCTGAGGCCCATGAAGAGCCTGGAGCCTGAGGAAGAGGTGGAGGACGACCCTAAAGTTCACTTGGAAGCCAAGGAGCTCTGGGAACTTTTCCACAAGAAGGGCACCGAGATGGTGATCACAAAATCCGGAAGGTGAAATATACTGATTTGCTTGTTGAAATAAAAAAAAAAAAGGAAAACAAAAATGTAAAAGGATTTCTCCTCCGTCTCTTTTTTGGTGCCCCAAAATTCTGAGCTTTAATTTCAATTATCCGTCATATTTAATCACCCCCCTTTTTAACACAATCTAAGACAATTACCTCTCATAATTGGCACACAGATGGCACCAACGTATAATCTTTAAAACATGTGCTTTTCAAAATAAAAGCTCCAGCACACCACCTAAGTAAAGAAAAACACTTAACGAATGAAGATTAAAACCTGTTGATAATTTGGCGGCTTTCATGCCTGCTTTTGAACACGTCCTTAATGACAACAAACGCATTGAAACAGGAGATTATGCATGCAGCAGCTGGGTTATTTGAATCCGGCGTCCTCTCACATTATGAGGATCCATACACACGCTCTGATATCAGTAATATGGTTTGTTTATAATCCTCTCACCCTTTGCGTCAGTGCTCTGTGTGTTAAAATGTCAAGTGTGGGTGCGTATGAAGCTCGGACTTGGTTGTTTGTCGTCATGGCAGTGAAAATATGCAAAAGGGGCTGCTGTGTAAAGTCTTCCAAAGCTTTAGAAGGCCAAACACGTTCTTTAGCGCACACTCAAGAGTCAGATTTTTTTTTTCCATTTTGAAAAATATACTAGAAATTCCCCCCAAAAAAGTGTTAAACTGTGTAAATTTACGCACCAAAAAAGCGTATTTTTGGAGCTGGTAAATTTGGAGCGTTGAACCCAAACTTTTTTTTTGAAGAAAAAAAATGACTGAAGTTCTTCCAACTTTTTCTCCAAATGTATTTAATTTACTTTACCCCCCCTCTTCTTTGTAGGAGGATGTTCCCCCCTTTCAAAGTGAGGTGCACTGGTCTGGACAAGAAAGCCAAGTATATACTCTTGATGGATATAGTTGCAGCCGACGACTGCAGGTACAAGTTTCACAATTCGCGGTGGATGGTGGCAGGAAAGGCCGACCCCGAAATGCCAAAGAGGATGTACATTCACCCGGACAGTCCGGCAACTGGGGAGCAGTGGATGTCAAAAGTTGTTAATTTTCACAAACTCAAGCTGACTAATAACATCTCCGACAAGCATGGATTTGTAAGTTCAACTAATGTATGTAAATTTTCCTAATAATCGAATTATTCTTGAATTATTAAATTATGTTATTATTGTTTTTTACATAAAGTATAATATCATTGTTTCGGATTTTCTCATTAGGGCTTCTTTTTATGTGTCTGTTGCAGACTATTCTTAATTCCATGCACAAATATCAGCCTCGCTTTCACATTGTGAGGGCAAACGATATTCTCAAGCTCCCGTACAGCACCTTCAGAACTTATGTTTTCCCCGAAACGGATTTCATCGCCGTGACTGCCTATCAAAATGACAAGGTAAGCACGATTATCGCCCAGAAGGGTGATCGGAGTGTGTTCCAACATTTTTTACAACATTTTCTCAAACGTGGCTGGTGTGTCCCCGCGTCCTGCCAGGCGCACGCGCTCTCTTTCATGCTCAGCACCATTTTGTTGTCATTAAATATGAAAGACGTCATATCTGTTTGAGAGACTGTGGGGGCTGGTGGTTGGGGAGGGAGGGGTATGATGTTGCAAGGAAGTGCCACATTCACCAACCTACATGTGGTCGGAAAGTAATAATTCTGAGGAATGCTATACAGGTTATCTTCCGTTTATTTAATCACGTGGAAGGGATTTGGCACTGGCTCAGGCTTCCTTTCTCCCTCCCCTGGATATTTTGCGTATGTGTGTGTCTGCGTGCGTGTGTGTGTTTGTGTGTGTGTGTTAGCTGAAGGGGCTTGGGGTTGGAAAAAAAATGGAAAAGAAAAAAAACTGGGGAAAAGGGGGGAATGCAATGGGTTTTAAAGATGAAGGGGAGGAAAGGAGAATGGAAATTTAACTTGTAGACTTTTATTCTTAAATTAAATCAATTAAAATATTCAGCTGTAATGTGCGGGAAAAGGTTGGCACCGCATCCACCTGCGCTCGTGCGTAAATGCGCACAGGAATTAAAGTGAAGAAAAGTGAATTTTGAAAAATTAAAACAAAGTTGTGAAATTTTTTTTTCTGATTACAAAATGACAACGTTTTCTAGAGTGTTTATTGTATTTATGTATTATTATCCGATGTGATGTTACGTTAACAAGTTAAAAGGAGAATACTTCATGGCGCGAGTTAAAATAAATAAAGTGTATGTGTTTATACATGTACGTGTCTTTACACATATATTTTTTTTATTATTTCAGATTACTCAACTGAAAATCGATCATAATCCGTTTGCTAAAGGATTCCGTGACACTGGCAATGGGAGACGAGAGAAGAGGTAAGACAAGAGGATTTGAGAGAGAGAGAGAGAACAAACGGAGGGGGGTCTGGCTGAGTTAGATTCGCACCACAAATTTTACATGTAGCCTTTTAAAAATTGTTTTTGAGATACACACATAAATACAACTTTAGTGAATCAGGACTTTTGATATTTTCCTAAATATAAGATCTCATTATTTCCTGCAGTGTGTTAGCCAGAACTGTGACTTTCACGGCTTCTGACAGCCTGATCTTTGGATTTTAGGAAACAGCTGGCCCTTCAATCCATGCGTTCCTACGAGGAGCAACAAAAAAAGGAAAACGGCGCTTCAGACGACTCATCCGGCGAGCAGGCTCCCTTTAAGTGCTTCGGCCAGGCCTCCTCTCCCGCTGTTTCCACCGTGGGCCCCCCACACCTGAAAGGTAAGCTGGAAGGCTTCTCCAGCTATTTTTCCACAATATTTTGTATTATTATTTGTCAAAGCATTTTGTACAGTAAAGTTAAGCTGAGATGCGAACCATCAAGAGAAAATTAATTGCATGTCTCCCGCACTGGATGCTAATTGAAATGCGTAAAAAAGCGCAAGAAAGAAAGAATCCAGTCATTAAATGGTGGCATAATCATGTCACAGATGAGCAGTGTGCCTGAAATTAAGATGGAGTAAAATGAATTAAACACGATTTATGTCGGTGGGAATCCAGAGAAAATCCACTTTAATTGCCGAGCTGACTAATTGCGTGTCATTGGAAACCAGTGCGCTCCTGCACGTTGCAACAAGTGGCCTGCACGTTTGAAAGGTGATCGAAAAAGCCAATAGATGCCCCTTTCTTTCCTCTGCAGATTTCTGCGACAGCGACGAGGACAGCGACGACGAGAGCAAGGATGGACACAACAAAGACGGGCCGGACTCCAGCAAGATTTCCACAACTACCGAGGACGCGAAGGACCACGAGGCCAGCCCGGTGAAGGGGGGGAATGCCCTCACGAACGACTCTGCCGGGAGGATCCGTGAAAGCGGCCCGAGAACTGAGAAAACCCCGGCAGACTCACGGCAGAGCCCCATCACGGTCATCTCCAGCACCACGCGCTCTGCAGAAGACCTGAAGAGCCCCAACCTGGACCAGTCCAAACCTGACGAGTGCAGGTCAATAAACAAGGAGAGCTTCATGCCTTTGACTGTGCAGACGGACAGCGCGCACTTGGGCCACAACCACTTGCATAATTTCGGATTTCCGCCAGGTTTAACCGGACAGCAGTTTTTCAATCACCTTGGCAGCGCGCACCCGTTTCTGTTGCACCCCAGCCAGTTCAACATGGGGGGCGCGTTCTCAAACATGGCCGCGGGGATGGGCCCTCTACTGGCAGCGGTTTCCTCGGGAGGGGTGAGCACCATGGACACGACGAGCATGGCATCGCCCCCCCAAAGTCTGACGGGGACGCCGGGCCTGCCCTTTCACCTGCAGCAACATGTCTTGGCATCACAGGTAAAACCTGTTTACTTCTGTCAGGGAGCTCATGCAAAGGGGAGGAATCTGATTGGACAGCTGCGTGGCAGATTTGATACGTCATAATGAGGGATACCTGTATAAAAAAAATAAAAACTTAAACAGGTAAAATGCTTTTAACCGCGTCAGCTGTTTGACTGTTGAAACAGATGAAATACTTTTACATTTGTCAGTCAAACACTAAATTCTTTGGTGTTTTTTACTTGTAAGTCAGAAGAGATTGACTTAAGAGGCAAAAAAAACGAACATTTCGCAGTGTGACATGCGCTTTTCTGGTGGCAGTTTGGAACATCCCACCTTGGCTTATAGAAGTAAAACTACAGACTATTTTATTAGTTAATAAATGTGACCTTATAGGTTATCTTATGGGAATTATGAGTTTAGAGGCTCTGATGGCAGAAGTTGTTTGAATTAAGAAAGTAACATGTTAGTGCTTAAGGCTTTGGAGCGCGCGGGGGGGAGGGGGGGGGTGTTTTAGTGCTAAAAGGTTTCAAACCAGTGGCAGTAAAAGTAAATAAAGGCGACATAAAGATGCCTCTGGGATTTTTTTTTCTAATGCAATGCGTTTCCAAGATCTTTTTTCTCGCGTTATTGATGTCACGGCACCAGCCTGGATCTTCACGCTCCGTTTCTCTGTCCACCCCCCCCCACAGGGCATCGCCATGTCTCCATTTGGGAGCTTGTTCCCGTATCCGTACACCTACATGGCAGCAGCCGCCGCTGCGTCCTCCGCCGCCTCCTCCTCGGTTCACCGGCACCCCTTTCTGAACGCGGTGCGCCCTCGACTCAGGTACAGCCCCTACCCCCTCCCCATGACGGTACCGGACAGCACCCTGCTCACCACGGCCATGCCATCCATGGGCGGCGGAGGAGGCGGTGGCACCGAACTCAAGGCGGACGGCATCGTCCCCGCCAGCCCCGCGTCCGCCGTCACGCTGGATTCCACGTCGGAGGTGACCAGCCACTCATCCGCGGTGTCATCTGGATCCGTGTCCATGTCTCCAAAAGCGGAGAAGGAGGCCGCGAACGAGCTGCAGAGCATCCAGCGCCTGGTCAGCGGACTGGACTCCAGCCAGGACAGGGCGCGGAGCGGCTCGCCTTAAGAAACAGCATGAAAACCACCAGAAAGACTCTCTCACCTGAATTTAGCCGCACAGATTTATGCAGGTTGAAACTAAATAATAAACAACTCCAAACGTGAACTTTTTGGATTTTTTTTCAAGTTTCTGAAATGCACTTTGTTTAGTACACACCTATTTTTTCTTTTTATTACAAATGAAACTCTACCCCTCTGTCATCTGAATACCGTACAAGTATTGCAAGGAAGCGCAGGAATGGTTGTGACTTTGAAAAGTTTGGAAAAGCTGCTCGGTCCTTGAATTTTGTCACAGAAGGAAAACAAAAATAAGTATTTGGAACATGCACTCTGAATCGACAGGACTTCTTTGGAAAAAAAAAAAAAGACTGCTGTATTGTGTTGGAGCTTTGTGAACTGATTGATTGATTGATCGGTTGTTGCATGTCCCCTTAAACCAGAATGTTATTTTAAGATCTTAAAAGGAAACATTTAGTGAGGATGGGAAACAATTCAAACTTCTTTTGAAACTTTTTCGATTTCTTTTTTGGAAATAATAAAAGGCCTTATTGAAAGATTGCTGGGACAAATAGGCCCGAGCATGATTTTTAGCCCAAACCAGGAAAGGGAAGAAGACATCTAATGAATAAAGAAAACGAAAAATAAAAGTTACTAATGATCATTTGTGTAAATATGGATATATAAAATATTTATGTAATTATTTCATATTGGTATTGCGTGTAAATATAACGGAGTAGTTTGTTTTTAGGGATCAGTTCTTAATTTATTATCGATGTACCTGTGTAAAAAGTTTGTGGATTATTATCCTTTCACATTTATACCCCCTCTTTCAAAAATATTGTCTTTATGTCCCCTCCAAGAAAAAAAAAGAAAAAAAAACACATCTCAGCTGTAGTTATTCACACTCATGTGCCATTGTATTTCCACCTGTTGTCCCCGTGTGTGAACTGTTTAAAACCAATCAAAAGGCGACAACGCACTGCACCCATGGCTTGAAAATAAATATATATATTTTTTTTCTTCATGAAAAATGACAAACATGGATCCCTCATCCTCTCCTCTCCTCTTTTTATTCCATATTTTTGCGCACCTGATCGTCAAAGTGCCGCGTAATCGATAAAAAAAAACATTTGAAGGTTTTTCTTTTGTGTTTCTTAAGTTGTCAGTGGGTTTATGTTGTACCGGAGTTGTGTCTAGTTTACAACATCGACATCGTGTTGTTGAAAGTTTCAATAAAAAATATTGAAATGCTGTATTTTTTTTTTCTTCAGGAGTATGTGAATAAAAAAAATAGTTTTTGTCCAATTTAAAACCATCCGAGAAACAGCTGAAATTTCTAAAACATTATGAAGGTTCATAAAGGAGGTTCCTTCAAATTCGGATGGATTTTTTCCTCTAAAGTGAATTTAAACATAACCTACTAATGATTGAAATGCTATTTTGCGTCAGAAAACTGAAAAACAAAAGGAAAGTTACTGTCGGTCAGAGTGAGATAAAGAAAAATCCTCTCTCTATTGCACCTTCAGTTTATCAAGACCATTTCTGCATTTGTATATCTTCTGATTAATGTTTAGCCCGCCTGGCGCTGGTGAATAGGTGTAAACATGATACAAACTGTCTCAATTGGTCCTCCTTATTGCTCACCTGGCGCCTTGCACGGGCATATCTTCCATTTTATTGCACGGAAGGCGACAATGCGTCTGTAATCTTCCCATAATGCGACGCCCCCAAGCGGCAGCAGGAGCGGCTTTATGAACCCAGAAGGACCAAAGCACAAACAGAGCGAGCGCAGACCGCGATGAACGGATAAGAGAAGTTGACCAACAGTTTGACTTTGTCGCAGAGCTGCTGGAACTGCAGTGATGTTTTGTTTCTAATAACCATCAGCGCTTCTGTGCGCATTTCTGCTTTTCAGGTGTTAGAATAAAATTATATTGACGCAATATTAAATAAAAAAAACGGAAATAATACATTTCAAAGCCTATTTGGCTTCTGTATGCAGCCGTTTTTAATGATAAATTGTCATTTTTACAACAAATAAATCAAGATTTTTAAAAGTCAATAAGTTGGATTTGTTATTCAAATGTCAAAACTCTGCAATAGATGAATAAAAGTAGACATAATTTCTCCTCCTTATGCTGCCTTGATATGAAACTTAACATGTGAAATAAAAGATCCAAATGCAAACCGTACATCTGCAGTTGAAACTCACAATCAATCAATTTGCTCTGCAATTATATATATAAAAAAAAACATTGAAAGGAGTAAACATCATTTTGTGGAGTTGTTTTCTTTGCTCAATAAGCAGGGATTTGAAATTGTTCATTTAAAGCTCACGGCCCCGTTGAACTGAAAGCGTTCCCCTTTTGGATGTCAAGGGTTGTTGCGCCATCTAGCGGCCATAAGTTAGGACCCATTTTTTTACTTGAATTCTGCTAGCTACCCTGAAATATTTCAATTAAAACACTGACCAGGACAATGATCTATTTTCTGTGTTTTTGATTTACAAGTTTCACCAGAAATATTGGTGTTTCCCGAAGAAAAGCTTTTCTCATAAATGGATCTGAAGGCGTGTGAATAATCTAGAGATGACTCAGAGTCAATAAATACAGTGTCGGCTCAGATGGCTTTTATCTAGAACAATGACAGCTCATCTTGTAACTCTTGGCACTGTTGGGTAATAATTATAGTGTTGCATCTCAAAATATGACATTGAGGTGGTGTCAGTCTTCTTCTGAACCCATGTTTCCTGCTGCTCTGTCCCAGTTGTCTGACAAGAAAGTTTTGTTTATCACAGAGAAGGTGGTTAATGTTCGGTTTGAACGCACAAAAGAAAAGTGTCTTTGCTCTGCATACACTTCAGAGCACTTCTGACAAATTTCTCCTGTCGTATTTCCTTGTTGCAACTACAAAGACAAGTGTCTTTCAAAACACAAATAAGTGAAACTCATTAAGAAGACTTTTTTTGTCACGCATTTATCAAACATTTTAAGTAAAGTAACTTAAGTGGTCAAAAAACACTGAAATTTGCTAGGATATCAGCTCTGTGTTCATTTAAAAAGACCCAGGTTTCAATTTTGGTAATACTTTCTATGCAGATCCCGTGATCAGCAGACAGGATCAAACAGATTAGAAATAGGAAGTGTCCCTAAATAAACACAACATTGTTGTGTTTAGGTGATACTTATACAAGATAATTTTTTATGATTTCAGCTGGTGGTGTGCATTGTGATTTTTGTCTAGAAAAAAAGAGTAATATGGCTCAGACAAGGTTGAAAAATACTGATCAACAGGATGGTGGATTCATTGCATCTGCTATTAAACAAATTAGACCTAATTTTCCATAAAATATTAATCAAATAATTTCAGGGTTTATCCAAAAGAGCACATAGAAAAACAAAATAATTTTTTCAGTCACTTGTATGAAAAACGTTAGTAAACATTTACTTTAGAATCACTTATCATTGAATGAGACTGCCCTCTTGTGTCCAAAGTACGTCACTACATTTGTCACTTCAATGCAAAAATGTTCCCTGTCAAAATGCCCTTTAATTAGATGAAATATGTTAATCATTTTTATGCTGCTGATTCCCATGGAGGTGGCTGTCGTGCAGAGGCAGAGCAGTTGACCTATGATTGAAAGATTGGAGGTTAGATTCCCGCCCTACCTGTGTACCTTGCTTCTTGTTGACATAGGTTGGCACCAGTTTTAGGCACCAGATCCTTCATCAGTGTGAATATGTTTACTGGTAACTGGGATTGTGACTATAAAGCGCCTCATAAGCCCTGTAAGAAGTCAGTAAAGCAATTTATAAGTATACTTCATTTACCATTTACATAAACTCCTCTAAAACAGTCTAAAAACCGACATAAATTCCTTCACCCTACCTTTTAAACCAACTTTTGACATATTCTCATTTTCATTGAGTTTTCTGCTATTTATTTATATCTTTGTTTATCCAGAGAAAACAACCGAATATTATTAACCTATGTTTTCATAAATTCCATTGGGTGTTTTAATATTCTAACCTAAATCATACTCCAATAGGTTTTCTGACATCTTGGGTTTGGTTCCATCACATTAATTTGCAACATAGTCCCTAGAGAGTAAATTATCTTTGTATAATCAACATCAGATGCTTTAAAAAACTGATTTTGTCAATATGCATGTTAAAAAAAAACTTTCCCCTTTGCCAACACTGTGAGCCAGCAAGTTATTTTTTTATTAAGTAAAGCTGAGGTTGAGCGTAAAAAGGTAACGTGAGCAACGAATGAAGCACTTGGGATCAGGGCTGTCAATATAGAGCCAGTTTGTTGAACTGAAACAATTGCACCATCTGCTGATGAAAAGTCCCATTGAAGTTAACGGCACGTCCGTTTATTCTGAAATGGAAATGTGTGTTTTTATAGTAAATGTAACCAATGTTTGGTAATTATTTGTCTGACTTCCAACTTGTTAAATATTTAGAACAATTTTTTTTTCAGAAATGCTGTTAGTCAAAATATATATTTTCTTGTAAAATATCGTAATGTTTACGTAATCTTCTATGTCATTTACATAAATATTCCTTCCAATGTTGGCACGCTTTACAAACTGAAACTCAGAGGAAAACTGGCTCATCAACTTTGAAATTAAATTATGAGAAACCCTTTACCATATTCTATTAAACATAGTTTTGTTTAATGCTGGTATGGCTGTGCATTTTTCTAAGAATACTAGCTACAACAATTCTATGGAAGCATGGCACGTGTAAATCATACCAAACAGTTGTCTGAATGACTGTGAAACAATATCATAAAACATTGAATCAATCTAAAAAAAAAAACTTGTAATGAGTAAAAATTGAAATTCTTTTAATTGTTTTTTTTTAATTTACAGTCCCTTTAAATGACAAAATCCTGGGTGGGCTCCATACCAATAAATAATTAGTGACCAATAAGAAAACATTCTATATGTTCTAATAATTTTGGCATATATGAAAAACATTAAATAATTTAGCAGCATCCATTACTTTCTACGCTTTAGTCATTTTCATTCAAACTGAGACTAACTGTACAAGTTGCAGCATCTGGATAGAAGTAACTTTAGAGTTTCTGCAACATAAAAGTGGGTGAACAGCTAAACTATAATTACCACAAATTGCAGAACAACAGAAAATATGTCACTTCAGGTTGACAATTACTTCCCTAAAGAAGCTGTGGATATTATGGCTGTGAAAATAGTTTCAAGCCCTCAGGACTAAATTGGACTCTGATGTTGTGAAATGGCACATCTAAAGGTATCACCTCTGAGGATAAAGTTACATTGTTCTGAGGCGTCTGCAGTTCACTGACATGTCAGTCAAGAACTGCTCTGTTTCTGCGAGTATCAGCCGTGCCTCTGCCAGAAAACAGAGCTCTGCCCCGAAGCTGCTGAGCTCTGTTGTAGCATGCTAAAGAACATTATAGTGAAGGAATCCGTTGCTGAACCTCACATTACACATTTTTGTATCCAGAGTCAGCAGCAGCTGCAGCACAGTCAAAAATGTGAGTGCATTTTGTTTGTGGAACGCTATAAATGGAAGCTTCATCTCATGACACTCTCAGCCGCTCTTCATTCTAAACTCAATGCCAAGTCCTTCCTGTGAAACAGATCTGTGTCATCAACTTCACACTTTCTCATCACCTAACACCGCTGGGCGTGGTTCATCCTTGTAGAATCGAATGAATGCCAAACATGGATCTTCACAGTTGTTGATCGTACCAATTACATGATGAGAAAAATCGGATTCATGTGAACTGTAGGACCATTGTCAGGTTGGGGCTATAAAAGGTGTTCAAACAGTACAGACGTCTAAGGCCTGGTACATTTGGAAAAGAAACAGATTCAAACGCAATGTGTAGAAAATTTAAAAAAAATTAAGATTAATTTAGATAATTGCTGATGTGTAGATTCAAGCTAACATCACAAAGGGGTAGAGTAAAAAGAGGAAAATAAAATCAATAGAATGCGGTAAAAAGCACAAAGTCATTTTTATTTGAAAAGAGATCTTTTAATAAAATATCAAAATCTAAACAATGTTTACCTTTAGGCATTAAAAGAGGGAAATACGTTTAAAAAGCTAACAGTTGGATAGAATTATTTAAAACTGAATTCTATACTGTCAGGATTCGATGTGCGAGCACAAATGCGGGACAGCTGGCAGCTCCACAAAAAACAAGAGTGTTTATTAGCAAGAGATCTACCAAAAAAAAAAAAAAAAAACTAAGGAAAAGCCAATAGCTTAAAAAAAAAAGGATAAGAGTCAGAAAATCCAAAATTCACACCAGGCAAAAACTTAACACATTTGACCCAAAAACCAGGCGAGAAGAGAAGCGGGAGACAGAAGAAGAAAACAATCCTGCAGAAAAATGAGGAGAGGAAACTCATTAAATACTGAAAGAGGAAGGGAAGCGACAATAGGATACAGATGAAACACATCAGGGAGGAGTGATTATCATCCCGGGGAGGAAAACACCCAAGAGGAAGACAAGGCACCTAAAACAAGAGAGGAAGGAGTGAAATGAACAAATGACAGACAAAAGCAAACAAACACCCCGTCTCAAACACAGCACATGACATATACAGCCCACGTATAAGTATTTTTGCTAGTTCTAAGCAAATGGTTAGTATTTTTTATGTATTTTAGCTACTAGTACTGACTGCACATGTTCAGGATTATGAATCTTGACCAGTTATGGTTCTAATGTCTTACCTACGTTAGAGAAATTTTAAATAAATTCAAAACGCCATTCATTGCACTAGTGTTTAAAAATCAAAAACACATTTGGGAAACCTTCAGCTAATTTGTGTGAACTTCAAGGTATCCTGTTAGGTGGAGGAATTCCTGTCACTGCCCCTCCAAAAGTGTTTCACATAGTTTTATCCTTTCTCTTCCTTTGTCCATGCAACATCTCCAAGCCATATTGTTTCTTCTCAGTTCTTCCAAGTATTCCTAAGCTGATGACATCTTGTTTTTTTCACCAGAGGACCTGACATTGGTGCGTGCAAATTACAGCTCCTTGTTGCTTACACAGAGTCTTTGTAACTACGACCTCTGCAACGTGTGTTCAAGCGGCCACTGCTAAAAAAAATGCATGTGAACGTGTGTTTCAGGCTTCTGCTTTCAAAACTCTCATGTTCTGCGTTGAATTTTAAACTGGGTCAAACTTTGACCAATCAGGGACTCGGATTTGGTAGTGACGTAATGATGGCGTCTTTTTTTTTTTTATTCACGGAAGTGCCGACAGTTTGAAAATAGATCATAGAGGAGAAGTTCAGAA
The DNA here is from genome assembly GCA_014656515.1 of Oryzias celebensis. Classification (NCBI taxonomy): domain Eukaryota; kingdom Metazoa; phylum Chordata; class Actinopteri; order Beloniformes; family Adrianichthyidae; genus Oryzias; species Oryzias celebensis. The sequence continues at coordinate 12,191,694 of BNCR01000012.1, forward strand.
TTGTGGTTTGTGTCCAGCTGAAATGATGACACCAAGTAGTGGAAAAGAGCCATAAAAGAAAAAGCTTAGAGCAAGATTGGCGAGATTTCCACCACTTCAACATTTCGCACCAGGTTTCTTCTAACTGTAGGTGGCGGACATGCGCAAGTAAACAGTAGGAATAAGAAAAAGAGCAAAAAGCCCCTCCCTGCTTGTCCAGTGTGAACACCATGGGATAAACGCACGTTCAAGACCTTTAGTGCATGCTTGAATGTGCATTTAATACTTGGTGTGTGTAGGGTCAAAGTTGCACTCCTGATGTGCAACCTCTGGTAAAGACTAACCTCATTCACTGTTTCTACGTACCTACCAATATTCAGCATTTACGACACAAAAAAAATTGTTGGTGTTTTTATTTACTTCATGTTTTTGTACTTCAATTCGTTTTTTTTTTTTTTAGGATTTTCCAAATAACTAAAATATAAAAAGTCTTTCAGCATTGTTTAATATTTGCCTCATGTCAAGACATCCTCTGGAAATTTTATAGAATTTTTTAAAACATCTGAACAATCCCAGGCAAGGAGAGTTATGATAAAGTCCACCTGATGATGTCATTCAAACATTTTAAATAATATTTGATTATGATTACTTTATTTCATAATAAAATAAAACCTTTATACCATTGATTGATAGTACATGCATAGCTTAGGATAAAAGACATGTGTAAACCAAAAAAAATCCGGTTGCCAAAGGAATATGAAAACCAGACCACATGTGTGGTACTATATGTCGTGTGAGGCATGATGCATTGTTTGCACATGCAAACTCACTGTGGCTCCGTTGTCTTCCACTAAATGGGTTCTTTACATGCTTTTCACTCATTCGGCTCTCAAAAATAGAAGCCCAAGTCGAGCCATGAGGTCCCCTCCTAAGAGAAACCGTTTAATCTCCACCATCAGATGGAGGTTTAAATGAGCTGTGTGGAACAGGAGAAGACAGCAGACTCTCCCCTCACAGGCCTAATAGTTTCCAACATCAGCAGCACGTCATAAACAACCACTGCCTGACAGATTAGAGTGAACGTTCACCGCAAACACAGAAATGCAGTAAACATGTACGTTTATTCATAGCATGAAAGTTTACTGACCAAACCCGCAGATTATGATATACTTGTATAATATACTTGAAAATATCTGCATATGACGACTCTCTAATGAGTAATACAGCGCTCCACACTGACGGATACACACTGGCAGATACACACTTTGTTGTGCGTCGACAGAAACACAGGTGGGTGTCCTGCGGGAGCTTTGCTCACAGTCCCTCCATCTTTGAAAATTCATACCACATTTCCAAGTTTTCTTATTTTTTCTCTGAGATTTCAGGCTGTTTCCTTCATACTCATCCATCATGGGTTGGAAATATGAGCACCCTTTACAGTGCACAGAGCTGCAATGCTGAACAAACATGCCACGTAAACATGCACCTTTGTGTAGTTCCACATGCAAAAATACAAAGCCAGTGTATTTGTTGTCATCATGTGCCCCTCTTATTTTTAACCAAATCGGTTAGTTTGCTGTAACACCGTATTTATCATAATAAAATGTCAATTTATTAAAAAAAGAGAGATTCCGATATCACCAGCTTGACTCACACATATTAGGCATTTAAGACCTCAAGTAGGCTAAGACACCGACAAATATTTATCTTTGTTATCAATAAAGAATCTGCACGTGACTCCTTATTGCGAATCATTTTGACCAAAAAGGAATTTTAAACCACAAGTCTGACTAGACTTGAGCAGGTCTGTTTGCCTGCTCAATATTTAAAGCAAAAATATTGCTTTCATATGGTAATGTATTCAACTTGGCAGTCAGGTAGCCTACTGACTTTGGAAAATGTAATAATTTGCCCCAAAAAGAAGAAAAATACTCTCAGATCTTATCATTAAAAAGTTGAGAAATTCTTATTGAGCTAATACAGGTAATATTACCCATCAACCAGGTGAAAAGAAAGTGTTTCTGCTTTTACAAACATCTGGTAAGTTGCTAACATTAGGCCGTAATGGGTAAAAGTTTTGGACATTTCAGCATGTGACTTTGGACTGGTAAGCTTTTGATGAAACAAGAAAATAATAAGATTGCAAAGACAAAGTGTTTCTAGATCTTAGAACAAAAATATTACAGCATTTAAAAATAATTATTACTAGACAACATCTAGTATTACCATGATTGGAAGCTACTCTGCTTTTTTTTTTATTTTAATGCTTTTTTTTATTATTTTGGATATTGGATATGAAAAATGTGTACAGGGTGTTATCAGTGTTTGATAAACACAACTTGACTAATTAAACATACATTTTTTATTTTACATTTATTTAACAATGTCATTTTAAAAACTAACAAAAAGGCAGTTTTGCATTAAAAAATTCCACAAGAATTAACTTTTTTGAAACCATTTAGATAAATACACATTGGACAAACAATTTGATTTAATTGATTTTAATTGATTTTTTTTTTAGCCATTCCCATATCTGACTAATTTAAAATGAATCAGAAACGCTAACCTGAGAATGTAGCATCAAAGAGTGCAGAAAGATAACTTGTGATTAAGAGGTACCAAAGCAAAACCCAAACTTACTTGGACACACCATCTTCTCCCATCATTTTAATTGTCTGATAAAACTGTTTGAAAATGTTTGTTTTTTTAGCTCTGTACTGTCTGTAGAGTGTGGAAAAAGTGCCCTTTAAGTGTTACATTTACAAATTGCCATCAACTGAAGACTTTATCCTTTAAATTCTGCTAAAACCACAACCCACAGGAGCCAGAGAGGCTGATGCCAACCTCACAAGTTAAACTGTGAAATGCCCCATGAATGCTTTTGGAAACTTCAAATATTTTCTCTGGTGTACTCACACGTGATCCTGCCACACGCAAACCAGCCTGAGAAGGTCCAAAAATAGAGAGCTGAACGTACTCCTGCTGGTGCTGCTGAAACTGTCTCTGGGATCTTTAATTATAAACATACAAGATTAAAAGAGAGCAAAACTTAGTTTGCTCAATGTGAAAATTGCAGAAATTGCAGATGCAGTGAAGTTGTTAAGAGTGAATGCATTATACTTACATAAAAGGCCATATAAAAAACTGAGTTTGTCTCCAGGTTACCTTGAATTCTATCACCTCATCTCCTTTTTCTAGCTTTAATTCTTCTGCTGTTCAATGTTTGCTTGCAAACACCATTCCAAGCACACTACCTCCATCTGGTGGGCAGTGTAAGCCACACTAAAGGCACTTAAACATTTATGATCTGTAAAATACAAAGGATTTCTGTGCAATGCACTTACCAAGAATGTTAGAACCTGCAACAACCCTTCATGAGAAGCTAACACGGTCAGTTTGTTTCCACTGTTGAGCACAGATGAAACCTTCTTCTTTTAGAGAATTCTGCTCCCTAACTTCTTTGTTTTTCTCTTGAGGCTTTAGTGGTTTTTACATTTTAAATTAATATTTTTTTCTAAACTAAGCTGCAGCGTGACACTTTGAGTGTTGATCAGTCTAGATCTTCTAGTTATAACACAATTTCAGATTTAAAGATGTTCCAAAAATCAATATGAATTCAATTTAATTTAGCATTGCAAAATAAAACTGTCTTTTTTGCATTGTGTTTACATTTGTTTGTTGGTAAAGAATATATATCTTACTGTAGTCCCAATCTTAGCTTCTCGTGTCACATAATATTATCCTTCTGATTTACACTCTTGAATATTTCATCTTAAACCAATAAAATACTTGAGCATATTTCATTCCTTTTGTCTTTCTTTAAAAAAATGCATTTCACACTGTTTTAATAAATCATTCTGTCTTTAAAACAAATTTATGAGGTGTCACTTGAGGTCAGATTTGACAGGCTTCTCCCCTGCCTTCTCCAAACACTTTTGGAGAAGTTTACACAAAGATGAACCACTGTTATGTCTCAAAATTTACTTTTTCTGACAAGTGTGCAGTACTTTATGAATAGATTCAATAATTTGTTGGCATACCTATTGTTTGTGATGAGGCAAAGGAAACACCAAGTTCATAATTTGTGGACTTGACAGAGTCATAATTTGTGTATTTTAGCCTGTCAGAGTTGAAGGTACGTTGACCTCGCTGAGGTGAGGCATGATGGCCTACAGGCACTGAGGGGTCTGTGAATATGGCAACAGTTGGAGAAGACCACACCGAGTGATTTCCAAACTCATTAGCCCAGCCTTGTAGGTGGCAGGACGCCAGAGTTTCTGCTGACGACAATGTCAGAGTTTCTACATGAACACAAATATGTGCTTTAAAAAGCTTCTATATGTGCATGTTTCTCTCATGTGTGTGTACTTCCCAGCACACAGACACCTGATTGTGAACTCACCCCATGACCTGCTGGTTTGAGGCTATTGACAGCCACAGCTGTATCCAATGACACCACTGGGTATTGATGAACAACTGATGTTTCTTTCACCCAGAGCTATTTTAAAAAAAGATTTATTATAAACTGAAAAGTTTGACAAGGTTTTATCAGAACTTAGCTGAACTTTATTGGCAGATTAAATGCACTGGACATTTTGATAAAAATGCATGTTATCAGTTTGATGTGTCGCTCCACGTTACATATTTTTGTATTTAAAAATGTATTGCAAAAATCCTTTTGGAATAAATTGTTTTTAGAAATATTTACCGTCCTTTAGTTAGTGGGTTAACTATTATTTTTTTTTAAATCAATTTTCATTGTGGGGACCTTCCTGTGTGGAGTTTGCGTGTTCTCCCCGTGCATGCGTGGGTTTTTTCCGGGGACTCCGGCTTCCTCCCACCATCCAAAAACATGGTTAATTGGTCACTCTAAATTGTCCCTATAGGTGTGGATGTGAGTGTGTGACTGTGGCCCCTGCGACAGACTGGCCTGCCTTCGCCCATGAGTAGCCGGGTTAGGCTCCAGCAACCCCGTGACTCCGAAAGGGATAACACGGTTTAGAAAATGAATGAATGAACAAATGAATGAATTTTCATTGTTTAATATTTTTGAAACCCATTTTTCTATGTTTGTTTGTTTCTATTTGAAACAGACAGAATGAAACACGATTCAAATAAAAAATAATGATAAATAAACACAAAATGTCTAAGGTTTGATCCGTCTCCTAAAAGTATTCTTAAACCTCCCGTCAAAGCACGTGGAGGTGTATTACTCACAAGAACCCTTCTGGTGGTTGTAGTTTCTATAATCAGACGCTAGAGGTCAGCAGAGTACGCGGAATGTGGAAGACACACCATCACTTTCGTCCATTCCATTCTTGCATGCACGTCAGAAGAACTGCATCCAGATGTGCTGGGATACTTTAGACTGTAATGACTTTATTCTACAATATTTCAAACTTTGGCCTCAAATGGGTCGGCCACTCCTTCTACTCGTAGTCAAAAGCACTGGAGTTAACAGATTAAGCCTGGAGCGGACATCCCCGCCTCTGCGCTTGTTTTCATTTTTCTCTTTAAAGACATCAGTTACGTTTTTGTTTTGTTTTGTTTTTTTTGTTTGTTTTTTTTGTTTTTTTAGCTCTCTAACATCTGAATACAGTCTGAGTTGGATCCTTTGGGAAAAAGCAAGACGACTCTGAATGCTGGAAGGTGGTGGAGAGGTTGGGATGGGGGTGGAGGGGGAGATCATGAAGGTGGAATGCGGGTTCCTGTGTGTGATGTGATTGTTAGCAGAAATGTGTCAGCCTCAAGCCCGAGCACCACCGCCCCTACTGCCGTCCACAGCCTTCTTCTGGTCGTAAAAGTAGTTCTCTGCGTGAATCTAGGCCTGCGCGTAAATGCGCATGGACGCGCGCACAGCTACCCAACACAGCCGCTGCGTTGCCATGGAGGCCCAGATACTTTATCTTTGCCTCCTTCAGCGGAACAAGGGTAAACTCATTCACAAGGTCGAGATTGGGAAGGAAGGTGGGGGCTTGGAAAAGACAACCAGATAGATTTGGGGCGGGTGGCAGACAGGTCCGTGTGGTCACGCATGGAGGCTGAGCCGTCTTGGATTAGAGGTTACATTGAGAAACTGGAGAATGGTGGCGGAGCAGGTTCTTTACTTATTGACAAAAAGGCGTAAAATAACCCACTGTCGTCTCTGCAAACCCCCAAACTGCAGTTTGAATGCCATTTTATGTACATATTGGTCAGTTTTTCGACCTCAGGTCATTTGTTATGAGCAGCTTCTGAAAGGATTCGATCTCATTAGCGTTAAAGCACAAACTGTTGTTAGGTGAGAGTCTGTTTTGCCACAATGAACATCTCATGCCTGACGAAACTTCTATTCTTTACCTTAAAAACATGTTAAAAAGTCTCAAACATTTGATCAAATCAGTAATGAGTTCCTCCCTCTCTCTTCTCCTCCTGGCTGAGTTCCTGCGAGCCAAGTTGTGGATGGGTTTTTAGCCACAAACCTCACAGCTGGTCTTTGCTGCTGCGCATATGTGCGCGCTTTCCTCCCCGTGGCAGCCATCCCGGCTACTCCGGCGGTCAGGTTTGGCCACTTCAGCCCCCTTTCACCTGCCTGTGCTCTCCAGGTCAGACTGAAAGCCTCAAAAAAGGATCAGAACCTGATCACAGTCAACAGCCAGGAGGTAGGAAGCATGCAGAGAACCCCTGAATGTTTGTGTGTGTGTGTTTCCTTGTTCTGGATGTGTGCGTACAGTGCTATACAGTCAGAAGATGGGTGCTGATGGCTTCTTTAACGTTTTCCACACAGTTTTAAGTTGGAATTTCAGCCAAATGGATTTGGCACCTGGTCACTGGCTGCTGCTGGACTCCAGTGAAACGTTTTAGTTTAGAGCCACGTCATTTCATGCTAAAACTATTTAGATTTTATTTAACTAATACATTAGAACAATCCGTGTATTTAGATTTTTAAAGATCATCAGCTGTATTGCTTGTTATTGAACAATAATTCATGTATTTGATGGTTTTTTTTAAATACATATATGGTATGATCTTGACGCGTGGGGTGTGATTATTTATTTTAAGACACCTTAGCTTAAAGCGTCACTGCAGGCTGTTGTTTTCTAGAGTTTATATTAGATTTTGATTAGAAATTGATTAGAGGTGATCAGTTTAATACACTAAAAACACAGATTTGAAGAATATGGTTTTAAAGTTGTAAGGAAAATTGTTTAAGGAAACATTTTGTTACGTTTTATAATTTCATCAGAAACAACAAAACAGATTTTTATTTTTTATTTATGTTTTTTTGAACATGTGGAACTGAAGTTGTGACTAAGCTAGACTGAGCTAAACGTGCTCTCAGTCTATATGCGCAGCTCTTGATTTGCAGGTGTATTTTTAAATGCACAAAGTTGAAGCACAATAATTCTTTGTGCAGGCTTTGCTTTTTTTCCATAAATACGTTATTTGCGCAAAATCGATTCAAATTGATATAAATGTATTAATATAACGAGTCTGATTGACTTTTTTTAAAATATTGTGACTGCTTCTTTATTACGCATTTTAAATTAAACTTTTTTTTAAACTAGTGTATCTAGCACACCTCACTAAATAAAACAAGGCTTTAACTACAGGGAAAACTGTTAAGGATTCAGTCGGATTTGTTTTGGTTTTGTTTTTTTCTCCTTGCAAGGACCTCCACGTGGCTTCTCCTCTTTTAATGACCCAGAGGTTGCGTCAAAATTAAACCTCGGGCTGCGTTAATTTTTTTATTAACTGTATTTATTTCTATGTAATTCAAGGCCTAAGTTGTTATTTTTTGCGTTGCATTTATTATTCGAGATTTTTCTAATAGAGTTTTCCTTCTTCAGTGGAGGAGTCTGTTGTCCAGTAGGGGGTCGTTTTGACACTTTTATTTAAAAAGTGGTTGCTTTTCAGGCTTTACTAAAGTTTTTTTTATTAATACGGTCAAAATGTTGAAATAATAAAAACAGATTTATATGTTGAATTACCAAAAAATCACAACTTTTAATTCAGTAAATGTTTGTGCGCGCGCATTAGTCTAATTAATTTAAGGGGGAAAAACCCCAAACACCAAATGTTTCCAAATTTTACATGATTTCATAAAAACAATTCTTATCAAACTAAGCTTTTTTCAATTCATAAAATGTTGATCAGTTTTTATTTGTTTGTTTTTATTAAACGTTCTTGTGTATTTTTTTTAAATCAAAGTTGAATTAAGAACATTAACGAGCAAGATAAAAAAAATACTTCAAAACTACTCTGCTGATGAGTTCACAAATCTACTGAAATAAAAAAGTTGCCATGACTTGTTGAAACAAATATTTGTGGTTACCGGCTCAAAGGGAGAACGCGCGGGCGCGCACACCTTCAGATTCAAGTGCGCATTTTGGGCAGAAACGATTGTGTTATCAGATTGAAATAATGCGCCTTCATCAGAGAAAGTAAGTGTTGTTTTTGGGAGGAGCATCCAAAGTGTAAATTGTTAAAGTCCATCCTTTAAAGTAGAGACTGCTTGTGACTCTGGACTTTTAAAAAATGTTCTCGCGATTAGATGGATTATTTATTTCACCATCAATTTCTGGATTTGAGCACAACTTTTTTCAGAGTTTTTTAAGACGTTCTGTCCAATAAGTTTCTTTGATGTTCGACTCCACTGCGTTGTAGAAACTCTTTTTTTACCTTCAGTTCCAAACTTTTAGTTTTACGCATAAAAGAACAATGTTCTTTCTTATTCGTTGCGTTTTTTTAAACCATCGACAAAAACAGTTTTCTGACAAAAAAAATTACACTTGTGAAAATTTGGTCAATTGGTGCGTTTGACATGTCGTCTCAAGAATGCAAATTGGAGACGTCCTCTATGCGTAATGGCGCACGGGACTGTAGATATCGATGGATTAGGGGTTGGGATTATGGAAAGATTTAGAGTGGATGCATAAGAAGACCTGGGGTGGGGACCTGGAAAGAATCATGGTTCAGGATACAAACCAATGCTGTTGCTGCGCTCAGGCAACCCCTCCAGCCCCCCCATCCCCCGAGCCTCCTCCTCCTCCTCCTTCATCGCCTCTCACCATCTCGGACTCAGTTTCCGCTTCGCACAGTTTGGTCACTGATGCGCAGTGGAGAGCTGACGAGCGAGCGCGCAGGAAGGAGAGGGAGCTGACCAAACAGAGAGGAGGGGAGAAGGAGGCGCTGGACCGGCTCCACTGGGACTGCTGGACAGCCTGCTGCTAAGTGCTATCGCCAGGATCACAAAACGGGACTTCTTTGTGGTAAAATGCTCAATAAGTCAGCGCGCAGCGCCTCGTAGCTGTCACTGAGGACCAGAAGCCTGGAAGGAAAAGCCTGAGGGTCACAGTCGGGAAGCGAGGATTCATGGGGAGTCTGGAGAAAACGCCCGGATTATCCCATTTCAGCTTCTGAGCGGAACACCGTGCTTCCCTATTCACTGTTTCGACGTGATTTGGTTTATTTTTAGGTAAGAAGACGCGTCGATCATCAGATGCTAAGCGCGTGTAGCCTGTCGGTGGTGACGCGCAGCGATGCGCGTTGTGCTGCAAAGATGGTTCTGTCTGTGAGTCCGAAGGATCGGTTTCCAGGAAACATCGATGCTATTGATTTGACTGGATTTCACATCATTAAAACCTTGAACCCTGTTCATCTATACTTGGGGGGTAGGAGAGGGTGTCGTGGACAGGAAACCATCCTGGAATCGGGGAGGGGGGGATCCTCGGGCCTGCCTTGACTGCAACTTGATCTGATAAAATATGACATTTCTTAAACATGTAGAAATTACAGTGAAAATATCACACTGAAATGTTCTTTAGATCCTTTTTTAAATGAGATTTTTGTGATTTAACTAGTTCATTTTTCCTGACATAGCCTGCTGCAAGTTCATTTGAGGGGAAATGCCAAACTGAACCCGTTAATCTCATATTCTTTCATCTATTTACGTCCTCGGTGGGCTGCTTGACAACTTTGTGTTTTTGGTTTTCCAGCTGAGATTTTTTTCCGGGATCCGGTCATGGCAGACCAAGAGGAGACTTTTGTCCTCCAAAACTCCCCAGGAGGTTCTGATACGAGGGAAATACAGAGCGATAGTAAACCAGAGAAACAAAACGGAACGTCCAGCAAATCCCCATCCTCGCAGACGACTTACATTCAGCAGGTTAGTGAACTGAACACTACGGGCCTCCGTCTGCCCGGCGCGCGCCGCAGGCCTCTTATTGGACACCGAAGGAGAAATTTGGAGAATTTACCGTTTTGGTAATTGTGGTTTAAATACATAGATTCAAAGTTTAAGCTTTACCTTATCTTTGAATAGTTTTGTTGTTGTTTCAGGTACATTAATTATAGGATTTAAGGAAAAAAGACACATGAAAATATCAACTATCAGCTTCATGTCACGTGCATTAAAATATACATTGTAATGAACATAAATGAGTCAAATGACTGTGTTTCATTTAATAAGAAACCTTAGAAAATCCCTATAAATGCTGATGTGAGTGATCAATACTTGCATTTTTTTTTCTTATTTTCTCCTCGTTTTCATAAGTATTGACTTCAGAAAAGTCTGTCAAACTTCAAATCCAAAACTGGATTATAATGTTCCACAGTGGCATGATGAAAAGCAGGCGGTTTAGTTAAAGTTATTGCTCATATTTATGTTTTTAATTACTCTTATTTTTTAAGGGAATGGAAGGGATAAAAGTGTACTTGCACGAGAGGGAGCTGTGGATGAAGTTTCATGAAGTGGGCACGGAAATGATCATTACCAAAGCAGGACGGTAAGAGCAACTGTGACACGGTTTAGTACGTTTAGCATTGTTGTTTTAACAAAGTGAAAGCACTAGGAGAACAATATGACGTGACTGCATTTTTGTAGCAATTTTTTTTGTGTGTATGTATGTGTGAGAGGAGAGCTTGTGGGGTTTTAAACTTTAAGAAAAGGGGACAAAAGAAGAACAGTATGTGATGAGTGACATCAGCTCTGCGCAAATGTAAATCTGAGTGGATTAGCTGGTAAATTATTGGCATTATAAACAAAAGAGAACATATAAAAGGGGGTTTAAGTCTAACGGAGTGGTGGATGCTGAAAAAAATGGATATTTTTGGAGCAAGTTTTTATGTATTTGCGTTGTTTCCCTTTTTCTTGCTTTTGGTGCGTCCGCGCGTATTTACGCACAAACGTTTCTCCCAGTCGTGCGCTTGCGCTGCAGCATGTCGCGCAGAGCTCGTGAGTATCGCTGTCCTACTCACAACTGCCCCCAGACTGTAATCCAGTCAGAGCAGCTCAGGCGGAGTGTGAACATGCATAAATGCATGATGACTGCCGGAGTATCATCGTGGCAAATGGTCCGTGTTTTACACGTACATGCTTAATACACGTGGACCACAGTTTCTCACTGCTCTATTATCACGTTTTTCTTTTTTTCATTTGAAGAGCGGCATTTACCGAATTTAGGTCACCATTGGGCTTGACAAACCAAAACTTGGCAAGCACCATAGAAAAAGGCAAAAACGGTTCAGTAGGCCTCTCAGACGCAGCGCTTTGCCCTAAAAATAACAGTTTCCGGTTCAGCCCGAATAAATCTAAGCAGTTGGTCTCGTGTCACGTGGCGCGTGTGTGGTAGAGTGGTGTGCGCTATTTCTAGCTTTACGCGCAATATTTGCTGAGATTTGCAGTCCATTAAAGTCTTTCAAAAGCTGAACAAATGTTGGAAATTTGCCACATTTCCAACATTTGTTCAGCTCACCCACACGTCTGGAAGAGGTGTTTGTGCGCGTGCGCGCCTAGGTGTGTGAGTGTGTTTGTAGCACAAGCAGCTTGACACAAATCCCTTTCTTTTCTTTTTTTTTTTTAGGAGAATGTTCCCCAGCTTCAAAGTCAAGGTGACTGGCTTGAATCCCAAAACTAAATATATTCTTCTTATGGATGTTGTTCCTGCCGACGATCATCGATACAAATTCGCTGATAATAAATGGTAAAAACAATTATTAGTGCTATTATTATACAACTTTATCTCCTAAATATCCTTTATTTCTTTCTGATTATGATAGAAACGTTTATATATTTACCTAAAAATTGCATTTTCTCCATAAACAAATCTGTTAGTTTTTTTAATTTTGTTTTATTTATTTATTTTTTTGTAAGGGACATAACAGACTCATAGCAGGGTAAATATAGTTCCAAGTGACTTTTCGGCCCTGAAATAAAAGCCAATGACTTTTCCCGCCAGCTCTCCAGCCTAAAATGCGCACGGAAACAAGACAGACGCTTGCTTTCAAGAAGAAATCTAATGTCATATCATATGGTGTTTGGATAGCAATGTTTCTTTTGGGTCAGTGCGTCTAAAAAAACGGACTCAGAGAGGATAATTACAGGGCAAAAGTGCACCTATCGACGTGCACAAAGCGCATGCACGAAGTACTTCAATCAGTCTGAAAATGTACTTATAGAAAATTCTAAGCAACAAGATTGGCTTTAAGTTCAGAGAAACTGAATCAAAAATGATGCAACAAATTTTTAAATAACATAAACAAATCTGATTTTGATTTATATGAATAAATGTCACTTTTTTATTATTTAAAAGTTAGAATAATTGAGTTTCATTATATTTCCTCATTGCTAAATTTGAATAATATTTTTTATTATAAATTTTGGAACTGTAATGCTTGAGAAGCTCTTATTTTATCTATGTATTTACTTGTTTGTTTGTTTAGTTTTTACTGGGTTTTTTTTTTGGTGCAGGTCTGTGACCGGGAAGGCTGAGCCCGCCATGCCCGGGAGGCTCTACGTTCACCCGGATTCTCCCGCCACGGGGGCGCATTGGATGAGACAGCTCGTTTCCTTCCAGAAGCTGAAACTGACCAACAACCATCTGGACCCGTTCGGACACGTAGGTGCCTGGGCCTCCGTACTATCCACGCGCATGCCAGTGTCTGTATTTGCAGCGGGATCCGCGGGGATGTTGCTGATACAAAAAAATCCCGTTGGTGTTGATGTGGTCGCGCAGTGCGTAACTGTTTTTACAGCGCATGCTCATGACGCAAAGGTTCCAAATTATTATTTTAAAAAGGAAGAAAAAATGTTTTGGCGTTTTGTTTCAGGCGTTTGTCTACAAATCTTTCAAAAGTTTATTTAATGCTTCAGTTGGTCTATTTGTTTCATGGAATTTAGAATATTTTGTGTTGTTTAATCTTATTTGAATAATTCTTTTATCATAACTGGGGAATTTTGCTTCCAAAGTAAAATGTTGGGTTTATGCAGAGTACTGAACTTTATCATTCAAACAATTTAATTTAAAAATAGGCAGATTAATAGAAACTGATTGCAAGACTTTTATTTAAATTTAATCAGTTCATTCAACATCTTTATTAGTACTGGGTTTATTTAACATAAACATGACCCATTTAAAATTTAAAGCAGATATGTAGAAAGATTTATGAATAAAACAAAACAAAAATCCCAAAGTATAAATTATTTGTGCATCACAAACATGTTATTTGCTCCATGGATGCACTTCAGCAATCTTTCATTTTCTGTCTAGAACGCACACAAAATACAACAGCAAAAGAAATATAGTATTTTGGATTGCATTTGTCTTTTAACAGAACCGTACATGTTTTGTTCGTAAATGAAATTTTAAAACTTGACAGAATTGTTTATTTAAAAAAAACGTCTGGAATATCTTTTACCAATAATGATATATTTTATTAGAGCTTGCAGGACATTTGCAGGAGAGCAGGTAACATTTTTAGGAACAGTGAAAAAAGAAAACAAAAACATCTCAAACCCTCACCTCCATTCTTTCCTTTATTTAAGTGTGTATGGTACCCATTTCCTCAGCTGTAACTCCTCACTTTTCTGCACTTACCTTGTCTGTGTCCAGGTTTTTCTGATTCACGTGGGTCTAAAACAGCGCACACAAACATCACTTACTTCATCAACAAACAGTCCTGCTGGCGGCAGGGTTTCATTAAAAAAATCTAAACCCAATTAAGATATCTTGTTATACAAAATGGTCAGATAGTTTGTTTTCCAAAGTCTGAGCCATTAAAGAGGAAAACAATTACAAGTTTGCTAAATGATACATCAATTGCATGTACTTTTATGGTGGAACAGAATGCACAGAGTAATTAAAACCACAAAACTGTTCAAACCTGAGGTGAAAATGATGAATTATGTCATTTATAGACAACTGCTTGATTTAAAGCACAGTTGTGTAATAGTGAATTTAGAAAAACAAATTTAACGTTTTCCAGATAAGCAATTAACGTAAGAGCTACCAACCACATTATCTTCCTCCAAAAACCACAATGGTTAATGATTGATATTGAGTTTAAACTAGGACTGCTTTTAGCCATTCAGCAAAGTAAAAACACTTATTTCCACGCACACACAAACCACTATTAGTCCATTTGGTACCTGTACACCATTGCCAAAGCCCAGCTGGTTAAATGAAACTCTAACTCGTTGCAGTGGTTGCTGGCACAAGGGGAGTGCTAAATGAAATGCTGATAGTTGCACACTCCACCAGCTTGCTGTTCCAGCTGGTTAAAATAACTCACAGATGATTTATAATTAGTGGCAGTGCAACATGAGAACAAAAACATATTTCCATAGGATTGTCCTGGCCTAGAGTTTACTTAAATAATATTTTGGACCAAGTGGAACCTTTGGTCTGAAAGAACAGTTTAAAATTGTAGTGTAAAAGAAAAGAACAATTGTGCTCACTACGGGTAAAAGTAATAGTCCATTGCCATGACTTAACAAGAAAGATTCATTTGGCAAGAAATTAAGTCAGTAAAATAATTATTATGACCAATTATTATAATATATTTGATGCTCATGTATTTTTCTTAGGTCAAGATCTGCCATAAATTCACCTTTGATTTGGAACCAACATTGATAACATTGTAAAAACCATCTTAAAGTCTCACTACAACTATATATTTTTTTCTATTGTAAAATTGTTCTCAGTGTTTTTTATTTATTATTATTGTGATTATGCCGTTTTTGGCCAAAAAAAAAACTTTAGCCTGTGTCATATTTTTAAGAGCTATTTTCTGCAGAGCTGCATTAAAAATTCGCCTCTGAGTTCTGGGCAAGACTGTTGGTGCGGAAGTTAGTTTCCATTAATTTCCCATCAACCCTTTCTTTACACTCTCTCCCGCTAGCTTATAGCACCTCACAACCCCAAGATATCCTTAGCATAGCATAAAAAACAGTGACAAATATCAGAGCCATCCAGCTGCACGGCTCTGAGCCAGGTGGAAGCTCAGATGAGGAAAATTAAGACGTTAATCTGTTGGTCTGTAAGTGGTTGTATCTGAATTGGAGTGGAGAAGGCTTTGGTCCGCTCATGGCAGTTGCTGCATCATAAACCCAAGCTTTTTCAAACCGCCAATTTTTGTCTGCCCCTGATCCAATACGATTTGAAATACAGTTTATACATATATATATATATATATATATATATACATATATATATAAAACACAGAATGATTGACAAAAGTTATGTTCACTAGGAAAATATGAATAGCCTGTAATCACAAGATAAATGTGTGGCAAAAAAGTAAGTTAAACAAATTACATGATCAATTAATATTGTATATTTGCTGATGATGTAACTTTTTAAAGTCAAGATTTGACATTGATTTGGACTCAACACTGTCAACATTGTAAAAACCAGGTTAATAAAAGAGCCAATAACTCACAGAGCTTCTTAAGGTTGATTTTTATTAAACCCTAAAGAAGAATCCATTTCTGACAATCTAACGTCATGTTCAGATTAACTTCAAGACATTTCTGAATCTTTTATCTTTACCGTTGTAAAGATAATCCAACGAATGTTTTGGTTTTTTATTTTGGTGTGAATCCATTTTCCTGCAGCTACTTTCACATTTTCAGAAGAAACTGAATATTTTCAGCTTTACTTGAATGAATTGCAGCACATTTACTTCAGTTCAAATGTCTGAAATGGCTTAGAGTGGTTGTTTTTGCCTGAAGCTTTATTACGGAGTTGCACTTTCTGCTTTGATCTCCTGTCCAGCTCTCAGAATATATCTCAGTGTTACCTCCCCCCTTCATCAGTTTGCTCCTGCGCTTGTCTCTCCTCAAGAAAAACACTTTTTGTTCTGTTTTTTTTCCTTTGGCCAGAAATGAGGAGTGTGAGAATCCTACTGTTTATGTTTGAGTGGCAGTGTGCAATGAGCAGTAGATGATGGTGTACAAAGTCTGCTAATCCTGAGGCTTGGAGAAACTCTCTGATGTGGCGGTACTTGAAAGTAGAGTTCAGCAGCCCAAGACCCAAAGTGATCCCTCACTATCATTAAACAGTATCATCCAGGGGTTGGTGGTTTGGGGGGGTTATAGAGATACAGCGATGAGCTGCACTGGAGTCCCAGTGGGTGGTCCTCAGCTGCCATGGCCCCCCGTCCTACACAAATACTGGACTTTGGGAGCATTTATGCTATTTTCAATCGTTTCAGCTCATTTGCTGGATACTAAACTGGTTTTGTAAGATTTAAAAAAATGCAACACTGCCTTTAGAATCAGGGGGAGGCATCCAAAATCCTTTACCTGAAGCTCCGCATGACATCAGAAAATGTTACTAAATAGTTTGCATCGATGGCCACATGGAGCACAAGTACCCAGTCTCAGCCATCTAAACCTGCATGAAATGAAAGCAAGTTCAATTGGGAAGTTTTATAAGATGAGTTCTGCCAAAGTAGGCTTGTGTGGTTCATTTGGATTTTAGGACATGTTTTATAAGTGCAACCCTATAGTATTTCCACACAAGGGAGATCTGTTAAATCATTTGTCTCTGCTGCTGGTAGTAAAAGATAGATAGGAAACATGATCCAACAAGAATAATGATAGTAGAGACAATTATTTTCTCATTAGAGAAAAGGTCACTTCAAATGTGGACAAAAGTAACTTATTTTGTTTCCAGTCTTAAAATATCAGCAATTATAATAATTAAAAACCATCAGATTTTTTCCAGAATGAAGGCCACGACGTCCTGACCAGTCAAAACAGCGATAGTTGTGATCCACAGATAAGGGTCTCAAAGGAAAAGTTTAAGGCTCAAACTGCTGGTTGTATGAGCACAAATCAGGCACAGAACAAGTACGAAATCTGTGACATCATCCACTATAAAAGTAGTAATGTTTCCATAGCAAAATTATGTAATACCACTTGTATTGCATCATTCATTCATTTAATTGGTCAAGATCTTTCTGCCACTAGCATTACATTTTATTTTATTTTTATAGAAAGAAAATTGTTCACTAAGAGATAAAATACAATATCAATAAAGATAGACCTTTTTGCAACTGGCTAAAACTTCCATAAAAATATAATTAATATTATTTTTAATAATTGATTGTGTTCTTTTTTTCTTTCTTTTTTTTTTGGCAACGCTGCTGAAAATTGATTGCACAAATTTAGTTAAGGGGTGTCAAGAAAATATGTATTTAATTAAAAATATACACATATATGTTTGTTTATTTACGTATTCTGTCAACCACGCGCTCTGTTCCAGTGTTTTCTTTTTTATTTCTCTCTCCCGGGATTGAGTTCCTCCAGATGTCACCGCATCCTCTGGTTTCTGGTCCCACGCAAACCTAACAGCACCTTCTGTTTTCTGCAGATCATCCTGAACTCGATGCACAAATACCAGCCGAGGATTCACATCGTGAAGGCGGATGAGAATAACGGCTTTGGTTCCAAAAACACGGCCTTCTGCACGCACGTCTTCCCAGAGACGGCCTTCATTGCGGTCACATCCTATCAGAACCACAAGGTAAGCTTTATTTATACCTTTTAAAAAGACACATAGGTAATATAGCCTATCGTAGAGCGCATGCAAAGTTCTCGTTTTTATGATTTTAGTTAAAGAATTTTGGCCTCGTTTTACGCAAATCCAGAAGTGCGCGGCGCAGCAGCGGCCCGTACTTGAGTTTCAAAGAAAGTTCCGCTTCTGTCAGCTAAGAATCGCTGATTGAGTCGCTGAAAGATGAGAGAAAAACTTCAGATACCCCAAGAGACGACGTCTGACCCCAAGTGACTTTCTCCAAGTTGCATGTCTTTAGGCGATCTGCAGATAATCCTCCAAAAATCCCCCGCGTGACTTTCTCCTTATCACACAGCGCATTAAAAAAGGGTTTTCTAGCAATGATAGGAAACTTTTAAAACCTTTTTTTTTTTACTGTAAACATATTTTATTTATTCATTCATATTATGGAAAACTTGTGTTTTTGTTTCCTTTTTTACGTATAATTTAATTCCAACAGTTCAGCTATATTTTAACAATAATAATAATAATAATATTTTTTTTAATTATAATTTGTATATAACTTCAAAGAATTAGGTCTATTTGTCCATTCCCAGCTTTTGTTTTCATTCCTGAGCAGTTTATACAATTATTTGAACAGCATTGCATCAGAGTTAAATAAACACACAGCCTCCTTGTTTAAGTCTTTTACTTTGACTAACATTCCCCTGCAAAGGAAAAAAAAAAGTTGAAAAAACAAAAAATGTGTAAACAGGGTCTGCTAAACATCACTGAGGCACGTAAGTCTATGTTTCTAGTTTGGGGAATAATGGAGAAAAGGGGCGAATGCTCATAATGTCCCAGCAGCCAATCCCAGGTCTCCTGCACCTCTGAGAGCAGGAAGCATAAATGACCAGTGTTCTGTAGAAACCATTCATTATTTTCAAGCATGTTATTGGGGGCCTGAGATCGTAACCCGGG
Source organism: Oryzias celebensis (assembly GCA_014656515.1). Lineage (NCBI taxonomy): Eukaryota > Metazoa > Chordata > Actinopteri > Beloniformes > Adrianichthyidae > Oryzias > Oryzias celebensis. The sequence goes on from BNCR01000012.1 coordinate 12,210,413, forward strand.
GCTAATTATTTCGGCTTTCCAGACCTGAAGAAAAACAGCCAGTTCAGATTTCTAGGCCCCTTTTTTTTTTTTGCCACAACTGTCTAATCAAACATCTGCCAGAGCAATATTGGCTGCAGGGCAATTCACCTGTTGATGATAAAGGTCAAATTATTAAGCTTTTACCTTTTCCTGCACAACTGCAAAGAAAATAGAAAGTGTGTTTTCATGTAAAGTGTTTTTCTCAATATTTTTTGTACCTTGAATTAAGCAAATCTTAATTTCTTTGCCTTTAAATGTTTTTTTAACAGTCTGGACATGTGTTTATGTAGTTGTTTCAATGAGCAAAGTTATCTTGTAAGACTAAACTCTTTAAAGTTCAAAATGTCACCCATTTGTATTTTTCTAAACACAATTGTTTTCAACAAAAGTTTTCATTTTGGGTTGTCATTAGCACCACCCTACCATAAGCTCAGTCACCACAAATATTTGCACAGGTTTTGAAAAAAGATTGCTCTCTCTTTCTGCTTCTCACACTCGACTGTCTCGCTGCTTTTTTTTTCTTTTTTCTTTTTTTAGAGACATTTATTAAGTTTTGAAGGACAAAACAAACTCCAGATTATTTGCCTCAAACGTTTGAAAGCCTCTAAACATTCTATAAATGATCTTCCAGCCGGCATGAATTAACAGAAAAGCTGCCAAAATGTCACATAATGGATTTTACAATGTTTGGTGTGGGTGTCAGCCAGGGTGCAACCTCCAGTGTTGTCAGAAAACTAAAAGCACACAAGGGGTGCCAAGTCATTACCTGCCAGAAACCACTGCTCATGATGGGGGGGCGGGGAGTGGGGGTATCCCTGGACTGCATTTGACCTCTTAGGGGGATTAACTTCTTATTTTGTGGTTATTCTTCCCAAAAAAATGGTGTGTTTGATTTACACTTTTTTCCACACAACATTACAAACTGAATGCTAGAACAATCAAATGTCTGCATTAGAATGGAAAAGGAATCAGCTTTGAAAATGCCCGACCTAAAATTAAAAAATCAGTCTTTCATTTAAAAAAAAGGTTTTAGCATGTGCAACACTAGCATGAATCTTGTTTTTGATGTTCTAGATCACCCAGCTGAAGATCGAGAACAACCCCTTTGCGAAAGGCTTCAGAGGAAGTGATGATATGGAATTGCACCGGATGTCCAGAATGCAGAGGTAGCTCTCCATACATCTTTTTCTCAAAATCTTTAATTGATCCCGGGTTCTGATCTATGGAAACAATTGCACACGTCGAGTGATGTCAAACGAGTAGATAAATGTCACTTCAGTTAGGCAGGAATTTACGACATCCTGGTCACGGAGTCACTTAACAAGCCTCACTTTAATCCTTCAATCATCCAAACGCAGGCCAGTCATGAGTGCTACTTTCAGTGAGTGTTATATGCAGTGATGTAAGTGTAGCTCTTGACCGTCCGCCAGTTTTCATGATGAAGACTTTTATAGCTGGCAGAGCCTCTGAAACATGACTGTGACATCTCTCTTCCACTCAGCTTTTTCTACCAGGATGTTCGAACTGCCGCGTCTGCTGGATGCCTTTGCGTGTGTGTGTGTGTGGGGGGGGTGTTATGCTTCAAGATACCGCTTGGTTAGGCAGCCAAGTCAGTTTCTGTGGCCACTTTGCTCTCTGTTATTCAGTCCAGATAAGGGAGAGAGCCCATATGCAAGAAAAACATAAAAACACTTTTTCAAAGCAGAAAATCTGGATTTGAAAGGCCCTCTTACCCCCCCGACAGTCCGGGTTTCCAAATAAAAAAATCCCAGATCGGATCAAGCTCTTTCTCTCTATAAAAATTCTAAATCCCTACTATAATCTTTCATCTCTGCCACAGACATTTTTGAACAAATATATTTTTTTCTAAATATTGTGATTTATGTTGCAGTGAAAAATCCCAGAACACTTTTAAGGTTTTACTACATTTTCAGTTTTACAAGATTCAGATGCTTTAAGTTGGAGTGTGCCAGAAAATAATTCAATGACCTGAGTAAAATGCACTTCAGATTTGAGAACTTGCAATTATTTAAAAAAATAGGGTGGAGTCCAAACCCCACTTTTCTTTTGACACGACTTTTTCCAGCCTTGCGCAGTTCAGTAAGCATGCCTGCTCCTGGTTACAACTACACTAAGTCACTTTCTGAATTACTCTTAAAATCAAGCAGGAATCAGAAAAAAGCACCACTCGTTTATTTTGTAGTCATTTTTAGGTAACTGTGCTGATGTATTTGCGTACGTAGCACCAAGGAGTACCCAGTGGTCCCTCGCAGCACTGTGAGACAGAGGGTCGGCTCTAGCCAGAGTCCGTTCAGTGGGGACATCCAGGGCATGGCCACACCCAGCGCCTTGAGCTCCCAGTATTCCCACTGTGAGAACGGGGTCACAAGCACCTCACAGGACATGCTGCCTCAGTCGGGCTCCTACCCTCTGCCACATGAACACAGTCAAGAGTACCACTGCATCAAAAGAAAAGGTAAGTTTTTCTACCGAAGATGTCAAAACATGACATTTAGGGGGGGAAATGTATGTTTAGAGTTTTTTTTTAACTCTGAAGAATGCAAATTAAAGTAATCGAGTTTTGAGCTTCTGAAAAGCACATCTAAATATTAATAATTTTATTAAAACATTTATTTTACAGGATGAAACTCCGCATTTTTATACATAAACTCAAATGCTCACATAAAGACTAAGTTGTTGAGTTGTTTTGCTAAAAGCATCAGAGGGGTGTAAGAAGCAGTTTAGTTTTCTTTGTGAGCAGCATCCCATCTTCTCAGCTTTTATTTGGCTCCTTTTCAGTCCAAAAGCTGCATGAGGTGTGATTGGTTGATTTAAAAAGACTGCAGCAACTTGAATGTGCTCATGTGCCCTAAACTTTAATACTAAGCTGAATTCGCTTTTAAAAGAAACTATGCCAGTGTAGTTTGGGCAAAATTCATATTTTTCATGTTTTTAAATGACTTCTAAATGATGCTCAGTATAAAATCTGGGAATGTCAGCCACTGTCAGCAGCAGAAGATACGCAGAGCCGTTCCGCCTGATGTCAGTCAAAGTTGTTGTCCACATAAACACAAAACTAAAAAGGGAACAACAGTGAGGTTTTGCTTTTCATTTCTCATAAAAAACAAGACTTATTTAGAATCCCAGTATTCTACACTGAATGGGGGACTGAACGTGAGAAAAACATCAGAGACAGGTATAAAATCCTTTTTATAGCACATAAAAAAGCCTCAGTTGTTCAAAGCACTAAATATAAAACACAAAAACTACTATACTAATCAAGGCAATTATTTTTAATTAAAAGGGGGGCAAGATAGTGCAGTTCACTGAAATTGAACTTCCAATAAGAAAATGCGATGTTTTTTTTTACGTTTTTTAAATGATTCAAGTGTGCTTGTGGCTCTAAAATAATGAGACAGCCCATTTTAATTGAAATGCTTTATCTCCTGGAGCTCTGAGTTAAGTTCTACAAATCACTGGAGCTTCAATCGTAATGCTTTCTCTTCAGAATGAACCTGCAAAAGATCAGACCATTTAAAATGATAAGTTAAGAACATTTTTAACTGGATTATTTTAAATTGCAGGTAGCAGGTGTTGCACAAACCAGCTTCTCAAGTGTTTTACTGATGATTAAATTCTATTTAGTTTATTTATAAAGCACCAGTTCATGACAGAAACTGTCTTAAAAAATGAAAAGCAGGAAAACAGAGAGGCAGAGGTTTGTTGATTATAATTTAAATAATCCAATTTAGTTGAGATAATTCCAGTGTGGCCAGATTATTCCATTTGACCGCTAATGACCAATGAAATCAATCCACAGGTCATGGAAAAGAGGCAGAATGCAGTAGAAGTTACTGAGGCATCAATAAAAAATATTGAACATACGGAGTCTGTTAAAGTCAGATCAAGAAAGGACAACAGCAGAACTGCAAAAGTCTAAGATGGTCTAAGATTTAACTTCAGGCTTTTTGGTTCACACCAGAGTTTGTCTCCTTAAGTAGTCGTCTTTATTTAACAGACAAACAGTCTTCCAGCAAGTAATGACAGAGCTTTACATAAAAATATATATATATAGAATGGCACAAATTTAAAAAAAGGTTCTTGCATATTTAAACTTGTTTTTCTAAGAATAAAGTTACCAAACAACCAGTTTACTGTTATACGTGCTTGATCTTTCTAAATGGTTTGACTCACAATATTGCGTGTAACAAACTAAACAAAGACATGTCGTTCATAAGCCTTCCTTATCCGTCCCAAACCAAGTCTGGCAGTCTGCAAGAATTGAGCATCGTCTCTTTCTATGTAATTAGATAATATAGATATGTTTGTAAAATGCACACCCAAAGTCAACATATTTGACAGTACAAAACATCAAGGACAAACACCAAACAGCATATGAAGATAAAACTATTAATTGTCAAACAGTCTTATGGGGAACAATGGCTTTTCTAGTTTGCAGCTGCAGGATTTTTTAGTGAATAAAATGACTGTAAATTCTTCATGGTTAATCTGAAATTTATGTTGGTTAAAAGTAGATACAGGTTTTGCATAAAACCTGCTTTATAACTGACACATTACACTCAAATGGTGATAATTTGTGTAACTCTTCCTGCAGTTGAGGATGGCTGTCACTCAGGTGAGCACAGCTATAAGAAAGCCTATTTGGAGAGTTCTTCCAGCGAGGATGACCATTACTACAGGCCTGTTGGCTACACCCAAAGCCTCAGTCTTGCCAGTGGGCCCTACCGCAGTGAATCCAGCCAGCGTCAGGCCTGTATGTATGCCAGCGCCTCACAAGGCTCTGAACCTGTTCCCAGTTTGGAGGACATCAGCTGCAACACTTGGGCCAGCGTGTCTCCTTATGGCAGTTGTTCTGTCACTACCATGCAGCCGATGGAGAGGCTGCCGTACCAGCACTTCTCCGCTCATTTCACCTCAGGGTCTCTGGTTTCCAGACTAGGAGGGGTGGGAGGCCACACCTCCCCGCAGCTCAGCGATGGGCACCATGCAGCTATGTACCAGGGCTCCATGACCCACCAGACTCTCAGCCGCCAATGCAGTCCTGTGACTGGGATCCAGTCGCCAACAACTGGCCTGCAAGGAAACGAGTACCTTTACACACACGGCATATCACGCACACTATCACCACATCAGTACCATTCTGTACACAGTGTCAGCATCATGCCAGAGTGGAGTGAGAACAGTTAAATCGTCTTTTTTTGTCATCTCTGGAAAATGTAAATACGGAAAACACAAAGAAGGACCAAAACAAGCTGGGTATAGGTGCATTTATATTCATATTTATGGTTTTAAAGACAAGCTGACAATAACCTTAATGCGAAAAGTGTTCATTTATAACAGTGGTTATTCATAGACTGACTTGAAGAGGAGGCACCTCATCCATTAAAGAGTTATGGCAGCATCTCAAGTGCAGAGAGCAACATGAAGTTCAATGAAGAGGAGCTGGACCAGAAAGAGACTGCATCAGATGCTTGGCTGGGATTGTCCATGTTGACCATGTTGTGTTTTCTTCTGTTTCACATTTTTAGCTTTTTCATTAAGTTTAAAACCTTTGCTTCATATTCAAGCCTGGAATTTGTGGAAAGGAGTACGTTTGTCTTCTGTCACAAAACAAGTCCCAGGTCTCATTTTCTCTTTATGTTTTGCAGTTCATTTGCTTTATGGCAGTAGTAGAAGTAAAGAAAGAAAGGCTAAAAGAAGTAGCAGACGTGCTTTTTTTGTGGTTTTTGGTGACCATGCTTGCTTTCAAACCTGCCAGAAAAGGGACTTCATTTCTTTTTTTTTCTGACTATAGCAAACCAACAGCACAATATTTCCTCCTTCAGCTTGTTTGTTTACTGGCTTTCTCTGCAAGTAAAATAAATTCAATGTAAAAACCAAATATTCAGGATAAGAATGGGGAGAAAAAAAAAATCACACCACGACAAATAACGCCTTAAAAAGTAACAACACTTTCCCTTTGATCAGGAGGGTATCTGTGCTGATATGAGGCTAGTGTTGCCCTGGTGCCTTTTGAGAACATTTCGGCACATTTAAGAAATTAATTTAGTTTTTATTAGCAGATCTTTGGCCTAAGTTTTTATGTACAAAATGTCTGCCTTATGCATTTTGTTTTAAATTGGCTACAGATTTCTTCCTGGATCCCTGATAGACCAGTAACTAAATTTGGTGTTCCTCCTAATGCGATCAAGTGCTGGAAATGAATTGCTGGGCAAGAACTGAATGTTTATCAGCAATAGTTAGCTGATATTGACCCCAAATTCAAGTCCCTGCTTAATTGAATTCTCTTGTGCCACTTTGAAGCTCAGTGCTTGAATATCCTACTCTATGACCAGATCTTATTCCTGCAATGGTGTGTACATGACAATTGTAATTTTATGCAAAGTATCCTTTTCCAAATGCCAAAATACTGCTTTTGGCAAAAAATAAACCAGGAAATTGGTCAAAACATTGTTTCTGAAAACTGAAAAAAACAAGCAAAAAGAATCAGAAATTGACACAAAATCTATCATCAAATTCAAAATTCTTTTGTAGTGATCATCTTTTTGTAAATAAGCTTTGGTATTAAATGTATGTTGGAACAAGACCTCAATTCTGATGTTAAGGTAACAAATTATCAGTGATCATTGTGTGGATAAAAGGCAGTTTTGTGTAGTAGGCTGTCCTCCTAAGTCCTCCTCTTCTTTAACCCTCATTACAGCAATTACCTAAAGACGTGAATGAAAAGGGAAATGTACTGAAATGCAGGTTTTTATCTTTCTTTGTCTATTTGGCATTTTAAACGTTGCCTTTTAATTGTCGCTAAAGATATGAATTTTAACCTTCAGTCTTAACAGATTTACATAACAAAATGAAATGAGACCTCTTTCTGTGCTCAAGCCAAATTTAAATGAGCAATATAAAAGTCTAGGATTACATGAATGCAAAGTGAAGCAAATTAAGGTCTTGAAATGTCTTGCAATGTCATGAAATTTTACTTTTTGAATATTACCAAGCAATGTTACCTCTTTTTTGCATTAGGTGACTATTTAAATTCCAGATCCAAACTGGAAATACCATTGGTTCAACTGCTTTTAATTTGACAAATTATATTGTGCAACTGCAGCACCATTCCTCATTTTAGCATGAGCAAAAAATGTCTGTTTGTCCAGTGTCAAGTGCTTACTTGTACTTGTTTTGAAATGTTGTTGGTTGATTCTCAAAATGCACTTCAGGACATCAATTATTTCACCATATATGAAGGCAAATCTGAAACAGAAAGGACACTTATTTAATACACATTAAGAAGATCAAATATTTCCACCATGCAGATAGATGCACGCCAGAGGAGTGTTTCACATGCACAACTCATTAGGTGCTTGTAGTTTATAGAATGTTACTTGTTAATAGTATTTATTTTTTAATTATGTAAATCAGCCTGTTCTTTTATATATATCAAAGATAGATTGTTTCATTTCTTTTTCTATAGCCTGCTTTTTATTGTTTGTATAGGATTTTCTAAGCATACTTATACAGAAGACAACAGATTCCTATACAGCTGTCAAAATAAGAGACACAACTGTGTAAATAAACATGTGCATAACAGAATATCTGCAATAAATGTAAAACATTTTACTTCGTTGCTTCATCGTTGTTGTTTCTTGAGAATTTTGTGCGACTGAAAACCACTCATATGTGCACTGTAGGAGGGGAATTATCTTATTTTTATATCTGTGAATACTCATTACATTTTACATTCAGAATGCTGTTTTTAATATATTTATTTTAATATGATTATAGCAAGTTTAAAGTTTTATAATGCAGACTGAAAGATTTTTTAGGATAAACTAACCCTTTTCTAAATTTAGCAGCAGATAATAAAAAAGTGATGAATGATTTCAGGTTTTATTGCAAAAACAAATGATTTAAAATAAGGGGTGTAACGATTCGTCTTCAGAACGATTCAATTCATATTATAATTTGTGGTTGCTGATACAATTCACAATCGATTTTGGTTCAATTTTGAATGAGCTGATTCGATTCGATTCACTGGTCTAAAATTGATCCAGGACATTCTTAGCCAAAAATGTGACCAGTGTGACTCAAATTTGTTAAATACCCGCGTATTGAACAGTGCAGGTGAAGTTTTCCAGATTCATTGGATTTCTTGCAACATAATCAAATGTAATCAAATGTAAATTGAATATGTGTGCAAACAGGTAAACAAGAATTAATAGCAAATCCATTCACATTTTAGTTTAATAAAAAATTCAGTCCACTGTTACTTTTCCACATAAGAATATAACAAACGGTACATTATTAGAACATTCTACCGCTCAGTATGGTATGTTTTTGCTAAATTCAAAGTGTTTCCACACATTGAGTGGGTTTGATCATGCTTTTGCTGCCATCACGAGTGTTGTCCGCCGTGATGAGATTTGGTCATTGTTACATTACAGTAAAATAAACCTACCTAACCTCAATCCAAATGGTATTTTCCAATATCAATTATAGTCCATTTATTTCATTTTGAAACGATTTTATAATCGTTTAAATCGTATAGCTTGATTCAGTTAACAACTTGCCTGAGAAAGATGATCTGGTTGGATTATAGGAGTATAAATTAATTCATCGATTAAGTCAATTAATCATTATAACCCCATTTAAAAAGGCTACTTGGATAAAAAAAATGTTGCTGCTTTTATTTGCTTCAACCAAGTATATGTAAAAGTATGAAATCAGATTCATGGGAACGATCATGGAGAACCATACAATATATTCTAGTGTAAGATAGAAAGTTTTTTGGGGGGGGGGTTCCAGCTGAATATGACTCAAATCCACTTATCTTACTTACATTTTAAAATCAATAACGTGTAATTTATAATCATGTGATGAATTGGGTCAAATCCAGTTACTACAGACAGTTTTGTCCAAAACACTATAGAGAATTCCTTTTGAAATGGTGATACATTTATAATCATCATTCAGGTTTATTTGTCTGATTTTGTAACTTTTTTTGGTTGTAAAATATTGATGTTATTTGGCCTTTGGAAATGTGAACATGAACAGTTATCTGTCTATTTGTGGCCCTCTGATAGACTGGCTCCATCCGAGCTCTACTAAACCTCTGGCTCGGTCATGATTGGAGCCGTCTGTGGCAGATCCCGGCGACACAGCAGAAACAGAAGTGATGTGTGGAAGTCTCGAAGGTTTAAACTTGATGTAAAGAATCCAACATTTCACTTAAAATGTGTTAAATAAGAGACTGTTTTAGTGTTTGATAAATTGGTAGAATTTAGATATTTGATAATAATAATAATAATGGACTGGATTTATCTTTTCCAGACGTTCAAAGCGCTTATGTATATCCATTATTCATTCACACCTCATTCATACTTGGTGATGGTAAGTTACTGTGTGCCAGCATGCGCCTACGGCCCCTGTGACACATCATACGCATTCGCACACCAGTGGAGCCACACTGGAGGCAAGGAGGGTTAAGTGCCTTGCCCAAGGACAGAAGAACAGTTGGCTGGAGGGAGCGGGGATCGATCTGCCAATCGTTTGATCACTGGTTGACCTGCTCAGCAGCCTGAGCTACTGCCTAAAATAACTTACTAAAATAAATGTCTTCATAGTATCATACCTATCTGCCATTTAATGAATGAACACATGCATACAATATAAAAGAATTTGACGTGGCTACACATATAGAATCAGTTTAGACTGTAAAAGTAGAGTCCAAAAATATCTACTCATATGACCAAAAGGACAAAAACATAGATTTCATGTTACATTTAAAATAGGCTTTTAGATCTCTATGTTTAAAACTTGATTTTAAATGGCTGCTATGTGCCTAAAAGAGTTTGAACAAAGGAATGTATCCTCTTGCGAAAACACTTGATAATTTTGGGGGAATGAGAAGACTAATTATTGAAGATTTGACCAGCGGACAGGCTAGTTTTTCAACCGGGCCCCTTTCTGTGCAAAGTCATGCTTTGTGATATGTGTAGAATGTGGCTTCCTATTGCCATGCCAAAGTTTTAGAAGCGTTTTCTCTTAGCTTGTATTTATTAACTTGTATCTATTGACTTAGCTTACAATTGTGAGAAAACAACAAATAAATGAAACTGCTCTAATTATTGTTCATTGTTTCTACCGTCCCTTTATCCAGTAGATAATCCAAAGGATTAACTGCCTCCAGTCTAGACAGTCCTACTATCTCATGCTCTAAAAGAGCTACCACCCACAATAAATCTCTGACACAGATGTGTGTTGAGTATCCCTATAAGGAGCCTTTGCCAGTAAATCCAAATGTACTAAAGCAAAGCAGTTTTAAAAATCTGCGTAGTTTCTGGTGGGATGTGAGCTACAACTTCTCAGTTTTCTTTAAAATACAGTTTTCACCTGCAGACAGTGGTTGGACGGACCATCTAAAGGCCCTGCAATGACATTGAGAATCCGGTTTTCTGCATTAAATATGACATGGACATATCTTTTCCATGCAATATATATATATATATATATATATATATATATATGTATATATATATACATGCAATATATATATATATATATATATATATGTATATATATATATATATATATATATATATATACATATATATATATATATATATATATATATATATATATATATATATATATATATGTATATATATATATACATATATATATATATATACATATATATATATATATATATGTATTTTGTTTTTTTAGGTAAGTTTTCTATTTTAGTTGAAGGCTGTAGAATATTTGTTAGAATATGAATGCATTATTGCTGTCAATTTCAAAGGCAGCAACTGAATTTATGAATTTGAAATCCAACTACTCATTTTAGTGAGACTTAGTTTGAATATCGCGTCGATTTCAGTGGCTATACGAAAAAGTGAGGTGACTAGTTGGATCAAAACAGGAGCAAAAGAGCAGTTTCTGAGGCGGTTTTGGTGAACAGACATCAGATATGAAAGTTACTGTTTGCTCAATTAATAAAATGAATGTGTTCCTTTCTACTGTTTAGATGATACAACATTTTTCTAATAAATTTCAGCACTTTTTCAGTCTTTATCTTTTTTATTTGCACTTAAATATTTTCCATGTGACATCAAAACGTGCATAAAATAGAAAGGGATTTTTTCTGGGTTCTGCAGGAAGTAAAAGCACACTTGAAATATTTGTAGAAATGCCAAAAACAACAAAGCTTCTCATCACATTTCCCTCTGAGCTTCTTTGTTTTTCCCATCCATGTCTCTTCCCAACTTTCTGCCTGTTCATTTCTGTTACTCCCAGCGATTCCTGATCCTGCCCTCCAACTACCCTTAGCTCTCTCCACCACCCCTTGGCCAAACACGGTGACCCAGACTCCCTGCCTCCTTTGATGTGAGTGATGTGACCCCTGCGCTCTAGATGCCCCAACACCGCCAGCCTTATCCTCTCTCCGAGAGCCGGTACAGCCCACAGAAAGGGCCAGTCATTAACCCCGTACAACCCAGGCCTCCCCTCTACTGCTTAAACACATGATGTATCACAACACCCACACCCCCAAAAGTCCCCCCAGATTCACCCAAACATGCATGTGTGGGCGAGAATCGATGATGCAACGTGCTCTTTAAACATTTAAAGAACAGGTCAGCTTTTCAAAGAAAGGAGCTGGAACCTTTGGCCACTGCTTCAGTTATCATGGTCAGCGGTGGAACATCTGGTGATATACGGGAGGGTAAAACAAATGAATGTCTAATGAATGAAAGCCTCTGTAATGTATGAGACATCACGCCAGTACATGACTGGTTTATTTGGATTATGAGTCCATATCTTTACCAAGTTCAGTGGATTATAAAGAAAAAAGTGTTTATCAGTTACCTGACAGCATGATGACTGTATGCAAACAGTTTGTCTCGATGCTTTTGTATCAAAATGAGTCCAGAGTCACCATTGAATTCATATTCCAGTCTTTTTTACACTGACCTTACATCACTTTTTTTTGTAACTTCCTAGGAGAGAAAACTAAAACAACTCATCTCAAAGTAATGATGAGTCATGGCCTCAGTCAACCTTCAAGCCTAAACCTAAACAAATCACACGCTGGGTGCCCCGCATGACAGAGGGGAAGAGTGAAAGGACAAGAGCATTCCTAAAAGCAGAAAAATGATGAGGTTGAGAGAAAGAAGGGGTGGAGGATGGGTGGGGGTCTTTATTAAGATGTACTGAAACAGAGATGAATGAGCGTTTTGCACAGGGAATGTTTTTAGGGGATCAAATCTTTTCTGTGCCGGAGACAAAAACATCTGTTTGAAGACTCAAACTGTTGGAAGTTCATGTCTTTCATTAGAGTGCAAGGCCTCTTTTAAAAGCTTTCAGACAGCAGGCTGGGAAATTATGTCAGAAGTCTCAGACGGAGCTAAAAAAAAAAAAACAAACGGGAGAGGGAACAAAGAAATGACATCTTTGTAAAAACCGCACATTGCAATTCGCCATGCACTTCTGGTAAAATTGTGCATGGGTGGGTTTCAATCAGCAAAGCATCTGAGCGATCCACTTAGGAGGAAAATGCTAATATTGTTCTTGCTGGCAGCTAAAATGAAGTCCAACACACTTACTGACTCATTCCCAGGGGTGGTGTTTATACCTGGCCTGAGGCCTGTGGTGGGATAACTGCGGTGGCCAGTCTGGAGCTGGAAGAGCCTTTCATCAGATAACACATTTTCTGGTTCATGTAAAGATGTCCAGCATATCAACAAAGACATGCATCACCTTGATGTGAAATTTGCATCTGTGCACAGCTGCTGTCTCGTGCCTCCGCCGCCAGCCAAGACAAGGTTTGGGGGCCAAAGCGCTGACATGGGAGAAGAGAGTCTTCCATCGTCCACCATTCAGTCTTTCAGCACCACTCCTGGCCAAGATCTTGGGAAGAGTGTGGGAGGAGAATGAGGAGGGCAGAGAGCGTCCTCACGCTACAGACAAGGATGGTGCAGTGTTGAAAGGGTGAGAGCCAGAGAGTGTCCGAGAGTCACAGAGCAGAGCAAAGAAATTCACGATTCCTTCAAATGAACAAAATTTAAAGCACAACGTTGTGGGATATTGAACAATTATTCAACACATTTATAAATACAATTAAAAAGGATGGATCTTTGCGTGGCATCCACCAACATGTGTCTTTCTAACAAAAAAGGTCAGAAACTGTCAGGTGAGCATGATATTTAAGTTCACTCTACAAAAGAGAATCCAAATGAATGTATAAGCTTCACAGGTGTTAAATAAATAAATTGAATAACGAGTAAACAAGAAGTTTCTTGATAGTGCATTGGCAGAGTGGTTGATATGTAATCAAAAAATTGTAGGTTTGGTTCCTTGCCCGCCCATGTTTAGAAGTGTACTTGGGCAAGACACTGATTGCCACTTTGCTCCTGGTGGTTACAGGTTGGCGCCTGTGTAAGGCAGCAGAGCCATCCGTATGTGAATGTATGTGTGTGTGTGTGTGTCTGAATGTATGTGTGTGTGGTTGTGTGGGTGGGCGTGTGTGTGTGTGTGTGTGTGTGTGTGTGTGTGTGCATGGGTGAATGAGACTGTGAAGCTCTTCATTGAGACTCTAAGGAAGGCACGATAGCACTAGATAAGTATACACCATTTACCATTCTTCACAAACTTTTGTTGCTTGTTTTCCTGGTTTTCTTTGATTTTACTGACACAGTTCTGTTCAGCTTTTCATGTTGTTTGGTTTCCCAATCTGTCCCCATGTTGTCATCCCACTAGATTTCAGCTTTTTGTCCGCTCATCCCTTAAAATCTATGGCTTTCACCATATTTCCAGTTCTGATCTTTGTTTTTCAAGTCACGTTTCAACTTTTTAACCTTTTTTAGGTTTCCATCCCCCCTTTTATGACAACACTCTTGTCACACATTCAGATGTGTGACAACAGGACCTGAGAGTTAAATTATCCATATCTTAACTTTTTTTTGTGCTGTGATTTTAGTTTTTTTAGTGATAGATCATTACAAAGAACATATGTCAACATTTATTTTGTCAAAATCATAATGCATGCCTCAAGTTCTCATCGGGAAACTTCCACTGATTTGTCAGACTGAAGGGGGTTTTCTGGTTTGTTAACTTTTATTTAAGAGCCAAAAACCTTAGCATGGAGGGTAAAAAGCATTAAAATGAGGACACAAAAAGATTAGAGACATGTTGTAAAACTCTCTGTGAATCTGAGCCAAATTATTTTGCAGTTACTGATGAGTGGGTTTTCTGTGACAGTCTGAATAATGACTTTTCAAATACTCTCGTCCCAAAAGCCAATTCACAAAAAACAAATAGGTCTATCATGCCACGCATACAACAATATCTACATTTAATCAAAAGAGGACATGGATTTTTCAAGTACAAGAACATCTTGGTGGAAGCTCTCTTTAATCATTGCCTGCATTAATCAAGGTTTTATTTTGGAGTTACTTTCATATAAAATAAAAGAGGGTTGTTTTGAAATGGCATTGTATGTCTAATAAAAAAAAAAAGCTTTTTAGGGCCTATAGTTTTGTTTTTTGCAAAATATAATCACAGCCTTATGAAATCCTAACTTTTGGGTCAAAAAAAGGCTGTCAAAGCCTTCGTTAAGCTATCGTTTAAATGTTAACATTGCAGAATATTGTTCTCATGAGGCAGCCAGGCATGTAAGATCATAGGTATTACAAAGTCATAGTAAGATAGATGCAAAATAAATCAACTGTCTCATTATTAGACCTGATAATGCAGCATGGTTCTCACTCCTCTTTTATTCTGGGGAAATTATAGGTGGAGACTGTACTTTAGATTTAGATTTAACTATGAAAGCATTTTAATTCACAATGTGTTAAATAAAACCCCAAGGACTTTTCTTTTTAAGTGAAGTCTGTCTATTACTGGCTAAAAAAATTAAACATTAAAGAAACTTCAAGGAGAAGCAAAGAAAAACTGAAAGCCAAATGAAGACTTGTCATTGTGAACCAATAGAAAAAGTGAAAAAGGCACTGTAACGACAAAAAAAAGTGTAAAAAAGTGTTCCATATACAGGTGCTGATGATCTATTCCAAATGAGTTCAACATGTTTTCATATTTCAATTAGCTATGGAGACACTTTTTAGTGTCGGAAGATGAGCTAAGGAAAATGATCATTAATTTTACTTGATTGGACACAAATGTTGGTCTTTGCTCCCCATCTGGATTAGTGTCCAGTAACATAGTTCATTCATTCCTTCATTTTCTGAACCGCTTTATCCTTTTCGGGGTCAGGGTGCTGCCGGAGCCTGACCCGGCTACTCATGGGCGAAGGCAGGGGACACCCCTGGACTGGTCGCCAGTCTGTCGCAGGGGCCACAGTCACACACCTATGCACACTCACATCCACACCTAGGGACAATTTAGATTGACCAATTAACCTATGAAGCATGTTTTTAGATAGCCTGGTTGATCTGCCATATTCAAGGATGTCAGAGGTAGTTCTTCCAGGCAACCAGTACTTGTAGCTTTTCATTAATCTAATTAATATTTATTGGAAGTGTCTGTTCTTTGGGCTTTGTTTCTAGTTCTGTTACAAGTAGGGGGGGCGGTCAGAATACGACGGTCAATTGCATGGCAGGATCTTGACATGCTTGAATCTTTATTCATTGGTATTATTGCTTGGAGTACGTTTTCTTCTTATGGTTTCTGGGTGTGGTGTGCCAGCATTTTAAGGTTTTTTTAATCATCTGCAACAGGGATCACGCCACTTTTTGCTTCATCTGTATGATTGACAATTGGCTCTTAAACCCAATTAAAAAAGAAAATATTCAAAAAACCTAAAAGAATGTGGTATAATAAACTTGATCTGTTCTACAATTAAGATGCATTGACTCCAATGTTTTAAACATTTCTTATGAAACTGTGCATTCATAAATAAGTACCCAAAAACATTCAATATGTGAATAAAAAGTTGTCAATAGAGGACTGTAATAACAGTGTTTTACATCTTGTATGCAAACCCAAGTTAATTCCTAGTGATAACAACGGGACAACTCATGAACACAGTAGGTCATCTGCTGCATTGGAACACTCAACAGGGCGCTTCGTAACTGGTGAGGGATCGATAACACGCCTATAAGGTAACTGAACCCAAGGGTTGGAAGGCAACAGCCATGCCTGACCCTTCTGTGTCTTAGGAGACACTGTGCCAACCCAGCAGGTCAATATGTCTAGGAGCAGCAGTATGGGGCCATCACATATTGGGAAGGTAAGCTGACATCTCATGCGTGTCACAGCATGGAATGGATTTATTATAATTCTGGAAACATATTTTATTCTTTCGATTATTAAAATTCTGGTTACATATTTTGTTAAAGCTTTTTTCTTTTTCTGTATGTTTTGGTATTAAAGTGAATCCATGCCTTCGTAAAAGCTTAAAAAGCAAAAATGTTCAAATAATGGGTTTTAAATAAATATGTTTGGCTTTAATGATTAATACTCAACCAATATGTGGCAAAAATAGCTCGTGACTTGTGCCTTACCCAAGCAGAACCAACTTGAGCAAAAAAATCCGAAATTATGCTGGTCTATATTTACACTAACAGGAAATCAATATACTCTACTCTCTAGAGGCATGCTCTGCTGCTTGTGGCAAGTTATTGATCTCTCTAATTGTAGGTGTCTGCATATTGCTCTTGGGGAGACACTGTTGCCTGCCTGCGTTCCAGTATACCCCATCACCCCCGCCCGCTTGGCTTTCCCTCTTTGTGTCCATCTGTGCTGTGGCTGGGATGAAGCGGCCATCGTAGCACCTCCACAGAGGCCGATGTGTGACTTGATGCCATCAATAAAACCATCATCTAAGATGGACTACACCGCGCCCCGCACAGTTTGTCCGACCCTCTGCGATGAATCACCTTGATAGAGGCATGCCCTCAAGGAGAAAAACACTCAATATCACACCAGTAGGTTTTCATGGATCCATACAGGTTCATGTTTCTGCTTTTTTACCGCTTTTTGCTGCTTTGTACTTCCAGTCTTAAAGGCTCAGGGTAAGTCAGCTACAGCAATCATCTATTAAAGACAAGTAGTGGGCATAAAGTAATCAACAGATGAGTAAGAAAAGTGAACTGCTTCTAAAGTTGGAAAAAGAAATGGCTGATGACTAAGGATTGGGGCTTTTTTATTATTTGGCAACTCTATCTAAGAATAAAGCGTGTGAGCTTCTGTGATTCAGCTGGTTTCCTTTTATCTAATCACTGACAGGTTGTTTGGTTTTTGTAACAGCTTATTATCTACACTTTAGAAAGGCTCTCACTTTTGTAATTGTATGTGTGGGGATGTGTTTGTGTGAACTAGAGGGAGGGTGTGCAATCCTGTTGGTGGTATTTTTTTTCTCATCTTTGAAGAGCAAACCCGCTCCTTACCTGCATACATCACTGAACTGTGAAGAGCAATTTCCCAAATGTTGAACATGAAGTTAATTAAAGTTATTAATCAATGATTTGCTTTAGTATTTGTAATTTTTTGTCACAAATAAAGCTTACTGCACTATACAACATGTGAATAAAGGTCCTTTGTAACAGTATCTGAGCAGTATGTAGAAAGCGGTTAAAAGTTATTTAAGCCAAAAACGCGACAGCTGACAGTAACAGTATGGAAGACACCCCACAGTTCCATATCTTAACAGAGTTCCCTATCAATACTGATTAGTCTGAAAGGATGATAAATACTGAAACTTACCGATAAGACAGCAGACAGACACCAGCAATGATAAAACTGTTTTTAAAGCATTTAATGCAAAGATGAGTAGAAGTTCTCAGAAAACAAGTTTTAATTTGTTTTAAAATGATTGGGAAACGCCAATACATTTGACACCTTGGTTTGATTCGGCTTCAGGCATGGGTGTTCAGAAGCAACTCAGCAGTAAAGTATTCTGCTAGAAAGAAATCCGGCCATTTAAAGGCTGCTTATTTTAAGGCAACATTGTCTGAAAAATCACTAAGAAAACATCTACATAATTTGGTAATCCAATGATAATCCAAGTTTTAAGAGAGTAAACCTTCTCACTATTTCAGTTCTACCAGAGTTCTGCTTGTGAATTCACACAACAAGGGAAGAAGACTTCACTTGCACTAGAATTCAATTCAAGCTTCACACTTGCCAAACAAAGCTTACCATCCGAGAAAATGAACTTTGGAGGGAATCCAACCAGTCAAAGTGAACTTGCCCTTCAAAACAAAAGCATCAGCAGAAACTTCCAAAACACAGTTATGTCAAAAAATCCTTTCAAAAGCTTGTATCTGATTATTAAAAAGAAGATTATGAGAAAATCTTGGCATACATAGTGGTTTATGCAGAAGAACTAAGTACCTAAGGAAATATATTTTGAACTTCCTGTTACCTTCCAAACCCCTGCTCACCTATTTTTTTGTAAATATGGTTGCTCCAACAGTTGTAACATTAGCTTTGCTAAAGTTTGTTT
Source organism: Oryzias celebensis (assembly GCA_014656515.1). Classification (NCBI taxonomy): domain Eukaryota; kingdom Metazoa; phylum Chordata; class Actinopteri; order Beloniformes; family Adrianichthyidae; genus Oryzias; species Oryzias celebensis. The sequence continues at coordinate 12,228,912 of BNCR01000012.1, forward strand.
GTTGGAAAAATAAACAACATATTGCTGCTATTCTAGGTCCGTGCCCAATGATGAAGAAACATCTGTTGTCTTGATTCTCAACACCATTTGGGGATTTCATGTGACTCTCATCCACTGCATTTCATTTAGACATTTGGACACAAAAGGTCTTTGATAAAGGTGGGGGCTTGATGGGAAAATCTGCTTTTGGGGGTAAAAATCAAACAAACAAACAAAAAAAATCAAAATAGTATGTTTGAAAAGTAAAACTTTATTTGGAATTGTTAAACTAAGTTTGTTTGGGGTTTTTTTTGGCTTACCTGTAGGGTCCAGAATGAAAGCCTGAAAGCCTTGGCTCAGATTGTGGCTGAGATGGATGATTGTGTGACAGCACTCTCTCTTTACTTACTCTGTGACTCTCATTCTGATCCATGTTATCTTTTTGTGCATGTGTGTGTGCATGTGCTGTATAAACCTACTCAGAGGAACCCCAGGCATGAGGAAGATAAAAACTTCTCCCTGAATGTAAACATTCTCTGAAGTGATGAGCAGAACAGCTGCAGTTGCAGACACACATTTAGAAAAATGCATTCCCAAGGTCAAGGTTAAGCAGTGCACACTTTCAGAGCTCACTTTCCCTCTTGAATCCTCCTGCTAGTCCTCAACTTGCTGTTGGCTGCAGCATACGGAGGATGTTGGCTGTTATTCTGGTGTTCCATTGTTAAAAAAATAGGCATCTTTACTGAGAACATGCATGGTTTGGATCCTTATTTGTGACCATCATGTGGCACACGATGGTGCAAGTGGTCCAGTAGCCTTCCAACAGTCTGCACATCCCCCACAGCCTCCTCAGTACCATATAGCACTTAGGTTGACTTTGCCTTGACAAGTGTGTCGAAGTCATTGTTGGTGTTTCCTGTGTACATTGACTTTGTTGTGGTTGGTGTGTGTTGCAATCCAAAGCATATTGAAACTCACACGTATTATCAAGCACATTTTTCTAGTTGGATACTTTGCAGTCACTGTGCTGACCAACATCCATCTATTTTCTGAACCAGTTTAATCTCTTAGGGTCACCGGGTTGCTGGAGCCTGTCCCATGAAACTGTTGAGGAAAGGTAAGGTGAGGTTGCCAGTCCATCTCAGAACTGAACCTACTTCAGTTCCCTGTAAATCCATATAATCTAGAAACCCATTTTGATTATTTGGGCAGCAACGTCTAGTAGACAAAAAATCAATACATTAGTAAAACTGGCTAATGCAGAATGACATTGATTGACAGTAAACAACAAACACTTTACAAAAATGGGATACATTTTCTTAAACTGTTTGATCAAAGTCAATAACTTCATCAAATTAAAACCATTCTAATGAAACCCAGGGAGATTTGTTGATGTCCAAATATGTAAATAAATCTATTGTTTCAGAAAAAGCTGGGCAATGCCTCTCTGTGTCATAGGAGTCCAATCAGTCAATACAACATGATAATGTCAAGCTAACTGTACAGATAATCTACAACCTACTTGTTCATTGTTCGGCTAGTACTGTCCAAATGCCAGAAGAAGAAAAAAATGTGTTCCTCTGACATTGGATATTCCAAGTATAAAGGCTGTCTATAGTCAGAAATTTTTTTTTTCAAAAAACAACAGAATACAAATCAAAGAAACAGTTCCCATTTTTATGTGATAATGGAAAATTAAACTTGAAAAATGTCCTTTATGCAACTGCCTTTGAATAATGATACATAGTGAGAAAATTGTAAGTACTTCTAGCTCTGTGAATACGTATAACAGTATCTATTGCTATGTACTTTTGATGAACTCTAAAAGCTCGCATTAAATCTTCAAGAGCAGTGTGCGCCATTACTCAGCTGATGTTTAAGTATGCAAAGAATAACACTTAACAAGTGCTTAACAAAGTGCCCTCTGCTCTCTGGCAGTGTACTGAAAAATGAGGGAAGACTGATAGGGTTTTCTGGTAATCTTTGCTTGGGTCCATCATCATTATCTTGGTCAATAGTCAGAAGTGGATCCTGAGCTAAAAATACCTAAGCCTGCTTCCCATCAATTTGATACTCCTATCTGACATTCTTCATACAGTCATGAAGATGAATGCTGAAGTGTGTATTCAAATATGATGCATTTATAAAAAATAAAAGAAGAAACTATTTTATCTGTTTTTGCTATAACTAATGTAAATGATTTTACAAGTAATGTAACAGGATTGGCTAAATTCAGAAATATTTTGAATTAAAAGTGGGAATCTGAAAGTCGTGGTATCAATGGTTGCGGTAAAATGGCGGCCTTCAATCAAACATAATACATGAAGTTTACAAAAGTATCAACAATTTTAATTATTGGAGCACAGACCAATCAAGCTAACCTGAACCTTGATCAACTGCACCCAAAACCTTACAAAAATGCTTTAATCCAGGCTGCCCAAATCCAGGCCTTGAGGGCCAGTGTCCCACATGTTTTCCAACCAACCCGCCACTGAAGCTCCTTTTTGGTTAAATACACCTGATCCAGATAATAAACCGCAGATAAGGCAGGGTTTCTGGAAAGCCAGAAGAAAGCTGGCCCTCGAGGACTGGATTTGGGCACCCCTGCTTTAAACTTTTGTAAATTAGTATTTGTAATACAATGAGTCTCTTATACATTTTGTTCTCTCAGTAAAAACATTAGAGTACAGTTGCTTTTTAACCTTTTTTTTTTGCTTGTGTTGAGTATAACTACAGAGTGAAAGGTCTGTTTCGAAACATCTATTGAGGTGAAACAAGACATGGTTTTGGTTTGTTTTGAGCTGGTTTAGAAACCGTTTTTTTTGCTCCAATGCCATTATTGTTGTTGCTTTGTGAGACAAAGCTTGTCCTTTCTTAAAATGGGCAAAACAGGCTGGACAAATAAGCTGGACAGATTTTGATTCATGGGGATTTGTAGAGCTGAAGATGTCATACTCTTCCCCAAACAGCCAACAGCGTCTTTTTAAACAATTTTAGAGTAAAAAACGGATCAGTGTGTACAAATGTGGCCCCAGTTCAGCAATCTATACCATCTGACCAGAGTAACAAAAAGAAAAGTGTTGCGAAATAAGATGCATGGAGAAGGATTTGCCTGTATAACAAATGACCAGCGAGTAGTTAGTAAACAGATTTGTCACTTTCCTTCTCAAATCCACTTCAATTTGGAAGTAAAAGTATTTACTTCTTGGCTTTGTGTCACTATTTTTTAAGTCAGTATAAGTCATAAAGGATAGGCATTGAACCAACAAATGATTAAGAATATGTATCATGCTAACAAAAATGAATAAGCCAGTGTAGAGTCTTAGATCCCTATTATTTTTTGGATGAATTACTTGAGCTTTAGGACAAAATTTTCAGCCAAAAGTACTATAAATGCTAAAACAATTTTGAAAAAGAGGGACAATAAAATGCCTTTAGCAAGTTGGTAAAAAATATTTTATATTTGCGGCTATTTACAGTCTTTTTTCGGTATATCAATCGCCAATACAAAGCATAACTGTCTAAAGTCATAATTACAGTTTATATTTGCAAGTGGCAATGTAAAAAGGGTCAACAGGAAGAAACATGTTCACCTTAAAAGTGCAACAGATATCAATCCAGCACAGGGTGAAGACAAGAAGAAGCATTAGCTGAGTTTCAGAAAAACAAGGTGTGAAACAGCAGCTTGTAGTCTGCAATAGTTCCACCCTAGTAAGCAATTGATTTTGTCCCCAGTTTTTCTCAAGCCCAGACCACTCTCAAGCCTTCAGTGGCACTATTTTCCTTTGGGATGAGGAAGCAAAGTGCACTCTGAAACTTAGTTGTGTAAAACACTTCAAGAAAGGACTGTCCCTATTTTTAAAATAAGATGATTGTCCTCTTTGTGCTTCTCCAGATCCTCTGGCTTAGGGTTAGCCGTGTGAAGTGGAAAAAACGTATTAAAAATACATTAATAGTGGCAGATTTGTCTTACTTTCTCAAAAAAAGTAAGGAAAACCAAGCTTCAAAATATAAAAATATTAGCTTTGTTTGTTAACTCCAACCATCAAAATCTATTTTATGTTCAATGGTGCTCAGAGCGCACGTTTTTAGAGGAATACTCAGAAATGCGTGAATGGATCAAAATACCACTTTGGGGTTGTTTATAGTGAAGAATGAACATTATAATATACTTAAAAGCTCAAAAGTTTATTTTTCATGGTATAGGCTCTTTAAGTACCATGTTTTTGGAGTAGATGTCAAGTTATTTTTCATAGTTTGCCCAGGGGTGCGACTTATACTAAGAAGGAACTTATATCAGATTTTTTTTTAACATCAATAGACTCATACATTTGTAATTTTCCCACTAACAACCGGTTGGCCTTTAGCGTTTGGTTGCCTCTGACCACTACTACAGGGCATTGTCGTGTTTGTATCAGTATTTGGTACTAACACATTAGAAGAAAATCTGTTCAAAACACTCAAACAAAACATGGAGAAGATCGCTCTGATCGTTCTCCTCCTGAACTTTTTTTTTATTTGCATCACATAAATGTTATTTTTGTTTTTAGTTTTTCTTCCTCTGACTAATGCAGGACAGCAAGTCATCAAATTGGGTTACAGAAACCCGGAGGTATTTCTGAGGTTTCAGTCGTTTCAGATGCAGCTCCTGCATCATCCGTGTCTTTTGTGCATTGTGAATGAAATATCCAGTCAATGCTTCCTTTCTCCTAAAAGTGCAACTTATGTTATACTTCTTTATTATGTATTTTTTGCCCAAATTATCGTCACATTTTAACCAAGTAGTTATGGTTCATCTTTGAATGACCTTACTGGTGTTTTTAAATGCCTGCTGTGGTCATGTGGTCAGTTCAATCCAGAAAAAGTGTTTTTTTTTCCTCTGGCAACAGGTTTTTCTCATGAAATGGGTTCAAATGGCTTGTTGCAAGCTATGTTATCATGATTGTGTTCAATCTTCTAAACTGTGAAACAAAAAACAGTAAGTCATTAAATCACAATGCCTAATCCTCTGTATTATCCGTCACACGGAGTGAAAAAGAAACATTTCAAACCAATGCTTTTGAGAAAACCCCAGAATAGGCACGGCATTGCACATTAAAGCAATGAAGAAACGATGGAGAGCTTTTCAGCTCTGCACAGATCCAAGCAGAAGATTGGCAGCAGGAGCGTCGGGGGCATTTGGGGAGCAGGCCGGCAGACGGGCAGGCGGCAGATGAAGAGGACTCTATTAGTCTCGGCTCATTGTGCCATTCTGATTTTTTTTCCACTTCCTAATTGGCTGGCTTCTGTAGTCTTGGCGGCCATATTTCAGTTTAAAGGGGAAAGCTTCGTGGGTCACAGGAATAAAGAGGCCCGTTTGACAGGTCAGCAGGCTGATGTCTACAGCATAGTCTTAGGTCAACGGTCAAACTAACATCAAGATAGGCTGCGGCAGTGCGGGTCAGCCCCTACACCCAAGATCCCAATAAGTAAGCTGGCAGACACACAGGAATGTCATTTTTCAGTGTTTTACCAGGAATACCTCTACAAAGACAATTAAGTAATTAATTTTGTTCATCAATACCATGTGTAAGAATTATACTTGACTCGTTTATTTTACTTACCTCATCGCTCAGAAGAGTTTTCAGGAAATGGGCAACTTAAAAAGCAAATGAAAAGCTGTAGATCTTTGTTATCCTCACTTTTAGAATGTTTTGGAATGATTATTCTAGCAGAAACCTTCAGAAGACAATATAAAGTCCCTATTAGTCAAAATTCGCCATAAAGCATAAGGTCTACAAGAGTAATGCTTTTCCCTGGCTTTGCTGGAAAATGCTTCTGTTAGAAAAAATTGTATTCGCATCTGGTATGCATCAAAAGGGAAGATCTGCATTTATTCCTCATTATGTTTCAAAACACAGCAACAAAATAAGGCAAAAATAACTAAAGTAATCCAATTAAGACTAAGCAATGAATTGCAGTAAGCAGGAGGCTTAAGTAACTGACAACAGTCGTTAGGAAGGATTTAGTTTGTGCATCAAATCACGGAAGTCGGAATCCTTCTAAGTTGATTTCCATAGAAGTTCATATTAATGAGATGAAAAAAATCCAACAACAGAGAATTTTACTCATGTGCATGAAATACACTGACTCAAATCTGCACACGGATGCAGGACAGTCTGCCTGGCACCAGACAGCAATGCACGGTCAAATGAGATGTGTGAGAGCCCCCTGCTGCCAAGAGGCAGACAGAAAGAAGAAGCAAACCCTCTCTAATGGAGACATGACATGCTTGCCGGGGCGGAAACTCAAACAAACGATTAATGGGCCATGGAGCCTTTAGTACAGGAGCAAAATATCCTCCACTGCTCCCCCCACCCTCCCACTCTGTGCTCCTTTGCTCTTGTTCTGTCCCATGTTGGTCAATGGGGGTTTAGCATTTCAAAACCCAGACCTCCATTTAGAGGCGACATATTTCTGTCACCCATTTACCCCGATTTCACTCTGATCCCTGCTAAATTTAAGTGGATCATGTAAAAATAACTATTGCAGATATGTAGAAGGACTTCATATAAGTGATTTGGCAGAAAGGAACACAAATGTGTCACCTCTTTTTGCACCTACTGACCTTTTTAAGTTCATTTAAGGCTATCTAAACTTTTGGATGGCAACTCGGGGTAAGCACCCAGCTCGTCTAAGCCAGAGCGGTTGGCTATTTTAAGAAAGAACAGCTCTGGAACAAACATGCCCACTTGTTTGGAGCACTAGAGACAGGTGCCCAAACGGCACCCAAGAGGTACTCTAAAAATTATGGGAAAAGTTGATTAAAAAAACGTCAAAGTTGGATTTGTAAACTAGAAATTAAAAATGTTAAAGTTCAACAACTTTGATATGAATTTGGGTCACTTTTGGGCAACATTTCCTTACAAAATTACTTAGCAACAAGTAAATGCTAAACAAGTGTCATCATACAAGGATGGCTCCAACTTTAATGGGGATGTTGGCTAGTCCCTATGTCATCCAGTTTCTAGTGCGGTCTCTCCCTTCCAAATCTTCAGGTTGGCAGTGATTTAAAAAAGAATAAGAAAAGAAGGGAAGCCCTAACATTCATGTGTTTTGATTAGCAGGTAATGATCTTTGATCTAATGCGCTGACTGGGAAAGTGCGGCTCCCATTGAAATCCGGTGGATTCTTGGCCGACCTGGAGCCAATGTCACTTCTCGTTAGGGCCTACAGCTCCATGACCTCCCGGTTGCCAGTCACAACCCCCTCCTCGCAGCGTGAGCACCATGCGTAATGATATCAATAACAGCAGGGGTGCAATGAATACAAATCCGCGTGTAGAATGTTTGGACAAGAATTCTCTCCAAGCCTTCCCTCCACTGGCTCCCACTCACTAGCGTCCAACTCTATGAACCCCCCTCCCCAAAAAAGAGGGCTGGTTTCAATGTGGATGGTTGATTTTGCACAATATAGTTGGTTACTGCTAAGAACAAATGCCCCCCCGTGCTGTTTGTCTATAAGTGATTGTTTCATAAAATACTCTGTAATCAGTTCCTGCATCCTCTTGGTAAAAGTTAACCTTGTTTAGGTTTAAGAAATAGCCTGTAAAAATCCAAATGACTGTAATGCATTGTTTTTATTTATTCATGCATTCAGAAAAAAGCCATTCAAGCCTAAAAAGACATTCTAAAGACCTTCTGGTGCTTAATTGAAAACTCATTTGTTCATTTATATGCAACAAGGTCAGGCACAAAAATGTTCAATGTTGTTTTGAGCTGTCTTTTTGCATATACTAGTTTAAAACACATCACACGTGGTTTCTATGTCATGTATGTATGTATGATAAATGCATGTACTTCTGAAAAAATAAAAAGATGGAACGCAACTAAAGCTTTTGAGCTCTTTCTGCAGTGTTGGACATTTCAGTCACCCAATTTCTAGCCGACACAGCCGTTTATAGCAGTGACCATAACAAAGGTGTTTTCACAGAGCCAGCTACTGCACAGAATAAAATCAGAAAATGATGAATCGATGCATGTATCTTTGGAATTTAAAAAAATCAGAAAAAAATGTAAAATTTAGTCTCAGAAAGCCTTTTACTGTCAATTACTGTGAGTGGACGTACACACGTGGCTACCAAGAGCCTTTCAGTGCACTCGCGCAAGATTTTTCTTCTTGGCTGACTGCTGGATGAGCTCTATTGCTTTCTGCAAGAATTAAACTGCATAGCCTGTATTCAATGCACATTTGTGATTTGGAAAGTTAACAAGTCTCAGATCCTAAAGCAAACTCAAAAGGTAGCAATTAAAAAGCAGATAAATTCTCGGGAAACTACAGGAAAAAGTGTGTTTTTGTGTCACATTTCTCTGTTTTTGACACTCGTCCATTACTTATTAAAAAAGAGTTTGCATCACCAGAGCCTTGTGGTTCTCATATCCGAGGCATGCTTCTAGTCATTCAAGTTTCATCACAGATGGTCTGTCATCACTAAATACTACACCATGTAAAATCTGTTAATTGCAAACACACAGGCATCAGCAGAGGCAGTTGGATGCTTCAGACGTGAACTAATCTTTATTTGTGAACTGTTGTCCATGACGCACCAAAGTCTAATTTTTCAACAAAATGTGTAAAAAATACTCTTTTGTTTTCAGTTTTTTTCGTAATTACTTTGAATAGCTATTTTCTATTAAGTAAACTCTTTTTTTTTTATTTTGTTTCGTTTTAGATTTTTGAAATCACAAAAGTCAGCAAGAAATCAGCCTGAAGAGATTGTGTTGACTATTTTATTATGTAATGTATAGTCACTCAGGGATAAAAAGGAAGCAGCACGGCATTTACACATGAGTGTGAGGAGTCCCATCTCCTCTGATCCAACACTCAAAGAGTTGTTGTCCCAAGAGCTTTTTATTTGAGTACATCACAAATCCATTAGCATTAATATCACCCAAGAAACTTAATTATTTATGCATACAAGAGAAACTGCCTGAGGTCAGGAATCTTTTGTCACAGAGTTGTCAGATTAAATCAGGGTCGTTTTTGCTGTGCTTTCCAAATGAATTTCCAATTTTATCTTATTTCATGTATTTTATTTCACTTTAATATGGGAGCAGAGTGCACATCCACAATGATGACAATATTCAACACATGCTGATTGTTTTCTCATGACATGTCCAAATGTTTGATAATGTAATGAAAAGAGAAATGGCTGCCAACGACATGAATGAGGGGAAAGATTAAGATAAATAGCTACATCTGGCTCTCACTTGAAACTCTAAAGGAAGTGAAGATAACCAAGGAGGGTCTGGTTATTCATCACCATCTAGACATGTGCACATACACCACTGTATTGGCTTGAAAAAAACAGATGCAGATGAGAAACAAAGAGAAGCTCACCAGCCGTGCAGACTTAAAAACATCACCTGACTGGGCCACGCTTTGAAAACATTAAAGATCCTCATAGTTTGGCAAAAAAGAAATTGACAAATGGGCCAGAAGGGCACCTGGTTAGTATCACCTATCATCTAGACCCTTAGTTCCCTGTGCAACCACTTGCATCCCTTTCTCTTTTTCTCTCCATTCTTTGTCTCAGGGGATCAACTTTTCCCACAGATGCCGACCCACATAAACTCCAAAGCCTCAGACCCCAAACTGAATTTGCTGCAGACCCCGGGCTGCTTGTCTTCTGCCCGGCTCATCTATCTCTTTCGTCCATGATTTCCATCCCGTTAACCATCGCTGTCTTTGTTCTTGCTCTCGATCAATGTGCCATAACTCAACCAGCCTCTTTGTGTTTGATGTTTGAGCTCTGGATATCATTTCAGTCATTTTTTGGAAACCAGGGAACCACATTGATACTACCATGTCTCACGAATACAGACATGCAAATGATGTCTGGGTGGACACGTTTAAATTCAACATACATACCTAATTCAAAGGAAAATTAATTTTACTTTTGCACACAAAGTAAGACCAGCAAGTGAAATTAATTACATTTTTAAAAAGGAATACTGTTCCAAACTTGCAAAAGTGCTAAGTATATCGGTGAGGCACCACACAAAATATAGCAACGCCCAATTTTCATCAGTTACTTTGATCTGAGCCTGTTTCAAGTTGTTGTCAGCATTATCTTCGTTCCTCCACCCTGTAAACAAACTGTTGATCACAAAAGGAAAAGCTCTTTCTTCCTGTCGGCCAGCTATGACAGCTCTTCTACTTAGAAGCGAGTGTTCTGTCGAAGCTGCCCACGAGCTCACCAGACCCTCTGTTTATTGTGGGTTTTACAACCTGAATTTGGGTTTGTTGACTCACATGAGAACTCTATACCCTTAGTGACAAACAACGATGACTGTCACAATTATTTAAATCAATAAATGGAAATTATTATTCCATATATTAATTGCTTTCAAAAAAGCTCTTGAAAACTGGACAGAGCTTAAATAACAATGAGGTTTCCAGAGGCTAAAAGCAGCATTATGAATGTTTTAGTTACATCCAGGTGAGGCGTGTTTTTTGTTTTTTTACTTGATAAAAAGCCAAATTTATCTTTTGCACAACTAGGATTTTCTCTTGATTCAAAATTATTGCTCTTAAAAAGTATAATGTTAACAGTTAAATATTGATCGTTTTTAGAGTAAACGTTTTACCAAAGATGTGTGGCAACATGTAGTATCAGCCACACATTCTAAAACAAGTTAATTTGTGGTATGAGGAAGGAAGTTTTCACATTCTTAAAATAAAAACTTCCTTGCATGTTAAATAAAAATTCAAAATTTCACCTCTGTATTACAGTACAGCATTGTGGAGGTAAACCTCTCTTTGGTTGATTTGACAAACACAAGGAGTTTTTTTTCTGGTTTGTTTACATTATCAGCAAAAATGTACAAAAAGTTTACTTTTAATGCAGTGTGCAAAGGATCTCAAGATTCTATTATAATTTTGGCATTGCTCTTACTCCAGACTGTTAAGGTGCTTCTTTTTTTTGCAGAGAAAGTTGGTGATGTTGAAGAAAGATATCACAAAATAAATTTTGAAAAGGTATTCAGTAAAAAGGAAAAAAAACTTCACAGTTTCCAGTTGAATCATTGCTTACAAAAAACAGCAAGATGATGTAACTGTCAAAGCATTTTGCAAAAAATAATTAAATGTTAGTGGTGCCGTTAACCTTTGTGGATTTCAGGAACTGCAGTGGATTGAAGCTCATATTTTCTGTATTTTTCTTTTAAAAAATCCTGTTTGTTTACCAATGTCAAGTTAGCTGTAAGTCTCTACTTGATCTTTCCATTTGTATTGGTGACTAGCTACAAGACAAACTGCATTCTAACTCATTAAATATTAATAGATCTCTGTAACCAGAGATGTGAAATGATAGGCTGACGGAGGGTTTTTTGACATAAGCTTGAAAATTGTGTCATTTGGGCTTTCTTTCATTGGGGCAGTAGAAAAATGTAACTGCTATCTGGCAGTTGAGACGTTATTTCCTCCGTTTCACAAGCTTTTCGATTTTATTTGATGGAAGCATGCTTGTTTGTGCAATAAATTGATTTTAAATTGCTCGTACTAATAAATGATGATTTCCAGAAAGTAGACAGAACCATAATGAGTTAGATAACGTTCAAGGAATGAATTTTAAAGAAATCAGTCATCCAGAGCGCCCTGTCCTCAGCTGCTTTGCAGCAGCTAGAGATGTGATTTGGCCTATCATGTCACGGTACGGAGGCGTGTGTTCAGGTGCACTGAGCTGGGGGGAGTGCGCTTGTCATGTTCCTTAACGTGTAGAAGGATGTATTGCTGGCAGAAGCAACGGGGGAGATCCAGAGTCTCTCCTGAACACTCACAGCCTCATGAAAGAATGATGGTTGATTACCTGCATGAGATGAGCGACACAGACCCTCCAAAGACACCGGAGAGAACGGTGACACGTTACAGTTCCACAGATAACAGAAAAATTCATCTTAGTCCTGTTTTAAAATTCAAAGTATTTTTTCTTTAATTCAGCAGACTATAATGACATTCCTCTGTTAGTTTGCTTTAGTTAGCCATATTTTCTTATTTGTAATTTACTATAAAAACAATTTTTACAAATTAATTGAAATAAATACATACATCTTAAACTCATGAGTACCAGTTTATCTAGAGCACCTGTCAGCACTGTTACCAACATAGGTCATTTTCGTAGATTTAAATGTTTAGGTTTTCACTGTCAGTTCACCATTTTGTGCCACAGCTCGACATTTTGGACAACTAGTTCCAGATGATTCCAGGGCCCGTCGGGTTTCCTCCATCAGCCACTTTGGCAATTGGCAGGTTCACGTCACCTCAAGGAACCACTGACAGCCCTGTTAATTAGCACCTTTTGTCTTATTTCTAAAACCTGGAAAACACTAAGATGGTCATGTCTTCTTCTAGAACCATACCCCTTTATAGGCTACTATATTTTAAGTCACAGCCACACTGACAAAAGTAAAAATAAACCTTTCGTTTGAAATCAAATTTTTTTAAGACACAAATAGTTTGAAACCTAAAATTTCCACAGTTTAGAAGGCAATTTTAAATGGAAAATGTAAAATTCTGAAGAATAATTTAACTTTTTGGTATTTTCTAATAAAGAAAACAGGGCTGTTCCAATACACTGTGACTTCTATCTAACCATCACCACCAGTCCTGCTTTCTTCAGTGACACAATAGAATAATCCTAAATGAGGAAAGAAGGTTGAGATTAAAAATCAATGCTACCGTCCACAGCACAAGGGAACCCGTGTAGGGTCAGTCCCAGGTCCTTGGCCTCCACCCCTCAGCAGAACTGAGTTCCTGACCTGCTGGTCATTTGTCCAAACTGCAGGTTCAACACAGGTCAGTGTGCAGAGGAGGGAAAATCAGCTTTGATGTGAAGTTGCAATAAATTGAGAGTAATGGAAATGCCCCAGTTAAATTACAGTGGAGTTCAAATGACCAATAAACGATAACTGCAGGCAGAGATTGAGGCCAAATGTTGTAGTTTACCAGCAGATAAACTGCCTAAAATGCAGCTCTTAAAATGAGCCTGCAGTTAAGGACTTATGGAAACAAACTTTTTTGTGATCTGCTAATTCTGTTGTAACTTGGCTAATAGTCTTTAACTGTCTTCTTGACTCTAATCAACTTGTTGAATTATGGAAAACTTTACCAAAAGTAAAATCCTGTTTTTGAGGGGTTAGTTGGGGTGGGACAAATGCCCAATGACTGATAGCTACTTGGCCAATAAGGCTGGCTGAGTTTCCTCCAAAAGGTCACGTCTTGTCTGGCCCCTGTCCACTGCACACTTCCACAACATATCCGGGGTCTCAGCCACCACACACCAAAGCACACGTGCGCGTACGCACAAGTACTGAATCCTCTGGGCCATGCTGAGGCGAAGGCTTGCGTGCCAACCAGGATCTGCTATGAGGGAGACTGAAGGATACAAAAGGAAGTGAAAGATGAGAAAATAGTTTCAACCAATTACAACTCTTAGTTGTCCTTATGGAAATGGTTACAACACTCCACATCCCTTCCACAGCCACTTAAGCTGTAATTTTAATGCCATTTTGTCTGCATTTATTTCCTCATTATCATAAACAGAGCTAAAAAAAAAAAAAAAAAAGAAAAGATCCAAACTGAGCTACACACCAGATGTAAGTACAACCTTCACCTGGTTGAGTAAACACTGAGACAAAATCATCCACTTGAACTCATTTATTTGCATCATATTTCCATCTTTAAAATATATTTAATTAATTTCACAAGACAAGAACTTTACTTTTCCAGTTTGTGTCTCTGACATGCAAAGCCCATACCTGGATGAGAGGCCCTGAAAGGCTCCCAGGCCTTCCTGCCAAACCACTGAAAAAGTCTGTACCGCCATCTTTTGGTTAATGTGGTAAGTGCATGGAGGGCAAGAGAAAGAGTTTTATTTGTAAGTCATTAGTGTTAACATGTTTCTTGATAATAAGCAGTTAAACAATGCAGCCTAATTTTACTAAGAACAACTTATGAACCGTTATTTGTTTCCTTTGAAATTCCATATGACCTTTTGCATGTGAAATATGCTGCACTCACTGAATATTTTTAACTTGAGAAAAGAATAACTTTTAAAGGGTTTCAGGTATCAAAAAGAAATAATTCAAAAAATAAAAGTATGTTATTAGGATCAATAATGACTGAATTTGGCTTTAAAAGCCATTGTTTGAAGTGGGCGTCTCTGTCTTAACAAGTTCTGTCATCGTATTACTCAGGGTTTGTCTTAAGCGTTTTTGTACCGAGGCATTGTCCAGTGATTATTTTGATTTTCAAAGTTTCTCTGATCCTGGGAAGACAAATGAAGTGTGTAGCCACAGAGAGACAGACAGCTCACGGAGGGTGAAAAGAGAGTCTGGGAAAACATTCCTTAGACAAGGAAAGGAGAGATATGTGGGGGAAAAAAGAGTGGAAAGAAGTTGTATTACTGTTCCACCACAGGTTAACTCATCAAAAACTCGCCAGATATTATAACACATTAGGATGTGCTGAGAGCTCTGTTTTTTAATTTAATTTTAGATATAACTTTATATTTATGGCATATCTTTATTAGCATTTCACCAGACGGTTGAAAGAGTGAATTGTAATTTATTTAATAGGTCATATAGGTTAACTGTAATATAAATAAATTATAACTAGTTTAACTATTTATTTTTGTGTGGCAAAATTCAGAGAAAGCTCTTCTTTGCGATACTGGAAAAAAAAAAGATTTTTGACAGTGTTAAAAGAATGTAAGAAAAAGTTAAGTACTTTTGAAAGCCAGAGTCACATCAGTGCTGAAAGGTGTTGACTAGATGCAAATGAGACGGCCCCATTCAGCAGTGACAGTAAACCGATAACCCACTTTCCACTCACCCAGAGAAGACCTCTTTATAAGGGCTTTTGAACTCACCAAAAATAACCTTCTCTGATTCCTGGGGGCTGCTGGGCTGCAGCTGCAATCATGCCAGGACATTCAACTCACAAAACTTTCCTCTCTACGTTATCATTTATTGAAAATGTGCATCCGTGCATGGAAAGCATACGTTTAGATTGAAGTGGTGTGTTGTTCTTTCCACTTTTGCCAACATGGAACATTCCAGTTTGCAGCATTAGGGGTTAAAAACCAATAAAACATCCGAAATATGGAATGATACTGCAGAGAGAAAAAAAAAAAAAACAGCTGAATAACATTTTTACGTGCTGGCTTTATTTCATTGCTCTGCAGCCTTCCTCAGATCTGACCGGCTCTGCTGAAAAGCCTCTTTCCTATCTGGAAGGGTGCCCTGAGATTTACAGTTTGACAGAGACAACAGATCATAGCAGAGACACCGCTCTCCAGCAATGCTCTTTACTCACAAACGGTAGAGCGTGCATGCTTATTTTTTTTATTTCTCCTGAGCATGAATCAGGTTTATGTGATACTGTATATCAGTTCTCTTAAAACATCTTAAACCTCCCCTGACTTCTTTTATACTGCACCAGGACAGAGGCGCATTAAAGCGGTCCATAATGTGGTGCTGGTAATTTGCTTTCTTGACGTTTCACATCACACTAATGATTAATAATCAGAGGGTCACCTGCAACTCGAGCACATGTCAAGAAGTGCACATGTAGTTTGTTTACCATGCTGTGGGTCACTTCAGCTTTTTCAGGAATCACTGAAGCACACCAGACAGGTTTGTATGGTGAAAATGACAGACAAAAAAATGTGGGCTCACTTCTTTTTGGCTGACTGTGAACGGCTCACCAAAACGACACAAATTTCTATTTTTAATTACGAAGCCTCTGGCTTTGCAGCGACTGCAACCCTTCCCTTGTGATCAAGCTAACTTCATGGTTGCCTTTGAGCATCTGCGTGGCAGGTTGTTCCTCACAAGCTCACTGTTTCCAAAACAAAGCCGCAACACTATAATTACAATCTGACAGTAAAACCCATCTAACCGACTTTTGACCTGACAACATTTCAGCTCCACCCACTCTGCACTTCTACAGCTTGACATAAAAAAAAATACAGCAAACAAAAACATGTTGCACTGATCACATTCCACCATAATTCCTGTAAGCTGTCAGCAGTCTTCCCTTGGAAGAATGAAAGAGCAGAGGGCTGGAGCAGCTACTGTCAGTCATGTTGGCTCTGTCATTTCTCAAGTGGTCCTCTGCCTAGTGAGCGATAGCCCGAGAAAAGGGCAGCAATCTTATCATCAGAGGGAACATACAGGGAAACGAGAGGAGAGCCAGACAGCAGCGATGGCTGCGCGGGAAAGAATGAGACAAACAACCTTCATGTGCAAGCTGATAATGCTTTTATTTAAATTAAACTCATAACTTTGAGAAAAAAATATATTTTTTTAATCCTAAGCATCAAGGAAACTTTCCAATCATTGAATCAAACCTTCTCCTATTACTATTCACAACCGTGGTCATATGTTTCTGTATTATATTAATCTTTTACAGATAAATTCTTTATTTTTCTGCTCTAGTTGTCATCAAAACATTTTTATAATATCTGAGCCATCAATTCAGAATATAAGCAAAGTCAAAGCTGTCAAAACAGGTCAAAAAAGTGACTTTTGAAATCTGCAAGTAGCACTAATACCAAGGTTTAAGGTGAAAATCTCCTCTCAAACTGCTGCATCTATGTGAGCAGCGGTATTCTGATGTGCCAGCTCTTTGTCATATCTCAAGTGGATGCTGTGTTGGTCCTGGGAACCCAAAGCAAAGATAAAGTTGCTGTTTTTGATGAGAGCTTCTGAAGCACCGGAGCACCAGGAACAGGGGACCGGCCTATAGATAGTTAAAGTTGGAGGAGGGTGGTTTTACAGAATATAGGATGTTGATTAAAGACAAGCTGCACTGCCACCTTTGCATACATTTCAGATGTCTTTCAGATCAGTTTTGGGGGACAAATGTCTGTATGGACTTGATTTCACCACATAAAAAGCTAACAATTACGTCAGTGTATGAAATAGTCAAGTTATAGCTTTTTTAGTCAATACTGGTATCAACAATCATCTTTAATCTCATCTCTACTGAAAAAGTTCTCCCTTCAGTCTGTAAGTGGTCTGATTCTCTTTAAGTTTGAGTCCTCTACAAGAAGCCTAGGAGTTTGAGAGTCTTGTGCAGTATCTTAGATGTTCCTGGACAGAGATCTTGGACGTTGTTCCAGGAATCCACTGGAGCCATTCTCCTTGTTTGGGGGTCCCAGCCCTGACTGTTCCAGTTAGCACAGAGACCACTGTTCTTTCACGTTTTTTCCAGCTCTTTTTGCCACCCTTGGTGATTCTCAATCTTCTCATATTGGAGATCATTTTTGGAAAATTGGAAATATTCCAATTTAAACTTCCATGTTAGCTACAATGTTGTGTTTGAACTGCTTACATTACCCACCTGGAAGCAATGACTCTTTAAGGGCATAGTTTAAGAAACGTTAAAAAACTTTCTTGGAGGATGTTTATTCAGCTGCTGTATTTAATAGAAGAAACACGCCAGATTGATGTCTTTAAGCAGCTGGAAATTTTGCCGTATTATTAATCCGTTAGTTGCAGGTGATCGGTCAGCTTTTGAGTCTCGTCACGGAAATTAGCTCATTTTTCTTCAAACGTTGTTCCGTTGTTTCCACTCAATGTTCCTGTGTTGGAGCCACATTTCCTGTTTATCATGTGGGAATTTCTTTAAACTACACACTAATATGCTCAATCCAACTGGGTCAGGTATTTTAATTAGAAGGCAAAAGATATTTGTCCTCAGAATTAAATGATTCATTCAGCATGACCATGATTTATTTGCTTGTTCTTCCCAGTTTAGTGTACAGATGCTTTTGTATCACATTTAGGATTAGTTTTCCACAGAATCCAGCGGGTATCTAGCAGTTTTTGCAGCTTGTGTAAAATAATAATGTGTTCTGTGCTTTTTCTGTATGTTTCATCGTTTTTTTCAGCTTCTACGCAACTAAAACCACAAATCTTTTTTATTAAATCCTTTTAAAGTGTTTTTTTAACATATGGCATTTCTAATTTATAATTTAAAGTATCCTTATGAATGCAATCTCGATCTTCTTTTGCTTTCTTTGCTTTTGTGATAATGGGCTACAGGTGGAGAAGGGTTGTGTGAAAATTCAGAATGGCATGTGCAATACCTGGTTTTCAACAAACATTGTATATTTCTCGATTTTAAGGCTAATTTTTAACAGTCAAAATTGGGTTTTGGGGATTGCTACATGTGAATTAAATCCAAAGAAAGATGTGTGCATTAAATTAACAAAAGTATTCACATTTTCACCTTTGGAAAGTCCAACACCATTTAAATGTTTTTTTTTTTTTTTTTTGCTCAAGCACTTCCGATTTAAATGAGAAAATGTGAACATCTGCAAACTTTGTCCCAGTTTTATGTTGCAGCAAAAAGTTTAAAACAGAATACTTGAACTTAATTTATTCCTAGGACTGTATTGTGGCGTGTTTATATTACAGGGTGTTAAGTAAGGTGACTGGTTGAGGGAAAAAGCTTTTTCTCAGTCTGGAGGTTTTAGTTCTGATTGACCGGTAGGGTCCATATTCTATGCTGCAATATGGTGGCACAAATATCACTCATTTCTTACAAATCAAATCACTTCAATTCATTACACCAAATTACAGATTACAGTCACTATGAATGTAATTTTAAAACTCAATTCCAATCTCTCAAATGAAATTATTATTATTATTTAAGCCTAAAACAACTTTATTAAACATGCACACTAATTTTTGAAGAGTCAGGCTAAGGCTATTGTTAGCTTGTGCTTTTAACATTTAGTTAATCCAAACTCGATTTGTGCATTAAATGCAGCCAATTAAATACCATTTTATATTAGCTTATATCCAACCAATTTTAATTGATTCCTTCACTCATGATTTAATTAAAATAGCATAACACAACATGATGACCTGCTGTCACACTGTTTAGATATTTGTTATGTCCAGTACTTTGTATTTTTAACCTTAAATTAATTAAGTAATATGTGTCATGTTATCCTTATATGAGTTGCTTTTTATTCCATTTTAAGTCATTTAGTGACAGCCTAATAAGCTATGAGAATTTTCAAGCTTTAAGTTGCACTAGTTGTATATAGTTTTCTTGAATCTTATAATGGAAGTGATTTTAAACTTCAAGCAAACATATGCGCGATGTTAACATCATAAAAGTTCATCTTACTTTTAGTAATTTTTATAACAGTCCTATGAGTTGTAAGAATTTACTAACGTCTAGTTGTACTTTATGTAATAAGTATTTGTTAGGCACTTGAGCTGTGCGTTTCGGTCGTGGTTGAGGGGTCATGGCTTGCCCAGGGCGTCATTTGTGCCACTCACTGGGGTGAGTGTAACTGGCTCAGTAAGGTAGGCTGTAGATGAGTTTTAGCGTACGGGGATAATGATGGAAGCCTGCAGACAGGTCGAGGTGTGAGCTTGAGCAGAAAGAGGTTAAAGATTTTAGAGAGCTGATCAGCGCAGGCCTTAAGTACCTTCCCAGAGACACCGTCAGGTCCAGTTGCTTTCCTGGGGTTAACTCTTTGTAGCATTCGTACCATTTGCTGCGTCTGAATGGTCAGCAGTTGAGTGTTGTGAGTAGATAGTGGGATGTGTGAGGATGACGTAGATTTCTGTTGTTGCAGCAGTCTCAAAGTGTGATTGTTGTGGTTTGTCCCTTGTAGTTAGTCGGCTGTTGTATTCCCTGCCAAACTTGTCAGGGGCTGTTGTTGGAGAGGTGGTCCTTTATTTTCCGTTTTATTCCAGCTGGGCTTTTCTGGTTCTTCTTTTGAGGTCAGATCTAGCAGCGCTGGATAGTTCTTTGTTTCCTGACCTGAACGCCATGACTCTGGTTTTGAGGAGGGATCAGACTTAATTTGTCATCCAGGGCCTTTTGGTTAGGAAAGGTCCGGAGGTGTTTAGTCACAGTAACAGATTCAATGCAGAAGGGGACGTAGTTGATGACTGCCTCTGCAAAAGCTGACAGGTTCTGGTCTTCAAGTATTCTCCAGTCTGTGTTCATGAAGCAGTCTTGCAGCTGGAAAAGTGCATCCTCAGGCCAGGTGGTGATGGTCTTGTGCTCTTTCTTAGATGCGTGTATGGAGGGGTTAGGAGCACAGAGAGGTGGTAGCTGCGTTTGTATAGGCATGGTCAAGTATTTGCACTTCTCAAAGATAAAAAAAAGCTTTTGTACACAAAGCCATACTTAGAAAACAGATTCAGCACAAACATCTGGCTACCAGCTCTAAAGCATGGTGGTAGAAGAATGATGAGTTTGTACACCGTCTGGTCCTTGAGAATATTTTGAAGTAGTAGTTTAAGTGTTTTTCGAGGCACATGTGAAAAATCCAATCAACAGCATTAAAGTTTGACAAAATTGAAAGACTAGATAAACTGACAATAACATGACTGTGTAACAAGCCTTTGTGAAAATATATTTCTTGAAACAGAAGAGCTTTATAAATAAATATAAATTATTTAAAAGGAATGTGTGGAGAAACATTATTTTTAATTTTAAAAATGTATAAAAAAACTAAGTCTTGATAATAGAATCCTATTATGATTGGGTGACTACATTACTGCAGGTAAATAGAAATTGACTGCCACACCGATGCATGACGACAGTGATGCATCTTTCCTGCAGTAATATTATTAGCTGCATTACATCACAAAGACCCTGAGAGGCCTGGTTTTAAAGACACTGCTCGACAAGACTGGGTTAGTTTAGCCATCACAGATTAACATCCTGCGTGCACAATAGTGGTGTAACTTCTAATGAGTTAGCAAAGAAACTTGAATGACACCTGAAAACACAAGAAGCCAGGTAAATACTTTATTTCAAGAGGAATGAGATACTGGATTGTTTCTCATTAACTGATATATTTGGCAATATAGTGATTACCAGAGCAGACAATCCGTGTCAATGCTTAGAAACACTGTCTGAGCTAATGACACCAAAGAAGTCAAAATGAAAGAATGAAATGCACTTTTACAGTCCAAAACGCTGTGTTCACCACAGCTTCTCCTGTAACCTAAAGATTGTCATGTGGCTTTCTCACAGTCTCTTCTTCAGCTTGCCCTTCTTCTGGCCGCCCCGCCCGAAACCTGCCTTTTTCACCTCTCCAACCCACTTCTTGTTCTTAGCGCGGATTTTTTTCATCCCACCGCTCTGTAAGAACCTCTGCTTCTCTTTGATTTTGCGCTGCTTTAGGATCTGAGCACTTGTTTTTAGTTCAGAGCGCACTCTGCGACTTCCTGGTCCTGCAGAGGTCCTGCGAGAGGTCGGTCCCCGACGACCTCGGCCGCGACCTAAAAGCGCAAAGCAAAAGTTGATAATAACAAAGAAAATTGCTAATAACAAGAACGAATGGAACTATATTTTTGTGCTCCATTTAAGTCTTGAGTAGTGTTTAAAATGTTGATTGTTCAGTACCTCCAGCTCCTTCTCCTCCTGTTTCTCCTTCTGAACCAGAATCTCCATCATCCACCTTGTACTTTTTCTTCCACTCTTCATAACTGACAGGTTGTTAAGTGACAAACTCAACAATACAGCCAGAATAGTTGCTATAGCCAAGCAGTGATTCAGTAAAAAACATTGGTTTTGATTTTGTGTAATGCAATAATTGGGTGAAATCAGTACTTTGATCACTTTGGCACAAATATGTTCAGTTCTATGGGTTTTCAGTTTATTCTTAAAACAATTTATGTGTATAAAGATTTTTTAAAGAAGCAGAAAAAAAATCACATTTATGAATTTGCTTGAAGGATACAAGTTCTTCCTGTTCTTCTTGTTAACAACGACTTTGTTGTTCTCAGTCTTAATTTTCTTCTTGTGGTCCTCCTTTCTCGTTTCTGTTATAAAGCGCTTCCGTTTACGGTCCCTATGACAGAATAGATGTTTATATAATTACAATTGATTTTTTTTTTAAATCAGGCACAAAATCTCCTGGAGAGTAATTAACATTTCTTACCATTTCATTATTTTTTTGTGCTGCTTTAACTGGTTGCCGTCATCTCCCATAAGGTCCAGAACAGCTGAAGAGGCTTGCTGCTCGAAGTTACTGCCCTCCCCACTGAGGCTTAAGCTAGCGGCACAAAAACCACATCATTATTGGTTAAAGAAACTGTCCGTATTTCCCATTTAAAAAAATAACATTTTTTCACACCCTTTCTCAGAGTTGAAGTCTTTCGGTCTGTAGGGGATGTAATAGTCTTCATCTTTGCCTGCTTGCTTTCTTCTCTTGTTCTTCAGATGCTCTTCGTGTTTCTGTGGGCCTTTTCTCTTCCCGCCTAAAACCTCTGAAAACACACCCTAAAGGAAATTATGGAAAAAATATCCGTGGTATTATAATTTTTAAAACATATTTAATCTGATAAAAGTTTTAAGTGACAGAATATAACTTTTAAAAAGCAGAGATTACAAAATGCATTAAAACAACAAGGCTTTACGGATTTGGGCTTCAAGCAGAAAGCTTTACAGAAACATGTTTTTTTTTGCTGTACTGGATTTTTTATATTTTGTTCATTTCAAGAAAAAAAGTAAGAAACCTTCACAGCTGAGAATTTAAAATATATTGTGTTCACACTAGATAAAGAAAATGTTTGCGGTTGGGGTTTGACTTTGTTTTTTCACTTCTACCTTTATATTAAGCTCCTACTACACCTAAAATGTAACTAATACTATGAATGAATATATCTA
Organism: Oryzias celebensis; assembly: GCA_014656515.1. Taxonomy (NCBI): domain Eukaryota; kingdom Metazoa; phylum Chordata; class Actinopteri; order Beloniformes; family Adrianichthyidae; genus Oryzias; species Oryzias celebensis. Next base: position 12,251,586 of record BNCR01000012.1, read on the forward strand.
AACCTAATGTTTGACTTTTCTCCACCTTGTCAGACCAATTTTTTCACAAATCTTTTAAACTGAAACAAAGCTCTGTTTAAAAGCACAATAAGATTGCACAATTAAAATGCGTTTAACCCTTAAGAAACCAAGAATAAGCATAAAAATATAAACAGCTGTCAAGTGGCATCTTGCTGTATATTAAATGTATATTTTAAAGATGGTTTTGAAATGTTAACATGTGAGAATAATTAAAATATTTAAGAAAACTATTATAGGATTTTTTCTTCATTCACACAACAACAACTTGAGTATTATGTATTTTTAGTTTTATCCATGTATGTTTGGAACAGCAACCTATGTTGCTTATTTTTGATCAGGCTGTACTGCCACCTGCTGGACAAAAGATGTATTGTAGTCTTTACATCTTGACCTCCATTGTAGTCTTGACTAATAGTCTTGACTAACCAAGGGTCCTCATTATATTGATCAAGATCGACCTGCTTGGGTAGATCGAGTGCTATCAAAAATAAAACCGCTATCAAAAATAAAACCGCGGAAACTGAGGACACAGCCTGTTGCCGGGAGATCCAAGCCCACTCAGGCAGCAGTGTTGTTGTACAGAAGCACGCGCTACTTGAACCCTACCTATGTGACAAGCGCTCTGTGGTCACGCCACCAAGAACCTGCCCGTTGTCACATTAACACAACAATGCGACTGCAAAGCAATATATTTGCTGATCGTCAGGTTAGGTTCAAAAAAGATCCATTCAGAGAGACCGTTCACCTATTACCGCTCGTTTTTGTCCAGAAGATGAAGCAAAAGGTTCACCCGGACCATTTAAAGTGCAGAAACACAATGTTTGTTTCTTATGGTTGAAAATCAGCATCTTTGTTTTCTTGAAGTAATACTACAGACATAAAGGTCTTTAAAGTTCTTTAGAGTTCTGCTTATCTTACTGTTAAAGTGTTTTGTGCTCACAAATTATATATGTGGGACATCTGAGGAAATACTTAACTACGACATTTCAGACAATAAAAATAAAGGAAAAATGACCTCTCTGATCTTTTTTTTGTTTTAAAAGCCGCATATTGTTGAATAAAGTTTACCTAGTAAAACATATATATATATATGCTTTTCATGCTATAAAAAATGAAAATGAACATTATTCTTTTGCTGTAGCTTTAAAAAATTATATAAAAATTATATAAAAAGGCAATATTCTATCTTAATGTTTTTATAAACACAGTTTCCATTTTTAATCGTAAAACTTCTCAAAATCATTCAAAAATATGATTTCTTTTCTTATTTTTTAGACCACAGAATCTAGATTTTAACAGAAATGTACTTCTCTATCAAACAAAACTCTTATTTCTAAACACACAAACTGGATAAAAGGTGTTTTTTTACATTCAGATCTTCCTCCTCCTTGACTGCTCCGTGTGTTGAGTCGCCGTCATCATCAGCAGAGGCGACGACCTGCTGGGGCCTGTTCTCTGCAGCCAGATCCTTTTTCTGTTTGCTGAATTTGTCCACTAAACGTGCGTCTTTGGAGCGTTTAGCCCGCATTACCTCACTGGCAGCTGTCTTACTGTTTGAGTTGATTTCAAAGATAGTCTGAGTGAGAAAAGAAAAAGAACTTTGTTTAAACAATGTCATTATAGGTTAGGAAAACAGTGGAAAAAGTTGGATTTTCTCTCACCGATTTAGATTTGTAGCCTTTGATAGCATCCACTATTTGAAGACGCTCAAGTTCCATTTTCTCTAGACCAGAACCTGAAAGAAAAATCCATAAATCGAAGTTTCTGACAAAGAATCATTTAATATTTAGCATTTAAAAATATTTTTAAGCTTTTGTGGCTAAACATCTAACATCACCATTCACTTGAGGAATTTTGCATTTATGTGTGCTGTATAGAAGAAGTAATACAACAACTTAATGGAATTAAGATGCTTAAAGATTCCATTTTTGTGCCTGTGAATGGTTAGGGTTAGGAAAGTTTTCTCCTTCGCAAAAGAATGTTTTCACAAGGCTGCAGTGGATGCAATTTATTTTTTAAGAACAAAAATTGCTGTGGACACAACTAAACTGAGAACAGTTTTCTGAACAAAAGTCACAACCAAGATGGATTTGTTACACAGATGAATTCTACATCAGGGTGCGTTTAATCTGCCAAAAAAAACGAGTATTTGGGGAATAAAAGTACTTTTTTTCAAAATAATTTCCAGCATTTTATATAAGAAAATAAAAAATATATAAATATAAATATCATGACAGTGACCTGTAACAAGAGATGCAGTGAAATACTTTCACTTGCAAAACAATTCCTGGTTCTGTGTGAACTTATTTTCTCTCTCCTGTCTGTGTTTCTGTGCATGGGAATAGTGGGTCCAAAGCCAATTCAAAGCCAGCATGCACACAGATTCTGTTGTAGTTATTGGTTCTTTTGAAGCAATTAGGCTTCAAGCAAATGATTATTTACTCATGACAGGGTGAGATGTGAAAGGGCAAAAATGATCTGTATGCTAGTCAGCTGGTGCAATGATGCAAAGGTATATCCAACTGTTATTAGGCAACCTTTAAACAGCTTTAAATTGTCTTTTTAAACGAACCGAGTAATGGATGAACAGCCATGCAGGACAGATCCAGGTTTTTGACTCGTCTGATGGACTCTGTGGAGGGGTTGGGCCTTGACTTGAGGTACTGCTTGTAGGCGTTCTCTGAGACACGATGCAGATTCTGCAGGTCCAGGGAGTTTTCATGAGCGGTGATCAGATGGGAACCTTCATCGTCCAGAATGTTCTGCGGCACCCTGCCAAGCACACCATCACACTCTGGGAGAGTGTTACAAGAGAGGTGATGAGTAACTCCTCCCTACATGTCTCTGAACTACAGCAAGTTTAGAGTTTTACACTAAACGTTTACCTTGTGTGTGGTCAAGTGTAGCAAACTGCACAGGCCTTCCAAGAAAAAGATGGAGGTCATAGAGAAAAGCCATCTCATCAGGACATATCAGGCTGTAGGCGGTGCCACTGCGACCAGCGCGCCCCACACGACCTAACAAAAAAAAAAAAAAGATTTACTTCAGTTCAAATATCTCTCCCTCTGATCACAACTTTAACGGAAAACCACTAACCAACTCTATGCAAGAAGAGCTTCGCCTTGGATGGGAAGTTGTAGTTGATGACGTTGTCCAGCATGGGTATGTCTATACCACGAGCGGCAACATCAGTCACAAGCAACACCATGGCTTTCCGGTGCACAAATTTACCAATATTGATCTTCCTAGCAGTTTGATCAAGAGCACTGTAGATGTGGGCACACTCAATGCCCTCTGACGACAGCAACTGCAGAGAAAGAGCAGATTGTTTCAAAACAAAGCTTTGCTCCAAATTTAGAGCATAGCATAGCATTAGCATAACCTACAAACGCAGGTGGACTCATCTCACCTCTCTGAGGTATTCTACGTGATGCTTGGTGGCCACAAAGACCACCGTCTGTTCCTGGGGTTTTGCCACGTTTTTCAAAAGATGCAGCAGCAGCGCCGGTTTGTCATCCACACGCAGGTGGAAGAAGCACAGCTGGTGAAAAATAAAAAAGGAAAGCAAAACGTTTGAGGATTTGAATATCGACTTTGTCCTGGTAAATGAGAATGCATTCATAAAAACATTTCTGGTGCAAAAAAAATAAACCCTTGAAACCTTATTTTCATCTATGAAAATGATTTTAATTAGAAGGTCTGATTTTCCTTTTTTACTAAAGGAATTTATTAGGTGTTTCATATTTTAACACAAAACAGTTATTTTTTTCTGACAATATTAGAGATTTTTTTTAAATTACGTTTTTCTTTAGTTGTTCCTTTTTTTAAAAAAAAACAGTGTTTCTATTCCTGTTCTGTTACTTGTTGGCATCTTCTGTTTCCAAAAATTGAGTTTTTATGTTAATATGATTGTTATGTTTAAAGAATCCAACCATTAAAAAAAAAAAAAAAAAGAAACAGAAACAGAAATGGCTCTGATGGGTTCTTGCAGTAATATTAAGTTATAAAAGAAATTCTATAAAAATGTGTATTTTATATATTTATGTTGCAACAAAACTAAAAACCGAGAAATCTTTGAGCGTTGAGATGCAAATACTATCCGGCAAAGGAGATACAGGAACATCTTTACCCTGAGTCCCAGAAAGAGAACATTTTTTTAAAAATCCACCCAGCCTCTGTGCCATCCTAATCCTGGTTATATAGAGCTATATTACTATATTTTCAGCAGATTTGGATGTGACAACGGCTCCCCGATAACAGGCTTAACAGTCATCTAGGCTTCTATAAACACATTTTGCTTTGGATCATTTTACAAACTTGCTGAAATTCAAATGTGAGAACAAAATTTGAAAAATACACAATCTCAGAAACTGCAATTAATTCTATAAAGTTAATGATAGAAACCAGATTTCTGTGGAATAAACACAATAAATCCATAGTAGTTTGTGCAAAAGTGAACATAGGTCTTTCTCTTTACCTTGATTTGGTCACTAAGCTTAGAGTCCACATCCAAACGAATCAGAACAGGTTCCGTCAACCCTGTCAAAGATGTCTTTTTCAGTATCCTCAATGGGAACTTGTAGGAAAAATGTTTTTAAATGAAATAGACTTCAGACATCTCACCAGCTCTGGCAAATTCCACCAACAGTTTGGGGAGAGTAGCAGAGAACAACAGCGTCTGCCTGGTGTCTGGGAGCCTCTGAATGATCTCCTGAAGCTGCTCGGCAAAACCCATTTCAAAAAGCCTAAGTGGAAGGAATTTGTGAGATGAACTGAAGTGGAAATCAAAGTGTGACATGTACAAAACAATGCCTTACCGATCGGCTTCATCGAAGACCACATACTCCATACTGTGCAGTTTCAGGTTCATTTCCTTTACCACGTGCATGAGACGACCAGGAGTACCAATGATTCTGACGGAAACATTTTCTTTTCATTAGAATAGAGATTGGAGCGAGACTTCAGCAAAGCGAAAAACACTTACATGTCAGGATTTTCATGAAGAGCAGCAAACTGATCCTCCATTCTGGAAAACAGCAGACAGACAGCTTCATCAGAGAGTTGAAACAGCATAAATCTAGAGTAAATCAGAAAAAGAACCCACCTGTCTCCACCAAGAATCAAAGCAGTCTTGAGGCCAGTGAATTTTCCCAACTGAGGAATCAGAAACAACATAAAGACGACATTTAAAAATCTACAGTTGCTGTGATATAGCAATAAGTGATGCTTACAATCTAACAGCAAACAATCATCAAGGAAGACACACCTCTTTAGTGAATTTCATCGTCTGTAGGGCCAACTCCCTAGTAGGGGACAGAATGAGAGCCCTGGCTCCTGTTTGGGCTTGATGGGCCTTCAGCTTTTCAAACATGGGCACAAGGAAGGCAGCAGTTTTCCCACTGCCTGTCCTCGCCATAGCTACCACATCCTTTCCGTCCAAAATCACCGGGATAGTCTGAAGCGGGGAAAGAGTTCAAATGAATGCCCCAAAACATCATACACATAAAAAATATGTTTATCCGACACCACACAGTTACCTTTCTTTGAATGGGTGTGGGAACTTTGTAACCTTTTTTCATGACACCTTTATACACAGGATAGCTCAGACCTGAAAAAAAGTTTGTCGCCATTAGGGTATCTTAAAAAGATTATTCATAGACAAATTAAAAAAAGCAAGAGTTAAAACCCTTACCCATTGATTGAAAACCCCCAGATTTCTTTTTCTTCTTGTTTTGGGCTCTAACCAGCCCCCTAGTGTCAGGCTCCACATCTGATGTGCAGTCTGCAGCTGAGGGGAACCGCAGCAGTTTCCTTCCAGGCTGTGAAACACAAGAATAAAGTCCAGCCTAAAATGTTAATGACACTATGACAGTAAGATACAATTTTACTGATGTAATCACTGTTTTTACTTTGACGGTAAAATCTCAACAAACAAACAAACAAACTTTTTTTTGTTTAATTGAGTATACAATTCTGCTTAGGGATATTTAGTTGTGACATTGTTTGCATCAAAAACACTTTATCAATAACAACAACAAGGTTTTCTTAAAAACTGTCAGTCACTGATTTCAAGGAACAAATTTGACTTAAATGTGTCGACATTTAGCGATTGTCATAAATTACAAAAAGATTTAATGAAATCATCAATGCTTGATAATTTGCATTTGCGAAAAAACATTAATCAAAAGTGGGATTAAAAAGCGAAGGGGGCATCCGGATTTGAACCGGAGACCTCTTGATCTGCAGTCAAATGCTCTACCACTGAGCTATACCCCCTATCTGATGCCACACAGATCATTTGTTGGAGTTGAAAAACAGTGAATTCTGATTTCTTTTATAATTTACATTTTAACAAATACCATTCAAATATATATAAGTAAAAGTAAGAAGGGTTCGGTCCTTACAGACTCGTCGTCCTTTACTTCAGCAGCCAGCTCGAAGTCTCCGTCAGATTCAGACTCCGGTGCTCTGTTAGCTTGATGTCTCTTTTTCTTTGTAAGTTTCTTTTTTCGCTGAGCCATTCTCTCTTGTTATTGTCTTTTTTTTCGGCAACGTAATACTGTGGCTTTGCCACAACTAGAAAACAAGGCAAAATACACTAAACTTAATCTAGTACACCGCAAGTGAGTCCGCGGACATGTTGTAAACACGTGGGAGCTTCTTCTTCGCTGGTGCCTTGAATCGAATGTGATTGCACTTGGAACTAAACTCTGCCCCCTAGTGTCGAATAGATGTATTTATTTATTTATTTGCTTGTTTATTTAACATTCCAGCCTACATACTGTTGAACAAAATTATATCTTAGTAAAGTGTCTAGACTGGGATACTTTTAAATGACAGGCACTCAGGCAAACTCATTCATTTTGAATAGTTAGTACCTATGTAGTATTGACACAAACCCAATGCTCACAGATCTCAGGCAGTTGGTAAACATTTTAAACCTTAAGAAACAGTCATCCAAACCCCATTGTAGTTAATATATCTCATATTGGAAATGGATACTGCATTCAAACTTAACTATTTCACACAACAAACAAAAAACATTGCTTTAATCTTTGTTTATTCTTTGACTTTAATGCTGAGCTGAGAAAATATTGTTTTAAAAAGTGAAAAGAAGATGTTTTTTCTTCCATTTTCATTTACTTATCCAGTAAATAGCAATATGTAATTTAAAAAAAATCCCTATTCTCACAGAAATAGCTACATTTAGCCATTCGGTGCAGCTATAAGAGATTTTCATCCCTCACTATTCCTCTGAGGATTCAAACTAGGGCTCTCCTTGTATTCAAAACTAGTCTTTTGAGAAAAGCTCACATGAACGGCTTTATATTAAAATCAATGTTACACAATCTGAGTCTGGCCTGAAGAGGATATGAAATGAGATCAAATCAGAGTACTTTGCTTGTGTTTTCATTTTGGCAAAGCCGGAAATAATACAGAGTAAGTACTCTGGTGACTGATGTTTCTTGGAAGTTTCTCCTAATCTATGCTTAGCTTCTGTTGAAGGTTATTTTTGTTTTTTTCCACTGTCGTTTCATATAAACAGACAAACTCCCCAAAAAAAACTTCCCAATCTCTTCTCTCATTATTTGAAGAAAATGTAACTATCATTATGCTTCTTTTGACAAACTTCAATTTCATGTACCGGATCATTTTTATGACTAATTATCCTAAGTTTGACGTGTCTCTGTATAGATATAGATTTCAGTTGTTTGGCTTGTTTCATATTATTTTTGCTTTGATTGATTGCTTGAAATAAACCATTTCCTATTTCAAATCCAAATATTCAATAGATTGATAATTAAACCCTTTGGGCAAAGGCTTACAAAAACAGTAGCTTATTTCAATACATTTAAGAACAAAATAAGTCGTTTCTTGAAATCCTTTTCTACTAAAACACTAATGAAAGTCAGGCTGCATTGTGCAAATCTAGAATGCTGATCTACAGTAAACAATTCACCTCACAGCTACAGCTCAGCAGAAATTTAAGTCAAATTCTCTGAATCAACCTGGCACAGACTCTGATCAGAGAAAACGAGAAAGCTGCAGGAATTATTGGCAAGAAACGAGCAGCAAGTCAGCTTTTTTTCATTGCAGGCCATTTAAGTGATAACGCTTGAAGAGCGGAAATATGTCACACACAGCAATGAGAAGATCACGCTAGAAGTTATTCAAATGAACCAGCTGGTGGCGTCAGTAAGCTCTGAGGACAACCACAGCTCCTACCAGTCAGTCTTCTCTCAGATCACACAATGTGCTTTGAGCTGTTTCTTATAGATGTTGCTCATGAATTTTTTTAGCCAAATATTTTCTGGTTCTGTTCTGTTATTACTTTGTGTTACATCATGAAAAGTTTTTCCCATTTGCTCAGAAACACACTTTGCAATTCATACATTTCCAAAGCAGCTCTCATTTTTAAATATGTGCCGGTAGACTTTTGGTGCTCTCTAAAATAGAAAAATAAACCAAATGATGAAATTATAAAAAAGCTAAAAAAAAAAAAAATAATACAAATGTAAGCAGTTTTCACCCATCAGCTGAAAATAAACTTGAGCCTTTTTTAAGCTTTTAAGACCAGAATTTCTCATTTCTTCTGTTGCGTCTGCAGTGTTTATTTCCTGTCAGACTTGTGCTGCCTTGCCTAGTCAAAAGGGGCGGGGCCTGTCCACAAACACACTAAAATGTTATACGTACCTGTAACACGTACACAATACAACTACAGCTCACATGCAGATACTTGAGCATACAAGCACACACTTGTAAAGCAATCTTTCTGTCTCGCATACTATTTTATTCAAAGGTGAGTTGACACCTGTGCTCTGGTGAGTGTCTATGTTCTACTGAGGTGAATGATTGAATGTAAAAAGAGCTTTGAAATAGATGTATTCTGTTCAGTAAATAGCATTTAAAAAACAGTTATTTTGGAACCAGCTCTTTACAATTGGATGAAAGTACAGTTTAACAAGAGCATCTTGTCTCTGCTTCAAAAATGTGATTGCTCAAAGTGATGTGGAGTGGCCATTGGACCAGCCCCTATGGTACTTGTCTTTGAATTTTTTGTGGTCATAGCACTTTGAAGGATGAGGATGACTTTTGCTACACTAACTGAAAAGTAGGTCAAGCAGCTCTGAACGCTGCTCCACCAAAAAAAGCTTACCAGGAGACTGCACACAGATGTTCTTAACCCACGCTGAAACGTTTATTGTCATTTTAACTTGTGCCCAAACAGAACTTACTGTCATTTACTCCAGAGCCTGAATCTTGTCTGTCTCAGGACATCATCTTAGATTAATATTTGTGTTCTTTTTTATGTAAATGTATTTGCATTACTAGATAGTGGTTGGCATATCACATATTTTATTTTGATTAATTTGTTATCATTTTGTTTCTTTTTTCTGTTAATTTTAATTGGATTTGTTCACGATCAACATCACAATTTTTTTGTTTGTCGTTGACATTAAAGACATAGTGACCACAAACGTATGTCTCTGTCTCCCTATTGCTTCTGCAAGTTTCAGTAATTATTGTCAGTGATATCTCAGTTTAGGTATTGCTTTTATCCTTATTTTATCACTCTCGTTTTTTTTTTTTTCGTCTATTGCTAAAAGATGAAGGGATTTCAGTTGTGCAGTAAGAAACCACTAATGTAGCTCTCATCACTTTAATCTTGACTCTTAAGCCTTCTAAATCTCAGATTGGTCAGCAGGCATATAGAAAAATGAATGACATATATGTTGACTATTTGAACAGATGGACTTTGTGATGTCATATACAAGCAGAAGGGCTACAGGTATAAGAAATGACAGAAAAACACTTGAGTTTTTTTGTTGTTTTTCTTACAAGATGCTGTTTGTTTTTCACATGTCATCAAGTTTCTGTTGATCTTTTAATAAAAGTGTTTGAATAATTTTGGAAGTCAGCTGCCTCATGTTTACCATTAACCAACAATTCTTCCTTTTTCCTTTGGCGCAAAACCAATGTTGTGGCGAAAGACAAAAAAAAAAATGATGAAATTGCACAGTAAACTGGAGTTTCCAACCAGAATGTACTCTCAGTGCTTTTATTAATATGTTGTTCATCATGTTAAAGGCTTCACCAAACACACTCATAGTCTATGGAGCACTAAACTGTTCATAATTAAATAAATAAATGCGATCTTGTGCAATCAATCAATAAATATCTCATAAATGTATTAAAAGATCATTAAATTGAGAAAAGCCTGCACACATGTATTAAATTAACCGTAACATTATTCAATATATTTCATTCAGCTTCAAAACAAATTTTTTCACAATTTAATGATCTTTTAAGATATTTGTGAGATATTTTTTGGTTGAATGTCTGATTGCACGAGATCAAATTTATTTAATTACCGATATGAACAGTTTGAGGCTTTATAATAGTCAAGCTAATACAAAATAAATTCTACAGCTTAAAAAATAACCCAGAAAAAGACAAACATCAACAGACATGGGTGAATGAATATATTTTTTAATTCCCCTAATATATATATATTTTTTTCCTCAAGTTTGATAAAAGATTTGTTTAAAGGATTTAAAAAGACAATAGAAATATTGGAACATGATTAAACCTGGATCCTCCAGACTCCCAAAGGGGAAAAAAATGTTTAAATCCAAAAAACTACATTTCCCAGAGGCTCATTTCTCCATTTTTGTCATCATTTAAAGCCCTAAATGAACACAAAACAACAGTGTGCTTGAAAACCAATTGATGCTGTGACTACAGGCTTTTTTAAAATAAAATGAATTCTTTCCTTACTTCCATAACGCACAAATCCTCTCACTATGTTTGTAGTCGACATATGTATTCACTGAGACATTTTTAAAATCATCAAGACCCCTTCAAACGTTTGAATAAACATTGTTTTTCATGTCCATAGTCTGTTATTTAAGGTCAAACCAATTTTTAGCAATAACTATCAGATTATCCTGTCATCTGGACTCTTTTTTACCTTATGTTGAGTCGTTTACCAAGCACTACTGGATGCAGAGTGAAAAGTCATTAGAGAAACAGCTGTCAGCATGTCTCAGGTTGGAGTTTCATAAAGTGCTTAACAGATGCTGCTGTAACAGACGATGATTGAGGAGAATGCTCAAATTAAAAGATTATTTCGCTGATGGTTTGTAAAGATGTACGCTGTCAGATGAGGGTAGCTGCAAAAGATCTTTCTATCATATCTGTGTCCATTAAGCTATACATCAGCTGCTCTTCGAAAAGATGTCTCTGGGTTTAAAAGCCCTTTTAAAAATAGCCCAAACATTCAATTAGTATTGCAAATGTACTGTAACATGTCAGGCAGAGAAGTCCCTCCAGCGACCCTTCAAATGCTGTCTGGATTTTTCATGCCAGACTGCTGTACATCCAAAGGGCAAATGAATCTCTGAAATCTGATAATGGCTCCTCAAACTAATTTAAAAGGAGGAAATGTCAGTGTGGGAGTTTAATTTGAATGTCCACACTAGAACAGAGACAAGAGAGCTGAACCAAGGCATGCATTTTAAAAAAAAATAAAATAGAAATACTCGTTATGTCTGCTACGTTCTAAGCTTTCAAACTAACAGCCCCCGTGTTATCCTGCGTATCACCTGATGAATGGCACAGGTCACAGCCTGGGGAGGCTTGGCTCCGCGGACGTAAGGGTGCTACGCCTCGTGACAGCAGCAGATGGAGTCAAAGCCCTGGGTTTCATCCTGGGGCTCCGGGGCACATGCAGCCGAGCACAAAATATGGGGCCACTGAGTGGATCATTGCCGCGAATTGATGCCTCAGGCTGCTAAGATGCTGCATGTCTACATGGTTACATGAGTATGCAACCCTGTACTTAAACAGTTCTATAGTTTTATATATTTCATGAATAATGTTGTGAAACAATCATATTTTAACTAATTCTGGAACTGTCCAAAAAAAAAGCAATTTGCTGTGCACTTTTTTTCATTAACGTGATGTCAATGTATATAAATGTTAAAGTGAAAAATGAAGAAGGCCGTATCCTATGGAGGAATGCAGCCAAATTTAAAATTGCTTACATTTTTTGCAAACGGCCCTGACCCTCTTGCTTGGATGTCTCATTTGCTGTATAAGTACTATCCAGCTTTGCACTTGCTTTCAGTGTGAAACTGCAGACCTCACATACATTCAGTCAAACTTCCAATTACTTCGTGTTCTGGGCGCTAAAAGGCGGTTTTCCTCTCAGGGCTTTGACAGTTAATCTCACACCAAGTGTCATTATTAAGGCGATGATGATGAGACTTGTGACAAATGTACAAAAGCTGTCCCCCTATTAGCTGGTTTAAGCATCTCAAACTTAAGTCGTTTTTCTGTCTTTGCTAGATTTGTGTTGAAAATCAACCCCACAGGACCGCCAGTTGTGTTGCTAAGTAACATGGGTGAAAAAAAACAGGTTACAGCTCATTAACACTGCACTGCACCATGTGGTGTGTGGTTAAGACCATCTTTAAATTCATCTAAATTGTATTTGAAATATTTGACCCTGAAATATAGACCACAGAGCCGAATGAAGATGGATTTATTTCTCTCATTCTTGTTTGTTTTTGGTCTCTGCTTGCACAGCCTCTGGCTCCCTTGCTCTGCTCACTTCTTAATTGCAATTTCATCAAGAATTTAAAGCCATGTAGCCCTTCTCATTCTTGTCACTGTCACTCTAAACTAGCCACTGGCAGGCACTTCAAGGGTATTTAAGGCGGCAGCTATTGTGTATTATAAGATAAGTCAAGAGCAGCACGGGGAAGGCTCACTTTCTTCATTACATTTTTGCTGGACCCCTCCCCATACTCTCCAACCCTGTCCTTTCTGACTCCATCCTTCTCTCACTCTCTCTTTCATGCTTTTATCACTTAAAGACTCCAGTAGCTGAGCAGAGTATAAATGAATAAAGCCTGTAAGAAGGAGGAAGGGAAAAGGTCTGAAACTGCATGTGCGCATCAGCACTAGGACACTTGCAAGGGCCATTCTTTCATGCTTCACAGCGCCCAGTTCTGCTGTGTTGTTGCAAAAAGAAAATTCCACATTATACATTCATTATGCCCGCTCAGAACAAATCACAGCCTTGAAACGATGAGTTATGAACGAGCAGCCAGAGAGGGAAATTAGAGAGAAGTGGGTCTGGATGTCATTTTGTGAAATAAAGCAAATTGTGCAATATAAGTTCAAGGGATTTTTCATGATTGAAAAATATATTAGCAACAAAAATAAAAAGACAATCTCAGCAGCAACATTTTACTAAATTGTATACAGTGGAGAAAATAAGTGATCCCTTGCTGATTTTACCTAAAAAGAATTTTGCGATCTGTTATCTTCATGGTATGTTCATTTGAACAGTAATAGATAGAAAATGACAAAGAAAGTTAAGAAATGAACTTTGAATTTTTTACACAAAAAATATATGCATTTTATTGAGGGACATAAGTAATTGATCCCCTAGTAACCATTAAGAGTTCTCTCCTAATCAATCTGTCACCTGAATTGAGGTGTTTTAACCCATGAAAACCCAGACTGATTTTCCCAAAAATGAAAATTATGAGGCATTTACCACAGACCAAGTAGACCACAGAGCGTATACCTAATGTTTTTCTTCTGTTACGATGATGTCACCATGGGTTCCTATGTAAAAGACACCTGTCCACAGTCAATTAGTCGGTTTCCAAACTCTCCAAAATGGGACAGAATGAAGAGCTTTCAGTGAATTTAAGAGACTAGATTGTAGACCTGAACAAGACCAAAAACATACAACCAAGACAACCAAGGAATGGCTGAAGAAGAAGTATATCAAGGTCATGGAGTGGCCCAGCCACTTTCTGACCTCAATCCCATATAAAACCTATGAAAAGAGCTGAAGCTCATAGTCGGCAAGCAGCAGCCACCAAATCTTAATGATTTAGAAGTCATTTGTAAGGAAGAGTGAAACAAAACTCCTTCTGATCTGTCCAGAAACCTGCTTATCAACTACATGGACATCTGGCCTCTGTGTTTGCTAATAAGGGTGTTTACAGTAAAGGGGTTCATTCAATACTATTTACTTCAATGAAATGCAAATAAGTTAGGATGCATTCTTTAAAGTTGATTTCTTGATTTTCTTTGTGATTTTCTATTTTTCACTGTTCAGGTGATTCTACAATTAAGATGACAGACTGTAAATTACTTTTGACGTCGACAAATCTATAATCTTCCACTGTAGTTAATATTCACCATATAATTTGGGTAAGAGCTTTGACTCTGGACAGGAGCAAAGTTTCAGCAAGTTTCATAAACTTGTCTTACAAATCCTATTTTTATTTTTTTATGACATAAAATTAGAAAGAAAATCATCTTTCCATGCAAAGAAAACACCTAAGACATAGTTTTTTTTTTGCAATTTTTTTTTGTTAAAGAGGTCCATGAGCTGAGCTGGGAGGCTTAAACATGTCAGCATTGAATGTCCTGTGCCTCATACAGATGGGATGCATTCCTGACATTACCTGTCTACAATATGGTTGCACGTTCCCTGTGTTAGAAAAACAATGATTCGTGAATAAAAGCAGACCATGAAAACACAGCTGTACCTCCACATACAAAGTGGCGCGTGAATGTGTTTGTGCAACTATGCACAGCTATTTGATTAGTCATTCAGAGTGTTTCCATGCAGTTTTTTTAGCTTGAAAGGGCCATTTAATTGGACGCCTGCTCTTGTCTCTGTATGAAAGCAGAGGAAAATGGGGGAATCAGGGTATCCTCAATGGGCATCTGTGTTGCCATGGGTCCATTTTTCCATTTGCAGGCCTTCTCATCACTGGCCTTAATATGTATGTTGGAGAGGTCTGTACATTTATGAAATGCATCACCCTTTAATTTTGTGGCACATGTGACAGGACAGCTGTTGCTTTTCACTTTTCTCTTCCAGCTTTTTCTGCTGCATTCATGTATAAAGCAAAGAAGAAGTAGGATAGAGGGAAATAATCACTAACACACTGGAGAATTATATGTCCGATCAAACATCCGGAATGAGTATTTCTGTTCACATCAAGTGCCATAAGCCTAATGTTTCATACTTTAGTTTTAAGGTTAAAAAATCACTACATGACCCTGCAAATATTTCTTAATGGAAATGATAGCAGTCATTGGCAGTCATCTAGCAGACAAGGCCATATGTTGCTTTGGGTAGGGATGGAATGAGGGCTTACCACAAAGCCTGCCTTATCCTCTGGCATTACAGTCTCTAAGAAAGGATTTAGTCTTTAATTCTTGATTAGATAGAATTTTCTCTCCTGTGCGAGAGTGTAGTGATACAGCAAGCACAGATAACCTGCTTTACTGGGAAAGTGTGTGTCTGTTTTCAACGTCCCCTGGCATTGCCCCCACTTTGTGACACACATGCACAGTCTTCCATACTCTCTAGCTTGAACCTCTGCTGTGCCATCCCATTTAGCGCCTGGGCTTTTAACACATTGTGATTGGGTTATTATTAGAAGCAATGGATTTTCAATTAGAATATAATCCTGATTGAAGTTTTTGCAGTTGCTGCAAAACCTCCACACTCTATACAAAATTGTTGCATTTTTCCTCAAGAGGAGACAGGATTTTCCCTCTTTAAAAAAAAAAAAATAATAATGTATTATTAATTTCAGTCTTTTTGCTTGTTGAAATGAGGATACCAACGAAGAAGACGTTCATTTATTCAGTTCCTTCACTCAATCGTCTTTCTCCCCTTTGCCTGACTGGCTGCTGACTGTCGGCTCCCTCTCTCACTGGAGTCTCTCTCGGTTCATTCAAACAGTGTGTGAGCTTCGCTGAGCCAGAGGTGAAGGCTAACAATCTGCAGGCTTTGCAAGTGGGCTCGTCAATTTTTTTCTTTGTTTGCTTTTTTTTTTTTTTTTCCAAATCTTCTCTCGTTGTCTGCTGTTGTGGAATATTAAATGTGAGAGAGGGAGATCTCCTCGAGCACAGACCACAGTGACTACTACTCCTGTGCTGCATCCATGACTTTGCATACCTGGTTTGTGTACGGGTTTGGATTTATCTTGGTTTGGACACTCTGCTTGGCAAAAGGTGAGTAGGATGCAGTCTGAACATTCTTTTGTCTGTTGTGTTGGTTGCAACAAACAAGCTGCATGTGTGTATTTGTGTGTGTTTCTGCTTGTGTGCACCCTAATGATTTCACAGACATAATCTTCACTTGAAGAAAAACTGAAGGATTTTGAAAGAAATAAAAAAAAACCTTCTTGGAAAGATTGTTGGATGAAAAGGGATTACAGATTACAACTTTTGCGAAATACTGTATTACAGAAGTTAAGGTGGAGAAGAAATAGGAACAAAATAGTAGGGCAGGACAATTGACCGGGCATTGACTTGGTCAGTCAAATATATGCCTCCCAACAATATCCTATAAACAGACAAGGGTCATACTAAATTTCCCTGCAGGACAATAACAATTGACTTGACACGGTTTGGCTATAAGCTTTCCCATCAGTGGGCTGTCCCTTTAAATCACACGAAGATCTTTATAGTTTCTAAAAATGATCTTAAATAAAACCATGCTTCTTTTTAATTATAAATTATTCTTTATTGATCAGCAGAAACAAAATGTAGGGATTTATTGATGATGCAGTGAGTGGTATATATTGATTGATTGCATTTTTGTATAAATATGGGTGTTGAAACAACTATAATATAGACATATTTCAATATTTTTCCAACTGGTTTGAAAAAAAATATATATAGCTTACTTTTATTTTTACTTTCCCTTTTTTGACATCCTGTTTTCTGAGCAAGTACAGTATGGAGCAGTCCTCTGACTTTAGCTGGCTGTGCTCTGAGATGACTTGCATGGACTCTAATGATGAGCAAAATTGGATTTAGGTCACAACAGATTCTGAGTTAATCAACATTTTTAATGCATACTGGGAGAGGACCTGGCATAGGCTCATAATAAATTGGACTGTATCATGGGAGATGGCTGGCTCTTTCATGTGGCCTCATTATGTTGACAAATGCTCACAGCAGGCAGCTTTTCAATGTTTCAAGAGTGGTGTATATGACGTGCAAAATGGTGATTTGGTGAAACAGACTATTTGCAAGATGTAAATGACCATGTCACTGCTTTTCTATTTCCAGAACAAATACCTCTTTATGATAAAAGACCCCAGTTTTTATGGGAGCTTTCCCATCAACGGGGTAAAATGACACATTCCCTATAGGCTAGCATGCGCTCTGTGTCCCTGTGAGGCTTTACATTGATTCCAGCAGATTTCTAAAGTGATTTTTATAAGAGCATTTGCCTGGGATTAGTTTCCTCCTGAAAGCTCCATCAGAGATTTTGGTGGGCTATTTAACAGAGCAGAGGCGGCGAGAGGCTCCAGCTCGCACTCCGCCCTCACACTGAGTCCCCCAGATAAAGAGGGAGGATTGGTTTCAGCCAAAGCTGATCTTCCATCTTATGAGAGGAAGCCTTCAGAGGACAAGCACAGGTGTGTGAGCAGACTGAATTCACAGACAATCCCTTTAAGCTCTAGTGGATTTGTTCTGGTTGGGTTTAGTCTTACTTTCTTTAAAAGAGTTAAACATTTGAGAAGTGAGACCATTGCACAGCAAAAGAGGCAAAGTGAAGATGAAGGGATTTTTGGAGCACTTTTATTCTTTGCAAAAATGTGTTGTCTTCCTCTATTTTAGTGAGCACGACCTCCGCTCCTGTAATTACTGACAACCAATTTCCCATCTTATCTTTATATCTATTCTTTGAGAGCCTGGTCACTTACAGGAGCTTGCATCTTTCAACCATCCGCTTTCTTTGACCACTTGTTAAAATGTGTGTGGCAAAAACATGACTCTTAAATCACCAGCTGCATGTAATGGGCAAGCAGATTGTAACACGGTGTCTAATCAATGAACGTAAATCGTCAATGACAGGAGAAAGTTCAAAGTATTTTTGATTGTTTAGTAGGTTTACATGGAAACTTATCAATGAACAATTATTCAGTAGCTACAGCATTTCAGAATGTGTTCATTTTGAACTATAATTGTCACAAACGGGCAGACAGCTGGTTCCACTTGAAGCAGGTTTATTAATGGAGAAAGGCAGATAGGAGCAAAGCTCAGCTAAATGTTCATAAAGCTAAATCAGAGTCAGAATCCAGGCAAAACGTCAGGGCAGAGGGGGAGACAGAGTGCTGACTCTTGAATAGAATAGAATAGAATAGAATAGAATAGAATAGAATAGAATAGAATAGAATAGAATAGAATGCCTTGTATATTATAATAATAATATACAAGCCTTCATTTTTACAAAGCTACCCTAAGATACTAAAACAACAAATTTGGTTCAATTTAACAGCATTTATCCCTGACTTGAAAACCAGCAACACATTCCACTGACAATAAATTAGCACTAAAAATATAGGTAATTTATGATTATGTAGGTTTAAAGTGTGTTTTAAAAAGCTGAGGAAAGGGAAAAGTAGATTATACTTAGTCAACAAGTACGTGTAAAGTCTGTTCAAATAAACAGAAGATAAATCATGCATTTTTACTTTTTATGGAAAAAAAAAATTGAAGGTGGACATCTATTGACTTTGAAGCATCAGACAATGTTGTTCCACTCAGTTCATTCTTAATATTATTTAAATCTTAGAATGTGTTTTTCATTGCAGTGCAGATTTGTCCCAACAAATCAAATGAAGCTAAACAATGAAAATCTAGATATATTTTAAGGATATTCAAAAATTGTGTCCGTTTTTTTGCCTCAACAGCATTTGATTTCAACACAGTCACAAACACTGACAACTACAGCAGGATCTTATTTATTTATTTATTTATTTATTTTGGTGGAATCACGCTGACTTTTTGTATCTTTCAGTCTTAAAGTATAGTTCTGTGATTTAACATGACCATGACCTTGATAAATAACATTTCTGTAGGGGTAGAATTGTGAGCCATGAACACATACGTGTGTCTCAATAATTTTGAGTCTTAAAGTGATTTCTTATCTCAAAAGGTCTTACAGAGACACTTTTAAATGCTGCCTAAAACAAAAACTGTGTAATTTAGCAAACTATTCAGATTCACCATCAGTAAAGAATGATCAACATCAATCCTGTGACTCAAGATCACATAATTCTGCATTTGCTGTACTCCAGAAAGCTGGAAAAGCTCCAGACATAAAGCAAAAAAGCAAAAGTATTACGTAGAGTGTAGTGAATAATATTAAAGACATCCAAACAGGGCATTCTGTATAAAAAACTGTGATGCATAGACAGGCATCTTTAAATATGACTGAAAACATTCCCTGCAGAAATAAGGCATAGTGAGGTAATCCATCTTTAATCTGATTTTAGACACACATAAGGTAATAAGAAAAATGTAGTAACTCAACTCGTTAAAAAATCCACATATGCTGTGCAACATGAGATTGATTTGGTGAAAAAATTAAATGAAATGGCACCAAAAAATTTGAACTGATTGGCCTTTATTTCTTTTTTTTAACAAAGTGACAATGAAAAGTACTGCAAAGTAATTACATGTTTACCTAAAATATTTTAATTTAAAAGACGTATGTGGTGTTTTAGAACAAATTTCTTTTCAACTTAGAATTTTTTTTTTTAACAAAATAAGAAAATAGTTTTGGTGGGAATTAGCGGGTGAAACTTAACTGTAGTCTTTTTGCTGTCTCAAAGTATTGCAACAGTTCTGGCAAAACGATTGAAACTGAGTGGTTCATTTGAATATGAAGCAATGTTTTTATCCTCAATCCTCTTCCAGACCAGATTTTCTTAGAATAATCTTTGGATTAAAAAGTTGTGCTAGGTTTCTTGTAAAATGAGAACATAAATTTAAACAAATTGTGTTTTATGTAACATTGTTACATAGAAATAAATATTTTGCATTTTTACAATACCAAAGATGTAATAAAAAGAGTCGGGTATCGCTGAAAGAAAAAAATGTGCGTATTTTTTGTAACATATCACAGATCATTTTTAAGATTCAGATTGAAATTTCTAACCTAAAATTAACTTAAAGATTGAGGACAGGAAGACATTTTAAAAACTGCCTTAATGTTAAATAATACAAGTATTAATATGAGGTAAATCCAAACAAACGCTATCAATGAGTTCAGGTTTTTGAATATTTTACTTCAGTTTTTAGATGTTACTTTTTAGCTTGTTCTGACTGAGGTTGCCGTTTGACAAACAGAAATCCTCCAATCCATTCTCTTCTTGCATTCATCTCTTTTTTTCATGTCACATGTCAGCAGAAAAAAACATTAAAATAAATTAAGCAGAATGATTAAACTGGAAAGTAAATTAAAATGGGATGTTTATGTTACAATTAAAATAACTGTTACTGCATTACTATTAGGACAATTGTTTTAAAAGGTTTTTGTGATTCATTTTTATTTAAATTTTAATTTTTTTTATCAATTAGAACTTTTTAAAACAAGCTATAACGAAGTCTTATTGCAAATTGTTGCACGGGTCCAATAGCAAATGGGATAAATCTGCGATGCCACAGCCGAAATTGAAACTATAAATAATAAATACACTAAAAGCCTGCAACAAATGGAACACTGGCAAAAAATGTGAACAGAAAAGTGCATCTATAGATTCACTTAGTTACATCAGTAAAGAAAAAGTATTTTAGGAATTTATGAACATCATATTTTTGTCTGGTTGCTGCCTTTCGGTACAGTTTTCTGTCAGAGAGGGGGAAACGAACAGTCTATGTGATGGAGGAGTGGATTTCATCCTGATACCTAACTGTTCACCAAGTCTTTCTTAAAATTCTAACTATGTTGGCCTGCTGTCACTGGGGACGTAAAGGTCAAGGTTATAAACGAGACTCCATATTTGATTCTCCTGTAAAGAGGGGAGGAAGATGATGGCACCTCCTCTCAAAATCTTCAAGCAGGTATCTGAATCTAGGTTAATCGTTTTGCACTGGCACACAAATATCACCACCTGTACCTTTACATTGATGCATTTTTACTATAAAGCTATTTGAAGAAACTATGTCTTTCTTAAACTTCCTAAAAGTTTCACGTAGAAAGCACAATTTACTTAGCCTTTAGCCTTTTTCACTTTGTCTTTTTTTGTGTTTGCCTTACAGTGCAGGGGCTTCAGTGCTATGGCTGCAACGTCATTCAGGGCCAGAGGTACGTGGACGTGGGCTGCTCTAACCCAGAGGTCATCACCTGCACCCACTCACATAAAGGGTTCAAACACCGTTTCTGCATCAAAACAGAGAGCAGTGAGTAAACCTTTCATGAACATTTATTCCCATCGAGCCAACGTGTGCATAATCATTTCCAGCTTCTAAACTGTAGTCACAATGACAAACCACTGGACCTCATCTAACAAGCTGTACACATTTTCTTTCAAATGATTATTTTTTTTCCTCTTGGTGATTTTATTATTAAATATTTTCCCTGCCTGGAGGATAGTTACATAATTTTTGCATGCTATGCTAAGTTATTTAAAAATCATTCACTGATTGAGGTTAGGTCAAATGAAGGATGTGGAAATCCTTGACAGGAGGACGATGGCCAAATGAATGCATCCATGCAAGCGTGGGGACTCCAGATGTTACTGATGTCTCAGGGACCTGCACTTGTTCAGGAACCTTTGCACATTTGTTCAGTGAAACAGCAATCTCGGACAGAAACTTCTTGCCACGCACAAATTTGAAAAAAAAATAAAACTCTCAGTCAAAACGTTGCAGCAAAATAGTAATAATCTGTTAATCTTTCCCTTTCTAACAAAAAAAGGGATCCATAATGGTGATATTTTAAATAATATTTTAAACAAACACCCCATAAGACAAGTGTCCTTTTACTACAACACACGGCATTGTATCTTTTGCAACAATCTGCTTTTAACTAATCATTTAAAGCCTTAAAAAGGGAAAAAAAACAACAGTTATTGCCAAACAAAATATGTTAACATCTTTGCAGCAATCACACAGTAGATATAGGAAGCAATATGCTCTATATATTTTTCTATTTCTGGGCTAACTTCTGAAACTGAAAAAAAATGAAAGTGTTTTCATTAATTATTTTAAAGGCAGACTGATGAAATATGTTTTATGTGTTGGACAAGATCACTCTGTGTTCAATTTGGATTTGGATGAACGACAACCAGCTTTGTAGGGGTGCCAGATTTATATTTGGCTTTTAGGGGATTATGTGTGCTAATAAAAAAAAAGGTTATCCAAAAGATATCACTATGGGGAAAAAAATATTGAGAGGCTGTGTTCTGTCTCCAGCATGGGATAAAAGGAAGTCAAACTCTCACACTCTAATGATATTTCTGTTCTTCTTTGTTTAAGAATATATAGAGACTATACATTATTTCTCTCTCCTGTGTGTGGTCTTAACATCTACAAATGTCTTCCTCATTATCCACTTGCAGAAATAGGTGCTTAGTTATGCTGTTTTTTTTTTTTTTTTTACTGCTGAGCCAAACACCAGCTCATCACTCCTATCTGAATGACTGACTGCCTGACTAACTGTCTCCCCCATCTGTCCCTTCAGCGGCTCTGGGTATCGTCCTGACCAGTGGCTGTGCTACATCCAGACACTGCCAGCAACAAGAGCTGCCAGGGGTGCGAATCCACTGCTGTGACTCAGACCTGTGTAACAGCACCCCTCTCTGGCATCCAAAAGCATTTCACTACATTTGCGCTCTGTTAAGCATCCTGATTCGGGAAGTGTGCTTGTGATCTAATGTGGTCACAGGACAAACATGCCATCAGAGGACACTTCTTAAAGTTTCCCATGTAAACGCTTGAATGAACGTGTTACTTAGTGTGGAGTTACTGGTAAGTACCCTGAAATAGGTTTTGTCACATTGTTGGTCTGCAAGAACAATTACAGCAAAACATAAATATTAATTATACCGTGGACTGAGAATAAAAGAAGATGCAGCATTTTCAGCCGTCATTGTGCACATCCACTTACACTAACATGACTTCAATATGGATGGATCATGGAGCATTTGTGTGAGTTCGTTCTTTCAGTTTAGTAAATATTTGGAAAAGGCAAAGTGTTCATATACCAAGAGAAGCTTTATAAAGTCCTACAAATAAATCAGTTCCATCTAATGAACACTTTACTCACATTTGCATTGTCACATGTTTTATGCATTCACATCAATCGCCACATGTTTACTTTTCAAAAGGAAATATATTTTTTCAGTTCTTTGTGTTTTACAAGCTAAGCGGGAAAAAAAACACTGCATGCAAAACTGTCTGTGAAATATTGTTTAGTCAAAGCATGTATTGTTGAGAATTTCTGTATTAAAATGTTTCGTATTTTTTGAAAGAAAATGTTTTCATCTCGTATTTTCTGTTATGAAAAATCAGTGTACACTATTACAAAAGAAAAAATATATAAACCCAAAGTAAACTCCACTGTTTCTTTTTTATTTTTACATAATAAAAATGAAAATATTATCTTTACAATAAATTGCTTTTATTTATTCATTCATTCATTTATTCATGTGTTTATTTGTTTGGGGGGTCTTTTTCAGCAAAGTTGACTTCCTGTCTGGACTGGGGATTCATAATTATAGCTTTATGTTTAAAGGAGATTAAAAAAATGCAAACTTTTCATTCCAGTTTATACTGTATAAATTAATACATTAATGAATTTTGCATTTTACTGAAAATATGCATTCTTAAATGGTCCTATTCACAACGTGCAGCATCTAGTTATTTACTGTATCTATAAATAATGTCTTTTTTAATGGAAACATTTAAATAGTATTTGAAATCCCTATCAAGTATAGAAATTTCTTTCTTTCTTTTCTTTTTTGAATCAGCAGAGATACTTTATAGAACTTACTTATACTTTTTAATTTAAGGATTTATTTTTTTGTCCGGAGGATGTATAAAAAAGGAAAAGTCCAAATGACATTGCTTCCCAGTCCTGTCAATCAGTTACAACCTTGTATGTCAAAATAGACTTCAACTATTTTCACAATTTTGTGTTTGATCCAGCAAACTGTTCAAAGCAGTTTCACAATACTGAGTACTTTGTAAAGATTTTTAAAGACTTTATTTGCCTAAACAAGCAACTGCATATACCTAGAGATATTTGGAAACCAAAGCCTTCTTTTTGTGATGAAATATTACTACTACTAAGTTTCACTACTACTACTACTATAACTCTATTACTTCATTATAACTTTGTTTCATAAAGTTATGTGAAACAATTTTAAAGAAATGCAACCATAACACAATAGTTAACTTTTGCAGTAAATCAAGAGAAAGTCTCATTCTAAAATGTTTGATTGTATCCAAACATGACGGAACATATTTTTTTCAGTTTGTTTTAGAGGAATGGTGGACAACTGCTTTTCACCAAATGTTCGTGAAAACATTCTTAGTTTGCTGTTTTCTTATCCAGGTAATTTAAATTAGTTATTTATCATTTGACTGTTTTCATTTCAATAGTTTTTAGATTGGTTACTGGAAAAAACATAACATTAAAAAATAAGGTAAAAATGTATTAGAAGTCCTGAAAACTCAGTCAACAACTAACCAGTGAAATCAATAACAAAGGGCTGCAAAAGGTAAACCAATCTGGAAATTCAACTTTATAGCCGTAAAGGACGTGTAATGATTAACTGATCAATCAATGAATCAATTTCTATTCCTACAATCCAACCAGATCGATCTGTCTGAGGCAAGCTGTTTATTGAATCGAATTAACCATAAATTATAAAGTTATTTCAGAGTGAAATAAAATAAAAGAAACTGAAACCGGAAAATACCATTTAGATTGAGACATGGAAGGTTTATTTAACTTTATTGTAAAATCAACCAAGTGTCATCAAAGCGGACACCGCACATGTGATGGCAGCAAAAAGATAAAACCATCATAACTGTCCAATGTGTGAAAACACTTTGAATTTTGCAAAGACATGTGACCATACATTGTGGTATAATGTTTTAATAATGCTCCGTTTATTTTTGTGTAAAAAACAAGAGTGGAATTTTTGCCATTAAGCCTTGTTTACTTGTTTGTTTGTTTGTTTTGCACACATATTTAATTTACACTATCTTGCAAGAAATACAAGGAATCTGGAAGATTTCACCTGCACTGCTCGGCACCCAGGTATTTATTTGAGTCACACTGGTTGAATTCATGTCTGAAGACGTCCTGGATCAAATTTAGATCATTAGATCAAATCTGATCATTCAAAATGAACTGATATTTGCATGAATTGTGTCAGGAACCACGAATTTTAACATTTTATCAATCAAATTATTGCTAAAGTGAATCATTACACCTCTATTGACTCACTTTGATGAAAATTTTACATTATACAAACAATTTCTAAAGATTTTCAAATGAAATAAACTTTGACCAGCCTTTTCCAAATGCTCCTACAAATAATAATAATAATAATAATAATAATAATAATAATAATAATAATAATAATAATAATAATAATAATAATAATAATAAAATTTAAAATAAAATAAATAACATTTATTGCAAATAAATACAATTTATTTTATGTTACCATTCATCAGTCTTCAATGATGTGATACATTTTTGGGTTTTCACTTTTTGATACCAATTGGTAAATCTTCAAAAAGATAATTTTAACTGTATGTGTTTGAAAACAGTATGTGTTTTGTTTTGTTTTTTATTACCAGAAGCACCTAAAGTGAAAAAACAAAGAATAGCCCATAGACTAAGCTTGGGAACCATACTAAACTAAAACAATAAGAATAATATGTTGATTTTTTTTTCTTCGATAAAAATGCACCTGTGTGGGTAGATGTTTTCCAGGAAACAGTTTAATTGGTGCACAAACTGCAAATCGCCGCATACGAAGCTCTTTGTCCCAGAAGCCCATTGTATCGAGAGAAGGAAACCCTGTGCGCTGGAGCAGCCATCTTGAATAGACAGATCAGACTTGAGTCAGGATAACCTGCACACCTCCTCTAAACAGCACCAGAACCCAAAGCTAAAAGACTTATTAACTGGTAAGGACAAACAAGGGAAAGCATATAATCATACTTGTGCTCGTAATGTGTTAAATAAACTCAGTGACACTCTCACTAGCCTTGCCAAACAACAGGAACTGTGTAGCTGTTTATTTGTTTGGCAGAAGTCAGCTAAAAGAAAAGCTAACGGAGCTTAAGAATGGTAGCTTTATGTGCTGCTTGATGTTACAAATCTAAGCTTTTGTCTGTTTAAGACATACATTTCTATTTTTTTGACAATAAGTAATCTAAGCGGATATGGTTGATAGCAATATGTACCTTTTAAAGACGTGACAAAATAGCCTGCTAAGGTTAGCTTTCCGTTTTGGATGTTCGGAAGCTTTTTATATAAAGGTTGGAGGCCAAAATCATGTTAGCTTTTTGTTATTCCAGCAAGTGCCATGTAGTAGATTGTATAGCTTGATTACATTCATGACGTTTAGTGATTTGCGAGGTTTGTTTTGATTAAACGCCCCTTGCTAGCTAGCAGGGGGCTAGCTTAGGCAAACGTAAACTCGATTTTAAAAATAGCTTAACTGGAGCAATAAATATCCGTCGCATTCAATTATTTGGTTGATTTTAAAACCGTTGGTTGATGTTTTGTTTCTTCTAGCAATTGAAGATGCCAATTTCTCAAGAAATGTTTATTATCCACCGTGATAGACCAATCCTGTGATGTCTTTTTGCCGGTTAGCAAGCTAGCTTTTGCCTTGTTGGCATCGACAGTGACCACAGAAAACGCAATCTTGTCAAATAAAGCTTTTGCGCAGTACACCGGTCTTATAGCTGTTTGAGTTCAAGGCCTCTCATCAGCGTTTTAAGTGAGTAAGAAGTGCTATTATCACGATGGTTTTTAGAGCAAATTTTAGACAGCAGTAAAGATGTGGCTTCCTTATTTCTTAGTTCTTAAAGGAAAAAAAACACATCTAATTTAAAGGGTTTTTTTTAAAGTCTAATAAGATTTTTATCATATTCCCTGTTTTGTAACAAAAGGGGAATTTAATCTGTAACAATAACAAAGCAGATGTTTGTTTGTTTTTTGTTTTTGCTTGAGCTGGTATTTGGCCCTTGTGTTGTATTTAACGTTTATTTTAACTTTTAATAGAAATTTGATGAAAGAAAATATTAAAGAAAGTAGTCTGTTGTTGCAATAATTGTTGTTTGGAGTTATTGTCAAGAAATCCCTTAATTTTTAATGACAGACCCAAACGTCAAATACATGGTGACTTGTTTCTCATCAGTTTTTTGATGCCTTATACTTGCCCACAAATGTAATTTAACCACATTTTATTTTTTCAGAATTGTTGGCTTTAGAGTCGGTGGTGCTGACATAATTTATTACACATTGTATCCCTAAATTATTTTAAATACAGTTGTTAAGTGAAAAGTTATATCTACTTCATGTTTAACCAACCTTTCTAATAGTTAGTGTGGATGTAATGAAAAGTGGAAGCAGCGGTAGATTCTCCGGAAAAAGATTCAGTCCGTTGGAGAGAACTGAGAAGTGCTGAGTTAGCGGTCAAGTCATACGGCTCTAATTTGATTACTTCTAGATTAATACTCACTTAGAATTTTTATCTTGTTTTTTTTTTATCTCATAATGTCTTCATATTTTGCTTTTACTCTATTTGTAGTCATCTACTTTAATAATTAACTCACCATCAAACCAGGCATAGAGTAGCCACATGGGGGTCATGTGACAAGAGTCAGCCTGCAATAAGGCCAAATGTTAAGAGTGTAAAGCGCCCACTGTTCTGCTTGTTTAAGGATTTTCATCTGATACCGCTCACTGGCTCTGTAGAGACCTTTTGTGAAAATCTTTATATTTTTATACATCCTTGACACATCAAGGATGTGTCAAAAAATATTTAAATGAAAAGACAGGCTAATTATTGTTCAAGGATATGGATGCTATCTTATGGTAACTAACGCATATATCATTTTTGAGTAGCAGTGATAAGTCAGCTGTATTTTAAATTGAGAAATGTGAGTCAAGTACCAGTACACTGTGTAATTGTGTACCCACATGATGGATGCAAGACTTGTCCTATGATTTGTTAACTGAATTAAGTACTAAATCTCTGTTCAGCTTTTTGCATTTTTGTAAGGTTGTTGATATGAAGTAGGTGTCTCATTTCTGCTTCTCATTAAACATCAGTTTTCTGTATTGACTAAAAGGGTAAAGTATTGAATTTAATCTCTAAAGTTACTAACTGTTAGGTGTCATCTTTTTCTATGATTAATTGAAATCTTTGTGTTTTCTAACTGTTTCAAGCAACATATGCTTTATCATCTAATTTGATTAAGCCGGTAAAACTTTTTTGCTCAAACTAGAAATAAAACAGTAGAAAAGGGAGAATATTTATGCTTAAATGTGTTTCTTGAATCAACTTTAACAATTCAACTGAGAGCCTTTTCAATGTGGACATATCTTCACAAAATTACAAACCACAGCCATTTTAGTCACACTAGAAGTTGTGAAATACACAATTCTTGATAAAAAATATTGCATAGCAACTTATTACAATTTTCCATCTTACTTTTTCAAATTTTATTTCACGCAATCTATTACCAAAGGCAGAGTGGTGGTTAAATCTTGAGGATTGGCACTAATTTGTTTCACCAGTTCTGTCAATTTCTCAATGTAAATCAGTTTTTCATCTGTCTGCTGCCTTTTTTTTATGTCTCTATTTGTTATTTATTTAGCTTGTTTATTCACTGTAGCCATTTATTGTTTGATTCTTTTTCTCTTAATTCATTTCTCATGATTCTTTAACATTTTATGTGGTTGTCGGTTTTAATCCGGACAGTCAGTCATGGTCATAAAGTTCATGGACATCTTCAGTCATAAATTGGACTTTGGACGTGTTTCCAAAGATGCACAATGATTTTAAGCTCCAGGGAATGGATTTAACACAAGAACAGTTTGCTGGTTCTGATTTGTTTTTATTTAAAACATTTGAATACCCAATCTTTTGCATTGATCTTGTTTCTAAATTTGTGGGTTTTTTTATTGTCTTAAAAACTTGTATTTTATTTTTGTTTGATTAAATTATTTTTGAATGTATTAATTGTTTAAAAAAAAAGCATAATTATGTGCTCATAATGAATAAAAAGTACACAATTTTGTACCAATTTATTGTCATCCCTGAAAAAAACTTTGTCCTGTAGTCTGAATAACTCAAATTAAAACATTTTTAAGTTAGCATTCAATAAATCTATTGTAATATTAGTTACTTTTGATGCTTTAATCTATCACAGAATACTTAAAACATTTTAAATAAAATTGAGTTATTTTAAAAATACAAGTAAAAATACTTGAATTTGTTTGTCTTGTATAAAATTTATAAAGTTATGATCTGCATGGTAATTCTAATCCCTTAACACCTGTAGATGCAAATATGCATCAAATCACTTAAATGGTGTACAGTTATGTAGCACTTTTCTACTTTCACTGAAGGCCCAAAGTGCTTCACAGTCACAGTCCCATTCACACACTGATAGTGGCTCCATTGCCTAACAGTGATGCCAACTTTCCACCAGAGGTAATGTGGGGTTCAGTGTCTTGCCCAAGAACACTTCGAACCTCCAGTCTTCCGATCAGAGGTCAGCTGCCCTATTGCTGCACCATGGCCTCCCTAAATTACTTTAAAGTAGAATCAACGTGACAAAAAAATAATTTGTGACATTGTATTTTCATACTTTCACGTCACAGCTAGATGTGACAAACATAAACAAGAAATAAGGCTGAACTTATCATCAGCATCTACATTGTCAAAATTACTTACAAGCTACTTTTCTTCTGTGTTATGACTTCATAAATTGTATCAGATTGTTAAAAAAAAAACTACTTTACAGTCCAACTCTAACTATATTTTTTTTCTATTTTAAAATAATTTCCAGTGGTCTTTTAATTTTGATTTTACAGTTTTTAGCTAAATTAATATTTTAAGACAATTTGCCTCTGGGTTGTGGGCAGGACTGTTGGTGCGAAAGTTAACCTCCACAAATTTCTCATCAGCCCATTGTTAACGCTCTCCCCACCTAGCTTATAGCTTGTCCCAAGCCAACATTAGCGTTGCAAAACAAACTGCAAGCAATATCTGAGCTATCCAGCCACACAGCTTTGAGCCACATAGCAGCTTAGACAAAGAAAATGAAAACGTTAAGAGATCTATTTGTCTGCAAGTGGATGATTAAGAATTGGAGCTGCACAGAGAGACTTTGGCCCGCCCATGGCAGTTGCTGCTTTTTCAAACTACAAGGTTTCATCTTCTCCTGATCCAACATGTTTTGAGCAAAGAAATACTCAAATGCAGTTTTGATCTTAAATTATTTTATGCATGTCCTCCATTATAAAAAAAAACATGCTACAAGAACATGTTAACATGTTTTTCATTGGAGTGGATCTTTAAAACTTGCAGTCACAATTTGTATCAAAGCTTTCAACCATAACTCAGACAAATGCACTTATTTACTTTGGGTATATTGACATTATTTACAGTAAAGCAAACCCTTATTTATCTATGTATTTTTTATGTTTTCTTCTTTTTCCCATACAATGTAGTTAATCTATGATCAATTACCTAACAGACTAAATAACTCTTGTCTTCCAGAGCCACAATGGCAACTGCACCATATAACTACTCCTACATTTTCAAGTACATCATTATTGGTAAGTGAGCATCCCAACTAAGAGCAATGTAGACCTAAATTAGATTTTGGAACAGTGTTTTTAGTTTAATTGAACTAGAAAGATAATTTAAATTGTTGATTTAAAAAAAAAAAAAGAAAAACTAAAGTGTTGCAGTCTTGTCTGAATGGCGAGAACGCTGTAGGTATGAATACAGAGTTTTTGTTTTTCCTCAATTGACCTGAGTTTCTTCCCATCTTTTTGAACAGGGGACATGGGAGTAGGAAAGTCGTGTTTGCTTCACCAGTTCACAGAAAAGAAATGTAAGCGATGCCCTGAATTTATTTATTCATTTTCTTCTACTTTCCAGCTTTGTAAGTACGTGTCTTCATGCCACGTTGTCAGGTTCCACTGGAGTGTCTAAATGGCTCTAGATTTCTTTATGCGCAGACGGAAGTCAGTAGCATAGAAGATGAGTGTGAGCTCAACAGTGAGAGTCTCTTCTCTTGTGTGTGAGCCAGCTGCAGGCTTCCACTGCCATTCAGCTTGATTATGTTTAGTGCCACTATTAACAAGCCAGATGCTCTGTGTCTCTTTCACTTGTCCATGATGACATCCTGTGCTTATCCAGACATGTAGTCTTGAATGATTTAGTGAAGACTGTCATTTTCAGTTCTTGAAACATCAAAATGTTTCTTTTATGTTTTACAGTCATTCACATTGGTGCTTTTAAAAGATGAAAACACTGATTACTAGTTATTGCTAGTTACATTGATGCAGCTGGTGCCAAGGTACAGCAGAGAATTGCTATATGTTTTTTTCCTGAAAGTGCAGAAATACTATTAATACTTGTATGAACTTATCGTGATAAGTTATGTACTTTATCATTTTTATTTGCTAGTTATAGTAAAAAAATATATATATTTTTTTCCCTCCAATTTGTTGACAACTGATTATTTATAAAAACAATAATTGATTATAAAGTGGTATTATAATAGTTTGCTAATGCAAATAATCTGTTGTAACTCAGTTTAATGCCTTTACTTTCTCATAGTCATGGCAGACTGCCCTCACACAATTGGTGTGGAGTTTGGTACGCGGATAATTGAGGTGAGCGGACAGAAGATCAAGCTGCAGATTTGGGACACAGCTGGACAGGAGCGTTTCCGAGCTGTCACCCGCTCTTACTACCGTGGAGCTGCAGGAGCACTTATGGTGTATGACATTACCAGGTAAAAGAGGGCTCTTTCATCTGGTAAAGATATCTTATCTGCTGTACAATCTTGATTGGAAATGTCATGAAAAAAACACACCCTAGTTGACTTCCTACTCACATTGTTAGATATTATCATTGGCAACTCAAAGAAAACCAGCTCAACATGTGCTATGCCTGTCCAAGCGGCATTCTTGTGTGCAGATGGTGCCTAACTGGAAAACTGACTCGATTTGTTTACACCAAAGCAAATCTAAAACTTTTACCGTTAAAATAAAGAGAAATGTCGAGTGTTAACTCTGCTTACTTCTAATTAGGGCTGTCAACGTTAATGCAGTAACGCACGCGTATATTTTTACAAATGATTGCATTGATATTCATTAACGCAGATTATTACATGTCAGAAGCGACCGTCTTCCGGTTGCGTCTGGCGGTTCAGATTTCCACGGCGTGCGTCCATTTCTGAAAAGACTGACTTTGTTGGGCATTATCTCACTTATACCATAGTCACTTACAAAATAAATAAATATTCAATCAAGTTTTAGTACGTCATTCTTGTTATTTTTTCAGTTTAGATCGCTTTCTCACAAAAAGCGGAGTATATGATTGGTGGTGTGGCTCGTTGTCACGGTAACAGAAGACTGCATCACTGACCTGGACTGCAGCAGCAAAGCAATATATGTGCTGATCATCACAATAAGTTCAATAAAGCATCAGTTTAGAGAGAAAGTTCACCTCTTAACGCTTGTTTTTTGTCCAGAAGATGAAGCAAAAAGTTTGTTTTAAAGAAGCCTGCACAGTTATTAAGAACGTTTGGGCTATGTGATCGGAACTTCTTTTTTAGATGGACGTGAACACCCTGCAGCCAATCAGATTTGAGTATCTCACCTGGACCATTTAAAGTGCAGAAACACAATTTTTGTTTCTCATGGCTGTATATCAGCATCTTTGTTTTTTTTTTAAAGTAATACTGCAGACATTAAAGCCTTTACAGTTCTTTAGAGCTCTGCTTATCTTATTGCTGATGTGTTTTGTGCACACAAATTACATTTCTTGGATATCTGAGTTAACACTTTCCAAATGAAAACATTTCAGACAATCAAAATAAAGGAAAAATGTTTTCTCTGGCCTTTTTTTTTGTTCAAAAGCCACATATTGTCATAAAATGTACCTAGTAAAACATTGTGATCAATTGTGATGAATCAGAATCCAAAAGTGTTATTAAACTGATTATTTTTTAATCAATTGACAGTACTACTTTTAATGCAAGTTTTGCTGCATATAGATTTACAAAAATTGTGTTTTGACGATAGTTGTGAGGTCGTGCCATTGTCATTTCAGAGACAATCATAAAAACCTGAGTTTTTTGCCTATTTGGGTTTTTATGGCTTCTTTTAAATCATATTTAAAGAATGGGTAACAAGTTGTCCTAAATTCTAGTTTTGGTAACTTTATTCACTCTGTCATACAGGAGAAGCACTTATAACCACCTCAGCAGCTGGCTGACTGATGCTAGAAACCTGACCAACCCCAATACCGTAAGTAAACCATGTAACCTCCCTGTAGTAGAACTAGTTCCTTTAGTCTACACATATGAAACACTTCTTCGTGTTTTCATACAACTAATACTAAACTGAATGTGCTGCGAGATATTATGTAAGAATTTCCAGAATACAGCAGATAAAATCTTAAATACCGCATGGATGTTTACAGCGTTTCTTTGTAGTGCAGCTACTTTACAAATCTGTGTTTCTTTTTGGAGACTCAGAAAATCTGCAACTTGAAATCTGATAGTGTGCTGATGTCTGCATTGTCAGGTCATCATACTCATAGGAAACAAGGCTGACTTGGAGGCTCAGAGGGATGTTACGTATGAAGAAGCTAAGCAGTTTGCAGAGGAAAACGGTGAGTAAGTTGGAGGTGAGGAGGAGGGGTAAATCTAAATATTAAGATCCGTCTTATTATAAGTAGTAACTTGACAATAATGTTTGGTTTTTAGGAGGGAAAAAGCGCAGAAAGAGGAAAAATGAGAATTTGGTGCGTGAGCTTAACATGCTTTAGTGACGTTGCTGTTTGTTTGCTGTTTCACAGGTTTGTTGTTTCTGGAAGCCAGTGCAAAAACGTAAGCCTGGCACCTTAATACTTCATTTGTACAATGTGAACAATTCCTAAATCTGTCCTTTACCAGCTTCATGTGTGTCGTCTGCTTCCAGAGGTGAAAACGTTGAGGATGCCTTCCTGGAAGCTGCTAAGAAAATCTACCAGAACATCCAGGATGGCAGTCTGGATCTAAATGCCGCAGAGTCTGGGGTTCAGCATAAGCCATCGGCCCCACAGGGAGGTCGGCTAACCAGCGAACCACAGCCTCAGAGAGAAGGCTGTGGCTGCTAATGACCAAGCAAAAGCCCCCCTGTGTTCTCTTTTCCTGTCTGTCTATTCTGCCTTCCCTTCCTTACACCAAACCCCTCCCCTCCATCCATTCCAACACCGCCGTACGTTCATCCTTCCTTGCACCAGGAGCTGCATGAGAGCGAGCTGCAGACTGAAGGAACGGGGGACAAATGTCAACTTTCCGGCTCAGGCTGAGCTGTGTGGACCTCATCTCCCCTTCTCCTCCTCTTCCTCTCTGCCCGTCTGTCTACCTTTGTCACTGTCCTCCTCCTCAAAACTGTATTTTTTGTCCCATAATTCACCTCTCCTTTCCCTTCAATCTACCTGCACTGTTCAGTCTCGTCCCCCCTCCCCAGTCAGTAGTATTGTAGATGCCACCGCTCATTACTGGTCACTGACACTTTAGGTAGATATAATGTTCATATGATAACAACAAAGCAAGACTGTTTTTTATGTTTGGTTTTATAACTATATATGAAATGTAAACACTGCATTAATGATCAGTTGTGTATAAGTGGGATCTAAATGATGTTCCCTAATGTTCTTGCATGTTTAAATATTCCATCGTTTTATCAAAACATGCCGATGAATATTAAAGAGCGTTGAGGAAAAAGCAGCCAGACTGGTGAGGACTCAAATGTTAGTTTGGTCTTGTGTAGCTGATCAAGCTTCTTCAGTAGGGTATAAATCTGGCTTTTAATACAGGTTTGGGCACTTCAAAAAGAGCAAATCACAGGAATCAGAAGAGATGAGAATGGGATTAGTTTTGGAAACAAGACCAAACCACAAATGTTGGGGAGTACCCTGCAATTCTTTCCTCAAAAATTCCCCTGACCATGCTGAAAAATCACAGGAAATAGTGGTTTCCCCTTTGCTGGGCTGCTCTGCAAAGTTGGATGAACGTTTCTTAACAAATATGAAAAGTTTTTTCCGATTTACTATGTATCCCCCAAACCTCCCTGGTCAAATCTGCAGATTCCGTCTTTACCAGCTTCTCTCTGTCATTGTTTGTTGCCTTATTATAATTACTTTAGTGTTTGTTTTTGCTGCTCATGTTTTTCACATTGCTGTTGGGTTCACTCTTTAAATATCATCCCCATCTTTTTAGAAAACAAATTCTTAAAATTGATGTCAATGTTCAATAAGACATGGCGTCTCACATTTAGATCAACTGAAAGTCAAACTAAAAGGCCCTGCGTTCATTTTTATTGACCAAAATGCACTGAAGAGCGGATTTCTCATTACTCTGGGCAGAGTTTACTCTGCCTCACGATGCAGCACTAAGGATCATTTTAGACACATTAAACAATCAACTCTTTAAAAAACAAATGGAAAAAAAGTTCTGTACCATAGAAACTTCCTGATTGGACGGCTGTACATATTGCTTCTAAACTGCCGGTGACGACATCGCTACTGTATTTTGGATTTATTTGGTGGCTCTGCCAAGATCTGTACAGTTGGTGTGCTAGTGGGTTGCCTGTAATTCATGCTTGGGGAAATTCTGTAACATAGTTTCTATTAATAAATCTATTTAAAGGACGGACACCTACACCACCACCCTGCCTGCACACTACTGATGCTGGGGATTTATTATGGAGAGAGGAAGACGAATGAGATGTGCAGTGTATATATGTCAACAAATGTCAATTCCTCGCATGTCTATACGGACTAGATGATGGGCCAGGATTGTTTTGTTTGATTCCCCATGTCATGGTGGCCCCCGTATTTGGGGGAAGCCTATATTGCTGTCTTAATTTTTTTGGGGGGGGGATTGGTTTGCTTTTGTGGAAAGTGGGTGGGCAGGCTGGGGGCTTTTTACTTCCTGTTGTCCCACCTCTTTACAGTTTTGAGTGACCACATCCTGCTTTTGTCTGTCCACAAAATTGAGTGGAGAAAAAAAAAACGTACATATGTATAAATTTTTAAGGAACTGTGCTAACATTTAAATGCGTTCTTGCGTGTATATGATTTTAAATTGTTGACATTTTGATTTTAAAATACTCTAGCCAGAAAAATAAATTATACATAACCAAAGGTCTGTGTCTTTGATGAAGTATATATTTTACAGATGGAAGGAAATCACCAGATTCTGCAATATAATTCAAGTAAAACTGTATTTTATTGCCACAAAAATTGCACCGAGGTTAGAGACATACAAACAACAAAAAACAATAACAAATGAAGGCCAAGTTTGTCTATGAATTGGTGTCGAGGCTTTGACAAAAAGAGTAGTGGTATGTTTGGTGGGGTAAGGGCAACTAAAGTACCATGCTGAAGTCAGGTAGCGATGAGTTTTGTCCTCAGTCATCGCAGTCAGACGGGGCATACAGGAAGACACGATTACAAGACAAAATACTGAAAGTTCACAAATAAGGAAGGAACATGCGTAGCACTGAAATCTTGTAGTTGCCACAACCCTCCCTTCACCTGTTAGACATTTTGTGAGAGGGGCAACATTTCAATCCAGTGTTTCCCCCCAGAACATGCACACTAACACGTTTGCATTTGTTTTTCTGAGGTCAAGGGACCTCTGCAACAGCCTTTGGGCAGAGTGACTCCATTCTTTATGATGGGAGACCTGACAGAATCATGGAGTCAGTTTGTTAGACCACATAAAATCAAATAGCAAGCTGCTGCAAGGGCAAGTTCCTAACCATGGCTTTGTGATTGACACTTAAATCAAAAACGTGTGCATACATATATACTGTGTATATTTATATATACATATATATTTTTTTTAAAAATGGGTCCCATCTTAGGACAGTATAAAATCATAGATCCACTGAGTTGCAGATCATGCACCCTGGTCCCCCTCCAATACAGACTGCAGACAAACATTTTTGGTATGGTCAACAAAGTACAAACATCCAGGCATCTGCAAATGCAAGTGTTAAGACTAAGACTGCCATATTAATAGAGTTTTAAGGCACTGTTTGTTACCAGAATGTGCAGAGAAACAAGAAGCTGGAGGCTCATTCTGACTCCCATTCTTACTCTCAACAAAAACAACAAAAAAAAAAACATCATCCATCCAAACACTATCTCTGCATACGTGACACACACACGATGCAAAGGTACAGAAAATGTGATTTGCTAGACAGAGGAAAACCATTTGATCCATTTTCAACAATTATTTTGTTTTTTGAGTCAAGAAATAAAAGGGAAACCTCATTGTCGCAGCATGAATGAAAACAGTGTTGGAAGCACACACACACAAATAAGACATCTTAATATGGGTGAAGAATTGGACCCAAGCCCTGCATTATGGCCACCTATGTGCATTCATAGTGGAGGCTTTCCGACGACCTCCAGTTTCATGAACTGTAACCACAGGATGCGTTAGCGCCAACTGAGAAGTGAGTTCTACGTCTAGGCTGCTCCCCATCAGCTTTCACTCTTCAGTAACACTGGCCACAGCTCCAAAAGGATAGTGTAACAAATAACTGATATCAGTTTCCTGTCTTGGAAGTTTACAGTTTCATGGCGCTACCTTTGAACGATGTCACTGATCTCCTTGACAGAGGACAGCAGCTTGCTGAAGTCCTGCTGCAGGTTGGAGGCCCCCGTGGCAGTGGGGCAGATCTGAAGCTCACACAAGCTGTTTTCGAGTTTGTTGATGGCCTCTCTGAATGCGAACTTGTTCCTCATTTGCTGGATGGAGTCAACGTAGCTCATGCAGTACTTGGACAGGTTCTTGCCGGCCTCCAGCACCGCACTGTGGCTGCCCGTTTGCTCAGAGTTGCGGGAGATGGCGGCACGCAGCAGCTCTGCTCCCTCCAGCACCACCTCACGTGTCACAGCTGAGTTTGGTGTTCGCTCTGAGGCCTGGCGGGGCGCAGTCTTGCGAAGCGAGCGTCGAGTGTTCACTAGAGGGGTAAACGCAGATGAGTTTGGCTCCCCGGGGGATGTGGGAGGGCTGATCATTGACACGGAGGAAGAGGAGGTCTTCAAAGGTGGAGGTTTAGAGGTGGAGCCTGATAGCAGTTTTTTGGAGCCTTCACTGATTTGGGAGCGGCCTAGATCACTAGCAGAGGCGGCGTGATGAAGATCATTGGGGAAAGAAGGGCCCTTACCTCTAACATCTGAGGGAGAAGATGATGGAGATGATGACGGGGAAGGGAGCTCTTGTGTTGGGCTACGGGACACCTTCACCATTTTAACACTAGAGGGTGGGGGTGGAGCTGGTTTAGGTTTCTGCAACTTTCCTCTCTCCTTGACCGATGAGTCTGTAGAGTGCTTGTTCCTGCGAGCCCTGCACTCATCTCCAGCTGCCCCTAAAGCGGGATACGCACTGGACTTTAGAAACTCAGGATGAAGGACATTTACTTTACAGTTCTCCTGGCATTGGGAACCTGGTTTCTTGACCACCTTTGGAGTCAACGCCTGGGGGCTGGAGCCAGGACTGGTATCATTATCTTTACTCAGAAAGACAGAGGAAATGTCTGGTAGTGTGTTCAGGCGTGGCGGGGGAGTCAGGGTACCCTTTCGAGAGGTATTTTCTCCTTTCTGCTCGTTGGTCCTCTTCACTGGCAGAGCTGGTTTGCCTACCAAGGTGCTTGAATCAAAGTGGCGCTGGCCGTGATTTCGAGGCAGCGTGACAGACCTCCACTCATTGCCATCTCGGCCATTTGACATGTTAGAGGGCCAGTGGAAACGCTTACAGTCGAAAGTGGATTCATCTTCACTGGGTGGAGTTGTTGCCACCCTGCTCCCTGCACCACTCATTGCTGGAGCTCCCTTCCTCCTGGAGAACAGTGATCCTGGGTAGTTAGGAGCCCCTGGCGTGTTACCCGCAGCCCCATTATTGTTGGTAGTGGCCGACTGCTTTGACGGTTCCAGACCATGGGAGGCATCATTCGGGGACAAAGAGGCACCGTTGTTGAAAGTGTCGCTGTCTCGAGGATCGCAACTCACAATCCTCCTGTCAGGATGGATGTTGTCTCTGAAGGACGAGCTGCGTTTGGGGGGATCTGGCGCGTTCTTTCTCTTTTTCATGATGAGGCTGAGAAATCCACTGCCGCGGGACTTGTCCTTGTCTTTGGGTAACAGGCGGTCATCCTCGGTCAGATTGATTTCCCGCTCTTTCATGGGAAGTACCGGCGATGACACGGCAGCCTCCTGGTCTGCAGGCTCTATATAAAAAAAGGATTATTGGAGTTTAAATTATTAAACAAACTATAATGATACAACTGACAATGATGTGGGGCACTATGTACCTGCATTGTCTCCATCTCGATTCTTTCGGAGACTTCTAGTCTTGGTAGGCAGCTCTGGGGCCTGCTGGCTGGAACCAAATGTTGCCTTTTTCCCCTTCTTCCCCAACTCTTTTTCTACTTCTATACATTTGAGGAAAAAATGTAATACAACATTTCAGAGGACTTTAAAAGATGTGAGACGTCTAAGCTCAGCTGGTTGGAGCACCTCTGCACTAGAACCCTGTCCCAGTGAAAACAGAAAAGGTTTACTGACCGTCAGAGATGCTGGATTCCTGGAACATAGTTTCAAAAGCTTGATGTGTTTCAGCGAAAGAGGGGCGCTCTGCGGGGTTCCACCTCCAACCTGAGAAGAAGGAAGTTTTAAAAAGCTTTTCCAACAAGATAAAAAAGGATTTAAAAACCCAGTCCTGCGACCTGTCCAGGGCCTTTGCCCACAAGTGGCCAGGTTAGGCTTCAGCATCCCCATGACCCCGAAAGGGACCAAACGGGTTTAGAAAATGGATGCATGGATGGAAG
Organism: Oryzias celebensis; assembly: GCA_014656515.1. NCBI lineage: Eukaryota > Metazoa > Chordata > Actinopteri > Beloniformes > Adrianichthyidae > Oryzias > Oryzias celebensis. Next base: position 12,291,577 of record BNCR01000012.1, read on the forward strand.
ACCCAGCCCGATCATCTTTCGATTGATTGTAGAATTGTTCCCAGATGGTTTTTAATAATGATTCTGCCGTTTTTAGTCAAAATCAAATAACCTGTGTCATTTTCTTGAATACAGTTTCTGTAGAGTGGCAGGAGTTCATCAGAAGTTCGCCTCTGATTGTGGTCTGGACAGTTGGCGCAGAGCAACACCGCCCCCCCTTCCCCTTCCGCTTGCTGAGCAGACCTTAAAGGGAGCTTGTGGCCCGCCCAGCAAATTTTCTATTTACAACTAGCTTCTTTTCCAGTTGCATTGTTTGTCTGCTTCAGATTTACAACTATTTAATTTAAGAAATACTCAGAAAAGCAATTTTAAGCTTAATTTTCTTTATATGTGACCTCCATCTTCAGAAAAAATCCCCCAAGAACATGTTAAAAACACCAAAACACAATTTTTATCGGAGTGGGTCTTGAAGCAATTTTGAATGGTCTCATAATACGTACAGGCTTTCATGAGCTCGTACACCTTTTCTGGACAACCCTCTGGTCGCTCCATGCGGTAATCTTTTTCCAGCCGCTCGTAGACCTGCGTCAGGTCGATGCCGGGGTAAGGAGACATACCGTATGTGGCAATCTCCCACAAAAGCACACCAAATGCTGAGGATAAAGGAGCATGACTCATTATTTAGTCCCCAAAACCATAAGAACTACCAATATTAACTGTAAGTAAAAGCACAATGATTTATCCTTTTCAGAAAGCAATCAAATTCATGCAAGGATATAAAAAGGGAATTTAGGTTTTTTATCTAAATGTCAATAAACTGACCCCAAACATCTGATTTAATGGAGAACTTGTTATAAGCCAGGCTCTCTGGAGCAGTCCACTTGATGGGAAACTTTGCACCAGCATGAGCTGTGTATGTGTCGCCAGTCATAAGTCTGCTCAGGCCAAAGTCTGCAACCTTCACCAGGTGGTTCTCCCCAACCAAACAGTTACGGGCGGCCAAGTCCCTGCAGAGAGAAAAGAAAAACATTTCATGATCATCCCTCTTACACAGAGAAATCCCAAGGATTTACAAATTTGAAAACTGTTTTAAATTTGAAGAGGGATTCAAAATTGTCTTTCTTGTTGTTAAAAATGTTTTTACAGAGACACGAGCTGAGTCTTGTTAGGCAATGAAACAAAAATGCAGTTTGGTCAAAATCAGAGACATAAATCCTCTTTAATTGCTTCCCAAGGACCAAATGAAACATGCTGCAACAAACTCACTGTTAAAACAGACTTGTGTTGCAAGTCTATGAAATGCAAGAAGAGAGGAGTTCCAAAAATAGAGAAATGATGTCGAGGACCAAAATATTTGGTTTGTTAAAGTCCTGCATTCTCACAGCTGTGATCTGAAATCCTAAAGATGCACTCACCTGTGAATAAAGTTCTTCTTCTCAAGGTACTCCATGGCAGATGAGATCTGTGTGGCCATGTACAGCAGCACCACAGCATTGACCTCCTCTCTGTTGCACTCCCTAAGGTAGTCCAGCAGGTTACCGTGGGTCATGAACTCTGTGATAATATAGAACGGTGGCTCCCGGGTGCAGACACCTGCAGTGATGCAAAACAAAACCCATCAGGTGAACGTTTGAAAGCTTCGATGGAAAAACATTATGAAGAGTCACTGCTGCACTGAATTTCAAAATTTAAAAAACATATTTGTTATGTTGGTTTACACCTACATACCTAACAGTTGCACCAAATTGGGATGTTTGATTTCTTTCATAACGGCAGCCTCCTTAAGAAACTCCTCCACCTCCATCGTGTCCTCCTGGATTTGTGGGGAAAACAATCACAGGCATGATCTGAGTGTAGTTGCATCTTTGCAACAGCAGATGGCAGCATTATACCAAGGTCTGACAGGGTCTACATGACACTCAATGCAAACAAATTGACAGATTTTTAACACCCTTCATATGTCTTGGTACCTTAAGTGTCTTGACAGCCACAGTGAGGTTGTACTTCTTCCAGACCCCCTCATACACCTCTCCATACTGGCCCCCTCCCAGTTTGTGCTTCATGGTAATGTCAGTGCGCTCCATTTCCCACTTGTCATAATTGGGAGAAACCCCATAGATGGTGGGTTTGTTCCGCTTTGGCGCTGGGTAGTGCAGTGTGGTTATGAGACCGTCTGACACCGTGGAGTGGTGGTGCACCAGCTCTGCCAGTGTGTTGAAACGGCTCTCTGATGAGACGTAGAGCTGGAGAGAAACATTTAAAACATTCATTTAAATATTTTATATTTCAAAAATAAAAAACCCTGCAACCTTCTGCACATCTAATTGAAATCTTCCTGTGCCCAGACGTACTGCAATGTAGTGAATAGTTTAAAAATGTTAAATAACATTGAGAGCAAAGATTCATAGAAATTGGTGCTGTGGTCATTCCAAGCTAGCAAGTCAGGAAGCAAGTGGATGGAAAAATATTGTCCAGGGCGCAGTGGGTACAGACGTTTCCATTAAGTGAGTCTTGCACATTGAAGAAGAAAAAAAGTTTCTTCCACTATTGACCCCTTTTCCTTTGACTTCGACTGCACTGAAGAAAGTAAAGGAAACTGGGGAAAAAGGGAAATTTAAGCTTTATTGGTTTATTTTATAACTATTAAGTAAATGGTTAAAAATAAAGTATGATTAAACAAAATGCGAAGCGCAAAACTGCTGTGGAAAAATAGGAAACAATCCAACAGGAGGAAGTTTGCCATGGCATGTTGTCAGCTTGGTTTTTCTTTTTTTTTTTTTTACATGTGTGGGCGAACATAGTTGGCTCCATCTGTCAGGGCTAATCCATATCTTAGCATTACTGTCAGTGTTTGGGTCAGGCCTCACGTCTGCCGCTCTTCACAAGAAGCACAGTGGTGGTTAGAGGCATTCTTGTCATAGCTGGAGTTCCTGAAGTCAGCTCACCTCGCTGCATCACAGGGAGGCAGGCGACAGAGGCAACACTAAATATTTCAACCTTTATCCAAAACCTTCTTGGACAAAACAGTTTTGGGCTAGAATCTGGAAATAATTGTACTTTGAAAAACTTTCGTAATAAGACAAAAGCTTGTCCTCTAACTTTTTATTCTTTGACAGATATGAGAAAGAACATGTTTAAACTATGGATCATTTTTGTCATAAAAGTGCACTTAAACTAAAAATAACAGTCAGAATAAACAAGATGAATTTTAGTTTGATGGTTCATCATGGCAGGAACAAAATACAGTCTTTACCTTGCCGTCTGATGCAGTGTTAATCCTGTAATGGTAGACTCTCCCCTCATAGCGCAGAGAAATGGACCTCTGTCCCGGGCTGCTCTCGCTCTCTCGCACCAGGAAGCTTCCGTTGATGCCTGAGCTGAGGAGGTACTCGGCAGCGTTGCGTGACACCGGTCCGTGATACCAGCTGTGCTTCTCCAGGCTGTTAACTGGGGTGATGTAGTTGGATGGGACCCAGCCTTGGCCGTTCTTGGTCTGTGCTTCGCACCACTCGCCATTGTGGTTGTAACCCAGCACACGCAGCTTCTCTCCTAATCAAGACAGCAAGCAAAGAGCAATTACAGACCATGTTCACAGTGACCTCAATGGTTCCACTCTTAAATAAAAAAAAATCCTCTTATTGACCCAAAGCATCAAAATTATTCGCAAACTAATTAGTTTGGATGGATTAAAAAGAACATAGAATGATAAAACAAAAAGTTTATTTCATTGTTGTGAAATAAAAACTGGTAAATCATAAGATACAACAAATGAAAAAAACAACAATAACCACATAAAACAAAGTGCATTCAATTTCTATGGAAAGCTATATTGTGCCAGACATATTCCTGTTTATTCCGGTGTCTAGATTCCCTCCTTCCTTTATTTGTCTGTGTCATTCATCTGCAGTATTGTTTAACATTGTGCTCAGTGAGAAAAGACCCATGTGTGAGAACGTGGCCAGGAAGTGAGAGTCTGATGGGACTGAGGACAGAAGGGGGAGCACAGAGGATGCAAATAAGGAGATTCCCATTAGCAGCGACAACTTTACAGACATGTGTTATCTTCATTTCACTTCCAGAACAAAGACGATGAATAGAAAAGCAGGAAAAGAATCCTATTCAATCCAAGTGAGTCACTTCTTACTAGAATAGTTGTTCTATCTAAAAGCTGGGAAGTGGGGAGTGTTTTTTAACTGAATGGCGAATCTACTTGTCTGTGATCCCCTATTTTTATTCTTACCCAAGTTCTTTTTGCTTTTTCTTTTCTTTAAAAAAAACTAAACTGAAAGAAAGTTCCTTACCTTTTGTAATGCTTAGTGTGTTATCTCCACTGGCAACAAAATCATAGAGTGCAACAAACAGGTTAGGGTCATTCACACTGGGTCCTGCCAACAGGTTCTCTTTGGAGTTCCAACGAGCTGCATCTCCCAGACCAAACTCTGGTCTCTGAAGAGCTTCTAGGACAAACAGAGACAGGAACATCAGCAGAATGCTTACATTGTACTTACTTTCATTCAAACAACAAGACCGATTCATGGCTGAAGGACTATGAGATCTGCAGCAGAACGTGTGCTGATGATTCCACAAGATCAAGCTCTTCCACAACTCCTTAAGTTTGCTCTTGCAAAGCGTTTAAGCCCTAATTGAGATTAGGAGTTTTAGAATTTGTGTCAGAGTTTGAGTCAGTAGGACTTCATTTCCTAGATTACCTTTATTTAGCAAAAACTTTCTATAATACCGCAAGCAAGACCAAAAACCCCCACTAGATCTGGAGAATGTGTCTCAGCATGGAACGTCTTGGGCTCTGTAAAACAGGGCACAAACCTCACGACTACAAAGGGATTTAGTCATGCTAATTATATACACCATGAATTACAGCAATTTTTAAGACTGGAAACTAAAGCTAAAAATTTTATACTTTCACCATTAGTGGGGGGGGGCTATTATGTTTTATCTGAGACAGCAGGCTTAAATACAGTGATTATTCACACCCCCAGTGAGATGCATGAGGGGGAGAGGTTTAAAATGAAACACTAAGATAATTGAAGCAAGGCTAAAGAAACCACAATATTACAGATATCAAAACCTCAAAAGGAAAAGACAGATTCAAAATGGAATCACACATCTGCCCCTCACCCCCCCCAAGTCATGGAAAAATAAATTACTGACTAGTGATATGAATTATCTACAGATTACGTGCCACATTTGAAGGTTTTACGGCACAGCTATAGAAGCATGCTGGGAAATTATAGTTTTGTTACCACGTCAAAATGCCCGAAGATGCCAGTTATTGTTTAAAAAGCTTAACTTTGTTTTCTGTGAGATATTGTTTAAAAAATAATGTGTTCTCTCTTTGTCATCCCCTCATCAGATTTCTCAGTTACTTCACAATCCAAGAGCGTTTACATAAAGGCTTCAGTGGACCTGTGGTTGATGTATAACAAGGATCTGGCGTTCAATACCTTTCTTTAACAGATGAAACTCAACAGTTTTAATGAAATTAAATCCAACACTTACGTACACTTCCAATGATCTGAAAATGGTTTGTTGTTTATATCATGTTAATACCAGCAAAACAACAAGATAACTATGAGTTATGCTGATGCATTTTATTAGCTTCTGGCAAGTAAGCCTCATTATCCAAAAGGACCACACCTACCCTCATTGGCTGTAATCTTTGGAGGTTTTTCCTTCCAGGAAGCCTGTGTGCATTAATAAAATTCCCCGGACTGTTTGGATAAAACACTGGAATCTTTAACAAGGATTGAATTCCCTTACAGCACCAGCCGAGAATCTGCTTTCATGTCGTCATCAGGAGCTGGAGCGCTGCACTTTTCTGCCCAGCTCAGCTCAGTTATGTACAGAGGTATGAATTTCAAAACTGGGTCAAAGACATTCTTATTTAAAGGGGATCCACGTATCACAGAAACAAAAAAAAAAAAAAGGTTAATGACTCTGTCGTGTGCGTCTGCACATGACATGGTGCATCACCAAATGCTTGTTTGAAAAGATATAATGTTGCTATTGTTGGTTAGAAATACGCCTGCACATTAAATTTTAACGTCATCGAAATATCAGTCTGTGCGATATGTACATCGCAAAAGATAAACTTCTATTAATGGTTCAGTTAAATGTTTACACACATGCTAAGTTATGTTCATTTTTAGTTTTAACAAAACCGTGAAATGCAAATCCTGTTTTAGTTATTTTTTGTTTTGCTATTTGCTCAGATATTGCCAGGGATATGGTCATTGCAATATTGATCCCTGAGATCGGCACATCGCAAGTTTCCCCGCATGTTTGTGAATCTCTAGTTAGAAACATTACGATCATATTCAGACACAAGAAAAGCTGTAGCAGTCACTTTTTTAAAAAGTTTGAAACATTTTTAAATCAAAAAACTTTAGAGATCAGTAGATGTGATGGGAAAATGTATGAAAAGAAGATTAACGCCCCCCTATTTCTGTAAGGAAACTAATCTTTTACCAAAGTATATTGTATGCTTTAATATTAATACCATAACAAAGATAAAATAAACGACAATAATCTCAAAAGCAATATAATTGTCTTACTGCATTTCTAGATCTTAAATTACTCCATCTGGTGTCATCAACAAAAAAAACTTAAGAAAGACACAGTTTTGTCCTTTGTTATAACCATATTATAGAACGCAGTGTTGCAACAATTAAAACATCGCAAACCCAGATCACACTGCTGCATATGAAACCAACAAAAGGCTCTCCTGGTAGACTATTTGATTAGAGTTTAGACAAGAATAGCACTCTGCATTTTAAAAAATAATAATAAAAGCTTTCTCTCAGAAATACACACTTTTGGGTTGTATATAAAGAGAGAAATCAGTGTAGAAAGATTTCATTTAAAATGTTTAAAGCCAAAAGTACCTTGACATAGCCGCTAAGACAAATGTAATTGAGAAAGTGAAAAGGTTGATGACTTCTTACATGATTTTGTTGAGAAGTCACAGGCACTAACGAGTTAAAAGTTGAAAAAAAAAAAGCTTTCTAAAAACCTTAGTTTGCTGAGCCAATTAGAGCCAAATGTGGTGCTTCTTGAAGATCATTTGATTGGCGTTTAGCGTGCCAGAACATACCTAATGAAGTTTTGTGAAGCAAAATAACTGTTACAACAGTTTCAAGAAGTAAATAGTGGTGGAAAAAAACGACTTAAAAGATCCAGATTGTTCCAGTTGGGAAAAATAAAGTTGCATAAATGCAAATTCCAAATGGCTTTTTTAAAGAATGTTTCAAGAGTCCACTTTATGAAATGAAGTCATGTTAAATCTGGCGCTGGAGAATGTTATAACTAACAGCCAAAGGTTTCAATTTCAGTTTATCCCGTGGTAACACTAACAGGGGCGGAGTGTTGTGCGTGTTGAAGAATGAAAAACAGATGAGGCCAGATGCGAAGAAGGACAAATGAAAAAGATGTAGACCTGAGAGAAAGCAGGACTTCCAAACTCTGCTGAGCTTGGCTACATTCTACAGCAGACCGTTTGAGCTCGCCATGCCACACATCCACTTTACGCGCCACAAATACCACAGCTCTTTGTAAGAGGGTGACAACACATTTGCACGAAGGCCTGACCTTGGTCAAACATTCAACAGAGAGGAGGAATCTCTTTAAATATGTAAAGTGTAAAGTGATTAGGCATAAAAAGACAAAAGGGAGACTTCTGTTCCTGATCAAGACGTTGATGAGTCAAAAATGATTATAGAACTTGTTGAGACTATGAGGCCCTGAATTAGAAAAGTCAAAGATCAGACCAAAAATTTAATTTAAAAAAAAGTTTTTTAAAAACAAGGCAATTTTAGAGAAAGGTAAATATTCTGACATTTTCGAAAACAACAAAAAAGTGTGTTGGCACCACTACATGGCACAAATGACCCAGCCAAACCACCGACTGGATGCGTTACTGATGTGGTTTAGCTTCAAGTCCCACTTCTTTCATCTTTTGATCTATTTTTAAAAGCGTTCCCAAAATCTGTGTCGTTTTCTAGAACCTTGTTTCTGCAGAGCAGAAGGAGTTCATTAGAAATTCACCTCAGGGCTGTGGGCAGGACTGTTGGCGTGGAGTAAGCCCACCCCCATTTCCCATCATCCATCTGTTTAGACCTTCTCCCGCTAGCTTACAGCTCCTTACAAACCCAACCGAACTGAACCGGTGGAACAAAAATGTCGAGCAATATTGGAGCTATCCAGCTGTACAGTTTTGAGCCAAATGCCAGCTCGGACGAGGAAAATCAAGACATCCATGGATTTAGTCCTCTACCAGTGAATGCATCAGAAAGGAGCGGAGCAGGGAGCTTGAGGCCCCATTGATTGTAGCGCCTACGTCACTGCTACAAGCTTTTTTCCACTGCATTTTTATCACTCACTCCTGATTCACAGCGATTTGAATAAAGAAATAATCAGAAATGCAATTTTAAGATTTTATAATTTTCATAATTTTTTTAAATATGTCCTCCATCGTCAGAAAAAAGCCACAAGAGCATGCTAAGAACACAATTTTTATTGGAGTGGGTCTTTAAATCTAGATGATTTATCCACAGAAAGAGAGTAGGTAGGACCACAAATGGGTAAACTAAAACATAGTATAAAAACTGTGTGAACATGCTAACTGCAACTTTCCTAGAGATGCCAAGCAGCATTCAAGCAGTAGAGAATTAAAGAACTCCCTGTTTTAATATGGGAGAGTGAATGTCTAACTTGTAGTTTCTAATGAGGACAATTATTTTTATTAAATAAGCTGGTTATGCAATCGTTGGTAAATCAAAGAGAAAAGCCAGCTAAATCTAATTATCTTATTTTATACAGACTCTGGGATTTTTTTCAGGAAAATCCTTTGTTCCACACATGCAAAATATATCAAATTGTTCTTTACCTCAATTAATAGCCTCGTGAACAAGTTTCAATTAACAAATAACAGAATAAAAGTGAAGAGAATGCTGACCGAGAATAGAATCCCTCTCTTCATAAACAAAAGTTAAGTGGGACATGGTCAGGAGTCAGGTTTCCTTGTATTCTCTTCTCTCTTTTTTTCTCCCCACTTTTTTCATTTCCAGCTAGCCAGTGTGTCTGGCCTCGCTCACCCTCCTCCGTGCTTTTGCTCCATTTTACCCCCCCATTCTTCAGTTTCCACAGGAATCATTGTTGAAACTTGTGGCACTGATACCTAATCTTTAATCCTTCCACATTCGCTTCCGTGCCACAAGTGCTTTTTCTTCCATTTCTGTTGTCCCGGCTTTGATACTTTAAAATCGATTGCATAAAGTAAACTTTCAATCGTACCCCAGCATACAGCCATTGTGAAATATCCTTACCTTCAAAGTAACAGCTGGAGGATGACGAGAGGCCTTTCTTAGATTTACACCCCACCAATTTCAGGCATATCTCCAACATTTTCATTTGTTTTCTTTCCTTTCCAGACAAAATATTTGTCTCTTTTTCAACTCGGTTGCCTCTTAGAAGTTTACCGTCTACATTTGTCCAACAAAAGGGAAAAACTAGAAAAAAAAGTTAATTTAAAAAAAAAAAAAGCAGGACAAAGAAAAAAAATGACGGCTTAACTTTCTTCAGTTTTTCAAGCTTTTGTGAATCTAGTCGTGCCTTTATTTAAAAAAAAGAAAAAAAATGAACTTAAAGAAAGTCTACCAACTCTTTGTTATGACTGTGTCCATTTTTTTCCTCTTTGGCTTTAGGATTTTTGATCGATTCCACCATGAAGAGATAAAAAGAAAAGAAAAAGAAATTCCAATCCAGTGTGGAGTTTTCGGTCCAGGAAGCTGGCAGATCTGTCAGTGGAGTGGGCAGCAGGGCAGTCTTGGCGGTGCCAATCCGCTCTCTTATTCGCGTACGGCAGTGTTTCTGAGACACAGGGAACACTCGTGCTACAACTGCCAACAAAGGGCCTCTTTCAGGCTGAAACTGCTGCCCTCAATGACATCAGCTGAGCCCTCCCACCTCCAAGAAGAGGAGGAGGGAGAGACAGTAACCACGCACACACATAAATAACACCCACGCACAGAGCCACACACTTCTGGAAGAAATATGAACAGCACCTCAACAACGTCAAAACTTCAGGCTTGCCGTGTGGACAAAAGTGTCTTTTTAACATCCCAGAGCCGCGTCGTTCGAAAACATTTGTCTTTTTCTTCTGCTGCAGCCATCAGATGATTACGAGATGCTCCTCCCTTAACTTTTCAACCCTTCCCCCCATTTCTGTCTCTCCTCAGCCACAGTTTTTCCCTCTTTCTTCAGTCTGCACACTTTTTAAAGCCTGAGGAATCAACCTTTACGTTGGGCCAGTTTCAACTTTTTTATATAATTAACATTCGTCTGCTTTCTGGCGAAATCCCCCAAAAACAGGGCTCCTATGGGTGGTTGAGAAATCAACCCGAATGTCTTTTAAAGTGTTTAGGTTGCAGATCCCTGGTCTGTAGTGCGCATGATGTACTTAAACTGTAGTTTACTATATTTTGCCATGGATGGTGACTGATGCTCCAGTGTTTTCTAAACATGTCCAACACTGTTGGAATCCATTATTTCTGCTCAAAGCAAACCAGCTTCCCTCTCAGAGTCCTTGTCAAATGTAAATGTTCCTCAGCCCACAGCAGGTGATACAACTGCTTATGCATTTGCTGCTAAAGTTGCTCATAGTGAATTTGTGTTGATTATAAAATTATGAAACTAATTTGTGATAAAAAAAATGCCAAAAGACTTTTAAAACACACAGCACACTAAAAATTATCTGTATATTTCTGAAAAATTGCACACCAAAAATTCCCAAAAAACATTGCATGACCTGTGCAATTTCGCTGCACCACTTGTTAGGGGTGCCTTTAAAAGGGCCTTATATATGAGAAATGTTTATTGCTTTGAAACTAATTCCGTCACAAGAGCAGCTGCAGCGTGCTGACTACGTTCGGCAAATATTTTCTGCACACATGACAAACACTAAAGATTTGCGTGTGTACGCCTTAGGGAGAAAAGTAACGGTATGATTTCTTACTGTTAAAAAACAGGTATGACAAGAAAAACAGACTAAAAACACCCATAATAATAAAAAAATAGCAGCTGAAGTAAAACAGGCAATACAATTGAAGTGTTTATCACAAAATTGTGTCATGTCAGGGTAACCTCAACCTTGTTTTCTGGATTAAACCCATGAGGGAGATGAAATATCAGAATTTCCTTGTCATTGTTAACAATTAAGACATATTTCAGAATCAAATTCAACTTAAAATCAACTATTAGGTATCACAAAATAGGTTATGTGGTGTTGTATAAATATATAATTGTAATTATATAAATAAAAGACAAGCTAGTATGAAAAAGGATATGGTCATTTGCTAAACAGATTTTAACACTAGTTGGGTTTAAAGCAGAAGGTTTTACCTAACAAGAACACATATCTAAATAAGACTCTTCAAAGAATAATATAAAAATTTTAAGCTTTTAATTTGATTTTAATGTTTAATATGGCACTAATGTTTATGCCAAGTGAAAAAAATATTTTAAAAAACCCTTACAAAGACAACTACCTGTCAATTACCTAATAAATGTACAGAACAGTTAAATTGTTTATTATTATCACTACAAGAAACAAGGCAAAACTAATTTTTTACTTATTTTTTATTGATACTTTTTGTAGAATAGATTTATGTTTAACTTATCACCAAAAAAAATGTGTAAAGACCAAACTACTAAAATGACAACAATTGACAAGTAGCATTCATTTGTGATTACAACTCACGGGCTGCATACTTCATCACATGTATGAGTTTTTATGGTACACCCAGCCCACTTATCCATGCACGTGTGTTGCAAGTATGCAGATTACCCAATGTGTCGGATCTATTTTGAAGTTAAAGGGTCACAAAGAGGAACCACATGCAAAACTAATCCAACAAAGCAAAAAAAAACATGAATTTGGATTCAAAGAGGAGCAACTGTCTGCAGACCCAACTGGTTCTGGCATTAATAAACCCCATCGATAATAATATGATGCTTCAACATATTCTAGCGCTTAACTGTCAGATCAAACGACAACATTCTTTGCACTCAGCAACGTCAAAACTTGGACAGTCGAGTTTTGTAGCAATTCATGCCTGCATCACTGTGCTGTGCAGGAATGGCAAACATTCGGCGTTTCTCGTGCGCCTCCCCAAACGCCAATTAAGAAATGAAAGCTTCCTCCAGCTCTGAGAAAGGCTTGTTACCTCACCGCAGGCACCAAGTGTTGGGGAGATGGGAGGATAAGCGCCAGAGAGGAGGGGCAATAAAAGTGGAGGCAAGAGGAAAAAAGGTTGCAGATGGAGACGCATGAAGCATTGTTTGGAAATGAGCTCATCGGAGAGTCGCTCTGATTTTATAGCGTTGATCTAGTACATGCAAACAGCTTGCTGTCTATCAAACAAGAGGAAGACTTTTGGCATTTTATGTGCCTTCTTGTGTTTTTAGGATTCTTTTTCCAACGTTTTACCGATTTTCAAACTCTACAGTGACAGACTGGACAATAATGCAGTCGATAATACTGACAAAAAGATAAAATTCTTGGTTTATTTGCTGATACGGTACTTTTTTCTAAGCAATCTGCTTTCAGTATTCTGATAAAGGGACTTTAAGTTCAGGTTGTTTGAGGGAAGTTGATTTTTTTTTGTTAAACTACACACACATAAACATGACCACATTATCCAACAATGTTTAAAATGAAAGGCAGCCAACACTCAGCATAAATCCTGATCATCTATGCTATGGAACAGAAATTATAACACTTCCACACCAAGCAAACTTTCTAATTATAGAGAAGGAAAATGATGGCAGACAGAGACTGACACAAAGCATTGTACATTCCAAGTCGTGATTTAGTAAAAGGCATAGATTATAGTTTCCTTGTGCTTCAGCAAGCACTTGAAACAATTGCGTGACCATAATACAGCAACATTTAAGACACTCGTACTGGTATTGTGTGTACTGGTGATGTGTAGATGTATGTTTGCACATGTGGCTGTTTACTCAGAGCCCTCTCTGGAGAATGCAGCCCGTGTGTCTGAGGCGTACACACTTCAAGTGAAGGTTAAGGGGCTTAGATTCTCTCATAATTCTCCACTCAGAACAGTCCACAAGGACACATGATTCAAAACACACTTACTGAGTTCAGGGTTAGGCCATTGGTTTAAAAAAAAAAAAAAAAACACTGTTGACAGAATGAAAAACATAAAAATAGACACACAAACATGGAAGCATTTTTGACAAAACAAGCAAAAATAAATAAATGTAAGTTGATAATTATGAATAACATTAATATAATAGGCTGAATGAGATTTTGTCAAGTTTACTACTTAATTTAATAGAAAATATGAAAATTAATGAACACGTTTAACATAGAAAATTCTAAGTCTGAAATTTACATTAAAAACACAGGAAGGTAAGAAAGCTTATAAACTGTATTTATACTCTTTTAAATCTCATTTTTTATAAGTATATGGAATAAGATTGAAAACTATTATACAAGAGAAATGAGGAACCAGTAAAAAAGCCTTTAAAAGAACAGCACATTGTTTTGAATGAAAACAAAAATTAAAATAATCTACAAAAAGTTAATTAATTTTGAAAAGTATTTTGTATTAAAGACTTAAATTATACTATGAAAGAGAAAACACCAGAAACAACAGCAAAGGCATTTTTTAAATTTTCATGATCATAGTTCTATCATGTTATTATTAACCCATAAGAACCAAGACCAATTTTTCCTTAAAGGGAAATTATGAGGGACCACAGGGAAATTATGTACCACAGACCAAGTGGACCATATGACACATTTCTGATGGTTTTTTTTAATTATACTGATGTCACCATGGGTTTTTATTGGTTAATAATATAGATTTGCATCTTTATTTAGTCTTTGCATGAATCCTAAAGACTTTAAGCAGGGAGGAAAAGACAACAGTTCTCTAAATGTAACCATCTCTAGGTCAAAGGATAGACATGTGGGCCACTCACCACTATGAGAGCGGTTAATATAGGGAATCTAACAATTTATTTTTCCTTTCTACTAAGGCCCCAAAATGTCACACAAAATTTAATTGGAGACTAAACATATACACTCGATATGGTATTGATGTACTTAACCATCTGAGCTAATCCCTGCTTACTGATCCTGTCTGGATGACGTTAGCAGCTCATCAATATATTGCTAGTATCACCCCTGGGGATTTAACCCTCGATTCCTGCATGCTAGTATATAAATTTGTTTACCTAAAGAAGAATATAGAGTCATCAATTAACCTAATTGTTTACCTTTTGGCTTATCCCGTCAGGGGTCACTACAGCGAATCCATGGTTTGGCAGAAAGCTTTACGCCAGATGCCCTTCCTGACAAAACTCTGTATTTTCAAAGCACAGGGGGGCCCATGTTAGTCTGCAGCGTTAAGGTTCTTGCCTAAGAACCCACTCTGGCTTGAACTCGTTGCAAAAGTTGGGGAGCAAACCCAGATTTCCTGCGTGCTAGTTCCTAATCCCAGCCAACTGAGCCAGAGAAAACCCAGAAATGCATGAGGGGACCCAGCTGGAATTTGAACCAGGGCTTTCTCGTTGTAAGGTGCATGAAAATAACTATTTAAAAACATTGTGTGCTCTCCAGAAGAAGGTGGGCCAAACACAGGAGCTGTGCTACATTGAAGGGGCATGAGTGGAAGGTGCCACTTTATATTTTATTAGTTTAATAACTTGGCTTTTCAATTTCCAAAATCCACCTCAATCTACTACATAACCACATTGATATATGTTTTTAATTACTTCATAAGTGTATAAACATTAAGACCAAATAGCAAATAGATTTTGTTTTTTTATAATATGAAAAACTTCGAAAATACATTTGTTTACTCAACTAATTTCAGAAAGTTTCAACAGCACTTCAGAAATGCCCCATATTTGGCTCAACCAAAGCCTGGAAAAATAGTGTACACACAAAAATTGACAGAGATAAGATAAATCTTTTTTTCTGTAAAACATTTTTCTGCAACCTAAGCTTAAATTGTTCTAAGGAGCCTGTTTATCTGAATACCAACTTAAGAAAAAGAAGTAACAGATAACTGACGAGCAACTCTGGCTTTCAAGCTGCAGTGGTGCAACTACTTGGGCTTCTCTTACTTTAAGTGGATCCAGATGCAGAAAGCACTACAAGCCCCCTCTTATTTTCTTACAGCACAATGAAACAGAGTTTATTGCAACACAAAGAGACGCAGCAGCATTAAATAATCCCTCCACACTGGCCACATTACTAAAAAAAAAAAAAACAGGGATTCTGTATATTCTTGCTCAACAAACAAATAGGTTTGTAAATAGAACTTAAATCAAAATTAACTAAATCTACCGATGGAGACTCGAGCTCCTCTCAAATCAGTCTTCAAGAAAATAAAAACTTTTCAGCTGATACCACATCCTTCACTTTTGGCATCCAAGGTAACAGGTTGTCTGAAGAGAAAACAACAGCTGTGTCTGCAGCTGCCTGCTTAGGCATCGAGTTGCACAGATGGAGGGTTTTTGTCTGCATTAGTGTGAACCAGGGCACATGCATGCAAAGCTGGTGGTAACTAACTGTCAAGTTCAATTCTTAACTGAATTTAGGTTTTTCTGTTAGTGTGTGAACTTTTATAGAGGGGCTGTCACTGATTCAGCAAAATGTCCCACCTAAGAAGATGATAGTTTGTAATGTTCAAAAACATTTTAAAAAGAAAGGATTTAAAAAGAAAAGAAAAAGTATTTGCTAAATAACAACATTTTACTGCAATGCCCTGGAAAACAACACTGTTTGGCAATGACAGAGATCAAATGTTTCCTGTAGGTTTTCACCAGGTTTGCACACACTGTAGCTGCTAAACTGGTCCACTCTTCTAAGCGTATCTTCTCAAGAACTGTGAATTTTGGGGCTGTTGCTGGGGGCAGCAAGGACTTTCAGCTACCCCCACAAATTTTCCAATAGAATTAGACAAATTAAGTAAAATTAAGTAAAGGAAGTTCTGGAGCACTGCAGGATTTAAAATCATGACAATGTCATGTGTTACTATAGCAACTTTTATTACTGTGGTCCCAGCTCTCTTAAGCATTGTTGAGCAGTCTGGCCTTCATGCAATGGTCCAAGCGATTCAGATCTGCGTTCCCTCTCAAAGTTGGTCCGTCACGGTGCGTGCGGGGTGTAGACGATTGTGTAGCTTTACGTCATAGTAGTGTGACTATAGCAAAAGCGAAGCTAACAACACCACAATGGAGGTCATCCAGCAGCTCATGTTTTTCTGCTTGGCTTTTGGCACTTTTTGGTATATAAACATTAAATGTTTTTTGAGAGAAGTTTGCGAGCAGTGACGAGGTAAACAGCCGCTTCCTTCTTTCTTTAATGGATTTCCAGAGTAGTTTCATTATTCTATGTACCTACAACCAATGGGGGCCCAAAAATGGTACGGTTTGGTCTGGCCTAATGGGTCCATTTTATAATGGAAACACTCATAATACCAAACTAGAACATATTGTACCCCTCAGTGTAAACGAGGATTTAAGGTGACTGACCAGTTCCCCCATGTAGTTCTAGACTGTTTCTTACCGTTCAAGATCATTTGTACCCCACCAGGTGAGATGTTGCATGGAGCTCCAGTTAGAGCAAGACTGTTAAAAGAGATTGTTTGTAATAATTGCTTAGAAAATTGATCTCTTCTATCCAAGCTGCTTTCTTATTGTAGATGGGTTTATCCCAGTCTTGTTCAGACATACAATCTTGTCCCTGGTGTCTTTAGATAGCTCTTTGGTTTTGGTGAAGCGGTTACACTCTATTGACAGGTGTGGACAGGTGTCTTTTGTACAAATAACAGCTCAAACAAGTGTTGTTAAAACAGATAACAAGTTAAGGAGGAGCTACCAGCTAATGTTTTTAGCCTGATCACCACATGAAGCAATGTCTCTGTTCATCTCATTTACAATGAAGGGAAGACACGGATGATGTTTAGAGATCATTTTTCTTTTTTTTTTTCGAAGAGCACTACAAAAATATTGGTGATCATGTCTCCTTGAAGATGGCGGGCCAGCAAAAATAAATTAACCACTATGTAAACCATCTACCCACAAAAAAAAGGAAAATTCAGTCATTTTATGAAGCATAAACATTACATGATTTCTTAAAATTCCTATGAACATCTTTTAAAAACAACAACAAATATTAAACCAAAGGTTTCATAGACTACATTTATTTGTGTTAACTTTGTTTTACTAAAAGTGCATGGCTATAAAGAAAAGACACTCTAATGGCGTTTAAAATCTAAAGAATTATCTGGATGTTTTTGATTCATCTTTATAGAAATGTATGTTGAGTAATTTAGCAAAAAAAAAAAGGAAAAAAGATTCAAGAACTAATTACTAAGGTGGCATGATTTAATGGTACATTATGAATTACACACGTGGACAAAATTGTTGGTACCCCTCAGTTAAAGAAGGAAAACCCACAATTCTCACTGAAATCACTTGAAACTTACAAAAGTAACAATAAATAAAAATTTATTGAAAATTAAATAATCAAAATCAGCCATCACTTTTGAATTGCTGATTAACATAATTATTTAAAAAAAAACAAACTGATGAAACAGGCCTGGACAAAAATGATGGTACCCATAACTTAATATTTTGTTGCACAACCTTTTGAGGCAATCACTGCAATGAAGCGATTTCTGTATTTGTCAATGAGCGTTCTGCAGCTGTCAACAGGTATTTTGGCCCACTCCTCATGAGCAAACGGCTCCAGTTGTCTCAGGTTTGATGGGTGTCTTCTCCATATGGCATGTTTCAGCTCCTTCCACAGATGTTCAATGGATTCAGATCTGGGCTCATGGAAGGCCACTTTAGAATAGTCCAACGCTTTTCTCTCAGACATTCTTGGGTGTTTTTGGCTGTGTGTTTTGGATCGTTGTCCTGTTGGAAGACCCATGACCTGCAACTGAGACCAAGCTTTCTGACACAAGGCAGCACATTTCTCTCCAGAATGCCTTGATAGTCTACAGATTTCATTGTACCTTGCACACATTCAAGACACCCTGTGCCAGATGCAGCAAAGCAGCCCCAAAACATTACTGAGCCTCCTCCATGTTTCACCGTAGGGACAGTGTTCTTTTCTTTGTATGCTTGGTTTTTGAGTCTATGAACATAGAGTTGATGTGCTTTACCAAAAAGCTCCAGCTTGGTCTCATCTGTCCAAAGGACATTCTCCCAGAAGCTTTGGGGCTTGTCAACATGCATTTTTGCAAATTCCAGTCTGGCTTTTTTATGATTGTTTTTCAGCAGTGGTGTCCTCCTTGGTCGTCTCCCATGAAGTCCACTTTGGCTCAAACAATGACGAATGGTGCGATCTGACACTGATGTACCTTGGCCTTGGAGTTCACCTTTAATTTCTTTGGAGGTTGTTCTGGGCTCTTTGGATACAATTCCAACGATCCATCTCTTCAATTTGTCATCAATTTTCCTCTTGCTGCCACGTCCAGAGAGGTTGGCTACTGTCCCGTGGGTCTTGAACTTCTGAATAATATGAGCCACTGTTGTCACAGGAAGTTCAAGCTGTTTAGAGATGGTCTTATAGCCTTTACCTTTAAGATGTTTATCTATAATTTTCTTTCGGATGTCCTGGGACAATTCTCTCCTTCGCTTTCTGTTGTCCATGTTCAGTGTGGTCCACACCTTTTCACCAAACAGCAGAGTGACTACTTGTCTCCCTTTAAATAGGCAGACTGACTGATTATGAGTTTGGTAACACCTGTGATGTCAATTAAAGGACACACCTGAGTTAATCATGTCAATCTGGTCAAATAGTTTTCAATCTTTTATAGAGGTACCATCATTTTTGTCCAGGCCTGTTTCATTAGTTTGTTTTTTTAAATAATTATGTTAATCAGCAATTCAAAAGTGATGGCTGATTTTAATTATTTAATTTTCAATACATTTTTATTTATTGTTACTTTTGTAAGTTTCAAGTGATTTCAGTGAGAATTGTGGGTTTTTCCTTCTTTAACTGAGGGGTACCAACAATTTTGTCCACGTGTGTAGTAAAAGGGTTAAAAATCTGAGTACTAAGGATATCTTTGAGTCTTTCTGCTTCTGCTTTGGACAAAAACAGAAAACCCCGTGGCCATCTGCCACTCCATCTAACCTTTCACGCATAAAACCACACTATTGAACATCCCCAAAATGAGATCATATACGATATGCTGTAAATGTTTCCGTAATAAGTGAGACATTCTAAACAAAAATTATTATTTCTAAGATAGGTTAGGTACTGGGAAGATGAAGTTGGTCCAAACTGTACCAGATAAGTGGAAAAAAAAAAAGGATGACAAGTGACAGATTACAGTCTACCATTAACAAAATTGCTTAAAATGTTTAATCAGAAAGATTTCAATGTTTGTTGTAGTCAGATAAGTGAAGCTCAGATTTTTATTTACTTGACTTGATGCTTTTTTTCTTCTCTGAAAAGCACCTTTTAAAAATGAAACAAGTGAAATAACACAAATGAAAAATTAAACTATGATAGAAGGGATAAGGAAGAGAACACAACAGAGTCACATACTTCACTACTGCAGTTGAACTTTTTGCCAATTTCACTCTGTGTGAAACAGACTATTACTCAACAAATCTGTGTTGAAATAAAAAGAAAATTGTTGCTAAAACAACAAAGATTTTCCAGAGGTGGACTAAGGCAAAAGGGGATAACAAGAGACTTTGGAAGGATACCATTAAATATTTAAACTGGTTTGATGGCAATACAAGTAGAATTTTCATTATATCCATTATACATATTTCTCTGCGGAGCTAAGCAGAGGGAAGATAAGCTAATTCTTCTTTAACAGTCGTGGTACATCACCTGTGTGTTCTGGGAGAGGAACTTCCCTGAGGTTTCTGTATTTTTTTTTCCCAAAACAGGTTTTTTATGAGTTTTTCCTAACCAAGAAGATGGGTCTAATAGGGCTGCCAGTTTAGCTTAGTCTGTTTAGTTTAGCAACCAGCTATTGTTTATATTTTATGACTGACTTTATGTTGTTGTACAATTACCGGTGTGAAGCCCATTGAGACAGCTGTGTTGTGATATTGGGCCACATAAATAAAATTGAATTGAATTAAAAAATAAAATAAAATCAACAAAAAAAATCAATCAAAATCCGCTTAAAAAAACATTAAACTTCTTCAATAAGATGAAAACTGTGCTGATATATTTTTTCTCCTTTTGCTGTTTAGTTTAAAACCTTAAATCTAATAGATGAGACTTGATCACAAGAAGAAAACAAGAGGAAAAAAGATGAAAATAAAGTGGTCAACAAGTGATTTAAAGCTTGAGATGTGAGAAACGCATCACCTTGTAATCAAAAATTTGTAACAAAAGCAGAGGTAAACCCTGATAAAGTCTGGGAACTTCATTGAATGCATGTCCCTCTGAACGCGGTGATGTGTTTTGCCAAAATGAGGAGGCCAGCCACCCAGCCTTTAACAGCTGGCCTGAAAGAGCATTAACGAGAGGCGCCTGTTCTGCGTGAATGTGTACACAAGCATGAAATACTGCTCACAAAACACACATGCACACACAACCCTCCTCCCATCTTCAGGACCCACGTAGACCACGGGAAGAGATTTGGTGTCTAGACTGTATAGATTCCTCGAGTTCCAGCCAATAGCCAGATGCCAACTAAAAAAGAAATTGATTCACTTACTGTGTGCTTGCAGCTGCTACATTAATCCCATACAAACACAGAAAGAAGGTGATGTCACTCAAGAGGGAGGGCAAGACTACCATACTCTCAGAAATATGTTAAAGTAGCAACATCGTTTTGACAACATTCTTTTTTCAACAACTGGAGGATTACATAACGATTTTACAGCCAACATCAGGTTGCTTAGTAATGAGACTTTGTGTTAAGCATAGCTTTATGAAAAAATCATATGTGAACTGAAGATCTAAAATCATAAAATGACTGTGTTATGGTAGGATATAAACCAATAAAGATGTAATTTTTGTTTATTTGCTACTCTAACAATATATATAAAACAAGTGGTGTGTCTCATTCCTTTAATACCGTATTGATTTTGGCTATTAAAAAAAGTTTGTTCTTAAAGTCCCACTCCAGTCATCTTCTGATCCATTCTAAAAGCATCGCCAATGGTCTTTTGATTATGATTATGACATTTTTAGCCAAAAAGAAAAGAAAAACTGTCATTTTCTAGAACATAGTTTCTGCAGAGCAGTCGTTGTTCATTAGAAATTTGCCTCTGAATTGTGGGCGGGACTGTTCGCATGGAGTAAACCTGCGCTCATTTCCCATCATCCCTGTGTTTACACTCTCTCCTGCTAACTTACAGCCCCTCACAATCCTATCTTAACATTACTGGTGCAACAAATACAGCGAGCAATATTGGAACATGTAGCTGCCAATTTGTAGATTCACACAACAACTACAAGCTTTTTCAAACTGCGTTTTTTTGTCTGCTCTTGATATAACCAGCAAATGCTTTACAGAAATTACTAAAATAAAGAAAATAAAAAAGTATGGCTTCAGTGTAGCTGCTTAATATAGTCTTTACACATCAACAAGCTTCCTAATATATATAGGTTTTCTTTCATTAAAAAGGGGGGAGGGAGCTAAGCTTGTTGATCAAAATCATCACATTTTTTATCTTGTAGCATTTCAAACACACCTGTAAAAATTCAGTCAGGAAAGATGAAAAATTCAGACATGTTTAGGCTTGTTATTCAAAAACAGGCCTGTTGGCATTCTCTGCCTTATTGTTAGTTTTATATTTACAGAGCTAAATGCTCCTAAAGAAATCCAGCTTTCTGAGCTGAATGCTAAAGAAGCAGCTGCATATTCTGTGGGAGGCATGGAGAACAACATTAAATTTAACACTGCCCTCTTTCTATGCTTCTGAGCCAGCTAGATCATAAAGCTGCACGTTATAGAACAGAGAGGCAGGAAGCCAAGGCAGGTCTTTGCATGCCCTCGTGCTGCCTATGGCTCTCTTCAAGACAGCTGCATGTAGACGTTTGAACCTGCCAGCTGGGATGAAGCCTGGTGTAGGTTAACCTGATTGTAAAACTTTGTAAAGCTTACTGAAGCATGAAGAAACGTAAAATACGTTGATGTTTCTCTCCTGCACAATGACTCACCTCTATTCTAAATCCCTCGTCAGAGGAGAAACACAAAAAAAAAAAAAAAAAAACAATCACTCTTTACAAAAAAAGAAGGAAAATCAACCCATTTAGAGAAAACGGCTTTCATTCTGTTTTCCTGACCTTCCTTGTCCTGTCCCTCTGTGCGTTGCACAAGACTTTGAATCAGAGCAAAGTGTTCATGCAAAGACAAACACTTTTGCCAAAACTATTAGTGCTGTGGTTTATCTCCCAGTTTTTAGCTTTATTTTTGTAAAGTAGACATACATTTGGCCAGAACACAATACATTAATTTTAGCAGATTTTTTTAACTGTAAACATTTTGACCAACATTTTTTTATAAAGGTTAGGACCGAAACACGTGTGTTTTTTTTGCTGGTCAATTGTTGTGGTGTTTGTAAGGCTGTTTGGACATTGGGCATTGGAATTTCAGAGAAACATTCTCTAAATCAAAGTCTAATTGCCATCTGAACAGTTTATTGAAGCTGTCATGGATGTTGGTAAGCTTGCTGATAAGTCGAAATTCAAATGCGAACTCAACTTATACATAGAGCACTTTTCTGTTTACAGAACACCTGTTATGTCAAACAAATAAATAAAAGTAAAAATAGTCAAATTTTGACTCAGAGAAAGCCACTTCTCTTCACCTAAACTCAGGTGCCAACATGGCTGCAATTTCCTGATATTTTTGCCTTTAAACAGGTTTTTTTTAAATGCTAATGGTTCGTATTACTCTAAAAATGGTCAGCTTTTTGTTCAAGTTTGTTTTATTTTACATTAACCTATACAGGTTATAAATAAATGGATGTTTTCTACAAAAATATGTCGAATGTCAAAAGTGATTGTTCTTAAATAACAGCTAGAAGATGATAAACTATTGACAATATTTAAAGACAGTCTTTATTCCAATCATAGAGGTTTTCTTTTGATAAACAAAAGGCAAGAACTGAGGCTCGTACCAGCCCATTATTTTTTCATAGTCAATAAAAATCAATCTAGGAGAAACATCTCCAATGAAGACCTCAGTGTTGATACTTTGGATATTGTGTTACTAGGTTTCCACGTCATGATGAGGTGCTCTGGCCAAAAGCAGCAAGTCTAGGCCTCCAAAAATCTGCACAGTGCTCCTTGGTAATACATTGACAATGCCTGTTTTAGCTCAGCAAGAGTAGGACCTTACAATTTAACATGTAACTGTTCAAATCATTAATAAATCACCAGGTCTGATGTGGAAGGAAAAAACGCCAACACCTTAGTTCCAATTTTCAATGCATGCTGGGACATTGAAAATCATGACCCACCAATAAAATAGTGCAATAATCATTTAACACAGCATTGAAAATATTTCAGGAAAAATTGTTGTGAGAAAGACTTTTGATACCTTGAACACAGTACAGTGATTTAAAAAAAAGTTGATATGGATGCACAAACCATAACTTATACTATAACCACTATTATGTATTTACATCTCACAAGGACAAAACATTAAAAAAAGAGAGAGAACGTATTGCTGAATACAGGTCACACAATAACTTTCTTAGTCCACTAGTATTCCAAAATTCCTAATGAACAGAAATGGATTAATTTGCATTTAATTTTGCTCTGCACATATGGCCAAGTTTCTAATGGAATCTGTTCTTTTTATTGGAGGTCTCTTCTTTCCCTCCACACTCTAAATTTTCAAGTTGTGTCTTTTTCTGAATCCATCCAAAGAGGCTTCAGTTCTCCACATAAATAGTTCAGAATTCGATGAGGAGTATATAGATGTAATCATGTGTAAATTTTGATCATGTTGTATCAGGTCCATTTTGAGGAAACTGGTAAACTAATTTTCAAATAACAAAAAATGTTAACACTGCAAAACCTTCACATAAGCACCAACAAAGATAATGTGTTTTTGTTTAAAAATCACAAAGAAAGTGTTCAAATTAGGTTTTAGGTAAACATGATACTGGACCAAACAAGCATTAAGTTACAATATCAAGGCTTTTAGATTATATTTAGTAATAGCATTGCCTACTGTTGTGAAATACCTTAAAAGGAAGCTACTTAATTAATTACATGCATTTTACTGTTCCTAAAACATCCCTATAAATATATTTGATTTAAGCACAGCAACTTTTTCAACATGGCATGTCACTGATCTTGTCATAATGGAAGTTGATATGAGAGAAAAACGCTATTTTTTCCAGAGAATTTTGAGCCATTTGTGAAATAATAATCAAATAAGATTACTATCATATAAGACCAATATAGACACAAACTTGTCATCTAGTTTAAACATTATTTGTCTGCAGGAAAATGCATAAGCAATTGAATGAGCATTTTAAAAAGTTGATTCAAGGGTCAAAAGCCTGGTTAAAATTTTTTTAAAAATGTGATCATTCAGTATTTTCATCACTGGATATTTTTAACTGTTTTTCATTTCCAAAGGACTCTTACTGATTTGCTTATCTAATTGCAGGCTTTTTAGGGGATCAGAGGGTGTGTTTTCACAAATCCTTTAGTTACAAAAAATAACAGAGTAGTGATCTTACCGTGCCAATCAAAAACGTTCATCGGCTGATTCACATGGCGTGGTAAGTCCTTCTTTCCCCCCTTAATAAAGGCTGGAAGACTGGGTCTCCTTTGGTCCCCGACAAATTTTCCCGGCTGCTGCCCCATAAGGGCAGGGTGCCAGGCTGCAGCCGGGACTATCCAAGTCGGACAGAGTCGGTCAGAGAGCTTGCTGAAGGGCAATGGGAGGATCTGGAGAAGACAGGAGCCTCTCTCCCGGCTCACACTGTCTTCTCCTGGAGTGTGGGTGATGCAGGCCTCCTGCACAAGTTACTCCAGTAGGGTTCTGTTTTTTCATGCATTCAGATGACATATGAGGCACCTAACAGAAATCTGGAGAAAATAAACAACAATAATCAACATTCAAGCTATTTGATAAAACTTTTTTTAAATAAAAAAACCTGACAAATAAGCTTTAAAAATTACCTTTTAAACTATATGCCAATAAAATTTCAACTTTTAAATGTGTTTTTCAAATATTTTTTTAAATAATAATTAATAATAATGTATACATTTTTATAATTAGTAAAAACTTCATGATCCGGTTTGTAAATGTTTTAAAATGTTCTTGTAGCATTCTTCTCATAATGGAGGACGTTTAACAAACTATTTAGGATTATAGAATAATTTATTAAGGACTTAAGCTCCAAAAAACAAAGCTATGAAAAATAAAGCGAAAGTCATACATTATTAAATGGTCTGAGATTCATTAATTAATATTCAGTTTCTAAGTGTAACATAATTCAAACCAGGATCTATCAGGAGTAGACAAAAAAATGCAGTAAGAAAAAGCTCTCTTTTGTGATGAAGCAACCGAAAAGAGTGGGCCAAAGTCTCCCTGCTCCACTGCATCCTGATGCATCCACTTCCAGACAAAAAGAACCATTTATGCCTTCATTTTCCTTGCCAGAGCTGGCATCTGACTCAAAACTGTACAGCTGGATAGTGCTGATATTGTTTACCATTTTTTACCGCTGATGTTAGGGTTATAAGTGGCTGTAAGCTAGTGGGAGAATGTAAACAAAGAGATGATGGGATATCAGCGGAGGCTTATTTCCATGCCAAAAGTGCTACCTACAATGCAGAGGGGAATTTCTGATTAACTCCTGCCACACTGCACAAACTTTGTCCTAGAAAACGACAAAGGCTTTTTGGTTTTGCCTAACAACAACATAATCACAATTATAAGACCAAAACGCTTTTATAAGAGATCAAAATATGATTGGAGTGTTCCAATTCTTTAAAAGTCTCTCCAATCAGATGATGTAAATGTTATCTCATAATACAAATAAAGATCCTTCAGAATAAGTGTATTGTAGTTGTTAAGAACATCTAACTTTGTAGAAGTTAAGAGTTAAATTGAAAGTATTTCCTCAAGTCTGTGTCGGGTACTAAGTGTACCAGGTTTTTTAGAGTACTAAAAAGTTACTTTTCCACATTATTAACGTGAACAACAGTCTCAAATGAACAAATTGTGCTAATTAGCCCCGGTTTACTTCAAGTTTCATATTACTGTCAAAGAAATCTATTTAATCACAGAAAATAAATTCGATTATCATCCTTAAAGAAAACCGACACCTAACGTTAATCTGCACTATCTTTCGAAGACAATATTTGAAAGTAAAAACAGGGTCATAAGTGCTTAATCATTAACTTTAAGCAACTTTGTGACAACGACATTTTTGTTTTTGACTTTAATCAAACTTTACGGTGAAAAAACAAACTATGATAAATGTTTAAAAAATTAGGGTAAACTTACATGGAAGCATTTACACTGTTGGTTAGCTTCCGAGCTCCAGCTAATGTTGACGATAGCCATGAAAGCTAACCAACTTCTGCTGGTAGTGAGCAGCGCCAGACTCTTTAAATGCACGCCGGACAGTCAACCGCTGGTCTCTGCTGGTTCACAACTGATAACCGCAGTCAAGTGCACTTCAGTGTCTCATAAAAACATGCCCGGTGACCGCAGTTTCACACTCTGTGAACAAAAATTAGAGCACTTGGTGTGTTTCAAACTTCCGTGTCCACTCTTCCCGTCTTGTGGAGCTTCTCCCCCCGCGTCTAAAGACACTTGTAGGCGAAGTTGAGGGAACTCTGCCGGCCAGACGACTCTGTCTCCCAAATCTTCTCCTGAATTCCCAACCTCCGTGCCCTTTATTGCCGAACTCTATGCTTGCGTGCTTATTCATCACTTTCACGTGAAAACCTGAGCAGTAAACTTTGGCCGAGTTGCAGTGGTGTCGCTGGAAACCGCCATACTTCCATACGTAAGGTGGTTTACAGAAGTATGTGGGTGGGGCTACGTATTACGTCACGAGCTAGCGTGGGCGAGCACCATGAGGGAAGTGGAGAAACAGGAAGTAAAACAGTAGAGAACACCTGGGATAAACCATTATTTATAACAGTAAAGAAAAAAAGTTAGTTTTAATACAGTCATAAGCTATTAAAGATTTTTTAATCCTATACAGACAACTAATAACTAATACATTATTTTAATTAAAACAAAAAAACAAGATTTAGGTCATTGTCCAAGTTTTAAATATGTTCTTTTGCAGTTTCAATTTTTGAATTTTTTTTAATCTTTTTTCAGATCTTCTGAGCTAATGATTTAAAAATATCGAAGTTGGTTAAAAAAAAAAGTATGAAACACTTATAGGCTCCTAAACATCCAACAAGACTGACTAACCTTAATGTTTACTGAAGAGTGAAATTTATTCTAAAATTTAACCTTAACTTGTAAGAATCCCTCAAAATGAAAATTAGCGGGATAACTACAAACCAAGTGGACTAAAGAACACAATTTTGATGGTTTTCTGTTACAATGATGTTACAATTTGTTCTTATGGGTTCATTAATTCACTTTACCAATTATTTTTAACAATACAGACCACAGTGAGCCCTATACAGAAATGACAGAAACTTTATTTAATATAAAACCATCATTATGAAATGTCAAGCTGAGCGATTACAAAACATATGCCACCTTTTTATTTGCATACAGGTTATATGTATTAGTGATGTTTGATATCACATACAGAATGTGATCTTTGAGCACTTCACTTTGAAACATAGGACAATAGAAAACAAGCAAACTTCATCTTTGTATAAGTGGGTGGTGGTCCCCTCGTTGTTTGATGTGGTTTTAGCATGGGTCTTTCATCCTTCTTGTTCCAGCAGCTTCTGTTGCGTCAACATGACAATCTCTTCCATCACTTCAGGTTTTAAGATGTCCTTGACCTACAAAGGGCAGTGAAAAGCAAAATCTTTAACATGGTTGTAATTGTTTTGTAAAATCCCAGAAACATTTATAAAGTGTGGTATTTTCTTTTCACAAAAAAAGCATTACTTGCTCATAAATTGACCCTTTATCAGAATAAATTAAAAATATTTATTTACATCCGATTAGTTTCTTTTAGTGAATGATGTCTGTTCCATTCCGCAAATATAAATAAATATAAAGGTTCCTAATTCCAGTCAGGTTTACAATATGACCACCAGATGGTGCCATTTATTGCAAAAAATACTGTAATCACTTCAAGTCTTCATTTCATCATATCAGAAAAATTTGACATGATCAATAAAAGATTATGGACATTTATTTTCTAAGTGTTTGCTTCCTACCTGATGCTGCAGAGACGATTCATAGCAATAAAGAACACTGGTGTCATACAAAAGGACTTTGTGTGCAGCCATGGCCAATAAGCAGTTTCTCAGCCGTGAAATCACCTCTCGATCTGACAGGCTAACAGGCTGCAAAGAAAACAGAATAATCAGAACAATCACTTAAATAATCCCTTAGTTTTGATTTAAGTGAATTAGCATCAGCAAAGGACTGTGCTTGTGGTAAAATGAATATCGGTTAAAGCTTAAAGACTCCTAACATTAGATTTTGTCATTACAAATGCCTCAGAAAGAATGAAAGGAAAGGTGTAGAACAAGGATAGGCAACTCCAGGCCTCAATGTTTTCCAACCTACCATGCTCTGGCATGTTCTAATTGGCTGGACACACCTGAACCACTAATCTGTCATGAATAGGGCTTGGACATCAGGAAATCATGCAGACACTGCGGCCCTTGAGGAATAGAGTTGCCTATCCATGGTGTAGAAGATTCTGGTAACAGCAGCCATGATATTGGCTTAAAGACGTGGCTCTGAGAAAAAGCCAGGAGGCAGAGCTGGAGGTAGCAGAGATGAAGATGTTGAAGTTCTCTTTGAAAACATCATAGGAACAGCTCATGTTAGCTAAATGCAGACAAGTAGACTGAGATGGTTTGGACACATTTAGAGGAAGGACAGTCAGTGATAATGTTGGAAAAGGATGTTGAGATTGGAGCTACCAGGAAAGAGGTATAGAGGAAGTCCAAAGAGGAGATTCATGGATGTAATCAAGGAGACATGCGGGTGGATGGTATGAATGAATACATGATTAACTGGAGGTGGATGATTCAATGTGGGGGGAAAAAAGATATTTTCATTCAAGATTTTTTTGACACAATAAAAGCCAGAGGTTAAAAATAAAAAAACAGAGTCTTAATCAGTTAAAAAAATGTTTCTGATGTAGTAAAACTCTTTTTAGCTAGCACTTTTTAAATCATTTGGAATCATTAAAGATAATAAAACTTACCTCAAGACTGGTGTAGAAACCTCCAGCTTCCTCTTCTTGTTGTCCCAGTGTAGGATACAACCACACAAAGCCGTTATTCCCAAGGATAATAGATGCACCGCATGGAAGATTGTGGAAGTGGCTTTTTTGTCTCTTGATCAGAGAAGGTGAAATTTGCACAAGCACTCCCTGACCCAACTAACAAGAATACAGAGACCCAGATAAAAATTGATATACTTACAATAGAGACACAATACTATCCAAAATTTAGAACAAAAATATTGAGCTATTTATACATAACAGCTCTATAATCTGAGCAGGTTTAATTTTAACCTGAAGGAGACAGCCACATAGTAACACTGTGAACTTACTTTTCCATATTTCAAACTGCGGGTATGAAGTGACAAGGCTCCATCCGAAAATACAGACTGCACCTCTGCCTAAAACCAGAGAAAAAGTAGAGCAAAGTGATTATTAATGACAAACACCATATAGGAAAATGTTGACAAAAATGAATAGAAAATCTACAGTACACTTATGAGATCACCCTCCTGAAGATATTCTCTCATGGTCAGCTCATCTTCTGCTGATCTTCTTCTCTGTAAAACAAAACAACAACAACATACAGTTCAGCTCATCTTCCAAACCCAAACAGTTCTCCTGTTAAACAGCACAGCAGTGTCTCACCAACTCTCCTCCAGGCAAGTTTACTGATGAGAGCAGGAGGACAGAGTCCAGTCTGGAATTGGTTTCCACCTTCCAGCGTTTCTGCTGCACCTGACCATAAAAAGTTGAAAAGATTATTTGAAAAATAAAAATAATACCCAAAAAATCATAATCAAATCTTGCATTTTTAAGAGCAGTTAAAATACCTCACCTCTGTTATCCTACCAACCACAACGTCTCCAACCTCGCCATTAAATCTAAAATTACACACACATGTTATATAATATTTTTAAAAAGTAGTGTTAGTCCAATCTGAATGGGTCAGTCTACCAAGTCTTTTATTCATAAATGTTTAAGCCTTTTCATTGACACTTACCTGGTCTTCAGTGGTCTGACACAGATGAGTTTGTCCACCCTCTGCACCTCTCCAGCAACTGAAGCTGTCAGGTTTTCTTCGTCAACATAGGTGCCATGTCCCCTAGAAAATAACAACATTGTTTTATTTTTATTAATTAACTAATTAGTTTTATAATAAAGATGTTATAAGTACATGTTTTTTCTCTATTCTATATTGCATCAAAGATACATCTTAACAGCAATAAGTGTAAATTCTTAATTAAAAGTTTCGATGCGGTGTATTTTCAGTTTCTTTATCTGTGTTAGCCAACCAGCGTGGTGTCAAACATGTGCTCCAAAAAACAAGCGGCACCTACCTCATAAAACCAGTGTCTGAAGTGATTATGTCTCCGGGGACAACCAGATCCTTTCGATCGAAAGCCGAAGTTGTTAGAGACACTGTTTTTCTCACGGTCGGTAATCTCATGTCAAGAGCCATGCTGTTTCCCGCAACTCTTCTTCTAAATCGTTTAAGGCTTCTTTCACAATGTTTTAAGTCGGATTTGCAGCGTAAAAAGCAAACGTTGATGTAAAGTAAAAATGTAATGACTATTTATTATAATTATTAACAAGTGTTTACCCGATCAAATTGTAATAAATACTAACCAAACAGTGTATTATGCTAGCATAAAACTTTCATCCACTTGCTTCTTCGCCGTTTTACAAACGTGTTGTAGAAGTGTTAGCACCTTATAGTGGTATGGAGTAGGTACTACACTGTTCAGCAAGTTCAAATATCAAGCAACTGCATTAGGTTTTGAAATAAACATGTATTCATTAATAATGTTTTTTAAAGATATGGAAACTTGGGCTCTTATTCGTGTAATTTGGCACCACATTGTTGTCCAAAAAACGACAAATAAAATTGGTATTTTTTAAAGATGAAATCAATACTGTAACTATCGTGTTGCTCACATTGCTCATCAAGTTGAACTATGCGGTTCATTTATTTAAAATCCTGGAGGTTTTTTTTAATCACAAAACATTTTTTTCTGGATGTTTTCTCACTCTACCACTAGGTGTCAGCCTCGAGTCACGCTTCCCCCATTGTCACATAACAGAGTGGTGACGTTGTATGTCAACACGAAACAAACTTCGTGCGGCTGACCAATCAGCGTTAAGATTGATAGACTCTTGTAAAGATGGCGACAGTGAGACACAGAGGAGTAAGAACTGGACGCTTATCCCTTAATGAACACCACTGGTCCAGACAGCGCAACAACTGACAAAGCTCTGGGACCAAAAGCGGATAGACCAGCGTACTAGTCGGCGGACACTATTTGGTGTTGTGCGGCGCCGCGACGGGCCTCGCTGCTTTTGCTTTTGGGTACACCGCGGACCGCTCTTTAGCTTCAAGTTTGAAAAATCCAATGCTAGCTCGGGGCTAGCCGTGTAGCTCAGTCGGTATTTCTGTATGGAATCTGTGGATTGAAAACCCGCCCGTTGTCATAACCGGGCTCTTTAGTAGTGTTTGTTTCAGCGAAAAACAGACACTATGAGTGACCCGTAGAAAACGACTGCTATCATCGAGGATCTGAGATTGCTGCGCTACTCGGGAGTGTCGAGGCGCAGTGAGTCTCTGCCGTCATGTATTTTTTAACCGGTTGGCCCCGGAGGTTGCTTTGTCCGCTGAGGAGCGAAGAGGAGCCGTTCCACATCCAGCCCAGCTCCCAGAGGTTTTACTTCGCCCTGGTGTCAGAAACCCAGATCAGCATCTGGTTCAGCCGGGTAAGTGAAGGGAAGGGAAGTGGCTCCCCTCGTGCACGCTGAAGTCCAGCTGTCCCCGCACAAACACAACCAGCGGGGCTTTATTTTGCAATCCCTGTACGATCTTTATTTTTAAAGTTACTCTCTGAACTAATGTTGATTTATTATTGTTGTTATTGAATCTACTTTACGGCCCGATGATCACACTTTACCACAAGCGTGTTTCACCTGGTGTGTTGCCAAATACCTGTCCATCTGTCTTGATGGTGACAGCTGACGACTGTTACACGTCAATGCTCCTTGAGTATGGCACATCACGTGGGGTTATTACGCAGCCGAGATATGGTCCTCCTATTGTCCTTTTTGTACATTTGTGTTAGTTTTTCATGTGATAATAACACCTGTTTCTCAAACACACCTATAAGTTCCACTGTCTCCCATCATAAGGTCTCATTTACTGTTTTGTTGGAACACCTATTTTGTTAACAGTGTGTGATGCTTTCACAGCACCTTTTGTACTCAGACTCAACTTTGATGTTTTAGGCCTTAAATAATGTTGTGTAAAGTGAATTAATTGGTTGAAGGCCCATTCCTATGGCGTTTTTAAGGTGTGCTTGTGGCATTTTATAGAGAATATTGAGCTATAAATTGCATTTAAGCGTAAGTTCAATATTCAAATTGTTGTGAATCGGGAGCAGATGGAAAAAATGCCATTTGTAAAAGGGCGTATTTATGACAAAAACAACGCTGGGTGAGCTACAAGCTCCCTGCTCCGTTCCATTCTCATGCATCTACTGTTGGGGGCTGTAAGCTAGCAGAAAAGCTTGTAAACAGAGCAACTCGGAGGCAATTTTTTTATGACCTCCTGCTGCTATGCAGAAACTATGTTCTAGAGAACAACACAGGTTTTTCTTTTTAGTTTGGCTTAAAACGGCATAATCATAATTGAAAGACAGTCTAACAATAGATCTAAAGATGATCAGGGTGGGTCTTTAACACCAGTGGAAGTGGATGTGCTGCACTGTTTAAGCTTGATCATGAAGCAGGTGTTAAAAGTACTCTTGAAAACGATTTTAGCTGATGTTACCTGTGTGTTTACACATACTAAATGGAATATAGCTATATATCCTGTTGACACCTAATACAATGAATGCTGTACATCCTATTTGCACAGATTGAATTTCTTATTACAACATTCTAAGTTAAATTCTGAACAACATGTAGACTAATATCAGAGTAGATAAGTTGTTTTTGTGTCGTGTCAAACTTGCCCTAAATATATTATAATATTGCAATATTATAAAATTTCATTTCATTTATTTATTTATTGAGCACCTTCCACCACCAGCCAAGGAAGCCCAAAGTGCTGTACACAGGGAAACCATGGAAATAACATTATGTAATAATAAAACAAAGAGAATGAAAGCATTAAAAAGAATAAAACAAATGTAAAACTAAAACCAGGATAATAACAGAGCTAGGTTGATGCTAAAAGGCTGTAGTCCAAAATGAGCACTACGAGCAAAAAGTTTGATTTTAACACCAGGAAAATATAACAATAAGTAAACAGTGACGTTAACAGACTTTTAGAAGGAAAATAAATGAAAGAACTGGATTTTTTGTGATTATGAGATTGCTGTTGTGGCATCAAAATGGGCCTTTTTGAGATGTTTAAGATTTAGTCCTTGTTCTACATGTTCTGTATATTATTTACATACAGCAACAATGAGGGAAGGTCATTCCAAATTTCCTGAGCCACAGACAGGATGTGACCACATTTAGCTTCCCGTTTTCCTTCAGACTTCAGTCTAAACCTGTAAGCATTAGTGAGCTATTGAAGTAAATAATCTTTCAACTGTAGCTTTTTGATAGAAATTGATCATTTTTGCTTTTTAATTTTCTGTTTATGCCCATTTTGCACACACAAGGTTTACCCTGCCTTTTGTAAAAATCAGCGATGGGGCTTAACAGATGATTCCTGAAAGTTTTATATCTTAGTTTGACATGGATTCTGTGTCGTCATTTTAACCACTGACAGTCTATGAAATAGGAAGTACCTGCTATAACCCCATAGACTTCTATTGAGTAATAAGCAGCGATTACTCATTCTATTTGTCTGAATAAGCATTCTTGCTCTGGTACCTCTTTTTAACATATTCTTGCTAATCCTAGTTTTTTTTCTTGTGATACGTTTTCTTTATCGCAAGTTATTTAAGCTATAAACCGGCCAATCAGATGCCTCTGTAAAAGGTGGTGCCTGCTGGCCCGTACCTCAAACATTTGAAACCTTGGACAGATTCTCCCAACCCCACTTTCAGTGAAAGGGGTGTGGCTTTCCAGCAAGCTCATTCCTGATTGGCGAGGGTGGTTGCAATAGAAATATTGAAACCAAATCGGACCAATCACACCTTACTAACGTCGTCTGGTTCCAACATGGCGGTGTCTGTATCACGGAAAAATTGCGACTGAATTGACTTCATTTCGTTGTGGCCGGTAAGGCATTTTCTATCGGTGACATCACAGGCGTTTTGTCCATCTCTATATACTGTCAAATATTTCAACACTGGACAAAGTTTGTAATGTGATTATGTACTTCCACAACTTTCTCGTTTATGTTCCAATTCAAGTTGTCGCTCTGCCCTTTGTAATTAGAGAATAGACTGAAAATAAATGCTCTGTTTCCGCTCTTTGTTGGCTTGTCAATTGCTATAATCCACTAAGTTTCCTCCAGGTGTTTATCTGTCTTCATCAGCAACCAAAGCCAACTGACTCAGTCTGCTGTGTCTTACTATCAATCATCTACGTAACACAGCAGCTCTTATTTGCCGATCTGTTCTGTCAGCCTGCTGGGATTTTCAATGACTTTGACTGCAATTCCAGATTATTTGACAAAGAAAGGCAGTTCAGATTAAAGAAATAAACAAAAATGTCCTGTGTATACTGACCAATCATTCACACTCTGAAAAATGAAGGTAGCCTTGCTTCTTAGTTTCTGAAATCTACAACTTCACAACTGTTTAATATTTCAGCATAAAATTACTTCATTTATGATATTATTCCAGCTTTTATTGATTTATTTTTAATTGAAAATAGTCCATAAAAGTGTCAGAACTTCCTTTATTTTTACAATTTTTGTTGTGTTTTTATGTCTAAAGACATTACTGAAACCATGATCTTAAATTAAATCACACAAATTTGCCAAGCCAGGATAAATACTTAAGGTTATTATTTCTGTAATTATTTGACTTCTTGATGTCAGAATTCATTTTTCAGCATTTAAAAAGGAATCTTTCTTTTGCTTTCAAAAAGATGCTAAATTCAGGTAA
The DNA here is from genome assembly GCA_014656515.1 of Oryzias celebensis. Lineage (NCBI taxonomy): Eukaryota > Metazoa > Chordata > Actinopteri > Beloniformes > Adrianichthyidae > Oryzias > Oryzias celebensis. Next base: position 12,327,018 of record BNCR01000012.1, read on the forward strand.
ATTTGCAGCTGCTGATGCATTTATGCATCAAAAGGCATCAAACGACTGAAAACAGCAAATTGTTCTGTATAGCTAATTTGGAAACTCATTTCCTTTTTTTTTTTTTTTTTTTAAAGGGTTTAGTAAGGGTTTTTTTATTGGGAAGTGAGGACTAGAAAGGCAGACTCTTTAATCCTGTTCAGAAAAGGAAAAAGAACTTAGTGGTTTTCTTGTGATGTAAGGACTGTATGACAGACTAAGCTCATTTTAGCTCCTCAGAGTTATGATTACACAGCTGCTGACTGTGGCAAGTGGGGTGTTCTCTATTTTTGTTGAAAGAAAATTCAAATATGTTAGGAATTTCTCAAACACTTGTGAGTAAAGACAGTCCCAATCACTGTTTTTTTAATGTGTTTAAACTGAAAGGTCAAAGCAACCTTTTTTTTCCCAACGTTTGCAAACATTGCAACTTCAATTTATTTTTTATTTTTTTATTTGACTTGTAAATTATCTAAATTAAACAAGCAAAAAAATAGATGTTTTAAAAGTTTTATACCGTACATTTTCCGTATTATTTAGGTAAAGACAATTTTTATAATCTTCGAATAGCTTGACTGTGCATCCTGTTTAAACATCTTCTCTAATTACTCTGATTAGGTTTGAGAAGAGCTCAAATTACTGGAAACTTTTTCCCACTTGAGTTACCTGATCAACCTGCAGTGTCCTGGTTTGTTGGAACATTTCGATCTGGGTGTTGGATCTCCCTGAAAATTTTAACAGCCTCCTTAAAAAGAGTCAGAGCTTCCTTAAGAATTAATGAATCAGTTCGTTGTTGGTAAGGTATAAAAATCTGATTATAAGTTATGAACTGGATAATAAAACTTCACATAAAGAAAACGGTAAGGAAGAGACTGGGTGGGATACATTTAATTCTTTCCATGCCTAGTTATGTCTGACACATCTTTATGGATGTAAACCTTTGTTGATTGATTGTATTGCACATGCATTTTTATTGTTTTATTGCTTGAAATAAAAAAATTTCTAATCTAATGAGTCTAATATGTAGAAGCTAAGCAACATCCGCAGTTCTGATTGTTTCATGTTCCATCAAACACATTTTAAAGAGTTTTAACACAAACATTTATTTAAGAAAAGCTGTCATGACACCCATAACAACAAAAAAGCCAAAATGTTCATTTTTCAGACTCCTATAGACGGCTAATATTATACAGTTACAGAGCATAAATATATGTCCATTATCTGTAGTAAAATGTGTCAAAATGCTTGAACTTAGAACAAAACAATATGCGTCAAACTGAATATCTTTTTCTTATAAAAAATGTTGAAGTACAAATCTTCTTTTTTTTCTTCTAATATTGTAATTTGAAATTTGGGGCAAATGAGCCTTTAGAGAATCTTGGAAATAATTGGACAAAGTAGTCAGGCCAGTTTTTTCTACTGAAAACTGAAATATTATGACCATTGAAAGACTTTAAGGCAGTTTGATAAGTCCTTTAGAGCCCACAAGCTAACATATGATAATCACTTGAATTTTTGAGTACCATTCAATTGGATTTCTCGAAAAATGATGACTATATAATAAATAATCATGACTATGGCTTGGATATCTGGAAATCATGCAGACACTGCGGCCCTCGAGGCCTGGAGTTTGCCCATCTCTGCTCTAGAGCCACAAACCTGCCTGCTTTCCAGCTGTCCCTGGACTGCTTGATGCTGACTGCCTAAATCAGGTGTGTTCAGTCAGTCGGGATGTGAAATCACTCGACTCGGCTAATCAGCAGCAAGCTAATCGGGTGAGCTGGAAAACAGGTAGGGTTGTGGCTCTTTAGGAATGGGATTGGCCAGCCATGATCGACAGCTATTTAAGGTATTTAAGGTTCAGTGTTTGTTCTAATCAGGTCAAACTATTTTAGTCTCACGATTGTTTCGTTGACAGCAGCTCCAGTCGTATAGTTTTGATCCAGGCGCCAGCTCAGGCGAGGACAACAAAGACATAAACGGATTAGTCGTCTACAAGTGGCTGCATCAGAATGGAGCGGAGCAGGGAGCAGTGTATTTTCTACATGACAAATACGATCTTTTTTTTTTCAGCATTTTTTTTTTCAAGCTTAACTTGTTCTTCATCATCAGAAAAATGCCACAAAAACACCAAAGACATCATTTTAATCAGAGTGGGCCCTTAATCATTTAGCATCCCTCTTCTAAAACAAGTTCATACCGTTTACAACAAAAAATTACAATTATTATTAGTGTATAAGTTTAGTCACATTGTCGACAGAATTGTGTTGGCTTTGAGCTGTGGTATGCTTTTGTAGAGATGAAACGCTATCACTATGGTGCAGACAGGGCTTGGCGTGCAGATCTAATGTTGTCCTTGTTGTCTGTTTTCTTCAACAGCCCAGTGTTTTAATAGTCAGCTATATCGAGTCAGTGAAGGCTGCGGCCCAGTTTGGCTTCTACCAGAAAGCAGAATGGAAACCAGACGACTCCATGATAGCTGTGGCAGTAAGTAAACCATCTTTTGTAGTGAATTACTCCTGTCTTCTCCAAAGACCATCTTCAAGGCTTACAAACTCTCCCCTCTTGGCGTTGATGAACAGCAGGTAGTTCCAGAGTTTGGAGCAACGTGTTTCGTAGTTACAACTTTTGAAATCATTTGACCTTCCTGCATTCAGACATAATTGAAACACTGTTGACTTTTCCCAACAGCCATCATCCACTATTGTCCTTACTATTTTTTTTCTCCTCTACAATTATATTTGGTCTTTGCTCTGAGGGGATGTCTACTCTTCCATCTGATTTTCTATGTTGTAGGTTTATTACATGCATAGTTGCAGTTATTGTGTTGTTGATGCAAATTCAATAAATCATTCACAACGGGGCTCTTTGGGGATTTTTCTCCTTCATAAAAACACCGACGCAGCTTTCTTGCTGTACAAGGCAATACAAGAAGCAGGAAAAGCTTCTACTGCTTCAAACTCAACAAAAAGAGTTACTGTTAGAGAATTATAAGATCAAAACCTTAAAAGCTTAAAAAAAACAGATTTCAAAATAAGACATTTGTTGAAACCAAAGCAAAAGTAAAACTGCAGAGTTCTGAGTGAGGTGATCTATTTTTGTGCTCATGTTTCATACCTCCATGAACCCAGCCGGTCATAGTCCCCAACTTTATCACTGTATTCAAATAAGCTATTTAGCTCTGCTTAAAGCATCTCAAATATTTGCATTTTGTTTTGATCAGACCATGCAGATAACTTTTTCTGTTGTCTAAGCTTGTCAGGGCCGTGAACTTTGACCTCATGTGTTACACAAATTGTAGGCTTTTGGTTCATAGAGGGCATCTAATAGTTTAAAATATTGTTTTTTAATACTAATTTAATGCTTTCTAGTGAATGCACCTCGGTATCAGATGAGTGAGACACAGGCAACTTATCTGAAATCTTTTATGTCTGCGTTGGTGAATTTACTAACCGAAAGCATGCTCTATAACAACTACCCAAACTTCAAAGACTTGATTATTAAAATTAAAGCTCATTGTTAGGCAATTATGTTATTTATTGTAATTTTTCTGGGTGTCTAGTCGATAAAAAATCTACTTTAGTTTGTTTTAAGATGAGTGCTTCTTTTCTGCTGCTCTCTGGTTTCATCCATTTCTGTGTTTTTCACTGATCTTTGTCGAAGTAGTTGGATCTTAAATTAGAAAAGTTTGTGTAGTTTGTCACTGCAGGCTGTGAACAAGCATTTAAAAAAAGATTTCTGTTTACAAGTAAGCCATCAAAAAGGATTCGTTAAATGCGGTATTAACTGAAAATAGTGTCAAGTGTCTTAAGTCAAGGGAAGCTGATAACTTTAATTAACGTTTAAGCGATGGCCACACAGCTTTGACACCTTCATTAAGCAAAGTAACACTTTGAAAGTAGATTACAGCATACTGCAATGTAATGAGCTTAAAGTGTTTGTAAAAGTATGTCTCTTTATGTGATGTTAAAGCCCTGGTTTGATCCCAACATGCAACTGTTTTTACAGCAATGAGGAAAAATCAAATGTGTTTATTAACTCTAGTAGATTTTGGTCTCTAGCACATCTCGAAGACCCATTCCTATCATCCTTAGAACCATATTCGAAGCGTTCTCAGTGGTCTTTAAATTAAGAATATGACATTTTTAGCCAAAAATTTAAAAAAACATGTCGTTTTCTAGGACATAGATTTCGCAGAGCAGCAGGAGTCCATTAGAAATTTGCTTCGGAGTTGTGGGCGGGACTGTTGGTGTGGAGTAATCCCGCCCCCACTTCCCGTCACCCATCATTTTCTCTCACTATATACAGCCTGTCTCAACCCAACCCAACATTAAGGGTGCAACATAAATGGGAAGCAATATTAGATCTATCCAGATCTATTTGGGTCAGATACCAGCTCAGACAATGGAAACGAAGATGAAACTACTGATCTGCAGGTGGATTTATCAGAATGAATCAGACCAAGTAACTTATGGTCTTCCCATTGCAGCTTCTACATCACAACTACAAGATTTTTCAGACTGTATTTTTTCATCTGCCTCTAATTCACAAAAACTTGATCAATGAAATACTCAGAAATCCAATTAATATTTTTAAGTTTGTTTATATATGTCCTCCATCATCAGAAAAAGGCCTCAGGAAAACGTTAAAAGCACAATTTTATTGGAGTGGGTCTTTAAGATCCATCATGATGTGTTTTCACAACATGTGACTCATTCACATTCTGAAAGGCACAAAAGATATCTGCCAAGACACACAACCAACGCCGTCAAACTCAGGAAGAATTCTGAACACCTACTGTAAAAGTAAAAAAAATGTAGTCTGAGTTTGTCTTTTACCCTTGTAAAAGTTCCCGAATCTATTAGGGATGCCACAGTTCTCTGTTTAAAATCAAAGCATTTGTTTCACCATTTAACCGAATAGTGCGGGAAAGTGGATTGTTTCAAACTCTTATTGTGTTAAATTTAAGAAAGATTTATTATTCATTGTTTTATTACACTTCACCAGGCTTAGTATAAGCCAACTGAATAGTTTTTCTTTAATGTTACTTGCCGATTTACAAATAAAAAAAAGGATTTTCTTTATTTATCGAACCAAAAAAAAACCAAAATTCGAGGTTAGAACCGAATTGTGAATAAAAGGCCTCATTGCATCCCTATAATCTTTGCATATTTACATATTTTTGCCTAATTTCCGGGGCAACATTGCTTTTTTAAAGATCTGTATGCCACAAGCCACAATTTGATTAAATTTTGGTCATAATTTACAAAAAAACTTAACTGAAAAAGGAACCTTTAATCAGCTTATGATGAAGACAGCAGACAATATTTTTCCTTTTTATTCCTCTCTTTCTATTCTTTTTTTATACAATACTTGCACATATTCCTCTTTTTTAAAGGCAGGACAAAGCTGTGCTAACTGTATTGCTCTCTTTTTAAAAACGCAGACTAACTGCATGTTTATGCTGGCCGGGCCGTTGGCGTGCCAGCGGGTTGAGGGTGTTTGTCCCAAAACAGCACCTCTTGTCGTTCAGACCTTTTTAGCTGAACAAAGCCTGAGTGATTAAGAAGTGACAGTAACTCAGACAGCCCTGCTGTGCAAATAAGAAGTAGTCAAGAGACTTTTGAACTTGAACGACTTTTTTAAAGCATTTAATCACATGTTCCTTAGCTTTAAGTGGACTCCCTGTGGAGGGTTTGTTCATGCTCTACATTGGGGTTGTGTTATTTTGAATTTATTAATTCTTTCCTAGGAATAAAACATTTAAAAAAACAAAATGCACATTGTAAATTGCATTAACTCATAGTTTTCCCAGTATTTTTCATTGCCACAATTTATCCCTCTTGTCTTAATGCCATAGTATACCTGTGAAATGTTGTGGATTGGTTTGAGAAGTCATTAAGTCCAGCTTGTCCCATGCTTTCTGCACCTCTTATTATCTCTACTAAGCAGAAACTTTGCTTTTGTTGTTTAATTATAGAAGAAAAAGTTGACAGAACAGTTAAGGTCTGCTCGCTAAAGTTGTAGTCTTCACTTCAAGCAGCTGTTTCCCAGATGTTCTGCTGCTCACACACCCTGCAGACCTTGAGGCCAAAGTAATCACCCTTTTAAACCATAGTTCCAACTATCTTTAGCCTCGTGTGTCTGCATGAGACCAAAGGAACAAAATGACTTCAGCAGTCCACAAACTCAAATGGAGATATTCGGTTTTTTCCTCTTTTTCTGTTCACAAGGCATTTTTAATTTTAGAGGAAATGTTTGTCACCGTTTAACTATGCCTTTTCGTCTTTTGGGATTGGCCTAAATAGTTGCTCTGTTTTAGAATCGCACTGCAGCTCTCAGTTTCATTGCTTTTAGCTGAAGAATTGGGTTTAGTTTTCTGAGTGCACATTCCAGCATTCAGGCACCTTGTAATTAACTGCATTTTAGGTGAATGAAGGTTAAACAAAAGTTCTGTGGGATTGTTCATCGAGAACCAGCAGTTAGCATATAACACAACACATATTTAGCTCTGTGTCAAAATGTAATTTATTTTTGTTTTACTTTTGGTTTACATTCCATCACACATTTATGACCAACGCGCAGTAATGTGTCCTGAAAGGAAACAAATGGTTTTGTCGAGACTGTTTGTCGAGTGTTTCAGTTCTGCTTTACTTCAGAGGTTTTCCTTTTGTTTTTTTATTTGCTTTGTCTGTGTCTTGAACCTACAGAGCAGATATCATCTGTTTGTAATAATTCTCTTTTATTTGACATGTAGATCTGCTTTTAGAGATTTTCTTTTCTTTTATGAACAAATCTCCCTGGCTGGCCCTGGCGTATGCACATGTAAGAGATGAAGATTAGTTTTAGAAAGTAACTTCATTTGATTGACTTGTTGGCATATTGTTCTTTGTTGTGTAGTTACTGCACAAACTAGCTTTGTAAGCACATTATTATTATTAATCATGTATTTTGTCAAATTCTTACATTAATTTTAATTCTAGCTTGTTGGGTATTTTGCACATATTCATGCCTGATCTGGGTTTTTTTGGGATTGCTAACATATGAAGGTAACATGAAGACTTGTGTGCTGCTTTACTGAGGCTTGCTTAGACACGCAGCGAGGTATTGTGTGTACCATCATACCATGCACTCTATTCTGCTGACTTGCCCTTTTCTTTGTAAAAACTCTGTCCTCCAGTTGGTTTGCAAGTCTTAACAAGAGTCAGCTTCTTTTTTTTTTTAACCTAACCAGCATTAAGTCAGTCGTTTGACGTTTCCTCTTCAAATGCATCGCCAAGTCGATGAGAGAAAAACCAGGAACTTAAACCTAAAGGCCCATTTTCAACCAAATGCTCAATTTACTGTATGTTTTTAGAGCTTCTCTATACAAGTATTTCAAATTTTATGGTCAAAGCTTATAAATATTCAGCCTAATTACCTTTTTTGCACATTTATAATCTCAGATGTATGTAGCTGTAAAACACTGAATAATCACCATGTAGGCAGCTGGGGATAAACCAGGATGAATGTGAATTCTGCTGCCTGTCCCAGGTGCTACAGTGTATTGTGTGCAGCTCCCATTAATAAGAGAACACAAACAAAAAACCTTTTCAGCTCCCCCCTCCCCAAAAGCCTGCCCACTAATTGCTGGCCACTAAACCGCCATGTGACCTTGTTCTGACCCATTATATCCACAGTACACAGCCAATGCATTGGTGCACCAACAGACCACAAACATTCTGGAAAGTTTAAGAACATTTGGTTGCTGCACTTTTGAACAACTCTTTTTTTTTTTTTTTTTTTTGAAACACTTTTATTCCTATGCATTCATTTAATTTACTGCTAGAGGTGATTTGGACCTTGAAATAAGCAGAGAAGCATCATTTTTTTCAAATACTTGAGGCCGTAAAGTTATTTTTTTTTAAATCTAAATTGATTTATGACATATCTGACTTAGTTTCCCTTTTGCCCGACTCATTGTTTTCCAATAAGCTAATTGAGGTATTATGTCGCGTAAAACTGGAAAATCCCTCTGTTCAGCCTTGATTTCTGATTTTCCTCCTGTCGGATTATTGTGTTTTGGATGTTATGGATGTGATTTTTTTTTTTCTTTTCTTTTTACACGATTGCTGTGGCCCAATGTAGAGGGCACATGGTGGAAAAGAGGAGGTGGCGGATGCAAGTGCAGAGCAGCAGGAACATGTGGGAGAACAGCGTCTCTGCAGAGAAAGCTGGAGATGGTCTGCTGACCTTGCACGATGAAAACTAGAGAAATGAGGGAATCATCACATGTACTTTCTGCTCTTCTCTCTGCTGGATTTAGTGTAGGGGGGGCACTGCAGCTTCAGTTTCCCAAAACTGTTGATTTAGGAAATGTGCATGTTTTTGCAAAAACTCAAATAGTAAATGCTAAAAAATAACTACAAGAATCAGACAAAAACTAACTGCATTCATTAGTAAATTGTCACTGGTTGGATTGTCATAAAGGTTGTAAATTGCTTCAAACCTCTACTACTTGGCTCTCCACCAGGATAGGTTTGGTTCTCTTTTAGAACCAGTTTTCCGTTTTCCTCAAAGGCAACTACTTGGCAGTCAGCTTTGAAAGATGTCGTAAATTTAAGACCGGCTTCAAACCTGTTCTGAAACAGTTTTGATTAAAAACGGGCTTTGGATACTTAGCAGTAATGACCGCCTCTTCTTTTTAGTTTCTGCTTTGTAGATGTGAAGATTTTTCTTTGATGCACCGAACTAAGGAATTAATAAAGTTCTTTCGAATTGGATTGGTCACAGTACAGGTGAAAAGCTGGAGGTGTTGTGTCAGATACTTTTAAAGTATTCATACTTCACAGTGACGTCCAGACAGCTAGTTTTTTTTTTTTTTTTAAGTAGGAAATATGTATTTTTTTCCTTTTTTATGCCTGTTTCTTTCTGTCTCTTTTTTTTAACAACAGTTTTCATCACTGCCGTGCATTTAAAGTACTTTTTAAAATTCCTAATTGCTTTGCTTTTATAAAAACAAGTTGTTTTGATTGAAAAAGCGTTCGGTCAACGTGTCCTGAAACACGTAGAATAGGTTTTTAGGCTCTATCAGATAAATGTAAAGGTGAACAGAAGGATAAGTACAAAGTCTGAAGAACTGCAACGGATTTTTGTCATTTACACTTTGGACCTACTAAATATTCAATTTCTTTATTGAGCTAAATATATTTTAAAAAAGCTGTAAATGTGTTTTTTTGGGATGTTTTTCATCCACGTTAGTGACCCACATTTCATTTTACGATGTACACATCCTGTCATTGTTGTACTCGCCTGAGGTTGAAAGGTGAATGTTTTAGTGGAGGCCTTACATTATTAAGTACTCTTGACAAATTAAGGAAAACGTCTTTAACTTGAGCTAGAATTGCATTGGGACAAATTGGCGTGGATCTTTAGGTCAGTATGATCTGCTAGTCACACAGTTTGGACAAATACTGTGGGGAAAAACAGAGTTGTAGCAGTGGATGAAAACAGCCTTCACACTTCAAAATGTGTCCATGCCGTGCTGCTTTTAGAACAGCAAACAATCAGTTCAGACCTTTCACACACAACTGCATCAATGGCTAAGATAGCTCAACAGCACCCCCACAATGTTCAGCTTAACTCAACAGATTGTTTTTCTTTCTTTTTTAATTCTAACACCCACCTTACCGAGAAAGCTCTTTTCATGAGTGACTCCATCCATCCAGGAGAAGCAGCTGCAGCTTTATTTCACCCTCCATCAAACACACCTATGGTCTTATCCAGCAGGTTGTCATGCTGGACTTTCTTTCATCCAACCAATATATTTTCAGACCTGTTTTCTCTCAACTGTTTCAGGTTTGCACAAATAGTTTTTTTAAGGCTTCACGTGTATGTTTTAGCCTTATATCCTCTTTAGGTTGTAGACTATTGTAGTGAGTTGACTCTCACTCTTGTTTATCGTTTAATTATCCCAAGAAAACTTTGATTTTATCGCTCTTCCATGTTCATTTCTGCATTGTTAGTCAATGATTTCTCATGCAAATGTATATTCAGTACAGTTCATAAAAGAAGCAGGAGAAGGTGTGTTTTTTTTTTTACACGCAAGTGAACTATGCTGTTCGTTTAGTTAATTGAACAAGGAAGCAATTACAACAGTTGGTTTTGTGAATGTGATTCCTGTTTACCACCTTTGTATTTATTTGGGTTTGTTAATCATTCCACAAGTTTTTAATTACTTTTTTTGTATTTCAGCCATGAAAAAGTTTATTTTTTGTTAAACAAATACAGATTTAGTCTTTTTGTGTATTTTGTTTTCCTGATGTTTGGGATATTTTTTTGGGGGGATTGTGCTTTTATTACACATAGACTTTCATGTGAAGTTGGAAGGTAGCTGATGGGCTTAGCCGACCTCAGCCTGGAATGCTGTCCTCTCCATGTACTTGTTGGTCTCCACAGCTGAGCTTAATGCTGCCAAGGGTTTTTCCGTCTGGCTTTTCCAGTAGGTTCAGGAGTTACTGTATTTTCACATGTCCTTAATGAGATAAATCATTTAAAGTGCCATGAAAAAAATTGCATTCCTTGTACATCGCTTTATCATCATTGTAAAGGTTCTTCAAGTGTAATGTTGTTGATTTGGCCTCATTGAAGCCACATTGTTGCTGTCAGAGTCATTCAAGTTTCGCTTCGTGTTTCAGTTGGCGCTCTTAGTTTCAGAAGTTTCCTTGACAGCGGTGTGTGCTTGTGTTCCAATGCAGCAGACTTTCCACTGAAGGAAACAGTCTCTCTGTTATTCTTTTTTAACTTTAAATGTTAACCCAAAAATATATGTATTTATTTATTATTACAGAAGATAAAGATAAAGCTAAATAAAATTATGCAAGAATAAAAGAAAAATGAATTTAAAATAAACTTTTGTTGTTGAGGTGTTTTGATTATCTTCCTCATTTTTGTCTGTGATTATGAAAATTCCTTTAGCACATGGCAATTAAATTAAATTGTTAGGGCAACGCCCCTTTTGCTTGTTGTTCTTTTCTAGTATCTTCTAAGTCAGTTTCTGCTGTTGTAGTCACTGGTATCTGATTGGTCTGTATCAATAAATGTAGACAACAACAAACATAAAACATATTTATATATTATAGATGAGAATTTAAACCCCGATTTAATAAAATAAATAAAGTGCTTCAGAATACAGCTGCTAAAAGGTATATGCAGTATTAATGTAGGTACATTAAATTGCCTCTTTAATATCAATGGCAGTAATATTCTTAACATATCAGAATAGATTTATTACCATTATTGGTGAGTGTGACCTTCACCAACTAGGGGTTTTTTGAGGTGATTGCTGCCAAAATAAAGCAGAAAAGTTGTTAAACATAATTAAGAGTTAGACATTCACACAACATAAATACAATAAGCAAAATACACTGTACTTCATTATTTATATAATATTTTTTAGTACCTCTCTTGTATGTAGAAAATTGTAGTTTTAGATAAACTTGTTTTTCTCTTCATCATTAATTTTTCTGTCTGTCAATAATTCTTCAACCTGATATTTTCAAAATATCTTGGTTATTTTTTATCCTCTTCCAAGTGAACTTTTACACATTTTTTGTGTTGCTGGATTCAAATGATATTGACTTTTCTCTGTTTTCAGACTGCCAAAGGCTACATCCTCCTATTTGATGTATTAGGTGGAGGCGATGAAAAGTACCTGTATGAGCCCGTCTATCCAAAGTGAGTACAACACTGCTTCCAAAACAACACACATGTGCTTTAGTAAACTACATTTTTGCAAAAAAGTGACTTGGTTTGCAATTAAAAAAATATCCCTCTGTGTTTCTATGATTTAGCATTTTACATGTATCTAAATTACAGTATTTCATTTTTAAATTTACCGTATCTTAAAAATATTTCTAGTTAAAATGATCCTTTTTTGTTTCAAACAGAAGTAATGTATCATAGCAGTTGCATTTACATGCAAGCTTTTTAATTGACTGTGTGATGTTAGCTTGGGGTTCTGGAGAACTGGAAGCTATCGAGAGAGAGTGTAAACAAAGGAATGGTGGAATATCATTGTAGGGTTACTTCCGTGGCAACAGTTCTGCCCACGACTCAGAGGCGAATCTCTGATGAACTCCTGTCGCTCTGCAGATAAGATGCCTTAAAAAAAAAACGACACAGGCTTTGGATTTTGACTAAAAATGACATAATCATACATAAAAGACCACTAGTACCAATTTTACAATATATAAAGTAATATAGTTGGAGTGGGACTTTAAATACTAAAACGATTTATTGTTTCAGTTCAGTAAATTATAAGTACTTTATGATTTAAAAAGTTAATGAATTAAGAGAGATTGAATCTGGATCTGCATAAAGAAGCATAAAGAAGCAAGTCATCCAACAATGATGATTAATATTGTTCCTTTTCCTAATGTACAGCCTGAAATATATTATACATACTGTATGTGTAACTAACAGATATACAAGGAACCGAACAAGCTTTCAACATATTTTTTTTTTGTCTCTGAAGGATTTTTAGCTTGTTTTAATTACTCCTTGACTAAACTGTGCTTATTGATTTCTGTGGAAGCTGTTAAACCTTGAAATGTACTCATCTGTTGTTGCAGCTGTTGAGCAGAAAACAGGAAGTGTCACCAGATACTGTTAAGACAAATTTGCAGTTTTCTGCAGTTACTTACTTGAGGCACAAGTGAAACAGAATACTTAAAAAAGTGCTGAACAGGACTGAAACTTCAGTGAATGTGCTTCGGTTTAGAGATCTTTCTCCTTTTGCGGCCTTTACGCATTTTCATTTTTAGGGGGTTCTATTGAAATTTACCAAAAAAGTGCAAAAATAGAAGAATCTGGATGAGAGAAAATGACAATCATGTCAGCGTGTCCCAGAAAACTTACTTTGTGTGAATAAGAATGTTTTTTTTCTATTGTTTTTACAGAGGAAGCCCTCGCGTGAAGGTGACCCCGGGTTATAAGGAGGAGCAATGTGCCCCCGCTCTCTCTTTAGAGATGAAGAAGCCTGTGGATCTGGAGGCTCCTATTACCAGGTAGAGCCTTCTTAGAACTTTTTTCTGAACATGTCATTGCTGTGTGTGATTCAGACCTTACCCCCGCTCTCTTTCCCATGATTTTAAGTGGACTGTAAGGATCACACTAACACAAGTTGACGTCTATAAACAGAGAAACCACCAAATCACGGACTCAAACAGACTCTCTTTCTCAGGTGCTTCCTGTAAACAACTGTTTTCTTAGATCCACTTCTATGAACACAAATGTTCCAATCAGTATAAATGTTTATGATTTGTGAATTAATGGTGGATATGATGTCTCTCTGTAGAATGCTGCAAAAGCAATTCCAGTTTTTGTTCCCGAGTGTTTTTACTTTTCATCAGAAAAACAGTTTTTATTTGAGTACTTTGGTCTCAATAATGACTTGGAAAAAGTCTTCTTTTCCTCTAATGGAAAGTCATTTTTGGCTGGAATTCATTTATAAAGACAGAGACTGGCAGAGAGAAGAAGTAGAGCTGGCAGAAATGGGTTGAAATGATGCTTCAAAAAGGCAGTGATTGGAGCTGAGAGGAACATTTAGCCAATGTTTGTAGGATTCAAATATTTTGAACGTGTTTTCTTCCTCCATACGACTTTTTTCTGTCCTTTTTTTCTTTTCAAAATTTTTAGAGCATATATCTTTCATTTTTTTTTGTTATTTATATTTAAATTTTTTAATGTATTGAAGCGTTTTGAACAGAAATAGTTATTTGTTTAAAACTTAAATATGTGTTGGGAATACATTTCATTGTTGATCAGTCATTGATCCTACGACATCGTTCTGGTAAATAACACAGATGTGATGCTTTTCTGTAATACAGTCGTTGACTGTATATAAAAACTGGACAGAGTGAGTTTACAGACGTCACCAATGTTGGAACCAGAAATCGTCAACAAGTTGTGATTGGCCCGAGTTGGTCTGAGTCAACATTTCTATGGCAACCCCTCTCGCCACTCAGGAGTGAGCTTGATAGAAATTCACACCTCTACCACTTGAAGCGGGCTCAGAAGAATCTGTCCATCAAACGTTTTGAAAGTTGAACATTAGACCACATACTGTTATTGAGGTATCTGATTGGTCAATTTATAAGTTAAATTACTTGCACTACAGAAAAAAAAATTAGGATTATCAAGAACGGGTAAAAAAAATGTATCAGAGCAAGAATGGTTATTCTGACAAACAATGACTGATTAAAACTGGTTTCTCATTAGAAGTCTGTGGGATTTTGGCTTCTCGGAGCCAGGGGTATTTCCTGTTTGGAATGAGAAGGTGAAAGGGTCCCTCAGTCCAGTTCTTGTATATAGTCAATAGGTGAAGTTGCTTTTTAAGCTATGTAAATAAAAAAACTCGAGTCTTGAGTCTTGATTCAGCCTTCATTTAGGTGCAGTATTGCAAATACGTCATTAAACTGTCATAAATCTTTGTCAAAAAATGCTGTTGAACAAATTTACTTTACTGTATTGTCTTTTTTTTGTTACCCTCCTCTTCTTCTTTCTGTTTTTGTTTGCTGATTGACAACAAATTAGACTCTACGGGCCGCCTTTTTTGTCTTGAATTTTTACAAAGTCTGTCTTTGACGGCCTTGTCGATTCTCCTCAGTTTGACAGAGATTACAGGGTAGTCATGGAAAGGGAGCGCTCGCTTGGCATTTCACAGGCTCGCCTTTGATTTGGTACAGAAGATGAGTGGGTGTCTCCTGCTGTGAAACTGCAGTAAAGGAGTCTGCCTCCTCCACAGTGCACTGCGCTTACACTTTCTGCTTCTTGTTTCGCTTTTAACTTATCGGTAGTGGTGGCGTTGAGCCTCCTACCGTTTTGTCAAAAACGGCTAAGTTGTTCAGACACAAACACAGGCTTGATTGTTCTCGTGTGTTGGAAGACAGTGAAACTAGGCACTGGCAGCTACATCACAACTGCTCAGTAAATCGGTTCAAGCACAGCTGGATGATGAATAGTCCACTGTTATCCATCACTTTTAACCTAGCAACCATTGCCCTGCTTGTTTAGCATTTTTAGTTTTGTTTTTTGTTTTTTTTCTTTTTTATAAAAGGTTCTTAAATGCTAAAAGCTGTGTTGTTTTTTTTCTTCAGCCTGCAGTCCCTCCAAGAGAACCTTTTGGTTTGTACTGCAGATGGGTACCTCCATGTTTTGCACTGGGATGGACAGGGCAGCAATGGCCGCAAGGCCATTTGCCTTACTACAGTGCCCTTTTCCTTAGACCTGCAGTCTGCAAGAGGTTAGAAAACCTGACTACTAATGAAATGTAAATGGTTACGCTTGTTTTTTAGCGTTTACTTAACCAAAAAACATTTGTGATGTTCTCTCTTCACGTGTTTGTTGTAGCGGGTCCCTCTCTAGATCTGGAGGGAGTTTATATTCGCTGTATGGAGTACTGTGTGACCCTGGGCGGCTTCGCCGTGGTTCTCAGTGACGGGCGGCTGGGCTTCATCACACCTCTGAGCAACACTATCATCGCAGATGTAAGGTTGCTTCGAGAAAACGTCTCCAAATTTCTGCACGAAAGCATATTATCTGTGAGACAAAAATCCTGTTTTTGTTACTCCAACATCATGTCCATTCTCCAGTTAAGAGTGTGAAAACGCTTCCACTCTCTGAACACATCCACTTAAATGAACTTCTGTTCCACCTCATGAACAAACTGTTGGATACTTGAAAACAAACAACTATAATAACGATGAACACTTGTATGTCGTTTGACTTTTTCCAGCTACTTTGACATTTAAATAACTGGTTTGTAAAATCTTTTTAAAAAGTAAATAGATTTTTAGTCACTGATATAACAACATTTTCTTTAAACCTTTTCCATATTATCAGTAGATTTTTTTTTATTTTGACTGGATGAGGAAGTCATTGTAAATTCTAGCAATGGTCTCAAAACAGCTCAGTTCTACCATCCGAACGCTAACTCTGTTCAGTTTTGTAAAACATGTATGTTTGTGTGTCCAGCAGCTGCAGGGCGTCTGGGCCGCAGACGTGAGCGATGGCACCTGCGTGGCCGTGAACAACAAGTACAGACTGATGGCTTTTGGCTGCGCCAGGTCTGTGCAGCTAACTCATTTTGTTGCTTCACATTGACAGTAGGGAATCGGGTGTGTTTGCTTGCATTAGTGTGTTACAGCAAAACTGAGGCCTGTGAGGTCTGCGAGGCCTGTGCCCACTGTGAGAATATGTCCTTTTCTGTTTGTTGAGCGTACATTGTGTGTGCTTGTTAAGATTTCTTTGGATTATAGTCTGTTTCGTTGGCTAGAAGTTCACTTTACTCTCCACCAAAATGTTTTGGGACTTTTTTGCCATTATTGGTTTTTTTTTTTATTATTTTTTTACAAAAGAATTCAATTAAAAAAAGGTAATGCTGTCATGTGGTTAATTTATTGTGTAATTAATTAATCATGACCTATAATCAATTGATCTAATTATTCTATTTTTAATCAAGCCTAACCATTGTTGTGAAAAGCCTAATTTTAAGTTATTTTCATTTAAATTTGTGACGTTTTGACACAGTAAAAGATCAAAATACAACAACAAAGTGACTTTATGAAGTTTTCCTAACACAACAGACATCCAGCCTTTACTTTTACTCCACCAAGGGCTTTTCTTTTAAATCTTGAACAAAACATCAAGTCAGCAGTGTAATTTACCACATCAAAAAAGTAGGAACACTTTTCTGAGCAATCAAAAAATATTTACCACAAACTTCTTATTAATACCATATTACTTATATTGATAAACGTTATTGTACAGTTTACCTTCCGATGCAATCAGCCGTCCACATACCCCATCAATTTATAATAACAAACACCTCATCGAGCTTTAGATGAGTTGTGATGTTGTTAGGGTTAGTCATAGTTGCATGTTGACGTTACAGCAGAGATGCACGCTGCATACAGTGGGGATCGAATGTTTGGGTACCCTAGGTAAAATGTTATATTATTGGGCATAAAAAAGCCAAGGAAAGATTGAAAGATTTCCTAAAGAAATCAGTTTACAGAAACGACATCCTTTTAATATGTCCAAAAAAACAAGCACACCCTTATTTTTTGGTTTTTTGTTATTTTGAAAGGGTAAATGATGGAAATAAAGCCTCATTTTTCATTTTTTTAACATGTGAAAAGAGTGTCTCATCTGTAAACTGATGTCTTTAGAAGATCTTTCAATCTTTCCTTGGGTTCTTTATGCAAAAATAATAAATAATGTTACCTGGGGTGCCCAAACTTTCTGTCCCCGCTGTACGCACGTACACACAGACCGACAGAGACATGCATGAGTTACATTAAAATGTGCATTCAAGCAAACAGTCGGACCCTTGTTTTTTTATATTTGAAAACACCACAATAGTTGTAGGTTAAAAATTAGATTTTTAAGAAAAGCTCATTTGTCTATAATTAATTAACCCTGTAAAGCCTGAACCATTAAATAATTGACAGAAATTAAAATTCTTTGGATTTGGAGCATGTATAGGTCCCTCTGAACAAACGAGCAAAAATATATATATTTTTACATATAAATGTAATTTTATATATTATCTGATACATCAGGTCACACAGCTCAAATAAATCTTTTTTCCTGAGCCAACAAAAATATTCTAAGACAAAAGAAAGTACAAGAAATTTATATTTCCATTCCATTGCTCTTGCCAAGGGCTGACAGACTCATGTATCAAATATGATACGTTCAGCTTTAAACGGTTCATCACGATTAATGCAACAATTTGACACCTCTAAAAAACGGCTTTTCTACCCATCCACATGCTTTTAGATCTTATTGCTTCCAAAAAATAGGAAATTACACAACTTAAAAGAAGGAGAATGTCCATAAAAAAATTAAAAGTACTTTTTATCTTGTGTTGATTGACTGTAAACATGTACTCTCTGATTTAAATCATTTGCAAAAACAGAACAGGAATAAAGATAAACTGAAAGTCTATTTATCAGCTTTGTTGTCAAATAAAAAAACAAACAATGCTCCAAACATGATTTTAATTTGTCAGGAATAATCAAATCTACCTGTATCTTGACGTGAAATCAGTTTCTAAACATATTTGTGATGATTTTCAGTGGCTCTGTGTTGGTGTACATGATAGACACCACAACAGGATCCATGCAGCTGTCTCACAAACTGGAGCTCACACCGAAACATTACCCAGGTATGAATCATACACGGTCTCCCCCACTCTCTTCTTCTTACTCATTTGTCATCTTAGACTGCACATTGCCACCCGTTTTAGACGTTCTGCCGTGTGGTACCCTAATGTTTGATGCAGACTTTTGCTCTGACACACCTTAAAAGCAAGAAACTTAAAAAAAAAATACTCTACCCAAATCTAAAAGAAATAAAGTACAACAATAAGATTGTTCTCAAATAACAGAGCATCTCTTAAACCTTCCTGTTTAGATATCTATAACAAGACGGGTGCCGTTAAGGTAATCTGCTGGTCACCTGACTGCAGCGTTGCCATGGTTACATGGGAATGCGGTGGCCTATCCTTATGGAGTGTGTTTGGAGCGCACCTCATCTGCACTCTGGGAGAGGACTTTGCGTAAGTGGGCACAAACGCACACAGCTGCAAAGTCGCACAAAATGGAATCTGGTCAACAATGGTTCACACACTTGTGTAGCAGATGAATGAAATCTGTTTTTTTTTTTATGTCTTTTTATCAGGCATCGTTCCGATGGCACCAAAAAGGAGCCGCTTAGGATAAGCTCTATGGTAAGTCACTCGATTAATGTGCTTCTATTTTATTTAAAATAATATTTGATATGCAGTAAAGTAATGTTTTTGTATTTTTTTACAAGACAAAAACAGTCGATTTTGTTTTCTCAGAGCTGGGGAGCAGAGGGCTACCATTTGTGGGTTCTTCCTAGCAATCAAGGAGGGAGGAAGAAAGAAGAACACAGGATGGAGGAGGATTCGTCTTCTCACCCTTTCCTGCGGGCTGGAATACTGCAGTTCCACTTCATTAAGAGTGCACTCACAGTCAACCCATGCACGGTGAGGGAGGAGCTCGCTGCTACACAAATACACACAAACTTATTAAATATTCATAATCTGTTCGCTCCCGTCTTGGGCACACAGAGCAACCAGGAGCATGTGTTACTCCATGGCGAAGACCGCCTCTACCTGACCTGTGGCGACCCCACACAGATCCACAGCACCTCCGACGCACACCCACGCGCACATCTACCCCCGCATGACGGCAGCCCGCTGCACCAACCCGCCCACCCCGACTCCTCTCTATCTCAGGGACTCAGCACTTTATTAGGACACAAGCATTGGCACGTGGTCCAGGTGGGGAAGACCCCTTCAGAGGCTACTACTATTTGAATGTTAAATGAAAGGTTATAGAACCTAATTTGAAACGAGTTATTTGAAATGTGGTAAAAGGCAGCTGTTTGTAGTTTAGAAAAAGAATGTTTTGAAGCCTTTTTGGATGCTCATGCTTAACTGTACATTTTATTTGCCTACAGCAGAGATGCATTAAGTTTTATGCATCGTTTAGGGCAAGAGAGAAGATTTTTAAATAACTTGCATTGTCTAAGGTTGATGTCAATGTGTTGTTAAGTTACGCTCACTTAAGTTTTATTCTTCATTCCTCTAGATTCACAGCACGTACTTGGAAAGTAACTGGCCTATACGGGTGAGCGTACAAACATTTGTTTTAAAAGAAAAGATAGAGTAAACAAATTTAAATAATTCTTTTTGCTATAATTACAAAAAGCCCTGTAGTGGAGGTTGTACAAAACATACATCCAAACCTATGTGTGGTATTTTTGTGTTCTGTTTCATGACTTAAAATCGTGCTTGTCTGATGTGTGTGGACAGTTTGCAGCCATAGACACAGCAGGCCAGTGCATGGCTGTGGCAGGAAGGCGAGGATTTGCACATTACTCCTTATTCACCAGGAAGTGGAAGCTGTTTGGGAACATCACTCAGGTATGGCGATTCGGGGATAGGAAAGTTTTAAATGATCTGCACAGCTGTTTTGCAGAGGTTTGTTCAACTAAATGAATAAAAAAGAGATTGCTTTTCTCTGAAGGAACAGAACATGACGGTGACCGGAGGTTTGGCTTGGTGGAATGAATTTGTGGTGGTGGCCTGCTATAACTTCACAGACCAGCAAGAGCAGGTTAGACAGATGCTTTTCAGTCGTAACTGCTGAGAAAATCCTTCCTTATTTAAGTGTATCGGTCTCAATATGATTTCTTTCGATTTTTTCTCATCTGTAGTTGAGACTCTATCAACGCTCATCCAACCTGGACAATGCCTTTGCCTCGGTCACAAAGCTCCACGCGGACACTCTGCTGCTCAACGTCTTCAGAGACATGATCATCCTGTTCAGAGCTGACTGCTCCATCTGCCTCTACAGCTTAGAGAAGAGGAATGAGGGGTGGGTTCCCTCACACAAAGTTTCCGGTCTTTTCTTTTACTACTTATAGCCTCACCTGACTCTTCTACTCGTGGAAAATTACTTTTCATCAGCAGGCTTAATATGTCAGGTTACATGATGAGGTTTGAGATGTGGAGTGAAGATCTTTTTAGTGTCAAAATATTCCTGTTTTGTTACTGGGCTATGTTTTTGAAACAAGCTTTAATTAACCTTCATCTCCCCCATCTGGTAAAGTGAACAATTACACAAATGTTGCGGGAAACTTATAAACTTATATCAAACCCCATGATGCCTCTGTTTATAAACCTTTTTGTCCTTCCAGTCTTAGCCAGTCCGCCAGTGTGGAGTTGCTCCAGGAGGTGTCGATGTCTCGCTACATCCCTCACCCGGCATTAGTGATCTCCGTCACACTCACGTCTGTCCGTACAGAGACTGGGATCACGTTGAAAGCCCCACAGCAGGTATTGCAGAAACAAAAGGCTCTGCTTTAAGCATAAGCATGTTGGTGGAGTGTCATAATTGCTGCATTTGGTTGTGTGTCTGTGGAAGGCCTGCACGGCAGAGAGCATCATGTTGAATCTGGCTGGCCAGTTGATCATGCTGCAGAGGGACCGCTCAGGACCGCAGGTACGAGAGAAAGAGACCCCTGCGATCAACAAAAAGCTGGTAAGCCAGAACTCTCATCCTCCCTCAGATGTCTGCAATTGGACCTTTTCTTCTAACAGTTTTTTTCTCCCCATCTTTAGCTACCGTTCTCTCCACCTGTGGTGCTGGCCCAGTGTGTGGAAAACGTGTGGACCACCTGTCGCTCCAACAAGAAGAAGCGCCACCTGCTGGAGGCTCTGTGGTTGTCCTGCGGTGAAGCAGGAATGAAAGTGTGGCTGCCGCTGTTCCCGCGAGACCATCGCAAGCCGCACTCGTTCCTCTCCAGAAGGATTATGCTGCCTTTCCACATCAACATCTATCCTTTGGCAGTGCTGTTTGAGGACGCTCTGGTGCTGGGGGCAACTAATGAGACTGTGCTGTACGACGGGCTGCAGGGATCCTCTGAACCACTAGAGGCGCTGTTCCCTTACTGCACCGTGGAGAGGACTTCCCAAATCTACCTCCATCACATCCTGAGGCAGCTGCTGGTTCGCAACCTGGGTGAACAGGTGTGAAGACCTTAAATCTGTGATGTTGCTCGTTCTGTAACAATTCATAAAACTTGTTTGTTTGTTTACTCTTTCAGGCATTGATGCTGGCTCAGTCCTGTGCGTCTCTGCCCTACTTCCCTCACGTCATGGAGCTGATGGTGCACGTTGTCCTGGAAGAAGAAGCAACCTCACGGGAGCCAATACCCGATCCCCTGCTCCCCACCGTGGCTAAGTTCATCACAGAGTTTCCCCTTTTCCTTCAAACTATCGTTCACTGCGCCAGGAAGACTGAGTACGCCCTGTGGAACTACCTGTTCGCCGCCGTGGGAAACCCCAAAGATCTGTTCGAGGAGTGCCTCATGGCTCAAGACCTGGACACAGCTGCTTCCTATCTGATCATCCTGCAGGTAAAGGCTACGCTTGAGGAAAAATTCAGGATGAAAAGAAAAGAAAAATGCAGATTGTGTTGGGATGAATTAAAATAAGTCAAATAACTGAACTATAGATATCTTGTTAGATTAATAAAAATGTGTTTCCAGCATTTCTTTCCAATAACCTAAATTAAAACCAATTTAATTTTAATTTTAGCCAACTTTTTAAAAATGAAAATGCTTGAAAAACTCTGTTTTTTTTATTTTAAAAAATGTTTTTATGTTTAATTTTACTTTCCTGTTGTTCTTCTCTTCCACTGCAGAACATGGAGGTTCCTGCAGTGAGCAGACAGCACGCCACTCTTCTCTTCAACACCGCACTCGAGCAAGGAAAATGGGATCTCTGTCGGCACATGATCCGATTCCTTAAAGCCATCGGCTCGGGCGAGATGGATACCCCTCCTCCAACACCCTCTACTCAGGTGAAGAAGCAGAGGACAATTTTATTGGAAATCAGTGATTGGAATACAATTTCCTTGGAAAAATGAAAATATAATATTATTATTAAGGATGTCTTTTTTTTTTTTTTTTTTTTTATATAGGAACCCAGCTCAACCGGAGCCTTCGAATTTTTCAGAAATCGCAGTATCAGCTTGTCTCAGTCCGCAGATTCCATCTCGACAGGAAAGTTCAACCTGCAGAAGACCTTCAGCATGCCCACCGGATCTTCTGCCAAAGGGTAGGAGCAGGCTGTCATCTTAGAAGCTGATCTAAATGTTGGACCATTTTCCTTTTAGCTGTGTCCTCATCTTCAT
This sequence comes from Oryzias celebensis, assembly GCA_014656515.1. Classification (NCBI taxonomy): domain Eukaryota; kingdom Metazoa; phylum Chordata; class Actinopteri; order Beloniformes; family Adrianichthyidae; genus Oryzias; species Oryzias celebensis. Next base: position 12,349,811 of record BNCR01000012.1, read on the forward strand.
CTTGCTTCTCTCCTGCCAGTGCGGACTGTGCTGAAAACATGTACATCGACATGATGCTGTGGCGCCACGCCCGCCACCTCCTGGAGCAGGTCCGCCTCCGGGACCTGGGATGCTTCTCGGCACAGCTGGGCTTCGAGCTCATCGGCTGGTTGTGCCGCGAGCGAAACCGAGTGGCTCGAGTCGAGGATTTCGTTTCGGCTTTGAAGAAACTTCACGAGGATTTCCTGTGGCCGTTCCCTGTTATTCCTGTAGGAAGCCTCAGTTCCCCGCCTAAGAACGGACGCTGCAGACCAGGTTAGAGTTAAAGTTTTCTTTAAATTTCTGAATTGGAAGAAAAAAGCTAAAAGAAAAACATCATTTAGTTTAAAAAAGGAGTATTTTGAGCATGTTTCTTCTTTGTTTCCTTGTCTTTGTTGTCAAAGTGCTGAGCACCCAGCTGCTGAAGTCACAGTCTGCAGACAGCCTGCTAAACAGCGACATGGACACAGCGCCCCCTCTGGCAGTTCCTATAAACCATACCTGGACCGACAGCCTGGAGCAAAGGTCCAAAGACACGGACACGGCTTCATCTGCCCACTCCAACCAGAACTCTCCCCAGACGTACGACGCCTTCCTGTCGCTGGTCACTAACAAAGGTAATGATGCTGGAGCCATAAAACTACAATCAAAGCTTTGTTTTTATTCACCTTTTTGTTTGTTTCCCCCGCAGTGGAGGAGTACAGCATCGGCTCGGCCACAGACCTGACAGAGACCAGCTCCATGGTGGACGGTGACTGGATGATGGTCGATGAGAACTCCTCCACTTTGAGTCTGAGTCAGGCGGAGCTGGAGCACATCTCTATGGAGCTGGCCAACAAGGGACCGCACAAGTCTCAGGTGCAGCTCAGGTGAGGTTGTCTGTTCTCATTTTTTTGCTTCATCTTAAAAAGCAGAGCGCCCGTATGTAACCTGCTCCATGTCTCCTCCTCAGGTACCTCCTCCATGTCTTCATGGAGGCGGGCTGTTTGGAGTGGTGTGTCGTGATTGGTTTGATCCTGCGGGACACAAACGTCATTAAACAGGTGATCAGTTTTCTGGACAACCCAGAGGTTCCTGCAGAAACTGTGCAAAGCATCCGGAAAGGCTTGCTGGCCGTGGACACGTGGGCCTCCTCTGACAGGTCAGAGTGCATTACTTGCTGATTGATTATCCCAGTTATTTGTCTGTAACTTTCGTCAATCCCCCACCTCCACAGTCTGGGATACAAACCGTTTCTGAACCTGATCCAGCCGCAGCTGCAACACCTGATGGAGTCGACGTCTGAGCAGGTGCAGCCTGAAGCTTTCCAACCTGCCACCCAGAGCTCCAAGCTCAGCGGTTCTGAGGGGCTGGGAGGAGCCGCGGTGCCTCGGGCTGAGGACAGCAGAGGAGGAGCAGCCCCTCTGGGCTTGGCCCTGCCCACCCTGGAACCCGCAGGAGGATATAACCGCACCCCTTCAGAGGACTGTCCGTCTGAGCAGTCAGAGGTGCAGGGAGAGGAGGAGGGAACCTACGACTGCACCTTGTCCTGAACACCAGAGCTCCTCCAGCCTCTAAACGTTCTGACTGATGGAATCATCTGACTGGAAACAGACTGTGTGAACGTGTTCGTACGGCTCCTCGCAGGTTTTCGCTTCACCTCAGTATTATCTTCATTCTGGCCCTTTTTATTTTGGGCAAGTAAAAGCCCTGTGGACTCCCAGCATCCCGTCTGTGGTACTGACCGGGTGGTTTCGTTTAGTGAGTTTTTAGTTCTCCATTAGGTATTTGGAAGCTGCTGAGCAGCAAATAAAAACACCAGGATCTGTTTTTTTCCCCTAAACTTTATTGTTTCATCACATAATACAAAGAGGAGATGATCTCAAAGAGCATTACTGTAGAACAAAGCTTCATTAGTAGAGTGTCTGAGCCTAAAACCAACAAGCACAAGAGGTGTTTTCGTACTTTGGTACCTCATGGTTTTACAATATTTTTATACCTTTTCAATATTGTAACAATGTTTTTTTTTTTTTTTCTACCAACTCCGGGTTTTCTCTGTAAAAATAGTTCATCCTTATAACACTATAGGACACAGGGAGTCGATGTGAGAAAAACAGCTCAGACTTTTTCAGGAGTTGGTCACACAGCAAATTCCGAATGTTTATTCCCGGCGTTTGGAGGAGTTTTGGATCTATTCCACAGGCAAAGTTCTGTTTCATCTGCTGTCCTCAGACAGTTGGTTCTCATTCAGTGTCGAGTGTCTGCGTGGATTACTAAACGAGTTCTTGCGTTTGTGTGTTAGATCATCTGGCGTTGATTTTCCTTTGTATTATTCCTTATTTATTGGCACAATAGCTTAGCGACGGATGCCGAAATATTGAATTCAGATTTAGTTTTTATGACTGACGACAACCTTTCCCAGCTTTTGTCAATCGAACGGGGTTGGTTCTCAAGCGCTGACGGGTGTGTTGAATGCATCAGTATTATATCGTGCAATGTAATTGAAATGTTACTCGAGCTTTATGTTTTTATGTCGACCCATCACTTCTCACTGCAGACCAAAACATCTTTTTTTTTTGTTGCTTGTTTTTGTTTATCTGGTTGGATGTCTTTTAGGCTAAAATGGTTCCTGAATGTCCAAACTCTCGTCCCTATTTCTGCAGCCGCCTCCAACCCCTCCGAACAAGCCTGCAGCCACACTACGCTGCTCCACGGCGAGCTTTACTTGACTTGAAAATGGTAACTTGATGAACCAAAGACATTAACGTCCAGAGGCCTTCTGTTGAAACTCGCGGCTGCGACTGAACGGTTAAGTCAGAGAACAAAAACCTCGCCCTCCGTCTGAACTTATGCTTACGGCATACAAGACAGTTTCCTACGGAAATGAATTATGTGGATCTTTCTCTGCGGGGGCACAAGGAGTCAGGAGTGCATTGTGGTGCTCCCTCCCTGATGTGTACAATGTTAAAGTATTGCCTGTTTACTCGACAGGCATCCTCAATGCAGTGTAAAGCTACTCTCTTGTACATTTGCCTTTTCTACTCATATTTGGTTTTCTACTTCATTTTTTTCCCTTGTACATAAAAACCAATAAATTATTTTTAAAATGTAAAGTCTACCTGTATTTATGCGATATTATAATATTGTACAAACATCAGCCTACTGTAATGACAGATTACATTTAAAAATCCACATTTTTTCTAATGTTGTGAGAAACTTCTGCTTAACTGAAGCGTTTGCTAAAAAAACTAATTCATTTGGATTCTCAACCGTTGTTCAATAATCTCAAGAATCCGATTGACACCACAGAGTTTCTGTGACATTAGAAGTCTGAAGACCTTTACCGCCCTGCTGTGGTTCTGGTTTTTACCCTGGAATCCTCATCTGTGGTTCAGTTTTTTCCTTTTTACCCCAATGAGTTTCTCCCATAAGATTTAAGCACACATTTAAATTATAATTCATTCTGCATGAATAAACGCTAAAAACAAATGTAGATATGTCAGATTTTAGCCAAGTTTCCATTTGACCCTGGCAGATCAGTTGTGAAGAAATAAAAGAAGTTGAAACTACACTTTATAAAATAAAACACAACTAAATACAAATAAAAACAGTAGAAACTAAACCAAATGTGAAAATGGTGATTTCTGGTCATACGAGATGACACATTTATGACTTTAATTGTCCTTTAGAGATTTGTACTTTCTTGTACTGTAATGGGCTTGTTTTTGTTAAAAATGTGAATGTGATGGTAAAAAAAAACACACTTTTTTTAATTGAGGATTTTCAATGTTCTTTAGTAGAAACAGGTCAACGAACAGAAGAGCCAACAAATGACCAAACAGTGATGCAATAATTTTGCCATTTTTATTTCATTTTTATCAGACGGATCTGGACTTCAGTTGTTTACAGTGTAAAATCAACAGTTCAGATTATCAAAGATCTATACTGATCATATTTTGATCTATAGATTCTCCGCCATCCATCTGTTTACACCGACTCCTGCTAGCTTACTCACCCCTAACAGAACAGTACTGGTGCAACGTAAATGCAGGGCATTATTGGAGCTAAACGGCAGCTCGGGCGAGGAAAACGAAGATGCACGGTAATCTATTTGTCTTTAAGTGGATGCATCAGAATGGAACGGACCACGAAGCTTGTGATCCAACCATAGCATTTTCTACATCTTCTCGACAAAGAAATACTCAGAAATGCTGTTTTAAACCTTTTTTTTTCTTTATATGTGTTCCCCATCATCAGAAAGAAGAAGAAAGAACATGTTAAAAACACCAAAAACACACTTTTAATCAGAGAGGGTCTTGTGTTTCTGATCAGATTTTGTGTTCTGTTCGGTGTAGGTCTACATCCTGCTCCCTGGCATCCAATAGACAAGGTCATAGTCTTATTTTGAAGCTGGAATCTAATTGCTTGAATTTGTGAACAGGTGTGCTTTTTAAAAAGCGAGGAGCCGGAGCCTCCTTAATCCCAATTTCTTTCCCATTAGACACACATCCAGTAGACAGAAATTTTGTTGATTGAGAGTTAAAAAACCTAATTCATTTATTAATTTAAAAACGTGTTTTTCTTTGATATTCTGTTAAATCCACAATTTTTTTTAGTGAAGATCAAGGACTTCCAACAACATTCCAAGATTAAACCTTTTATTCTTGTTCAAGTTTATCATGAAAAGGACCCCATTCATACAACAAAACTCAGTTCATCTTAATGCAAATTACCAACTAGAAGTGACAGAAGTGAAAATAAAATGAAGAAAAAAAAAAGAAAACACAGATTTTATTAGTTTACCTGTCAGATCAAAAATCTAACATTCAGCAAATGCATGAACGTCGAGGTGAAAAGTAAAAAAAAAAGTTAAGATAAATGAACGCCTCAAAACAGAGATTGTTCCAGCTTGTTACGTGTGCTGAAAACAAAAACACACTTCTGGGTAAGTCACTGATGCAGAATAATCACTTAAATTCACTTTCTCCTAAAAAAGGAGCTTACGTTTTTACATAAAGCTTTAACAGCTGTAGTAAAAAAAAAAAAAAAAAAAAAGAAAAAGTGATTTTTTTTTTGTTGTTTTTTCACAGCATTTATGTCGATCTTCCCCCATAAACATTTACAGCAGCTTCTCTGTCTGTGTCATTCAAATAAAAATTCATGACATTTCAAATTTTTTATCTGAAACTGTCTTTGAATAGATATTTGACCAAAATATTCCTGCCGTCTAATCTTCTACATGTTAAATTTACATCTTCTATATAATGATTACGTCACTCTCCCATCATTGAAAAATTGCGGATCCATTTCTTTGCATATTCAAAACACTTTGTCTTTAAATTGTGAGATCCAACTGTGATTTTAATCAGCTCTTCAACATAAAAGGAAATGATTTAAGTTCAGTCTACTTTCATGTTAATCTCTCATCCCATTTTTCACTTCAGGAACGTGTCAAACCTGACAGCCACACTATTAATACTTCACCAACTTCCAGGTTGAAATATGTGTTAAAAAAATCTAAATGAAGGGAAAGAAATCTGCCAAAAGATGTTAACCTCCAAATGCACAATATGGAGCCTGGGAAAACAGGAACCTTTTTGTCCCGTTCATCTTTGGAAACTTGAAGGCCTCTTTTTACACGTCAGTGTCAACGCCTCTCTGCACAGTCGCTTAAACTTTAGGTTAAGAATATTTCCAGGTTTCAACATTCAGATTTCACATTTTGTTACAGAAAAAGAGGCTAACAAATGTTCTGAGTGCACCGATTAGCAAATCATCTATGACAGCCGTGCGGACATTCGGGTTAGTTTAAGTATAATTAAAAAAAGGCATGAGATACATTTACAAACTTAATTAAAAAAAAAGATTTACAGTCAAACCTTGAGTAAAAGAGTTTAAGGACTAGAGTTTTGATGCTGGACACTGGTGAGGTAGTTTTGATGCTGACCCACGTCAAAAGTGTGGTTACAAATAAACGGTTTTCACTCAAGGATCTCCAGCAACACCAGCAGTTTTCCTTTTTCATCAGATTCTTAATGAGATTTTTTTAACTGTTAGCATCTTGGAATGAGGCACCGGAAAAACAGTATCAACATTTACAGCCCAAAGGAAAAAAAAAATTAAATTAAAATTGTGAAGCGAAATATTTATGAATTTATGTTTGAAATGAAAAAGGGGCCCTCACACTTTATACGCAACTCTAGTTTGAGGTTTTCTTTAACAAAAACATCAAACATTTAACCAGAACTTTCTTATCAAATATACAACACATTGAGGATAACATGCTCTTATTTGAATAATTCTTAAAAAAAAAACAAAAAAAAATCAATATTAAACTCCTTATGGTGTGTGAATAATGCTGCGCCTTAACATGTCAAAATAAAATTTTCTTAAAAACAACAACAAAATCTTAACAAAAATGTATATAGTTGTATTAAAAAATTGATTATCTTTAGTTTCAAATAAAGTTTTATTAAAACTATGACTCTTCTGCTTTAGAATTATCACTTAATCTTCATAATAATTGACTATATTTTTCAAAATATTTGCCCAATAGCTTCACGACGTGGGAAAAATGGGAATTTTGACAAACAAAGGATTAATTTAACAGGCAAAATTTACTATTATCTATATTTAAAAATAAACATTTCGTTAAAAATGTCAACTAAAAAAAAAATTAAGATTTAATGGAAAAATTGTTTTTATTTAAAACTTTTGGAAAGTTTTTTGTTCTGAAAACTGACTAAACGATTGATGACTTCAAACGTTTCTAAAGTTGTTAGATTCTACATCATTATTTGAACAAAAAAAAACTAACTGCTGTTGCTGGAGACCTCATTTTTCAAAAATAATCCCAAAAAGAGTCCCTTCAAAGGGAAATGGTTCTGTTCTCCTCCCAGACACCTGCTGTGACGCAGGAAATAACTTTGGATTGCATGGATGGTCTTGGTTTTTTTTTTAATTTGGCTTTTTTTAAATCCAAAAATATCTGTTTTTCTTGCACATGAAAGCCAAAACGCTCATAGAAAAACGCATTTTTCTACTTTTAATTAACGGGTTTCGGCCACACCCCCAGCAAGCTTTATAAGAAGTGATGAGCTTTTGGACTAACAGAAACGTTTTTCAGAAAAATACGAGAAAAGGCCAACACAAACATGCTGTGTGCCCACCCGGATGCATCTACATCTGCAGTGCAGACAACAGAAGGAGCGCTGCACAAGTGACGCAGCCCAGAGGGAGGAAGAGACAGAAGGAGGAAGTCAGGAGGGAGAAGGCACGACTGATTTAAGTAGGAAGAAAAGGAGGCGTGTGGTGTGCAGGTGGACTGCTCAGCTCGCCTCTCGCACGTCTCAGCGCCGTCCTGCTAGCTGCTAACTGACACAGTGATGAAGGTCTCTCAGGCAAGCTGGGATAGAGAGTGGATGTGTGTTAACAGTGTGTCAGAGTGGCATTGCGGCCCGTGTTAGTGTCGTCTTCAGAAAATGTCTCAGGGCCGCGGCAGCCCTTAGTTCTCCTCGGCGTCAGCGTGGCGGCAGGTCCTCAGTATCGGTACATGTCGTACGTACTGACCCAGGAGGATGGGAACGCCCACGTGGGGAATCTGCGCAGAATGTCTTCTAGCTCTGGAGTCCTCTTGTCCTCCCCGAAGAAATAGTGGGAAGAAATGGCCACGGAGATCATTCCCTTTGGCCCGTCGGGGTCAGGCTCTCTGGGGGGCTGACAGACGAAGAGACAGTTTGTTTAGGTGAGACGAAACAGGGTTATTTATGGAGATTTATAGACAAATAAAACAAAAAATGAAGGAATTCAAACACATTTGACATGATCTAATGTCCAGCAGAAACCAGTATTAAATCCACAAACTCAAAGAACCCTCAAAAAGCTCAAAAGGTTCTGTTTAGGTACAATAACCTAAATGTCAGGACACTGTAAAAGCTAAAAGAAAAGAAGACAAATGTTGATCTGTTTGCAGATTATGCTTAGTGAAAACTCTTAGTACAGAGTGAACTTCAAGCCTAATCCTAATCAGAGTTCATAAAGCTCATCCCTCATCAGCTTTCTTGAAACTGCAAACTTAGGCTTAATCTTTTTTAAGCTCAGGCTACCTTCTCTTCTTTTTCTACTGTAAACTTTCAAAAAAAAAAAAATCCCCCATCAAATAAGACAACAGTGAACTGTCAAAAGCAATTACTCACTCCTATCACTTCCTAAATGTTTCCAGAGTTGCTAAAGAAGAACCTGTTCAAGCTTTGGAAAGTTTGACGTGACATTTTCAATTTCACCGAAACCACAGAAGAAAATCCACTTTAGGGTTCCGGACTCCAACAGACTAACATTTAGTTACGGTTCAACACTGCTTTTGTGTCCAAAGTATGAGTTCCTCTTTCCAAATAAGCAGATTTTAATTATCTTCAATGAAAAAAAAGTTAAAGGCAGTGAACTCAGACAGACTGGAAGACGGTACCTGTATTTCAAACCAGAAGGTCCACGTGGGGGCGTTGAGGCCATGGGAATAGAAGATAAAATATTCTCCGTTCAGGTCAAACTGGGGGGTCCCGTCCCCGAAAGACCAGGCGGAAAGACTGGCTCCTCTGTGAGGCATTAAGTACAGAGACATGTGGCTGGGTCCTGCAAACCAGAAGAAAGAAATCTATTTGAAACTGAAGCATTTCAGAACACGTTGTAGCGTTGCTAAAGTTTTACCTTTAATGTCATGGAAGGAGGTTAGTCAGATTAGTTTGATCACAATTCAAAATATTCAAAGGTTATTTTGGTCAAAAATCACCAACCTTTCACGGTGAACGTCATCCTCACCGTGCCCCAGCTTGTGTCCTCTTTGGACAGCAGGCGGAACTCCACTGGAGAAGCTGGAGACACTTCTGGGGCTGGAAGGTACCAGTTCTTCCTGTGGGGGGGAAGTTTAAGCCAAAAGTTGTAACTAAACAAAAAAAAAAATACATAGAAAGCTAGAAGTTCGCTGCGGCTTCTACCTGCTGAGGAACTTTACAGGAAGGAACCAGGGGAAACCGCAGAAGGGTCGGTCCTCCTGGCAGCGGGTCCGAACGCTGTCGTTAATCTCTGGGATGTGGGGGGTGACATGTTGTATGCCCGTGAAGTCAAAGCTGTTAATCCAAAGGCCAGAGTCCCGGCTCTCCACCTGCCCCTGGAGGTTGTGGAAGGTTCGAGTCGTGTGCTGCACAGAAAAAGCAAAAACACATTAGGATGGTGGGATTTAACCGATTTGCTTTCTCCATTGTTATTTACATATATTTTTTGAACAAACTTTCTGCTTAAAGCATTTAAAAGTACTGTAAAGTGGTTTGCGTAATGACTATTAAATAACTGTTTGTGTATTTTCTGTGTTTGTGTGTTGAGGTTTCAGACCTGCAGGAAGATTCTTTTTGGTCGAGGGGCGTCAGGACTGCTTGAATACGGAAAGAAGAGGCCGCTGGACACCAGCACAAGCATGATGATGAAGACTGAACCCAGACCAGCCAGGATCCACTTTGTGCTTCTTACCAAGTAGATAAAATGCAGCTGAAACAGAAATGCAGCACTGAGCTGTCTATGTGGTTTACCAAAAGCCATCAGTGATGTCATGTCTGAACGCTTACGAAAAAGGAAGAGAGGAAGATGGTTGCCAGGGTCACTAGGGAGGCCATCACCACTTCCGGGGGTATCTCTGTCCCGCTGCGGCCCATGATGGGGGTGAAAATTTCAAACACCACCCAGATAAGGAACATGAAGTGGACGTACGGTAGCGCCAAACCCAAAAGGTACAACAAACTGTATTTCACTGATGCTCCTGAAGACAAAAGGTGGGAATATCGTCACTTTCCCCCAGTGCCTCTCATCCATGCAGCTTCACCTGCTTTCATCTCCAGTCGATTGGGCGTGAAGCGGGTTACCTCTGTGTTTGAATTCTTTGGCCAGCAGCAGCTTGGTGGCCAGCGGGAAGGCCACCATCAGCATGGACACATAGGCTGAACACAGGCCCTGCTGCGTGAGCCACACCAGGCTGCAGCCCCACAGCAGCAGGCTCACGTCAAAGTACAGATCCCCCAGCTCCACGAGGCGCACACCCTGAGAGGAACGCGCCACCACATCCAACAGAAACACATTACAACATCAGGAACAACAAACTACATCGAGATGCAACTAACAAGTTGATTTATAGAAATGACTCTGAATAGAACCAGCATAAAATGAGACCCCATTTTTTAATTTAAGTAAAAATAAAGTATGTATTATTGCACTTTTTAATGTTGGCATTCTTATATATTTTAATAAATATTATTTTAGATGTATTTCTAGCATTTGACTCCTCAAAACATTAAACAAAACTTCTCTCACACTACAAAGAAACGTAAGTAATAATATTTGTTATAAAACAAAAGCTACAAAGAAAAAAAAATGTTCAAAGATGTGAAAAACTAAGGAACCTTTTTACTTTTCTTAAAAAAAGAAACAAAAAAGAAGAGTATCTAAAAAGTGTCCGAATTTTTGAAAATTTGATTTCGCTTTAACTGATTGCTTTCAGGAGGGAGGATTTTGATTGAAAAATAGGGAAAAAGCTCAAGAGAGAAGTTTGTTCTTGTTTAATGCTGGTTTTGTTTCATACACACTCTCTTCAAGGCACCCTTTCAATAAAAAGAGGAAACGTTGAATTTTAATCATACAAAACCTCAGAATCAGTTCTGCAACGACTGGAATTCTATCAGAAGGATCTGCAGACGCAGGAAAATCTATGGAGCTCCTTAACCGCTTAACTCCTGATCCGTTTTTTGTTCTAATTAATTCAGTAGATATAAGAAAATAAAGTTTTCTGGACTATCTTAATCACAGAACAGAATCTATTGCTTTGAAAAGTTTCATTTTAACTGAAAGTAAAATAAAAAACTAAACGAAATGACTGTTGCTGGATGCCATTCAGAATTCTTCCTCATCCATCAAAGGTTTATTTAGCTTTAGGTGTCCACAGTATCATTCTGTGTCACGCAAACATGCAGCTCATGTTTGCGTGACCTCCGTCAAAAAAAAAAAAGTGCTCACCCCGTAATACAGGTTCTTGGCAAGCGTGTGGATGAGGATCATCTTTCCTGTTGCCGCAGCTCCATACAGGCAGATGGAAGCATAGAAGTGTGTGTACCAAAACATGGAGCGGCCCAACAGGGTGACGATCAGAGCCACGATCAGCACGGACACCAGCGTGACAAACCAGCTCAGCACCGCCACGCCTGTGGCATAGGTTAGGTCACGAACGTAACGGCCACCTTGTGGAGAAAAAAAGATGAGGATCTTTTTCATAAAATAACACCAACACTCTGATTCTACGTATTCGAGTGAAATGTAGGAGGTAAAGACAGATGATGGAAATGCAGCCCTACCTCCATTTCCAGGTAAGGAAGCCTTCTTGGCCAGGTAGAGGAAGGTGACTGCGGCCACCACGTAGTTCAAGATGGTACCAACACGAGCGGGATAAGCCACTACAACCACCCCCAGCACGTCAAAAAACACCATGTTGCCATGACGATACTCTGAGCTGTCTGCCAGCTTCTCCGACATCAGCAGGTACTTCAGGACAGCGAGGATGTTGTCACCTTGAAGCAGGAAGTGGTGTTTCAGTCAAACAACAGCAATCCATGCAATTTGGAAAGTAGATGCCAACAACAATCCAAGTGTCTTTGGGTTTTTGGGTTTTTGTCCCCCACATTTAACCAAAAAAATCCCAAACTACAAATGTTAAGACTATTTTAAGTTTCTAAAAAAGTCACAACTTTGCAAAATACACAACATAAACAACTTCAAGCAACCACAAGACTAATTTCCAAAGATTACACTCTACCTGGACGTACAGCACAAGCCTTCATACTCACATGCTAGAATAAATCCATGAAAAGATTTACGACAGAGCACCATGATCTGCAAAACCAAGAGAAACGTTCTCGTATTCCACTGAGCTCGCATATCCATGTGCCTCTGCAGAGTCAGGGTGTGAAATGTGTGTGGGTGATATCACACATTTGACTCAAGTGGAAGTCTGTCTTTAACTGCGCTCTTGTATTACAGGACACTGCTTTGCACATGAAAACATCATAATCAGCTCAGATGATACATAAGGTTATTGAGGAAGTGGTTGGAAGTGGCTGTTTGTCTTTATAGTTGGCCTTATTTTCGCTGCCCCACCACCACAAAGCAGCCTTGTTGTTGGCTGTTTACAGTCCACTCATACATCACAGTTAAGCAGGACAAAGCTCTTTTGTTCTTATGTTTGGTAGGCGTCTAAAGCATCACGCATGAACAATTTTGTGACCACCGTAAACGTACTCAATGTGTGACCAAATGGTGCATCTCACAACACGTTAAAAATAAAACGAGTAAATGTAAAACATCGTTATTAGAACCCTATCGTGATTTTAGCTCATTTTATTCAGTAGTTTGCTGAAATACATAGAGATGTGTGCACTGGATGGATAATCTCCAGCGTTACCTACAGGATTCTGAAGGGCCTTAAAGTGGGACGGATTTAAATCTCAGCTAAACTCATCGACACTCCGAAAAAGAGAAATAGGGCGAGACAAAGTAAAGTGAGAGTATTGAGTTTACTCTTGGATCCTCCCACCTGCCAATAATAATAATTTAAAAAACCCTAATAATGTACAAGTTAGAGATACAATAATATCTAAACGTAACAAGATGAATAAAAAAGTGCATTTCCCTTATTGCATTGAAAAAAATAATCAAAAATGTTAATAAAAAGGTGAGTTTGGGGTTTTATTTGTTTCTAATGTTAATCAATTTGGATAAAATGATCATTTACATTTTCTTCATGCACTACATTACCTTGAAGGAAGCCAAGGTTATTAGCAGGAGCCCTGGACATGACATTCCAAAAAATATCCCCTCAAATTATCACTGTTTTGTGTGCACAGATTAGCATTTTGTGCACACACATTTGCGTTTTGGGGTCACAAATTAGCATTTTGCAGGCACAGTTTGGTATTTGTGTGGCCAAAAATTTGCAATTTGTCGATCTAGAATTCTAAAAGATTAACATTAGAGACTTATACCAGGATCTGATCATAAAACAAGTCCTTAATGGAAGGACTATTTGTCAGAATCAAAACAAATGTCCAAAAATAAAAGGGCACTGGTATCCTCTGTTCTACCATCTGCCTCAAAAAGCTGTTCTGCCTCCTTTGTCAAAGACTAAAAATACTCTTCCTCCCCCTGAAAACTCACTTCTTCTCTCTAACAATTCATAGCTTTCATGGTGGGAGGCAGTGGACAGAAAAAAGGGAGGATAGATGCCCAGGAGTTGCTTAAAGACAAAGAGTCAAAAGGCAAACAATCCAGACCTTTTAGAGCTAACAGACAGATTATTCTAAGCATGAAAAATAACTCAGACAGGCCGTCACAAAGAGTGAATGAGAGTATGGCTTCAATGCTAATGTGGCTGCATCACTGCTTTTATCGTATGAATCTTGAGGCTTGAGATAAAGCTGTTTAAAAACCCAGACAAAAAAACAAGCAGCACATTTGTTTTTGCAACAAGCAGGCGGACACGACAGTCTAAAAGAGTTGGGTTTTTTTGCAACACAAAACAATGCATACCAGCTCGCTGTATGGAACCTGACAGGATCCTGTCTGCTGTATCATACTTGGTGTGATAGATGAAGCCGTTTTCAATGAAAGCCAGATCAATGCCTGTAAAAATAAATAGAATACAATGCTACATTGCAGCTACACATCTTTTTGATTGCGATCTGCAGAATCTTTCAAAAATAAAGCTCTACCTGGTATGTTACCAAAGTCTCTATATATTCTGAAGTCAGTGTCAGAAGGAATGATGCCGCTCTGAAAGACCTCTTGTCCAACCACAGAGGCAAAGGGATGTTTTGCTGCATGGACGTAGGCTTGGACCAGCCACGGGTTCTCTGGACCTTTAAGAAAGAGGAGAGAAACAGCATCTACGTTATAGACCCAAGTACATGAAATGAAGTGCTGATAAAGCATTTTCATTTACATCTATAGTGTATATTTTAAGTCCCACTCCAATCGTCTGCATCATTCCGTAGCAGCATCAGAATGTTTTTTACATGTTTACTGAATGGAGGAAATGTTCCCCTCCGCTATGTGATATAAATGTTGCACTACATGTTCTACCTTGCTGTTGTTAAAAGATAAACTGTGTCACGAAAATACTAATACTTTACCTCAGAGAAAATAATAAAACAGTTGTTTGTTCATTTTGGGAGAGAATGGAGTTGTCAGCAAGTTGATTTGTAATCTATTAATAAAGTTAGACTGACCTATCTGACTGTTTTGTTGACATTCCCTTTAGCGCAGCACCGACTAATGGATGCATAACGTTAACCCCAGCCTCTACTGTAGCGCCTTATAATGCAGTGCGCCTTATAGTACGGAAAATACGGTACTCAGAAATGCAATATTAAAGTTAATTTCTGAATAAATGTTTTCCATCATGAGAAAAATGCTACAAGAACATGTTCAAAATATTAAAACCCCAATTTCTTTTGGAGTGGGTCTTTAGTAAAAGCTCCTACAAGCTTCAGAGAATAAACGTAAGGCTGCATTTCCACACATCACCAAAATAAACAGCTCAAACTGGAAAAAGTCAGCAAAACACACCAGACTGGCTTCCAGATCTCAGAGACAGTACCTGTCTGAAAAACGACTTCTTTGCCCCCAACGCCTGCAGCTTCCAAGTTAATGAAGGCTCTGACATTCGTAGCCCAAGGATGCTGGGTAATGAAGCCGTGACTGGCCTGAAATAAAAGACAGAAGTTACAATATGTAGGAACATTCTTTATTTTGTCAAATGCAATCATCATTCTACCTGAAGTATATTTTCCTCAGCTCCATTAAACAGGAAAATTACACCATGGGGAAAAGGAGTGGACTGGTTGGCCAGAGAATGAAGGACCTCCAGCATAACAGCACAACTTACTGCATCGTCACTGGCACCTAAGACAAAGCAAGCAGAGCCTGTGTGCCGGGAATACTAACAATGCACTCTCAGTCACCTTACACATTTGCATCGACAAGAATTTGTGTGCTTAACAATTAAACACAAATGCACAAGTAACCGATTAAAAAACACACACACGGATGAAAGAGCTGATTTAAGAACTAAAGCGGGGAAAGGTCACCAGATGAGAACGGCAACAAGCTAAAAAAATAAAAAGACTCAGCTCCTGCTAGTTGAGAGTGGAGGGGAAATGGGACAAAAGTGAAAAGAAAGAAAAACGAGCATATGATCAAACCCACGTGATGAACAAAGATTAAGCAGGCTAGAGGTAAGACGCACAACAAAGTCAAAATAAAGGGGAAAAATAAGAACTAAAGATCAGAGACATCATGTGCTTTGTCTTTCTGGTCCCTGCCACTAATGTCCAAAGAAATTCAAAGTTCCCGAGACAGAAAGTTCTGATGCAAAACACCAACCATTCTTGTTTTCGAAATGTGTTTGCCTGAATTATTGCCTGAATGCATTTTCGCCCAGTTCAGTCTTTCACCAAAAAACCACAAAAAGCATGATGGATTTTTTTTTCCCAGAACCCCACACAACAAAGGACTTACTGTCTACTGTCTGTGCGCCCCCTACACTTTGATGGATTTTTTTTTCTTTTTTTTTTTTAGGCCCAAATGTTTGAAATTCCAGGATATTTAAAGTGGGCGTGTGTACTTTCCTGGTCCACACCTATTGGATCAATTTCCTCCCTCCAGTGAGGCTCAGTGTGAGCACATGCATTTGATATGGAAAAACAACGCTTCCAGCTGACGCAGGGAAGTGGATCAACACAAAAGCGGTTTCATTTCACGTTCCATTTCCTCAGGTTTTAACAGTTGTACATTTAGTTCAATTTGTATCTTATCACTTTCTGCTCTCACTATGACTTTTTTACAGCTGCATTTAAATCTGGTCTTTTAACACATATCAAAGATGTATGAAAATGTAAAATAAAGTACATATGTGTTTCATTGTATTATATTTACTGTTTGATCATATTTATGAGGAATATTGATATTAAGATGTGGTAGAATTTGTGACTTTAAGTGTCTGGATTCACCTGTTGATGGGCTTTGGCCTGTTGGGGAAATGTATAATAATAGTAATAATAAATATTGAAGAATAAGTCTAACTTTACTGGAATTTAAAGCTTCAGTTTCTCTGTGAGAGCCAATTTAAAAAGAGTATTCAATCGTCATCTTAATCTTAGCGTCTGAGAATTACAAAAAAATGAATGCAGAAGCCCTACATGAGTCATTTATCGCCTAATATGGGTTCTAATTTAGTAACCAGAATAAAATATATATATAAAATTAGATTTTTTTTTATCATTTGATCTCAAATTAAAGTTGGCATAGGGATGATAGTATAACCTTTAAGGATTAAATAAAGTTATTGATATATATGAAACTATTCAGGCATTGATTCCCAGCCCTAAGGCATTTTCTGCAAACCTTTACTTCCTGTGTTTACACTTAAAAGGTTAAACTACTTGTGATTTCCTAGAGTTGAAATTATTTTAAAAAGTTAATTATTAAAGCAAATAGTTATATTTTTCCAACCTGGACTATTTGCCACTGTGTCAAAGTGGCAGTTGGCAAGCATGAGATGTTGACTGCCGCCCTTGGGCTCCAGCCTGACAGCAATGTTTGTGACGTGGTCGTAGAAGCTGGTGAAACCTCCGAGAAAGTCGATGGAGAAAGAGCCGGTGGGATGCTGCACGTCCACCGAAAGTTGGTGAGGGCTGGCTGCGGTCTTGGCTCTGATGCTCTCTATCTGCTCCAACAAATAAGCCACTGTCAGGACCTCGTTCTCCTGGCTGCCCACAGGTCGGGGGCCAACGCTGGTGATCTGCTCCAAATGTTGTCTGGGTTGTGCAGGGAGAAATCAGAAAGTGCAGGATAATTACTGAAAACTGACAGGAAACACTGCAGGAAATACAGTATAACAAACAGAAAGAAAAGATCCCATAGTCCCCTTAGCAAAAATGTACTTTGTTTTTCTTTATTATGAAGAAACAGCTGTTTAAAATGTGTTTGTCAGATTCATTGTTAAATATAACCAAGGGCCTGCTCGTTTGTCTTTTTCAAGAAAACTCTGTTCCCAATGAAACGGTTTCACTTTCAAACCTGGGAGCCTTGCTCAACGGCACTGGGGTGGAGTTCGTGGGGGGGTAAACACAGTTGAATAGCTGTACCACCCTAATCTAAAACCAGTCAGACATTTACATTTCTCCCTCTTAAGCCACCATTGCCCAACAGTTGTTGCGACCTACATTAAGGCTTCGCAACTTCGGAAGGATTTAGCAAGACATATAGCATGCTCAGACAAATGCACAGTATAATTATAAGAGATCATTATAAACAACTCTGACTTATTTCAATCAGTTAAATATCAGAAAATCAGGGGAGAAAATAAGCCTATTTGGTCTGGGTAAAAAGTAAAATGTGCACATACACAACTTGTGTTTCTTCTGTCTCCTTAAGTGAGCATTAATTGCACAAACACTGTATGGGTGTCTCTTTGTAATGACACATCAAATTGCATCAACCAGGATGTAATATTTGCCTGAACTGCTCTTTTAATTTGCACTTGTTCAGTTTCGAAAGATTCACTCTGAGAATTTAAAACCTGGATTTGCAGCCGTGTTCACAGGAGCTCAGAGCCCTAATCAGGTCCCATGCAGCAGTCGTTTGTGGAGCAACCAGTCAAATGACAGCAAATCCTGCTGCCCAGCACTTTTGAGAGCTCAACCGCAGCCCTGCTGACCTCAGATTCAGCACAATAATCCCTGCATCCCTGAACATGCTGAAAAACGGAACTCTTTTCAGCACATTATTTACTACTATTTTGATTAAATCATACTAGATAAATATGATATTAAGCCCCCCAAAAGTGTAGCAACATTTAGCTGTTTTCAAATACAATTTTGAAGTACATTGATGAAGAATGGGAATTTACAGCCAAGTAGCGCCTATTTTAACTGTTGTTCATTCTAGGTTCTGTTTTGTTGTAGTTCCTGAGTAACATCCTCATTTATTCTCAAGTTATTGATAATAACACATGCTTATGTTTCACTTTTTACTGGATTATTTCTGGGATAATGTGACTTTAAAAAGGACATATTGGTTGAACAGTAGTTTAAAACATGTTGCTGTATCCTTCCTCCAGGTGCTGCGGTTGCCTTTAGGGATAAAGGTGGAGGTATACCGGAAGAAAAAAACCAGCAGCGGTACCTACAGCAGGTCTTTATACAAACTACTGGAAAGGTCAGCTGCACTGTTTATGACTCTGAGATCAAATAAACTTTACCTGGCTCTGACCGCGTTGAATTCTCCGGTCGGTTTGCCGATGACAAGCTGCTGCAATGACAAATGAACGAGTCCCCACAGCAGCAAAATAAACACAGAGACCAGGCAAGCTGTCAGTCCTTCCCGCAGCAGGTACAAGCTCACTTCGGGCTTCCTCTTCGGGTCACCCCTGTAGCCGTTGTCTTCGCAGCAGTCCCGAATGTCGCTGTTATCGTGAGCAGCGTAACGAGTCCCGACTGGTTTTAATCTCCGCACAGTGGTGTCGCTCTCCATTTTTTTTTGTGAGTCAGGAGAACATCGGGAAGCGGCAAGACTCAACAGACTGAGGCTTCTTCCTCAAGACTGACTACGGATCGTTGCGAGGGACATACGTAGCGTAGTGGGCGGGGAGAGCAGTTGCTTGCACTAAATGCAAACCCTTGATTTTTGTTTTCCCCTCAAAATACTGAACGTGTAAAATAACTAGGAATATATATATAGAAATTGAAAAATTGAAAAATATAAACTATCGTTATAAAATGGAAAAATGAATACACAAATCCAGTAAACTCTTTTTTTATTCTGCACTTATGAATTAAACCATTTAGATTAGAGAAGTAACTAATTAGCTCTATTTTCTACCTTTTTTGTCAGAGTTGAAATAAGATTTTGTCTTAAATGTATTATAACATTAATGTTTTATGAAATTGGCATTACGTTAGGGGCATGGAATTAGTATCGTCATTGGTGGCTGAACTATTATTTTTGTCTCCATCTAGTGGACAAAAACAATAAAGCAAAAAAACTTTTGTTTTTGGCATTTGTTCAAAAACATAGTATTGAGTTTGGATATTGTGATTGAAATTTAGTTAAACAATACAAAAAAATACTCCAGTTAGGCAAATCTTGACTTATTTGTTATAATTTTTTACTAAAGTAAAGAAGCGCTGGTGAGTCACAAATTACTTCTATGCTTGCTTTTTTTTTTTTTTTTTTACAAAAGTACAATGTAGTTGTTCTAGCATTTTTAACTATTTAACTAAAATAACGTATTAAAATCACTTTATTTAAATTCTGTGTGTAATAAATGCATTATTTTCTATAAAGGAAGTAGTGTTGCGTCATCTTTATACAACCCCCTCCCCCCTCCTCTTTTAAAGCTGCCCTCAGCCTTCCTCGATCACTATCCATCAGAGAGCGGAGAGCAGTCAAGCCGTCGTGGCTCTTTCCGAGGCCGGATGGTAAAATCCAACCTCCAGCGGATCCTAAACAGTCATTGCTTTGCTCGCGAGAAAGAAGGAAAACAACAGACCCTCAACACCATGGCGAATTTAGAAAGTGGTATCTGTGACCTGATTGGGAAGTAAGTCGAACGGACAAGACCCTCACTTGACTACGTGCTATCTGTGGTGTGGGGGAGGGGTGGCTAAACTAGCTCAGCCAGCTAGCATAAAAAAGCGGAAGTAAACGACATTTAAACGTGTTTAAGTCTTTTTCCTGTCGACAATAATTTATACCAACATTATTATGTAGCTTTGGTTTTAAACTGGCTTATAATTGGGCTGCCATCTTGGAGTTTGAAGTCCACGATCTTGGTTTTGTGGCCGGTTATTCAGCTTAAGCCGCGTTAGCAGCGAAGTTGCCTTGCGTCGATGTAGTTAACCAAGCTAGCATGTTAAGTCGATAGCATAAACAATCGTTTTGTTTGGATGTTTGCCTAAATGTCAGCCATAGTTTGCAATAGACTTCAAATGTGACACGTTAATAAACAGTTCAGTGAAACATATTCGGAGATATCTTCGATTATTTTAAGTAATTAGCTCATCTTTTGTATGAAGTACGGATCTTTTTTTTAACGTTAGGTCCAAAAGGCCTGTTCATCTGTCAAGGCTTGCTAAAGGGGCTTGATAATTTAGGTGGCCACGGGGGGAAAAAAACACATTTTTTTAGATCACGTTTTAAATAAATCAGCACAATTGATCACGTTTGAGTTAGTTTGACCTTGTCTGACAGCTCAGTCTCGCAGGTCATTGTGCAATTGACGTTGTCCAGTTGCGAGCCTAGCGGTGGTTGATTACGCAGTTATGGATGATTGTTTTCTGTTTTATAAATGTCTGTGTAGTGTTTTTTTTTTTAAATCCGATCTTTGAATGATTGTTTTAAGACCTAAAATCATTTAAATAATTTATTGCAAAGTGAAAAATATACACTTAAAAAAAAGAGTTATACTACTACTATGAAACATAACCAACTTATAAGATTTACCTACCCATTTAAAATAATTAAAATTTGAGTTCCCCCCCAAAGCTACAGTTACGTGTGGCTGACTTCTGTCCCTCTTTCTGTATTTTAGCACATTTGTCAAAACTCCCATCATTCACAATTACAAACGGTTTCATATGGTTCTTATCTTTTACTCCCCAGTCTGTCCCTGCACTGTAGTAGTACCCGCGGCCCAGGGCCTCTGTGGTGCTCCTGATGCCCCTCTCCCACCCCTGAAGATCCCAGGTGGGCGAGGGAATGGCACGCGGGATCACGCTCCTTCAGCTCGGCCGCTGTATACAGTAAGTCACCATGTAAAATGTGAGCTAAGTTCTTAGTCAAGCAACAATGCAGAATGGCTGAAGGATAAATGTTTCTTTTTTTTTTTAAAGCTATTTTTACCCTTTTCACTTTTTTAAACATACCGTTTATGTGATTTACTTTGTTCACCCCTTTCGCAATTTTTTTCGCATTTTAGGACCGAAAGTTGACAGTTACAGAAGAGCCTGCAGGGAATGGGCATCCTGGAATACTCCACTTCCAAAGTCGTCCTACTGTTACCAAGACCATCCAGTGGGACGCTGTCCTCCAGAGTAGTGCACTCTATGTGGAGATTCCTCTTGACCCTCTCCCTGAAGGCAGCAAGGAGAGGTGAGATCAGACGAACTGTAACCATAAAAGGCCTTTTAGTGCAATAGACAGAGGGAATGGCCCCTGTTTACTGCTGAAGCATGGCACCCTGCAAAAAATAAAAAGCCATTTACAGGGCCTCACAAGTTTGTCTCTAATGTGTTTATAGAGTCTCAAGGATTAAATGAAAAACTTCTTATTTTAGCTGTGCTTGTTGGTTTATCATCTTTTTAAATCTGAATTTGTTTTCTGTTTCAGTTTCATTTCTCTCCTGGAGTTTGCTGAAGAACATCTGAAAGTTGTTAGTGTGTTTGTATGCTTTTACAAGAACAGAGATGATCGTGGTATGTGCAGACATCCTTGTTTTTTATCAAAAACATTTTTATTGATCTTTTCATTTTATCTTGGTATACACTAATTAGCTACAGTTCTTGGTGTCTAACTGTAGTCATTCTTTCAGCTAAACTGGTGCGTACCTTCAGTTTCCTGGGCTTTGAGATTGTGAAACCAGGCCATGCCCTCGTCCCACCTCGACCCGATGTTTTCTTCATGGCCTACAACTTTGACAGAGACTCTTCGGATGATGAGTAGCCATCATTACATCTGTAACCCTTTTTTCCACCATATTAGATTATTCATATATACAGGCATAGATATACACCTATCAAAACCTGTAAACCCTGTGCTGTAGCAGTCTGAATCCAAGTTGTTCATTTCCAACATTTGTTTTTCAGGGAATAAATGATAAGCTGAGTTCCTTTTTTTTTTTTTTTTTTTTTTTGCAGCACCTGTTTTGTTTTCTGATGTTTTCATAAAGGATTAAAGCTCCTTAAAGTTGTTTTTAGTTGCAGTTTTAATGGCTTCTCAACCTATAAAGTTAAGTGTTTTATTTTTATTTTTTTTGTCAAATTTAAGGTGGAGTTTCATTCATGTAAAACAAAGAAGGTCATCAAAGTTTACACTCGAGTCCTCCAACTTTTGACTGATTAAATCCAATCCACTTTTCTTTGAACCGAATTTTTGGATCGACTGTATCGATCATTTTACTAACACCCCCTAAGTCTATTTAATTTTGTTTTTTTTTTTACTTTACAGCCCCAGATAATTGGTACTTTCTAGCTGAATACTTAAGCAGTCTAGACTAGAAGTGGTGAAAAGATGAATGCTATTGCATGTGTCTGATGTAGTTTACTTTCAAGTTAAACTTAAGTGTGTTCTGGTACTTTTGCTAAGGAAAAATAATCCAGTGCTTTGCTTCTGCCATGTGTATCTGACAGTGGTGTAGAACTTTGTTTTGAAATACTGAAAAAATGTGTTGAAGTTATTGAGCTTTTTTTTTTCCCCACAGACTTAGCATTCCTCATCTATTTTTATTCAGTAGTATTGCTTTCACTTGCATAGTGGTACCTGTTGTGCATCTGTGATAATAAACAACCCAAATTATCTTTTCTCCTTGTCCTTTTTGTAATTAATAATCTTTAGAGTGAAGAGTTGTGCTTGGTTTGATTGCTCTTAATAGCAGTTTCATGTTATTGCTGTGATGCAATTAAACACTTAATTTTACAATAATATCCATATCTGTTATTTCAATGTACATATTTTTAACTTTTGCTTTTTAAAAAGAAAATGCACTTATTAAAGTTAAGTTGACAAATTCAACAATTAATTAATACTAGCATCAACTACTGCTTAGCTTCTCATACTTGTGCTCTGTAAAGGAGAAATTGTCATGTAAGTTTTGGTTTAGTTATTTAACTGAAGATTTAGTGCTGCTTTATCTATGAACAAACTATTAAGGGTTTATCATGCTAGCATTGTCCCAGACTTTCAAAATATGAATTGGAGCGGGTTCTGAATAAACTGCAAACCACCAAAATTTTGAATCCAAATATTTAATCGGTACATATTAAGTTTTGACACGTATAAAATTTCAGATCACAATGTGAAGCAATGAAACTTCAGACTGCCATTTGCTGCAAGTGCTTGAGTTCGTCAACAATAAAATGATTAAAATAGGAGAAATGCTAAAATAGGGTTTCTTGAAGTGTACAGACAGATAATCGTAAGCATTGAAGGGAAATCAAATGCGACTTCCCAAATTTATTTTTCTATAGAGTGCATCAGAAATAAAACAACACGGCACTGAAGCAAAGCTTTCACAAGACATCTAAAAGTTGTTAGTATTGACTGAAGGTTCACAGAGCAGAAGACAGCAGAAACAGAGCAAAAGTCACAAGGAACACAGAAACTAAATTTAAAGAAAAAAAAAGCAACAATGGAAGTGATTGATGAGCATCATTTAGCTTTAAAGACCATTTGTTATTGGACTTTATGATTTAAAACCTGAATGATTGAATGGAAACAAGGACATCACAATCAAAACAGCCTGAGATGAGACAGAAGTGGGAGTGCCAGGAACAAGTTCAACCTACGACCTTTACGTCAACGAAGGATTAGGAACTCTGGTGAAACTGGCTTCAGTTGAGCATTACACAGAACAGAATTTAGCGTTTAAAAATGAAACGGCTTGAACAAGGGTTGCATTTTCCCAACTTAAAATGCATTATGCGAGCAGTAGCAGAGATGGATCCAGAGAATGCCAGAGTTCTCCGGGATGTGTTTGGATTTTGGTTGCCGTTAGACCTGCCAACCCACGCCACTTTAAAGAACCATATGTGCACGAGATGCAAAACTGTCACAGCTGCTCAAAGAAGATTCACTCTACCCATTCACTTAAAAAAAAAGTCTGAAATCTAAAAGCTACATAGTTTCCAGAACCTCTAACTAGAAGAGCAGGTTTATAATGTCAAAAAAACCCAACATAAAATAAACAGTTACCTGTAATCAAATATGCCTGAAAGATGATTGGGACTATGGTAGAGGCAGTCATACAGAGACAGCGTGTCATTTCTGCTTTGAATTCCTTTTACTTGATTAATACTTAACTAGCAATAAAGTATCAATAAGATGAGCAACTAGTACAAAAATGCCCCATCAAAATCAAACTGGTTTCTAAAACCTTAGGATCTTTTTTCACTTTTTTTTTTTTTTTTTTGTAGAAATGAAACTGTAAAGTTGTTCAATTATTCTGAAAGTCCACTAATCTTTCATATTTACAAAATAGTTTGGATTTTTTATAAACAAAATATTATTTTTTATTAAAAAAAATCCGGCGAGTTACCCCAAAAGGTTTACTGCTAGATGGGACGGGAGGCATGTTTTTAAAAGGAACTATGATTGTTACTGGAATACTTTTTGGATACAGTTTTGAATGAACAGATGCTGTCTATGTCCGACATGTACACTGTTCTTGTGATTTTTACATTTTTCTGCAACCTCCCATGGGCACGGTTTGATTGCTCTGCTGATTGTGGTTTCGAAGTTAATTGCCTCCCTCTTCATTTGAACCGTTTTAGATCGAAGGCACTAGACAAAAACATGACACAGACGCGTTTCTTTTAAAAGAACCGTCTGAAATGTTTCTGGCAGTTTGGGAGATGTGTTCTCCCTCACCTGCAAAGACTTTGGGGTTTTTGCATTTTTAAAATGCTTCAAAAACATTCACACAATCAGTTTTGATGTGCTAACATCTGAAACATGATAAAAGGTTGTGTCATGACGATAACACACTGAAGATGGTGCATTTTTATCTACACATTTGGTTTATGAAATTTAAAAATAT
This sequence comes from Oryzias celebensis, assembly GCA_014656515.1. NCBI lineage: Eukaryota > Metazoa > Chordata > Actinopteri > Beloniformes > Adrianichthyidae > Oryzias > Oryzias celebensis. The sequence continues at coordinate 12,374,706 of BNCR01000012.1, forward strand.
GTTTTTGAGACAAATATCCACATTGATAGACAATACATTTACACTAAGCATGGCTTTTGGAGGATGAAATTAGGATTTCAGCATAACTACCAAAACTAAAATCTAATCCGACTGTTCCCAATTAAAACAAGCGCTTTGCGATGTTTGATGTCAATTCAAAATATTTGCAGAAAAGCAGGATTTTCTGACACTGCAGCTCAATCTCTTCCTCAGACCTTTTCTTTTGGCCCATCTAGATACAAACTAGAACACAGTTTGGAAGGACGGAACTGGTCCCTATAACCAGACTCCTTTTTGAATGACCACTTTTTATCTTTTCTCTAGTTTTATGTTTTTCCCCATAAGAGAAGACACAGGCGTTAACCCTGTGAGGCTACAGTTAACCCTGTTCGATGAAGGCAAAGCAATGGCTTTAACTCCAGGCAAATCCTCTCATATCCTACCCTAAGAAATAAAAATAAACCACTGCATGAGTCATTAATATAGTGCTACATCTTTATAACATGCTGTCAATCCCCTAAATGTGTGCTAACAAATCCAACTTGATGGCATCTCTGAGTCAGAGGTGGTTTCCCAGCCCGGTGCCCTGAGTAAAATATGAGCTCAGTATTCGGTGTAAAACTGTGCACATGGTACCCAAAATGCAAACAGGTTGGCAGGAATTTAAATGAAGGGAATGTGAATTAGGGGTCATTTTTGTGCGTTTTGTTTTCTGCCGGCTTCTGTGGTAGGATCGGGGGGGCTTGAAAAAAGGTCCTCGGTTTGAATTTCAGGCTGGTGATGTCAGAGAAGACAGTCCAAGTTGTGCAGATGAGGTCAAGTCCCTACTGAGGTTGTTTGTGTATGAAAGATTGTATACAGAAATGGCTGTAATATGCAATATGCATCTGGCCCGTGGGAAAGTAAATATGTGAGTGCAGTGCATTTCAAAGTGGAGCTCTAGGTACTTGACAGTATAGAAGGGTGCACAGGATGGATGCGTATGTGCGAGCATGTCGTATGGTTTTGGACCTCATCGGCCTTTGCTGTAGCCGGGAAAGAACTGGTCCAGGAGAATCTGCAGGGGCTTGTTTTGGATCATCACATAGTCTTTGCCCAGGTCGTGGCGGCAGGCGGGGCAGGTGTACACTTGAGCACGGAACGATCGCTGGAGGCAGGTCTGGTTAGACACAAATACATGAGATTTTAAACCAGTTTATTTTATACCGTTAATTAACTCATCATTTCTTATATTAACCCTTTACTTAAAAGGGCTAGGAGGTACGGCCAAGTGGTTACAGTGATAATCAGCCTAAAACTACCTTGCAAACGTTGTGTGAGCAGACAGTAGTGATTGGCTGGAAGGCCAGCTCCTGGCAGCACACACACATGAAGATCTGCTCCATCTTCCGCAGGAAATTCTGTCAATGAAACACAACAAATACAATTCAATAAATGAATGACATCTTAAATACAATTTAACAGCTCTAATAAATAAAAAACAAAGATGGGTTCATCTGAATTGTAGGTGGTGCAGGAAGCGGCGTACCGGCCCTTCTTTTAGGTGCTCCATGGCTTCGTCCCAGAGTTTCTTGTTGGCCGTGTCTTCTCGGATCAGCTGCTGCTGCTGCTCCGTCAGCTGAAAGGTCTCCTCTATTTTAACACGTTTGGATGGAGGGTCTGCCTCTGCTGACAATTCTGTCAAAGACACACAAAAAAATCTTAAGGTGGTTTGCAGGAAAACAAAAACTGACAATTTATCCTTTTTTTTTTTTTACCAACTTTACATAGGACCCTGTTAGATATTTATCTTAAAGAGAATTCATGGAGATCACAGCTCTCACCTGGACTCTCCTTACAAAACCTTTCTGACCTGGTTTGAGCATCATCTATAAAAGCACCCACCATTATCTCCATTTGTCTTCTGCTCTCCATTACTTTGAGGCATATCCTCTTGCATATCTGCTTCTATGGGCTCCTCTTCTTCGTCTTCTTCTTCATCATTCAGCGCTCTCTCCTTGATCTTTCGTCTCCGTGGCCTCCCTCTACAAGGATAGTGCTTGCTGCGGCCGCCCCGGCCGGGTCTAGCACAGGCCTCCTTCTTTGTCTTGTTAGCCATGGCAGCCAAGTAGCCTGGTGGATACTTCAGTAAGACAAGTGAAGTGAAAAACATTTTTTCTTTTGTTAAAAGTCAGAACATTGGCCTGATAAAACACCCACAGACCTCCAGTAAGAACATGCCACTGACTCAAGCTTAAAGGCAGTCTCACCTGAACAACGAGGCCCAGTTTTTGGGTTCTCTCCAACCCTTCGGGTGTCCATGGAGCTGGTTCCAAATCATCCCGTCTCAACAGGTAACGCCAAACCAAATACCCACATTTCCCAATCTCCGGCCAGTACTTCACCACCTAAAGAAATCAGAAGTGAAACATTAGGACTATACATTTACATTTTTTGGAAGAATTTCCAAAACAAGGCTGGAATTAAGTGAGGTAAAATGATATTGACAACAAAAAGCTTTCTAAACTGAGTTAGCACAAGATGACTCCCCTATTAATTTAGGACAAAACTGAATGATTTATATTTATAGTTTAAATAAACTGGATGCACAAAAACCAACTTAAAGCATAAATAATATGTATCAGCAATTTCTCCAACAACTACAGTTTCAAAACCGAAGTAGGATCGTTGGAAGAATTCGATTTTGATGCTCAACACTGGATGTACCTTGTAAATCCCATCGTAGCGGTTTCCCTCCTCTGGAGCATACTTGCTGATGCGTCGACCTTTGGAGCTACGCACCACTCTCACAGGTTTTCCCGCCCGCCAGTTCCTGGACTCCGCTCCGTCTTTGTCGTTCAGAGGTGCATCACAGTTTAAAGCCAGTGCTCTGCAAGGGGTTGGGTTTATTTAAGAGTAAATAATGTAAATCTTGGATTTTTATTATTTATTTTGCAAAAAAGAATGAATAATTTAAAAAAAGACAGCATCTTTACGAGGAAATTAAGTACATTTCTTTTGTTAAAGTGAAATAATTAGCGTATCTACATACCGGTTCATGTGAGTCAACGTTTGGTCAAAGCTGTGCTCTCCGATTCTTTTGTTTCCTGAGAGGTCACGACCTCCGCTGCCTGTGTAGGTGAACTCATCTCCCCTGTCCTATTACAGATCACCATAACACAAATTTGTGTGCTACACATTTAAAAAAAACCCATGCGTGGCTCCACAATTAAAACCTACCACTTCATCCTCAAAGCCGCCAGCCAAGACCAGCGAATACGAGCCATCACTGCTGCGCCCGTGGATGCCGCCGACATGGGGCCTATGAACACCTGCCTCGCTCACCTGAATGGAGACATGAGACTCACTTTACAGCTCCCTTAAGAGGGAAAGAAAAATAAACAGCTGACCTGCACTCTGAACTTCCATGTGGTTCCCACAGGGATACCAGGAATTGGTCCATAGTGGTTTGAAGGAACAATTGTGCATTCTTTAGTGCGCCCCACACAGGCCATACCCTGTAATTACACAAAGTTTATGAGTCCAACTATCATTTCATCACACTTTTTTTGGAGCTTTTTCAACTTAAACACACGCTGCAATAATTACTAAATATTTTAAACTTTTAGTAGAAAACCCTTTGAAAAACATGTTTTTGAGGGAAAGAAAACTGCATACATGTTAAAGGAAAGACTGCGGACAAAAGACTGCTGGCTGTTTTCAATTAATCCTCAAAGATGTGTTCTGGTAAAGAAAGGAGTAATTTTCCATCAGCAGTTCCAGGAAAGTGGATAAGTCAAGCTCAGTGACATTATTCACATTACACTTAGGAACAGAGAGAAGGGGAAAGTATAGCTGTATAATTTCTTAATTGTGCCGTGAAAAACAATCCAAGAACATCAGAAGAAAAACATTTCACAAAGAAAACAGATTCTTTTTCTCTTTTTACATCCATACCACAGAACTCTTCCTGATTTTTACCCTCCAAGTAAATATACAGAGGGGGAAAGAAGTATTTCGTCTGCCACCAACTCAGCAAGTTTTTTCACTTAAAAAGATGAGAGGTCTGTAATTGTCATCATAGACACATTTCAGCTACAAAAGAAAGAATGGCGAGAAACAAAATAATCCCATTATTTTGAATTTGTAATGAAATAATTGGTAAATTCCTCGATAAAACAAGCATTTAATCAGTTACAAACAGGAATTCTGGGTCTAACAGACCTGAAACCTCTTTTTTAAAAATGCTCATCTGACCTCCAATCATTATCTGTGTTATTGACACCTGTTTGACTCATGTCAGTATGAAGAACAGGCCAGAATACCTGCAACAGTGTTTGAAAACTTTACGCAGACTGAAGGCTGATGTACATTAGTCCATCTGGGTTCTGTCTGCAGTGTGTCTCAGGAGTTCTATTTCGTGTACGTTAACCTGGTAACAGGTCCGGGTTTCAAAATAAAAACTTTAATTGTACTTTCAAAATAAAACATTATATATTTCTTTGAATATTTAAGGTTGACATGCCAAAGCGATAGTGCACGTGAACACAGACAGACCAGTGTAAATCCAGCATTACAGAAAACGTTTGATCTCTGTCATTGCCAATAGAGGGTATTTTACCAAGTATTAAGATTAACTTTTGTTCCTGACCAAATACTTACAAATCTGATTTTCCTTTTAGTCATTTCGAAAGATCTCAGACAAAAAAAAATATTTTTTTGCAACAACTCAGTTTTGTTAATTCAAGTTTCCCCTCTGTTCAATTTTATCACTATATATATATATATATATATATATATATATATATATATAAGGTGTTATTCATAAACTAATGAAATTGCATTTATTTGTGTGGGAATTTCAAATTGTAAATGAAATGGTGTAAATAATGGCTGTGGCACTGATATATACTATACACTATATACAGGTACTTTTGATTTTTTTAAAGTTAATTTGCATCACGAATGAAGAGTAAATATTTTGTAGGATCACAAAGTAAAATCATGAATTTTTCACAACTTCACTTTCCATCTTGATGCATATTATGCTTTAATAGAAACGTGTTTCTTTTTTCCCCTTCAATAAAAATACTTCAATTTTTATCATAGGGGAGTTGTTTTTTTTTTTTACTTAGAGGCTTGTAGACTGACTTTGTGGTGATTCTGTTACTTTCCTTAAAAGAATTATTCAATCTAAGACAGTCTCTTCAGATCAGGAAACTTGGTAAAGAGATTATTGAAGCTTAATGAGACAGAGGAACTATTTAACAGTCGAGAGTCACAGTTTCAAGTAAAATCCATGAAAAATGTAATTCCCTGAAGACAAAAGTTGTGTTTCCTGTAGTAAAAAAAATATTTAAACTAATATTTTTAAAGTAATATTTTTATTTGATCCATTGAGTTTTAGTGGCAGCAAAAGAAAGGCAACTTGAGTTAGTTTGCTTGGACTGAAAATAAAAGGTGTCCCGTTGTTTTTATTCACCTAACCTTTGCAGCATTAAAGTTCTGTGAATCAAAGGAGGAGGCCTTCCCTCTGGCCCACAGAGCAGCCTGAGCTCTCACCTTTCCCCAGTCTCTTTGACTCTCTGTTGTCGCTGAAGGCATTCTAGCTTTTTTCTTGCTCGCTTTAAGTTTCTCGCCGGCCTTGACAACTTCACTGGTGTCATTTTTACAGGTAGGACAATACCTGGCAGGAAAAGAAAGAAAGAAAACATCTCCCATATGGTGCTTTTGATACAAGTCACGCACAGCCCTCAAAACCCCCCGCAAGTCACCTGTACGCAAATTTTATTTCTAATTTTAATTAAACTCCTACTAAATGATGCTTTCCAAAATGAATTGGTTTTTTTCTTAACAATAAATAAAAATAAATAAATAATAAATTGTTTTGAAGGGTACAATTAAAAGTAGTAAACACAACAAAATTTACAAAATGTGCACACAAATACTACAAAATAAAAATTTTCCGACAGTAGATGTCTTTTTTCAATCAAGTTCAACTACAAATCTCAATTTATTAAAAAAAAAAAAGTATTTTTCTACTTGCAGCCAAAAGTAACCTTTCCTTGGTGATCACTTTTCATTTCAGGAAACCACAACTTTAGCACAACTAGTAATCACTAGATTTAGTTTTATTGCTACAGCAAAAAAGGAAAAAAGTGAAACCAGGATAAAAAAAAAAGTTTCCTCCTGTTTTAACTGCAGCTAAAAAGAAGCAAGGACTTTAATCATTCACTATATATAGGCATTATTCTGCACTCTTCTATCCAGTAGAAATATTTATTAATCACCCCATTAGCTAAACTGCAATTTGTGACATTACTATGTGAAAGGGTGTAGTTCAGGGTTTGATTCCTGGCTTTGACATCTAATCTCGTGGTAACTTTATAAAGTTGCCACATCATTTTCCCTTTTCTCACCAGTCCTCGTCATCTGGGATGGTGGTGAGGGGTGGGTTGAGGCAGTAGATGTGGAACGCCATGTTGCACTCGTCACACAGCAGCTGCATGGAGGCATCTTGCTTCCCCCCACACACACAGCAGGAGCAGAAGCGGCATTCAGAGTCGGGATCAGCCTTGCAGTGTTTGCACTCTGGACCGCTCTTCCCTGGTGTGGGTAACGGGTTAGAAATGTCCATGCGTTCACATGTTAGAGGACAAGAACTGTACCACAGCACCGCTTTGAATCATCACATTCAAGTCCGATTTGTTTCGTACGTTTAAACTGTCCATCCACAGCTGACAGCGGCCGAGCTCCTGGTTTCTCCACCTGGTAGATTTCATCTAGAAACTGAATTTTACAGTCTGGAATTACATCACCAGGACCCCTAAGGAGAAACAAAGGCCAAACAAGAGAGATGAACAAACCAGAAAAACACCCCTTCATCTGTTTTTCTGTTGTCAGACCCTCACCCCAGGAGGATATTGACTCGGAGCTCTTTGTTAGTGCGGGAAGTTTGATTCAAGGTCACGATCTCGCCGTCGAACCAGAACCCTCTTTCATCTGGTGTTTCCATGTTGTAGTTGACCATCACACGCATGCCGACTTGGAGCTGGTCCCACCGCAGCAGAGTTCTGGCTCGTGGTCGTACATCTATTGCTCCCATCTGCACCACGCCATTTTCCGGATAGCTGTGGGAGAAGTTTGAAGATTAAAAAAAAAAACTTTTACTTTGTCACAAACACACACGTATATATTCTTAATATTGTTTACTTCTAAACTTTTCAGAATAAAAGCCATCAATGTGCACTTTGGAACCAAAAATCTAGATGTTCTTTGCATCATTTAATTAAAAAAAAGGCTTAAGAAAAACATTTTTCTGTAAAAACAGGTAGATGATGGACATGAAACAAATTTTAAACCACCACATGCAAAGACAAAAACAGTTACTACAATGAGTCTTGTAAAACATACTCAAATGCACTGTTAAGGCAAGAAACCGCTCAATGCAGCAGGGCCTTCACAGCTTTACTAAATGGACTTCTGCAGAGTACTTCGGTCAGAAAAATACGCTTTTAATAAGTCTTTAATATGCAAATAATATATTTAAAGTATTTAAATATATGATTTATGTATATAAATCCGTATATTTATGAATAATATACGGAAATTAAAAAATTTGAAAGGCAGGTTTAACATGAGATTTAGTCACGATTTTTGCAAACAAAAAAAGAATAAAACTTCTTTTTTTCCTCAAACATTTTTGCTTCTTTTTATGTTGTTTTGATGCTCAAAGATATAAATATTGAAACTACAATGACCGTGGTGCACAGGTAGAGTGGTCAACCTCTGATTGTAAGATGGCAGGTTTGGTTCCTGCTCTGTGCGCTCATGTGTCGAAGTGTCCCTGACTGATTCCCACATCGCTCCTGGTGGTTTGAGGTTAGCACCAGTGTTCAGCAGCGGATCCTGCATCAGTGTGTGACTGTGACTGTAAAGCACTTTGAGTCTTCCATGAAGGAAGTAAAGCGCTATAAAAGAGTACACCATTTACCATTTAAAACAGTAGAAGTGAAGAAAAGATCAAAATCATCTACACAGAAATTTGCTTTGATGCAACAAACTTTCATCAGCTGGACAACTAGCCACGGATCTAAATAACAAGTCTTTGTAAATCACATAAACTGTTTATTTATGTGAAAGATTTTCCACTTTTGACTTCAAAGGATAAAAAAAGCGTGACGTTGAATATCTAAGGGCGTCTGGGTGTGAAGTTCACAGCAGCAACTTCGACAGAATGATCAAAGATGACAAAAAAAGAAAAACATGTACTGATGGCTGGAAAACTTAAGAAAAACATATGCACACCATTATTAATGTGGAAAATATTCCTCTTATATGAATAAATGGCAGAAGCTGCACAATCTTATTGTCCTATTGTCTTATTGTCATTTAAAGAGTTTCTTCTGTCTGCTTTAAAGTTGACCATTCGTTTGATTATCCTAAAATTGTTTGAGTTTTGTGGATTTTTCTAAGAATTTTAAAGGAGTTGCAGCAAGAAGAAACAAACAAAAAAAACTGCTTACGTTTAGCTTTAAAGCTTGAGGTGTGGAACACAATCCCCCAAAAAAGTAATTGCTCTAACATGCACGTCTTGGACTGGTAATAAAAAAATGGGGAAAACAAATGGGAGCTTTGTAATCTCCACATCAGTGTGCTCCATGATGCTGGATGTGAGGAATGTAGCGGTGCGGGATTCTGTCTGACAGTTGAAAATATGATGCTAGGAGCCGACTTATGTACCCAGTTGATTTGCTTATTTGCCAAAAACCAGAGTTAGGCTCAAAGGATTAACAATATGTTCCCCATTAAGTTTGTACACTCAGTTCTGTTCACACAGTGGGAGGTGAAGGGTATGGGCGAGCAGTGCTTGTGTGTCCGCCTTGCTGAGAGAGCTGAACATAAACCGAGAACTTCTGCAGACAATCTGCACAAACAAAAAGCCAACAGCAGCTCATTTGGGAAAGGCTTGGATAAGCATAATAGGAGGATTTTTCATATAAAAACTCATTTATATTCAACAGTTTTGATCAACTGAAGAATTAGAATTTGTGACTCTTAGAGGAGATGCTTTAGACCGTGTGCGGAGATTTTCAGCCCAAAAGATTAGTGTGGCTTTGGGGAGAGAAAATAAAAAAACAGCAAAAAGATGCAACACAAAAACAGACAAACGGCAATATTCTGATGTGCACAAAAAAGTAAAAACAGCAAAACTGCATCAAAGCAGAGACTAAATAACATAAGAGAAATCAAATTAAAATAAAATTCCCAAAATCTTAAAAAAAAAAAAACAACCATTGTTTCTTTGTACTAAAATCTTCCTGACCCGTTCAAATATATAGAGAACAAGGACAAACGTAAGTCGTGAGTCCTGTAAAGGGCTAATAAATGAACAAACACCATTGTTTTGATGGTGATTTAACGTCCTCGTCTGTATCATGAGATCCATTTGTTAGACACAATTGCACAACGAGAAAAAAAGATTTAGATTCAATAGGTTTTATTTAATGAAAGAAAAGATTTATTAAAGTTCTACAAACATTGTAAACAGTCGACAACCTTAAAGCAACAAACCTAGAAAACTTAAATTATGTGAAACTAAGATTAAGCTACTCTTATCAGTTATACTCTAGTAAAATATTACTTCTAGAAATGTTAATTTACACAGCACCAACATGGTTTTGAAACTTAATAATATGGCTTTTCGGGATAAGAAAAGCAGGCTTAATTTAGATTTACCTAAAGGGAGTTTACATCTTTTGTCCGTTTTTACGTGATAAGTAAAGAAATATCGAAAAATGGCAAACATTCATGCTTTTTTGCCATTATGACTTTGCCCAATACAAGTATGAATATGATTACTTCAGGCCTTTTTATTTAAAACTGTGAAATAATTTTGCTTTGCTTTGCTTATTAGTTTTAGTGCATCAGCTCTATGCCAATAACAAATGTATATTTTATGATTCCTTAGTTTAAATAAATGGAAGAGACTGACATCAATAGGAAAAAGTTACAGTTTTAAACCTGTTAAGAAGTCCAGCCACATTGGAATTCAAAGTCGACATCACTTTGGTCCTGCAAAGACTGTTCCATTTATCTTTTCGTCCCTCCTTTTAGTTTCTTTTCTAAATTATGATGATTGAGTTATTCTTTTCCATTAAAGCAGACAGAAAAAAAGGTTTACGTGGCAACGCCATTTTGTCACAGAAATCCTGGCAACAAAACGGCAGCAGATTGAAGTAAATTAAGATAGTTGTGGAAAACAAAAGGTACCAGTAAAGAATTAAGCAACAGCCTTAATGAGATCAAGCAATACCAATGTTTTAACAATCTGAAAGAGTATTTTGATGTAAAATATTAAATCTGATTCAAAGTTGACTAAGGATAATTAATTTTAAGAAACGGAAGCTAATAGTCATTAAAATTTATTGTACTTTATGACTGACTTCTTTTTCACTTTAAATAAAATCCAAGCATATTGCTTAAGCATCACACATGTCCATTTTGTCAGTGTATGCTAATAACTAACATCTTTTATTTTTTTATATATTTTTATTCTGCTACTTGATTAATAAAAGCCCTTTAGAGTAATCATCCACGACTTATCCGTGCTACTATATTTGAAGCTGAAGTGTGCTCACTGAAATTACAGGCACATTAACCCAGGAGAAGGTTTTTCTTACATAACATTTGATTTTAGAACTCATGACTGTGCTGTATCATTTTATTAAAGTCTTTTTTTGTGTGTGTGTTTGCATGACTTGTGATAGAGGGATAAATGTGCTCTTCCCCACAATTCACTTTTTTCCTGACCAAAAAGAAAAAAAAATAAGGAAAATGGGGAGAAATCTGCAATTTGGTGCAGAGAGATAAACGTACTGCAGATTTAACAGGAGCTCCACAGAAGCTGACTGCAGACAGATTTCATTAAAATGTGATGCGTTTCAGGCAGTAAAAACACATCACATATACCTAGACTTGTTGGGAAATAAACTGCCTTTCGACTCTCTAAAATGCTAATTCTTTAAGGCAATAAACAGGCAAGTATAAAAAGGGGAATAAAGCTTAAGAAATGTATTTTGAGCATTTAAATAGAAAGTGAGGGTTTGTGTGAATTGTCATTGTAGAAACACGTCCCAAAACAAATGATGCAACAAATTGAGCAAAACTTCCAGGGAATTGACGATTGAGGGATGCTCCTGGGCATCAACATCCGCACAATCCACATTAACTAGAATTAAAAATGTGATGGTGTGTCAGAAACCCATTGGGATTTATTTAACTTAAAACATTTCAAAAAAAGAACTGATGAAACAATGTCCTGTAATATAATTATACTGGAAAAACAGCTATAAGCACCAACATACTTGCATTACACACAGTGGCGGAGAGCAGGAAAGCTATGCCTCACCGATCTCATGTTCACAGCAATTACAGACAAAGCAGAAGGAGGCAAGAAAAGAAGTAATGCTCCCAAGAACTCATGGGTTACCATGGAAACATTGGCTTCTGAATGAATTTGCTACAGAACGGTAACAGGAAAAGATACAGCCTAAATTGCAGCAAGAACTAAACAAACCCCATCCCGCATCCCTTAGGAAGCAAGCAGGCTGTAGTACTGCAAAGGCAAAAGAACTAAGATTGGGGGGTTACAGAAACAAAGACCACACTCGTGCCGCGTGTTGTTGTTAAGTGGATACAACTCAAGTGTTTTAGCAGAGATTTTTATTGCAGTTTGTTGAAGTCCCACTCCGACCATCTTTTGATCAATTTGATCTACGATGGCATTTTTAGCCCAAAAAAGGTGTTGTTTTCAATGACTTAGTGTCTGCAGCCCAGCAGTAGTTCATTCCCCGAGTTGTAGGCATGACCTTTTATGACGAGTAAGCCTGCTCCTACTCTCCATCATCCATCTGTTTACATTGTCTCCTGCTAGCTCAGAGCCCCTCACAGCCACAAAATAACAGTACCGGTGCAACAAAAATGGAGAGCAATATTGGAACTATCCAGCCGTACAGTGTTGAGCCAGAGGCCAGCTCAGAGGAGGAAAACAAAGACATTATTGGATCTTTTTCTCTGCATGAGGATGCCTCAGAATAGAGCAGAAAGAGGAGCTTGTGGCCTGCCATTGTAGCTTCGATTTACGGTCACATATCCCAAAATGCAAGCGGCTGGTGACCTAAACAGAAATTCTTCATCAAATTTGGCAGGTGGCCGCGAAGGTTTTAAGACCAGAAGATTTTTTGACATCAGTCAGTGGCCGCCCAGCACATTTTGCAAGGTGGCAGTCCAGTGACAGGTGGGTGGCAGGAAGGCAGCAGCAGGATAATTGAATGATGGGAGGGTCTCCAAGTTCCAATTGGTCAATTTCAGTCTGCCACCTTCTGCCAATATCACCCCTGTCAATAAAGAAATATTCAGAAATGTCATTTTAAGCTTCATTTTCTTTAGATATGTCATCCATCAGGAGAAAAATGCCACAATAACATGCCATCTTCATTGGAGTGGGTCTTTAAATTCATGCGTTTACTCTCACCGTGACTGCACAGTTGAAGCAGTCCTATATTGGCATGGCTTATCTGCAGAATGTAGCGTATCACAAGCACATAATTACCCTTTTATGCAATTATCTGCCAACATATAATTATGGTGCGTCCCTAAATATATATAATTCCTTAACACCATTAATCTGTGCAAAAATGATTCTACTCGTTAAAATCAAGGAGAGAAATCTGCTGATAGGGTTTAATTAAAATCTGGGTGTTTAAGCACCAAGTCAATACTTACTCTTCATACTTAATGTGGTAAATGATGTTCTCCTCTCTCCCCTTGTTGCCTGTCAGTGAAGAGTCTGTTTGCGAGGTGGAGGCTCCGTTGCTCTCAGTATTTAACACAGCACTAGTCCTGCAAGTGTCCTTGCTTAGATCCTGGGCTTGGGTCTGCTCGGCTTCTGCTTTCAAGCTGTTCCGTTTTGGGGGCCGGCCCACCTTACCCTTAATGGGACTTATCTCCGTGGGAGTTAGTGTCACATTTTCGATGCTGGCTTCAAACCAGGCGCCAATGCTTACGTCTCTGCAGTCCACCAGTTCGTTGATCTGAAGAGAGAAAAACACAAAAATGTTTATTTGAATTTCAAAGTTAGTAGCGTGAACTACCTACAAACACCATTAAATCAGAAGAATCTGGCATTGGTTACTCCATATGAAAACTGTCTACATTGCAATGGAGCGTCTAAAGTTAATCAGGAAGTGTCAAATAATTCAATGTCTTTGAATTTAACATCGATTCAAAAATGCATTTTTGTTAAAGATATCAATAGATTTTACTTTCTTTGTAAAGAAATTTCTTGAATGACTATCAGGCAAAAACAGCATTTTCTGTGTTTTCATTATATAAAATTCATGATCTTTAAATAAAATGTTTACGCTTATTTAGTTGAAATAAATAGTGATTTAAAAACATATTTGCAGAACTAAAACCCCGCCTTTCATTTCTGAATTTGACAAAAACCAGGAAGTACTAAATGTTGCAATTCCTCTAAAGACCACCGGAGGCACGCTGCTAAAGGGAGCAATTTCCCATTGGATCCAATGTAAAAATAATTCAGTTTTTACCCCACAAATTTCCTTTATTTTGGTTTTTGATCAGCAGGTGGGTGGAGTTTCACACTGTTATTGCTTCAAACAACTGCTGTTTTCAAAATGTCATTTAGGTGAAACCCCAATCAATGTTCTGTATTTTTTCCCCGTACAGAATTCCAATGAGTGAGGTTCAGAACATTTATTTTGGGATGAAGATTCAACAGATAAATTGACATTTAATTGAGTTATGTAATGTTGAGTTGAGAACTTCCAGGGAAAATCCAACTGCTTGCGAATTTTGACTGTGATACCCAGCCCTAATGTTAACGTGCAGAGAAAATGTGCTTTTCCACTCAGACACCACATTAGCAGTGATCCTGTTAATGAATTCCATCACGTATGAAAGTGAAGCCAGAGTTAAAATACTGAGAGAAAAATCTTCATTTGCATCACCCATCATCTTAATTCCATCTCTCAGAAGATAAATTGAACAAAGTAAAAAGTAAGGATAAGTGACAGTTTGTGTGAATGCTAGTATGTGCAAATATGCAAATATGTGAGCCAGCTTTTGCGTAGTGTACAGTTGTGTGTGTGTGTGGATTATTATAAATGTGTGTAGGCTTGTGCAGAAAGTCATGTGCTTATTTGTGCAGTGGCCCTGAAGTGCAAATCACACCAATAAATCTCTAAATGCAAAAAAATTAATGATCATTAACATTTTAGAAATCAAAACACAAATGAAATAAAAATGAAACATTTTGGAAAACGAAAGTGATTTTCAGAAATCTATATGAAATGTTGAAAAACAAAAAAACAAGGTACTTTGGGACATCACTAGTTGGATGATGATATCCAGTATCATTTCATGTCAAATAACTTTTGGTTGGAATGATGGACAAACATCAACATCCAATCAGAGATGTCCCATAATATCTACTTTTTCTGGTTTCTTATCGTGTTTCGTTTTTTAAAAACATTTTAAGTGGATTTCTGAAAATTACTTTTGTTTTTTAAAATATTTCATTTTTATATCGTTTTGTTTTTTGGGATTGCGCTTTGGGTTTTTTTAAATTTATTTTTTTTACCATTGTTCACTAAATCTTCCTCATTCCATGCCTTTTTTCTCAGGTCCAGAATCCAAAATTATATATTTTTTAAAATAATGTATCAAAATAAAGTTTCGCTTCAAATAGAAAAAGGATTTCGTACAAATTTACTTCAGGTTTTAAATAGGAAATATAAAACATGATCCCAATTGTGGCAATAAAATCTGTCCAACACAAGAGTCTCTCTACCTCTGTCGGTCTGCTTAGCTTCTAGACAGGACAAACAGGAAGTCACAGACACACTCACAGAATAAAGGAGATAAACACTGGTGTGTTTTGGAAGTGGAGTGTACTTAGAGTGAAATAATCATTTTTGTTTGATAAACACAAGTTTAAAAAAGTTTTAATGAAGCTTTCCTAATTATAAGGCATATTTATTATTTGTTACCATCGCATACTGACCTTGTACAGGCCAATCCCTGGGTCAATTAGTGTGTTTTTGCTGGAGGTGGGTGACTGGGAGTCCTGTACAGGACTGAAGCCGTTTTTTGTACTGCTGGAGTCACTGGTGTCCGGCTTAGTTTCATTTACAGGACTGGTAGTGATGCTGATGTTCTCCTTATCCACATTGGGGGAGGTCTCCATATTGCTGGGGGAGAGGGGAGCCAAAGAGTCGCAGCTCTGGTGTTTGGAGTCGGGCAAAGCGGCAGAACTATCTGTGACAGCTGAGCAGTCCTTGTGGGTGGGGCTATCTGGAGAGTCGGTCTGAGAGCGAATCAGCAGCTGGACGATGTCATTCAGACCCACGTTGTAGTCAAACAATGTCTGACCATCTTCCATCTAAACCAACACAAACAGTAAAAAGTTACCACACGCTTTGCTAAAGTAAAACATCTTAATTAAGTAATACACTTAAAACTGCAGAGAACCTTATTAAGATCTCATCAGTCACCACGTCAATAACGACTGATTGACTTACCAGCCAAATACACAGTTTTACATAGAAAAAAACTCAGGGGTTTAATTTATTAAATTTATATTATGTTAAATGCAAACGGAGAGGAAGTCACAACCCATTTAAAACATGAAATAAAAAACAAAATTTTGAAGAAACTTCTTCTGAGCAACTCCATTTATTTTTATTCAGGACCTTTGTTCTCTACTTTTTCATATTGTGATATTTCTATCACATTGATATGTAACACTGCAGTAAAAAAGCTCCCTGCAGCCTCCATGAGGAGAGCTGTCAGTCAGTCACCTGGAGTATAAACCAGCTGAACATGATCACATTTTTGGATTTCATCAGCCGAGTGCTACCCCTCATCGCATGTTTGTGGGTTGAGGGGGTCTCATAGGGGGTGCGCCTGTATTCCTCACATGCAGACAGCAGAGAAGCATGAAAACGATTCACCAAAAGAAGCAGAATGTTTCTCAAAGTGAAGATGCATTTATGATTACATCACACACAGATGTTTTGCTGTTCATTTGTGAACTAACATTTTCTCTCTCTGCCTTGCGGAGTACGCTGATCTGCACTGTGCGAGAGGGGCGGGCCAACCTTATTCTAAACATCTTAACGTTTTCGTTCAACTCTTTGTTTCTGACTTGTAATTGCGTTGCAAACTTGCGGATTATTACACATTAATCTTATGCGGGAATTTCCCGCATTATATGAGCTCAGTTTGCAGGAATTAATTTTAATATGCGCGATTCCGGCAATCCCGCAGCAAAATTCAGACCATGATAACGTTGTTTTATTTTTTGAGTTTTTATTAATCTTGCTGTACAAGAACATCACTACTTTCATGTGCAAATAAATCAAATCAGACCAGTTTTTACTGTTTTTACAGTAAAATAATGCTGCTTTCCAGCGACGACATCTCTTCTAAGAAAGTCATCTGGTTTTGTTAACAATACAAAACAAAGAAATACCAATCCTTCTTTTTCTAAATTATAATTCCTCGAAGGTGGACTGAGCTCCCAAATGCTGTTAAATCGGTGGTGCCCCTTTCTACCTTCAAAATCTCCCTTTAGAAACTGATCTCTTCATGCAATTTGACCTCGTGCAACAAACAGATTAAACCCATAATGGGATTGTCAAAAAGTATTTACCACCGTGTATATTTTAGCTAATTTTGCTCAGTGGGAATCTTTTGTTTGCAGAAAGGTAAAAAGGGAGCCCGGCAATCAAACATGCCCAAGCATCTGACAAAAGACTGGCTTGGGCCACTGAGAAAAACAAATGCATTTGAATGCAGGCTGAACCACAGTGAATCCACATGTTCATGGATGTTGCATTTGAAGTTGGCAGCACAATTGTTCATTCTTATCTTCATGTAGAGAATATCTGTTTAACTTCACATCAAATTGAACAAGTGCAGCCTGAAGAAAATTCAGTTAGCACTAACGACGGGTAAGCTTCGATTAGACACTGCCTTGTTTGGTTCATTTCATTAGTCCGTAACAAAAAGATGCTTAAGCACAGCTGCATTCACTATTTGTCTGAAAAACCTAAAAAAAATATGAGGCATTATACTGATACAAGATGTTGCTGGAGGAGAGAAATAAGCAGGTTGCTATGGAAACTCCCCCCCAATGACACACACTTCCACCCATCCCCTACGAGCCAGAATCATATACATACAATTGCAGTCAGCACAAATCACCAACGTGAACGCCAGCGTGACCCTTTCCGGGAGAGCGGCATCACGAGATGGGATTTATTTAAAAAAAAAGAAAGAAAAAAAGAAACCATTATCAGCGCTCTTCTTTAGCGGCAAGAAAATGTACTACATGAAGAGAGGGGGACTCGCCTAAAACCCTACTCAAACTTCACATCAGCCCTCAACCTCAGAACGCCATTGTGCTGGGAGGACAGGCATGGCCACCACCTTCATCGACACTCCCCTTCGCTCTTCCTTACTGTTTGACAATGGGGAGGAGAAGCAGTTGGAGGTGTAGCAGAAAAGCAGTGAGGGGAGCAGGCGCGAGTTCCCCGTCCCTGCATGTTTGTAATTGTCTCATGAAATTTAAATCACAGGAGCAGTGGTGCAAAAACCAACCGCCATCTTTCTGTGTATTTTAAATCACTGTCTTTCCACCAAAGTTGGTACTAAGCAACAGTCTTTCCAACATCATCTGTATGTGTTTTGCAACATGCGCCGAGTGAAAGAGGGAAATCAAACAAGAAAAAAAATGTCCATGCCTTCTGGCAGAGCCGGTGACACAAAGCCTCAGTGGTAATTTCAGCTTAGATAGATGGCGAATCACACAGACAGACTAAATATGAGAGAGACAAACAGCAGCGTAGCACTGCACCAAACAGAAATGTCTCGTCTGTTTGCACATACACGCCACTGCAACTTCATTACCATCAGAGCGATCGTCCTCTCGAGGCTAGATGTTGACTTCAGACACACTGTATTATTCTGAAAAACAAATGACTACCAATTAAACCATAAACTGTTGTTTTAAAGACCCACTCCGATGAAAATGTGATTTTAGTGTTTTAATAAGTTCTGTAGGCATTTTTCTGATAATGGAGGAAATGCTTAAAGAAAATTAGGCTTAAATTGGATCTCTGAGTTTTTCTTTATTCAAATCATTGTGAAACAGAAGCAGACGAAAAAAAACTATCTGAAAAAGATCATATTTGTGGCATAAAAGATACAATGGGTGGGCCACAAGCTCCCTGCTCTGCTATACTTGTAGACGACTAGATCTGTGTTTTTTTTTTGTTTACCCTGTCAGAGCTGGCATCAGGCTCAAAAGCTCAAATATTGTTCGCCATTTTTGTTGCACTAGTAATGTTAGGCTAGAGGTATAAGGGGCTGTAAGATAGCAGCAAAGCGTGTAAACAGAAAGCTCTCAGCAACAGGGAGTGGAATGGGAAAGGGTCGTGAGGACCCAACCACAACTCAGATACATTTCTGATGAACTCCCACCGCTCTGCAGAAACTTTGTCCTAGAAAACTACAGTTTATTTTGACTAAAAACTGCATAATCATGATTAAAAGACCGCTGGGAACACTTTCAAAATAGATCAAAAGATGATCAGAGTGGAACTTTAAATATCTTCTCCTGCACAATGTGATCAAAGGATATGTTCACTCTCACTCTGAAGGCTTCAGACTATGGCAACAATTGGCAGTGTTTTGCTGAATTGGTGTACATGACAGCTCAGGGTGGAATATCAATAACATGAATTCTCAACTGAAAAATTCCAGGATAAACACCAAAGACAATAAAAAAATCTTTAGTAATAGTGAACATTTGAGATGTTTTTTCAGCTATCAAACAGTATAATATTTTTATGAGTCTTTTGATTTAGCTTCTAAGTGTATTACATTGTTAATTCCTCATGAAAAACAACCCCAAAGCAGGATTTTGCTCCATTCCCACATCTCTGAGCATTCCTCTAAAACCATGCACTCTGAGCACCAGTCCCTCTCAATTCACAAAAACAAGCGGGTCCTCACATTGTGACATCACAAGGTGGGAACAGCGTCTTCCAGGAAGAGTACGCGCTGCCAGCACCGCGCCCAGGCAAACAAACACACCCACTTTCTCCGTAGAGCTAGCGATGCTCGGCAAAACGCTTTCAGTTTATATGCACAATACGCACATCCATTTTTGCAAAAGTTCGGATGTTCTTTGCTTTCGTGGGCGAAACACAGACACACTCCGGAGGGCAGCTCTAGGTTGACGTCATGAAATGGACACCACCTGAAAGGGGCAAAAAGTGGTGCCTCAGAGACCGAGGGGTCTTACTTCCAGGTAGGAAAAGGAGCTCTCAAAAATGACTCGTATTTCCTGAAAAAAAAAAAAAATTTTCCTTACTGTGCCAAAATTGAATATGTTATAGATATAGATATATTTTACTCCGAAAGGCTTAAGAATAGCATGATATATAGGCCCTTTACATTGAATCTACTTTAAGAAAACTGTGCTCTTGAGTTGATTGAGATGAGCACTGTATGGTAATTTGTGCACCCAGGGCAATTTTAAAAGACGCAGTATAAAGAGATCGTTTTAACACTTCATACATTTATGCTGTAAAATCTGAGCTACATCAAACCTGCTGCAAGAGAATGAACAAAAATATGCTTCTTTCTCTCATGCAGATTGCCAACCCTCACTCTGTTTAACAGACTTGAGCAAAATAGGTCATATTACAAAAAACAATGGCATGGGGTGTGTCTACATGCCTGACACCCCCAACCCACCAGATTTGGTCTTTAGCCCTTCGTTCTGCCTAAAGTCCTTTATTGTGAAAGACCAGTCCACTTTTTATCAGTAAAAAGGAAAGCATGGTGGGAGAAAAGTTCCCTGTGATTGAAATTCCTCCAAATTTATTAAAATCTTGACGAAATCTTTACAAAAACTATTCAAAGTCCAGTCACAAGTATGTCTCTGGCAAGTTAAACTCCTTAAAAGGTTTCCAACTTCTTTTGTTTGAATTAAATTCTAAATTTAAAGGATTTAGGAGCAGTTTCCAGTTGGTAGTGTCACGATCAGGCACTCATTTTTTATCCTTTGGTTGATTGCATTTGTTCTACACCCAAAAAACATGACAAAGATCAACAAATTCTTTCGCCGTGTATTTATGTTAGCTGATCCTCGACTGTAATTGGCCACTAGCCATCCAATATTTACAACCAAAAGAGTGTTAAAGCTGTGAGGGGAAAAAAGAGGTGTTGGAAAGCTTTCACTTGTAGTCTCAGATCAGTGCTTTTCTTTGTTTTTGCCCTTTGTCCGGTCTATCTGTCACATAAGGGTGTGACTGTGCACGCATGGCTGCAGCCAACTCTACGTACGCTGAAATTTAAGAGAATATAAAAAAGAACCTCCAAAAAGATAAAAACAATTGACAAATTTCAACACTGATCCACGCATAATCAAAGTGAAATAAATGCTAAGTCACAGCAAAGGCCTGTACAAACGAGACGAGCAACTAGGGCCCCAACCACGGACAGAAGTTAGAGGTGGAAAAGTGGCCTAAACACATGGCTGCTACAGAAGATGGGAGGGAAGCAAAAACAAAACGAAAAAAAAAAAGACACAAATGAAATCCAGCATTGGACCTAAATCAAACCTCCACTTTGACGGTAAAACCTAATCTATTTACAACTAGTGTGAGTAAAGCCTGCTGCAAAAGTGAGTGAGAGCTCAGAGCCCACATGGTCAGTGGAGGACATGTCTGTTTCCTTGCAAGGGACAAAAGTGAGACGAATGTATTGCAAGATGTGATTGTGCAAACCTAAAATTTAAACAGGTAACAGGAAACAGAACCGTGAAGCAAAGTTAAGGGGCTTTTCAGCTTTGGACCAAGCCAACTGAAGGCAGTGTATTACTTTGAGCTGCTGAGGGAGCGCGAGCAGCGAGCAGGAGGGAAAAACAAGGCGCCATTTTGAAAAGAGAATTAGACCGGAGTTGCCCTGCCACAAATCTCAATTCTAGCAGAGCGCAGGCACCGCTGTGCACGTAGCTAGAGTACGCTGCACGGGCCCTGGCTCATTCCATGCATTACTTAGCACATGGAAATCCCCTCATAAAAGGAACCTCACTTATTTCCCATGAACATAAAGAAAGCAAAGATTTTCTCCACCCAAACCTGAACGGTGATCACAACAACGAAGCATAAGCATCTCTATCTATTCACTATACTCAATTTGTAAGCTCTCTGAATATGAAGTGGAGTAATGCTTCTGTGTGATCTAGATTACATTCAACCAACACACAAAATAATTGCTCAATCTGGGGTGTGCTTGGTCATATAACTGAATTTTCAAGGTTAGAAATGGGACCAGCTTAAAAGAAGAACAAAAATCAACACCATTTCTCTATTATTTTTGCAACCACTAACAAAAACGGCCAGTGTTCCAGCGAAAACTCAAAACATTTGTATGAACAAGTCGAAGTTACATTACTGTCGCTTTGTTACTTTGTAAATCCATTAAGTTTTCACAGATCGCTCTTTTAAAAACTGCTGTTTTAAATACTTGAACAGTTACTTTACTCAAACTTTGTTCAACTATTATTACAGCTTCATCTTACACACTGACCTTTGTCTGTTAAATAGCTGCAGATGAATTAGTGTAAACAGGCCTGTGTCCAGCAGATCTTCATAACACACTCACTAAAGATCATTTTTGGGAAGCAAAAGACATTTTTCAGACACTCAAAGCACTTTGTGATAGATAAATAAGGATAAATCAGGATTATTACTCTGGTTAGCACTCTGGTGCTCGCACTATTAGTTTGATGATTAAAAACTATCCTTTTCTCATGTGTGTCTCATTTGCTCTGGAACGTTATCAGAAAACTCTAACAATTCAGTATAAAATGTCTAACCTCCAGATATGAAAAAAAAAATCAATCTATTTTCCATCTAGAATTGAAAAATTGCATGGAAATGGCCCATAAAAATAGCCCTTTTACTACAAATTTACCCCAAAACATAAAAAAAACCCACAAATGTTTTTTTCCAATTCAGTCAGTGGAAGGATGGTGGAAAAACACCACTGGCATCACTTTCAGGGCACAACCATTTAAAATCACGTCTTCTTTATGTTCTACACAACTTTATCAGATTGCTCCTAGTTTCTATTTTTTTAAAAAAGGATCAAAACGTATCTAAACTATTATGCAAAAGTAAATGTGAAAACAGTTAGTGTACAGAAATCCGAGGGTCTGTCATGCTGCAGTACTTTAAATTAATTGAAGGATTTTGTTTTGTTTTTTAACTCAAATGTTGCAGTGTACATTAAATGAATTTGTTTTTAAAAATGCACTTAACATTTAGAAACAAAATATTCTTCTTTAGTTTTTCACTCTAAGAACATTTAGTTAGAAAAAATGTGCAATCTCACAGTAGATAAAGGCATGGAAATTAGTGGTATTTAGCATTTCCAGTAGTCTTTTTATTAGGATTATTTTTAGCCAAAATGAAAAAACCTGTGTCGTTTTCTAAAATGTAGTTTTTGCAGAGTCGAATGGGTTCATTAGAAATTCGCCTTAAAGTTGTGGGCTTGACTGTTGGTGTGGAATAAGCCCGCCTCCCCTTCCCGTCATCCATCTGTTTACGTGCTCCCCCACTAGCTTAAAGAACAAAAATGGAAAGCAATACTGGAGCTATGCAGCCATTCAGTTTTGAGCCAGATGCAAGCTCAGAAGAGGATATCCTGAGACGCACATGGATCTAGTTGTCTACAAGTGGATGGAATGAAGCAGAGCAAAGAACTTGTGGCTTGCCGTAGCAGCTTCTACGTCACACCTACAGGCTTTTTCCAACGGCATTTTTTTTTCATCTGCAGAACGATTAGAATAAAGAAATATCTAAAAATGTGCTTTTGAGCTTAATTTTCATTAAATATGTCTTTCATCATGAGAAAGGACACGTTAAAAAACACAGTTTTCATTACAGTGGATTTTAAATAGACGGAAACCTTAAGAAATTAGAAAGTGAATTGATTTTTGGTGTGCATGTAAACACAACAATGCTTCAATTCATATTAATAAACGCCACCATAGATACAACAAAGACATCAGACTCTATATTTAGTGATTACATTTGTTTAAAAATGAGCAAATAGAGTTTAATCCTGTGGGCTACAGCTAAAATGCACTACAACTCTGCGCGCGTGGGAGAAGAGCGAGACTATCTCCTCTCTCTCTGGTGGCAATGTAAACAAACATGTCTACAACGCCAGGACATTTGTTGCATGCTCTGCAGCACAGTCCTAAAAAACACAGGAGTTTCCCAAACATAAGGGGGGAAAAGATTCGTACACCCACGTCTTCCTCACAGGACGGCACACTGCGTACCCCTGGCTCTTTCACAGCCACTATTGGCGAATTCCTATCAAAACAGGAAGCTACACATGGGTCCGAAACGGCTTCAAACACCAGAGGGAGGACCACTAACTCCCCACCAGCATCTATGGTCCCTGTCAAGCGTCAAAACTGTGGGTTCGGTGACCCAGTGCAACCTCCCCCCCAATCCCCGGGAAAAAAAAGCGGACTTACCTGCTTCCCACGGTAGAACAGGCGCTGCTGCTGCGGGTTCACCTTAAAAATATCCTGTATTTTCAGCCGTAAAGACTCAATTTTGGTCAATCTAGAAAGATCTTCAACGGTTCGCGTCTCCTTGCCGTCTATGGTGCGAACCTGGATCCACATCGTTGCAGCGCTCTATCACGTCTTCAAAACAAACGACACAATTAAGATTTGTTGGGGTGTTTTTTTTTTTTTTTTTCCCGGACAAGAAATGGGAACTCGTGGACTCAAATGAGACCGAAATTAGTCATTTCGGGGCTCCATTGCGTTCTCCTCTGCAGAGGCAGCGTCGGGACTGTCTCGCTCAGGGGGCGTCTCACACGAGCTCGCGGCGCCAAGCAAATCTCGCGACGCTCTCTGTTAAAGGGCCAGACCTCCTGTTAGTAAAAATAAAAAAATTAAAAGATCCACCTGATGACAACCGCGTGCATTTCAGACAGTTTTCAACACTCAATGTACACGGAACAAGCGAGGTTTAAACCATAGACTGCACCGTATATGTTTTGAATTTTATCACCAGTTAGACTGTGATTTTAATTTGAAATGACCGTCTTTGTGGTTTGTAAACATCCTCTGGCCCTTCACAGCAGTCTTCCCAAGTCGGTTTTATTTGTCTTTTAGTTCCCACTAATCAGTTTTTTGTGTGTATGTTTTGTTATTTTATTTCATTAATGTAATTAAAACGCCTTTAACTTTTTTTCTTTAATTTATTTTCTATTGTACTTTACTTGGTGTTACGTTGTTTACTTTGTGTTACATCATTTATTGATTTTTTTTTTTGATGGGGTGCTTTATTTTAAAAATAACAAAACAATAACATAAACAAAAAAACAACAACACTTGTGAAGCGCTTTGTCACGATTTACTGTAATCATAAAGTCCCGACAAATGAAATTGGATTGCAGTTTCTTAGTAGTTTCTGCTAGAAAATTTTGTTTGAAAATAGACCTAATAAGATATCATGAAAGACTCCCTTATCTTCACATAAAGCCAACAACAACGTTGTGAGTAGAAGTAAAGCATCTGAACAGCATTGACCTGTAGTATACTTAAGTAGACTACTTTTTGCGAAAGGAGACTATAAATTTTAAGTTGTTTCCCATGTTGAGATATGTGTATGACACTAATTCAACATAAATTACCTTTGTTTCTGAAATCAAGCAAAAGTTCGTATATACATTGGGTTTTTTCTCTTGTGTGTAACAATAAACAATCCTAATACTTTTTGTTTTCTCCTTCTTTTTACATTTCTGTAATCATCTCTCTGGTTTTTGCCTGCTCTTGTTTACCTTTGCATTGGTAATTAACATGTCTCTTAATGTAATTTCATGCTTATTTTTCCAAACACTAAGAAAAGTCTGTAAAAGGCCTTTTGTTTAACCCTAAATGATCTTGTCATGTATTGTTTGTGAACAGATAACGTAATGTAATTTTGAACAAAACATGACTGATAATCTCACGCTCTTGTTGCATTTTAGCCAAAGCTGTTGGTATAATAGAGACTCCTGCTGGTATAATTGCCTTGCTAGCTATTTTCTCTGCTGGAGACCAGCAGCAGTTTTCATGTCAGACCGTAAATGTCAGCACAAGCTGTACTTGTTTACTGATACTATGCATTTTGTTTTTTCCCCTTGACTTTCAAAATGTCTTTTAGTTTGACTTTTGCACAATAAGTACGAGATATTGTTTGAACATTTGTGGAGAACTTTAACAGCTTTTTGCTTTTAAATAATTTCATATTTAGTGACAGTGCACCAGAAATGTGTATATATCACAATTGCATAATTTATTATTATTTACTGTGTATTATTGTAGTTACTTGTACAAAAAAGAATGCAAAAGTGAAGTACTGCTTGGCATCCCTACAAAGGCTTTTTAATGATTAAACCTGATTGTCCAACATATGAAGAAAGTTCAACAAGTCTAGTCCACCCATTTCTGATGTATATACAGCTAAATCTGGCTCAATACTGTTGTTTAAAAACAGGTCACATCTGGCTGTTTCACCTGCAATGACAAAGACAAACCTTACAAATGAAGCACAAATACAAGCATAAAATAGTCAATTGCACATTTGTTTGCTTTCGTTGTTGGTTTACTTGTTTTCAAGTTTTTTTTAACTGTTTAAAAGCGGCTAATTTATCACACAAAAAAATCAACACATTTATCTACCCATCAAACATTTAATCGAGGCAACAGCAGCGACATCTGGTGGTCAAAAGGGAAACTGTTTTACTCGGTTACCGGTACTTTTTGTTTGGTCTTTTTGGTCATTTTTTACGGAAGAGGATTAGGGCTATGGAGAAATGAAAAAAGGGCAATGGGAAATTCTTACTTTAATCTCAGAATTCTGACTTTTTATTCTCAGAGTTCTGACTTTAAACTAAAAATTCAGACAGACAGACAGAAAGAGGGAGATCGGGAGGTGGGTACAGTTTATTCTGGACTCGTAGTCCAATCGATGAACATGAACACTTAATCATAAAAACAGTGCACATACAGTGCCAAGAGTACATAAGATGACATAAAAGATGAATAAATAAATGAAGTAAACTATAATTAAAAAAAAACCAACAGAGAAGATTAAAATCATTAAAGAGGCAGCTTCTCCAATGTTTCCAACTACTAGAACAAAAGCGAATAGCACTAAACTTAATGTTGTGTATGGACAGAATAAGAGTGTTTTTAGAGGAACCCAACTTACACAATTGAAATTGAGTATGAGTGTGCACAGTAGAGCTTGTAAGGTATTAATTCTGTTAGAGACAACCAGCTCACTTGCACTTGTCCATCTAGGCTTTCTTAAGAGCACTCTTTAAGCATCATTCTATGCCACTTGCTGTTTTCTCAAGCTAGCTGTCTTATATTTCCCCCAAATATGTGCTGTGTACAAAGGAGAACAGAAAGCCTTAAACAAAGTCAACCCGACACCTTCTGAACAGGGTGAGAGGGTGTTGGCTTGGTCATACAGCACTCGACACTGTCTGTATATAGCATCATCAGTCATGTCTGCAGTGATTATATTCCCGAGATAATTTATATAATCGCAACACGCAAGAAAGCACAGCATTGGAAAGGTGAAAGTCAGGAAATTTCATATGTTTTGTCTTAATTCGTTCTAGAAATCATACTTTTACTTTTATTAAACTCAATGTCATTATCAATCCCATAATCTGAACAGATGTTAGTAGCTGTTGAAGACCAGCATTGCTTGAACTCAACAAAGCTATATCATCAGCGTACATGAGATGATTGATTATGAGATCTCCAGACACACAGCCAGTGTGACAAGCGTTCAGTTGGAGAGATAATTTGTCCAGATACAGGTTAAAAAGAATAGGAGAAAGAATGCTCCCCTATCTCACGCCATTGCTAATCTTAACAGGCTCTGAAACCAGGTCACCCCATCCAACCAGCATATATTGTAGAGCATACCAATATGCCAGAATGTACACAACACATTGGGTACTCCTCTCTTGTAGGGAAAAAAAGTGCTCTGTAAACTTTGTAGTGGTGCTGTTATACGTGGCGTTAGCTTTGCTGATGTGGATGCGAATATGTTTTCAGAATAATCAATACGCTGCTGCTGTTCCACGAAGAGGAAACGGTGATTGCTTTAGATACGCAACGCTACAAGGTGTCACGTGACCTCCACCTCCAAGCTTTATTTAAAACTCGGGAGAAAGCAATTGAACAAAATCATGGTGTTGTATAAAAGGTCATGACTGTGTAACGGGGCATTGTCGTTTTTCATTGTTTTTGTAATAACACAATGAAAAGATATAATGTGTCACGTGACCAGAAGGTTTACAGCAACTGAATGTTAGTGTCACAGTGTCTGGATAAATATCGCAGGATATCATGCAAAGTCCCAAAACGTGACAATTTGTCGCATAAAAAGTGGACACGTATTTTCTAAAGGATGTAAAGAGATGGTCAGATATAGTAGTTCATCTAACAGGCACAATGAGCGTGCTGAATGTAACAAAACGAAACACAGAGCCTTTGATTGTGATGCATCACGCATATTAATAAAGTATGATCATTTGAAACTCTGGCTTGACAAGCACAAATATCTAACCTGATAACTCAATGGCATGCTGCACATTTTAAAAACGACTCTACATCCGTGTCTAACGCCATGTAGAAGTAACGAAATGCTAGCTCAGTTATATAAATGTATATAAATATTGTACAACTCCACAGGCAGAAAAGTGGCTCGCATACGCTCATAGTTAATAATTCTTAATTAAAGAGATTAAAGTCAGAATTCTGACAAAAAAAGTCAGAATTTCCCATTGCCCTTTTTTTCTCCACGGCTCTAATCCTCTTCCGTTACAAATGTTGCAAGTCTTTACTACAAAATAAAAGTGTAAAAATTAATTCAAACATTGTTCAAAACTATGTGTTGTGCTAGACTAGCGTGTGTATATATCTTTTCTTTTTTGTTTACTTCCCCACCTTCATTTAGTCCAGTGTTATAATAAATCATGGTAAAATAGAGCAGTCGCGGTATAACTACAGAGAAGTTTAACTATTTGCTCCACAATCAACATTATTTTGGTGACACGGAACCAGCTTGTTACGTCAGACAGCACGCAGGGTGGAAGTAGAGCATCTTTGGGAGAGTGAACGCTTCAGTAGTCTTCACATTACACTGACTACACTGACTATGTTCCTCAGAAAACTGCCTGCACCCTGAAAATGAACGACACATGGCGTAGTTTTGTTTTTCGGGTTATTGTATATCTTTTCGAGTGTTTTGAAGAAGCTGTCAACTTGAGGACATAGTTAGCGAGATAGCTATCAAGTGATGAAGTGTTGTTTTCTCAGTCAGAGACTTCGGCTAATGCTTCATTAGCCCACTTGTTGTCACCGACAACGGTCCTTGTGATGGCGAGGTGATCGCCCCGCGTTACTGTTTGTCCGCTCAACTAGAAATTCCGAAAATATGGACAACGAACGTAGCAATTGCAGGCCTCAACTTGGAGACAATAGTCGGCTAACGGAGCTAGCAAGCTGTCTTGGCAGCTAAGCTTGCTAAAACCTGCCTTGTTCGGTGCGTATGAGGAGCAACGCTGAAACAGCCGAGGTACGTTTGTAAAACAAATTCTGCTCATGGTAACTTTGTTTAGCTCCTGCCTTTTATTATATCGTAAATGGTAAAACGACGCATGCGTAAATATCTCTCTATGTATACAAACAAATATGTAGACGTATTTGCGTGATTTGTGTGTGTTTAGATTTAAATAAAGTTTATTTACATTTAGCATTAGTTAACTCGCTTTAGCTAACATCTTGTTTGTAGCTCATAATTCAAAACAAAAGTTTGCTAAAAAGAGGTAAGCAAAGTAAGTACAGAGGTTTATAAGTGGTTTGGTCAGTCAATTACATCTCACTTAATGTCTCTAAAACGCTCTTAAGACATCTCAAAGAACGAGAAACGTATTATATATATATATATATGTATATGTGTGTGTGTGTAAATGTATATAATTGCAAGATTGTTATTTGCTTAGTAAGTTTGACCCAAATTGGCACCGGTTACTCCTCTCAGGTGCCTCTACCATGTATCAGGATGTGACGGATCAAATCACAGCAGCTTGTATCCAGCTTCACAGCAAGGACTTAACTTTGGTAAACCAAAGCTCAGGACCTCGGCAAATTCCCTCTGGGATAATGTCTGCACAATCCAAGTGGTTGGGCTGCAGCTCTGGAGACGCCACCCAAGTCAAGCCTGAAGATGGTCTTCGTAATGGCTCCTGTGAAAATGAAGCTATGCTCGGAGGGATTGTCACCACAGAGGCGGATCACCTTTCTGTGTGCCACAATGGAATATCAGAGTTTTCCAACAGTGACATTTTACTGCCTGAGGTCTGCATCTCTTCCAACAGCAATAGTTTTGAGGAGGATATGAATTATGAGGTCCAGCAAGCTTATAAGATATTCAGTGGCTTTCTTCTTGACAAGTACAAAGGACTCACCAGCCCATTCTTCCATCCCACTGACGACGACGAGACTCTAGAGGGAATTGAAGGAGTCCAGGGCCGGATTCAGTCACAACTCAGGCAATCTATGTGCTTGCAAAGGATAAAGGAGAAGTTTATCAACAAGGAGTATGCAACCATCACAGAGTTTGTTGCAGACTTCAGGCTAATATTGGAGAACTGCTACCGCTGCCATGGAGTGGACCACTGGATCTCCAAACAAGGCCAAAAGTTAGAAATCATGCTGGAGCAGAAGCTTACACTGCTGTCCAGGTATTGATTACTTACTTATATACACATGTTTATAGAATTAATAATGTGAATTGTTGCTAGGTGTATAGGGATAACCCTTAACAAACTTGCTCTTTTTTTTGACTGTTAGATGCTGGGAAAACAAAGTATAGATACAGTATGACTTGATGCACAAGCAACATGTTTGTCAAAGTGCTTTAAAAATGGGTTTTCTGGCATTATTTGGTCCAAACATTTTTGACTTTCAGTTGTCAAAAATAAAAAATAGCTCTTGTTTAGACAAGCAACATCAACTCAGGTAATATGTGTTTTGAACAGTTGTTAATTTTACAAGTCCTCTTGAAAATTACATGGATACCAAAGCCTCTAAAAAGAGTGATTAGCTTTTAAAAAGGGTTATTTGTAAAACATAATGGCTTTTATGAATTCTTATTTTTAATACTGAACTATTCTTCAAAACATCTATATTTTTTGATAGATTACTTTATGCCAGTTGTGTGTTTTTTCCTGCAAAATCCATCCATTCATTTCTCAAATGCACTTTAACCCTTTTTGGGGATCATGGGGTTGCTGGAACCTGTCCCAGCTGCTTTGTCCACCGGACAAAGGTGGGTTAAACCTTGCATGGTTTGGCAGCCCATCCAGGGACTTCTTGCAACATGTGAACCATTTTTTTTTAGCTGCGTCTATAAAATACTGTATTTTAATATTTTTTTCTTATAATAATCCAATTTTCATGTTCAAATTGTAGTTATTGTAAAAATGCCCCCCCCTCCCACCAAGAAATAGTTATTTTAATTACTATATGAAGCAAAAATAGTGAATGTTATATATTAGAATTCCTTTATAAATGGTGAACAATCTACAAAACACCAGTGTTGTGATATTCTAATTGCTGTCTATTTATTCTTGGTTGTTTTTTTTCTGTCCACCTGTCAAATTAGACCACTGCGAGAGAAGACGACCCTTGCTGTGACCTCAAAAGGGCGTTTTGGCAACGATGAGGAACGGTGCTTGGGGAGTTCTTCCACAAGAAGAAGATTGGCTCCTCGCAGCCTGACTACAATTACTGTTGGAGGCCACGAGTCTGTCATGGTACAGGCACTACGTCTGGAAGAGCAGCAGAGGGCTAAAGAGGAGAAAAGGTAAGGCAATATTTAAAATTAAAGACAAAGAGTTACTTTTGTTAATGAAATGGCAAACTGGAGGATAAAGCGTGTGTACGCTTTCTTTTCAGACAACGGGAGCTTGAGAAAAAAGAGGCAGGAGAAATGTCCGCTAAGGAGGTGGAAGAGTGGGAGCAGAGCTTGCTGTCGCAGGCTTTCCCCCAAACAGTGGACACACTTTGGGAACTTCCTGCTATCGGGCATTTTCTCTGCCTCGCTCAGACCGCCCTCAATCTTCCTGAGATAGTCTTTTTTGAGCTGGAGCGTTGTTTGCTGATGCCGAGATGCAGCCTCCTTCTCTCCAAAGTTATGTCTTCCTTGCTGTCCCCATCTCATCGAAGGGCCACTCTTCACCGGCGGCCCGCACTGCCGTACCGCCGCTGGGAGTCAGAGTTAAGACAGCGCGTTTCGGGCTGGTATAGAGCTATTGGCTCCTCCCGCAATCAGCCGCATCGGGCGGAGCAGCTTGGACTTTGCCACCAGTTTTTTCAGGTCCTTGGGGAGGAAAGCCCTTTGGAGGATAGACCCTTTCACCTGTTGCCCTTTTACCAGCGAGTCTGGCTTTTGAAAGGACTCTGCGACCACGTGTATGAGACGCAAAAGGATGTACAGGACACTGTGTTGGCCCAACCTATCCACGAATGTAGGGAGTCTATTTTGGGCTACGATAGCAAAGAAAATGCCTATATACATTTCCCACACTTCTGTGGAGCAGATCTGAGAATCTACTGCCAGCAGTCCAGCTCACCCCCTGCATTTCCCTTTCCATCTAAATTAGTGAAAAGGGTAGACTTCGGACTAGGGACAGAGAATGAGGAGAATAAAAACGGGGGAGTATGTGACACGACCCTAATGGAGCCTGAAGATTATGGTAGAAAGACAATCGAGGCTGGTGTAGGTTTCAAAACGGAGAATGGAAACACCGAAGACAGTGCAATGAGGCTACATTTGTGGCCCACAGGGATGACAAATGCGTCTGAACCTGGGTCTTCTGGTGGTTTAGTCTGTGAAGACTCAAAAATAGACTTTAAAGCACATACCAACTCCTTGCCCTTTAAAAGGAGTTGTCATTTTGGAGGAATCGATTCAAAAATAGGTTTAAAAAAGGAGATTTTAGATGACAATAAACAGTCCAAATGGGAGCAGAGACCCTCGATGGATCATAACATTAAAGCAGAAACCCAAGCATCTCACTTGAATGTGGAGGAGCACAGCTACACAGGCAGGTCACCTGCTTGTTCGGAAAATCTGGGCTCCCCACCTAAGTTTTTGGACCTAGGAATAGAAGATACAAGTCCCATTCATGGAAACAAATCACTCCCTTGCTCAGATTGTTGTAAGAAGAAAACGAATCTTGTCAAACCTGCTGAGCATGCCTGTGACTGTGAAAAATTGGACCTCGCATCAAAAATGTCCCCAAGAAATGCGCAAAACTCAAGGGATGACTTGGTTAATGACAAAATGTGGAATAAAAAAAGGAAACGGAAGAAAGAGCCCACAGATGATCCGCTTCTGAAAGTTAAGAAAGAACACAAGCAACTTCAGCATGGAGACGGGCTGTTCCAGACTAAGGCTTCCAAGTCTGTGGTCTGTACAACAACCAAAAGAAAAGATAAAAAGAGTAAAATGGGTGAGGATCAATTTTCAAGTTATTGTGGATGAGAAACATTTATAGAATTTTAAATGTATCTTGGTTACAGGAAAAGAAACCGAATATGGGAAGAAAATTAAAGTTGAATCTCCATCTGAGTCATCATTTAAGGTACCAACAGAACAATACTCACGATTAATATGTACTCAAAATGAAAATATATTGTAATGGAGAAATAATCCTCTCTATATTTACGTTTTTTTCTGTTGGTTGCGGGGCGATATAGTTGGTATGTACCAGTCTTGGGGAACTGCGAGAGCTGATCAGTAAAATAGAAGATGAGCTTGATGACCTGGAAAGCACAAAAAAAAGATTGGTAAGAGGCTATCTTTGCTAACATGGACTAAGACTCTTGCTAGAGTTTAAAAATACAAAGTTAATTTTCCTTTTTATTCTACTAACTGGCTTTTCCCTTCTTTCTGCTCGTTTGAATGAACAGGGTCGGTGGTTCAACAGGAGAGAAGCTGTGAAGGATCTCCACAGCACTCTAATTAGACTCCTGAATGAATTGACACCCTGGGAGCCCAAACTTGTGAAGGCTCACCACAGAAACAGGTTTGAGTAGATAACTGTTTGTGTCAACAGCTTTTATTCAATATGTCCAGAAGACAATTTACTAACTTTGTGTAGTTTTAGGCCCATTTATCACAGAGAAAACGAATATGTCAGCAAAAACGAAAAATTATTTTGTGTTTCTTCAGGCTGCGTCTGAAGAAAGAATATGACGACTTTAAAAGGAATCCAGAATACAACAATTTTATTCGAGAGGAGTGTGTTTCATCATCGTCGTCAGATGACGACTACGACGATGAAAACATGTCTACTGAGAGGAATCTGTGTGAGAGATTGAAGGAGGAAGAACTGGAACATGTTCCACGAGGCCTTTGGAGTGAAGGTGATTTGAGTAAAATGCCAATAAGAACATTCACATCTGGTTAGCAAGTTGTAAAATAAAGTTTTCAGTTCTTTTTTGTCTTTTTAGATTAGAAGTTTTTCAGTCAAAGCAATGAAGAATTTGATTACTCTCAAACATAGCTGACTCTGTGCTGTTTAGATGAGTACTCTCTGAAGTTTCAGAGTAAAATGTTTAAGTATTTTTCGTGGTCCGATATCTTTAATCTAAGTTGACCAAACACGGAAATCTATTTTTTGTGTCAATTTTGATGGCCCAGATGACTTGGACTATGATCCAGAACAAGAACTTTTTTTTCTTTTGTTGCTGCAGCAGCAAAAAAGAGGGGTAGATTACCTTCAGCAAAGGTCAAAACACCAGAGTTGGAACCAAAATGAAGCCAATATATGTTGTTTTCTTTTGAATTTTCCGTCAAGCATAATTAAGATCCACTCCAATAATTTTTCCATCTACGTTAAGTGTTCCCAACTGTCTTTTTTATTTTTTAGGACTATGCCATTTTTACCCAAAATTAAAAAATACAACGTCCTTTTCCAGATCATAGTTTCTGCAGAGTGGCAGAAGTTCATTGGAAATTCACCTCTAAGTTGTGGGCAGGACCGTTGGCGCGGTGTAAGCCTGACCACACTTCCTATCATCCTTTTGTTTCATCCCACTAGTTAAAGCCCCCACAACCCCAACTAACATTCTAACATTCCCGGTCCAATAAAAATGTTGAGCAGTATTGGAGCTATCCAGCCGTACCGTTTAGAGCCAGATGTTAGCTCAGACGAGGAAAACGAAGATGGACGTGGATCTAGTTGTTTACAAGTGGATTCAGCAGAATGGAGTGGAGGAGGGAGCTTGTGGCCACTCAGCATATTTTCTGTATAAAAATACAATCTTTTGTCAAACAGTATTTTTGTTTTTTTGAGATTGTTGAGCTAATTAATAAATGTATCTTTATAACCATCTCTATTTTGGTTTTTAGCAAACACCAGAGAGTTTGATGCTGAAAAAACGTCCACCTGCATACCTCTGAACCACCTCAAACCCCATCTGAGCTGCTCAGAGATGCCTAACGTTACTTCTGCAGAGCTGACGGGAGACTCAATCTCTCCGCTCACTTCAGCAAACCAATGTAGAGATATGGCATGGGCAACTACATCTCCCATTCACCACCCCACCAGTGGACTTCCCAAGGGTTACACTCCCATCCCCACCCTGCTGGCTAAAAGTGTTGGGAACAAAGTAACCCTGATGAAAAGACCTCCAGATATCCCAAGTGTTTCCTTCTCAGATGGACAAAACAAAAGACCTCTGGTATCTCCCTCTTCTGCCGTGTCAGTCATGTCCCACATTTCAAATGCACACATTTCCTCAATGAGTTCTCAGCACAAC
This sequence comes from Oryzias celebensis, assembly GCA_014656515.1. Taxonomy (NCBI): domain Eukaryota; kingdom Metazoa; phylum Chordata; class Actinopteri; order Beloniformes; family Adrianichthyidae; genus Oryzias; species Oryzias celebensis. The sequence goes on from BNCR01000012.1 coordinate 12,409,717, forward strand.
CTGCAACAAATAAAAAGCCAAAGTCAGCAGCAGGTACAAATACTTGGACAGCCAGAAATCACAAAAACATTGGAGGCCAAACCATCCCAGGCTGAACCAAAAAATCCTGTCCACATGATGAAGACGGTGGGTGAAGGAACAGATGTCACTGTAAGGAAGAACAGTCGGACCTCAGTGAACACATTAGTTAGCTCTGATATGGACCAGAACGCTGCAGGAAAGCAGATCCAGCAGTTGGTGATCTTTCCTTCAAACCTTCTCGTTAAAAAAACTGAAGCAAAGGTGTCCTCAAATTCACAGCAGTCTAAGAGTATTCATGTTGGAGGTTCAAAAGTGACCAGCCCCATCTTCATATCAACTGATGTGTCTGGGTTCACCATTCCTGAGACTAAGATCCCTGTCCAGCGGGTGCCCCCGCTAAAAGATGCCAAGACAATGAAGACTTCTCCTGTTTTCTCTCATTTGTCTCAAGGAGGTCTAAACAAGGGAGGGTCTAAGGGAATTTGCAATGTCCAAACCAGCATGACACAAGGAGGTGTCTCAGCCCCATCACCCATCACTACTGTTTCCAGTGCAGTTTCTACTGAGACGGCTAAGCCTACCGACCCTAAACAAGAGCTTAAGACTGTGTGTATACGCGACTCTCAATCCATTCTAGTTACAACTAGAGGAGGTAACACAGGGATTGTCAAAGTCCAGACATCCTCAGACCAAAATGCAATCGGGTCATTTCCCACATGTCCAGTCATAACTATTTCTCCTCAGTTTAAAGCATTTCTCATATCCAAAACGTCACCCACTCTACCTGACCCCTCCACTTTACAGGCGTCCACCACCAGCGTACCAACAGAAACAAGTGCACCACTGACCCAGAAGTTGGCATCAAATATTCCTTCCCCCACCACATATTCTGTCCAAATGGCAGACCCAAGTAGCATTCCTGTTGAGGACTTGGAAAATCAGACTAAAGGCACTGCTGTTGCTCCAAGTCAAGATTCCAGTTCTGCAGTTGAAGCAAAAATGTTACAGACTACTGCTGGTTCTTGTTTGCCAGTATCTACGTCAAAAAACCCTGTTGCCCCATCAATTAGTAGCTCTGGTTTTCCCCAAACAATACAGAGGGTGACCACAAGCAGGACTGGTGTGAAACAAGAGGAGCGATCCTGTGGTAACAAGTATATACTGGTTGATTCATCATCTTCATCAAAGCCAACTGTAGTGTCACCAAAGAGCCCACCTTTCTCCACAAAACCAGTTCCCAGTACAAGGGTCACGTTCGTTCCCCAGCCTTCATCCACCAATTTCACAGGCAGCGTTCCAAAGCTGGTGAAAGGAGTCAGCAGTAGTGGGTGGACAACGACAACTTCGTTTTTAAGTCAGAGTCCAAAGATGGGATCAAGTCCAACTCAGACTGTTGGCAGCTTCAGCTCAGAGGCATTGTTCAACACTAAGAACATTGCTCTGTCCTCAGGTAAGTCTTTATTTTTGAACCCTTCTTTCTTTATTTTTTAAGTTTTAAAATAAATTATATAGTAGATTTTGTAATAGTTGGTCATTTTTGAGTTGTATTTTCTTCAGACCCAACAGAAAACAATGGGGGGGGGGGGAATAAAAATCCAAGATTAAAACATATATATCAAATTTCTAATACAGAAAGTAGAAAATGTTCTTGTTGATCTGCACTACTTAATGTTAAAACCCACTCAGATCATCTTTAATTGATTTTAAATTCGTTCCGATTGGTCTTTTAATTATGACTATGCTGTTTTCATCAAAAATGCAAAAAAAAAAACCTGTTGTTTTTTTAAGTACATAGTTTCTGCAAAACAGCAGTAGTTCATTAGAAATTTGCGTCTGAGTTGTGGGCAGGTCCATTGGTGCATATTAATACCAGTGGCTCCTCCCACAAATGTATGGGTTTATAGCTTATTTAACATAGTTTTGGATAGGCGTCAACCAGCGAATTTGCCACGCTTAAAAAGAGAGATAAGAATTTAATGCGTTAACCACTTTCGGTATGAATGCAACTTTAGAGCTCAGAGGAGGGAACTTCTGGGCCACGTAGTGTATTTTCTAACTCACATATAAGCTCCTCTTCAAATGGCATTTTTTCATCTGCTCCTGATTCACAAGGATTTGAATAAGGAAATGCTCACAAGGGCATTTTTTGTTCTAAGTTTTTTTGATATATGTCCTTTATCATCAGAAAAATGCCACTAGAACACTTTAAAAATACCCAAAAAATATTGTGATTAATCACACATTTGGATTGTGATTAATCACAATGTTTTAATAGGTAAATTATAAGACAATATGTAGCTTCTTAACAAAAAAAGGCCAGAGAAAAAAAATGTTCCTTCATTTTTTATTGTCTGAAATGTTTTAATTTGTAAAGTGTTAACTCTGATGTCACAGAACTGTAATTTGTGTGCACAAAACACATCAACACTAAGATAAGCAGAACTCTAAAGAACTGTTCAGAATTTTATGTCTGCAGTATTACTTCAAGAAAACAAAGATGCTGATACACCGCTATTTGAAACAAACATTGTGTTTCTGCACTTTAAATGGTTTGGGTAAATACTCAAATCTGATTGGCTGCTGTGTATTCACGTACACAAAAATAAGTTCCAAATGCTCTATATCACTGCATAGGCTTCTTCAAAACAAACTTTTTGCTTCATCTTCTGAACAAAAACAAGCGCTAAGAGGTGAACTTTCTTTCTGATCTGATGCTATACTGAATCTACTGTGACGATCAGCATATATGCCGCTTTTCTTTGCCACTGCAAAACAGTTTAGCTTCTTATATTTGGTAATAAAGTGAGATCCAGTTGAGTCTATAATTATTTTTAAACTAAAAAAGCATTGAGGAAAAGCTGAAGCTATGAGGTCAGATTTTATTTAATGTGTTGGTTAGAATCTCCCAGAGATTAGTCACACATTTAGAAAGATAAATCAATTTTGCAGCACACCAAAGACCAGAATTGAGATATAGATTAACATACATTTCCCCCCCAAAAAATACTAATTGAATGTTATTATCTTTGTCTCACTAGGGGTTCAAAACCAGCTGTCAGGAAAGATGACTTCTATTGGACAAAATATTGGTGTCCTATCACATTTTTCTTCTGATTCAGCATCAGTGACAGTCCCAGGGACAAGTTCCTGTGCTTCCACCACCACTACTACTGGACTCGTCTCTGTGACGAGTGTGGTTTCAACCACAGGCTCTTCTATCCAGCTTGGCACTTGTAGCTTTTTAACCTCTAGCTCTCCATCCCCGAGTATCTCATCCATCTCAGTGATTTCCTCAAAAAAAATCTCTGCATCTAATACAACTGGTCTACCTGCAGGCAACACGAACGGGAACAACCTTGGGATACCTGCAAGTATACTGTCAACCAGTTCTGCTCATACAACCACTCCCTTTGAAAGTAGCACGGGCCTAACACCCCCTTTTGTTGCTAACAGTAATCCCTTAAATATGAAATTTAATGTTAGTGAACCGAAAGTATCTTCTCTGATCCCACAATGTCCTCAGACTAAAATCCAAACCCCACTTTCCATCGCATCAACAACTTGCACTGAATCTTCCAACTCCAATCCTGGCACCATCCAGCAGAGGATAATCCTCAACACCTCTACCCCCCTTACTGCTGGCACACAGATTGTCCTAAACAATGCACGTTTCGTCGTCCCATCCCAAGGTTTGGGTCCAGGCAGTCATGTTTTTATCATAACTAGCCCCACTCCTCAAGTGCCTGTTGTCAGTTCTACTGGCACTGGACCATCAGCAGTTTCCAAAGTAGTAAGCTCTGGCAATGTAATCTCCCTGGCATCAATTTTACCTCAAACTGCAGCCAAGCTACCAGATATAGACTCTTTACCAACCACTGGCTCAAATTGGCGAGATGGGGCTTCTCATATCTCGTCGTTTAAACTCGGAGGAACACACAGTCTGGGCTCAGCATTAATCCCCAGTACTACAAATGTAGTATCTGCCCTTCCTCGCATACCTCCTGCTTATCCCAATAATGCTCCAGTACCCTCTGTTGTTCCAACACCTCAAGTGTCTTCTCCAGCAAGATTGAGCAGTCCAACCTTTGTTTCCCCGATGTTAAGGTGTTCCTCTTCCATCTGTCCAACCTCCAAATCTTCAGCAGTAGCCACTCCTTTATCCAAACTGCCTGGAACTCTATCGCCATTGCCTGTATTATCCAGTCTACCAGTGGGTGCCCTACTAAAGCCTATTTTAACAGTTCCTGCCCATCTTTCCTCATTTGAGGTAGCAAACACACCAGCTATTCATTGTTCTCTGCCTGCTCAGCAGATGACAACCCTTAACCAGACATTACAAACCCAACAATTAGCAGTTAAAGTCACTACACCTTCTGCTGTTCACCCACAAGGTTTAGTAGACATTGGCCTTGGAAACACATCAGTTAAAAAACGGATGCCAGTAGTCCCACCAATGGTTGGTGGAACACTGACACAAGTTGTATCGACAGTGACCGTCCCTCCTAACGTCAGCATTGTGTCTAGGATGCAGACTTTACCGGTCGCTACTGTTCCACCGATAGGAAGCACTGCCTGCACCTTTGAAAATGTACATGTGGCGCCTGCACCTCCATCAAGCACCTCTGCAATTATCTCATCAGCTCAACCAGTCACATCACTGTTGACAAAAAAACAACCGCTTGTCATGGGGACCAACCAAGCACTCGGAAAACACTTTGTGGACACCTCATCCTTGGACATTCTTACCGGAGTAACATCAAAGCTACTCATTAGTCCGGATGGCGCTGTTTTGGGCACTATTCCGTGCCAGGTCTGTCCAGCAGAGCTGGATGCACCAGTGATTTCTTCCAACAGTCCCACTGGAGCTCAAAAAACACGTGAAGCCACTTTACAGTCTCAGCAAGCAGACACCAAGTAATCCACCCTAACGAGATGGAGCCATCCAAACGAGAGCCGGGAAATAGATTTCAGATGCTTGTTCTTTTGCAGGGTTCACATCCTATATGATGCCTATAAAAATAGCAGCCTTCAGTTAGAGTTTGATTCGTCCTGCATTTAAAATGCTCTGCTTTGATCTTCTAATTGTTTTGCTAGATGTTTTGCTTTGTCAGACATTTCTGAGGCTGCATTGTAATATGATGGATCTTTTGCCTTTGCTTGAATGTTGTTGGCATTCAGAAATGTACTTCACGGCCAGTAAAGACGGCAAGATGGAGAAAAAAAGGATGAAATACATTTCAAGTTGTTTTCAATTTTACCTTTTTATTGTAATTAGATACTGCTTAAAGATGTACCTGGTTTACTATCCATTTTTACAAGTCTGCTTGATTGTCATTTTGAAAAACAACTTTCTGCGTTTTGTCGTTTTTCTAAATACGTATTTAAATACTACATTTACGTTTTTTATGTAGATTAATAGATACACTTTTACTGCATTTAGGTTCATATAAAGTTTTGGAGTCACATTTATTTATTTTTACCATATAGCTTTTTAAAAAAAAAAAAAAATAGGTACATTTTCATTGAACAACCTTGGACATCTCTGCATGAAAATAAAGACTGCAACTGTTCCAAACAACTGTGGTTGTGCAAATTCAACTCTTACACTTATGTTTGACACTATAAAATATGTGAAGAAGAGATCATAGAAGATGTAAAGTCAAATATAGCTAGGAAACATCAGGAATTGTCTCAAAAAAGATTTTTAACTGAATCCCAAATCAAGTTCAGCTTGTTTTTCCGTATATCCTCTTTCTCTGTTGGTAGCAGTCTGTAGTCCTTGTTCAGGGAGAGTAGGGTGGAGGCAGTGGTGCTGAAGAAATCTTTTCATAGGCCGGTGGAGCATTAGGAACCTGAGGAAAAAAAAGAAATAAATGTATTAAAATCAGCCATTTAACAAGTATATTGTCTCTTCAGCGGCATAAATCTTTGAAAATGTTTAAGCTTTTTTATTTTCAACATCAAAAGTTCCCTTTTACACCTATCAAATGTATTGTAATATTCAAGAAGCTGATTTTCTTGCACTTGGATCCCCATTCTTTCGTTGGGAGAGGGAATTTTTAATCCCTTCAGTCAGGTGACATAATAATCCCCTTCAGGCATTTCTTAAGTTGAATCAACTTCACATGCTTTACACAGTGTTCACAACTAAGTCTTTCTTTCTAACAAAAAAAAATCTCCGTTTGGACATGAAGTTAAAGCATTCATTTTCATAAAAAAGGAAAATTTGTATTTTACAAATAATGTTACTAAGCCACACATTAAGTCTAAACATTTCTGTTTATGTCACTCACCACAGGTCGAAAACTGCCAAAGTCAGTGAGAGCCATCTTGTTATCAGCTGAAGGTCCTCCCTCTGAGTAGTGACCTCCTGTGTAACCTGGAGAACCTGATCTGGGGGTCTTGAGAAGAAAAAATACGAGAACATACAGTCTGTTTTAATGTCAAAAGTACTTTATCCAATACTATTGACACTAAATATGACATGCTCATAAAACATTTGAAAGATTCTTTTCATCAAATAAAAATGAGCTCATCTCACCCTGATTATTTTATAGCCACTTCTCTTCTTGAAGTACCAGCAGCCCAGGATGAGGAGGCCTGCAAGGAGGACTACGAGCAGAGCAATGCCTACAGCCCTAGAAAGCATAGCAGCAAGTTCACCTCAAACATTTATCATCAGAGCCTGAACCTGCTTTGGCTTTGGAAGATAACACAAAAGCCCTGCTTTGTGTCCATCCCCCTGATCTTCAAAATAAAAGCCTTACTCTTCAGCTCTGACATTTCCTCTTCGACCACTGGTGAAATAAATGTTGAAGTCTCCACGAGGCATCCCGTGTGTGTGATTGCACAACATCAAGCTAAAACACAACAGAAAGCTGATGAAAACGACATACACTCACCAAAAAGTATTCTACTTAAGGAGTCTATTTAAGTGTAAAACAATAAAAGTGTAGGCTTTACTGTAGTACACTTAAATAGACCTCTAACGTCAAGCTAAAAGACAATTAAAAGCTGATAGAACCAACATACCCTTAGCAAAAAGTAATTTATTTAAGTGTACTACAAGTGTATTTAATACTAAAAATGAGGCAGAATACTTGTTTTTGTTTTACATGCAAGCTATATATTTTGAACTTAAAACATTTAGAAGTTCTCAGTTAGTACACTTCAAAACGTACACGGTCTATAGTATACCATACTTGCTATACTTATAATATACTTTTTAAAATAAACCTCAGGTGTTTTTGTTGAGGATACACACATACTATAATCTTCATTCTGTAAATAAACAAGTGAAAACTAAGTAGGTACAACTCTTATGAGTCCATATGTTTAATAAAACGATATTACTTGTTTTGATTTATTTATTTACTCATTAATTTTTTATTTTATGATTAAAGAAACATGAACTGATTAATTCTGTTCAACAATCTATCTGCGTCACAAATAAATCCAACACCTATTGAAAATATCAACCATGAGGTATTCGGTGTAACGCATAAAAATCAACAAACTATTTTTGCATTTACTTTGAAATATAAAGCTGTTTTAGGGACTTTTGAATAAAACTTTATTAGTACAAATCAAAGTACGTCATGTCTCCTTACATTTTAAATAAAATATGCAAAAAGTTCCTACCAAATCGGATAATTTGCGGAGTCACCGTCGTCCTCTCGAACGCCTCCTCACAAAGACAGAATCCGGTTAACTGTGTGGGTTTTTTCACTACTGAAATATTTTGCCTTGAATCGTGAAAGACTAGAGAGGTCACAAAAAAACCCTCATGACCGTCACGGGTTACAGACTCATGGTTAAACCCACTGAAGCGGAGTAATTACTGTGAAACCCCGCGGCCCTGAACGCAACATTTTTGTCCACTCGTGAAACTTCAGGCAGGAGCTGCTGACCTTTCATGTGAGAGATGAATGTCTGAGAAAGAGTGCTGCTGTGTTTGGTATATTCCTAAAGTTATTTCACATTTTCCAAATAGCAAATAAAATTGTTAAATAATGAAAATACAAGGGTAAAAAACTTTATTCTTGAAATGCAACAAATCAAAAACGGCATTTTTACATTTAAAAGGAGAAAACATCAAAAGTGGCAAACAAAACCATTGGAACTCACGTGTATTTACAAAATTGAATGTATTTAATAAAAGAAATAGTTGTCAAAACAGACTTAGTTATGTTTCAAATGATTTTGTTAATGAATGCAAAGTTTTTACCTTTTATTAGCATTAATAAACAAACAAACAACAACAAAAAAGGCAGATGTTAAATCAACTAAAAATGCAAAACATAATTTAGCAAGCTTTTACTTTGGATGATGAAGAAAGAAAAACATGCTAAAATATTTAAAGGAATTGCCATCAGCTTGGGGGATTGACAATTGCAAAAGAAATGAAAAACGAGATGTTTTGTGAGTGACAAGTAAACTATATGTCTAATTATTACTTATTTATTATATGACAGAAATAAATTATAGAAAAATTCTATTAATATTGACCTAAAGATAATTTTTCTTTTTTATATATATCTCGACTTAAATGTATTTGTTATGTGAGAAAAAACAAATTTAAATAATACATCAATCATTTCACTATTATTGTGATGATGGTGTTTGAAGATGTAGTAGTCATATTTTACTGCAGGTAGAAAATTGAGACTAAAAAGATTATTATTCTTCACAAACTGTATCAGTTTTGCACCCAAACTTCTGTGTTAGTTTGTAAATAACAAATTGTGCATTTTTTATTTTATAAGTTTTGTCCGGTTACAATGTTTTGCCACTCTTTTATTGGAAATCTTGTTAGTTCCTGTGTGGGTTTTTTTCTCTAAACAACCTTGCACTGTAGAGAGTCGTAGACCAAGTAAAAATGGGCTTTAAGTGAACACAATGGAGATTAGAAGGAGACCAGTCTGACACAAGAGTCTTGCACAGTCAGGCATCCAAACTTACAGAACGCTACATTGAAAGTTTTTTTTTAATCACAAATAGTGTATCTGCATAATGTCTGTCATATATGTCTGCTGCAAAAGATATGTTTCCTCATATCTTAAACCTTTATTCCATTTGTTTGGTTTTTCTTCTTGATAAAATAAAAGCACCAATCAGACAATTCTTATATTTAAAATACCAGTACTTTTCCCAGTACAATAGATTAGTGCAAAGAAACCATAAATGCTAAAAAAAATATATTTGTGTTGATTGCATAAAAACAGACATAAGCGTCATTTGTCTGTAATGACAAAAGAGTCAAGTATTAAAAGATGTGAAATACATGAAATAAACATTAAGTCACCAGCTTAGTATAAACAAATATTCAAGAAAATAGTATCGAGTAATGGTCTGTGTGGAAAAATGACACAACATAGCATAAACTGGTTCACTTTTGTCTTGTGTTACTGTGTGCAACTGTAAATGTGTTAGTAAAGATAGTTTTATTGCAAGATTCTCTAAAGTGACTTTGCAAAATGAATTTATCAAATTGATGGATTACTTTTCTCTAAGAAATATTTGGTGGATTTTTTTTCTGGCAAAAGAAATCTTCTTTTATTCACACCCTTATGAAAGAATTCTTAATTCTGTTGGTGACAGTTTTGTTATATTTCAGTTCAATTAACTTTTTATTTGAAAATAGGCCAAAAAAAGTTGTTTCATTCTATATTGACGGCAGGATTTATCTAAATCAGTTTGATAAGAATATTTAGTAAAAAACATTAATCTGCAATATTCTTTTTCTCCACAAGAAGGAGACACCTGCGTGCATTATGCACCAGTCCCTCATTGATTGTTCAATTTAACGGCAAATAGGCTTTCATTGATCCAAATTAAGGTAATAATTTAAACATAAAAGAGAATCAGATTCATTTGATGTTAGTAAATTATTAAATTACATTTGTTTGGGAGTAGTGAGTTTTTTTTTTTAAAGTAAATATTTTAGTTAAGTGGGAATTCACTTGCCATCTTGAATTAATAGTAAAATAGAATAAAATAGAATTTAACTTTATTGTCAATGCACATGTCGCAAAAATACACAGCAACAAAGGCAGTTCCATCTTTCCAAAGGATTTTATCAACATAAATATATACATTCAAATGTGTATTGCGGACTTAAAAAGTGATATCAGGTATTATCAAGTATTTACCATGTGCAGTAAATACATGGTAAATACATGCAGGTAGTGCAAGTGGTGAAACTGGGTATATTGTGTGTGTGTCCCCCCAATTAATAGAAACCCTGGAACTTGTATAGGACCCCACCACACATGTTTTTATGGACAATGATTTTCTGTCTCAAATCATAATTATTTCCTATCTCAAAATTTCTTAGTGGGTCTGATAAATCAGGGTCATGTTTCCTCCAATGTAGGCATGTGTTGGATGGATTTAGTAGTTAGGTTTGCTCTGAGAAAAGCTGCAGTGAATTCCATCAGAAATCATTAGATTAATTAAATGGTAAGAAGAAAAAGAAAAGACTTTTAGTCCTTGAAGGAAGAGAAGGTATTTAAAAGAGTTTCATTTGCTCTTTTATCCATTTATGAAAGGTCACCTTTAGAGAGAAGAGACTGCACTTTAGGTCCAAATATTTCATAATGGTGTAATTATTCTCTCAATTAAAATGTTTTGATCATTATAAGTATTACAGAAGTTGGTTTTAATACTTGTGTTATTCCTGTGAAATAAATCCAATACAACAACAATAAATGTTTAGTGAAATCATCACCATTTCTCCTCCCTTCAGATTTCCAGGCAGTGAGGTGGGATTTAGGTCCCAAAACCTGTAGGGAATTGCAGCCGTGGGGTTGCTGTTCCACGCTGGAGCTGTTTGAGGAGGACGAAGAGGGAGCTAGAGACTCCTCTTCGGCTCCAGCTGCCATCCTACTCCCGCTCCTCCCCCTCCTCCTCTTCCTCCACCAGAACCACTTCTCTTTCTCCTCACATCCTGAGGTAAATACATTCAACAGTAACATCCTATTTTCAGACAGATTGTTTACACTGTCGCGTGTGTCCGCGCGCGCGCCAGACACAACAGAGAGCCGGACGGTAAACGCTGCCAGATTCGACCTAAGGGGGGGTTGATTCTGATTTGTGATGGGGTCTTTGCTTTGTACCCCTGCTTCCTTGGCGTCGGGTCGGGGTTACGCTTCCTTTAGGCAAGTCCGTGGTCCACTTTGTGAGCAAGAGATGCGTCGGCGAAGGCCATAGCAAGTGCTGCGGGGAAATAAAGGCAATAGGCGACCTTTTCGGTAAAAGTGCTACGAATAGCTGGCAAACCACGGCTAACTGGCTTTGATGCACATTCGGCAATGCTAGCTAAGGCAAGTTAGAATTAAGGCTTTTCCTAGCCAGCTAGCTTACATTAGCTACATCTTCAGTTGTTGCTAGCCGGCTAACCGCGAGTTGATTTTGGCCACTTTCTTAGACTGTTTCAGGCTAGCCGTTGTTATAAAATTGTTATTTAAAAAAAAGAGGTGAAATATCAACGTGAACGTAACAGAGAAATGATAATTCTGGGTAGAATTTGCTTATATCACTGCGAGAGGTTCGGTTAGTCCAAGGAGCCCTCACTGACACGATAACAAAAGATCAAAATGAGATATAACTAGCTAACAATTCAAATGTTTTACGTCTCGCTTTTTCGTAATGGTTTGTTTGCCTCTGTGGTTTAAACGAAGGCCAATGCTCACTCAAGTGAACGTGGGGACACATTTGTCTAAACTTTTTTTCCCTTATTTATCATTGATTAGATTGGACGAGGTACTTTCCGCGTTTACTATTCTACTCACTTTTCTTTCGTCTCTCGTGAGTTGAAACTTCTAGCCTCATCTTCATACACTCAAGGTGTACAATAATAAAGGAAAAAAGGGAAGCAGATAGTAGGATCTACTTCCCTTAGGCTCTGCAATCAATAACCTTAGGATATGTTCAGGCTTGTCACAGGGCCTTTTTTATTTGTCTGTCAATAATACAGCTATAACTATACTGTATAAGGGTGTAATAATGCTCACTTAAATTTGTGAATCCTTATTTAGAAGATGCTTACCCTCTTTGTCTGTTAAGGATGTCCCTGTTTGCTATTGACTTATTAATTTTAAAGTAAAGCCGCTGTTGCGTACAGAATATACAGCCTTTTGCCAAATCTGTCTCTTTGCAGCACTTTGGAGATGTGACGAATAGGAAAACAGTGGTGATCTAGAGCTGCGTGTGCATTGACACGACCTCTTGACCTCATCTTCAGCATGAATGGTGATATGCCTCATGTTCCCATCACTACTCTTGCTGGAATTGCTAGCCTAACAGACTGTAAGTGTAATATTGTTCCTTAACGCTATATCGTTATAACATTAAATCAGAATGTGGATTGTTTTAGTTCCTTTGTTTTTTTTTTTTAAAGCAGGCAAGCTAATCATAAAGCTGCATACTTACTGTGATGTCAGTTCATACAGGAGTTGGCTGTTATTTTTGAAGGCAAGAGGTTGTTTGCAAGATTTCATTTTAGTTAATAAAAACACGTAAGTGGAGCAATATCAAGTAAAATGGTTCATAAATGTATAATTTAGGGCAAAATTAATTGACTACATCTATCGTAGAATTGGATCTTCTTATGTCAGATAAAGTCATGAACCCCATAATACTTAAATGTTACCTAACAGTTAAAGTTCTTTAGGAGAAAAATGTTTTTTTTGGGATATATTTTAGCATTTTGGAAGCATGTTTGTTCATTCTTTTGAAAAAAAGTACAAAATCCCACAGAAACTACAAAAGTTCATTGCTGTGAATTTGATTATTAACCAATCTACTGGAAACAAGCTATTGACATTTAACAAAAACACGTTTATTTGTGAGAGAAGCACATTTATAAGTGGGATGCTTGTTTAACATTGTAAGATATTTTTCTACTATCATAGCTGTTCTCTGTAGTACCGTTTGTTGTTTCTCTTAAACGTTTGCTATGCCTCTCCTCCTAACCCGTCTTATCTTTCGATCACCTTTTAGTGTTGAACCAATTGCCTTTGCCTTCTCCTCTCCCTGCCACCACTGCTAAGAGCCTGCTCTACAATGGAAGGATCTCTGAAGAAGTCAGCAGTCTGCTGGTGTGTCGAGATGAGAGTTTGGTGACTCAGCTGGCGCACAGCCTTAACCAGGTCTCCACTGAACACATGTAAGGATCACTGATTTCATTATCATTTAATGTCAAATTCTTGTTTTTAATTTAAAAAGGTGACGTATATGTTATTTCACCGTATTTGATATTGCTTTATTCTTTATCTGTAAGATTGGTTGTTGTCTTTGCAGTTTTCTTTGGATTTTTACATATTTATAAGGAAATACATATTTTTCAGAGAGCTGAAGGACAACCTTGGAAATGATGAACCTGAGGGAGATATGCCACTGCTGCTTCAGACTTTACTTTCTAGGAATCCCACAGTCTTCGGGGACAAAAGTACGCTAATCCAATAAAAGGTTTGGGATGCTTAGAAGGGGGTACACATTTTACTATATTAGCTTTTAGTCATATTAATCACAAATTCTGCTGTGTTGTATGTGTTTTTCAGTAACTTGAACTAGACAACTCTAAAAAAAGAAAAGAAAAGTTTTAGAAGTTTTTACTAATTCATATCATAACATAAAATAATCTTTCATTTTTGTTTTCATTCTTGGTTTCCTTTCTGTGAAACTTCTTTGTTTAATGATTGTCTATAAGACAAGTGAATATACAAATATTTTTAATTGGAATTTTTTTTTAAAGATATGGAAGTGAATCAAAGTTGGAAACATGTACCTTGCAGAAGTGTGATTTTTTAAAAAATGTCACAACCACTTTTTTTTCTTTTTATCTCAAAAGCAATAAAAAAGGAGATTTATGCTGGAAATATATACAATGTATTTACAGGTTTTGTCATGTATCTTCCCTTTCCAAATTATATGCATATATTTATCATAATTATTAGATTTTTTATAGCATTCAGCTTATTGGTTTTTATTCTTGTCTCTTAGGTGTTTTGCAACAGCCACTGATACAACAGTATAAGAATCAAGTTCATGGAAGTCCTGGATTAAACTATCAGCAAACCACCGTCTCTCAAAGTCCCTCTGGGTAAAGAAGTGTCACCTAATATTCAGATGATTAAAAGGTCCAGTGGCTTTGTACTTTCACTAACAGTGCCTATTTCTTTTTTGCAGATGCTTTGCATCCCCTCAGTCTGGATCAGCCACTCAGTTTGTGCCCCAGCAGAACAGTCCTATACCTAGTCCCTATACTCCTCAGAGTCCTGCTGACTACATGCAGTACAACCCACCCAGTTATTCTCATCACCAAGGTGAGTACTAAAACAAGTCATAGGGGAAAATTGCCAGCTGATTGTAGAAAAATCTATGATCTTTCTTTTATGTTTTGATCAATTGTCCAGTATGAATTAGAAGACTTAAACTCAGCAAGTTTGTTTAACTTTATTGACAAAAATGTACAATGTGGTGCCTTCCCAAAGCGTTTTACTTGAGTCTCAAAAAGCTGTTAAATATTAAGTATAAAATGAATGAAGTTGATCTGATTTTCTGCTATCATAGTGGCTCTCCCGTTTAATTTTTATTTTGGCTGGAACTCAGACCACCCATAACTAAAACCTTTATCCTGACTACTGCTAAAGATAGGTCCAGTTTTTTACCCTTAGTAGTCTGAGACCTTTTTGACATTTTTTTTCTTTTTCACAATTTGCTTGAATAATTTATCATTAAAATTGCTTTTCATGGCAGTGCTTGGTATTTGTATTTTTAGCACAACCTCAACTTCTTTTTTTACAGATATATGTTTGATTACATTACACAGTAATTCCACAATAAACCGGAAACTATTAAAACAAAATCAAATTTAATTTAGAATTATTTTCACTGCAAAAATTGCAAATAAATGATTAAACACTTTTTATGTTTTATAACAAAAGATCAAACATGAAGGGACAAAATAAGAATTAGAAATACACAATCAAAGAAAAGACAAGGTATAAACAATGTGACAAATGTCTAAAACACAGACAAAGCTCCACTGAACTACAAAATTCCTAGGATTTATTCCAAGCAGTGTCAAATTTCTGCGTCATAACTTTTTTTTATGTTTGTTTTAGGCCAAAAGTTTCAAAGCTAAAAACTTTTTGAAACCATTATGTTAAATTTTGAATAAAACCAATGCTAATAGGGGGTTTGGTTTCATTTCTGTCATTGTGAACAGCCGATGAGATTGGCAAACTCACAGATGAGTTCAATGACTATTGAGTGTTAATCTAAACAAAGATCTGTGAGTCTTGACTTTATGTACTTTTAAACAATGGTTTGACTCAACTTTTAGCATTGTGACATTTTCTTATCCATACTTTTACCGCTGGAAGACAATGTAGCCTTTGTAAAGTCAATAAATTGTCATTTAATTAGGGGGAAAAAAATCACTGGAGATTTTATTGTCTTCCTTTGATTTAGTTGGTAGTGGTGTGAGTAACATCCACAACAACAAAGTCCTTGGACAGCTATCAAGCAGTTCATCTAATCCTAATAGAAGACTAGGCTCAGATGACGGCTACGTAAACACGCCTCACAGATTGGGAAATGAGGTAAAGCAGTGAATCAAGTCATTCTGAGCTGCATCTTGGCAGACATTAAACCTTCCAAGTAATCATAAATGTCTTGTGTTACAGCAGGAGAAGAACTTATCCATGAAGGCTGCCACATTTACAGTTAAATCATCTCAGTCTGCATGCTCTCCTGCTGGAAATGAAGAGACTGTAAAAAGTATGCAGCCTTAGCAACTGTTTATATATCAATTAAGTAGAATATGAATTGCACATTTTTAAATTTGTCCCTAACTTCATGGCATCTGTGTTTCTGCAGAGTCCAGGCCTCCGCTTATAATGCAGTCGCACCTGCTTGATGTGCCACAAGGTGCACAACCTGACCTGGTCCTCTCCATGTCTGACCGCCGAAAGAGGCAGAAGGAGAAGAGCAAAGAAGAAAATGAGCATTTGGACAAAAATGCTTTGTATGATATTGTTAGCACTCCGTCAAAGGATTCCACCAAGCTAACTTTAAAGCTTTCCCGGGTGAAGACACCAGATGTTAATCTGACTGAAGAGCGTCAACAGAAGTCACATTTGGACTTGGATCACACTACAGTTGTAACAAACAATAATAGTAATCCGCTGCAAAGTGCACCTCATGGCATTTCACGCGAGTTGGAGGCTGAGCAACACGCAAACAGTCAACAGGTTGGCGTGCAACCAAATAGCAAGGATAATGAAGTCAGTGATGCTGCGCTTGACGATTCTGAGATGGATGCACTTGCAGATTTGGAGAGAGTGGAACGTGAGTCAGCTAATGAAAAAGAGCGCAGTTCGAAAGAAGTCCAAGACAAAGGTAAATTTTGGCTTTTGTACTGATTCATTATTTTTTCTAGAACGTGTATTTGGGCCCTACTTACAGTGTTTTTTAATTGCAGACAAGCCACTGAAAAAACGTAAACAAGACACATATCCTCAGGAACCTGGAGCTGAGGGAAGCGAAGGGCTTGCAATTCACAAAGGCAACAAATTGACGCAGAAGAAGTCCAGTTCTGCAAACAATGGTGCTGGTCGGCCTGCCTTGATGGTCAGTATTGATCTGCAGCAAGCCGGCAGAATAATTGAGCAGCCTGTAGTTGTGTTGGAACCACAGCCGTTGTGTGAGCAACATCTACGTCATCTCAAAACAAATCTTGATGGAAAAGCCAATAAGGATGTTGGAAACAGGCCCGCCATCATCAAGCAGCCTCCTAATACCATTGAGAAGTTTGTCTCAGGTGGACCACCAGAATCTCGTAGGCTGAAGCAGGAAAGTCAGCGGGAATCGAAACCGAAACATGACAGCAACAGGGGGCACTCGAATGACAGGCGCTCAGACATGGTTCACCAGAAGCATGACCAGCACTCAAACTCACTCCACAAAGAGGAGAAGAACAACAACAGCCATCAGTCCAGCCGGTTTGAGACTCCAAAGAGCACCGGCAGGGGGGACTGCAACTCCAGATGTGAAGAGGACAAAGTCAGGCATAAAGAAAGGAAAAAGGACCGACAAAGGGACAGAGAGGAAGAGAAGCATAGAGATAGAACCAAAACCAGGGACAGGGACAAAGGCAGAGACGTAGAAAGGCCAAGAGAAGCAGAAATCGACAAAGACAGACACAAAGACCGGGAGAAAGACATTGATAGAGAGAAAGAAAGCTGTGAGGACAAAACTAGAAGTAGAGATAAAGACAAGGGAAGAAACAGGGATAAAACTAGAGATGTAGACAAGCCAAGAGAGAAAGAAAAAGACAAGGAGAGAGAAAAAGAAAAAGGCGTTGATAGAGACAGGGAGAGAACCAAAGATAAGGAAAGAGACAGAAACAGGAAGCGCAAAACAAAGGAAGATAATTACAAAAACTCACCTGATCAGCACCCTAAGCCTGATAAACTATCTGATCTCAATGGTCGACACAGAACTGGCGAATCCAGCCCCCCCAGACAGACCCTCCCGAAAAAGGAAAACAGGACAAATGGGGACGGTAGCATTAGCGGCTTGGCCGGAAACGGGCGGAATTCCTTAGATCCAAAACCTTGTGAGTTCCCCCAGTACCTGCTCGGTGGCCAATCAGGAAGTCTCAAGAACTTTGTGATTCCTAAATTAAAAAGAGACGTTCCAGATAAAGATCTTCAGCTGAAGAGAAAACTGTTAGAAATTCGGAGTGAACCACTTGTTAGGTTGGAGCGGGTGTCCCTAATTAACAGCTTAAACAAAAGAACCAAACCTGTTGTTGTGCTTCGGAGGCTCAGCATTGATGAAGTGCGAAGGATCATTAAGGAAAGCAGAAGTTCCAGATCCAAGAAATGGTCCTCAAGAGGTATGAAATTATTTGAGTTTAAAGGTGTTGGACTGGGTTTTTCTGCATGTTAAAATAATCCAAAGTTGGAGAAAAAAACTTTTTTCAAGGATTGCAAACTGACAAGAATAGAAACTTTAGTCACACATTAACTTAGGTTGAATGCTCATGAAGTTATATTTATGTGTTAAAGTTTTAATATTTTTTATATTATAATAGTTAGCTACATCATTGCTTCTCAGTCTGAAATGTTCCAAATAATTTTTTTATTAGGCCTAAACTTAAGAGCACATGTAAAGTTGGCATGATGTTTTATTCCATCCATTTTCTGTACCTGCTTATTTCCATTTTGGGGTTGCTGGAGCCTACCCAGCAATTGTTGGGCAAAGATGAGTTAGAACCTGGACAGTTCATAGGAGGGCCATGCAGAGACAGACAACCACATAAAGGACAATTTAGTATTATCAATTAAACATGTTTTTGGACTGGGAGAGGAAACTGGAGTGCCCGAAGAAGATCCATATGTACAGAACACAGACACAGAAAGATCCCAGCCAGGATTTGATCCAGTGTAGGATGTAACGATTAATATTAACAACAATTCTTTTCTTGTCATTATTTGTGGTTGGAGATCCGATTCATAGTTGATTTTGGTTCATTTTGAACAATCCGATTCACTGATCTAAAATCAATCCAGGACATCTGTAGCCAAATTTCAACCAGTGTGATTCAGAGAAAAGTACCTGGGTACTGAGCAGTGCAGTTTAAGCTTTCCAGATTTCTTGTATTTCTTTCAAGATAATCAAGTGTAAATTAAATATGTGTACAAAACAAACAAGTAAACAAGAATTAATAGCAAATCCATTCACATATGAGTTTCACTAAGTTCATTCCACTGTTGTTTTTCCACATAAAAATAATACAAAAGGAACATCATTAACCATTCTACCACTCTGTATGGTCACATGTATTTGCAAAATTCAAAGTGTTTTCACACATTTGATGGCATCACGTGTGTTTTGTCCGCTGTGATGGTACTTGGTTTACGTTACAGTAAAATAAATTTATCGTGTCTCAATCTAAATGGTATTTTCCAAGCTCGATTATCAATTTATCTCATTTTGAAACATTTTTTTAAATGGTAAAGGTTGATTAGATTTGATTCTGCCTCAGACAGATTGATCTGGTCGGATCTTCGGAATAGAAATCAATTCATTGATTAACCGTTACACCTGCTAATCCAGAGACTTCTTGCTGTGAGGCGAGAATGCATTTCTATAAAATCAGCAGATGGCAAATAGAACAGGAGTCAAAAAGTTTACTCATTATTTTGTTTATGTTTTTTATTTTGTTGTTTTCTCCACATTTTACATAATCTATTAAAACTTTATTATTTTAACAGCTGTAAATTACACAAAAGCTTTTATTTAATATAGCAAACAATCAGTGATTGATCATGACTGATTTACATCCTGACTTAACTGCTCTTTTTGTGCATCAAAAAATGCCAAACGGTCTGCATCTCCATTTCAAAGAAAACTTTGTCTATTTAGCTACAAAAATTAAATCATGTTTTATCATGTGTTTACAGGGTGTTATTTTATTACTAAAGCAGCATTTTTTAAATGTGTATTTGATAAATTTGCTGGTTCAGGGATCTCGTTACATGCGACCTGGTAATTTATGGATTTATGACTAAACGATCAGTTTTACATTTGCTGTTGACTTCTCTTTGTTCGATTTTAAAATCAAATGACAAAATATTCAATGAGGTGTTTTATTATTAATTAACAACCAAAAATCTAACCAGATTACTTGTGCGTAGAATGACTTTTTTTCATACCTACAGGGACATTTGAGGGGACAAACAAACGAAGACATAGTTTGATTGGAAAACGCTCCAATTACACTGAGATGGACTCAGAGGATGAAGATGAAGACAATGAATCTGAGTCTAACAATGAATGTGAGGTTTTAACCATATAATTCCTTGTGTTTGTTGGTAGAACATCCTTGAATGTAATGACAATGTCATCTACACCTGCAAAAATATTGTTTTTCCAAAACATAGTGTTAAATAAAAGAAAAACACTCAAAATGAGATATTTTACTCACATTCTGTTCTGTTGTGTTTTGCTTTTCTTTGTTGTTTCAGCTTCAAGGAAACGGTTTAAGAAGGACCATGACAAGACGTGGAAATACGAGGAGAAAAGAGGATCAAAGGATCATCAGAGAGGTTTTCATAATTCACGCCGAGGTTCTGTTGGTCGCCATCGTTTTGATGACGATTCAGAAAGAGACTCCCCTCCAACAAGCCTAAGTGACAGTAAGTTCGCCTTACAAAAAAATTTCCTAAAGGGATGTCTTCTTTTAAAGCCAGCTAGACTGGAACTCCTGGTGATAGAAATATTATTATTGTAAATATATATCATATTATTTGCGCATATTCATGACTAAATAACTTTAGGAGCTTTTTATTATTTTGAGGTCAGGACACTGTATAAAGATGAAGATTAGTTAAGTGTGACTAAATTAAATAATGTAAACTCTCCAAATGTCGAAATATGAAAGTTTACAAGGTGGAATAGAAGCAAACAAACCACAGCCTAAAATTATAAGCCTGTTTGAAATGGAAATCTCTGAGATTGTGTATTAAAAAGCTCCAGGTAATTACCAGATTTACAATATTGAAAAATACAAAGTAAAATAAAAAAAATAAAACAACTGATTCACAGGAGGTTGAAACTTCAAACTTCAAACTTTATTTATTTGTACAGCGCCTTTCCTTCTTGTGAAAACCCAAGGCGCTTTACATAAAAATAAATAAATAAAAATATAATAAGATAAGAATAATATTAAAAATATAATAATAGCAAAAAAAATACAATTACAATTATAATCACCCATCCCTCCCCAGCTCCTCCCTCATCCACCCAGCCCCCACAATACATGACACCCCCCACAGGAAAACTGAACAAAGATTAAAAACTGCAGCTCTAAGGAAAAAGTCTGAAGCATTGGTTGATTAATTTGATCCGGTATTATCGGATCAAACTTTTCTTTTTAAGGCTTTTAAAAAAGTAAGAAAGTAAACAATGTTTGGAATTCAGCTTTTGCATTTTAGACAAAAATTTGATGGACACTGGCGCAAAACTAGCCTCAACACCTCAAATTCAGGGGTTTCGTGCTAAGATTAACAGATGGATCCCCTTTGGGAGTATGTATGTTCTCCTTGTTCTTGCAGAGATAGTCTTCTGTAATATGCTTTTATTTATTTATTCTCCCGATTTGTGATTCTACAGCAGACAGTTGCAGTATGAGCGAGCACGCATGGATTTCTATACTTCTTCCATATTCACTGTTTCCAAATGGTGTTAGAATCAGAGAGACTAACTTCAGCTTTGTGTAATAAAAGTTTTTTTTTCAGTTAAACGCTGAACAATAACAATTCAGAAGTCAGTTAAATCTTTTAGATCAGTGATTACCTAAAAAGCTGACAAATTTCAGACAAATTTCTGATTGGAAAAAACGGCATCTGTCTGTTGATGCACTGTTCAGGTTCAAAGAAATTAGCATTTATTGGAGTGAGTTAAAATGCCAAAAGAAACAGAGGGAAATTAATGCAAAACATACTTGGTAAAAAATAAAATAATGTATTTTGCTGTAAGAAACCAATGCTGTGTTTTTAATGTCCAACCAGGGCTGAACTCTGAAATCCTTTTGATTGTTTTTGACAAGTTTCACACTGATGACTGCAAATACTTGTGATCAGGCCAATTCCTGGGGTGATGGATATATTTTTATTTCACAAATATGGTGAAATATTTATGCTAACAAATTCTGTGATCACCTATATTGTCTTTAGTTGCCAAGAAAATGAAGAAAAAGGAAAAACAGAAGAAAAAGATGGTTTATGATTTGAGTATGACAACAGAAGGTACTGATTTTACTTCTATTATGATGCCAACGCCTTTCTTTCATATCATTTTGTCATGAACATGTTCTAAATTTATTTTGTAGAATTGATGGACTCCTCTACATTTAAGAGATTTACAGCTAGTATGGACAACATTCTCGAGAGCCTGGAGGATGTGGATCTGAACGGCACAGGTCAACAGGAATTCTGTCTTTTCCAAGCTTAATCAAAATGTGTTGGATTGTTGAGTTGAAAAATGTTTTTGTCTCGATCAAACAGATGAGGATGATGATGAAATACCCCCAGAGCTTTTACTGGGAAAGCAACAGTTGAGTGAGTTAAGCAGCGATTCTAACAAGATCAAAATGATGGGGATATTTAATAAGGTAAGACAAGTCTGCTCAGTTATATTTAGAATGCAGGCTGAAAAAAAACCCACTTTACAGCTGTACTGTTGTTAATTCACTACTATTTGTTTTTCATAGTTTTCTTCTTCTAAAATGGTGAAAATTTTGAATATCCTGGAGAAGAACATTCAGGACAGTGTCAAACTGTCTACCTTGATGAGTCAGGTAACCTGTCAGATATAAGAATTTGATGCTTACAAGCTCAACTTCAAAAGCAGTTTGTGTATTTGCATGTTTTCATTGGATTTTCTTTTAGGATAATGAATCAATGGATGAGGAACGATTGTGGCGCGACCTCATAATGGAAAGAGTGACCAAGTCTGCTGACGCCTGTCTGACTGCGCTGAACATAATGACGTCTCCCCGCATGCCTAAAGCAGTTTATATCGAGGATGTGATTGAAAGGGTGTTGCAGTTCACCAAGTTCCACCTGCAGAACACTTTGTACCCTCAGTATGACCCTGCCTACCGGCTGGATCGCCACGGAGGTCAGTCCCAGTGGATGACTGTTGTTCTGACTTTCATAATTGTTCTGTCCTATGGGGGTATGATCAATTATAAGCAATATAACATGTTAGATGTTGTTTTTGAACCTTTAGGTTCAAAAATAATATATTTATTCAGTCTTTGATTACTTTTTCGTTGTTAAGACATGCAGAGCCAGTATTTGGAGTCAGTATTCCAGCTCATAGATTGTCACCATAGATATTGTCTCAAAGGTATAGGTGCAAAGCCGATATGAAAAGCGGCTTTTCTCCACATCAGAATCAGAAGATTCCTGTTGATCACATAAACAAACGAAGAGTTGCTGTATGTCAAGGAGCGTGTAAAGGATGAACAGGACCTGACTTACTTGTTTAACAAGCCACCTAGTGGCCACTCTGTGAATTAACCAGGCTGCAGTTACTTGCGTTTTCAAACTACCGGTAGTCTCAAACAGGAAGTGCATGAGTTGGGCCTTGGCTGTACTGCAGAAATATTTTCCCTGTAAAAATGTAAAGTTTCTTGGGGGCAAAAGAGCACATTCCTTTACCTACAAGTTGTCTTATTTGCTTAGATGCTTGTAGAATTGTTATCTGCCCCAGTATAACATTTAATATTTCACACACATTCCTGTTTTTGTTTTGAATGAGCCCATCCTAATATTTATATCCCTTCCATCCTCCTCACCCAGGTGGCACTTCAAAGTCCAAAAAAGCAAAGTTTTCCTCCCACAAACAGAAAGTGGTCGTCGTGCTCTACAACAAAGTGTGTGACATTATCAGCAACATCTCAGAGCTCCTTGAAATCCAACTGCTAACCGATACAACTATTCTCCAGGTGCAGTTGTCACTTTATTGTGGGTCAAACTGACGGCCTTGTGTCACCTTTTAACTGTTTAACCTTGTGCCTGAACATTTCTGCACCCATGATTATAGGTGTCGAGCCTTGGCATCACACCCTTCTTTGTGGAGAATGTCAGCGAACTGCAGCTATGCGCCATCACATTAGTGACAGCAGTAAGTCTGCCCCTTGCACGCTACTTTAGAGTTGTTTAAATTACGGTAGTAGTTTGCTCAAACATGCATTTCTCTCTTCAGGTGTTCTCTCGCTACGAAAAGCACAGGCAGCTCATCCTTGAGGAGATTTTTAACTCCCTGGCGAGACTACCTACAAATAAACGTGGTCTCAGGAACTTTAGGTAACTGTGAACATATTTGCTCAGCAACATTGATAAATCCACCTGCAGTCTTTCTGTGCCCTCATGGGCTCTGCTGTGTGATGCTCCCCAGGCTTAACAGCTGTGATTCAGATGGCGAGGCCTTGTACATCCAGATGGTTTCAGCCCTCGTTTTTCAGCTCATTCAGTGTGTGATTCGCCTTCCGTCAGAGAAAGAGAATGAGGAGGAACAAAAAAAGAAGGTGGCTACAGAAGATTAATATCTTTCTGTGTTTAATTAATTAGACAGCACTTGTGCCTCAGAATCTAGTTTAATCCGTTTTTTTTTTTTACTTTTTCCAAGGTGGACAAAGATGTCTTCATAACAAACTCCTATGAAACTGCTATGAGGACGGCACAGAACTTTCTCTCTGTATTCCTCAAAAAGTAAATTCTTATTGTTTAATGCATTTTTTTCAAAATGTGTCTCGAGCTGCAATTTGATCCTGGTACAAATTATTTAAAAAATGGTGTCTGATTTGTTTCAGATGTGGCAGTAAACAAGGAGAGGATGATTACCGGCCTCTCTTTGAGAACTTCATTCATGACCTGCTGTCTGCAGTGAACAAACCCGAGTGGCCTGCTGCTGAACTACTGCTTAGCTTACTGGGGCGACTGCTGGTGCGAAACGCCATTTTCTCCATAGGCGTCGTTGCTTATTTGTTTTGTTTTATAAGGTATTTGTTCGTCATACGAGTCTCTTTTGCTGCAGGTGCACCAATTCAGTAACAAACAAACAGAAATGGCGCTCAGGGTGGCGTCGTTGGACTACCTTGGCACAGTTGCGTCTCGTCTGCGCAAGGATGCTGTTGCTAACAAGATGGACCAAAAGGATATAAATCGCATCCTTAGAGAGGTGAGCAACACAGTTACACCCATCTAAAAAGTGAGCTTGAACTGTTCTAGCTAGATTACAATTGTATTCATTTTTGCAGATGCCTGGCAGTGATGAGACACAACAACTTCAGAAAGCTTTGCTGAATTTTCTAGACGAAAGCTCCGACACAGATCCAGCTTTAGCAGTAATTGCTTTACGTCACTAAAATAAATTTGTGAATCAATTTCAATGTTTTTATTAGTATAATTAAACTCTATTTGTTGTATTTTATTATCCTTATGTTTGGCATTGTAATAAGTGGGACTTAATACTTTATATATGAAACACTTTGTGCTTCTGTTTTCAAATCATTTGACGTTGTGTGTATGCATTGTTTTCCATCAGTTTGCAAGGAATTTTTATATCGCTCAGTGGTACAGAGACGCCACAACAGAAGTGGAGAAAGCACTGAAGTCCCAAAATGACGATGAGGACACAAAGTTTCACCATCTCTCCAAAGCGGATGATTCAACCGAGGACATCGTGCAGAGAGCTGAGACCAGGAAAAAGTTCCTTCGCAAGGTCATTAGGACCTCAACATCAAATATCACCTCTCAAAGGCAAGTATCGCTTGATTTTGGATATCTAGAACAAAATCACCTTGTTTTATCTGTTATCCTAAAATAGATTGATATCGTTTTTGTTTTTTTTGTAGGATGAACTCTGACACAGTAGACTACGAGGACTCCTGCCTGATTGTTAGATATCTGGCCTCTATGAGGCCATTCGCACAAAGCTTTGATATTTATTTATCACAAGTAAGAGAACTTTTTACTTTTTTCCTGTTTTTTAGAAACTATTACTAAGTAAGCTACCAAGATTATTTGAATTTGGAGACTTTATCTGTTCATGATATTGCCTACAAGGAACTTTTTAAATATCAAGACTCACTTTTTTGTAACCATGCAGCCTACATATAGGACAGAAAATGATTAGTTTGTTATTTTGAGAAAACTTCAGAAAAATTGTGTTTCTTTTTCCCAATCAGAACATTACAAAGAATATCTGTGTTTGTCATATTCTGTGACTAATAGAGATGTTTTTAATAATAAACCTCTATAAATTGTTTGTTTAAAGCATTTTTCTATTGTAAAATAGTCCCAGTGGTCAATGATCTATGATTAAGCAGTTTTTAGCTAAAATCAAAAAGTCTGTGTTATTTTTTAAGATATATTTTCTGCAGAGCAGCAGGAGCTCATTCGAAATTCGCTTTTGAGTTTTTGGCGGGATTGTTGGCGCAGAAGCTAGCCTCGCTAATTTCCCAGCATGCCTTTGTTTACATTCTCTTCCACTAGCGACGAGCACCTCACAAGCCAAAGATAACATTAGCAAAAAAAGACAAATGGCAAACAGCCTCAGAGGTATTCAGTCGTACAGTTTTGAGTCAGATGGCAGCTCAGACAAATAAGTTATTGGATCTATTTGTCTGTGGAGTGAGTCTTTAATGGTATAATGTTTTGTCCTGTCGTTACAGATATTGAGGGTGCTGGGTGAGAGTGCCATTGCAGTGAGAACGAAAGCGATGAAGTGTCTTAGTGAGGTTGTGGCTGTTGATCCGAGTATTCTGGCTCGAGTAAGTCAGTTTCTTTTGCCTCCGAAAGTACTTTGTTTCTGTGTGTGACAGGCCTCTTTCATTAATTCAATGATTACATTTTATGAGATCAGGAATCTCCATATTATTTTTTATGATATGGCAAAGAAATAACAATAATAATAATCCAAAGTAACCGGTACGTGTAACAAACAAACAAACTTTCCTTTGATTGGGCAAAACTTGTTTCAGACAGAAACTTTGGAAATAGCTAGGTCATTTTATTTATTTTATTTTTTAAGCATTTTATTATAGTATAATGGAACCCTGTATGTATTGTATATACTAAATACTATATTCAGACATGAAAATCAAATAGCTCTGTAGAAGGCATTATTTCTTAAATTAAGTAGTCGTTGGGGTATCATAAGTCAAACTTCCAAAACTCTTTTTTTTTTCATTTGGCAGTTTACTGTACACATGTATTTCATTGGAATTATGTGATGAAGTTATTTTTTAGTGACATAGAGAACTAGAAAACAATCCAAGTAAACCTGCATTATTTAATGATCTTTGCCAAAATTAAGTTTTGTTAAACTACATTAACAGAGCTAAATTTCATATTTTTCAATCATGATTTCATTTTCCTGCATTTGGTTTAGGAAGCAGTTATACTGCTAATTTACAGATATATCTTGACTTTTTTTTTTTTTTTACATAAAACAGTTCCAAGCCACACCATGAACTGTTGAAACTTAATAAATGATAATTAAATAAAAATTGTATTAATAGAGGAAAAAAATAAAAGTCCAATAGAGATTAATTTACTTCAAAAAAAGAAAATAAGGTATTGCTCTCTCACAGCCACATACAGACAAACAAATGCAGAAACAAACACATGCATACACGCATGTTCACATTCAGGAGAATAAGAACTTAAACCAATCAGTTTTGGTAAAAACAGTTTTCTCTGCGTCTTCCTCCATGACCTCTCTTTGTTTCTCAGGTGGATATGCAACGTGGGGTTCATTGCCGCCTCATGGACAATTCCACCAGTGTTCGCGAAGCAGCGGTAGAACTCCTTGGCCGCTTTGTGTTAAGTCGACCGGAGCTCATTGAGCAGTACTATGACATGCTCATTGAAAGAATACTGGTAATTTTTTTTAAATAAGATCTCAGTTTATTTAGTCACACTGTGAATTATGAGAAAGTCAGTAACATTTATCATACAGCGGTCTCACTCATTGTGGAGTTTTAATGTACAAAAGTTCAAGGTTTAATCGTTTTGCAACTTTGCCACCTACTGATGAAATAGGGAACTGAAATAGTGTGATTTTTTACTAGTCCATTAATGAGAAAACCCCTTTTCTGCTTTTTTGTTAGTATTCATTGTTTAAAAGCCATGAAACATTGGTACATTTCCATTAATGTGTGCCTTTTTCATTGTAGGACACAGGCATTAGCGTAAGAAAAAGAGTCATCAAAATCCTGAGGGACATCTGCCTGGAGCTGCCAGACTTCCACAAAATCACAGAGATGTGTGTGAAAATGATCCGGAGAGTCAATGACGAAGAAGGAATCAAGGTTTGCCCTATTTCTAAGAGCGTGTCTATTTTTCATGAGCAGGTTTTAGATTTTCAATTGCTCTAAATCTTCTTAAACATCTTTTCTCTTGCAGAAACTTGTAAATGAGACATTCCAGAAACTTTGGTTCTCCCCCACGCCAAACCATGACAAGGAAGCCATGACCAGGAAAATCCTAAATATCACAGATGTGGTGAGTTTTTTAAAAATATCATCTTTCTTTACTTTTTTAAGCAAAGAACCCTTTTAAGGTTTTAACACTGATATCTTTTGCTTTGGTCCCAGGTGCTAGCATGTAAAGATTCAGGGTATGACTGGTTTGAGCAGCTGCTGCAAAATGTAAGTTTTGCAATTCCTGTGATTGATCAGCTGCCGTTTTGCATGATTTTTTATGGCATTTTATTAAATATTGACATAATTTTGCAGCTGCTGAAGTCAGAGGAGAATGCTTCATACAAACCTGCCAAGAAAGCCTGTGTTCAGCTTGTGGACAATTTAGTGGAGCACATTCTGAAATATGATGAGTCTCTTTCAGGTAAATCACAAAATTGTAGAAACTGTAAATATAATTTTTTGGAATAGGTGTTTTTTCTGCAAACCAACTTTTCTTCTTCTTCTTTTTGCTTCACAGATTGTGAGGAAAAGGGAATAAACTCCAGCCGTCTGGTGTCATGCATAACCACTCTTTTCCTTTTTACTAAAATCCGACCTCAGTTAATGATCAAACACGCCATGACCATGCAGCCTTACCTCATCACCAAGTCCAATGTAAGCATCATTTAACTTTAAGATTGACATTTAAAAACTCATTTAAAGCTGAATACCAAAGACCCAACGCCTCCCTGCTTGACTCTCAACATCAATGGTTGAGAGTCAGCTAGTTGCCAATTTTTTTTACACTTTATGTAATGCAGAAAGAATAATGGCCAAAGTTTATCAAGTCCCTGATACATTTCTTATTAACTGTATGCTTTAAACCAAGAGTCTGCAACCTTTAACACTATGGAAGCCATTTGGTGCAGTTTCTTACTGACCAAAACCCAGCCAGAGCCATAAAGTCCCATTTCCACATTTGGAGAAATACTGCTTTTTATGTTTTTGTGGCCATTAGGCCATTTATTTATAAAATGTAGCTTTTATTTACTAACAATAATTGAATTATAGCAGTGTTGTGGTTTTTATATTTCGACCAATTTTATTTAAGTTTACTTTTACAAGTTACTTTCAAAATAAAATACACCTTGTGTCAAATAAGATCCTCCGGCTGCAGCACATTTAGTTACATAAAAATGCAAGAGAGCAAAAAAATGTCATTTTTTATCATTTGGATTTTGGTGCACCATCATCCTTTTTTCACCTTTTATTATCAAATATAAACAGCTTCTATGTAAAATTAATTTCTATATTTGCAATTCTATTTAGACCAGCAACTCAACGCAGTGCAGCTTAAGATAAGAATATGTGCTTTATAACATTAGAATAACTAAAACAAATGAACCAAAACTGCAAACCCTTTTGATTCAAGTTATACATTTTTTTCTTCTAAGCAGAACAGTCTCAATGAAGGGATACGTGAGCCACATGTGGTTCCAGCCCCGTGCTTTAAGTGTTTCTCAAGAAAGACAACCAAAAAATAGAGGAAAAGGCAAAAGGATAATTTTTTTGTAATTGATCCAGTTTCTTTTATTTTTTTTAAATATGTAGTGCCCTCTAGTGGCAGCACAATGGTTAGGACGTCTGTCTAGACCAGGGGTCGGCAACCTGGGGCATGCCCATCATTATTTTTCCCTTCCTGTGCCAACTAGTTGGTACGTGAAGGGAAAGACAATGGCACGTGGGGGTGTTTATGACTGCACAACTGTGGTTTGTTTTTTGGTGATGTTTTTAGCATCTGTTCAGTATTTTGTTGTCTGTTTTTAATAGTAAAGCACTTTTTTTTTATAAATAAAGCTTCATTGATTGATTGATAAATTCAGTTTGTGGAATAATAATCATGCAAGGTCAGAACATACTCAGACTCTCATTCTGTTCTGCTAAATTTCACTATGAAATGTGTGAGTTTTAAAATGAAAACTACAGCTGATTGCCTGTCCATTTACTGGGTGTGAAAAAAATGAAGAATGAAAAAAAATCATATTGGTATAATTAGCAATCTTACGAAATAGTAAAAGCATTTCATTTTACATGCAATAAAAACACCATCATAGAGTTCACGTACATTTAGTTATTCAGGCCCTGTCTCATAATGTAACAATAAGATCAATAGGATCAATAAGCAAGAAGCGTACGCTTCTTTTTTTCATGGTTGTTAGAAACATTGATGGTATTTTGTTCTGACTTATCCAATCCTATTGCTGCAGAGATGACATACCACAAACGCAGTACTTTTTGTTTTTTAAAAAAACACAGTTGCAATACTATTTCAACTTTTGCCTGTTTTTCTTGTGAAATATTGTTATGAACGCCCTTTTTTGAGTTGATGCCAAAATATGTCTAAAAAAGTTTTCTGACCTGCTGTTTGAATTAAATAACATTTCAGATATATTGGAAATGTTTTTGTATTTCTTTGTATTAAAGTTTGCATTATGGTTGGTAATGGCACAGTTGTTATGGAGAAAATGTTGCTTTGACATTTTATGTCATAAACACTGCTTACCGTAACCTGGTGTAGACATAACCATCGTGTATCTTCATGTTGTTTCAGACTCCAAATGACTTTGTGGTGATTTGTAACGTGGCCAAGATCCTTGAGTTGGTTGTTCCTCTGATGGATAACCCCAGTGAGACTTTTCTGACGACAATAGAGGAGGACCTGATGAAGCTCGTTGTTAAATACGGCATGACGGTCAGCCTCATTTGCCGCTCTCATCCTTCACAGTGAACTCTCAAAAAACAAAAACCGTCAACATGTTTGTGTTGTTTTTTTTACCGTTTCTACTTCTCAGGTTGTTCAGCACTGTGTGAGTTGTCTTGGTGCTATTATCAATAAGGTCACACACAACTACAAGTATGTGTGGGCTTGTTTTAACCGGTACTATGGTAAGTCTTGATCTAAACTCTAATTTTGATAGTTGTGTTTTTCCATTTTTGTCAACGTAAATCAAAGAAATATTACTCTTGGTTGACATAAAATACTTTTAATAATTAAAATAGTACAAAAAAACTAAATAGTTGCACAAACCTGATTTCTATTTGAAATATTTTTAATGCAATATTTTAATAATGGAACTCAGAAAAGTCATTACTGCACACTTAAAGAACCAAAGTGACCGTTGTTGTTATTGCAGGAGCTCTGGCTAAACTCAAAACGCAGCATCAGGAGGACCCCAGCAGCTCCACTCTGGCAACTAACAAACCCACTCTGCTGCGCGCCCTGTTCACTGTGGGGGCTCTCTGTCGACACTTCGATTTTGACCAAGAAGAGTTCAAGGGTGCTAACAAAGTAAAGCCTAAGCTTTGTTTAAATTTGTATTTATGATTATGAAGGAACCTAAAATGTGTGTTTAAAACTCTTGCAGAAGCAGTTTCAATAACGAACTCCTGCTTTTTTTAGATTATCATAAAGGATAAGGTGTTGGAGCTTCTGCTGTACTTCACCACTCATGAGGAAGAGGAAGTCCAGATCAAGGCTATCATAGGCCTGGGTATGTAACAGCAATGTGAACATTTCCATAAAACATACACGTATGCTGTTATACATTTTCTTGCACCCTGTTTTACTTCTTTTACAACTTTTGTTTGGTCAACAAAGAATATTGTTTGTTTTTTTTACTCTTAAGGGTTTCAGTTCATCATGCATCCTGAGCTCATGTTTGTCCAAGATGTGAAGGTGTTGTACAACAACATCCTGTCAGAGGAGAACAGTAGCGTTAACCTGAAGATCCAGATTCTCAAAAACCTGCAGACGTACCTGCAAGAAGAGGATTCTCGAATGCAAGAAGCTGACCGTGAATGTAAGTCAGGCCCCTCGCGTGCAAAAATGCTTCAGGTTAAGAGATGTAAACAGTGCTGGACTGATCAGGAGGATCTTCTCTGTGGCTTCAGGGAAGAAGCAAGCCAAGCAGGAGGACCTGAAGGAAATGGGGGACATCTCATCAGGCATGAGCAGCTCCATCATGCAGATCTACCTGAAGCAGGTGCTGGAGTCTTTCTTCCACTCACAGTCCACGGTGCGGCACTTTGCCCTGAACGTCATTACGCTGACACTCAGTCAGGGCCTCATCCATCCTGTTCAGGTTTGTCTCCTACTTTAAACACGAGGACCATTTTTAGACTTTGGTTCTCAGCTTCTGACGTAACAAAGAACTGAGACTGATTCTGATTCCTCTGCTCTTTAGTGCGTTCCTTACTTGATTGCCATGGGAACAGATCCAGAGCCGACCATGAAGAACAAAGCTGACCAGCAACTGGTGGAGATTGACAAGAAATATTCAGGCTTCATCCATGTAGGTGGTGGCTGAGTTAATTCTAAGGCGTACAATAAGCTGGTTTCTTGACTTTAAAACACTTCTCCTTTTGTGCAAAGATGAAAGCAGTTGCAGGGTTGAAGATGTCCTATCAGGTGCAGCAGGCCATTAAAGGATCCAAGGACGTGGTGATCCGAGGTTACCGGCACGATGACTCTGACTCCGCCCTCTGCTCTCATCTCTACACCATGGTTCGTGGGAACCGACAGCACAGGCGTGCTTTCCTGATCTCTCTGCTCAATCTTTTTGATGACAGCTCTGTAAGTACAGTCATTCATGTAAAACGCCTTTTCTGTGTCCATGTGTTTTCAAATCTAAATAATTGTCTTTACAGAAAACAGAGGTGAACATGCAGCTGTTCATAGCAGATAACTTGGCGTGCTTCCCGTACCAAACTCAGGATGAGCCTCTTTTCATTATGCACCACATAGACATCACTCTGTCTGTGTCTGGTAGCAACCTGCTCCAGTCTTTTAAGGAGGTAAAACATTTATTTTCTGCTAAATGTTGGACAAAGGCTAAATTAATGGTTTTTGAAATTCTGTTTATTTCAAAAACTAATATACAACAAAGAGGGTTTATTTATTGAAGAAAACCTTTTGAGAAGAAAAAAACCTCAAATGTGATGCAGCAAATGAAAATGATAAACATCTTGAAGTAAACAATAGATTATTTTCTCTTTTCTTGATGAAAATTGTGGTTTTGATATTTTTTACTTTTTAACAAACATAAAGAAACGTAGGTTTAAAATTGTATTTCAGAGTGGATCTTTTTATTAGGTTTTAAAAATCATACAAACATGCTACATGAAATGATTATCATGAAAAAGTGGTTTGGAATCATTTATCAGCAAAGTGTGACACTAATCCATAATTGTGTTTTTAAAAGATCAAAAGACAACCTTCTAAATGTTCTTGTTTCCTCAGTGTTTACGGAAGGAGCCCGTCAGGCACGAGAAGAAGGTGAAGACAAAAAAGCGGAAAAAGCACCATTCCAGAAGAAGGAAAAACAGTTCAGATGAAGATGAGGATTCGGACAGCGATGGCAGCAACAGCAAATCCAGTAGCAGTGATGAAGATGAGGATGTGACTCACAGGAGGAAAAAGTCAGCGGACTCAGACTCAGATATGGAGGATGAGGACACAGTCATAGACCGTCTTCCTGAGAACAGCATCCCTCTGCTGGAGTTTGCCAGCGCCTCCCAGGGCATC
Source organism: Oryzias celebensis (assembly GCA_014656515.1). Lineage (NCBI taxonomy): Eukaryota > Metazoa > Chordata > Actinopteri > Beloniformes > Adrianichthyidae > Oryzias > Oryzias celebensis. The sequence continues at coordinate 12,443,316 of BNCR01000012.1, forward strand.
CTGCTGCTGCTGGTGCTCAAGCAGCATCTGAAAAACCTGTATGGCTTCTCAGACAGGTAGGTCATGTTAAAAACTCCTGCTTTATTTTAAATTGTGCAGCAGCATGAACGTCTCCTTTGTATTTTGCAGCAAAATCCAGAAGTATTCACCAACAGAGTCTGCAAAAGTATACGACAAGGCAGTGAACAGGAAGTCTAAGGTGCACTTCAACCCCGCTCAGACACTGGATTACCTTAAGAGGAATTTAACCAACACCAGTCTCAGCCACGAAACAAAGAGGAATATTGTCAAACAGTACATGAATGTAAGCACACAGAGTACTCACGTGTCACACAGCTATAATTGTGCTTAATAAATAGATCTTTCATATTACATTTGAATTCCACAGCTTTATTGGCATTATTTTATGTTTCGCTCTTTGTTTCACAGTTCAAAGTCCTGATGGAGCACTTGGATCGGGAGGAAGAAGAGGAAGACGGGGGTGAAGCAAACGCCAACGCTAGAAACAAAGCCATCACTTCCCTGCTGAAGGTGACAAAACCTCGGAACCACAATACCAGTAATCACACCGCTCCAGTTGAGTCCGAGGAAGAGGAGAGTGAGGATGAAGACCCTCCTCTGGTAGGAATGTTACCACTTTACTTCAAATCTCATTTGTTCCTCTACATCTGTTCCCATTCTACTTTTTTCACATTTTAGTCCTGCATTTGCCAAAGCCACATTTTAACATGTTTTGACATTTTTTTTAATCCTTTTTTTTTTTTTAATTATTTATTTCTATTTAAATTACTATTTAGTCACTGATTGGTCCCACATCCACTTTAAGAGACACATATTACAAAGTAACAACAATGTAAGCATAAATATAGGCAGTTTTTAAATCATTCTTTAATAATGTTCTTGAAAATTAAGCAGGAAAAAGAACCACTGATATTGCAAATAAAAATTACTGTAAAGAAAAACCCACAAAAATGTCAATTTTTGTATTGTTATTTCTCTGTTTCATAAGCTTGGCTTCTTTTAAAAGATAAATGTTGACTTTTTTGTGTGTTTTTTTCCCATCCAAGTTTGAATTTGTTGTTGTAAATGTTGGTCACTAGTAACTTCAGATCTGATTGATAGTAAACAACAAGTAAAAAAGAACAAGTTAAACCAAAAAATTCTCATTTTAGAAAAAAAACTTCAAGAAAAGATTAGCTATTAGCACTAATCCCCTTTTTCAATTTAAATGTGACAATGAAAATAAAAATGAGTGAAATTAATGTATCTAAAGTTTTATAAAATCCATAAAGAACACATTTAATATATGTGTATTTAGCCCTGTTTGTGTTCACCAGGACTGTCATTATTATTCACAGCAAAAATCAAGGAAAGGTGGAGATGTGGAGGATTCAAAGGAGACAGTGGAAGTCATGGACGTCGTTGCAATTTTCTATCCCAAATACAAAGACAGGCCGCAGATCGCCAAGGTCGTCCAGAAGACCAGGCATGGCTACAGTATACACTGGATGACAGGATCTTATTCTGGAGCGTGGGCTGTAGCAAAAAAACGGGACGGCCGGAAAAAAGTCCCCTGGGTCGACAATATCAAGGAGTCGGACATTATTTACAAGAAAATCTCCTTGACAAGTGGACAAAAGCTGACGAACAAAGTGGCACAGACGTTACGGGCGCTGTACGCCGCCAAAGAGGGCGCTAGGAGTTAATACCTGAAAATACTGTATGAGACAGTCCTCACTACACAAACCCACTGTTACATACAGAGAAGGCAAGCCTCTTTAGATGAACTGTTTTTAAACACGTATTCTTCTCACAGTTATGGTGAACAGATGTTAGAGAAGGAAATGTTTGGGAAAACATTGTATGGGAGTTCCTTCGCTGTCGTGCAGCAACATGGTCGTCCGGTTTTTACTCTCACTGTAATATAGTTGAACTAAAAACGTGTTTATATCTGAACATAATTCTGTAAAATATGAAGTGAATGTTGGAAATTAGTGTATTGATGATGTTCTTAATAAAGTGTTTTTGGAGTTATAACTAGCACCAGATGGATTTATTCACTTGACTTGAGCTCCAGCAGCCTATTCCCTCTTTTTTCCAACATTCTAGTTGTTTGCCCCCACTGTGTAATAGACTGCCTTTGATATAATTTATTTACGTTCACAGCAGTTCAGTATCTGTGCCTATAATGTTTTTTTTTTAAACATAGAGTTTGATGTAATGTAAAATAAAGCTACAGTAAAGTTATCCCCTGCTCCTTTGGTGGAGTCAAAGACTGCAATAAATTTTTCTTATGTCTTTGTTACTTGTTGGCGCTTCTTGTTTTTATAGTACATAATATGAACATTACAGCTAAAGAGGTATTCATACATTTTAAATGAGAATAATTAAGGCAATAATGAATAAATAAAGTAGTATTCCATGTTAGTTTTAGGATTTGGATGATATTTTAACCCTGGAGAGAACACACAGAGTCCATTTTTTTCCAATATTTTATTTTTTTTTATTATTATTTATTGGCTGCTAAAATGAAAAATAATTATCAAGTTATCTTTTAAACAGGCCAGAAGAAGATTCTGTTCTTAGGTTCTCTAGGGTTAAAAAGTAAAAAGAATTTACTAAATAACCTCTCACTTTTGAATAGATACTTAAAAAAATACTATTATTTTTCGATTATTGAACGTTCTAATGCCTTACTGATTAATTGACTAAATTTAATTTGTAATTTATTTTTTAATGCGTGCATATCAAATATTGATTTATTGAAGTACTTCAAAGAAAGCTTGTGCAGGGTTGGGAAAATGTCACTTGCAATATAAAACTGACCAGGTGGTGGCAGCACTGATTATGTTTAGTTAAATCTGAAACCAAGGAGAAAACGAAGAAAATATTACGTCGGTCTACCGGAACTAAGCTTCTGTGCATGAGGTTGGCGGGCTGCTACTTGTGTCTGTTTGGATGCTTTCTTTTCAAAATTGCTGCTGAAGTGGTGCATACATTTTGTTGGTCAAGCTAGTCAGTATCACGCAGAATCTCCCCGGTCAGGTAAAAAACTAGTCTCGAAATGTTCGATTTTACACTTTGATGCTCGTTAGCTTCTATGCTAATAACACCTTATTATTGCCAGTAGACCGCTAACTGGCGGGTTAGGCGTTTTCAAGCATACTGACTCGGAAAGTCGTTGATTGAAAACGTTTGATACACGCTAATTGTTAGCTGCTTGTGGTCATAAGTTGAATTTGTTGCTATTGTTCTCCGTTCGTTCTCGTAGATAGCGGTGTTCTCTTTCCACAGCCATGCCGTCCAGCGCTGGACCCAGCAGCCCTGCGGCTGCCCTTGCCGAGGCGCTGGAGAATTCTTCCCGGCTGATTGACAAACACCTTCAGGAAGATCGTTGCTTTCCTGAGCTGTCAGAGCTGCTTAGCGTCCCGTCACACAGTGAGTATAGCGATAATCCCAATTCAGTTTCACAGATAAACAAATTCGCTATTCAAAGTTCTAAAGCAGTAAATAAAATGATCCATCCTAAGATAACATATAGTCAGAAGTAAGTAAATGCAAATCAGAAGAACTTGATTGATCTCCAAGAGGAAAACACAAATCTACACATTACACTCCAATAAACACACGAGACAAACTTTATTATTTTTAACGCATAGTTTACAAAAAAGAAAAAGAATGGTGCCACCTTGTAATTTGTAAAGTATGCACAATATTACTTTGATGCAGTGATAAACTTGTGCAGAATAGTTTTTGTTCAAGAATGCCTTCATTTTTAGTTAGTTGATAATATTTACATTTGACTAAATTTTGAGACTTATCTAATTGTACAGTTAAATAAAATAATGCTGTCGGTTAAATAAGTGTCACTCCGTCTGACAGGTCTTTGCTGCAATTGAATTAAAAAGCAAAGACAGCCAAACCATCAACAGAATCTTTACGATTATTTCCTATTTTCTTCACTCCTGGCTAAACCCACAATAAGTTGCTGTCTTTAACCCATCCATGATTTAACCATGATTTAACCCATCCAATTATGTGTAATTGGTCATGTTTAAAGATCGAGTCTAATAAAAATGGTACTTTAGAGTTTTAAACATGTGGCATCTTCCTGATGATGAAGGATGTAAATTTAAAAAATATAAAAATATTTCTTTATTCAAAAAGTTGTGAGTCATAAGCAGATGCAAAAATGTCTAATAAACTCTTGCCGCTCTGCAGAAACTATGTCCTAGATTTAGATTTTGGCTAGAAAGGGCATAATCATAATTAAAAGACCACTGAGAACGCTTTTAACAACGATCAGTAGATGAACAGAGCAGGACTTTAATGTAAACACTACACTGAAGATGTGTCTAACCAACATTTCTGTTTCTTTGAAGTAACATGTATTTTGTTTTCAAAAGTTGCTGTGATTGACCCCTATTCATCACACTTGTTCTTTAGTTCGTTTTTAGAAATCCCACTTTGTCTTATGCATGCAACAAGGGAGCAAGTTTTGTTGGAATTAAATTTTATTCTGCTTCTTCAATTTTCCATAGATATGCCATCTCTATCTGGAGTCTCAGATATGGACTACCCCCTTCAAGGACCTGGTCTGTTGAGTGTACCAAACCTGCCGGAGCTCAGTGCGCTCCGGCGAGTTCCTCTACCTCCTGAGCTGGTGGAGCAGTTCAGCCGTATCCTTTCCTTTAGGAAACCTAAGATCTGATAGTTCTGCTTCTGTATTTCTTAGAGTTCTGCTTAACCACTATTTAGATATGCAGTTTAACTGCATGATGGGAGTTTTTCCTGAGATCTCTCGGGCGTGGCTCACAATTGACAACGACATTTTCATGTGGAATTATGAGGATGGGTACGAGACATTTGAATTATGAGTTATCATAACCACGCCACATTGAACTCAAACTGTCTATTCGAATTGTTTAGAATAAGTTTTTCCATCTTTTCTGTTGAACTTTTTTCAGAGGGGATGTTGCCTACTTTGATGGTCTGATTGAAACTATTTTGGCAGTGGGCCTTGTTGAACCAAAACAAGGTAAGATTAAACTGTCTTTAGTACATCGTAGTATTAGGGCCACAGTTAAAGAAGAAAACTAAGCAAATGTATTAGATTATAGTCATAAAATTATAAAGAAAAAAAGTCAAAATTTTGTCAGAATAAAGAGAAACATGTACATTACATAAAATTTTACAATTTACAAGAATAAAGTTGTAAATTTACTTCAAAAGGTCATAATTTTACATGGAAAGAAAAAGGCATATTTAGCCACTGAAATGTTTCAACAAAGACAGTCAAACATCACCTGTTTAGTTTGTTGTTCTTGTAAATGAGCAGCTTTATTTTCATGGAATTAATTGTTTTTTTCTGTTTAATTTCCAGAAAACATGCTGTTTTTAAAATGGCAACTTTTTAATGGTTTTATTTTGTAAAGTTTTCACTTTTTTTCTTTTGATTATACAACTTTTGTCTTGGAGATTTTTGTCTTTTTTTCTCATAATTGTGCATATTTCACACAATTTTATGACTATTCTCATAATTTGATGCCTCTTTCCTCGTAGTTTTACAACTTTCTGATATTTTATTGTTTTGTTATTTTATGGTGCCTTCATATTCCAGCGTACCTTAAGTGTTACCTTTTGTAAATCTTTTTATACATTTATTATTTTGTATATTTATTTGTATTGATGCCCTTTTTGCTTCTTTTTAGGGATTTTACAGCCACACATTCACTACCTCTTGGTGCTAGCCACTTCAGTAGATGTGGTAATCCTTGGACTCAGTTTCCCAAAAAGCCAAACTGGTGAGTTGTTCCTTTATATTAATGTTAACAGAAACATTTGGGATGTTCCCAGCATCTTCACGACACCCACACTATCAAGACGTACTCAAAACGCGCGGTTACCGCTCTCGTTCTAGGACTGAACGACAGCATGTCTGGTGGGATGCAGCTTCTGCCGGACCCCCTGTTCTCAATCCCTACCGACAACATCTACATCCTGTCCATCACATCCACAGACCTGGGCCGAATCTTCATGGCGGGGAAGGATGGCTGCCTCTATGAGATAGCTTACCAGGCTGAGGCAGGCTGGCTCAGCCAGCGTTGTAGAAAAATCAACCATTCTAAAAGCACTTTGTCTTTCCTTATTCCATCTGTGCTTCAGTTCTCCTTTTCAGAGGATGGTGAGTAAAGCTTCAATTCAGTCACGTAGATTAACATATCTTGCAGATCTTCTGAAATCCTTTTTTGTCTCCAGATCCCATAGTGCAGATTGCAATTGATAACTCTCGCAAGATTCTCTTTACACGGTCTGAGAAAGGAGTTCTGCAAGTATGGCACCCATCATGTTTATTGTGGCTTCTTCTTTCTGTACCTTTTTTAGTTCATTTTAACAAACATTTTTGTACTGAATGAGCTGAAGTCGATATTTTTGATGGGTTGAAGGTGTACGACCTTGGTGCTGATGGTCAGGGTATGGGTCGTGTGGCGACAATGTCCCAGAGTGCCATAGTTGCAGCTGCTGGAAGCATTGCCAGGTAAAGCTGTACATTTGTCTTTTATTTTCTTGTGTGAAAGTCTTCAGCGCTCAGTCAAATTGATTTGTTTTTTTAAACTATTTTCAAGAACAATCGATCGCTCCGTCTTCAAGCCCATCGTGCAGATCTCAGTGATCGACAGATCTGAGTCTTCAGATTGCCATCTGCTTGCAGTCACTCATGCAGGTACAGATTATAAACACAGAAGACTTTGTGTGAAACATGCTGAATTATTAGAAATAATGTGTTATGTTTGCATTCGGATGCTTTTTATTTTTTTTGCAGGTGTGCGCCTGTACTTCACCACCTCGCCTTTTGCTCCTCAACACCTAAAGCACATTGCGGTGCGGCCTAGCCTTCTTGCTTTGGTCCACGTCCGTCTGCCGCCCGGGTTTTCTGCCTCATCCACTCTGCAGAAACCGTCAAAGGTCCATAAGGCTCTCTACAACAAAGGTAGAAAACACAACCTTAACCTTAAGCGGTGTCAAACACTCTATAGCGCTTATTATTAGAACCCATCCATCCTTGAATCTTACAGGTGTTCTACTCATGGCTGCATCTGAGACAGAGGATAGTGACATTCTTTGGTGCATCAACCACGACTCATTTCCCTTCAAGAAACCTCTAATGGAGACACAGGTGTGCATATAAAAACAGTACAGACATTATTTCTGCTTATTTTAGACACAAAATGAGATATGGACTAATAATAATAACTACAGATTGGCCCACTTTTTATGCATTTTATTTCAGATGATGTCTAATGTTGATGGGCACTCGTGGGCTCTTTGTACCATCACTGAAGAAAAGCCGCAGAAAATCCTCACTACTCTGAACAAGGAGCAGATTCCTATGACCGATTCCCCTGTGGTCGTCCAGCAGCACAACATCCCTTCACAGAAGTTTGTCCTTCTGTCTGCAAAGGTAAAAACATCCGTTTACACAAATGCAGGTCTGCTTTATTATGATTAAAAACATTAGCATCTTGCACTCTTCTTGGTCTTGTAGGGAAGCCACATCTTCCAAAAACTGCGGCCAGTGGATCAGCTTCGACACCTCCTCGTTAGCTGCGTTGGAGGAGAAAGCGAAGAGATTGAACGCTTCTTTAAGCTGCACCGAGTAAGACGCTCCTACAGTTTCCACTTATTACTGCAAGAATGTCAAAGAGGCTCACTTCATTGATTTTGAAATACTTTTAAGAGATTTTGGGTTCATTTGGATGTTACTTTGTTTGAAGGAAGAGCAAGCCTGTGCCACAGCACTGATTCTGGCCTGTTCCAGTGCTGCCTCAGATCGGGAAGTTTCCCAGTGGGCCACAAGAGCATTCTTCAGGTCAAACAAGCTTTATACGTTGTATTTATACCTCCTTACAGTCTGCACAACCTAAAAGCGTCCTCCCTTGTCTGTGTGAATGATTAGATATGGTGGGGAAGCTCAGATGAGGTTTCCTGCAGCCATGACAGCTCCAAGCACCGTAGGACCCATAATGAGCTCTCCAGCACCTGGTAAATAGGTTGCAGGCACCTGATGTTGACCAAAAATGAATATTTACCTTTTTATGACATCAGTATCTTTAGTCTGTCACAATCAATTTTCTTAATACAGAATAAAACTGATGAATGGGTAGCATTTGATAAAATCAGAAAATGTCTTTGTCTTTTCAACACCCTCACCAGGCATCATACCTCCTGCTCTGGGCACACCGTTTACCCCATTGCATTCTGGGTCAGCCCCCATCACACCCATGTCAGCCGGTCCTGAGGTGATCTTCTCTGGGAAACACAACGGAATCTGCATTTACTTTGCTCGCATCCTTGGGTGAGAAATGTGTTCTCCTTGTGGAATGACAGCAACATTTTAATTTAATGACCTGTTTGACCTTTTGACCTTTCTACCTCTGTCCTCTGCTTTCAATGAAAACAGAAATATCTGGGACGGCAGTCTTGCTGTTGAGAATGCTATTAAAAAGGGAAATCAGACTGTCAGCATTGTAAGTATCCTTTTAATATGTAAAGTGGTTCCGTTTTCAGAGTAATGCAGATGAAATATTTGTTCTGCAGCTTGTTAGCAGTGTCGATGCTCTTGAACTTGAGTCGACGCTTCTAGAGCTGAACGGTTTGCAGGAATTTCTTGATAAAAATTCTCAGCTCAGTCCTTCCTCTCTCGATGCTGCAAGGTAAGAACATTTCCTGTTTATCCAACATACTTTATCCATTTTCCTCCTGTTGTTTTTTTTCCTTTTTACCATGTAATAGTTGTATTACTTTGATCTTTCTTTTACTGAGATACGCAGATGTTTAGTTCTGAAAATGTGCTGCATCATCTGTGGTTGGGCTATGAAAAATAAAAATACGTGTGACGTATCATTTTTGACGCATGAATTGTTGTCCATTTCAGAGTTTTTATGTTGGAAAAAAAATTGACACACTTGTCTTTTTGATAAAGTTCTTTTTTTTTTTATTTACAATTGGCAATTATTTAAAAAAAATCCAAAACTGAGTTCAAACTTCTTGTCTTTTTGAAAATTATCACATCATGTTTTTTGTGTGTTTTCGTTCTTTTATTTAATTAGTTTTAGCTCTCCTGCCAACTTGCAGCAAAGGCTGCTGGGATTTATGCGCCCTGATGGAGTCAGTTCCCAGCAGGTTCAGCAGGAGCTCCAGAGAAAATTTCACTGTAAGTTTAAGGTTCAGTTTACTCATTTTGGCATCATTTAAAGCAAAAAAAGTAAAGATCTAACTTGACTACCCCAGCCATTGTTAAATCTGAAGCTCTAAAACGTCCTCTTTGTTTCCGTTTCTGCATCCAGCCAAGGCTCAGGTCTTTGAAAAAGTGTCCCTGCAGAGTATTCAGCAGTTAGTGCACCGCTCTTATCAGACTTTGGCCCTCTGGAAGCTTCTCTGTGATCATCAGTTCAGCCTAATCATGGCTGAGCTGCCCAAGGTGCTTGTAAAACCAAACAACTTTTTGAGGACATATTGTTGAACTGCCTGTAAATTCCTGCTCTCTTTTTTATACTCTGTGTTTTTTTTGTTTTTTTTTTTGCTGTTTGTAGGAATTTCAGGAGCAGATGAAGGGAGCTAGTTTTAAAGATGTAGTGATCAGGGGTAAGGAATTATCGGGAGCCCTAATTACAGGGCTCATTAACGTGTACATCAAAGATAACGCCTCCGTGGACGCCATCAGCAACCACCTACGAGACCTCTGTCCTCTGCTGTACAGCAGCGACGACAACATTTGCTCCAAGGTACAAAAACGAAACCTATTTTTACTTTTTATTTTGCTCTAATTTAGTTGTTAGACGGATGTATTTACAATATCTTTTTAGAGTGTTTTTGTGTTTCAGTGCTTTTTGGTTTGGTTTTTTGTCTCCCACTTAGGCAAATGAGATGCTGCAGAGCTCCAAACAAATCCAGAACAAACTGGAGAAGGAGAGAACTCTGAGAGAGTCGTTGCGGCGCTACCAACAGATCAGCCAGCACACAGACCTGGCTCTCGTTTGCTCTCAGTACAGACAGGGTATGGACATTTCAGACTGTTCCACGCTCTGCTCTGCGTGACGTTCGCTTACGTTTGCTCCTCTTCTTAGTGCGGTTCTATGAGGGAGTCCTTGAGTTGTGCCTTACAGCAGCAGACAAAAAGGATCCACAGAGGCTTGGCCCTCACTTCTATAAGAATGGAGAGCCTGAGGAGGACAGAGTGGGTCAGCAGGCTTTCCAGGAAAGGTGATGGGGCAAAAAGGAGTCACATTTAGATCTACTGCATAAGGCATGACGGTTATCGCAAACTTTTTCTTGTTTTTCTCTACCCGTTTCCAGGCTTTTGTGTTATAAGTGCATCACAGACACCATGCAAGAGCTGGTGAACCAGAGCAAAGCTGCCCCGCAGTCTCCTAGTGTCCCCAAGCAACCTGGACCACCTGTCATGACCTCTGACCCCAACATGCTGAGTAATGAAGAAGCTACAGCTCACGTAAGTAAGCTTTTTCTGTTCTTCTCAACACTGTGAGCCTGATGTTCAATGAGAAAGTGTCACTTTCTTGTAGTTTGAGCATATGCTCGGTCTGGCCCAGAGGTCCCAGGACGAGCTGTTCCACATCGCCCTTTACAACTGGCTGATTCAGGCTGACCTGACTGACAAGCTGCTGGAGGTATTGGCCCTCTGCATGTCTTTTAATACTATAACCCCAGAGTTTATCACAAATGTTTATTTTGGAGTCAGTGCAAAACCTATTGGCCAGTTCTCGGAGGAAATTTGGGTGCACTTAGCTCTGTGTTCCAGTAGATGTCCTCAAACGCATTGCACACCTAAACTCCTGCAGATTTTTATTCCCACATGTTGCATTCGACTGAGTTGGCCATTTGATGGATTTCTGGAGTTTCATTAAAAACTCTTTACTTTCCTACATCTTTTAAACAGTCTAAACTCTTCTATTTGCAGTTACAATTGTTAGGAATCAATACAGATTCTCATTGTTAGTGTTTTTTATATTCAACACAAGTTTACAGCCTCTGCTACTTCATGACCCAAAGCTTTTGGACTTTCAAAATAAAGGACAAGTTGTGAATGTTTGCGTGTTTTCTCAAAACGTCTAAACTTCAAGTGAATATAAAAACTGACACATTTTTCAAGAACTATTATATTGGATAAAGTGTTTAGATAAGAATAAGCACAATTATTCATCTTTTGTAGAACAATAGATACTTGTCTTATAATGAATGTAAGTTTTTCTGCCCAAGTTTCCTTTTTTTTTTTATTGGGGTTTATTGGCTTTGCTAGTTTCTTGACTAAACAACTTCATTTTTTTTTTGTTTTCATATTCTTTGTGTCTGATCACATCACAAGCCTTCAATCAGACCTTTGTTTTCCAGGTCAATTCTCCTTATTTAGAAGAACATTTGATGCACATGATCAAGCAGGACCAGAGCAAAGTTGCCAATATGGACCTGTTGTGGCGCTATTACGAAAAGAATCGCAACTTTGGTAAAGCGGCTCATGTGTTGGCCCGCCTTGCTGACATGCACAGGTTTGAACGCTGAATCATGGAGAGCGTTTCAGCAGGTAACTCTAAAACAGATGAATCAACTTCACTTTTACTGTCTGGCTTTCTCAGCACCGAGATCTCTCTGAAGCAGCGTTTGGAGTACATTGCCCGAGCCATCCTGTCTGCAAAGAGTTCCTCCAGCATCTCTGCACACGCATCTGATGGAGAGTTCCTTCACGAACTGGAGGAAAAAATGGAGGTACGGAAGTGCGGCAGGTTACCAGAGGACATGTGGGTAAAACAGTTCAGCAGCCGTCCGTTCTCTAAGGGTTTTTTTCTCTTCATTAGCTTGTGCGTATTCAAGTGCAGATCCAGGAAACGCTGATAAGGCAGTACTCCCATCATCCCTCAGTGAAAAATGTCATCTCCCAGTTAGACTCCGAGCTGATGGACATAACAAAGGTAATTAGAAAACAATCCCAAGGCAGAGAAAGAATTTCTTCTCACTTTGAGGTGATACTTTTAAACCAAATGTGTCTTTTTTTTTTTTTGTTAGCTCTACGGAGAGTTTGCCGACCATTTCAAATTATCTGAATGCAAGCTTGCCATTATACACTGCGCGGGACATGCAGACCTGATCTTAGTGCACTCTTTGTGGCAGGAAATCTTGGAAAAAGGCAAGTAAAACCTCAAGTTTTTCCAAAAGGTTCTCCCCGCTTAAAAGTATTACAAGTCACTATTAAGTGCTTTGTTTTCCAGAACTCGGAGACAGTGTGGCCATGAGTCCAGCAGACAGGATGAGGTCTCTCAATCTGAAGCTGGTATCTCTGGGAAAAATATATGCTGGAACACCAAGATATTTCCCTCTGGGTAGACTTTAATTACTTTCAGTTTTAGTCGTGTTAGAATTTTCCACCTCTGTGTTTGCAGTTTTGTGAACAGTAATATAATTTGACTTCCCCTTTGCATCATTTATGCAAGTATGCCTCAGGGGGGCACGGCTCCTCATTATTCCCCCTCTTTAGCCAGCATGTTCAAACTTGTCTCATCTGCAGAGACATTCATTGGTTTTATATACATGCTTGGCACTTGTATTTGTGAACATAATCACTTCTGTCCCCAACCATGAACCTGATGAGTTTGCAATGTTAACGAGTGCTGATGAATGATTGCAGAGTTCCTGGTGAAGTTCCTGGAGCAGGAAGTTTGTCGACTGGACTGGGATGTGGGATTTGTCACGTCGACCATGCTGGAGATTGGAGTGCAGTTGCCACGGCTGCTGGAGGTCTACGACCAGCTCTTTAAAACACGAGTACGCTCCTCTGTTTCATCCACGTCCAACGATAACCGAACTTTCCAAACACCGATTGAAAAAAGATTTATCTGGATTGAATAGTGTCATTCAAGGTATTTTATGTTTTTCAGGATCCGTGCTGGCAGCGGCTGAAAAAACCTCTGCATTTGGTGGAGTGTATCCACGTGCTTCTCTCAGGATATGTGGATGACCCCAGCAGAGTACCAACATATGACAGGTATCAGTCAAAGCAACCTGGGGGGAGGAATGGCTGCAGCTCTGATTCCAGGGTTTCACGTAAACAACTTATTTCGTACTATTATAACAAACAAAATACTTCATCAATTTGAATAAATATGGAGGAACTTCTAATATTCTATACAAACCACTTTTGCTTGGTTATAAAAATTTGTTATCTCAGAACTTGGGTTTAAACGGAACAAAGAGGAACTTTTAAGAACAAAATTGGGAGTTTTTGCATTATAAACTAAATATGATGTAAATATAAAAATAAACTTTTTAAAGGTGAAAGTTTTGACCGTGAAGGTGAGAGTTTTGAACGAGAATGCCCGAATCAGCTCATGTTGCAGAGGGCAATATGAATGTAGCTTAAGTAGAGATCGACTTGATTTAAAATGATGGATTCTTTTTTCAAACTTTACCCTGTGATACAAACTAAAAGTATGAAACATAATAAGCTGTTTGTGTGTGCTTTATTTTAGACGGCGGTTTACAAACGTTTGCCTTGACAACATCTGTGGCTACCTGGTGGAACTGCAGTCACTGAGTCCAAACGCAACCCTCCAGCTCATCATTGGAAACTTTAAATCACTGCAGGCCAAACTGGAGAAACTCCACTGACGTCAACCACAACCAGGCCAGGAGATGCTGGTTCTGCTGGCCCAAAGTGAACCTCTGGAATAAAGAGTATTGGGCCAACACTGTTAGATGATGTTTGTATTTAGTAACAGAGCTTGTGTGTTTCTTTACCATGTTGCAGGACGGTGGTTTTATAAATTATTAAGGGAAATTTGATACTTTAAAATTTGTAATGAAACAAAAAGTTCTTTGCAAGTCGTTTTTCAAAAATGGTTCATAAATACTATAAAAAACCATGCAGATTTATGAATCAAACTGTCTGCATAAGATTACAAATATTTTTGTAACACCTAGTTGTTGTTGTTTTGGTTTTTTTTTTTTTTGGACAGTTGCCTCTTAAATAAATATAACATACTGCTATGTACATAACATGATCACAATGTCGTCTTTGGCAGGGCTCAGTCACACACTAATGGACGTTATTCACTGAAAATGACTCATTTGAATGGTGGAACATGTATGCCAATGGGAGCCTTTATCGTTTTTGGTTTCCCCTCAGTGTCACTGGAACCTCCAGCTTGTATTTTTAGTGGAAAAGAAGCCTCTTTTTTTTTTTTTTAAAGAAAATAAAACTTCTGAATTGTGTCACTGTGTTTCAGGATAATTTGCGGATATGCACACATTCTTGGTTACAGAACAGCACAAGAGTTTTGCAGATAATCAACAGAGGAAAATTAAAATTGTGTTTAGAACTGCAATTATTAGACTTACACTGGTTTTTCTTCTGTCATTTCTACAGCAATTGCTGGTCATTTACAATTACCTGTTCTCTCCAATACACAAGATTGTTTTTTATCCTTGTAAACAATGTTATGTTTTAAGATATCTGTAGGTAATCAGGGAAAAAGGTGCTGAATGTGAGTTGTAGCTTAACTAAGCGAAGGTTATCTGGAAGGTTACCTTCATAAAACTGTAAATAGTTTTTTTATTTTTGAGAAAGAAACGTACATACCAGACAAGCTGATGAAAAAACTAAATGGGCAAAAACAATTTTGTTTATTAAAATGTTATTAAACTTGATTGGAAAAGTAACACTTCCTGAGCCTTGATAGAAAATTCAAACAAAGTCCTATTTGACTTTGTTGGATTAAACCTGTAAAATTCACATTTTTAGATTTAAAATAACACATTGGAGAGATTTTGAAAATATTTAAAGGTTTATTGTTAACACTACTATCATCAACAGAACATAGAAAAATTACAGAAACATTTTCAGTAAATCTGAGTTTAGAACTGCTATCAAACCCTAAACCTTCATCTGTCTTTGTGCTTCTATCTTTTGTACGAGCAAGACAGTTTTTTTACTCCGTGAAGTAAAATGTACGGGATGACGCAGCTATAGGAGGCTGTAATGTAGCCGGCCACCTCTAGTGTTGATGCTGAAGAGTGGACGGTGTCGGTGATGTGCAGGAGCAGATGGGTCAGCCAGCAGACCAGCACCACACTGCCAACAGCCACCACGCTCTTTGCTGCCCGTACTTGGGTACTTGAGTTGGGACTGACCTTAGATAGCGTCTGGCAGGGCTTTGAGGGATTGGCTGGAGCTCCAATGCTGCAGTTTGAACCAGCTTTTTGGTTTTGGGAAGATGTGTGTGGATTGATATCTACCTCAGAAGAAGTACCAGGCTCACTTTTATTGGTTCTGACCAGCTGAAGAGATGTCACAGGGCCCACACTCATAACTGGCTTTTTGTTCTGAGAGGCATGGCCCCTTATACGCTTGTGGTTTTGGAGCAAAGTAACAACAATCTGAACGCTGGCGACTATGATCCCGACGAGAGGAAAAACATTAGCCACGGTTAGAAAGATGATGTCAAAGGTCTGCTTGGCAAGGTCACTCGGAAAGACATCCACGCAGTGTGTGTGGCTGTCATTAGTCCCTTCCACAGAGCCCAAGAAGAAGTGTTGTATGCTGAAGACCGTACAGACTGTCCAGCTCCCAACCAGCAGAAAACCCACTAGACACAGGTTGTCCAGCTGCACCGGTGCGCCGCCTCGTTTCAGGGAGCCCACCAGCTTCTGGTGCCAAAAGGCGCTGATCAGGAAGGTCGAGAAGAGGCTGCTGGTTTCCGAGAAGTCGATGCAAAACAGAAAAAAACAGCAGAATGTTTCCCCCAGAAACCAGTGGCCAACAAAGTCTGCCATGGTCTCAGGCAGGTTCACCAGATAGTTGGTGATCAGGTTGGAGACGGCCAAGTTGATGAAAAGAACCTCGTTGGTTCGAATAGCAGATCTGTCTTTGGGCAGAGAGGCTGCAGCAAGCCAGTTGTTTCCTAAGATAGATGCAAGAAACATAGATGACCTGATGACAGATTCAATCAGCTTGTTTGGTTCCATATTTCAGGGGATGCACAGCCTTGTGACGGCTTGTGATACATGACAGAGACTTTACGGGCGTTTATAAAGAACGAAGAAGCCCATCCCATCATTGCATCTAAATGTCTCGTCCTGTTATCAAATCCTTGTTTACCCCCAACATCCAGGCTCTTTTGTTTAAATAATTTAAAGGAAATAAAGCAAACAAAATATTTATATTGTGAACAAAAGTCACCAAAATTAGGATTCAAAATGTTCTTATATTTTGGATATTACTCTGGTACAAGGAAAACACAAGCTCCACACACTTCCACAAGTAACAGAATCTGGACAAAAAAAAGAAACGAGGTTTTTCTGGACTAATTTGACTTTGTAGATTATTTTAACAGAAGAAAACCAAATTTTATGAGACTTTTTTTTAAAGACCAAGACCTTTAATTTGTAAATAATTACATTTTTGTGAAAAGTCTACAAACAAATCTAAACCAGAAGTGTTATATATTTATATTTAACTTGGAAATACTTATTTAGATACACATGTTACATCCATTTCTAATAAAAAAAATATGTCAAAATGAAGAAACGGGCGTGTTTTTGTTATTTTGGGGGAGTGGTGTAAGATTAACAGGTCGGGTAAATAAAAATGGTTTCAGATCAAGATCAACTCTTGGAATTCATTTCTATAAATGTTTTTTTGGAAAATGCATTAAAAAAATCAAACACTTTGTGGTGTTTTCCATGGTCACAGTGAGGCTGAGTCAATCCCAACAGCAGCAGCTTCCACGTCACACCGGAGTGCAGCGGCTTCTGCGCGCAGACGCTGCAGACGCACGCGGGGGGAAATGCGGGGCCGAGTGCGCAACGGGACCACCGTCTGTATTTGCCTCCTGTTTTCATTTCTCGTGATGCTTCTCTTCTCCGCTGCGACCAGCAGCGACCCACGCGCGTTCTCGTTCGACGGAGATTGGCGGTCGCGTGCGCAATGAGGCTCTGATCGCCAGGATGCCCGCCAGCGGCGCCGACGCGCTCAAACCCAGCGCCTTCCTGCCGGTGTGCACGGCCACCTGCCTGCTGGTCGGCGCGAGCTCCCTGTTCTTCGTCTTCACGTGAGTCCTTTAAAAAAAAAAAAAAGTTGATTTTGACCACTTTTTCTGACCATCCATTCATGATTCTCTACTATTTCATCCAGATGAATGGAAAGATCAACAAAACGCAAAATGCTGCAGTACCCTCTGACACCTTAAAAGAGCCCCACTTTTCCAAATCTAATTTTTAGTTTAAGGCTCTAACATGATCTTGGAAGTCGTCTTGGACACAGTTGAAAGGGACAAATGCTTGACCTGGTTGGCCGTGAATGCCAGTGCAGTCCAGATAAAGGGATAAGTCTCCTTATAATAAACATTTGCAAGCAGATATGAATAACCTTAAATGCAACGGCGTGAAAAAGGAGGCAGAAAAAGGATTTGTGGAATATTTTTGGTGGCATTCCTCAGATTTTTCCATTTCTAAGGACAGATTGTCACAGCTGCTGAGGAATGAAACCCCTAAAATCAGTTATATTCAAAGAGTTAACACCTGATAATACTCTTTTTATATTTTTAGGATTTCATTTTTATTGCACCTTTTCGTGTGGGATTAATGCACCTTTCTCTGTTAAGTCTGCCAAAATAAAAGTCAATGCAAGAACAATGCACTTGTTGCTTATAGTATTTTAATGGGTAAAGTTTTTTTTTTATTTTAAAAATACAGATGACTTTTTTCATCAATCCCAGAAAATACAATTTAAAGAAGAACTCTGTTAGAGCTTCTATGCAACATGTTTAAACCTTTCATGTTGAGGCACAGAGGAAACACACCCTCTGATACGCACTGAGTGACAGCTCCCACCGCTTCACTACTGTGCTGGTCTACTGACCCCCGACCTCTGGAGCCGTATCTGTCCTACTTTCTGCTGGATTCTCCAGTTGTGCACTGTTTCCACTAGAATCTGACACCAGATTGAGGGGAATGCGGATTAGGAACCTCCGGCTGATGCCATGTGATTTCCCCATCTGGAAAAATGGAGTCTGGCAGCTCCGATCTATCAGCTGTTTGCAAAAACAGGAAGTTCAAGAATGCTTTTATTTAGAATGTATTCTTTAAATGTAATTATATTTTGCTGACCAGGTTTTAATTGCATGTTGTGAAAGACATATAAATCAAATACTTTTACATAATTTTCTCTTGTAAATAACACCTATTCTTGTTAACTGCACATATAATGTTGACGCAGATCTGCCTAAACTTGAAACTAGAAATAGATTGCATGATAAATGCAGTTCCATATCAATCATCTGAATTACCTGGACTTTACAGAGTATTTTTTAAATGAAAAAGTTTTTGGTTCCTGATGTGAATCCCAGATGCCTGCAGAACTGTTTTACTGCTCTGTTCCAGCTAACATTAAACATCCACTAAACGCTGCAGTTTTAGCTCAATGTGAAGATTCATCTTCTGAACGTCTGCATTTGCATATTTCCAACCTTCCGTTCTTATTTTAAGTTCTTTAGAAATAAACCCTGCAGCAAAATTACATGCTCCACAAATATAAAAAGACTTTTTTTTTTGGTGCGATAATATTCGTGTAATTACTGGTGTCAGCAGTACTGGATGAGCGAGGCGGGTTTGGGAGCCGAAGAACAACCTTCTAATTTCACCAGGGCTCCTTTGTCTTCCTTTGCCTGATAAAATTCATCAGCTGGCGATTTCCTGCTTTTGTTTCTAGGACTGCGAACTCCTATTGGAAGCAGCTTTAAGGGTGTGGTGCATTGTGAAACTCATCAATGTCAACAACACGTAAAAAGAATTAAGATTGAATTTCCCACCAACATAGAACTTCAAAAAAGCTGCTTAAAAGGAGACCAGTATGTTTGACCCCTTAAAAGGAAAAATGTTATGCTAAAACCTTAAAAAGCAGGATAAAAAATCTTCAAATTGCACTACTGAAATGTGGTCTAATACACAATAATGCCTGTGTTGTTTGTTGTATGTCTAAAACAATTAATATAACTTTAAGATCTTCATTAGCTAATGGTCAAAGCTGGACCCACAAAAAACTCCAAAACCCCAGAGCGAATTAAAATGACCAGACAAAGGCTGCATTTTGTTGCACGAGAATTATTACTTCAAGCTTCTTATATTGCAGGAGAATTAACTGAGAAACTGCATGTTTGAGATAAAAAAAAGAGATTTTAACTCTATATTTGCATCATTTCTTGCTGTTTGATTTTGTATCCTTTGTATTTGATTTTTCACAACTGGATGATAAGCTTCAGAAATATTATGCAGCTGAACCTTTTTTTTTAAGTGACTATAGATTACATTTCTACCATTTAATGTGGTGCAGTGTTTCTCAAAAAGAGTTCTGAACTTCCAGCCTGGCTTGTCTGCTGCTGACCCACTGTAAAGATGAGGGCAGTGTGCAGATTGCGGAGCAGCTTACTGTCCAGCGTGATTTATTAGAGCTCTGTCCGGGCTGTTTCATTAGGCGGGGCCCGCCTCGCTTTAATAAACCCTTCTCGCTTTGCGTTGCAGATCGTCTCAAAATTGATGGAAGCTCGTCGTTTGTGTGCAGGAATCTAATCTGGATTGCATGGATAGTGAAAAAGATTCCGTTTTGGTTTGGTTAGTCTGTTTTTGTGCATGTGGAATGCAGCTAAAGCCATTTGAAACAAAATAGTGTTCGGTTATTTAACTTTTTCAACGATGCAATTAAAATGTTGCATTTCCTTCAGAGTTTCCTCAAAAGCTTGAGGGTCTGCGTTGAGGGAGCGTTATTGGATCTGCGTGATGTCAGAGGTGAATAGATTTGTCAGAATACACGGCCAGCTTTGACTGCACCCTGCCTGAGTTTGGATGAACCCACGATCCGCATGACTATCAGAAACGGTCTGTAATCCAAAATTCATAATCTAGGGATTACTGGGTTTGCAGCTGGCATGGCATCAGCAGACCTTCCTCTGAAGAGTAGTGGGGAACCCTCCCCCCCACCACCTAAAATCAGCCTCATGGCTGCAATACTAGAGAAAATGATTCTTCTAGTGCTCTCACTTTCACTCAGCGTTTTATGTTCATTAACAGCGTAAATAAACCAAATGATTTAGTCTTGAAATGAGATTTTGTGTTTCTAAAGTTCATGGTAGCCTAATGTCATCGTCTGCAGCATTCACTGAATTGCTGTACAGTATATAGGTTAACTAAAGACTGATGGCATAATCCAGTGTTTCTTTTTCTGTCTGCCTCCACTGTAACCTGATTAGACTGCCCCTCTTTCTAATCTCACACCACTGAGATTCAACCATTCATTATAATTCAGCACACACACACATACATGTATGCGCACACAAGGGGCAGAAAAAAGATTTAGTGTTCGCATTTTTCATGATCCAGCTGTTATTTTCTATACCTGCTTTATCCTGTGAAAGGTCACTTACTACACATGTTGGCATGTTTGTGTTTACATATTCTTCCTGCAGGTTTTTTTCCCCTGGTACTGCAGTTCATTCACATAGTCTAAAAACACACAGTTTTCTTCTTCTTCTTCTTCTTCTTCTTCTCTTCTTATTATCATCATTATTATTATTATTATTATTATTATTATTATTATTATTATTATCAGTTTGGCTCCACATCATTTATTTTATGTTTTGCAAACCTTATGACTTCCAAATTGAAGCCTGTTTAAAAAACAAAATGAACAGTTCACTAACTAACCACTTGGTGGCTTGTTATAAATGTCAATTGATTATTGTTTGAAGTTAAACAGTTTCTTTTATTCTTTAGATGGGTGGATGTGGATTAGTGGGTCAACAGGAAAGGAACCGCCGTTAACTGAGTGAATGCTTAGATCCCAGGCTTGACAATCATTCTGACCTTTCTGGAAAACACTTGATCCCACGTTTGCTTGTAAGAAATCAGTAATTCGCTTTGCGTTAAAGCGTTAGCGAATGAACCCAAATGTAAATATTTGCTATCAGAATTACAGTTAAATGGGGATGTGGGAGTTTCATGGACTGGTGATTGTCAATGTCTCCACTCTGGAGTAACTGGGTTTGTTTTGTTGCCTTGTTTGTTCAGCCTTGTTCTGGAGTTGGACAGTGGCTTCAGTGATTTTTGATGTATATAGGAGTAGAGCCAGTAAAGGACTTGAAACCAGCCCAACAGACAAAAACCTGTCATATGAACGCATGCTTAGTCCTTCATCATACAATCATTAGTTTTTACAGATGGTGAAAACTAGAAATAAATATGCTTAAGAAACTGAGCTGGGCATTTATGGCAGTACAGTTATAAAAGGAATAGTAAAGCTTTTAGTAAAATATTACAACAATTTTTCACCACAACATAATTTTAACTAGATTTGATAATATGCCTGCATCTTTTGATGGTTTCTTTCAAAAGAAAACATAAAGTTTAGCGTTTTGTTTTTGGCTTCGTTACCAATTTGTTTAAGCGAAGTTAACATGCAAATTGCCTTTTGCTCTTAGGCTAATTGGTGTTAACCTGATTGGTGACAGACTGACTGGCTAAAGTGGGATTAGAAGACCAAGGATTTACAATCTGAAGGCACAAACAATTAACTAGTTAAAAAACTATTAAGGTATCAAACAACTGCGGCTCTGCCTCATCAAACCTCCCGGCGCAGCAATAGACGGCCTTTATCTGTGTCACAGGTCATTTACACACCTTTTGGAGCAATTTTATACAGTCCTGGTTAAGGTTTTTTCCCCTCACTTCTCAACACAATGTTAAGGGCTAAATGAAAAACAGCTGCTGTATTGATTTGAGATGAACAAAAGCATTCAGTCCTCACAGTTTAACGCAGATGGAGTGTCTTATTCCACAGCAGGGTGCAGAAAGATTGCTGCACAAGAGTCCTCTTGGTTTAATCCCTTGTTTTCATCCTGGTGAACACAGGCTAATACATGCTTATCTCCCACTGTGGACAATTACTTTTGTGATCCGTAGTTCCCATCATAAACAAAAGGGAGGGCGATGACCTCTTAAAACCTTTAGCCTTGATTTGCGCAATCCTAAAAACGGATTGATTCTTGCTTTGCTCCATAACTGTAGTTATGTCAGGAATTCTGTTTATGTGCTAGAAATGGAATAGCTTCTCCTCTTTTTTTCCTCCCGTTCGCGCTTATTCAGATGCCCATGGCTGGCCGTGACTATCTGCCCCGCGGTGCCACCATGCTGTGCCGTCCTTTTCCTTTTTGTGCTCGCCAACTTCACCATGGCAACCTTCATGGATGCTGGTGTGCTCCCCGTGGGTTAGTAATCAAAGTGGTAATACTTTTCCGATAGAAGTTCAGTTTTCTGTCCTCTCAGCACTATCCTGTGCCCCCCACCTACAGCCTGTGATGATGAAGACAAGGACGATGGGTTCCGCGCTCCGCTGTACAAGAACGTGGACATAAAGGGCGTCCAGGTGCGGATGAAGTGGTGTGCGTCGTGCCATTTTTACAGACCGCCACGCTGCTCGCATTGCAGTGTCTGTGATCACTGTGTGGAGGTGAGGACACCGAATGAGCCCTGGGAAAGCAATGCAATAGTCCGGTAGCGAAGAACTTTTATTTTGCTAACCCCAGATGTTTACATTGATAAGCCATTTAGAAACACATGTGTATATTTAGGGCAACTTAATGTCCTTTTCTGCTTCTTTCCAGGACTTCGACCATCACTGTCCCTGGGTGAACAACTGCATCGGGAGACGAAACTACCGCTACTTCTTTCTGTTTCTGCTGTCGCTTACCTTTCACATGATGGCTGTTTTCACCTTTGGCCTCATATACATCCTGCACCACATGGACGATTTGTGGAAGCTGCATTTCACCGTCACGTATCCTTGACACAGATTCCTTCAGATGCACTTTTTTTTGCAGATACTTGCGTAAATTATTCTACCGCTTTCCTTATCTTCTATCCTCTGAAAGTGTGGTAGTGATCAGCATATCAGGCCTGTTTCTTCTCCCTGTTCTGGGTCTGGCTGGGTTCCACTTGTACTTGGTGTCAAGAGGTCGCACCACCAATGAACAAGTGATTGAACAAATTCCACCAAACTGAATTTTTTGGGGATGTCAAGAACTTCAGTGTGTTGTTTTTTCATGTTTTTGTAGGTAACTGGCAAGTTTCAAGGAGGAGTGAACCCTTTCACACAGGGTTGTTGTAACAACATGGAGTATCTGGTTTGCAGCCCAATTTCTCCAAAGTAAGAAACTTGTTATTCTTTTTTACACTGAAGCTTAATCTGTGGGACTGCAGTCAGATATCTGACGTACTTGTCTGTCCTGAAAATTTAGATACATGGCGAGACCCTGCGAGAAAAAGATTGTCCACGTTCAGCCTCCGTTCCTGAGGCCGGAGCTCGATCAGCAGATGCCCGTGAAAGTCGGGGACAACGGGCTGCACGCTTTAGCTCTTGATAATAAAGTATGCAGCTCCGGCATTTCGTTTTTAGAACGGTGACCTCAGTTGACAAAGAGTTATGAAATGTGTCACTCGTCTCTCTTGTGTTTTCCGTTCACGTGCCAGCGCCCCTCAGCTGGAGCTGTCGAGCTGTCAGACATCAAACAGATGAAAAGTCCTCCGCCCCTGCCTCCTAAACCAGACCGGGCTCTGCTGAAATGCCACGCAGCTGCAGATGGTACAACATCCCCTGCTAGCAATACTGTTTTAGATTGACGGTGTATGAATTCGCCTGTAGAAAGTCGGACATTTTTAAGAGAAAGATGCATTTCCTTAGATCACATTTGTACAGTCTGGATCACACAAATCTTTGTTTCTAAACACAGTTTGCAGATTTTTCTGTGTTTGCAGATGCCAGCAGTTAATCACAAGATGACCTCTTTTTCAGATGTGGGCCATCACTCTAAATCCGTCATTCCCGTGTCTATTCCCACTGTGCCACAGCTGCGGCCGGTGCTGGAGGCCATTTCCAGAGGGTCATCCCCCATTCCTCCAGAGCAGGTAACCAACAGGGTTCGCAGCTCCTTCTTTTTATCACTCAATGTAAAAACGACGGTTTGATGTGCACAAAAGATACCATTGTCATTTATTTTGTGTGTTTCTAGTTGCTGAAGGCATCAGAGCAGCAAGGGAACATTAAAAGTCCCGACCTCTGCTCTGGGTTCAGAGAAAGCCCTGTAAGAGGCGTCCATCAAGGCAGTGTGAGCGTCCAGCCTCCCCTCCAGACTAACACGGTTTATAGCTCACTACCGCTCAACTCCCGCTCCCTCACTCTGAAACACAGCTGTCGCTACGGCGGCAAATCCCAGCTTCCTGCTATGCAGTCTGATGGCTGGGGGTCCAGTCCTCCTGCAGGGATCATCACGTCTTCCACCCTTCTGGCCAATCAGAGCAGCAGCAGCAGCAGCAGCAGCGGCGGACCTTCTTTTGACAACTTCATCAACCCCGCAGAACCTCAGCTCATGTCCCAAAGAGGAGCCTCCTCAGTGAACTTCCACACTCACTTCATGATGCTGGGCTCAGATGGATCTGTGCAGTGTCCGCCCCCCCACTCCTACAGCCCCGTGTTTATGGGCATCACCAGACAATCACCGCAGCCTCGAGACTCCTCGCCGTCTTTAAAGGGTCTCACTTCAAGGGACCCATCACCGTCGCTCCAAGGTTTTATCCAAAGAGAACCGTCACCTGGTTTTCAAGGGCTGATCACCAGAGACCTCAAATCCCAGAGCATTGCATCCCGGGATGTGCCCCCGCCTGCGGTGGCACTGAGAGATTTGTCTTCCCAAGGTCTTAGAGACAGCCTTCGGGATCTGGTTTCTCAAGACACGACTTTACCGAAGTCCGCGGCTGCGCGCTATGACAACTTTTCAAAAACCATCATGGCATCTATCAACGAGAGGCGGGAGCTGGAGGAGCGAGAAAAGATGCTTCGTCTCCAAGCCAGATCCCAGGCGCACTACTGCGCCGACGTGGGGATTTATGACATCCCTACCAAGAGGAGTCTAGTGCCAGACAATGTTCGGCCTCCAGGTTCCCGCGGGCCAACGCCCCCAGCATACGGCTCCAGGGAGTTTCTGATGAGCACGGGCATTCTGGGTTATGGCATTAGGACCTCCCCTCTTTCCAACACCTCCACGCTGTCTTTGACACACGCTTCCAAAACCTCCAGCTCACCTCTGCAGAACTGTAGCAGCAGCACTTTACAAAACAAGGGCAGGTCTTCATCTCCCGCCTACTGTCCCTCTGAGAGACAAACCCAGGGCGCCCCTTCCTCTACGTCCACCTTACCTCGTTTGACGACCACCAACTCCTCTGCCCCTCCTTACACCTCCTACGCCACCGTAAAGCGCTCCTAGCTGCCATTCCCATCGGAAGGGAAGGAGTCTGTCACCTTGGGAGCTTT
This sequence comes from Oryzias celebensis, assembly GCA_014656515.1. NCBI lineage: Eukaryota > Metazoa > Chordata > Actinopteri > Beloniformes > Adrianichthyidae > Oryzias > Oryzias celebensis. The sequence goes on from BNCR01000012.1 coordinate 12,468,736, forward strand.
GAAATAAAACTTCCTCCATGTTTCTGATGGTGTGAATGAATCATCTATGCAGTGTTAGCCTCTGTTTTTGCAGCTCCAAAATCCTGTGTAAACAAGAGGCCGTTTGGAGTTTTCCCATGTGGGAGGACGTGTGGAAAACAAATACAAAGTGAAGAATGAACTTGATAAAAGGATCACAAATATTCTCACAAATTCAAGAAAGCAAATCTCAGGATATCAGTGCCTCCTCTTACAGACAGAGGGAGCGCTTCAGTTGAAGGATAAGAGCTACCTATATGAAGATTACACCTCACTATGACCAGGTTGTGTTTCAAACAATGTATTTCCTTTTCAGAATTGTGTCATGCAGACAAAAAAATCTTGTTTAGTAGCACTTTTTGTAGTTGTTTATATGAAATAAACTTATTTTGCAATTTGGACTTCTGATTGGTCGTTTTATAATGTTTGGAAAAGGCCATAAAAGCAAGTTTGAAATGCTGGAATCTACGTTGCCAGATTGTGTTTTATTTAATACTTTTATTTTGGAAACAAAAATGAATAGCTTAAAAATATAAAACATGTTATATTAATTTCCCCACTGTGGAGGATCTTCTCATTATATGGATGTGACGCCCTCTAGTGAGCAGTTGTGGACGATGCTTCAGTGCTTGTCTGCCACTTCCAGCAGGTGATGCTGCAGAGCGTAAAAATTAAAGAAAACTATGACAAAACATGGATGCTCTTGGATGAATATTGCGTTTAAGCCAATTTAGCTCCAAAACATGAACAATTCTTCAAGCAAAGAATATTTAAAAATGATCAACTTCAAAGTTGCCTTATTTGTGAGACGATTGATCATGATTCTTTTTAGAGCCGTTATTCTGTTACTTCTAGAACACGTATTTTGAAAATCTTTCATTATTAATATCCACAGAGGAATAATAAAAAGCAAGATATCTTTGGTTTTGTCTTTAATTTCTTTTTGGCTAAAACACGTGGAAGAAAAAATGTTTGTTTCGTGCATAAATCTGAATTTAACTGAATGGGAGCTTGAAAATGCTCTGTCTACATTTGTCATTTCAAAATAAAAGAGAAATGGATCACACGTTAAAATGACAATGTTGCTTTAAATAATGAATCAAATGGATCCAACATTATACAATGGACTAAACATAACTGTAAAAAAATAACTTTCACATACTAGATAGCAGCTCTCTTAGACTTGATGACAAATAAAATGACTTCACATTTTTTGTATTTCCACATCATAAAGCAAAATATGACGAAAAGGGTATTTGTTTTGTTATAATAGAAGAAATTAGAATACATTTAAATTATTATTTATTTTTATTAGTCAAAGATAAAAATTCAAACATATAACTTTTCCAAGGTGCCCCTGAAAGCACCACACACATTCAAAAATGTTCCTAAATTTTTTCAACCACATATATAATTTTTCAAGTATAAAAAATGTTCCTTTTTGATGAATTAATGGATAAAAAGGTGACAGATGTAGCCCAGTGTCAGACAAATGCCTCATCACAAATCTACTCTTGTAAAAGTAAAAATATTGGATGGTAAATTAGGTCGGCTTTTATGAGTAATTTCTTTTCTTGAAGTCAATCAAGTTAATGTAGCTGAGCAAATTTAAGTTTTTATTATCCACATCTGACTCTGGGACCAGTTCCAGCACCGCCAGTGGCTCACAAGACCAGGTAAGTGTGGAGAAGTAAATCTATAAAATGAATTGTGCAGTGTGAAGTTTTTTTATTTTATTACTGGTGATGCTGACTTTGATGAGAGATTTTTTTTTCATCTGTTGTTCTTTTTCCTAATTTGATTTTCAGACCTGTCATTGTATATTTATGGAAATGACAGTGTGGACACATACGACTGCGAACAAAGGCTTAGATGTCAAGTCTGGGAGATCCAAACCTTTTTACCTCAGGAAAGGAAACACCTTGGCAACCTGCTCCTGAAAATTACAGCTGCTGGCTGAAAGAGAGAAAATAAGTCACCTTTCTTCAGATTTAAGAGATTTTTTTGGTAATTTTAAGCCTTATTGTGTCCTCTTGACTTTCACATGGTTTTGTTGTTTTGTCAGGATTGCTGTGCGTCTCATACTCTTGCAGTACAATTGGAAACTTGCCTTCTACTGACTGTGAACGGATTCCCCAGTGCATCCCTGCTTTTTCAGATGGAGGTAATATGATAATGAGAGTTGCACAAAAACTCATTTTTGCTGTTCAGACAATAGCAATAAGTAAAAAAAAGAGTAATTCTGGAACATTAAGTGGCAGGGTTGGCTCAAAAATGCTTCATGCAATGTTGTGATTGACATGAAGTGTATCAGGCAACTCCTATAGAAATATCATAATATTATGTCTAAGTGAGTTAGGCTGCAGGGTGGTTTAGTGGTTAGCCTCACAGAGAGAAGACCCTGGTTCAAATCCCGATTGGGTGGAGTTTTCTCCAAGTTTTCTCCAGACACTCGGGCCCTAAAAATGTAGAGGCAACCTGTCCAGGTGTGTGCCCCGCCTTTGCTGGGATAGGCTCCAGCATTTCTGTGACCCTGAAAGGGATTTAGAGAATGGATGGATGGATGAATTATGTCTAAGGATACATTCAGACTCTAAAGGTCAGTTGGTCCAGATGAGACAACTTTCTTACAGCTAATTGCGTCTTGGTTCCATTATGCCTTAAACATTCTACAATAGACAAACTATTAGATGACTAATACCTGTACCAAATATTTTTTGTTACTCTATTAGATCTCTACCAATAGTGTTCTGTATATAGAGGTATCTAACAGATCTAGCTGTTAGACATTTAATATTTTGATATTTCTAGATTTGGAGAACCTTTTTCAACATTTATTAGATATAAAACCGAACAATCAAGTCAAACATGTTTCTATCATTGTGATTTTGGTGCTGTTATCCTTTTTCATCTTTTACTATCAAATATAAACATGACAACATTGGTGTAGAGTCCACTTTTCCCCTAATCTATACATATAAATGCAAGTCTATACTTTTAGAACTTTGCCTCTGAACAGCAGCTAGACACTGTTGTGCAGCAGAAGATAAGAAAATGTGCTTTTAGCTCATTTTAATAATAATCCACTCAATAGATTCAACCTTTTACCATCATTTTTTCCTGTTATATGACAAGTTAAAAATCTAAACAGAAATAAATATGCTAGATTGCTGTTTTGATGCAAATTTCTGAGACCCTTTAACCCCAGGTACATTTCAGTAGAAATTATTAGTTGTCTGTGAAGAAAAAGGGCTGCACGCTGGCATAGAGGTTAGGTCCTTCACCTTGCAACAAGAAGAACCCTTGTTCAAATCCCAGCTGTGTCACACTTCCTGTGTGAGGTGTGCATGTTTTCTCTACAGGTGTGCATTGTCTCCTGCTTCCTCTCGGTGTTCAATAACTGCTATCAGCAAATTGCATTTGTGTGGCCCAGTGACAAACTGGTGACCTGACTGGGGTGTATTCCAACAGTAGCTGGATTGGAAACCTGTGACCCCAAAAGGGATTCAGTGGGTTCTGAAAATGAACTGATATAAAACTGCAGTTTTTTTTAACTATTAAATGTTTGAAAAAGTACTCTAATAGACATCTAAAAATATCCCAAAATCAGACGACTACGAGTAGATGTGTAGTAGACCTCTATCTACATGCAGATATCTTTCATCGGTAGACATCGGACTTTTCAGAGATGTACGGTAGACATGTATTAAGTATCTAATAGACATCCTGTGCTACATAGAAAGCATATTTTTTGGACTGTGGGAGGAACTGGAGTGCCCTGAGAAAACCCATGCATGCACGGGGACAACATTCAAACTCCACAAAGAAAGGCCCCAGCCGGGATCCGAGGGAGGGCCTTCTTACTGTGAGGTGAGAGCCTCACTGCCCCACTATGCAGCCCTATAACAGAGATATAGGAAATAAACGTTTGCATCATTAATAACTCAGAAAATGAGTTGGAAGGGTTTTATTGTAGAACTGCACATTTGTTCCTAGATTTAGAAAAAAAAAAAAACCTTCAAAACTAAATAAAAAAACACATTTTGTTGAATTGTTTGCAGCTCTATGTTGTTTACTTTGTTGCTATGTGCCTTAACTTGTCCCTGAAATGTCACTTTCTGTCACAGATCCATTCATTTTCTCCTTTAACTGTTCAAAACATAGCCTTTGTCTGTTTTTCCAGTGTTGTCGCGCGCCGCTCCTCAGAGCCGCTCTGCATAATAATCTCATCATAACGTCTTGACACGAGATGGCTCCTCATCAGGCTCTAAGTCACACTCTTGTTCATCCGCCGCACATTGACCTACATTTGTGCACCTCTTCCTTTCAGCTCATTGATATGCCCGATCATCAGAGGCATCGCTGAACTGGCTGGTTGTCATTTTCAGCTGCAGTGCCCCCCCATGCATTCCATTTCCTCCCGCGGGCTGACTCTCCGCTTCAATGAGTCCTCTCTGCTGTGACACTTGACAAGCAGGATTTGGATTAATATCAAGCCCGGGTTGTTGCTTATTTATTTATTTATTGCAATGTTTACCTCGCCAAAGTGGTGCTTTTAGGAAACTGACTGCTGTGCCTGTTCTTGTACCACGGTGCAGCGTTATACCACAGGTGCTTTTCATTTGTAGTCTGAAGGCAAACTCTCTGCCAGGATCCTTCCCAGGGAGCAGCAGGACTTTTTCTTTTTTTTTTACCCCCCTCCAAAATTCACTTTCATCTGCAGAGATTAAATGTTACACGAAAATGAACGCCAAATTGATGACCTTTTCTGATATTTTCGCTCTGTTTCTGTGTGGCGGCGCCATCTGACACATCACAACACATGCTGGCATCAATTTCCTCTTTTTTTTCTCCCTCCTTCATAGATGTTTTATCTCTGCATTTAAATGAATAAGCTTCAGCTGCACTTACCAGTCTAAACAGAGTAGTGGTGGGCAGTGTGAGGGTTTAATTAGGACAGAAATTTGCATGGACTGCGCCTCTGTGAGGCAGAAACCACAGGAAAAATGATGTGAAATGCCCTGCTGAGACCCAGACACTGTGTGGGCATTTTCTTGCAATTAATTTTGCACTATATTTCACCACAAACAGAGCAGCACGTCCTCTGCTCTGTGGGAGTTTGTCTGCATGTTCCTTCCATGCTCGTCCTGATGTGTACAGATAATAGAGCCGATGATTACACTCATCTTTGACACATGGGAGACGTGCTGCCACAGTGACAAGGAGCAACAAAAGTGCATCACACGTGCCCTGAAATGAGATGAGAGGCAGGGAAAAAAAGTGTCAAGGAGTCATTACTGCTGAGAAACTGTTTGATGAGGCTTTTTTTGTAGGGACAAAACAGGTAAAGAAAACAAATCAAAGACACAAAAAGTACAAAAAAAAGTGCAAAAACTTTCCTTGGGATAATAAGTGTCTGGATGCACTGCAGGGGATTCTCTCATTAAAAGAAATGTACAGTACATATACTTTTTCTGACATCGAAACCTTTTAAAAGTTTGTTGTGGATTTTTTTTTCTTATCGAGCAAAAAAGTGGACAAGATCCAGCAATGACAAAAGGCAAACTTCTACATTAATTAATCATTTTTTAGAGTACCGTACACCTAGATTTATAGCTAATAGACAAGTAAACTTGATTGTTTTCAGAGTATGTGTTTATTTCCTGTAATTCTCCAAAAATACTGTTTGTATGATTGAAGTTTGGACTGAATTAATACAGGGGGCATAGATTTGATAAGTTGTTAAACTTCATTCAAAGCCCTTTGTGAACTTTGTTTATCGGTATTGCCATTCATCAGTATTTATGATGTTTATTTTTTTATTACATCAGTTGTAATGAAAGAATTAGAAAGAAAGATTCAAATACATATTGTGTGTAAGACTGACAAATAGTTTTTAAAAAGTTTAAGAGGTTTAACTCTAGAGAGCATTGCCTTGCAAATGGACCTTGTTTTAAGTTTAAGAGGAATAATTGAGAAAAAAATAGTTGATTCAAACATGCGGTAATGTTTAATTTAGTGAAAAATTGTAGTATTGACTTGTAATTTCTTATATTGAATTCTAAATGATCAAAATGCATTTCCAAATTGTAAGCCTGATTTGCATATTGAACTGTTAATTGCTACATTCATTTTCAAATTTGATGTTCAAATTGCAAATGGAATTATTAATTGAGAACTGACTTATTTGAATTATACACTTTTTATAATTGATCTTCGTAATCTGGTGTTTTAGTGCATACAGGTCTGCATCTGTACTCGATGTAGGGTTATTGAAAGTGCAGGTTTACAAGATGAGCCGGATCCTAGAAATTGTTCTGAGAAATTGAAAACCTTTATGGGTTTGGGTATAAATATTTGCAGTGTGTGTGTGCAGTGTCTCCAAAACATCGAGCATTCAGATGGAGGCCTCCATGATGGTTTCTAAAGTAATAAAGGGAAGATTGTCAAACCAGGACCTTTTTGCTGTGAGGTGGGAGCGCTTACTATTTTTATTTTTTAATTTAAGCACAACAGTTACATTTCAAGTGTTTTTTTTTCCATTCCAGAGTTTGGATGAATTAACCACAGAAACAGAGCGAACATGTTAGAAAAGGTCGTCGACTTGGTGCTCATTTTAGGACAAAGAACTATTCGGGTTACAAATACGTTTGCAGCTAAATTTCAGAAATTCGTATTGCTTGTGTGCATACGGTAGATTTAATTTGTAGTTTTGGTCCTGGTGGGTGATCCATGCAGACAAATCATGGATTGAGAGTGAGTTGCTAAACTTATTTTTTACTTTACTATACTTGTTTAAAGAGAGGCGGCAACAGGTTTGGAGAAACCAAAGTCGAGAATCTCAAATAAACATAATCAGTGTGCCAGAAAAGCGCGGTGGAGGATTGATGACACATCAAATGCTGGCTCAACACCAGAAAACAAACAAGAGAAACAAACCAGCTAATGAGGCAGGAAGACATCAAAATTAGAAAACGAAATAAACTGATGAGAAAATGAACCTCAGGTGAGCTGATGACGGAAACACCTGGAACTCATCAGCAGACAAGAAAAAGCAACGTGCCGGAAAACCACCTAGATCCAAAACAAATGCAAACGTAAGTGGCAGACATTCCAAAAAAATGATGAATGACACTATGTTGATCGGTCTGGTCTGGTCTCACTTCTGACAAGTTTAAACCTGGATGGGAGAGAAGCTCAGCAGCTCTGGAGCTGATCTGTGCTCACAGATGGGAGAATGTAACCTGAAAATAAAACTCCCAACAACCCTCCCTTGTTTAAATAAAAGTAAAAAAACAGCTCTCATATATCTTTAACTGTATGTAAAATATCTTTGTTTCTTTTATTACCTTGAGGTTTGTGAATAGGATGTGAAGACCGGCATCATTTTGAAAGAGCAGCAAAGCCAAAGCATTTCTCTGGATTTTGATATACTACTTCGAGGCTCCTTTCCAGCTTCACTCGACCAAGACTTGTCTTTTCACGAACATCTTTAAGACTGTTTTTTTTAACTATAAAAACAGCAAAACAGTCATTAAAAAAAGAAAAGATCAGGAGAATGGATAACCAGAGGGATGCTAGAAACAAGCTGACACATTTAGAACCTCCAGATTTCACCCCACTATATCTTTTTATTAAAGTTCTTTATGGTAATTTACTGTAGGTGGGAGTTCAAAGGAAGAAAAATATTTTTCTTGACATCCAACTTCCTCCTCAAAATTCTTCTTAGAAAATAAAATATTATGGAAGACTCTTTAAAACTTTTTAAAGAGATTGTTTTAATGAATGATTTAGGGGAAAATTAATGGGGGTTTGCTGAAACTCAGACTGCAGGCTGGGGAGCTTTTTAAAAATCCATATTTGTTCCATTCACAGGACTTTGCATCATCTGCTGGCTGCAAGCTTGTTGCTGAGAACAGATATTGTCATTACAGCGAGCCATTTTTACACTCATGAAGATGTTTAAAATGTAAATATAGCCTTTTCTGCTATGTTTAATTTGTTATTTCATAAGAATCTCTCACTTTTTACATCATCAGAAGAAATGAATGTGTTTCTTTAAAGCTAAACACAGGGCTGACTATGCTGCATTTTTCCATGTTACAATGCTCAACATGAAGCTCAGCAGGGCAATGATGACCAGTCACTGTAAAAGATGTTCATTATCACGTGACAACCTGAGAGTTTTTCTAAATGTGTCGCAACATCGCAAAAACAGGTCTCCAAGAAATGAGGTGGGAAAAAATACTCAAAGATTGTTTGAAGACTGTTGTTCTCCTGAAGCTTTATTTCCAATTCATCCTCCTTAAAACAATTGAACTGACTGAGAAAAGTGTTTATTCCTGTTTTTGTTGTCTTGGACAATTTGACTTTGGAGAAAAGGAGAACTAAGAATATAAATGTATAAGATGCTTCACTCACTCCCCTCTGAAGTCGGCTGAGTCTGGAGTTTCCCTTCTAACAATGACAGTCATGAAAATGTGCAGGACAGTAGACTCGTCAGACTGGATTAGGCAAATACTTAAAAAATAGAAACACTATTTGAAAAAGGAGAACTGAGAATTACTGGATTACTTGAGAGCAATACATGAGTGATCACATTTTTCTTTTTAACATCAAGAGTTTGAGATAGATTTTTGTTTTTCATCATCCATCCATTTTCTGAACATGCTGAATCCCTTTTGGGGGTCACAGGGTTGCTGGAGCCTGTCCCATTTACAGTTTTAATTTGAAAGTACGTGCTGATGCTCATTTCCTTTCTAGAAGCTGTGATCTGATGAGAGAAATCTTAGCTTTTAAGCGATCTCTTCAGTCTGATAATTCTGAAAGTTATCCTATGATGCTCTGTGGAAATAAAAAACATGAACCATGTTTCCAAGTTGCTCCTGTCTGCCAATTTACTTCCTAGTTTTTTTTTGTTTTTTTCTGATCTTCAAAATACGGTTTTTCCACTCTCGATTGATCCTCACCGTTCAATAGACTCATTATGGGACATTTAACCTTTAAGTTTAGATTAATTGCTATGCTTCAGCTTTTTCTGTTTATGTGAAACAAACTCACTGAATGTTTCTTCTGAACTAAATGAATCATGGAAATCAATGTATTTGTTTCAGATTCCTGAAATCCTTAACATTCAAAGCAAAACCGTATATATATATATATGTATATGTATATGTATATATATATATATATGTAAATGTATATGTATATATATATTTTTTTACAAGAAACGTGGTCTTCAATGGCTTTTGTTTAGCTATTAACTGCCCTATGAATACCTCAAACGGAATACCCAAAAGCTGCCGGGTTGGATTAAGCTCATCAGACAATTTAGTAGAAATGTACCAGATGTCATCAGTCTTGATGATGTGAATTAAGGAATCTGGGTTTCATTTAAGCTTTTTTCACATAATTGCTGACACACATGTAACGGATTGCTTTTTGTAGACGCTGCATGAAAAGATTTGTATATTTCAAGCAATTTTAGCTCTTGAAAAATGAAAAAATAAATAAAACCAGACAATTTAAATAGAGATGCATAGATATATAAAATGCATTATTATATTTCTTCATAAATTGATTAAAAAAATAAATAGAAGAAAATAATTTTGTCTTCTACAACTTTTAATTGCTCCTAATCATAAGTAGACGTACAGTACACACACAAAACACTGATTAATCACTTGAAGGAGAGTGGGAAGAAGCGAATTTAAATAATCTCACCCCTATTATGTTTGAATTAACTTTTTTAGGATAATATAGTTGCGATAATCGGGTATTTAACATCTATATAAAGCTAATAATGCTTTTTCATCCAAAATCAGATTATTTCTCAAGTGCAAAGATGAAGTTCCCCTTCTTATTACACTTGTACATCACACATCATGTAAGAGATAATGAGACTCAAAGGATAATAGCTAATTTAGATCAGCCATAAATGAATCGTTAGTATTCTAATGGATGTTTAGTGTGTTTTAGAGGGTACATTTACTATCATCTGACTTTCAGATGAATGTGTTTCAGATTGGCTGTGATTTAGTTAAACCACAGCAACAGCAGGTCAAATGGTGGCAACATTTCAAAAGCAGGTGCAGCTGCAGCCTGCCTCACTTGTTTGCATAAATCCTCTCTGTTAGTTCTTACTTTTGTGAATTTGTGGGCGGACAGAGATTTGAAACAGAGCTTTGCAAAGCTCAATTTGCAGAGCAAATCTCCATCTTAAACCCTGAAGTGGGTTTTCTATCATCTGCTGCATGCAGTGCTCTCTCCGTGCACCTTGCACCTCCCTCCCTTCCCCTCTCCAGTCCCTCATTCCTCGTTATGCTGCACATGGGGCGTCACAGGACTGAACGAGCTGCTCTGTGCTCCAGCTGCATCTGCTTGTGTGCCCACAGGGATCGGTGTGTGCGCATGGATGCATGTGCATGCGTGCACGCTCCCCTATGCACCAGCTTCAGCCAGAAATTATGGAGGGGAGGACGGGGGATTGCAGGGCTTTGCACTTACCCAAGCCATTCCCAGGCTCAGCATCGCACAGTTGATTCAGCACCTTGCTAATAGCGCACACATTAACTGCAGCGCAGATCAGAGTAGGAGTGCAGTTATGAGAGGGAGGGGGGGACATCTGTGTTGAGCAAATGTGTGCATGGTGCGTCTAGTGTGTGTGTTTGTGGGAGAAAGGGAAATAGAGGCAGTGAGCGCAGGAGGAAGAGAAGGAGCGGACGTGTGAGGAAGGATGGCTGCTCACGTTTGAACAGCCTCACCTGCCCGAAAAGGAGGCAAACAAATTCAGCAGAGCCTGACAAAACGCTCCAGAGGAAAGGATTTGTTTATCATTTGCAAAAAAATAAAAAGAAGAAGAAACAGATTTGGCAATGCCTGCTCAAGTGAAGGAGGTAAGTGTGCTGGAATGGCTCTATTTGCTCCCATCAGGTTTTTTTCCCCCCCTCATCCTGCAGAGAACTGTAGGACTCCACGGCTTTGCGTTATGCCTCTGTCATGATGAATGAAGCAGGCAGCAGTCGCTTCCCTATGCCTCTCAGTGCTGGTTAGGACGGTCTGCTTGGATGCAAACATCTCAATCTTTATGTTTTTGCACAGCTGCAGAAAAAAATAAAATAAAATAAAATAAAAGCAAAACAAGTGCCATCTCATAAAAAGGGTTAACTTGGATTGCATTGGAAAGGTTGTTCTTTGAGGGAGGGGGTATTGCTGCACACAATCTGGTAAGTGCGTTGCCATGATGTGTCGGTGAGGTATTACATTAGACCATGCAGCATTTAATTATGACAGGATCACACAGCAATAGGGGTTGAAAGCAGAGGAAAACTTTTTGATTTTCATTTTCTGCATGGAATGCCATTTTTCAGCTTTTGCCTTGCAGATAGGAAAGTCTTTTCATCTGCATTTCCTACTCAATCTCCATATTTCAGCTGAAAACCAGAGCAACACTGATTCAACAGATACTAGAAGGCAGGACAAAGTTATGACTAACGTTGTCTGACATCTGTAGGGTGATGTCATGTTTTATTATTCTGCGGGAGCATCACTATAACAGTGTTGCACTTTGATAAAAGCAAGCTGTCTGTCCATGCTGTGTTTGAATCACTTTCCAATGGTTTTCCTTCACTGATGAATCAGAAATCCAGTTGTCGAACCATTCTTTCTTTGGAAAACGGTTCTTTCCCCCCAAGTTTGAATCCTGACATGTCTGATGTGCCCTTGAGTAGGAATTAGATCACTCCCCGTGTCTCCTAAAATAACATCTCAGCATCTTGCTCCCATCAAGAAGTTGATGGAAATAAAGGATTTCATGTGCTCTGCTGCCCCTAACATCTATTGCTTTGTTGCTTTTTTTAAAAGCCAAGTCACAGTTAGACCCATCATCTTGACCTATTTGGCTCTGCGAGCACAGTCCATGTTGGTGCAGTGAGTTATTTAAATGAGCTTTGACTCACAGTGGCTTGGCCTTCACTGGATCTGACAGAGACTGCATAAAGGCCTGCGTCCAGCCTATTAGGATCCTCTAAATCCTTAATCAAGCTGTCTGTAAAGGACAGTGGATCCTCGGCTGCCTTTTGGCCAGGCGTTCATTTACAGCTGCCTGACAATACCCAATCAACCCCCCCCCCTCCCTTCTCGAGGTGTCGGAGCCAAGATCAGCTCCCGGCAGCCGGTTTCTCCCGGGTGACGCTTTCATCTCTCTGCTTCTCCAACACATTTTCCACACAGATATGAAGAGCTCTTCTGTCAGACGAAGGGGGTTTGAAGTTCTGCCCCTCAAACATGCACCGCAGCCATGTTTATGCGGTGAAGTTCAACTTATTGTTCTCTTTATAGCTGCGGCTTCAGGTGATTTACAAGTGAATCCATTTGAATGTAGTCTTGGCGCGTCCTTGGGCATATTGTGACTGTGCATGACAATGAAACATTTAAAATTCATTCAGATTGTATTTCTCAAAAATGAAAAATTAGTTTGTAGAACAGATAAGTGCCTCATGACTCATACGTGATTCAGGATGGTTCCTTTTAATTATTCTTTCATCTTTTTAGTTGGTTGCTTGTGTCATTATTTGTCCAACATATTATTATGGATCTGCTGGAGGAAAAGCAGTTTTTCCAGTCCCATTGGCATTTTGAAAAATTAAAGTCTTTGTGAAAGAAAAAAACGAAAAGAGTGAAAATAGTCATGTTAAGTCTGCTTCCAACCCTGCTTTTTGGTATCAGTGGGACGTTTCTTCCTTTTTACAACCTAATCGATCTCAGTTTGTCACATACAGACACAGCTGGGCAAACACTTTATAAAAACTGAGTCAGAACTTTTTCTAACTTACTTGAAAGTTTCCCAATTACACATTTATTGGTGTGTTTCTGTGTTCACTAAAAACGAAGCCATGATGTAACATACGTGCTCTTTTCTTGCAGCTGGTACCTGAAAACCTGTCTGTGAAATGTTGATTGTTGGATTTGAAATGTACTCAAGAGGTTTTTAAAAATTGGTTGAAAACATGCTTTAAACAAACAAAAAGAATAACTTTCAGATGAGACAATAAATATAGATACATCAAAGAAAGTTTGTGTAAAATAATTATTAGTCTTTTTTTTGTCTTTACTTGGGAAATGCAAAAAAATATTTGTAAAAAGTATTTTTAAAAAGATCCACAAGTTAATTATCCTTTAATGAAATTTCATGGCTTTTTAAAAAGAATTTAGTGAGTAAAACTTTTTCTCAATTTAAATCCCTGACTTGTTGAGATTTGGAGGTGATGATAAATATTATTCTACAAAAAAAAAAGAAAAACCTAAAAATAAGTTCACATTTAATAATAAGACCTTGAAATTGTGAATAAAATGCAGCCATTTCAACATTTTGGCAGCGAAACTCATCACAATCTCAGTTGGCTTCAGTAATCAGTAAAAAATTAATTGTTAATGTCAAAAACACCATAGATGCCTTTTTATTGTTTGTCTGTTTCTCATTGGCATCCAAACAATTTCTAAGGAACTAATAATTTAAATCGGTTTTATTTAAATAGTATGAGTTAATGTTTTTTATGTGTTTTCTTACAAAATGCTGACTATTAAAAACATTTTTTGGCTGAATTTATTTTTAAGTTGGTCTTTCTCAGCTTATCCTTTTATCCCTCTTATTATTTTCATAATTTAGCTTTCCAGGGACCAGCACTTTGAAAAAAAGTGCTGGTCAGAGATGCTGGAGCTTCGTAAATGTTCCGTTTTAAAAAGACAAATCCAGGAGAACACCTTCAGTCAGAAGATTTGTTGACACAAATAGAAATATCCTAATTAAACAACAGTTTTGCTTCACAAGACAGATGTGTGATCATCCGGAAAAGTTACTCCGGGAGTTCTGCCAGGGATCAGCATTTAGTAGAATCAGTAGTGTTGACATTTGTAGAAAAAACAAACCAACTATCTGAAAAGTGAAAGAACAGCATGTGTAAAGTTTATTTAGTACTCATTTCTGCAATGTATGGCATTGACATGTAAGAAATGGCTTAATCGTTGAAGACTTCAACCTAAGAAAAACTTACTGCTGACCTTTAAAATAAAAAAGAACCAAACAGTTAAACGCCACAAACTCAAATGTGAAGTTTAATGCTTTTTTTTCTCCCCATAAACACAATGTAAAAGTCCTTACTTAGTGTCAATGAATGTGTGTTGTTTAGGAACAAAGTTTGGAGGAGCTGCCTCCATTCACTCCATCGCATAAGATAAAAGAGTCAAACCAGGAAAACCCGACGACCACCACAGATGAACTGGACACGCCCACTTCCATCGCCTCAGTGATGACCTCCACCAACGAAAGCTCCACAGAAACTGACACCCCGCACCAGACAGACACTGAGGTCCGTCCCAACCTTCTTCACTCGTGATTATCCCTTTAAACCATTAAAAAAAACGCTGTTAAAATCCGAACTTGTTCACAGAACCGGACAATTAAATATCCTGCTGTTTGTTTTGTTTTTTGTGGCTGACCTCAAGTTGTTTCATCAGAACCCAATCCAAAGCCATTTTCAGCTAAGAGGATTTCATTATTCTTTGGCACGAAAGCTGAATTCATTATTTATGGGAGGCTCACAAAGCCAGACGTGTGCTGAAACGATGATGATTGATGTTCTCTTTAAAAGACATAAACTCGCAGAGTAATGTTTTAGCAGCTGAACGTGAATCAAGGTAAAATGTAGCTGTTGGAATGTAAATGTAGAGTGGAAAACGTGCAAACCGCTTGGATGCGATTTTTTACCTTTATTGATTCCTCCTGTGCATTTATCCTTCAGGAGTCCAAAGCGTTGGAGCAAGAGAGTGAAAAGATCCCAAGTGAGACGCAGGAAAACCCGGAGAGCATCCATGCTCCAGGAAATTCTTATTCTGAGTTACTTTCTGAGGTTCCTGAAAACGCTTCCACTCAGCAGGCTGTGACTGAGCCAAATGCTGGGGCCTGTGAATCTGTCACAACAACCGCAACAGCCACCAGTGCCGCCACAACAAACCCACAACCTCAGCAAGTGGTGCCTGCTGCTGAGTCTCCCGCAGATGTCCACAGCAGAGTGTACACCCTCCCTGATGCCTTCAGAGGCGTACGAAGTGACCTTTATTCAGGATATGGAAGTCTTTCTCGCTTCAGCCTCCACGGCTACCTGCCAACCAAAAACTTCCAGCCCGGCGCTCACTACACCCTCCCCTTCCTCAGAGACAGCTACACCCCGACGTGCATCAGTAATCAAACGGAGGAGGACAGAGAGAACCTGTTGGACAAGAAAAGCGACGACTCAGCTGCCGGTTACCAAACGTTGGGAGGAATCCATCAGTTTAGGCCCATTACCACTATGGAGCTGTTCAGGGAGCCCTCCAGGACCAGGTAAGAGGATTCAACATCAGATTAAAAGCTTCTGATCCCACAGGGAGGGATGTGCGAAAAACCTTAATGCTTCCAACACAAGCAATAAGACAAATGTAGTGCACTTTTGTAACATCTTCTGTCTTTCAAGACTCTCTTCCGTTTATCCAGCTCCCTCCTTCCTCTGCTCCAGCATCTTTTTTTACTCCCTTGTTTTGACCCATTTTCCCACCTGTCTTCTGTTTTTTGCTCTCCTCCTCCATCCCGCTCTTCCTCTTTTCCTCTTCCCTTTCTCCGCTCCGCTAAAAATCCAGTCTAATCAATCATCAGAAACCAATGAGGGCTGATCAGAAATATCAGTTTGCCTTTGAAAATCCAGACGCCCACCTGGGTTTGTTTGCTCCATGGGTACTTCCCAAGAAAATGATAAATCAATTTTTGTTTTTTTTAGAAACAAAATTATTTTCTAACAGAAATTGCCGTTGCTGGTTAGAGATATGTTACTAGGAGGACGGATAACTCCACGAGAATGTGTAAAAATTAAACCTTTAAGCTCTCAAAATTAAAACTTGTTATAAAAAGGACAAAATTGGGAAAAATTGAAATAGATTACACCTTAAACATCTATTTAATTGGATTCTTTGTGCAATTTTCATGAAAAAATAGTACTCGACATGACAACTTCACAAAGAAACCGAGATGTAAATGTTGTGACAGTGTTTTATTTGGCTTTTCTGCTTTTCTGCAAAATTAATTCAGTTTTTTCTCTGTATGTCAGTCAAGCTTGACTGACACAAAGCTGGAAACTATTTTTTGAAAAGACTAGCTGATGGCTGTCTCTTACTTTAAGTGGATGTTCTGAACAAATCTTTGATGGGGAGCTGTTGGACTGTATTTCTGTGGTATTTTGACCAAATCCCCTCATACACACACACACACACACACACACACACACACGCACACACACACACACACACACACACACGCGCACACACACACACACACACACACACACACACACACACACACACACACACACACCTCACCTACAGCTCAAGAACCTGTGTCAGCGTCAGAAATGACATGTCAGTCTGCTTTAACAGCCACGTTCTGCCTCAGTGAACAACAAAGCAGCAGACAAAAGATCAAGACTTTCCCTCATGCTCTCCCAGCTGTCATTAACACACATGCTCATTCACAGCTCTGACATCTAAACATCATCAACACAAAACAGTCTCACTGGAATGCATGAAAATCTGGTGAGTCTTCTGCACAAAGCCTTGTGATGTAAACAAATAAGTCTAAAAATACTGTGGCGGTCTCAAGATTAAAAATGAACAGAATTATTTGTGTTTTTTTTTTTATCGTATTAAACTTCCTGATGCTAAAATGGTCAAGAAACTAACAGTTTTTAATTTTCTAATTTTAGGATTACATTTTGAAACATCATTTTAGGATTATTAAACCATAAACTTTCACTGTAGTCGATTACGTTCTACTGTTCAATCTTGCTCTCAGTTATATTAAATGATCAGGTATTAACATATCTAAACCATTTTAAATTTAGTTCAAGGTGTAACATGTTTGCTGTTTCTTTTTGCCAATATACTGAGATAATTTAATATGAATCTCCACTTTGCATCAGTTCAAAACTTACGATTAAATGCCAGTTGATTAAATGTAAATTAATATTTAAAATTTAAATCCAAAATCAAAAAGTTTTTTTTTTTTTGCAAAAATAGTTTTTTTTAACTCAGCAAATGTTGAACTTTCATCAACACTTATATAAATTGTTAAATTACGTTAATAACAAAGCACAATCATACTGTTCCTTTCTTCAGAATATACTGTTTGGCCAAAATGGGCCAGCCTCTGCCGGGGTACACATGTTTTTAAATATATATGCAAGTGTATAAATAAAATGTTATGAGAGAAATTAACATTTTGTTTCATAAATCAGTCATTCTTCACAGTTTTCACGCAAATAGTGACTCATTTCACTAATGGCACATTTTTCTGCAAATGTGATGATGATATTTTAGCTGAAATTACTGAAAAAAAAGCAATTACATGACAATAAAAACAGATTTCAGAGTTCAAGATGGCTGTAAGTTATAGAGCTTCTCTAATATGTTTAAAACTAATTAGTAATTTCAGCAGAAAAGCTCTAAGATCAGTCAGTCAGTGAGAAAAGAAATGAAATGCAGATGATGGTGCATTCTGCTTGTAGCTATACAGCTGCTGGCTCTATTTCTGCAATGCATGATGGTCTAGTTCACCTAATTTAGTGTACTGCCTCTGCACAGCAGCTTTAATGCACCACGTGGTGAGTTTGTAGTGCTCTACATGATAGAGGAGAAGTTGGGGTTTGAATTTTGAACAGCACTGCATAATGGCTGACTCACTATAGAGGAGCATGTATTAGAACAAGAGGTTTATTTTGAAGGCTTTACGGAGGAAAAGAAACCAGCTGAAACTGAGTATTTTCAGTATAAATGTACATTTATTTCAGTCTAAATAGTATATATATATATTTATATATTGCATGCATTTTTTTCCTATTTGAGGGTTTTGGCAAATATTGGCTACAATCTAAGAAAAACAAATAGAGATTGAGGAGCAAAAATGAAATAAAGTGGCAATGTTAAATCAACAGAGCTGTTTTTTTATCCTAGAGGACCCATGCTGGCAATATTTTGTGTCGAACCTGCAGAGACATTGAGAGGAAGCCTCTGCCGTGTTCCTGTGAGTCAGCACGTATAATGGAAAGACAGATGGACAGCAGTTAGAAGTTGCAGCTGGTATCAACCAGGGATGGCAGCCCGGCTGCAGTTGATAAATAAGGAGGTCTCCTCTGTTATTGCCTGCCGGAAGCTTCTTCTTGGCTCATGGAAAGTGATTGAACTGTTGACTAAAGGTTTCATTGAGGCTCAGTTTGTGAGACGCAGAAATTCCACTGAACCACTTCAACACATTAAACGTCAGAGAAGCAGACTGATCTTAGAATTACTCGATAAAACTGCACAGAAATATGGAACAGGCCAACGTAGCTAAATAAGAGAACGAACTGAACAAAATATAAAAAAAAAAAATAAATGGATGGATCACAGCTTGAAAAACATTGAAATGCAGAAGGGCTTAAAGACCCACTCCATCTTTTGATCCATTTAAAAAGCATTCCCAGAAATCTTGTAATCATAATTATGACGTTTTGGGCAAAACGAAAAAAGTCCTCCCAAATCCGGTGTCATTTTCCCAGAGGAAGACCAAGGACTACCTCTCTCGGCTGGCCTGGGAACGTCTTGGGGTCCCCCCAGAGGAGCTGGAGGAAGTGGCCGGGGAGAGGGAAGTCTGGGCCTCTTTGCTTAGACTGCTGTCCCTGCTACCTGGTCCCGGATGAGCGGAAGAAGATGGATGGATAGTCTCCGCGGAGTAGCACGAGTTCATTAGATATTTGCCTCTGAATTGTGGGCGGGACCGTTTGGCGTGGAGCAACCCCGACCCCCCCCTTCCCGTCACCCACACCTGAGAGCTGTTTACACTCTCTCTTGCTAGCTTACATACCCTCACATCCCCAACACAACATTAGCCGTGCTACAAAAATGGCGAGCAATATTATTAGAGCTATCCGGATGCCAGCTCAGATGAGGAAAACCAAAACGTGCGTGGATCTATTTGTTTCCTAGTGGATGCATCAGAATGGAGCAGAGCAGGGAGCTTGTGGCTCGCCTGGTGTATGTTATACATCACAAATACGCTCTTTTTCCAACAGCTTTTTTTCATCTGCAGCTGATTCACAACGAATTGAATAAAGAAATACTCAGATTAGCACTTTTAAGCTTAATTTTCTTTTATACGTGTCCTCAAGAACGAAAACCTCCCAAAAACAGGATTTTCATTGGAGTGGGTCTTTAAGTCTAGACTTATGATGATCCTTTTAACTTGAGTACAAGGTATTTGAGTTGTTTGTCTTTTTTAGCCTCGTCATAACATTTATTAATTCTTTTCAGGAACAAAATCTCTGTTGGGTAAAGAAATGTTCGTTGTAGAAGCGTAAAAAGAGCTCGACATCTTCCATAAATAAAAAGTGGGTTAAAAGAAGGAAGGGATATTTTATTTATTTTAGGATCAGAGAAAAAGTGAACCTGGTTTTGTGCAAGGTTAAAAACAACACTGCCGTTGATCTGTTTTTGTAGCTCCCACACTGGGACAGCAAACTCTAAAATCCCTGGCATTCCATGCACAAGACCAGACTGTTTTAAAATAATAAATGTAAATCTTCATTTTCGTGTTTTTCTTTAGTCCTTGCAAATTTCATTAAATGTGATTGTGACAAATATTTGATCCCTCCAAACAATTATGAATGATCGATTACTTCCTCAAGAACTGCAGAAACGTTGTTTGTGTGGAAAAGAGGAGGTCAAACCTAAAACTGAGTTGATTTCTTCTTCCAAACTGTTTGTTTCTTCAGGAGTGGCTATGATGAGGCCTTCATGGCCCAGCTGGAAGGAACCCTGAACCCTTTCTTTCAGGCCATGTGCCGCGCACAGACCCTGCAGATACCCCACAAGCGCAGCAGCATGGTGAGCCTGGACAGCATTCGAAGAGACCCGCGCTGGCGAGACCCCAACCTACACGAAGTGATCTCCATGCTCAGCCACCCCCTGGACCCTGTTAAGTCCAACGCCGCTGCCTACCTGCAGCACCTGTGTTATGAGAACGACAGGATCAAGCAGGAGGTCCGTCAGCTGAACGGGGTTCCCATCTTAGTGGGGTTGCTGGACCATCCTAAACCTGAGGTCCATCGCAAGGCCTGTGGGGCGTTGCGCAACATATCATATGGAAAAGACCACAACAACAAAATAGCCATTAAGAACTGTGGTGGGATCCAAGCTTTAGTTCGACTGCTGAGGAAGTCCAGCAGCATGGAGGTCAAAGAGTTAGCCACAGGTACAGCAGAACTTTTTATAATTGAGTTCAACCAGCCACAGTTCTTCAAGCTTCTCCTGCTCCCTTTCCAGGGACTCTGTGGAACCTTTCCTCACACGAGCCTCTCAAGATGATGGTCATCAACCAGGGACTCCAAACACTGACCGACGAAATCATCATCCCACACTCAGGCTGGAGGAGGAGAGACTCGGCTGACCCCTCAAAGCTGCAGAGTGCCGAGTGGACCACCGTCTTCAAGAACACATCTGGTTGTCTGAGGTAGAACAGACCTGACTGCAGAGTTTAACACACGATCGGAGCAGTGGTGAGGCGTTCGCTAACACTTTCTTCTGCAGGAACGTCAGCTCGGATGGGGCAGAAGCTCGACAGAGACTTAGGGAGTGTGAGGGGCTGGTGGCAGCTCTCCTTCACGCTCTGCAGTCAGCCGTCATCAACAAGGACACAGACAACAAGGTGTTTATTTTGTTAAAACATTTGATTTAAAACAGGATAAATTATTAAAGCTAAAAGACGTGAAACGTTTCAAAACACAAATCTGCTGTTTTTTAGCATTTAAAACATAGTTATTTTTTCACATTTTCTAACTTACAATAAATGTCAAAATTCTTGACATTTTTTAAAAACTTTACAAAAAATACCTTCTTTTCATTTCAGAATATGGTATGAATTTGTTCATACCTGTTGCTATTTTTTAATAATATTCTTTTCAAATAAATCTCCTTTCCATTTTATGTCAATAAAAACTTGTAGTCGGTGGAGAACTGCGTCTGCATCCTCCGAAACCTGTCCTATCACGTTCACAAAGAGGTACCTGGAACGGAGCGGATGCAGGAGCCCCACGCTTGTCATCTGAGATCAGTGGGTCTCCAGAAGAAGAAAAATGAGCCAGACAGCCTAGCAGGAAAAAGACCTAAAGGTAGACTGAGCCGTGCGTCCTGATTTTCATCATCTTTTGTTCTTGAGAAAGAATTTTGATTAAGTTTCTTTTTTGTTGAAGGCTCAGAGAAGTCCTGAATCTACTCAAAATGTAAATGTGAACATGCACACTGGGATGTGCTATTTTCTTCCAACTATGTTTTTGTTTGAGGACAAAAAGCTCCAGTGGTTGTTTTGTTGAAGGCTCCAGATTTCAATGTCCAGGTAAAGAAAACGAAATGATAAAAATGTTACCGGAAGGAAGATAGCTTTTTTTGAATTTCATCCATGTGACATTTTTACAAAAGCGTGTCTAAGACAATTTCAGGAAATTTACAAGGAAATTGATCAAAATTGTCCTAAAATAAGTCAACTTTAAAGGGCCTGTATCATGCAAAATCAACTTTTTGAGCTTTAAGTGTATTATGTCAATTTCTCCCAAAAAACACCCCCAAAATGATATTTTGATGCATTCAGGCATTTCTGATCGTTCTCTAAAACCTACAAACTGAGCACCAGCCCCTCCCAACCCATGAAAACAAGCAGGTCCTTACATTTGTATGTATGAGTGTGGAGGAACAGCCCCTTCCAGGAAGAGTCTGCGCTCCCAGCACCGCCCCACGTTAACACAAACACACACTTTCTCTGCTGCTCGGCAAAACGCTTTCATTTTATACGCACAGTACCGTATATCTTCCAATTGTGTCCCGTCTCTTATTGACGGCGTCAGGTAGAACAGGACCTCATTACTGTAGTTAGACGCCGGTCTACTATAGTGGTCAGAAAAAAAACGTTTGCAGCCAGTGCTAATCACAACCTAATACAAATGTCTCATTTTAGTAAATCCTGAATTTTCATCTGGTGGTGTTTTCTGCATTTTGTGACCAAATTTCACCACAAAATGAACCCATTAACCATCACCAGCCTTTGATGGAGGCCTCCAATAGTCAACGGTCTCTCATAAACACCAGGGA
Source organism: Oryzias celebensis (assembly GCA_014656515.1). Classification (NCBI taxonomy): domain Eukaryota; kingdom Metazoa; phylum Chordata; class Actinopteri; order Beloniformes; family Adrianichthyidae; genus Oryzias; species Oryzias celebensis. The sequence continues at coordinate 12,490,951 of BNCR01000012.1, forward strand.
AACTTTTGAAATAAAAGCCTGGGTCTAGTAACGGCAGATATACTGCATGTACATCCTTCTTTGCAAAAGTTGGGATGTTTGTTTTCATGGGGGAAACGCAGACATAATACCGAGCCCAGTGTTGTGAAAAGATACAACTTCCCCTGCCAGAATTTGGATCCTCCGTCACTGGCATCGTTGATTTGTTTCATAACACTCATGTCCCAAAAAGAAGGTGGATGTTTACGATATATTTCATTCTGGGCTTTTTGGAAATGTATTTTCATATTTTTCCCCACATATTCAAAGTCTTTTTAAAGGCCTACTCAAATTAAATTTTTTACGTTTTTGAACTTCTGCTCCTCTGTAGAAATGAGACACACAAAGATCCGCAAAAATACAGAGGTCCCACTCTGACAGAAAGAAAACACATAATACAAAGAAAGAGAAAAAACAAAAACAAATACGGCTGGGGCCGTAACAACCATGAAGACCAAGATTTTAATTTAACATTTCTATTTCAGTTAATTTTAATTTTCTATTTCTTCAGCCAGTATAGAAAGAGTTAACCCAAAATGTGCTGGTTGGCTTGTTGAAAGATTTCTTTTCTACATTAGGTGTACCAAAAAAGCCAATTTCATAACTCATAGAGCTGAAAAATGACATTAAACACACTCGTTTGATGAAGTTATCAGCAGACACCCAAAATATAATAGACTGCAGTGGTTTATGCTAATGGTTTTGTGAGAGTGTGGGGTGAGTAATCGAAGATGATTTCAAGTTTTATGGCTTTCAGCTAGAATGAAACAGAAAAGCCGACACGGACTAATCTGATCTGCCGCTCAGAGTCTGACCACACGGAGGAGCTGTGTGTGTTCTGCCCCCTGCTCTTTTAGCAGCATCACCTAAACTCTGACATTGTCCTGTCATCTTCCTTTCTATTCTTTAGAGGAGTGGTTCACTCAAGGTTAGTCTGCTCATTATTCTTGACTGTTTTCAAAGCAGAGTTTGTGCCACAGTGACTTTGCTGATGGGCTGTACTGGTGTTTGTGTGCATGACAATCTGTGATTTCCATGTCGATAGAAGGACGTTTGTGCTCAAACAAATGGATACTTTTTTTTTGGTCAAGCTTTTACCGTAAAGAAGTCGCATTCTTGGAAGCGTCCATCATGCATCATCCTCATCCAGCAGGCACATCAACAGGCACATGCGCTTTAACCTGCATTCTATTTGCAGTGTAAGCATGACTTTGGCATGGCCGGCAGGAGAAACCATTGAAATGCAACGCCACACATCAGCGCCTTGCAGACTTTCAGAACAAAAAAACAAAATGACCCATTACATTTTACCTGGCAGCATTGAAAGCGCCTCCAAACACTGCATGCCCCTTCATTCCTTTCACCTCTCCATATATTATAGTCAGAGCTCTTGAGTTTTTAGACCAGCCTTCTGTTTGAATAAAGAAAAAAACTGAAAAAGAGAAAAAAGAAAAAACTGAGAAGCACTGCAGGCCTGAACACAGTCATTAGAACAGAGATCAGAGCTTAGTTTCTGCCTCCCACGCTGCAAGCCAGTGAATGCAGATCAGAATGACAATAATGTTAGCCTTCAAGGTTAGCCCTGCAATTCCTGTTTGCCTTTCAGCATTGGCTCAGTTAAAAGAAAGAAAAAAAACCTGAAGGAGGCTCCTGGATTTATAATTTTTTGTGTGGTTTCAGTTAAATGATTTGATTAAAACCTCGCCGGCTTTGAAACTAATGATGCTTCTGTCTGTGGTAAAGGTTTGGAGCTGCTGTACCAGCCGGAGGTGGTGCGGCTCTACCTCTCCCTTCTCACCTGCAGTCACAATCACAACACCCTGGAGGCAGCTGCAGGAGCACTGCAGAACCTCGCTGCAGGACAATGGGCTGTAAGTAATGCTCAAAATTACATTTCCTTCACACAGCTACAGGGGTTATGCTTAGAAAGTGTGAAACAACCTTTTGATAAGGAAAACTTGCATTTACCCAAACACAGGCACAAAAGTTTTTGCACTATTTGAACTAAGGATCAGCTTTCTGCTGCATTGTTTGAAGCACATCCAGCCTCTTAAAAACCCACTCCAATGAAAATTGTGGTTTTTTTCATGTTCTTGTAGTATTTTGTCACATTGGAGGACATATATAAAAGACAAATTCAGATTAAAATGTTATTTTTGAGTATTTTCTTTTCCAAATTGTTGTGAATCAGGTGGAAACAAGACAAATGCCATTGGAAAAAGCTTGTAGTTGCAACGTAAAATCTACAATCGTCAGCTTCCTGCTTCGCTCTTCTCTGATGCATCCACCTGCTGACAAATAGATCCATGTGCGTCTTTGTTTTCCTTGTCCGAGCTGAAATTTGGCTCAAATGGATAGCTCCGATATTGTTTGCCATTTTTGTTGCAGTGATAATGTTGTTTTTGGGGTTGTGAGTGGCTGTAAGCTAGCAGGAGAGTGCTTAAACTAAACAGAAGGATGACGGGAAAGGAAGGCAGGCTTAGACCTTCTGCCACTCTGCTGAAACTATGTCCTAGAAAATGATACAGGCTTTTTGATTTTGCTCAAAAATGGCATAATCACAATTTTAAAAAACCCACTAAGAACACTTTGATAATCAATCAAAAGATGAGTGAAGTAGGATTTTAAGCATCCTAGAAGAAGGGGTTTGTGTAGAGTTATGCTGTAATGAAAACTTCAAAAATCAGGCAGCAGAGTTCAGGGTCAAACAAGACAAAAGCGACAGTGCACTTTAAGGCATCCAGGCTCAAAGGCTTTTTCTCAGCTGGTTGGTTTTGTTTTTGCCGCGACGTCATTAATCAACTTAATGAAAATGTGCAGTCACCTTGTCATCTGCATTCACGATCAGAAATATCTTGAGCGTCTTTCTGCCTGAGCAGCTTCATATGTCTTAAAAAAACATCGCCTTGAGTCAAAACGCACCGTGAATGTCATTGTGGTTTATGATGAAAGGTGGCTTTCACATTAAAGAACTTCCATAATCCTTTCAAGTCATAAACATGTATGTGGGAGCGTGTGAAGCCGAGTTTTAACATGCTTTTATTTGTCTGTGATCATTCTGGGATGATAGTGGTCCAGCTACATTCGAGTGATGGTCAGAAAAGAGAAAGGGTTGCCAGTTCTGGTGGAGCTGTTGCGCTCAGATGTGGACAAAGTTGTGCGAGCCGTGGCCATTGCTCTTCGCAACCTCGCCATTGACAAACGGAATAAAGAACTAATTGGTAAGGTCCTATTACCCACACATTTATGCACAAAGATCAATGCGGACAGACTCAAATGAACTCTCCACGTCTGTCCTTGCAGCCAACTACGCCCTGAGGGAGCTCGTTGGTAATTTACCATGTGGCCAACAGCACCCTGCAAAGAATCTGGAGGGTGACACAGTGGTGTCCATCCTGAACACAATTCATGAGATCATCACGGACAGCCCAGAGAATGCTCGAGCACTTGTGCAGTGTCATGCTGTGCAGAAACTGGTGGCCATCAACAAGTCCAGGTAAAACAACAGCCCAAAGCTTCTCCTAAAGGAGTATGGGTGTTTTTAGTTTGTTTTTTATTCTTCTTTAGGTCATGTGTTTTTAAAGTATTTTAGTTGTTTTCACCACAGGTTTTCAATCACTTCTGTAGATTTTTAAAAGTTAATCAACTCCTGGTTTTGTTTGGCTGATCGTTCATTCATTATTGGTCAGCCATGATGATTCAGGTTTTTATTGGTCATGGTTAAGCTCATGTCATGCACAACTTTATTATCAAAGACACACTCCATAAAAACAGTGTTTTTAACTTGTTCTTGTGGCATTTTTCTCATGATGGAGGACATATATATATATTTAGATAGTTAAGATCAAAATTGCATTTCTGAGTATTTATTTATTCAAATTGTTCGAATCAGGAGCAGACACAAAAAATATAATCAGGAAAAGCTTGTAGGTGGGACAAGCTTCCGGCTTTGTTCCAATTTGATGCATCCGGTTGGACAGCTCTGATATTGCTTGCCATTTTTTGCACCCATACTGTTAGGTTGGGGGTGTGTGGAGCTAGCAGGAGAAACGTGTTGTCCGCACCAACGGTCAGAACTCTGAGGTGTGTTTCTGATAAACTGCTGCCGCTCTGCAGAAGCTATGCCCTAGGAAAAGACACAAGTTTTTTGATTTTGTAAAAAAATGGCAAAATCATAAATCATTTTAAATAAGTTCTTTAAAACAGGACGTGGAACAAAAATGCTGTGATGAAGAATCATTGTTTTTTTAAATTATAAACTAACAAGAACATGCAGTTTTCAATGTTTCTGGTATTATGAAGAGATTTAAAATTAGATTGTTGCCAGTGTTACTGACTGAAAGTGTCAGCGCTTGATATTATGAGCATCAGCGCTGTCACTGAGCTTAATTATTCAGACAGTTATGTCTTGAAGCTGATCTCTGTTGTTTAACGCAATGATGTGCTGTCAGCCAATCCACACGAGAGACCAAGGCAGCCTCCCATGTCCTTCAGACGATATGGTCCTTCAAAGAGCTGAGGAATTCGCTCAACAAGGCAGGATGGAACAAGAGCCACTTTAAGGTATCTGTGGAAAAATGTTTGCTTTTTCAGAAAAAAAGAAAATTGGGGGCATCAAGTCGGAAGAGGATTTTCTTTTTTCAATAAGAGGGGTTTTTGTAAACAAAATTAGGAAAAGTGTAATGTTGCTCAGCTTGAAAAGCTTTTTTTCCCTCTTCTGTCTTTGAAAGCCAACAACCAGCGGAGCGGCAAAAAAACCCAAGAGCGGAAAACAAGGCAGTGATGACATCACCTCACCTCTGATGGACAAAAACCAAGGTCAACGAAGATCTGTGCATGTATTCATGTGAAAATATAGAGATCCTCCTCAGTTTTCCACATCATCTCCCAGACGGAGTATTTTCACTTTCAGACAAAATTCTTCCACAACATAGCCATAAATCAGTAATGTTCTGTGAGGGAAGTCACTGCACAGGCTTGCCTTATTAACAGTCTGTTAATAGTAGAACAGTTTCTCCCAGAGGCCATACAGCCACATGCTTCAACGCTCACATTTCAAATGAAACTTTTTTTTTTTATTGGCTATTTTTTTCTATAAAGAAACACATGTTCACAAAACAAACTGCCAGCTTTCTGTAAAGATATGAACTAACTAACTAACATCATCTTGTTTATATGCAACTTCAATTATAAAAATTTGATTGATGCACTTTTTTATTGCATAAATGAAACTAACAGTCTTGAAATATACATAAAGATCGATTTGGAATATTTACTCTGCTATATTTACAGTTAAATTGTGTTCCAACTGTAGCCTTTGTGCATATATAAAGTATTTCTGCTCATTTTTAAAAAAATTATTGTTAAAAAAAGTGGCATGCTTACAGTCACATAGATTACAAAAGTTTCAGAGAAAATATTGGATTTTTTGTTAATACAAGAGAAAAGTCAACATAGACTTCCCCAAAAAAAGCAATTTTTTTCCAGGAAATTCTTTATATATTTGTTACCAGTCCCTTAATTTGGAATTACTGGTATGGATGCCTTTTTAGGCCTTTAAGTTCTTGAGCTTTTAAGTTTTAAGTCTTAAATAGATGTTTTACCAGTCTTTAAATCTGCTGTATAAATTACATATATTTTGTTAACATTTGGCCATTTTGTCTGAAATAAAAAATTCTATTCATTTCATTTATTCAGCAAATTAACTATGGCGCATGCCCATTGATGGTCAACCTTTACATTTCTACATTCTAAATCTATTGTATTGTATTGTATTGTATTGTATTGTATTGTATTGTATTGTATTGTATTGTATTGTATTGTATGGTATTCTATTCTATTCTATTCTATTCTATTCTATTCTATTCTATTCTATTCTATTCTATTCTATTCTATTCTATTCTATTCTATTCTATTCTATTCTATTCTATTCGAAGTGTATAAGCTCATTAGATTTTATGCATCTTTTTGAATCGTACAAATCAAAGCTTTGTATTCTTGTCATAAATAGTCGAGCCATGTCGTGCCCAAATGTGCACAAGTGATGCACATGAAACCTCAACAGAGGATGCAGGGGGTGGAGCTCAAAATACAAAAATGTTGTCTCTTGTAAATATATGAATGTAGTCATTATTGTTTTTTTTCACGTGTGTGCAGATGTTTATTCTACCTTAGAACCAAATGGCCGAGCTGGGGATGGAAAGGGACCTGCAGTGGAAAGAGACACACTTCAGGTAACTCCACCTGGTTGTGTCCATGTCAAAAATAAACAGACTTTTTTCGCACTGCCTAGGATTGTATTGTGTGACATTTTGTAGTAGAATTGAATTTCTTCTGGCCACTAAAATAGTTTGTGCTTTCTGAAAAACCCTGACTATGCTCCTGATGCAGGCGACAAGTGAGAGGAAACACTTCATCCGAGCTGGCAGGCCTGCCGTGGGCCTCATGGACAACAAACCTCCACCGCTGGACTCCTGGGTGTAAACTTCGGAGCTTGTCCAATCAACCCCATCAAATCCCATAAAGACACTTTTCACTGTTAAAAATCCAGATCTAAAGTATCAAATGGTTCTTGTACAGACAAACGCCCTTGTTTACAGGACTTAATGTGCCAAACACTTACATGAATTTATCGTTTAGTGTACTAAACTGAGTGAATGATTATGTGTGACATATGAAGTAGCCCAAATATGCAAACTATGTTGAAAATCTGATCCCAAAGAATATATGACAAGCTTAGGTTGAAAGTTGAAGTCGAGCTACCAAGATCTGAAGTGGCATGTGGGTGTTTTATGGTCCACCTCCGTACTTCTACTTTACTTTATGGTTAATAAAAAACAAAGTTCCCTTATTTTTTTATTTTCTTTTATTTCCTTATCTGACACATTTGGGATAACATATCAACCTTTCCACCAAATGATTTGGTATTTGGTTTGTTCTTGATAAATCTTGATAAAGTAGATTACATAGTCTTTACTGCATTTGTGTGAAGTTAAGAAAAAAAAGTGTACATGTGTAACAAAAGACTGTTAATATCCAAATTAAGGCATTTATATTGTAATGTTTATTGTAATAACCATTATATTAAGAGTTATTTATCTGTATTAGCCAACACTGATAAGTGATGCAGTTCTGCTTTGCAATGACCTTTTTTGCATTGCGATGTTGAATGAAAATAAATGCTTTGCATAGTTTGTCATTTTTTATTTGTAGTTTATTTTTATGCAATAGAGTAAATTTTATGTTCTTGTACTTTAAACCTGTTTGCCTTTCCTTTCAGATACCGGCCCAGTGAATTTGTAAGATCCACAGCCCCCTTTGGTCCCAGAAAGGGTAAAAACTGTTTTATTGTGTGCACAAATTTAATAAAGTTTTTTTCTTTTATCTTGTTTTCTGCATCTTTTTCTCTCCAAGAAAAACAAAAAAGCCCCAATTTTTTAAAAAATATTTTGGTATATTCTGCCAAGAAGATAAATAGCTATGTCAAATGCAGTTTTTAACTGTGCACAAAATAGAATATTTTGACTTGAAATAAGCTTCAGGTACAAAATGTTGTTTTTATTCATTTGTTTGTAGTTTTTTTGTTTGTGTGCACAGTATAGACTTTCTGGGATTCTAAGGGTTCTGCACTTAACCTATGCTGATTTATATATTTAGTGTTTTTTATTGTCACGCAGTAATACTTTTACAATTAGCATAAATATTTTTAAATATTTAGGTAGTAGAAGTACAAAACATATATGTAAGTACAAATAGATACAATCATTACAGTTAATAAATTCTTTATTGCATTATAAACAGTCGTCAAACCTTCTAATTTTTGTAGAAAGGATCTCTCATGTAATTTTTTTCCACCTGAAATAATGTTTTATGAGAGTTAAGGATCAAAGTGAAGTGAGACATGTGGACTTGCGAGTGGACAGTTACAAGTCCCTGCTGTGGTGAGAGAGAGGAGGGCAGAGCATGGCATCTCAGCACATTGGACAGCACAGCCCTGCTGTCACAACCCAGACTCAAGATCAACGGGGCAACACCGTTTTCATTTTGGCCCCGAGAGCCAACTGTTGTCACCTAATGAAGGAGAGTCTGCAGGTGTTTTCTTAAAAAAAGTCCCATCTTCTCATCTTATGCTCAGTCGTTGGATGTAAGTCTTTCCTTTGCTCAGCCATGACCGCTTCACCTTTCTCTAACCGTGGCTCTGTCAACAGTCTGAATGTCGCTCTTCTTGTGGTGACTGGTTTGAGCTGGAGTAGCCCCATTAAGCCTGCAGAAAACCAGCACAGGACCTCATCTGGTGTTGATGTGCGCCACGAGCCGCTTTTCAACGCACAGGACCTGCTTAGCCAGGTTCTGTCCACACTTAACCTCACCAGGCTGAGGTCTCAGACCAGGGCCCTCTCTGCTCCTCAGGAGCCACTGCCAGAGTTCATGCTGGAGCTCTACAACCGATTTACCAATGACCGCACGGCCATGCCATCTGCAAACATTGTACGCAGTTTCAAGAACAAAGGTACATTTCTTTACTTTTTGCCTTATAAATGTTGAGAAATCTGTCGCGCATGAGGATCCTTCTATTTATTTAACTTCTGATTTAGATTAAATTTGACATTTGGCATGAATGTTGACATAGTGGGATTGGTTTAACCTTTTAAATTGCAGCTGTGCAGTTGTTTAAACAGTATTATTAAATCCCTGCAAATTTATGAGTGAAACAATAAAAGGAAACAGACTAGATCAAAGTGGTAATTATTTTTGTGGTATAAAATCCCTTTCTGCAATGTTAATTTCAGATTCCTCCCCCTCCTCTGTAAGAGCCATGGGTGTAAGGATTTATCCCCTCCTGTTCAATATCTCCATGCCCCATCACGAAAGCATAACGGTAGCTGAGCTTCACCTCTTCACTCTGATCAGGAAGGCCAAGAAACCTCATGCTGGCTTTGACTGCAAGGTGACAATCTACAAAAAGCACAAGGGTGTTGTTTGGACCAAAGAGGTGGGGAAAGAAGTGAGAGGGAGGGATAAAGAGGAGGTGGCGGGGATGGAGGACTTGGAGGAACTGGTGACAAAGCACATCCACGTCAAAGATAAGAGCTGGGTGTCATTTGACCTCACTCATGTGGTTAAACTTTGGAGGAAGTCAGGGCGAGCAGCTCACAGACTGGAGGTTCACGTCGCACGTCTGGGCTCACAGGCGGACAGTAGTCCGGTTGAGGTTGATATTGACAGAAACTTGGAGGGGCAGCACAACACAGTATTGATTGTATTCTCAGACGATCAAAGCAGAGAGCACAAACAGCTGATTAAACGTGAGAGTGACCTTAAAGCGAACGTGGGACAGAGCCAGCATCCTTTCCAGGGCCACGCATATGACATACAATCCGTCACGGAGCTGCAGTCCAACCATATCTATGGCACGCCTCCTCGAATCCGGCGCAGTGCTAAGAGCCAGTCATGCAGGAGGACGCCTCTCTTTGTGGATTTTAAAGACATCGGCTGGGACAGTTGGATAATTAAGCCTCTGGGCTACGAAGCGTACAAGTGCAACGGCGTGTGCAACCCCCCCATGACCTCAGAGGTCTCTCCAACCAATCATGCCATCGTGCAGACACTGCTGAGTTTGCACAGTCCTGACAGGACATTGCGCGCCTGCTGTGTGCCCACAAAACTGGAGCCTATCTCCCTCCTCTATCATGATAATGGAGTGATCACTTTCAATCACAAGTATGAGGGAATGGTGGTAGCAGAGTGTGGCTGCAGATAGTATCTCATAATAATAGAGACTGTGAGCTGAACATCCATTTATCTATATTACATACTTGTTTTGCTTTCACAGACTTATGAATCTAATACAGTGGAGTTAGCTGTACATTAGAGATGAAGACAACAATGTGAATTATCTATTGAATGACGGAAAAAACGTACATTTTGCATGATTTAGAACAGACATATTTCATTGTGAAAAACTTTTCATGCTAAGGGTTTCACTTAAAAATCCCACTCTGATCATCTTTTAAAACATTTTAAAAGCTTTTCCAGTGGTCTTTTAAATATAACTTTTAACTTAAAAAACTTGTATCATTTTCAAGGACATGGTTTCTGCAAGCGGCAGTAATTCATCCAAAATTTGCCTCTGAGTTGTAGGAGGGACTGCTGGTCCTTTCCCTTCATTCGTCTATTAACACTCTCCCGCTTGCTCACAGCCTCAAGCGACCCCAACCAAACATTACCGGTGAACCAAAAATGGCGAACAAAATTGAACCTATCCAGCCGTATAGTTTTGAGCCTCGTGCCACCTCGGATGAAGAAAACAAAATCGTACATGGATCTAGTCGTTTGCAAGCGGATGCATCAGAATGGAGCGAAGCAGAGTTGTCATAGTAACTTGTATGCCACACTTACAAGCTCTTTAAACTGCATTTTTTGTTTGCTCCTGATTCACAACGGTTTGAAAAAAACAACAACTTTAAGATGAATTTTCCTAATATATATGTTGTCCATCGCTGCTGGAAGAATTCTGAGACAAGAGAACATTATTTTAACATGGTGTTCTACATCTTTCTGCAGATAAAATTAGATCTGTGTCCTTGGTGAAACTGCTGTTCTTGTCTATTAATATCTGCTTTTTTTTTGTCTCATCACATCGGTGGACATGCAAACTGAGGTTGTGCAATAAACTATCTGAAAGCAAACATGTTTATCAAGCTATCATTGATTGCTCATGCTGTTCTGTTGTCAACTTATCACAACACTCCCAATCTAACAACGTTAATCCCCATCCTTCCAGCATCACATGCCTTGCGGGCCTCTCTCTGTGCTCGCTTCCATGCCATCCTGATAAAGAGGTGTCAGAGCCTGGAGTCTTGTAGACCATCACTCAGGGTGAGACGCCACTCCAAGTGGCAGCATTTGTGAAAAGGTGGTGTCAGATTCTTGGTCACCCTGCTCCAATGTGTTTTTTTGACAATCCTGCCATCAGGTTGATGGCTTGATGCACTTTGAACCCTCCCACTCACTGGCATGCTTTTCCACTTATCGTGGCCACGGCAACGGTGCAAATGGAAACCCTTGCAATGGAAAAACGAAACATGCCCCATCATCATCCCCCAGCTTCTGCTGCAAACAGTCAGGAGTACATGACGGAATATTACGGTGAAACTAATTTAATCGAGTTGTTTCTGAGCGAGCTGAATTAAAGAACATAATGCAAACTGATACATAATAAAAAAAACTATCTCAGTTTTATTTAGCAAAACTTTATTATGAATTGAAAATGTCATCTAATTATAAGTCTCAATAAATAAGAAGTCATTGTGATCGATTCTAAAGAGCTTTTTTTTGCAGCATGCCTGTTTATCTAGATGAATCCATCTTAAGTAATTTTATATTTTATATGTTAAATGTTCCAATATGAATTACATTTAAAAACTCATTTTATTTTAATGAGAGAAATTTGTCTTAATGCATGTTGATAGAGTTCACTATATACTTTTTTTCCTTTTTTGCTTTGGAGTATGAAATTCTTTAACTTAGAGCGGTGAATTATTGTTCATTTCAACAAAATTTATTGCATTTATATTTATATTTATTGCATTGTGGTTCTGATTTCTTTTCCTAGCCACATATAAATCAAAGTGGTTTACAACATAGCATGTTTTTTGGGGGAAATACGTTTATTATTAGATGATTAGACAGATTTAAAATAAAGTAATACATTTAAGTATTTTTAAATTTTTTGTATGGTTAGAAAAATATAATAGGTGTCACATTCAGTAATTAGCTCAGATTTAATTTTAGCCTGTACGATTTATACATTTCTGGCCAAGATGTGCCACAAACAATAACCCTTTTTCAAATCACTGTTATTATACTGCCTATACCACTACATCTGCTGCATTGAGATGATCCTATGTGACACAGTGTGTCTTTTATTTTGAAAGGAACTCATGTGAACCTCTGTCAAACTAATATCATATTTTAAAAAGAAATAAGCTTTTTTTCTTTACTCACTTTTATATTTTATTTATTCCAAAAGACAATATGTCATGTATATTTATCATAATATTTATTAATATTAATAAAGATCTGCATTATTATTGAAATAAGACTTTGTGGCTCCCACTGGGTTGTGGTCAGTGAGAAGTCAGCCTGAATGGCTCTTTTTAGGTGTTGAAGGTTGCAGACCCCTGGTCTAAAATCACACTCACGCATTAAGTAAATTTTAAATGACCTACACCCTTTTTGCTCTTATTTACGTGAATAAAGATTGAAATATTTAGGGAATTATATTATTTAGGCACCATCACCACACTTTAAATCATCATTATGCTGTTAAGTTCAATATCCTATCATTGTTGTTTTGCACACCGTATCAGTGTCATTCTGATTTCAGACTCACGATGTTGGTACTAATGAAAGCTCTGAGCCACAGTGACAGCAGAGACCTGTGTGCAGTTTCTGGAAAATTAAAAATGCCAAAACAAGCTGCACTGCAGCGCCACGCCTGTCAGATTTCCACTGCGCATGTGCAGTTGTAGCGAGGTGGGTGGAGGAATTTTTTTTGTTTGTTTTCGTGGCTAGTTAGCCCGTGAAATAGTCGATCTTACCCAAAGTCATTGTGGTAGAAATATTAAATTCGATGAATGAAACTTATGAACGAATTAGACTTTCGGTTAACGATCATCTCTGTGGAAATAGTGAACAGTAAATCATTTTGGAACAAGTTAGCTGGTAAGCTAGCGTGAAGTTGATGGTCGTCCGTTAGCATTACTGCTAGTTCGCTAGCTGGGTAAACGGAGGGGAATTAACCAAAAATAATAGGGTTATTTTCTTAAGTCGAAGACACATCAACAGTCACAAGTGGGAAGAGCTCTGACTCGACGCAAATTTGTGGTAAGTTTTCGTGTGGGGGTTAATTTCTGGTTTGATGGATGGTTTGTTTCTTTTTGGACCAACGTTAGCGACGTATAGCAAATGCTAACAGAATGCTAGCCAATGCTATCCAACTAATTACCGTCAATGAGAAGCTTATTTTTCCAATAAAAAGTGTTTATTGATTTGAACATGTATTTATTTTATGCAATGTTAAGGCATCTAATTTTAAGGCGGGTTGTTTGTCATATTTTCTTGATGTGTTAGCAACGTAAAATTAGCCCCACATAGAGAATACCGCTAGAATCTAGTACAAGGCACAATTTTGTTTTCATCTTATTTATTTATTTATTTTTTTTTTTGCAAGTTCACAAGTTAGCTTGTTTAAACTATGCTATGCTTATCATTTAAGTTCTACAAACAAGCACATATTTATTTTCGATACTATAATATGGTCTTTGAATAACTTGGAAGTATGCTATATTGTATAATCATTTTCACAAGTATAATTGGTCAAAAAATATGACTTGAATGATGTTTTGCCTGGAAAGTCATAATCAAGCTTTTGGTTTTAGGTTTGTAAACGTGAGCTACATTGGATCAGCTCTGATCTCACATTGACCTCTTCTGGATAAAGGTTATAAGAGGAAGCCCAAGATTGTAAAGAGCACTATGTCAATCACTAACACGCCCACAAGCAACGATGCCTGCTTGAGCATCGTGCACAGCCTCATGTGCCATCGGCAGGGAGGAGAGAGCGAAAGCTTTGCTAAACGTGCAATCGAGAGTCTAGTCAAGAAGCTGAAGGAGAAGAAGGATGAGCTGGATTCTCTCATCACAGCCATCACCACAAATGGGGCACATCCAAGCAAATGTGTAACCATACAGCGAACGCTGGATGGACGCTTGCAGGTATAGTGCTTTGCCTTTGTTTTGTTTGCTTGCTGTTGTAAAAGGTGATTGATAAATTAAAAAAGAGACTGTCAAATCTAATGTCTTTTTCGTGATTTAGGTTGCAGGTCGTAAAGGTTTTCCACATGTTGTGTATGCCAGATTGTGGCGGTGGCCTGATCTACACAAGAACGAGTTAAAACATGTGAAATATTGCCAGTATGCCTTCGACCTAAAATGCGACAGTGTTTGTGTCAACCCGTACCACTATGAGAGGGTTGTTTCTCCTGGAATTGGTAAGTAGGAATCAGGTAGTTCTAATAAATACAGAATATGTTAAAAGCACATTAAAGTGTATATGAATCAACACTTTTTTACACTTATTAAATTTTCTTCTACAATTTCTCACACATGCAATTATTTGCCAAAAAGTACACTTGAAATTACTCGATACTGATTAATTTAAAGTAGTTGTGGGGAAACTGATTCATATATCTTGTTAATGTGTTTGCAGACTTATCAACACTCACCATTTCAAATTCAGGTACAGAGTTTTTCCTTTCCTCGCCATAGTTTTTGTCGATTTTCACCTGTCTTAATCATCTCTCTCACTTTCTGATAGGTCCGCTCATCGTAAAAGATGAGTTTGACTATGACAACCAGCAGTCTCACTCCAGCTCTGAGAGTCACCTGCAGACAATCCAGCATCCACCTTCAAGACCTGTTCCCCCAGAGACGTTCAGCAGCCCAGCTCTCCTGCCTCCGTCAGATGGCAGCAGCTCAGCCTCGACGTCTGCTTTCTCAGCTATTAGCGCTGGACCTTCAAGTGAGATACCACTCAGGATGAACTCCTTAGTTGTGCATCTAACACAAAGCAGGGCAAAGTTTCTCTAAAGTATGCAATATTTTTATTTCTGCTTTGCCAACGCTGATTTCTCTATTGTTTGTTTTCAGATCCTGCCCCAAACTGGAGCAGGAATGGCAGCTTTCCTGCAGCGGTGCCTCAACACCAGAATGGGCACCTACAGCATCATCCACCCATGCCTCACACAGGACATTACTGTGAGTAGACTGATAGCAAACAGATGTTCTTAAAATTCTGAAATCAAACTTGGAAATTATTCAGTGTAGAAGTTCTTGTTTTGACATAAGTCACATTTTTTATTTATCAAAACAATTGCCTCTCTGGCTAGTTTAGTTTACGCTAGTACATTACAAAATTTGGAAAAAAAAAATGCAAGGGAGAGAAAGGATGCAGTAGCTCTACGATGGCATTGATGAAAGTAGTAGTTTCAACATTTGAAGTGAAATT
Organism: Oryzias celebensis; assembly: GCA_014656515.1. NCBI lineage: Eukaryota > Metazoa > Chordata > Actinopteri > Beloniformes > Adrianichthyidae > Oryzias > Oryzias celebensis. The sequence continues at coordinate 12,506,039 of BNCR01000012.1, forward strand.
TCTGTAATTAAAAGGTGGTAAAAAAAATAATCAAATTTTTCTGTTTGCATCTCGTGGTATCTTGTCCTTATCAGATGTTACTGTATGATTTTGTCAATATTTGATTAACTGTTAAATTATTTCAGGTAGTTTTATTAAAGTGCATCTATAAACAAAATAACATGTATTTTCAGGGCCTGTTGCCAGTGAAATTTCATTCCAGCCACCCATATCAAATCATCCAGGTCAGTTGAAGCTTCAGGCAGTTTTAGCATCTGACAAGTATGTTTTTATGTGTAACTAAAGATTCTTTGTCAACTGTCCAGCTCCAGAATACTGGTGCTCCATAGCTTACTTTGAGATGGATGTTCAAGTTGGGGAGACATTTAAGGTTCCATCCACATGTCCTGTTGTAACTGTGGACGGTTATGTGGATCCGTCTGGAGGGGATCGCTTCTGCCTGGGACAACTGAGTAATGTCCACAGAACAGAAAATATAGAGAGAGCCAGGTATTCTATAACAAAGTATAATATATTTCATATAAGATCTGTCATAAATGAATTCCTACTTACTCTGTTTTAAAGTGTACTGTGTGTGAATTTTCATGACCTAACTTGCTGTTTATCTTTTGTTTCTTGTTGTCCTTCAGGCTCCACATTGGCAAAGGCGTGCAGCTGGAGTGCAAAGGGGAAGGAGATGTGTGGGTGCGCTGCTTAAGTGATCATGCCGTCTTTGTGCAGAGCTACTATCTGGACCGAGAAGCTGGACGTGCCCCAGGGGACGCCGTTCACAAGATCTACCCCAGCGCGTACATCAAGGTGAGAGCTCTGGAGCACAGAGTACAGAAATGTTATTCATTGGCACACTTTGATATTTTAAATCTGACAGTTCAGGTTTTTTTTTTTTTGTTTTGCGAACAAGACTTTTTCTATAAAAGGTGTATGCAAAGTCTGAATTGTTCTTTCAAGGTGTTGCAGTTTGTTGGCAGATCTAGCAGCTCTGTTGTCCCTTTTCAGGTGTTTGACTTGCGTCAGTGCCACAGGCAGATGCAGCAGCAGGCGGCAACGGCTCAGGCAGCTGCTGCAGCGCAGGCAGCTGCTGTGGCTGGGAACATTCCAGGACCTGGCTCTGTGGGAGGCATCGCCCCCGCCATCAGTGAGTGCCGTTAACTGCTGCACTTAGCTTTGAACAAGTCTCTTACTGGGATTACTTGCCATTGTCAAATGCTGTGAGGCAGTTTTGCATCTTTACCAAAATATTGACTGTTTTTGTGGCCCACAGTTGCAGCAAAATGGAACAATCAATCTGTAAAGGAGAAATGAAAAAAAAAAGTACAATTAAGCCAATTAACCCTATGAGGTTTTAGAAAGATGGTCTGTATGGGAATGTAACACTTATTCTATAGTTAAGTAAAATAGTTCTGTTCATTTTTTTATTGAAAGTATGCCATTGAGAGAACAAAAAAACGATATTCGAGTTTTAACTATGAACCAAACTTTAATAAACAATGTGTTATTTTGGGATTTATATTGCAGCAATATTTGTGAAACTGTAGTTTGCTGTTGTAAATAAGTCTTTATCTCAATATCGGACAAATTCACAAATCTTGATTTTGATTTCGTTTCTTAAACCTTCCAGTCTACCTCACAACAATGAATAGAAGTCATTATGACAATTTCCCTGCACATTCTAAATTATAGAGAAGCTGGTCCTCAAAAGTACACCTCTGATTAGAGTATTCATATTGCTTTTTCTGAAGTACACGTTAGTGCTGACTTTTTCACTTTGCCAACAGAACAGGGACCACCAGACTGCTGGACGTTAGCCGATGATTAAAAGTCTGCTCTATAGCTCCTCGTGAATCTGATGGTCTCCGTTTTTAAATTCCTCCTGCAGGTTTGTCTGCCGCTGCAGGCATCGGTGTGGATGACCTGCGCAGGCTTTGCATTCTGCGCATGAGCTTCGTGAAGGGTTGGGGGCCGGATTACCCACGGCAGAGCATCAAGGAGACACCCTGCTGGATCGAGATCCATTTACATCGAGCTCTGCAGCTACTGGATGAGGTCCTGCACACTATGCCCATTGCTGACCCTCAGCCTCTTGACTGAATATATAGACATAAACTGTACAGAAGAAAAGAGGTGAGGGAGGGGTGTATATTTGGCTGTCATTTAACAGACAACTCCACCTTTGTGGGTCAGGGGTGCTTAAAGAGGACTCGAGTCACACGGATGCTGTACAGGCTGTATGAGTAGATGCAAAGACTGAGTTAATGGCTGTCCGTTTACCCCAAACACACTTCTTAAACTGCAGCTCTGTGAGGAATTGCCTCTAAAATCAACTCCAGATGTGCAAGTTCATTCCAATCAGCAGCTGGAGAAACATGCGGGTCACATTGACAGTAGCTGCAGTGCTCTGGAAGACGCAGCTGAGCAGAAAAACCAGCTCCACCTGCTTGGAGATCAGGCCTGGGCTTCTCCCATTATAGAGAATATGTCAACAGCATGGTAACAAGCCAGAGGCAATAATCTTTGTGTGACTTGGTTTAGCGAGAAGAGAAAGTTGCTTCTTTTTTCATATAATCACAATATCAAAGTGTAAAAAGAGACGATTTATCTCAGAGTTGCCTTTGAAGTGACTAAACTCATTTTCTGAACCATTTGTTGTTACGTCGTCTGTACCTCCTGTGTGGGTTCTCAGCTGGAGTAAACTGTCTCCTTTGTTCAGCGTTTTTGGGCTAAAATACTTCCTGCAGTTTGGAGTTTTTATGTTCTCCTTAAATGACTTCTTGAAATATATTTTTTGTTTTTTCATTTTTAGGAGCGTTCAAAAAGCCCATGAAACTGCATAAGATTAAAAAAAAGAATCACCAAACAAAGCTATTACCACATAACCCTCCCCTAAAAGGTCATTAGTCTAACTTTTTAAATGACTTAACACACCTGCATGAATGTTTTGATTTTTTTTTCATTAGGTGTAAATTAGCACTTTAATAATTTGGATTTTCTCTTTTGTGGCTTTTTGCTGCATCTGTATGTTTTAGCATTGTTTATTTTCATTATGCTAATCAGAGTTCAACATTTCTCCTCCTTCCTGTTCTCACACTGCTCCTAAAGATCTTACTTTCAGTATAAAAGGCTGTATTATATGTCAAGTTAGAATACTACAAAGGGGCAGGGGTGCATTTCGTAGTCTTGGATGGTGCATCACTTTAAAATGGCTCTTATTTTGAAAATGATTGGCAAGTCGGTTGATGCAAATGCTCAGCTGAGTGATGAATGAACTGTGAGGAACTGTAAGCCATAATGATGCCAAATATACTTTCTGAGAGGTTGGAAGGGTTACTGGACTGCACTTGCTTCAGTGTTACTTCAATTTTAACTGCTGGATTTTATTTCTATAAACCTTTACATTTTGTCAGCAATATTGTTTCAATAATGTCAGAGTTCTGTTTACCTCTAAGCTGTGGCAGTATTTTCTACATTTTTTGTTGCTAATTTTATAGTGATGAACCATTCAGGTCATAGAAAATAAGATTTACAATGTTGGGGGGGAAACAAACCCATGCGTGGTAATCCTAACAATCATGGCTTACAATCTGAAGAATTAGAAAGTTTGAATGCAATTGGTGTTTATATATGAAAAACTGAAATGCGCCAACATTGTGTTGTTTACTGTAAATAAAAAATGAATCTGACAAACTGGTTTTGAACATGAAAATGTTTATTACTGCAAAGACAAGTCACAGATTTTAAGAAAACAACACTAAGAAGCTAGCCTGAGCTGAGATCTGAAATATTCAGAAAAACGAAACTACATGTGTCAGTAATAGTTTCTCTAGTCATCAATACGACACACTAAATGATCAGGTCTTTGTAAATATAAAATTCCTCAAATTGTCCATGTTTTTTCCTTTTTTTTTTTTAATGTAAAACACAATACAAATCACCCTACACGCATTGGTTTGCTCGCAATTTTGAGAATATACATTGTATGTAGCAAACGTTAACGGCACACAAAAAGGGTCACGGGAAACTTGTGTGTGTATATGTCTCATCAGATACTTTACATTATCCAAAAAGAAGAAGAAATCACAAAAGCACTTTAGCCAACATATTAGATAAAATGTTTACCAAAAAGAACACATATTTTGGACAGAAGGATACTTTTTTTTAATATATATATGTATATATAAATATATACAAATTTTGTCAAAGGTGAACTAAAACAGAAACCGTGCCCCAAATGCCACTGCCAAATGCTTGTGCTTGCAGTAGAGCGTGCTACAGATGGCCACGACTCACTAGACTCAAATGGCACTTAACAAATCTCAAAACAGGTCACAGCATTCAGAAAATATTTGACAAATCACAAACGGGGGGGAAAAAAAACCCAAAACAAAACAACTCAGGAGAGCATTTCTTACTTACAGTCACTCTCATTGTACATTTTTACCAGTTCTATACAAGTAAAAGTTGTTTGCGGGTTCTTGTGTTTCCAGTCGAGTGTGTGCGTGCGCAAGTCTGTGGTTGTCAACATCCAATAAACTCATCAGTAGTCGAGTCTAAGAGATTTCTCTTCAAAAACAAAAAAAAAAAGTCTTTTCAGTGGCAGCACTTGTGCATCTATTAGGTCGGCCCTATAGCCTCTATCTGTAGCCCACCAGAGACCCAGCAGTCACCACGGCCATCTGCTGCAGCCGGGGGGCAAAATGAAAGGCACCAGAGTTTGCTATGGGTCAGTGAAGCTGCCACGTCGTCTACATCCAGGCAGTCCTCGCATATAGTTGAAGTTTTATACTTTGAAACGGTCTTGTTTGCAAACAGCTTTTATATTAAAAAAATTCAGAGAAATAAGGTACAGTTTTGTTGCAGCATTACCATCAGTCCAATGTTTTATCAGGCAGCACTTTTAAATAAAGGAAACAAAAATGTTTAAGGAAAGATTGACAAACAACTGCTAGCAGCACATGGCAGGAGTGCAAGACCAGAAAGCACTTACAAAAAGCACACAATTCCAAGAAAAACATCCTTTAAACCATTTTCACTTCAGGCACAAAATAATACAAGTCACCATCGAAAGTACCAAATATATTTATATTTCTGGAAAAAAAAAACAGTAAACATGCCACAAAGAGAAAAAAATATCATTAAAAATAACTTTCAATCTTATATAACAGTGAAAACAAGACTGGCAAAGTATTTTAAGATTGTGGAAAAAAAAAGAAATATTTTAATGTGATGATCTGCTTGAAATACATTTTTCAAGCCAGCCATGTTTCTGTTTTAGGTTTCAGAAAAACTAGTTTTTAAGGTCATGATGAATGTACAAAGACAAGATAAAAACATCTGACTTTTACACCGCAGCTGCCTCAAGTGAGGTGGTTTGCATTTTCTTGCAAACGTTTTAAACTGAAAGTCAGATCAGCTTAATTGGAGTAAACAGAGACTGAAATGTTCCACAGGTTTACTAAGTAAAGGCGTCGGGGAGGCTCAATGGTACCCTTTAAAAAAAAAATCCCTGTAAAGCAACAACATCCAGGGGTGTCCACAGATCTGTTAATCTAAAAAAACCAAGACAAAACCCATCACTGTGCAATGTTTTCACCCGTATTTGTTACCAATTATGCATGATCTATTCAGAGTCACAAGCCTTCAAAAAGTGGCTTTGTCCAGAGGGGTGGTCATTTCTAAAAGGCTTTTTTTGTTTGTTTTAGAGGCTTCGTTTGGCAACAAAGAAACAAAAAAAAATCCCTTATTTTTAAACCTTTTTTCTTACCCTATACATATTTGTTACACTATGTTGTTGGGGGTAAACAACACAAAATGAAAAAAAAAAACAAAAACCCAGCTCTCTCTGTACAGTAGGTCTGCTCTTTGCAGTAGTATAGTTCATAATTCTGCCTTAAAAGAATTACGAGCACGTAAAACAAACAAACAAAAAACAATAAATATCAATAAATAAATGATGAAGAAACGGCCGTTTTAAACAAGCATGAAGAAAGGGAAACTCTTTAGTAACAGAATTTTTGGAGTAAAGGGTGTTTCGGCAGACCCCGCCCCTTTCTCTATAACATAGAAGGCTAGAACAGTTCAAGTATAGATCTAAGTTAGTTCCCACAAGCCTTTCCCATTTCACAGTCTAAACTAGTGACAGATGAGCTACGGAGAAAAAAAAAACATTCACATATTAACAATCGGATCAATCACAAAAGAGAAACAAATACATGTAGTGTCATCATTTCATATACTATACATATATATTTTGATATATATATATCTATCTGTCTATATATCTCTTTGAATATCAGAAAATATCTACTTTTGGTCCACTGTACAAAGAGGATCTTCAAACAGGGAGCAAAGGATGAAGCATTTCATGGGCTCAAGAACAAAAATAAAAAGCAACAACAACAAAAAAAAGGTCATCAGAAGTGAGAGGAAAAAAACAATGCGGGATTCTCTGCGTCACGTTAAGATTTGTGCAGTACAGTGGTGGTTGTGTGCAATAAGGTTGGGCGACTGCGCTGCACGCATCAAAGGGCTGGCACCACTGGTTTGAGGTAGGGTGACTGATGGATGTGTTTAAACATACATACAAGCACACGGATGCAGACAAGTGAAGCTCAAAAAAAGCACATTGCAGGTCTATCACACACACATGCACGCAAACACACAAACGCAGGCACCTTTTACCAGATGACAAAGGCTAATAGGCTTCAAGAGGGCAGAGTTAGGGCAGGAGCAAGGCTAAAGACCACGGTTCGGATAAATTGTAGGCTTGGGAGAACTCATAGAGGAAAATAAACCAAAAAAACCAACAGGTGTGTGTCTGTGCCCGCCTCCCCCCAGTCTCAGTACTGATGAGCCAGCCCAAATCCAGCAACGAGTCACCAGAAAGCCAAATGTGAGGCTGGGACAACGCAGAGGGGGCTGTGAGCTTCTCTATAGCACACAGTCATGACTACATGGACAGCTGCATTTAAGGATAAGGCACTATGATAAAGCCGAGGTACATTATATCCCTGACATTCCTTCTGCTCTGCAACATGGCACTGTGGGACAGGAAACAGCTTTTGTGTGGCCCCAAATGGCTCACTCTGAGCTTCCTTTTTTTTTTTTTTTATTTTTGGTCCACTGCAAACGTAAATGCAAATTCCTAAAAAAAGAAATGAAAATAACCAGAAAGCGGCAAAACTAGTGGTAGGAGTAATGTAGGCTGTTTTCAAGACTGCAACACATCCCCATGAATCCGCACTAAGAGGACTTTGGAAATGAACTGTGTGATGCACGATGTTCACAGAAAAGCTAAAGGTGAGGGTTTGGTTTTTTTTCTTTTTTTTTTTACAAAAAATGTCTTCTTCCTCTCAATTTAATCTCAGTGTTCAGCAGCTGGACTTTTGCTGGTGGGGACTGGCCCAAAATCCTGTTTAGCATCACACAAAACAGAAAGTTTCCCTGTTTTTAGCTACATACAATACTCACACACTAGCTAGTATACTTAGATGTAAATATGAGTATATATTTAGTATACTTCAGCTAGTCTGTTGTGTATTAGAATGCATACGAACAGAAATCAATCAAAGAAAACAACTGGAGAACTTAAAGCACAATGATAGCACCATGAGCTTTGAGTGATACCAATTACAGCAACACTATGTACAGTGGGTGGTGTTTGGAGTAGGTCGGCGCTCTGCTCTGCTGGGACTTGTGACATGGATTTGAGCTCAGAGACATCAGTAGGATGAAGGACTTTTCCTTCAGTTGCGCTGAAACAATTAAAATGGTCAAATTTAGACCTTTCCCTCCACGTCCCTTACGCCGCCTGCCGCGCTTTTTTACAGGATGATTAGAATTGGAAACAGTCAGACAAAGACAGCACTTCTAGGTCAGACGATCCCTCTTTCGCAGACGGGGCCAGACAGAGAGAGGAGACTACGCTCACACAGGCGCAAACGGAGACGATGAAAAGGACTACACTTACAGGTTTCGATCACTGGGGACAGAAAACTCAGACCGGACACGTTCAGCACCTCAAACGGAGGCGTACGTGTTGCTTGTGCAGTGGCGGATGGTGGGAGTACCAGTGGGGGATGTGAGGATGTGTTCAGTGTGGTCCTGCTGGGGCTGCGGCAGGGAGTGGAGAACACTCGGCTGGACGACACCCACCACAGGATGAGATCCGTCCTCCAGGGCTCCAACCTGGATCACCTGGATGACCTCGTGTTCCGACTTCTCCCGCTTGGCAAGAGGTTCTCCAGACTCCCCCGAGTACTCTTCCAAGTCACTGTCCATTCCACTTGTTTCATCTAAAAGAGGAAAAAACATCACCACATATGTTTTTTCATCAAACACACTTATTCGTCCCGTTTTCTTCAACAGAACAATCATTTTTATGAGAGGGAGAGGGTGACATTTTTGGGAGGACCTTGTTTCTTTGAGCCTCTGGACGCTTCTTGTAAGAAATATAAAAATATAAAAATATTCCTTTTTGGCTTACCTTTATCAACGTTTGCAAGGGATAAGGTGTTGAGGCTGTCAAACTGAAAAGACATGTAAAATAAACAAACAGGCACACACTCGTAATGTGAGCTGAAACCGCAACATTAGCTACCAGATCGATAAATGGGTCTGAAATCCAAAGACATAAGGATACATTTAAAAAGAAACATGAGTTGCAGTGTGTTTACCTCGCCCATTACACCAATAGGGGTCTCTCCGGTAGCTTGAGCCACCCGATGTTCCACCAGGTAAAACATGTACTCATCATAGAGCAGGCGAATCAGGTGAAAGGAGCCAAAGCTGGCAGCACTGCGCAGAGTCAGGTCCCTGATCACCATAGAGCTGCAGACACAATAAAGGCAGGCTAAGTTTGTATCTCCACAGCGTGTGCTCAGCCACTCTGCGGTTTGTTTGGTTGTTTTCTTTTGCAGACCTGTAGAAGGACCATTTGAGCAGGAACTGTCGAGCTGCTCTGGGGAAACTGGGTCTGTGCTCGTAGGGTTTCAGCACCTGGGTGACCACATTATCCAGCCAGGCTGCCCACTGCTCCAGGGAGCTCTGCTGCTGCAGCGTGGCCTTGAAGTCCTGCTCCAAGTGCTGAACCATCGTCTCCTCACACTGGCACACCCATGATGCCTGCTCCTGTATGAACGCGGAAGTTCCGTCTTTCAAGAAAATGCATATTAGGTGAACCATCATGGCTGAAAATTGGAATTCTTACCTGTACGTTGGCAAAGTCAACACGGTTCAGATCACTCAGCATCTGGTTGATCTGGGATGTGTTCTGCAACACAGCGCGTGCCGCCTGAGCCAGGTGGTTCAGTGACGTATATCTGCGCAGCGTTTGCGCAAAGGCACTAACAGCGGCAATCTGTGACCACGAGAGCATAAATAGCATCTTGTGAAGCAAGTTTCATGTAGAAAGCACTCTGCGTGCCATATGGTCACAGAAAAAGCACGTAGAATGAGCCCTAAACAAACCCCCTCATGAACCTCCCATAGTTAAGTGCTGCAGTAATGCACCTTGGTCTGGATCATTCTCTGGGGAATGGCATTCATGGCATTATTAAGCCAACCTTCCAGGCTTTTGGCAAAGTTGCGAATGGCTTGAGTCAAGGCACCTAAAAAAAACACATTAAAAAAATACACACAAACTCAGCCATGTAAGTTAATAACAACAGCACCCCCCCAGCATGTTAGCCAGATAAACATGAGGCGTCTCACTGGGAATGGGTCTCAGGACATCAGGAATAAGGATCTCCACAAGGGCCTGGTACATTAAATGGTCACAGGTGCTCATCCACTTCAGAACTGCCTCGTTTCTGCACAGCACCAGCAGTCGTGCTCGAGGGAGTCGGGCTTCAATCTCGCTTATGCTGCTGCCGAGGGAACAAAACCACATTTACTCAGTGAATGTCATCAATGAGACTGATTTTAATTCCTACTGGCATTTATAAGGGCAAACAACTCAGAAAAGACGTATTTTTATCATTTGCTACTAGTATAAATAATATCGCATGTGGTGTTGTGAGTTCTTATTTTTTAACAATTTCTAGCTGCTTCTACACCAAAGAAAACATTTAGCTTTAAAGTTATTGTCTTGCTTTTTAAATGAATACTGTGAGGTGATTTAGAGATTTCTTGCTGGATTTGCATTCTCCTGAGGTCCTTTTTTACTCCACGTGTTCTCTGGAGCTTACCTGTTTTCTGTTACAGTGGCGCCCTCTACTGTTTCAGGGGGAGAATAACGCCAAAATGTCTGCCAAAGCTTCTCAATTAGGCTGAACTGAAGGTTGACAACTACATCAAGGATTGCCTGAAACAGATTAAAGGAGTGGAATGAAGCTCACTTACAATTTTGAAAACGTATTTGTTTTATTCTCTAAATGTTAACTTCACAGGATGTACTTTTTCAAACATTTCAACATTTCAGTTCAGGATTTAACATTAACTTGAAATAAAATGCCAATAAACTGTCTTAAAGAAATCTAAAACCTAAAAAGGTCTTTGTATTTCATGATTTTCTAGGTGAGTGAGGGTTGAGTTGGCACAGAATCTAAAAAGGCTGTCTAACCTCACAGTGCTCTCTGTAAAGGGACTGGAGAGCTTTCACATCCTCTGAGCTGATGTTCTCTGTATTGCTCTGTCCCAGGTCCAACTCAACAAAGTCCGGGAGTGCCCGCGATGCATCTATGTTGAAAGAATAAAACAAAAAAAACCAGGTAAAAATCAATACATTTGTATTTTTAGTGCATTTGAGGTCCAGGATTGCAGGAAAAAGGCTGCGGACCTATAAACTGCTGGTGGTGCTGGCTCTGTGCAATGACGGTCTGCTCTGCTGCACCAGGATGATGCTGGCCTCCACCTGAGTAATTCTCCCCAGAGCTGCTGTCAAACTTCTGCACCGGCTTGAACCTGAAAGCGCAAACTTCATTATATCTGACAGCTAAAATCAGCATCACAGCAGTAGCGTTTTGCCAGAATGTAATCCACCTCTGTTTCTGTTGAACAGGCTGCTGCCTCAGAGCCATGTACTGCATGTCTTCTTGAAGTCTATTTAGCGGTGAATCTGGTTTCACACGTATACCATAGTAGTGATATTTAGAGTTCCCTCTGCAAAAGGAAAAAACAAATCCCAAAATGTGTTCATAGAGGCAAAGATAGTGTCTGCAGTATTTTTTTTCCTTTAAAAGCAGCCAACCTTGTTCCAAGGCGCCTTGTACGGAGTCCCATGAAGATGGAGCGAATTAGTTTGCCAAATGAGGCTGCATTAACGGGGTCCAGCTTCTGCTCCTGGCAGTGGCGGAGATAATGATTGTAGAGGGTAGATCGCGGTAGACTCACCCCCTCTGCCGTCTCATAATTGTCCAGCAGCCACTGGAGCTGCAAAAAGAAACCCGCTTTTCAAAACCAAACCTCACTCTGGACCATGACAATGGCCAGTAAACTTGATGCTGCTCTTGTGTGACAGGCTTCGCACAAGCTTCTAAAAGCAGACCGCAAACTTAAATCAACGCAACAGCAAGCACCTCACCAAACTGAAAGAGATCGGCAGGAGCAGAAAGAGAAAGGCAGATTTGCAGAAAGAGTAAAGTTAAGCAGGCGTTGAGAAAAGCAACTTACATGGCTGTTGAGCAGCGAGCTTCTCTGACTGGATAAACCCTCAGATTTTTGGAGCGTCTCAATCGCCATTTCAATCTGATAAACCACGAAAGCACAGGACAACAAAATGTAAGAGGGGAAAAAATCAGAAACAAAGCCAGAAAAAACGAGAAGTCGATGTAAACGTGTCACTTGACCACAAGCGAAAATAAAGATGATCTTAAAAAAAAAAAGATCCCGAAGCAAAGCAGCACTACAACCCCAAGCAGAGCAGAAAAAAATTAATCTAGAGCTCATAAACGGAACCGGAAAACAGTGAAAAAAGCTCATTTTCCCCCAACGCTTAACTCAGATATCCAACTCCCACACACATACTGTCAGGTTTTTACGAGTAAGACTGACCCCAAGCAAATCTAATATAAGCATTACTGAGACACATCAACAATGCAAACTTTTAAGAAGTTATATCCTACTCTTTTCAGCTTGTTTTAATCTTGAATTTAATAAGATTGTTATATTGTAATAATCAGATCTGACACATTTACATGAACTCTAGAGATCTGATTATTAAAAAAAATCTCTGATTTATGTGTCACAACTGTTTTTTATAGATTGTGTGTGTAAAAAAAATCACAATCTGTCCTAATCAGGGACTTTAACTTTTAACTTTAATCTTGCTGAAATTAGGCATGCATAAAATCGGATTTTTCTTTATGTGGGAGCTCTTAGATCCAACAATTAAACCATGCAAATCCATGTACCTGTAGAAAAATGTCCGATTATTGGTAAATGTTTTTCTGTTCTTATTAGATTTCCCACAATCAGATAATTGCCATAAACTAATAAAGGAAATCGGATCATAATGTTTAAATGATCCCAGGAACAATCTGATAACCAAAGCCAGGATCAGATTTTGGTTGGGAATTTATCGCAGCATTTGAATCTCCTTTTGTTCAATCAATCATGTCTTGTATCTAGCCTGTTTGCATTTAGGAGATACAGTGCTGATCTGATGATAGAACTAGCACAAAGGAAAACCCAAAGTAAGATCAGTTTTACCACAGGGGTGTGAAGAATGTGCTAGAGAGTGGAAGAGCTTTTTATAATCCCTACTCATCACTTCAAAGGCGAGAGGGCAGGTAGTGAGCGAAAGCTGCCTTTGGTGTCACTTACAGTGGCCGGGGAGGCTCGTGCGGTCTGGGTGGCAGGGTGGGATCCAGCATTGTCCATCAGGTAACCCCCTGAACTGCTGCTGATTACTTGACCCCCTCCAAGACCCATGCTCATCCCTCCGGTTCCCCCTCCTCCATTGTTGGTCAGACCGTGGGATGTCACCACAGTGGACACCTGTGACGAGCTCCCCTGCGTGTCAAAGTAGCTCCCTCCACTGTTCTGGCTGTACAGCTGCGGCTCTGAGTACGAGTAAGTTCTTCTGTTCGGAAAAGAGGTCGGGGTCAAACCTGCTGTCAATGCTGTATTGATCTGTTTATTTCTAATCAGCTTGTAAACAATCCGATAACATTGAGGTGAACTGATTACAGAGCAAACCTAGGATTTCAGGCCTTCAAAGGGGAACAAAATAGAACAGTTGCATTCCTCCAACATCGTGTGCTTGCACCATGAATGACTGCAGGAAAAGGCTTGAATGGAGAATGCTCCGAAGAGGAATGTTTTTGTGAAGTGGCATAAGAGCGCAGCTGAGTAATAGAGTGACTCACATGTTGCCGTTGGTGTAGACGCCACTGTTTTCCTCCACATACTGCACCTGTGCTGGGTAAACATGCTGAACCTGCTGAACAGTCTGGGCCTAAAAAGAAAAAAAAAAAGGTCATAAATGCATCAGATAAATTACGGCAGTCCATTAGCTAAAGTCGCAAGGCATGCAAGTGCACTTTTGCTGGAACATGTGGACTTTAAAAACAGAAAAACAGTGTGCAGATACCTGCTGCTGGACAGGCACCTGCTGGGTGGAGCCAGTAGGCTGGACAGGCACGGTGGTCTGAAGAGGGACAGTGGAGGTGGAGTCAGCGCCCGCCTCAGGGGTCTGCATGGCGCCTGACAGAGAACATATCATCCTTAAAAAGGGGTGCATTTAAAATAAATAAATAAATAAATAAATAAATAAGTAAAAGCACATTTTACCAAGTAGATGCAAAGTCAGTCAATTAAATTAATAAATCAATCGTCATTTAAAATATTTTCTTGTTTTTTTCTGCCAACAAACAAGTTAATTTTTTTTTAAGACTGTTGTATTTTTTTCAGTGATCCTTAGTTTTTGATCTTTATATCAGTACTCATGTGAAAAGTGTCCATAAGGAAACAAACTTGGTTTTGAGGGGTCATTTTAATTACTAATTTGTACGTAATGGGATTGATTTTGTATTTTGGCAGTGAAACCAGGTCTCTGTTACATTTATTTAAAGTTTGATAACAACACCCTAAAGAAAATATGTCATAAGGACAAAGATTATGTCAAATTAAAGAAAAAAAATAGCCTTTTTAGTGTTACTAATGTGACTCTAAACGCTCATTGGCTGATTCTTTGTAATCAACTCATGTTCTTAGACACCCGCTCTGCTGTGTGCCAGTTAGAAAGATGACATATTTCTGCGGCATCCGTGCATGTTTGCTGACGTCAGCTGATCAAATAGAGACAATCTGTCAGCAGTTTCAGCACTGACGGAAGAAATAATAATAATAAAAAAAACTGGATGCATTACAAATGCAGAAATCATTTAGTTATCCCATTAAATATGTCAAACTGAGGAAAAGAATGGTGCGATTGCATATTCTGCTGCATTTCTTCTATAAACGATGCCTCCAGAGCTGTTCAAGACCAATCGTTCCCAGTTTTTTCAGCGTATGGTACTCAATGTACTGAGAGCCTCATGCATCACTGACACACAGTCTTGTCTCCACATTGGAAGCCATAAAACAAGTTAATATTTAACTAACTCTAAATAGATGCCGCTTCGCTGCCAGTTCCTACTTTTTTACAGGCTTCACGTCAGCTGCATCTGAACAGCATGGATCCACGACCAATGCAGCTTTTCACAACCACAGAGACGGCTTGTTACCTTATCCGTCTTTAAATTAAAACTTTAAATTAGACTGATTTAAATAAACAACTTCAACAGAAGGAGGGCCAAATAAAAAGAGGGAACCACCGGGGGTGAACCTGTGTTTGCAAGTTAATAATAGCGTGGCTGGCGTTGGTCAATTGTTCCAGGGAAAAGCCACCTTCAGTTAATCACACAGTTTCCATGAACAAGCCTCTCTTGGTTAATTAAGCTGGGTCTCTCAACAGCTTCAAATCACTCCAGGGACAGCTTGCCACTTTCTCTTACCCTCACTGCTACACTGGCCCTCTTTTAAGTTCACAATTCTAGAACTTCATTCATCTTTTTTAGGTGACTAGACAACTTAAAAGAAAGCTGTTAAAAAAAAGACCATAACATTAGACCTTTTGCTTTCAGCTTTTTAAAACACCAAAAACAGAGAGGACACATCTTTACTGCTCATGTCAAATGACTTTTCAGACTACAAAAATAAGACTTTTATTTTGTCATAATTTGATGCAGTATTAAAATACCTGCACCAAAAAATGCAAAAATCTACACAATTTCTAATAATTATATGTAGGTATATAGTAAAAATGTTCTTTATTCTTTTTTGGACCCACGATGAAAAAACCTTCACAAAGTAAAAGAGAAAAAGGATAAAATAAAAATTCTGCATAAAAACTGAAGTTTGAATAAAAAAAAACACATACCAGTACACACAAAAAAATACTGTGAAGATAATACCTCATACAACAATTAAACATGTTTCAAAAATAAATGTAACTCCAAACTTGAGAGATTGTAAATATGTATGTATCCATTCATATGGCTAATATTCCCAAATTTAGGATGTGCAATTACAAAACATAGTTAGATTTTTTCTTAAATATTCATTCAGTTCTTGAGTTTATTCTTAATAATAAATATTGTTTAACAGTATTAGTTTTAATGTAAGTGTTTTCAATTAGTTGCAGCTTTTGAATATTAATTAATGATGCCCTGCATTAAAATGTAACAGACAAACAGCTTTTCTACAACAACAACAACAAAAAAGCAATTTAAAAAGTAAATATAAAAAATGAAAAGCGTGATCCATGAACTTCCTAAATTGGTGATGCATTTTCTAGATAATGGTCACTATCCGTTAGTGTTAAATGAGGGCTGTTAAGCTGTAAAATCTCCTGTATTAAACCCCAAACAAACCAAATAAAATCCAAACAAAGAAAGGACAATAATATAACCTGATAATACACAACTGATAAGGTTATTTCATTTGTTGTTCTTAATTTTAGGTAAAAGCAGGGCAAAATATCTTTAAAATGTCATTTCATCCAGCCAAATTGTAGCCTTCAGCGTCCTATTACCAGTTATATAAAAAAGACACGCAGAGAGTGGACAATATTCCACAGAATAGTTTGAAAGCTAAAGCACATAGCCCCAACTGAGCCTACCTAATCGAGTAAAAAAGAGCCCCTGTATTAAAGCGCCCTCGATGCTTTACCTCCACCCCCCTTCCACAAAGAAATACATGCACACACACCTCTTGCCACACCATTGAGGCACTCCCTTGTGGCCCACTTAAATGCTGTGCTCCACCGAGCAAGTGCAAGCCCTACAAAGACACGGAGGAACAAAAGCCACCAAGGAGTGCATTTTGCTGGGAGTTTTTTTTTCTTTTTACCCCCTCTTCAATTCGTCCTGCCAAGATCTCGAGCCCAAAAACAGTACAAAGCACTGTAAACTACATCGAACTTTAAAATCTTCAATGGCTATGAGTGACAACGTCGGAATCTCACATGCAGAATCAAGCAAGCACATAAAGCTGTATTTGTTGCACACGTGATCGGACGTTCGCGCTGCAGGAAAACAGCAGGAGGAAGATGTAATTGAAAGTTGAAAAGGCGAAGGGGGAAAGCTGGGAGCTGTGACGGTTAAATAAGGATTTAAAAAGTAGAAAGAAAAAAGCTTGAACTTACACCATCAGTGCAGCTGATTATAAGGTAAAAAAAAGACTGATAAAACTGTTGATTGCAAGGATATACCAAGGTATATCCCATTGTCCCTTTTTGAAAGACCTGTAGATTTGTTTCACAGTCTGTTCAGATTTTCTACCTAATTTGCCCCCAAAACAACATCATGATCGAGAGGCTGCAGAAAAGACCAGCTCAAATATGCAGCTAAGCCCTGAAAATGTGTGATGGAATAATTTAATTAATCAGCTGCTCTTTAAATGATTGGAAATGCAACAGGATCCAGGCACCAGGTGGCATGGTTCTATTTCTGCCCTACTGGACTACAGGTAAGTGGTAACATGATCTGATAACTGGCAGTTCCCAACATCCTGTTTTGTTTGTGTGTGTGTGTGTTGTGGTGACCTAATTTGGGTAATCTGTGTTGAAAAGCAAAATCTAAGTTAGAAAAAAAGAAATAAGGTGCAAAAAAAGATATTCTTTATGAAATAGGTTTCCAAACCAAATGAGCAAATGCATTTATTTGCAACAGGTGCTAGAAATGTCCCTCTCAATTAATTCTTCATTCTAATACTGATTCAATATCTTCGTATCATGCATCTTTAGCATTTTAAAGAGCACTTCTTTGCTGTGATGAGCTGCAGCAAATATGATGCGCTGCTCCTCAAAAATCCACCTGCTTCATAAGGGAGACAAGCACGACTCCACCTCTCAAATCTTTAAGAACCTCTTCAGAACCCAAACATTAGTGGATTTTGTTTCGGACCATTTTCTCCCAGCTTTTCCTGTTATTTGAATCAATCCACGTTCAAAGGTCTGCAAATTCCTACTGCTGGAAGATTCGGAACAGTTAAAAACATCACAGAGCAGCCGCAAGGCCCCAGACCTGTCTGATCTACAGGCCCTGAAATCTAGTTTAATTTAATGGGAACAGAGTCAAACTGTATGGCATTCCTAAACCCCATCTCTTAACTTTTGAACCGTGTTCTTGACAGACATACATCTGACATGAAATGAAATACTAAGACTCCTCTCCAGCAGGGGTTTGATGCATCGTGTAACAAACACACCAGCTGTGATTGCCTGTGCACAGATTTGCATCCATGCAATGCCAAACCATTTTTTTCATTCAACTCATGATAACAGTTGTAATTACATTTATTTTTTATTATCACGCTCCTTCTATTCCCAAAATACTTTCATTTTTGTTTGCTGCAACCTTAGACCAAATATAATGAATAACCTTCATAAATTAATACACAAAAACATGTAATATGGATTTGGCTGTAACTTTTTGATAGGAACTGTACAGTTACACTTATTATCAAGCCGTTAAATTATTTAGACTGCTGCAGCTGTTACACAATTGTTCTCATTTGAATTTGTTTGTTGCTGCAGCTGACATTTATTAAACCTAATTTGCAACAAGGGACTGACTCGTTTTGATTCAACTCTAAATGTTGACTGTATGACTGTGGCTATTACTCCCTCAATGAAGTGAGTAAACCAGATCTTAAAACAGTGTCAATAGTCTTGTTTTAGTTTTATGTACAGAAGGTTTTCCAATAAAATAATTTAGTTGAAAGCTTTGCATTTAACACAAGAAAACAAATCTGTAAGAATTTGTAACAGTTGGGTACTGTTCATCAGAAATGAACACAAGGGAAAGACACTTAATAATGAACATTGGCCAGCACTGGTTTTTGCTATAAACTCAATGTAGCTTATCAAGGAAAACACTCCAAGCCATCTCTTGGCACGGTGGTGGTAGTATGATAATTTGGGTTTGAATGGGAGTTTGCATCTTGCAGCCTATGCGTCAATTAGGAATCTTTCTGTAAACCTACATTCAGCAAAACATTTATCTGCAGCTAAATGTGTCCTATGCAACAGGTCAAACACACCAACAATCTCCAAAAGTTAACTAAAAATTGCCTAAAACAAAAGCTCAAGAATGGAAAAAATCCTTTTGTAGTACAAGTACAGATGGGTGTAAGACAGGTGGAGGAGTAGCACCTGCTGTCTCCTCCTTCACAACATAAATTCACCTTTTTTTTTTTCTTCAACTTAACTCACAGGCACAGATACACAAACACATGCACACCTGTTCCCTCTCCTAATGGGAATGAGAGGTTGCAGGTGAGCAAGTGGACCCAAGAGTAGATGTGATGCAACACTGAGAAACTTTAACGCCTTAAAGATGGGGTTCTCCCAGTTTTTAATTCTGTTTAATGATATACATTTCAAAGCAAAAATAATAGCTTGGTTACATTTTATAAAATAAATGTTGATAAACACAGTTATCAAAAAAAAAAAAAAGACTTTCTTACCATTTTTTTGGGTAAACATTGTGGAAAGGAACATATCTAGTTTTTAGAACATCCTGTATTACGTCAAATATATGAATATACATCTAATTCTGTACTGCCTGATCCCAACAGAACTAATGTTATCGCGTTCTTATCATTACCAGTTGATCCCACAAAGAGCACAGACGGAGAGCTAACGCCGCGATCTTGCTCCCTAAGACAAAAGGGAAAGTAATGGCTTAGCTATTGTGAACCTATTAGAGAGTGAAAGCCCAGCGAGCACATAGCACTTTTCCTTGCTAATCAACGTACAGGTTTTTCAGCGGAAAAAAAAAAAAAGCTTCGAATCCTCCGAAGCGGATGCGCACAACATGACCGCAACATTTGCCCGAAAATGGGACGGCAACAGACATTGTCGGAAGGCATCGCTGGCGTTAGCAACCTAGCAACAACAGACACCTGCTCCAGCTGACCAGCTAGCATCACTGACTAGCCTCTGCGACCACTCAGCATGGCAACTTCCGATTAATTCTGAGCGAATAAAATCAGTATTTTAGTACTAAATAGAGCCAGGGCCGGTCCGTAAAGCTATTTAAAAAGCTACACAGCCGGTTTCTGCTGGCGACCAGGACGCCTCGCCTCAGTTAGTATCCACAGGCAACGTTAGCAAGCAGGCTAACACGTTACAAAGAAACACCCTCGCTAGCAAAACTACCACAGCTACTCCGCGAGCCTTCATCCAGCAGCAGACAAAACATAAACCACAACCGCAATTACCCCACCCCCCCTCATAAAAATCATTTCTTCAGACGCTAAGATACGACTTACATTTATGCTTAAAAATAGTAAAGGATCTAATCAAACCTGAGCCGTGGACTGGTTGATGAAGATGAGGATGATGGAGGAGGTGGTAATGATGGAGCGAGAGGTTGTTGTTGGTGGGTTACAGTCGCCAGGACTACGGTGACTATGGCGCTGCCTCACCGGGCAACAGTTGCTATAAAACTCACCGGCAGCGCGCAACCTCAGCAGGCAGGTGGGAGGAGCGCGCGGCAATGGCAGCACACGTTCATACAAACGGCAAGAATTACAAGAACAATAACGATTATAACCTACACTGGATTGATCTGGTCGCTTTCTTTATTTATATACATTTTTAATATTCAGATGGATTCAACAACCCAAGAGAGAGTTTATTATCATTATTATTGTTATTATAAAATAATGCAAAAATAAATAAAATGTAATGAAGGACTTTGTTTTCCATATTATTGCAGTGTTATAGTTATTGTACACATAGAGCCTGTAAATGCTCATATTGCACCGCTTTTATACCTTATTAATAATGCTAATAATGCAATTGATATATTATTCTAATTTTTTAAATTTAAACGTGAGAATAAAAACACACACAAAACAAAAAATAAAAATAAATAAATAAATAAAACGCCCCTCTCACCCTCCACGGGTGGTGCCTACCCCAAGGCCTGGGAGCTTGAGGGTCCTGCTCAGGGCTTGTTCCTGGATGCGCTCTTCTGTGCTGTCCTGTAGTCCAGCCCTTTCTAGCCATTGGTAGGACTTCTTGATATCAGCCACTTCAGTTATGGTTTGGTGGTACATCCCATGCAGGGGCTTGTTCTCTTATGAGGATCTGTCCTCCACCACTGCATCATCTGCTGTCCATTGCCTGAGACATTCACTGAGCACACAGTTGGGGCCTTGAGCTTGATGTATTCATGCATCTGCAATGTTTCAACCTGGATAGAGGCTTCCACTATACAGTTGTGCTGTACTTCATCACTCTCAAGTTGTGATAGCAGTTGATGTTAGAACATTAAAGCATCAATTCACTCCACATTCTCTGCATGTGACCTTTCTGAGTAGGATTACTTGAGTAGTAGCATTCCAACAGAACCTTGTTCTCACATCTAGTCCATTTCCATCTTGTTTCGGTAGTTCTTTCCATCATGGTGCTCTGGTTCCCTAGCACCTGCAGCAGACCTTGTTTGGCTGGGCGACTGGGAGCCGGCATTCATAGTCTTTTATGGGGTAAGAGGTAGGCAATAGTGTTCAAGGCTTTGCCCAAGGATCCCCACTGGATTATGTTAGTAGCTCACCATTGTTATGTAAATTGCTCCATCAATAGCCCCATCAGTTGCTCATTGAGCCCTATGGATATCAACTGGGAATTGAACCCTGGTTTCCTTTGTACAAATATATTTATCTATTATAGGGCTGTAAACAGTAATGCATTAACACATGCGATTAATACCCAAAAACTTAACACGTTTTTATTTATCAACCCAGATTAATTACACATTAGAAGCAGTGGTCTTCCATATCGCGTTGAGCATTATTACATTTATATCATTGTCACTTAAAAAAATAAATAAATCAATTTTTAGTACTTTTTTTCTTGTTATTCTTTTTTTCACAAAAACCGGACTATGTCATACATGGTGCTGCCTGTTGTCACTGTAAGACGAGAATTCATCGGTGGGCCAGCAGACCTCGACTGCAGCGGAAGAGGAAGTTCGCCTCTTACCGCTTGTTTTGTTTTTAAAAGTTTGTTTAGAACAAACTGTGATAGAACATTTGGGGTATGTGACCAGAACTACTTTTTAAGATGTGCATCAACACCCAGCAGCCAATCAGATTTGAGTATTCACCTGGATAACACAATGTTTGCGTTATGTGAAACAATGAAAAATTGTGAATGGATTTTCCATTATTTTTGTTTACTTGTTTGCACACATTTTACAGTTGATTATCTTGCAAGACATACAAGAAATCTGGATCTTTACTTGCACTGTTCAGTGCCAGGTATTTATCTCTGAGTCAGTGTAAAATTAACAAATTTAATTTGTCAGCCAGAAATTATGATTTGAATCGAATCGTTTTTTAAATGAATCGTTACACCTCTCAATTGGAATTGGTATATTTTGCAAAATCAAAACTAGAAGTGCTGTAGGTTATAAACAAAATACATGCATACATAGATATATCAAACTTTAGATAATTAAACTTGACTTTGAACTTCCTTTTACTCTTCAAAAGACGTGTACTTTTACGTACAATGGAAAACACATTAAGTCCATTAAATGTGAAAAATAACCATATTATTTGTTTGACAAGAAGTAAGAGGGAGTGAATTTATATAATCCCACTTCTATTATGTTTGTGCTATGAACTGATTGCTTTACTATTTGCTTAATTACAGCTTTTTTGACAAATATATCTAATGCATTAAATAATATATTTGTATGTAAATATGTTTTAATGTAACATTTTTAGATTAGTCAAATATAATTATTTTCCAATAGGAATGTGGGCTAACATATGCCTAGACTAGGTTGTAGATTCTTTTTCTTTATTTATTGCTTCAAGTAATATTTTCTAAAGTCAATGTTCATGTAGACTATTTATTATAGTATTTAAGACAGCTCAGAGAACAAGTCATCTCAGAGGAAATTATTCAATCCCCTTTAGAGGGGATCAAACAGTTCTGTCGTCTTTTTTTAACTTTTTTTTTCAGCTTTATGGGATGAACAAACATGTTCAGTTTTTTTTTTTTGTATGAAACAGTCATAAAATAAAGTGGCAAATGAAAATGAAACAAGATGCTTTATTTGGGCTCTAATTTACAGAATTTTATCAAAAGAGAGAAAAAAACCACCTCTCTTTTTGTGTAAAATGTAGACATTTTTGTCTAATATAGCTTATAGCCAGATGATGATTGAAAACTTTATTCTTCATCAAATAAACATTACTCTTATTTTTAGTATTTGCAGACAAAAGGTACCAATCTATTTAACTAAACTCAGGTGCTACAAGTGAAACTATTTAATCACGCCAAGATTTCTAAACTGAGAACAATGTTAAAACAAAGCAGGCATTGGTTTCTGTTGAACACAAAGCCTAACAAACCACCTGTGTCCACCACACAGCCTTTCTTTTTATTTTTATTTGATTAGCAGTTACTAAACAGACGCTTTTTGGTAAAGCTGTTATTCTCGTTGCTAGGCAACTAGCGAAACCGTCTGAAGCACAACACTCTTGGTAAAAAAAAAAAAAAGATGTTTCAAGTAAAACTGTTTCTTCTTTCAGTTTCAAAGAAAGACACGCTGACAGGCAGCCAACCGGATCTATATATTTGAGAATTATTATTTGTTATTTTATCTTACTAAAATGTGTAAAAGAAGACTTTAATTTAGGACTATTTGGTAGCTTAAATATTAAAAACTACAAAGTTAATTAAATCCAAAGCTTTAGAGTGCTTGAATATAACACTATCACATTTATAACATGGTCCCTTTTGTAGTCAAACTCATTTTTACACAAATTTTGTGCTTTTTTATTAATAAATTTTCAGAAGTAGCATATCCTCTATTTGTTTTAATTACACAAGATAATTCAGATAACTGCTGAACCTGAGAGGGGAATAAATACGTTAAAAAGGATTCAAAGAAAAAAAAAATCAAACAAAAAGACACGCACGTTGTTTTATATCTCAGTGTTATCAAAAGGCACACACAGAAAAGTTTAAATAAAAAAACCACACACTGTGACATTATTTTTTGAACCTCTAAAGCAACTAGGTCTTAGACCAGTTTAGCTGGACTTCACTATCACTAATCGACAGTTTTTAAGTCCAATCACGATTTTTTTCTACAATTTATATTTAGACTACCCTCTAGCTGTGTATTAGACTACTTATATTACATTTGTGGATTATCCTTTACATTTGGCGAGTATACCACACTTGCAGTAAAGTCGTGTCAGATACAAACAGTTGAGATGCATTTAGGTAATTGCGAAAAACTACAAAGCAGGTCAGGAAAGATAAAAAGGCACTTTTTGGTGGGAATATGGCAAACAAATCCACGAGCATCACTTGTTCTTGGTTCATAGAGCATGCATGCCTCTAATCTCTGTGGAACGGCTTGCCTTCTACAAAATTATGTTGCCTAATGTAACAGGATTGTAAACTTGACCCGTCAATTATCAGAGCATGTAAGGGATTTTTTGTGGCGGGGAGTAGCTTTTCCATCAGCTGTAGTGCTGAGTTTCAACTCTACACTTCAAAAGTTAATACTAGTCAGTAAATTTAATATTTTCCAGTTAGTCAGCACAAATTTTGGCATCCAGGTGAACTCTCAGATGGATGAAAAATTAGTTTTGGTGGATAAATGTCTGATAAATTATTGACTTTTTTAGGTGACTTGTAAAACAGGCATTTTTAGCAGTGAAGTGATAGCTAAAAATCATATTTAAAATCTCATGCTAAGCTTGTGGCAGTTGTTTGCTGTTGCAGCAAATCAGTTTTTGCATACTGTTTGGTTTACACCGGATCCCCTTCCTGATACAAACCTGTATTTTATCCGCGCTGGGGACCGGCACAGGGAGACCCAGACTCGAGCACCCTCTGTGGCTACATGGTCAGGCAGTAGCGAGAAGGGTTTTGCCTTGGGACCCACACTGGAATAAGCTAACTGCACCCCCTGAGAACCAAACCCTGGTTTCCAATGCGCCAGTCCTGCATGCATCCAACTGAGCCATCTTGCCGCTATCTCAACTTTTAATAGGAATCTATTCAAATCTTTGTTTTAAATCTAAACCTGAAAAAGGCATTTTTACATAGTCTACCTGTTTATTGTTTTTAATTAAATTTAGTTGAAAAATAAGACGTTTATCGATGTACAACATAGTTTCAAGCATTAAAACGCACATTATTGTAAAACTTGAAAACTTTCTGGGAAATAGGCCTTCAGAAGTCCAAGGAATGATTCCAGCTAATAAACATATGTATGATCCAGGCATGGAATCATTCATAGCTCTTTCATTATTCAAGAAACAGGTAATATGCAGGAATATTACATTGAAACAGTGAGGGTGTCTTGTTACTATAGTTACAAAGACAAGGCTCTAAAAAAAAAAAAAGCATGATCCATAGCAGACTTTGCTTTGATTGCAGTGTTAACATTGTGCACAATTCCTTCAGACCTGAAGTACTACATACAGTACAAAAACCGTGTCTTAAGTTAACAAGTAAACAAAAAAAATGCTAGTACATTGATTTAGGAGTAAGAATAGTATAGTGCATGTTCGGTGCTCTGACAAACACACAAACTGTCTTTTTTTTTTTTGTTTCACTTAGAATATTTGATTAATTCATCAAGTTGGCTGCGAATTTGATGCATGGAGCTGTTGCAAAAGTAGTGCAATAGAAAGATATCCATCAGTGAGGGTTCTCAATCATCTGCATAGAAAACCTAATTTGTGCCATGGTCCAAAACACTGTAGTACTCCACGCCGTGCAGCTCCCGATTAGCAGCGATTTCTTCATCTTGAATGTGGACGTCAAATCCTACAGAAGAACACACACTCAGCCTCTGATTTTAAATGGCAAATAGAAAGAAAACAGAAAGAAAATATTTTTTTCTTTCTGAATGAGTTTTATTCATTTCAATAGCAGTTTGTGGGACAATTGCAATAGTAGAGAGCCTGTCACCAATGACAAAATAAATAAAAAGTTTGGGAATTTTGTCCTTCACACACACAAAAAAGCAATGACTTCTTTTTTCTAATTCAAATGATTGTTGTTGCAAAAGAGTGGTCAACCCTGCAGCTGCCAAGTCCGGATAATATATGGGTGCTTTCTTTAAAGGTGAAGTCGGAAAATCTAAACCATCAGCTCTCTGCGGCACATCTTTAGGATTAACCTGAACTACACAATTAGTGTGCATGAAAAAAAGAACATAAACACACAGCACCACCTACATCTTTGCTAAAATGTTCTTCAGGTAGGAACCATTCTCAGAAGAAAACCCCTTTTTGGCACCAAAGTGTTAACACCCGTGGAGAGATTCTTTTCACAAGTTTATAGATGGATTTGATTATAACTTGCAGAGTACCTGGGCTGTGATCTGCCGCACCAGGAGCTTGGCTAAACTGCTTTATATAACAGTTGTTCTGGAGGAATGATCCACTGGGAGGAAGGCAGGTGGAAGTCCTGCACAAGTCCTCGGAGTAGAGCTGATGAGGGCAAGGAGCAGCAAACCTGAAATATTTTAAGAAATTAGTTGTAAGCTATGCTAAAAGTAGACAGAAATAAACAAAATTTGGCTTTTCTGAAAGAGTTGGATGAGTTTGTTGTGGCCATTTTTTTCTGTTTTCCTGCCTGGCTAGCTTCGGGGTGGGTGTGTCTTTTCTTAAATATATAAATCAGGTTTCCATCTAGGATCGGTGCTTTCCTTCTCCATGCTCTGCTGGACCCGTGCCTCAGCCGTGTGCTTCATTCAAGCAACAGCAATTACCTGCACCTGCTGCTATAAAAGTGCAGCCAGTTTGTTACTGCTGTGATTTGGTGCGAACAGCTTGCCGCTATGCCTCTCGTTAGTGTTTATTAGTCATGTGGCGACTTTAATTAATCAGTTTTAGTTATGTTGCAGAATCTTGACTTTGCGAGTCGCCACTAATGATGCAGATCTAATGTGTGTTTTATGCATGAAACTTTTATCTGTCTTCATGTTCCGGTGCTGAGGCGAGGTCAAGGTTTTTTTACAAAACCATTGAACGCGGGGGGATTCTAACCACTCATTGCTGCAGGTAAAAAACCTCAAAAAATGGAAAGCTTTCAGTAAATACAGCACACCTGCTGGGACAGTATTAGCATCCCCCCCCCCCCCCCCCCCCCCCCCCCCTTCCCATTGTAAGGATGTTCCGGATTCAAACTGTTACTGACAGCTTTGAAATAAATCTTTGAAAGAGCCCCGCTGTGCTCCTGGGCACTTAGATTAATTGCTGGTTTCACCGCCTCTGTCTTAACCCTGTACCCTGGCTTTTGCCACACACAAGCTGAAGTGGACCAGTGGACTGCAACTTGAAAAAACGTTAAAGTGAGTAATGCATAAATGTATTTCTAAGCCATTTACATTTGCTAAATATTAGAAAAAGGCCTTCCTTGATAACATAAACACTGATCATTCCCATAAAATATTCTCAGGCTCTAATTTTTATTCATCTATATTCAGTGGGTAGATTTACTAATCTGAGCCTCATTTTCCCTTTGTGTCTCCATCCTTAGCTTTCATATTTCTGAATATATGTTACATTCATTTTTCATTCATTCATTTTCTGAACCGCTTAATCCCTTTCGGGGTCACGGGGCTGCCGGAGCCTAACCCGGCAACTCATGGGCGAAGGCAAGGGACACCCCTGGACTGGTCGCCAGTCTGTCGCAGGGGCCACATCCACACCTAGGGATAATTTAGAGTGACCAATTAACCTATGAAGCATGTTTTTGGATGGTGGGAGGAAGAAAACCCACGCATGCACGTGGAGAACATGCAAACTCCACAAAGAAAGGTAACACTGTTTCAAAATCCCCCAGCCAGGACTTGAACTGGGAACCTTCTTCTGGGAGGCAAGAGTGCTAACCACTGCGCCACCGTGCATAATATATGTTACAATTAAAGCAAAAGTCTCAAGCAACTTAACATGCATTTTTAACAGCTTCTTAAACATCTGCTAAGTTCTATTTGGCATCTTAACCTTTTGAACTTTACAGTTTGCAGCACAGCTAATGAAACTTTTAAATGTATGCTCACCATGGTGCTGATACCGCTATTTGAGACACAATGAGCTCTTTTTTTCTACATTATTTCTTCATATGTCCTACTATTAAAAATGAGACTTAGATGATATTCATTTCATTTTCTGAGGTTTTATTTTTAGGTAGCAGTTGATTGAACACTACTCACAAGTTACATATTGATGCATGTCCCCCCCCTGTTGTGTCATACAATGAATTGGTCCTATTCCGGTAAATTAATTACATGTTTAAAAATGGCAGGAACAACTAAAGAAGAAAAAAATCTTCTTGTATGTGATGCAAATCCGTTGTTTTATTTCACTGCATTGAACCTTTGAGTTTCTAAAGTAGTTAAAGTATTCAGGCCATTAATATGATGACAGAGATTTTTTCCCCCCATATTTAGATTTATTGTTTAAAAAAATGATATGTTTTTATAAGTGCAGGTACTTTTTGAAGAGCAACATTAATCATCTAGACAGATAATTAAACTTATAAAATAAAAGACTGTGCAGAACCTTTGGATGTTGAAGCCTTTCTGTTGGTAATGATCAGGTAGACTTTGTTTAAATGTTTACTTGGAGGTAGAACTGTATGCAGGAAATGGAAACAAGAATTTTTAAAAAGTAATTAAAGTCTCATTTCCTCCCCCATTGTACTTCTAAGTTTTATTTTGTATATATTTTTAAATAACTAATTGAATTTTCCTAGCGCCTGTTGTTGGTAGCTATTGATACTAGTAGTTGGAACCAAAAGAGTTGTTGAGAATCGACATGAAGTTCTGAAGGGAAAGGTTCAGCCTCCTACTGATTTGGAGGCAATATAAGTCAGTGAGGATCCGTGAGCTCAAAATAACAATAAAAATAATTGATCGCATAGTTTAAAGTATGTAGATAAAGATTTTTTGGGGACATTTTTGTGGGAAAATCTGTCTTTTTCTGGGTTGTTGTCCATGCATCAGCAGACTTGCAAAATAGTTAAATGCGACAACATAATGTTGATTGACTAAAAATGCAACACAATCCTCAGTACCTTGGGTCATCTTGCATGGGGAACAAATGAGTCAGGTGAGAGTCGCCAAAGGAGTCCTGTCCTTGAGTTGCAGCTGAGGAACAGGATGACAGACACTTCAGGGCTGTGAATCTAATGGAAAAGCCTAGTATGTGCACATAGTTTCAGAGGGACATATTTATGTAAGTTTCCTCCCTGATATCAAGCACATTTATGCAAACAGGACAAAGTTACATACCAGAGAATGAGTCATGAGAGGCACCAGAAGATAAGTTTCCCTGGCTTGAAAGAGGGGAAGTGATTGGATGAAGAGGTTGGATAGTTAAGCAATCTGTAAGTGTGTCTAGACTCCCATCAGTATAGGATTTCATCTATAGAAATGAAAATGTGTAAAAAATAGAAAAGATTAGGATCAACTTCTGAACAATCACTTATATTTTAAAAGGAAACATGAAAAAACTAAAAAATTTCAATTGTTGGATACTTGCTAAAAGGTTTAAGGCACAGGAAAATATTTTGTTCACATCAAAACAAAATTATGAACGCAGAAAATGACCACAATTATTTTCTTTTGTCTGCAAATGCTTGCAGCTGTGGCAGTAGTTTCATGGTCTGGGATAGACGGCTTGATCAAGACGTAGGTTGATAGTTCTTAAAGTTCTTAAAGAGAAAATACCAAATAAGATAAGTACTTAATAAGATTCATTAACATCTAAGGTGAGACCATTGTCTACAAAGGCCATATTTATAAAATGTTTAAAAGCTTAACAAATGTATTAATTATCTTTGTCAACATTATATTGAGTGTTTTGCACCAGCTCATCGAAAGCGTTACCACAGAAATTGTTCGACTAATCTGTACAGTGCTCCATGGAAACAAAAAGGAAGTTAAAAATACTTTGGTAACAAGACAGAGCATCTGTTTCTCAAACCCTGTCAGAATTCAACAGTCCCTATGCATCCCTGCAAAAAACAAAAAAACATGTTTGTATATTGTCCTGTATAAAATCTTTTATTTATGAAGAAGGTTTGTGTCGTAAAAATATGCATGTCACATGTTCTCAGCCTGTGTACACACCTAGTTCTAAATAAAGTATGTTTGGTTAAACTTTTCCAAGGCAAAGAAAAAAAAGAAAGCTTTTTAAACACAAATTTTACAACGAAAACTTGACTAAAAGCGATAATCCTCTTTTGTTTCATTCCTTCGATGTGATAATAGAAAATACGCTCTCATAATAGGTAGGGATGGGTATCAAAGCCAGAAATAACATGTTTCTAAAAAATTCATCGTTTGATTCAGGTTTTTCTTTTCTTCTAAATCTTATTTAATTGATTAAGAAAAAAAGTTTTCACTTTGTCTGGTAATTAAAACTGAAGAAAGATTGAACTTTTAGGATTTCTTACATTGAAAACGAAATGAAAATTATATTAAATCAGTTTTGTCTTTTTCTAAAACCAGTTTGTTAAACTGCACTCCATTTTTGCTACTGCATACTGTTTATTTATATACTGTATTTCTTTTTGCTCGTGTCAATAGCACCACTTATTAGATATGAAACAGTCTGTATGTGAGTGTCTCACTAAAATGTGGACAACTTTTTAAAACAAATGAAAACAATAACAACAGATAGAAGTATTTTCTTCCCTTTTCTATTTTTTTACTTAACACTGGCCTTTAAAATATTTTGCACAATTTGCAACAGAATTGACAAAATTTAAATTAGAATCAAACATACAGCAAACTGAACCATTTTTTTGTGCTTTCTTATCAAAACTGGACAAAATATTTTTAGACTTTATTTTAAGCCTAAACGAATTTTTCTTTTCTTCTTTTTCATTTCAAACACTTTTTCCAGTTGACATTGGTGGTTTATGCTTGTGTTAACTGTGGTATATAAAGTTAGGTCTTGAGCTACAGACATTAAAGAACTACATAGTTTTTGTTAAGGAAAAAAGATTTCTTTTTTGTTTTTGAATATTTTCTTAGTCCTCAAAACATATTTTTCCAGACTTTCTTTGCCTGGATTGCTTTTAATAAAAGCATTTTAAAATAACAAAGTAAGTTAGAGATTTATTTTGTAAATAGGAATACGTAGACCTCGTCACACAGAATAATAAAAAAAGCATATTTAAAAAAGAGAGAGAAAAAAAAAACTTTGTGGAACTGTGATTTCAGTCAATTAAAGTTGGTAATAGAATATGTGCAGAGACTGTTTAGCTACTAAGCTTATGTCACCATAGATACAGACAAAGAAGATGGGTTGTTACTAAAAAAGAAGATAATTTACAAAAAATTATCTGCATACTTAACTTATTTTATCCAAACCCCTGCAGAAAACTCTTTGGCGTTACATTTGCTGTCCAACAAAGACTACATTTGTTTTTAAATTCTGTGATAAATCATTTAGCCAGTTGTCTTCTAAATAATTAGGACAAAGTTATGACATATTAAAATATGTCAAATCAAAAAACCAAACAATACTGGTTTTCTTTTTGTCCCCCTAGCAACTCATCTTTGTATCTATGGTTACTTATGCCTCAAGACAAAGAAGTATGTCATGCATAAATGCTAAAATACTAACTTGAACCCTGCGCTGCATTTAAGTTTAAGAAATGTAGAGGCTTGTAGTGGAAAATGGAAAGCAGAGATAAAACAAACAACATAATTTGTGAGTAATTTTCTGAGATCTATTTTGGTCATCTCTGCTCATGCATGCTCTGCGTGTTTCCATCGAACGGCACCTTTAATTAAATTTAATCTATGTACAGCTATGGTGTGGAGCTCACAGGGATAAGTAGTCTGTCAGAGTTAATTAAAAATAGATAAAACTACAGTAGAAGTTTAGTTTCAGACAAATACTTGAAAAAATGGATTCTGTCCTAATAGTGTTACTTCCATCCATCCATCCATCCATCCATCCATCTCTATTTACAAGCAATAGAAAACAGGAATGTGTTATTGCACACTGCACTTGCCTTCTTGCGTAACTGTCGCTCTCTTGTAGAGTGGGATTTCAAATGTTTCCTTAATGAACTGGGATCAGTGTAACGCTTTGCACAGCCAGGAACCTGGCATGCATACGGCTTCTGCACAACACAAACAAAAATGCATGGAAATGGAGCGCAGAAACAGGAAAAAAGAATCTATTCATAACTATACATATTCTTCTGCTAGGGTGTCACTCACTGTGTCCAGGTGTGTGCGCTGGTGTTTGGCTCTGTCACTGGAGTTGCTGAAAGCCTTGTGGCATCCTGGGTGCTGACACAGATAGGGTTTCTCCCCCGTGTGGCTACGCAGATGGATCTTCAGATTTTCAAGTCGAGAAAATGCCTTCTTGCAGCCCTCAAACTGAAACCACATTGGAAACAAAACAAAGATATGCAAAGCCATAGATCAAAATCTTAAACCCAAATTCACAACACGGAAACTATTTTTTATAGCTCAAAGAAAATGATGTATTTTGGCTTTCAGGGTGACAAACTAGTTTGCAGAAAACACATTAGTTTTAATTATTTGGACATATTTTCTTATATGTGTTACAAATGTTACTATTCATTTTTATTACAGTTACCATAATATGGTCCCTTTTTCTCTTAAAAAAGAGAAAAAAAGACAATTTTGTAAACATAATAATAGTTGTAAAAGCTAACTGTTACATCAATCTACACAGGTTTCTTGCTTTTTTTGACATCATGGATTAATATGCATATAATTATAAATAATTACATGCATTTTATGCGTATTGATGTACGGCTGAGAAGCTACACCTTAAATTGCCCTTTGGAAAGAAATTAAAGTTCTTGATAAATACAATTGTTACTTGATGATGACAACAGTCACTCTATATGTGCTGGTTTAAAATGTTAAAATAAACAAATCCATGCAACAAAATGAAATAGACGTATTGACATAGGATAATTTGTACAAGAAAGTAAAATAGTAAACTAACTGTTTAACTTTTAGATGAGATCCTTAAACTTCTTAACATGCATCCAAAATGTTGTAAATTGTTTCTAAATATTTTTAAAAAATCTGAAATACTACACATCAGTGCTAAAGGGAAAATTACTTTTTTTCTGTTTAATACAGTCCTGCTAAAATACACTTTAATTTACTCGATGAAAGTTTAAACAAAAACAAAAATAAACTACAGGGATTATGTAGCTCCATGCAAACCTCTTTCCTCCAATAGTTTTAAATATTCTGTGTGGGGCTTCTCTTTCACACAAACATCCCAATAACTAGAAATATCCATTTTCATCCTACTGATATCATCAGCAGGGGTCAGTATTTCAACATGTAATACCAGGTTTTTCTGTTTTCAATGTTTTTGTCCTGTGTCACCTTGACAGCAGTTGCTCAACATCCCATTTACGTATCTTTACATTTGTAAAGTATTGTTATGACATTTATGTTAAAATAGAGTGCTTGTTATATGAATAAATGGTTTTTTTTAATGTTTTTAAATGTTTTAAAGCACGGTGTGACTAATGACTTCACGTGCGACTCAAAGGTTTTTCTTTGTAAGCCTAAAGTATTTGCCCCTTTCTCCCGGCAGCTCCCCGCTTACAGAGACGGGGTGATTGGAATGTCCTTAAAGACCATGTCTAATATAATTATTCTTCCTCCAAGTCCAGATTCCTGGCATTCTGAAACCTCCTGGTCATCACTGCAAAAAAACAAATTACTTTTCTTTTTGTATTTTTCTTCATTGATCTAGATTCTTGCCATTCCGGCTTTTCAAAACATTTTTTCCAGTCAACTTCTAATCTCAAAAACTTCAACAAGCTCATTTCTGCCTGAGAGAAACTGCATAGCAAGTTAATTTCCAGGAAAACTGTGATTCATATTAAAACCTCTCCACTGTGTCACTTTTGAAAAAGTTAGTTGGAGGTCGTACAGGCCAGATCCAGGTCAATGCTCATTGGTAAAGATGGTCAAACTGACTCAAAACAAACAACAAAAACCGAGTCAAAAGCAGAATTGGCATACAATCGATGCAGGATTTGAGATCAGGGGACTGCATTACTCATTCTGCCTGTTTGGGCCAAAACTCTTAGCAAGAGAACATGTCGGATTGCCATCAGAGCTGCGTGAAAACGCACTAAAAACAGACGCCATAGGATAACAGGAATACTACATGTATCTGCTTATAACTGCATAAATGGAAGATGTTAACTGACTGATGTACATGTCCAATACTGATGTCTTTTGCAATAGGTCCCTTTTAGTCTTGAATACAAATTAAAAAAAACCTAAAGACAATTGCTTTCCTTCCATAAACTACTTTTTTAAACTTCCAGAGCAGATGTTGGGCCAAAAGAAAACCGTATGGCTCCTCGGAGAGGATGAGAGTAACAGCCAGCATGTGACAGGTCCTGGCAGGAACTCATGCCCTGGCTGCACAATGACAGCTGCAGTCTGTGCAAGCAGCCGCTTTCCTGCGCCCACTTTTACTCGAAGGTCAGTTCACTCTGGGCTCCGTCATGTCTGTTTCATTATGTTTTCTCTATTTAAGTCATGCAGTTTTTGTCATGTTCCTATTGATTATTTAACCTAAAATATAGCCAAAGTAAAAAAAGAAAAAACATCCTAAACAAAAAAAAATATCATTTAAAAAGTAATGTCAACTCTAAAAAACAAAAACTTGCAGGAATGGTCACAAAAATTGATCAGTGTCAACAGCCTTATTTATGAAATCTAGACTTTAGATATTTTTTGAAATTTAGAATCACTTTAAAAATATTTAGAATTAAGCTTGTTTAGAATAAGTTGTACATTCAGACCATTGAACATGTTTTGTTGTTGCATAAACCTGAATGGTATAGCTACAGAACTCAAAGTTGAATCCCGATGTTTTCTGCTACGTCAGGAGAGTGTTTACAGAGCAAACCAAAGCTTAAATACAAGCTGTTGTTGTGTGCAAATGCAGCCGAAACTAAACAAGAAAAGCTCATTTTAGATAGTGCTCTCTACAAAAATAATTATTACAAAGCGCTTGATAATACATATATAGGGCTAAAATCTCTGCAAACTCATTCAACATTGATACAGAGGAAACTGTACTGAGCATGTTTAAATAAAACATTCACTCATTTAGTTTGGCATCATTAATTAAAGTTGCCTATAGATACAAAGATAACACACAAAGGCATGAAGCAAAGATGCCAACAACACACAGAAAGCACTGCTCTCTGATGACAATGCTAACCATTACAAAATCCTCACGACTCTAACCCTGGCCCTTCACAACTGTCGTCTTCATCTTCCAGCTATCTCTGCTCTGTTTGGAGCCAGTTCTCTTAAACAATTGACACTAGAATCCGTGTGACTGAATATTCATGTTGCAGGTTTTCAGGAGCAACCAGGACAGCCAAAGTAGAAACCACCAAGTGGAAGCCCTGTTTATTACATATTTGCTTTAGCAAATATATTGTGCTCATAAATTATACAAAGGAAACAGAGTTGTAAAGAAAAAAAAATCACACAAAATCAGCTCGTAAACAGCTGATGTCACCTCCTCCCATTAATCAATCCCTTTAACAAGGAAGTTCAACACCTCCACGATCACCAGTAAAATGCTTTGGAAGAGTTCAAACTCTGTTTGTGAAACCGCTAATCCTTCCATCACAATGACGCAAATCGACTTGTGAGCCAAGAAAACCAACAGGCCGATCGATCACTGCTGAAGAGATGGTGAGATGGCAGCTGCAGGTTTGGGCCTGCCTGCTCTGTACGCAGCCTATTAAAATCTTTGTAAATCTGCTAGTCGAGGTACTTATGTAGGAATGTATTTAACTTTTTGTTTTATCTTTATTTCACCTTTTGAAAAACTTAAAAACAGTTTGAGCTTTTCCCTGCAAAAACAGGATTTTCTTTTACCCCATTGGCAGATTTTCTTCAAATAAGCAACAAAAAAATTTTTTTTTTAAATTATTTTTCTCGATATCTTATTGATCGACAAGATAATTTTTCTTGCAAAACAGAAAGTAAGCCACATTTTCTTAAGATTCAGTTTTTGTAGAGCATACACAACTTTTAAACTTTTCTTTTTTGGGGGATTATCAAACTATTTAAGATACCATAAAGTTTTGCTTTAATCAAAGTTCTTCAAAATATTTTTTGAATATGAATTATCGTTCTGAAAAATGTTACTGTACCACATAAAAGGAAAACTTAAGGCAACAAGTTGCAGAACAAATAGCCATGAAGTGAAGGCAGCCCTATGGAAACAGAGCTGCTTTCAGCTAATAAGTAAGTTTTAGAGCAAAAGGTCGACTGCAACTATGCTTGATGTTAATAGTTAACTTTCTGAAAGCACTGACATTTGCCATGCCTGGCCAGTGGTTCATTAATTACTTATCTAAGTCTGGAGTATTTTTACAAAGGGAATAAGGAGGGAATTATTTAAAAAAAAATCTGACACAGAAATTTACAGTTTTATGTCAGAAACATCAACAAATATGGGGGATTGCCACAACATCTAATAGAATGTCATGGAAGATGTGAACCAACTTTGACATGCATCGAGTTCTTACTTATAATTTTCTGAGTTTAAGAATCTGACGAAGGCTCAAAAAAGTTTTAATAAATTCATATCAACTTGGTGATTAAAAGAACATATTGGCTATCTACTTGTTTTCGTCATCACTGTAACGGAAGCCAGGGAAGAAATTCAAATTCATCATAAAAGCACGATATGCAGAAAGCCAAACCTAATAATCAACAGCCTAGAAATCTAACTTCAGCCATAATTTAGCCAGAAACTTTTTGGGAGTTTAAAATATTCCTGCTCACACAGAAGAAAGAATTTAGTAAGTCAGAGAATTTTGAAGAAGTTGCAACTACTGTTCCATAGAGACTAAAAAAACCTCATAGTGAAACAGCCTTGGTTTGAATCCCAGCTGGAACCTTTTTGTGTGAAATTAGCATGTTCTCCCCGTACATCTGTGGATTTTCTCCAGATACTCCAGCATCCGCTCACACACATGCTTAATTGGTTGGTTAATTGATTATTCTAAATTGTCCTTAAGTATGCATATGTATGTGATCACATGACCTTGCATCATACTGATCAGGCTGGGATAGGCTCCAGCAACCACATGACCCCAAAAGGGATACAGCAGGTTCAGAAGATGGACAGATGGATGAAATTAAGCACTTTCATCTAAAAGTAATAAACATGTGATTAGAAAGTATGAAGCTGAGCTCCTTATAATGAGAGAAAAAATCTTAAGCAATCAGATAAAAAACTTTGGCTTTAGTTGCAAAACTACCAGCAATTTAACGTCTTTGAGGAAAGAAAACTTCTGCTTTCCTTGTGGCTAACTAGCTACAAAAACATTGCTTATTTAAAGTTAACGTCTATTTAGAAATAGTTCTATGCTAATGCTAAACATCAAACTGTACCAGGTGATCATCTGCGGACAGACTGGACTGAGACGCTGCATTTTAGTTTCTATTAAGGGAATTTTAAACATTTCAGAACCTATGTCCTCTTTGCAAAATGGGAACCAGTGGGAACGTTGGCAATTTCTTTGACCTGTGGCTTCTGCAGGAGCTGCAACATTATGGGACCACTCAGTTTGTGTCGTATTTGGGAACAGAAGGGGGAAACCTCAATAAAACATTACTTTGCAACAGTTTTCCCAAAGGAGTTGTCAGAAACAAACGTTTCTTCAGACTTTGGGTATAACTTTGAGACAGAATTAAAAGTGACGATCTTTCAAATTCTCCAACTTTAACCATATTCAGGTACCAAAGTTTTTATGCTAACTCTTAAATCTTTGTTTCTGTAAGATCTAATTATCTTGATCCAGGGCAGAGCTACAGGGGATCAAGGGGGGAGATAGTGCTCCCTGCAAAAAGCTTTACCCCCAATCAGCTCCCAATTTTTGAGCAAATATCATTATTGACAAGTACTAAGACATCATCAATACAAGCTTCTTTGATCATCGCAAAAACAGCAATTAAAATAAAAACATTGAATTAAAGAAAAGTAAAAGAACTTAGCAGCTTGAGTTGCGACAAACACCTGTGCAGACGTACCGAGCATTTGTTGGGTTTCTCTCCAGAATGGACCCTCATGTGGATGAGAAGCTTGTATCGGGCATTGAAGGGCTTCAGGTTGCGAGGACAGCCGACCCAGTAGCAGGTGAAGTCCTCGGTTTTCCGTTGATCAACGTGTAGCTTCTCTATGTGCCTCACCAGCTCCTCCTTCTGGTCATAAGCTGCACTGCAGTCCATCCATCGGCAACCATGGGCACCATAGTCCTCCAGATCTCCTTCTTCCTCTTCCAGCATTGGAATCTGGGGTAAATAGCTGATTCCATACTTGTGAGGATATGGAGCGGGTTGTGTGATGGGTTCTTTAGAGGGAGGTTTAGCTTTGTAATGATGCCTGGAAAGATACACATGCTTGTGGGAGTGGTAGGGTGGTGGAGGCCCATGTGAAGCAGCCTCTTCCTGGACAGTGGACAGTATAGCTGGCTCTGGCTGTAGAGACAGAAGAACATTGCTGCTAGGTTGGCTGCAGCTGTCTGTTGTCTTTTCCAGAAACCCAGGTTCCTCAGGGAGGCACTGCTGCTTCACCACCATGTTGGCCATCTGGCTCTCCAGACCCCTTCCCTCGTCGATCATCTCCATCCGGCCACATTCGAACTGTGCGGCCGGAATTTGGGAGGAACCGGGAAAGCTGTAGAGGTGATTCTGAGGTATGCAGCGACCTCTCACTCCCAGGAAGTGACCATATCCGTCAGACAGGATGGGTGAGATAGTGGAGTAGGAGGCTGGTGAACTGCGGGGACCATTAATATAAGCCACAAGGGAGGTTGGTGATGTACGTATAATAGAGTTGAAGTCAATGCCCATAAGGTCTGACAATGGTGACATGGAGAGAGGTCTCTTTTTTGCACACGTCTGTCTGGGGCTTCCAGCCTCACCCGCAAAAAGGTATGATGGGAGGGAGGCAGAGGCGCTTGCTGCGCCTGACATGGCAGCACCGGGGGAGAGACTGAACTGCTCACAGCCCTCGTTGGCTTGGTTGGAGCAGTGGGATCCCAGAGGAGGAAGCACACGGTAACCATATGGCCAGTCGTGTTTGCCACTAAACACAGACTGTGTTTCAAACAGACTAAGGGTGGTGGATGCCAGGGATTCTCTGGAGAGTAGGGATCTGGAAAAGAAAAAAAAATATTCATAATATGTAACGTTCTCAACTTTAGCCAACTTTTAAAGTAATGATCAAACTCACCTGCCATCACTTGGGGGAGCCGGCACATTATGAGACGACTGGGGAAGATACTCTGCGGTATATCGGAGGCCTGTTGCAACACTCAGGGGACTGTTGGTCACAGTGAGGTTAACATCAGTTGCCTTTCCAAATACATCCACAGTGGAGCCAGACACTTCACAATCTGCTTGACACAAGCCCAGTGTATGATAAATAAAATATCCAGTCTTTTTTCAGTAAATGGATTAATACAGTGATTCGTATGCACAGTCATCACACAAAATCAAGTATAAATGAAGTTCATTAAATCTGGAATTTATGGAATGTCCCTTAGACAGAGACACCGTGTTCTGTTAATCTCTAACCAACGATTAACCTCCAAAGGACTCATTCCTGGTAAATGATCTGTAAATAAAATAGGGGGATGGCACTAAGATACAGGGATGTGTGTCTTTTAGGTTTTTTTGTTGTTTGTGAACCAGGGGTCTGCTATGTGAGGTTCCGGAGCCACATATGGCTCTTTTACCCCTCCATTGTGGCTCTGTGGTTAAATATATTTTTTTGTTTCAAATGATCATATTTTACTTATTTCAAATCATTCACAAACAGTTGCAGCACACAGTACATAGCACTCTGCCAGGCTCCAGTACCCATCATGCTCTAACAATCCATAAAGCGGCGTGGTTTTGTAGTTTAACAAAGTTGTAAGAAAAAGATTTTGGAGCGCCACGTACCACAGGAATTCATTCAGTTGGAGGTCGGTAAGCACTACTAGCACTCAGAATTCACACGTAAGATGGATTTCTATTTTGAACAAGTTTTTAAGCGCACCATATGGTCCAAACAACCAGTAAGAGACAATTAGTTCTGATGAATGAATTTCTGGCAACAGTAAAGTACAGAACTACAACTACATTTGATGCATTGAGATGGTCATACACTGTACAGGAGTCTTTTATTTTGAAAGGAAGTCATGCGAACCTTTGTCAAGACTTATAAACCATTTCAAATAATAAAAAAAAAAGTTTATTTATAATGATCAAAATAGTAATAGTACCATAAATACAAATCAATGTCTTATTTTTCTAAAGGGTGAAGTGTGACTTTGTGACTCCTGTTGGGGTTATGGTCAGTGAAAAATTGACCAGAATGGTTCTTTAACCTTCAAAAGAGTCAAGTTCAACCTGGGTTAGGTTTCAGCTGAATTTACCTCTGGATCTGTCGTCAGGTGGGAGGAGTCTTGCTAGCTTTGGCGCCGTTGTGCTCAAAGGCTGATGGGAAGCTAATGATGCAGTGGGGCCGCTTAGATGTTTTCCATTGATTAGCACTTGCCTGCGAAGACTCAGGGCAGGCAAGACAACATGGTTCCCATTTTGCTTCCCAGCAGTAAAAACGTTCCCGTTTCCAGTTTTCACTTCTTCCGGCCTCCCCAAGGAGGACCCGAGACTGACCAGGTCAGGGGAAACTGTCGTCATTGTGATATACTGGGACTGGTGGCCTCTGGTCATATTGAGTGGTGGAGACACTCTGGAAGGAGACACCATGAGCTGACACCCTTTCCCACTCATGTCTAAAACTGATTCCGGAAGTCCTTTATTTTTGTCCCCCAGAAGCGGTCAAAGATGTTGCATGCTATGGCTTACACCTAAATAGGAAAACATAAAGACAAGGAAAAAAATTAGGCAATAAATCTATTAAAAAATGCTAGTGGATGTGGAGGAATTCAAATTTTGTGTAAAGCTATTCAAGAGAAACTAGCAACCACTAGTCTGAACTTTGAACCTATTGAAAAAGCACTCAACCACAACTAATTTGAATACATTATTTTTTCTAAATAATGAGAAACTAAAGTGAGACTGGTCTGCATGCCTGCCTATTTCCATAAAGACTGAAAACAACTGTTAATTTTTTAAAAATCTATTTCAATAACTTAAAAAATATTTATAAGAAGAATCTTTTATTTAGAGATTCCTACTTAATCACATAAAATAGGACTTTCTGAGAATTAGTTTGCATTAACTTACCTAAAGTTGATGCATCAAAGACTTTGCTCAAAGCCAGGACAAATAGCCCCTGCAGGTTTTCCAGCTTTGAATGTCATGCAGAGAAGTAGCGATGCACAAATAATCCAGATTCTGTCGGAGTTTTTGTTAAAAGTACAGTCAGCAGAGAAGCTTCCGACTCACTCGTCTGTTTCCAGGAACTTTTCCCGTGCTTATTTCTCCCCCAGGTTTACACTTTCGTCCTTGGGAGCGCTCAGGTTGGAAGACGTCATTCAAAAACGAGCGCACCTTTACTGTTATTTGAAGTTCGGTTTCACGCATGCGCGCAGGAGACGTTGACTGCGTGAAAAAAAAAAAGAAACAAATTGAAACATTTCGACAAGTTGATTACGGTAATTCCTTTTATTTTTTTTTCTAAATAAACTATTATTTTTACATAAAAACAATAAAAGGTCGAAATTACATTTTAAGATATAAAAAAAGAATAATAATTCACACAAACTACTAATTTTATCCAAAAATGTTCAGCTAAGAGTTTTAAAAGTAGTCTAAACTCAATTTTTGGTAAGAATTAATTAGATTGAATCAAAAGCAGATGTAAACTTAAAATAAATATAAGAAAGGTGTCACAAAACTATCTTAAAGGTCACCAAAACAGATCACTTGCACAATTAGGCTGTTTTAAATGAAAAAAACAACAACAACAAAATTTAAGATTAATATTACCATACCTGCAAGTCATTGACGAACCTGGCAAATCTGTCCCAATGGTCTGAGCTTTGTTTCAAGTTTCAGCAGCATGAAATCACCAAGCAACCCAGAGTCATTCCTGAGTCACCACAGAGATATGCAGTTAAAAAACAACTTCAGTGGAGCGAGTTCTTCTACTAAAACCATTAAAAAATGAAAAGAATGACCAGAAACAATTTTTTTCTACCTTTCACTCAAAAATAGTGTTATAAATTAACGCAGAGTCGTCATTTGAAAACCTGTCAACATGGGATGTTGAGTTTTTCCATTGTGATGTGAAGCAGAAATTTACCCAGGAAAATATTCAGTCAGTGCATGTTGTGAAGTGGAATATTCAAGTAAATACAAAAAAGTGTCTTTTGGTATTTTTTCCTATGATAGAGGAGATATATTAAGAAAATTGAGCCAATTTCTGAGTACTTCTTGTGTCAAACTGTTGTGAATCATTTAAAAGGCACTTTCCATCTGCTTTTGCATGTATATATATATATATATATACATATAAAAAAAATCAAAAATCAAATCAAATCACTTTCTTTTTGTAGCTCTTTATTTATATTGCACTTTTCATATAGTGCAATAACAATTGTTATGTAATGATAACTGACACAGCTCTTACTCTGGGTTTTCTTCATTGTACCTAACTATTCTGCCTTCGAGTCTGAGGATCCAAAGCTTTGTCTGTTTTCCATTTCCATATTCCTCCACC
This sequence comes from Oryzias celebensis, assembly GCA_014656515.1. Taxonomy (NCBI): domain Eukaryota; kingdom Metazoa; phylum Chordata; class Actinopteri; order Beloniformes; family Adrianichthyidae; genus Oryzias; species Oryzias celebensis. Next base: position 12,548,261 of record BNCR01000012.1, read on the forward strand.
TCTCGAGCCCTCCATTTAATCCATTGTAATGCCCTTTTCTTCTGTTTGCTGGAGTGTTTGCTCTGTGGATCGCGTGCTAGGATGGCATGGAAACCAACGTGTTTACAGAGGGAAAGTAACAAAGTAGGGGCGCTGATGCAAGACCCTTTACAATAATGTGCTTAATAAAGGCCAAATACATTAATATTGAATATGTTGACAGATGTGCTTTGGGAGTTGCATAACTTTGTGTGTTCAGTCCTTAATCAGGAAAATGATTTGGAAAAAATGTGAGTTGTTGATGAGATTTAAGAATTGTCCCAACTTTGTGGTCCTTTTATTATTTTAAATTTTACAAAAGAAATACTCAGTTAAATACAATTTTGCTTTCGTTGCTTTACTTTACTTTACTACGTTACTGTTGCAGGTGAATAGTTGACAATTATTTACCAAAGATGAGTTAAACCAACAATCCTCCACCTAAAGGATACACTTAAAGGGATAATTGTGTTTTAAGATTTTTTGTTCAATTTACAGATACGTTTAAAAGAATATTTATTACAGGCAGGGGCGGACCCAGAGGGGGGCAGTTTCCCCCCCAGCAAAAAGCTTTGCCCCCCCCTAAACTTCAGTCAATATTAGTATCATTACTGACAAAGATCAAGAAATCATCAATACTTGCTTCTTTGTACATTGCAAATAGCAAAAGGAATATTTTTAAATGAAATAAAAGCACTAACATTAATAAAACTGTTTGAAATACATATTTTCCACTCTAAAAGTCTTCTGCCCCCACTCCCGCCCCATACAAAATGTTTTAGCTCTGCCCCGATCTCAAGCCATCCATTAGAGAAACATGTTCAGTTGAATACAGTTCATTTCAACAGCTTGGGTTCATTTTAACTCAGTTAGAACAGCACAATACACGAATAAAAAACAAAAATAAACTCAAAAACTGAAACAAAAGAGTGGGATTCTCAGTAGAACAAAATAATAATGTGGACTGCATGGGGCCATAAAGACCAACCAGACATAAGAACTGAAACAACAGGATAAAGGTCAGGGATAGCAGCTGTGTGGGAGTGTTCAAAAAAGTTTAGTATTTACCATCAATTTTACATATAAATCAGTGAGGATAAAAGCAAAATGCATGGGATGTCAGGTCCTGCTTTCATTTTGTTTTATACAAGACAAAAGATTTTTTTTTTTGCTAATTTTGTTTATTTAACAAAATGTTACAAACAGCAGCTCCAAACGGCTCACTCTGTCATGTTCCCTTTCCTGCCTGCAGGGGTTACTGTTAGCATACTAATAGGGTGCCGGGGTTGCATAGTTCTCTTAACATAGCCTACTGTGAACACAGATCTACAAACAAAATAACTGAAAAAATGAAGTAAAGGTCAAAAATGATGCTTGTGAGGATCACAAAGAAGCTACTTGTTTACATAATTGAGTCAAATATTTCACATGTTCCAGGAATCCTGCTTGCTTCAAGCAGTGCCATGATTTTGCCTGGGCAAAGTGAGTCACACGTTTCTAAATGTCACAGTAACGCAGCAGCAATATCTCTGTGCTGAAGAGAAACTCTCTCATTTACAAGTATCCAATAAGTTTTGACCTCAAATGCATTTATTTGATAGCGTTTGCTCTCCACATGCTTGTTCTCTGCTTTGTAAGGGAATGATTTGTGAAGAACAAAGAGGGCACGCAGAGAAAGCTGGAGAAGACAAGAGGCAAAAAAAAACCAACCGGATTTAAGTGTTGATCATTAGTGAATAGCTCCATTTGTAACAAAATTAATGCTGCAATGGACTCTCCCCCACTTACAGAATCCATTTTCTCCCTTGTGATGTCAGCATCAGCACTCCTGAGAGCAGCAAAGCGTCCATTCTGGTGTCAAGATGAAAAATCATGGGTGATTTCTCTTTAAATTATATTACAATTGTCACTTAAGGTAATGCGCACGACAGTAGGCTTGCGATTAATTAATTTCCTTTTGATTTGGTAAAGACAGTTCAAGTCAAATGCAAGGTTACTGAGGCTGAGTCAATCCTTTTAACTGCAGCTGGAGAGTACAGTAGTCAGTGCTGGAGGTATCAATTTATTGCTATCATTCCTCATCATAATAGCTCCTGTTGGCCTGTAGCACCTCACACATTCAGTATGTTATTCAATGCATGCAATTAAACCCATAAAGCAAGGGACATCACTTTGAAAATGAATGCCACTGGAGCCAGGTCAGTTTATCAAGTAACCACTAGGTGGCTCATAGCACAGCAAAGGTAAGTCTTGTACACTGATGTAAAGCAATCACATTTTACCACCCAGTGTTTGCATGTCTATCATGGTCCACGACATCTGTGATATGATGTCAGATCCATGACAAGTGTACTGAAGTGGATCTTAAAAGCTGAAAAACACTTGGGCCGTCTATTTAAAGACCCACCACTACTCATGCTTTGGTGTTTTTAACATGTTCCTGTTGCCTTTGTCGCATGATGGAGGACACCTATGAGAAAAAATAAGCCTAACATTGCATTACTTAATATTTCTTTATTGAAATTGTTGTGAATCAGGAGCTGATGAAAAAATGTTGTTGGAAAAAGCTTTTAGCAGTGATGTAGGTGCTATAATCGGGGGGTCACAAGCTCCTTGCTCCATTCTGATGAAGCCACTTGCACTTATTTTCACTTTCCTTGTCTGAGCTGGCATCTGGCTCAAACCTTTACGGGATAGCTCTGATATCGTTCACTATTTTTGTCGCACCTGTAATGTTAGATTAGGGTTGTGAGTGATTGTCGGCAAGCAGGAGAGTGTGTAAACAGATAGATAATGGGAGATGGGGGCAGGCTTACTCTGAGCCTACATTTTCCCCCACAACTCCAAAGCAAAGTTCTAAGGAATTTCTGCTGCTCTACAGAAACGTTGTTCTAGAAATGACACGTTTTTTGATTTTGGGTAAAAACTGCACAATCATGATAAAACACCACTGGGAACGCTTTGAATATATTTCCAAAGATGATTGGAGTGGGACTTTAAAGAACTGGCTTTAAATGGAGCAGAAAAAAATAGTCAGCTACGTACTTTTTCCTGTTTTTGGCCAATTAGTTCAATATTTTTTCTGTTTATTCTTCTATCAGCAAAAAAAAAAAAAAGATTCTCATTTGCATTTTCCCTCACTAAATCCATGATTCTTCCCATGTAGGCTTATTACTTATTTCCTTGTTGCTCCAATTGCAGAGACGTTTGAAGCTGTATTGCTGTCTAAAAGGGCAGGTAGGGTGATCCACGCCATGCTTGAGGTGTGGAGGAGAAAGGTATTTCTTCACCTTAGTGTGCTCTGAAGCACACAAGTTTACATTTTAATCAAAGTATTGAGTTTTTGTTTTTGCAAGATATTTTTAAAGACACAACTTTTTCCATTTCTCTCCGCTTGGAGGGATTTCAGTGTGTCAGCGAAGTAAGAAAGAAAAGAAATGATTCATGTGACCATTTTAGTATGTTCATCAGACAGCCATTGATTTCTACATGAGTACACATGCTTGGAAAACAGAGATTGACAGTATGTTTGTATGTAGGTTTTACAAGATGTCTCAAGCCAGACTGTAGATAGTCTTATTTCATGATGCAAGATCATCATCTGTAGAAGTTAAAAAAAGGCCATCCATCCTTCTCCTTCTGTGCTCCTCTGCTGTCAGAACCAGCACCAAAATGAAGATGAGTGTGAGCGAGATCAGCTTGTGAGAGCCTTCCATCTCCATCCGTCAGCATGAGCCGAAATCTCTCACAACCGTTCCGGGGACTGATGAAATAAAAGAAAAGGACAGAAGGGAACGCAGTCATCCACTTCCTCAGCCTCTGTGTTCTGCCTGCTGTGTTTTTCGAACAAGATGACTCTAATAAAAGAACGCTGACACAACAGCCCACATGTTTAGAAGAGCTGGTAAGCCATGGGCCTGTTGTTACTTTGAGCACAGATTCAGGGTGTTGCCTAAGGGTGGAGGTGCCATAAGCTCCCTTTTCTGCTTAGATATTATTAACACAGTGCCTTTGGACTCACATCAAGGATGATGAGACCCGAGTGCTGGAACACAATCACAGAGCTCACTCCGGCACTGTCCAATCAAAAAAAGCACTACCCAAGACTTTAAAATAGACACAATGAAAGCAAAGCAGCTTGGGGAGAGGAGATGTAAATCAAAAGTGAAAGGGAATTTAAATGTGGAAGTTGAAGTCGCCTCAAATTGTGTTGCCCAACAATAACCCAGTGTGGTAAAATGACAAACCCGTCTTTCCGCATGTTTAAAAAAGTTAATCCATCCTATGTGTTTGGTGCTGCTGAACGAACACAGGATGGGGGGGGCTTCCTTTGATTCCATTCAGGAGTTGTTGTCCTTCAATCGGTGTCAGTTGAGGTTGTGGGCTGTCAGGTCACATATGACAACGTAGAAGGTGTAGAAATGGAAGACCGTAAAGGAGGGGGCTCTGTGCTCCGTGGTCAAAAGCTCTCAACATTTGTCTTCATTAAAAACGTTGGTCTTTGAACAGATGGTCATTACCAGCACCCCCTCTTTGGTCTCCCCACTATTCAGTACTTAGAGGACACTCTCAATTCCTCTGGGGATACCAGCAAACTGCACCGACATGGGAAAAAAAGTGGTGCAACTTTGGGACGACCGCTAGGAGCTTTATAAATCACCCTGTGATTTTTTTTCCCCCAAGTACTGCATGAAATATTGAGAACAAACGGTGTAAAAACTCTTTGACGGAGTTGTTAAAGTCACAATGGAATATTCTGGGTACATTTTCAAATGAATTCTTTTCAGGTGTATTTGATATGCAATGAGGTCACTAAAATCTCTGATTGGACACCGGATTTTTCTAGGTTCATGTGATATAATACGTGTTTATTTGAAGGCAGCAGAGCACAGAATTTCAATTTGAAGTGAGAACTTGTATGCTAAAAAATGACAACGAATTCTATTTTTCTACTTCTAAAAAATAAAAAAAATAAAAACCCTTGTAAATGTGTAATGCTATGTTCACATTGGGCATGTGACTCACGTTTAAAAACACAGCAAAAGTCACATTGGACTGTCCCTACCTGATACTGGCGCGTGTCCGCCATCCACTGGTAGAAGAGGCTCGATACGAATGTTGAAGCGGTGCAAATCTCACAAATCTTCCTCCAGGATTTTTTTCCATCGCTCTGTTCTGACATATAAAAGACTTGATGTCATCTAATTCTGGATAGGCACAAATGAAATGATTAATTTCTCCTTCATGATCAATGTTCAAACGGTTGGCACATTTTTAAAAAACCAAATAGAAGTCCCTGACTGATCAAAGTTCAACCTGGATTTACTTGTACGTAGAGCTGAATCTTGCGTAGCGTTGTGTGAATGCAAGTGTTTTGAACGCGGAATCCCAAAATGTGTGTGTGCATGGACTTTTCATTGAAAGTGGTCCCTTGAACACACATTTGCAGAGGGTGGTGTGAACGTAGCATAAGTGCTTAGATAAAACAAGCATGGAGCTCTTCTACTTCAAAATAAATACATGTAACAAGACCTCCTTCACTTGTAATGTAATGACTCAAATAAAACGTAAACACAGGAAGAAAGTCCACCAGACAGACTACAAACCAATCACAATATTCTTTATAAAAGATGATTGATTTGAATTTGACATTGTGCATTTACTCATCAAAATGAGGGCATGGGCTGCTTCTTTCATCATCAAAGTACCAAGTAATCATGGTGACACTTGCATCATTATGACCATAGCAAGAAAGGGGTCATTAACTTTCAACAAGGCCATGCTACAGCCTCATAAATGAGTTTAATTCTTATTGGGATGCATTGTAATCAAACAAAACACACAGTGTTACCAAACTTTATTTACAAAAGACAAGATAGTCCAAAGAAATCACGCCAAAGGGTTAAGGAACTCTTTGTGAAAGACATAAATATTTTCTTTAGTTCAGCAATGACAGCCCTGCCATAAGTCTCTCCAGCAGCAGTCGCCATGGATTCCAATTACTATAGCGATCACTCTCTAGCTGAGAGCATGGATTCTGACAGGCCAAGTGTTATCCATCTTCATCATATTCATTATCAGGCAGCAGATGCAGGTGTCCTAGAGTCCCACTGCTCAACGCCATTAGTGACTAATAGTTAAAGGAACGACAATGACTTTTGCCTCACGGATAACACCCTCATGCTTTTTGTTCCTGGTCTTTCCTGTATATTTTTTCATCATATAGTTGAATTTGATAAAGATGGTTCCAAGACTTTTTTTTCCCACAGTTGTAGTTGTGGCAAATCGCAGACCAGAGAGGTTGACGTGTCCACGGTACGCGCACGGTCAAAAGTCACACAGCAGGGAGTTTGGAGCACATCATTTGTCCAAGCCTGATTATCCTGTGCTGTCTCGCTAACAATGTGTTCAGTGTGACAGACACATATTATGTTTGTTTCACACGAATAGGGGGAGACGGAGCAGTATCATAGTAGTAGCTCGTTTGCCACCTATCGATCCAGCTTACACTCACACTCATATGGGTGGAAAGGGCAGCTCGCACCCCGCCGAAGGAACCTGTCAATGAGCGCTGAGCCAAGATTGTAGGCGTTGCTTTGTGGTAACTCATATAAATCATCTCGTTAGCTTGTTCTCCAATGTGCTTTTGCAGCACCAGTCTGACACCGTGTTCCAGTTAAAGTTCATGAGATTTTCCGAATTCAAAAAAGGAAAAAAAGGGTTTTGGGTGGGATCGTTTTCCTATCCTCTGGCACTTGGTCGAGGTCATTCTATTAGGTGGATTGATTTACATATAAATTGAACTTGCAGTATTACGCACCTTCTTAAACTCATCTGTTTCACTACTGTACCTCATTATCTGTCCTCCATACCCCAACAAGCATTTAATCTTCTCTTTCATATTGTCTTATGTTTCATTAAGTTTCAAGTGTTATTTATTAAAATTAATTTAGTTAATAACAACGCCCCCCCCCACCCCCGTCCCACCCATTTTCCCTGTAGTGTACCTATTCTAATGTGTTCCTGGCATCTGTGTATCCGGAGGTGAAATGGGAAATGTTGAAAATTCACTGGAATATGAAAAGCAATCATATTTTCTGTATCAGTAAGCAGGTCTGTGGTAGCTGGAGGTCATTCTTGCTCTCTGTTGTTGCTTGGGGAGGCATTTTATAAGATCCCTCAAGGCTCACCTAGTTAATTAAGTTTTTTGCTATTAGAACACTCTAACTTCCGATTTTACCACTATACAAAGACTGCTCTCTCCAGCTGCTGAGACACTGATAGATGTTATGCGTCTGATTTCTTGTTTTTACAGAATATTGCAACATAAAGCAATACACAATTATCTCCTAATCAATGCATTTCATTATTTCTCTAACAAGTTGGATATATCTGTGGGATTTTGTTGCTTTGTGTACAATCAATGCTTGATATAAACCAATCAAATCAAGCAAAAAACAAAAAAAAAAAACAAAGCATTTTATGTTGTGACACACCAAAAGCTATGATGTTGCTGTTCACTGATTTTTAAAATGTGACATCCACTATGGTCTTATTTTTGAACAAACACAAAAACGACTAGCTGAAAGGGAAAGTTTATGCAGTGGAGTTGTCTTGGAGATAAAGAATTTTAATGTAGTCAGAAGGTGGAAATAAAGCTCTAGATATAGAAGTGTGTGGGTGTGTGTATGTGACTTCTTGTACTGCCAAGACATAAATAAAGCAATAACATTTGTTGGGTAAGGTTCATATCAAGGGTGAGAAGAGAAAGTGATTAAAACCTGCAAAGAGGAAAAGTGTTCACATAGTTTTTCTAAAGCAGCAGCACAAAAAATACAGAAAGCTAATGCTTAGATAATGCATTTTTTTCTTGTGTTTAAATTCCAGAAAGATTTTTAAGATTTGGCCACCATAAAAGTGTCAAAAACCTTATGTCATCATTTTCTGTATTTGGTAAAGTTGCACCATTCAGGATAAGTATTTGTAACAGTTAAAGACACCATGACTTTTTGCAGCTGGCCCTGTTGTTGTTGCGTTTATGGGAATTTCCTTCCCAGAAATAAAGCAGTGACTGCCTTAATTTATGTGTCTAAAGTGGCAGTAATTGTTTTGTGATCAAGGGAGGCTTGGGTTTTGTGCAACACAAATGGGAGGAGAATATGTGGAGGGAGTAGTTCTTCACTCCCTTCATTTCTTTTGGAATGCAAGAAGATACTATCTGAACACGCTGGTTCAACCGGGACAAGTTATTCATATTTTGGGGTGCACATACATAAAGAACAATGTGAAACTTTTGAATTGACAGATTTATGAAAACCAGCTGCACTCAGACTTTATCAGCCTTTTAAGATTTTTTTTTCTTGCCTGAGAAAGGTCCCATTAAAAGAAGACTTTTTAAAAAATTTTTAAGCCAGATTACTTAAAATAATATTCAGTAAAAGACTTTTTTAAGACAGATTACTTAAAATCATTTTCAGTTGAAGACTTTGTTACTTTTTTAAGACAGATTACTTAAAATCAAATTCAGTAGAACACTTTATAACTTTTTATGTCTGTCTACACCCTCCATTTTCTGTCAGTTTTTAACCCACACAGACGCATTAATTAGTTTTACTAAATTACACGCTTCCATGAGTGAATTACAATGATGTGACACAGGGCTGATGGTTTGGACTCTTAACAACCCACTAAATGAAACACTTTCCCCTATATGGTTTAAAGCCTATGAGCTTTTTAATGGGTATGAATAAAATGTCATAGCTGTAGTTTTAGACGCAGGTATATAATCTTGATTTAATGTGACTGAAGAGCAGTAATTAAGTAATAAAAACAAGACTCATGTAAATGACAGTACATTAGCAAAATCTAAAGCCATAAAAGATTCTCTGAAAGTTGGCCAGTTTTCATTTATTTTGCACACAATGTGTAATGTCTGTATTTTTTTAATTGCATTTTGTAGCTTACAATAAAAATGATTGGGTTTACTGTGCTATTTGTGACTGCTTACCATTTGAATCTTCTAATTTTTGGACTGAATCTTCAAGGATTTTTAGTCTCCCATCACTAATGAGGTGAATCTGTAGGAAAAAAGGTTCTGACAAAAAGACTTCGATTAGTCTGTCCCGACATATACGGAAAAAATACTCCTTAAATACATTCCAACTTGGTTATATTTTGATTAAAACTAAACTTATAGTTTAGAGAACTTTACTGGAAGGTAAAGACCCACTGTGAGCATTTTTATGCTCTTTTTTAAACATCATTTTATGAATCTGCTCCTGTTTCACACCAACAATAAAGAAAAACGATCCAGAAATTGAATTTTATGCTTCATTTTCTTTACATATGTCCTCCATCATGAGAAAAATGCTACAAAAACATGTTAAAAACACCAACCACCCCCTTTTTTAGAGTGGGTCTTTAAAGTACAGTTTCTAATCATTTTGTTAAAAAAATCTTAGCATCTATTTTTTGTAATCATTTTATAAAATCACATATTTTTTTGTCAGTGACTTCATAAAGTAGTTTAAAGAGGAATAAATTCAGCTGGAAAGAAAGTGAGAATCATTTTGACATAAAGAGACCTTTTCAAACCTGGTTTTGCAGTTCAGAACACATCATGCGAACTGCAAATGATGACAGAGTCAGTTTCACGTGTCAAAACTGTTGATAACAGAGGTAAAATTCACCAAATCTTTCTCTGCAGAATAATGAAGAGGCACCGGGAAGTTTCCTTCGCCCGGAGCAACGCAGACTAAAACACCTCCTCTACCTTCCTCTCGCTCCCGACCAAATGAAAGATGCAAGCCAAGTCTGACAAGCTTCTGAAAACAAATATGATGACTGACAGACTATCGTGTTTTTCCAGTGAAAGCCAATAATGTGGAGTTTTATCGGGTCTCACTAGGCTTCGAGCTGAAAAACCTCTCTAGTGAATGAAACTCATATCGGCAATAATAGATTTCAAGCTCTTTTCTTTGCATTCCTTTTGTTTGAGGAAGGAATTTAATAAGAATAAGGGAGGAAATTGCTCTTCTGTCCTTGGATCCATTGTTGTCAGCTTGGTTCCCATTTAATAGTTTGACAGATTTGCTTGCAAACTTATGGGTACAACCAGACCCACGTTTACAGTGTTAGAGAAGTGACAGGTAGACCTGATGATCAGCGCCATGCATGAGAGTAATAGATCCGTTTAGCGTTAATCAATGTCGCTCATGGGCTCATTGAGCAGTGCACTCAGCATCCTGCTTTTGTGTCAGGGAGCCTTTTAATCTAATTGGACATTAAACTCCTGTCATTATTCCTCATGCTCGGAGACTTATTTATGGCCCTCCTGCTTGCTTGTCTTTACCTTTTCATTACAGCGCGCCAGTCTACATCAGCAAACTCATTAAAAGAAATGAATCAAAGGAGAGGGCCTGATGTGTGGCTAAAAAGTGTAATTTCATAAATGTGTGTTAGGCTTCTGTGCCCAGCGCATCACTCATGTTGTTTACAGGCTGTAACGTGTGAGCAGGTGAGGGCACTTTAATAATAAAGGCCTTTCACAAAGGCAGAATCAGCCCTGCATTTTAATACTGGAACCTGCTGAGAATGATTATCAGACCTGAACACAGTCAGCGGGAGTGCTCTTGCCACTGCAGCTTGGAAATCAGAATATCTTAACTGTCCCACAGTTTCTGGAACTTTTTACCACAGCTCAGTACCTTTCAGCAGGTGACAAACTCTGAGAAACTGAAAAGTCAGATTTTGTAAGCACATTAATGTTTGTTATAGAACTTGTCTGATGCTTGGCTGCCTTAAGTGGGCAATGTTAAACTCAGGGCTTGATCTCCTATATGACTGCATAGATGTGTTTTTTTTTTTAATTAAAACAAAATCTACCTAGAATGAGGTCTTTAGTCTTAAATAGACAATGTCATATGGCAAAACTGGGATGCTTCTGTCAGATGAAACCATACATTAAGGGGTGGGGTCAGAAAATGACACCTCTTTTGATGGCTTTCCACTGACTACAAAAAAAGATCTAGTCTGTGCAAACGCATAAACAGGATGTGTTGTTTTGTACCTAATATTTTTTCATAAATAGTAACGTTCCAAAAATAAAAAATATCTTTGTAAAAGGTGGACTGTTGGCTTGATAAAAAAACTATTGCAAAAGAAGGAAAGAAATGACAGTTCCTGAGATGATTTGGGAAAAGTTGTTCTCACAATGGAGGACATATACAAAGAAAAAAATGCTTAAAATTGTGTAAACTAGCAGGAGAGAGTCTAAACAGATGGATGATGGTAAATGGGGGCAGGCTTACTCCATTCCAAGACTTTTGCCCACAATTCAGAGGGGAATTTCTGATAAACTACTCCTGCACTGCACTTTGTCTTCAAAAACAACACAGGTTTTTTGATTTTGGCTAAAAACAGCATAATCATAAATACAAGACCACTGGAAACACTTCTACAGTAGGTCAAAAGATCATTGGAGTGGGACTTAATCACCAGCTTTCTGTATCTTCTACTCAGCCTTTAAGTTTTGGGTCTTTCAGTTCTTTAGAGGTTTAGCTCCACTACTACATGTGCTCACATCTGGTTTGTGCCTTTTTTAAAATCTATTTACAGTTTGCCAACTTTTCCTGTCACTTATTTTCCTGTCCATATGTCACTTTTTGTTTCTACCTGTCCTGTTTTGGATGGTTTTGTAGTAAGTTGTTTGTAGTTGGGCTCTCTGGTTATTGTTCTTTTTTCAGTTTAACAAATTCTCAAAATTCAATCTCGCATTTATCTTTTTTCTTTTTTAAACTGACCAAGCCCTGACTTTTGAATCTTAGTTGATAAAATTATCCAGTCTTGTTTCTGTTCCATGACATGATTGAGTCTTGAGGGAGAAATGACTGAATGATCTATTTATTTCTTTGAAATCTTTTCTTTTCACTGACTTTCTCATTCACAAACCTGACTGAAATACTTCAGCAAATATGTGGGTGACAATATTTATTGTACATTGTATATTGCTTTATTATAACCCCTTCATGCCGAATGTTGCTAATTTGCAGTATACCACATAATCCTCCACTTAATTTAGCATCACAAAACATTAAAGACTATATTTTATATAACTGAACATAACTTCAGGCTTTAAATGCTTTTCATTTTCACTGCAGAAATTGTGTTTTGTACTCCAAACATTTTTTGCTGTCAAATATTACTTTGGATATTCTCGTGTAATGGTAAAAGAAAGTTTGAAAGTCTAAAAAACTATTTTTATTTTACAATTTGCTGTTTTTTATTCAGGCATTCCCTTTAAAAAAAGCTGCAGACATTGTAAATTGAAGAATTGAAAATTATAGGGCACTCACTAGCTACCATTACTGATAATAAAACGTAACTTGAACCCTGCATTTTATTTTGAAAATATCAGAACAAAAAGACGTTTCTAACTGTATTTCTCTGCTTTTTCTTTAACATCACTTTGTATTTGGTCACTAAAATAATGTCAAATCTTACAAACTAAAACTTAAATAGAAAACTGAAAGGAAATCAAAAAGCCTTAGACATAATCTGTGGATGAAGGTTAGGTGACAGTACATCTAATGGCTTTACTGACAGAGGAACTCAGGAATAGACGACCTCTGATGGACGAAAGTGATGCGGCTAAACTGACGGAACACTTCAAAGAACCACTTAAAAAATTATAACTAAAAATGACCCCAAAAATTCTTCTTAACTAGTGACAAAAATCCTTTAAATACAACAAAAATTGCGGTAAAGGAGTGGCCATCATAAACCTGCAAATACTCAATTTATCAAACAGCTGAGCCAAGTGCAATAGTTTAACATGGGTCATAATTAACATTTTACTTATAAACAGCAATAATAGAATTTAAAATAATCTTCAATTTGAACCGATACAGTATCCAAACATATTTTAAAAAGAAAATATTTCTACTACTAAGAGAAGGAGAAAAAAAATATATACAAAACCACCTGCCACGGTATTTTTTATAACTTTTTATGATTTTTGTACACTTTTTAATTATGATAGCATTTAATAACATAACAACCAAGCTGCTTTTTGCTTATTTAGTTCATATCCATGTTGAACTTCAACGTTTTTTCAGTTTAGAAAATTCATTAATCATCCTCTAATTTCATTCTCCTTTTTTCTTCCTCTTCTTTTGTACCCTCATCCCCATCTCTAACACCTCACTCTCTCCTTGTCTTTTCTGTCCGGTCTTTTCTTTTTACCGATTATTGATATGGTGCTTGCAATGCAAGTCCTCTGCATTTTGCTGGTGCTGCTTTTCTTTGCCCTCCCTCACATTGTGTCTTTTCATGCAACAATTACACCCTACAAACAATTCATTAGACTAATACATCCCGCCTGCAACAGTTTTTTCCTGCTGAGCGTGCTATTTTCATCACACTGTCATAGAACGGACTCCTCCTACCACAGACTAACTATATTTCCTGCTGTCAGGTGTAATACAACAAAATGAGCTGTGAGCTTGTCCTGCAGCCCACTCTTCAATAAATTTGTTATCTTGTAAATCCATGTATGTTTTTTAACTTTCATTGAATTTGCATAAATCGTTTTTTGTCTTTTATGTCTTTCTAATTCTTTAGTTCAGAACTATTGAACTTTTTTGATCATTTGTAATCAGATCTCCTTTAAGAATTAAAAGCAAGGACTTTCTTCCTGAATTGTTGTTTTAGCATAAATGTGATGAGGAGTTTTCCTCACTAGCTTAATGTAACATTTTATTAGTTTGGGTTGTTTTTGAGAGATTATAAATTGATTTGGCTTTTATTTTTTTTAAATCACCTTTTCCCTGAGCCTGCTTTACAGTGTCTCCCTGCCGTCTCTCTGTCGGCAGCACGTAGACTGCTGTTCTCATTAAAAAGAAACAAAAACCCACCTTTTTTTTTGCTGAAAATGTTTTTTGAGCCCCTAAGACCAAACCTGTGAAGATCTTTCTAACTTTACCGAGCTGTTTTTAAACTGATGCCATATTCCGCTGCCCTTTATGGCACCAACATTTCGGTATCCGTTCACGATTAGAAATTTGGTTTTAAATAAAAAGCTTGAAATATACACGACTGATCGAAATAATAAAAAAAAAAATCAATAAATATCTGATCATTGATCAGTAGACAACATCGGATTTTGATCAAGTCTGAAACTACGGGATCGGGGCTGATTTTCCATCACATTTCTAGAAAAACTATTTTGTTTTATTGACTGTATTTAAAGAACTCATCATAAATATGTCTGTGTTTAAATGCTGAAACAATCATCATTTCTGTCGTGAGCATATACTTTTACTGCAATGGTTCGCAGCCAGCTGTGTGAGCTTGATTCCTCTGCTCCTCGTGCATGGTCAGTCACATACACATTGCATGGAAAATTAATTCCATTATTAAACATGCCGCACTTCAGAAATTTCAATTACCGACTGCAGCATGTGGAGGAGGAAAAAACTAATGCGCGCCTTCTCTAATGTATGAATATTGCATTAGGCCAAAAGAGTAATCACGACTGATAGCTACAGAAGTCAAGTGGCTTGAGGTCCATTTATATACATGACTTCTGGCCAGATGGCCATGGTAGACAACAGGTTCATTTATGCAGCCATTAGGCACTGAAAATTGTTAAAGTGGTCAAGAATCCGACAACCTGGGGGTCCAAAACATAATGGCCACTCCACCTAATAGGTTGAAGAGGAATGTGCACTAGTGGGCGTCTTTTTGCAAACAAATTAACCCTGTTGACCTGTCAGCTTTTTACAGTAAGGATTTGTTACAGATCAACACATTGCTTCCGCAATCAAACTGTTTGTTTAATGAAAAAAAAATGGATTTTTTTTTTCCCCTTACAGAGTACAAACTGAATGTTTTTTTTTTCTTTTGTTGTCTTCTGGGAAATTGGGAAAGCATAAACGTAACAGAACAAAGTGCTATGTTCTGACCCAGCAGAGGACAAACCCTTACCCCTGTTAATTTCCTCGCTTGCCATTTCCTCATGTTTTGCGGACTTGAGCACTCTTTCCAGTTGGGTAAAATGTCCCTTGTTGCCACCGAGCCATGAGTCTGAGAGGAAAAAAAAAGGTCAAAGCAATTTATATGTGACACATAGAGTTTGATCGCTTTGTCATCGCCTCGGGGGCCAAACCTGCCGCTCTCATAAGTACTTGACACACACACACAATCACACACTCTATTGGCGCTTCACGTGTATGTGTTGTGCACATCGATTTGAGCGCACACACTTGCAGAAACATGTCCAGCTCTGAGGTGCTAGCACCTCACACACACAGTTTACAGCTAATATGAAGATGTGAAAAAACAATTTGGGCTCAACCTGCTTTTAATTTGAAAAATCAGTGAGTGTGAAAATGATGCAGAGGTTAAATAAAAAAGAGGTAAAAGACTGCGGCTTGCTGACACTTGCATTTTTTTTCTATTTAGATTTGTTATCTTTATAGAAGAATCAATGTTTCTAGAACATTTTTTTTTTTGCATTAAAGTCAATCGGATTACAGGAGGAACGCCTAACCTAAAAGACAAATTTAGAAACAAAATCCATGCCCACGACTTGACGAGAAAGTTAAGCATCTAAACAAGCATCTGCTATTATTTGTTAAATAAATGATGGAGTTTTAGTGAAATCTGATTTCCTATAACAAACAAACCATTAGTTCAGCAGAAAGGCTTAATTTGGCAAGATGCTCTCTTGCTCCACTCAGAGGAAGCAAACTATGACTACTAGCAACTCCAATGTTCAGTTTCTATCTACTTCTTGGCTTGTAGTCTTTGTTGGTTGCCTGGCAACTGCTCCCAGCCAAGAAACAGAAGGAAAATGGTTTAATTGTGCCATCTGTATGTGCTTTATGAAATATATAGTGGTATATTTCCCTCATAGTTTCCCTTTAATTTTTCATCTGAACAAATGCATAAAAATAAAGTGCATAATTGTTATTACTGTTTTGTATGGGTATTTTCAGAGATAACCATTAATCCTTATGTAACTAAGTTGATATTCATTATTTAGGCAGGGTTGGTATTTTTATGATTGGAATTGAATTTTACACTTCAAACCCCTAAAAACAAGTTCTGTTTATCCAAGCTTTGTTGCCACATTGATCCAAACTGATTAATATAGAAAGGCCTGGATTACCCAAAGTGATGCTCCTGTCAGTGGTTTTCAACAGAATTCAAAAATACATTTAATCATCTTTGATCTTAAAGTTAAACTTGTGACTGTTTCTGTTTAATTTTAAAAGTTCAAAGACATGCACATTTTGAAAATGCTGCTCCAAAACGTTGTTGCTTGCATAATTGCATTCAAGTACATTCCCCGTCCACAGATATTTATATTTTTCATATTTTACATACTACTAGGGCCATCATAAAATAAAACAAATGAATTTACAAGAATACATTGTAAAATTATGAGGAAAAAAGACAACATTTTACAAGACTACACTTGCAGAGTTATCAGTAAGAGTCAATATTTGCGATAATGAAAATGTAAATGTAAATACAGAGTATCAGCTTGAGTATAAAATGTCCCAAAAAGTTGTGTTTTTTTTCAAAGTAAGTTTGAAATAAAATAAATATTTGTTTCATGGACAGAATGAACAGATAAATATTTAATGAGCAAATCTAAAATTTAATTTGAATGAAAGAAAACAAGAAAGGAAATTAAAAGGAAATGTGTAAAAAAAAATCCCAACGCACTTAGATCATCAACTCATGATGTGAACCTTCCTGTTTTATGGCTGGGCTCCGATCTGGCAACCATTCTTTGAAAGAAATAAATCGGCTTACAGCTTCTCATATTAGTCACCATGGAAAAGCATCAGGATATAATAGACAGAAACAAATGAAGACCTCAGGTAGGAAGGGCCCACGGTTCTGTGTCTGCTCCAAGTGTTCTGTAACAGATGAAATTGTCCAGATGCGTCATTATTTATCGTGCACATCTGCTTGGAGTACTCGGCAGAGCGAAGACAAGGGGGGGGGCAGTGAAAGGACTGCAGGCAGTGGCTGCCTCCATGAATACCCATCATGCCAATTCCACAGTGATTTATGGAGAGTCTTGCCAAAGCAGGGGACAAGCGACCTTCACACATAGTTATCAAAGGATGATATCAGCGGACAGGGATTTCTGTATCACATCCATCTTTGCCCCAGGGCCCAGACCAGACTGTGTGTTTGTCTGTGTACAGGTGTGCATGTGTGTGTTAGGAGTGAAGCTGGTGGTGACCAGAGGAGCATTGTCGGTTGCATCCCGTGTGTGTGTCTGTCCTTTGGAGCAGATTAACCATGATAACCGGCAGCCTCTGTAGTCCTTTTTTATAGGGTAAAAATAGCAAGATTTATACTCTTACTTATCTAGTACGTTTTAAGAAATTAGTACTTGAAGGTACTGATGGATTGATATATATTCCTACAATCCAACCAGATTAGTCCAAGAATTTTCTGGAAACGACCTATATCATCATAAAATAGTTTGAAAGAATGAATTAAATTAGATTGATATTGGGAAATTAATATTTAGATTGAGGCATTGTAGGCTTATTTACAATAACATAAAGATGTTAAATGAAACTTTCATTTACTCTGCCTGTTTGTGACGTCATGACTGAGAGCCAGCACAGCGCACAACACACATATGATGGCGGCTAGCAGATAAGAAAACGCAGAACAAAGAAAATACTTTGGATTTTACAAAGACGTTTCAAATAATTCACTTGCTGTTTAAAGCCTTTAGTAAAATACAACAGCAACCTGACTAATTTCACTATCCGCCCCTTTAGAAGACATGGAATTTCTCATAACGCTGGCTGTCCAGGTACTTCTTGCAGTCTGCAGCAGCAGAATAATGTCAGCCCTGATGAACGTCGGGCTCTTTAGAATTTTTTAAGAATTTTAGAATCCGGCAACAAAACTGTGACAAAATAAGCCAATAATGTTTAACTTTAAGAACAATTTTTAAACATTCCTTCTGCTAGAAAATAAAAAAAAAACATGAATTCAAGGATCATTCACTTTGTAAGAACAAAAACATTGAACCTATGTACAAAAATCAATAAAAAGTTGTGTTAATGGCTGCAATGAACCTGCTTTACACTACACATCTGTTCAAAATGAGGTTGCAGGTTTGTTACTGCAACTCTCAAATCATGCTCAATACTGAGCCAAGCTCTGGTCTTTGTTTTCAAAGTGGCAACAACAGTAAAGCCCATCTCACAAAGAAAGGACGTACCGAATGGAAGCAGGATGCCCACAGCCTTCTGCCCTATGGGTGGATGCTCGCTCACCACAGCCAGCCGGATTTCAGTGAGTGTCTGTGCTGTAAACTTCATCCTCAGGGTGGAGTCTGACGTAATTTCAATGAACTGATCCTGCTCAGCAGAGCTAAAATCAGCAGGTGCTGCTGCGTTAAAAGGATCTCTCGGCCAGTCGTACTGAGCACGCTTGTCTGGGAAATATTTCAGAAAGAATCCTCGCAGGGATTTTGAGACTTGGAATTACTGTGTTGGTGCAAGATTTATTCCTTTCAGCGAGTTTACTCAAATTCTGAAAGAAATCGGTGTTTCCTAGATCAAGTTTATGAGTTTACTCCAGTTTACATGCACTGATCTTCTCTGCCAGGTGAGGGAGGTGTGTGTCTCTGACTTGAAGCCTGAGATCGAAATCATTCAGCTTTCCTAAAATATCGCAGAGATAGACCAGTTTCATCTGAAACTGATCATCATTAAACTTGTTGGCAACGTCACGCATATCTCTTCCTCCAAAAACACCCGGATTTCTTCCCTGAGCTGGAAGACGTGTGACAAAACTTTTCCTGGAGAGAGCCACCCGGCCTCGCTGTGGAACAACAGAGTGTGGAGAACAGCCGCGTATTCAGGAGTCTTGTTTGGATGAAACTGACCACTCTAATAACGTCAGTCAGGACATCGTTTCATCCTGGGCTCAACTGTCTCGATACGAGCGCTTCTCTGTGCAAAACACAGTGGGTCCATTGTGCATTTGGTGCACTGTTTCAAGGTGTCTTCCTAATTTGTTGGGTCTCATAATGTCAGCTGGAAGGGTTTTCAGTCAAAGAAGACACACAGGTCTCTATTCATCTCCGACTATATGAACCCTAGAGCTAGATAGGCTTCATCATATTTTCTTGAATTACAAAAGGAAAGCATTCCTGCATGGTCACATTTAACACATCAGTTCATTTAAATGAGGACTTTACCTAAAAGAGATGCTGGCACAGCTTAAACAAAGAAAGCTCTGTGCTTTGTCGATCCTGAAATCCACTTTTAGTTTGTCAAAAGAGTTGTTTAGACTTGTTTAAACTCGTTTTCTTCCAAATTCGATCAAGATGACCTTTTGTGTGCTGGTTTGTGTCACACTGTGCACGTCCTGTGGCTTCTAGATATAAGACTGCAAGCTGTTTCCCATAAGATGTTGGGCACAGATGTGCTCACAGGCAGAACTGGAGGCTTGGGTTGTCTTGACTGTTTCTGTAAAATGTGTCCGTTCTCCTTTTAAGTCACAACAAATTTGCTATAAAATGATTTGGATTTAGCTTTTAGCAGCAATTCTTACTAGAAAATATGATTACACGAATAATTAGGGTAATCATTCTAAAGTAAAGGACCACTGAGAACCATTTTACAGTAGATCAGAAGATGATCTGAGTGGGTCTTTAAGCGGCCCGAACATTGAACTAAGATCCTGTGTTTGTTGAAATTTTTAAAAAGTGTAAACAGACTAATTGAAGACCTCATGCTTGTTCCGCAGTTCTATTGTAAAGACTGGGGTAATTTCTTCTTCTTGTCAACATGAAGCAAAGTTTAGGTCAAACTCTTGAGCTCAGGCGATTCCATTTTTCTATCTTTGCATTAGCAGCATTAAAATTGTGCCAGAACTCAGTATCTCATTTGTCAGGACTTCTTTTTTAACTGGAGGTTTCTAAAGATCATGAACCCAATTAAAGCCAGCAATTTGTGTTAAATTTATGATGCCCGAGCTGCTCTGCCATTGGATCAAAGCTCGTCAGTGTTCACCTTTCCACTCAGCGTCTCAGTCTGGCTGCACAGGGGTCTCTATTATTGCTTGATGGATTTATTTCCTCTGATGGCCGAAAAACCTGCTTCTGATTGGTCTCACTACTCCAAGTTCAATAAACTACTACTTCATTAAAGGCTCTGTCAATTTTTAGTGACAATGTTACACAAGTAAGATGGTTCGTTTAATTGGTAGAAATTCAATCTGTGATCATTTGAGAACTCTTTTAGTGGATTAAGTCAAACAAACAACCAATACCAACCCTAAAAAACAAAATCTTTAGTTTAATTTAAAATTAAACTGTATAGACTAATTTGACATTAGGGACAAAAAAAGGTCCCTTTAGAGTAAGTTGGCTTGCTTGCTATGTTAACAAACAATCCGCTAAATGCCAGTCATTTACCACACACTAACGGAGTGCAGCCTGGAGGGGAGGAGACTCAGACATTGTTCTATTTTCAAAGCTGTCAGTCTGACAGATGACCGTGAGGCCTCCATCATCTTTCTTTCCTTTGTATTTATGGTGAGAAGAAGACAAATTACCAACAGAAGGACGACATTTATTTCAAATCTTCATTTGAATGTCGTGATCTAATTTCTGAATCAGTTGGACAATTTTTAAGTGATGTTTATAGTCTACAAAAGACAATGGAAAGTTATTATTTAAACACTTAAATTCAAGTGTAGTAGTAAAAAATTTAGCATTAGTAAACGCAATAATTGCTTTTTAGAAAATCATTGTGTTTGGTTCCTGTAAATGGCTGCAAACAAATATCTAAAGCTCTTAATCGTATCGACTTGTCAGTCTCTCCAAATACATGATGTTCACTTTGACTTTTCGGTTTGGTTGTGCTGATAATTTATTCTTTTATTACTCATAAAAGAAGAGATGATCTTCATCCGATCATTGTGATGGAAAGATGAACTCTTTTAAGTATGACAGACACTTGATCCTGACAGGGAAAACCTGGGCTGAATATCATGAGACAAGGTCATAAGGAGATCTGCATCATTAAAATCAGTCAAGCATGAAAAGCATTTTGCTTCAAAAATAAAGCTATAATATAAACATGACTACATTTTTAAGGAAATCGTGCAAAAAAATGTTTTCAAAAAGTCAAAAAACAAAGTATTATGTAATAAATGCAACAGTGGCACATAGTGTTTCTTGTTTTGTTTTTTTAGGTCATCGAGTAAAGATTTAAACAGATGTAGACATTTATTTTGTTGTTCCACATTCTTCTCCTGAGACAGAAAAGCGTCTGACTCTCTCTGTACAAGTGCTCCTTTTAACATATCTTGAAGTACACACCAAGGCTCGGCTGTAAATGGGTTCAAACACTCTTTTTGGGATTTCTTTTGATTGATTTTTGTTATATTTTTAATATTCTTTTAACCTCTTAAATAACTTCTTCATTTACTGTCAAATCTGAGCTCTTGGACTGGGAGAATTATTCCCCCACCTTTCACAGTGATGGAGTTGTGATCTTCTCAGTCAAACTGAACCATTGTGTGTTTTCATTTAGAATAGTTTAGTGAAGGTTAACAATCCAGAACCAAGGGCCAGGGTGATTTTTTTTTCATACATTCAAACTGCAGTTTCTTGGGCTTTCCTATTTATCTGTTTTCACAGTGTTGGTCTTAGATTTACAGCTTTGATTCAAGAAAAATGTAAGTGTATAAAAATATCTGAAAAATACAATTTTACTCATGTAAAAATGTCTTGATTGATTTAAAAAAAACTGTATTTTCAGACTGGAAATGTCTGTTGGTCCAGATTAATTTGGTCCGGATCAAATCCTGAACCTTGCATTTGGTCTGAATTCCCACAGCCTTCAACCGGCCCTTTCTGTTTCAAACCAAAGCTTGTGAACTAAACCATGTGACTAAAGATCTCTTCAGTCTTTGGCCAGAAATGACGAAAAGCAACGAAAGAACAACGCTGCGCTTTAAAATCCCTGTTGGGATAGTTCACTTGTTCAGACCAATTTTAAACGTCTGTATCAACGTCAGGTACATTTATTATTTATCTATTTATTTCTTATTTTAGGATTTGTCTTTTCCTTTTTTAGAGAGGTATGCTTTCTCCTTCATTTCACTTCATATCACTGATGAAATAAAACACTGCAGAGTTCTTGTGTGTTTTTTTCCTAATTGCATTGTATTTATCAGACCAAATGTCAATGTGTTGCTGTGTCTCATCGTTGCCACGCGTTTGTACACTGGTCATGGTTGCTTCCTTTCAACTCGGTTTGCGTCCCATAATGCCCAGCTACGGTGGCTGTTTTGGTCCAGTTGTTTTGTTCCGAGCACGGAACCTATTCTGAATGAGAAAACTCAAAGTGAAACGGAGCACAGTCCGATTGGAATTGAACCAAGATCACCTCAAACGATGGGTCAGAGGGCAGTTCCTGGTCCAGGACCAGGATCCGCAAACTAAAAATTTGTTCTGGATTATCGGGGAAAACAAACTCTGGTTGAGTTTAAGTGGACCTAACGTCTCCAGTCTGAATGCACCCTTAAAATCTAGATGTTGCTTATTCAGCAGAGTTGTTTAAAAGCCTCGAGAGGTTTGGAATTGATGTGATCCTGAACCTTTTATTCTCAAATATTATTATCATCAACTTAATCACCTAACAGTGTTCGTGTTCAACAGTAAAAGGTTGAAAGGATGTCCTCTCACACATTTAACACAGTTAGATTTATTCCACAAATATGATTTAGTTACAGCTACAAAGCAGAGAACTCAGAAACAGCACTGACAACAAATGAACACTGACTTCACTTAAAAAAATGAAGCAATGATTCATTTTCTTCCGTAAATAAATAAATTAGCCTCACTTATCACATTGGTGCCCTGCTATCATTTATATTTTAGGAAAGTAAACACACCAAATACTCACGCTTTCAAAGGTTTAAAAGCAGTGCAGAAAAACGTACTAAACTGATGACAGCAATGGTTTGTTTTACTCAGTGAGTGTGGTAAACATACAATACTATACATACTATATGTGACAGAGAACATAGAAATTTTCTCTTGGCAAAAAGGAACTGTGAAATAATAACAAGCCAAAATACATAAAAATGGTTAAATGATCAAGCTACTTTCTATGTGATAAGGGTTTTAGTATCTGTATTTGAGAATTTGTGTTACAAACAAATCTTACGGGTGATTTAGTTTCATATTGCTTACTTTTTGCTTTTATTCGGCTCTTCCTCTCCTTCAAAAAACAGCACTGCTCACATAAAACACAGCACTTTGTTATTAAATTGTTCTCGACAATAAAGCAATGTGATGGTCCATCAGGTTTTTTGCCTCAGCGTACCATCCTTTTTCAAGACAGACAGTGTGTCATTTATTTACTGTGAAGGCAAGCCTGGAGGAATCCATTCAAGGTGTGATTAACTGGCCACATATAACCAACTTTACAAGCTATTAATCTGTTGCCAAACAGCAGAAAAACCACAGGCTCCTGAGCACTCCTGCAAGTGACGTTGGCTCAAAAGACCATAGAAATGTGGCCTAAAAAAAAAAACCTTGAATCCCAACATTACAAGATCAACCCACTTTTAAAGATTTAGACTAACAAGTAAGCTATAGCTTTTCCAAAACAATAAATGAGGTAAAATCATTGGAGAATGATGCTTTATCCCTGAAATACAGTTCTTTGGGGGACAGTCTATAACACAAATATTCTTTCACATCTCAAGATAAAATAGTAAAAAAAAAAAAGAGATCAACTTTAACAGAACTTGAGCATGCTTATTTTTTGCGTGTTTCTCTGGAATAATTGTGCATTAGTTGCATCTTAACTTAAAGGAGATTCTTCCTCCAAACAGTCTTAGATTAAGTTTTGATCATCTTGACAATTTAAAAGATTATTCTAGTGTGCTTTCTTACACAGCAAGGTGTATTGAGATAAAGTGAGGTGTGATAAGAAAGAGAAAACCCAGTTAGAAGAAACCGAGAGCGCTTCCAATCTCTATTTGTAGACATTCAACAAGCATTATGTTTACAATCCAAACTCCTGTTGTTCTGGGTAGATCCTGACATCAACTAGGCCAAGACTGATTGTTCCAGCCAGCGGTGGCTTTGGCCGTGTCACTTTACATTTCTTTACAGGTTAGTCACACACGTTGAAATCCTACCAAATTGGAAAACAAGCTTACAGAAAATGGAAAAATATTGAACATTTGCATTTAGTCTCCACATCTTTAGTGAAATTCTTTTTTTAAACTGGTGCATAATTCAGCATAAACAAGAAAGTACGTAAACAAACTTTATTGTGGTCTATTTGTGTATGTTATGTTTTCTTTTTTTACTGGATATCTAAAATTTGGAGCATTTACAATCTCCTTTGACTGTTTTTAAAATTGAACTTTTGTGTATGAGGTCTGAAACCTTATTAAAATAATGTATTTTTGGGTCTAATAATTTCTAATACAACACAAGTTAAAAAAAAAATGTTCTTACTTTACAGTTGGTAAGTTGACCAAATGATGCATTAAAGTAAAATATTCTTTGGAAAAGTGTTGTCTGATGTATCTGTATTATGTTGTTTTTTGTAATTGTAAAAGGATAAAACAAATAAGGAAAAAACATTTGAAAGAAAGGAAAAAAAAGAAAACATGAACAAGACTACTAAAATACAAAAGGAAATGTTATAAAAACATGTTAAAAGTCTATTTGAAGAACCACGTGGGCAGATGACGATAACATTTAATCAAAAATGTACATTTTATTTTTACTCAAAACAAGCACTAAATGAAATGCCCGCCAACAAGACACACTGATCAAGACAAACACAAGGAAAACCCAAAACGTTTGACAAAGACTACAAACAAGAATAAACACAAGACTTGGTCTTTCAGTGGAAAAATAAAAATACACAAATAAAATGACCATAAATGCATCACAACACAACCTATCCAGAGATGACATCTGCTAAATTGTTGATCATTGTTTTGTATTTAAATACTCTGCTTCTTGGATCGCTTTTTTAGGCTTAAATGCACAGCTCCAGAACCTCTGCCACGCATGTAGCGCCCAGCATCCTCCCCATAAATGTAAACACGTAAAAAGACTAAAGTAAGTACGCTAATAGTGTGTGCTCAAATACTCTGTCACAAAAGTGGTGGTGAAGGACCCAGAAAGCAGGAGACCAGCTTAGGTGGTGGAAACTAAAACATTTAACAAACTGAAATATGACAAAACCCATGAAAGAACCAATAAGGTGGCAGAGACCTGACAAGGATTACCTGAAAACCAGACACTTAAATAGACTGAGGGTAATTAACAGAAATGAAAACAGCTGTTGATCATGAACCTGAAACTGGTGACTATGGGACAATTCAAAAACCTGACATACCCAAAGCTGTAATACAAAATGCATCAACCTTTTAATTTAAGAAGTGCGTCAATTTTTTTGAGAAAATAAATAGTTTGAAATGACAAAAGTATAAAACTAGAAGAGAAAAGGTGGGCAGTATGGGGGGGTTACCACCACTTTGCTGAGGTCGTGGCGGTGTATGCTGCCTTTACAGTCCCCCAACGTCTTTCAATAGTGTTATGTTGCATTCACATTGGATGCAGTTTGTGCATCAGGGTCGTTGAGTTTCAATGTTAAGTCAATGTACAGATGCAATCTGAGGTCCTGTGGCGCGATTTGAGAGTTGGCAGCAGCGCATCAGTCCAGCAGCAGTGCGATTTGAGCAATGCGGAGCGATTTGGGCGACACGGCGCGTCAAGAGTTAAAAATGTTTAACTTTGGTGAGGTTGACGCGTCGCATTAATGAATCAGGGTTTCAGCTTTGGGCACATGACATGACACTGATGACTCGATCAGTGGTTAGAAAACAAATCCAATATGGCTGATCGATGTGATCGTTCTGAACGTCCAGCCGTTTTCTTAACCCACTAGGGCTGTGGGGTTGCTGGAGATTGTCTCGGCTACTGTTGGAAGAAGGTAGGAAACCCTCTGAACAGATCTCCACGTATCGCAGGGACCATGGCGCTAGAGTGATCGTGATCGCCACACCAGGCAGACAGTGGAGTTAGCTACATTCATCTAATCACATTTCAATGAGTTTCTCTGTCCTACTGTTGCTTTGCTTTCCTATTTACATCCTGTAATGCCCGGCTACGGTGGCTGTTTAGGTCCAGTTGTTCCGCTCAGAGCACAGAGCCTGATCAAAACACGAAAACTCACAGTGAACTGGAGCTTAGCCCGTTTGGAAATGAACTGAGACCACCTCAAAAGATGGTTCCTGGTCCAAGACCAGAGCCAGATTGGGTGTATTCAGACAGAAAATATGTTCCGGATTATTGGGGGAAATAAACTCTGGTTCACTTTAAGTGAATAAAATGTGTACAGTCTGAATATACTCTTAGATTTATACAAATGTGCTCACATAACAGCAAAAAATGTATAGGTTTAGATGTTTAAAAATGTCAAAGATGCTTCTTTGGACCCCACCCTGAATTTGTTAGCTTGTTTATCCATCAGCTTTCTTTGATTCCACTAAGAGTGAGTGCAGACTTTCCTGCAGATAAAACACCAACTGCCTTTGAGTTCTTTACAGCTTGTTTTTTTTTCCTTTTTGTCTTAAACTGAACTTTCTATCACAAATATTATTCAAGCAATATGGAGCAATCAAGTTCGCCAGGGAAATGTAGTCTCTACACGGCTGTCAAACAAATAATCACACATGAGCACATACATTAACTTTTATATTAGCTAAATAAATAGATGGTGTAAAATAATTTTGCATTGCCAAACACACATGCACGTGCGGGCATTCACACTAACACGTTTGTGCAGCCGAGCAGAAACTGAAGCGTCGCTGCAAAGGAGAACCCCATCTGGTAGCTTGTACAAGTGTAGCACTCAGCGGACCCTGATTTCATTATCTCAGCATGTTCTCTGTGACCCAGAGAAAAGTGACATCTGATTTACCTCAAGATCAATTTGTATGTAAATCAGCAAGAAACTAGAGGGCAACGGAGGGGTGTCACAACAAAAGCGTTTTCCGAGTCTGTGTGAAGGTTTAAGAGTTTGCTAAAAGAGAGGTTCCCCCCAAAGAAACCAATAGTGGTCATTTAAGTAATAGAATCTCTGAAAAAACAGTAATATTGTGTCTTTTACAAGACCAGCATGTTTGCTTAAATTGTGGTATTTGCCATTTATTGTGCCTACATAATCGATGCTACATAGGCTTACTTTAAACTCGCGGAATTAGTTTCCTTTTGTGAAGATCCTGCAAGTACAAGCATTACTAAAAGATGTTGTGGAAGCCATAAAAGAATGATGAAACCATCCATTAAAAAAAAAGATTAAGCATTATTTACTCTGAAAATATTCAAGCTGGTATCTGCAGTTGTGTTACAGGCCTGACTTTGTCAACAAAGAAACTTTTAGGCCTAAAATAAAACAGAGAAAAGCCCCTTGCTTTATATTTTGAGGCAGTCCAGTCATAGTCAGTCCAGCGGGAATGACGCCATTACAAAATCCGGCGACATTTGGGCGGCCACAGGTCAGTGGCAGCCAGAATCGCTGGCCGGCAGCAGCTCTGATTGGAGGATATCAATATGATATCAAGTGCCATCAGCCGCCTGGTAGCCCTTGATAAAAAGCGGGCCATTCTGCATGTCTGACAGCCACCTGACTGCTGCCTGACTGCTGCCTGACTGCTGCCTGACTGCTGCCTGACAGCTGCCTGACTGCTGCCTGACTGCTGCCTGACTGCTGCCTGACTGCTGCCTGACTGCCGCCGTCTATATTCATGAACAACACGGTATGAAATCTTGAAGATTCTGGCCATGCCTCGCCATGCCGTGGCGGTTGGATTTGTGACCTTAGCGTTACCATTTTTAGACAGGACAATAACATTTGGTGCTGCTCGCTCACAAAGAAGGAACACCAGAACTAAATCGCCACAATTTAAAAATAAAAAATAGTTTTAGAAAATGTAACCACTTAGAAATGACATCAGATCTTAAACCTGTTCTGTTAATGTCTATTATCAGACATTATCAGTTGATCAGACTCTTTAGAGCGTCACATTCAGCTTCAAAATAGACAACTTTATTTATTCTGGGGAATTTATTTCATTGTTGTTCTTACAAATACTTTGAAATTGTTATT
This sequence comes from Oryzias celebensis, assembly GCA_014656515.1. Classification (NCBI taxonomy): domain Eukaryota; kingdom Metazoa; phylum Chordata; class Actinopteri; order Beloniformes; family Adrianichthyidae; genus Oryzias; species Oryzias celebensis. The sequence goes on from BNCR01000012.1 coordinate 12,576,490, forward strand.
TGTGCATTTTTGGTCCAAACTAAATTAAGCACATTATCTTAACAAAGCACTGCATTGTATTCTAATCTTACACAAAGATGTTTTTTTTTTCTTGCTTGTTACTAATTTAAAAAAAATGACCATGCCCCTCACTGTGAAGAGCATCTCTGCAGTTACTACTCATATAGTAAGTCGTAAATTAAGCACCGCACTTTCTGTTCTACAGAACTTTACACAGTACGAGCATGATGGACGGACTCATTTCCAGCTATTTAACCCCTCAGGTACCACTCACTCTCCCTTTGCCAGAGTCCAAATACACACACATGTGCACACACACACACAAATATGGTAAAAGAGGTTGAGAGCTGATGATGATCCATTTCACTTTATCTCTTCCATTAGAGCCTCCACAACAGTCCCAGGAAAGACGGGGGGATTCAACATCTGCTTCTTTGCGCTGACACAACACAGAGGTTCTGGCCTTGCCACACGAGAGTGACCACGTCCACCCCGGCTCAGTCCTCAGGTTATTATCTGCTCTTTGGTTGAGAGAACGAGCTGAGTAGCTGTGCCTGCAATGAACTGGAGGAAGTCGCTCGTGAGAGAAAGCGATTTTCTGGCGCAAATGGGTTGGAAATGACAACGCAGAGATCGGCTGAGGGGGGATTTTGTCCTCTGTGCACCATAAAGCTACTCATTGTAGGTTGGTTATAGTAACTTATTCATGGTGAGATAAAAACAAGGTTAGATATTACAAAAATGTCTTTAATTACATATGCAAAACGTCAAAAAGAACATAAGAGGTTCTGAGCGGAAATATAAAACTGCAATTAAAGAATCTTTTTGTTTTATGTAGGATGATAAAACACAACCTTCAGAAGATTTAGTTGATCAAACTACCTTTGATAATTAATTAAAAAGGAAACACATTCCTTTTTCCTTTTGCAACACAAGTTGCAATGATTATTTCATCTCACGTTTTAGCTATTCAATTTTACCTATAAAGCTTCCAAGCAAAGAACAAAGAAAGGCGGGGAAAACGAGCCAGCTTACACAATTTTCTCCCTAAATACCCAAAAGAATTAATCTCTCAGCCAATTCTGACAAGTGACCCTGTAGGGGGTTGCAAATGTTATGGCAAGGGACCCTACTTAAATAGCCCACATCACAGCCTTTTTCTTTTTTTTCCTGAGTGATCTAATTATTGCGTGTTAAATTGGCATCTGGTAAATGGTGCATATAATGATGCGCTTCCACAGAATAAAGTGCCTGACTGTCCTGCTGCTGGGCTAACACATAAATTGGTCCTCCTCTGTTCTCTCCTCCTCTTCCCTCCTGCAATCTCTCATTTGAGTTCTGAGGGTAAAGCTCTTGCAGAGACATGCCTCAGGTTCTGCCCAGATTAATGACAGGAGGCTGGGATGAGTTTTTTGCCCACAATCCATGTCACCCAGAAGAAAAGAGGGGGGAACCATGCAACAGATCAAAACATGGGTGAATTACATTTAGTGTTAGTGTCAAAGACTTGTATTTTTCTGTTACTTTGCATCGTTATCCATCAATTATATAACTAAGAAACATGCTTGGTGCCGAGTTTGAGATGCTGTAAAAACTGTCATTAATATTTCTGTTTACATAAATGTCATCAGATTTGAATGTGCCAAATTATTTTTTTTAAATGGGGCAAAAATATATCTAACTATGAACATATTTTTGTTTCCAAACAAAAACCATTTCAAAAATCGGCATGCAAAATCCTTTTCTCCGTGCAAGATTTTGATCTGATTTGTTCACTCTGCCGAAAATTCATTTTCAATTTTCCCTCAGTGTGTGCAAATTTTGGTGACTGTTTGCGCATGTGGCGGAGGTCAAATTTTGACTCAAAGGCACAGACATTTTTACAGCTGGGAAAACAATATGGTCCTTGTGGTCAGGGACTACTGCTGCAGGCCATAATAATTAGCTATAAGACATTAACAGGCATTAGTAATGTTTTTGTAAGCCTTATTAGACATGAATATATATGTGTTATCAATACATTATTAGTGTTAATCAGCTCCTAATTACATTTATTGGAACTATTAGGGCTTTAACCAATGCCTTATATGTGTTAATAAATTGCTTATAAATGATTAATTCGTGTAATTGTAACATTTATAAGACATTTGTAAGGCATCTATAAATATTGATGCTTGTAAAAACATTACTATTGTTTGTTAATGTCATATAGATTATCAAGAAATCGTATTATAAAGCGTGACTAAATCTTTCTACATTGGTAACTGTTTAATTTGTTGTGGTTATAAGTTCCATTCTGTAGAACCTTTCACCGACCAGGCTGACTGGATACAGGTGCTTTTACGCAGAGGAATGTGTGGAATATGTTACTTTTTAAACCAAGTCTAGGTCTGCAAATTTGAAAACCTGTTTTGTATAAAGTTTCAATTAGTTTATCTGTACTATGACTTGTCTGAGACCAACTAATAAACAGCAATTCAGACAGCTAAAAAGGATTTTTAAAAATATTTTTTGCAGTCTCAGTTAAGATTTCAGGCTCACGAGAACCTGCTTTTACTAAACAACATGTTTTAGAATAACTTAACCACAATATTACATTCTTGGAGCCAAGCTGTAACCCAACTCACTGATTTGGTGTTTTGTCTGCAGCAATGTCTTTAGAGCAACCGGGTACAAATAAAACTATATAGTCTGCATGGATATAATTCACTAAACTTCAGGACAAACAGAATATATAAATATTCACAGTCTATGCTGTGAAGCTCCAAAATGTGTGCCAAGCTTGTGGCGTCATATTCAAAGAAGCTTGAGGCTGTAATTGCTGCCAAAGGTTCAGCAACTAAGTATTGAGTAAAGGCTGTGAATACTTATGTACATATCTTTTTTTTTGGTTTTTCATTTTTAATTTTTTAAGTTTTTCAGAAAGAAAACTGATTTAATCCATTTTTAAAAAAATAATTCTTTCTGGATGCACCACACACACACACACACATATATATATATATATATATATATATATATATATATATATAGTTGCACATTACATAGTAGAGATATGTAATGTGTATGTAGTTCATCACAGATACACTTTATCTGTGCAAGACAGTATATAAAGAAAGGATTTTTCTTTTAAAGAATTTATTTGTATAATATATATACACTTATAAAAATAATTAATTTGTGCAGAAATGGAAAACTGGCTGCACGCTAAGTGTTCCCTTCAGTTCCTTGCAATGTGTCCTAAATGAAGATATGACCACGCAAATCTTATGTGGGAAAACTTGCAGAATCAGTGCCTGAAAAAGATGTTCTTGCCCCATTTTATTGGTTCCAGGATTAAACTAGCAGATATCCCATTAAGAAACAATACTGTTCAGATTTAGACCAATGATCTGTAACACACAGCAACAGTGATCCTCCCGTGAGAATCCCCACCTCCCATGGATACAAAGATCAAGGCAGCATGCAGAGAGGTCAGCCAGCCGTCAGAACTGCAGAAAGGTGTGATGAAGAAGTACCTAAGGCATTGCAAACTGTCAAGCAATAACATACAGCCTTAGTTGCCAGCATGAAAAGGTGTGTTATAGAGAGATAGAGGTCAGAAGGGTAAACCACATGTTCTCCACAGAACCATCGGAGATGTACTCGCAAAGGCGACAGACCCACCTAGGCTGGAGAATGAACAATACTAGAGAAGTATACGTGAGAAAGAAACATCATAACAACAATGCTCAGTGACTAACAGATTTATCAGCAGAAAATATGGATTTTTCTCTCAGAACAAGATCGAGTAACTACAACGAAAGACAAGAGTCTCAGCGTGAAGAGCGGGTCAGCAGTAGAGTCTGACGTGAATCACATCTAGAGGCTACTGAAACTGACTGCCCTACAGGTCGTCCTGCACTACATGCCTTTAACTTTTGGTTTCCAATTCTAAATTCTAAAGTTAAAAAAAAAGCTCTTTAACATGGAAGTCAATGAGAAACTGCTGTCTTCCTGCAGTAATAATTTGAGGGACTGCAGCATTTGATTTTTCAAGGTTTACAAAGTATTTAGCATGCAGGAAGTGAGGGTTCCCTTGTTTGTTGTCACATCCTCTTTTGGCATCACCAACCAGCCAGATTGGATCTTCTTTTAACTTTTGTCGGAGGTTGATATTTTCCATGTTTTCTTGAAGTGCCGTCCGGCCACTCATCGTAACACCATCCTCCAGGGATCATCATTGCGAATCAAGCGACTTCAGACGAAGACTAATCTGGACAAAGATGTTTTCGATTTGTTCAGAGTAATTCAAACTGTGAACATTTTTTAGATCCTAAAAAGAGCTTACCCTCAACTAGTGTATCACCAAAATACACAATTTGATAGAACTTTATAGAAAGATATTTGATTTTATGTTTTTTTTTTTTTTTTTTTTTTTTTTTTTTTTTTTATTATTGATGCTATTTTGCCCTGAAGGACTCTGCATGAGTTTTTTTTTCTTAGAAAAAAACCCAGCTCATCTTGATTGACATTTCAGAGGTTGGTGAATGGTATATCAGTTCAATTGCTGGACAAAAATTACTGTGAGAACATCTCCCCCCCATCCTTCAGCCCAGACTCTGTAAATATCACCAGGCAGCATCATCTGCTCTATTTCAGCAAAGCCTCACCAGCGTTGCTGACATTTATCTATATCTGCTGCCAGAGAATAACCTTTGTGAGTTATGAAAAGCCGCCCAGACCTTCCTGTTTAAATGTCGTAACACATAAGTTCATTATCAAAGCTCAGGGACAAGGCTTAAAGGCCCAATCTGTGATCCAAATGTAAATAAACAGTGAGCTCTTACTGTCAACACTCAGAAGACAGGGCTGGAGGCTGTAGCATCTTCAGCGCAGACACCAAGAACAAACATATTGATGTTATGGCTAAAGATCGGTAGAACAGATAAAACGATAATCAGTAAATCAAGTCCTGTGTTTTTTTTGGCCTAAAATGAATGGGTCCACAGCTGTTCAAGCTCATAATACCCAAGAAGAGGGTGTATCACTCTTTGTGTCAGGGCATGCTTTGTTATTTTGATTTAGATGCATAATTCATCTCCATACCTTCAGGCGGTGCTATTTTACCTAACAACAGTCTGTGTACCCCCAAATTCTTTCTCTGTACTTCAGCACACAGACATTCACATCAGATTCTGTTTGATTAAATATCAATGAGAAAATACTTTGGGGTTTTAACTGCATGATATGATAACATAACTGATAATAGCATCACTTTTTGGTCTTCTCTGTTTCTATTAAAATGCATAACTTCATTGAAAATGTATATTATAAGTATGTATATTTAAATTACAATTATAATGTAAAAAGTAAGCAGAGGTTGATAGCAATGCCAATGGCAGTGAAGAGCAGTAAAACCATCACAACCGTGTCTGAATCACATTAAAAATGCAAAAAACTCCCTAAAAATGTAGGGAGTGGGTGGTGCCTTTAATCTGATTGGTCTTTATCAGACAAAGCAATCTTGTTCTCCACCACTATTGGCTATGGATTGCTGGCTATCTCTTCATGTCTTTGCATATTTTTCTTCTGATCAAATCTAAATGAACACTGCTTTACACAAAACTTGACATTTATATTGTGTTCGGGTCAAAATTGACCCATTTTCACACTTGGAAACGGATCAATCTTGACCTGAACACAATGTAAGGGTTAAGTGTGTATCCATTCAACTGTGGTTTAAACTGTATCTCACAAATACCAATTTAGAGTTTATTACGTCCATGAAAACCCCTTTGTAATCTACTTGCAGTGTTTTTCCTGACTACAAACTGTGACTACGTTTCAAGCCAATCTTTTTGGTTTACTTTATAAAGAATAAAATGGATACATGATGTATTATTTTCCTGAGTGAAGCACTTTCTGACAGAAGCTGCTCTTATTTTTAACTAAATTCAACCCATTGGACTTTTGTCTTCTTGATTAATCACAGACATGGAGGTACAGTCTGTTCCATATGAACATCGTTTCAGTTCTGACATGCATATTAGTCATGAGTCCATGTTGAAGTTAGACATCATTAGCTGTGACAAGAGTAGAGGATAAAGAGGTTTTTGTAATAGTGTGTGGGAGCCTTCCTTTATTCCGTCTTCCCCCTGTTTTTGCATGAGGGGAAAATTTTAAAACGTTCATTAAGGCTGTAGGTGAATGCAATTAGCCTTGGTACAGCTTGACTTCATGGTGATTAAATATGAAAGAGGGGCAAATGCTCAATTATACAAACTGAGCAATTTAATTATATCCTTCTTCTATAGGACTCCCCTACCTTTCAATAAATATAAGCGCTTGCAGCTGTGTCAATGGCAGATAGGCAGTAAAACTTCCTATAAAACACCAAGCGTACTACTAAAGATTTCACAGTTATGTTGTTTAACCCCACTAAGTGTAGTTCATTACTTGGTGGTCTTATATCAATAGCAACATTCAAATCAGTACAATGATGAAACATTGATGGACTTAAGTCCTAAAAGGCTTTAAAACTCTTTGGAACAAATTTTCAATGCATGCTTTATCACGGATGGAAAATCTGGGGTAGCTGGAGTCAATCCAGCTGAAATTTAGGGTACAATGTGGACGTGGTTGGCGGTTTGTTGCACTGAGCTGCTAAATCTTTAAACAAAAGCTCTGACTGGTTTAGGCTCAGCAAGAAACAGACGTAGCAGGAGCTGCGGGACAACACCTGAGTTGTGTGGTGTCTGACTTCTGCCTCAACCATATCTGGCCCGATTGGAGGCCTCAGGAACAACCAGTAAACCAATGAGCCCAAGGAGAAGCAGACTGGAGCTGTACACTTCAGTGCGTCTGCATGCTGAGGACAGCTGACACTCCACAGTATTAAGACAAACACATCCAAAGTAAGAGTGGGGAGGCTGTTCCAAAAAGCTGCCTTTTCCTGCTACATCTCACCTGTCTCCTAAAGGTAGCCAAGACTCCTGGCAACATGTGCTGTACAGTGTGTGATCAAAAACAAAAAGGACACAGCTCCAGACATACACATGAGACCAAATAACTGCAGGCAAGCAGTCAGGGGGTAAAACAAAAAAAAAAAAAAGAAAAATGAGAAGAGAAGAGCAAACACGGCCAGTAACCAAGTCTGTTAGTCATGGTCCACTACCACTGTTGTCCTGACCACATGTTCTGACTACATGTATTGACCATATTTGCTGACCTGAAATGCTGCTAGCATGGGGTTTGCAGACTGTGCTGTCACACTGGAATGGATTAGGAGACAGCAGGGCTAACAGCTTGGTTTGGTGCTATCCTACGCGGCTGCCATCCCGCCTTGAGCACTGCAGATGCCACCTCACTAGGTAGAGTAAATGTGCTGAAAAAGGTAGTTCTTTACTACTACTGTACCCCAGCTTTCAAATCGTCCTAACATTTTACAGTAGCGTTTTATGGTAGCCGTAATGTTTTATCTTACTAGCCTAAAATCAAGGGTTAGAGTACAGGTTATGAAGAATTCCTAACCGAAGGGAGCTGACAAAAAAATCATGATACAATTCTTTTTACGTCAGAGTACTTCTTCCATGCGAACAATGTTTTTATTGGCCTAATAGCTGTAGTGCAGCTATTAGAACCCACCAGGGAGCTTCTTATAGAGGAATTCACAGCTCAAGGTCATTCAGGTTTACAACAGGAACAACAATAACTTGCAACAAACAAACATGTCTGACATGGAAACCAAGGCTCCTCTCTTTTGGTACTCCCACACGGCAGTCTGTGTGTTTACTAGTACAATCACCAGGGATGCCTCCACTTTCAAGGTCACCTTCAGCAGCTTGCCTGGTTTTTCTTTTTCTTTTTTCTTTTTTTTTTGCTTTTTTAACTGCACCCCACTTGCGAACATGAAATCCATCACCTGGCACCACCCTGGTAATGGACTCATTTTTTTCCGCGGATGGTTGTTGTGCAGATTCACAAGGGACACAGGTGTGGTTCCTGGGAGGTGAATAATTGACCTAATGCCAAGGGGGAACATGAAAGGTCTTTGCTGCCAATGACAAAAAGGACACCTCCAATCTTGGACCCGCAATGTCTCTGTCAATGGGGCATGGGGCAATGAGACTGGGGGGTACAATGGGATCATTACAGACTGAGAGGGGGGGAGAAATCGAGGGCCGAGAGCCAAGATAACAGGGGGAGACTAGTAGTTATTTAGAGGAAAACAGCAACCGAGTGGGAATATTCATAAACCTGGCAGAGTAATAGAGGAGAGACAAAGAACTGAATTGTTTTGACCGACTATGATTGATTGTGTTCACTTTAAGGTGACTTTAGAGAGTCAGAAAAAAGTGAGTTAAGTTCACAGTCTTTATTTTTAAAGACCAAAGTTCTAATCTTTTGACAGTTCCAAATATTTGGTTGAATAAAATAATTCCAGTAAAATCAGCCAGTTTTCTAGCTTGTTGTTTTGGACAGTACACACTTATTTACTTGCAGTTGAGAGGTAAAATCATGCATATTTCATGTTGTGTTCAAATGTAAAAAAAATTGCGCAGTTAAAATTCTTATTATTTAATGTAATGTTAAAAAAAAAAACAACAAGGAACTAAGCTTAAAATGAATCGTTTTAATTATGTCAGCAGCAAACTTACACCACTTTTCACCAGAAATGAGAATGTTGAGAAATGTGTTAATGCTGGATTATTTTTACCAATATAAAATGAGATGGTGGGAGTTTAAAAGAATCAGAGGAGGCCTGATCTTCTCCAGTTAAAAAGCTGGTATCAGATTTCCAGTTTTAGATTTCTTGGAACAACTATCATAAGATTTGACAGGAGCATTTGATAATTCCTTAGAACACTGAGAATTTGGTGAACAAAAAACTACTTTATTTCCCAGTTCTTGGTGGGAAATCTAAATAGCTGACTTTTTTCTTCTATTGTTATACAGCACAAGTCCCAAAGTAACTGAAACATCTCAGGTACACAATTGCTCTTGACAGAGAACCAGTGTTGTCTGAAAGTATTAAAGGAAGTCAGGTGTTAGACATGATAATGAAGTGTTGTCAGAGCAACACTCCTGCACCTGATGTCAAGGAAAAGCTGTGTCTCCTGCACCTTGGCTGCTTTAATCAAGCTGAAGCTCCGGTAAAATCTTTCTTACCCCGGGTAAAGTTTAATGAAAATGACAAAAGTCTTTGGAGACTCTGCATTAATAATGTCTGTGCATAGTCTAGGTGGAAATCTTCAAATGCCGTTAATATAGGAGTTTCTTCAAATACCACTGTAGAATTTCTCTCATAAACTTTGTTATAGGGGGAATGAAACATATAGCTTTGGAGAAACTAATGTTGGGAGCAATGATGGGATAAAGGTCTCTTATGGTCTCATTAAGGCAACTGTATTTCGTTCAGCACGTAAAAGTGAAAAAAAACCCACAAGTTTTACTGATCACCTGTGGCTCCTTTATTTATGTTTCCAATGGCCATCAGCATATTCAAAATAAGGACATTAAATCTGTAACCCAAGCTGCCATTTTTTAAATTTGTTCTCATCCCTTCTTTTTATTTGTTTTTACCCAAAATGGCTTCAACAATGGACCAAAAGAAGAAAATCCCATCATTCAGGGACACAAACATACATTTTTTGTATTTCTTGACCCTGTAATGCCCGCAACATCAAATAATTGAAAGAAAACTACATTTTATAGTAAATTGAGATGTTTTTGAACCCTTTGATGAAATCAAGAACATTTTTTTGAAATATTGTTTTGCTCACAGCAATGTTAATTTAAGATGCAAACATACTGACAAAAATGATCAGGAAAAAAAAAAAAAGAAACATTCCTCACACTTGATCCACACATTTTTAACATAATATAACTATATTATAAATAATGACTTGTCAACAAATTTAGAATTATTTTAATATAGCAAGTAATCATTTAAAAAATGAATGCCAATTGATGAGTTACTTGCACTATTAAGTTTTGAAAATTAGCAAAACTTTTCTCGCCAAAAGTGTTTTTTTGGAAGCAGACATATTGAAAAAAGCAGGAGATTTCCTTCTACTGCCTCTAGTGGAATGGTTATGCACTACACGGCACACAAACAAAGTTAAATGAATTTGGTTTTTAAAGAACTTGTGGTCATGCTAATTAGATAGGGGTCTCAGAGGTGACTATATTATGTATAATACAAATAGTTATGTACGGTTACATAAACTTTCCATCTGGAAAAGAGTTTTCTGTACTGGATAATCTGTATACCGTGACATTCTTTACTAATTTTTACAAGTTTTTTTGAAAAAGAGCCTACTAAATGATTGATTCATCGACTCTGGACAAATGTGGAATAACCACGTGACCAGTGAGCAACAAGGGTTATCATCAAAGGCATTCACTGTTTCCGTGGAGAAGGATTTCTTTTAAGTATCAATCAGTGCTGAATAGTTTCACAGCAATCAATTTTACAGCTACCACTGCAGTTTTATGCATGTTCCCCACATGCACAGAAGTGTTATGCCTCTCATTGTGCCTGGCAGTCTTCTCAAGTGAGAGTCTGTGGGAGAGACCCCACAGTGTGGAGCTCTATCTTAGCTCTCCACCTCCACTGAGCCACCAGCTGGAGAAATCAGTGGAGCTGCCTCCACACCATGATTCTTGCTTGCCTAGTTATTTTCATAAAAAGTTTTTTTTTTTTTTTTTTTAAAGCTGAGCTGTTCTGGTGTAAATATGCAGCTCACACAGGACAAACTGGCACACTAGAATGGCCTGATCATGGCTGCAGTTTTATCACGGTTGACCACAAAAGCCGATTAAAGGATTTCTCTGCAGTCTGGTGGTTCAGGGGGAGCGTGGCCATCTTAGCCTCGACCTCCAAACAACGGGCTGAAGACGTTCAAACATTCAACACACAGACTTTGAATTAGAACGTAAATGTCAACAGAGGCATTTGTGTCACTTCATCCTGTCACTTGTTCCTAAAACCACGGGAACAGCCCGTCCAGCACTGGGAACATAATGTTCGCCTTTGTTGCAAAATTTATTTGCATTTATTTTTTATTAAACATGAGGAGAAGCCCCTTGCGATTGTGAACATGAGAACATCTCATTTTTAAGAAATGTAAGTAGTGACTTTTTGTTTTAGCATAACCTTTTTAAAGTTATAAAACTACTGTTGTTATGCATATTCGAGCGCTAGAAGATACGCGCCACATAGCTGAACGGCCACTATTGGTGACGTCATCGAGTGGAAGTGGCATCCGAATTCCGAGGCATTATTTTTCCATACCTCTCCGTTTGGAGGGCTAAATGTAGGGGAAGGGAAGAATTCTGATATGGATAAAGTATTTCTTTATTGATTTTTTTTTTTTGTAAATAAGGAGCAGATGAAAAATATTTTCTTGGAAAAAGCTTTGATCAGTGATGTAGAAGCTACAATCGGCAGGCCGCTAGCCCCTCCTCCATTCTGATGCATCCTCTTGTAGATGACTAAATCTATGTGCATCTTTGTTTTCCTTGTCTGAGCTGGTATCTGGCTCAAAACTGTACATTTGAATAGCTCTGATATTGTTCACCATTTTGTTGCACCACTAATGTCAGCTTGAGGTTGTGAGGGGCTGTAAGCTAGCGGGAGAGGGTGTAAACAAAGGGATGATGGGAAATGGAGACAGGCTCACTCTGTGTCATCAGTTTCGCCTACAACTCCGGTGTTAAAAGGTTAAACCACCACTTAATTTTAAATGTTAGACTTTTTTACCACACTGTCATCTTGAATAATATAAAAAACATTGTTAGTACCAGCTACAAACGAAAACTCCTCCGAGGGATTTTCATTGACCCTCTTACTCATAAATGTAAACCTGCTGTGCAAAGAAGTTAGAAGTTGTAGATTTTGAACGGTGTGCATGTGGAGAGCTTGCAAAAGTGGCATTCTCCTATTACTGGTCTAGTTTTTATTGGAATATCGTGTAAATGTAATATGTTGATCCCTGACTACAGCTGGGCAAAATGGTAAAACACAGGATAGGAATATTTAGGGAATGTGGGCGTAGCTAGCAAAAAACCTTTGTTGCTAAGTAAATCCAAATGTTTACTTTTCTGATTCCTCCGAAACTTATGTCAATCTTTTCAGTTGAGCAAAACATAAAAAAGTTGCTATGGGGAAATGGAGTGGCTTGGGTTAATGTAGGGCGTGAACGGCAGTGGCGCGTAAAAGCGGATAGCGAGGGCATGGGAAGGTAGCGCCTGCGGGCCATCCAACGCTGCATGCAGCTTGAAAATTTTTATTATATTGTCTTTTAGTTTCAATCATTATTGGTGCTTTTCTTTGTTCTAACTTTAAAGTAAAGGACATCTATCATCACAAAGATAATAATAATTGTTTTACAAAGCAAAAACTCAAATCCAATCATCAAGACAGTTGTTCAGTCGTCTTTTTTTAACAAAAGTCAACTAAGATGCAAAAAATGTGACTTTATGAAAAAAATAAAATGTCTAAAAACAGTGAATAGCCAAAAATATGAATTAAAAAGAAACATTCTGATGTTTTTGGATGATAGGAGTTTCCTCTGTTATTTTTATTGAGCAAAACTTCAGAGAATTAAAAAAAAAAAGGCAAAAACAGCTTCTACATGTTTGTCGTTCACTATGAGGAAAGAGATTGGACTGACATAAACTTGGAAGGACACTAGTTAACATCGAGGTTACCCTCATTTACAGAGCTGGCTAACGTTCCAGTGTCTTTGTTATCTCATGGTCTTTCAAGCCTAATGCGACCTGCTCAACTCTAGTGCTCTGAGGACTTCATGTAGTGTTTGGAAACGACACCAGCCAAATCTTACAGCCAAGTGTAAAACTCTACAGGAAAAGCATGAACAAAATTCTTCTGAAGCGGCAGGAGAGAATATTCTTACGGAATAATCAATACGCAGCATGAGAAGAAAACATCCGGCTGATCACTCAAACAGTCACAGGGTTGGTGAAAGGAAATGCATCTTGGAAAATGAAGCTAAAACTCAAATGATTCAAGTGTCTAGAACATTGTTGCCAGAGTCAGGACATTTTTCAGCCCACAGCAAGGTCAGCAGACAGAGTGGGCGGACCTTTTTCCAATCAGATCTACCACATGACACCTTTCCAAGCCAGTGTCCACTCTGACATGAAAGTAGACTCAGGCAGAGCACAGAGTAATATCCCAGAAACCCTGTTGGGCTGTCAAACTGCTTTGGCTAAAGTTCATTACAAGTGGCATCCAGACTCAAAACCAAGAGGCAACAAACAAACAAAGCCTCAGATCTGACTGGAGCTTCTGCTCAGATCCCATCCATGAAGAATGGTACAGTTGAAGACTAGAGAAGCAACTCAGGTTTCCAACTATGACAGGAGTATTAGTACTATGCTCAAGCTAATAAGAATTTTACCTTTTTTTATGAACATTCTCAAGTAATGGTACCCCTAGAAAGCAGTAGTACCAGAGACCCTAAAATTCAACAGCTTCTATTAGTACATTTTAAAACATCTGCGTTTGAACCCTTTAAGACATAAGCACCAATCACTACACTCATGAAAACATCTCATAAACAAGTAACACAAGATGACTGTCACTATAGCATGTCTCATCCAGTGTCACGCAGATAAAATCTTCTGATCTGAATCATACAATCAAAACAGAATTAGTTCTCTTGTTGCTCGAAAAGCAGTTTTTCTCACTGCAGTCTGAGCTCTTATAGAAGATCCTTGACATTTAACTTTTTTTTTCACACTTAGACAACTTCCAGAGAATATTCCAACCCCTGCTCTCGAAATCTATTCCATCCCTGCTGTCAATCAACCATATAGCTCACTAATTGAGTTTTTCTTGCTCGCTGTTCAGTTTTGCCCAACTGTCAGAACTGGAGATGGAAAATATTGCAAAGTGCATTGCTGTTCAGCAGATACTATAGATTCTTCAGTGTATCACTTTTTTGGGTTTTTTTTTTGGCATGCTTCTCAGCAGAAGAGGAAAGCTACGTTTGATTAATTAATTTTGAATTAAAAGGATTTCTGTGGAAATTAATTGATTATATATAGTAGTTTTAGAGGAAGCACCAAGTACGTTTTAAACACCCATGAATGACATATGACACACTTCATTAATTTACATGAGATATACTCCAAAAAACACAATATATAAAGTATAACCTATGATTCAGTAGACTTAGAATAAACAATTTTCATCAAAACCTAACACTGCTCCTTTATCATGCAACAATAAACAAATTGTTTATTTAATTTGAATTATTGAGAAAGCCTTTGCTCAAACAGTCCTGTAGTTCCCTCTGTAATATTTGAACAAGCAGAGATGCAGAAGTCAAAACATGCACATTTTTTCATAACGTTTTTACAGATTTTTTTAGATTCATCAATTTTAGGTTTTCAAGGTTAATCAAGGTTAATCAATAGGTCAAAGGACCTCAAATTTGGTTTTATAGCCAATCAGCAAATGGTCAATTCTTAGCTTAACAAAGCGTTCTGTGAAGATTTATTTAATCCTGCGACACACCTGTGTAGTCCATTGTGTCGGAGCCAACAAATTTAATTTGTTCTAACATTTCTTGAAATGTGATGATATATTTTATGAACAGTGCTGCTGTGTATTTTAGGTAGTATAAAACTCTTCTCCCATCCCTCTCACCACGTCTAACCATTTATTTTCCTAATTAAACTTTTATGAACTCGAACATCTATTTTGTTTGGAAATGTAGAATCTGTGATGCCAGCTTTTGAGCTTTTGTGTGCTTTTCCAAAGTTTTACTCTTTTGTGAAACCACTTTATTCCTTTTTTATAATATAATAGACAATAACTGACTAAACTTACGCTTGGTTCAAAACTTTAATAAAATGTAACTTTATTTTGAAATACATTTACAATTAAATAATTATAATTACATATCTCTTTTTCTTTTTGTATAATCCAAGCATTAATTAATCCCCATTAACTAAAACCTCGTAAAAACGTAGAATTATTAACTCATACAAAAATCTAAAACAAATGAAGTATTTTCATACAGTTTAATTTCCCAATTATTTACAGCTGGTGATGCAGACTTAGTAAAATCTCCCAATTTTCAGTCAAAGCAGTAAGACGAAATAATTTCCCTTTAGAACAAAAGTGCTCTTGCTCCTTTTTTGAAATATGGAGCTATAAGCATCTCCAGAAAGCTTACTGTAAAAATCCTTGGAGCAGTACATAAATTAGCAGCAGAATGCAGTGTTCACTGTAGAGTATTATGCAGAGCAGCCATCATGGACTGTCCCTATTGCCTCTGCAGCAGCATTACTGTGATTAATGGCGCATCTCCACCATCCAAGAAAAGTCCTAAAACAGCGTCTTGTCCGTCTTCTAATGCACCAGCCAGTCTGACCTAATTGTGGCACATCTCAAGCTTGAAAGCTACAGCTATAACTATTCCATTTCAATGACATGAAAACGCATTCGCATCAGAGCATTTAATCTTTAGTAGTCCTATAAATTTGAAAGCTTGTGCCTGAAACTGCAATCACATTTTAACTGTGCGTACCTGAGATATCTCTGCCTTTTCTCTGGCTGGTCTGTCTCCGCTCTATGTATGATTTTTCTTACTTACCTGAAATGACCTCATTTTGATTGTGCATGTTCCTTATGGAGAATATTCTAAACCCTAAAATGAAAAAATCTCAGACCTAATTATGCCAAGCAGGTCACAGGGGGCAGTACAGCAGGCAGCAGAATAGTAGTTTCAGAACTTACTGGTGAAATTCTAAAGATGTGTCTCCTGTTCTGCTTAAAATGAGTCACACTATGACTTGGGTATTTCAAGACGTTCAAGAACTTTATTTTTTGGGTGTGAAGACCGAGGCAATTGGGTCTTGTTCTCACAATAGGCTGCAGTGGATGCAGTTCATTTTTCCCCAACAGAAAAGCAACTGAGCGATTTATTGCTTACACTATTTAGGGAGAAAACCTTTGCGAATTTGGCAAAGGAATTTCAGGAGTCTGCTGAAAAAATACAGTGAGTTTGCATGAAATACATCCATGATTATGGCAATCTGTAAAAGTTGTGTTCAATGAAAGACCAATGTGTGGGATCACTGCTGTGGTTTTACTTTAGATCAAATGTAAACATAAACAACCTCATAGTCAAATCTAGCAAGAGACATGGTAAAATTTTCCATTTAAAAAAATGGAAAAAAGCTGCAGAATAGAATAATCAACATTTAAATATTTTCTGTATTTTTTATGTGTGGTAATGATAGTATGCCTCAGTTTTTTTATCTGAACCTGCTGATGGAAACTTACTAATTAACACTGAATACAGTCCTGCAAATATTTTAGTCAGTTAAAAGTTAAAGACCCACTTTGATAATCTGTTGATATATTTAAAAATGTTCCTGTAACAAAAGCGCTGAGGTGTGTAGATCCATTTGCAACAATTTAACGAGGCAAGGTTGAACAGGGCAGGGCAAAGGTGAAATCAGGGAACAGGCCAGGGTCAAACACAGGAACAAGACTGGAGGTGATCAAACAGGCAACAGTCAAACAGGAGAAAATGCTTAGACTGAACCACAGAGAAGAAAGTACAGGACTATGCGAAGTATAGAGAGATGAACAGGAATTAAGTAGCGTGTGAGTGATGACATGATGAGACCCAGCTGTGTGGACCAGGCACTGGATGCAGTGCATGCTGGGACATGGAGTGAGGAAGAGGGAGGCAGTCAATACTCGGAAGAGGACTGCCTCTGGTAGCTGGAGTGGGATACGGATGGTTGAGTCCTGACAGTTCCTGGTGCTCTTTGAATTACGTTACATTGTGACGTGTATCTTTTTGTCTTTGGTTTAATAAATTCTTTTGAACTCTGAACGAGTTCTGTTTTATCTCATCCAGATCTTAGAATTATTTTCCATTACAATGATTATGCTATTTTTAGCCAAAATCAAAAAAAAACCTGTGTAGTTTCCTGGAACATCTTTTCTGCAGAGCGGCAGTAATTTACCTCCACAAGAACATGATAAAGCACAAAAACACGAGTCGGAATGAGTCTTTGAACAGCTAGCATCATTTTTTTAAACTATTATATCTACTTAATTTTTACTTAATTTACTGCCCCGCTTATTTTTCTGTTCCGGCATGACAAATTAAATTGAAACACATTTGTAAACGTCAAGGCAGCCCAGTCCCCCCCCAGAAAAGAATTAAATTCATAGACAATCAAAAACAGAATTACAGTTATTAGACTGATTGCTCTGAATCTGGACAGTAAACACCTAATTCTCTGGTTCCACTGGTTTATGTTTTAGTGTTTTAATTTGAATGCCATGATTTAAGGTTTTACTGTGCTAACGGTTTCATATGTTTGTGAGTTTTAATTGCCTGTGGCTGCAGGACGCCCTTTTAATTTCAATCTAATCCTGGCAAAATTAAGGTTAGTAAAACAAAAATAAATTACAAAAGAATATTGTCCCTGCAACTTTTATAAGATAAAGTTTTGCAGAGTTTTAAGGTTTATGTTGCACCAACATTCAGTAAGTTTGTTTAGAGATAAATGCTTCAGTTCAGTGAACTTTTGTCCCAAAAATAAGTTCTTGTTAGCATAACTTTTCTGATCCCATTTATAGCAGTTTTCTATCTGTACCCAAATGAAGTCACGGTGCTGTCTCTAGTCTATTATGTTGTTAGGATTAAGTGAACAAGCCCCCTGATGAAATTATACAACATGCTAAGATTTATTTATTAGTTGAGCTTGTGCAGGAAGTGTGTCAACAGGCCTGGGATATTGCTCTGCTTTTGCTTGATCCAAAAAATGCTCACAAAATATACAGTATGTGCTGCAGGATAATTCAACAGTAATTGTTCTATTGGGTAATTTAAAATAGTTAAACCTGGACTTTTCCCACCTTATTTTTTTTAGGATAATACAGTGTAAAGTACATGCAGCTTATCATTTTTTTTTTCAAAACAAATATCTGTCAGCTAAAGCTACTTTATTATTCTATCTGTGAACTGTCTGTGTCTCATTTATACAGCACAATTCAGAAGGTGACAGATTAATATGCTCACTCCAAGAGATCTTACACTTTTCCAGAAAATGCAAGCTGGTCTCTCATCTTAATATTCAGTTGGGTAACATTGCCAAGAAACAAGAACACACAATGCACCATCTGGTAAATTGTAGTCCTTTTAGCAACCCTGTCCAATCTGGAAACTCCCTCCCTTTCTCTGTTTTAAGATGAAGAATTTGGGAAGCAAAAAAGCAACTGCCTAATTTCTTCCAGCAGACTAAAACTTAAAGTTTTTTTAAGAAAGGGCAAAACACATCAGAATATATAATTCTTCATAAAAAAATGAACTTATGTAGACATAAGTGAGTGAAACAGCCGAGCATGGCTTCTGTCCAACATTAAATATTCAAACACTTTGTGGATGTCTGCGCTTGTGTGAAAACAGTTGTGAATTACTTTGTCAACACCCTGGACTTATGTTTTTGTGTTGGGGTAACAGCATTTAAAACATGACCCGTGATTGATCGCAAAAGGGCCTAGGAAAGAAAACAGGAAAAAAAAGTCTGGAGCCATCCCCTGCTGATTGAGCAGGGCTGGAAAAATGACAGAAGGGGGGGTTTCCTCTGTTCAACACCAGCCATACAGAAAAAATAAAACAGGAGCGTGATACATGTTGATAATTTCTAGTTTACTTCAATGTTTTAGCTGGAATCTTTTTTCCAAAGCTTTTAAAAGAATATTCTGCCTCAAATGTCTATAAAAAAAAACAAATGAAGGGAATAAAGGCTCACCAGCAACAATGCCAACATTTTCCGTTTTTCTGAAGTGAAACTTCAAAATTCCTTGACCACCACTATGCAAATCAATCATTTATTATTAGTTTTTTTTAGATTTTCTCAATATTTAGAATGTTAATGAAAAACTGACAAACACGATGCCATGGTTTGCTGTATGAAGACAGAAGTGTAATTTCTTTTAGAAAAAAAGTCTGCAGAAGAAAAATTCAAAAATGTTTAAACTCTGTTTGTTATTTAGTTTTTCATCAGGAGTAAATTCCTGCTTGATTGAAGTATGGCTTCGATGGGTTGATTACGTTTGTGAATTATTTCTAAAATACCTAAAGACTCAAAGCAAGACAGCGGAATTTTCAAAAAGAGATTAGTAAACAAAACATAGATAAAGCTAAAATGAATGCTTTGTGTTTCAAACACAATGAAGAAAACAAAAGGAATCAAATAAAAAGCTGTAATCAAATGTATATTTTTTTAAGAAATGTAAAAAATAAAAGAATGAGTATCAACGTGAAGCAATAACAGCAAAAAAAAAAAAAAAACTCACCTGAATTCTTCACTTGCAAGTAAACCATAATGTGGTTCACTACATTGTAAATTCAGTCGGTGTCTATTGGACCAAGGAGGAGAAAATCAATGCAATTGGAGAATTTCAAGTCGCAGACATATCTATCTAAATTATTATTGATATGACAGGCAGGCTTCCTTTTTTAAAACTATTTTTATTTGCAATTTGTTCAATTTTTTTCAATCTAAGACTTTATAATTTAACAGAGCTGCTCGCTTTTGATGGATTGGTTCTCCAAGTTCAAAATGACGTGAAGTGCTATAAATAGTACTCTTAAAACAGAATAAAAACATATATGGCTCACATAGCCAGAATGTGAACAAAGAATGTGTGGAGTTGTAGTGAGAAGTGATTAATGTGTGACAAATGTGTGTGCAATCAAATGAAGGTTTCAAATTCAACTTTATTTACATATAACTTTTCCTACTGTAAAGCATCTCAAAGTGCTTTCCACAATAAAACAAACAATATTATGAAAAGTTTGAAACTTTTTTTCATTCCTCACCCATTCAAACAGACTATCCTTGAGCATAAGGACCTTTAACTTCCTATCTGACCTTTTTCTGTGCGTGGTTTTGAATTCAAGCGTCATAGTTTTTCTGTCCAACACGTGCTGAATACGTTTAGTGCCGCACGATTAGAAGTGGGCCAACAGAAGTAAGCATTAGAGATGAACAATCGGTTGGGTATTACACTCTGAAGTCTGGCATTTGGCTTTTATGTTGGTCTCTTGCAGTTAAGCCTTGTGTTCTCTCACATCCAACAATGCAGTGAAAATAACCATTTCAAACTCACTGTGTGCTTTTATAACATGACTGATGCCTCTAAATGCAGGCAGTTATCAGCATGAAGGGCTTCGACTTCGGAGGTAGTTGTACACGTTGAATGACATGCAGCAGATGAAGGGAAACTGGAACTGAGCAGAAATTCCCCCAAGAATAAACATCAAAGCCTCACCAACAGGAAACATAGTTAATCTCCCTGGTCTGCCTCCTCAGTGGGGTACTTGTAGCACAATGAGGCAAATTGGGCCAAGTGCAAGGCCTACAGTAAGATAAACATGCAAATGCACAAACAAACGTGAACGCCTGCTTCAGTCAAGCATGGACGAGTATGTTTTTTCGCCATACGTGTGTGTGGATTGTACTCTGTGTAGCTTTCGTATAACCGCTTCCTTTTTCTTTGAAATTTCCTGTTCAGAATGTTTGTCTGAGTCCTCTGAGATTACAGACCTCAGACTAGCTCCCAGGGAATGTTTACGGGAACGGTGAAAGGGAAGTATACATTTTGCCCTCAATATATCAGAGTTGTATCTAGTACTCAACACCACGCTGAGCAGATAGAGTTAAAGACCCAGCCTAGCTTAATGGCCTTCTCTGAAAGGAAGCTATAATTAACGTTAAGTGAGCAGATGCTGAAAGAGAAGCATTTTTGTGATAATAAATGTGGTTTTGAATTCAACACCTCAGGGTAGAGGAACCCTGTCTAAAAGCCCTGGGGGCCCCTACCACTTCTACAGTACGCCATAAAGCTGTAAAGTGCGGTGACTACACCCTCCTTCGGTTCCACTCAGCACTGCTCCCCTCCCAGCCCACTGGCTAAGGTTGAAACCCTTTCATTTTAGTTGGATTAGGTTACTGCACTTAAGTGTAGCAACTATGTTGATGAAACTGAGACCGCTAATGGTTTCAATTGTACTTACAAGACAGACAAACCCAACCATAGACAGATGGGAAGACAAAAACGAACATTTTTATAATTCAAAGTTCTGCAAAGGCATGTGCTCGTCTTTGTGACTTGTAGGAAATCTATAGTACTTCCTTCTGCTCTTTGCTATTGTTTTTTGTGAAGTTGAGGATTTTAAAATGTACTGGCCCTAATTTTGTCCTTTCTCTAATTGAGTTCAACCAGCGAGTAAGCAGACCCTACAGGGACTGATGAGGAAAAGACACCCTGCTGCGTCCTCCCGTAACCCGGAGCCAAAGCAAAACAGGGGTCCTGAAATTTCACCCAACCATAACCCTGAAGGGAACCCAGCAGAGCCACTCACCCCCATCTCTAAGCCCAAAGCCAACCCTTCCTGAAAAACCCGGCCCTTCTGCTTCGGCTCGTCTCAGCAGGGGTGTGCTAAAAGCTCTCCGGGCTCCAATCTGGTGCAGAAGAGCAACTAAATAGAATGAGACCTTCTTTTGTTTGAAGGATAGTGTTGTATTATTGTGTTAGCTGTAATTTTGCAATCTGGGTTTTCGTCATTAAGAGTTGTTGTTCGCTGATGTGTAACAAACAAGTCTTTTCAAAATGTTGTTTGTCAGCAGCTTTGATTGGACACAAATTGGATTAAGAAACATGTTTTTTTGGGGGGGTTGCCTCTCCACGCTGTATGATGTTACAAAAAATCATTTTAAGGAATAAACAATTTGTTTAGAGATATTTTGACTAAATTGGAATGATCAGCAGGTTTATTTTCAATAAATATACAGCATAGGCGGAATATCTGGCAGAATGTTCAGAAACTTGGGAGAACCGAGAGCAAAAAGCTCAGCATAGCACATGCGACGTAGATGTATTTGATGTGAAATTGCAGCTGTTGTCTATTTTTAACTTGTCTGAAAGGCACATGCTAACCGCACACACAGGTGCAGGCAGGTATCGTTGCAGGGATGGGGCATAGACCGCACTTTGGACAACGGGGGGAAAAAAAGCATCTGTTCTGCTTGGTAAATACAGAGCAGTGATTATTAGACATATCACCTGCCACCTTAGAGCTTTTTGATGAATTAAGACCTAATTACACCCTGGATGGTTGACCATTCCATTGCAGGGCAACACAGACACAGACAACCACACACACATACACACCTCAGAAACCCTTTTAAAGTCACCAGATCACTTATAAAGCTTATTTTTGTACTATGGATGGCATTGAGAGGTCATTGAGAGCTGTCATTGATCCCGGTTGCCATGATTGGTCAGTGCCAGTCCATATGCAGCAATGACCAGATGCAGAGTGGGTGCTGGCCCAAATGTCTCACCTCAGTCTTATGAGCACTAGAAGTCAGATCGTCATTAAAGATGTACTACAGTCACACTACAGACTGAATTTGTTTCAGCAGCACACTAGTGTTCATGTTCTCTGTTCCAAGCAGTACATAAACTGCACCTGCTGCTCAATATTGGTCAGAGGGATCTCCGCCCCCCTTCCCTCAGACCTTACTTATCCAGGTTTTATAATGAGTCATTCTCTCTTCGTCTCCTCTGTTCTGCTTTTTTTGTCTACTGCAATGACTTTTTTCATATTCCCCCCAATTAAGGCCCTTCTGGTGACATTTATATGTCTTTACTGGGATTTTCTTCTATTGTCTCTTCATAATAACGTCTCTACTTGCGTTCGGTTGAATTTCATCCTGCATTTGCAACTTTTCTGGGCTCCTTCTAAAACCTTTATAGCACAAGTAAACAACTCCTAAATCCTCATGGTAATACTGCTGTTTGACTCTATTATCGATTGCAAAAGCATTCTTAGTTGATCAGTCACAAATCCTAATTTTTTTTTTGCAAAATCTGGGAGTTTGCAAAAAACTATAACTATAACTCACAGCTCTCCCTACAATACCAAATGCTGCAGTTCTTCTAATGGCCACTAGAAGCTGGTTTCAGTGGAGGGGATTTTCATATATGCTGTCATATTGAAAAACTCAACTCAATAAATTCATGTGTAGTCTGGTTTCAATGACCATTTTGTTCATTCTTACCTTAATATGACAATTGATATTTTTTAAGCAGCCGTTCTTACTTTATTGCAGCTTAAAGTTGTGCATAACAAGCAGAATGTATTTTTTTTTGGAAGGTAACCCGACCTTCACTTAGTCCTGCCAAATTGCCTATTTTCACAATGTTGTCAAGTTGGCCAAAGTAAACTGAAAGTCAATTTGAATGCAACTTTCCAGGCCTCATTTTCACTGTTTAGAACCCTACAGCTGACATTATGGGTCTACTTATTATTATATATTTATAGTGCATCTTTTTTTGCTCTTAGCAAAAAGTCTTTCCAACACTTTCTAATACAGTTATCTGCTGCCCAAGTGAACGAATGTGACCGAAATGGATGCAATCTTTTTTTCCACTCAAGTTTTGTCTTGCTTAGTTTGCATATTTCTACCCCCTGGCAATCATTTCCTAATGAAAGAAGCATGCTGTTTTCCACAAAGGGGTGCTTACCATATGACCACACATAAATAAACCCATTTAGGTGTCCCCTTTTGTGTCCACTGCGGGCTGTTACCATGTGCACTCAGAAACAATACTTATTTGTCTCTGTTGAGGCATTTTTTCTTAATGTTTCAGCCTGATGTAGCAGCACATGCTGCGGCCGTAACATAAGTATTGTAGCAAAAATTCAGCTCCTACATTGGCGTCCCTCACCCTTTTCCCCTCAATTTGTGCTAACATGTCCCCCTGTCCTTGTGCGTATCAGATTGCAAATGCTTTAATGGGAACTGCACTGAGTAATGGGACAGAATTGGAGTTTGACACACTGAACCCACCCATCAGTGCTGCTTGCCAGCAGCAACACAACAGGATGCACTCTGGGAAATGTCTCCGTTGCTTATTGGAATTTCTTCTGACGAGCCTGAGTTTAAGGTTACAGATACACGCATCCGGTGTTTTTTTTTTTTTTTTGTTTTTTTTTCCTTTGCGTGTGGGGTTTTTTTCTGCTGGACCTGAGCAGGTTCTACATCGATTACATATTGGAGAATCCTGTTATGCCAACGTATTTCTAAATGTCACATATGTGTATTGTGGATATTCCTATTCCTGGATGAAGTTCATCTGGTTCATCAGAAGGTCGATGTCGGTTTTGGATGATTAGTTCAAGTGTTTCAACCCTTTGCTGCACTGGAAGAAGAGCTCTTGACTCGCAGCATCATGAGAGAGGAATGTTAAAAGGTGTAATGGATTCCTGTGTGAGCCTTCATCACATGTCACATGTTGTGTTTACAGTAGCTTTCTCAGTCCGACTGCATTACCAAAACCTGCTGTTGTTCAGCCCCTCAAGCATTCATAAATCATTGTTAACAGACAGACTTGACATCTTGCTCATACATCACTACCTTTTACTCATCCACAATTTCAAACGCTGGATGTACAAACATCCCCGGCTGTGTGATGTCACTTCAAAACAAAGTTGAAAGTAATACTCTTACGAAGTACAACAGGCCTCTCTTTTAGCCCAGCCAGATGAAAGCATGTTGAGGTAAGTGGAGAGCTCTCATGTCTTAAAACATCATACCATCCTTTTCCTCTCACCAGCAAAGAATTTGGATTTTTGCATGAGTTTACCAGAGACGGACAGCGATATGTAACTGACTTACTGGTAGACTTCTGTAAATATTCGTTGAAAGAAAAGAGGAAGCTTAGGAATCATAAAAAATCCCACCAAAACAGAAAATAAATTGATGTCTGGACATCTTTGCTTATACTGCTGCCTCTGCACACATGTGATAGATGGATGCAGTTCATCAAATGACCACTGGAGGCTGGATTCCGTTCCCTGCCATGTTGAAAGGTATCATTTTATTCTTTATTTTATGCACTCACTCCTTCAGGGGATGGGTCAAATGCAGAGAACAAATTCCTCACACCTAGGTGTATGACTTTAACTTTGATGGAACTCTGTCCTGGAACATTTTTTTGATTGAGATTGACGGCGCAATCCCAGTCAAAGTTTTTGACCTCCTGAATCATATGGGTGTCCTCAGAAAGGATCATTTCAGTTATTATTTGCTTATGTTTGCAACTTCCGGCAGTTTGAAGGGGTTTGGGTTAAGTTCTCAGTTCCCTTTCTTAACGCTAAAGTCATATAAAACTTCTGGGAATAAAGATTCAGTCAAGAATTGTTTTTGTCATTAAAATGTGTTTGTCTGATTGTAAAGTACTTGTATTGTTTTTCCTCTATACTGAAAAGATTCAAACTGGCACGTAGCACAAAGAAAAGACTGCAAAATGTTTGACAGCTTATTTAAATTTTAGGTTATCAACAACATGAACAATGAACTTTTAAGTATTAAAACTGCTTTCCACCTCCGTCCCAATTACTTTCAAAAGCTGCTTGGCAGCCATCTGGGAGTCAGAGTAATCTGCCAAGAAATCAGTTGTAGTCCAACTGCCACTTCACAAAAGAAAGAACCTTTAACACTGCTTTAAGTGTAAAAAGTAGCAGACCAATATGCGATCCAATTAAATATTGCACCAAGATTGAAGTAGAAACAAAATCGAGGCCAGGCCATTTGAATGTTGTATAAAAGTGTGTGATGACTGGTAACATGACACCCAAAGTGCTGCTCTGTTTGACCATTGTTCCCCAAACAGCCATGACAAAGCGGACAGAAGTCCCCTCATTGATCAGTAACTAGTTGCTTTTAAACTATCAATACACTGAAAGCACCACTTAAGACGAGGAGCATATGTTTTCCAACTGTCTTTTTAAGTGCTGGCCCTGCAAGGACTGGTAATAACTCTCAGACACGAGGCTCCGAACAGAATTTATCACATTTAACAAATTATGCACAAAAAAGAACAAAAACCTGACTCACTAATCAGGAATGATAGGTTATTTAAGTACCCGTATTTATTATAATATAATTCTGTACTGATATCAGTAAATTTGCAGGAACCACCAAAAAACAAAGTAGAAGTTTATATTGTCGTGAGGCAATAATTATATAACAAATAATGAATGAATCAATTACACTAAATGCATTGATCAAATTATTTAAACTAGTTAACAAATTGTTTAAAATCTCCACCAACACCAGTTCATGCTTTTATTTGGCTTTTGTTCACATACATAGAATCGTGTTTTTGAGCATCAGAGTTTTCAGAGGACAAGGACATCAATAATCCTCACTGATTCTTGGAATAGTTGTGTCACGGTCAAGCCAAAGAAGGAAAAAATAAAAAATAGCAAATAATTAGATATATAATTGAATAAAAAAACAATAAGGAGAGTTGTCACAATTTTGCCCCAACTCAATGCTTTAAAAATGTTTGAAGTGATGAATGACGGAGCCAGAACCTCAGAGAAACCCTATTAATGTGAGGCACCTCTGTGTGATTCTATCCCTAACTGTGGTCTCTGTGATAATTAAATGATAAATTATCCTTTCCTTTAGTTTAAACTACCAAAAAGGTCAGAAACCTTGTAAAAGTAGAATTGATGGCAGAGCTGCTGCAGTGGATTGCATTAAGTTGTGAAGCCAGTAGCTGTTGGGAGGGATAAAAAAAAATAAAAAAACGTCGAAAAGAATTACAAACGTGCTTTTGCACAAATAATCAAAAAAAGTAAAAAAACTCCCAACTACAGATATAAAAGAATATTTAAATGCACAAATATTAAAACCTCTGCAAAGCCCGCTACATCAAAGAATTGACCGAAAATCGAAATAAGGATGTTTTTGAAACCCTTTAATGAAATCCACAACACAATCAATATCCTTTTTATGAGACATACATGTAGTATCAATTATGATGGATGATTTGCAAAGTTTTTGCTTTCAACAACGTTAATGTAGGATTAAAAAAATATTGACATAAGTGTTCAGGAAATAAACACATTGTCTCAAACTTGATAGATATTTTTAACTTTATAGCTTCATAGCTTTATTATAAAGAATGTATTTTCAACACATTTCGCATTCTATTAATACAGCAATTTTTCCTTTAAAAATAATTAACAATAGATTACTTGTTTTCACTATAAAGTTTTAAAAACTACATGTGAAATAATTTAAACGTTTTTTTCGAGCGTTTTTTTTTGCAGATGCGAAGCAAAAAATTGCGTGTAAGCTCCTGAATTTACGGTTGCGAATTCTGTCCCTGTCTTTACACGTCTTTGTGATTGGATGGCCACAAATCAAACAGCAGATGGCGTCCTGCCGTCCTGCCCCACAGTAGACTTTACTTCATTTCACTTTAAGGGAATATCAGTGTTAACATGACCGAGACAACTGTACAGTGTTCTGTTTTTTTGTGGCGTTAAGCTGTGTCACGTCCATGCATCAAAAACGCTTCCAATCCATTCATTTGCGGTTTTGAATATTTAAGTCCTTATCTTGAGCCCATATTTTTCCCACCAAAAGAGTTTTTGAGATTTCATGGAGACAGCCATTATTGAACGATCAAGAAAAGCCCTTCTTCTGCCCCTAGTGGAATGATGATTCACTACAGGGCAGAAAACATTTACAATTTACATTTACAATTTTTTTTCAGGAAAGTTTGCATTATGCTAATGATAAAGGGTTCTCAGAAATGTTTTAGTTTTTAATCACCAGCAGCCGTTTTCTTGTTTGTTACCCTCAGTTAATACAGTTTCTTCAGTCTGTCTCTTTTTTTCCAGACATGTTTAAATGTTATTTTTAAAATTACATCTTTAAAACATTTTAAAGTCATGATTCAGTTTAATAAATGTTCTATCAATTTGCACATTGGTTGATTCACTGCATTTATTCATTTCAGATAACTTTTTTTTTTAGCAAGAAATCACTTTTAGAGTTTATATAATGACAAACCAAAATAAAAAAACAGTATTTTCTTCTTGAAAATAGTGGCAATGATGAAATGAAATGAAATTTCTTATTTGTTTCCTTGTAATCTGCAAAATTTAAAATCTTACATTTTGCTTGATTCCAAATTTCTCTTCAATTAGTAATTCATGCTCAATTAGCAGGAGTTAACTTTATAAAAATAATAAAAAGTATAAACATCTATTCATAACTTTACAATCTAAAACAATTATATTTAAAACTAATACATTTAACAAAAAATGTTTTACAAAATCTACGTTGTTCTCTGGTAACATAATAACTCCACGACGTGCTAAAAAGTAACTAATATGCAACTAGAAAAGACAACCAAAATGTTTTTATTTGCTTCAATGAGTTGTCATTGTTAACATCTTAGTTAAGAGCTAACCCCTCAACAAATATTAGCATGCAGGTAGCTCTTTTGTTTCTGGGATTTTGACTCATGCTTTTTTTTGTCACTCAGAAATCTCACATATTATTTCTGTAAACTGTTGAGCTGCTCTCTCAGTTTGGGGTCACGACCCTGAGAGCTATGATTTCCACAGGAATCAGTGTTGCCTTTCACGCTACATTTTTACACTTCCTTCTTCAGCTTTTGGTGTTTCTCAAAACAGAAACTCATGTTTCTGCCGTTGAGTAAAAGTTACTCGATATGACCCACCCCCCTGCAGTTAGTCCAGTTGGTTGGCTATTTTAGTTCCCCTGAAATTGAGGGTATCTGAGCTTTTCAGAGGCTTCCAGACAGTTTTTTTTGCTGTTATTGATGTTGAACTGTCTCAGATGCACCTTTGGTTTTTCAATCAAACAGAAGGTCTCACTGATTTATTCTCCATCTACTTGAAGTACAAGAGATGTAGGGTTTAGTCCTATGGCAGTTCTTTCGCATTCTCCCATTTGTGCTTTTGTTTTATGCTCCCTGAAGCAAATCATTGCTGGACGCCATGTTTTTGATGCACTCCTTTCCCGCCCTTTTTTTTTTTATCCTGGATTTTGGTTTTAATGCTGACTAGTCCATAGGTTCCCTGCAGTCCCAGGATGTCGGACTTATCTTGAAGCTTTCCGTTGACTGTGAAATTTGGGGGTATCCTTCTCCAGTCGTCAGGTTATGACACCAGTTCAACCTCAGATCACAGCGAAACACTTTACTCAAGGGGCATAAAAGTGCTTTTTTCCTAAGAAAAACTGCTCAGGAAGTGTTGTAGCCTTGAGTCGTCAATCCAGCCTGTAGGACACTTCTCAAAGTAGACTTTGAATTTTGGAATTCTTTTTCTCCAACTCAAATAGAAGTATGACAAGGCGTAGCTGTTCTTGATTATTTGTCCAACCCGCAAGCCCAAAACTGTCTAGAGTCCTTTCTTCCTTGAAAATGCCACTTTTTCCTCCAATGAATAATTCTCACTAGACTGAGTCTAACAATAGATTTTTGGACAACCATTACTGGTGATAGTAATTAAATAGCAGATGATCATAATTAATGTCAGCGCTGTGGTGTAAGTAGAAAGTGTAAGTGAGTAACATGTTTACGCTACTTTGCTTCCTAAATGTCACGTCACACAAACTTAAACACTTACCTTTGATCATGTTTCAAGCAAGTTTAACTTTTCAAATCAAATCTTGATAGAAAACAATCTGTAAAATACATATTTGTAAAAGTGGAACATAATGCAATCTGTGTTTTTCAAAAATCTACTGTTAGAAAAGGAGACTTATTTCATTTTTTGTGAATCTTTAGAGTTTTTGTTCGCTAATGGATACGGCAAAATGGAAATTTTTCATTTTTTATAAAGCACCATGAAAAGACTTCTAATATGATCACTCAAGAAGAACAAGTAATTATGATTCAAATGACAAATGAGAAGCTCCCATCCATGGTTCATAAACTGTATTACATTGTGCTATTATTCTTGTGTATTCTCAGGACTAATGACGAAAAGAGAGTATCTGCAGAGAAAAATCCTTAATATTGGTCAAAATGTTCTAGATAGGGAATAGCATTTTTTTTAAATCTAAACATTAAGGTTTCTTAAACTCCTTCAATTTCTTTAAGAAGTTTAAGAATGCGTTGGATCTTCCTGAAAAAAAGCTATTAAAAAAGTGTGAAACTCCTAAATGATCATGTTTGTGCTCATTAACGTGTGAAATTCGCATAAAACCTGTGTGTGAAGTAAAGTTAAAGAGGAAACAAAGGATTTTCTGTCAGCAGCTCGCTGCACCAGTTTATAAGGACAGTTTTAACCAAGAGTCAAAGTCTCACCTCCTCCTCTCACTGTCCTTGACACACTTACCCAAGGTGGACTTGCTGGCCCTATCAGCTGGTGCTGTAGACGTCCCATAGGGGGGCGAAACACCCTGCAGCCCTCCAGCATCTATCTCCTGGTCCCGTGTGCCTCTGTGTGGCCCCTTAACATGCCTCGGGCTGTCCATTTGACATTCCCCTCTATAGAAGTGATTAATGTCTGTTTACTTCAGAGACGCAAAGGAATTTCCCAGCCTGCAAATGAAAAGGAGAGATAAGAAAGAGTTAACGAAGAAGGGATAAAACACTATAATTATGTGGACAGTATACTGAAAGATGTGAAAATGCTGAATATGTTTCATGAATCTGTTTTTGGAGCTGAGGTAAGCAAGGGATGTTTGGGGGATTTGAAGTAGCTATCCAAAGATTTAGAGGAACAGAATTGAGTCACAAAAGGTAATGGGAAGAACGAAAAACAGCTTTGACTACATTTTTATGAAACTCTGGATCACTAAGGTCCTTTATTATAACCACCAGGTTGACCTACTGCTTATTTCTGAAAGCTGCATGAGAAAAATGGAGAACAAGCAAAACTTAAAACATGCTGCTGTGCTTTAACCTGTTTAATTCAACAAAATCGTCTTGCAAATATAAATGCTGATCTGAAACTGAATAGGAATTGTGCATTGTGTTTTCTATTGTAACATTGTTCCCAGTGGTCTTTTAGTTATGATTATGCAGTTTTAGACAAAATCAAAAACCCTGTGTTGTCTTTTAGGGCATTTTTCTTCTAGGGAGAGCAGCAGGAGCTGGGCTGTTGGCGCAGAAGTTAGCCGCCTTTAATTTCCCATCAGCCCTTTGTTTAGGCTTTTCTCCACAAGCTTATAGCATGTCACAACCCCAAGCTAACTTAATAAATATCGGAGTTATCTAGCCGTACAGTTTTGAGCCAGATGGCAGCTCAGACGAGGAAAATGAAGACGTTAACGGATCTATTCATTTGCAAATGGCTGCTTCAGAATTGTAGCGGAGGAAGGAGACTTTGGCCCGCCCGTGGCAGTTACTGCGTCACAAACCCAAGTTTTTTCAGGCCGCAGGTTTTCATCTGCTTCTGATCCAACATTATTTGATTAAAGAAACTCTCAGAAATGCCATTTTATATTTTATATAAGTCCTCCATTATGAGAAAAATGCCACAAGTGCATGTTAAAAACATTAGAAATACAATTTTCATTCAAGTGGGTCTTCAACCAAGACTAACAATTGCTGGTAAAATGCTTCAATATCAAATAATTCTTTAGAATTAAAAGGCACAAAATCCAAAGTAATCATCAACAATAAATAGTAAAACTATTATCGTACAGCCACATCAAGCATTCACTTTTGTTAAATTAAAATATTCCTGCAACAGTCCCACCGTCCTTGCATGCTCATGGTAGTATTGCCATCTAATTCTGCAAACTAATGTCACCTTTTTCTGAATTATAAGTCTCTGAAAATATTTAAGTAAATGACAAATATACATGACTTTAAACTATGATCTAGATTAAGATCAAATTTAACAAAAATTACTATAAGTTTTGGACTAAGCTGCAGGTGTAGATGCATTGCAATGCAGGCCATCACTGCAGGGTAAAAATAACTTGGTTTACAGGTAAAAGACGAAGGTCTTCCTGTCCTGCTTTCTAATTTTTCTCAATGTTTCTACATGAGTAGTTATGTTTTATGGTAATAATTCATATCAGACTCTAATTTTCTGGCTACATGATCGCAGAGACATGTTTTAAAGTGAGTTAAAGTGGACGCTTTGATCAACTGCAAGCAGAGGAGAAGAAATAAGATGTGTGGTGGGGAGGAGGTAATCTAAATCTGCAACAGTTGGGCTCTCACCTTCCTCCAGGCAGAGTTCAAAATGAGAAGCCTGAACTATCAGTAGTGTTGAGGGCGGGTCAAGGCCTGGCTTGCATCAGCAGTCAGTCACAGAGGAGCAACCTTGGTGGTCCAGAAATGCTGCTGGATCTTTGGAAACAATCAAGCCAATCAGTGAACACAATGCACTGCAAAAATTTAAATCTTAAGATTTAACATTTTTCCAAGAAAGATTTGAAACTATTTTAAATGTATAAATATATATACAAACACACATTTAAAATGTCCTAGCACACTGTGGCACCTACATAAATGTTCCTCGTCTGAGCTGACATCTCACACAAAACTGTACGGCTGGATTGCTTCACTATTGCTCAGCATTTTTGTTGCACTGGTGATGCTGAGTTGGGGGTGAGAGGGTGTGTAAGCTAGGGGAAAAATGTGAACCATAGACTGTAGAATCACCGGACAGCTTGACCCCTCCCCTCTCGCGTTCCAAACAGGAAGTACCTGCTGGCTCCAAGAAGCCAACATCCTAGACTTCCTTTGAGAAATAAGCAGCTTTTACTCAGTCATTCTGTTTGTCAGAATAACCAGTCTTGCTCTGATACATTTTTCCTATTCTTTCTTTATCGCAAGTTATTCATGTTATAAACTGACCAATCAGATGATTCAATGCAAGCATGTGGTGCCTGCTGGCCCCCACCTCAAATGTTTGATTGACAGATTCTCCCAAGCTGCTTTCAGTGGAGAAACAAGCAATCTCACTCCTGATTGGTGACAGTATTTGCACTAGAAAGGTGACTCAGATCGACTCTGACCAATCACTGTTGTCTGGCTCCAAATGGAGGCAAATTTCTAATAAACTCCTGCTGCTCTGCAGAAAATATGTCCTAGCAAATGACAGGTTTTTGATTATGACTAAAAACTGCATAATCATAACTAAAGGAGCTCAGGGAACGCTTTTAAAATGGATCAAAAGATGACCGGAGTGGGACTTCAATAACACCATAAGCTATTAGAATAAAATGCAGTTCTGCGAGGTGACTATATTAGATCTAGACGGATGATGGCATTTCAAGGAAAAAAAAGAAATGAAGTGCAGCAGACATGACTCAATCTGGATGACTAAATACAAGCAAATTAATGCTAAAAAATAGCAGCAATACTCAGAGTGGGCAGGCCAGAGACATTTCAGAAGTGAATCAGTGGAATGGAGTGAAGCAGTGGAAAATGGCAAGGCAGCGGAAATGAAGAAGAGTTTGGTGCAGAAACTGGGCTAATAGGCCAAAGAGACTGACTTATGTCCGTCTCCATAAACTAAGCTCCATCTCTAAAGTCTCTGATTCTAAAGCAACTGTGATTGATTCCACATCCCAGCTGTATTCCTCTGCATAATTTAAGGGAAGTAAAGTTACTGCACTGATCGAGCAACTGTCCTGTTGCAGCACACTCCTTGTGGCAGCTGTGTCTTTGGTTCTGTGTTTTATAAGGCGGGGGGCTTCTGACGGACAGGCGAATCGATATTTTGACTTTGGCCACAGGATTTTCTCTTACAAGAGGAGAGATGGTAATGGAGGAGGACTGTAAATAAGTGGAGGGTTCTTGACAAATGAATCCATTAACATTTGCCTGTGTCGCCTGGCGAGCAGATTTGCTGTTTTATGGAGCAGGAAAAAAGAGCTTGTAAATCTGAGGGCGCTGTAAGGGTGAGGAGCTGAGAGCAAGCCGAGGAACACATCTCCCATGATGCAGCACTTTATCTCTCTCCCAAATGGCATCTTTATCTGCCTAAATTAAGTTTTGATTCCTTGCCACATATGGAGCTGCAAATCACTTTTAATACTGATATCCAGAGCGGCAGTAAAGTGTGCCCAAAGCGATGGAAAGCTGCTTTATTATGTGGCACGTAACTGGCGTTGTCACTGTTCACTCTCTCTGTGGTTGATGGTTGTAAAAGGAGAAAAATAAACTGCCTCAGTTTTGAGGGTAAATCATATTTCTCATTATTTTGTAGGTATTTCTTCTGTTTCAGCTGTGCGCTACGAGGCAGAACGCACCTTTAGATTTCAACGTGTTGCTCTGTGGATGAGAAAGAACATCCCCTTAAGGATCCAAATTAATAGCTGTGATTAAGTTCCAATTCAATTTTCATTTGGTGATGTTTATCTTTGAAATTAGAAAAAGCTTGGACACATTTGGTGTGGTAACAGGAAGTGGTGCTTTCATATAAAGAAGGTGAAAAAAATAGATGCACTGCTTCCATATAATCATTAGTCTGCTGGTGTAGCTCTCTCTTTTTTTCTTTTCTATCAATCTGTCTGTCTCTCTGTCTAATTGATCCACAGCCTAATGCTCGAGACAAAGCCCCTCTTGGCGCTTTGCAGGAGTGGGAGATGTCTGACATGTAGAGTGCTGAGAGGCTTATCTCACGCCAGACATAAAGTATACTTTCAGTATATGTTAGAGCAGGAAAATATAATCATATGTACACAAATTTCCTTCAGTGTAATCTCAGATTTGCAGAAGTATTTCAGTTTTAAAAAAACATTCAAAATGAACGCACCACTTCCTCATCACAACCACAATGAATCAGAAGAAATGTATTAAACCATCACTGTTATAAATGCTCTTTCTGAGCTGCAAAGGTTACATGATGCAGGTTAATCGAAAACATGTCAAACACGCCATTAAATTGCGCGTTTCTTAGGTGAGCGGACTTTGAGCAGACTTTCCTTTGCAAATCTACTGATACTTATACCAAGATAAACAAAATGTTCAAGTAATTTCATAGACAGAGAGACCCATTATCACAATAACTAGCATTTGTGTGTGTGTAGACGTTATGCACAAAAGAAGACGGTACCACAGAAGAAGAAGAAGCAACATGGTGGAACAGAAATGAAAAGAACTGAAAAAGGAACTCCTTGCAGGAGGACTACATTTTCTTGAATAAAAAACTGGTGTAAACTAGATGGAGTTCAATAAATCGCAGAGATTTTAACTTTAAACTTTGCTTTAAAGTATAAAACAAAATAAACAAAACAGGTAGGTACATCTTGAAACCAATTGAAGTAGTTAACCTTAAGTGAATCCTTCATAATCTTAACATAGACTAAAAAAAAAGGTCTTTGGAATTTGTTCAGTAACTTTTTTTATTTTAAAAAGGAGTAAGATCTTTAAAAAAAAATCAACAATATAGACAAACTCACCCATCCACTTCCAACAAGAAACAATCTTTGATACAACAGGTACATTTATATCAAATTAATTTAAAAACTTGAATCCCTTTCCTGCCTCTTTGAAATTGTTGCCATTTAAATATTGATTAAAGACAGAAATATCTTGATTTTATTTGACACCAAACACCTTAGCTAAAATATTAAATAATATTAAAATAATGTCAAAAGATAATTGATACATTTGTTTCCAATGAATTAATATTTAATAGCTCCCCTAAAAAACCTGTTTGAGATACAGCAGTGATGCCTAAAAACACATGATACTGACCCGGAACTACTTTCTGTATCATTTACAATCTTGTGTTTGACCGCAACACAGACAGAACAACTGTGATTTTAATATACACTCCAGGACTTTTAGGGACATCTTGGTAATTATATCTTATGTTCTAAAAAATCTATTTTTAGATGACAAATAAATGCAATCTGTCTGTGTTCATGAATAAATTAAACATAATTCCACAAACGTTTAAAGACTTGCACATTGGAGAAAAACATTGTGAGACCAACACAACAGAGTATGTTCAATCAGACTCACATTTGCACGACACAAAAAAGAACATGCTTGTAGATAAAGTTCATTTGTCTGCAGTTTTCTGATGAATTTTGTTTTATTTTGAAACAGATCTCACCAGAAAAGCATGTTATTGCTAATGACCACTGTGCACAATGTTGCCACTTCACAATAAAATCTCAAACACTTTCCACATCTGCCCTCCAATGTAGAATAGCAAAATGTTCAAAGTCAGCACCAGGAAGTTGAGGAACCAGAATGTTATGGTGCTGCAAGACGAGCCTGTTTGTGTAAATAAAGCAGGACTTTTAAAGGACTGTTCTCTTCCTGTATTACTTTGCACTTCCAGCATCTCAGACATAGCTGTCCTCTCAGGGTTGTTATGGTTCTCTACAGTGTCAAATTTCCTGAGACTAGAGTGTCCATCTAGCAGCCATTCAGAGGGTAAAAATCTATCTTTCCTGACAAAGGTGTGGATGTTAGGGGAGTTATTTGCTGAAAGGATTGTGTTAACAATCCACGGGCACTTACGCATGAGTATTACTGTGATATGCAGGCTTTTTGCACCGTGCACTTATGGAATATCCGCTCTCAAAAGCTTACGGAAAGGTAACAGTTCATGTTTTAGCTTACATTTATATTTTATTCTTTAAAACAAATAAATAAAGTAAAAATGGTAGGCTTCAATTTTGAAAGAGATATCTGATTTCATTGAAAGAGCTTTAAGAATACATCCCAGCTTCTGACCCTCGGAAATCAAAACTTTTTAACAGGATTTCCCAGCTCTACAATAACAGCCGACTTGGAAAACATTGAATTTAATTTCAACTCGTTGACTCGCTCTGAATGCTGCTTTCTGTTCTCAAAATCTGCACCTCAAAGTCTCACGAATAAAGCCACAAGAGAATGTCAAAACTTCAAGTTAACAGGCCACAAATAAATAAAAAGTGAATTACAAAGGCAGAGTGTAGAAGGACATTTCAGAAAGCACACATTGCTTAACCTTGAATTGATGGGCGTCAGCGGCGTAGAGCTTCAGTGTGTCACTTTTCTCAGTTGGCAAAGAAAAGTAAAATGTGAAGATCACCAGAACTGAATGAATGAGAAGCAGTAACAGGAATCCAGTTTAAAGAAATTCTGGTTTTGTGAACACATGTCATGTTAACAATGCCAGTATTTGCTATTAATTCAGAACCAACCTTAGAAAATTGACATTAACATTAACTTTTAGTGTCCACGTGCTCCGTTTAAGTTGTCATCTTAATATGATTCTTTAAAAAAAAAAGTGCTTTTGAGAAAATCCATATTTGCATATTTTTCGATTATTCTAAATTCGGAGTTCACTCAAATTTGGGAATCCACATAACATAACATTGCAGCTACAATTAGGAGAGAAAGCTTTATTTATAACACTTTTCACAAATATGTTCCAAAGAGGAAGGGCTCTACCGTCTTTCAAATGTAGGACAAGAAAATACATTTCAAAAAGAGAGGTAAGGGAAATTAGATTTTTTTTCTTTAGTTAAAAGGTGTTTAAAAATTCAAAAAAGCATTAATTATTGTTTTTTTTTTAGTTTTCCACAAGTTTGTTAATAATGGTTTACTTTAGAATCAGAAATTGATTTTAAAAATGTGCCTTTTTCCACAATGGTTCATCCTCTGATAGTTTAAAAGCAGAGTTTTTGCTCGAGTTGTTTTTATAAAATCTACAATAAAATCTATAAAGTTTGATGGTCTCCACTATTCACGTGTCTTTTTTAATTATTTATCAACCATGAATGTCTCTGGTATTTTCAAGGTTAATCCACTTCAAAGTCAAAAATAAAGCACAGCTCCTGAAGTCAAAGTGACTGGATTTACAGTTTTGTGTCAAAAGGCAAAGGGTGTCCTCTGATTGTACAGCATTACTCATTGTCTGCACTTTGGGTACCATCTTAGTTCTTACTTTTCTAGTTTTACCCTTTTCTCCTTCTTATCGCTGGTTAAAATGAACAGATTGAACAGATAATCTCAACAAAAGGAAATATAAGTCTGGTAGATTCAATTTTCCAGCTTCGTCACCATTCAGTAGAATAATTTTTAAATATAGATATTTCTTAAATAGTTAAAATATATTTACCTGTCTGAGTTGCAACCCTGAGACAAAATACACCATGTTGTTTGAGTTTTTGCTGAATTGGAGAAGCCAAAAATGTACCTTTCTGCTTAGAACAATGATAAGCAACTCTGTTTTGAATTTACATGCAAATTAATTTTAGCTTGAAAGCACATGTGACGCAATTCAACAAGACAAAGACACTCATTAAACAACAAAGGACATCTATAGGAATAATTGATTTCTGTAAATATCATGGAACATATTTTAAAAGAGCTCAAAAATCTGCCACAGAGACTCTGATTATCGTTTGTTCTATTTTAAGTGTCTCCAGTGGTCTTTTTATGATGATTAAGCCATTTTTAGCCATAATAATAATAATAAAATACCCTGTGTCGTTTTCAGACATAAATTCTGCATAGCAGCTGTAGTGCATCTGAAAATCACCTCTTAATTGTGGGTGTCACTGCATTTTTGTCTGCTTCTGATTCGAACCATCTGAATAAAAAAACATTCAGAAATGCATTTAAGTTTAATTTATATGCGTCCTACATGTTCAGTAAAAAATACCAAAAAAACTTGTTAAAAACACCCAAAAACACATTTTTCATCAGATTGGGTCTTTAAAATAAAAGAGGACTCAAAACCGAACCTTGAAGAACTCCATAAAACATTTAAGTTGCGTCATTCACACACACAAATAAGATTTGTTTCTGAAGCAGGAGGGAAAAACAATTCCCAATTCATTTCCTAGCTATCTAACAATGTTGTGTAATCAACACACCAAACAATTTCCTGCAAATCCTTATCAACATGGCAGCAGAGGTGATGATTCTGCCTTCCCACGGCCACACAAGACATCGACAAGGGAGGCAATTGCAGAAAAACTCAACTTCCCAAATTAGATTCATATTTTAAAAGTTTCATTTGGTGGCAGAGATAGTGTGAAGTTCATATTTCACTTTAATCACAGTGCCGGGTATTACTCAGACATCTGTCGCGCTTATATAATTACCCATCAGACTTCCATCAGCAGCATGAAACAGACTTTTTTGCTGCATCTATCTTTGTCTCTCCGTCTGTATGATTGTGCGTCTATTAGCCTGAGCTCAATATTGATCACTGTGACATGCTGCCTGTGCTTTTATATGACAATTAGAGAGGTTACAGCAAAGGGAAGAGTGCAGCAGCTGGATGGCTCAGTTTGCTGGGTGAAGGACTGGCACACAGGAAACCTGGGTTTGCTTCTCAGGGAGTGCAATGAGCTAAATCCAGTGTGTGTCATTAGACAAAACCCCCCATACCCAGAAATAGATTTACTCAACTTTGTTTTAAATATACTTTTTAAAAACTAAAATTAAGAAAGTATACTTTTAGTTTACTTTTTAGGTACTTGTCAGAGATAAACTCACAAGTTCATTAGTTCACACTGAGTATGCTTGGTACACTTGTAGTATAATACTTAGAATTATACTACACGTTTAAGTTTCCCAGGGATGAATGTGCAAAATGTAAGAAAGATCATAAGAAATGCAACAACAAAAGCTACAAGCAGCATCAGCAGCAAAAAAGAGCATAGATGTAAAAAAAAAAAGTATAATTTGTTTTCAAACATTTTTTAAACTATAAAACTTTTTAACGTAACTTTTAAAAAACATAAATATAAATAAAAACAGAAAAAAACATTATTTCAGAATTAATCAACTTAAACCTTAACTGTAAATATTTTGTTCTCCATAAAAGTTATTCTGTCAAAATGTTACAATAAAAAAGTAAATGTTAAAAGAACAAAACAGTGAAAATTAGTTACTTTTATGCCATTTTATAGTTTTTAGAAAAACGTATAAATGTCCCTAAAGATTTTGCTCTCCATTAAATATATCCTGTCAAAATTATGCAAATATGAAGATGCTACAGCACAAAACAAATGAAATAAAAATAAAATCAAGTTCTGTTTTCTTTGCTCGTGTGGCATTTTTTTTTTTTTAAAACTGGTCTGCTGGCATTGTTTTTTAGCATCAAGTTGGTTCATGTTTGGTGGGTTTGGTTCTGTGTCTTTGTGAAACCTATCAGAGTAATTTGATTTTTGAAGCCTGTCATTGAGAATATAATTTTTAAGCATTAATAAAACATCCATCCATCCATCTTCTAAACCTGTTTGGTCCCTTTGGTGTAAAAATCCTTCCAAAAACATCTAGACATTCATAAACAAATGGCCTATTGCTCATTTATGGACATGTAGCTGTTGCCTGCATCACATTCTTTCATTTTAGTGCATGTCAGAAACCAACGTCAAATAAACAACAAACGTAAGAAATACACATTACATGGGAAATACATGTAATAAAAATATCTACAATGTAACTCAGCTTTGGGTACATGTCGTTTTCAGTGACTCGATCAGCAGGTAGTTACAAATCCAACGTGGAAAATCAATGCGAGCGTTCTCGTCCTGAATTTCCATACGTTTTCTGAACCCACTGTACCCCTTTTGGGGCCTTGGAGTTGCTGGAGCCTTTCCTGGCAACTATTGGGCGAAGTTAGGATGCGCTCTGGACAGGTCAGGAGTCTATTGCAGGGCCCATGGGGCAGGAGCCTGCTCGCTCGTTACGCCGGCCCCGGGGTGGCAGAGCTCGCCCTAACACTATGCTTGTTCCATGGCAGCTGGATGGCCATGGAGAAGGCATGGAGAAGCCGCCTGCTCGGGCTCCCCGAAGCTTATGATATTTTTTCCCATTGTCATTGAGAGAAAAATGAAAAGATTCCCTTATTTTATTTTCCCATTCTCAGAACTAGGGTGCAACAGCAAGTCTTCAAACTGGGTCCTAGAGTCAGAAAGTAGTGGTGTAAAGCGGCCGTCATTCAGAAGCAGCTCCCTGACTGAACCTCACCATACATGAGAGTCTGAATGACCTTATGAACCCAGACATAGAGATGTGATTACCCATGCTTTTGTAGAGCTCTTTAAAACAATGATCTCTAAACATTCCCATACCGCTCCATGCAGCAAACAGGTTAAAAAACATTTGGCAGTAGCTCCTCCCACACACATTTTTGGACAGGCAACACATTTGGCGCGTGAGTCGCGTTCAGTGTGAACGCAGCTTCATTCTGGGTCTCCCTGTGTCCCCAGATAAACCACAGGGTTGTGTTGGGGGTGAAATTCTCTGCCAAACCGCCTATTCGAATGAATGAAAGCTGATTCGCTGTGGCGACTCCTGACAGGATGTTCCTGGATAAGTGATGCCCTCCCACAGCAGCACGTGCCTCAATTAATTAGGAGAAATTGGAAACACCTGTTGGCAACGGATGGGGGAGGGGCTAGCACACATTTGAAGATTCAGTCTTTATGTATATGTGCGTATAGCATTTATTTAACTTCCTTGTGCAGATTCTTCTCAATACTATTTGATACTACATCCACGTTTCTCCCGGCTTCCATTCCTCGCCGCTGTCCGGGCCAGGTTTTCACGCAGCGCCGCCACTTGCCGGAGCCCGTGGATTGGCTGGAGGAGCAAGGTAACCCGCAGAGACTGCTCCTCCGTCCTCCGCTCTCAGTCCCGTCAGCGCAGCGCGCAGGCTCAGAGACGCGCGCACCCTCATCTCCCACACGCGTGGACAGATTCCACTGACTTGACTGTATGAAGGAGCATGAATTTGCCTTCAAGAGAACGACCTCACAAGTCAAGAAAGACCCCTGTATTTTGAAAGTGGGGGGGAGGTTGGACGCAGATTTCGATGCA
The DNA here is from genome assembly GCA_014656515.1 of Oryzias celebensis. Lineage (NCBI taxonomy): Eukaryota > Metazoa > Chordata > Actinopteri > Beloniformes > Adrianichthyidae > Oryzias > Oryzias celebensis. Next base: position 12,618,137 of record BNCR01000012.1, read on the forward strand.
ACATCTGTCCTGACGGAGGGGCGATGCATCCAGCTTCCAATCCATAAACTATCACGAAAACACACCGCGCCGGATATACTCTGCGTAAAGCCACATCTTGGACCGCGAAGGGCTGTAGTTGCGCCACGGCGCGTTTGTTTGCGCTTTTGGTCGGACTGGCTCGCAAGCGCAGTTTGACTCTTTGATTACCGACGGGCGCGCAACCTGACCGAGAGGACGCAAAAGAGCGCCGAGATCCTCGTCTGAGATGCCGACCTCATTCTGGCTCCTGCTCTTTCTCTTGTTGGACGTCGCTGTGGCTCAAGGTAAAAACTTTAAAGGCTCTCTCTTGACCTGTGAACTTGGCCGCACTCTCGGTCAAAGTTTGGGAAAAGTTGCGGCACGGGGAGCAGAGGACAAAGGAGAGGGGTGACAGAGGAGCGCATTCTGTGACAGAGCTGATGGAGACGTGTTCCCCCAGATTACTGCGAAACATAAGACTATAACAAATCATAAAGGGTTAATAAAAAATAATAATATTATTTGGAAATGAGAATAAATCTATTCGGTGCCATTTTATACTAGGAAAAGTAGTGCGCTTTATCCAGACTTAAAGGATTCCTTTTAAAATGCGTCATTTTTACACATGGACAAAACGCTATTTTAACTAAATCATGAAATTACTTCAAACAAATGGAAGCTTGTTTACCAAGTTCTTTTAATGAAAGAAAACTGAGATAAAACGTCAACAACCTGAAGCCATTTCCTGAGTCAAATTAACAGAAGAGCTGATGTGCTACTATAGTCCTCTAGTGTGTCATGGTTCATTTTTGGACTGAACCATGTCCAGTTTTTTTTTTTTTTTGTAATTGTCAAAACAAAACCTTTTCAGGCGACACTGAAAATGTGAATAGTCCAAACCTATGTCCTGGAGAGGGCATGGAGCTCGTGCAACCTTATCTAGCGGCTCCAGACTTTTATCTCTCTCCTACATTGTTAATGAGCAGAAACGGGGAGAACCAAATCCAGCTGCAGACCCGTTTCTGAAGGGCAGGGTGGAATGACATAATACCCTTCCCTACACCCCGGAGAGCTCTGTGTCATTGACTACAAGGGAATATGAACAAGGTTCTTCTCTGTCCATTAAGAAGTCAATACAGCAGAAGAACATTGCTTGAGCCTAATTAATGGGCTTAGTTATTTTGGGACACTGATGAGCTGTACACATTTCCAAATCGCTTGAGAGTCACTTCTTCAGTGTAAAACTACTGATGATTAAAGTGGTTCACTTACTCAGCTGTTCCTTGTGACACCATTCCTTCCCTGCCTGTTTTGTTTTTCGGTTTTGAAGCTTGTTTTTGCAGATTTTTAATTATACTTAAGGAAAAAAAAAAATCAAATTTTATGGGTTTGAGCTTGAACAAAGACGACAGGATGCGACAAGCTGACGAGAGCTTGGCGACAGGAGCTTGATTGGAAATCTTTGGTGAGAGAAAACCTGATATTTTCACAGCAGTAGATCTGCACACTACTGTCCATGGTGTAGAAGTGGATGAAGGAGTTCAAGTTGTCATGGGAACAGATGCTGCCTTTTAAAAGGTAGATATGGTTTTAGTTGTAATTAGTTAATTAGGAATATTAAGGTTGAACACCCTGTCCAAGGAATCAAAGATTTTGCTTCTTCACATTATTAAAGTGTCAAGAAAAATTACCTTATTGTGGGCGTGAGAAGCTCAACTTATGAAAGCAAGAACAAAGAAAACCTAATTTCCAGTGTTTTTTTTATTTCTTTAGGATTTTCATGGCTGACCTTAAGCTTGACATTTACAAAGCGCACTTCTGTTAGTGTGGACACATTGATGCTGCTGGCTGGCTTGGGATTAGTTCAGTTTTTCCGTAGTGCTGCCTTTACGCCTCTCCACTCCTCTCACGCCACACTGCTGTTTCTGCTGCGTCTCTGCTTTCTGATGATGCGTCCTCTGAGGATTGTTTATGGAGAGGAAAGTTAAAGGATATTTGATACATGGACCACAAAGTCTTGCGACTCCAGAGCGCAGAAAGATGTTATTATTTACCGTACACGGCACTCCCATTCAGAGCAATCTGTGCAAAATGATACTTAAAAATGTGAAGGCTACTTACAGCAGACTCTTCAGCTGTTTGTGTGTTTGAGGAACCAGAATCCCAATTCTTGATGTGCAAGAAATTGAAGTTTTACCAAAGCTGAATGAAATGAAGATGGAATTGTGTACGAACAAGTGAAAAGACTTACCAGTATCTGCATATTTTGCATGAGCAGGTCAGAGGAGAAACGGGTTGCTAACAGAGACACAGAGGGAGCATTGTAGCGAGTAATAATTACTGTGAAAGTGGCTGCTGAGTTTGCTTCTGTGCTCCACTTGATGCCATATATTGTTGTTATGGAAGCAAAAAAAAGGTCTGCTATATTTAAGTTTCTAGACTCTGTACGGGTGATGGTGGTCTGTGCTGTAATGGTAGAGAAAAATACTGTTGCTGGCATTTTTTGGATATAATCTATAGGATTGCTGTTGTTCACTTTTTTTTTAGTTTCTGTTGTTGTTGTTTTACTAAAATAAACATGAAAATGTTTTCAAATTGATTTAATTTTAACCAGTGGCGGAGCTAGAACATTTTATATGGGGGCTGAAGACTTTGGAAGGGTGGCAAATGAGGACACCAAAATGGACGGCCATTACTAATGAAAGGATCAAAAATATGCATTTTCAATAATTTGATTATTATTAAAATTAAAAAAGAAGTTTTTTTTTTTTTATCTGAGGTGCAACTGTTAATGCTTAAAAACTTGAATTGATTATTTTTTAAATGTGTTAATTATTAAACTAAAATTCACTCAAAAATTGTGGGGGCAAAGCTTTTTGCTCCAGGGACAGCTGGTGCCCCATGTCCCTCCCGTTGCACCGCCCCTGATTTTAACCCATTTATGAACCTTTCTTTCATTTGACAGATTGTGGAACAAATGTGTCCAAATGTCTGATTGGTACCAATGGTAATAATGAAATTACAGAACACAGATACCCAAAGGTTTCAAATAAAACTTAATTATGTTAGAAAAATGCACTGTCTTGGGCCAAAGAGGCTTGTGCGAATCTATTTTTTTCTAAAGGACATTTCTGAAATTAAAAAGTTAGGATTCATAAAATAACAGAATAAAAGCACGGAACAAACACTGGAAGCTTTTCATATTATCATCCAAAACATATGAATCAGAAAACATTTCACAAAACACACAACAGTATTGCAGATGTAAAATTGCTGTGAGCCAATGAGAGAAAAAATGTCAAGTAAAAGGCTCCAAAATAACTATGGATACATTTTTTCCATCCTAATGTCTTACTTTTAAAGTAAAATGCCTCTTTTGTGAGTCTGGAAGTATTTTAGTACCTTTTAGTTTAAAATGAAAGCAAACAAACCACACAGGTTTACAAAAAGGTTACGGAAGAGGTTTCTTTTTCAGCATAAACCACATTTTGGAGATTCCCACTTTTCATGGAGGGGATGTTGACTCCCACCCTCAGAGCATTTTGAAACAAAGAACACGTCTCACAACTTCCCAGAACTTCAAGTTGGCAAACTTTGCAAAAAGAAAAAACAGATAATTCAGATGTGGAACGGCAGCTGATGCCTCTGACCACCCTGTGGAAGGGATGCCTCTTCCAGTTAGTATTTGTAAATATTTATTTTTTGCCTTATTTCCTTAAATGCTGTTTTTTTTGTTGGATGTTTTCTTGCCGTTTCTGTTTGTTTCTCTCAGCCTGCATGCCTGGGAGCGCAGTAAACTTGAGGAGATCCTTAACAGCACTTGATTCCGTCGTGGTAAAATCTTGTTTCTTCCAGTAAAAGCGGTGGGGGGGGAGGTTGTGTGTTTGTGAGAGGGGTGTATGGGGGGGGGCTAGTAAGATGAAGGAGATTGCAAGGACGCAGGAAAGGGACAAGAAGGTAGAGAATGAAGAGGAGTCGGAACTGAAGGCAGACGTTGAGAAGGAAGAAGGGTGAAGTTGAGGTGTTAAAAACGGGGGGACAGGAATGGACAGGGGAGGAAAGCACAATGTCATTAATCCCCCCCCCCCGTGTGACACTCTTGACTGCAGGGGAGCTTCACAGCACAACATTCACTTCTATTAGCAGTCCATTAGCAGAACTCAGCACAAGTAGCAGCACTTGACAGTTAAGCTTGTGCCAAAATGGCTGACCTGCATCCCTTCACGATGCATGTTTTACCACCTGGATGTTTTGTCTTCTTTTGTCAAGTTTTTGCTTTATTACTTTGTTTTTTTAGGGTCATGGGCATCACACTAGAACATATTGTATGGAATTTAAAGACCCAACTCTCTGAGCTGGTATCTGACACAGAACTGTACAGGTGGATAGCTTCAATATTGCTCGCCATTTTTGTTGCACTGCTGATAACTGCTTGAAGTTGTGAGGCGTTGTAAGCAAGCGGTAGAGAGTGTAAAAAAAGGGATGACAGGAAGTGAGTGCAGGTGCCAAGAGTTCCACCCACAATTCAGAGGTGAATTTCTAATGAACCTCTGCAGCGTAGAAAACAACAGTTTTTTTAAATTTTATTTTTTATTTTGGCTAAAAACGGCATAATCATAATTAAAAGACAACTGGTAAAGATTTCACATTTTCAGGCTCTGGACAGTCTTCAGATCCTTTTCAAAATCCACCCTCCCCCATCAGTTCCTTAACTGAATGAAATGCAAGATAATGATTCTGAGGATGATGCGTGGTTGTGACCTGATTCCATACCTGTGATTTCTCCTTTGCCAGAAAATGGGTGTTAAGAGTTGAGCTGCATTAGAGCTCACCTCTCAGTGAAATGCTTGTTGGCCCTATTACCTGCTAAGAGCTCTGTGATTACAGAACTGTCGGCATTGGGTAAGTTGCAGGGGGCAGGGTGGACCACTGTCCCTGCTCTGGATCTGACGCTCATTTGTTATTAGAAATCAGAGCCAAAAGTCTGAAAATTGGGGTGGGGTGATGGAGAGGTGGACTTAGGCAAAGGGGACAGAGAAGTGATTACGAGTTAAGTGGCCCTTCTCATGCCATTATAAGCAGTGGGGCTGACAGAGCACATTATGAGTGAGAATAAGTACACATTCCACTCCTGCCCTTTAATTTGGCATCCTGGCCTTCCCCCGTGGTGTTTCACCACTAATGTCCTTTTACATTTTTCTGTTCCCAACAGGAAGTGAGTTAAGGACATGTCCTTGCAAGTATGAGTAAATGTAGGTAATTATATTTGTAATGTTTTTGTTGTGGCTTTTTAAGAGCTTAAAAAAGCATATATACCTTAACATCATTCTATATCCCGGAGGTGACCAGTCATTAGGTTTAAACAGGGCAATACATCAATGTTATGGAGTTTAACCTATAAAAAGTACTAAGAGGCCAGTTAAGTCAGTTAAGATGTATTTTTTTGCACCTTTACAGCAGACAAACATTTGTGTTGGCTTAGAGCGCTATGAACTGATCTTTTTTGCTCACGTACTTTCTTGCTGTCTCCAATCACTAGCAATTTCAAATTGTCCCACCCGTGTTAAGACATGTTTTCTTCAGACGTTATTGTAACTATAAAGCTACTATCTTCTCAATTGCCCTGTAAAAGGCACTAAAACAACCTACAGTTAGTACTATTGTACTAAGATTACTTTTCAATGCACCAAAATACAGTTGGGCGAGGATATTTAAGAACAGACCATGAGACTGGTGCTATAAATTGTTCTGCAGCTATAATACTGCAACCCCTGTACTAAGTCAAGATAAAGAAATTTGTGTTCATCTTTGGTCTAGAGTAGAAACTGAAAAGCATTCACACAAAACACACTTGTGCAAAAACTGCCTTTTTACTGCACCTAAAACCATACAATAAATTCATTTTCATAATTAAAAGACCACTGGGAATGATTTCCTGGCCATTCTCAAAACATTATAAATTGAGAAATTACTTTAAAAAATCTAGGTTTATAGTAAGCCCTGTTCACAAAACTGTCCTTCCTAAAACAGTGCAAACGAAACCTCCAGAGCGAAATTTGTGTCTAGAAAAAATAAACTGCATCCACCGCTGCCCGGTACAAATATCCATTTGGAAAAGAGAAACATTTCCATTGTCTTTATATGCGAAAAGATTCCCCTTTGATAAAGTTGGAAGACACACACGTGAATTTCATCATGTTAATATTGCCTTCGGGGCAAAACACGTTGATTGACACAAGGCCGTTTTGATGTTGAGTGAAAGGAATGGTTGCAGTCATACTCAGAAACTAGATGAATTTGAATGTTTATCTGAATATTAAATATATAAGATTCTAATAAAACATTAAAAAAAGAGCGAAATGAAATCATAAAAATGCTGATGGCTCATTTTCCTATCATGAACTGGGCAATAAAGTGTTTTTTAGTTTGGGTAGATATAGTGTAAAGTCAGTTTATAGTCTCTGTACAGAAGAACTATAGAGAATGAAAGACATTTCTTACTCTACTCTGTACTATCTGAATGTACATGAGTTAAAGTCAGACTGTCATACATTTTTGATGGGAACAGCTTTTACAATGTGAATCCAGTAATAAGTAAGTCGGTATTGGCAGTGACTCATCACACCTGAGTCACATGTGCAGCGGGAAATCAATTGAAATGTAATGTTCCAACAGAAAGAGAGGAAACCATCTCTATGAAAACACAGCCACTGCATTTCCCTCAGTTTGACTGATTGACAAACTTAAAACCTTAATCCTGGCTGTTGCCCTGTCTTGTGCTTTGAGCCAAAGCTTTACAGTGGAATGAGAATAAAGCAAATACATGAAAACCCTCCTTAAGGATATAAGCATTATTCATCTCCAAGAAACCCTCTTTAAATCCTGGTTGAAATTTAAATAAATAAATACCGCAAAGTGAAGGCGTCCAAATGCTTTTGTATACCTGTGGACTTATGTGTGCTTCATCTGTGCTTTGTGAAGACGGGTGGTGTTTTCCAGTCGATGTTTGGCAGGAGAGGGTCATGGTCTTTGTATGTCAGCAGAACAGAGAAGGGGCCAGGAGGGAGGGCATGTGGGCTATGGGACCCCCTGTCCCGACTGAAACGTGAGAGCAGGAGACCCACGCTCCCCATTTCCTGTCTCCACTTTATCAGCATCTTGCTCTCTGTTATTTCTGGTCTCTTAAAGCTTCTGATGAAAGCCTGGCTGCAGATAGACATTTGCGCCTCCTCCTTGCTTTTTATGGGACACAAATGAGGTACTTTATCCTCCTGTTCCCCTTCTTTATTCTCTTTCTGCTTCATTCATGTCTGCTTTTTTAGGTGCCACAAGTGACGTTAAAGTCTCTGGTTTATATTAGGGTTCCTTTAAAGGCAGGGTTTAGACGCCTAAAAGGATGATAGTGATGATAGTTCTACTTCTTCTAAAGAAATCTATTATTACAAGAAATTTGAGAAAGAATTTAGGAACAGATGGATAATTTTCCTGTACAGATGTATTGAAAATAATGATTTCCACCAGCATGAAACGAGAAAAAAAGATTGTCTTGTTTATATTTTCCCAGTAACCTTTTTTACGTTTGTCTGTAATTGTTTCTTTTGATTTGATCTGTTTTTGTATAAATGCATTATTGCATTTCTTTTTTTCTACTTTGCAGTGTGTGTTTGGTGTACACGCTTGAATTTTCTTTTTCAATAACAGCAGAGTTTGAGAAAGTATGCTTCAGAGAAATCTGTGTGAATACCAGACCATTCATCCCCGAGAAATCAATCTTTCTCATAATTCCGCTCATTTTTCTTCCATCTGTTATCTGCAGAGTTGCCAAACAGACTTTTAAACAGAGCAGATCATTACCAGAGGGAAGAATTAAATGTGTTTTGGAATGCCAGCCTGCAAAACTGTTGGTTTGGCCGATTTAAATCGGGTGCAAATTTATCTTTGAAAATGCTTGATGTTTTTATATGATTAATCCCTTCTAACTGTCCGTGCAGGCCGGTCAAGCACTAAAAGAAGCAACAAGTAAGTGCAAACGTACTTTCTTTAAAATAAAGGAGAAGGATTATGCAAACTTTTGCCGTATACCTTATATATGTAACTGAAGTCATGCTTGACTGGCTTTTTTTTATGGTAATTACTCTGTACAAGTCTCAGCACACGCAGAGGAATTTCTCACCACCTCGGAAAAAGAGGGGAAAAAAATAAAACAAGCTGAGTTAACTGCCACAACCTACCGACCTCAGCAGCACGCTGCGTTACCTCTTCCCCTCATTTTGGGCTTTTTCTGTGACTCTAGTAATAGTTTGCAACACAAGATTGCTGTTGGGTGTCAGCACTTTTCTTGGGTTTTTGAGTGCGTGTGTGCCATATCTCTATGATCAGTCCCTAGCGACTTAAGTACTGCCAGACAGTGTTTAACTGGGGTAAGCTCAATAGGTCTCATTTTAATGGGGCCCAGACAGAAGCCCCACGGTGAAAGGTTATTTTATGACTTCGAACATGTAAAGTACACTGTTGATGTTGCTGCAGTTTTTGTGCTTGCAAAAAAAAAAAAAAAAAAAAAAAAAAGGGGAAAACTGTACAGCATTGTTCCTCTTTGGGAATCTGTAGGGGATTTAAAAGGCACTGCAAGCATTTAAAACAGGCCATGTTAGACAATGAATAAGAGGTTTTTGTTGCCTTTGATTTCAATGTATTATTCATGTAATGAATGGTATGGTAATACAGTATGTCTGCTAATAAAAAACGGGTTGCAGAGATCTGAAAGCTCGCTGCTGTAAATGTGAAGATTAGGTGGCGTTCCAACACAAAAGGATCAAAAAGATCAAGTGTAGCTGCCCCCAGACTACTGGGAACACAACATTTTACATGCATGTATTCACTGTTTAAAAATGTTTCTACTTCAGTCATTATGAAATATGGGCAATGCAATGCAAATCTGAGTTGTATAAAGGATTGCTGGCAGAACAGAGCTTCAGAGGAGCCGTTCTTTTTCTTTCAAGGAGCTAACTAGAGAGTAGGCAGAAGGAGAATTATGGATGTTTTTGTTATGATTGAGCAGGAGTGGAGGGATGAACCAGGAGATTTTCCCAAACCAGGTCAAATGTGTGAATTGGCCGTGTTTGTAAAGTAAACAAAACTCTGGTGTACTGTTAATCTGCTAATCCACTGAGGAATGAATCCCAAAGTACTGCAGCAGACTTTTCCTATTGTGTTTTTAGCTTTTGCTGAATTACGTGCTGATTACAGCAAATCCTTAATGCAGTTTTAACATGAGGAAGCAGTTTGCATTTTTTAAATAAATATTAAAAGCACATCATTTAGGTGCATGAAAGCCATGGTACCATAAATCCATAATGATTCATGATCTTTTTCTCTCTTAAAACCTCTTGTATGCATTCTCCCCCCCCTTCATTTTGATCAAATTTAAACCGTGAACTGTCAAAAAAGTTGGAAAGAAAAGTAAAATATTTGATGCAAGAAAACAAAGATTACATCTAGCGAAACTGAATAAAAGCACTGCAGAATGAAGTTTGAACTTCACCAGAGCATACATTCATTCATTCTTCAATGTTGTGCAATGCACAGCTTTTTTAAAGCTTGTTCAACTGGGGAGAACTGTTTTAAAAACAATTAAACAAGTCTGAGTTGGAAATATTTTCAGAATAATAAAGCTGACGCTAAAATTAAGAAATAAATAATTACATTTAGGCTTTTTTTTTTTTTTTTTTTTTGCAAAAATGTTCTTTTTCAAAACAGGTTTTGCATAAAGGTTCACAAAAAGCAACAAACTGGACTCACCTTTGATTTTTATGCTGCTTTTACATAGCCGTTTCTTAAACAAAAAGCTAATTATTGACAATGATTGAATGTATTACTATTAAATTCAGATAATCAAATTGGCAAGTTAACTGGAAATACTGGAAATTTCTACTTCATTTAAGTTTGGTGGTTTGCAAGTAAAAACCCACATATTTTGCCAACAATAATATTCCATTATGAGGAACTTCAATTTCTAAGGAGGTCATTTGATATCCATCAAGGTTTGCTACCAGGTCACTAGAACTGTGTCCACCATCATTACTGATGTCGGCAATAATAGACTTAGTATTATTTAGTTAGTTTTGCTTTATTTTATCTCGCATGGTTGACTAAATGGTGGTTAGTTCAAGGTAAGAGGAAATGAGTGGGTCATCCGGAGCTTTCCAACTGACCTAACCGTTTAATAAAAATTGCTCCTTCAGGGTTTTATAAAGAAATGCTCTTTTTCCAATGAGGTACAAGCGAAATGTGAGCTTGAAAGAGTAAAAGCATGAATAAAAATCTACATCTATCATTTGTACATCTGTACAGCACATGAGCTGCAGCGCAATGGCTGAAAACTGATACACAATAATGGGCTGCTGCAGAAATGCCGGGGCATGTACAGCGGAAACCGATAATTCAGCAGTTACACACCATGCATGGGGGTTCCCATGTTTTTTTTGGGGCTGATGTGAGGTAAACTGATCTGTCAGGTAGAAATTGGTTAGTTTGAAGAGACAAGGAGGAGAAAGGCAACAAGGAGCAAGAAACTCTGCACGGATACATTTTACATCCTAAACATTTTCCCCCATAGCTTCCTGCTTAAATCCCGCTGTAGTCACCCTTTATGTCCTGCAGTTAGAGCTATATGTAACTATTCCATGTTTGATTTGATAAATCTGAAAACTTTCTGCTCCAGCACGACAAAGCATTTAAGCCACAATTCAGTCTTAAGAAAAAAAGGAAATTTGGGACACAAAGACAAAGAATAAAATGTGCCTAAGAATGAAGAGCCATTGTAAACCACATGGCTTTAACCCACAGGAAGAACATGCTGGAATCATCCAGTATTCATTCACATTAACCAACAGCTATTCTTGGAGGCTTTATGTGGCTTTGTGTTCATGGAAAAAAGGCAAAAAAAATCTGGTAAACAAATACAATGATGTTTAACAAACCAGGCTTTGTAACAGCTGGGCAATGTCGAGTCGTTTGCATATTTCCATTCCTGTACAGTTTTTTGGGAAATTTGGCAGTGAACCTGATCCTCAGTGCTTTCCTTTTCTCCAGCAAAATCTGGTTTGGTGTGCATTTTTCTCCTCCTCTTTTTGTTCCAGCTGTTTTCTCTTGGATCAAATGTAGGGGCAAGCTCACAACAAACGTAAGCTGAAATATTTATGCCAGAGCTTTCATTTTGGCTTGTTTTATTAAGAACTTGACTGAGAGCAGTGTATCTTCCGTGGAATTTTGATGGGGCATGTTGTATTCAAGGAGCGCCTATGGTCACTCCTTTAATATGCTGTTCTGCCTTTAGTGATGGAGTCAAATGGATATGTTAAAGCAGCTTTGATGCAGAGTCCAGACAAGTAGAAGGGCGAACGCGATCTGCACTTTGACGGATGGGTCTCAATGACGGGGTGCAGTTGTCTATAATATATCAAAGAATAAAATATTACTATTTATTTTTGGTGAGACACTCTGATAAAACTTCCTGTCATTTCTGTCTCACTCTCTTTTTGGGCCTTTTTTTTTTTTATTCTGCTAGAAGAAGGAGGCATGTTGGGGAAAAATGTGGTTGCGAGCAAACGATCTTTGCTGTTTGTGTTCGGGGTGTCTTTTGGGAAAAAAAACAGACATCAGCAGCAGAGCTCCACTGCTAAAACTAGCCCATCTTTCTTTTTTGGTGATACAATTACAAGCATCTCTGCTTTGGCCATCTTGCTGTAATTATAGATGTTTACACGGGAGGGAGGTGTTTACTGAAACTGCAGCCCCATTTTGCTTCTCATTTAGCCACTGGGAAAGCAGAGCTTCTGTGACGTTTAATGCATTTAGCCACTGTAGAATAGGACTGGAAAGCTTGCTTAACTAACATTCTGATTGGCTCTTCTGGTGTCCTACTCCTCTCAGATGACATGGGGAAACATTCCCCAGTGAAAGATACATGTCGACCTGCTTTTAAATGTTCCCTTTCATTGAAAAGTCTATGTAAACGCACTTCAACCTGAATTTCAGGCTTATACGTTCAGAACTCTCGCGTTCACGTGTTGCTATTAAAGTCTTTAAGTCTGCTTGTGAAGTATACATTCGTTATCCGAGCGATGGAAATTCAACCGGTTGGACTTCTTGACTCTAAATCGAGACAGTGCTGAACTGTGACCAATCAGGGACTCAGATTTGTCCAGAATTATTATTATTATGACACAGTCTTTCATCTTTCATCATACCGGAATAGAGCTGTGGGACAAGATTTGCGGGATTTGCTCCGCTTTGACTTTTGGCACCAAGCCTCTGCACATGGTAGGTAGCGGACAAGCTCTAGAACACAGTTGAAAACAAAAAGAAGGAGCCTCTCTTTGCTGCTCTCTGCTTGTCCGCTGTGTGAAAACCACCAATGGCGCGTTCATGAAATCCTGTATAGTGCCTTCTAAAATGCGCCACACGTGGCCAGTGTGAATACAGCTTAACAGTGAAAAAATTACAGCAATTATGTAAAGACAAAAGCACATGCATGTGGATTGTCTGTATGGAATCTAGTGGGTTTTTAACGCATTATCTATCTTGTTTCGGATGCTAAACCTACAGAAATTAGATTCTTCCTTTAATTTAACAGATTGCAAGCTAAAAACAGCCCCAAAGAGGTACATTGTTTTGGACTGATTGCATCTACAATCACTCTCCTAAATTGTCGGAGTCTTTTAAAAAGGGCAAATGGAAGAATTTGTTTACCATCTCATATTTTTAAGTACCCATCCACCTCCGGTCTTGTACCATCCCATTACTGGAGCATTGTAGTGATAACATTTCTTCGCTAATCTTCCTGATGGTCACGTTGCCTTTTCAAGCCACAGCACTTAGTTTTATTGGTGTGGCATTATCCACAGCGATTTGACCATTGTTTACTCCACATCATGCCTCTTGTTATCTCCTGCAGCAAATGGCCATGTCTTTACCAATCTTGTCTGGCTTTTGTCTGCTTTTTTTTTTTTTTTTACTGGATGAGCAGCCATTTAGTGCAAGGGTCAGGGTTGTAATTGACAGCCACCACTAAACAAATCTGCCCGACTTGGTGGTAGACCAACCCCACCTCCCGTCCCTTTTCTCCAGCCTAATCTAACTAATGCACCCGTGTGTGTGCTGGAAAGTGAATTAAACGCAGAAAACTCAATACCTGATCCATCTGACAGAGCTGCCTGTGTGCACATTAGCAGTTTCTCTGCAGCCTCTGTAATTGTATTACACAAGTTGGCCGCTCTAACGATCAGGCCTTACACACACTTACACACTCATACACACTCCGACTGTTGTCGTTAATCGTTGCCTTCGCTGGCCCCGGAGGCGTGCAGCAGGCCAAGAACAGAGCGATGGAGAAGGAGGATGATGAAGCGTGTATGGTTCAGCCCTCCCTCAAGGCTGACATGAAATGAAATCATACTCGCTTGAATGTGTGTGCTTGTGTGTAGTCAGAAATTGGTATATAGCGCCGGCTCTTTTGTTTCAGAGTTCTTTTGTCAAACTCTTTGGATCTGCTGCTTTGCCTTCTAATCAGTGGCTTTTTGGGTGCTCCTGCTGTGTGGCCCGGTTTCTGTTTCTGCTTTGCTTATCCCCTCTGCCTCCTATCTGTGTACTGTCAGCAGTGTGGCCCTTGCCAGAGAGCACAGCATGATAAGATGAGCTTACACTCTTCTTCTCCTTCAGCTAATCTTCATTGACCTATGCAGATCTATATGAGGTCAATAAGTATATGGTTTTCATTAATTTTACACAATTTATCCAATAAAAGTGATAAAGTTTAATAAATGGTATATTTCATTACAAAGTACGAGAAAGTTATTGTTAGGAGATCAGAGAGTGGAAGAAGATGAGAACAAAAGGACAGAGAAGGTGATTAAGCAGCTTGTTGTTGTGATTTGCTGTTTGTTGCCATCCTTTGAGCCATTTGCTGCAACCTCACTAATGGAGACTTCAGTTCAAATCCAAGGCGAGGCTCTTTAAATTTTTATTAATTCTCAAAGGCTGATTTATGATGATGAGCCGAAGATTCTCTCATGTGCAGCAGGACACTGCTGGATAGACCGAAAACTATATTCAGAAATAAACTGCAAAGGCACAGAGGAAAGAATCAAGATTATCCAATAGATAGTTGGTGAAAGACGAGCTGCATCTCCTACCTGTCTAATATTGTCCAAAAGACCTCTGTGACCTCCACTGCTTCCATGGCCCAGCGATATCCTGCAAGCCAGATGACATGCCATGATCTCGGGCCTGGGAGTGGGTCTGCTTTGCGTGTGTATGTGTATTTGTGTGTGTGCATGTGGCTGTAGTCCCTAAAGGAGGACTATTCATCTACTCTGAGAGCAGGTCATCAGATATGCCAGATTCACCTCTGTGTCTGTGCACGTTCCTGTTCCTATGCGCATGTGTACAAACAGGGCAGGGCTGGGATAGGCACCTTTATCGTTCTTTCTTTCCATCACTGCTGGACTGCAGTTTACAGGAGCTCTTTTTGTGGTCACAGTAAGCCAGAATGATCCTTGAAGGACAGAGTAGAAGAAGTGGTGTAAGACTGAAACATGCTGACATGAACATTTTTGAAAGCCTTTGAATAATTCCAATCCCCACTTTTTCAATCATAAGCCATGCTTACTTGAAAAGATCTTCACAAAGGACCTGAATTTTATTTTGTTGAGTTTATCTCATCCATTTAAAAGAAAGATGGAGTGCATCTTGAGATAAAATAGCAGATGAGGATTTGGATGAGCGTTCGCCACGCAGCAAATCCCATCTCATCTATTGTTTTTTTTAGGTTATCATTTGCCAAATCTGCCTGTAAAAACTGAATAAAGTGTTTTTTTTTTTTTTTAATAGTTAGAGTCAAGGAAAGAAAGTCATGTTTTGCTGTTAATGATGGATCAGTGCAAAATGTTGAGCATCTGGGTGCACAATTATCAGAGCATAAGTGGTGTGGAGGAAAGAGCTGATCCTTCTGTGTCTGCCGTGCATGCGCCAAATCCCTGAACAACACTAATCCTACTGGTTCTGCTGGTTATCTTCTCACCCTTCCTCCTCCCATCATCCCTCAGCAGGTATGCATCCTCTGCCAAGAGTCCTTTTCTGACATCCATCCCTGTTCTCCCATTCATGTCACCTGCCATCCCTCCAAAACGGACACCCTACAGGGCTCTGTTTGTTTTCACTGTTGTGTCTCAGTGACATTAGCCACAGTAATCCAATTGAGAGCAAGTCAGACCCAGAGCTGGGTTCTGTGCGGTTGAGCCATTTTTAAGAGATCGTCATGGAATCCTAATTAAGCTCATTAACGCTCGTTATTAAAGCTTGTTAAATTTCACCCTGACATGGCAGCACAGCTACTGGTGTTTGACTTCACTAATTCTTATAGATGTGTTCTTACCAGTTGTGCAGACAGGGACAGACACACTGTGGGAACACACTGACTAACACACAATCTAATGCTCTTGTTGGGTGTAATTAAAGCTCCAAATAAGCCTTACAGCATACCCAGCTCGGGTTTGAAGTGAACTCAAAAGTGACATGAAGAGGTTTTGTGAGCAGATTCATTGGCTTACATCCAAACATTTTTTTTCAGTTTTGCTCATGCAAAGATGCAGAGGTTAGTATGACGCTAAAACTGTGCAAACTTAGACTTTATTCACCCCTCCAAACTATGTAGTCACAGTTACCATATTTTCTGCACACTAAAGAACAATTTGAAAAAAAAAAGAAATATATATAATTTAATGTGCCCTATAGTACAGAAAGAACTATATAAGATTGTTTAAGGATTAAAATGTTTGTTAAAAATGATGTATGATTGACCATCAAGATTTAGCTAAAACGTGACATTTCTGTTTCACAGCAGTAAAAAAAAAAAAACACGTTTTTTTTTTTTTGGCAACTCTATATAAAGTGCAAAACCAATTTTTGTTCTAAAATACTTTTACTTTTAATATTCATTATAGACTTTAAAAGACTAAAACTAAAATATAGATCTTTCCAATTCTGGACTGCCAGTTTAAAACATTTGGCAGTACATAGAATTTTTTTTCTGCCTAGAGGTGAACTGGTAGCTTTATTTATTTTTTTTTACTTTTTATCCTTGTTACAAAAGACAAAAATACGAATGAAAAGCTCTGTTCAAAAAAGTTACAAGTTACTTTTGATATTTTTTTCACTGGAAATATTTCTGTAATCAGGAATAAATGAGAAAGATGTCTTTTTGTCATACTTTTCTCTAAGTCATGCTTTTTCCTGGCCCTTGATTTCACTCTAAATTTACACATCAACCTTAAATTTTGTTTTTTGGCTACAAGGAAGAACGGTTAATCATGAACTCGTGATATTTTTGTAGGTCTTTGGGGGACAATGTGTGTATGTGTGTGACAGGAAAAAAAAATCAGAAATGGAGTGACAGAGACTCCCCCTTACAACCTGAATCAGCTCTTTGATGCTGACTGGCCCTGACATCTACAATATGGCCTTTCACTGCCCTCCACCCACCTCCAAGGAGCTCTCCAAGAACACACACACGCTCAGTCTTTCAGTCTGTCACTCTCTATAGTTTTCATTGCTTACCTTTCACGGCTTTTTGTGCCGCTGGTTTCCTTCGAATGGAAGAAACAGAAGATGTTACATTCAAAGCACGGAGAGCATCAGATTTGGTGTTTATTTTGTACTTTCCCAGCATCCCCAGTAAAGCTTAGTAATCCTAGTTCTCGGTAGAAATCACACTGTAAATACCAGTGGGATGGCAGGATAATAAGCTGGGGCTGATGAAGTGTGGAACTCACTGGTCAGAGACGCCATTTTTTTTTTTTTTTTTTTTTTTTTTTTAGTTGCATTGAAATAAATCTTCTCCAGCTCTCCTGGGGTTTTTAGCATCGTGCCCAATGGCTGTGGTTAAAATTCTTTTCCAAATAAATGTTGAAACACTCTAAGGCCTCTGTTGAGAGGCACTGAAGTACAGACGGACATCTATCATTGACATCACTACTAATTTTTGATGACACACAGCAAAACATGCCCAGCTGTGTGTGAAAGAAACGCATGAAGTCAGTGTTTCCGTGTCACTTTTTTTTCTCTGAGCTTTTCTTTAGAAAGCTGCTGCTCACATTCAGTGTTTCTTCCATGCTCTGAGCATGAAAAGTGTTGACTTTGATTGCCTTTGCGCTGCTTTTTTTATATGTGCAGGATGAATTAAACAACTCCTAAATGTGAATCTCTGCTCTCATCAGGTAAGTTCTGATGAATTTGTTTGCATCAAATGTAACACCCATCCCATGTAGCCATTTATTGCTCTTAATATCTGGTGGTAGTACTATGGGTGGGGTCCAGGATACTTTAATTTTAAATTTGGTAAACAAGTGAGAAAAGTTTTGAATTATTACTAAATTTGGACTATTTATAATCCAGGGTAAATATTAACGGCGCCTCCAATCAGCACAAAAAACAAAGGGTTAATTTAAATTTTAAATCCTACTAAGAACAACACATTATTGAAAAAATTAACTACACATTTTAATGTCTTTTTGCTAAATTAAACAAAAGTTTACTTTAAAATAAACGGAAGCTTTAGTGTAAATAATAATCAAAAT
The DNA here is from genome assembly GCA_014656515.1 of Oryzias celebensis. Classification (NCBI taxonomy): domain Eukaryota; kingdom Metazoa; phylum Chordata; class Actinopteri; order Beloniformes; family Adrianichthyidae; genus Oryzias; species Oryzias celebensis. The sequence goes on from BNCR01000012.1 coordinate 12,635,770, forward strand.
ACATGAATTCAGCAGAATTTCACATTTACATTTGAATCTCCCAATTCTCTCTCTTTTTTTTTTCCCAGTTCTTATTTTTCTTTAACGTGGCAGGCCTGAATCCCTGCTCGAGGTCGTTGTGGCCTAAAACCAAATGGCCCCGTCAAATGAAGAAGCAAGCAATAAAATAAAACCATTGCATGAATCCTTCAGCCTAATGGAGGATAGGTGGTGGTGGTCAATGCTAAAGCGGGCTTCAATACATGGTGGTTCGCAAAGCTGGGGTTCACACCAGGAAGGAACACGAGGTGGCGCGGGAGGAGCAGGCTCCTTTCTGGATAGCAGCCGAAGTCTTTCGGAGCGCTTCAAAGTCTACCAACAGGGTCCAAAGAGAATAGATTCCTCTGGTCCACTGAATAAAAGTGTCTTTTCAACAATTACATTTCAAGTCTTCATACTTTACATATGAGAGCTTGTTCAAAGATTAGCTTTACAGCTAGCGCGCTGATGCTGTGCACATGTGGCATACATTTATGTGCCAAATCCGTGATATGACACATCATATCAAACTCATACTTATAGTACTTTTGTCACAAAGTAAGTAGACTGCATCCACTTATTTTAGTTTGCGTCAAAACGTCTGACTGTTGATCGGCTTCTCACTCGTAGATCGTCTTTTCTCTTCTGCACGTTTGTGAAACTCCACCAGAGACTTAACCAGTGCCTCCGATTGGACCTGGCAATCTCTTAATCCATTAAGCTTAAAGAATCCCAAGGTTGACATTGACAGAAAAAATACATGTGCAAATGAAATTGCTCATCAAACAAACTTGATTTATAAAACAAAAATCAACAGAAAATGGAAAAACTATTAACAAATTAACTATTTTTTCATTTTAAATGAACTTGCAGTTATTGATGAATCTTGTAATACTCTTTATATTTTCAACTATTTTAAATGAACCATAACTATAACCTATTTAACCATTTAAGATGATTTTTAACAATAATGCCTGTTTACTAATTTCTTATTTATCCAAATAAGGGTTTGTTTGATTTATTGTTTTAATATGCTTAGTCTGAAAGTTAATTTTAAGACTGGTCTACAACCATAAAAACCACTTTGTCTCGCGTTGTTCAGGAATGACGTTGGAGACTTTGAAATACTTTGACAGAGGTGAAGATGGGTCCCCAAGGCTCTGGCCTTTTTTGTAGCATATAACTAGACAAATGTAAGTGTAATAATAAAACTGACCTAGACTCTGTGGCTGTCATTTATGAACCACTTCAGTAAGTTCAGAAACTTTTGAATGCATGACCCAAATTCATGTAAAAAAAGACAGACCAGCTCTCTCCAGTGTCTGGTTTCTTCTGGCTTTTCTTCAAAACCCACAACAGAGTTGTGGTCAAACCATTAACTCTCAAGTTAAACACGTCTCACAAAGCATGCTATTTCCTGAGGATGAATACCGCTCTGTGATGAGCAGAGCTAAATACATCCAGTCGTTTCCCCTGGAGCATGAGTCTGTGTTTAGGTGACGGGACGAAAAGGATGTGGCCAACTGCAGAGTGGTTGCTTTGCTGCCTTCTCGTTGGCATTTCTGCCACGTTGACACGTTGGTTCTGTCATTCCACTCTCCAAGTCCAGTCTAAAAATGGCAGAAACCAGATTTTAAGCTTTAATTGCAATTACTTTTTTTCTTTTTTTTTACCATTACCACACACCTGATGTCTTGATTTGGTTGAGTTTTTGCCGATATCAATTCTGTTTTAAGGTAAAGACACACTCAGTGATAATGGTTGTGTGACATTGAGAACAGTTGGAATGTTCCATTTTAAGCATATTAATGAGTGTTCGGGTGTTTATGAACAGGATAAATGAATGCTTGTAACCTCAGCTCCTGTTATTGCTGGAATGGTTACAAGTGAAATCCAATCCATCTTCCCTGCGATTATTTACAGAATCTCGTATTGTCGGTGTGTAAACACTCGGTCAAACCAGGTGCTCTCAAGAAAGCGGTTAAGCTGGACTTGGAGGCTGCCTGTTTGCCTCTGCAGCTTCAGTGGTCAGAGGCTCATATTCCTGTATCTCTGACAGCGGTGGGTTGCTTTGATAGTCAGTGCTGTTTACTGCTCCGTGTCCTGGGGCTAACTGAGCTCAGATCACCTTCAAATGAACTGAGGAGTGAGGGAAATATTCAACACAGCTGTGCTTACTCTCAGGGCTGAGGCCAGGAGAGATGTGGGGCTGTGCTTTCAGGTGCTGGAGAGGTCTGGCCTCTGAAGCTGCCTTTGGAAAATATGTTTGCATTTATAATAATGTTTGCTTGGATATGAAAATAAAGATTTCCCTCATGGCAAAGGATGGGAATGTAAAGAGAGTGAGTGAGCTGGACTGCTTTGAAAGTTGGTTTCTTTTTAAGAGGTGGCAAAGTAGCAACCTAAAGACTGCCTGGGAATATAAAAATAGTCTCTGGCAAATCAAAGGAAGTAGCAGCAGTCAAGATGTTTGAATGGCCAACCTGGCTTTTGTGCCAGCCTGTTACTCCCAGTGGTCAAATCAGTAGAACATGTTTTGAAAGACCCATTCAAATTAAAATTGTGTTTTTGGTATTTTTAACATGTTTTTGTGGCAATTTTTGTAAAAATCTTAAAATGGATTTTCAGAATATTTCTATATTCAAATTGCTGTGAATCGGTAAGAGGTACTGATTCTCACCTACTGAAACTCAAGGGCAGTTTGGCGCGCCATTTTTGTTGCACCGCTACAGAGGCAAATTTCTAATGAAGCTCGAAAATGACACTAGAAACCGCTAAAGACAGTATGATAATAAAAAGAGCACTGAGAATGGCTTTAAAATGATCAAGAGATGATTGAAGTAAGACATCAGTTCTGATTTTTGTTGTCGATCTTTCTTCTTCCGGTTGAAACGAAATTGCTTTTCTGTTTGACATTTCTTCTGTTCTTTTCTGAGTCAGCTTTGTTGCTTTGACCAAGTGGGCATCTCTGTGTGCACCAACACACTTAAGTCTGGCAGCAAATATGAATGGTTCAGTGAAACTGGAGGGTAATGAATAGAAGGCATGGGTACAGCATTTGGCAGGAGTAGATGGGTTAGGTCACATATGCTGTTTAAGAGGGAACAGTTAAAAAATGGCAAGTAGTTTGAACACACTAAACTCCTCTGAGTTTGCAGTGAATTAGCGGTCTTGGTGAATGTTTGGCGAATGACCAGGCAGGGGCCACTCTAATAATCAGCCTTTTCTTAATTCATGATGCAGAATAATGCACATGTGCATGACTGATGCTTGTTTGGGCTGTTTAGCATCCATACAATGCTCTTTGTTGTTCTTCTAATTTTGTGACCCTCCTTTGCACAAATGCTTTAGCAGACCTTGAAACCTGCATGTTAAATACACGTTTTCTTAGATAGTATGTAACTGGGCAAGCAACGTTGTACCTGTGTACATATGTATTTGTTGCAAAAATGGCTAAGCAAATGATAATTTGTGCAAAACACATCAGACTAATTCTTTTTGAGCTTGTCAAATAAATATGTCATGTGAATTTATGTCCCATTAGAACATAAAACAACTGTTGTCAAGAGAAGTGGAAAGCCATAAACAAGCAGTGAGCAAAAGCACGTTGAGTGTATCCATAGTGCCCACTGTGCCTCTGGCATCCAGGCTGGCCCCCTGTTCACATGTGCATCCTGTACCCCTCTGCTTCACTGCCCCCCTACGTTCTTCCATATTTCCACTAGTTTATTCAGTCCAAGCTTTGCCTGGTGTGAGCTCTGGCAAACTCTCCCGACTCTGCTCCATTCCACTCTGTTCCACCTCCTTCCCTTGGCTCAGTGGCCTGGCTGCCCGGCGGGGGCAACCTGCTCACCTCCGGGGCAGCTGGCATGCCTGATGGTCCCATTCATCAGGCCTTAGTGAGAGGGTTGGGGGGTCCACATAGAAAGCGGTTGGGGTGGGACAGGCTTGTCATTGACTTTTACTGGGATAGTTATTAAACAAGGCATGATGACAGGACAGAGAGGAATGCTTTCAACCTCCTCTGCGGGAGATGTCCTGCACAAACCAAGAGATTGGATGGATAATGGAAAGAGGGAGCAAAAGCAAACAACGTTTTTGTTATAAATACAGAAAGGAAAAGGCAAAAGAGTGAAGACATATTAGCAAAGACAGCAGGCTCTTTGCAAATAAACTTTGGGTTTGTGCATAATTGAGATTTAGAAAAGTAAGCTTTTGAAAGTTGAAAAAAAAAAAGGGTTTGTCTCTTAAAGACAGATGAGTTGCCCTGGGCAATGGCTCAACAGCCTGCAATGTTGAGGTGGCTGATTTCTGAATGACAGAACCCCCTCCGAGCCTGGCCCTAACACACACAACGCACACAGGCACAATCTATTGAGCGTCTCAGCAGGGAGAAAGACACAGCCTCAAGGCTGGGGGCCAGGGGCCAGCAGAGGGATCCAGAGGGCAAAAAGGTCTCTTCATTTTCAAATGCAACCAGCAGTTAGCCTTTGGCATGGGAAAATTCTGCCCCTAAGTCTCCACACCCTCAGCTGCATTCAGGCCTAACAGTAGCAGGTCTCTGTGTGTGCCTGCATTAGTGAGATTTCCTCCACCCAAACTCTGCTGCACAGCTGTTCCAGAAGAGACAAGAAGGGCTTTAGGAAAAAGACAAATGCAATGAAAGTGGGTACAACGCATAAACTGACTTAAATAGGTTTTATTAAATAGACTTTTTCTGTTTTTTACACAAATGTAAAATATTTTTGCATTAACAGAAAATTCCATTCAGCATTTTTTTTTACCATTTAATAAACAAAGTATCTTCCCGATGCAAATAAAGCCCCACATTTATTTATTTTTATGTTAAATTTATTGTAAAATATTTATCTGTTTATTTGCTTAAAATACACAGAAACGGGGGCCTAAAATTCCACTCAAAGCAGTTACAGTTAATTTTGAAAATGGCATTAAAAAAGCTTTAGTGAAGGTTTTCAACTATAGTAAAAAAGAGAATTAGAACAGTCTGTACACTCACAGATGCACATAGTTTAGATAATAATAATTAGTAATAATTAGAGCCCTCCCTGTTATCCTTGGTTTTTGCAAATTCTATCCTTTGGCTCAGTCCTCACTTGAAAGTTGTCACATCTATTGATTATATTTGCACACTGGCTGTTGTTTAAAGTAATATATTTTATGCATTTCTGAGGTTTTTTTGTGTTTCAGGTAAGAATTTATAGTTTATTTGGAAAAGTTATAGCTTACTCCATTTTACGAACAAGTTATCTGAACATTTGACAAAAAATGTACAAATCTACAGCAAACATTGCTACTGAAAATCTAATGCACAAATACAACCGCCCGCCTGTGACGGGGTGGCATCGGCAGAATTTTGTTTTGGTTTTCGGTTGTTGTAAAACTTTATCTTAAAACTTTAAAAAGAAAAGAAAAACCAATGGGCTTCAAATTGATTTTTTTAATTTTTCCACTCTTTTTACTGATATTGAGTAATTGCACAAAGAAAAGATCAACTCTTTACAATGTAGTTACTCAGCTTTTGTTAAACAATTTGGCCAGTCTAGCCCCTGAGTAAGAGACCTCTGCTGTTGGAAAATAACAAGAGTGGCCTAGCTCATGTCACGTTTCCCATGAATAAAAAATACCTATGAAGTCACTCATTACAAATAAACAAATGCAGCTGCCAGAATAATGAATTGCATTTCCAATCATGTGCACATTTTCCACTCTTCGGTCTTGCTCTTAGCTGCTCCCCTGTCAGGTTTCATATTTATCCTCAGTTGTGTAGTTATCTTGTCAGTTGACCAGGAAGTGAAAGGATAAATATAATATTTTTCCAGCTTATTTTTACTGACAACCGTTTTTTTTCAGTGTAAGAAAATCAGATTATGGTAATAAAATCGTGAGGCTTTTAATGTGACTTCACCTTAAGTGTTATGTCAATTATTAAATATTTCAATTTCAAAATAATTTTATCAATATTAAATGTTCACATTTTGGTATTCTTCAGATGTTGCCAGAGCGAATCATCTTTCACTGCTTTGCACAGTTGGTTTTGCAGATAGTTTTATGCCGGATGCTCTTCCTGACACAACCCTGTGTTTTGTCCTGGCTGGGGACTCCGGTACAGTATCAGAACAGTCAAATCACAATTAACCTGCTTAGGATTCAACTCTTAGGTTAGATTCAGTGCAGGATCCTGAGCCTGAACAGCGGTGACATCCTGCCTCATTGAAAATCTTAAAATAGTGTGACAGGAGAGAACTTATCTGAACCATTGCATTCATTTTAGCAATACATGTGGCATATGGTTTGGGTGAAAGAAAGCTCAGAAAGATTTGAAGGTTGAATGCCATGTTTTATCCAACTGTGCTCAACATGTCAAGAAAATCTGAATTTTGAATATTTTTCACGGGTACCCTAAGGACACTGTGAATACTCCCTGCCTGACAGTTTAAAATGAAGGTTTCAAAAGTGCGTGCCTTTTTCATCTCTCTTTGAACTCTCCAAAATCCATTTTTCGGATCCAGTGGAGATAATTTTGTTTACTTTCTGTTGTAAAAAAACTTTTGACTATAAGGATGAAAGTACAAACAGGGTTTTACGGCAGCAGATCATGAGATTAGTATTGTTTTTATTTGTATTTTTTCTTCTGTGACTTTGTGATCCATTGTTCGAACTCATCAAATCTCTGCTTTTCAAACATGTCACCCAGGAAGGCAAATGCTGACAGATGTGAGAGACAGGCTGCCTTGTTATCCCATTAGGAATAGGCGGAGAAAAAACATACATGTTTAATTTTATAATACATTTTAAGGCTAGAACCTTCACTTACAAAATTCAATATTGATTCAGAAACTTCAAAGATTGATCTTCTTTTTATCCATTTTTTTCTTGGACAAACTGCTTTGCTTACATTTTAGTAAAAGCCTCAACAATAATTGACGCTATGATTATTATTAGTCATGTAATGCCTCTTTTGAAATAAAAAAATAATAAACCATGATGAAATGGATCATTTGACTTTTAAATGAGATTAAATCATGACCTTGTGAGTCTAAATTAAACAAATTCAAGTAGAGCAGTGATTGCCAGACCTAGTATTTAATATGAGCTGGTTGTAATGTTCAATCATTGATTTGACCTTAAGCTGAGTATAAGAGCTACATTTTTAAAAGTACGCTTTTTGAAATTGCTAAAGGTATTATGTTGTCCTTTTATTTCTCCAGTCAGACTCACTTTGACGAGTCATGTAGACATGACATGCAGACTTCAACGCCCCGTTTTTTTCTGGTGAGATGGACATTGGAGTTATCTGAAGTGTCAGTTAAACTCTACCTTAAATTTGTTTAATTTAAAGTTGAAAAATTAATAAAATGTTTTGATTTATCTCTGGATTAACCATAGGTTGGTTTAACCTTTTGACAACCACTAAGACAAAAATAAATGACATTTTTTTGTTGCTGTTTCTTATTGCCTCGGAAATTCATCCAATCAATGCTTTTATATTCATAATGTTCTAAGCTAGGGGTGTCAAACTCATTAAGGTTCAGTGGCCACGTTCAATCCGTCTCATCTCAAGTGGGCCAGACCAGTAACCTAACAGCAAAATAACATGTGGTCAACTTATCTGTAGCTTTGTTTTTGCTTTGTTTTTTTCTCATTGCAAAGAAATGCCTTCAAACTACTGTTTTTTGGGGGATTTGTTTTAGCTATTATTAGACATTCATTCACAGAGGCAAATGGATTTCACATCAAATGCATTTTACAAAAAAAATAGTTGTTTATTAAATTTTATACAGACTGAATATTTTACATCTGACATTGAAGCGATCCTGATAGTAAACTCAAGAGGGGGGCTACAGTAAAAAACACCCTGCCTAAAATAAAAATGTGCAAACAAATGAAAAATTAAACAAAATTAAACTTGTAAACATTTTTGAACACAATAATTTGGAGTAAACTTCCCTTTCTACCCTGAAACTTGGCATTGTTTGGTCTTTGAAATGCCATCAATATCAGAATTCAAACCCTGTGTAGCAACACATTTCATGTCATTCAAGTGTGCAAAATACAGTGAAATGACCAAAATCTTTTCCTGCGTTGACTGCCTGATTTTATTTTATTTTTTTTTGGCAACAGCTGCCTTCTTTCTGACCATTGACAAGTGACCAGTTTTCTCCGTATTGTCCGGCGCAGTAACAAGAATGCTGAAATCAGCTGTTGTGTCCATCATATGGACCAACCTGATTTAAACTCTGCTGTGACAGTCTCATCAACACCTCTAATAAATATGCACAGTTGTGTAATATCTGTGATGTTGGTGCTTTCATCAATAAATGTCTGGATTCTGGCCTTCAATATGGCAACCCAAGTCTCCTGAGAGATCTTGTATCTGCAATCGTAATCTTTGACACACTTCTCTTGGTAAAGGTCGACTGCTTTTCAAGGCATACAACTTCTGCAGCCTTCAGCACACAAGTTCACTACTGAAGATGGTTTGGATGTTTGCAGAAAGGTAGCTAGATTTCACTGCTCCATCACTGTCCCATTCCCATTCACCCACTGATGGTGTCTCCGTTGCCAAACTCTGGCGCCAACCTCCCACCAGAGGCAATGTGGGGTTCAGTGACTTTCCCAAGAACGTTTCGACACATGAGTGGGGTATCGAAGGCGTGAATCGAACCTGCAATATTCTGATCAGAGGTCATCTGCCCTACCGCTGCACCACGGTCACCCCAGTAGCAGTAGACTCGCAGCAGCGCAGAACTGTGCACAAAAGGCAGTCGTAGAGAGAGAGAGACAGGTGCAACTCATTGTAAATGGAAAACATAAATTCAGCCAAAATGAGCACGGACACATTTAATAGTTCAAAAGACTGGCTTAGTTTTAGATTCAATAGACATGAATGTAGACGTAACAGTTTTTTCCACATCTGACTTTAAACAGTGGCATAGACCACATATGTTGTAACTTGTTTTTGTGTCATTTTTCACACTGTTGTCTGAATTCAAATGAAGCCACGTTATGCCTCGAACCATCTTCATACCTTGCACAAGGTTATTGCTTTAAAATATAATTTTTGTTTTATTTTATTCATTTACATTTATTTAACCACAGAAGTCCTATTGAGATTAAAAAAATATTTTTCAATAGAGCCTGTTCAATGAAAGACAAGAGGATCTTGTTTGTGCGAAACTGTTTTTCCTATGAGAACTTGTATATGAGTGGGAACTCCTCCCTAGGGGGGCATCCGAACCGAATGCCCGAACCACCTCAACTGTCTTCAATCATTTTATCTGGAAAGTCCTGAAGCAGCAGCAAGAGGCCATCTGGCAGCAGGTAAAGAGGACAGCTCTGCTTGCTCAGGTTTTGTTTAGCACTCAAACTATAATTATGCTTCTCCTGCAGTTGTAATGACAATAACAATAGCAAAAAATAAATAACAACCCGACAATAATAATACATTCTAGTGCTAGTTGTACCTTCCATGACAGCTTCAATCGCTTAAAAAATCAAAAAAGTACCACTTTGTTGTGTAGATTTTATGCGTCAGCTTTTTGTGTCATGGGCTTATTGCATTCCATCTTTTTACATCAAAGCTCTTCAGCAGAAAAAGGAAAAAACAAGAATGGGTTCTTGTTTCAGCAGGAAAAAGAACATATTCTTGTTTCAGCAGGAAAAAGAACATATTCTTGTTTCAGCAGGAAAAAGAACATGCTCTTGTTTCAATAGAACAGGTTCTTTTTGAAGAAGAAACAAGAACAGGGCCAAACTCCACATATTAATTTTTTGAAGATTTTTATGGTTCGTTTGAAAAAGTCCTTGTTCTAGATGTTTTCTTACCCAATAAACTTTCAATAGTTTTGAAGAATAAGATTTGCATAGTTTGAAACACCATCACCATTTACTGGTACAAATCTGCTTCCACACTGATACTCTATATTTCTGACATCTTACTATAAAATGGAAATAAAAAGTTTGGATCCAATCTTTTACTCAGTACAGATTCATCTAAAACCCAGTTTTCTATGACAGATTTTTCCAGCTTGTTGCAACCTTGTGTTCATCTGTGTTGTCCAACATGATTTTCATTTGACTTTTTCAAGAGGGCCTGGCTGCAAACATTAACGTCTAGCACCGGAATTCACCCCCATTTCATTTGAAAAAAAACTTTATTTTAACTTGTAACTTTTTACGGTTTACCCTGTTTTAAGCTTTAATAAAACATTTTTTCAACAATTCAGAACATTTTGGGTTAGGCTAAGTTGTACAACTTCCGGCCAGTGATATCAGTCATTTTGTCTGCAGCCAGTATCTAATTATTATCAAATAAAAAACATGTAAATAAGTGTTTTTGCCTTCACTGAGCACATGCAATGTTTCAGCAGCATTAATATGCAGAAAAAGAGGATGAAGGTATGACATGGAGGCATCAGCAGCTTGGAAGTGCATCCTTCCTTCAACATCTCACTCCATCTCCAGCAGTGGCCTGTGCTAGCTTTGGTTTCTGACTTTGTGAAAGAGTGACGAATGTGTGCTATTACATGTGTTGCAGAGCTACCCATGTGGAAACCGATCAGCCCCTCTGAGTGCATTAACACCAGCACCTTGTATGTGGGAGGAGTGTGTGTATCACGGCCATCCGCCCTTAAGAAAAAAAACAAAACAAACTCCAGCATGTCTAGCTGCACTGTTGCAGAGCTCACGCTCTGAATTTTTCAGAAGCTTGGATGCATGTTAACTTAACCTCAGAATGACCTCAGTGATGTCAGCCTCCATGGGCTGTCATGACCCACCTTTTTTTTTCTTTTTTCTAATAGCTGAATATGCCAACAAAACGTCTGGGCTCACAGTTCAACAGTGAGAATGGGGCTTAATTACAGAGCCAACATGAAAGGTTTTGGTAGTCACACAAAAGCGTAGAGTCCCAGCAGAGCTGATTTATGTAACGGAAAAGGTTTAGAGATAATACATCATGCTGTGTACACTATTGTGTTCTTTAGACTCCCTGTGGTAAAATATGAACCAGCTATTTATGATTCTGACATTTCTTTCACTGTTAACAGTAGTTCCAGTGTTCTTCCAAGTTACAGCCGTTTTATCCATCAAATGTCGTCTTTTAATTGAGACGAGAGTTTGAGAAAAGCCCAGGAATGGATAATGTTGCCCTAAATGCATATGAAAAAAGATAAAGCACTGCTTACAGCACGCTGGTGCTAAGGACCATAGCCTGTCCCTGTGGAGAAGCAGCTACAACATCCTTCTGAACTCTACATGTCCTACCACATTAGTGCAGAAAGGAGATGGGACTAAGGAGGAGTGGAGGGACTGCATTTCACATTCAGCCCCCCTTTTTCCCGCCAGTCATCCATTTAACCCTGCCACCGCGCCTGGTGCAATATTAATGCTCTTAAACGCAGATGTGGTGAAAATGTGTCTGAAGGAGCAGGGCCCTGCAGGGAGGGCAGTCGCACATGTGCGCAGGGTTCAGCGCACACACACTAATACATGCACACACAGGGTACAGTAAAGAGCCTTAGGTACTTAAACACATCGACCATTTACATTCAGACGACCATTTAAGCCAGATGCTGTTCCCCACGCTCCAAATGAACGGTTCCGGAGCCAGCGTAAGTGTTTGAGCAGACTCCTTTCCTGTTGCTTGAAGCTAAAACAGGCTTAGCAAAGATTTAGGGATCAAGGTGTGTTTATGTGAAACTATAACCCAACTCCAAAGCACGCCATTTAACCAGATACCTCCTGAATATTTGCTCGTGTGGCTGAGTCTTTGCTTTCTGTGTGGAATGTTGATCTGAGAGGAAGAGGCAGGTGAGAGGTGAGCAGTGAGGGCAGGAAATCAATTCAGTCCCATGTTATCTGAATAATGAATAAGGCGCTGTCTCCAGAGGTTGGAAGGGTGTAGCTGGACAGGGCAGGAGCACACAGATATGCGTGTTTTGAGACTGAGGACCGCTGTGTACTGCATTTTTTTTTTTTAGAGATAAGACTGATAAAATGATGCAGTCTGCTCATATCAGGATTTTAAGGTGCATGAATTTCAATGGAAAAAAAATACGCGCTGTGACATACCTTTGAGCAAAATGGGTAGATCTACATGCTTTAGTCAGTGACAGCGCAAACAGGCTTTGCATTATTTGTGGTCAAGCAATAGAGACGTTGACAGAAATGACCTAATGCTGGCCCTGGAGAAATGTTTAACGTGTCTCTAAAGAACTCAACAGCAAAAAAACTGTAGCTGTTGGCCTGCTTTATCAACAAGATTTTAGAGAAACGTGTGAAATAAACTTTCATGTTTAAAGGCACATTCTGTTGAAATTCTAGATCTGAAAGACAATTTCCAATAAATAAAACAATTTTGCTGTTTATTTTAATGTGGGCCCACAATTTCCCTAAACTAGCAGACTAAAATCCTTGAAATATGATGAGATTTAGGAATATTTTTAGTGTCTTCTGTTCAACAAACAAGAACATTAACATGCAATATTTAAACATTCCTAGAATATTAATAGTTTATTAGAGGCGTAACAATCCATTTTATCGATGTTTCTATTCTCATCATAATTTGTGGTTGCTGATCCGAATCACATTCGATTTGATTCACTGACCTAACATTGATCCAAAACATTTTTTGCCAAAAAAAATCAACCAGAGTGACTCAGAGCTAAGACCCGGATACTGAACAGTGCAGGTGACATTTTCCAGATTCCTTGTATTTTTTGTGTGCAAGATAATAAAGTGTACATTAAATATTCATACAAACAAACAAGTAAACAAGAATGAAAGGCAAATCATTTACATTTTAGTTCCATAAAGTTCATCCCACTGTTGTTTTTTAACATGAAAATAACACAAATGTAGCATTATTAGAACATTCTACCAGGCTCTATGGCACATGGCTTCGCTAAATTCAAAGTGTTTCCACACATTGGACTGTAAAGACAGCTTGATCATTTTTTGCTGTGTTGTCCGCTGTGATGACACTTAGTTGTTTTTACATTATAATAAAATAAACCTACCGTGTCTCAATCCAAATTGTATTTTCCAAAATTGATATAATCAATTTACTTCATTTGGAAACAATTTTATATAAGTATAGGTTGATTCGATTACCAAATTGCCTCAGACAAATCGATCGGTAGGATTGTAGGAATATAAATTGGTTTAACTCTTATAATTTACCAATTTTTTCTGGTATTTGCTATTTCACTGTCTCATCCTGTGATGAGTGTCTGCCCAGCTTGAGCTGTTCACAGAGGAAACCTCTGACTTCCTGGTTGAAGTCTGTTTTAAAAACACAAAAATAACTTAACCGAGGTCAGTTCATTAACTCACCACTAGTGGCTCGTCACTAGTGGTGAACAGAGAAAGTTCCCTTCACTACAGCATTCAAACACAGATAAGCGTAACCATAGCCTGGTTTCAAAAGCATTTTGAATTTGCAAATATACAGTGATTAGTGGGTTTGCATGTAGAACTACCATAGTATTTTCTTTAAGTTTTGAAAAGTTAGTTGTAAAAATTCTTTTTCTAAGAGATTAACTTCAGCAATCAATTTTGGTTGTGTGACCTTCCGCTTTTGTTGGGCTAACAATAGAATTGATTAAAGAACATGATTTTTAATGAAGCATTTTTAAAGAGGACTTCAATGACAATAAAAACGTGCTTGCTTTTCTTTGTTTACAAAACACTTTCTTCAACAAAAAGAAGAAAATCAATTTTAACACCTCCTAATGTTGCTTGTAAAGTAACAACAAAACTTGATTTTCTAACCTTTTGAATGAACAAAACCATTTCTTTCTTTTGTGTTTTTACATTCTAAAATGTTGTATCTCATCTTTCTCACTATATGACCAATCTTGACAAAGCAGTTGGTTGGCACTTTGATTCAAAGAGCCCGCATTGCCTAAAGACAAAAACATTTGCTTCAAACTGACATGCACACACTATAATCAGGATGACCTTTCCAGCACAGTACTTCAGGGAGTAGCATTACATGCGTCTGTGCCACACCTCTTAGCACACTTCCAACACCAAACCTTAAGCTACCCTCCACAGCGTTAAAAAAAAAAGTGTCTCACATTCCTGTTGATTCATGACAATGTGGCCACAAATTGCTCCCTGGATGAGCTTTCTGTGTTTCCCAACCCCACCTCAGCGGCTGAAGTAACAGCTGGTGGTCAGAGTCATTTTATATTCTGTTTTATTTTGAGAAAATGCTGTCGGAGGCATGTCACGGTCTGTTGGAAGTAAGTACATTTCTCAAAGGAGAGAGGAAGCACCAAACAAGAGAGCAGAGGGCCTTTGGGGAGCTCAAAACAACTTTGTAAAGTGAAAGAAAATATTCAATATCCCAAATACCCGCCATTATGTTCTGCGGAAAATCTCTGAGCTTTTCTCACCATCACCCGTGGCTGCCTTTTGAGAGGCATGCTTTACTGACAGGTTTTTTTTTTTTTTAAAGCAGCACATTCGGTGAGTGAAAGATTTGAACTTCTGACAGTCTGGACTGAGTGGGTGGAACATGGGAACACTCTCAGATGGGTGAGAACACTTCCAGCGGTCATACCACTGCGCTGGATTAAACCTGGTGCTGCTCAGACTGTCTTTCAACTCACAAGAACTAGATTTCAAAACGTGACAAGTATTTACTTTTACAGTCAGTGTCAATCTGAGCTTACATGCTAGCACAAAAATGACAGTTCAGGTTTTGTAAAAATGAATGGAGCCATGCAAACATGTTTAGACTATGGTCACGTAGCCCAAATTGCCACTGCATGGCGACCTAATTGCAGATCTTTCAGCAAATTTCAAGAGTGTCCGCATTTGGACAAATAATTTGTTATCAAAGCGTGGAAGTTGTATTATTACACGCCGCATGGCGGCTGTGTAGGTTTTAAGAAGAACTTAAAATGTTGCAGCAACTGGACAATTTTTCTCTAAAAGTTGATTTATACCAGAAGGCGTCAAATTCGTGTCTGCCACCTCTCTTTTAACGCAGGTGAAATTTATGGCAAGACGCCTGGATGCCCCCGGCGAGGAGCAACGGCCAACTTCATTTGTTGCCCACATCATTGAAAACGTGGATGATGTTGAACTAGTAGCTTGAGTTATGACGGCCATTTTGAACATTACTTCCGTCTGTCTGTGGCCCAGATAAGCATTAACTCGAATATAAAAATAAAACTGGAGGATATTTTTATTAATGTCTTGATGTAAATAAGAAAAACATTATAAGCCCATGGAGCTAGAGAGATCACGCTCGCTACGACTGCACCAGTGGTGGCCCTCAATCTGCTGACCAGCTAGCCGTCCGCAGGGTAGCATAGCGAGCTCCGTTACTCCGCACTTGTTAGCTCTACTGGGCCCTGTGTGGCAGCGATTGTTATGCTGGCCCACGGGCGGCTGACAAGCATAGCAGGCTTTATTGCTGCAGCTCCATGGGCTCCGTGATGGGCTGACAACCTGTCCAGGTTGTCCCACCTCTGCCCGACAGTAACCGTCCAGCATAACCAGCAAACCCGCAGCCCCAGCAGGTTTAATAAATGGATGGAAGTTTAGGACAAAAACCCCAGCATCGATATTTACATTGACTTAACATTGAAATTGGACGCCCGCCATGCGAATCTTGTCCGGTGGGAATGCATCTTTAACGTTCACATTGGTCAGTCGCCGCCCGTGCAGGATTCTCAGTGGCAGAAAGGCAGCAGCTGGATAATTGGCTGATAGGAGAGTCTCCAAGGACCCCAAAATCATCACCGGATTTCAGACTGCCACCTTCCAGCCACCCCCTGCCCCTGTACTGCCATCCCACTGCTGCCATCTGATTGTTAAAAATCGTACAGTGACTAAGACATCTGCTTATTGGCGAATTGCGATTGATCCTGAGAGGAATACGAAGAAGGCAGAACATTGTGCTTTCTTGGGAGTTGTGTTCTCTAAAAATGTGTAAACTTGACAAGATTATAATGTGTGCTCAAAACCTGGTTGTAAATGACCAGGGGTGTGGAATGGTCCGCTTTTTATATACCCCAGGCTACCTGGTGGCACTTGATATGGATGGTTGCTGTCTGGAGATATTTACACATCAGAATTGTTGCTGGCCAGCGATCCAACTGCCACCAGCGTGCGGCCACCCAGCTGCCACGCGTTATGTGAACGTTTGTGACTGCAGCATTACATATTAATACAAAACGAGTGTTTCCTTTTCGTAAAAATGAACGCAGCTTCAGTACAACCATGCAAGACTGTTCTGATTATGTTACCCAAAAACAGAAGCACGATCAGGATGTTTTTTTTTTTTTTTGCTCGGGTTATCAGGATTTGGTGCAAAGACCAGGCTAATATTGGCTGGTAATATTTGATGTTCTCTGAGGAGCTTTATGTGTTCTTCATCAGAATGTTCCCCACAGTCTCTCCTCTTCTGCCATGTTTGCTCTTCTCAGGTTAGAGATCGGAAAATGATATTAGATTGCTTAAAAGAAATAGATGGTGCCATGTAATGTACTTATGTTATTGATTTGTCTTTATATCCTCTTGTGTTTCCTATTGTAACCTTACCCCAGGCTATATCTCTTAATAGAAAGACACTGCACCATCCCCAATGTTTATCAGTGTAGTTTGTGTGCATTAAAATATCGATATTTTTGAACTGGATTAACAAGGAATTTTATCGATTGATATGTTTGTCTACCAGGAGCTCCACATTAGCATCTGGAATTTACAGTATTCGATGTCACTGTTTGCAGCAGAAAGGAGCGCAGGGTGTACTGTACCCCAAATAATTGGTGAAAGATTCTCAGCAGGGGAAAGTAAACTGAAAGTGACACCAGAGTGGAAAGCTCGGCGTGAGCCCATCTTCCTTTCAGCACTTCATATGAAACTACAGACCCTCTACAGTTCACGGTTACACAAGCGAAGGGCTCTTTAACCGGAGGAGCCGAGAGCCTTTGGCAGACGCAGTCGCTGATTTCCCCCCCAGGTTTTCCTATTAATCTTTTATATCCAGGGCTAAATATGAGCCGAGTTGATGTGACGCTGCGTCTGTGTTGGGGGCAAACTGAGGAAGAGAGGAATGGGGTGGAGGGGGATGTTGAGGTTAAGTGCTCTGATGTGAGTTACTCCTGGGATGTGAGGAGGAGGAGGAGGAAGAGGAGGGGGTGTATTTGAGAGGAAAATTGAGGGTGAGAGAAGAGAGGACAACGGAAAGATCATCCCATGATGAGAGCTCTCAAAGCCGGGGTGAGGTTTTATGAGTTTGGCCTCAGTGTCACACGTGCATATTTACAGAGACATGCATGGACGGAGAGGGGGGGCACAGAAACAAAGGCTTGCTAAATTCAGGCCACTCTTATGTTCAGTAGTCCCAGAACTCCTCTATTAAGCAACACTTGTACATTTTAAAATCCTCACTGAAACTATTCTGTCATGCGGGCTTATACAGATCCTCATTGTGCTGCATCGTTTTAAAGTACTGGATGAATATATTACTGGAATTTGAGCAGACATTTGGGAAAAGACTGAGGTGCAGTCTGTCTGCACCTTTGAGACGTTGCAAGGCGCCGTGCGCCTCTGTCAACTACACATCCAACATGATGTGAGATATGCTGAAGCACAGCACACCCTGATTGTCATATCAGAACAGTAATAGGAAGAAAAAAAAATCAACACTGTTCTCAGACATGGTCTTACCACAGCGCTGGAACCATAATAGTATTTGAAGCTTTATTTACTAAAGCAGAATAGGCCTGGTTGCTCAATTACCATAATGCTATTTAAAATTAATCCCGGTCATTACAGAAGACTCATACAGTCCCCAGGCATCCGAGTTTTAGGATTTTGGAGCAAACTGGGGGAGAAGGGAGTACTTATGACTGCAGAGATGTTTTCAAATGCAAAATTCCAAAGACTTTTAATGTATATGGAACTATTGATGCCGCCAACCACGACTAGGAGGTGAGGTTTTGATCTTTTGCTTGGGATGTAAACAACTCATTAGATAGAGAGCAGGATGCCTGCTGACTGGCAGGGACAGCAGGGGTTCTGGGGATGGCTGGGAACATGTTAACTGTTGCCGTATTCCACTTTCATCCCCCTCATCTGCTTCCTGAGGCTTATGTTTGGAGATGTGGGGCTATAATTGTGTCTTACTTAAATACCCGCTTCTTTTTTTCTCTCTTTTCTTTTACCTGGTGACTGAGCCTGACCCCTCTTTGAACTCCCATTGTTGCTCCTGTTCTCACTGTTCAGGATATACTTTTATTCCTCTTCCTCACATCTTCCTCTCTCCTGCTTTTCTGGGCACATTCTTCCTCTTTTAATCAATATCTCCTGCTTTTGCATTTCCTCCTCCTCCTCCCTCTGTCTCACTTTTGAAAAAGGTGTCAGACAGCCTTTCGCTCATTTGTAGCCATTTTCACTTGGCTCCATCACTCTGGAGATGTGACCTCTCTGTTACCCGCTGTATCCCCTGTCCTCCTCTATGAGGTCAAATTTGGATCAGCTTGAAGTGAATGAAAAACCAGATTGTAAGTTTGAAAACCAGACGTAATGCATTTGAAAATATTGGAAATTTAAAAACAGTTGTAACCTCAAAATTACACATTGTAAACTTGAAGGAAATATTGAAATTTTGAAAAATAAAACTGAAATTAAAAAAAATATCTAGTTCAGTATGAAAAGAAAAAAAAACACATTCAATATTTCAATAGTTTGGTACATCAGAGGTGCGATGTCACAGTCAGCACCATAAACAGATGCTGTCCTGGAGCTTTTCATTCACTTTAAGCTGATCCAAATTTGACCCCATACTCCTTCTAAACTTGACTAGTGTGGCATAATAAACCATACATTTATGACATGTACGTTGTTCCTAAGTACACAATTTGAGCAAAATCCAAAGTAACTTTTATCTTGAGGAACATGAAGATTTTCTTGTTATCTTTGCAGTACTCACTCTGCACCTGGAGATAGGAAAGTATGAAGTGTTGTTGTGCTTTAGCTGAGATGTATGAATCCATAGCTAAAGATGCAAAAATCAATAATTAGTGCTGTCACTGAGCTAAAATAGTTGCCATTGCTGATGCATTGATTTTGAAAGT
Source organism: Oryzias celebensis (assembly GCA_014656515.1). Lineage (NCBI taxonomy): Eukaryota > Metazoa > Chordata > Actinopteri > Beloniformes > Adrianichthyidae > Oryzias > Oryzias celebensis. Next base: position 12,654,909 of record BNCR01000012.1, read on the forward strand.
ATAGTTCATGCATGCTAATGACTCATCCGGACCATAAAAGACAAGCTTTAAAAACTGGAATTTTACGATGATGCTGTCAATACAGAGACCTGGACAGCTTGAGAAGGACACAAGAACAGCTAGAGAAGACTTTTTAATGACTTTTCTTGATTATTATCTGCTAGTTTTTGCCTCTGAAACTGTGAACTTGGCCTTTGTCAATTTTTTAAAACATTTTTTGTTGCCATTTTCATTGTTTTTGTTTATGATTGCGCCCAGATTGTTTTTAACGTTTTCTTTGCAGAGATCCAGGCAGGGATTAGTGTCATTTTGTCCCACAGACTGGCAGGTCTGCTGAGTGTCTGACAGACTTTCCAGGCACCCGAGTCCCATCATATCAACTCCTGTAATTAACTTGTACAAACAAACTGGGAGCACGAGTCAGGAGAAATGCTTTTAAAGTACTTCAAACGCCATTAAACAGGAACAAGGAGAAGGGTATAAATGACACCAGAGGGGTGGGTGTGCAGCTTTATCAATAGTCTGGAATCTGGATCTTTTGTCTGAGTGTTTTGGGGGTTTGGAGCTGGCTGCTTCTGCCGCAGGTCAGTTCCTGGACTGTGGATCACTTTGAAGTATTCAGGGTTAAACTGTTTGCCCTCTGACCTCTGTGTACAGAGCTTAAAAGGAGTTTGTATTTACAGACTCTGAAAAGAAAGGGAACAGATTCTACAAGAGAATTAACCAAGCATAACCTAAGGAAAGGTCAATGTTTCATTATGACATTCATTTACCGTGGAGATTCACCTCCATTCATGCTCTGTGAATAAACAGGCTTCTTTTTCCAGGCGCATACATTCTTTATGCTACACCACACAGTTGCATCATTTCATGCCCTCTGTTATTTTATGCCAAGCATTTGAATCACTAAGAGGATTCTTAGCAACTGATTGAATCATCTCTTGTCCATGTTTTTACCTCCTGCACTAATTAGTTCACCATTGCGACAAACTCCACTGTAACGAGTATGACAACACTGACGCTGCCCAATCCAGTTTTCTGTGCAGTGTATGAATGAATCTGGACGGGTTCCAGAGACATTTGTAATTAGGAAAAAAAGAGACATTATCCACTGTAGGTGTTTTCTTTGACCGGAAGAGTTTGCAGCCTAATAATATAATTTTTCTAGTCATATTTCAGTATCTCTGAAGAAACTAGAAAATTAACTAAAAGTCTCCCATATATAGTTGAGAAAAAACAGCAAATACATAATTTTACCTTGAATCCAGTAGCAAAATGTATTCTGGATCTTGAACTACACATTGTGCTATCTCAGCATTGAAAATATGCAAACAGATGCACAAAACAAGAGCACGGATGAAGCCATGTTCGAGGCACAGGCATGCCTCAGTATGATGTATGATCTTAATTTCCCCCCTAGGGGCCATCTTCAGCTCAACATGAGCCATAAGACAGACAGAGGAAATGAGCAAAGGGGATGTGTCTCCCATGCTGGCTTTGTTTCTGCCTTGTGAGCTCTGAATTAACACATTTATTAAAGTGCTGGGTTCAGACCTCCACTCATTACAGGGCAGCTGCAGATCTGCTGAGCTGGGATTGTGTGTTGCGTAAATACCGTTTTCAAATTTAAGCTGCAGATTAGTGAATGAGTTTATAAAAAAGAAAAACCTTTCTGAACAAATTTGTGTTTCATTTTGACTTGTAAATAATAAAGTTTATGTTGTACTAGAGTGATAAATATTGTACTATTTTTTAAATTAAAACATTTTTGGTGGTTTCACATGGATTATCAAAGATTTATCACACCTTTTTAAGATTTCTCCAAGTTTATAGCTAAGTAATGTGGCTTAAAGGGTTTGTCAATACATATTTTTGGACACATTGTTGTTGATATGGATGTGATATCCTGCTCTGAATTTGGTGAGCGCCACCCACAGTCTTAGTCCAACAAATGTCCTCCAACCGAAGATTAAAGAAACATGTCAATGCTACTTGCCTTATGGGGCTTTATACCTCATTTAGAAATCAATGAACCAATGAAATGAAAAGTCTTGTGCAGATTAAAAGAGAAATTTAGCATAAGCTAAGTGGAGAATTTAGCAGGAGCAGAAAGAACATTGAGTGTGCCGTTCCAACAATAATAATTAAAGCCTTCATAGTTTCCCTAAAGATTGAAATGAATTCATTTTGGGACTTTTTACTGATACATTGAAAATAATAGTGAGGCACACATTAATAAATATGAACCAAATATTGTCTTATTTTGGTACAAAATGAGTAACCTTTGACCATATTCCTCAGCTGTTTCAGCAAGAACAATTTCTGCAATCAAACTGTGAATTTCCTGTCACAGCTTTGGTTGCCCAGAAACCACAATGCAACCATCTTCCTGCACCCCACTGAAACGGACTGCATGCAAGCAAGGCGCCCCTTGTTATGTGACAAACTCATGACTCGAACTGAATGATCGAGATGCTTGTGCTGCTCTGAGATTGAACATTTTGCCAAAAACTGGTCATATGTCAGTGTTGTGCAGCTGAACAACCTCTACATTCATTCATTTTAGATTTCTTATGTTTTAGATTAAAAAAACATTTGTTCTAATCCGGAGTTTTATACTGTATATTATTTTAAACACCTTGGGAGCATCACCATGTTGTATTGCATTTAATGACCATTAAAAGAAAATCTTATTCATGTCTTTCTCTTAAATAAATCACTGTGTGGTTCCAACATGTACATTGAATTTTACCAACATCAGAAGCGGTCGTTGCAGGAGTCTATTAAATGTGGGTACATTTATCAAAACAATTTTACTTTTTTTGGCAGTTGCAAATCATTTATAGCTCTGTTAAAAATAAACCAAAACTTTATTGCAATCACAAACGAGTTGTTTGGGAGATTAACACCTAATGGAATGTTCTGTAAATACTGGACTGAAAATTTCAGAGTTTGGCGAAAACAGCTCATAGTGGATTAAAATTCCTTTTAGTTTGGGCTCATAAAGTAAGTGTGTTATGTAATCTCTGTGCAACACTGCAGTTGTTTTGGCTCATGTGCAGAGAATGTTGGTTAGTACAGTCGGACAGGTTTTGGTCCTCAGGCACCTCAGCCAATCACTGTCGCCCTCTCATGCGGATTGTTTATTGAGATCCTGCAGGTAGAGCATGATCAGTCCTCTTTATAAACATTCATCCTTAAACCTGATTGCAGAATGACTCAGAGGGTCCCTGCTGAACAGCTGTCAACACCACTCAGTGTAGAGAGGGAGTGGAGAGGATGTACTGCTGATTAAAGATCAGATCAGCTCATAAACTCTGAAAGCAGATTTGCCAGCAGCTGAATGCCAACCCTACTGATTTTTGATCAGCCTCAAATACACCAACCGTGAAAGCGTGGAGCCTCGATGGTATGAAACCCCTCGTGGTCTCACTCATTTCCTTTAGAATTTCCTGCTCTTTTGCCTGTGACTGTGCTGCCTCTGTTGGGGCTGGAAGGTGAAGAAGGAGCTTTGATTTTAAGCCTGAGCTGTAGTGTTTAACTTTGGCCCCCCAGCCCTCCTTTCCTCCTCTGCCCTGGTGCGGTGTCTCAGGGGCGCCTCATCTCCCGCGTCTCGCACTCCCTCATCCAGCTCGCTTCCACCTCCGGCCCCCATGCCTTCTGCCGTCAGCCAGCCTAATGGAGCCACTTACTGCCCCTTTAAATCTTAACGGTTCTGGTTAACCCTTTATTGATGTTCCGAGACCCTTCAGCTGCCTGCAGGCTGGACTGACTGTAAATCTATTACCTGGGTTTGATAACCTGATCTAAGGAAGGCTTTGAGTGAACGCAGGCTTGGTCATTAGCCAGAAAGAAAGGGATACATAACTGCAACCATTTGCCAGAAGCTGAGCAGGGATGTGTGACTCTGTAACCCATTTGTTCTGCTGTCCAGCTTTTGGCTTCTCATATCTTACCACATTTTAAAGTTTTATATTTTTCAGCACACCACAAGTTTTTAGAAGTTTTGACAAACTGCATCGTTTTCACATGTTGTTTACATTGTGTAAAATTGCTTTAAAATATAAAGATGTCAATAATGAGCTGCAATGCAATTCAACAACAATTCTCATTACATGGATTGACTCAATGAAAATTGGCAATCAAATAGCAAAGCTCTGATGTGTCTATGTTAGCTGTAATCTTATGATGCCTATTGAATTAAACAAAGGGAAGGTAAGGGATGAAATTAAGAAGAAAAGATGTAAGAGTTGAATGTGGGTCAAAAGTGAGTCCTGTTAGACACATCTCTAGGAAAATCTCACTTTTCATTTTGATGTTATTGCTTTCTATGAGTTTTTTTTTCCCTCAGAAATGTATTTTTCAACAAATATTGGCTTTTGATTGATTCCTCCTTAGCTGTGGAGCATCTCTTAGCTCCTCACACATGTTTGCCCTGTCTTATTCCATTGTAATAGCCGCTTTCTACAGCCGTAAAACCATCAGCAAATCTCCCTTGGGGTGCGAGGAGCTTTATAAAGTTTGCAGTGCCTTTCAAAAACATCTAATAACCCATAGTTGGTCTTATGTGGCCTTAGCAGCATTGCACTTTTATCCTGCTCATATCTACTCCCCCTCTTGGGATGTGGAATGAAGGAAAATGTGGTTCCAATCGGAAAATGCAGGGTCATATGAGCAGCTGGGCCACCTCCTCTTGTACAAGAATATTTGTATTAAAGGTGGCCTCAGCTGTGCTCCAATAAACTCCACAGGTCTGCATCTCCCCCTCCGTTTTGCCCTCAGATCCAAAGGCCAGTCATATCCTTTTACCTGGGGCAAAGCTGGTCTAAGGGTCTGGGACATGTTAGCCAGCTGCCAAATGAAAGGGGATAAATCACACAAATGAAAACAAATAGAGCCAGGTCTCCTTAGCCCTAATTAGACCCGGTCCCCTGCTCTGCAACTCTGCAGCGTTCTACATAGTTGACAGTGCTCCCGGAAACATGTTCCTCCTGAATTCCTGCACCCATGAAACAGAGCCATATGTGACTGCACAGGGTGCACGGCTTAGTTTTCAGAGGCACTTACTTTTTTTTTTTTCTTCTGTGTTTAAATGTCCTACTATGTCAACATGCATAGTGTTTGTTTGAAGTCTGAAAATGTATTCATGTACTCATACATGACTTTTTTTTTCTTCTTCCTTCACATATGCTGTCTGGTGATTCTGCTTCATAAAGGTAAGCAGGTTTTAACTCTAAATTCTGCTTCAACTTTCTTTCTCTGATGTTAGAAGAATGTAGAATAATTCACAGATGTTACCAGTAGTCATTTTACATTCAGTACAAGTCATTACTTTGATTTATGGTATAAAGGTGTGTTCAGACTGGATACATTTGGTTCACTTAAACTGAACCAGAGTTTATTTCCCCCAATAATCCGAAACAAATTTTCAGTCTGAATACACCCAAGCAGACCCTACTCCAAGACCAGAAGACCCATTTTGGAGGTGATCTTGGGTTTGATTCCAATCGGACTGAGTTCTGGTTGGCTCTGAGTTTCCTCGGTCTGAATAGACTCCATGCTCGAAGTGGAACAACTGGACCAAAATGGTGGCTGCAGCTGGGAATTATGGGTTGGAAACAGAGTAGCAGAGCAACTATAAAACACAGCAAGTCATATGATGTGCTCAAATGAATGCAGACTCATTAAAAGAACTTTTAACGTGCTACACATTGCTTTCCACACTGTTTTTCCAACAATTTTAATGTCATAAACACTTATCGGTGTACCTTTCTCGACGGACGCCATAACTAGATCTATGATTGAAGTTCTCATAAAGGGGTTCTGAACCCCTCTTAGTCTGGCTCATCACTCTGGACCTGTCTGCCATGGGAGACCCTACCAGGGGCTGAAGCCCCAGACAGAATGGCTGCTGAGATCACTCAAGCTCTCAAACCCCTCCAACACGTAAAGGTGTTGGTTCATGGAGGGGAGAACATATCAAACATTTTTTTTTTGATATCCTCCTTCATCCATAGGTGAATGAGTCATAAATGAACCTGAAAGAAAAAAAGAATGATACCTTTGATCAGAGATCAATGAGAACACCTCAGGTTGATAGATATTTTTTTCACCACCTGTTTATCTAAAGCCGTATTGGCTGAATGAAAGAAAACATCAAGACGCTGCTCCTCTTAATCCACCTCACAGGCCTTAGAGACTCCTCTTTCTCAGTCTTTAAAGCCTGCTTAGGATCTCCGTTATCATTCAGTAGCATGATGAATTGCCCTGCAGGAACGAGGATTTCTGTAAGGTGTAGCACAGAGGCAGGAAGACTGACCCACAGACTAGTTCAATTAGCATTCGCTGTTGACACCTACAGCATCTGTGCCAGCCTCTGGAGCATCTACAGCTAGCATGTGCGTGGATGTTCTTTGCTGGTATTACTGCACATCGCCATCAAATATTAAAACATAAAGCTGGGAGCATGCTGGGGTGCACCTTCAGTTTCCCTCTCTCATCAAAAATAGAAAGATGGCAAAAAAATTGGAGAATGGAAGGAGAAGGTTTTTACAAACCATATGAGATGTGCACGAGGAGGGCCATGAGCAAAGTTCTAGCAAACTGAATTATTCAAATAAAAAGTTAACATAATAACTGTTAACTTTTGTGTCGTTTTCTGCTGAAGTGTTAGCATTACAAATATATACTTTAAAACACCTGCTTCCTGGCAAGCGAGTTTGAACATTAAGAGTTCAGAGGGGAAGGCAGAGAGGGTGTTGTGAAATGGGGTCAGGGGTCAGAAAGTGGAGCCACCCAGCTCGTAATGACTTCAACCTCTGACTTTTACTCATGTCATGATTCCTCTCTTAATGTAGCGTGAGTGACAACTAAACCCCTTTGAACATTCTTGTCTGTGCAGGAAGGATAACCCATCAGGGTTTCAGTTTCTCACCCCTTTATACTTGACTTTTTTCCAGTCGTTTGATTTGACATTCATTGTCACAATGATGCAAAAATCTGAAAGTTTATTTCCAGGAAGCCCCCTGCTGCAGCATGGCATTTGTGCTTTCTCACAGAGGACTTCAAATGTGACTAATTGTTATCTATTTGTTTGTTAATGTGCCTCTTGCTTGGTGCTGTTGGTAACAGATGTGCCTGATGAGCTTTGTGAAGTGGCAGAAAGATGCAGTGGGATGAGCCTAATCAGTAGCACGATTATAAGTTTGGGAGTGCATTATCTTCCCATGAAGAAAAATAGACGTCGTTTTTCATTTGTTATGCATTCTGCATCTCAAACATGTTCAATCGTTTCAGACTACTGAATATCTAGTGAACAAAAAAAAGAAGGCTGTGCATTCGTTGACAGAGAGGACAGGAAACAACAAATATGGGCGTGTTGCAAAGCATCTGGCTCATAGCATGGCCAGTCTGTTAGGGAGTGAGGAGGATGAGGTGTCTGGTGAGATTTGGCATAAAAAATGAGGATTGAACTAGTGCTGTTGGAAATGGGAGTGACACACTTCCTGCCCTCCTCTCATGACCTTCTGTTTTCGGAGAACACTAAACTCTTAAGTAAAAGTGAAAGAAGTCTCTCCATTAGCAAGATCTTTCAACACTTGGTCTTTTTTATTTATTTTTTAAATGAAGCTTCCGCTCTCCCCATATTTTGATAGTTTACTAAATAGCACCATAGTATTTTGACAAATTAGAAAAAAAAACTTATGAGTTGACTACAACTAAACCCATTAATGGATTGATTAACTGGCAGAAAAAGGACATTTTGGAACCAACTAGAATCAGTCATATTGGGCTCCTGTGACACGTTAACCACACAATCGTAGTTATTTTCCAACACATCTTCCATCATCCGTCCTTTCCCACAAAACTGCCCACTTATGTGATAGTTGGGTTTTAAGGGATTCCAAACTCTGTGCTTTTCTCCCAACATACCAGACTATAGATGCTCATAGGTTAGGCAAGTAAGCAACTGGCTGCACAGAATGAGTGGTGGAGCTAAAAATCACATTAAGATCTATGTGTTAAATAATAAACTTTCTGAGCTGACTAATCTGTAGTTTGTGAAACTGGAAAAAGCAAAAATATCTGTGAAAGGACTTTTATATAATAATTAATTGTATCATACTCATATTGCATCATCATATATCATAAAGACTGCACCTGTCATTATCCATCTATTCATTATCTTCAGGGGTTATATCTGGGGTTTGGGTCATGGGGCAGGAGGCTACCCCAGACCTTCACCTCTCACGTTTCCCAGCTGCTGTGGGTTGATGCTATACCAGCTTCTTTGTTTTCTTGGAGTAATACTGCAGACATTAAAGTCTTTACGGTTCTGCTTATCTTACTGTTGATGTGTTTTGTGCACACAAATTAAACTTCTGAGTTAACACTTTATAAGTTTAAAAATTGCAGACAATAGAAATGAAGGGAAACCTTTTCTCTCTGGGCTTTTTTTTGTTAGAAACATTGTCGTTTTGTGCACTCATGCTGATAAAATACTCCTTTTTCCTCAACAATGTTCCATGTACTCAACTATTTTATTTGCGGTTTCGTCAAAATGAAGCCCCATGTTAAGCTTAAACTTCATTCACTTTCACAATAGAAGAAAAAGCATTTTGAATTGTCTTCTGGTTTTTATATATACACTCAATGTTAATTCAAATAAAAGTTCAGGTGGATCTGCAATAGCACCATGTAATGAGATACACTTTTTTGCTTGGCTCATTCCAGTCATTTATCAGAATTGCTTTCATCCATAAAAAGAACAAATCAGATTTAGTTTTAAAAAAATGAAGATTTTACTTTTAAGTTGTTATCTGTAGCCCACTTCCTCATGAATGATGTAAAAATCTTTAACAACATTTCTGGAAAAACAGCAGATTGCAGGTCTGTGGACTTTACTTTTTAAATTTTTTTTTTGCAAAGAGGACATTTTTCAAAAATAGTTTTGATTGAATTCATGTTTCATTTATTTTTGTCTTTCTGCGTTAGCATGTGCCTGTTTTTCCACAAAGCTTTGTGGACGTCTGCAGAAGGTAATGCTGGCAGGACAGTCTAATGTGCAGTCACAAAAGCTGCTGTGCATCCAGGGGGAGTTCAGAACAGATATGAAATCTACAGCCTCTCACATGGTAGATTGCTTTTATTATTGTCCTGTTGATGCAGTGCATGGTACATGACAGGCAGAGATGTTTACAAGAACGGCATGATTGTAGCATGACTAGATTAAAAAGACATCTACAAATTATAACCCAGGCACTGAGAGAGACTCAGCTCTGAGCTTGCAGACCTTTTTTCATGCAGAAGATCATTTTTATGCAGTTTTAGGTTATGTGTAGGAGATGATGGAGATTGTATTGGTCTTTCCCCTTCCAGAACTATTCTATTAATCTGAGGGCACCTTTTTCATTACACCTATTACATTGTGACAGACAAGTGGGCTTAATGCAACGCCTCTAGTAAGCTCATTACTTTTTCTGGGTTTAAAGTGCGAGCAGTGCACTTTAAATATAGGCTCACTTATTATAAGGGAAAAAGTTATGATAATGTTTAGTGTAGTCGGGGACATTTGTGCTCGCATGACCAGACACACCATAAATCATCCTGTCAGAGATGCACAGAGGTGGGGATGACTAAGGCGAGCGATGGGGGGTGGTTTTGAAGGAGTTCTGCGTGGGAGTGCAGTGACAGTTTGGTTAGGTGATATGAGAACTGCTAGCCTGTGGAAGAGTTGCCCAAGCACAGGCTCCCTCCCCTCGCTCCTCTTAGTTCTGACATCACGCCATCTCTCCTTCAGAGTAGTCACCACTGTCTTTTTCTGTGTCACCTTCTTCTATCACACCAGCCATCTTTGCATCTCCTCTGTTGTGTCTTCCAGGCCTCTCTGTCACTCAGCACTGATTGCAACGCCCCACACATCAGATAGGATTTACTGACATGTAACATTTGCTGCAATTACATGGGTTGAGAGCAGAATGTGATGAGGACAGATATCTAAATGTATCATTTTGGTCTGACTGTCTGCTGTTGGTGTACCTGTCAACTTGTTTGAATGTGATTCTACTCCACCTCTGCAACCTTGTGTGCTTTAGAGAGACGAGATTGTCTCTCCTATTGGGGACAATCTCATTTCTACCAGTTTACTTAGGGTGAAAACTTTTACTTGTCCGTTAACAAGATTTTCTACTGATTATGTAGAATCTTTAGCATATCACCTTGACAGCTACACCTTGGCAATTCAACAATGATGAATTAAATGAAACATACACCTCTAAAAACAAATTTCTACCAAATATGATTTGTTGAAGTTTTTTACCTAACCAGTTCTGTAGCTTCTTTAACGTTTTTGATTACAGTTGTGCTCATAAGTTCACATTCCCTGGAAGAAATTATGATTTCTTGGTCATTTTTCATAGAATATGAATGATAACACAAAAAGTTTTTTCCACTTATAGTCTGTGGTTGGGTGAAGCCAATTATTGTCAGAAAAATCTATTTCCCTTTTTTCAATCCAAATGGCAACAGAAACTTTCCAAACAACCCTGTTCAAAAGTGTACATACATACTTTGTTCTGAAAACATGAACACAAGCTGATACAAAAGGGTTTGAATGACAGCTAAAGGTAACCATCCTCACCTGCCACTCATATGTCAGTAATCAATGTGTGTGCACAAAAGGTCATGGAGTTTTTGGAATCCCAACAGAGCCTTGCATTCTTCATCCAGTGCTGCACAGACATTTCTGGATCCTGAGTCATGTGGAAAGCTGAAGAACTGTTTAAAAAGATCTACGGGAAAAGGTAAACGAACTAGATGAAAACAACACTATTCCTACTGTGAAACACAGAGATGGGTCACTGATATTTTGAGGATGAGTCAGTAAAGTTGTTTAAAAATAAATCCTTTAATCCAAAGACTAATGATGACTGGGGAGAGTTTTTCTATTTTGGTATTGTTATTCATACTCTATGAAAACTAGTCTAGATTTCATAATTTTTTTTCCAGGGTATGTAAATTTATGAGCACAACTGTCTCAATATTTCTTCATCATCAATTGTTCCTACAAGTTATGTTTTCTTCTTTTTTTTTTTTTAACTTTCTTATGAACTTTTATAAAAAAGATTTTAAAGTTCTCTTGTGTTTTGCTGGGTTGTTGAAGCTGTCTAAAATTATGCAGTAAGAGGAAATACTTTTTTTTTAATAACTCATGTTTTTGGGAGAATTGTTACCATTTATCATCATTAAAAATTAATAGAGATGTTGTTTTACTTGTGTGTAATCATTTTAGTATTTTAAAAAGACTGTTTTATAGCAGCTTTTTCTAAAATACAAGAAAAAGTAGTTTGATGCTTCAGACTTTCTTTTAGAATTTTCTCTTGGGATCATGACTGACTACAACTGTCAGATATTATTCTGATCATGCGTATGGGGAACTCTTTGTTTTTGTGGGTGTTGTAATAATCTAAAACCATATGCACCTCCATGTTTCTGTATGAATTAGTATATTTAAATTTCCACGTTCCTGCTCTGTACAGTCATTACTGCTAACTTAATTACAGCAGGTCGTGTGTCTCATCAGCATTTGTGCTCTTTAGTGATAACTGACTAATTTGACTTGACAATAAATGTCAGTGCAGGAACTCTTGGTCACAGCTGTCAAGGGAAATTCTTTCATCTTTTAAATTCAGTTCAAGGATTACATGCTCTGTAAGGGGATGAAACGGATGCACATGCCAGTGATTCATGCTTGCGTTCTTAGAAACTATTTAGATAGCTCAAAAACACATGGACTTCCAACTTAAAGCAAGATTGCAGGGTGCATCCTGCAAAGGATGTTTTCTAAATACCTACATCCTGACAACTGAAAATAGCTTTGTAGAAGCTGTGTCGTTTTTGGTTGCTAATTGGAAAAAAACAAGAAGAAAGATAAACTGACTTAAACCGAAAACAGCAGTGGTCATACCTTTAACACCACAGCAGAGATAATTTTGTTTTTGCTTCAGAAAACATCTTTGTAGATTATTTTTTTTCAAACCCTTTTAAAGGTTTCATGTTTGATCCATTAGTTTGGTTCCTCTGTGAGGTTTCCTCTCTTTTATTGTGCAGTTAGAGCAGTTTGGTATACTTGCTGCTGGGCAGGCATGCATTTTGCAGTCTGCATGGGTGTTCACTTCTGTTATATTTTATTGCCTGAAGGCCATCCGTACAAGTGTGTAGCTGTGACATCAAGGGCTCACCACAGACAGAATCCCTGGGGTGTTTCATCTGCATGGCAACCAGTCGTGCAGCCATCTGATATGATTGTCGGGTCTAAAACAGCCTTGGAGCTTAGCCTGACTCAGAAAATCAAAGATCATAAAAACCCATAAAAAATAATGTGGTTTTCATTTTTCTAAGATTGCATTTTGATGAGCTCTATCTTTGGTTTTTGTTTATTTTTCATTTTGCCGTTTGTCATGCTCTGGTTTACTTTTGAGGCTTCTGTGTCGGTCATGTTCTAAACACCTGCTTTGAAAACAGAGATCAGTCATGTGGAAAAGCCCATCAGAAGCCTTCAAGGGCTTCAGATCACAGGCAAAGTCAAATATTTGGGTATGGAGCGTTTGGGAGGTGCACAGAAGAAATCTTTTCATCCCTCTCCCCCAGACGAGGATTTCTGCAGCTGTCAGGATGCATCTTAGGGTTTTGGGAATTGAGTCCTGGCAGGTGACAGGGTGAGATACAGTACATAAACCAGCAGAAGCTGATTAGTAAGTAAGATTTTCTTTTATCAGGCCAGTCGGCATGCTATTGTTGCAGTTACGGGGAGCTTTTTCCTTAATGTTCGGCTGTAATATTCCTTCAGTAAATCCTGATATGCAGCGGTTTAAGTTATATCAGCAAAGACGTCTGCCTGCTTTTGGGTTGTAGATTTGTCACACCAATTCACAGTTGTTCCAGAAAAAATACACTTATTTTATTTTACTTTTGGCATTCAAATTATTGGTACTCATGTATGATCATTTTTACTTAAAGCATTTATCTTTAGTTTCAAAGTTCATAAAAGTGACGTTTTCAATTGTGTTTTCTTTCAGTTTATTTGCACCATAATAAGGACAAATATAGATGTAATAAAAATGGTCCTTTTCAATCCATTTAATGAAATCCTAGCTTTCTAAACTTAAATCTCTGTTAAATTTATCTATGTCATTTATCTGATTGGGCTGTAGGAAAATGCTTTAGAGGATTTCATTAAAAGGATTTTCTTTGTCTTTACATACAGTCATGCTGTGTCAGATAGATCTTAAGTCTATATCACTAAATCATTTACATTTTCATTACTTTAATTCTTCTCTCTGCTAATATTTGCAACAAAAAATGGCATTTGGGGTAGATAAATTGGAACCTTTATTTTTAGCACTGTGCTGTTATTACTGCCTACTGTTGCTGTTTATCTGCACACTTGTGCGGATGTCTGAGATTGTGGCTAAACTCTGCTCAGGCCCAGCTCAGTTCTTGGAAGTGCGTAAGCAATGGAGAAGCTGAGAGTCAGACAGATGCCCTCAGCTCACCACAGATCATTAATGCATGAGGTAGATGGAGATGGGCAGTATCGCGTTCCACTGGAGAAAAGGTCATGGCCATTGGAGACTGCTGAGGAAAGACAGCATGAGTTGAGTCTAAGGAGATGCAAAGAGTGGAAGCAAGATAAACAGAGGAGCAAGATGGAATACAAGAGGGATTCTTTCGTTTTTGTGTGATTTAAAAAAAAAAAATCAGCTAAAAACAAACTAATAGGTAACATCGACGACTGCTGCATATTTAAACTTTATACTCTGCTACAGTACAACTTAACTTTTGGCAAGACAGTTATTTATTCAATGAATGAAAGCAGCACTGATCGATGTTTCCTCACTATAAGCATGATTAAAGTAATATTCCTCAATATTATATGTTTTATAATACAAATTTCACTGACTGGTTAAATATTTATTTGTGTAGCCCAGTCACTTTTGAGGAAATGTATCCTTCAGAGGCTCAATTGTTTTAGCACTTTACACAAACTCAACAAAACTTTCTACAAAAAACCCTATTTTTACCAGTTTTTCTATTGATATAAATCCATCACACAATGCTAAAATATTGCAGACCATGCATGGGCGTTATTTCCAGCCAAGCCCCCACCTTCTCTTTTCCATCTTCTGGAGAGTGACAGTGATGAACCATTTTGTGATTGTAAACAGTTCCACACTGTGGACACAATATCCAATATTAAAATTTCCCCATTCACTGCTCATCTCATTTAATTTTGCAGAGATGAGCCGTTCAAGCCGATGGAATAAAATTTGTCTTTGAGAGCATTCCTTATGAGATGCAGGAGCCCGTTCAAGCGTGGCTGTGTAAATGGTTGTTGTGGCTGGGAGGTCGGCATGTTGTGGCTGTCTTTGCCATTCTCTCCGCAGGCAGCCTCTGCATGTCCTCGGGGGGGGGGGCATTGCTTGCTTTGGTTTGCTGGATACTGAAGGTAACGGGTGGAGAGGTGCACAGGGACAGGGAGGGGGCAGTGCATACTTGCTCCTCATTGCCCCTCCATTATATGCGGTTGACCTATTTCAGCGGTGAGCAGCACCAAGCTAGGAGGGCAACACAGCAAAATCACAGGCTGACAGAAGTCCCCTGGTGAGTGGAGCTGGGTGTGTGATTGCCTAATGGAGTCACTCCCCACACTCACACATCATAAACACACACTTCCTCCGTGCTCTTCTTCCTTGCAAGTGTCTTCCCCCTTAACACTTCCAATAACAGCTGGGAGGTGTGTGCATGTTTGCCTGTGCATCACAAATGATAGACAATCAATGCACATATTTTTCTGTGTTCATGTATTTTCAAACAGTTTTGCACTATAACACTATTGGGACAGTTCAACAAAATAGGTGAATATATTCTGTAAGATTCAATGGATTAACCTCTATAGCCTCCATAAAAAGATAATAAAAACCATTTGTATTGTCGGTTATTTTCTTCTTCTGTTGCAATTCGATAGGGGGTAGAGGCCAACCTGCCAATTTCAAGCTTCCATGTTCCTTACCTGGCATGAAAAGTCAAGGCCACAGCAAAGAAACTGTTTTAATGCTAAAAAAATGCTTGAGCCATTTTTTTAAAAACAATATTGAATACCGGTATGTATTTATGAAATTAGCCTTTAAAATGTTTCATAAAAGTTATTAATTTCTTTAAACTAGCTCACATTTTATGTTTAATTTGTTTTCATGCAACAATTGAAAAGAATATTTGTCATGATTGTCTATGAGCTTTAGTTTTACACCACAAAGTTGGAAAGAACATGGAAGTTCTAGAACAGCCAAATTTGTGCTACTTTGGCATTCCTTTTATTCCATTTTAGACTTAATTTTATTGATTTGAACTTGACTGGCTTTGCAGACAGATTTAATCTGTTTATATGTCAGATTACAAACTAAATACACAAAACTGTGGTTCTCTGTCCTGCCAACTCAGCCCTTTTGAAGCATTGTTTCTGCTTGTGTCATATGTATTATTTTTATGCAAAACTTTTATACGAAGCACAAAACTAGTATGATCCAAAAAGTTGCAATTTGTAATGCGATGCAGCTCTTCCCTTTTAAGTCAGCTTAGCATATTCAAACTAAGACAAACCCTGCATGTGGTAAAACACAGATAATGTACTTCACAGTACTTGGCCTTAATGAAAGAGAAGCCATGCTGCAGTTGCAAGGACGCAAGTCCAATGAGATGTATGATTGCAAATGTGATGTGAATATCAATTTTTCTCAGAAATGCAGATAAGAAACTAAGCTGCATTCATTATTGTTGTAATTTCTTTTTTGATCAAGGAAGGGGGGAATGAATCTGCAGCTACGTCATTTCATCTCACTTCTTGCATGCAATCATGATGGGGAGTTTTAGTCAACATTTTTAGGTGTGTCTCATCCCGTCTTTGGGAGTAGATTGTGTATTTTCTGGAAAAGAGCATTTGACTTGAGGGTAGAACCAGCTAATTGCTTATCAGATGGTCAGAGTGATCTCGACAGTCTTGTTCCAACTCCTGCTAGCTAGCTGCCATGGCATTCCCGGCTGAACTGCTGTCATGTTGTTTTGGTCCATTATGATGCCTCTCTGCAAAGTAAGCGAAAAATTAACATGTTGTCCAACAGCACGCTTGTGTAAGAGTATTAAAATTCTAACAACATTACAGCCGCATTCAACACTCGAGCTGCTGGGCTCAAAGCAGCATAATAAATAGCTGGAAAAAAGGATAGAGTTTGTATTTGTGCCTCTGCATCCCCCTGTGCATGAGTGTGCGCATGTCATAGCCCTCAGGGCCAGATAGGAAGTCATGTCTATTAGCTGGCCGTTGCAGCCCGGGTCTTGTTTTTATTATCAGCATTGTAGCAGTGGTGTGTGTGCCCTTTAATATATCACCTCCTGTTGCCCCTCCAGTAATCCTGGGGCTAAGATTTATGATTCTGCATTATATCTGCCGTGTCACATTAATTCAGCCATCACACAAAGAAACATGGACACACACGCCAACACCTAACATTGCAC